>OY728139.1:332493845-337493845 GCA_963277665.1 Viscum album | reverse complement strand
ATTATGTGACTTTTAAATTTTTTCATGAAAATTGTATATTTCTCTCAACGAGTTTTACAAATCATTTCCATCTATATGAACATTATTTGATGTGTAACACCCCAAACTTCTATGGTATGCTTCTCTTTGAATAATGTGATAGCGTGTGTTGTACGCAACATCGAGTTCTAACACACCACATCCAATCAAACTAACCGTTATGAATAGTAATATCTACTTTTTGAAATTATATATATTTTATATTTTAAAATGGACTTCATTTTTGGTTTCTGAATATCGAAATTATCATAAGATTATTTTTTCGTATTTTTCTAAGAACTTCCAATTTTAATGAATAGTGAAAAATACTTAAAAACAACTTTTTTAATCGAAAAGATTTATAGTGATAAATTATATTATTTAGTGGTTTTAAAGTATAATTAGAATATATATTTTTACCATTTTATCCAATGGTGTTCATTATAATTATTTTCACTTTGAAATTGGACCTAAACAATTGTCAATCTTTTGGTATATATTGTTTCTTAAAAACACGCTATTTGTTGTGACAACGGGAATTAATTATAAAATTAATTAATGCAAATTATATGTCTGGAATTTTGTAAAATAGAAATCATTTTTGAATTCGGAATATCAATTATATCTTAGGGTGAAATTTTGGCATTGTTCCGAAAAACTTCAATTTTTGATGAATAGTGAAACTACTAAGTGGTAGTTAAAAAAACAGAATTTTTCATAAAACATAATTTTACCGCTTCTGTGAATGGAATTTCTAAAATCTAAGAGACATGGTTAATATCTAGAAGTGAAATCTGGTTTAATGAGATGAAAATAATTTTTGTTGAATAGTAACTTTTTACTTTTATTTGCCATGATTAAAAGGAAATAGGGTAATTAAGGGTAAAAATGATATTAATATTACCCTAACACATGTCCTAATTCTATTGGACAAGTGTATCTCGACCAAAAAAAACCTTAGGAATAAAATTTTATCATTTAGGTCCACTTGGATTATATTAGGACATTTATTCTTATTTATTTTAAAGAAGAGTTAAAAGAGTTAAAACCAAAGTTTATTTACTAAAACATTTTGAATATAGGGTTATACATAAAATAAATTTGATTTTAAATATTAATTAGAAATATAAAAGGCTTTAATACATAATGATATTTTATATATAATTTTTATACATTAAATAATCTAATTTATTTATGACACAATGATGATGCAGTTATTACCATAATAGTGAAAAATTCAAATAATTGATATTATAAAAACCAAAATAAATATAATTTTAGACTTTTAATGAATTACACTAATTTTATAGTATAATAATAAATATTAGGATTTATTTAATTAACTTTTTCGAAGTAATAATTCTATTATAAGTTTCACAAAAATCAACTATTGAATAGTGTCAAAATTTACATAAAAGAGTTTTTAAAATAAATATTATATTATTAATTGATATTAAATTCATAAAAATCTAAGTTTCGTCCAATAGACTTATATCATGATATTTTTATCAATAATGGACCACTTGGAGGTCGCTTGGATGTATATGGTATGTTTATTAACCATATAATATAAAAATAAATTGAGACATTGTAAAAGTGAAACTAATTAACTTAGAGTTAATACTTAACGATAAGGTCAACATAGTAACCCAAACCTGTCTAAATCATATTGGTTGAATGTTTTTGACCTATACCCACCTTAACCTTTGAATAATTAACTTTGGAGCCATTAAAAAACGAATATGAATTTATTATAAATTAATATTTCTAGATTTTCCAAAGGTGCCCCTCACCCCTCTTATAAAAGGGAACTCCTCCTTCTCATTTCTTCACACCTTCAAATCATTTTGGATCCACCAAACTCTGACCAAATACTCTACCAACTTCCCGTACTACAACCTAGAGGCCTTTTTTTGATCCGAAATCCATCTTAAGGACACCTTTTGATCAAATAAAAAGGAAGAACCCGAGGAAGAGGTAATGATTTCACCACCCTTTTCCAAGTTCCTTTCTTCTTCCACTTCTTCTTTCTTTGTTATTACCATTCTAAAATAACAACTCCCGTATCTTATATATACTGTGATGTTATTATAAATATGGTACAACCATATTCAGTATTGTATCCATCCTTTGAATAACATGTCACCATACGTGCGTACGTACAACATACCGTCTCCACGTTGTGGTGTAATTGTTATTCAATAAATTATTATTTGGATGGGTATAATAATGATGTGTAATTCATGTAAATAATAAATATTACATAATAATTATTCTTAATATATGATATACCATCCAATTATATATTATTTTAATATCAAATGAATGATATTATCGCTCGTGCGTACGTACGGACTACCGTCTCCACGAACGTGATGAGATTCATTCTCCATCGTATCCATTCAAGTATAATTCTCATTTGATGATTAATAATAGTATCTAAGGACTTTATATCATTCTGGATATGATTAAGATACAACATATCCATTACAAACATGGCTTACGTAACAAAACATATAAAATAAAATGAGTAAGTTATCACCCGAAACAAAGATAATACTAAGATATTATTAACAAATCAATATTAAAAGATCATATATGATATAATATTAATGTATATGATTCTTGTATAATTTAATAAAACTTATTTCACCATTATATAGGAGGTTAACCTACCCTAACCAAAGAAAAGTACAAGGTAAGGGTTATTTCACAATCTCTTCATTATCCGAGGTTGTTTATACGTAATAATCTACTTGGATCTCTTTATCATCCACATCCATGATTCTTAAAAATGTATTTCAAAACATTTTTACTGTTTACAAGAATATGGGTTAAAGTCATTTACACCCTTTTTTGACTTTTTATAAGAGTTTTATAATGGAATCTTTCCATCGTTTTCCAAACAAGGTTCTTTTTAACCTTTTTGACAGAATTAAGGTAAGAATGTTTTTTAACTTATACAGCGGGTGCAGTTATTTTCCGCCGTTATAAAATCGTCGAAGCTTCCCTTACAATCTTATAATAATATTTTCAAAGAAAATGTTTTATTTTATAGATTTATGACTCTTAAATGATTTCAAAATTGAAAGAGATATTTTTCTAAAAAGTGTTTTGATTTCATCTATGTCAACATCCTTTGATGGATTTTACGCTTATTTGAAGTTGATTTATTATGATACAAAACTTATATATTGTATTGAAGGTTTTGTGATATGTTTGACTGTGGATGATCTATTTTTATACCATTCATAGTTTATAGTGAAAGTATTTAAATTTCATATACTAGTTTTAATACGGATTTTTATGTTATGTTTAAAACATTTCATATGGGAATGCATTGGACTTAATATGTGATGGGTGGAGCCCGCTATAGCTCCTTGATGCATCAGTAGGTCTAATGAGACAAACTAGTGTCTTTGCACAAGGCCTTGACAAAATCTTATTTGTAGTCTTAGCATGAGGCCTTGGCTATGTGGTTATGATAGTCTAGCATTACGCATTCCAACATTATTAAAATGGTTATTGATATTGCATTTGATTATTCGATTATTAGAATATCCATGTGAATAAGTAAATAGCATTATTTCATTTTACTTTTTCCATAATATGTTGATGTTCAAGTTTAAAAGGCTTTTGTTTTAGTTATACATTGCCTTAAATTTTTGTGCTTATTTTTGAACGTTTCCGCTATATTGTTATCCTTACTGGGCATTTGAGCTCACCCCTTTTCTATGTTTTATTTTTCCCAGGATGTGGAGAAGTAATTTATGAATGACCTGCAGGGATTTTATGAGGGGATAATAGTGTGGACTATGGAGACATTATGTTGTTGTAGTAGTTTTTCACTTTATGATGTAATGTAAAACTTTATGAATATATCTAGTGTTTCCAAGGCTACTAAACCAATCAGTCTTTTGAGATTTGATCATTCTTGTGATCATACAAATGTTATGTAATAATGCACCGACTCTGGGTAACTAGGGTTGGGGTGTTACAGTTGGTATCAGAGGAAGTTTATTACAAACCTTGAAAACTAGATTTAGATAAACTCTGATTAGAGCACGTAGACCTAAGATGAACTTTGAGGATTAGTATAGAAGAACTTCCTAGAATTTTGGTATTGTAGAGATTTTGTGAGTTTTCTGAGCAATACATCCCTGTCTGGATACGATCAGATAGAGGCAGCTCTGGCACAGATGTACCTAGGGGTAAAACCCGAAAACACCGCTTTGAGCTAGACTCGAACGGGAACTGGTGCACGACAACGGGCCTTGCTGCACTCTTGGTTACGACACTCCCGAGGGATATGATTAGGATAAATCTCATTTTATTTACAAATAATTATGAAGGGTTTATGAGTATATACTTCCTCAAAGGAAACATTCTTATGATTTTGTATTATATCCATAAATAGTTCAATTTATGTTAAGTGTTTTATAAGAATGGGATTATGTATTTTGATTCATAAACTGATCTAGTTTATGCCATTGTTTAGAAATGGAGCCTAGTGGAAGAAATGGAAACCGTATCAATGCACACACTCCATGTAGGGATTTCCCTCCTACTCAAGATAATTATAGTGGAGCTGGTGATGCAACTGGTGCCGATCAGCTAATCACCATACTGGGACAACTCACTCGGGTTATTAATAATAACCATACCTGTATGGAGCACCCTTATCCGCAGATTGGAGGATCAATGTTAGATCTATTCATGAGGCAACAACCACCAATGTTCAATGGGTGTACAAATACCTTAGTAGCTGAGTAATGGATAAATTCCCTAGAGAAAATATTTCAGGCTTTAGGGAGTAGTGAAAGGGAAAAAGTTATCATGGCAGTTTACCGCCTCACTGGAGATGCTGATCAGTGGTGTTCATTGATTCAAAACACGAAGGAAGATGGTGAAGTATCAAATATGGAATGGAGGGAGTTCAAAGATCTGTTTTTAGAAAAATACTTTCCTCGCGACCATCGAGCAGATATGGAAAGGCAATTTCTGAGTCTGAGACAGAAGGAGGATGAGAATGTCGCAAAGTATGAGGCTAACTTTACAAGGTTAGCAAGGTATGATGGAGATTATATACGTAAACCAAGAAGTAATATTGATCGTTTCATTGATTATTTAAAACCATTTCTCCGTCGAGCATTAGTCTCACAATCCTTTTCATAGTACGAAGACATTGTCTCATGTGCTATCATGATAGAAAAGGAATTCTCTAAGTCTTATGACTTTAAAGCATAGCAAGAGAAGAAGAGACCTTCTGATCAATCTGGGAATGGAAATAAGGGGAAGAAGGGAAAGTTTGAATATCCATCCTGTGGTAAATGTGGTAAGAAACACCCCGGTACTTGCTTGAAGGGAACAAGAGTCTGTTACAAGTGTGGTGAAAAAGGCCATCAAGCTCGTGATTACAAGGGGAAGAAGGATGCTACCAATGTTCAGTGCTAAAATTGTAGGGAGATGGGTCATTATGAAAATGAATGTCCTAAGCGTTAGGAGAACATACTTCAGAAAAGGCCAAGGGATCAAGGCCAAGATTATGTTATCACTACTGCTGAGGTAGAAGCTCTGAAAGTCGTGGTGGTAGGTAATTTAATGGTTTCCTCAAGTTTAGAAAATGAATTATTTGATTCTCGATCATTGCATTGTTTCATATATTTCCAGTTTGCTAAGAAAATTAGATATTTCCAATATGATTTAACAAGGGAGTTGTCAGTTAAAACTTTTAAGGGAAGTATCATTGCACAAAAAGTTTCGTGAATCAGTACCCATTAGAGCACATAAATGTTCTTTATCTCCTGATCTCGTCATCATACCTATGATTGAGTTTGATATAATTCTCGGTATGGACTGGCTTTCAGACTATGATGAAAAGATTAATTGTAAGAAGAAAAAGATTACAATTCTTGATGATGATGATAAGTAACACCTTATCTTTAGTGCAAAATCGTCACCACCTAATTCTTATCTAGATCCACCCCCAGTAGCTCAACTAAGTCCAATTATTAGGGAGGAAGAGAATGAAATAACTGTGGGTGAGGAAAGAAATGTTCAAATAGAGGATGTACCTGTTGTGAACGAATTTGTAGATTTATTTCCGGATGATTTACCTGGACATCCTCCAGAATGAGAAGTTGAGTTTTCCATTGATTTAATTTCAGGATCAAGGCCTATATCGAAGACCCCTTATAGAATGGTCACTGTAGAATTAGACAAACTAAAGAAACAACTAGAGGAATTGAGTAATAAAGTATTTTTTCGCCCTAGTGTTTCTCCAGGGGGATCCCCTGTTCTTTTTGTTAAAAAGAAATATGGATCTATGAGGTTATGTATTGACTACAGGGAGATCAATGCTATAACGATAAAGAACAAGTATCCCCTACCTCGCATTGATGATTTATTTGACCAACTACATGGAGCTCAATACTTTTCAAAGATTGACCTTCGATCTGGATACCATCATTTGTGTGTGAAGAAGGAATACATTACGAAGACATCATTTCCAACCAGGTTACGGGCATTATGAGTTTACAGTAATGCCTTTTGGATTGACTAATGCACCCTTTGTATTCATGGATTTGATGAATAGAGTTTTCAAGGAATATCTCGATGAATTTGTGGTGGTATTTATTGATGATATCTTGGTATACTCAAAAAGATACGAAGATCATGAAAATCAATTATGCATTATCTTGAAGACTCTGAGAAGACATGAATTATATGGGAAGTTTAGCAAGTGTGAATTCTGGCTTCAGGAGATTTTTTTCCTTAGCCACATTGTCTCTAAAGATGGAATCATTGTTGATCCTTATAAGACCAAGGCAATCCAAGAATGTCCAGCACCTAAGAATATAACTGAGGTACGTAGTTTTATTGGTTTAGCAGGTTATTATCGACGTTTTGTCCATAATTTTGCCCGATTGGCTAACCCATTAACGAAGCTCACACGTAAAGGGGTTAAATTTGTTTGGACATAAGAGTGTGAAGAATGTTTTGAATAACTGAAGAGAAGATTAGTCAATGCTCTTATATTGACTCTACCATCGGGGAATGATGGGTTCGTTATTTATAGTGATGCATCGAAGAAAGGACATGGTTTTGTCCTTATGCAGAATGATATGTTTATTGCCTTTGCATCATGAGAGTTGAAAATTCATGAACAAAACTATCCTACTCATGATCTCGAGTTAGCAACTGTGATCTTTACTTTGAAGATATGGATGCACTACCTCTATGGTGAAAAATGTTATATTTATACTGATCACAAGAGTTTGAAGCATATTTTCTCACAAAAAGAACTCTACATGAGGCAAAGGAGATGGATTAAATTACTCAAGTATTATGATTGCACAAAACACTACCACCCGGGGAAGGCAAACAAGGTGGCAGATGCTTTGAGCAGAAAAGATCATGGAGTTTTGAACAATATGAGAATTTAAAGAGATCCAATTTTCATTGATCTAGTGAAGATGGACATGGGAATAACCAGGGAAGGAGAAACGTCAATGATTTTTCAAATGGTTGCCAAACCATCTTTACTATAAAGGATTTAGTGTTCTCAGACTAATGATGGAGAATTTCAAAAGAAGATTAAAGTTGTGAATGATGGGAGATTGAGAGATTTTGTGTATGAAAATGGAATTTTGAAATTCGGGATGAGGCTTTGTGTTCCCGATATACCTGATATAAAAAGGGAATTGTTGGATGATGCTCATATTTACAATTTCTCTATACACCTTGTGAGCACCAAAATGTATAGATATTTGAAGGAACATTTTTGTTGGGACAATATGAAGAGGGAGATTGCTGATTTTGTGTCAAGATGTATGGTTTTTCAAAAATTGAAAGCTAGAAGGCAACACCGTGGAGGAGTCATGCAACCTCTTCCCATACTAAAGTGTAAATGGGACAATATTACGATGGACTTTGTCATGGGGATACCAAAGACTCCTAGAAAGAACGATGCAATATGGGTTATTATTGATCGTCTCACCAAGTCAGCACATTTTCTTGCTATAAGAGAAGATCTTCCACTGGAACGTCTAGAAAGACTATATATTATTGAAGTTGTGAGACTTCATGGAGTACCCCTATCGATTGTTTATGATCATGATCCCCATTTTACTTCAAGATTATGGAAGATTATTCAAAAATCCATGGATACTAAACTTCATTTGAGCACTGTCTACCACCCTCAGACAGACGGACAATCAGAACGGACTATTCAAACCTTAGAAGACATGTTGAGATCCTGCTCACTTGACTTTCAAGGTATGTGGGATCATTATTTAACTCTGGTAGAATTTTCTTATAACAATAGCTTCTATTCGAGTATTCAGATGGCAACATATGAAGCGTTATACGGAAAGAGATGTCGCACACCATCCTATTGGGATGACGTTGGTGAAAGAAAACTTGTAGGTCTAGAACTGGTGGAGGAAACGATAGAAAAGGTTAAGGTAGTCCAAAATCACATCAAAGCAGCTCAAAGTAGGCAGAAGATCTATGCTGATAAACCAAGGAAGGATTTGGAATTTCAAGTCGCTAATCATGTTTTCCTGAAGGTATCTCCATGGAAGGGATTCATACATTTTGGTAAGAAAGGTAAATTGAGTCCCAGGTACATCGGGCCTTTCAAAATTATAGAACGAATTGGGGTTGTAGCTTACCGATTTGCAATGCCGCCAAGTCTCTTCAAAGTTCACGATGTGTTCCACGTATCTCTGTTGAGGAAATACATTCCTGACCCAACACATGTACTCACCTATGAGGAGTTAGAATTGGAACCCGATCTGTCTTTTTGTGAAGAGCCCGTCAGGATTCTTGATACGAGAGAACAAGTACTGAGAAACCGGACGACATGTCTGGTAAAAGTTTTGTGGAGAAACCATAAGATAGAAGAGGCAACGTGGGAACCCAAGGAAGTTATGATGAAGAACCACCCCAGTCTTTTCATGCGGTAGTATTCTGGAAATTTCGAGGATGAAATTATTTGAAGGAGGGGAGAATGTAACACCCCAAGCTTCTACGGTACGCTTCTCTTGGAATAATACGATAACGTGTGTTGTACGCAACATCGAGTTCTAACACACCACAACCAATCAAACTAGCTGTTATGAATAGTAATATACACTTTTTGAAATTATATATATTTTATATTTCAAAATGGAATTCATTTTTGGTTTCGGAATATCGAAATTATCCTAAGATGATTTTTTTCGTATTTTTATGAGAACTTCCAATTTTTATGAATAGTGAAAAATACTTAAAAACAACTTTTTTAATCAAAATAATGTATAGTAATAAATTATATTATTGACTGGTTTTAAAATATAATTAGAATATATTTTTACCATTTTATCCAATGGTGTTCATTAGAATTATATTCACTTTGAAATTGGTCCTAAACAATTGTCAATCTTTTGGTATATAATGTTTCTTAAAAACACGCTATTTGTTGTGACAACGAGAATTAATTATAAAATTAATTAATGCAACATATATGTTTGGAATTTTTTAAAATATAAATCATTTTTGAATTCGGAATATCAATTATAGCTTAGGGTGAAATTTTGGCATTGTTCCGAAAAACTTCAATTTTTGATGAATAGTGAAACTACTAAGTGGTAGTTAAAAAACTGAATTTTTCATAAAACATAATTTTAATGCTTCTGTGAATGGAATTTCGAAAATCCGAGAGACACGGTTAATATCAAGAAGTGAAATGTGGTTCAATGAGATGAAAATAATTTCTGGTGAATATTAACTTTTTACTTTTATTTACCACGGTTAAAAGTAAATAGGGTAATTTAGGGTAAAAATGATATTAATATTACCCTAACACATGTCCTAATTCTATTGGACAAGTGTATCTCGACCAAAAACAACCTTAGGGATAAAATATTTTCATTTAGGTCCACTTGGATTAGATTAGGACATTTATTATTATTTAATTCAAAGAAGAGTTAATAGAGTTAAAATAAACGTATATTTACTAAAACATTTTTAATATAGGGTTATACATAAGATAAATTAGATTTGAAATATTCGTTAGAAAGATAACACGATTTCATAAATAATTATATTTTATTTATATTTTTTAGACATTAAATAATTTAATTTATATATGACCCAACGATGACGCAGTAATTACCTTAATAGTGAAAAATTAAAATAATTGATATTATAAATACCCAAATAAATATAATTTGAGACATTTAATGAATTACACTAATTTTATAGGATACTATTACATATTTTTATTGATTTATTTAACTTTGTTCAAAGTAATCATTCTGTTATAAGTTTCAAAAAAATCATCTATTGAATAGTGTCAAAATTGACATAAAAGGGTTTTTAAAACAAATATTATATTATTAATTGATATTAAATTCCAAAAAATATAAGGTTCGACCAAGTGACTTATATCATGATATTTTTATCATTAAGGGACCACTTGGACATCTCTTGGATGTATATTGTAAGTTTATTAACCATATAATATAAAAATACAAAGAGACATTGTAAAAGTGAAACTAATTAACTAAGAATTAATATTTAAAGATAAGGTTAATATACTAACACAAACCTGTCTAAATTCTATTGGTTGAATGGTTTTAGACCTATCCCCACCTTATCCTTTGAATAATGAACTTTGGAGCCATTATAAACCGAATATAAATTTATTATAAATTAATATTTCTAGATTTTCCAAAGGTGCCCCTCACCCTCTTATAAAAGGGCACTCCTCCTTATCATTTCTTCACACCTTGAAAGCCTTTTGGTTAGGCCAAACTCTGACCAAATACTCTCCCAACATCACTCACTACAACCTAGAGGACTTATCTTGATCCGAAAGCCAACCTATGGAGCCCTTTTGATCAAATCAAAAGGAAGAACCCGAGGAAGAGGTAATGATTTCACCACCTTTTTCCAAGTTCCTTTCTTCTTCCTCTTATTCTTTCTTTGTTATTACCATTATAAAATAATAACTCCAGTATCTTATATATATTGTGATGGTATTTTAATTATTTTACAACCATATTCAGTATTATATCCATCCTTTGAATAACATGTCACCATATGTGCGTACGCACGGCTTACTATCTCCACGTCGTGGTGTAATTGTTATTCAATAAATTATTATTTGTATGGGTATAATAATGATGTGTAATTCATGTAAATAATAAATATAACATGATAATTATTTTTTATATATGATATACCATCCAATTATATATTATTTTAATATCAAAAGAATGATATTGTCGCTTGGGGGTACGTACGGACTACCGTCTCCACGAATGCGATGAGATTTATTCTCCATCGTATCCATTCAAGTATAATTCTCATTTGATGATTAATAATAGTATCTAAAGACTTGATATCATTTTGGATATGATTAATATACAACCTATCCATTACAAACATGTCTTACATAACAAAACATATAAAAGAAAACGAGTAAGTTAACACCCGAAACAACGATAATACTAAGATATTATTAACAAATCAATGATAAAAGATAATATATGATATCATATTAATGTATATGATTCTTGTATAATTTAATTACAATTATTTTACCATTATACAGGAGGTTAACCTACCCCAACCAAGGAAAAGTACAAGGTAAGGGTTATATCACAATCTCTTCATTATCCGAGGTTGTTTATACGTAATAATCTACTGGGATCTCTTTATCATCCACATCCATGTTTCTTAAAAATGTATTTCAAAACATTTTTAATATTTACAAGAATATGGGATAAATTCATTTACACACTTGTTTGACTTTTTATAAGATTTTTATAAAGAAATCTTTCCGTCGTTTTCCAAACAAGGTGCTTTTTAACCTTTTCGACAGAATTAAGGAAAGAATGTTTTTTTAACTTATACGGCGGGTGAGGTTATTTTCCGCCATTATAAAATCGTCGAAGCTTCCCTTACAAGCTTATAATAATATTTTCAAAGAAAATGTTTTATTTTATAAATATATGACTCTTAAATGATTTCAAAATAGAAAGAGATATTTCTCTAAAAAGAGTTTTGATTTCATATATGTCAACATCCTTTGATGGATTTTACGCTTATTTGAAGTTGATTTATTATGATACAAAACTTCTATATTGTATTGAAGGTTTTGGGATATGTTTGAATGTGGATGTTCTATTTTTATACCATTCATAGTTTATGGTGAAATTATTGACATTTTCGTATGCTAGTTTTAATACAGATGTTTATGTTATGTTTAAACCTTTTAATATGGGAATGCATTGGACTTAATATGTGACGGGTGGAGCCCGCTACAGCTCCTAGATGCATCGGTAGGTCTCATGAGACAAACTAGTGTCTTGGAAAAAGGCCTTGACAAAATCTTATTTGTAGTCTTGGCACGAGGCCTTGGCTATGTGGTTATGATATTCTGGCATTATGCATTCCATCATTATGAAAGTGATTATTGATATTGCATGTGATTATTCGATTAGTAGAATATCCATGTAAATAAGTAAATGGCATTATTTCATTTTACATTTTCCATACTATGTTTAAGTTCAAGTTTAAAATACTTTTAGTTTTAGTTATACATTGCCTTAAATGTTTATGCTTATTTTTGAAAGTTTCCGCTATATTGTTATCCGTGCTGGGCATTTGAGCTCACCTCTTTTCTATGTTTTATTTTTCCCAGGATGTGAAGATGTAGTTTATGAATGACCTTTAGGGATTTTATGAGGGGGTAATTGTGTAGACTATGAAGACATTATGTTGTTGAAGTTTTTTTTCACTTTGTGATGTAATGTAAAACTTTATGAATATATCAAGTGTTTCCAAGGCTACTAAACCAATCGTTCTTTCGAGATTTGATCATTCTTTTGATCATGCCAATGTTATGTAATAATGCACTGACTCTGGGTTATTGGGGTCGGGGCGTTACATGATGGATATTAAACTTGTTTTTATTTGATTTATTATGATACAAATCTTCAATACTGTATTCAAGGTTTTGCGATATTTTTTTACTATAGATGTTGTTTTTATACCATTCCTGGTTTACGGATAATGTATTTACATTTCGTATGATATTTTTAATATGAATGTTTATGTTATGTATAAAAGTTTTCATATGAGGAATGTATTGGACTTAGTTATTGATTGGTGTAGCCCACTATAGCACCTCGATACATCAGTATGTCTCATGAGAAAAACTAGGGTCTTGCACAAGTCCTTGACAAAATCATATTTGTAGTCCTGGAAAATATCCATGACTATGTAGTTATAAAGTCTGGAATTATGCATTCCATCATTATTAAAGTGGCTATTGATATTTCATGTGATTATTCTACTTGTAGAATATCCATGTAAATGGTATTATTTTATTGTATCTTTGTCATATTATTATGATGTTTATGTTTTAAAGGTTTTTGTTTTTGTCTTATACATTGCCAAAAATGTTTATGCTTATTTATGAGGTATATTGTTATCCTTACTTAGAATCTATGTTGACCCCTTTATAGGTTTTAATTTTCTCAGGATTGTAAGATTAGTATTATTATTGATAAGCGTGGTTAAGCTAGGGGATTAATAGAATTATAAAATGATCATTTATGTTGTGCTATATTTTCTAAGGTGTAATGTAACGTTCATGTATGTAATCTATTTTCCAAGACTGCTAAGCTGATCGGTCTTTCGAGACTTGATTACTGGTAATCGTGCTAATGTTATGTAATAATGTACCAACTGTGGGTAACTAGGGTTGGGGCGTTACAGTTGGTATCAGAGGAAGTTTAGTACAAACCATGGAATCTTGATTTAGGTAAAAACTGATTAAAAAACATTACACTAAGATCAACATTGAGGATTAATAGAAAAGAACATCCAATAATTTTGGTATTGTAGAGATTTTGTGAGTTTTCCAAGCAATACATCCCGGTTTGGATACAAGAAGTTAGAGGCGGATCTGGCATAGATGTACCTAGGGGTAAAAACCAAAAACACTACATTGAGCTAGACTTGAACGAGAACTCGTACACAACAACTGGCCTTGTTGCACTCATGGTTACGAAACTCCCAAGGGATACGCTTTGGGTAATTCTAATTTTCATTACAAACCATTATAAATTTTTTATGAGTATATATTTCCTCAAAGAAATAATTTATATGATTATGGATTATATCAACAAAATGCTCAATTTATGTTAATTGTTTTTCAAGTTTGTATTTATGTATAGTGATTCATAAACTAATCTAGTTTATTCCTTTGTTTAGAAATGGTGCCTACTAGAAGGAATGAATGTAAGGGGATTAAGGGAAAAGTTGAACATCCATCCATTAGTAAATGTGGGAAGAAATACCATGGTACTTTCTTGAAGGGAATGGGAGTTTGTTATATTTGTGTAGAAAAAGGAAACCAAGTACGTGATTGCAAGGGTAAAAAAGATTCAAAATTACAATGCTTCAATTGTAAGGCATTGGGACACTACGCGAATCAATGTCCCAGTCATCATAGTACACCTTAAATTATGCTATTGGATAATAATAATGTTGTGATACTACCTTAGATGAAGAGGAATGAGTAGTGTTCTTATGTTGTTATTATAGAATTATTTCATTTGAGTGTAATATCAACAATATACTGGTTATATTCATTATAGAGATAAATAAGGATTATACTACAGTAATATTTTATTGAGGATTTGAGATTATATGGTTTTATGAAAAGTGACTTAATAGTACGAAAAACATTTTCGAATGATACATGGTTGCTGGAAATGAAATCCTTAATATGGTCCTGAGAATGAGTTAGTGATTTTGAAATAAGAGATGGTTTATTTGGATAAATTATATTGGATATTCATGACTTCCTTGGAACTGATAAATTGTTTGTTTATTTCATCATTGTTTTAATATTAAATATTTTAGGATATAAATAATATATCCAGTATTATATAAATGATAAGGGAGAATGAATGTAATTAATAATTTCTTAAGCTAATTCAAGGTTTTACCATGTTTTAAAATAATACATGATGAAGGTGTTTACATGTATTACGTGGAAAAAGGATCTTCATTGTGTTTAAATTACTTATAAATATTGGACTGTGAGTTTGGATATAAGTATCTTGGTTATTTCAAATGGTTGGAATGAATAGTGTTTGAAATTGGATACTATTGTTAAGGTTATTTTTTAATTTTTATAAAAAGGAAAACACACAGACCATGTGACAACCTGTCGTGTCAGACAAAGCTATGGAAATCGAACCCACAACCACTGCGATTGGGATTTATTGCCTACCACTGGACTACGTGAAGTCCCTAGATTGTATAATGTAGTTTTTTATGGTTCTAATAGGTGAATTATAAATTCATTTTTTAGGAACCCAATATGAATACGATAAATAGAATATTTTTTAAGTTCTATTGTCTTTTTGAGTTAATGATATGTTTGTGGTAGAAATTAGTTAAAGGATGAAACTCTAATTCTCTAATATTTTTTTCTTCTCTTATTCTATGAAGAAATTAATTCATAAACATTAGTGAAGGGATATTAAAACAAAAAATGTGATATCATAATACCTTATGTTTTGTTGAACTATTTTTATTTTGAATCATTATAGATTAATGGATTTGATGCCCTCAATTTTACACATGTCTGTGATTGATGACCTCAATCACTCCCTATAAATATTTATGTTTATACTCCAATTATGAGTCTCTAATTTCCCCAAATTTTATCCTAATTGGGATCATAATTAGGTGGGGACCCTTTAATTTCCCTTTTTCTCTTATTAAGACAAAATTTTATTAACACAATTTCTGATGTGGGCTTTCCACAAAAGCATTTTTCTATTTTTTAAAACTTTATTTTTTCAGTACAATTTAAAATTTAAAGGAATCCATTTATTGAAGGAGGGAAGAATGTAACACCCCATGATTTCATATTACGTAATTTCTTCAATTCAATTTAGTAACTTGCACTACATGCAATACCGAGTTCCAACGCACCACGACTTACCAAACAACCCTCTCAAAAGAGGTTAAGAATAGTATTAATGAAATATATAACATTATATAGTCCTTATTATTTTAGAATCCATATTATGAGTTTATTAGACAAAATTTAACATTAAACTAATTTTTTCAGATAAAAGATGTATTTTTCAAAAAAATGAAATTTTACCGGCTTTTAAAGGAGAACCATTTTTTAAATCCAATATTTGAAACTTTTATAAATTCAATTTGAAAAAATAAACTTATTCTTTAGAATATGTAATAAGGAATTTAGTTTCAATAAATTGTTTGTTTTTTTCTGAAAACATTCATATTTGTGGGAATAGTGAAAAATACTATATTTTAATTGAAAACTAGTTTTTTAATAAAAATAATTTATAATGTAAAATTATAAATTTTAATGGTTTTTAAGTATATATATATAATATATTAACCATTTAATCCAATTTTATTCATTGGAAATAGTTTCACTTTTAAATTGAACATAAACAAGTATCAATCTTTTGTTAGTTATTATTTCTTAAAAACACGATTTTTTGTTTTGGCAATGGGAATTAATTTTAAATTAATAAATGAAACATATATGTTTTGAATTTTGTAAAATAGAATTCATTTTTTGAATTCAGATTATTAAAATTAGATTAGGGTTAAATTTTGGATTTTTTTTTGAAGACATTCAATTTTTGATGATTAGTGAAAACACTAAGTTATTGGTTAGAATAGACTTTTTATTTCAATTTTTATTTATTTTATTTTAAATTTTTTAGGTGAAAATAAATAATTTATACCTATATATGTTCAATATAAATAATTTGAGTCATTTTATAATATGTTTAGATATATAAAAATTTTATTGAGCTTTTTACCAACTTTTACCCACCTCCTAGGAGCATTTGCAAATTTGCCTAAAACTTAATTTAACTTCTTCTGTGAGTTGAATTTAAAAAATCCGTGACAAAAAGTTAATATCATTAAGTAAAATTTTTTTCAATAAGATCAAAATAATTATTGGTGAATAGTAACTTTTGACGTTTATTTACCACATTTTAAAATAAATAGGGTAATTAAGGTTAAAAATGATATCATAATTATCCTAAGAAATGTCCTAATTCTATTTTATAAGTATAATTAGATAAAAAAAACTTTAGGAAAAAATATTATCCTATTTGGTCCACTTGGATTAGATTAGGACATTTATTATTATTTTATTTAAAGAAGTGTTAAAAGAATTAATTTCAAATTTTAATAAAAAAACAATTTTTAATATAGGGTTACACACAATATAAATTCAAATATAAATATTCATTAGAAATATAAAACTATTTCCTATATAATGGTATTTTATTTATAATTTTTAGACATTATATAATTAAATTTATTTATGAAATAATGATGATACAGTAATTTCTGTATTAATGAATGATTAAAATAATTGATATTCTAAATACACAAATAAATTTAATTTGAGAATTTTGATGAATTACACTAATTTTATAGGTTAATATGAAATTCTAGGGTTTATTTAATAAATTTTTTTCTATGTAATCATGTTGTTATGAGTTTTACGATAAAATTACCAAATAATGTCAAAATTGACATAAAATAGTTTTGAAAACACATACTATATTATTGGATGATATATAATTCATAAAAATATAATGTCCCAAAAAAGGATTAAATAATATTATATATGTCCTTAATGAACCAATTGAGGTTATTTTGGATGTCTAGAGTCAGTTTATTAACCATATAGTGTAAGCATTCAAGAAGACACAGTAAAAGTTAAACTATTTAACTAAGAGTTAAATCTAAAAGATATGTTTAAAATAGAATTGTAAACTTGTCTAAAACCTATTGGTTGAGAATTTTTTGACCCAAAACCACTTTATCCTCTAAATAAAACATTTTATCCATTAGAAACAGAAATTTATTTTATTATAAAATAATATTTCCAACATTTCCTAAAGTGACCCTCACCTCTCTTATAAAAGGGCACATCCCCTTCACTTAATTTCACACCTCTAAAGCCATTTGGAACGGCCAAACCCTACCCAAATACCCTACCAACATTCCTCCCTTCATCCTATAGGCTTTACTTTGGTCAGAAAGAAATTATAGGATCCATTTTGATCAAATAAAAAAAAGAACCTGAAAAGAGGTAAATACTTCAACAAATCTTTTATGTTTTTTTCTTCTTCCACTTCCTCTTTCTTTGTTGTTTCCATTATAAAATAATAAATCTAGTATCTTATATATAATTTGATGTTATTATAGAAATGATACAACCATATTCATTATTCTATCCATCCTATAAATGACTATGTCACCATATGAGTGTATGTACGTATTACCATCTCCATGTCGTGGTGTAGTTTGTTATTCAAACACTTCATTATTTGGATGGGTATAATAATGACTATAACTAATGTAAATAATAAGTATAACTTGTTAATGATTCTGTATATATGATATACCATCAAATTACATATTATTTCACCATCAAAATATTCATATTGTGACTCGTGCGTACATATGGATTACCGTCTCCACGACATGATGAGATTCATTTCCACATTCACTATTCAATGATGATTATAAAATATATATAATTAATAATTATGTAATATAAGACATAATAATTATAATTGATATATATATATGTATTTGTGTGTGTGTGTTTTTGTTTACATACATATATATTATTCACTTAGTTCCGTTCCATACGCTTTGAAAAGGAAAACAACATTTATGCATATGTATGGACTACCATCTCCATAAATGGTGTTTTCCATTTCATATATATGTATACTATACATATTAATATTCTAAATATATATGATATATAAATAATGTTTTATATTCTCGATGTATTTAAATATTTATCTAAGTGATACAATCTAGAGTAACAAGTTAAAACATGTATGATAAGGAAAGCCATTATTACCCGAAATGTAAATTTAACGTGGAAATTATCATTAAATAGGTAGTATAATGTCATAAATAAACCATGTATGATATCATAAATATTAATATGGTTCTGATATAATTTAATAACATAATATGATCTTCATACAAGAGGTTAAACGTACCCTCAACAAATGGAAAGTCCAAGGTATGGGTTAATTTGACAATGTCATTATTATTGGGGGTTATTTTTACCAAAGTATCTATTGGGATATATTTATTATCCATATCCATGTTTTATAACGAGTTTTCAAATGGATTATTTTTAATGGACTTTTTTACTATAAAAACATTTTAAATGTTTTAAATATTTATTTTTCTAAATCATTCTCATTAATATCAATGTTTTCAAAATGGGTTTTAAGGATTTATTTATATAGACATTAATGTTTATAAAATGTTCATTCCTTCAAAAAGTTACAAAGTGGTATGGGACACTTAGATAAAAAAAAGAATTTAAATTTCTTCCTTCCTAAATTGTGTGACTTTTAAATTTTTTCACGAAAAATGGATATTTCTCTCAAAGAGTGTTACAAATAATTTCAATCTATGTCAACATCCATTGATGTATTTTAAACTTGTTTAAAGATGATTTATTTTGATACAAATATTCTATACTATATTGAAGGTTTTGTGATATGTTTTTACTGTGGATGTGTTATTTTTATACCATTTATGGTTTATAGATAATGAATTGACATTTCATATACTAGTTTTAATATGAATTTTTATGTTCTGTTTAAAAATTTCCATATGAGGAATGCATTGGACTTAGTAAGTGACGGGTGGAGGCCGCTATAGTTCCTCTATGCATCGTTAGGTCTCATGAGAAAAACTAGTGTCTTTGCACAAGGCCTTGACAAAATCATATGTGTATTCTTGGCACAAGGCCTTGACTATTTGGTTATGAAGTCTGGAATTATTCCTTCCATAATTATGAAAGTGGGTATTGATATTGCATGTGATTATTTGACTAGTAGAATATCCATGTAAATGGAATTATTATATTGTATCTTTTCCATATTATATTGAAGTTTATGTTTAAGAAGCTTTGGTTTTATTATTATACATTGCCATAAATGTTTAAGCTTATTTATGAAAGATTCCACTATATTGTTACCCTTACTGAGCATCTGAGCTCACCCCTTTCTATGTTTTAATATTCAGAGGATTACAAGAAGTTTATTATGATTGATAATAAGGGTTAAACTAAGGGATTATTGGTGTTCTAAAAGGATCATTTATGTTGTGCCTTATTTTATAATGTGTAATGCAATGTTCATATATGTAATCTAATTTCCATGATGGCTAAACTGGTCGTTCTTTCGGGACTTGATTCCCTATAATCATGCCAATGTTATGTAATAATGCACCGACTCTAGGTAACTGGGGTCGGGGCATTGAAAATTTGTTTTAGAAAACCCTGTTTTTGAAGAATACATATTTCTGACTGAATGAAGAAATAAATTCATATTTTCAAAAAGAAAAATCATAATAAATTTAGGTTGAAAAGTGTGGATAAATATTACCATTAATTTAATATATGATTGAAAATAATTTAATAACAAAATAAAAGAGAATTATTTATAATTATACGATGATATTTCAATATTAGAAACGTAATCATAATCAATCTTGATAAATGATGATATTTTAACATATAATCATTACCACTTTGGTAAAGTTGGATCATAAGCCTCGTGAATAAATCACATAAGAGATATCATAAAATATCACGAGGATAAATAATTTAATGATATTAAATTTGAAAGGATTTATATATAAAACACGAGAAGGAATATACATGAATAACTTAATGTATGTCTCCAAGAAGGAAAATTGAAAAAAAATCTCCCATGTTATGTCTTGAATTTCATAGTACTAATTCAAAAAACCATTATAATAAATATATGTTTATTATAGACCTATAATAGAACCATATTAATATATTTAATTACATAAATTATTTTCTTATGAACTTTTATTACTCTTCTAATAAGGATTTCATGTTAAAGTTATGTTTAGGGTAATAATTACGTTGTTTTTCACATGTGTTTTGATTTTTTAATTTTTGTACTCTTAGTTAGATGATGGTTACATCACCTATAAAAATGATATAAATCATTTATTCCATATTTAGTTTTTATTCAACAAATAATGTAGTGATAGAAAATAAAAAACGCCATTCAAATAGGCGAATGGTCTTATGTACACACAAATGCTATTTCCATTTTCTTATTGGGATAAATGAATGAAAATTTAGTGGTATATATTATCATTAAAAAATATTTTTATTTAATTTATATCAATTATTTTAAATTAATCAATCCTTAATAACTTCCATGTAATACAAAAATGAATCACATTGCTTCGTGAGGCAGTTGTACTCTGTACACCCAAACAACTTTATCATATACCCAAAAAATAGAAAATACAAAGGTATGTGTGATATAATATTCCCAAAATCATAATAATAGCATAAATAACATGTGTTTAATATAGAAAGAATATATCTATAATTATTTTCATCTTTTTGAGGTGGTAAAAGAAAAACAAAGGTCGTCGGTTTCTAAGGTATTAGTATACTGTACACCTGAACGATGATTTAGTAACCCATTTGATTGGAGTGTAGATTGTTATAGGTAATTCACTTAAATAAAAACAAATTATGAGATGAGATATAATGAGTTATTATAAAATAAATATTTAATAATAATTA
Organism: Viscum album; assembly: GCA_963277665.1. Lineage (NCBI taxonomy): Eukaryota > Viridiplantae > Streptophyta > Magnoliopsida > Santalales > Viscaceae > Viscum > Viscum album. The sequence goes on along the minus strand of OY728139.1, from coordinate 337,472,130 downwards.
ATGATGTGGGGGATGAAATATAACAAAAATGTTTTTTGAGGAATGTTTTATCTTCATTATTATCTTATTTAGGATTACATTAAAATCCTTACTTGTATGGTTTTTGGAACAAACTTAGGATTTTAGGATGAGGGGTGGAATTTTATACTTTATTTTTGTAGTTATTTTTTAATCCAAATAGCTGTTATGTTATGAATATAGGAAGAGGGGTGCTTAACTTTTATAAGAGGTGAAGAAAACACACTTGGTAATTTTTAAATGAATTGAGTATTACATTATATTTCACTTATAAAAATGGTAAAAATTGACCAAATTATAAACATATACATCATAAGGAAGAAATATTTCCCTAAATGGTTTTACATGTGTGTAAGTAAATTCAACCCTTATATTCTAATTTCAACCCCGATAAATCTATTTCTATATTCAACATGATAACTGATATTTTTATGCATTCTCTATTTATTTTGGTTAGAGATTATGTTGTACATATTTTTAATGATAAATGATAAAGATTAAAAAAGAAATCTATTTTTTAAAAAATCAATTAAAATAATTGGAAATAATTAATATAAAATTAAACCCACAAACGTGAAGATAAACCAGGTTTCAAAATATAAAAATGTAAAAAGATTAAAATGTTTTTTATATCCATTTTAAATATTTAATTGATTCAAATTTCCTACATTGGATTAGTGGATTTATAATTTAACTAATATTTCCTTAAAACTAATATGAAATATACATCATATTTATAATTAAATTAAATGAAATGTAATTTTTAAATTAAAATTCAGTATTTTTCAATATTCATCACTAATATATATCATTTCAATAAAATTGAAAAAATTCACCCTAAGATAATTTTTACATTTATATTCAAATAATAATTTATTATCTATGAAATTAAAATTTTCAAATTTAGAAAAATAAAATTTATTTACATCCATAAAAATAAATAATTTTTTTAAAAGAATATTTTAAAATCATATAAACACTTTGTTGAAAAATTAATTACATTTCTATCAATGTGTTTTATTTGCATGAAATCATTAAAAATAATATTTAAAACAATTTATAACCGTTATTATCACTATGTATAATGGCTATTTTATAATAGCCTATTATATATAATTTTATTAATAATACTAGAACTTTACCTATTCATTCGCACGACACTATACAAAAATTAATATTATCAGTAACAAATTACCAGTTTTGAAATATAATAATTCATATTAATATTTGTAATTTTTAAGAAAAAAAATAACTGGTACATATATTGGAATAGAAGGAAAAAAATTTCTAGGAGTATGATGTCATTTATTTAGATAGAAATCATAATGTAACAGACTACATGTCACAAACATAAGGGGAAAATAAAGCGTCCAAAGAAAACTAAGTCACCTAAATGATGCATCCACCAAACCCCTTCCCAAAAGACGTACAGGATATAATGTTTGTGTGTGATGAAATAAAATGCTCCCATAATTGGATCTCTCACAGTTGTTCTAGAATGACAAGATCCCAAAACCCATTACCACCCCTTCTATATCAGACCCAAATTTATAAATTCATCATAATATATCATTCGCCACCCTAGAAAAAAATATGATAAGAAGGAACCATATAAATAAACACCAACTACTTACCCATTTCAAAATACAATGAAACATTGGTGAATTTGAAAATAGTCCGTGATAGGACATAGTTAGGCAGGATGCGGCTTGGATTCCTGTAGAGGTGGCGTAAGTATTATTAGGATGAGGCTTAATTTTTTTTCTTCATTATAAATTAATCAATCCATTGGTCATTCTGGTTTGTGGTGATGGATAAGAAGCAACACATAAAACAAAGTCTCATATAAAAAAACAAAATATCACATGAAACACTTACTAATGAAAGGAAAAAATGCATAGGTGACACTTGAACAAATAAACATTCTCCTTTTATTAAAATGGAGAATATATAACAATTATTTATACTTTCCTAACAATCCTCCAATTCCAAGCTCTAGGTTATAGACCCAATCTAGGTAACGTACTGAAACCTGTTAGAAAATAGTCTATCATATTTAATAAGTTACTACTACTCACTATAATATAAAATAGATTATAACATTTTAAAACAGAAAACAAATTTAAATTCAGCTCTGCCACCGAATAAGTTCCCTAAAGGTTTGTTTTTTGTAAGGTAATAAAACTCATGAAAATACAAAACAAATTTTAAAAAAAACATACTAGATTTCTACCCTCATAGTATTTTTGTTGACTTGATCGTAGGTGTTGTCATAAAATATTTTTCTCAAAACAGATTTTATTTTTTTCATACTCTTTCAATAAGAATGGACAGTCATTTAGTATTCAATATTTAGTTATAAAATAATAAAATTTGAAATCATAGAAAATGTTTGTTTTAGATATATGATTCATTGTAAGATGGTGTTTGTGTACAGATTCATCAGAAACCAAGATATTTCTATTGGAAAAATTTAATGCTCGGAAGAGAGTATTACAGTTGAACAAATTTAGAGGCAGTAAAAGAGAATGCCACAGAAATATGCATCAAAACTAGAATCCCCCTGCATGAAAACTACATATGCATGACATTTATTATTTGGTTTCTTAATCGACCCTGGTAAGGTACTGCAACATATTAGTAAAAATCCTAATTGAATTAATAAGTTACTAAAACTCAATGTAATACAGAACATATTATAACAGATTATAACTAAATAAAAATTTGAAATTGGGTCTCCAACTGAATAAGTTACCTTATGTTATGTTTTTAAGGTACCACATCTGACTATAATAAAAAATAGATTGTAACAAAATAAAAACCATTTTTGTGCCCTTAAGGTATGTAATATGACACGATCCTAGGTGCTATCAAATGGTATGTCTGTTAAAATAGATTTTATTTTTTCAAAAAATTGCAATAAGAATGGATAGTCATAGTTTGTATGTAGTATTAGTTTTAAATAAATTAAATTTTAAAATGAAGAACACATTTTTTGCAGATGTATGATTCATTTTAAGATAATTCATTTGTATAGAATCATCAGAAAACAAGATAATGTTTTTGAGAACATTAAGAGGTTGCAAGACTGCATTGAAGTTGAATCAATCTAGAGATAGTAAGATAGGGTTCCACTAAAATCCACCTCAAAACCAGATGCTACATTCATGACAAGATTAAGGATGGTATTGATTCTTGTTCATCACATATAGAATCAGTATTACCCAATAGTAAATACAATTTTGATGAAAATGATGTTCAGAAGTTGATCTTCCCGAATATGAATCATTAACATATGGAGACCACTAAGGTGATATAATGGTTCCTTCCAATCCCAAATGATTGATACACTAAGAAAAATGATGGGTCATAACTGTTTTCATATGTACAATTGATAATATAAAGACAAAACAACCCATATGTCAAATTATCTACAGCGTTACCTGATTATTTCATTTTCTAGTATACATCATCATATGGTTATTGAATATGTCACCATGGTTTGGGAATATTTCTCCTATAATTTCTTGGAAAGAGGCAGCAAGGTAGTCATTCAATTGATTTGTTTTAAAAGCATTTTTACTAAGTAAAACTGAAATATGCTTCTCACCCTTCAGAACCATACATTAAATGCGGTAGGAAGACAATATTGTATTGGAATAGGCCACCAATGTCAGATGGTGGGATTATACAGAATAATTATCAAACTATAGCTCATATTGTCCATGAACAACAATGATGTCATTCTAATATAGTTTCATACACTGTACTACCATATTTAAAAGAGGAAATATAAATCCCTTAGTTGAGTGCATTGATATGTTTTGTAAAAGTAAATGGTCTAATTTCATAATACATGAAGGACATTTGAGATGTAGTACATGTAAAAGAAATTAATGACTAAGAAAATAGAAAATGTTCCACAATCATGCATTCTCTCACAAGATGTTTGTCCCAAGAAGCTCTATGACTCCAAAATGAATTTATAGTAATCCTTATCAAAATATATGCATGAATGAAATCATGAATTTATATTTATTACATTTAATATTATGAAATCGTAAAATAATATTGAAGATAATTACATCTAAAAGTGTGCTCCAAAATGTAAACAAAGAGATTTTGTATAGTGTTTCTCATAAATCAAAAACAATGAAAAAGGAGTAACCACAACAAATATAACAATGTGTCCATCATAACTATTACAACATATGGTAATGTTCATGCATATACTGAATTTACCAATAATTAAAGAGAAACATGAAATATTATAGGAACCCAAAAATAGTTTCCAATGATAAAGGAGTGAACACATTTAAGTCCACCAATAATATGGTTCAAAGTTTTTTTTTAATATTTTGAAAATATAAACTCCAAAAATAAATACCAAAATTGAAGTTAATATATATTCTGAAAACATATAAGAAAATAGTGGAATGAATTCACAACTGTCATACTACCTCTCATATATATAGAAAATATCAGTCATTTTTTCAGTTCTGTCTTCTAATTTATCATTCATTTTGATTTATAGATTTTTTGAATGGATTTTTTTACCGACACTGTCTAAATATATATGATGAATTTTTTAAAAAATATCCCCAGGGACAAATTCATTCCTCATGATTTTATACTTACTGTATATAGATAAAAAAATAGTTATGGTCATTGTAACTATAATCACAAAATAAAATAAGGGTCTCCTAAAAAACATGTATGGAAGATAACATATATACACATATATTTTATATAAAACTGTAATTGATGTTACAAATTCTGAGTCTACCTTTGCACTGCTTCAAAAAAATTCATCACAATGATGACCCAATGATGGAAGGATAAATCAATATTTTAGTAAGTTGCGATTGACTTTCAAGGCTAAGAAGAATAATTGAATGGAAAATATTGTACCTCAGTCGGTTCAATCCCACTACTTACTCTAGAACAACCACTTCATTAACAATATTTTATAAAATGTATAAAATGAATATTGCATTGATATTTATAAAAATAAATCATCATTGTAATAAATAATATTCTGTACCTAATTACATGAAATGATGTCATTGAAATTGATATTGTAGTATTCATTGTCACTGATGAATGTTACCATGTATGCATTTTGTTATATTGAATAGTGTTGATTTTGAATATTGTAATTTTATACTTCAATTGAAAGAATAACCTTTTTGATTTCAACACATTTAATTCCATTGGAAAATTGTACTCATCGTCATCCTAATTTAGAAATGATATTTAATATTATATTAAATCAATATAATATAATTTTTCAACTTATAAAAAGGTATACAGTGATACATGTATCAAACAATCTGTTTACACTTTAGCTATTTTAGTTACAAATTGCATGACATGATTATCATGTTGAACTACTGGATATGAGTCGGTGATATCAGTCACAAGCAGCTGCACACTATATATGTTGTTTTATAAATGTGATTACTAAGAGATTTATACAATGTAATAAAATTAAATACTATCAAAAGATCAAATGACTCATAAAATATTATGAAAATATCAATTAAGAACCTGGGAGTAGTGCAATTTGGAGAAATTTTTTACTTGTTCCACCGAATTATTCCATCGACATTGTGGACCATTTTCATGAATGACTTTCATGACTCATAGAACAAGTTGTAGGTGCTTCATTTTTTCTGAAGTTTTACTAAAATTAAGCACATTGTAGACTATGGAACATTGACAATTTATTACAGATTATTTTTTATATAGTACATTTTTTAAGAATACATTGCAGTGAAAAATCAAAAATTTTAATTTGACGATATATTATATACATGTTCACATTTTATGATGTCAGAAATGGTTTATTACTATCCTAATTAACAATTGATGTTGAGGATAAATTTTTTTATTTTTGTACTAGAGTAGGATCTGTCGATGCCATTTTTAACCCACATCTGATTTTTGAAAAATAAAGGTCATTATATTTAATAGAATCTATACAATAACGATTTAGTGTACAATGGATAAGAGGTAATAAATTTACAGTTAAAAATTTCATTTATAGAACCTATTTCTGAAATTTTCTAGATATGTAATATCAAGGATGAAAAGAATTTAAGTCACATTAATTTTAGTTGATACTAAAACTGAGCCTGAAAAAAGTTTGAAAGACTAATTTTAGGGAAAGTGTTATAAACATTGAAATAGTAATTAGAAATAGAAAGGGCTCTAAGACACCATCTTTTAAAAAAGCATACTATTCAATTTCTTCAGTTTGAGATGTTGTAATTTTAAAATAGTAGATAAACCACTATTTTCTTGCAAGTACTGTGAAATTTTATTTGCATAGTTACCCCATAAACTTATTTTCACTTGTAACCAACATTACAATAATATATATTTAATAAGGTATCATTTAAATTTCTATTCAGATCTACTAAAAAGTCAATGACTCAACTTTCATATTCTAAAAAAATATGCATCTTGAAATTGGAATTACAAAACCATCGAATATGATATGAGAAATGTAAATCAACAATTATCTCTAAAACTAATTATCAACAAATTGTTATGTAATGAAACTATCATTTATTTTAATGGAATCCATTATTTTTTATGATGGTTTAAAGATATATTTTAAAAAAAAAATTTATGAAAACATCAACAAAACTAAACCTATTAAATGTACCTCTAGAACCCTTCTCTGATTTATCACTCCAAAAGGATTAAAATATTAATAAAAATGTGGTAGTGCTACATCACATGGACATACAATCATTGTAGAGGTGAAAATTATTCGACTAGCATGTTTAGTTCCTAATTAGATTCCTTAATTAGAAGCTATTCAGATGTTTTGTATAAAATAGTATAATCCATCATGCATAAGATATTTAAATTTTGAGATAATTTGATAGCCTTGATTAGTACAGTTTATCTTTGTCCCCTATATAATGAACATTTCAATGTATGTGTTAAATTGAAAAAAGGCATATCAAGGTGACACTGTTGGTGTATAGTAAAAAAAGTATACTGTAAAAGTAAGAAAAATAGATTTATTTATCAATGATAACCTCTATTCTGATCTCCAAGAATCAAATCAATGGAAACAACATCATTGGAGTACATAGACGATGTGTTTCCCCAATAATTTAAAATAACAACTTGTATCATCAATGTCTCATCAATATCAACTGTGATCCCATTCAAAGGGTTAATTGATCGAGGAATGTTTGAAACTATATAAAATTTGAATTTTTTCACAAACAGTACATATTGAGAAACTCTAACAATCATGAAATAACTGTGAACTATGAAAAAGAAAACCAACAGTGACATTAAAACACTTAAAAGTAAATTATACCTAAAACAATTAATTAAATATTTCCTTGTAGATAATATTATTAGTGGAATAACATATTGGCGGATTACTATCACCATGTACTATTTTTATATCTAATGGTGTTTTAACTCTACATAGAGCAACATATAGTTGACCATAACAAAATACAGTTTATCATATATATAACCTAACAGAGGATAGTGATTATCCATGAATTTTGTAAATAGTCATAGCATACAAAACAATCAAAGGATATTGTCTTATTTATAGTTTTAAAGGCCATGGACAATCAGAGTGATTCATAATTAATCTTGGAATAAAAGAAATATTTCCTAAATTATAGCAAAATAATTGTTTTGATCTAATAACATTGTCACCCTTGTGTCTAACAATCAAGAAAATGCTATTACATAATCTAAAATATTGATCCACATTTCGACCAAAATGATGGGAACCCCAATTTTTAGTGTAATTTTGTGGGCAGGCATCCCCGAAATAGTAATACCATTTAACATATCAGATACGTAGATGTTCACTGGCCTATCTATATCAAAACTTACAACAAAAAATGAATCTGAGCTAAAATAATCATTACATTCAGAACAAGTGAAATACATCATGTACTCATTTACTTCATCAACAATATCATGAGCCATAGCTAAGACGGGATGATCTTTATGATAATTGGTATAAAAATAGTTATCCATAAAATTGGTGTAAGTATGTTCTAAAAATGCGTAAATAGGATCTATAGTCCAAGAATAAATATATGTTGATGGAATTTTAATGATAGTTTCATCATAATTTAGCACTCCACTATGAACTTCACCAATATCTAATGTCCATTATTCAAAGTCGTGAACTTTATCCAAATTAGTGGAAGGATTGGAATGTAGTATCATTTTATTTGTTGATAACAGAACATGATAATATTTCCAAAAGTATTAATACAATATACATTCAAACAATATTTCATTTATGTTACCACCTGGTACGACTGGTATTATTTTCATAAAATCACCTCCAAAGACAACTGTTATACATTTGAATGTTATTTTTGAATCTTCTTCTTGTTTTAATAACATTACATCTTTTAAATTACAATTTATTGATTCAAAATAGTACATAAGAACGTTCGATGCCTCATAACTGCTAAATATATTTGTTTAATGTACAAACATTGAAACATCACTTCCTTAATAAATGTTGCAAATAGAGTTATCAACAATTGATAATGGAATTTTAAATTTAAAATGTGTTGTTTTCCCACCAGGATAGAGTAATGACACAATTCTAATAGATGCAACTTCTGGAATGATATCACCCTATGACCATAGTATATATTTTAATACCTTCTAAATGATTATCTTTTCTGTTACCCAATGTCAATGCATGGAAAATAAATCACCAACATCATAAGCTAATGACGATATAATGGTTGTAATCACAATTATGGGTTCATCCTTATGCTTAGTCTGTAAAGATATATATTCATTCCGATGAATTTCAATGTCATAAATGAGTTTATTAGCAACTAAATGATTTATTTCTTAATAAATTTCAGAATATTTAAGGGGAAATGTAGGATACTAATGAAGAGATCTTCCATTCCTTGGAATAAGTTTCTCTATCTCAAGAAAAGAATACATTTGCCTTTGATGATCATTGTGTGTTAGATTTATGAAATTTCAGAAATAGTTCTAGAGTACTATTAAAATAATTAACTATTATAAATAAAATTAATAAAATGATCAAATTCATGTATATAAAGGTAGATAATAAACACATTAGAGAGAGTGAAATTTTTATTTAGTAAGGTAGTAGTATAATATTAGGTAAATAACTAATTAATATGCATTATTTATATACCTATCATTTGCAGAATCAATTGTTGTGCATAAAGAGTGTCATCACTAAGGATGTACAATGTTCATGCCACAAAATATCAAGACAAACCATATGTTTTTTAGAACAACATGCGAGTAAAATGTCTGCATAGAGAGAGTCCCAGAGCCAAAGTTCTTACCTATTTTATTGATTCAATTATTTCCTTGTCATCAGCAAGTAGTCCCAATATAGAACACACCTCCCGAAAAGTACCATGAGTAATGTTTTTCCCAGTTTTAATATTGTCATATGATGTTGTACCTATGATCATTATGGGAATCAACCACAAGTAATATAGTTCTCCAATTGTTGGTGGACCACAATAAATTCTACCAATATAAAAGGCCTCCTTTATTGGATTCCATTTTTTCATGATGGTGGAATAAAAACTGTGATGGAAATTATAAATATGTCAGCCATCTACCTTTATGATATGTAACATTATCTTGAATCCAGGCTGTATGAATGGATTCTAAAAGGTTTCCCTTAATAAAGATATATTAAAAATTATCATTATCATTGTAGGTAACAATATTTGGTCCTCATAAATGGAAATACATTCATTATACTGGGTGATATCTATAGTGGATATCATACGAATAAATCATCCATGAAGCATTGTAAGGCGATATGTACTGAAAATCATAAAACATATTAGTCTAATCTACACACTTGTGAGACAACTCTTCATTTCCAGTCTGATACAAAATTGTTTTTATACAAGAATTACCTGTGATAATATTCAAAAATTGATATTTGATAGATGTTTATTTATTTTAGACTTGAAATTTGATATGATCATGATTCATCAATAGTAAGATATGATTATATATTTAAAAACTGATTATCCAAAGGAACACAATTTTTTAGGATCGTGTTTCAATCATTTTGTCATTGGTATAAAACATACCCACCATCATCATTATGGCCTGATAAAAAAATTGGTAAAATTTCATTAAATTTCCAATTCTTCATAAAATGAGACCTTAAATTCACATCACAAGGAGGTCAATGCATCAAAATAAATTTAATAGCCTCATGAAGATTTGGGAATTCACCTTTATTTGGAACAACATCACAAATATTTTTTTCAATGCACACTAGTGTATTTATTTCTTTGTCTCGACATAAAAACAACAACAAGTTTACATGAGGAAAGAAACATTTTTTCAATTACACTGTACAAAAAAAATATAAGGAAATATTTTGATTAATGAAATAGATCACTAATAGATCAGTAATATATGAAAATTTATACCATGAACATTAATTTCTATTAAGATGGTTACTTGATTGTGACTTATCAAAAAAAATCCATCAAGTAAATATTTCCTTAACTGATAAAACTTAATATTGAAAACTATTGATACAATATGCAAGAAATATTATGGAGGAATAATTTAATGTGTAGTAAATGTTCAAATTTCAGGCCACAATGGATTGTGTGTAAACATTGAAAAAAAATCTAGATATACTACCCAATTACATATTTCCAAAACATCTTGGTAATTCATGTTCATATAACATGGACCACCATTAAATTTTGAAGGTAAAATGGATTTTTCTCATAACCATACCCATCATGGTCACCATGAAGAAACTCTTCATGCAACCCATTGTACAATTCAACCCTCAAGCACTTTTGATTGAAGTGAATGAGAGAATGTCTCTAAGACACTATCATTGTATGAGAACCCACAATATACTATTTCAAGAATCATGATGAATGTTGTAATGTTTAATAATCATTGAAATAGAATTAAAAGTGATAGTATAATTAATCTCGAATTGTATCATTTTGAATTTTTTTACTTATAGTGAAAGATGTAGAACAATGTAATATGTTGTCTATATATCTATCATGACCACCTGTGAGAATCAGTGTATATTATAGTAGAAGATATAATGGATGAATCTTATGGATCCATTTAAACATACTACTTTTTCTTTGAATGCTAATATCTCTTTCACATTTGAGATCATAAATGTCCTTGAAAATTAGCATATCTATCTCAAAACTAGTAAGAAATTTGTAAGTCGCTGCATCTGTTTGTCTTCTCTTAAGTAGTCACAACCTTAAATTTTCAATTTCATAGAGATCAAGAAGATATCTTGAACTAATGATATGATGAGCTAAATCATGTGTTTCATGAATCATATGTTTTAGGTTATGAACAATATTAAATCAACAGATAGGTTTTCATTTGTTTCTCCATAAATGCATGTTAAATTAAATTTACATTTAAGTTAAAATATCATAATAACGTTAATGTGCTTTCTTGTAAATGTATAATATAACTGCTGTTTTGAACCCTTTTCTGACAACCATTAGTAGTATTTTACATTTAAAATCTGGAAAACCGTGGAGGTTCTACCTCTGGAGGACACAGACTACCTATGTGATGGTCGTTTTGGCCATTCAATCTGAATATATTTGGATCTCGACCATTGTTCACGGACTTGTCTACCCTTCTGCCCCTTGATGTAAAAAAATATAATTGTAAATTTTAATATTTTCATGGAATTATCTTTTCTCATTATATTTTTGTTTGATTTCCAATGTTCTATGGTACTATGGTTATGACAGTAGCAATTCCAAACAAATTTTACCTAGTGAGCAACATATAGCATATCATGGGTTATCATTGTTGCAGAATTTTTTATTTCTCTCATCAAAACAGAAGAGTGAACCACATTACTAAAATACATACGTAGGATCTCAACTATTCAAGTATTCTGTCGGTGAATAATGATTAAATATAAAGTTTAAATAATAAGGCATTATAAATTTAATAAATTAGTCATGATTGGAATACTAGTCCAATAATACATAAATATTACACAGTAACCTAAGTTTTCATCTTTTTAAAGTAGTTTTATTCTTTCTGAGGCATCATTAATTAATGTCATAATGATAATACATACGAAATAATTGTATAATATAAGTAAATGTAGTGTGGAAATGCATACATGAAAAATTAGTTGTGGGATGTCTTTCAACATGTATCTTATCATGTCTTGTTACATTTCTTTCTAAAAAGACATTAGTAATTATATTTGGAAAATCATGTTGATGTGCAGAAGACACATTAATTTTAATACTAAATACCCAAATCATTAACATATCAATGTTTATAATAATAAATAAGAAATCATGATTACATTTTATACCACACATGTGTTAGAAAAATAAACTTTTCTGCCAGCAAGTGTAGTAGGAAAGTAATATCTATTGGAAATGGTGTATACAAATAATTACATTGTGTGAAAAAATAAAAAATATTTAAAGTAATGACTTCTTATTAATCCAATGAGGGGTAAGGCATTGAGTATGTGGGAATATTTCCTTCAGTTATTAAATCTACCATTCATAATGAAAAAATAGTTAAGTCTTCACTAGAAGGGATTAAATTTCCTAAATTTTTTCATAAGACTATGTTGGCATAATACTTACAAAATGGGGTATCATTTTATGCATTGGATTTTGTTATCTATTTTCATTTCCTATGTTTGGAAAAATAATATTTTTTCTAAATAGAGTATGTAACAAATTACATAGAGTGAAAATGGAAAAATATGTAAAAGCATGACATCTACTAACTCTGACGAAGGGGTAGGTGATGGGTAATTGAGAATGTTTCCTTCAGTCGTTAATGCTACCATACATAATGAAGAAATAGTTAATTATTCATTATAAGGAGAATGAAACCTAAATATTGTTCATAAGAATATTTTGACATCATACTTACCAAAGAGGAAATCAATTTCTACATTGGAATATGGTATCTATTTTGATTTTCTATATCTGGAAAATATCATTGATGAAGTTGCAGAGTCATGATGATATATGAATGAAATTTATGAATAGAATAATTAGTCAATGGTATGAGATTATACTGAAGTAATATAAATTAGATTATTGTTACATTGTAATAGAACTCACCGTTGATTGAAAATGGTGACAATGCTATGTGTGCTCCTTTATTTGGTGGTGTAATTTTTTTCTAGTGGATCGAATGTTTCAATAGAACATAAGTATGTATAGTCTATCAAAAAATTTCATGTACATGTCGAGAATCTCAACAAAATAAGCAAATTTATATTATGAATGATAATATGGAAAACATATTTGAAGTATATTTTGTACAGTAATGAAAACCATTAATGATTCTTGTTTTAATCGATATTTGTGAATAAGTTCTAAAATTATGAGGCATGGTATATTTAATAGTAGATTTATTTAATTAGTCACTAGTAATTTAAAATAATATATTCATTCTATTTTAAATTATTTGTTAATTGGAACATAACTCTCTATTGTTACATAAAGGTGACAAATGAATTCATGATCCTCTATTCAACTTGGATGTCAGTTGTACAGCTTCATATGTTATCCTAGAACATGGGAGAGTTTGGTCAGAAGGTGAAATGTATGTACATATATAAACATGTAAATTAGTAAACAAATTAAATGAACAATTTTAGTCAGTGAGAGTTACTATATACCTTTTTTGTTCTCTCATAAGTGGTCTTTATTACACCCTTTCATATCTCGATGTTGATGGTGACAATGTCATTATATTGGTCTAGTTTTTTCGTTAATTGTCAAGGGTTGGAAGGATACAAAATTATGTTTATGTGTGGGTAGATTTAATTAAACATATAATGGGAAGAAAATGTTTCATATCTCTACCAATGTATGGAAACAAAAATATTTTTTTTGGTAATTGCAATGATCAACAGCTAAACCATGAATGATAATGGAGGAATATTCATTAAATCTTTTCTGCTGAATCATTCTATTATAAATTAACATCAAAACTTTTGATACATTTTAGTTATTTTCTATTAATGAAATATGATTTATGTGTGGTATTAAGAGAAAATGTATATTTTTTACATCTTAAATAATCCTTACTAAATAGATTGATGTATGGTTTATGCTCTAATAAGTTGTTTCATGGGATGATTACCTAAAAGAGTGTGTAATTATGAAAATAGTGCCTAGGTATGTAAATATTGCATATGAAATTAACAGAAAATGATTTAAGTGTTGATAGTAGTACGCCATACATGCTTTTTTGGTATTTATACTAAAAAATAATCACCCGTGGGATGTGGATTTTCAGTGTGTATAGGTTGTTACTGTATAAACAAATGACCACATCAAATTTGATAGACTTGAATTGGGAGCTGAAGGTGATAATTTGAATCGGATCACATAAAAATAGAGGTGGTGTTATATGGTAGTAGTAGCTTAGCGATGTAGCCATAGTTGCATAAGACATAGGTTATTTACTAGTGTTGAATCTAACATCGGTTTCTTCAGTTGACATAGATCGTACGATTGGTTGTAGCAGAACAACACTATGGGATCAAGAGGTGAGGAACATCGCATGGAGTTTAGCGGGGGGAAAAGAGTTTGTGGTCTCATAGGTGTTGGAGAATTTTGGGAGAAATGGGAATCTAGATGCAGTGAGATATATACGCTTGTAGTGGGTACTAACATATGCATGGAAACAATTAGATCGATGGAAAAAGGAAGACTCCATGGGAGCTACGAGATGGTAGAGATGTTGGATGTAGATGAAGAGACGATGATACTTGTGTGTTGAAACAAAAGGATGGAAACCCTAATATCGAACGAAAATGTGAGGTTGTGTCAGTGAAATGGGAAATTTCTCAACGTAAAAGGGTTTTTAGTGTGAGGGAGGCACTGAAAATTTGTGATGTGGCCTCATTATGGAGTGAATCTTTAACTGGAGTAACCAAAATTTAGTATAGATAATATATATCATTTTTTTGTTAAAAATCAATGTTTTTTTTGTAACACATGCTTAGCTAGTGAATTATGTAGTTTAATCTAAATTAGGGGATTCATATAATTCATTTCATCAAAATATTAATTTATTCAAAATAATCATAAAAACAAATGTTTTTATCCTATCTACAATAAAATGAATTTATCCATTGAATGTTATCACATTGTTGAAAAAAATAAAGATAATTATACCACATCATATTTTCACGTTTTCAGATATCTTCTACAAACAAGTGGGTTCTCTAAAAAAACATTAACCAGGTGAGTGGGCTAGATTTGTAGAACATTCTCTATATGATCCATAATCTCTATCTGTTGTTCCCTATAAGGAATATCATTCACTAGTGGTACGACCTCTCAGTTATGTACATCTGAAGGGTTAGGTATGTACATCATCATAATAGAAACGTAGAACACATCATCGGCAAGATATAGGTTTAGTGGAGGCTCCAAATGATAATCTACCATCCTAGTATGATGAATAATTTAAATGGGGATGATATACCAATGTCCTCATATCTATTTCAACCTAAATCATATAACCATATTTCATGGAGAAATTCTTCGAAACCCCTTTTCACCAACTTCAAGTTCTAGATCACACATGTGACTATCAGCATAACATTTCTTCTGAATATAAGATTACATTATCATTTCTTAATGTTTTTATCCTTATCTTCCATTTCATAATCTATCTTTGATCCCAATAACTCTCTTTCTCTAACATCATTCCACCACGATAGAGATATATACATAATTATATAATGGGATTTATAAGGACGTAACAGAATTATTCAGTGGAAAATATTTTGGTAACAAAAATCAACTAGAGGATAATGGTGATCCAAAACACCTTTGAAATCACGAGAAAACATTATCAACAAATACACTAGGGTTTGAGATGTTGATTTATATTGGCCATATTTGTGGGGATGATATAAAGTATTGAAACTCAACTTTGTACCAAAAGCATACTGTATACGCACTACTACAGAACTGGGTTAATCTAGTGTTATGGTTTAACAGTACAAGCTAAATGTGATGTTTAAAACCCCCTTTCATATTTTTAGAAAAGTACTGATAAACAAGGTCTTTAACAAAGTCTCTTTATCATTGCTAAAGGCCCCCATTTACCAGCACTAATAAAACATTTAGATAAAATGGGAATTTACTAATGCTTTTAAAAAAACACTAATAATGGAGGGTCTTTATCAGAAATTTTTACTAGATCTAATAAAGTGTATATTTTAATATATATATATATATATAAATATATATTTCTTTAATAGACACTCGTATAAGAATTTATAGCTATTTAGAGGCATTCTATGCCATTTGTCATCAATATATGTAATTAACGGTTCCCATGAGTAATCAAGGCATAATGCACATTGCAATCTTTGATTTGATTTGTGGTAGTAGAAAACATACACCTATCCCGAACATATCTCTATTTTAAAGGCCATCAAATTTGAATAACCCTTAAAACCACTAATCCACTAAAAAAACTATAAACACTAAAAGATCAAAAATTTCGATCTGAGAGTCAGTTTCATCTCCACAACCAGTCAAATCCAATCATATAAAGTGTGATAAAACCACATAATATTAAAATAATTTGATAATAAAAGTAATAAAATATATAATACTTTAAAAAAAATTAGAAATCATACATGAAATTGAAATGGCCATAAATTTTGATATGATTTTCGATTTGGGATCTACCATATATCTAATCCATGATTTCATGGAGATCAATGCACTTGATGGTCTAGGATAGAGGTTAAAGATATCATCAATGTTTTTCAATCCCATTAAGGCTTCAAATGCCTCCCAAACTAGGTTATTTTTCACTAACCCTGATTTCCTAAATTTAAAAAGCCTATAACTTATGTCTGGGTGTCTGTTCATCTATTAAAACATATAATATTTTATATTATTTCATTATCTTCAATTTTACTAGTTTTTGATGTATTTTCATGTATTTTACATGTAAATATTTTAAAAAATATATTAGATTATTTCAAGACTAGGCAATGAGATGGAACGAGATTTGGAGGCATGGAGTGATCGAAATAAATGTTTGAACTATTTTATTGTTTATTGGAAATATCATGTGAGTGAGGTTTTAGTATCTTCTAAACAATTTCCTCTGTCAAAAATTTGATGGCACCTTTGATCTCAGTGTAAGGATTTCACCTTAGGTGGGGAAAAACTTTGATCAGCGCTAGTTGGATTCAAAATTTAATTTAGGATAATTTTAAAAGAAAAATGAAATATACATAAAATGTTATTTTATTTTACTTCATCAATGTTACACAAATAACTAGTAGTACTACGATGTGGTGACTCAAAGACACTAGAAAACAGTTTCATGGTAATGTTGAAACAAATTTAAAATGATAATATTCATTTCCTCCATTAATTAAAGGCAAGGACAAGTGTGAGAATTCATAACAGTAGATAATTACCCCTAGAGAATGAAAGTTTCTCTATAGATTGAGAAGGAAAGGTCTCTAACTGATGATGATGATTTAGAGATCAGAGATAAAATCAAACACTAATGAAATATCGGTCAAGGATGTTTGATGATGGATCACCATAAATGATGAATTATCTACTCTGACTTCTCCTCATTCCAAGAAGGGGGTTTATTATTTTCTTGATTTATTTCCCTATTCTTGTATCAAATGTCGAATGTCAAAAAACCCACGAAACGTTTGATTTGTGGTTCAATTTTTCATGCAATATAATTAAAATTTCATGATTAAAATGAATGAATCATTTTTATCATTTATTTATTTCTCTTTCATAATTATACTAACATGAACAGACCAAGTTCGATACAAACAAAGCAATGTCCTATCTAAGGGTGTTCTTGTGCTTATCTCCCTTCATAAGTCTTGTGTTCTTCATCGGTGGACCCACATAGTCATGGAATGTTTTTTTAGGTGGTTAGAAACATGGTTAGACCGCCGAAGTGATGACGATATGGTTTTGAAATACACTATAGTAACGGTGATGACCGGAGGTTTGCAACATTCATCCCAGTTCGATGAACAGAATACCACAAAAATGGTGGTGGAACGCAGAAGGGGAATCCACTAGAGGATAGTGGTGAAACATTTAAGGGCACGTGATGGTGTGGCCACCCGACCAGTGGAACCCACGACACAGCTGCCGCAGGTGGCAGAGAGGGCCGCCAACTCGATGACCGGCAGTATCCTAGACTAGATGCAGCTCAATGTCATGTGATGCAACAATGGGTAGTGGTCCAGTTAGAATATGGGGCGGTGATGTGGTGGCCACCCTGTATTGACTAGGTAGGGACACAGTGCCTACCACGTCCCCGGAATACAAATCATACCGTTCTGGCATGCCAAGTTAGTGCAAGAGGGCCGAAGAGGTAGTGGGTGTGGCCTAGTGGGGTGGGACGGGACAAGCATGTCATGTCAACCAGGCGGGTCATGTTAGACTGGTTTTTTTGTCTGAAATTGTACCCAACCAGCCCCTTTTTTATTAAATGAACATTAATTTCAGTCTATGTGTCCATTTGATGATCCATTTGTAGTGTTGGAACCCTCAATATGAGGTGGTCCATTTGGGATACTCCATGTTACCTCTCATGGAGGTTGGAGTATGACCTATTGGTTCAAGGAGTAGGTGCTTCTAGATTGACCATGCTAAGGATGTAATCCTATGATTGGCTATAGAAAAAATATGGAGTTGGTCTCTTATGAAGATGAGAAGTTGGTCTTCTGTATAGATTCAATGTTGATCTCTTATAAGGGAATTAAGTTAGTCTCCTACGATGATGTAGATTTGGTCGCCTATCAGGGTGAGGAGTCATTCTCTTATGAAGGCGCAGATTCGGTCTCCTATGAAGGTTTAAAGTTGGTCTCCTATGATGATGTAGAGTTCGTCTCCATTTAGGGTGTGGTGTTGGTCTCCTTTGAAGGTGTGGTGTTGGCCTCCTCTGATGATGTAGAGATTTTATCCTTCCACAGAATGGAGAATGTCTCTTATGGATACCATATGTCTCCATGGATTCACATATGACTGGACCTTCTTATTATATTTTTCCTAGTTTGAGATGACTATAGTGACTATATTTTTTGTACGTCATAGAGGGTACACTTTGTGTACATATTTGGTAGTCTATCTTGAGTCATTCTTTTTGGTTTACCTTTTTGGTTTGGGGTCCCCACTGAGTATTGTTTACCCACCCAAGAATGGGCTTTTCCCACATTAATTATGTCTTATGCACCTGATTAGCGACTCCGATGGATTCCTTGGTGGAACGGAGACTAGCTGTGCCTTAGGGTGACCTGCGAGGCGTGGTATGTTTCAACGTATTATAGATAGCTCGCTATACATTTCCATCAAATAAGGTTTTATGTGGATGAAATCCATAAGTTAGTACTTTTCTATTTCTGTTTCACTTGTATTCTAGCCCATATATTTTTTAGTTTTGTACTATTATTCTATGTGGTTGTCTTAGTTTTATGCATGTATTTTTACTCAGTGTTTACTATTTCAGTAGTTATTCATGGAGACCGGTGAGTTTGTACATTTTCTTAAGAAAATGCCTCTACATTATGAGATATTCCCTATCATCTCTTATCCCCAGACCCCAGTGTATAGTATGCAAACTTGGGGTAGTCTCGTGACGGTCCTTGGGGGATGACTCATGAAAGAGTGTTATCATAGGGTGGTCATTTTTTCATTTGTTTTTGGTAGACAATGTTATGTGTTTTGAGTTCAAATATTAGGCAAGGGAAACCAGTGTTGGTGTGGTGTACAACACATCCATACACCAGGACGTGGAATTATTATTTTCAACTCAGTACATGAAAACAATTTTCGTAGTGGGAATCAATGGTATATGCATCGTAGAGGAATAGAGTGTTTTCTCATGTCCTTCCTCAGTAGAATTTTCAAGTTAGGTATACTCTATTACCTATGGTACATCATGGTCTATTTCAGTATACTTCCATAATGGCAGCCTTCCATGATTAAAGGGTGAGACCACAAGGATTTTCTATTGACCAATGAGGAATTTTTGTGGGGATTGTTTCTAGAGATAACACCTCCTGGTGGTGTAATAGTGATACTACCACTCATAGATCATTAGTTCATACTCTCATTATAGGCTTAGGATACATGTATTCTTACTGTGTTGCTTGAGTTTCTGAGACAATGACCTCTCAGGTTCCGTAGTGAGATATATCATCATGTATCTAAGGATATGATGGAATTGTTTACATGAGTTTTCCACATATTGATGATTCCTCTGGACCAGATGGTGGTCCTAGTCACGTGTCTTCTATAGCACTCGGTGTGGAGATGGTTATGCATAGTGATTAAGACACATGAAGAGGTGACACACCCTAAGACATATTATGACTGTATCTTTAGGGATGAGTACTTTACAATCAAATTATTTTCCTTGCATATACATGATCTCATGTTTCTATAGTATGGTTGCCAAATGGTGGATGAGTACTCAGTGAGATTCACATATCAATATTTCTACTCTAGAAACATGTGGGGGGACTCATTATTTAGGATGTTTACCATTGACCAAGGACTATACGGAGACATGAGGGCATCGATAATATCCTTTAGAGGTCCTATGCATGTTGTGGTGCTAGAGAGAGATCTACCAATAAAGAGATTTCATGTAGAGTAGGCACCGTTGGTGGGACCTACCACCTGGCATCAGGTAGCTGATTTTTCGGCAGTGGGTAGATGATAACTGACAAAAAATTCCAAGAGTACCTGACCATCTAGGGGATGACCCCTGGACATGAGATCAGTAGTGTATGGATTAGTGAGAAGTGCATACCAGCCGAGAGAAGGGGTGTGATACAAGTGCGACGATTAGGGAGATATGGTGAGAGATTGTCAGACCTATCGTACCACTGACTATGAGATAGTCGAGGGACCACTTAGGTAGTAGAGGAGCCAAGGACATGGTGTTTTTCAAGGTAGAAGACATGGAAGGGGTGTGGGACGAGTGACATGAGGTGGATGAATGTTTGAGGAACTACCACCACTACCCCCATGTGTCCCACCATGAGCTCAGGTAGCTGGTGGAATGGAATACGACTAGCTTCAGAAGAAGGAGACATACGATCCCAACAATATCGGTATTATTATAGGTAAGATATGTGTCATATCCACCCTATAAAAAAAAATTATACCTTGGTACCATTCACTCTTTTCTCACCATGACCATTGTTTGAGACATAGAGATTCCAATAGAATCATTGACTCGGTCCCTATGCTTTGACAATCCTATGGGAGGATATTCCACCATCACAAATTGGTTCTGAAAGTGTTCCCTTACACATGAGGAAGAGATTTTCTATTGGGAAATCATGGTGGAAGTATTGAGTCCATACGATGTCATTCTGGGTATGGAATATTTATCCACAGTTAATGCTCAGATAAACTATTTTAGGTGCACAATGATGTGTGTCCATGGAGATGGGACTTGGTTTTCCTTTTTCAGTGAAAGGGAAACAAAAGGAGTATAGGGTGAACTCTTAAATAGCAGGGTGTAGGTAAGAACACATCATTTGGCTACCATGAACTTGGGTGGAATGGGTAAGACGATTCCTCAATTTCCTACAGTGGTGGAAGACTATGAGGACATATATTTGGAAGATGTTCTAGGGATGCCTCTTTATAGGGTGGTAAAAATTTTCATAAACCTGTATTATAGGATGACACTAATGGCTACATCAGTCTATCAGGTGGCCCAGATATAGATTCATTAATTGAGAGTATATTTAGAGGACTTGTAGATGAAGGTCTTCGTGAGACCTAGTGTCTCAACATGGGTAGCCCCAGTACTGTTATCCCAGAAGGAAGATAAGAGCTGGAGGTTATGTGTGGACTTATGGTGCCTAAATCAGGTGATTGTGAAGAATATGTATCCAATTACAAGGATTGATTCCCTCTTTGATATGATAAAGGTATAATGATGGTTCTCGATGATAGTCCTCAGATCAAGATATTACCATCTTTGGGTGTGGGATGTGGATGTTATAAAGATAGCTTTTAGATGTCCCTATGGCCACTCATTGTACCTATTGATGTCGTTTGTTGTGAAGAACCCCCAATAAATGTTCATGGGACTCATGAATATGATCTTCCATATTTACCTAGAATTATATTTAGTGGTATTTATTGATGACATCCTGGTGTACTCGAAGTTTAAGGAGGAGCACGCAAAACACTTGATGATTCTACTAGACTTACTATGATGGAATCATCATTATGGGAAGCTCACTACTTGTCAATTTTTGATACAAGAGGTCCAATTTATAGGACACGACATTTCAGAGGATGGAGTTTCAATTTATCTAATTAATATAGAGGTTGTGCATGTTTATGGACAACCCAAGAATGTTACAGAACTGTGAAGTTTCCTTTGGATGGATAGGTAATATTTTAGGTTCATCCCCGAAATTTATATACTAGAAATATACATGACAAACTTGACATAAAATTTTCATCGTTTTATGAGGATGGAGAAGTACGAGTAGATATTTCGTCGGTAGAGGTTGAGTTTGACGTGCTCTCCCATCTTGATATTTCCATAGTACGATGCTGAGTATGTTGTGTAAAGTGATGAATCAGGGACTGGGCTTGGTTGTGTCATGATATTGGGAAAATTGCTTATTTCCCAGTTTTCACAAAAGTATATATGGCATGAGAGAAGCTATGTGATGCATGATCTGGAGTCGGTGGTAGTAGTCTTTGAATTGAAAATTTGGCAACACTACCTTATGTTTTAGCTGTTTATCATCTTCTCAGACCAAAAAAGACTCACATATATCTTTAATCAAAAGGGTCTGAACATGAGATAGAGTCATTATTTAGTGTTCCTCTAGGATAAATAATTTGAGAATGTCTATACTCCTAGGATGGGGAACGTGGTGGCAGATACTCTCAACCGGTGATTGAGTTCACCGCTACTGAACAAGGCATCGTTGTAGTTGGCCAGACATCATATATCATTCCTAGAATGGGAGGGAGCATATTATCTCTATTAGATGGAAGTTACCTCTCCAAAAATACAAATTTTAAGCGCCATAAAACACGACGATACTAGATATGATACTATACCTACTCAGATGTCTACATAGAATGCCCCTATTGGATAATCAAAAGGTATGGAGCA
Source organism: Viscum album (assembly GCA_963277665.1). Lineage (NCBI taxonomy): Eukaryota > Viridiplantae > Streptophyta > Magnoliopsida > Santalales > Viscaceae > Viscum > Viscum album. Next base: position 337,448,886 of record OY728139.1, on the reverse strand, counting down.
CTTCACCCTTTTCAAAGGATGCATAGTTTTTTTCAGAAAATTTTTAAGAGGAGTTTTTATGGGGTTCCCTAAATCCCATTTGGCAGTACATACATGTTTAGAAAAGATGTACCCAAACTTCCAAAAAAAAATTGGTGGTCGGGGATAAAGACGGAAGTGGTAGATTTTCTCTCTGGATGCCTCACATGTTTGCAAGTGAAGGAAGAGAAATAGGTTCCAGCCATTTAAATCAACCCCTTGATATTCCAGAGTGGATGTTGGATGGAATATTGATATATTTGAGGATGGTTTTACCATGTAAATCTAGGGGGGCATGATACCTTCTAAGTGATCGTTGACTGACTCACCATGTTGGCTCACTTCTTAGAAATTTGTGAACAATGTTCAGTAGATGTTTTCAAAATCTTCTACGTGCATGAGATAATTAGACTCCATGGATTCCATTATTCTATAATATCATATCATTACACACACCCTACATCCTTGTTGTGGAACAGACTGTAGGAGGCATTTGGGACTCAACCTCGATTTAGCACAACTTTCCACTCGTAGACAAGTGGTCAGACAGAGCGGACCGTTGAGGTTATAGAGGATATGATACATGATTTCATCTTTGATTTTGGCCATATTTGGGAGGATCATCTACCCACTGTGGAGTTTACAAACAATAATAGCAAAAACTCCCCCTTAATTATGGCATAGCTCAATGTCTTGTATGGGAAAACTTACAAGTTTCCACATTGTCGGACTGACCCCAATGATTTAATGCTAATGGGCCGGGAGTTAGTATAGGTTAATATAGAGAAGTTGAAGGTCATTCAAGAGGAGATAAATATTACATAGAGATATCATAAGTCCAATGTTGATAGGATATAAATACAAATGGAGTTCAAGGACGAATACCATGTTTCCCTCTGGGTTTCTCCTTGACTTGGGATACAAGGATTTCATTGGGGAAGAAAGTTAAATACAAGTGTCATCAGTCCTTTTCTAATACTATATAGAGTGTGTGAGGTGGAATACCATTTGAATCTACCTCCATGGTAAGATTTGGTGCATGAAATATTACTATTATCACAGGTAAGGAGATTCATACATGATCCATCAATTGTCATTGACTAGGGTGAGCTAAATGGGGACGACGGTGTGACTTTTCTGGAGTACTTGGAAGTGATTGAGGATGAATAATAGAGGAACCTTTGTGGTTGATATCTTTCTTATGCATGAATACAGTGGAGGCACAAAATTCTCCAATAGAGTACATGGGGGTGAGATTCTCATATTCATGATCAGTATCCCCAATTTTTTGTTTAGCCTTTGTTTTGGTTTTCAGGGATGTAAATCCCAAGGTGGGGAGAATGTAATGTCCCATATTTTACATGTATTTTTTTAAAACTTATATTGGATTATTTTGAGAACAGATGCTGAGACGACATGCACATCCATGGCATGGGGTGATTATAATAAATGTTTGAACTAATTTTAGGTTTACTAAAAATAGAGTGTGTGTGCTATTTCAATATCTTCTACACCAGATCCCAAAAAGAATATAAGGGCACCATTGAGCTCAGATTATCAGGTTTGCCTTATGTAGGGGAAGACGTCGGTCATCATGGGTCAGATGAAAAAGATAATTTACGGAAATTTTAAGTGAAAAATAAAATCTAATTAAAAGGATATTTTGTTTTGTTTCATCAATGTTACATATCGACTTTTCTGCACTATGATGTGGAGACTTAGTAACATTGAAATGTGGCATCATGGAAATTCTGAAATTCATTAATGTGTTTCCTCCATTAATCATTGGTATAGAAATTTAAGGGAATTTATAACATTGGAGAATTTCCCCTTGAGCATGAAGGTTTTTCTAAGGGTGTAGAAGGAATGGTTTCTCGCCTATGAGGATGATTTGTAGATCATATCTCAGATCAAACACTGAATAATGACAGATCAAGGATGTTCATGGATTTATTTCCATCAACAACTAATCCTATCATCAAAATAATCCAATTTCTAGGTAAGGGTTTTATTATCATCATGATTCCTTTCATCATTTGTGTTTCGAAATATGAACATGGACCAACCCATGAATGGGTTGGTCAACAATTCAATTATTTATATGTGGTGGTTAGAATGCAAGATTAATGGGGAGGAATATTCATAAACATTTTGTGTTTCTATTTCATATTTACACTGAAATGAATGAACTAAAGCCCAAAAAAAAAACCATGTTTTGTTCAATGGGTTCTCTTGTTCTTATCTCTCATCCATGTTCTTGTGTTCTTGGTCGGCGGAACATCATGTTCCCATCGTGTTTATTCAAGTGGATCTGAATTTGGTGAGAACCCTGTAGTGATGTCAAGATTTTTTGGAACACATGGAAGTTAAGTTGATGACCTGAGGTTTTAAATAGTGTTTCATATTTTCTGAATGGACCACCATAACAATCATGGTGGCTCGCGGAAATGGTGGTCACCACCGTTGGCGCGCAGCCACCTGGCAGGAGGAACCTGTGGCACAGCGGTCGCAGGCAGTAGACATGGCCACTGACTCGACGACTAGAAGGAGGATTGACCAGATGTTGTAGGAAGTAGCATCAGGCAGTATAAGGTTACAGTCGAGCTGGACCATGGTGAGACCCCATGGTATCATTCATGGGGGGTCATATGAATGACTACCAGATTGAATGCTAAGACCATCCTACGTTGACTATTTTGGTACATTGTTCCCTATATATTTTATGTGGATGATCTATCCCAATCAAGAAGGCAAGGCCCAGTGGACTAAGTCAACCTGACAGGTCTGATCAGGTCATACCAGACCCAAACCCAACAAGCCTATTTTAACATAAATGCCCAAAACATAAAATAGTTTTCCCATTGGATGAGTCATTTTCAGCGTTGGGACACTCGTGAAGAGGATGCCCTTTTGTGATTATCTATGTGACCTTTCATGGATGTTGTATTATGAACAATTATCTTGACATGTATCTGCTTCCATAACGAGCACACTATAAACGAAATCTTTTGACGGACTACGGAAATGATGCTAGTAGGTCTCTAACGAAGATGTGAAGTTGATATCTTGAGATTATGCGGAGTTGGTATTCAGAAAATATGTAAAGTTGGTATCCTTCGAATATGCGTAGATGTTGTCCTGCAAGGGCATGGAGTTATTCTCTACTATAAAGATGTAGAGTTGGTCATCTATAAGGGCATAGAGTTTGTATCATGTGAGGGAGAGGAGTTGGCCTCATGTGGGGGTGCAGAGTTGGTCTCATGTAAGGGTATTTAGTTTTTCTCCTGTGACGCTTTGGAGTTGGCCTCCCGCAACGATGTATTTTTGGTCTCGTGTGAGGGCATCAAGTATTCATCCTTTAGAGACTGTATGTCTCTATTTATTTGGATTTGACATGAACTTCTTTGAATATGTATCTTTGTGTGAGCCGACTCTAGAGACTCTCTTGATTTTACTTCTTATAATTTTCAATTCTTGTACCTCTTATATGGTTTTCCTTGTGTATTTATTTTTTGTATGGGGACCTTAATGGGTATTTTTTACTCAACACTACATAGGAATTTTCCACACATGTCGTATCCTATGTAGATGATTGACAGATTTGAATTAGTAATTCATGGGCCAAAGACAGGTGGTGCTTTGGGGTAACCCGATAGACATCATACGTTTTAGCAACATTAAGACAACTCACCGTACATATCCTTCATGTAGGTAATTCTGCCAATGAAATCCAATAGCTTGTACTTTTCTATTTCATTTGGACTAGTATTATAGCCTGTTTAAATTTCAATTTTGTACTGTTACTCTAAGTGGTTGTCTTAGTTTGATGCACGTATGTTTATGCTGTGTTTTGGTTTCAGTAATTTTTCTTGGAGTTGGGTGTGTGTTTATAGGTTCTTATGAAATTGAATTCCCTTTTTGGGATAATCCTACTCGGTACTAGTCACCAGCCCCTATCCTATGGGAGGCAGGCATTGGGTAGTCATGAAATTGGCCTCGGGGGATGGGTTATGAAATTGGAGATAAAACAGAGTCTTGGATCATATGGTTTGGTCATTTAATGGGTTTAGGGGTTTAGTATTTTTAGATTTTCTTATATTTTTTTTGTGTTTTTAGGGTTATTATAGTTAATATCTATTTTAAAAAATTTATATAAATATAATTCATTTAAAAATATATATATATGTGTAAACATATATATATATATATATTATAAATATATGGATTGAAAAATAAATGGAAATATATATTAATATATAGATATATAATAAAATGTTAAACAAATAGTATAGTGGAGTGGAATAGTGACTTGTGTATAACTTGTAGGTCCGAGGTTCGATACTCGCTGGGGGCATAGACAGGTGATGGGGATGGGATTATCTAAAGAGATGATAAATGTGTTTGGTGAGTGCTGATAAATGTGGTGTTGGACCAGGAGAAAAAATTATACCCTTTATCAGTGGGGCTTTTATCAGTACTAAAAAGCATCAATAACAGCCCCATTTCTCTGTGCTTTTTTGTATCGTTGTTAAAGGGGGCATTTTTCATCATTTTTTACTACCACTATTAAATATGACCCTTTAAAATCACATACATTATCAGTACTTCTATATAACTAATAATTCCCTTTTACTAGCCCTGTTAATGGCCCAATTTGTAGTAGTGCCTTTTCCAAAAAATTTAAGTAAACCATAGATCTTGTTCGGAAACAATGGAATGTGGTACTCCATGAAAACATATTGCATTCTTAATATATATCCTAGAAATATGATCTAGATAGTTGTATTATCTAATAGAGATTATTTTTACTAACTTAGTAATGAAATCGACTAAAATCCATATAGAATTATTCCCTTTAGATGTTTTGGGGACTATAGTGACAATATACATGGTGATATTCTTCCATTTACAGTATGGTATATGTAATAGATAAAAAATACCCTTATACCTTTATATTTAATCATTAACATGTCGGTATACCATGATCTACTATATAAAATCCATTATATACCTCTTCATTATATCCCAATAGAAGTAATATTTCAAAATATATATACATTTTCATTCATCATGTATTAATAAATAATTTATAACTATGAGTTTCCTCTAATAACTCCTTACTCATATCTAGTATCAGTAGAACACATACACAGTTATTGAACCTTATCATTCCATCCCGATCAACGAAAATTTTTATAACCTTTCTAACCGGCTTTTTTTAATCCTGCATCCTCCTTTTGTTCCTCTTTAATATTGACATGGATACATGGTTGAATATTCAATTGAGAAATAGAATTATTATACACTTTTTGTATAATTTCTAGATCCATCCCTTGAAAATTCAGATATATTGGTTTTCTTTATCCCTCATTATAGATATACTAGCTTCATCATTTCTATTTAATGAATCAACAACCATGTTCACAATAAGAGGGTGGTAATTTATTGAACAATGATAATCCTTAAGAAACTCTAAACATATTTTTAGGTGTATATTCCACTAAATTTATCTGAATATATACCATAAAATTTTATGATCCATATATATATATATAACAAATTTCATTATATATACAATACATATAAAATTTTAATTAAAAAATACTATAGTAAACTCCAGATCATGAGTTGGGTATTTTTATCTTGAATCTTCAATTTTCATGATCTATAAGCTATAACCATGTCATTATACATAAGAAATAATCCAATTAAGTTTATGTATTCATGACTATAGATTAAAATCCATTCTCTAAAATAAAATAATGTATGAACTGGTGTGGTAACTAATATTTTCTTCTATTACATGATATTTTCCACGAATTCATTTGTTCAGAGGAACATAGATCACTTTTGATTTTAACATAGTTATTTGATCAAATAGTCATAAAAAGTATAAATAACCCATTGATAATATAATCTTAAACCAAGAAAATCCTAAATCTCAGTCACCATAGTTGGTCGGGACTGACACTCAATAGCCTTTGTCATTGATAAATCTTCTTATATACCCCAACTTAAGAATTTGTTACCCAAATAATGAGACATATTATAGGAAAAATTTAAACATAGTATATTTTTCATGTAGTTTGTCTTTCCTTTGGGTCATTAGTGAAATTATCAAGGGTTTTTATATATCTTCCATACTATTTTCATAGATCAGAATATATTTTATAAATACTACGAGGATCTGATCATAGAAATATCTAATGACTATATTCAATAAATTCTTGATGATATCCAAGGAATTAGTAAGACCAAATGTCATTAATATATATTCATAGTGTTTATACATTGTATGGAATGTCATCATATCTACATCCTCCTTCATAACCCAAAATTGATGAAATATAGAATAAAGTTCAATCTTGTAAAATTATTGAGATCCACATAGTTGATCAAAAAATCCACCAATATCAGGAATATAAAAATATATTATATTTATTATTTTGTTCAACTCCTAATAATCATCGTAGAGTCACATCGATCCATATTTTATTTTTTTAAATAATTGATGCACCATAAGGTGATACACATGAAAAAAATGAATCCCTTTCCATGTATTTCCTAGTATTGTTTCATTAATTCCTACAACTTTATTTGAGACATTCTATAGGTATTCTTTAAAATTTGTGTGGCACAATTTATAAGCTATATTGAGATCTCAACATTACATTATGGTGGAATTCTTACTAACTCTTCTGGAGAGACATCAAAATATTCCCACACAATAGGAATATAATTAATGTGCAATTTCTAACCATCCATATGAGATAGACACCCCTAATTAATTGAAATTAAGACTCATACAAATTATGTGATATCCATTGGAAGTTTTCACATATCATCACATTGATAGATTATCATAGGTTGGTTTTTAATATCAAATGTGACTTCCATTCCTCAAAAATTGATATGGTGTTCATATAGAGTAATCCATACCTCTCATGACATCAAATTCAACCATAGGAATTATGAAAATATTTGGAGGGTCATAATTTATACAGACATCAACTGAAGAGGAATTGTATACATGATTTAATATTATTATACTATTAAGTATTTTAATTGATAATTATACATCAAATAATTTTTTTGGAATATTGATTCCATTTGAAATTTCATTATATTTGAAAAAATGGGAAGATCAAGAGTAAAAAATAGAACCAATATTTATAGACTGGATGGTACTTCTACCTTTCACCATGTCATTATCACATCCTTTGATAGAAATAGTGATCACTTGATATTTTCCTTTTTCCCTTAGAATAAGATTCTTCTAGAATTGGCCACCATCGTTAACCCTCAAATTTAGTCACTTGTTAAAATAATGAATAAACTCCTTGAATTATAATCATTGAAGCGGGGGGGACACATTCTATTGATATTTATCATTATTCCAACCATTATTAAAAATCTTCCCATGAAATATTAATTCAGCTGCTCGATGACCTTACATGCCACACATAAAACATTTAGTAATACACTGAGAAGATTTTCTCATTCTTATTACCACACTTTTAACATAAAGGAATCACCATATTTATCTCCCCATGGCTATTATATTTTTCTTCAAAATTCTTCTTCGTTTTCTTTTCCAATCCATGAGATCAATAAATAACCATAACATCTAGTTACACCTTATTTTAACATAGAAAAATCTATTCAGAGCTATAAAACTCTTTTACAGATAACTCCATTCAAATAATTTTTTAAGGCCATAAGGAATAAATAAACCATTATTTAAGGTTGTATGATAACCCCAGAATCATACCTCACATGTCTTTTAAAACATTCCCCATAGGTACCCACAGATGCATCTTACTTTTACCTTAACTCTAGTAACTCGTTCTAGATCTTTGCTCGAAGAATAGAAAGAAATTAATCATTAAAAAATAAGATCATAAACTCTACCCAATCCATGGGGTCAATTTAATCCAGTTGCCTCTAATTCTTGATTATATTCCACCATTGATTCACACCTAATTTCAAATTATAGGTAAATAAAATATTTTTTTATTTCTTTTTAACATTGGAGAAGGAAAAAATTATTTTTAGTGGTACTGATACATTGTTTAGAGTCTAGTTCATTATCAATTCAACTAATGGAAGGTAGAAATTTCCTCATGAAGGACTCAATAGAGTGTTGTTACCTAATTTTATCATTTCGAATTTTAGTATTATTCATGCCTTGGGAAATTTTTGTACGAATTGAAATGTAATTTTTCATTCCTTCTATCATTAATATTGGATAATCATTAGGAAAATAATTTTTTTTGTCATACACAACATTAACATAGTTTCTTTAGGTTCAATCCATTTCACATACCAGAAAATCATAGTGTAAGAAACAATACACATGATGAGGAACCACATTAACTTGAAAAATCATATATATGGTGTCTAAATTATGACACCTTATTTTTATTCTATGATACATTTTGATTATCCTAGGCTAGTTATAATAATGTTATATTTAAATAAAAAATAATGGTTCTTAAAGTGTTTTTGAAATTCTCATGTTTATCCCCCATGAGTCCTAAACCAGGTTTGTAGAAAGGCTCATTATTGTGCACTTGTTCCTGAATGATTCTAGCTCAATAATGTGTTTATGAGGTTTTTACTCGGTGTCACATATGTGCACCAGACACATATACTTGTAGAATCTAGATATGTACAAATTTCTAGGAAACCACATTCTCTATCCTTTCCAAAAATTTGAGGATATTTTCCTACACATTGAATCATTCATAGAATTATCCTTAGAAAAGTCCTTAAAGATCTCACTAATATTTTCCCTACCTATTATCCAAAGGCTGACCAATCCTTGGTCTAATACCAATCATGATGAAAAAAGTTCCTCCATTATTAATATTATAACTTATTAGAAAAATATTAATTACATTACAAAATTATCCATTCTAGAATCATTTTTGTATATTCCTTTTGGAAACGCAGACACATAAATAGGTGGTTCATAAATGATCTACATAGTCTCATAGATTTTTCCTTTTAACTATAACCCTCTAGGAAAAATAATACACAATAAATACCCTCATAACCAAAGGAAGTTAATGATAGGAAAGGGTGAGAACAGATGCTCAGTAATGATAATAAAGGGAGATATGTAAGCATAAATTAACATAATTGTATGGAAAAATGTGAATACATAATAAAACTATATCCTACTTATCAATGATCAGAATCCCCAGTCATGGAATAAATAATAGACGTTCATAAGATATGAATTATAAGAAAATTTAAGAATGGGATCCATGGGAGAATAAAAATTTCATATGAGATAGATTTGTGGAAGACATATATGAATATAAAATCCAATTTCATGTTTACCCTCCATGACATCCATAACATTATATGCTTGGGTTAATGGACCATGTACTAGAATGGTTGTGGGGATGAGTTCCCATGTACCCTCTTTTGGGCTTGTTATAACCACATGTGTATCCATTTATCTCATATAACATTAATCATTATCAAATTATTTGGAAGGAGATATAGGTACCACCTATTACATAATGAAAATCATACGTAGGTGTGCTACATGATAATAATATTTATCATAAAACAACCCATGAAATTGGATGGGTTTCTTATATATTTCATTATATCATAACCTGTGAAAAAAAGGTAGGTTTTATGATCATTTCATCATATAATAACTCTTGATAATGAAAGGGTTTCATAAGAATCTTATCATAGTGAAACCTATAAAAAAGAAATTATTTTCATAAACACCATTACATCAAAACATAAACAATTTAGTGAATGAATTTTAATGGTAACCTAAAATAATATCCCTAATAAGGAATAGGTAACACCTATGGATGAAATCGTAGTTGTGAAAGAATTTTAAATTTTCATTTAAAACATATATTGAGGAAAATTTTCCATTATTATTTGGAAAATAGTTTATTAAATGTAAAAAAAATTAAAAACATTTTCTTTGATGAAAAAATGAAAACATACAAAGTTAGATTCATATAAAATATTTTTCATGAATTCAAATGATTCCATTCATTCAATATATGTTTAAAAAAGATTCATTTCAAATTTTTTAAATGGAAAATGGGTATATTTTTAAAAAAACTTCTAAATTAGATAAACATGTCTTTTGAAAATAATTTTATAGTAAAAAATAATTTTTATGCATTTTTAGAAAACATTGTTTGGGAAGAAAAGTTATTTTCAACCTGAGAGGGAAATAATTTCAAATATTTAGAAAAACAATTATTAATAAATTTAAGCACAAAATAGAGGGAAAATTGTACATCTAATTGAAGATATCATAAATTATTAAAGTATATTAAAATTAATAATAATTATATAGAGTTAGACCATGATATTTTGGAATTTGAGACTTGAACATAAATAATCATTATAACTGATTAGACTGTAACCTAAAATTTTTACCACATTGGGAACATTGAATAACAATACCAATTAAGATATTATATAAACAAGAACATACAATATCCTGGGTATAAATGAATGATTTATATTACATGTAAAAGTTGTTTTATATATGCCTCATAAAATAATATAGGTACATAATATAATTTGTGTCTCCAAGAAGGGAAATTGTTGCAAAAATATCTTACATTAAGTCCTGACTTCTATCATACTCATCTAAACCTCCTGGATAATAAATGTAATTGTATTATCAACATATTAAAGAACCATATTAATTTATATCATTCCATATTTTTTTTCTTAAAACCTTTTATTAAGTATTTTTCATTGATTTCATGTTAATGATACATTTTGTTTAAAAACCCTTAGTTTCTCATCTGTGATTTGATTTGTTACTTTTGGAACTCATATTGAAATCATGGTTTATTCATATATGTATGATAGCTATGATATATATATATATATATATATATTATTTATATATTTATTTATATAAATCCATATATTTATAGAAAATAAAATACACCATTCATGGGAATGGTAGGTTGAACGTACCCAGGTATGCTATATTCATTTTCTTATTTGATTAAATGATAAAAAATTATCTTATATCTATAATCATTCAAAAATAATATTTATTTAATACATATCCAATATTTAAATTAATCCCATCCTTAGTACCTCTCTAGTAATGTGTGAATGAATTACATCATTTAACAAGGCAATTTTCCGCCGATCACATGAAAGACATTATCATATTCTAACAAAATGTAAAAAACAAATGTTTGTGTGATATAATAATTCATTATTTAGAATACCATAATAAAAATAATTTATATCATATATATAAAATATATCAATTGTTATGCACATGATCAATATGTTGAAATGAAAACACTAATGACATCGGTTCATGAGGCGGTAGTCTGTCGTACACACGAATGATGAATTTTGTAACCCATTTGATTTATGTGGAGGTAGTTGTAGGTAATTATAAAAATATAAAAATACTCAATATATTATAGATAATAATTCTATTATATAATCATTATATAATAATAATTTAATGGTTTTGAGGAAGAAATGAATAAAAAATGAGCCTTGACGAGTGTTAAATCTTCTTCAGGTATCCTACTTAGGTTTGCTCTAAAATTGTAACGCCCCAACCCCAGTTACCCAGAGTCAGTGCATTATTATATAACATTTTCATGATCAGAAGAAAGTTAAAGTCTCGAAAGGCCGATTATTTTAGTATCCTTGGAATAACTAGATACATTCATAATGTTTACATTACATCATAAAATGAAAACTGCAACAATATAGTCTCCATAGTCCACACTCTTATCCCCTCATAATATCCCTGCAGGACATTCATAAAATACATCTTCACATTCTGGGAAAAATAAAACATAAAAACGGGTGAGCTCAAATGCCCAGTAAGGAGAAAAATATATTGGAAACTTTCATAAGTAAGCATAAATATTTAAGGCAGAGTATAACTAAAACAAAAGCCTTTTAAAACACGACCTTCAGCATAATATGGCAGAAATAAAATGAAATAATTCCATATACTTATTCACATGGATATCATAATACTGGAATAATCAAATGCATTATCAATAACCACTTTCATAATGATGGAATGCATAATGTCATACTATCATAACCACATAGTCAAGGCCTCGTGCGAAGACTACAAATAAGATTTTGTCAAGGCCTTGTTCTAAGACATTAGTTTGTCTCATGAGACCTACCGATGCATCGAGGAGCTATAGCAGGCTCCACCCATCACTTATTAAGTGCAATTCATTCCGATATGAAAAGGATTAAACCTAACATAAACATTCATATTAAAACTAGCATAAGAAATGTAAATACTTCATCCATAAACCATAAATGGTATAAAAATAACACATCTGTAGTGAAACATATCACAAAACCTTCAATACAATATAGAAGTTTTTTACCATAGTAAATAAACTTTAAATAAGCTTAAAATCCATAAAAGTATGTTTACATAGATGAAATCAAAACTATTTGAGAGAAATATCTCTTTTTTAATTCAATTAAAAGTCACATATTGATAAAATAAAACATTTAATTTGGAAATTTTCTTATAAGCTTATAATGTAAGCTCCGACTATTTTATAATAGTGGAAAATAGTCGCACCCTCCGCATAAGTTAAAAAAGGAATTCTTGCCCTAATTCAGCTGAAAAGGTTAAAAAGGACCTTGTTTGGAAAAAGACAGAAATATTCTTTTATAAACCTCTTGTAAAAAGTCAAAAAAGGGTATGAATGACTTTATACCATATTCTAGTAAATATTAAAAATGTTTTGAAATACATTTTTAAGAAACATGGATATAGATGATATAGAAGTCTCAGAAGATAATTACATATAAACAACCTCAGATAATGAAGAGATTGTGAAATTAACCTTTACCTTGTACATTTCCTTAGTTGGGGGAAGGTTAACCTCTTGTATAATGGTAAAATAATTGTTATTAAATTATACAAGAATCATATACATTAATATGATATCATTGTTTCTGACTCTTTCACCGGGGTGCGCGTGCATCCGTCCGCGGAGGAGGAGGACGTGCGTCCTATTTCCTCGCATTCCCACTTTCCAAAGGCGGGCAGAATTTGTTCCTTGTTCAGGTACGTCTTCTCCTTGATCGAAATGGGATGATGGGATGTCGGTCCGTCCTTCCGTGGATTCCTCCTTAGAACTCGTCACCAAGTCCGGGTCTCCCTCATAGATTTCATACGTAGTTCTTGAAACTCTTCCCAGTGCCATGTTTCCATGGACGCCTGTTAATTACACTGCTTCTGTCGGGACATTCCAAAGGGTCCGGTCAGGGCAGCAACCTTCAGTCGGGGGAGTAGTCACGTTGATGCATTAGTATCATGTCTGGATGCTGGGGAACCTGGCATGTGTGTCTATTATCCCTGTCTCACAGGGCTTCTCGAGGGCGTGGAAGCCCGAGGCATCCCACATCGAGCGTGGGGAATTATATGTCATAGACACATATATGAGGTTTTCCTCAGCATCTCGTGTTTGACACAGGGTACGCCGCGAGTTTAACGTCCAGCGGAGATGGATCATCCCAACCGGAGCATCAGCTAGGATAGATCAGAATGAGGGATTTCCCTTGAAGGGATGCTGATACCAGGGCCAGCCCATGGGCGGCTGTGGAGAGGAACATACCGACATGGTCTCACCGAGATATGAAGGTCCGGGCGAGAACGGGGATGGGTGACAGGTGGATGAATGAAGTGGTGGGGGAGTGAAATGGGACAATCACAGGGGGCGACGGTGAAGTTGGGCTTGAGCCTTGAAGAGGCCTCCTACGTATCCCCGTGGCAGGGAATCAAAGTCCGCGTAGTTCGGGATGGTTCTGGTAAACCGACCTGAAGGTGGACCTTGGCCCAATGGATGTCATCAACGTACCTACGTGAAGGTGGACCTTGGTCCGATGGGCTTCGTCAGCAGACCGACGTGAAGGTGGACCTTGGTTCGATGAAAGATGGGCTTGATCCTCATGGAGGCTTCCTACGTACCATGCCTTGACATGGATCAAAGACTTCGTAGTTCAAATGGTTGAGGGAATATAGTTTAACGTCATGCGGGACGGGGGTGAACCCTTTCATGAATAAATGAAGGGCGGTGGGTGTCGGTGAACCGACGTAAATGAGGGACCTTGGTCTGGTGGGAGATGGGCTTGAACCTCTGGGAGGATTCCTACGTACCATGCCTTGACACGGATCAAAGACCTCGTAGTTCAGGTTGTGGAATACAGTTTAACGTCATGCGGGATGGGGGTGAACCGACGTGAATGAGGTCGGAACGACCAGATGGTGGGTTTGAACCTCGTAGAGGCTTTCTACGTACCATGCCTTGACATGGATCAAAGACCTCGTAGTTCGGGTTAGTCACAACGGATTGCCGTCGGACTGGAATTGCAGTTTAACGTCGTTTTGGACATAGATAGAACTCGACATGAATGATGATGGGTGGGCTTAAACCTCAGGAAGGCTTCCTACGTACCATGCCTTGACATGGATCAAAGACCTCATAGTTCATATGGGGGCTTTGTCAGCGAACCGACGTGAAGGTGGACATTGGCCCGATGGATGTCGTCAGCGTACCGACGTGAAGGTGGACCTTGGTCCGATGAAAGATGGGCTTGAACCTCATGGAGGCTTCCTACGTACCATGCCTTGACATGGATCAAAGAATTCATAGTTCAAACGGGTGTGCAGTTTAATGTCATGCGGGATAAGGACATACAGTTTAACGTCATGCTGGATGAGGGTATGCATTTTAACGTCATGCTGGACAAGGGAAAAACTCGACGTGGATGAATGACCGAGAAATGTGGCTTGAAACTCATCGAGGCTTCCTACGTACCATGCCTTGACATGGAATAAAGTACTCGTAGTTCGCTGTGGATGGGGGTCAGGGTCGATGCTCACTCTAAGCCCACGTGAGTCATGCTCGGCGTGAGAAACAAGAGGTTTCAAGGACCTAGCGATCACGTCGCGAAGGATGCGTCCA
The DNA here is from genome assembly GCA_963277665.1 of Viscum album. NCBI lineage: Eukaryota > Viridiplantae > Streptophyta > Magnoliopsida > Santalales > Viscaceae > Viscum > Viscum album. The sequence continues at coordinate 337,433,878 of OY728139.1, read as the reverse complement.
TGAGAAGGGAAGAGGGGCTTACACGTTAGGCGGACCATGGTGCTAGGACATACTCCAGGATGAAGGCCTATTGTGCGACAAAGCGCTGGGGTCACAGTTTAATGTCATGTGTTGAGGATGTGGTGCTTGGCAGTTTAACGTCCTGCATCTCGGATGAGGTGGGTTCACTCCACACCCCTTGGACTTATATAACCGGTACCCTCTGGTCCTTGGGGAAGGGAATGTACCAGTAAGGCCACGGTCAAGGGGGGTTGTGGAACGAACCATCAAGGGGTCCACGTTAGCATGGCTATGCGAAGAAGCAATAGCCATTAGCGTGCCTATGTGAAGAAGCATTAGGCGAAGCAACGCTACGAGTGGTATTGTCCATGGGACTTTGAAATCACATCGTGCAAACTTGGAGGGTCGCACAAAAAGGAGAGTTGCTAAGCAAAGAAGTGTACTTCGTGAAGTGGAGTGCCTTGGCCTTAGCATGGGGCATAGGTGTGAGTGGAAGGTGCTTCGCGAAGTGGAACAATGTTCGTGGAGTACTGCCTCGTGAAGAAGGGGTGCCTCGCGAAGCAGGGTCCTGCAAAGCAGTGTGCTTCGCGACATGGAGCGATCCTACCTTAGCATAGGGATCACTAGTATGGGTTGGGTGTTTCGCGAAGCATAAGTGCTCCGCGGCTGCCCGGGATCCCTTGGGAATCCCCCTCCTTTGAGAATTCCCTTGAGCTTCGCGAAGGGTATCCCTCTCGGAAGAGGGGCTCAAAACAACACAAAGCAAGGGCGTCTCGCAAAGTAGAAATACCTCGCAGAGCTCATGATTCCCGGGGCGAAGGGTGCTTCGTGATTCGGGAGAGGAGAAGCCGAAAGGTCGGATCGTCCCCCCTAGGACTCAGGGGGAGTCTAGTATTTATAGGGAAGGGGCGCTGCGAAGCAGAACTCGCGCGCCACCTGAGGTGCTTCGAGGCGTGCTCACGAACGTCAACGGCGTTTGCGAAGCGTTACCGCCTCTGGAGCTTCTCGGCGGGATTGCGAACGTCAAATGCGTTCGCGGAGGGTTACTGCCTCTAGAGTTTCGCGAGACCGCGCTGCCCGCGGTGCTTCGCGGTGGTGCTTCGCGTTGGTGCTTCGCGAGGCAGCGTGCCATCATTCTTTTTCGTCCATCCCTTTCGTGCAATATTTTGGTGCCAACAAATGCCCCCCCCCCCCTCAGACATGGAGCCGCAGAGGGAGAAGGGTCGAAGTCTGAGGGACAATCACCAAAATTGTCGGCGGTTCGCGATGTGGCTTCGCGAAGGGGCCTCGATGTGCTGACCGGGGCCACGGATCCGGACGCGCCGCCATGCTCCGCGTTGGTGAGGCACGCCGCGATGCTCCAGGGTCACCACCTATAAATAGAGGGTCGACCTCTTTAGTCTTTACATGACTTCCTTGTCTTTTTGTGCTCTCGACGTCACGAAGCTCCGCGTACTCCGCGATAGCCCTCCGCGAAGTGAGCTTCGCGGTGAACCACGGGTCTTTGACTCCACCACCGTGCCAAGCGAACTTATTCTTGTCGGCCTCGGTCAGACATCGCAGCTTGGTCTCGTGACCGATCTTCGCAATCCGGCTTCGCGGTTCAGCTTCGCGGTCAATCTTCGCGATCCAGCTGAAAAAATTCTTTTCTGAGGGCCGGAATCGAAATGGCCCATCCATAGGGTGTATATGGGGTGCTTGTAGATTCTTCTTGTCGGGATGAGATGGCCAACTGTCCAGGCCTGGGGGAGATGGTCTAAAGCCACTCGGACCACACTTCATTGACAGATCTGCTATCGGAGGGTTAGAAGGATTACCCGTAGTGCAAGAAACTGCCATTGTACGGCTTCTGGATGAGGGATGACGTCTTCATCCCCGAGGCGAGTAGGGATGAACCAGCTTGCTGGTTCAGGAGCATACCATGCCAGCACCAATGGTTCAGGGCGGCTGATGGTCACGCACAAGAGAACTTCACACCCGTCACCGCTGACTGCCTCTACAACCATGTGAATGATATTGACGGGAAGCCACTCTAACCGGAGACGTCACCTCTCCTCTACCGCACCATGTTGAAGGTGGATTTGTAGGATTCGAAGAAGGAATGGTCCGATGAGTGGGACCTGCGCCAGGGTGGCATCTTGGGCCTGGGCCTACTTGGTAGGAGCCTCATGTGAGGAGTTTGGGGCTGAGCTGAGGAGAGTGGGGTTGTATGAGGCGGCATGGGCCTCCCAATTCCACATTTACCAACCAAAGCAACTGATGCCGGAACTGCTGAGCAGATGGTCTTCTAGGACCAATACCTTTCACCTGCATTACGGGGAGGTGGGCATCAGCCTGTGGGATGTTCACCAGATTTCTGGGGTCCCGATCTTGGGGGCCATGTTTGACGAGTTCCTCCCCGTCATCAGCGCGTGGGAGGATACTGAGCAAATGTTGTGACTGGCGTCAGCGCGGATGGCACTTGTCCCTGGAGAGGACAAGGAGGCAGTAAGAAATGTCCACTTTAAGAGATGTTTCAAATGCTTCATGAATTTCCCAGAGAACCGAGAGTTCCTTCCAAGGCCTCAAACTTGTCCAATGGAGGCCCAACGGGGAAAGGGGCACTCACATTGGCGGTTCTTGGAGGACAGCCAATGGAAGACTTGGGGTTTCAGTGTCAGCACTGAACAATAGCCGATATTCAGTCTGGAGGCATTCATCACAGCTCTTATCTGTGGTTGGATCCTACCGGTGAGGGATACAAGCATGGGGTTATGGACAAGCTCGTTTATTATGGCGTCGATGTTGTCCATGGGGCAGCAGATCAATCTGGGGATTCTGATGCTCACCAAACTGTACAGAATGTTGCGGCACATTAGTGAGGGAAAGAAGCCGCCAAGGATATGAGGGCCCTTCCACCTCCTGAATGGGTGGATTGCAGCGCATATCAGCGGGATTTATGAGTATCCGAACCCCATTTCGCCGCTGGGGTCGAACATTCGCCCCTCCATCCTGAACGCGGTCGGGAGCTTCCCGTTCAAACTATCCATTCCGATGGTGCTGAATCGGGTGTGGAGGGCGAATGAGTTTAATTTACACCCCTTCCCATTGCCTACAGGGATACTTAATGATGACGGGCGGGGAACGGAATAACATCGGGCTTACCTCCTGGCCTTTCGAGGAGGATTTTTGGTGGCACAGATAGATCATGAGCCAATCTGCGAACCGTACACCCCACATCGGTTTGTGAGGATGTTCTGGTGCCTCCAGCGGCAGACCCTACAGGTCTACTGGGAGGTGCATCACGAGGAGCACCCATGTGTGATGAGTCAGATGTGGCTCATGTTCACACGGGAAGATGGGATGATGCGGATTGCATGGCCTCCATCTACCGCAGCTTTCGGGTTGATGAGGGAGTATGCCATCAGTTGGGAGGCTGCTTACCCAGGGGAGATGATGAAGCAACCAACTATTTGGGTTGGTGACGGTGGGCCTCCCCTATCTCGAGGTCGGGGTCGGAGGGCAGCTAGGGCCGCTCGCGGTGGCGGGTCTGCTATGGCGGCGAGACTCGCACAGGCCGAGGGTGTGGCAGCAGCGGTGGATCTGGTGATTCCGGAAGAGCAGGGCCATCCGGAGGGGCAGCCACCGAGGGGATTTCCCAGGATATCCACTCAGGCTCCGGGGATGCGGCTGCGTCATATCGACATGGAAGAGGATGTTGTCTTCCCAGAAGCCTGGGAAATTTGGGATGTCAACCGGAAATTCCTCAACCCAACCGAGATATGGGCCCACCTAAATTGCCTCAGTATGGAATTACCAGGCATATGCCCAGTTCGGGCTGGATGCATGGCGTCTCTGGCAGTGGCAGAATAGTACCTGGATGAGATGGAGGATTACGTTCACTCCAGTGGTGTCCCTCACCCAATGACAGACCGGGTGAGGGTACTGTTGAATCAAATGGTCCCCCCATAGTTATCGGATGCCGATATGAGGGAGCGCTTTCCCCTGCCGGAATAATCAGAGGACTCCTCTCGGGAGGATGAGGCTGGAGGAGGGAGCCCGTTGGAGGAGGGCGGGGTTAGAGATCAAGGCTCATATTCCGACGATTTCGCAGAGGCTCTCGAGGTAGCATTCTGAACTTCTTTCCCTATGATCCGTCCTTGGGTCGCTATGATCTTCTCACCAATGTTTGAGCCATGCAGGAGGAACTTGTTTGCAAGCCTCGTTCCCGCCCCTTGGCGGGTGATGATGCGGGACCTTCAGAACCTGCGCCTATGGCTGCGTCCAGTTCCGCGTCTGGTGGGACCAGAGCACCCGGGGAGGCTCTCCCGGAATCTCTGGACCTTCCAACAGTATACAGAGGGCTTCGCATCGGGGTCCCGTCAGTACTGGCTCAAGATCTGCGCCAAGAGGTCGATCTCTGTAAGTCTCCTCTACCGGTTCCCCTGTCGTCATATGTAGACCATGCGTGCCAACGAACGTTTAAGTCCCTCTCTGTCGTGCAGTTCTCCGACTGGCATGGGCCGCTGTGGCAAGATTGGTCGGGATGTCTGGTGGCGTCCCTCCTAGGGGAATTCCAGTGATGGTGGCGATAGTCCCCCCATCTCCTCAAGCTACGACGCACACCATCACTGGCGGGACCACCAGTAGAGCCGTGCACGAGGTCATTGAGGTGGACTCCGAGGAAGAGGATCAACCGGTCGGTCCCAGCCTTGTCACGCCTGCTTCAACGTCAGGTGTCGTACAAGATTCAACACAAGATGTTGATCCTTCCGGGGATTTATTACGGGCATATCCCACGTACAAGCCCGCCAATCGCACAGACTGGGACGAGACGGCCTCCGATGAGGAAGATAGTATCATAGCCCACCGCCGGTCATGGAAGCTGATCACACGCTTTATCAAGGACACCCCCAAGCGCAATGGCTGGACGAAATGGATAGACTCTACTCGCGGCTGCGCGAACTTTTTGCTAGGGGAGTGGATGCCCAACTTCCTCACGCACTCATCCGAGATCTTATGGCTGAGAAGATCTGAAAGAATTATCGTGGGCTCAGTGTGGGCTGGCAGCGGAGGAAGGCGACCAGCATCAAGAAGCTCTAAGAGGCTGAAGGAGAGGTCCAACAGATGCAGACTCGGGCAGACGAGCTTTCAGCCTCTCTTGATGCAGAATCTGAGTTGGTCTCACGGTTGAAGGCCCAGCTGGCAGAGGAAGAAGAGAATATGAGGCCGACCTCTGGAAAGATGGCTTCCATTCAAGCTAACGTAGAGAGGGCCAAATCCAGGACCGACGAACCGCGCCCTGCCGCTGCTGAGGAGGAGTAGGAGCTAAGAAAGCGGCAGCAATCCTTGGATGCCACAAGCCAACGGGTGGCGGAGCTACAACGCTCTTTTGACGGGGTCAACCTATCCATGGGGGAAGTCGACCCCCGGGTATTGTAACAAACCCAAAACCTTTTATTGGTACTTTCGTGCTTCAATTTCTTTCCTATATTTGTTTTGAATGCCGTAGCGCGCACGATTTCTACTATTTGTTACATCCCTACAATGTTTGTGGGATGTTCGGTGATAATTCCCCAAGCCCACGTGGGTCGAGCCCGATGTGAGAAACATGAGATAGTTGCCCTCTCGTCCCACCTTACATAGGAGTGGGGACCATGCTCCAGGATTCGGATTACCAGTCCAGATTCCCGAAAGATGGGGGAGGCTTGATCGGAGGAAGAACTTCCAGGATATCTGAATTACCGTTTCTTTCGCGTGCTCTTATGCACGAATGAGGCAACGCCAGGGGTGCTGAAATCGGTCCAAACAGATGAAAATGGGAAGTGTGAATCATGATACCCATGATTCGGAACACTATGGGGATGGCGTGATAATAAGGGACAACTGTTAACCTTGGAGGAGAAGCGGCATCCTTACTGCGTTAGCCTGTAATGGGGACAACAAATGAGGGTTGATCGTTGACCATGTCCGAAACACAGGACCATGTCAGAAATGTTGTCGATCAATCCTTCGGGACGTTGGACCAGGACAGTTGGCGGACCATAGGTCAGACATCCAAACTGTTAGGGGGTCCTTCCAGACATGACCCGTCTTCTGAAATGTTGGCCCAGGACGGTAGGTGAGCCGATGCAGCATGAGACCAGGCCGTTAGGGGGTTCCTTTAAACATGAAAGAGGATGAGGGTCCGAATAAGGGGCACACAAAGCGTGGAATATGGAGTGATGGTTTGTCCAAATAGAATCCAACACTTAGGTAGTTACACCACCATGGTGGGAGTACGCCAGATGGGCATATTGGATTGATCATGGATCATTCTTTCTTTCTGATAGGGCCTCTCTGGCGAGGGGATCTGTCACTTCCCAATGGGATCTTGGGGCATCCTGAACTTGTTCAGGGTAGAACCGCAGTTTAGTGTCATGCATTGAGGACACATGGACTCCTGTAGTTTAACATCATACGATAGGACGTGGAATAAAAGGAAAGATCCCAGGGAGCGTGTGGCGTAGTAGATATGAAACCGACGTGAATGAGGACTTGGATTCCAAATCATACCACATACCCCCGGAGGAAACTTTTCAGGTCGAGGGACCAAGAGTGAGGATTTGGCTGGGCCCGAAGAAGAGTGGTCGGGCATTCCTACGTACCCCATGAGGATGGGAATCAAGCCATACGTAGTTCTGGAAGCGCAGTTTAACGTCATGCGTGAAGAATGAGAAGCTTGACCATGTTGGTACACACCCTGCCAAAACTACTAAGCCCACGTGAGTCGTGCTAGGTGTGGAAAACAAGCAGTAGTGGTGGGAATTTCCTGACACAGAAAGGGGCAGGTTAGGGCAAAGGGATGCTCAGTGAATACCAGCCCAATGATGCTAACACGATCATTTTGCGCACCTAGATGCATGAAGAGAAAGATCCGAGTATGATGGAATTGCACTTGAACATGAGGAAGTGGAAATGTGTGAATCATGGAACTCGAGATTCAGATCATGATGATGTCGTCGTGATGATGGAGGATAACTGCTGAACGTGTTCACAACACAGCATCCTGTCGCGTTAGCCTAGAATGGGGATAGACAAATGAGGGTTGACCGTTGACCATGTTCAAAACACGGGACCATGTCACAAATGTTGTCAAATATCTATAGGGACGTTGGCCCGAAACGATTGGAGGGTCCTTATGTCCAGCATTCATGGAGAGCCCTTAATCCTAGTATCCATGTCTTCCGAGGGTCCTTTTGGATGTGGAAGGGGATGAGGATCCAAATAGCGATCTCACGAAGCTTGGTCATGGGACGAGGGGAATGTCCCCATGAAAATCCCACACTTCGGGCTCTTTGTCGAAACACATCTGAATACGACAACGAGATGTATTAGAGAGAGGGAGCATATACCTTTCCCATGGAGAGATCTTAGTTAAGGGTCGTAGAATTCGGACCATTGATGGGTAAGAGGAGAAGGGGATACATGGAAAGGCGGTTACAAAACCCGACGTGAATAAGGTCCTAAGCCCTACTTACCATGCATTCTTTGGGGAAATGATCGAGTCGAGGGACCGAACACAAAGGGTAGGCTGGGCTCACGGGGAAGTGCCCGGGTGCTCCTACGTATCTCATCTCATAAGGATGAGAATCAAGCCATAGGTAGTTCTGAAAGGTGGCACGGTAAGGTACCAGTGCCAGGGGAAAAAGGGGGAGTGCGGTCGTGGCCCTTGAACTAAAAGAAGCGGAATTTGATAAGTCTTTTTTGTTCTTTAAGGTGAATGGTTTTTTGTGAAGCGACAGACCTAGAGTAGTATGTCATGGTGTCTCTACAAGAATCAAGCCATGATGGGTGTTGACAAATGGCATGGCACGTGACCAATACCCAACGTGATGTCCTCTACAACGAGGTCACCACAATGTAGTTCCATTTTTCGTCGTGCGACCGAGACAATAATGTAACATTTTAGGGTCGTATGATAGGACAAGCATGCATTTTATCGTCATGAAGCACAGACGTAGCGGAGATGATGCTAGGTGGGGAACATGCATAGTGTTATAAGACACAATCGATGGAGACATGATCCCAAATCACATTGTACGCCACTCGGAGAGGGAGACCTTAGGCCGGGGGGCCTATATAGAGATAAGTGGTGAAACAGGGGGAGAGACTGGCTCCCTAATTGGATTGTACCCGAAGACAGGGTGTCCGGGAGGTCCTACGTATCCCATGAGGATGGGAATCAAGGTAAACATAGTTCCAGGTTGATCTTAGTTTATGGTATTAGAGCTCGAACCATGGGAGCCCCGAAGGATGCCATATTGCAGCTTTGTCCCCTTGACATGCAAAGGTGCACTGAGGGATAGCGCCAAAAGTGTCGAGATTCCATCTAGACATGATGGGGTGGAAAATGATACGAATCATGCAACCAACATTCGAGGACTGAAGGGGTTGGCGTGACGACAGAGGATTGCTACTGACCATGTTCGCAACAAAGCATCCTATCGCGTTAGCCTGAAATGGGGACAAACAAATGAGCATCGACCGCTGACCGTATTCGCAACGTGGGATTTTATTGATTTGTTGTCCAAAACCCTCAGGGGTGTTGGCCCGTAACAGCAGGAGAGCCCTTGGGCATTGTATCTAGGCCGTTATTGGGGGCCCCTCCGGGTGTGAAAGGTAAGGGAAGACCAAATGGAGGGGAACATGAAGCTTGAAAAGTGGAAGGAACTTGACCATGTTGAATCTGAAACTCTTGGTCCTAGACCAGAGTACCCTTAACACATGGGTTGGTAGCTGTATGGAGTCGAGGGACTCAACTTGAGGGTGATTGAGAGACGGTGGATTCTCGGGAGATGGGGGCATGGTTCCCAAAGCCTTGTATCATACCTACATATCCCCCTCTTGGAGAGGGATAGACCAAATGGCCTAGGTGACCGGGAGATCAGGAGATCACTAAGAGGTGGGGCTGGGCCTAAATTCTAGACATTCAGGTGGTCTTACGTATCCCATTACGATGGGAATCAGGCCACACGTAGTTCTGAAGGTTTCCTTTTAACGTCATGCGGGACGAGTAATATGAGGGATAACTCTCAGAACAGGGGTGCACGTGGTGCAGCTCTTGCAAACCCGATGTGAATGAGGGCATAATCCCTCACCACGCCACGTGGTCCCTAATCGGGGTCCTGAAGGTAGGACCAGAGAGGTGAATTTGCTAAACTCAAGCTAGACCCAAAGACAAAGGGTCTAGGCATTCCTACGTATCCTATCAAGATAGGAATCAAGCTGAACGTAGTTCTAGATAGATCTTAATTTATGGTCTTAGAGCTCGGACCATGGGAGCCCCGAAGGACGCCATATTTCAGCTTTGTCCGCTTGACATGCAAAGGTGCAGTGATGGATAACGCCAAAACTGTCGAGATTCCACCTGGACATGATGGGGTGGAAAATGATGTGAATCATGCAACCAACATTTGAGGACTGAAGGGGCTGGCATGACAATAGAGGATTGCTGCTGACCATGTTCACAACACAGCATCATGTCGTGTTAGCCTGAAATGGGGATAAACAAATGAGAATCGACTGCTGACCGTATTTGCAACACGGGATTTTACAGATTTGTGGTCCAAAACCCTCAGGGGCGTTGGCATGTAACAGTAGGAAAGCCCTTCGGCATTGTATCCAGGCCATTATTGTGGGCCCCTCTGGGTGTGAAAGGTAATGGAAGCCCGAATGGAGGGGAACACGAAGCTTGACAAGTGGAAGGAACTTGACCAAGTTGAATCTGACACTTTTGGTCCTAGACCAGAGTACCCTTAGGCACATCGGTGAACTGCCAAAAAGGGATCGACGAAACAGCTCAGTAGGGAGAGGTACATGGCGTGGTCATTACGAGACCGACGCGAATGAGGACATAATCCCACACCACACCATGTAATCCTCTCATGGAGGAAGGGTAGGCCAAGGGGCCAAAATGGGATGAAGATTCCTGAGGGATGGGGCTGGACCCGAATCCTAGACATTCAGGTGGTCCTACGTATCCCATGAGGATGGGAATCAAGCCACACGTAGTTCTCCAAATGTATTTTAACGTCATACGGGACGAGGAGGGGAGTAATATACCCCTAAACATGGGAGGTGTACGGTATGGCGAAGAAGCCGACGTGAATGAGGACGTAGTCCTACACCACACCATACAATCCTATATGAGAGGACTTGGGACGTGGCCCGGAAAGGCCAAGGGGCCTGATGGTTAGGCATTGGTCAGGAAGGCCTGACCTGCTTGTAGTTTAACGTCTTGCAATGAGGACAAGGGTCGGGGACCCGAGGAGGCCATGGGGCCTCGGGCTGGGCCTCGTAAAGGGAGGGTGTATGGCATGGTACATGATCCCGATGTGAATGAGGACGTAGTCCTACACCACACCGTACAGCCCGGGTAAGATATTGGGAGGAGGGGCCCGAGAAGGCCAAGGGGCCTATGGTCAGGCATCAGTCAGGAAGGCCTGACGGGTCTGCAGTTTAACGTCTTACATGAGGACGAGGGTCGGGGACCCGAGGAGGCCAAGGGGCCTGAGGCTGGGCCTCGTAAAGGGAGGGCGTACGGCATGGTACATGATCTCGACGTAAATGAGGACCTAGTCCTACATCACACGGTACACCCCGATGGGGAATCAGGGTCATTGGCCCGATTGCTAGCACCATCTGGGGGAAGTTTGTCACTTCGGGATGTGGCAAAACAAATCACTGCACTCGATGTTTGGGACATCTGGGGGTGGAAACGAAAATCCAGGACACTGTTGACCATGTTAGAAACATAGCGTTCCTATGGTGACCTGATATGGGGGCAACAAATGAGCATCGACCGTTGACCAAATTCGCAACGCGGGACTTGTATCGGCTTGTTGCTTGAAAACCCTCGGGGGCGCTGGCCCGTATCGGTAGGAGAGCCCTTGGGCGTTGTATCCAGGCCATTCTTGGGGGTCCCTCTGGGTGTGAAAAATGAAGGAATCCCAGTCAAGGATTTGGTGAAGCATAGCTGTATCCATCCACGAAAAAGTAGAACACCTCCAGGTGGATGTGCAGCCGGGTCGAGGATTGCTTGATGTGAGTTGGGGAAAAAGCGTGCACCCTGCCATGTCTTGACCCGAGGGGAAGATTTTGGCTTTTGGGCTGGGCTAACGGAAGAAATGCCCGGGCGTTCCTATGTATCCCATTAGGATGGGAATCAAGCCATATGTAGTTCTTGAAGGCCATACAGTTTAGCGTCATGCGGTTAGGACGTGGGGAGAATAGAAGAACAGGAGTGGGCACATGGTGCGACCCTTACAATCCTTGTGTGAGAGGGGTTGTATGAGCGGGGCTAAGAAATCCTTCTCCCTGGCTACACAAAGATCCTCCAAGGAAACTATTCCCAGGGGGGATAGTGGAAGAGAAAACCTTGGGGCTGGGCTCAAGATGAGGCGTCTGAGCGTTCCTACGTATCCCATCAAAATGGGAATCAAGCCACACGTAGTTCTTGAAATGCAGTTTAACGTCATGCGGGATGAGGATCATCTCATTTGGGGATATGTATGGTACGACAAGTAATCCGACATGAATGAGGATGTAATCCCATACTATACCATACAATCCCAAAAGAGGGTAAGTCGGGGAAAAACCAAGGGGCCTGGGGTCGGACCGCGGTCAGGGAGACCTGACCATCTTGTGGTTTAACATCTTGCGGCAAAAACGGGGGGCCAGGGGCCCGAGGAGGCCAAGGGGCATGAGGCTGAGCCTCGTCCAGGAAGGCCTTACTGGCTTGTAGTTTAACTTCTTGCAGTAAGGACGGGGGCCTTGGGGCCTGAGGAGGCCAAGGGGCCTGAGGCTGAGCCTCGGTCAGGAAGGCCTGACTGGATTGCATTTTAACGTCTTGCAGTAAGGACGGGGGTAGATCTTAGTTTAAAGTCATAGAGCTCGGACTATTTTGTAGTTTATTGTCTTGCAGGATGAAGATGCAGTTTAAGGTTGTGTTGGACTTTACAGTTTAGGGTCATGTTAGACCATAATGTGCAGTTTAAGGACATGCGGGACTGTTTCACAGTTTATCGTCTTGCAGGACAAAGATGCAGTTTAAGGTCATGCAGGACTTTACAGTTTAGGGTCATGTTGGACCATAATGTACAGTTTAAGGTCATGCAGGACCGTTTCAAAGTTTATCGTCTTGCAGGACGAAGATGCAGTTTAAGGTCGTGCAGGACCCACATGCAGTTTAGGGTCATGCAGGACCCTTTTGCCCTAAGCAAAGTATCTCTTAAGGAACTTGGCATTGGTGGGAGGGGTTATACGCTCTCCATCCGTGGTCACCAAGGAGTATGCTCCATTGGGGTAAACCTTATGGATGATATAAGGCCCTTCCCATTTGGGTTCTAATTTGGGCGGTTTCCTACTGGGAATCATTGGTGCTCGAAGGGCCAGTACCAGGTCGCCCTGTAGGAAAGAGCGGAGAAGAACCTTCTTGTTGAAGGCCCTCACTATATTATCCTGATGCCTTTCCAGATTGTGCATGGCACGAAGCCGGTTCTCGTCCAGTGCATCCAATTCGGCTAGACGGATCTCGGCTACCTCATCTGATGTCTGATGATCATAAACTGCAGTGCGTAACGACGGCAGCTGGATCTCAATGGGTAGGACGGTCTTAGCTACATACACTAGGGAATACGGCGTCACCTGGGTAGAGTTGGGAGTCGTCGTCTGGTAAGCCCAGAGGGCGTTGGGGAGCTTGTCCGACCAACTTTTCTTGTTCTGACCAACCATCTTCTGCAGAATGTTAGAGAGGGTTTTGTTAAATTCCTCGATCTGTCCATTTGCCTGCGCGTTGTAGCGGGAGGTATGGTTCGACCGGATATCGTACTTGGCGTACAATTTCATCAGTTCAGCCGCTCGGAAGTTGGTGCCGTTATCGGTGAGGACGACATGAGGGACCCCCAACCGGTGGATAATGATGGAGCTCACAAAGTCAACGATGGAATGGGCCTTGACCTCTTTGAGCGGAACTTCCTCTGCCCACTTGGAGATGAAATATGTAGTAGTCAGGATGAACCTACACTGGCGGGCTGCTGCCGGTGGATACGGTCCCACTAAATCGAGTCCCCATACTGCAAATGGCCAAGAGTACTGCGTGGGGTGGAGGGGGTCCGGCGGCCGATGCGGGAAGTTGGCGTGAACATGGAACGCGTGGCATCTCTTGGAATATCCAATAAAATCATGGATCATAGAGGGCCAAAAGTACCCCAACCTTCGGATTTGATTGGACAGCTTCGGCCCAACTTGATGGGCGCCACAGGAACCGGCGTGGACCTCTTTCATAACTTGAGGTATCTCCACTCCTTGGATGCAACGGAGGAGGAAACCATTGAAACTCCACTTATATAGGATATGTTCAAGACTGGGACCACTCTGGAGGGTAAATTGATACGCGTGGCATCGGATTCGCTCGCGCTCGGCCCGATCGTCTGGGAGGCGACCATTTTGGAGATACTCAACAAAAGGTGCCCTCCAGTCGTGAGTGTATTCAACCGTTGTGTTTGACGAACCCGGGACCCCTGACGTGGAGGGTCCGGCGGTGGGATGCCCTACCCGCAGGTCATCATTGTCCTCCTGGGTGACGGGGGCAATGACTCTCCGGTGTGCCACATGTATGATTAAATCATCTTGCTCGGGTTCTGTGAGCGATGCGGCTAAGCCAGCCAAGGCGTCTGCTTGACCATTCTGTGACCGTGGGACATGGGTAACCTCTGGTCGAGAAGAGAACTGGGCCATTAAGCGGAGGCTGTACTCCAGCAACGGTGCAATCCCCGGCTTCCTAACGATGTAGTCGCCATTAACCTGTTTGATTACCAGCTCGGAATCTCCTTTCACATGCAGATGGGGCACATGGATCTCAAGGGACAACTCGAGGTCGGTGATGAGAGCCTGGTACTCTGCCTCGTTGTTTGTGCAACCTTCTGACAATAGGAACGAGTATGGAAGGACGACCTGCGCCAGGGTAATAGAGACAATACCCAGGCCCACTCTGTTGAGCTTGGGATCATTGAGCCTCCTACCAGTGAGGCTCCGGGAGGCGCCGTCGAAATGCATTTGCCAACACGGGACAACATGATCGACTAAGAGGATCGTCTCATCAGGGAAATCTAGGTCCAGGGATTGGTCCACGGAAGTTGGATGGAAAGCTAAAAAGTCTACTAATTCCTGTCCCTTAATGGCCTTCTGAGGTACAAACCTGATGTCAAACTGCTGGAGAATCACTGCCCACCGTGCTAGTCGGCCAGTCAGCATGGGGCGGTTCAGGATGTACTTCAGTGGGTCTACCCGGGAGACCAATTTCACCTCATGGTGCTGCAGGTAATGTCGCAACTTCTGCATGGCGAATACGAGCGCTAGGCAGCTCTTTTCGATAGGGGAGTATCGGATCTCTGTATCGAGAAGCATGCGACTGAGATAGTAGAGACTGTTCTCAGTACCCTCATTATTCTTCTGGGCGAGAAGCGCACCGAGGGATCTCTCCAAGTCAATCACAAAAAGGACCAGTGGATTTCCGGAGACGGGTGGAATCAAGACCAGAGGGTGGAGCAGATACTGCTTGATTTCCTCGAAGGCGGTCTGACACTCCTCATCCCATTCGTTGGCGACACCCTTCTTCATGAGCTAGGAAAAGGGATTACACTTGCCGGCCAGATTCGCGATGAATCGGCGTATATAGGCTAAGTGGCCATGAAGGCCTCGAAGCTCCCGAATGTTTCTTGGGGGAGGCATTTGGCTGATGGCCTTGATCTTCTCCGGGTCGATCTTGATACCTCGGTATCTGACAACAAAGCCTAGAAACTTCCCAGAGGTGACCCCAAAGGAACAGTTCAACGGGTTCATCTTTAGGTGATGGGAACGGAGGAAACTGAACACTTTCTCGAGGTCTTTGAGATGGTCCAGGCGCTGACATGATTTGACTACGAGGTCATCCACGTAGCATTCCACCAATGTCCTGAGGATCGGTTTGAATATACGGTGCATGGCCCTCTGATAAGTGGCACCTGCATTCTTCAAACCAAATGGAATAACCTGGTAGCAAAAGGTACCTTGGGGAGCCCTAAACGCAGTGGACTCCTCGTCTTCTGGGGCCATCCGGATCTGGTTGTACCCAGAATATCCATCCATGAAAGAGAGGGGTTGGAACCCGGCCGTGGCGTCAATCAATAACTCCTTCACCGGGAGTGGGAAGTCATCCTTTGGGCAGTGGCGATTGAGATCGCTGATGTCGATGCAGACTCTGATCTGCCCATTATTCTTCCTGACTGGCACAATGTTGGCAAGCCACTTGGGGTACTGGACCACCTTAATGAAGTTGGCTTTGATATGCTTGTCAACTTCGGCCTCGACCATAGCACCATGAGAAGGGTGCATTTTACTGGGGGCTGCTTAAACCCACGGTGTTTTGCCGGGAGGCCCAGACGGTGAACGACTACCTGGGGATCTAGTCTTGGAATCCCGTTGTAACTCTAGGAAAACATGTCACGATATTGTTTGAGGAAGTCTATGTACTACTGCCACTCCTCGAGGGACATGGCTGCACTGATCAATGTGGGTCTCAGATCTGCCTCGCTACCAAGGTTCACCTGTACCAGTTCATCAACTGTGGTAGAGACGCCTTCTTCAAAGGCGGGGGGAGCATCCTCCAGGTCTTCCTCCCCACCCGTGGGGGGACTTCCCGCAAAGGGAGATTCTTCTGGGCTATCAAAATCTGAGGGCCAGCTGGTGCCGGCTCGGACAGCAGTGGTCATCACATCAGGAGACTCACTTGCCATTGAGACCATAGCAATGAAGGCAGTCGACCCTATCCCATCTGGCCTTCGGGCTAAGGGGCCCCGTTTGATGATATCAAAGTAGTGGTGACGTGTCGGCCTGAGTCGGTTAATTCCAGCCCAGTGGAAGAGACACGTATGGCGCACTGCCATTGTCATAATCTTGACATCCTGGTACCGTACATGGGTAGGAGGTTCCGGGATCACCTGAGCCTAGTTGATGTAGGACTACGAGGGGATTTTCCACTGTCGCTTGGACACGGGAACATGCCTTCCTTGCGTACCCAAAACAACAAAACATTGCCCCATGTCGGGGGTCGTGGCCTTGAACTGGTGGATCAGGAGGACGTAGGTGTCATCCATGCTTTCCTAGGGATCACTTGTGACCAGGGCAGGTTCATCCTCCCTTACTAGGATCTATTTATCCTGACTTTTGTAATAACTCGCATCCAGATAGCGGGCCTCATAAGAAGCTAAATGGGACATATCTCCTTGGAGCACGCCTACTCGGCCATTGAGTGAGTATTTGAGGCACTGGTGATACGACGAAGGGACCGCTGCATGCAGATGGAGCCATGGCCTACCCATCAATGCGTTGTAGGCGGTGTCCTGAGAGACGACCATGAACTCAGTGCTGGCAATTAAGCCACCGAACTGAGTCTTTAGGCGGATATTGTCGACTGGGGTTTGCTCAGTCATGTCGTACCCTTGGATTCTGAGGTCAGAGGGAGTTAAATCACCTTCAGACAGACCCATCTTTCGCAACGTCCGAGTCAGAATTAGATTGATTCTGGAACCCGTGTCAACGAGGTAGCGGTGGAATTCCACACCATTGAAGTGGCCAGTGATATACAGCGGGCGAATGTGCCCCTGTATAGGAGGGTCCTCATCTTTACCGGATAATGAGATAACCGCCTGACATTCGGTGTTTTCAATCATCTCGGTATGGAAGGATTCTTTAGCTGCTACCTCCGTCTCAAACTGGAGGGGGCTCCTTAGGGACTCGGCAAGTGCTTCGCGCATTTCAGATGACTGGTGAAGGGACTCATGGATGGAGAGCCTCACTGGAATGTCGGCCAGGTGCTTCAGGACATCATACTATCATGCTAAACGCGAACCTCTGCTTACAGGAGGTCATTCGGCACATGGAGGCATATCAGGTCCTGTCGGTTGAACCGGCGATCGGCTAGTACTGGGTATATCCTACTCCCTACTAGTTGAAGCCTGGATAGTAGTCTCCAGACTAGGATTGGACAGCAGAGGCTGGCCTGTAGCCGGGAAAGACTGACTGTGATACGAACGAGGCAGCTCTCCCCGATCTAGTAGCACGAACGGCGGTGGAGGTAGAGCTGAGGGCGTTAGATGGGGTTGTGCGTGCTGAGCTCTATGCTGAGCCTGCTGCCTGGTCTCAGTAGCGTGCACGGCTTGACTGAAAGTGCCTACTGACGTACCTCGATGACCGGCACAGTTGCGATTCTGCTGACGTTGACGTCGGCTGGAAACGTTAGGGGGGTTCGTCTGGCGTTCCCCCTCGTCAGGGGTCATATAGGGCTTTACCAGCTCCACGGTGTTAACCGAAGCGTACCCCTGGCTGTCGCTTGAGGAGTCATCCATCGCTGGGCGGATTATGGGAGGAATGTCCATTTCAGGGGGCATAAATTCGCCGAGAGTGCGGGATGACGAAGGCACTGGCGGTGCGCGCTGCTTCTTCTTACGTCGCCGCTGCTTGCCCTTTTGGGAAGAGGTCGACTGTGAAGACGATGCGGAGGCACCGACTACTTCTTCTGAAGGTTTTGACTGCTATAGGCACGCCCAGATGATACCATGGGAACAAACGACGGTTTTCGAGCCATCCAGTCGTCGTATTTCCCGGATCCGCGGCTGGGGACCTGCTGCCACTCGCCTTCGCTGTCGCTGCATATCTCTGATCCTGCAAAGACACCCGCCACTTGTGCTGGTGCGGGGCCCCACTTGACTATGTTTTTGTCGACCTGGTCTTGAAGCCAGTCTTTAAACACATAGAATTGCTTGAGGTTGTGCCCCAGAATTCGATGATAAGGGCAGTAATTGGGGTGAACGGTGAGATTCACCTCTGCAGGCCTTCTGCACTTGGGCAGGCGCACAATCCCTTGCTCTAGAGTACTTCGGAAGTTTCAAGGGACCTGATTTTTATTGAATGAATAAGTCTGGTGCCTTCTTTCCGGATAGGGGGCCCTGGGGGCCTGGCCCTAATGAGGGGCCGGAGGGGCCTGCTGAGGAGGCGGTGCCTGATTGTCTCGCCTTGGTGGCGGTGGCACATTTCGCGGGGGAACCTGTCGGTTCTGAGGCGGTCGCTGCTGGGTACGAGCCTGTGCTTCAGGTGGAGGACCTCTGCGGGGTTGCGGGGTTGGTGCCGCCGGCAGCAACTCCATCTACCTTGGGGATTCTATTTGGTCCACCGCGGCAGGTTCAGCCCTGGCGGTCCTCCTGGCTGGGATCATAGGGGGCAACAAACGTGCCTGACTAGCCTGTTGTAGGGCTTCCTCAAAGCACTAAGCCTTATCTGAGAAATATCTGAACCCTCCAGGGTAGTTCTGGGTAATCAGGGAGGGTACCAGCTCAGTCTTGACATTCCCCACACACATCTTCAGTAATTGCTCCTGAGTCAGTGGCATATCGAGAGAATACGTAAGTCCCTTCCACTGGGCGATGAAATCTGCGACTCGCTCATCAGGCCTTTGTTTGCACTTGAAGAGGTATGCAATGATGGTCTTCCGCGTTGTGGAGCTAAACTATTATAGGAACTGCCTCCGAAGGTCCTCCCAACCGGTCACTGATCCGATAGGGAGCTGGCTGTATCAGACGAATGCTGGACCTTCCAATGTCTGTACGAAACAACAGAGTTTTCCGGCTTCTTGCTGAGCCGGGGTCCCCAGTATTGGGCCACACCTGGAAGAAAAATGTGCCAAGTACTGTGGCGGGTCACCTGTCCCGTTGAAGGGCGAGAAAGTGGGGTTCCCAAATGCCGGAGGTGCAGGCATATCATCCACCCACGCGGGATAAGGCTTGTCATCCGGTGGGACCGCCACCTGCCGCGTTTCCAATGCTTCGAGGCGAGCTGTGAGTGTAGCAATTAGATCATCCGGGTGGGGGTCCCTGTCTTGACGGGGATACCTAACCACAAGTGCATTTCCAAGTTCTTCAACACGGTAGACTGCTTCGGCTGCTCGTGGATCAACTGGCAGAACGACCTGCGGGGCGACTAGGGGAACCCAAACTGGATTCTTCAGATTGCCCCTTCGCTGGGGAGGGTTTGGCGAGACGTATCGCGCCCTCTTTCCATACATTCCGGCTTCTGCCCTGTCTGCGGTAGTAGCATGATCAGGGTTTCCCAGAGGAATCTCACCGGGGGGAACTTGTTCCTACCCCTGCTGCCCGGCCTGGGATCACCATAGTCAGGTCGCTGCTCTGCGGCGCGCTCAGCCAAGAGTTCGTCAACCAGCCTCTTCTTCTCAGCAAGCTGTTGGCGTAACATGGCCTTCTTGGGATCTTCGTCCGTTTTCTGCACAGAGGCGGATGAGTCAGAGTGGTTGACAGTTCCTTCGTTCTCTTTACCCTTGCCGGTGTTTCGACCAAGTACCAGCGACTCGATGGGTACGGGGAGGCCTAGCAGGTTCCTCTACTGATGGGTAATTCTCCCTGATGGGTCCAGCAGTGGCGGTACACCCTCGGGGGGGAAGTCTCCATCAAGGAGTTCAAGATCATCTTCCTTTTCCACAATGTCGCCCATGTGTACTGCGACCCCTGTTGGGGGCATGTCCTCGATGTCACATAATGAATCGGGCTGCCGTCGGATAAGGTCGAAGAGGAGAGCGACATAGTGTCCCCAACCATGGACTTGCACATGGGGGGTAGCTTTCCTGATGATTCTGCGGAGTGCTTTAAAACTCTGAACACATTTCCATTGCAGGGCACCCTGACGGCCTAGAGACTCGGGGTGCTGGGCCACAAGGAGTGCGGCCGAATCGATCAGGCGGCACTGCTCGCCGATTTCATCGAAGTGCTCTCGACTTCTGGGGTACACCACCCATTCGTAATGGAGGCGGAAGTGTGTCGTCCATAGGGTTTGACAGAAACACCCCACTTCTTCAGGGGTAAGGGACTCTGGTACGCGAAAATTCAGCGCTGCTGTCGGCCAGAACTTCTCCAGAATGTAATCTGCTGCAAGAATACTCCAGAAGCTCCTGGGTTCGGACTCAAGGTCTGGCCCTATATTTCCCCACTCATCAACCGGGGGCAGCTAAGGGACCAGTAGCGGTACAGAGGCAGACCACTAGGATAACAAACTCGGCGGCAGAGAATACGGCGAACGAGCTGACTGGCCGCCGAATTCCGGGCCATCCTGCGAAGAGTGAGGTGACCTGGCCATGATGTCACGGTTCGATGGGATAACAGCCACAGCTTCCGGTACAGGAATCACAGCTACCGACAACCGGTCATGTCGTCGTTCTACCGCCACTGGCCCCCAAAACAGCTCTCCATGATCTCTGGTAGAGGTAGAGGGCGCTTCTGGTGATGATGGCGATGATTGTGCGGTTGAGACCTGCGGAATTCCCAAGATTTCTTCCTCCTGTATGTACCTGCGGAGAGAGACAGGAATCTGGTGGACCTCATATTCCGGGAGAATGAGGCTAACATGTCTGGTTCCTACCCCAGTCCTTGATACGGAGGAGCGGGGAGAAGGTTCCATCGCAGAATCGCACTCCGCTTCAGATTCGGAGAAACGGGAAGGTTTGATCTCCACCCGGGCATTCCCTGGACTCTTCTTGTGGTGGCGACGACCTGCTCTCCTACCCCGGGGTGGCTCTTCAGGACAGGGATGATCCCTATCATGGAGTCTCGGGGCAGCGCTGGCACCGTGGCGGAGAGAACCCCCACTCGAGATAGCCAAGGTGCGAGGGGCACCAGGGTTAATGTCGAAGGGTGCGTGGGGAGGAACTCCACGAACAACACCCATGTGGGCGAAGCCTCTGTTGGAATCAGCAGGAGCATGGGGATGACCTCCATGGTAGATGCGGGTGGAGCGAGGCTGACCTTCACTCCTCAAATTGCTGGGGCGAGGAGTACCTTCGCCGGTTGCAGAGAGGACGTAGGGAGGGCCCCCACGTTGGAGAAGGACTGGATAGACCATGCCTTCAAATCGGCGGTTGGGGGCAGGAGGGTGGACTCCATACCCTGTAGAGTGGGCGCCTGAAAGGATTCCACGCCGAGTGTCACTACCGCGGGGCAGGTCATCCTTCGGGATGGGGGTAGCACGAGGCATGCCTCCATGAAAAACTTCGGATCAGGGAAGGTCCATGCTCTATGGAGTAGTGGTATGGGGAGGACCTCCGTACGAGGTGACATCCCGGTGGGTTAGTTCGCGACAATCACCACTTGGGCCTGCAACCCGGAAAGCCAACCCAGCCTGCCCGCAGGGCGGTTGGGGTCTCGATCCTGGTTGGGTGAAGGAGTGCCCCTGCTCAGTGTATGCGGGGGCTTCATAATGCCTATCGGCGGTGGCTCGGGCCACTGTAGCTATCGACGTCGACGCACCTGGGAGAGCGTCCTCAACCCGGGTCCGGCACTGACGTCGGGTCAGGTGAGCTGCTGCAGGTGGTGCAGGGACATGTCCTGCCTGCTCTTCCAGCGGAGCCGGACGGCGGCGCTGATGCTGCCGGACGGGAGCTCTCACCTGGAGCCCTTGGGTCGGGACCCTGAGCGGGCTGAGCCGGACGGCGCCCGCCTCTTCAGCGTAAGGCGAGGAGTCGTGAACGCGTTCCGGGGACAGGCTCCCAAAATTGTTGAATGTTGGGGTGGGGAGTAGGGGCTCCCTACGCGGCCTGTTAGGGCGGCATTGACGGCGGGGCCTGGAGGCCTCCAGGTCCAAGTGGGCCATATCCCTAGTTGGGATGACCCCTTCCTCCTCGTACCTGCGCACGAGGTTGTTGATCACGCTTCGCTGGATGACCTTTGATGGGGAAAGGGGGCGTGGGCGCCCCACATTCCGCGATGTGGCAACCATCGTGGCAGTAGCGGCGCCATGTGGGGTGGCTGTGGCGATGTTTCCCCTGCCCCTGCATAGGCTAGCGGGCGGTGACCACATCTCTCTAACAGCAACATGGTTCCTGAGAAACAAAGGGATCAACTCATCAGCACTGAGAGGGAAAGGGATTGACAACCAATGCCCCAGCGTCCTTCCATTATCCATGTCTTTAAGAAGGACCCACGCCAACACGCTGCAGGACGGAGTGCCCCACGTTCTACTGCCCCGACTTCCGGTGAGTTTTCTGACAGGCCCACTATTTTCTTGGCGGGACCAGGTGCCAGATATCTGGATCTGGTGACATGTCAATCTACTAGTGTCTCGAACGCTACTGATCTCCACATTGAGGAGAATAACATTCACGTTGGGTTCACCATTTATGTTTCCGACACTTTTGTCGGGGCGCACGTGCATCCGTCCGCGGAGGAGGAGGACGCGCGGCTTGTTGCCCCGCATTCCCGATTTCCAAAGGCGGGCGACATTCATTCCTTGTTCAGGTACGTCTGCTCTTTGATCGAAACGGGATGATGGGATGTCGTTTCGTCCTTCTGTGGATTTCTCCTCAGAACACATCACCTAGTCTGGGTCTCCCTCATAGATTTCATATTTACTTCGTGAAAATATTCCCAGTGCCGTGTTTCCATGGACGCCGGTTAATTACACTACATCTGTTGGGACATTCCAAAGGGTCCGGTCAGGGCAGAAACCTTCAGTCGGGGGAGTTGTCACGTTGAGGCATCAGTAGCATGTCTGGATGCTGGGGAACCTGGCATGTCTGTCTATTATCCCTGGTCATAGGGCTTCTCGAGGGCGCGGAAGCCCGAGGCATCCCACATCGAGCGCGGGGAATTATATGTCATAGACACATATCTGAGGTTTTCCTCAACTTCCCGTGTTTGACACAGGGTACGTCGCGAGTTTAACGTCCAGCGGAGATTGATCAACCCAACCAGAGCATCAGCTAGGATAGATCGGATTGAGGGATTTCCCTTGAAGGGATGCCGATACCGGGGCTAGCCCATGGGCGGCTGTGGAGAGGAACATACCGACATGGTCTCACCGAGATATGACGGTCCGGGCGAGAACCGGGATGGGTGACAGGTGGATGAATGAAGTGGAGGGGGATTGAAATGAGACCATCACAGGGGGCGACGGTGAAGTTGGGCTTGAGCCTTGAAGATTCCTCCTACATATCCCCGTGACAGGGAATCAAAGTCCGTGTAGTTTGGGATGGTGCCGGTAAACCGACGTGAAGGTGGACCTTGGCCCGATGGATGTCGTCAGCATACCGACGTGAAGGTGGACCTTGGTCTGATGGGCATCGTCAGCGTACCGACATGAAGGTGGACCTTGGTCCGATGAAAAATGGGCTTGAACCTCAGGGAGGCTTCCTACGTACCATGCCTTGACATGGATCAAAGACTTCGTAGTTAAAAGGGTTGATGGAATACAGTTTAACGTTATGCGGGATGGGGGTGAACCCTGTCGTGAATAAACTACGGGTGGTGGGTGTCGGTGAACCGACGTAAATGAGGGACCTTGGTCCAGTGGGAGATGGGCTTGAACCTCTGGGAGGATTCCTACGTACCATGCCTTGACACGGATCAAATACCTCATAGTTCGGGTTGTGGAATACAGTTTAACATCATGCGGGACGGGGGTGAACCGAGGTGAATGAGGTCGGAACGACCGGATGGTGGGTTTGAACCTCATAAAGGCTTCCTACGTACCATTCCTTGACATGGATCAATGACCTCGTAGTTCGGGTTAGTCACAACGGCTTGCCGTAGGACTGGAATTGCAGTTTAACGTCGTGCTGGACATAGATAGAACTCGATGTGAATGATGATGGGTTTGATTGAACCTCAGTAAGGCTTCCTACGTACCATGCCTTGACGTGGATCAAAGACCTCATAGTTCATATGGGGGCTTTGTCGGCGAACCGACGTGAAGGTGGACCTTGGCCCGATGGATGTTGTCAGCGTACCGACGTGAAGGTGGACCTTGGTCCGATGAAAGATGGGCTTGAACCTCAGGGAGGCTTCCTACATACCATGCCTTGACATGAATCAAAGACTTCATAGTTCAAACGGGTGTGTAGTTTAATGTCATGCGGGACAAGGACATACAGTTTAATGTCATGCTGGATGAGGGCATGCAGTTTAACGTCATACTGGATGAGGGAGAAACTCGACGTGGATGAATGACCGAGCAATGTGGCTTGAACCTCATAGAGGCTTCCTACGTACCATGCCTTGACATGGATCAAAGTCCTCGTAGTTCATTGTGGATGGGGGTCAGGGTCGATGCGCACTCTAAGCCCACGTGAGTCATGCTCGGTGTGAGAAACAAGAGGTTGCAAGGACCTGACGATCATGTCGCGAAAGATGCGTCCGTGAGAATCGAAGAGGGGCTTACACGTTAAGCGGCCCATGGTGCTGGGACTTACTCTAGGATGAAGGCCCATAGTGCGACAAAGCGCAGGGGTCACAGTTTAACGTCATTTGTTGAGGACGCGGTGCTTATCAATTTAAAGTCCTGTAGCTCGGACGAGGTGGGTTCACTCCACACCCCTAGGACTTACATAACTGGTACCCTCTGGTCCTTGGGGAAGGGAAGGTACCAGTAAGGCCATGGTCAAGGGGGTTGTGTAATGAGCCATCAAGGGGTCCAAGTTAGTGTGGCTATGCGACGAAGTAATAGCCCGTTAGCATGCCTATGCGAAGAGGCATTAGGCGAAGCAACGCTACAGTGGTATTCTCCATGGTACTTTGAAATCACATCGTGCAAACATGGAGGGTTGCACGGGAAGGAGAATTGCTAAGAAAAGAAGTGTACTTCACGTAGTGGAGTGCCTTGGCCTTAGCATGGGGTGTAGGTGTGAGTGGAAGGTGCTTCACGAAGTGGAACAGTGTTCATGGAGTACTGCCTCGCGAAGAAGGGGTGCCTCGCGAAGCAGGGTCCTGTGAAGCAGTGTGCTTCGCGAAGTGGAGTGATCCTGCCTTAGCATAGGGATCACTAGTATGGGTTGCGTGTTTCGTGAAGCATAAGTGCTCCACGGCTGCCCGGGTTCCCTTGGGAATCCCCCTCCTCCGCGAATGCCCTTGAGCTTCGCGAAGGGCATCCCTCTTGGAAGAGGGGCTCAAAACGAGACAAAGCAAGGGCGTCTCACGAAGTAGAAATACCTTGCGGAGCTCATGATTCCCGGGGCGAAGGGTGCTTCGCGATTTGGGAGAGGAGAAGAAAAAAGGTCGGATCGTCCCCCTGGGACTCAGGGGGAGTCCAATATTTATAAGGAAGGGGCGCCGCGAAGCAGAACTCGCGCGCCGCCTGAGGTGCTTAGCGGCGCGCTCGCAAAAGTCAATGGCGTTCGCGGAGGGTTACCGCCTCTGGAGCTTCTCGGCGGGCTCGCGAACGTCAAATGCATTCGTGGAGGGTTACCGCCTTTGGAGCTTTGCGAGACTGTGTTGCCCGCAGTGCTTCGCGGCAGTGCTTCGCGTTGGTGCTTCACGAGGCAGCGTGCCAGATTTCTTTTTCGTCCATCCATTTCGTGAAATATTTTTGCTCCAACAATCATATATGTTCTTTTAACATTACTTTTTTAATAATATCTTAGTATTATCATCGTTTCGGGTGTTAATTTACTCATATATATTTTGTTACATAAGCTGTGTTTGTTATGGATAGTTTGTATCTTATTCATATCCAAAATGATATCAAGTCCTTAAATATTATTTTTAATCATCAAATGATAAATCTACTTGAATGGATACGATGGAGAATGAATCTCATCGCGTTCATGGAGACCGTAGTCCGTACGTACGCACGAGCGACAATATCATTCTTTTGATATTAAAATAATATATAACTGGATGGTATATCATATAGATAGAATCATTATAATGTTATATTTATTATTTAAATGTATTATACATCATTATTATACCCATCAAAATAATATTATATTGAATAACCATTACACCACAATGTGGAGACGGTAGGTCGTACGTACGTACGTATTGTGACATCTCATTCAAGGGATGGATAGAATAATGATTTTTTTGTTCCATAATTATAATAACATCACAGTATATATAAGGTACTGAATTTATTATTTTAGAATATAAATAATAAGGGATGAAGAAGTTGAAGAAGAAAGGAACTTTAAAGAGGGTGGTGAAGACGTCACCTCCTCTTCGGGTTCTTCCTTTTGATTTGATCAAAATGTCTCCATAGGTTGGCTTTATGATCAAACATAGGCCTCTAGGACGATGTGATGAATGTTTGGAGGATATTTGGGTAGGGGTTGGCCGATCCAAATGGCTTTTAATGTGTTAATTAATTAGAAGGGGGAGTGCCCTTTTATAAGAGGGGTGAGGGGCTCTATAGGAAAAACTGAAAGTATTCTTTTATAAAAATCATATTTGGTTTTTAATTGATCGAAATTGGATTATTCAAATTCTAAGGTGGGGATGGGTAGAAATAATTTAAACCAATAGATATTAGACCAGTTTGGGCCATTATATTTACCTTATCTTTTAGTTTTAACTCTTGGTTAATTAGTTTAACACTTACCATGTCACATTGTATTTTTATAATATATAGTTAATAAACATAATATATACATCCAAGAGACCACCATGTGGTACATTAATGATAAAAAAATAATGATATAAGTCATTTGTCCGAACCATAGGTTTTTAGTAATATAATATAAATTAATTATATAATATTTGTTTTAAAAACTCATTTATGTCAATTTTGACACCAATCAATAATTCATTTTTTTAAAGTCTTAACAACATTATTAAATCGAACCAAATTTATTTGAGCAATAATAACATATCATATTAACCATTAAAATTCTTTTATGTCATCAAAACAATCAAATTATATTTATTTTAACATTTATAATACCAATTATTTGATTTTTTTCATTAATAAGGAAAATACTACATCATTATTGTGTCAAAAATTTTTTCTTTTTAAATGTATAAATATTATAAATAAAATACCATTATGTAGTAAATAGTTATATATTTCAAATTTATATTTATAGTCTAAAATAGAACATATATAACCCATTTGATAAATTGTTTTGCTAAAAAATATATGCTTATGTCATTTTTGTATTTATTTTAACTTAATTAATATAAAGTGTCCTTATCACCTACAAGTAGGTCCATGGGGTCCCAAAATCGACCCAAAGATTCCCATGGTCGTACATGTATCCACCAATAATGTTAGGCCACGTTTTAGGGTAATTTATTATTATTAATATTATTTTTTTACCCTTATTTACTGGATTTACCCATTAACCATGAGAAATAAAATATTTACCAAAGTAATTATTCAAAATATCTAAAAATAAAAGTTAACTATTTACACAATTTGGACATCCTGATTCCATATATGGAATCCATTTTTCGAAATTCAAAATACAGAAGTGGCAGAAATTTATTTAAAATTAATTCCCGCTGTCAAAACAAAAAGAGTGTTTTTTAGATATAATAACTATCAAAAGATTGACACTTGTTTATGTCCAGTTTAATTGTGAAATTATATCTAATGACCAACATTGTATTAAATGGTAAAAATATATAATCAAAATATACTTTAAAACCACTCAAATTAATAATGTATCACTATTAGTTATTTTGATTAAAAAAGTTGTTTTTAATTAAAATTTAGTAATTTCACTATTCATCATAATATAAAAGTTATCCAAAAAGTACCAAAATTTTACCCTAGGCTAAATTCAATATTCTGAATCCAAAAATGTAGTCCATTTTGAGAGATAAAATTTATAAAATTTCAATAAATAGGTATTACTATTCATAACGGCTAGTTTGTTTAGTTGTGGTGTGTGTTAGAACTAGAAGTTGCATACAACACACGCTATTGCATTACTCAAAGGGAGTCGTACCGTGGAAGCTTGGGGTGTTACATTCTTCCCTCCTTCAAATAATATTTTCCTTGAAACTTCTAGAAAATTACTATATAAAAAGACTCAGGTGGTTCTTCATAATATGTTCCATGGGTTCCCATGTTGTCTCTTCCATCTTATGGTTTCTCCATAGACCTTTTACCAGAAGAGTCGTCCAGTTTCTCAGCACTTGTTCTCTTGTATCATGAATCCTGATGGTGTCTTTGCATTAAGACAGATCGGGTTGCCGTGCTAATTCCTCATAATTGAGTACATGTGTTGGGTCAGGCATGTATTTTCTCCATAATGATACATAGAACACATCGTGTACTTTGAGGAGACTTGGCGGCATTGCCAATCGGTAAGCTACAACCCCAATTCATTCTAGAATTTTAAATGGTTTGATGTACCTGGGACTCAATTTACCTTTCTTACCAAAATGTATAACTCCCTTCCAGGGAGATATCTTCAATAAAACATGATCTCCTACAAGAAATTCCAAATATTTCCTTCGATTATCGGCATAGCTCTTCTACCAACATTGAGCTGCTTTGATTTGGTTTGGGATTACCTTTAGCTTTTCCATCGTTTCGACCACTAGTTCCGGGCCAACAAGTCTTCTTTCACTAACATCATCCCAATAGGTTGGTGTGCGACATCTCTTTCTATACAATGCTTCTTATGGTGCCATCCAAATACTTGAATAGAAGCTATTGTTATAGGAAAATTCCACCAGAGGTAAATATTGATCCCACTTACCCTGAAAGTCAAGTCAGCATGATCTCAACATGTCTTCTAAGGTTTTAATAGTCTGTTCTGATTGTCCATCTATTTGAGGGTGGTAAGCAGTGCTCAAAAGAAGTTCAGTAACCAAGACAATCTGAATACTTTTATAGAATCTTGATGTAAAACGGGGATCATGATCTGAGACAATCGATAGGGGAACTCCATGAAGTCTCACAACAAAATTAATATATAGTCTTTATAGATGTTCAAGTGGAAGATCTTCTCTTATAGCAAGAAAATGTGATGACATGGTAGGTTGATCATCATTGACCCATACTGCATCATTCTTTCTTGGAGTATATGGTGTCCCCAAGACGAAGTCCATCGTAATATGATCTCATTTCCACTCAGGTATGGGAAGAGGTAGCATGACTCCTCCAGGCTGTTGCCTTCCAGCTTTCACTTGTTGAAAAACCATACATCTTGACACAAAATCAGCAATCTCCCTCTTCATGTTGTCCCGCCAAAAAGTTTCCTTTAAATATCTATACATTTTGGTGCTCCAAGGGTGTATAGAAAAATTGGAACTATGAGAATCATCCAACAATTCCCTTTTTAGAACAGGTATATTGGGAACACAATGTCTCTTCCCAAACATCAAAATTCCATCTTCATACACAAAGTCATTCAATCTCCCATCATTCACAGCTTTAATATTATTTTGAAAATCTTAATCACTGGTCTGAGAACTCTTTAACCTTTCTAGAAAATATGGTTTGGCAACCATTTTAAAAAGTATTGATGTTTCACCCTCCATGGTGATTCCCATATCCATCTTTACTAGATCCACGTATATAAGATCCATTTCTACTCTCATATTTTTCAAAATTCCATGATCCTTTCTAATCAAAGCATCTTCCACCTTATTTTCCTTCCTCGTGTGGTAGTGTATCATGAAATATTAATCCTTGAGTATTTCAAGCCATCTCCTTTACCTCATGCTGATCTCCTTCTATGATAAAATATATTTCAAACTCTTGTGATCAGTACAAATCTCACATTTTTCACCATAGAGATAGTGTATCCAAATCATCAAGGAAAATATTACAGCAGCTAACTCAAGAAAATGAGTAGGATAGTTTTTCTCATGATGATTAAGCTATCATGATGCGTAGGCAATAACTCAATCATTCTGCTAAGGACACTACCAAGACCATTCATCGATGCATCACCGTAAATAATGAACCCATCATTCCCTGATGGTAGAGTAAATATAGAATCATTGAATAATCCTCTCTTTAGTTCTTCCTAACAATCTTCACATGCTTTTTTCCAATCAAATTTAACCCCTTTACGTGTGAGCTTCGTTAATGGGTTAGCCAATCAGGAAATTTTTTGGACGAAATGCCGATAATAACCTACAAAACAAATAAAACTGCGTACCTCGGTTATACTCGTCGGTGCTGGCCATTCTTGGATTTCTCTTATCATAAAAGGATCAACAAAGATTCCATCCATAGAGACAATATTCCCATGAAAAGAAATCTCTTGAAGCCAATATTCACACTTGCTAAACTTACCATACAATTCATGTCTTCTAAGAGCCATCAATATAATGAGAAAGTGATTTTCATGATCTTTGTAGCATTTGGAGTATACCAAGATATCATCAATAAATACCACTACAAAGTCATCAAGATATTCCTTGAAAACTCTGTTCATTAGATCGATGAAAACAGAGGGTGCATTAGTCAGCCCAAAAGGCATTACTGTAAACTCGTAATGCCCGTACCTGGTTCGAAATGCGGTCTTCAGAATGTCTTCCTTCTTCACACACAACTGGTGGTATCCATATCGAAGGTCAATCTTTGAACAATATTGAGATCCAAGTAGTTGGTCAAATTTTCCATCAATACGAGGTAGGGGATATTTTTTCTTTATTGTTATAGCATTGATATCCCTATAGTCAATGCACAACCTCATACCTCTATATTTCTTCTTATAAAAAAGACAGGGTCTTCCCATGGAGAAACACTAGGGAGAATAAATCCCTTATTACTCAATTCGTCCAGTTGTTTCTTTAGTTGAACTAATTCCACAGTGTCCATTGTATAAGGGGTTTTCAATATAGGCCTTGAACCAGGAATTAAATCAATGGAAAACACAATTTCTCATTCTAGAGGATGTCTAGGTAGATCTTATTGAAACACATCAACATATTCTCTCACAATAGGTACATCCTCTATTTGAACATTCCTTTCCTCACCCATAGTTATTTCATTCTCTTCCTCCCCGATAGTTGAATTTATTTGAGCTCTTGGGGGTGGATCTAGATAAGAATTAGGTGGTGACAATTCTGCTCTAAAGATAATGTGTTTCTTATCATCAACATCAAAAATTGTAACCTTTCTCTTCTTACAATAAATCTCAGAGTCATGGTCCGAAAGCCAATTCATACCGAAGATTATATAAAATTTCATCATGGGTATGACGATGATATCAGCAGATAAAGAACATTTATATTCCTTAATGGGGACTGATTGACAAAAATTTGTAGCAATGATACTTCCCTTAGGAGTTTTGATTGACAACACACATGTTAAATCAAATTGTAAATATCAAATTTTCTTATCAAACTGAGAAGATATGAAACAGTTCGATGATCCAGAATCAAATAATGCATTTGATTAACTTGATGAAACCATTAAATTACCTTCCACTACATCTTTCAGAGCTTCTACCTCAGCAGTAGTGATAGCATAAGCTTGGCCTTGATCCCTTGGCCTTTTCTGAGGTAATTTTCCTTGACGCTTAGGGAATTCATTGGCATAATGTCCCATCTCCCTATAATTTTAGCATTGAACATAAATAGCGTCTTTCTTTCCTTTGCAATCACCAGCTAGATGGCCCTTGTTTCCACATTTGTAGCACACTCATTTTCCTTTTAGACAGGCACCAGGGTGCTTCCTTCCATAATTGTCACAGGGTGAAAATTCAATTCTTCCCTTCTTCCCTATTTACTTATTTCCTTTCCTAGAGAGTTCACGAGATCTTTTATTCTCTTGCTTTGATTCAAAGTCATAAGACTTAGAGAATTATTTTTCTTTCTTTATTGCACACGAGACAATATCTTTGTATTATGAGAATGATTTTGATACTAATGCTTGACAAAGAAATGGTTTTAACCCATCAAAGAAATTATCAATCTTACTTATTGGGTTACGTATATAATCTCCTTCATACCTTTGTGACCTTGTAATGTTAGCCTCATACTTTGCGACATTCTCATCCTCCTTTTGTCTCAGACTCAGAAATTACCTTTCCATATCTGCTCGATGGTCTCGAGGAATGTATTTTTCTAGAAATAGATTATTGAACTCCCTCCATTCCATATTTGATACTTCATCATCTTCCTTCATGTTTTGAATCAATGACCACCATTGATCATCATCTCCATTGAGGCGGTAAACTACCATGATATCTTTTTCCCTTTCACTACTCCCCAAAGCCTGAAAAATTTTCTCTTGGGAATTTATCCATTACTTATCTACATAGGGATTTGTACTCCCATTGATAGTTGGTGGTTGTTTCCTCATGAAGAGATCTAAAATTGATCCTCCACGCTATGGGTCAGGGTGCTCCATACGGGTAAGGTTGATATTCATAACCTATGTGAGTTGTCCATGTATGGTGATTAGCTGATCAGCACCAGTTGCATCTCCAGCTCCACTATAATTATTTTGACCAGGAGGGAAATCCCTACATGGAGTGCGTGCATTGATACCGTTTCCAGTTCTTCCACTAGGTGCCATTCCTAAAAAATGGCATAAACTAGATTCGTTTATGAATTGAAATATATAATTCCAAAATTCAAAAATACTTAACATAAATTCAATAGTTTATGGTTATAATCCATAATCATAAAAAAATTCTTTGAGGAAGTATATACTCATAACCATTCATAATGGTTAGTATTGAAAATGAGAATTATCCTAAGAATATCCCCGGGGAGTGTCGTAACCAAGAGTGTAGCAAGGCCCATTCTCGTGCACCAGTTCTCATTCGAGTCAAGCTCAAAGCAGTGTTTTCAGGTTTTACCTCTAGGTACATCTATTCCAGAGCCACCTCTACCTGCTCGTATCCAGACAGGGAAGTATTGCATGGAAAAATCACTGAATCTCTAAAATACGAAAATTATAGGATGTTCTTCTATACTAATCCTCCAAGTCTATATTAGGGTTATGTGTTCTAATCAGAGTTTATCTAAATCTAGTTTCCAAGGTTTGTACTAATGTTTCTCTGATACCAAATGTAACACCTCGACCCCAATTACCCAGAGTCGGTGCATTATTACATAAAATTGGCTTGATCACAACAAAGCTCAAGTCTCAAAAGACTGATTGGTTTAGTAGCCTTGGAATAACTAGATACATTCATAAAGATTACAATACATCATAAAATGAAAACTACAACAATATAGTCTCCATAGTCTACACTCTTATCCTCTCATTGTATCTTTGCAGGTCATTCATAAAATACATCTTCACATCCAGGGAAAAATAAAACATAGAAAGGGGTGAGCTCAAATGCCCAGTTAAGATAACAATATAGCGGAAACATTCATAAATAAGAATAAACATTTAAGGAAATGTATAACTAAAACAAAAGCCTTTCAAAAATTGAACTTCAACATAAAATGGTAGAAATAAAATTAAATAATTCCATATAATTATTCACGTGGACATTATACTAGTCGAATAATCAAATGAAATATCAATAACCACATTCATAATGATGGAATGCATAATGCCAGACTATCATAAGCACATAGTCAAGGCCTCCTGTGAAGACTACAAATAAGATTTTGTCAAGGCCTTGTGTCAAGACACTAGTATGTCTCATGAGACATACCAATGCATCGGGGAGCTATAGAGGGCTCCACCCATCACTTATTAAGCCCAATGCATTCCCATATGAAAAGTATTAAACATAACATAAACATTCGTATTAAAACTAGCATATGAAATGTAAAAACTTCAGCCATAAACCATGAATGGTATAAAAATAACACATTCATAGTCAAACACATAAAAAAACCTTCAATACAATATAGAAGTTTTGTATCATAATAAATCAACTTCAAATAATCTTAAAATCCATCAAAGGATGTTGACATAGATGAAATCAAAACTATTTGAGAGAAATATATCTTTTTTTAATTCATTTAAAATACACATATTTATAAAATAAAACATTTACTTTGAATTTTTTTTATAAGCTTGTAAGGTAAGCTTCAAAGATTTTATAATGGCAGAAAATAGTCATACCCTCCGCATAAGTTAAAAAAATACATTCTTACCTTAATTCTATCGAAAAGGATAAAATGACCTTTTTTGGAAAACGACGGAAATATTCGTTTATAAACCTCTTATAAAAAGTCAAACAAGGGTATAAATGAATTTAACCCCTATTCTAGTAAATAGTAAAAATGTTTTGAAATACATTTTTGAGAAACATAAATGTGGATGATAAAGAAGTCCCAATGGATAATTACATATAATCAACATCGGATAAGGAAGAGATTGCGAAATAAACCCATACCTTGTACTTTTCCTTGGTTGGGGGTAGGTTAACCTCCTGTATAATGGTGAAATAATTTTTATTAAATTATACAATAATCATATACATTAATATGATATCATATATGATCTTTTAACATTTCTTTGTTAATAATATCTTAGTATTATTGTCGTTTCGGGTGTTAACTTACTCGTATATGTTTTGTTACATAAGCCATGTATGTTATGGATAGGTTGTATCTTATTCATATCCAGAATGGTATAAAATCTTTAAACATTATTTTTAATCATCAAATGATAATTATACTTGAATGGAATTGATGGAGAGTGAATATCATCACGTTTGTGGAGACGGTAGTCCGTACGTACGTACAAGCGACAATATCATTCTTTTGATATTAAAATAATATATAATTGGATGTTATATCATATAGAAAGAATCATTATCATGTTATATTTATTATTGACCTGCATTATACATCATTATTATACCCATATAAATAATTGTATATAGAATTACAATTACACAACAACATGGAAACGGTAGGTTGTACGTACGCACCTATTGTGACATGTCATTCAAGGGATAGATAGAATAATGAATTTGTTTGTTCAATAACAATAATAACATCATGTTATATAGTAGGTACTAGAGTTATTGTTTTAGAATGGAAATAACAAGGAAAGAAGAAGTTTATTAAGAAAGGAACTTTAAAGAGGCTGGTGAAGATGTTACATCTTCTTCGAGTTCTTCCTTTTGATTTGATAAAAAGGTCTCCATAGGTTGTATTTATGATCAAACTAAGGCCTATAGGATGAATTCAGAGAAGTTGGGAGGATATATGGGCAGGGTTTGGCCGAGATAAATGGCTTTGAAGGCATGAATTAATGAGAAGGGGGAGTGCCCTTTTATTAGAGGGGTCAGGGGCTCTTTAGGAAAAACATAAAGTATTATTTTATAATAAAATCATATTCAATATAAAATGGATCAAAATTGGATTATTCAAAGTATAAGGTTTTTATGGGTCGAAATACTTTCAACCAACATATTTTAGACAGGTTTGGGTCATTATATTAGCATTATCCTTTAGTTTTAACTCTTGGTTAATTAGTTTAACACTTACCAAATCACATTGTATTT
Source organism: Viscum album (assembly GCA_963277665.1). Classification (NCBI taxonomy): domain Eukaryota; kingdom Viridiplantae; phylum Streptophyta; class Magnoliopsida; order Santalales; family Viscaceae; genus Viscum; species Viscum album. Next base: position 337,398,651 of record OY728139.1, on the reverse strand, counting down.
TTATAATATATAGTTAATAAACTTACTATATACATCCAAGTGACCCAAAAGTGGTAAATTAATGATACAAAAATAATGATATATTTCCTTTGACCGATCCTTAGGTTTTTGTGAATATAATATAAATTAATAATATAATATTTGTTTTAAAAACTCATTTATGTCAATTTTGACACTACTCAATAATTGATTTTTGTTAAAGTCTTAAAAAAATTATTAATTAAAAAATAATTCATTTAATAAATCCTAACATGTCATATTAACCAATAAAATTCGTGTATGTCATCAAAACATTCAAATTATATATTTTTTTTACATTTATAATACCAATTATTTGATTCTTTCATTAATAAGGAAAATACTTAATCATTATTGTGTCATATATATTTTTACATTTCCAATGACTAAAAATTATAAATAAATAACCATTATTTAAAAAATCGTTTTATATTTCCAATGAATATTTATAGTATAAAATATAACATATAAAACCCATTTGAAAAATTGTTTTTCTATAATATATATGCTTTTGTCATTTTTGTATTTATTTTAACTTAATTAATATAAAGTGTCCTTGTCACCTACAAGTGGCTCCATGGGGTCCCAAAATAGACCCAAAGATTCCCATGGTCAGAAATGAATCAACCAATAATGTTAGGACACGTTTTATGGAAATTTATTTTTATTATAATATTATTTGTTAACCATTATTTACGGGATTTACCCTTTAACCATGGTAAATAAAATCTTTACCGAAGTAATTATTCAAAATGTATAAAAATAAAAGTTACCTATTTACACAATTTGGACATCCGGATTCCAAATATGGAATCCATTTTTTCAAATTCAAAACATAGAAGTGGAAGAAATTAAATTAAAATTAATTCCCGTTGTCAAAATCAAAAGCGTGTTTTTAAGATATAATAACTATCAAAAGATTGACACTTGTTTATGTCTGGTTTAATTGTGAAATTATGTTCAATGACCGACATTTCATTAAATGGTAAAAAATTATTCTAAATATACTTTAAAACTAGTCAAATTAATAATTTATCACTATTAATTATTTTGATTAAAAAAGATGTTTTTAATTAAAATTTATTAATTTTCACTATTCATCAAAATATAAAAGTTATCAAAAAAGTACAAAAATTTCACCCTAGGCTAAATTAGATATTCAAAATTCAAAAATAATGTCCATTTTGAGAGAACAAATTTATAAAATTTAAAAAATTAGGTATTACTATTCGTAACAGCTAGTTTGATTGGTTGTGGTGTGTGTTAGAACTCGAATTTGCATACAACACACTCTATTGCGTTACTCAAAGGGAAACACACCATGGAAGATTGGTTTGTTACAAAAATCTATCCTATGATGCACTTATTCTCAAAATAAGGATTCTAGGATTATCGGAGGATAGTTTTTATGAGATATTAGATGTACTTGGAAAATACAAATATTTTATAAGATGTTAATAATGTAGGAGTGTGTGAGGCCTTTTATAAGTGGTGGAGATTTCATAGTTGGTATTTTTTAAATATTTGTGTTGTCACTGGTTTTTTACCTAGAAAAGATTCCAAAATGGATTAATTTCAATACATAGACATTATATAGTCTAAATATATCCATGAAATGTTATTTTACAACATTATAGGTAAATTGGGCCCCTATCTATTTAGTTTAATCCATGGTAAACCCATTTTAACATTAACCTTGTTAATTAATTTTTTCTATAATGAATATTAATTTTTCCAAAAATAATTATGTTGTAATTATTATTCATTCTAAATTATCTTATTTATAAATATGGAATCTATTTTTCTTGGAAATTCTATGCACAATATTGGAAAAAATAATGTCAAATTACTGATGCATATATGGTTAAAAATGGATTTTAAAGTGAAAAAGATCAAAATTACACAAAAATTTATACACCATTTTAACATGAAAATAATCAAAGTAAAATAAAATAAACTAAAAATAAATTCTAAATTAAAATTAAGTATTTTTAGTAAACATAAAAAATTAAATGTTCCAAAAAAATACACAAAAAAACACCCAATGATACTTTTTCATTTATATTTCAATAATTATGTTTGTTTAATCAAGATACTTTTATAAAAGTGTGAAAAATGAAATTTATTAACGTTAAAAAATAGAAACAAAAATAGAACAGATTTGTTGAAAATAGATTTTTCAAAACCTATAAAGACCTTATTGAAAATTATTAAATTTTATATTGAGGTATTTTATTTATATAATAACTTTATAGAGAGTATTTGAAAATTATTTATTACTATTCATTTCTCTTATTTTAACATGTAGATTATTAGATTATTTTTTATATAATTTTACTTATAATATATAATGGTTTTGATAAAATGAAGAGTTACATGTAATGTATGCTAAGACAGTGTTTCATGTATTATAAGACCAATTTGGTGTTGAATATAATGGAATACATCAAAGATATATAATTTATTCAAAAAATTTAATTCATAAAAACATGCGGTGTTATAAATTATGACAAGTTAACCCAAATAAATTCATTAATTTTAACAAGGATCTATTCTAGTATAATTTATATGGTGATCAAGTCAAAAGCGGTGATGAATTTCATACAACCATGTTAAGTTATTTAGGATGTTACATTAAATTTTATGAGTAATATAGGTATACGAGAATATTTTAGGTAGATTTTATACGTTCCTTGTTGAATATAATCTATCTTGATAAATCAAACACACAATGGGCTATGACTAAGGATAGATAATCTTGAGATTTGTGGAACGTTAAGGAGATCTTGTGAAAAGAAGATATTTGGATAAAATGATTAAAATCCCCATGTAAATGATGATTTCATTTATATTTTCTTGGTATTTGACTGAATTTTATCTATTTTGTAAAAAACCACATATGAATCTAACAGAAACCCATTACAAACCACTATGTACCCAATAGTGGATAAAATATTAATAAATACCACTAGGTAGCATCAATTAATTCCTCCAGGTTTAACTACTATCTAGTGATTTCTATCACAAGAGTCACATTATCCTCCACCTTCTATCAACTCCAAAGCTTCCCTAATCACCACTAACTCAAACTTATTCCAAAAATGACATTAAAATTCAATAATTAATGAAAATTCTAACTCATAAATATGATTATTATTACTACCTCCCCACCATCAGGTTTATTATCATTGAGAATATTTAACTAGCATCCTATTGGAGCATGATTAGTTATTGAACCTTTATTTTGTTGTTTTGAAAAACAAATATGGGATCTTTTCATTCAAATTCCTAAATTGGAGAAGTGGAGTCAACTTCCATATAAAACTGTCTCACTCCAGTTGATGGTATAAATAGGTTTCCCTGCACAATATATATTCACTTATATTCAAATATCAGCATTCAATATAATGTGGGTAAGATCAGGTATATAATTCATTAATTGAGAAAAATTTATGGTGTTATACATGGAACCGAATAGTATAAGAAAATCATACATATAATATCACTCTCCAACTATAAATAAGATTTTAAATGTGCCAAATAAACATAGGGTAAATTTCCCTTTCTTGATTATTTAGAATTCCCAATAATATCAATCACATGTATTGTATAATTTTACATAAATATTCATTACATATCACAATAAATCAAACCTCAAAACATATAGGTTTAGTTTATCTACGGATTAGATGCATGAACAAATTATTTTATAATTAGTCTTCATTATCTATCCCTAAATTATCAATACAAGGTATCATTCTAGAAATATTTCACATAATACACCTCTTTATTTCCCTCATAATGAAATCATTGAAAAATTTTATCTCAGTCATGTAGAAATTAATTAAAATAACAGTTATTACATTAATAACATAAGTAAACATAATATTAACAAGTGTTTATGGTAATATAATCATTGTACATGTATATAATATAAATAAGTCATATACAATAAAACATAAATCATAAATCATGATTCATGAGATAAGGATTCTTCTATAACCTAGGGATTGCGTTATTTGAATGTGGACGAATGATTCAATAATAGTGATCTATTAAGGATTATCATAAGTGTGTTGAACAATAGAGAGTTGTTTTATAAGAATATGACACATACATAAGTACAAAAAATCATTTCTTCTATCAAGAATAAATGCAACACCGTGAAAATTATAAAACAATAACATTTTATTCGATAGTGTGTACAACACTCAACACCAAGGGTACAAAAAAATAACCTATTGAGATATTATGATATATTTAAAATTTTAAATAGATTTAATATATAATATGTATTTTAACCACATAATAATAAGTTTTCTTATGTCGCATGCATCGAAGAATTTTTTCAATAGCTGGTGTTATAGACTAGAACATGTTTTACGAGACAAAAATATATTTTTAAAATATTAATATTAAATATAATACGAGATATCCTTTCCATTAAATTTGTGTTTATTATTATTATTAACTATATTATTAAAACATGGTTTAATTTATTGGTTATCGATTAATTAAAAATAAAAAAAAACTTGTTAAATATTAAAGAATTATCTTTATAAAGAACTATTTTTATGCAACTAAAATAAATTTATCTTAATAAATTAAATTAATTACTTTAATTGAATGAATATTAATTAATATTCTATGTTATATATTCAATAAATATTTTTTACCTTCATCCAATATATTTTATTAGTATACGGTAAGAAAAAAATCCTATTTTACGCATAAAATACTTTATTTTGTCTAATGGTAGTTTTTCCACCTTTTAATGGTGAACATGTTTTAAAACAAAAATATTACTTTTTTTATAAATTTTATATTTAATAATAATAATTATTACTTAATTATAAATTTCAAAATTATCTAATGGTGAATTTTATTATTTCTGGGGAAGTTTAATTTTTTGATAAATAGTGAAAAATACTGAATTTTAATTAAAATGTAATGTTTCATCTCAATAATTTACAATGTTATGTTATATAATTATTTTTATTATATATAATTATATAAATTAAAATCTTACTAATAAAATAAATTTCATTGGAATTATTTTTATATTGAATTTAAATATTAAAAACATAGTGATCTTTTGATGATTTTCACTTTAAATCCCACATTATCATCCCATCTATGAGATTTATTTGAAATTAATATATGCCAATTCTATGATTGAAATTAAGAAAAATGGATAAAATATTTTTAATCCTAGTAATTTATAATTTTTAGTTATTTAAAAAAAATTATGAGAAATAATATTATTGAAATAAATTAAAATTAATTGTGGTTATTATGGTTAAAATTAGTTTACTTGGTGTTTAAACTGTAATCTTGAGGGTAAAAATGACCTAGAAATAATTCTAAAAAATATTTTATGGACATATCACAAACATATACAATATTTTATCTAAAATATTTTTTTTGATTAATCTCATTATGTAAGTGATACCTCTTAGTAGTGTTTTTATTTCAAAATTTTAAATAATAACACCCCTCAATTACAATAGGGCATTCAATCTCCCACATTATATAAACCAATAAATAATTATTGATCATAAAAACTATTCAAAAATTATCATCTATCATCTATAACTTCATTAAATAAGCATATTTTGGGACATAAATCAATCTATGGACTTATTTTGGTATAGACAAAAAGGAGTTTCCCAAAAAATAAGTAACGTTCATTACCAAGAACATTTATTTTATTTATTTCTCAAAAAAATTATATTATTTTTAAATATTGATAATATAAATACCTAAGTATCATAAATATATTAAAAAATTGTTATGATAATTTTCATACCTACAAAATCACACAATCCCTTAAAATGAGATACACAATCATTATCCATTTGTACGTCGGACTACTGCCTTACAAACTGATGCCATTCATTCTTCCATTACCACATTTCAAGGTTGGGAATAAGGATTTATTTATAGTGTATATATTATAATTATGATATTTTTATCCTTTTTTTATTATTATATAATATAGTCTTTCATACCAAAATTTTTTTGGGATGATGATAACGTTTCTCATCCGTACAACAGACTACCACCACACAAACTAATGTTATTCATTCATGCTTTATAGGGAATTTAATAGGGGCATATTTAATAAAAATATATGAAATCTACGAAATTGAAATTATACTTAAAATTTAATATGGATTTTTATCATTTACATTTCATTCTTATAAAATTATATGAAAATGGAAGTAGTGTTCATGTGTACGTACGACCTACCATCTCCATAAATACTTCATTTCATTTCCAGCCACTAAATTTAATAGATAAATATAAGTAAATATTTAATGAATATATATGATAAATAAATCATGGTTCACATTTTGGATCTGATGAAATCATGATATAAGTAACCGGAAAAAAAAAACATGTTAAAACATTCTTAGAAAACAGGACAATTAAAACCAGAAACAATGAAAAAAATAAAATATTATTAACAAATCGGTAGTAAGATGTTATAAAAAAATTAGATATGATATTATAAGTATTAATATAGTTCTAGTATAATTTAATAACATGCTTCCAACAACGGGATTTTGTGCTTAAAAGCATGCTTTTAACCATTATACTGGAGTTTAATGTTTGTCTAACCAAAAGGAAGTATAAGGTTAGGGATTTCATGTCGATTTCATTTCATTGAGGAATATTGTAATATTATGAACCTAGTTTCTTTTATATTTTGTATATTTTTACCATTAACATGTAATATCATGAATATATCATCATTATTGGTATTTTATGTTTTAATTTTACTTATTTTATCTAAGGGGATTTTAGTTAGAGTTGTCATGTGATAAATAATTTTATAACTCAATTTCACTTCATTGGGTTATATTGATTTCAAATTGTGGTTAATATTACAAGATTATGTGTTTAATTAATGTTTACTAATATTTTTTATCTGACACTCATTTTATATGGAATTAATGTTGAATCATATAATATTTTTACTATATGATTCTCATTTAAATGTTGTGATCTTTATGAGGGTTTACTTCAAAATATCATTCTATTTGGGATTTTTTTCACTTGAAATTCCATTAATGTAAATTATTTAATAATTTATTAATAAACCCTTTCGCTTTTTACATTGTTTATTCTTGATTTCATTGAAGTAAATGTTCAAATATTTCGAACTTTGGTAATTTATATTATATATAAATGTTTTGAATAAAAATGGAATTTATTACTCTATTTTATTAGTAATCCATTTTCTTACAAATCATATTTTTCTAAAAAAAATTCAAAAATTTTTCATTAAAAATTTACCATTGATTTATCAAAATTATTTTTTAACCTTTTTTAAATTTTTTTAAAATTAATCTTCATATCAATTTCTAAAGAAGAAATTTATCAAACATTTCCAGAATGAAAAAGGTATATTTGTTTTACCTTGTACATAATTACCCAACATATTTTCATTAATCCTTCATTTTCAATTTTATGAATATAATTTAAAAAATTGTTTTTAAAAAATTTAATTTCATTGAATGTATTTTCAACAAGGCTTTCCAAAATCTATATGATATTTTTCTCAATAAATTATTTTTAGATCATTTTGTTTTATTTATATTCATTGATGAAAATAATTGATATTATTACTCCAATTGGTATAGGTTTTATTGATACCATCCTAACTTCTTATTTGGACGGTATGTGGTTATTCATTCCACGGTTGAATATAAATTCACTTCCTTGATTCATTTTTTTATTCTCCTTTAAATTTTCAGAAGATAATAAATTCTTCTTAATTATCCATATCATTTATAATGGATGTAACTAGTTTATATACTATATCTCGTTTTTATAAATGGTGTTTCACATTAAAATATATTTTATTAGATATTTAAATATTTATAAATCTATATCATTCACTTAGTATCTATATATTACATTAATTCCAATTTATTCAAGAATTAAAATGATTATTCTATATTTAAGGATTGCTTTGGACCTGATGTGACAAGTGTGACCGGGTATAATATAACCCCTCGATGCATCGGTAGGTCTCATGAGACTAATCAGTTAATCTTGATTTATGCATGATATTACCATTATATAAATCTATATTTTTAAAGGTCTTGACATTAGTGGTTTCATGAGATAGATATATGACGTCCAATAATTAAGCATTTCCTTCATTCAGAATTAATTTATTTGTATCCATGAGATTTTCACTGCGAAAAAATATATTGATTCATTTCATTCTCAGTTTATTTACGAAATGGAATTTGTTTTCAGTTATTTACCTTGAAATATTATAATGCCCCAGCCGTAATCATTACTTAATATTGAATTAAATTGAATAATTCACATTGAGGATCTCTTTAGTTTTAGGAGTTTTAGAAAATTAGGATATAACTATTACATCTCAAAAGATTAATAAGTAGACACGTATACTAAGTTTCTATAAAAAAACTCTTAAAAGAAACCTGTCTAGTTCAATGTTTTAGATATCATGTCTTTCCTTGATCCCATCCTTGACCCTATTCATCTCTATATCCTGTTTAAAACATTTCAAAAACATTGGATGAGCATGAAAATCTCAGTAAGGGATATAAAAATATGGAAAGGAAACATGAGTACATGTATACATAAGAATCAATGAAATCATAATTTACTCATAAAACATATGCACTTTAACATACCTCATCAAATCATGAATAAAACATAGAAATCATACGACATAATGTTAAATTGAGTAATTCATAACATTCTTACATAGGGAGTAACCCTCTTGGTTACGTTTGGAATACCCATCACAGTATATTCTGTATATCTCTTCGGAGAACCCTTAACGTTTAACGCCTTCGCATTACCGAATGCATTGTAGAGCTATATCGGGCTCACCTCCCCTTAGTTTATCATGGAACCAACCATCTTCAAAAACAATGCCGAAGAACCATAATGTAATCATAGCACATAAATTAAGCATAATGGAAATATAAAATTCCCACATTATAATAACAATATAACATTTTAAGATATAGAAATAATGAATCCTTTCTAAAAACCATTTGCAAAACCATTTATAACATTTAATAAAGAGATTTATAAATCAAAGTGTCATATAACACATTGAAGCTTTTAACATTTTAAACCATTAATATCCATATAAATAAATCCTTAAAACCATTTTGAAAACATGGATATTATTGAGAAATATTTATAAGAATAAATCATTAAAACATTTAAAACGATATTTTAGTTAAAGGGTTTTTAACAAAATGAGAGACACTTGAATACAATAATTTAGGAATAAAATTTAATCAAAACTTTATAATATCTTGAGAATAAATGGATTCATGATATAATATTCCAATGGATAGTATATACACCATATAAGAGTGAATTGGTGCATAACAACAATGAAGTCTCAATGGAAATGTAAATTGAGATGAAATCCATTATAAAGATGGTATCCTTAAATTAAGGATAAATCAATCTCATAATTATGTGTGACAAATATAAATACACCCAATATAAGTGGATATTATGTGTAAAATAATCAAAGGTCATTCACACATTTTCAAAGGATGAAATATTCAATAACTACATGTTGAACCCAAAGAAATCGAAATTGGGTTAAAAAGTTCCCTTGACATCCTAATGGCGTCACATCGAATTTTAGAAAAAGGGTTGATGAGAGAGATAAAGGGTATCTCATCACTTGGACATACAATTTACAGAAATAAGGATATATAAGAACATATCCCCACATAACAAGATGAAAATTAAAAGACATAACAAAAGAAGTCTTTTAAAAAGAGGAAGGTGAAAGGTTCCCTTACCAATTTGGGTAACTTTCGAAACGTACTCCCCATGAAAGAAGGACTATACAACATTGATGTAAATACTCATAAACGAAAGTATGTTACACAAATAGTAGAATAATGGACAGTACATACACCACTCAAATGGAAGTATTGGCAAATGTAGCATGAATCTCATGAAAACACAAAGTGAGATAAAAATCCCCTTACGAAATTTTGGAAGCCTAACGACACCAATTAAAACTTCCAAAATGGATTGATGGGAGAAAATAAGGTATCTCATAATATGAACATAAAATGTACAGTAATATTAATATAAAATAACACCCCAATCATAAGAAAGATGGGCTTAAAAGGAATGACATAAAAGAGTGTACTTAAAAAAAAGAGAGGGGTAGGATCCCTTACTTCGTGTCTGACATGACTCGATCGTTCATTAATCTCATGAATAATAAAATTTGGTCAATTTATATTTTCTTAAGGAACCCCTTTAAAGATTATTATTCAGTTCATATCACATATTATAATGTTATAATAATTGGTTAATAAAGTGAGTTCATGTCAGATGTTTTTGTTCATGTTCGGTACCTGAGTAAAAATTGAACTTGTTGGAAAAGAATTTTCCATGTAGTTATAGGTAAATCATATCCAGAATATTATTTATGTTTTAAATATCATATATATAAAATATGTATACATTTTTTACTATTCCATAGCATTTTGAGATAAAAAAATTAAAAATATCATTTATGGAGATGGTAGGCCGTACCTACGCATGAACGCTACTTTCATTTTTTGTCATATTAGTGGAATTAAAAAAAATGAGAGATATATATATTATAATTCCATAATGATATCCATAATTTATATTTAATATATTACATATATATCCATTATATATATATGTACTTATAATAGTACATAACATTTGGAGATAAGAAATGAAATGTACCGTTCATGGAGACGGTAAGCCGTACGTACGCATGAACGCTACTTTCATTTCTTTTTTTTTTGTATTAAATTGAATGAAATAATAATGATATAAAGGTATATTATAATTCCAGTAGGATCTAACATGTAATATCATTAATTAAATCCTTTATTCGTCCCACATATGGCATTAATGAATCAAATCTCTTTGAGGGGGAAGTAGTCCACACTTCCTAAAATGAAGATATCGCATTTTCCCATAATGGAAACCATAAAGGTATTCCATTAATGAAAAATAGAGAAGATTAAGGAAAACATAAACATATTATATATCATATATAAATATAGTGACATCTTAATGGACACCTTTGAAGTGTTCGAAGAATATTGAACAATCATCGTTTCGTGAGGCAGAAATTCGCCATCCACGGAAACAGTATGCTCTTTAACCATTAGGTGTAGGTGTGTGTAAGTGTAGCTAGAGTAATTATAATAAAAACATCCTAGTATATGGATGATACTGTTTTAGTTACAAAAAAAGTAATAAAAAGAGTTTAGGGGTTTGGAGAAGAAAAATAAAACAAAAGAACACAAGGGAAGACATTACCTTTAAATCGGGTAAATCTGTTTGATTTGAGCTCAAAGGCTTCCTTGGAAAGGATTATTCCCAAAGTGAGGCTTCAATGATTAAGAGAGGGATGTGGAGAGATGAAATGGGCAGGTTTTGGCCGAGACAAAGGCTTGATAGGTTTGTGTAAGGTGGTAGAGGTGGGGTCCTTTTATAAGAGGAGAGGAGGGGCACTCTTGGAAGGTTATAAAATATTACTTTATTATATAATGGTTTTCGGATTTTAAAGGTCCAAAAAGGATATATTTCTAGGATAAGGTGATAAGGTTTCGAAATACACCCATAAAATAGGTTTGTGACAAGTGTAGGTCTTAGATGTTACATTATCTTTTCATTTTATTTAAATCGTTAAATAATGAGCTAATCGATGCATCATCATGGTGTCATAAATAATTTAATTTATTTAGTGTCTAAAAATTATAAAAAAAATATAATGATGTAAAAAATCTTTTTAGATTTTTAATTAATATTTATAGTCAAAACTATGACTTGTATAACCCCATGTAAAAATTGTTTTAGTAAAACCACACATGTTTGTGACATTTTAATTTTAACTTTGAATAAAAAGTTATTTATATCATTGTCCTACCAAAGTGGCTCCATGGGGTCCACAAGTTGACCCATGGATTGTATTGGTTGGAAATGACACATCCAATGAGCGTAGAAAATTTTTCTTGGTCATTTCATATTATTAAAACATTATTTTTATCTTAAATTACACTAATTACCTTTAATCGCGATTAATAAAACTTAAAAATAACTATTCATCAAAAATTATTTTAATCTCATTGAACCACATTTTACTTCTTAATGACAACCATGTATGTCTGATTTTTGAAAATAAAATCACAGAAGTGGAAAAGTTTCATTTAAATGAAAAATCAGTTTCGTTAACTACCACTTAGTGGTTTTACTATTCATCAAAAATTGAAGTTTTTTAGAAAAATACCAAAAATTCACTCTAAGATATATTTGATATTCCAAATTCAAAAATGATTTCAATTTTAGAAAAATCAAAATATATAAGTTGCATTAATTAATTTAATAACTAATTCCCACTGTCAAAACAAATAGTGTGTTTTTAAGAAATAATATCTAATAAAAGATTGACACTAGTTTAAGTCCAATTCAATGTGAAATTAATTCCAATGACCACTATTGGATGAAATGGTAAAAATATATTATAATTTTACATTAAAACCAATTCAAAATATAATATAATCATATAAATAAATTAGATTAAAAATAATATTTGAATTAAAATTCAACATTTTTCATTATTCACTAAAAAAATCATATTTATCTGAAAAATACCAAAAATTTACACAATGTAAATTTTGATGTCCCGATTCAAAAAAAGAATTATATTTGGTCCAATATAACATATGAAAATTTTAAAAAGTGGATTTAAAAAGTGTTCGCCCTCAAAAGGTGGTTAATAGACCTTTTAAAGAATATTAGAATATTTACGCTTAAAATTAGATTCATTCACATTTTAAGCCTCTATCATTTATTGGATAAAAGTAAAAATATTTGACAAACATATATTATCAATTTTAGTTATTTCCGTTCATTATCACCATTACAACGACTAGGCGTTAATTACCATTTTAAAAAATATTATATTATTATTAGAGTGCAACGCAAGATTCCCAAGAAACTCGTTGTTGCGTATTGGGTACGCCATCAAGAATCGAATCCCCTTTAAAGTAATATTAATATTTTATTGAAAAATATGGATAAATATGAAAATGTCATATTATTTATTTACCTGGGGTTTTACATCCTTCCCCACTTTTGGGAATTGTGTCCTCGCAATTTTTAAAATTGGGCATGCAATCTATATTGAAAGTCCCACATCAGAACAAGAGTCAGTAAAACTATCACTTTAAAAGAAAGGGAGAGAAGTACAAAGGTCACCTAAGTTAACCCATACTAGGATTCCAAGTAGGAAAATATGGATATGGAGGAGAAAACAAATGGTGATGTTCTGATGGAGAGTGATAGTAAACATATCTAGGAGAAAGTTAACCACAAGAAAATCACAAACTTGTGATGGGTTAAACGATATTTGATTCCCCAGTAGGAAAAGTTAACAGAAAATATTTTTGTTTTAAGTTAATTTTAATTGAGGAATTTATTTTTGAGCTTAACTAAATCATAATGAAACATAGTTACATGTCATATAGACATTCAAATTTTAATATATTCCTTAATCAAACTCATATTTTCTCCAAAAGATGAGTATTTAGGAAGACTTGTTCGCTTTAAGAGTACTATAATAAAGTTCTTGAGAATCACCTAATCCATAAAAGGGATATATTTCCCATGTCTTTATATCTCAACAAAAACCAAACCAAAAAGTTTTATAAGAGAACAGATAATACCCAAAAAGGATATTTTTTTACAAAAAGAAGAACTACTCCTAATCTTTAAAATTTGTCAAACAAAACCCAAAGTTCAAAAAAGACCATTCAATAATCATATATCCATAAAATTATACAATTTAAACCAAACTAAGATTGAAACCCAAATCCCTGAAGGACTTAATCACATAGTCTTCCAAGGTACAAATTAACTTTTATCTCCAAATAACACCTGTTGCTCTTAAATTCTCATATTGAAAAGAAATTAACCTAATAACATATCCTCCATGATAGGTTAATCATTTCCATAGATAACCCAAAATAAAAATACTCTTGATTCCTAAATCATATAACTAAAAAGAATTAGTCAAATTAACCAAGTATATCACGTAGTCCAGTGGTAGGCGATAAATACGAGTCATACATTGGTTGTGGGTTCGATTCCAGTAGCTTTATCCGACGCGATGGGTTGTCACACGGTCTGCGTGTTGTTCTCGTTCCCAAACTATATAATTCTTAAAACATTCCCCAAAATGAGATGAAATCATCAAAAATAATCATAACATATTTTAACCTCAAGTTTATCTCATGCCTTTCATTTTATATCATAACATATAATAACCCTTAATTACCTCAAAAGTAAGGATCATATAAACTCTAATGGTTACCTTTATAATTATTTCCTGAACTTCCACATCGATTGGACATCTAGTACATGATGCATTACAGAACATACCAATGTTCAAGTGGTTTATTATTACTCCTTGATAGTTAATTTAGAACAACCATGATTTTCCTTAATGAATCCCCCATTTCATCCAGTCTCTTAATCAGAGAACCACCACAGTTTCGTTCAAACCCATTGTCACATTTGTGCCTGCTAGATCCATCCATTTACTAAAAAAATGTCAGAGTGAGTATATCAACAAAATTATCATGTACAAATGAGGAAGATAAAAACTATGATATACTTACTCATTCACATTATCTAAAAACTTTGACTCTTTTTGAAATCCTAGCCATTATTGTAATGTCACTTGTGTTTAGAGAATACCCTAACCTCTAAAGTTATCTAAACCGACCTCTGATACCAACTATAAGGCCCCGACCTTAATCATTACTTAATCTTGAATTAAATTGAATAATTCACATTGAGGATCTTTTCAGTTTTAGATTTTTAGAGAAATAGTACATAACTATAACATCTTAAAAGATTACAAAGTAGACACTTCTACTAAGTTTCCATTAAAAAAACTCTTAAAAGAAACATGTCTAGTTCCATGTTTTAGATAGCATGTCTTTCCTTGATCCCATCCTTGACCCTATTCATCTTTAAGTCCTATGTAAAACATTTCAAAAACATGGGATGAGCATAAAAAGCTCAGTAAGGGATAAAAAAATATGGAAAGGAAACATGAGTACAAGTATACAAAAGAATCAATGAAATCATACTTATAAAACATAAGCACTTTAATATACCTCATCAAATCATGAATAAAACATAGAAATCATAATTCATAAAGGTAATGTGAGGCATTCATAACATTCTTACATAGGGAGTAACCCTCTTGGTTACGTTTAGAATACCCATCACAGTATATTCCCTAAATCTCTTGGGAGAAACTTTAACGTTTAACTCCTTCGCGTTACCCAATGCATTGGAGAGCTATATTGGGCTCACCTGCCCTTAGTTTATCACGGAACCACCCGTCTTCATAAATAATTCTCAAGAACCATAACGTAATCATAGCACATAACTTATGCATAAAGGAAATATAACATTCCGACATTACAATAAAAATATAACATTTTAATATATTGAAATAATGATTCCATTCTAAAAAAATTTCAAAACCATTTAAAACATTTAATAAAGATATTTTTAAATCAAAGTGTCTGATACCACATTGAATATTTTAACATTTTAAACCATTAATATCCATATAAATAAATCCTTAAAACCATTTTGGAAACATGGATAGTAATGTGAAATATTTATAATAATAAATCATTAAAACATATGAAACGATATTTTAGTTAAAGGGTTTTTAACAAAATGAAAGTCCCTTGAAATAAATAATTTAGGAATAACATTTAATAAAAAATTTATAATTTCATGAGAATAAAGGGATTCATGATATAATATTCCAAAGGACAGTATATACTCCATATAAGAGTGAATTGGGTAATAACAACAATGAAGTCTCAATGGAAATGTAAATTGAGATGAAATCCATTATAAAGATGGTATCCTTAAATTAAGGATAAATCAATATCATAATTATGTGTGAAAAATATAAATACACCCAATATAAGTGGATATTCAGTGTAAAATAATCAAAGTTCATTCACACATATTCAAAGGATGACATATTCAATAACTACATGTTGAACCCAAAGAAATCGAAATTGGGTTAAGAAGTTCCCTTGACATCCTAACAGCGTCAAATCAAATTTTAGAAAAATGGTTGATGAGAGAGATAAAGGGTATCTCATCACTTGGACATAAAATTTACAGAAATAAGGATATATAAGAAAATATCCCCACATAATAAGATGAAAATTAAAAGAAATAAAAAAATAAGTCTTTTAAAAATAGGAAGGTGAAAGGTTCCCTTACCGATATGGGTAAATTTTGAAACGTACTCACCATGAAAGAAGGACTATACAACATTGATGTAAATACTCATAAACGAAATTATGTTAAACAAAGAGTAGAATAATGGACAGTAAATACACCACTCAAAAGTAAATATTGGCAAATTTAGCATGAATCTAACGAAAACACAAAGTTAGATAAAAAGCCCCTTACAAAATTTCAGCAGCCTAACGGCGCCAATTAAAACTTCCCAAATGGATTGATGAGAGAAAATAGGGTCTCTCATCATATGAACATAAAAATTAAAGTAAGAGTAATATAAAATAACATCCCAATAATAATAAATATGAACATAAAAGGAATGACATAAAAGAGTGTACTTAAAAAGAAAGAGAGGGGTAGCATCCCTTACCTCGTGTCCAACATGACTCGATGATTCTTTAATATCACGAATAATAAAATTTGTTCAATTTATAATTAATTAAGGACCCCCTTTAAAGATTATTATTCAGTTCATGTCACATATTATAATGTTATAATAATTGGTTAATAAAGTGAGTTCATGTCAGATGTTTTTGTCGATGTTCGGTACAGGAGTAAAACTTGAACTTGTTGGAAAATAAATTTCCATGTAGTTATAGGTACATAATTTCCAGAATAGTATTTATATTTTAAATATCATATATATACATTATATATTCATTTGGTACTATTCCATAGAATTTGGATATAAAAAATTAAAAGCACCGTTCATGGAGACGGTAGGCCGTACGTACGCATGAATGCTACTTTCCTTTTTTGTCATGTTAATGGAATTAAAACAAAATGAGATATATATATATTATAATTACAGAATTATATCCATCAATTAGATGTTATATATTACCTATATATCCATTATATATATGTACTTATAATAGTACATAACATTTTAATATAAGAAATGAAATGTACCGTTCATAGAGACGGTAAGCCGTACGTACGCATGAATGCTACTTTCATTTCTTTATTTTGTATTAAATGGAATGAAATAATAATTATATAAAGGTATATTATAATTACAGTAGTATATCACATGTAATACCATTAATTAAATACATTATACGTCCCATATATGGCATTAACGAATCAAATCACTTTGAGGGGGCGGTAGTCCGCACTTCCTAAAATGAAGATATCACGTTTACCCATAATGGAAACCAAAGGTATTTCATAAATGTAAAATACAGAAGCATAAGGGAAACATAAACATTTTATATATCATATATAAATATAGTTACATCTTAATGGCCACCCTTGAAGGTGTTAGAATAATATTGATCAATCATCGTTTCGTGAGGCAGAAATTCGCCATCCACGGAAACAGTATGATCTATAACCATTAGATGTAGGTGTGTGTAAGTGTAGCTATAATCCTCCTTATAACAAAATCCTAGTATATGGATGATACTGGTGTATTTACAAAAAAAAGTAATAAAAAGTGTTTAGGGGATTGTAGAAGAAAAATAAAACAAAAGAACACAAGGGAAGACATTACCTTTAAATCGGGTTACTCTCTTGGATTTGATCTCAGAGGCTTCCTTGAAAAGGATTCTGACCAAAGTGAGGCTTCAATGATTAATAGAGGGATATGGAGAGATGAAATGGGTAGGGGTTGGTCGAGCCAAAGGCTTGAGAGGTGTGTGTAAGGTGGTAGAGGTGGGAGCCTTTTATAAGAAGAGAGGGGGGGGGGCACTCTTGGAAAGTTATAAAATATTATGTTATTATATAATGGTTTTCAGATTTTAAAGGTCCAAAAAGGATATATTTAGAGGATAAGATGGTAAGGTTTCTAAATCCTCCCATCCAATAGGTTTTTGACAAGTTTAGGTACTATATTTCACATTATCTTTTCATATTATTTAAATTGTTAAATACTGAGATAATCGCTACATCATCATGGTGTCATATATAATTTAGTTTATTTAGTGTATAATAATTTTTTAAAAAAATATCATGATGTAGGAAATATTTTTATCTTTATAATTAATATTCATAGTCAAAAATATGACTTGTATAACCCCATGTAAAAATTGTTTTAGTAAAACAACACAAGTTTGTGACATTTTAATTTTAACTTTATATAAAAAGTTATTTATGTCATTTTCCAACCAAAGTGGCACTATGGGGTCCCCATGTTGACCCATGGATTGTCTGGGTCGGCCATGACACATCCAAGGAGGGTAGGACATGTGTCTAGGTCATTTAATATTATTAAAACATTATTTTTACCTTAAATTACACTAATTTAATTTAATCGCGATTAATAAAACATAAAAGTTACTATTCACAAAAAATTATTTTAATCTCATTGAACCACATTTTACTTCTTAATTACAGCCATGTATGTCAGATTTTTGAAAATCAAATCATAGAAGTGGCAAAGTTTCATTTAAATGAGAAAACAGTTTCATTAACTACCACTTAGTGGTTTCACTATTCATCAAAAATTGAAGTTTTTCAGAAAAATACCAAAAATTCACCCTAAGCTATATTTGATATTACAAATTCAAAAATGAGGTCTATTTTACACAATACAAAACATATAAGTTGAATTAATTAATTTAATAATTAATTCCTGCTATCAAAACAAATAGCGTTATTTTAAGAAACAATATCTACTAAAAGATTGACACTAGTTTAAGTCCAATTTCAAAGAGAAATTAATTCCAATGACCACTATTGGATTAAATGGTAAAAATATATTATAATTTTACTTTAAAACCAATTCAAAAGATAATCTAATCATATAAATAAATTATATTAAAAAGAGGTTTTGAATTAAAATACAACATTTTTCACTATTCATTAAAAAAATGAACTTTATCGGAAAAATACCAAAAATTTACACAATGTAAATTTTGATGTCCCGATTATAAAGAATAATTTTATTTGGTCCAATATAACATATGAAAATGTAAAAAAGTGGATTTAAAAAGTGTTCGCCATCAAAAGGTGGTTAATCGACTTTTTAAAGAATATTAGAATATTTAAACTTAAAATTGGATTTATTCACATTTTAAACCTCTAAAATTTATTGGATAAAACTTAAATTATTTAAAAAACATATATAATCATATTGTAGTTAGTTACGTTCATTCCTTCCATTACAACGACTAGGTGTTAACTACCATTTAAAATAATATTATATTATTATTAGAGTGCAATGCAAGATTCCCAAGAAACTCGTTGTTGAGTATTGGGTATGCCATCGAGCATAGTCTCCCCTTTAAAGGAATATTAATATTTTATTCACAAATGTGGATAAATATGAAAATATCATATTCTTTATTTATCTGTGGTGTTACAAATATTACAAATGGTTGGGGAATGGGAACCACCAAGTTTCAATGAAATAAACAAATACCCACATGCCAGATGTTAGGGAGACTTGAAACAGAGACCCTCCCAAAACCCCTTAGGATCCGTTTCCCCTAGGATAATCCCTATGGGCTATTTACGATTCTATGTTGATAATTATCCATCCACTTATTTAAATTTAATTTTCTTTTTATTATTTAACTTTTAATATTAATTATTCAATATCCATTTATTTAAATGGAATGTGTGCTCAACTATATATATTTCCATGTTTATTATTCATTATTGATTCATGGTATATTCTAGTATACATAACCCTAAGAAAGAATTTTTGATCACCCTTATTTGTTTTCATTTCCCAAGGATTCCATTATTTTTAATGTGATAAATACATAGGGATATACTAGATGAAATAAATTTATTATCAATAAATAAAGAAATATGTTTTAACTTAGTGAATTTAAATATAATATTGGAATATTGTAATTATCTATTTGGACAAGACAACTAAAATGATTTGACATTTAGGATGTATTTCTTTGTATCATATTCCAACAAAATGGTTGTAGGAACTGACTCTGGGCTTACATGGGTTTGGTCTCAACAATCACTTCCAGTACCAAAATCACATTGTGGATAGAGTCCCATAGTGGATTGAATTCATTCATCATTACTATCAAAAAAATTTATTCAGTCACATTTTGAATGGGGTTCACACCCCATTCCCATAAAAAAATTATATAGACTCGAATATTTGATTGGGTTTACTCCACTCTCCCTTATATATCTTTTGTGGTGTCATAAATCATATCCCAATGTATTGGAGGGATATATAACATTGATCCCACCCATTACATAATAAAAACCATTATATATGTGTTCCACATAAGCAGGAAAAAAATTAATTCCATTATAGAATACATAATAAATTAATTTCCTAAGAATTATTAAACTAAATTAAAATTAATCACCTATATAAATAAACTGGATAATTCCAATAAACCACATCTCCAAGGAAACATAATAAACATTAAAGGATATTAACACAAATGAAAATCAATTGATAATAGAATTAGAAATTTTTTTGAAAAAATATGAAATGTCATTTATCTTTCGATAATTATTATATGAAAAATGAAACAACTTATAAATTTTTTTAATAAAAAAATACAAATTTAATTGAATAATTATGCATTCTTGATGATGAATATTCATAATAAAAACTAAATATAATAGCAGGTGAAAGGGACAGTGTGGAAATTGATTAATAATATCCCTCTCATAATTTTATAAAATAAATTAAAAATCAATATAAAATGAACTTAATAAATCATAGAGATTAAAATTTCCATAAATACCTATAAAAATCATGGACATAGATGAGAAATATTTCAGATCAAAAATAAGAGTTTAGGTTGGTTATACTTTAAATCATCATACCAAGTGATTTATATATAAATAGAAGGTGAAAAGGTAAGAAGACATGAAAACCTATGAATTAACAACAAACTAAGAAAATATATGGGTTTTATAGATATAAATAATATATAATTTCCAACAATATTATTTTTTATGTAGATAATCTTGATTCATTATTTTATAGGAAAATAAATCCATACCTTTACTTATGACATCCATGAAAGTGATTTAACATTATGTGTCGTAAAAAATAACCGTATAAATTTCTTATTTAAGAACATTATTTATATCAATTTACTTTGATAATATTTACATATTATAATTTATTACACATATAATAGTTAGTGACAATATATTTCCATGATTGAATGCCAATAATTTTGATTGTTTCATACAGTTTTCCAAATGGTTCTGTAAATCCAAATAATTTGATAAAAATTTCATAATTATTAGATTATTCATGGGTATTTTCTAATTTATTCATTATTCAAGAATTTACATTTTCATGTTAGTTATGGTTTGGAATTTTTATGAGAATATAATTTTTTATGAACATGTTTTAGGTAATTTATAGAAAACAATGAGTTTCTTTAGAATTTCCATTTAAATTCATGTCACATGAAAAAAAAACTACTTTCATAGAATAAATTCATTTTTAATATCATATATTTACATTATAAATTTCTTGGTATTCTTTCATGATAAAAATGGTAATGTTTGTATAACATTGTTTTGGGAGGTGGTTGAACTGGCCAAAATTTGAATATATAACACTAATGAATGAGTAATTATTTAGACTTTTGTATTAATAATTATATTACTTTCATTGAAGGATACTGATCCTAAATAATACATAATAATGTTGGATAATAATATTTATATAGGTTTGACATGGGAAGGTAATTGAAAATATTAGAGAATAACTTGACTTAATGATGGAATCGAACCATCTCAAAATGGGTTCCTTTATAATGAAGGATTTATGCCTCATAATTTGAACCAATAAAAAAAATTATAAAGAATTTATAATAGGTAATAAGGGTAGTAATTCAATAGAAATTGTAGGGATATAATTTTTTACGAGGTAGTTGAGAGATCCTTTTATAGGAGAAAACGAGGTACATTCCATTTGAAAATTGAGTTGGATGATGGGTAGATATGGAATCACCTTAGATTTAAGTGAGTTAAGTAATGAAATACTGGTTAAAATTTTATGACCGAACCTATATCCTGAAAGTAGAATTAATTAATGGGATTGTATGATATTAATTATAAAAAATTTCGATTTATGTCATTTTGTCCTTGTTTAACTTGTTTAATTATTTATCACGGTAATTCGTTTCTTATAAAAAATATAAGCTTCCCCATTTACCTAATTTCAATGTGATAATTCAATTTTTACACTCCCTTTAATATAACCATATTTATAAATATATGAAAATTAACTTTTATATAAAAACATAAATTATAAAAAATTATTTTTTCTAAAAAAATCTATTATTAAGTGTTGTTAATATTATTTAAAAAATTATTTAAAAAAATTATTGTTAATATATTATATATATTTATATATATAAATATTACATTCTATTAGAACATTCCTTTTAAATAGATCAATTTAATTGTCATAAAGAAACACATCCTTTATTAAAATAAATTCCATTAAAAATCCAATTTAAGATTAAACGAATTTAAACACATTACATTAAAATTATTTATATTTTATTCATTTAATTTCAATAGAAAAATTATTATCATATTCATTACTGATATTTTATAAACACATAAAACCATTATTTAATAATATTTAAAATAAAAAAAATATTTAACGAAAAAATACATCATCTTATAAAAAAATAATCATTCTATTTTCATTTTTTCCACGATTATTTATTATATAAAAATTATATCATTTTTATATTTTCTCGTATTATTTAACAACATCAATGTACCATGTTGATACCATTATATTCATGGAACATATACCCAAGGACCATATACCAAATGAACACACATCTAATAGCCCACATGTTCAACATCAATATATATATACATATAACGGTCATGTTATATTTATATATATAACCTCACATACATCTATATGATCATTTATAATACTCTATAATTTGTTTATCAATTTTTTTTTTCATATTCCAATTTAGTTGAATTATTTACATTGTTATCATTGGTGGTGTCCTCTTTATGATAGATCATCATTTTCAGAATTTCAGCATTTCAGTATTGTTATTTACTAATGGTTTTATTCCATTAGTAAGTTAACTAATTAATTATTATTTTTTATATTGTATTTTATATCAATTTTTTATTACAATAGTATACCATAATGAAATACAATTTTTTTGTTCAGTGTTATATGTATCAAAACAAATAAAAAACACATGATTTATTACAAGGGAAAACATTCTAAAATAATAGAGGGGTTACACTCTGCCCACCATAAAATAAATTTTTCATTAAAAAAATTACTCAAATGAATAAATGAGCACAATTTTATAACATTTCATCTTATGGTTCACATGTTTCTTCTGAAAATATATGACATATCTAGTGGGCATTAACTTATTGAGTTGTCCTATTTTGTAGTAATTTATCTCTATTATACAAGTTCTCTAACAATTATTCCTCTTGAGAGTTATCATGTCCCAATTGTATAAACTGTGTTTTTATTATATGATATTGATCAGTTATGTACTCCCACAATATTGACATGTAAAACACATATTTCACATGGGATATGTTTTATGTAAGTGAAAGGGTGTAAACTATCATATGAAAAAATCTAGGATTTTTAAATTCAAAATGAATTGAGGAATTTAATTTCCCATAATCCCAAATAACATAAACCTCATCCATAGTGATTACAATGGCCCTTAGGATTGGTGAAAACACTCTCAGGTGAATTTGGTATTACTATTTTTTTATCAATTTTAAATATCTTTACGAAACAATTATCCCATTTGAATTTAAACCTTTTTTATTATTACTATTATATAAATTTGAAATCATCCGTGAAATCAGAACTAAATTTAATATAATTACATAAAATAAAAAATGGACCCCTTATTTTTACATGGTTTGGTGAAATGAAATAATGTCTTCCTTGATTTTTAATTCATCTTAATAAATGATTTTCTACTATAATTAAAAGTTGAATAAAATGTATAATGTTTCTCAATCCTACAAGGTGTCTCACTCTATAAACATTTCTATTTCTCCTAATGAATTTTGTTCTATATTAACACTAGACTTATTAAAAACTTTCAAATGTAATAACTATATCAAACTATGTTATCCATGTATACCCTTGGTCAAAAAGGTTCCATAGACTCATACCATGTATACACAACTGATGCCCTTATAGATACTCCTTGAAGTCAACAACTGGATAGTATGGGGATGGTAGAACAACTATTAGATATAACTCATTTTAATTAATAGTAATTTCATCAAATACCATAGGTTCTTCAGTAATTACTAACTACATGGTTTCACTTGTAGTTCAGTTAAAAATATAATTAAATAATAAATTTACTGGTTACCTAAAATTATGATCTCAATAAAATAAAATAAAAAATTACCTAATTATTATATAATAAATGTAAAACTTTTGAATATCTTTCCTTCTAATATACACACTAAAACACACTAGTATACTTCTGAAAAACCTAATTTTTCTATTGTATCTTCTCAATTTTATAGGATAGAACACTAAGAATTTTATTCAATTTTTCCATTATTATAAATTAGATCACTGGATTGTGGATGGATATCATAATTCATTCATCTATTTCTTGGACAACCAAATACTGTTTCTTGGCTCCTTCAATACCATATTCTACTTTTTTCAAGCAGATTGGTTCTCTTAGATGATTCTTCTTCTTCTTATAGGTTATTGTATCATTAATTTTTTTTCTTCCTTGAGATAACATGTTCTCTCTATAAACTAATTCCATTTACTCACAATAGACAAAAACATTGACCCTCCATTTTATTTTCTTCAAACTTGGTTTTCTCAAAATAATGTGTAGAAGCATTAAAAGACTTTTATTTTCAATATATATTAATGATATGCATCTAGAAGATCTCAATTCTTTTAAAAAATCACTATAATTAAATTATATATTTTTTGCCTCCATTATATCATGTTCAATTCAACATTTTTCCTATTCCATTACTAAATTTGTTTGGAAGTAACATTCTAAATCCACTAATAGAAATATTTCATATTAATCATGTAATATAATGTCAAATGAAAAATCAACCTCCCATGAGTTTGAATCTTCTTTTTATTGTTTGTTCACTAGTTTCAATTTTTCAACTCAATAAATATACTAAAAATATTCTTTATTTATTCATTTAATAATTTCCCTTTGTATATTCATCATATCATTAGAATTAATCTTCTAGGTTTTATATATGTATTCTTGATTTCTTATTCTTATAAAATATCTCATTTAATATATGAATTAAGATCTGGTTAATAGGTCATGATTTAACTCATAACATCATAATAATTTTTAAAAATATAATAAAGACATTTTTTTTACATTTAATATTTTATATTTTATTAAAGTAATTGGTCATATTCTCACTTGACTGAAAGATCAGATCTCATATTGTGCAGGATCGAATAATGTCTTCATTGAGATTCATGATGTTTTAGATATAATTAAATGAAATAAGAATCATTAAATATATCATTCATCTATATATTATAAATCTGGATATCAATATTTATTTAGGTTTCTAGATGTTTAAAAATTTTAAAATTCAATAATCCTGCATAACTCAACAATACATACAAGGATTATAAATATCATGCATGGATAAAAAATTTCTTATGGTAGGGAAAATTATTAGACAACTTCAAATTATCTATGTAAAAAAATATTAGAAGAAAACTATATTTGTGTATCACAATTTACTTATGTGAAGAATAATTTACTTAAAGGTATATAATGTCTCCAAAATGGGGAAGAATTATCATTTGTGTTTGTAAATCTTCTTACATGTTGGAAAAATTCCTTTTACAATTAAGAATTTTTATTTCCATTTTTTCAAAAATACCTTACATGTTCATAAATCATACATAATGTCTAGAATATCATACCTGTAGATGAAATATCTTATATCATTATTTAATATCCTATACCCAAATCAATCCTCTTACTCGTAGTAAAAAAAAATTAAATTTAAAAACATATAAAATGAATATTAAATGTATTACATGTTGGCCAGAATCTCTTAAGTATATGTGAAATCCTTTTTCCATATTTCAAAAATCCAACTCAAGAATAGTATTTACATATTCACATATAATGATCACCAAACATCTTTAAATCAATTATTGACCTTCTCAGTCAACTATTATTATTTTATAACATGTCTAAATAATTTGAGAATTATTCAAATAATTTAATTTCCCTTTAATATTTTTATAAAGATGTGCTACATAAAAAATAATCAAGATAGATAATTTCCATTAACTCTTATTCCTTCTCAACTTTATCTTCATCATATACTTTCTAACACATCATCAAAAATATATAAAACAATATAATCAATAAATTTCATAGTGGATCACTCAAGGATGGTTTCATCACAAATTCAGATAATCACCCCATTGAATGTCTTTTTTTGAAATTCATTCTATGGAAAATCACTATCAAACCAAATTTTTTTTGGTTGTTTCAATGAGGTTACTATCTTTATGTGACATTCCTTGGACACCATTGGTTGGAAATAAATTCCAATGGTTTAAACACAACATTATGAGATCGATTTCTTACCCTTAACATCAACAAACATACACACAATAAGGAATAAATAAATAAATCCACATAAATCTATATAAATTATGAATTAAAAAATCCAATAAAAATAAGTAAGAAAAAATTAACAATAAAAAATGAATGAAAGACCATTAACATATTAATATAAAAAGATATTCAAAATGAACAGTAATACTCTGATGTAGTAAATGTCTCTCACTCTATAGTGGAACCTCTCATGACAATTACATGATTCACTACATGCTCCATCTAAAATAACTATAATATTTACCTCATAAGGAAATTATAGAGAAGTAAAAATAATTTACCTTTATATTATAAAAACCACAAACATCTATATAAGCACCAATGTAAAAATGTATTGTGTGAGTAATCAAATCCAGTAGAAAACCAACAAGATTTTTCCCCACATGCTAATGAGATAAGAAACGTGTTAGATAATTGGTTTGTAAAACTTGTAGAAGAATATGAAAGACAATAATGCAGTTTTCACAACATTAAATATATAAAATTATAATGTTTTTAAAAAATATTATAACCAAAGAAGATTTCTCCATTAAAATGAAGAATCAATTCAATAATTTCAATTTTGAAATACTATCCATTTTTTCACACACAGATACCCATGGGTTTGTGTTGGAGATTACCCGAAGATTATATAAATTGGTGTTGTAGATTGTCCTATGATGATATGGTATGGTGTTGGATATTACCTAGTGATGATACATGTTGGTGTTGGAGATTACCCAATGTAGATTAGGAAATGATATGTGGTGGGATGAGGGAATGTGGTATGTGTACATTAGGTTCATGATACAATAATACCTTTGATATGTAATATGGTTGAGATATGATGATAACCATTGTTGGTACATGATATTATACCCTATAGGAGGTTGGGATAAATAGGGATGCATCCAGACCCACATCATATATGGATGGTTATGTGATGTGATTGATGAACAAGAAGTTTGATGTTGGGTGATGGCAGTGGAACATTAGTGGGGATTGGTTATAGGGTTTTCTATGCATTGTGTTATTTTGATAGTATGTTACTTTATTGGATGCATAATTTGGTTATTATTTAATAGAGATGATGTGATTTTTTAGTTATCTTTTTTGGTGTATGCTGGTTATTATGGCTGTTTATTGGTTCATTAGTATACTCTTTTCACATGTGTAATTGAGACATTGGATATAATCTTACACATTATTCATGTTATACTCACCCTACCTAAATAAACTATATTTCATGTTTCAATGAGGACTTGGGAGATTGTGATGGACATTAATGTTTTAGGATTTAGGGCTTTTATTGAATCACTACCATAGGAAAATCTTTTCGTATTCACATAGAGGATTGTTTTTTTTATATATTGAAATTTTCATATACTATCGAATGGTTGGGATTACATTTATATTACATGTTGGAGTTTATATTTTTTATTATCATATCAATCAATCCTATATTATTATAAAGGGAAATATATTTGATATGATATATATTTATAAAAAAGGTGGTTTTTACCAACCTAGGACCCACAGGAGGGTCGGCTCAGGGGTAATTATTGGTGTTTCTTAATTGTTAACCTAGACAGGTACCATTGGAGGAATGGGGTCATAAAAGAGTTATATAATCCTTCATATTAAGATATAGGCTGATGTTTTGGGTTAGGCACTATGAGGGATTTATGGGTTTGTAGGTAAATGGTGCCAGTTGATCTGGGTGGGTGATATAGACCAAGGAGACTAAATTAGAAGGTCTATTTTTGGCTCTCTATTATCCAATGAAATAACTCTGATATTATTTAATTCCTATTTTAGGTGGGCATTTTTGTTAGGTAGAGACCTATGAGAGTTATATGCATCATTCAAGAGTGTATTCATGTCTGAATTGGGTTTTAAATTAAAATGAATTAATTACATAATATTTTAAAAAATTCCATGCAACTAGGATTGGTGTTCCTCTGGGAATTAGAATAATGGCTTGAATATATCATACATGTATTACTCATTTAGTAAGGGATTAAAAGTCTAATTTGGTGGATCATTAATGGATTAATCAGACATAGGATGATGTGGCATCTTATAGGTCCTTGTGGGCCATTTAACAACACTGTTTTGTGAAGTATGAGTGTAAATTATTCGATATAGAGATATAACTTGACAAGGATGAGTTTGGGATCACCATAAGTCTAATTTGAACTAGGGATGAGATTTTGGGTTTTTCGGTTTTTTTAAATGTGTGGTTCAAAATTTCACCAGTGGATGATTTATCATAGTGAATCCAATGAAGGAGATGTGTTGTGGTGATACTTCCAGAAGGGGTTTTTGGAATTATTGTAATCAATAATGAAGGCATCAAAGATGTATGAGATGATCTCCAATAAGTAGGTAAAAATGCCTATTCTGGATTTTGGAATTAGATTTGAGGACCCTCTTGCACATTTCTAATGATGTTATCCAAGATGAGGAGTCTTGAAAATTACATCTGGAGGAGAAACTGCACCCAGTGATTAGGTATATAGTCCCCCCAAATATTCTTTAAACATTTATGTATGTGGAGAAGAAGGTGTAAGTTATTGAGAAGGTTATTTAGTTAGGATGTGATCATTGAAGGATTGGACAATAAAGAATCTCAGAGAGTAAGTCTTCATGTACTGTTTCGTAGACAATTATATAGATGAGGTTTTTACTAGTGGGGAACTAACCATAGGGAATATATTCACCTATGTCTAGGATTGGTGATTTTTAAGACCTTATAAGGGAATCTCAATTTTATTTCATGTATATATGAGAGACAAGAAACTAATATACTCATTGTACAACTACTAAAGGAGGCTAGTTTCAAATTTTTTTTGGGACCCTTTCTAGTAAAAGTAGAAGTTTCCTCTAATGATGTTTCAGTATTAGAGAATCATGAAACATATTTAGTAGATAAGGTAATATGAAGTTCCTTGATGGTTTACTCATAATGACCTATATCATTAGAGAAAAAATATATTTCATAGAAGAAGAGGTTGACATTTGAGAGGAAAAAAATAGGGCATCGTCCGTGGAATGAAATATAGGTGGCAATGCTAACTAGGCAAGAGGTTGTCCAAGGTATGATAAAGTTATCATATAGCATTATTTTCACTCTATTTGATTCATGAACCTCACACTCAGTTTTTTATCTTAATTAAACAACATGTTACTGTATTTGGAGAGGATTTTAGCTCACATTGTTTTTTCTAGAATAGTTGGAGGTCATGCTTCTTTGTATGCTGTGTTCTTGGTATGTATAATGGTGATGGGGAAACCCCATATAGTGGGAGATTGATTATATATATATAACCATAAAATTTTATCCTTGTAAATAAATTGATAAATTTATTTAATTAATTAATTAACTCCTTCTATATGAGAGTATCATTTCATGATGTGAAGGGCCAGCGAGTGGTGTTTGTTGATGAGAAGAATTATCTAATGGTTGGAAGGAATGCAGAGATTATTTTTTCATAATTGGTGGTAATATTAGTGATATGTTCCGTAGAAGATATTCCTAGGGATTTGTAATAGTTCATTTTGTATATATATTAGTTTATGACACTATACGTAGATGCAATGTCAGATTTGGGAAACAGCTGTAACCGACCATATCTCCAACTATTATGGCTCCTTAACGAATAAAGCCTATAGATTTTCATGTGTTAAGGGTATAGTTTGATGATATAATGCATATGGGATTCATCTGACCATGTGTGTAACATTAGGGTGATCTCGTAATGTTCTATAATAAGGAAAATGATAATTTTATGTTGTGTAGAGACAACAAGATATAGAATTAGGTGAGAGATAAGAATTTTTCCCCCTTCCAAAGATTTATGATTTGTTTGACCAGATGAAGGGAGACTGTTTGTTATTTAAAATAATCTTGTGATTTAGATATCACTTGATGAGTTTCATAGATGAGGATATCCTGAAGACTTCCTTTAGCTGTGGATATAGACACTTATAGTTTTTGGTCATGCAGTACAGTGTAACAAATGCATCAAATGTGTTCATAGGGATTTTGAACTCCATATTACATTATTGTTTAGCCTAGTTAATTTTCATGTTCATTAATGATATCTTTATCTGCTCAAAGTTCCAATAAGATTATAATGATCACCTTATAGATGCCTTGTAGGTCCTTCGACACCCCCAGCTCTAGAGAAATCTATCCAAGTGCATGTTATGGATAGAAGAGATAAATTTTCATAGTTTTGTGGTGTATCTGTTTGGTTTTTCCATGGAATAATAAATGGCCTAGGTAGTTATTTCTTTTTTAGAACTAAAGAATGTGGAATAGGTTCATAGTTCCCCTGGTTATATAATCTAATATAAAATTATTGTGTCATATTTCTATCAGATTATGACCCACTATCACTGTTAACTAGGAAGTAAGAAACATCATTTTGGAAAGACTAGTTCTAGGTAGAATTTAGTTACCTAAAAGAGAATTTGATTAGTGATCCAATGCCTTGGTTTCCTAGGGAGGGTATGATGCTAGAGGTTTTCAATGATGCATTACCTACAGAATTAATATTTATGTTTAGTGTTATGAGTTTGATGATATCTTATGGGTTTTTTTAGTTACACATGCATGAGAATAACTATTTGACCCATGATATATAGTTAGAATCAGTTGTGTTTGTGTTGATGAAGTGCTGTAATTTCCTCATCGATGATTACATTGATTTATTCATAGAATCTATGATCGTGAAATATATATTACCATAGAAGAGTTAAATATAAGATAGTACATATATATAATAGTAATCTAGGATTATGATTTTGAGACCTACTACACTCTAGGAACTAGGGACGTTGTTTTCAATGTTAGGAGTTAGAGGTATCAATGAGATGTGGAATAGGAATCTATAAATTTTCGAAAAGGGGTGTAGTACATTGTAGAGATGTATCTTAATATGATGATAATAAGTGGTTTAGATTTTATATATCATAATAACATGTAATCATCCTTGATATAGTAGGTGGAAGAGTCTCACTAGGGGAATTAGAGGTAGAGTTGATGTGTGACCGTGTTGACCATTGCGATGCTCTAGAGGGATGGCTGAAGGATTATCAGAATCAAGTGTTGTTCCATTGAAGGTTTTTCGTTATGTTGTAAATTCATGAGGGAGTTCTATATGTGTTTAAAATATCACACATAGTGGTACATCCTACTATGACTAATTTTTATGAAGGCTTTAGGTGATAGCTTTGGTGGGCTTGGAAGACACATTTAACGGAACTGTTTTTTGTGAAGTGTCTTGGTTTTCACTGTGTACAATCAAAACACCATATTCCTAAAGGTTTTTTTACTGCACTTGTATGTCAATTGAGAAAAAATGGGAATACATATTGATGGATTTCATAATTTGGTTCCCAATGATTACGGAGGATATGATACAGTTTGGGTGATTCTGGACTGGTTAATGATGTATGCTCAATTTCTGTTGATTTGTTAAATGAGTTCCATGGATTTTATACAATTGTAGAATATGGAACAAGTGGATAAGATTCATACGGTACCTAGGACCATCAAATTTTATTGAAATAATATTGTTACCTTTGGAGTCTATTGGGTATTTCAATATCTCATTGGCTCTTAGTTGTACCGTAGCACTATTTTTCAACCTCAAATAGATGAGAAGATGGTGGATACCATCTAGATGATGGGGGATTTGTAGCGATCTTATATTGTATACTTTTATGGATTTTATGAAATGTTCCTACCATGAGATTAGTTTTTCTACAATACTAGTTACAACTCATCCATGTACATATCTCTATTTGATGATTTTTTCTAGTGGTTGTTGCATTCCCTATTATACTAGAAAGAGGTTGGGTATTCAACAATTCTTTGTCCTGATGTGGTGAAAGGTATGATTAATAAAATATATATGGTTATAGAGTATATGAGGACATCACCAAACATTCAAAAAGTATATGATGATCAGTGGAAGAGGCCCTTGGATTTTGAGGATTGATACAATGTGTTCTTAAAGGTCATCCCTCAATTGGGATTGGGTGGCATGGGGTTTGAAAGAGGATTAACCATTATTTCTAGATTTTTGGGAATTTTTAAGTATTGGGGAATGTTATAGTGGTGGATTATTGTTTTCCAATTTCATCTGTTATAGAAAAGATCCATAATACCTTCAATTTTTGATAGTTTCTTTGATATCATTACAATGACTCCCACTTAATAGACTTGAGCGAGGTGGATATCAATTGGGATACGACGTTCACGGACCAATCAGAAGAGGATCAAGATTTTGAAGAAAAATATTTATATAGACAAAAATAACATCTTGGATAATGATTTTTTGTATGCATGGGAGCCTAAGAGAAGAGTAATTGGGAGTGTGAGACACATATGTGTTCCCAATACCTTTAGTTGTTTATATTTCTCCTTTTTTTCTCCTCTATGACATTATGTTTTAATTATAGTAATTTATGATTTTTTCTTTTTCTCATTTTTGGGTTTTCTTGGTATGGATTAAAGAATGTGAAGTTAATAAAACCCCGTAAAAATCATGATTCAATATATATATAACATGATAAAAACTATGTGGGTGAGTCAATAATTCCCGAAGTAATCAATATATTGATTTGGAGTAATATTTTCCTTGATTTGTGTTCATGTGGTATTGTTGGGTGATGGTTTAGGTGGTTGTTGGATTTGGTTGAGTGGCAGTTTAAATGGGTTTGTGAGTGGTTATGTAGAATATAGAAGTCTTGCAATAGGTATGGTGGTGTTTTGGTTTTGTAGGGTTTCTTGTATAGATTTTGTCTTGGCTTAGTGTGCTTGTTGGTCATAGTGTTTACGGTATAATTAAATTCATGAGTGGTATCTTATATTATAGTTATTTATACTCTTCTTATTTTGGGTGGATTTTTTATTCTCAAAGATGATAATCATTTGAGAGGACTCTAATATAAAAGTTCCTTAATTCTTGGCCATAACATTGTTTGGGAGTTAGGGGTCTCCATAGAAGGTTCCAGCATGGTTCAGCATAATTCAGATCTATAGTTTTGATGGAACGTTTTTTATGATGTGAATAGGTATTCCTCTCAGTATAGGTTTTTTGTGGCCTAAAAGCTATAGATTTAAGACATGATGTTTCATATGGGAGTTTTTTTCTTAATGAAATAATAGTGTGAAATAATTTTTTATATAAGAATAAATTTCATATTGAGAGCCCTTGACAATAATGGATGTTTTTTTTGATTTGTAGTTTTTTTGGGATTCAAACACTGAATATGTTCCACATCCAATATTTGAGGTCCTCAAAAAACTCAAAGTGTGAACTAGGGTTTTTTTAATGAATTTGTCGAGGTCCAATGTTCACCTTGATTTTAGAGATCTTCCATTTTTTATCCCTATTAGTTTTTGGAAAAACCCCTATTAAATTTGAGAGTCTTTCCAGTCCTCCCTTCTAATCACCGATCCTTAGTACTCAGAATTTTATCTTTGTAAATCCATAGTCAGTAAATCTATGTATCTCCATCATTTTATAGGGTTCCTCTATGGGATTAGTTAAAATTGATGTTGTTCTAGTTTGGCGAGTGTCTGTGATATATATTTTTTATCCATTGTTGGGGGTCAGGTTTATCTAATGTTTTGTAGTGAATTTTTGGTCTTTATGTTATTTCTCCCTTATCCTGTTGTTTGCGGTGATTCCAAAATCCTTTTTACTATAGGGGATCCTTATTCTCTCCCTATTTATGTTCATGTATGGAGATTTAATGATTTTTCAATCAATTCGGTGGATCATAAGGGTAAACAAAATAATGATAATAAATTCTGTTAATCTAAATTTTATGAGAATGTAGAGAGATCACAAGTTTTTCTAATTTTGATGTTATAGCTGATGTGTTTATACCTACTTGTTTCCATTACTGATAATTGCACCTATTGGGAGCCTTTATTGTGTTGTAGTTGGCATGATTGTAAGACCCTTATTAAGTGTTTTCTTGATATCATGATGAAATAAATGGATGAACCCTTATATCTAGAAGATGAATGTGGTTTTCCATGGAAATATAGAATTTATGTTAGAATAAACCTGTTAAATCATTAATTAATCTAATGAAATACCTTGAACAAAAATTTTAGAATCCAAATTATGGGTGTGAGTGTGTGTGGTTTTTCTTATTGTCTTTTTTATGTGATAGTGGTGATATTCCATGGTGGTGATATTATGTGGTTGGGTCATACAGTAGTTGAGATGAGTGGTGGTTGAGATATGTTGTTGTTATGGTGATACGCCTTGGTTGATGAAGTGTTATGGTTATAGTTGATGCGAGACTGATGTTATTTTGTGGGTTCTGGTTATGTTAGTTTTATAGTTATCAATTTAATAAATTGTAATTCAATAAATGAACTGAAATGGGATTCAAAATGAATAATAGAGGAATAAAATTAATGTGTGATAATTGGTTTAAATGAGTTGAATGATTAATGAAAGGTTTGTGTAAGTGTGAATTGATATATTAGTAAATTATAGTTAGTGGAAACTTAATAAATTATGGAAAATATTTGAACATGTAATTGGAAGTTTAATTTTGGGGTTGGGTGGTGTGACACATTTACTACTGGAGGCAGTTATGATGAGTTTTTAAGGTATATGTGTAGTGATTTAGTGTATTCTAGTGTACTTGATGCGA
This sequence comes from Viscum album, assembly GCA_963277665.1. Lineage (NCBI taxonomy): Eukaryota > Viridiplantae > Streptophyta > Magnoliopsida > Santalales > Viscaceae > Viscum > Viscum album. The sequence goes on along the minus strand of OY728139.1, from coordinate 337,363,012 downwards.
ACCAACATGCTAGAAGTTATGATACATTTATCAATCTTGTATTTTATGATATTTATATATGCACGGCAATATATTTGTATAACCTTACCAACACCAAAATGTTTTAGGTTTTCTATGTTTCCCCAACATCAAGGCTGGTGGTGATGTAGATGGATGGTTAGACCCTCTTCTCCATTATTATTTTTGTAGTAGTGATTATATGGGTCGGTGTTAGAGATTACCCATTAATGATTTCTGTTGAAATTATAGATTATCCAATGATTATATTGGTTGTTGTTTGATATTACCTATTTATGGTGTTGGAGAACACCCAGTGGTGACGGGGATGTGATATTTGGGGAGGGGTTCACGCATTGTAGTGGGAGAAAAAATGTTTGATTTCATTCACATTCATGATACATTAATCACTTGGTTTTGTGAAGAGGGTATCATGTGATGTGGAAATGATATGAATATAACTGATGCTATATGTAAATTCTACACACTAAAAGAAGTTGGTATAATTATGGATACATCTCATCCCACATCAGAGATGGTTTGTTATATAATATGATATGTATGGATGGGAAGGGTGCATAGGATATTTGATGTAGGGTTGTTAGAGTAAAAAATAATTTGGGAATTGATTTCATATCTCCTTTGAGTTTTTATTATAATACTATGTTAATATATTAAATTCATAATTTATTGAGTGTTCCATGATAAGGCATAGACTGGTTAGTTGATCTATTTAAGAGCATGTTTGTTCAGTTTTTTGTTCACTAGTGCATTACTATTCTCTTTTCACATGTAAACATTAGTCATCGGGTATAATTCAGCTGAGTATGCATGTTATTCTTACAATGCATATAAAAACCATTTTTCAGGTTTCTAGGAGGACTTTAGGGACTAGGCCAGGAAGTACTACATCTTATTTTGGAGTAATTGATGAGTATCTTCCATTTGAAAATAATTTTGTATTTACAATTAGACTTTCATTTTATTTTTTTCATATTATTCATTCATTTTGTGATAGTTTGGGTTTAATTTTATATTATTTGAATGGGTTTCATTTTGGATAATTATCTTATATCTTGATCCTATTTTATTACAATGAGTAATTCATTCCATATGTGAGATTTTTATACCCTTAATTCATGGCTCCAACCAAAGGTCTATAAGATGCGGGACCCTAGAGTCATTATCTCCCTCCTTTTATTTATAGCATAGGATGGGTACCATTGGAGGGTGGAGTTCATGAAATAGTATCATCAATGGTTTTGGTTTATAGATAAGAACAAATTTGGGGTTAGGAACTATGAGGATTGTATTGGTTGGTAGGGAAATGGTGTCTGTTGTTCTTGGTGTGTGAATAGGCCATAGAGACTAGATGGGACACATTATTTATGGGCCACCCATAACCCTATGCATGCAATTTTATATTAATGAATAGGTAAGTGTTGTAGATAAATATATAGTGTATGTACATTAGAGAGGCGCATGAATAATTATTCATTGTATTCATGTCTTAATTGGGTTATTTTGTAAAATCAAATGAATTAATTGTAATACATTTATATGATTCCATTTTATTGGGATTTGGGTTTCTCCAATATTTTTGGAATGGATCCTATTCATCATCCATTTGAATCTCAGGAAGTTGTATTTTTGTTGAATGATGTGGTTAATATATAGAGGACCAAACTTACAGATTAGGATGAGGTATAGTAGAGGGGCATGTATGCCTTTTATCTATAGAGTTTTGGGAACTATTAGGGGAGAATCAATAAACTAGAGATAATGTTCTAATTATAGGAACTTGAGATTTCTTTTATTCTAATTCAATATTAGGAATATTTATTGGTGTCGGTGGAAGTTATTCTAGAATAAGGAGATGCACACTAGTGGTAGATGATGTATCATGGTGACTGAAAAGATGTTGAGGTGATATAATCGTAATTTTATAAGGAATTGAAATTGGAATTATTTACATTGATGATTCTAGTGTTAAAGAGTTAGGATCCCATGTTTCTTCAGTAGGGGATTGATAAAACACAATTTTATTGAATATTAATTGGTAATAAATGAAATAATTTCGTAATAATGTGCTAAAAAGGATAATTTATAGATTATTTTCCATTAGATCATTCATTTAAAAATTTGATGGAAATACAAGGTTTTCCCTTTTAAAATTCACTATAGTGTATCAATAAATATCTATTTTTTTGTAAATTATATTAACTTTAAATTTTTCAAATGTGTTCATATATATATTTATTATAACTTTAATTTGGGGAATTGGAGCTGGATCGTGCATTTGTGTGGAGTAATAGGGCCTCGAACACAATGTTAGACTAAACTATCCATATTGTACATCACTTCACCATTTGGGCCTTACCTTCTACATCTATAGATTTATTGGACCCAAATTTGGAGGGAAGCTCTAAGACATGATTGCGCTGAAATAATCATTCTTGAAATCTATACAATTAATGTATTTGTGGTTAAAAATTCTATGAATGAAAGATTAATTTTTTTCATAATTTCTTTTCCACACTTAAAAAAGTTTTGTAACCCTAGCCATACAAATCTTTATTTAAAGTATATTTTCACTATTTAGGAGGGTTGGTAGAGGAATTTTAATGATGTGTCTAAATGTATGTATATTGGGAACACCTTACAACTCTTGGAAGTGGAATAACCTTTTGCAAAAATCTCTTCTAAGATGGATATCATCTCCCTCCTCCACTTTTTATTTATTTGTATTAATGCTTGTATTTCAAATTTATATTCAACTAATATTCTATGTTCATTTATTTTTTATATTTACATTTTTCTTCTTGGGATGTAATTTAATATTGAAGATAATATTGGTTTTTTTTATTTCAATCCATTTCTTATGAAAAATGTCTCCATGATGACATCTCCAAACATGGAAGAGTGATTTAATTCATATTTGATGTTATACCTAATCCTTTAAAGATTTTATTTTGAATCCATAAACAGACTATAATTCATAAATTGTGATCAATTAATTTTTTTCTAAATTCTAATTAACTTGATCAACTAACACTTGACCGTGTGGTCGAACATGTGTAAATCGTTTGAGTGAATATTTAGTCACCAAAATCCAATCAAATTGTGATAGAATTGTAAGGTTCAAGTATCTTCCCAAAACACAATTAATTCATAAATTTAAGTATGACATTCTAACCAAATGGAACATTGACAATAAGTTTTCTTTTGGATGAAAATAAAAGCAGGGTGCTGTGATTGGAAGTCCCAATGTTGTCCTAAGGCTCATTTTTCTAATATTTACGGTCGTGTTAATTTCCATAGGGTACGGGGTTATACAATGATAGGAAATCATAATTGAATGAATTATTATAATAAGATTTAATGATAAATGGAATATATAGGGGTAAATTATATGAAATAACTCTTCTAATATAAGTGTTTTTTTAAAAACATTTCCCCTGATTGCTCTATCTCATTTGATTATTTAGTGTATTGTTTGAAATTCACAAAACCAACCCCCCATATTTTATTCACTTTTTCACATATTTTCTTAATTACATAAATTCTATTAAGGGTTTTAAAATTCAAATTACTCCTTCAGGGAATGAGCTCAGACAACCACTATGCTACACTTTGTAAATCACTTATATTAGTTTGAGAGGGTGTGTGACAATGCTCATAAAATTGGCACCTTTGTAGGAAAGGAATGTGTTTTATTCAAAAATATTTAGGTGTTTTATTTATTATTAATTTTTATTTTCAGTCTTTTATTCTAGTCCCATTTGTTTTTAGTTTTTTCTTCCCCACATCTTCTTCTTTGGACCATAAATTCAATTCTCAGTTAATGATATTGGCATCTATTACTTTAATTTCTTAATCCCATGATTTATGACACGATCCCACCATGAGTATCTCCTTGATCTAGACAACAAGATTGAGTACATCCTTAGGGCTCAAATAATAAAATATTGTTCTATGAGGAGTGTATACATTTACCCAACATGATAATTCCTCCACTTTATGAATTTTTTAAATGGAATCTCTTCTAAAAAATATAAACAAGATACAATGGCTGAAAAATACAAAAATTAACTCAATTAGACTATTCAAGAGTTGGTTTTACCTGATATTAGTTATCAACCTACATGAATTTCATATACAACTCTCAATTAATATGTTGACCTAAAATATTTGTTTATTTACATGATTCCAAAATATCATGGATTATCTAGTGAGGATAGAAACAAACATTTAAAAGAATTCAATGTGGTGTTATGAATAATTAATCCTAGGAATGTATTAAAATTTCAAATAAAACATATATCCTTCACATTTTCACTTAATGGAACTATTAAATATTGGATCTCTTAATTACATCTTAGAGATGTAACATGTTAGAATGATTTGAAATTTATTTTCATTTAGAGATTTTTTCCAGAATCAAGGACCACTTCTATTCGAAATGAGGTCTCAAAGATCCAGTAGGCCCATATGGAGTCAACATATATTTAATAGGAGATATAAAAGAAGTTGTGTGCAAGCTTCTCACATCACCAAATTAGTGAGATACTCCTCATCAAATACTTTATGAAGGACTCACATTTGTGGAGAGAATCATTTTAGATTTCATGGCTAGAGAGGCATTGGTTGACAAAAAAATAGTATCCCCATGAGCATTGATCGAAAAGATGGAACAAACCTCTCAAAAATTTGGTGATATAGGTACCCCACATGTTAAAGGAGTGCATCGGGTAAGTCCATCATCTCTTGAAATTAATATTCTCAATACCAAGTAGGAGGAATTGGAAAATATGGAGAGATAGATTACTTTTCACAAAAGAAATCCCGACCCCCTCCATCAAGGCCTTGTGGAATTTACACAGAGACAAGCCAACCAACTGACTGTTTCCCTAAACTATAATATACTAAAGTAGTGCATCATTGATTCCAAGGAGACCATATCATGATTAACGACAAGCTAATCCCCAACAGATGTTTTATTCCATTTCTCTAACATACAACCAATGGTGAAAGGATCAATCAGACATGATGTATTCCTATGGAAAACAACAATGGCCTCCCAGTCAATAGAACTTCCAGTGGCCTCCACTATACCCATAGGGTTTCCATCAACCCAATAGTTGAATTGAAGCTCATGAATCAACATTTAATAAACAAAGGAATTCTTAAAAAAATGTATATTATAATATTGATTTTATTTTGAAATAAAATTTTCTAAATAAACAAAATGAGTTAAAGAGTCAAGGTTTAGAGGTGAGGGAGTTAAAAACTCAAATGAGCCAGATTTCCACCACCCTCCATGAACTGGTAAGTAAGAATTTTGGAATGATACCTTCTTCACAAACTTAAAATCCAAAGGGGAATGTCAGTTCCATCACATTGAGGAGTGAGGATATAACAAATAATTCTTCTCCACCTACCATTCCACTTGGATTCACCATAACATAGGAGAATCCCCATTCAAGAAGAAATAATGAGCATAAAAAGGGAAATAAAAATGGATAAAAATATCAATTATGTGCCTACTATACCCATTCAATTTGCAAATATGGTTTTACAAACCAAGAAGATGGCACATGAGGCAATGTAAAAGGAGGTTTTTGAAACCTTCAAGCATTTCGAGATAAACATTCCCCATTTGAGGCCCTTAAGAAAATTACAAGGTATAAAAAAATCCTAAATTAACTTTTTATTAATCAAAGAGGGTTTATGGGGAATGAGAGGATCAACTGTGGAAGGAATGTGTCAGGACTCATTACACCAACTCTAGAAATGAAAACCAAGTGCAAGGATCCATAGAGATTCACCATCCAATGCACCATATGGGAGTTACATTTTTATAATGATTTATGTGATTTAAGAAAATCTATAAATGTGATTTCTCACTCTGTACTCTCATCTCTATAGGTTGGTGAGTTGATGCTGAAAATAGTAGTGGTGTAGTTGGCGAATATAGATACATCTTATCCACTTGGAGTCCTTGAGGATTTACTTGTTTGAGTATGAGACATGAAATTTCTATAATTTTTCTATGTTCTTAACATAGAGGATGATCAATTATGTTCTCATGTTCTAATTATCTTATGTAGGTCCTTTCTCCAAACTGAAAAAACAATAATAAATGTCTATAAGGGTACACTTTCCATGGAGTTTGGTGATGAAGTTGTGATATTTAATAATACAGATTCTAGGAAGTACCCTTCAAAGGACCATTCTTATTTTTTATGTCCCATTTTGAACCACCAAATATAAATCCCATGGATTTTTATTTTCTTATTCTTAGATATATTATGAGAATTGGTTCTAGTTTGATGATTAAGAACACTTCCCCACACATTTCTAGTGAACTATCCTCTTTTAGATGTGATTTTTATGAGGATTATAATTCTAATTTTGATCACGATAACATTGATTATGACATGGATGTTGAGTGTTATGATTAATTGGATGCATTATTCTATAATTATGATGATGTATATTTTGGTACTGATGAAAATTGGAACATATTTCATTTAATTCATTGTCTCCATCCATACTGCACCATCGTTCCTTGGAACTCAGGATATTTCCAAAAAATATCAAATACCAATACTTGTTGAGTTGGGAGTGGTTACCTTAAATAATTTCAAACAATATCACTTTTGAACATGAATAAAATATTTTGAACATTTTGGTGGAGAACATCAGGGAAATCTGGTGTAGCTTTGGTGATGTATCAGTTATTAGCCCCTCCAATTTCATCCATAAGATTCTTTTAGAAGATGGGGTTAATCCTATTAGGATTCCACAAAGGATATTGAACCCAAATCATCTAGATGTTGGGAAAATATATGCTGAAAAATTTCTCAAAGAATTTATAATTTAACAAATTTCAGTATCACATTGGGTAAGCCCTATTTAGGTTGTTCCTATGAAAAGTGGTGTTATAATTGTAAAAATGATAAAGAGGAGTTACTTCCAATTTGGGTGCAAAACAGTTAGAGAGTGTTTATTGATTATAGGAAACTAAATCAATCCACTCATAAGGACCATCCCACCATCTATTAATTGATCAAATGCATGAGAGACTACCAGGGAAGTCAATTTATTGTTTCTTGGGTGGATTTTCAAGAAATGTTCAGGTTCCTATAGCTCCGGAGGATTAGGAGAGGACAATATTCACTTGTCTATTCAATAGATTTTCCTTTTATAGGATGCCATTTAGACTGTGCAATGCCATAATTATCTTCTAGAGATGCATGGTGAGTATTTTTATGATTTTATAGAGTCTTTCATGGAGGTATTTATGGATGATTTTATAGTATATAAATCCTCATTTGTTGAATTTCTATTTAGCTTGGGAAAGGCGCTAAATCATTGTATTGAGAAGAATATAGTCTTGAATTTTGAAAAGTGTCAATTCATGGTAGATCATGGAATTGTCTTAGGGAATGTACTATCAAAATTGGAATTGAGGTTGATAGATCAATGGTTGGTATTATTTTATCCTTACCCTTTCCCTTGTGTGTGTGTGATGTTAGGTCATTCCTAGGGCATGCAGTATTTTAATGGCACTTCATCAAAGGCTTTAGTAAGGTTTCTCATCCTTTGTCGTGATTACTTGTAATGGATTCAAAATTTGTGTTTAATGATTCATTCAGGGCAGAATTTTATGACCAAATGAAGTTTCTTACCACACCACTATTCATATAACCCCCATTTATAAGAAATTCTATTTGAGCTTATGTGTGACACATCCAACATCACTGTTGGAGATGTCTTATCTTGGGTGGTGGAGGGATGCTAACATGTGATCTTATATGCATTTAGGACATTGGATTCTGCCCAATCAAAAATAGAACCCTGGAGAAGGTGTTTTTTTCCATCATATTTTCATTAGATAAATTTTGTTCATATTTATTGGCTCTAAAGTTATTGTTTTTCTAACTATGTAGCTCTAAGGTACCTCTTGAAGAAACCAGTGTCAAAGACATGACTTATTTGATGGATGACGCTTCTTTAATAATTCTATATTGAGATAAAGGATAGGAAAGGTTCATAAAATCTAGTGCTGAACCACATGGTTAGGATTGCACACACTCTAGAGAATGACACCATGGACCATGGAGCACTTTTGGACACTTTCCAATATGGGGATCTTTATGCCACCTTAGTTATGCATCCATGGTATGCTGATTTAGTGAATTACATTATTTCATTTGAAATTACTAAATATTTAAAGAAAAATAATGTTCAAAAATTAAAAATTGTTCCTCAGTATTATTTTTGGGATGATCCTTACCTCTACTACATTTATCATGATTAAGTCATTAAGAGGTATGTTTCAGGTCACGAGTTTGATTCTATTCATCATTTATGCCATACACTTTCATGTGGAGGACACTTTGGACCTCAAAAAATAGCTAGGAACGTCTAAGACTATGGATTATATTGGCCAGGTGTATTCCATGATCCCCATGTGTTTTTTAAGACATGCTCTCATTTCCAACACACTTAGAACATTTATAAGACACATGAGATGCACCAACAACCCATACTATTATGTGAGATTTTAATGTCTGGGAATTGATTTTATGGGTCCTTTTTCTTGTTCTTTTGGTTTCTAGTACTTTTTGGTGTATTTTGATTATGTGAGAAAATTGGCGGAGGCTGAGGACACTAGGACTACTGATTCTCATGTTTTAGTGGACTTTGTCATACCACCGATTGTTTATAGTTTTGGTGTAACAAAGGCCATCATTAGTGACCAAGGGAAACTATTCTGTAATCGGTATTTGGATTCCCTCTTTTAGATGTATGGGGTGACACACAAAATATCGACACCATACGACCCCTAAAAAATGGCCAGGGTACGATTTAAAATAGAGAGTTAAAACAAATTTTGGAGAAAACCATGTAGCCAAATAGGTTGTATTGGATAACGTTCTTCGATAATACCCTTTGTGCTTATAGGATGGCATACTAAACTCCCATAGGTATCCCCATTTTTGATAGTTTTTTGGAAATCCTTTCTCCTCCCCATGGAAGTTGATCATCAAGATTATTGAACTATAAAAAAATGCAACATGGATTTGGATCATGAATGAATCCAAAGATACCTGAAAAATCAAGAGCTTAAGAAGATTCAATTTTCTTTATATGAGATCTCAATGCTCTATAAAGAAAGACCAAAATTAGCACATGATTGAATGATCCAACAACGGTAGATTGATGATGCAGATAATGTCATCCTTTATAGTTCATGACTGATGATGATTCTTGGTAAGTAGAATTCTAGATGTTTATGTCATTATATTGTATCTATTGTTTTTCCTTATGGTGTAGTGTATATCACACTAGAGTACACTGAAAATAAATCTGTTGTCAATGAGCAACATTTTATGAAATACATTGAAGGACATCCTACTGATGTAGTGGTTTTCAGCACACTGAATGACCCCCTCTTCACTTAATCATATCAAGTTGTTCCTAACCCTTTCACTTTTATATTATTTTTCATATTTAAAATTATGTTTTTCTGGTGTACATATCATCCCATTGGTTCACAATGGGGATAATGCAATATTTTATTTGTGGGGGAGGGGAAAACATTTTGGGGTAGATATTTAGAAAATTCATTTTTGTGTTTTGTTTTTAATTTCTATTATGTTTTGGTAAAAATTTTCAACAAAATAAACAAAAAAAAAACAAAAATAAATAATATATATATATATCATATAACATTCTCAAGTGGAACATATAGAAAAATAATTTTTTCTAAATTCAGTGGTAGAATTACAATCATGAGTAGGATATCATCACAAAGGTCTGATTTTTATAAAAAATTATGTCATCAATCATATGATTATTCTTGACATTATAAAACCTATTAGATTTGAACATCATTATTTATGATATTTTTTATGAAAAATTATTCCACTGATTTCTCCAAATAAATTCTGTCAACCATGACTTGTAAAAATTTTACGACTCAATTGATGGTATACTCATGTTATGAATAAAATTAATTTGTCTATCCCTACATTTGTTTCTCTTCTGATTAGTTATATTACTGTACTGAATTGTCCTTAGTCCGTGTACTTGAAATTTGACTATTGTATGCCCTCATAAAAATTTGGGTTATGTTTTGGATAGGTGAAAACCCACTCTTCATCAACCATCGATCATGTTATAAATATCATAACAAGTGTCTTTGAGAGACTAAACAAGTGTTGAGAGTTGAGTGTAATACTTCATCGAAGGGAAACATAAAAAAATAATAATAAATAAGGTGAGTAATGAAATGTGAAATATATGAGAATATCTATGTTAGGAGCTTTAGGTTTGACTTTTTGGAATGATTAAGTGAGTCGTTCTTGAAAATTTGATTCCAAAGGAATGTATAACAGTTTCGGTGAATTAAACCTTGTAAGAAGAATTGTTTTACTTTACTTGGTTATACTGAATATAGGGAGGATTGGGGTGCTTGGAATGGTTTCCACACACATGTGTGATGAATTAGTGGAACAGTAGGCCCAAGACTTGTTTCATTATGTTTAGTGTTATGTATATAACTAGATTTTTTTTGACACAATTTATGAGATAACAACTTTAAAATTTATTGATACTGACTCTTGATTGGATTCTTAATTTTCCTGTATTTCTACTATGTGTTGAGAAATATGGACATGCATATCTTGTCATTGTTTTTTTTGAATACATGATATGAATTTTCTCTAGTAGTTCAAAAGGGTATATATGGGGGAGTTGATAAAACACAATTTTATTGAATATTGTATTAGTAATAAATGAAATAATTTCACCATATTGAGCTAAATATTTTTATTAATTGAATATTTTTTATTAGATCATTCATTTCAATATATGATGGAAATTCCAGTTTTACCCTTATTAAATTCACTATAGTATTTGAAACATAATTAGGTTATTGTAAATTATAATAACATTATATTGTTTAAATGTGTTCTAGGATAGATTGTATATAACATTCATTTAGGGAATCCAATCTGGATCGTGAAGTTGAGTGGGGTAAATGTTCCATGATGATAATATTGGACTAAACTATCAAGATTGGACATCACTTCAACATATGGGTTGTATCATCTAAATGAAAACGTGGATGGGACCCAAATTTGGAACGAATAATGGGAAAATTATTACTCAAAAATCATTATTCTAGAAGGATATCTAATCCGCTCATTTTTTGAGTTCAAGTATGCTGTGCAAGTGGAATTAATACTTTTGGATGAATTTCCCTTTCAAACATAAATTGATTTCTTACCCCAGTCTTCCCAAACTATATTTAAAAATAATTTTCACTCTATGGGATGGTTGGTAGATGAATTGGGAATGTGTGGATGAATGGGTGTCTCTTGGGTACACCTTACACCTCTTGAAAGAAGTATGGCCTTGGGAAAACATCTCTTCATGAAGGCTCTCATCTCCAACCTCCAATTTGTATTTCATTGTTTTCATAGGTTCATTTTTAATTTTAATTCAACTAGTATTATATGTTCTTCACATATTATCTAAATATTTTTATTATATGTATAACATATATGGATGGAGATGACATTGTGTTTTTCCATTTCCATATATTTCATATGAAAAACTTCTCCACGATGACAACTCTTGCCATAGAAGGGATATTATTTCATAGTTTATCTAATCCTGATTCCCTTAAGTTATTTATTTTGAACCCATAATCATACTATAATTCATAAATTACCATAAGTTAATTGATTTTTTATATATATGAAACTTGATCGACTTGCACTTGATTGCGTGTTCAGACTTGGGAAAATCATTGGAGTGAAACTTCAATCACATAAATCCAATCAAATTTGGATTGAGTTTTAGGGTTCAAGGCTCATCCAAAATGATAATTATTTATAAAATATAGGGATGACATTATTTATTAAATTAACAATGACCGTATGTTCTTATTAATGATAATCAAAGAATGATGCTATGATTGGAAGTCTCAAAGTTGACCTAAGGCTCATTTTTTCAATATTTTTGGTCATGTTATTTTTATGTATGGTTATATGGTTTAAAAGATTTGGATATCATAATTTAAAGAATTATAATCATATAGGACATTGATAAATGGATAATTTTGTTTTAGATATTACCAACTACATCTTCTCATATAAGTTTTTTTAAAAAAAATTGTGTCTTTGATTATTCTATCCCATTTGGTTGCAAATTGTATTGTTCAAAAGTCACAAAACCAAACCCCCCAATATTTTCCCATTTTTTTAAACAATTTTATTAATTAATTAATTCCTATTAAGGGTTTTTAAATTAAAAATTATTCATTACAGAATGACCTTTTTCATCCACTATGCTACACTTAGTAAATTAGAAGTTTTTTTTGAGAATGTCTCTGACAATGCTAATCGAGGATCCTATGTATTTTGGAGATTTAGGTTTGATTTGAAGGCCTCATAAACTTTTCTCAAATTTTTTTATCATGTATGGATTCCAATGAATAAAATTTGGAGGTGGTGTGGCTATGAACAATCTGATATTTAGTCATCCTATTTATGAATTATGTGTACCTAGAGGTGCAGAAAAAGGAATATGTTATAGATCATATACATTCTTTGGGAGTTGAGACTTGACAGAGTGGTTACTATTTAATATCAAGTATTTTTTATTTATTAAGTGGGTTTTATATGTTTATGTGTTTGAGGATCCGACTAATATTGAATGATCACAATAGATACCTTTACATTCATCAAGGATTGGTGGTTACAATGCGACTGCAAAGGGATTCGCATTTTCATGATATGTCTGTGGGGGACAAGTCGACCACCAAACTCAATGTTTTTGAACTTTTAGAAGATAGTTTTAGAAGTTAAATCATTACCTATTTTGAAATTTGTAAACAAGCCTCTGAGAATGTTTTAGCAGTAGAGATTATCAATACATGTTCATCAGTTCTGGGAAAATGAGTTCGGCATAGAATGGCTACATGGGGGTCTTTGTCCTAAGAGACCTAATCCAATTCACATTCATGGAGTTAGATTATAGTGAGTAATATGAGTTGGTAAGGGGTAAATGCATCTGACAGAGGTGTGAGTGCAAGTGGGTAAAAATGTTATCAGAGGAATGGTCAGCTTAACATCTACCATTTTTTATGTATTTGATCCAAAGGAAATAAAATCTTTTGTGGAACATATATTGTTCTATAAAATTGTACTATATTAATAGATTATTAAAATTCCCACACTGCTATCTTTGTCTGCTAGATGTTAGGATAATTTTTTCTATCGGATATGTAGTTTAGGGGTGGGGTAACACCTATCAGTGGGAGATTTATTTTTAACTCCCAATATATCCATATGGTGTTATACATGGAATGAATATTTTCTATTCAATGAATTAAATATCAACAGTTTCCATATAAGAGTTGTAATTTCAATGTGGACATCCTAAAGGTTACATTATTTGGAGAGAATGGTCATTAGATGCATGGAAAGAATGTGGATACTTTTTGTATCATTTGGTGGATTTGTTAGTATAAGACCAAGTAGAAGATGATCTTGGTGTTGTGTACGGATTTATATATATTTTTTAGATGAGATTATGACATTACCATTCTCAATGTGATATATAATTTTTATAATGTAGATTCTAGTCACTTGTACTAATTCTGGGGATCCTTATTGAATGGAACCTATAGAGTTTTATGATCTGAGTCTATAGGTTTATGATCTAATGAAGAGGGGTTTCATCTCACCTAGTATGTCTTATTGGGTTCTACATTGTTCTTTTATAAATATAAGATATTAAAGTGTGGTTATTCAGAGTCAAATTAATGTTGAATCATGTGACAGTCAGGAACCTTTATGCCATTTTGATGATTAACTATGTTTTTACCAACTAAATATATTCTGTTGGTTTTTTAATATCACCTTTCAATTTAGATATCACCTGCTAGGGTTGGAGATGAAAATAACCTAAATACTACCTTCATTTGTATATATGGACACTTTGAGTTTTTCCAAGTCATTTGATGTCAAGAACACACCTTATGTGTTCATGGGGCTCATTAAGTCCATCATTCAAGATTTCTATTATTTTTAAGTCATCATGTTCATCAACGGTATCTCTATCTACTTGTTGTCATATTAATTTTTTTCATCATGTAAAAGCTATCATGCTGTTCCTTCAATACCAAAAATTCTATGGAAAATGTCCATGTATATGATTTGTAAATGATAGGTTCATTTCACAAGGAATATATTTTCATTGTTGGGTATGGTCATGGATACCTCAAAAATCGAGGAAGTTGTTTCATAGGAAGCACCCAATAATGTTATAGAAGATCATTATTTCATTAGAAATATATGATATTATTAGAATATTTTTTTTGGATTTATCGTATATTGAGGGCCCACAGATAACATTGACTATGAAGGACTAAACAATTGTTTGTACAGATAAGTTCTATGCAATGTTCCTTTACCTAAAGGATATATATATTGGTTTATCAATACCTCAGTTGATCAGGTTGGGTGTGATGTTTGACTTTTTCTTTGATTCATCCCATATTGTATTGGTATGCATCTTGATGTATTAAAGGTTAGTAAAATCGAACAGGTCAAGGAAGTTGTGTACCTATGATCATAACTATCCCACCCCTAATCTGGATTTGTTAGAATTTGTATTTTCACTAAATTTTTTGTAATTAACTCAACAATGATCTTTTTTTGTTGTTTATAAACAACATGTGTATGAAATATTTATTATATTATGGGGATTTAAATCATTATGAGAAAATCTGTAAATATTTTCTCTAGGATTATTATTTTGAAATGTTATACACCTTGTGAAATGGTATTGTTGTTGTTGTTGTTCTATGATTGGATTCCCAAGGATATGTGGTTTGGGAGTCTCCATCTCATTGGAATGTAATGCATGATCTTGTAGTGATACATCTTGAGGTTGAGGAATGTAGTGGTTGAGGTTTTGTATATCACATAACTATTGAATCATCCTGGATGAAGCAAGTGGAGGAGTCTCAGATAGAGGACGTAGAGGTGGTGGTGGTCTGTGATTGTGTTGTCTATGGTGATTCTTTTGAGGGATGGTAAGAGGATGTTCATATCTAGATGATTTTCTAGTTAAGACTATATTTTCTATATCTAATTCATGATGATTTTTTTATTTTCATAGATCTCCCTTATTAGTTTATGATAGTTTGAATAATATGTATCATGGAATATGATGATATATTTTTTGTCCTGAGATTTAAAAAGTCATTGACATATTTTTTGGTGATGTGTCTAGTTTCTCAATTAGTGAAGGTCAAACAACATGTTCATAGAGGTTTGGTGAAACCCTTTAATGCGCTGAAGTGAAAATGGATCAAAATATCAAGGGATTTAATTATTAGGATTCCAATAACATAGTGACTATGTGATGTATTATAGGTTATTTTTGATCAAGTGATGAATTATACTCACATTCTAGTGATGTATGGGTCATGTGTCAAATATTTTTTGGGAGACCGTATGTTGATGTTGTATTTTGGATTCATGGGTTTGTGTCGTCATTTGTATCTAATCATGATCCTTGATTTACCTCATGAGTTTGGATAGTATTGTAGCATGACTATTACTCATAGTTTTTCCTCAACACTACTTTTCACCCTTATATTGATGGGAAAATAGAGTGAACTGTCCAAATTCATGAGAATATTTTTTGAGATTTTTTTATTATTGGTGGATCTTGGGAAAAAGAACCAATATTTGGATGAGTTCTATATTAAAATGGATACCACTCATCCATTGACATGGTTCTATTTGAGGCATTGTATGGTTGTTCATGTCATTCTTCATTGTGTTGGACGGAGTTTGGGGTGTCAATAGATCATGGTTCTGATGTAGTAAAGAGAATATCCGAGAAGATTTAGATGATCTAAGAAAGGATAAGGGTGTAACAAGACCATAATAATGTTTATACTGATCACAGGAGTAGGCCCTTCATGTATGAGGATAGGGACCATGTGTTCTTGGTGGTCTCTCCATAATGGGGAAAAATGGTTTTGGTAGGGGGAGTAATATTTGTCCCTAGTTTGTTATGGATTCATTGGTGTTTTGTGTGTTTGTGATCTATATTTTCGGTTGTCATTAACATCATGGATCTACATGATCCATGATGTCTTCAATATATCCCTACTTTATTAGTGCCTTCATAATGGCTCCCACATCATTGGTCAGGGATAGTTGGGTATTAATAGTGATGCGGCATTTATTGATTGACCAATAGAGTTCCATGATCAATAAAATAATTTGGTTCATGGACGAACCATCCACTTTGTTAATGTTTCCTTGATGTAATTGGCTAATAGGAGAGTACTAAGGAGCATGAGGAACATAATTTTATGAGTAACTAGATATTTTTCTAAGTTTTTACTTGTTTTCCCCTTGATGATGGGAAGTTTGAATCTTTATAATTTATGTGATGTTCCTTTTTTCCTTTACTATTGTTGTTTTTTATTGATTCTAGTGTATTAATAAGGGAAAACCCCTTCTAATCCAAGATATTTTATATTTATAACACATTTTAAAACCATTTGAGAGAGTCAATACTAACCAAATGGAACAATATCTTTTATTAAAGGGTGGGTTTTATTTATTTGTGTGCTTGGGAGTTTTATATGTGATAGTTGAGGTGGATTGTTTATTTGGATTTATAGAAGATGAAATGACTTCATGAGAGGTAATTTTGAAGAAAGGAGTCTTGTGAATGATGACGTGGAGATGTGGTTGTGTGGGGTTTCATATGGAAAAAATTCTCGATTTAGTAATATTTATTCGTGGTAATGTTTAGGGTATAATGAGATCCTTGTGATGTATCTTTCAGGTTAGTTTTGTGGATTCTACCCATTCTATTGATTTTGGTTTCTATTCTCAAGGACAAGAATCATTTGAGAGGTATCAAATGTATAAATCAATACATTTACAGACTATATATTTATTGGTTTGGGAGTTGAGGGTTTTTGGGAGAGGATTAAGGAGGGTTCAGTAGAGTTTTAAGCTAAAATTCCACTATAGTAGTTTGTTCAAAATTTGAATAGGTATTCACAATGTGAGTTTTTGTTAATGGAATAGAGGATTCTTGTTCAAAACATGACATTTCATATAAGAGTTTTGTGATTAATTTACTCATAAAATTAGGGAATTTTTAATTACATTGTTAAATTATATGATAAAGAACCTTGAAAATTAGTTGATTTTCATCGATTTGGAGTTTAAGGGATTCATAGAGTGAATATGTTTCGCATTCTGAATTGTAGGGACTCACAACAACTCACAATATAAACCAGGGATTCACATGTTGAATGTGTTTAGGCCTAACATGTTCATAAATTTAAATGATCTCTAAAATTATTTTATCCCACATATTATTGTGGATTACCCTTTGAGATATTTTTTTTATTTCTGTCCCTACCTTCTCATCATTGATTCATCACTTCCAAAGTTTGATATTATGAAATTTTATTGAGTAAATCACATTTTCTTCATATCCTTCTCCAACTCCAATTTAGGAGTGTTTATTGGTGATGGTTTTTTGGGTTAGGGAGTGTTTGGGCTATGTGATGGATGATACATTAGTGTTCTCTAGGTTTATTTAAAGTTTCCTCATGTGTTTTTGGTCCTATAGTTATTTCACCATCACACTATTGTCTGTGTATATTTAGAAATATTATTTAATTTAGGGGTTTCTCATTCTCTACCAATTAATATGAATGTGTGGGGATTGTATGACTTCTCCTTAAATTTGGTTGATATTAAGGGTTCATTAAAGAAATATGATGAGTTGGATTAATTTGGATTCAATGTTAATTGGTGGAAATCATGTGTTTTTCTTTTTATTACTTCATTATTGATTAGATCAAACATTCTTGTTTCCATTTATAAAAATAACAACTATTAGGATCCTTCCTTGTGTTATATTTTAAATTGATGTGATACCCTTGTTGTGTGATTTATTAATATTATCCTGAAATAAATTGATAATGACTTATATGTAGATAATGTTTTTTTGTCCACAGAAATCCATACTTTCTATTAGAAAACCCATTATAAATATTTATGTAAAGTAATTCCAGCCCTTGAAAACAAATTATGGAAACCATGTTGTTGAGGTATGAATATTTGTTCATTTTGTGTGTTTAGGCGTGATGGTGGTGATTTGAAGTGATTATGATGGGTGGTGGTGGTGATGTGTGGTTTTTTGTCATATGGTGTTTTTAATGTGTGGTTGATGACATTTATGGTTGTTGTGGTGAGATGGGGTGGCTGATGTGGTGTTGTGGTGATGGTTGATGTGATATGGCTGACCTATTTTGTGGTGTTTTTTTAGTATCTAGATTTGTTGTTGAATAAGTTGTAATGTTATAAATTAAATGGTATGGGTTAGTAAATGAATAAAAATAAACATGAATTTTTGTGTGGAATTAGATTAAATTAATTTAATCATTAATAAAATCAATATGAAAATGTGAACGAATGACCATGTTTAATGGTAGTTAGTGTAAATTCATTAAAATTAAAGAAAATGGTCAAACCTATAATGGGATGTGTAATTGTGTGGTGATATGGTTTCATGCAATTATTAATGTCTAAAATTGTGATGGATCTTGTAAGGGGTCGGGGAAGTGGTGTGGTGTATTCAAGTTCAGTTGATATTAACCAATAGGTTGGGTATTGTATTCTATCCATCTAGGAAATATTTTATGTTATTTATTTATGATTCCACTCAAGTTGGACAACCATTCCAACACTCAATTATTTCAGGTTCCAAGATTTTTTTAACATCCAGGTTGGAGGTAATATTGATGGCTAGTTACCCACTCTTCCCTACTCTTCCTTTAGCATCATTAATGAAATAGTTTATTGTTGTAGATTACCCTAGTATGAAATGATTTACCTAGTTATGATATAGGTTGGTGTTGGATATTACCTAGTGATGATATGTGTTTATGTTAGAGATTACCCAATGTAATGAGGAAGTTTTATCTGGTGGGGGTCCTACATGCTGGGTGCAGGGTATGAGGATGGTGTCCTTCACGTCCATGAAATCATACATACCTAGTTATGTTATAAGGATTTGATATGATTTTGAATGATTTTAGACCCTATAGATGGTTGAGATGAGTAAGAATATGTCCTGACCCACATCATAGATGGATGATTATGTGATGTGATCTGTTTGGAAGGGATGTGAGAATAGGATATTAGATATTGGGGAGTGAGAGAAAAATATCCGCGGGGAAGCAATTGTGGGAAACTATGCTTTTTGTTATTTTGATACTATGTTATTATATTAAATTTTTTATTTGTTGAGCATGCCATGGTGCCACATGGAATGGTTAGTTTTTATGTTTAAGTGCTTGCGGGTTATGTTGTCTGTTCACTACAATATTAGTATTGCCTTCTCACATGTGCACCTGAGAACCTGAGTGTGATCTAACTGATTACACATGTTTTTCTCAACCTATGTATATAAATTGTTTTTTAGGATTCTATGATGACATTGGCAACAGATCTGGACATTACTAGATCGGGTTTTTGAGCTACTATTGGGTCCCCAACATAAGATTGTCTTTTGGTATTTACTTTGAGACTTTTATTTTTAATTGATGATATTGTTCATACACTGTGTTATGGTTTGGGATTAAATTTTATTACAAACTATATTTTCGTTGAAGTTTATTATTGTTTCTACCAATTTTATATTATTATATGTGGTAATACCTTCCATTTGTGATACTTTTATATGCTTGGTGATTTTCACTAACCCAAGTCCTATAGGAGGAATGAATCAATGATCATTGTATCTCTTACATAATTCTAGGTAAAGGTGGGGTATCTTTGGAGGGAGGGGTTCGTGAAACTAATTTTTTTCTTTATATAAAATAATATACACTTCATTAAACTCTAACGAAAATGACAAGAAAATAAAACTCATATCCAACTAAATGGAACCTTTCTGTGATACCAATAAAATCTTCCCTTTAGTTCTATATCAACTTATTCTTCAATTGATATGACTAGTTATCTTAGATTATCATTTATACAAATTATAGGATATAATGGATTCACTTTCTTAACCTTCCACAAGATCTCATGTTCTCTTGGAACACATAGTCCTATTCCACAGACCACAACAAAAATAAAAAACCTTCTGTTTGTTTAATTATTCCTAGATTTTCTCAAACTCATGTGTAGATGCATTAAATTTCCATCATTGTCAATATCAATTATTTTAATTCATTTGCGAAATCAATCTTCTACTAGAAAATAACCATCATTAAATAACCTCTTTCCATTATCATGATATCATGTGAACTTTTCAATTATTTCTAGGAGGATACTCACTTATTGAGCGATTCAATTTCGGTATCCAAAAATCAAAATATTTCATATTATATATTTAACGAAATTCACATTCAAAAATGACCTCCCATGATCTCAAATATAGTTTTCCATTTTTTTCAATTGCAATCACATTATAATCTCAATAGGTTATTCAAAAAATAAATTTATCTATTACTTTTAAAATTTCTCTATCTCTCTATATCATGTTGACCAAATAAGTCTTTAGAGATTTCAATAAAACATCCTAAACATCTTCTAATCAAAATGTTAACATCGTAAACAACTTAATCTCTGATGAAAAGTTCAATCATTGATTCGATAATATCATCATTATTCTATAAAACCATATAAAATAATTTCATCATATTTAATATTACATAAATTCATTCAAGCATTGACTTTATTCTCACTTGGAAAGAAGATAAAATATCATATTTCTTATTCATTAATAATGGATTCACTAATAATAAGGATGTTATTAACATAAATGAATAATATAAATAAAATAAAGATATTATTCTTTAAAATCTTGTAATTCAAGTAATATATATTTTTTAGTCTGATGGATTTCAATTTTTTTTGTAATTCAAATATCATACACATCTCATAAGGTTGTATGTGGATCAGAAGTATCATATACAGACTATAAATATTGAAATAATGGAAAATTCATCCAAACATTAAATTAGATAAGTCAAAAATCATAATAGAAAATTTAATCTATGTAGCTCTCGTTCTTGTAAACATTGAATAATTTTCTTAAAAGTAAATCAGGTCTCTTATTCAGGTTACAATTCTCCTTTTTTATATAACTATTCTAACATGGTGTCCAAATCACTTTTTTGTAGATTCGTTTCCTTAGAAATATTTTCAAAATATCTTATGAATTTTAAACATAAAAAATGATAGAAGATATTTCTTAGGTTTAGATGAAATATCATATAACAAGAAAAAAATATCCTATGCAAGGCCTAATTATCTTACTTGTAGTGAAAATAAGTATTTCAATTTTCAATCTTATCACTCTTATATCAATGTTCTTACATGTTTTCTAGATTCATTCCCACATATGAGAATTATATTTTACTTTCAAACCATATCTCATAATTTTGTATTTTCATCTTTTTAATCTTGAGAATCAACAAATCAATTTGGGCATTCTCAATCAACTCAAATAATTTCAGATAATCTCCAAATAATAATATGAATTATTAAAATTAATCCAAATCCCTTTAAACATTTTCCAAAGTTGTGCAGAATAATAAATTCTTTGGATGGTGTATTTGAATAAACCCCTCTCCTCTCTCGACATTAGATTCATCACAACCATTGTATCTCATCATCCATGAGATATAAAACAATTCAATTGATAGCCTTTATACATGATCACTCAAGGATATATTCTTCACAACATTGACTAATCTTTATAGTTTTTCTATTCTTCCTAAACTCTTTATAAATGTTTTATACTACACTTTCAACCTTTAGCACATAAAATCACCTAATCATTAGTTTTAAAAACGTCAACTATTTTCCTTTAGCATTATCCATATCACTACCATCTCACACTAGGTAATTTTAGTAGGAATTTATACAATTCTTAAGAACATATGTCTTATTACTCACTAATGAGTTGATCAAAAATTATTTAATTCATCCTTTTTATCATTAATCTATCTAGACATGTATTCAAATGATTCCTATCTTTACTTCGATACATTTCTATTTATGATGGTAAAACCATTATTCTTATTTGGTGGGAGTACCCTCAATCTATCACATATGATCAAAAAATTGACATTATATATGTTTACATACTTTATTATGAACAAACACAATTAGACACCCAAGGTAACTTTAGTGATATTTATTGGAATACCTTATCAATGGATTTAAACAACAAATCTCACTAATGAATATTATCATAACTCTATTATTTACTTTTTGAGAATTTATGGTATTGTAAAATGTACTGAATCAATTATTACATATTTTGAGAATGATATAATACAGAAATATTCATTTATCTAGCTTTATCATAACATGATTATGTTATAAACCTTTTCCTATATATTCTTTTAGTTGTTTCCATTTTAATGTCCAATGAAAAATTTTGTTGTATGATAACTCTACTATGGGAATCTGTTGATCCCAAAATCATCATAAATTCATCTAGTATGATCTCAAACAATATTATGGGGAATAAATTGTCCTATAATATTAATCATTAGTTTAGGGATGATATTTTCTATTGAATATCAATTATATATTCAATTACTGTTAAATACTTCACTAGAATATCGATGAAATCCTTTGATATCAATCATATACAATTTATAGCGTTACAATATCCATCCTTACAAAATCATTTATGTATATCATATAAATTTTATTGGTCATTATGTATTCTCCAATAGAAATGAAATATACAATCATACTAAGGAGATTAACTACAATGTAAATGGAATTATGAACCTTATAATTCATTGGATGTACTATAAAGAATCCATAGTAATATTCTCCCATCCCTATAAAGTTATTTGTAATAGTTACATATCCCCATTAAACTATAATTATTTCTCCTTATCTTATTTAAAAACAAAGAAATAATATAAATACTCTATAATCACCCTCATTATTTTTTCCCACTAAAAATTATCCATGGTATCTCTTTCTAGAATTGTGCTTTTAGGATAGACAGAGGATGATGGGTTATGTGTTGTTGGATTGTAAGAGTATATTATGGCTATATAGGGGTAAACTGTAGTTTAAAATTTTAATTTAACATAATACCCAAAACCTCTTTTTTTTTGAATGATAATGCTCAACACCATAAGAGTTTAGGTATAATATTCAAAAGTCATCATATAGATTTGATTTATTAATCAGACTCACATATTGTTAGTTAAACAATATATTATGAATATTAATCAAGAATACTTTCAAATATAAATTTTAGAACGTAATATACAATTTTTAAACAAATTTCAATGAAATATTATAATAAAATAAAAATGACATAGAAGAATTATAATATAAATAATACTCGATAACCTCATATGTCCTGGAATTCCTAAATCATGATTTAATATATCAAAAGTTTTCAACCTACCTATACGGTCTAGTATTCAACACCATGAAATCCATTACATAGAATATCGAGATTTCTCTATCTTCTAAAATCCTGAAATCTTTTGATATGATGATTGCGCCGACTCCATATTTTAGTCCCCTAGAATCCCTAGAACGTTATGATTAGTATCACCAGTCTTCTTATCCAAATAAGCCTTCAAACTAAACCCTTATTAGAACAATTATATACAAAAGAAAAATTGTCCTATGGCTTTTTATATTCCTTATCTGGAATCCTTATAACCCAAATCTCTAAGACATGACCAACAGTAAGAATGATATGTTCGGGAATTGTGATCTTAAAACATGATGAGTTGCTAATGAGACAACTCTTTTCTCCTCTAATTAACTCATATATAGTTTCATTCTTCCAATAATCATATTTTTTATGAATCTCAGAGATGTTTTCAATAACCTCAGAAGATCATCATTAGAATACACTGTAAAATTACTATATATAATGTATTTTGATAGATCCATTAAAATTCTATAGTAAATTTTATATAATATAAATAATTCAAACACTATGATTAAAAAAATTAGTCTAAAGAAAAAAAATAATTTCAATCCAATGACTTGAACTATAGTCATTCTAATGTAGTTTGACATCTATAATTCGGATGTATAAGAACTATTTGCAGTTTGATATATATGACATGGGTTGGTCAGATAGAACTAAAATTAGTCAATGTAATATATATAACACTATTCACTCAAATGGACCGATCTAATTGTCAATGTGATGTAACTGATTAAAGAATATATTGTCTATATTATTTACTATAGAAACTATTTTCATGTTCAACACAAAAACATGTTTTCTTAAAATATTATAAAATACGATATATATATAAAAAGTCATTAAAATATGTATTGATAATGTGATAGTGATTTTTCAAACTAACTAAAGGTGAAAGATTATTGTATAAAATTTTAACTCAACAATTACCCATATTATAAAGAATAAAATAAAATGCCTAAAATTTCAAACTATTGACTTTGATAAACATACAGCCCATTGTACATTTATAAACATCAATAAATTATTCATATTCAATATCTCCCTTATTATAACATTAACTCCCTACATATTAATAATTTTTTTTGTTCAAAATTCATCATCCAATACGAAATATTTTTACTTTGGATCCTACCCTTCAATAATTGTTCCCCTTTAGATAGTTTCTCAAGTTTAGAAATAACTTCCCTTCTTAAACAATTTTCCGATTTTATATTTTAAAAAATGAATATTAAAAGTTGAAAATTTTATTCAAATATTATAAAGTTTAATAAAAAGAAATTATTGTTGAATAACTATTCCTACATGACTAAAATATTGAACATTGAACCATATAAAATTAAATAAAATCAAATAAAATATACTTTGAGAACAAATTAGTAAAACTAAATATCATTGAAAATGTCTGATCAAAATAACTACACTATGATTTTAGAAAAATATATCTGTTCATTAATAAAAAAATAATAATAATAGGATATATCTTTCAGAATGCATCTTGATTCTACTAGTATTCTACTATTGTATACTCTTGATTAGTTATATTCTCTTCCATCAATGAGAACATCTTATAATCAACCTTCAAACTGGTTACATCTTCTTTTAAAATTCTGATCATTTTATTTTATTCAATTATTCAGTGAAACACTATTTCAAAATATCATATCCTTTCACTATGATATTTCAACCTTTTAATCTATTATTTTAATTAAAATATTTCTTGATTTCATGTTTCAAGTAAGCCTTTGATATATTCCTAAATCATCAACCTATCTGAAACATCATTTAAAATATTATAAAAATAATTAGATATAACAAAAGACAATTTCATGATATCTATAAACTGATAATCATGTTCTTTTGATTATCCATCCACTTTTCTAAACCATTTTACCATTTTTTGTATCTTATTTGTGTATTGTATATTTATCTTTATAACACTTTGTTTCATCATTCTTCTGATCAAAATATCTAGTCAACAATTTCCATGATTCATATTTTTCATTCAAAATTTTATGATTATATTTTCACCATTCTTAATTTTTTGGTATATAATGCATTGAATCCATTATTTTTTACTTTTTTTAAGAAATATATTCAATTTTCTTCTGAGCTTCAATTAAACATGTATTTGATGAATCTGATTAAGCTTTTTAAATATATTGGAAAGATTGTATAACATATGTATTTTCTTATTCATCAAAAATTTTTCTCCTCTAAAACATTCATTACATCATCCTCCCTACCCATAACAACCTTTTATGACTTTTTGGCATTGGAATTTTTTTCCTCTTATTTATCTTATGATAATTATTTTCATTCACTAATACATCTACATCTATATTCTTATCATACTTATTTTAAAATGACCTTAATGAATTATCTTATTCTTTTCCATAATCCTCCTACTAATCTTCTTCTTCATTTAATTATATATCATACTTACATACATATCTAAAAACACTTTTTATGCACATTTAAACATATTTTTTACCTTTATTCTATATTGACTTCTTTACTAATTCTATAACTGATTTCTCAACTATCTTTAGAACAAAGGTTTTAGCTTCAACTACTATTCCCTTTCTCTTCTCAACAACAAAAAAAATAAAAATTGTTTTAAAAAACTCTAAATCAACAAAAAAAATGTGTTCTACAACCTTGAATAGGTTGAACTAATGATAATGGTGTAATATATATAAGTTTATTTTATGATTTTATCCTTAACCCTTTATTCAAATTTTCCCTCATAATCACACCAAATAATATTTTCATCTACATTTCATTTTATATTTTTTCTTCATTGCATCTTCTTTATTGACGTTTAAATATAAAAACATAGCTTTATTAAATATGAAATATTGATCCCATGTATTTTTCTGATCAATACGAGGCAAGAATTTATTATAGTCTTCATCAGACAACGATTTATTTTCTTATGGATCATTGTAGAAGAAGATTTTTATTTCTTTTTATCATTAAATGATTCTTTCCCTTTAACTACTTCAACATTGAATATAGCCTTCTTGCATTTATCTACCATTTTTTTCAAATTCTGATTAAAAACGAGTTTCATTTTTTTCATCGTTTCTTATATAATTTGTGAAACCTTTTCCAAATGAGATAAGACTAATTATTAATTTTTAATACATTCATAAAATTCACTATCATCTTATTTATGAGGCAATGGAATATAAATACTCACAATTACATGTAATGTTTTTCTATAACCTCAATCAATAGAAACAAAAACATCACTAGGTTTACCATTCTTATAGTTATATTGAAATACAATATGAATATTTTAAAAATTTATTTGTATCAATATATCCTTTCCATAGAATAAAATATCCTTATGACCACATAGTTACTACTCTAGTATTTGAAGTCACCGTAAAAACATTTCTAACCTTCTTAGAAGAAGTTAATAATGAATATTCATCATTCAAATTTCCAAAACATCCATGATTCTCATAGGTCTTATAAGATTTAAGGTAAGCCTCTATTCTAATAAAACATCTACTAGATCAGCCACTTTTTTGATATTTTACTGAAATTATTACCCATAATAATATTTAAATCATCTTCAATAGTGAATTCAACCATATAATATAATTATAATACAATTTTTAGATAATGTAAATATAAGTCATATTTTTCTATATTGATATTTTCATATCCATTAAATGTAATAACTCTTTCCAAAATAAAATCATACATTTCATTCAATGATTTCCTGAAAAAAAAATCATCACTAATTCTCTCTTTTCAGAATATTCAGATAAATCCATTTTACTACGACATATGCAGGGAATCAAATTGTGGATGAAAATAATACTAATACTAAATTATTAGAACTAATCTTAAAAAATAGAGTTGATGGTCAATAACAATTATTGAGAAGAGACATGTGATAGGGTAACCCACACCATTATATATAGGCTTGGTGGGGGAGGGGAAGTGGTGGGGTGACCCTTAATATTCATTATATCTGATGGATTAAAATGAAATATTAATCGTATCAAACAATTGAGATTCATCCTTGAATAATTTAATAAATATTATAAACTATTAATGTTTTTTTATAAAGTATAATTCATAATAATAATGTACTAAATAAGTACATAAACATTAAAATTTGAAACAATAGTAATGTTTTTTAAAAGAAAAAAATTTGCAAAAAATTAAACAAAAAAGTAATGAATTATTTAAAAAACTAAAAGATTATAAAAATACCTCATAGATTAAAAATTAAATTTTATGTGAATGTTTTATCTAGTGACCCAATATTCTTGGGTTTTCTAAAATAAATAAAATCTTTATATATTTTTAACCAAAATATTTTCTTAAAATTTTTGGTTTGTATTTTATGTCTGAAAAACATTTATTAAAAATTATGATTCAGAGAAATTGGAAGAAAAATTTTAATTCTAAATTTTTTATAATATATGTATACAAAATTTATAGGAAAACATAAATAAATTATAAAACAATAGTTTTTAGAAAATCACAATATTTGTAACCCCCTCCTTTGAAAATGAGTTCATCAATGTAAAGAGATTTCTAAACAAGAACTAATGATTAAAGGTCATTTAATATTTATTATTAATATCCTTTAGTTAATATATTCATATCTATAAGAACTAAGGGGTTTAGAAAAAATATTAGTAAGTTGTTCTTGAATTTTAATGAATTTTAAAATGATATTTCTATTTATTGTGGGTTATCCAAAAAAATAGTGTCCTATATCTAAGTTCTTTTCTCGTGAGTGATGTGTTGGGTTTTTACAAAATGTATTAGAGATTGTGTTGTCCCATGATATTTTTGTTCTTACAGAACTGATGCCATAGTCTATGATTGTGTGTTGCTTCTATAACACTTGACTGCAACAATATCCAATTTCCCAATATTCGACATCAGTAGAAGAAATCAATACTATGTGTTTTCTATGAAATACAAAGCCTCTAGATCTTTTCCAAATAAATAAAAAGTTCTAGAAGTAATTTTCCTATAAATTAGACATCCACAAAATCCTACATCAAAAAAAATGTTAAATTCACAATAATTTGTACAATAGTAAAACAATCCTAAAAAAATATTTTCCAAAAGATATTAATTTTTTAATTTATATTTTTAATATGGGATTATTTTTGGATTTTATTGATATCATGCGCATAATCATACTAGAAAAATTAAATTTTAACAACTAACTATTACGTATTTTAAAAATGAAACCATTCTTATACAAATATATTGATCAAAAGGTTCACGGATACCTTAATATCTAATTTATTTGAGGTTCTATTATGATTTTTTATACTTTTATTGATGTTATATCCAAATTTATTAAAAATATATTTTATATAATTTTGTTGAGATTCAAAAGTTCCTTCTGGATTTTAGGAAATGTTAAATCCTGGAAAATAAGTAGGTTCTACCATTATGCCCTTTTTAAACTCAGTTATCGTAAGATCTACAAGGAAATCTATTAAAGAATTTTTATTTGAACTTAATATAACCTAACTGTCATTAATTTTTATGGTGATGATTTTTTGGAAACTTATTTTATAAAAAAACACTATATCGATTGGTGTATAATAAAAATTTTTAAGTAACAAAAATATAGTAAATCTATGATTCTAGCATATAAGGGGTTGTCTAAGTTCATAAAGTGACTTATTAAGTAAAATATTGTGTTCTATATATTATCTATTTGAAATATTATGAGGTGATGTACCTAAACATCCTATTAATCATATCCTTTTAATGAATTCACTCTTCATGTCCATTTTAAATGGTTTGAAAATTTATAATACGACATATTATATAAGTATATGAATAGCTTCAAAACTAGATTCCAATGAATAATTTGTATCATATTTTATGTCCTACTATAGATTATATACTTTAGAAACAAATCTATATGTATTTTTAAAATTATTATATTTTTATCAAATTGTTTAAAAACATTCAATTTTACTCCAATTAATGATGTATCTTTAGGTCTCTTGACAAACATCTAAACATGATTCCTATAAAATTTATTGTGTCCATATTCAATTTCTTCTATGTAACGTTCATCACCAAATATTCATTAGGATTATTAGGTTTGAATTAGGATAAAAATGTAAATTCTTAATTTAATTTTTCAATGATCTATATCTAACTAATTGATCTACATCACCATTTATACTATCACTAAGACGATTCCTAAGAAACGAGTAATTTCTTTCATCTACAAAAATCTTCCCATTAGAAAAATTTTGTAATTATTCTTGAGTGATAACTTAAAAAATATATTATTCAGGTGTTATCTCATGATAAGAACATCATGAAATAGGTTGAGAATCAATATCTAAAATAACATTCAAATATGTAGTCTGAGGTTTTTTTAAAATAAACATTTTTTTAATCAAACATAACATTTATTATTTCCTCAATATTAATTGTGATATTATTATAAACCCTATCTATATTAATAGTTGTAATATAGGTTAAAAATATTCCTTTAAAAAGTTTTAAAGATTATTTATATAAGTTTTCATTAGTATTCAAAATGCATAATTTATATCAAAAACAATGATGTAAGAAATTTTCTGTTTCCTAGTAGTTCACTACTCATAATGATTTCAATAAGTAAAATGTATTTTAACAACCCAAGATATAGTATATTTGGAACTAATAACAACTTCATCCCAATAATTATTAACAACTTATTAATCACTCACCAATGTTCCAGTAATATTTGAAGAGTTCTATTCCATGTTTTGACTAGTCCGTTTTTATATAGAGTTAAAGGTTCTGAAAAGTTTTTTATAATACATTAATATTCGAAAAAGATTCAGAAATACAATTTAAAAATTACTTATGATGATCTCTATAAATTTTTATCAAGGATATATTTTACTCATTTCAAACTGGCTATGATATTTTTGAAGCACCAAAAGGATTTATACATCTTTTATAGAAAATATACCATGTATATCTAGTGTAATAATCAACTAACACATGTTCATTATTTTTCAAAAAATGATTAAAATTTATGTTGGACCAAAAGAGTCCATTTTAACTAACTATAATGTATATAATGTTGACAATTCACTACTAGATTTATAACACGACTATTATTTCATTCCAAATTGAAAAGGACAACAAGCACATAAAGTATTAAACCTATATTCCAGTGTATCCTTATCTAGTCCATTATTAGAAGACTTAAATAATGTTTTAATATTATAGTCTCCAAATAATCTATTCCATATCCAATTTTGATCTTCTATTTCAATAAGGTAACTATGATCCTGGCTCATGAGTCCTTTTATGTTTACATTGTAAACATTATCATACTAACTGAAGTAATGAATTAAATTCATATTCTAATCTACGAACAACACATTTATAATTATTAAATTTAAAATTATATTACTCATCACATAAATTTATAATTGTAATATGGTTTTTCCTAAGTCCATAATCAAATAAAACATTTCAAATTAATGATATTCCTTGAAGAACACTGTTATATATTCTCATGATTTCTCCTTGAGGATTATCATAAAAAAATTAATTTTATATATTTCATATTTATAGTAATGTAAAAGATTCTTTTATATTGGTCATGTATCTAGAGAAACCGCTATTAATATACTAAATATTTTCATTATTGTTACAGTCATTGTATTATTAAAAACAATAATATTATAATTTCAGAACCCAAACCATCATAGGTCTAGTATTATCAGAAACTAAAATTTTAGGAATCCATGGTTATCTAAACATACTATGTTATGAAAATGTTAATTATTTTTAAATGAAAATTTTATAAAATCCTAAAGATTTAATTTTTTATGAGAATATGTTCTTATAAGGACCATCACTTTGAAATTTAGGGCATAATGGATAGATGTTTGGTACAAAGTAGTTATTATTTAAAAAATTGAAATATTAGTATAACCTATTGTGGAAACATCTCTATAAGATCTAATGTCACTATAATTATTGTCAATTTTTTAATTAAAATTGGTAAAATTATATAGTAGATTATTCAAAATAGGATTTTTTTGATTCAATTTCATACAAAAAAATTTCCACCGTAGAAATTTTAACTAAAAATATTTTACCATAATAAATTTTAAACTAGTTTTCTCATAATTATTATTTTTTAGTTCTATAAAAAGATGTTATTTCTAAAAATTATATTTATTTAAATATTTATAATTATTTAAATTTCTCAGTAATTAATTTATATATTCTTTATGTTCCTTCCAAATATTTTTCTAGATAAATTTAATATTTTTTAGAAACTTTTCAATTTTCTTTTTTTAATATCTTTGTAAATATATTAAATTATTCAAAACATGGTAATTAATTATTTTCATCAGATGAAGAATACTCTTCATCAAGATATGTATCATTATTATCATCATTTAAATTAGGATAATTCATATTTAATGTATGATTTGTAAAAGATTATACAGTTACCTTAGTATTGAAGAATTTATTTAAATTTTGAATTTCTATATATATTAAAATATTCCACAGACCTAAAATTTCATTATCTGATGAATTCCCATTGGAACAATCTCGACCACTAGATCTCAAAGCATTAGAATATTTCAAAATTATATTTTTCTTGTTATTATAATAATTTTTGTAATTCCGATAAAAATTTATGTTCTTATTATCCTATATCTTTTTCTTAGTAAAATCTTATCTGATATTTCATGATTTATTACATACATAATATATCACTCCAAATTATTCCTTTTTATAACTTTTATCATTCTAATTTTTCTTATATCTATATTTGAAATTGTTTTTTATCAATTTTATTATATCTTTTTGTAAGATTAACCAATTTTTTTCCTGATTTCATTGATTAACTACAATTGACTCAGCTATCACATTATTCTTTTTAGAAGAATTTATAACATTATCAGTAGATTGAACCATTCTTGTAAAAATGTAAGCTTATAAATAATATACTCTTATATTCTTCTTTATTATTTATAAACCCATTTTTAATCATCCCACATATAGCATAAGGGTTCCAATCAATTCAGCAAGAGTTATATTTTTAATCCTTCTTGTATCATACAAATTAGTTATTTTGGATTCCCACTCTCTATAATTATATCTATAATATTTTCCACTAATATTACATTTTCTTGTTACTTCTCACCAAGATATTATAAACTATTTATAGAAGTCCTAACTCTATGAATAATTTTAGAAATAGTTTCTCTAGGTTGAAAATCAATAGTTTGATAATTCCCTCTCACAATAACTCTTCCCATCTTAATGAATTTATATTTTCCAAAATGTTTTACATATAATTTACTCTATATACTATTTTCAGCTTCACATGATGAAATTTTACTATCGGTGTTTATAGTCATAGGAAAAAATTGAATGTTATTTAGTCTATAATTCAATAAAAACTCCAAGAGTTATTAATTAGTAAATATTGAAAATTAATTTTTCAGAATCATTAAATTATTATTCAACATAAAAAATTAGTAAAACTAGTTTGTATAACATACTTTTCCATCCTATCGTTCCAATATTTATTATCATGAATATCAAAGATTTGGGGTTTGTAAAGATATAAATTCATAAAAGTACAAAAATTTAATATTTTTATTTTATGAAATATAAGAACTCTTTAAACAGTACATATAAGTGTAATAATATTTCAAAAAAAATATTTATAATAAAAAATAAATATGAATGTAAATTGAAAAAGTAAAAAATCTACAGGTAATGTAGTCGATCCTTATGTAATACAAATTGCTGGATTGTATAAAAAACAATGGCTACAAGGGGGGTTATTTTTAAAAAAAAAAATAAACTAAAAAAATTGAAACCCACTATTATTGAAAATATTTAACTCATAAATCACCTGATGATCATAATTTAGTTATCAGATTCAACATTTATCTGGTAGATCTAAACAATTAATCAGGCTTACACAGAGTCCAATAACACTGATTTTAGAATGATCAACAAAAAAATATAATGTAAATTTCATATAAAAATATAATCTTGTTAAAATAAGTAATATAAAATTTTTTATTAGAGTAATAATGACTAGAAAAATTGTAAATGAAATTATACACATTGACCTTAAGAGTTAAAGAATTCATAAATTTTGGCATAAGATATCCATAGCTTTCATCCTAATTTTGAGGTCAGTCAATCCATGCCACGAAATACCTCGATAAGAATACCAAAATAACTATGTATTTCAAAAACCTATAATCCCAAGATATTATGATAAGTGTCATCCATGCCTTCTAATCCCTTGTAATCCTTCAATCAACCATATCAGTATCACCGGTCTTCATATCCCTGAAATCTTGTTATCTTAACCCCATTTGGAATAAGCGAATACAGAAGCAAAATAATTATATGTATTTTAAAATTCCTTTTTTAGAATCATTATAACACACCTGTATAAAAGATTACAAAATATAAAAATGATCTTCTGTAGAAGTGTGGTCTTCGTACATGTTATAATGAAAATGAATCATATCCCAACACTTAAAATATGTTCCTACTTATTATAATTTTTACCATGGTCAAACATTTCATGAATATTAGAGTTGGTAGTAATGTTAATAGATGATAATCACTATAAAACCTAGAAAAACATCTCCATTTAATGTCGTTTTCATATATCAATTACAGTGCTTTAATAAATTTTCTATAACATAAATAATTAAAAAACAATTATTATAATCATTTTCTTCCCAATGAACTAAAATATTTTCAGTTTGGTGAAATAAACTATTTCCAATCCAATGGATATGAAATACTGTCAGTCCGATTGATAATAACTGTTATCAGTCTTATGTATATGATATAGGTCAGTCTAATGAAAAAAACATTAATCAATATGATGGATGGATCACTAGTCATTCAGATAGACTGGAATATTAGTTACTCTAATGTATTTATTTAAAGAATATAAGTATTAATTTTTTTCATTTTGGAAAAAATTTATACATTCTGTATATAATTATTTCCTCTATAAAAACATTCTAAAATACATGAATTAATCATTGTTAGTAAAACAACATTTTTATAAAGTGTTTGTGAATTTCAATATCAAGTAAATGGAAAAGTATAAGGTATAAACTTTTTCCTCCACATGTGCTTCATCCAACATATCCTTCTTCAATTTTGTTATTGAATTGATATATATTTTTCCCAATATATTATAATTCTATTAATTTCAAGGTTTAACTCTAGAATGTTCCTTACCATTTTTTTATAACTATATCATTGTTATATGCCTTATTTAACTTGAAAATGATGGATTCATGAGTATATATTTGGGAAAGATAGGATTTATCATCATCCCAAATGATTCTCATGTCCATCCTGTCTAAATCCATGAGTATTGGGTCTCTTTTAATCATCATTATATATTGTGTGGCATGATATTTCTTCCTCAGAGTATCTTCCACCAGAATATCCATCTATGGGTGGTAATGTATTGGGCATTCATAGTCCTTAATCAAAACCAACCATATCATTTTACACATATTTAACTCCTTTTCTATGAATATATATTTAAATATAATTTAATCAACCTATATATCATACTACCCAACATAGTAATTAATCCTCATTATTTTTAATGAAATTATCATCATTTCTGTCTCAAAATCATGTGTAGGGTAATTTTTCTCAAGACACATTAATTGATATGAGGCATAAGATTTCCCTATGTCATTATTCATAGAAAATATCCTTAATCACTTATATTATATATTATTTTATATCACAAAAACTTCTCCACTGCAAGGTTGTGTAATTATTAGAGTATTTAGAAACCATATATTAAAATCCTATAAATTTGGTTCACAATCATATATCCAATGAAACATGTTTCCTATTCTGAGTTTACATGGTTAGTGTAACTGATACTCATAGGAAATTTATTAAAAACCATCTATAGAATCCAACCAATATAAGAAAATAACATATCAATATTATAGTGGTCGGTCATTTCCAATATGTAATTACATGTACCTTTGATGGATCCCATAATATACCCCCACATGTGATTAATTAAACCATTAAGGAATCTTTATATTTCCATAAATTACACATTCTAAATATGGGAAGAGGTTTCCCCTTTATCTAGGTATTTAGCACAATTCTGAAATAGACTATAAGATTTTACCAGTTAGTAGAATATATGATAATATCATCTATAAATTGTACTGAAACATTTATCAATGTAATAAATAAAGATCTGATTTATTAGATCTATGAATATTTTAGTTTAATTTTTATATAGGAATGAAATCATTAGGAATTCATAATTTCCATATATTTTATAAAAAGATGAATTGGTTACATCCTCTATTATCACCCTTAATTGATGACATTCATATCGAATGGAAGTCATTTATTAGTATTGATCCCCCCCCGTATTAGACCAAACAAGTGATAAATATGAGTTAGAAGATATTTCTTCTTGATCACGATATTTTAATATTCAGGAAAATCAATACAAAGATTCATTGATCCATATTTAATCTTACTGAATCACTTAGTTATATAAAATGATCATTTAGATTCTATGATATTTTATTCATGAATTTCTCTAATTTAGTAAGTCATATTCTATATAGCTTCATAAATATAGATATAATACCATGTATTCATTCAATAGAATAATCAACCGTGGGATCTGGGGAAGTACCAGAAACTCTTAAAAAATCATTAATATATTCATTGAAATTAATTATATACTTAATACTTAGTTACGCCCCAACCATTTGAGTAAAATACTCCAAATTATTTTGTATTAGACCCATATTGGGGATGAAATTTCAATGGGTTTTCATGGTTAATGTTTCACTAATGGATGGTCATGGGATGATTTGGGATATATAATTAAACATCCATATCTCCTTAATTAATATGGGATTTATGTTGATAGAGCCCCTTCGTGGAACTTATCACATCAAGATTTACTAAAGAGTGAATAATAATAATTTTAGGAGGAATATTAAGGTAATCTTATGTAAGAGAGGAGTTATGGAAATGGGTTATAATCATCATACCAGTATTTGATTCCAATAAATTTTTAATATCTTATCATTTATTCGATGAATTGAATATCATAGAAAAATTACCAAATATGAACAAGGGTGTTAAAAATTAATCAAATAGTTCATTTGTAGTTCATGAGTGGATGATGATTGTACATCTTATCCATATTGTTTTTTGAACCACTTCATCAATTGTTCTTCTATATTCTATCCCATTTTTCATTCACTTAGAGGGATTCTAATGATGATTTCAATCAATAACACTTTAATTGGTGTATTGGTTAGAATTATTTTCTTACCCTTCACATAGGTGGGAGGTTTATTGGGATTTTCATTCATTTTATCAGTTAGATTAATTTATCACTTAATATCACTTATATATTCATATGTTTTAAGGTCTTGCCTTGAACAGTTGATTAATTTACCTTTTACATTTTGGGAATTTTCCCAATTCATTTCCAATATTTTTGTCATGTGATAAGATAAATTTTCTAACTTCTTGTGTTTTTATCTTTTTAGTTTCTTCGAAACATAATTTTTTATTTCCTCAACCCCAAATCCATAATAATTATGGGAGTATCAAATTTTATTTTCAACCTTGAGAGAACATTGAAAAAAAAATTATATTTTTTATATTTTATTTTAGAAAATTAATTTTAGATAATTGATTTTAATAAAATAATGTAATCATTAATTTTTCTATTAGGGATAACGATAAAAGAAGAATCTTAGCAGCCAAGTCTTTGGAATTTTTTTTCATATGTATCAATGGTTTCATCATTATTTTATTTTAGTTATAGACTTTCTATCTCTATTTTGGGTGAAATTTGGGTGAATATATTTATTAAAAAATATATTCTTAATGTTATCTCATTCATTGTAGTCATTTTATTCATCTTACCCTTGTTTTTTTATTTTGATCCACCACTGATCTAACATACCTTCCAAATTATAAATATATAATATAATATTTTAATTATTCAATAACTATATAATGAAAAATATATTTTCTATTATATTTATCTCCCTCTCAGCAATTAGTGGATCCAAATAGAAAGTAAAAGAGGGTGGTAATCTCTATAATAATTGCTCAATGGATATTTTTTACATCCTTATAATGATTGAGAGTTCAACTAGTTTTTTGTTATTTTTTATTTCCTGATAGGTTTAGGTGATAATAACCAGGATTGTTTATTTTCTAGACCCTATATCATTTAGTTTCCTATTGGGAGAATCAATTCATTTTCTATTGCACCCATTGATTACTCATATCCATCAAGTTATAACCAATGATTAAAACCAAAATATTTTGTATGAGTATTAGAAAATAATAACCATAATAATAAATCATATGATAAGGAAAATAAATAATAATATGTCTTAAATAATGACACCTTCATTTCTACCAATTACATTTTATATTTTTCCTACATCATTTTTAGTTTAATATATGTTATTTTATGTACCATCATCTTATTCCACATATCCTAATCCATATAATAATCATTACCCACACTCTGATACAAACTATTATAAATAAGTATATCATAGTTACATATTATGTCATTTTATAAGAATATTCTTTATATCAACCAATAAATCATAACCCAAAACATATATTTTTAGTTTCTATAGAAACTCACTATATAAAATAATAATTTTATAGAAAAGATTAAACATATCCCAAAACAATTCTCTGTTAATGGAATCTTTTTGACATATTACACATAATACTCATCATTATTCCATGGGTAATGAAAACATGATAAATGGGTGATCACATATTCATAGTAAAGGGTTAATGTAAGATATAGAAATTTATTATCATAAGTGATCATATAAATAACAAGTGGGTATGAGAACATAAGTAAGATAAATGAATATAACATAAGGAAATAGTACCCAATAAAAAATAGATCATAAATCCAGAGTTATGACATATCCCATTTGGTATAATATAAGACTTGAGTAACATGAGTCTGAAAATTGTTTCATTAATAATGAATCTTAAAAATGTAGCATAAGAATGTTACATAATATAGTGTTTTGGAATAATAATTTGGAACTAATAAAAAAAATATTTCTTCTTTTAATAATTACAATCAAGGCCATAATTACAAGGTGGATAAATTCCCATAGTGTATTGGGTTCACTCTCCATTCCCATAAACATAGTAGATAAATCTCTATAGAGGATTGGAATCCCATCAAATTTGAATATACATTGTGGAAAAAGTTACGCAGTGGACTTGGTTAACTCCCCAATCCCTATACGTCATTTATTGAGATATAAATGTTCATACAATCCATTAAAATCCAATTTAATTCTAGGCCAACACATTACACAATGAAAAACCATATATATATGTGTGTACCAATAGACCATAAAAATATCTATAATTACATTATTACATAATTAAATCATGCTAATAAAATTGGTTTCATAAGATTCAGAAAAAATCAAAAAATGGATCTCCTAGATAATGATAGTGGATGATTCCATTAAGTTATATACCTAGTGAATCATAAATAATATTTAAAAACATTATAAGAGGTGAAAATTAATTTATATGAGTATTAGAAAATTTCATTGTAAAATGAGGTTAAAATATATTTTAATTTCTGGTATATTTTATATTAAAATGGATTAATTTATACAAACATAGTTGTAGTAAAATAATGAAAATGTAAAATAAAATTACAATTATGAATTATGAAAACATGAAAAGGAATATTCATAATCATAACTAAATAAATGGTGGGAGAAGAAACCATTTAAAAAATGTTAAAAAATATTCCATTAATAATTTTTTTTAATGAATGTAATGTTCAATAGAAAAATAAACTTATGAAGTCCTAGTGTTAAGGATTTATATATAAATTATGAAAAAAATGATATAAAAGAGACTGATTATCAACTTAAAAAGTTATATGGTCATCTTCACTTACAAGAAATATTTTTTGGGTTAATTAAAATTAAATGGCATGTGAACTGGTAATAATACTTTTAAAACATATAAATAACTATATGATAAGAAAATACATGATATGTTAAATAAAAAGTATATACAATATAATAAAATTAAAATTTATAGATAGTCTATCTCAATCAAATGTTAGATTGGAAATATTGATCCTTATATTTTCATAAGAGGTTCGTCATTCTCATATAAGTAAAATTAATTAAATAATTTTGTTTAAACAGTTTATACAATTCCATGATCCTTTAATGTAATGTGTGGATTTGGTTCATAAGAATTTAATTTATGGCATACATTTTAAGGTAATTTAATGATAATAATGAGTTACTATATAATAATGGTTATTTTTTATCTCACCCATATAGAAAATAATTCAAAACATAATTAGTATTTAACATATTATATTACCCATATTTAGGTATTTATATTCATTCGTAATGAAAATTATGATTTTGGTGTAGAATCATTCTTATAGGTGGTTGAACTATCCCAAATAGTTATATGTTATAGTAAATAATCGGTAATATTTTTTAATAATTTAATATTAATATCATTTCATATATGAATAATTGTGTTAATAAAATTTCAATATAGTATATGATCTGATTAATAAAGGGTTAATATGATAAGGTAATTGAAACAATTATGGATGAACAAGAAACTCACATTTATGTAATCAATCTTCCATGAAATGGGTTACTTTCAAAGGATGGATTATGCATCCTTCTTGGGACTAGGATCAACCTAAATTTGTATGAATACTATATGATATGGAATTATATATGGTATTCAAGAAAAAATGGAAAAATCTATTTTCATAGAGTCAATATAAGAGAGATCATCTTATATATAAAAATGATTGATATTTATTAGGAAGATTCTATTTGGTTAAAGTTATAGATGGAATTAGATGGATTCGTTCAGTTCGGTAAGGAAATGTTGGTGAGAATTTTATTATTGACTCTGCAACAAAAAATGACTTATATAATAAGTTTATATAATTAAAAATTTTAAAAATTTAAACAATTACATGTTTAACATTTTTACCTTATTTAAATATTTATAATGGTAATTATTTTTTTACTAAAAATCTATGATGAAAATTTATTGAAAATTTAAATCTATTAACTCAAAATATAGAATCAATTTATAGAGATAATAAATTTATTTTTTAAATGAATATATAATATACCAGAATTCATTTTTATAGAAAATTGACATTTCAAAGATTATATGTTATATATATTATTTCATTCCAATTACTAATTAAATAACTAATGATATTTTTAAACAGTGAATAATTACATTTTATTATAACCATCCTTTAAATGTGATCAATTTAATTATGATAAAAAATACACAATGCTTAGGAAAAAAAATCTTCTTCTTCTAAAAATTAATTTTTATCAAACTGTCTAAAGTATTAATATTCTAACCATTCAATTTTATTAATCCATTAGTATTATAATATTACATGTTATTTCATAGACACATCATATAGTACATTAATAATGATAATAATGATGATAATAATAATAATAATAATAAATGAAAAATAATATGTAGTGCCCATGGTCAGGTTGACCCGTGAGGGTTTGGTGAATCAATGGTTTACCTTTAACAAATTCTATCTTTTCTATTTATCCTCTGAACCTTTTAAGTTTATCGATCCACTAAGTGATATCCCATAGTCACAAATTTTATTAATAATAAATAAGGGAGAGTATAGGAAATGATGTTTACAATGTTCAGTACATGACCTACTCTTTTCCATGTTGGTTATTTCACACAATGTGGATTCACAAAAATAATATTATTTCAGTGAATAAAATGGTCAATATAGATTCACAATGTATCTCTTATGAATCTATATAGTAGGATCATTATCTTAAATCCTGCAGTATTACCAGAATTGATGCTATCCTACTCTAGATTCTACACTGAAGACTTCTTCTCCAAAATCACACAAGTGACTTCTTTCATTGAATCAAACCAAATAAATCCCCATTTCATCTAGGATTGATCCAATATTGGTCGATCTTATGATATTCCTCCATTAACATGTTGGATCACACATGACCACATACTTTTGATGTAATTTAAACAAGTACTATTTATGTCTATAGGTATCTTGATCATTTTTTATCACATATATCTAATAAGATTCATCAATGTGAAATATTATTGGGTTATAATTTCTTCTGAGGATGAAGTCATGGACTAACTAAACATTTTCTATTCGATCCACAAAAATTCTTCAAGAATATTGTATTTAATTAATATCTTGTGCAATTTAAACGCAATCTATATTATTAAATTCATAAAAGAATTTAACTCATATTAAAGATATTGAATATTAAATTTGACATCTGTCTCTAATTAGACGAACTTAAAGAATGAAATTCATGGAATTTCAAACCATAGATATTTTAATTATGACTTCTATTATATTATTCACTTCCCAATTATGTTTTCAGTATCTCTTATATTCCTTTGTATTTATGACACATGCATGTGATTCCATTTATGTGTACAATCTTCATAATTAATTTTACATGTATGGTTTGTGTGTATTAAATAAAAAATTATATGACATAGCTTTTTTTACAGTATAATGTGAAGCTCATGATCTATACACTTTTAGGATATCTTTTCACTCCCTTCACATAATGCATGTGAGGCTGGTAAGGGCTCCTCCATACTTTGCAAGATGTGATCATGTTATGTGATGTGTTCTTCACAATGAAATGTTTTCTTCACAAGATAATGGTGTTTTACATAGGTTCTTACTTCTTACCCTTTTGAAATAAACTATTTTCTAAGATCATCCACTTAATTACACTTTTCAAGGATGTTAGTCAACATATTTTCCCCATAGATGGTGTATGTGGGTCCTTTAAATGAAAATTTCTAGAGAGTTTCTTTGCGATACAATAATGATTTTTGTGTGTTCCTTCATGTGACAGTAGATATCCAAAACGATATATCCATTAATTTTTTTTGAAATTCAGGGTGCACTATGGGTATTCTTAGAGCAATTTTCATGACCAGTGACTTGTGAGTTTCTTATTCTTGATATAGGTTGTGTCCATATATTTCATCATAGGAAAGGATTTTTTAAAATGTTCTTTCTAAAACTCCCTAAAACACATATTGTATAATGAGTTATTATTTATAAGAGGTAAGGTTTCTGATGGTGTCACCTATTGTATTTCTCATAACAAAGGAGGTTATTTATGATATGGTTTGAGAGGAACTTGGTATATCCATGAAATTCTTCTCCAATTTATCCATTAGATCAAGGGATATGTGGGATTCTTATTCAAATTATTTAGTCACATGGTAAAAAACTATCATCCCCTAAAGAAATTGCTGAAATTATTTTTAGGGATATGAGAACTCCCCCCCCCTCTCATTATCTTAATTTTGATGAAACATCATAAAATTATTAAGAATAATTATTCATATAAGAGAGTTCCCCCTTTTATTGCCTTGTTGTGGGCCTTTTCCACCACTCCCATGGATCTCGGGAACTTAT
The DNA here is from genome assembly GCA_963277665.1 of Viscum album. NCBI lineage: Eukaryota > Viridiplantae > Streptophyta > Magnoliopsida > Santalales > Viscaceae > Viscum > Viscum album. The sequence goes on along the minus strand of OY728139.1, from coordinate 337,319,856 downwards.
TTAATGGATAATTCCTTTGACTTCTACATAAAAAACATAATAAATCACACAATCACATGATTGCTTATTTTTTATTTCATGATAACATCATTGATCATGAAATTAATCAGTAGACTTATTGATATTATATGTTATAACATCCTGATAGTACTGATTTATTCAAATGAAAATACATGGAAATGATGGAGGATCTCATGGTCATTATTATTCTTGTGATTACATTGAACAATTGCGATGCTAAGATGATTGTCTTCAAAACAACAAGAATTACCACCATTCTATCACATGATCATAAGATCATCACCTAACATCCTCACTCAATTTTCAATGGTTATTGTGATTGGTTCATAAGATGTTCCCTCATGCTATTTTTTTCTTCAATTCATGAAATACAATGATTCCATGCCTTTAATTAGTTTTTCCTTCATGTACCAAGCCTTCAACATGTCACGAACGATTGTTCAGTTGTCTCATTCTCATGTGGCTAGATGTAAAGAGGATGAAGTTGATGACACTATTTGAAATATGCATTTATGATTCCAAAATCTATGTGTGGGAGTTTAATGGAAGATTATTTAAAATATACATCATGAGTTTTGGATGGATATCTCAGATCTATTTCATCTAACAACCAGCATTATGTATGTTTTTTAAGGTGTGGTCATATTAATACACTCTTCATAGTCACAAATTGAATTTTCCTCCAGTATGGAGTGTGATATGAAAATCAACCGCTATCAATAGCGGCCAAAAATCATAATCCACCTCTTGTCATGCTGCCCTGCAATGTGGCTCCAATTATACTCCAATTTATTAGGGGACTTATACATGGGCATGTTCTTGTGAGATCCTACACCTACTCCTTCCACAAACTAGCTTGGACCAAGATGGATCCTTTGCGGTGTGTTTGACCTTTGGTTCCCACATGCATTAATGGGTTGATCAAGCCTTAGCTTCCATGGAAGTTGTCTCTAATTTTTATATGAGTCCAATTAAATACAAAGAAAATAATCTATGTATAGAAAAATAATCCTATACTCAGACAATATTCCAAAAAATCCCGCTGCATCTTCTATTCAACCATAATTCATTCATAAATAATTAATTTTTGAATGAACACCTTTTTATCTTTATGAAATATATAATTTATATTTCATGGCCTTCTTTAATATCCCAAAAAACTATGTTTCCTCCTTTGAAACATGTGTTTATTTTATGTTCCCATGAGAAAATATTTATATATATCCTAGGGAAAATGTACCTTCCATACATCAAATTCCATTATATTAATTCATAACAACAATCTATGAATATCCACTTTATCCACCATCACATATTGACTTAATCATAAAAAAATAAAATTTGGGCTCAACAATATTCTTCTTTGTATTTTGATGTAGTCATAAGTCAATATATGGTGATAACTTTCCTGCCTTATTTAAAATCAATATTAAATGGAAAATGGTGTCTTCTCAACTCATCATCATTTCTAAAACATTATCATATCCCTCATATGAAAATTTGACAATTACTTCTAAGAGATGATTTATCTCACATGGTTGTCTAAGAAAATATCCTTTAGTTAATCAACTCTAATTCTATATAGGATATCCGAGTCTATGAATGTTGGAGAAAAAACCATGGAATCCTAAGGAGTCCATAAAATACCATGCATCTCAAATCATATTATGAAATTATCAATTCTCATTAAAATGATTAGAAATAATATAATTTTATGAAATAATATATACGTAACATACAATAACAAACATTAGAAAATTATAGTGAAAATGATATAGATTCACCTTTTCCATTATCATGTAATCAATCATTCACTCCCCAATAATATATATGATTAATATAATTAATAATAAGAGAATAAATTGTGATCCGCATAACTCAGCTTAAAATTCTATAAAGTTGTTTACATATTTTACATTCATTATGGAGTGAAGATTTAATAACTCCATCTCGTAAATTCTCCCACTAAATGGATGCATCCACCTCATTCAATTCCCTACATTTAACACAAATTAAATTATATTTTATGGATTTAGGAGGGAAATTCTTGTTCATTTTGAGTAAAATCAAGTTTAAGAACAGTCGATCAACATAGGACTTGGTTTTATCCCATAACAAATCTTATATTGTGTGATGTGTCATTTTCCCTATCTTTATCTGGGGTTATGAGTTCTCTGGTACTTTCATTTTAATTTTAAAGAAAATCCCAATGACTAGGGGGATATCCTTATAATTTGGTAGAGCATGCTCATATTTAGCACTTAATACACACATGTCACCACCATTGCGTGGAATAGATTTTCCACCATAATTTCTTTTGAAACACACAATACGTTGGATTCACAATGTTTTATAGATTACTCTAATTTTTCCAATATTAATTGATTTGGATAGAATAATAGGCACAAAATTTTGACATTCTCTATCTTCTCATAATTTTCGCAAGACATGCCACCATTTTTTATTTTAGTCTCTTCCATTTATTATCATAGAATGTATGTAACATACCGGTTCCGGAAGCCACCCAGAGGCACCCCGTACCTGGTTGGTCACATGGCCTCAAGAACATTTCCAAAAATGCCAGAGGCTGTTGACTAGCAACGAGGGCCTTTGGTGAGATAGTGGGGAAACTATTCCCTCATTGGCAGAGTACACAACGGAAGAAAAATAAACATGCAATAGTGAAAGCAGTAATAACCAAAAAAATAATAGCGGAAGACTAAATCAACAACTGGAGCACATATGTATATATAAAATGATGCATGATACATAACTAGGAAAATAGCCAAACCAGTCACAATGCTGGAAAACTCTACAGTACAAAAACAAGTCCAAAACTAAAAGTAAACATCTCCTTAGCATCACGAGACAAAGCTCGGTCCCATGCTCTCCTACTCCATGCAATCAAGTTCCAGAAGTCGAAGGGCTCTTTCTCTTGTCTATACCTGCAACAACATAGTCTTCATGGGCCCAAAGTCATGTCCCAAATAGGATGTGAGATAGAATCCCAGTAGGCATTCACCTAAAGATCTGTGCCTAACAGTCAGTGAGTATATAGCAGGTAAAAGTACAATAAGCAGTAAAAAGCAACAGCAAGCAGTAGGCAGTAAACAGTAAGCGGTAAAACAAGATGATACATAGTATAAATCAATCCACAACCAATTAAAAACATTGAAACAAATAGATAATAAACTAGAAACCCTCTAGGAAGTACTCACAGCCATCCCCTCTGGTCCTATCCAAGAAGTACCACAACCCTCTAGGCAGTTCCCTCAGCCTAGCCCATCTGGCTTGGTCATACGAATTTATGAGACTCCCTGAGGAAGCACACTCAGTCAATTACCCTTATAGTCTGGGGTAGTCAGGTACTCTCTTTAGGAAGATCATGTGGTATAAACCTCTTAGCCCCAAGGTCTATAGACTCTCTGAGGAAGCTATCTCAGTCAATTCCTCCTATAGCCTCAGCTATACCACACACTCTCTGAGGAAGCTCACTCGGTCAATTCCTTCTCTAGCCTGGGAAGGTTCATAAAGAGATTCAAACAAGGTAGGATTCTATGAGGAAGATCACTTTGTCTACCCTCCTATAGTCTATAAAATCTAAGACTCTCAGGGAGCTCACTCGGTCCATCCCCTCTGTAGTCTGTAATATCTAAGACTCTCTCGGAAGCTCACTCGGTCTATCCCTTATAGTCTAAAGCTCTTGGTTCTCTCAGCCCCATTCCAGTAAGTGCATAATAATGTTATAAGGCCAAGTTACACCTATAGAGATACTTTTCTATCCAATGTACACCTATTGAGCTACTTAGCTAAACAGTCTACAAGGCAACAAGCATGTCACAAGTTTCACTTCAAACTATAACCGTAAGGCATAAATACAGGTGTAGAAGCCAAATGAAAACGAGACCCAAAATTCATAAACAAAACAAAGCAAGGGAGAAATACATCCAAGCACAACAAATTATACCCTAACATGGTCAAATTACTTCTACACAGGCATATAAGCAAGGCATGAAAAAATGAGGGCAAAAAGGTAAACACGCAATACCCCGTTCACGGGTGTTGGTGTAATTTGACCATAAAACTCAAAGACATTGAACTGTAAGGCACAAACTCCCAACCTCGAACTTAGGAGATTGATATAATTGAACCATGATGGCTAATTACCCCTAGAATGTCGTATATATGAGAAAATTCACAAAACATTCAACCTTAGATAACATGAGAAAGACGAAGAATTGGAATACTAGGATCAAGAAGAAGGAATAACTCACCATTGCACTTCCAACTCAATCGACTATGATTAAATTGGAGAACTTATGGAGAAATAGGGGCTCGGGGAAGATCCGGTCGTACAGGTCTCTCTCGGACGAACCAAACCTAGAAGAAGATGATTATCGCGATTAGGCGCGACCCTGGTCCGTTTAGTGAAAAAAGAGTGTATTTTTAAAGTACAGGACATGTAGTGGGTTTTTCCGTACTCCACCAAAATTGGCCTCCACATCACCCTTACACACCGTGTGTGTGGCTTGAGCATGGCCAGCACACGGCTTTGAGCCAGACATGAGTACACAATGTGTACTCAGAAAGTACACGGTGTGTACTACAAAATTTTCCCGAAACTCCATTTTTCATAAAAAATCTAGAAAAAGGAAAAGCGTACCTGACACGAAGATCTGAGTTCTTACAAACTTCCCCCCTTAAAGCAATTCGTCCCCAAATTTCCTTAGATGGGCATAGAAGAAGGATCCTCGAACAGTTCCGGCCACTGCGATTGAACCTCGGCCTCCCTCTCCCAAGTCTTGTCATATACTCGCCCGTGCTGCCATAGCACTCATACCTGAGGAACAGACCGGCCTCGGAGAACCTTCGTACTGCGATCGACAATCCAAATGTGATTCTCTTCAAACAACGCATCCACTTCGAGATCAACCTCTTTGGGTTGAAAGGCATGAGACGGGTCTGAAAAGTAAGGTCGGAGTTGAGAGACGTGGAAGACATCGTGCATGGCCTGGTACCTCTGAGGTAGCTGCAATCGATAGGCAACCAGCCCAACACTCTCCAAAACCTCAAATGGCCTGACGTACCATGGTGAAAGCTTACCCTGTCTCTGAATCCTCTTATGTCCCAACTTTTGTGCGAAATGCATGAATACCTAATCCTTGACCTCGAACTCCAAAGGTCGTCTTCGCTGATCAACATAAGACTTCTGTCGAGACTGTGCTATCGCCTTCCTCTTTCGAATCAACTCTATCTACACTGAGGTCTCCTGAACAAGACGAGGCCCTAGGAAAGCTGCCTCTCCTGCCTCCAACTAGCATAAGGGTGATCGTCATGGCCTACCGTATAGGGCCTCCTATGGTACCATCTGAATGGTCCCCTGAAAACAATTGTTGTAGGCGAACTCCACAAGAGTTATATGCTTCTCCCAAGAATCAATGAAGTCTAAAATTCAAGCTTGGAGCATATCCTCAAGCACCTGGATTGTGCGCTCGGACTGACCATTAGTTTTGGGATGGTATGTTGTACTCAAAAGTACCTGTGTGCCCAAGGATTTCTGAAGTACCTTCCAGAACCGAGAGGTAAAGCACGCATCCCTATCTGAACCAATGGAGTGTGGAACTCCATGTAGACGTATAATCTCTCAAATGTACAATCGTCCTAGATCATCAACATTGAAGGTCTCCTTGACTGGTAATAAGTGTGAAACCTTCGTAAGCCTGTCGACGACAACCCATATAGCATCACTTCCCCGAGATGACCTTAGTAACCCAGTCACGATGTCCATCGTGACATCGTTCCACTTCCACTACAGAATGGGAAACTGCTGTTAAAGCCCTTCTGGTCACTGATGCTCTGCTTTGACTTGCTGACAAGTAGAACATCTCATGTCCAAACCAGCAACATCTCTCTTCATACCTAGCCACCAGTACTAGCGATGAAGATCCCGATACATCTTGGTGACGCCATGATGTACTTCCCAAACCGAGGAGTGAAAATCCCGCATCATCTCCTCACGTATGTCTGATGGAACTCATACACATCCCTGGAAATGAAAGATCAAATCCTCACCTATTGTCCATCTAGGTAGAGGGTCCCCTCATGACACACTCTCCCACATGACTAATGCCTATGAATATGATAGTTTCCTCATTCGTTCCCGATCAAGAAGTGAATAGGTAATAGCCACAGATGAAAGAAAGTTCTATCCCTGCCTATCGTGCACCTCCAGATGCATCTTAGAGAACAGATCCATAAGCATCCATTCACTTCTAGCCTCTTGAACTGCCTGAATCTATGTTCGTCTGCTCAACGCATCTGCCACTGCATTTTCCTTTCCCAACATATAGGCAAGCTTGATGTCAAAGGACTAAATATAATCGACCCACCAGCACTATCTCAGATTCATATCACGCTGAGTGATGATATACTTGAGACTCTTGTGGTCATTGAAAACCAAAAATTGCTCTCCCAAAAGATAGTGTCTCCAACAATGTAAGGCATGAACAACTGCTGCCAACTCCAGATCGTGCGTAGGGTAATTCCTCTCGTGTGGAATCAACTGCCGAGTCCCATATACAACAATCCCATCTCCCTACATAAGAACTTCTCTTATCCCTATACCTGAAGCAACACAGTAAACAGTGTATCCCTTTCCTGGCTCTGGAAAGACTAGTATCGGTGCTGACATCAACCTCCCTTTCAGATTTTGAAAGGATGACTCACAAGAATATGACCATAAAAACTTCACCCCCTTTTTGGTCAGACCTGTCAACGGTGCTGCTAGGCGTGAGATGTCCTGAATGATGCATTTTTAGTACCAAACGAGCCCTAGGAAACTCTGCACCTCAATAACGTTCATCATTTTCTCCGAGTAAACTACAGCTCTCACCTTCTCTGGGTCCACTCACACTCCTGTCTCTGAGATAACATGACCCATGAAGTGAATCTGATCTATCCAAAAGTGGAACTTTGAGAGTTTACCATAGATCTGATTCTCTCTCAGTGTACTCAGAACGATCTCAAGATGTGTGTCATGGTCGTGTCGAGTGTGAGATTACACCAAGATATCGTCCATAAAGACCACGACAATAGAGTCCAAGGATATAACACTTGGTTCATCAGTGCCATGAAGACTGTAGGCGCATTAGTAAGACCGAATGGCATGACTTTATACTTGTAAAAACTATACCTTCTCCTAAAAGCTGTCAGAGGTATATCCGATGGTCTAACGTGAAATTGATGATAACCGGACCTCAAATCAATCTTCGAGAACATCTGGGCTCCTCAAAGATGATCAAAGAGGACATCGATCCTCAGCAAGGTATATCTGTTCATGACCGTAAACTGGTTCAGCTTCTGATAATCCACATGATGCCGAAGGGTACCATTTTCCTTCTTCAAAAACATGATAGGCTAACCCCAAGGAGAGGTACTGGGTTAGATGAAACCCTTTTACTGCAACTCTTCCAACTAATTCTTGAGCTCCTTCAACTCAGGTTTAGCCATCTTATAAGGAGTAATGGACACCGGTGCCGCTACTGTCATGAGATAAATCGAGAAGTCTACCTCACGCTCTGGAGGTAAACCTGAAAAGTATTCTGGGAATACATCCTTGAAACAATCCACCACTGGAGGAAAGTCTAACTGTGAAGTCCCATGGTCATCCAGAAAATTACTGGAAATCTGGGCTGTAACGTCCCCTAGCCCATGATGCTCTGGTCCTTCTCCGCCCACCTGGACATCCCACTCGCCTCTATGAAGGAAAGATCTTCCCTCTGGTGATATGTAACTCACCCTGCCGTGATAGCAATTAACAATTTCCTGGAATGGAATTAACCGGTCCATCAAGAGAATGACATCATAGCCCGTCATCTCTTGGACACAGAGGTCCCATAAGAAATGATACCCTACATCCTCAAGAGGGCACTCTATGCACTGACGTACGCTAGATGTCCTCATCCTCAAAGGTGTGAATAGAGTCAACAAGTCGGTAGACGAAAAGATACAGAGCCCAAGGCTCTCCATGACAACAACAAGGATAAAGCTATGGGAAGCACAGGTATCAAAAATAACTGAAGATAAAACTTAGGCTACTAAGATTGTACATTGAACAGTTGAAGGGTTGGCATCCTGCTTTTGATATGTCTGCTCCAGGGCGAAGGACTGGCCTTCACCGCGGCCTTGCGCCCCTAGCTAACCACTCTGAGCTGATCCACTCTACGGTTGCTGATGACCTGGTGACTGACCACCATGGCCGCAACCTTCACCTCGACATGAATGGCTGGAAGAACTACAATTACCTTACTGGTGGGAAACTGGTGAAGCATATCCAGAATGCGGGGTCATAGAGGAACCCCTACCACTAGCTGAAGGTGAGAATATGTGACAGAAATGCTTAATATGTACCATCTTGTCGCATGAACAGAACTCCATTGGATCCTTCTGGAACTGAGGCCTAGTACGCCCACTCTTAACACACTAGTAGCATACAAGCTGGCTGCCAGAGGATGCATCCTGCGAACCTCAAACTACATGAGAAGACTCTCTGCAACGCTTCCTACTATCCATAGGAGGAACAACAACTCTGGATATCAAACCGCCCTGGATCACTGCTCCAGAATCTCTCAGATTGCGCTCAGTGATTAGCGCATGGTTGATGGTGGAGGATATTGAAGTCAAATGGAAGATATTCACTTGGGAATGGAACTCCTGCATGAGACCTTCTTCAAAACTTCTTAGCAAGGAACAACTCATCAACTGCTTAGATCTGTGTAAAATGTTGTATCTCAGTGAAGCGGGATGAGTACTCCATAATAGAGAGAGTACATTGATGCAGACTCATAAACTCCCGGGCTCGATCTTCCCTCAGGGTCTCCGGATAAAAGTAGTCAAAGAAGGTGCGTCGAAACTCATCCCAAGTCATATCCTGCTGACACCCTAACTATGAGATCACCTCTCACCACATCTTGGCGGTGTCCTGGAGTATGTAAGTATCCAGCTTTTCCCTTTTCTCTGGAGGGATCTCTAGGTTCTCAAAGAAGGTCAGTGTGGCCTATATCCATGACTCTGCAGCCTGGGGTCCTCAATCCATTGATAAATTAGGAGGATTCTGGTGCTGGAAAACCAGCTTCAACTCATCCATCGACGGGGTAGGAGGCAGCGCTCCTTGGAAGGATTGTATCATCCTTAGGAATTCCTCCCAGAACTATGCATCAGTGCCTGTAACTGGTATGACAGCCAGTGCCAAGGATGTCTCGACTGGAGGATTGGAAGGAAGTCCCTGATGATCCATATCTGGCATCTAATCACTGCCTGACGACATACGTACAACCGGAGGACGTCTCAGAGGAAAATATCTGAATGATCAAAAGAATACCTTATATCGGAAAACAAGTACAGAGAACACAAGAGAACAAAATTGGAACAACGAAAGAAAAACACACAAGTTTACATAACACGACTACATAGTGTGTATAGAAACTACAAGGCTTGCCTTTTTAAGCCACTGACATGGGCGTCTACCCCTACCCTACAGGTCGTGTAACGCCTCAAACTACACGGCGTGTTGACCCAACCCATGGTGTCTACTTGGAATCTTTTCCCCGGCCCGAGTCTCCTTACACGACCAATTCACGTGGTTTAAACTATCCTCAGACTACATGGTGTGTTCCCTAGGGACATGGCGGGTACTAGACATTGACTTGGAGGTCCGTGTTGTTAGTTACATGACCATCTATATGGATGGACCTTACACGACGTGTTCCGAACAAGAACAATGTGTATTGGGGAAGGTGACACCATCCCATCTTTGTCGTTACATGGTCTGGTACCTGGCCAGGACTACAATGCGTGTTCCAAACACAACACAACATGTCTAAGAGAAGGACACACCGACCCGTGTTGTTCGTGACACCATCGGGTACGTGGACAGAACTACACATCGTGTTCCTTTACAACATGGCATGTTCTTCTCAAGATTCCCCTACCCGTGTTGTGATTGACACAGCTGGGTACAAGGCTCTACACTACATGGCATGTACATACAGTACATGGCGTGATCCTGACATTATTTTCACAACACTGTGTTCCTGTACATACAGTCCGTAACACAGCCTAAAAACTACACGGCGTGTAACTAGAAATTACATGCTGTGTATTTTGGGTTTTTTCTAGGCAGTAGCATAGAAACTGCACAGAATTCCAGAAACATGGAAAACAAGGCAAAGAGGTGCCAAATTCTGATATGTGAGGGCCCATACTCCTCGAGAATCAAAGCTTGGCATACCCTACTGTCATGTACAAGAGAAAAGAAGATAATAATCCACCAATTTCCGATTTAAGAGGGACCATAACACCTCAAGAACCAAAATTTGGCATTCATTTAGACATGTACAATACAAACAATTTTCTAGCAAGAAGCATAGATTCTATCAGGAATCTATCACAACAACATGCATAATGTACACAACACCTATCCAAATAGCATGAAATCACTAATGCACCCTAAATGGCATGGAACGAATGCATGTCATGTGATTTCTACAAGTGCATATATGATGCATGAGATGGAATACCCTCATCTCATCGGGTTGCGTTAGAAAAAGAACCATAATATAAAAACAATAACAGTAAAAAGCATGTGAATCGGTCTAGGTGAAATCATATCAACCTTAAAATCATAATCTAGAAAACTACAATAAACGACGAAGTATGGATTTTCCCTGTACACAGGTTAGCTACTCCCAGGCACAACTTATTACCAAGTACCGAATATGTCCTATACCTGGCTAAAGTCTCCATATAGTAATGCAATAGAAAGAATCCCTCTGATACAACTTTGTAACGTCCTGGTTCCGGAAGCCACCTAGAGGCACCCCGTACTCGGTTGGTCACATGGCCTTAAGCGCATTTCCCCAAATGCCAGAGGCTACTCACTAGTAGCGAGGGCCTTTGGTGTGATAGTGGGGAAACTATTCTCTCATTGGAAGAGTACATAGGAGAAGAAAAATAACCATGCAATAGTGGAAGTAGTTATAACCAACAAAATAATAGCGAAAGTATAAATACATAACTGGAGCACATATGTATATATGACATGATGAGTGATACATAACTATGAAAATATCCAAACCAGTCATGATGATGGAAAACAATACAGTACCAAAAAAAGTACAAATATAAAAGTAAACAGCTCCTCAGTATCTTGAGCCAAAGCTCGGACCCATGCTCTCTTGCTCCAAATAATCAAGTTCCAGAAGTCGAAGGGCGCTTTACCTTGTTTATACCTGCAACAACATAGTCTTATTGGTCCCAAATGCATGGCCCAAATAGGGTGTGAGATAAAATCCCAGTAGGCATTCACCCAATGATCTGTGCCTAACTGTCAGCGAGTATATGGTAGGTAAAAGTACAATAAGTAGTAAGCAGTAATAGCAAGCAGTAGGAAGTAAATAGTAAGCGGTAAAACAAGATGATACATAGCAGCAATCAATCCAAAAACAATCAAGAGCAGTGAAATAAACAACTAATAAATAGGAAACCATCTGGGAAGTACTCGCAGACATCCCCTCTACTCCTAATCAAGATGTACCACAACTCTCTGGGCAGTGCACTCAGCCTAACCCCTCTAGCATGGTCATACGAATTTTAGAAACTATCTGGGGAAACGCACTCGGTCAATTCCCCTTATAGTATAGGGTAGTTGGCGAATCTCTTGAGGAATATCAAGCGGTCTAACCCTTCTAGTCCATAGGTCTAGAGACTCTATTAAGAAGCTATCTTAGTCGATTCCTTCTATATCCTCAAGTATACCACATACTCTCTAAGGAAGCTCACTCGGTCAATTCCTCCTCTATCCTGGGTAGGTTCTTAAAGAGATTCAAACAAGGTAAGACTCTCTGAGGAAGCTCACTCGGTCTACCCTCATGTAGTCTATAAAATACAAGACTCTCTGGGAGCTCACTCGATCCATCCCCTCAGTAGTCTGTAATATCTAAGACTCTCTGGGAAGCTCACTCTGTATATCCCTTATAGTCTAAAGCACCAGGTTCTCTCAACCCCGTGCCCATCAGTTAATAATACTGCTATAAGGCCAAAGTACACTTATAGATCTACATGGCTAACCAAGGTACACCTATAGAGATACTTATCTAATCAGTCTATAAGGCAACAAGCATGTCACAAGTTTCACTTCAACCTATAACCGCAAGGAATAAATACAAGTGTAGCAGCCAAAGGAAAATGAGACCTAAAGGTCATAAACAGAACAAAGCAAGGGAAAAATACATCCAAGAACAACAAATTATCCTCTAACATGGTCAAATTACCAGTACACATGCATAAAAGCAAGGTAGGAAAACAGCGAGGGAAAAAAGGTAAACACTCAATACCCCATTCACACGTATTGGAGGAATTTTCACATAAACTCAGAGACATTGAACGTTAAGGTACAAACCACCTACCTCGATCCTAGGAGATCGGTATACTTGAACCACGATGTCTAACTCCCCCTACAATGTCGTAGATCATAGAAAACACACAAAACATTCAACCTTCGATAACTTGAGAAAGGGGAAGAATTGGAAAACAAGGCTCTAGCAGAAGGAAGAACTCATCATTGCGCTTCCAACGCAATCGACCATGCTCGAATTAGAGAATGGACGGAGAAGTGGGGGCTTGGAGAAGATCTGGCCATACAGGTCACTCTTGGATGAACTAGACCTAGAAGATGATGATTATCACGATTAGGTGCGACCTCAGTTAGTTTAGTGAAAAAAAAGAAAAATACACGATGTGTATTTTTAAAGTACACGGCGTGTAGTGGGTTATTCCGTACTCTGACAAAATCAGCCTCCACGTCACCCCTACACACTGTGTGTGTGGCCCGGGAATGTCCAGCACATGGCTTCAAGCCGTATAAGAGTAAACAGTGTGTACTCATAAAGTACACGGCGTGTACTTAGAAATTTTCCAGAAACACCATTTTCTTAAAAACTCCAGAAAATGGAAAAGAGTACCTGAAACAAAGATCCAGGTTCTTACAAAGTATTTAATAAAAGTCTTGTTATTCATTGCAGGAATATATTCCCTTTTTTTACATCTTCCACTATCTTATTTTAAGCATTCATATCTATTTTTTATGGTTTGGTGATTTATAGTCACAACATTCTTTCGCTAAGAATCAAATTTCAATTTTTCACCATGAATCCTCCTTAAATAATTATTATTTTCGATGAATGTCATGTTATAACAAAAAATTTAGGATTTAGTTTCATTAGTTCCATAGTACCAGAAAAAATATTGAACTTAAATGTTCAACCATGATATATATTTTTCAAGGAATATTTTTTAATGTGCTTACTGAAACAGAGTCTTCTATTTTCTATAAGATAATGATTTTATTGAAACATTTCTTTCTCCAGTTGATATATAAGAGGATATATCATTTTTATTCTTGGTTATAGTTGTAATAACTCTAATATTATCCCATTATCATCTAAAAAATGACATCTTACACCCTTTTCATACCTTCCTTACCTTTTTCATGGGGTTCTCTTCAAATCATCATATGATTTGTACATGATAGGTGCGTTCTAGATCTTATCATAATAGTGATCACTTATATTACATCATTAATAGATCCCATTAAAGTGTTAAAATATATTCATTGTAGATAGATTCATTTTATATTAATTTTTATTCTCTGGTACAAGTTTTCTCTTTTTGTCAGCTTTACTCACCATAAATGTAGGCATTATATAATTTTCATGGAATTTAATGTTATTATATCAGTAAAAATAATCATTACCAAAATTTCAAAAATTTCCAAATTTTCCAAATATCCTTATTATTTTCTTTTATGTTTTAATAATTTAAATATCAAAAATCGCAAACCATTCTACTTTTGAGTGAAACCACCACACATTGGAATGAATCTAGGGGAATAGTTCATCATACTTCATTTCACAACATCCCTTCATATGGTGTATTTAGAAAAACATTTTCTCTTATATAATTTTCAATTGGTTGGTTTGAACTTCGTAACAGGACATGAAACATCATTAGTACCTAAAAGGTTTATAGGAAATGTGGTACCTTCTTCTTGAGTATGACACCATTTGATTATAGGATGATCTCTGTAATTTATAAATTACTTATTTTTTAAATAATCATTAGTCAATGAATCTATTATCTTAATTATTTTTGACATTTTAGCTTGTGGTGATTCCTGAATTTTTAATATAACATCAATCTTTAATCACTTCATGTTGAGGTATTTTTTAACATCCTCAATCGATCCCATGTTGCCTTCCAAATCTTCCTTCAACATGTGCAACTCTTCTTCATGAATTCTTATTTATTGGAGAAATGGATTGTTAGGCCCCTTTAACGTGTTATATCTATCTTCTAATTAAATTTTTTGACAACCCTAGAAACATTGTTCATTTTTTTAAATGCATAGAAATATTATAATAAAATAATATAAAATGCTTATTTCTCTCAAAAACATTATTATAATCCTTCAAAAATTTCATCATATCATTCATTGTAAATAAAATCTTTTTCATCTTTTGAATTCAAACATATTATGAGAGGTTTGGATATCCCATATCATTTATCTAGTTTCTTTTATATAGAATTTCACATTTAGTCTAATTATAAATTTTCATCCTAATGACTCTTGACACCTACACAAATATTCATTATAACTTCATTTAGAACTTTGTTTAGGTTTTATTTAAATTCTTTGAGTAGACCACTATGTGATCTTCTATAATAACATTTTAATCAGTATGTATTATAAAATTAAAAATAAATAGAGTCCTTTAAACCATATTTATTATCTTCACATAGAGGTATATCAATCTATTTTGTAGGAATCTTCTTCTACATTCTTTTTAATCTCTTTTTCAAATGTTCTAAGTCATAGTATAAATATACATATTATTATTCCCATGAGTTACTAAATTTTACTAAATTTGAGGAAGATCACTCATTTCATAAAAAATTCGCTTCATAAAAATTATATTGGATCCTTAGAGGTGACATAAGCTCTGATAGAACTTGTAGTTCCATAGCCCGAATTGACCACTGAG
This sequence comes from Viscum album, assembly GCA_963277665.1. Taxonomy (NCBI): domain Eukaryota; kingdom Viridiplantae; phylum Streptophyta; class Magnoliopsida; order Santalales; family Viscaceae; genus Viscum; species Viscum album. The sequence continues at coordinate 337,304,737 of OY728139.1, read as the reverse complement.
AGGGGGAGGGGGTATATCAGTGGATTACATTTTAAATATTTTTCTTTGAATTTAATTTTTTTACCTGCTATGGTTATATATCTACTCATTGATATCTCCGAGTATAATGTTTTTACGAATTATTAATATATATCAAAACACATGATTTTGACAGGGTTCAATAAAAAAGCCATAATCCTTGCCCTATTTTGTATTCCCAAAAACATAGATTCTACACTATAATATTTTATTTGTTATTAAAATGGTTGATAAATAGTAAAATTATATCTCTCCCGAATCCAGAAAAAAGTTTTTTTATACTTCATCGCATGGTGTTACAAAAATATTTATTATCCTGCTCCAGATTCCACATTGAGGACTTCTTCTCCTAAATCACACAACTCATGTCTTACTCCAGCTCCAACCAAATAATTAATCCTTTCTTTATGTCTTGATCCACGCTATTTTAATCTAATTTTCTTCCTCTTTGATAATATTGGATAAAATATTCCCATGTACTCTTCATGTAACATCAACAGTTACAACTTGAGACTTTTTGTATTTATCATTCAATTATGTGTGTATTTATTACAGAAACCATCTTCAATAATATTATATTTATGAAATATCTTGCCTAATGTCTGCTATAATCTATATTATTGAAAAATAAAACACTATAAAGACATATAAAATATATTCTAATATTATTTCTTACTTCAGTTTCAAATCATAAAAACATCATGCATGAATTTCATGATATCTAAAACCATAGCACATTAAATTATGATATCTATTACATTATTCAATTCTAAAATATGTTTTCAGTAACCTTTCACATGCTTGTGTATTCATGAACACATTATTGTTGTTCCTCTTTATGATCATTATCTTCTCAATTAATTATGAATGCATTGGTTTCACATATTTCATGAAACGTGATCAAACTTCATTTATTTACTATATCATTTTAACTATATGATCTATATAAATTAATTGGATCTAATCACTCCCTCCACATAATAAATGTGATACTTGTAAGGTATCCTCCATTCTTCGCATAATGTTACCATGCGATGTCATGTTTTCATCAGGAAATCCAATACGCGATTCACCAGACCAATGTGTCGTCCATGGGTTCCTACTTCTTAAATTTGTTAAATAAAATAGTTCAAGATATACTCCTCTTACTAAGACTTCAAAAGGGTGTCACATGACACCTTCTTCACATCAGTGGTTTCTATGGGTCCTTCACAAGAGAAGTGCCTGTAATTTCCTTCGTGAGACAATAATGATTTATATCTGTTTCTTCACATGATAGTAGATGTTTGTAGATGTCTATTCTCACATTTATTCATAAATCCATGTGTCTCAGGGGTACCGCATAAACACTATTCAAGACCTATTACATGTGGTTTTCCTCAACATAACATAGGTTATTTTTACAACTTGCTCTATATGATAAGTGTTGTTAAAATATATATTCGTAACCTATTAACATGACCACGTGTATTGTGATTTCCTTTTTACATGACATCATGTGTCCATTATTTTTAAATCATTTTGTTCATGTAACCGACCATGTTCTTTGTGAGATGGTTTTCATAAAGTTCGGTATTTCTATAACGTACTTCTAAAATTATTTAATGGAATCAGAGAATTCATGCGATTATTATTTTCATGATTTAATAAAAATTAAACAAACTAACTTCACATAAAATAATTATGAAGATTATCTATTGTGTATAAGATATCTCAATAATTATTATTCTCTTGATTTTTCATTATCATCTTCCTTCGGTTGAGAATTAGTATTATAGAGGAGATGTCCCCATATTTTTGTGACATATCGAAGACCTATTCAACTAATCCTAATAATAAAGAGATATCCTTTAATGTTTGAGGCTATCTACTTCTCCATAAAACATTGATTACATCACATAACCAAAATATTTATTCTTCTTCTTTACATGATCACATAGTTGATCTTTTGTTACCTTAGTATTATTATTTTTATGTAATGTGATAACATCCGGATAATACTGATGTATTCAGAAAAAAATATTTTTCATAAGATAGAGGATATTGTTTTCATTCATCTTTTTATGATTCCTTCTATTTTTTATGTTATAGTGATTGTATTCAGTCCATCATTCGCTATCTCCCATATGTCACTTGATTGTAAGATCATCATGTGACATAACAACTCAACTATTTTGGTTTCTTGTGATATTTTAATGTGAAACCTTCTTCTTTTTTATTTCTATCTTTGAAAACATGAAATATAATGATTACATGACATTATTTGCTTCATACTTCATGTATTAATAATTCTCCAGGTCGATAGAGATCGGTTGGTTGAATCAAGCTAACAGAAGTTGATGTTAAGAAGAAATATACAACAAAACTATTTTACATATGCATGGATGATTTGAAAATTATTATGTGGGAGTTTCCAAAGATCTTATTTCAAATAAATGGTTTGGAATTTTGATGGCTTTATCATATTTAATTCCTCTAATTCTCAATATTATTTACAATGTTTTAATTTGGGGAATAGTATCACACTCTTCAAATTCCCACATCGAAATTACTTATGGTCTAGGGGGTAGAATAAAAATCAATCACTATCATTAGAGGTAAGAAAGCCCAAAGCACATACCTCTAATGATAAAACCAAAAGTATATAAGAATAACAAAAGGATGAAATAATCAACATTATTATTTTATATAAATAATTTATTGGAAATAATAACAATAAAATAATAAAATATTATAGAAATATTATAAATATCTAGAACAAAAATTGTAGAATATGATGAATGATTTTAGGGATGAATGTAAGGATATATATAGTAATATAATGTGTATGTTATATATATATATGTTGTTTGGTTTTATGTTATTTGAATTTATATTCATTGGATATATTAATATTAGATATACGGTCATTGAATATATGTGCTCAAGTGTTGATATGAAATTGGATTACATGTGGTTTGAATATTTTTTATATGATTCGAATTAAATACTTAGATATTTGTATAATTATAGAAATATAATTCTAATCCTTATATAATATGCCCAGAAAAACTTCTCTCAACATTTCTTTAACAATAATCCATGCATAAGATATCTTTTTTAAGGACTATCTTTTAATAATAATACAATTTTTAATTCCTACATCATAGCCTTATTTATTATTAAATACAAAAATCTTTTCTCCTTTGAAGAATTTCCTTATCATTAAGAACAATTCAAACAATCATTACACTTAGAGAAGGAGATTTGTTCTAGTGTGACATCCAATTCAATTTGATTAATCCATAAATTTCTCTAAGAATTTCCACTTCATAAACCATCTTGTATTGACTTATTAACAAAAAATGGCATTTAAGTTAAACTTATATATCATTTTATATTAAAAATGTTTTAATTATTATATTTTTATTTCACTTTATTATTATTTATTATCTATTAATTATATTATTTTTAATTTTTTACTAAAAATCACACAACCTTAATGTACCTATTTGATACACATATATTCAATGACCATATATCTAATATTAATATATCCAATGAATATAAATTCAAATAACATATGACCAAACAACATATATATATAACATACACATTATATTACTATATATATCCTTACATTCATCCCTAAAATCATTAATCATATTCTACAATTTTTGTTCTTGATATTTATAATTTTTCTATAATATTTTGTTATTTTATTGTTATTATTTCCAATAAATTATTTATATAAAATAATAATGTTGATTATTTCATCCTTTTGTTATTCTTATATACTTTTGGTTTTATTTCTTTTGTAATTTTACAAATTATGTTTCATTTCATATATTGTAATATATTTCATTTTATATTATAATATAATTTCACGATGAAATAAATCATTCTTAATTTTTTTAGTTTTTTTTTGTATCAGAATTCATAAAAACAAATGATTTATTTAATGTGAAATACATAATAAAATCATGGTGTTTTACACCGATCCATCTATGACCATATCTCTATGAAACCCAAAGGAAAAGATGGTCATACACTTTGAGTTTCATAGGTCATCTTCAACGATTAATATAATATTTTTTTAGATTTTAGTTTTTACTAATCATTTATAAATCAATTTCACTTGTTATTTTATCTATTTCCTCACACTTGGATTGATCTGGGATGACTCATCTATTTCAATCCAATATTGGGGATAATAGAAAATCCTCACATGAGATCACAAACTGATCAATTTCAAAAAAAGATTATTGTTTATTTGTTAGATAATTCTTCAAATGAGTGGTAATCCAAAAAGAATACACAAAAACCAAGAATTTACTATTAATATATACCCTCTATTATTTTAATGGTTTGATATAAGTAGACATCAATTTTATAGTAAAATTAAGTACCCAATTACATTCAAGAATCCGATGCCCAACAAATACCCTACCAAAACAAATATGGGAACTTCAAGTCTCTATTATAGATGATATTAGATTACACACCATGAATTTTTACAATCTATTAGATATTCAAAATCCCATTTTAATCAAAAAATATATTTTTGATTAAATAAATGACGATCTTATTCAAACAATTCATGATCCCTCAATGTATTTCTTAACATTTAGATGAACATTGTAGATTACTCAAAAATTAAATAGCAATCTCATTCTATTTCCATACCAGTGAAAAAGGATTGTAAAGAACACCTAAAAATATTTTCTTCTAAATTTGTACATTATTCTAAATAAATCACATATAGAAAACCATGTAATCTTCTTATTTATACATTGCCACTGGACTGGGGGGGGGACATCACTATACATCATCATGAATCCAGGATGTATAGGACATTAAAGAGTGTGATAAGACTTTATATTTTATTATATCATACCAATTGGGGCAATAATTATACCACTAAGATATAAATATAATGTGGTATCTCGAAACTATCCATTGAGGATCTCCCCACCAACTTGTTTGTCTTCAATAACGATATATTTAAGATCAATGATCTAGAACTCCATGATTCACACTATAATAAATTAAATAATATTGATGGGGTATAAATGAAACCCATTATGATACTCGATCACACACAAATAGAAAACCTCAAAAATTGATATAAACTACTATTCATTCTTTTCTTCTTACAGTTCTAATGGTAAATCCTCATTAAAAGAGAATCAAAAATCAATCTTTCTTTCTCAAGAGTATAAATTTTTTAAATCATATTAATGATGTTACTAGACCCAATGTAACTACAATATATTCATAACCTCTAGGGAAAATATGTACTTATGGATTTCATAATTATTAAATTCCATTATGTGCTCATGGAATATGTATTTTCTCTTACAAATTAATGTATAAAAAATAGGAAACAACTTTAAATCATGGTTATGGTAGTTAATTTCATGAGGATATTGGTTCATAGAACTATATTTCCTTACCCAAGGATCCCAGTATATAACACAAGAATGTGTTATTGTTAATGAGTCATACTACACATCAAATATTAATCATATTTTAGGTAGTGTGAGAATTTTAGTTTTGGTCAACAAATTTGATTATCTCTTTGAAACAAACATTTCATTGGTTAAAACAAATATATATAATTTCATTCTTTTTTTAAAACAATAATTAAATCATAATTGATAAAATTACAAAAAATCTTACAGATCTAGGAATCTCTAATATTTTTAGAAGAATTGAAGGTAACCTTCTCGACATCATGAATCCTAGATTTTTTGGTTCCACTAATATACTTTCTTCCAAAATTACAGGTATATGGAACCTTATTTTGAATTACCAAAATTAGTATTTAATGATATTAACATATAATTAGTATTCACATACAGTATCTATGATAATTTGAATTTGTAAACTACATTCATATCATGAATTATAATATAAAATGATATAATTGATTGAGAGTATAGTATAAGTCTATAAATGGATTAAATATTTGGTTCATCATTTTTATTAACATATTCAGATCATTAGACAAACCAAATAGAATAAATGAAAATTAATAATTTATATACAAAATACAATAATTGATCATTGGAATATATTAATACTTTAATCAAATTTGATATTGACATTAACGAAGCAAGTTAATTTACAACTAATTTTATCACTTTAATTGATCAAATATAACATTAACTTTTTGTAAATAATATCAATACCTAATAATTACTTGATTCGTCTTCCAATAGTTTATAAATAAACATAGACATGGATTTGATTGATTTGGAATGATTTATATAGGACCCTTAAAGGAATGGCTTAAATTTTTTACATTTTTTTCTCATGATCATACCTATAGATATTAAATTTCCATACTTATGTTTGTTTTGTATGATATATAGAAACTTTCATATGTTTCATTCGAGATAAAAAATTAAAAATAAACACCATTTCCCATTAGGGAGGAAATCTTGAGAAATATTAAAGAACCATGTTAGGAATATGGTCTACCATGTGAGTTAAATACTATCTCTCTTTAGATTAATATTCTATAAGGACAATAAAATCAATTTTAGTGATGACCTTCCCCACTTTACCCTATAAAATATCTACCTTACTATCCTAATACTCCAACTCTCCATAGAGGGTATATTAAATTCTAGTAGGAGATGAGAAGGATATTGCCCTGTTATAATAATCAATACAGGGTCAGAACTGGGTTAACAAGTATATCCCTATGATGATATAAAAGGATATCATATTAAAAATAAATAGAACTAAAATGATTCACACAGGATATGACTACCATGAAAAAAATAAACGCTTCCCCTCTTGAACTATTATATTCCCTTGAAATGTATTAAGACTTATAAATTTTTTTGGTATTTATATTTTGAGTATTATAAAAAAATATATTTTATCAAAGGTAAATTAATGTGAATAATCTACACTGAATAAGGTATATTCTAACGTAGAATATTTCAAAATATTACTTCTAAAAGTAGAAGTTCCTTCTCTTGTATTGGTAGTATATTTCTTTACATTAAAGACCCTATATAAACCCTTATAGTAAACTAGATATGGAAATACATACATATAAATTTTCATAGAAATAGATCATATCTAATTGTAAAATAATCATAATCTAGTAGATCCTTTAAAGTTTAGTAAACTACATCTAATAGAATATGAAATAGATTGTGTTTATGAAAAATGGATTTTATATGGTTTCTACCCCCCACATTAATGTTCACATCATCGTAAAAATTTGAAATGATGGTTACACTAACCTCAAGTACATCATTAATTTACCTCAAATTTATTGTTTGGTTGAATAAAGCCTTAACACATATACTAAATACACTGAATGGGTCGTCTTATTGATTTTTGAGATGGCATCACACTATTACCTAACTCCCCTAGAAAAATCCCATCTACTAACATCCTCTCATTTGTATTTTTTACCATATGAAGAACTATCACTTATGGTTTATCTAGTTGGAGATGGAGGAGTGGGAGAGGAACCCTATGGCGGCGCATGGAGCTTGCGGCCGCTGAGAACATCCCCATAGCCTCAATATATACTCATATGTTCCCAATCATCATGTCAAACGACATCAGTCGATTTCTGTGGTCCAAGAGAGTTATTCCAAAAAATTATTCACTCCACACGCTAGTTCTTCAGGGGAATCATTTTCATTCTTCAGGGATCAGATTGGCTATCATATCATTAGGAAAGGTTCAACGGCACACGTATCAGCCTCTGATGGAGCTATTTCTGAGAGAATTGAGCTTTGTAAGTTTTCTTTTATATCAAGTATTTCATTATCTAAGGGTTTGAAGCCATAGAGGGTATCCAATTTGGTTTCAATATTATCTATGATTTGGGGGTTTTCCGACTTCAAATGTTTTTCCATAGGTCGCAGATTCTTCCACATCCTCTTCCCATATGATGAGTAAAGAGTTATTTCATGGGGTGTTGGGTGGATTAATCTCAAACCAGGTGTTCTTTGAATTCATGACTGGAATCTGAAATTTAAACTCATTGATTTTAATGACACATGTGCTCAGGTCTATGTTAAAGTACATGGACTAAGTTAGGTACTATGGAACCCAGAAATTCTCTATGACATATCTTCTTCTATTGGAATTCCATCCCATATGTATAATTCAACATAAGTCAAAAATTTGGGCGACTATGCAAGAATACCAGTAGAAGTTGATCTAAGTTTTGTTCTAACTGACCATGTAATTCAATCATCCCCAAAAGATGAGGTCAATTTGAGAATTGAATATCAAAGAACTCCTCCTTTTTGCACTATTTTTGGAATTATAGGGTATCTGATCTTTAATTGTAGAAGTAATACATTCCTCTCATCTTTTCTCTAAAAGGCGAATGAGTCCATCCAGTGTAGAAGAAATAAAATTGGAGCAACTAATTCCACTACACTGATTAGAGAGCCAGATGGAACTACTGCAAAACACTACTCTAAAAAAGTGACCCTGAGGACTGATTCTATTCATTGTATTGCTGGTTTAGAGGAGCCCCTTATGTCCTAGGTTAGGGTTACGAATTAAGTTCCTATTAGGCACGATGGGGGGGGGGGAAGAGTTGGCTGCACCCTTGCCTCCAGTTAATGTTAGTTTTCTAACAGTTAAAAAATATCTTTGGCTGATCTTGTAAGGGAGCCACACCTCTCCATGTCTCGGAATGATGCTTCTCATTCTGGTTTAGAGGATGAACATACTGATAATAATTTTGATGATAATCAGGGTGCTAAATAATTGTCTATTCAAGCTGATGTTGATCAAGAAATGTGGCAACAAGAAAAATAAAAATCCTAAAAGGGTTTAAAGGGTAAGGAAAAAATGGAGTCTGGTATTTCTTTGAAATCTAAATGGAAAAGGGCAAAATCTGAACATTGGAAAATAAATCTTGCACCTAAGAAATTATATGTGGAGGTTGGTGTTAATAATCAAAAATTCGAACTGGCCTCCCCCACGTTACATGCTGGGAAGGGTGAAACTGAACATAGCAGGGATCTGATACGTGTGACTTCAGAAACGAGCCCTCAAAACACTCTACAATCATGTAGTGATTCAGTAGTTGGCTCATCCCTCTGTCTCAAAACAAAGGCTTCCCTCAGTTCCAAATCAAGTGCGGGGTAATTATCTTTTACCTCTTCATGGTAATATAATAGAGGTTGCTTCTAAGAAAACTCCTAGGAAGGAGGATGAATCTGGTATTACTACTATATTGGTGTCCTGTAAGCAGCCAATTGATTCTTCACATGACATAGGAGGGTTGAAAACACATAATGCGGGCTTGTCACAATCTTCTTAGGATAGGGGATCAAAAAATGAACCTATTGGCTCTCTTATGTCTCATTCACAATCAGCTAAGATAAAAATTCCTACCAAGGTAAGCACACACAAGGATTTTTCTCAGCTTGAAATTGGAATTAGTGGGGAGGATGGACAAGAATAAAACCATGCATTTGAAGATGATGAAATGAAAGAAGTTGTTCATGCTGGACTCTTAGATAATGGAGGAGGACCATTGGAGCAAGTGAAAACATGTCAACGAGGGAGGCCTCCTCGTGGTAGGGGTGGGCATTCCCTGCACCATAGCATGAACACCCGGTCTCGTGCTGCATGAATTTTTCTATGATTTTGTTGGGCTTGTTTTTTTGGACATATGCTGATCTTTTTCCTCCTATGAAAATTTCTTTTTTATTATCTTATATAAGGGGCCTTATGCCCCCCCCCCAAGAAAAATATCACAAAAAAACTTATGGTTTATCTAGGTAAGTACATCATGTACCTAAAACCCTATTAGATTCATTTTTAGAAATTAAATCCATCTTTTACACATATAAAAAATTTATTAGATTGAATATAATTACATGACCCTCTAATGGATCTTTTAAACAAAAATCAATGTTAATCAGCTGTGACTCGTTATCCACTATCACACGTATAGAAGACTTGAGCTAATCATAGGTAGTATTTTCCTTGACAAACATTGAATCGTTCTTAAGGTACTAGAACTACTAATCCTTCATTGAATGGAATGATTTAGGGTAACAATGATCACACAATAGCTCCATAATTCTCTTATGTGAAACACCCTAGTCCTTATTATCCCCATTCATGGTGTCCAATCATTGGAATTCTTCCCCTTCTATCATAATGGTGTATATCCTAACTAGAGGATGTTTCAATGACCCTATGCTCTTATTGTTGTGGTGGAGATAGTTGATCTACTCCATGAATTACTGAGGAGATATATCACCATGAAAGGTTTATTGGGATGAAATTGAAAATCTCAGATCATATAAGCTATCATGATCACCTTTAAAAGAGTTTTCTGTCTAGATTCATAAAGGAGGTATGCATGCCCTTATAGAATATGTGGATCAGTTACATGTTGAGCTAGTGGTGGAAGCTTATCCACCACTTCCAACATTTTAAGAGATGTTTTTCGTTATGGAACACTATATAATAATATAGGGGATGAAATTAAAACCATCTTCCAAGGTGGAAAACATAAAGTTCATATTCATAATATAATAATTAGATCAAACCCCATTCATCTCTCTCTATTTCTTCCATTTATTAATATAAAAATTTAGGAATTGTTTTTAAAAAAATATAAAATATACCATATAAAGTATGGATAATAGATCTATTAAATAAAGTTAAAATATACTTTATATAGACTATCAATTGAAATTTGTTTTTAAGGCATACTTTAGAGATAAATAATAAGATTGTACTTATCACTGTTAAAATGATGTTTTCTCTATTAAAGGAATCAATGTTTTACAAATAATAAACAAAAAATAAGTTTATAATTTATAATTAGACACTATATATATATTTTTCACATTTTAATTAAATAAATGTTTAATTTGAATAATAAATTTTGTAAATATTTATAGAAATGAATGCATAAGTGTGGAATGATACCCTACATGTTCATTTCTACTGATGAATTGCATTAACAATAAGATTTGATAATATAAGAAAGGATCAATGAATGAATAACAATATGTCCCAAACAACCATTGGTACTCAATATTTCATATTAATTATTCTACATATATATATATATATATAAATATTTGTAGGTTACATCCTAAATCTAAGAATTCAAATCACTAATCTACTCTCAAATCTAATATCCAAGATCCATTTGTCAGCTCTTATAACATTTGAAAATTATTATCACATTAATATATAATAGTATGTATTTTCATCTCAGAATGAATTTTTCTATACTTAAACTCAATAATTCATCCGAATTTTAGTGACTTTATGAACAATTGTTTTAATTAAATTAATCTCTTAGTTATCTAATTTATTTTGTGCATATGGTTTTCAATGGATATATTAATTATTTATTAAAAGTGGTAAAATAGTAAATTACACTCTAGAAAATCATCTAATTGAGAAGTAATATTTTTATTAATCATGGGATGGGATATTTACTTTAATAATTTTTTTAGAATTTTTTTGTATCATTAATATTGTTCAATGTAGTTGAATGATTTTCTAAAAATAAAAAATATATATTAAAAAAGTATTATTTTTTATAAATAAATAAATAAATAAATAAATAAATATATATATATATTAGTTTTTTAAATTAATGAGAGGATATGATTATGTTTGTAAAATCTTCTATACATAGATCTTCCACTGTATATGGGAGGATGTACATCCCTGAATGAAAATCAACAAACATGGTATAGTTCATTGATTTTAAGTGTCCCTATAGCTAAATATAAGTTTAATCTAATAATATCGTTTGATTCTACCTCTATAATCAATGATTTGGAAAAAATTCACATATAGAATATATTAAATATGATTAATATGATTATTCTTCAATAAATGCAATCCAATTTATGGATTGAGGTTATTCATAGAAAAAATTGGCAACCATCAACTTTTCTTTATGATTTGATGGCTAAAATACAAAAATTACTATGAATGGATTTTATATTTCATTTCAATGTCTCAATATTCATATTTTACTATTTTGATTATGAAATTTAGATTTATGATTTTAAAAATATTCTAAAGTGATGTTTTGTTACCATTTTTGATAACTTTTTATAGACTTAAAAACGAGAAGAATTAACATTTTCATAACACAAAATAGTCTATCTTATGAAAAGATGAATATAATGATGTATAGTTATCAAAAAATGACCCAATGAATTATCTTACAATTATGGTTTCATTTTTTATAAGTTTTAATTAATCATGAATATCTCTAATATAATTTGAATTTGTTTTTTTATAAAGGGAAAAAAGTGAATATTAGATCATATAGTGTCTAATAACAAATTTTCATAATTTTCATAACCAGTTAAAAATTTTCAAATATGTTAATTTTTTTAAAAAATAATTATTATTATAAAATAATAATTATATGAATAATTTGAAAAAGAATTACAATGTCATTGTTTTGAATTAAAAGAAATAATATTTAAATTAATTATGATGGAAATTAATATTATAATCATGAAATAAATTTCTAATGAAATTTAAATTGAAAAATGAGAAAATTGAAATGCCATAATAACACTGCCAATAATTGTTAAAAAATATGTTTATCATACAAATGAAAATAAAGATATAATCGTGTCAATATTATTATGTTATTATTAAAATTAGAATTATGTTTGCTATGGGATTCTATATTGACGTTGTATTTTAATAAATATTTTATTCAATAAGCTTTAGTGTTGTAGGTTTTCTTTCCTGACATGTCACTCATGTTATTCCTTTAACTTTGTTCTATATTTTCTTTTTCATTGTCTACATTCTCTCAGTTATCTTAAATACTATAAATTTGGGCTATGTCGCTTCTTACATTATTGTTCGATTATTATTGAGTGTTCATTGTCCATGGTTAGGGGTTATGTTCATATTAATTGTTCTCCTTACATTTAATCACATTGATAGACCCAAAGAGAGACTTTATCTCCTTATAAGTCTAATCAGAATATAAAATTTCAAAAAACTAAAAATGTGATACTCAAATTTTTAAAATATATTTTTTGGATATTTTTATGTATAATCCATGAAGGTGGTAATATTAGTTAATATATTTTTTTAAAAATAATAAATTTCATGAAATTTAAGAGAATATTATTGGGGTTTTAGAATTTGTAAGATGAGAGCAATAATTAAATGTAATAAAAATAGATTATTGTGAAATTTTGTTTGAAATATTGTTAAGGTTTTCTTATTTTAGGGTTCAGGTGCAATTGGATTTTAGTAATTTAATTAATTATTTAATGTGTTGTATTAGAGTCAAGATGTGGTGGATTAAATAATCATGTTTCCATCCATCAAACAAAAAAATAATCATTTCCTAAGGTTAGGTAGTTTGGTGAATTATTGAATCCCATTTTCCTCAATACCATATTTAAACAATGATTCAGTAAATAAAAAAATTTATGAATAAATTCACGGTAACCATTTTTGTAATATTAAATTTAGAAATTCCCAATTATTTATTAATGGTCTAGAGAAAATAAAAAGAAAACAATTTTTAGTTTAGTTAAATAAATTGTGGCAACCCAAATACATGAATAGAATAAAATAAATATATCTAATGGAACCTTTCCCCTTTGGATATATAACACTAGAACAAGGAAGTTTTTACAACCTCATCCTTATGGAGAGAGTTTATGAGGGATTGAAATAAAGAAAAGATAAGATTAATTTAAAAATAGAGAGAATGTTGTGGATGACCCTTTAGTAGTATTTCTTCTCTCCCTAAACATTGGTCTCTACATTTCGTCTTAGTAGTATTAGCTCATATATATAATTATAGGAACCAAAATGGATAATAAAACATTAAATTTCATTATAATGGATCAGAAATTGATCTCAAGTAGTCCATATATCATAAAATAGTTTTATTCACTTATTTTCATTGAATATTTCCATTTCTTGGGCTGTCTCATAAATTTCATGTATTATAATTTTTTTTATAGTTGAATTTTTTTCAGCTCATGTAATTTTTACTTATGGTCACATATTTTATTCAAGTCCATTAGTGTTTCATGTATTCAAATTTTTACAGTATGAGAATCTCCATTTTCTAAATGTAGAATTTTTTTCGTTATATTAAATCAATTTTCACCCTAATAAGTGTTCTATATGCATCCTTTAACATAAGAATATTATTTTTTATTGTTTCATTCCACAAAACAGTGTAGTAGGGTGATATGTTAATTTTATCCACATATTAAACTACTTTATATTCACTTTCCACATGTTGTTTGTATCCTACCACAAATCGCAAACAATGTTAAACAATCCAAATATTGGAAAAAATAATATTTTTATTACCAATAAATGTATTAAAACCTCTTAAAATATTCACATGAAACACACATATCACTAATAATGAGTGTCTCCATGATTTGTTAGAATCAATGTCATTTTTGGGATTTTGGGGGTATGATGGTGGAATAATTTAGTGTTAAACCCTCTCTTGTGTATCATATCATTTGTTATATGAATTATTGTCCCTTCATCATTATTGTTTGGTTTCCTCCTGTACTGTTGGGGGATAGTTGGTGTTATTAAATATCTTAGTTGAAACTGTATTTCATTATCTTCTACCCTTTCCTCCAAAACCATTAGGCATATCCCCATATTTGTTTAAGCGTGATAGTGGTTTTAATAGCATTGGATTATAAAAGGGGCAATTTTGATGGTGTTTTCATTCTCTTTGTTATATTTCAAAAATTTCTATACATATTTGGACCATCCTAGATTACATCAAAACATTTCATTGTCGATTTGGTAGTTCTCATGGCCAACAATAGTGGAAAGGGGTTATTAGTATCTCTTATATAACATTTATTTATTAAAAAAATGTTGTAATCTATTTTTTATTTTTAATAAAAATCAAGAAACATAAAAAATTTAATGGGAAAGATTTTTATGATGATTATTATATAGCCAACATAGAAAACCATATTTTATAATTCATTTATTTCATACCCGATGCATAAATCCTGTTTCTGTATCTATAATAACATAATTGATGAAGAGAACCACTTAAAATCCTCAATCAACAATTCTATTTTATATTTTCACCAAAACATTTGATTCCCCACATATGGGCCATAATTTTTTTCCAAACATCCCTTGAACATTGATTCATCCCATTTTTATTAACGTCTATAATCTTATCCCTACCCTCACTCCTCATCATAATTTTCATTGTCACATTAATCCTCACCTTCTAGTTCATTATCATCCTTTTTCTCTACATCTATTGAATATTTTTTTGTAGTTTGTATAAATAGTTTTCATTTTTCAAGAATATAATTTATATTTATTTTAATAAAGCATTATTTTTTCTTATTATTTAAATGAATGATTAATTTAAGAATGAATTATAGAAATCAAGTTAGTTCAATAATTAATAGGCATTATATTTTATTTAATGATTATTTAATTGGTGTTCCAACATGTATGGTGTGATTATTTTTATTGAATTAATATTTAATTTGTTTTATATTTGATGAATGATTATTTAATTAATGTACATCATTAATAATTTCATTGATTTGTTTTCATCATCTTGATTATGATAAATTTACTATTAAATTATTTTACTGCATGTGATGTATGATTACTTTACTGAATGAGAGACTTGTGTTTTTATCTATTATTTTAGTATTTCATTATGAATGGGGGTTTTGGGTTTTTAATAGATCCATTGGTCATATAGAGGGTTGTATAATGATTTAACTATTTTTTCTCTCATTCCCCTCTAGTTATTATGTAGAAACTATATTATTTTCTAAAAAATTATTATCTATATCAATTTAGGTCCTAAAATAATATTTTTTTTCTGACATTGATATCCTTTGAAAAAAATCAATTTTATATAATTCACAATAAATGGTAAAATTATGTAGATATATATTCCCACCCTGTGGTACTATGAAAATATTGTATCCATTTATGTTATAAAGTTATTACATAATTTCATTATTCATCACTTATAAATATATTGCAAGACATCCCTTTTTAAATTTTTATATTTACTAATCAATATTGTTAAATGTAAGCATGTCTTCATCTAACATGAATTTTTAAATATCATTCTTTATCACTCTTTGTTATTATATATTTTATATGGAGTATTTTTTAAACTATTTACATTTAAAAATAATAAATAAAATTATATAAGTATTTCAATTAAAGCAATAATCTATCACTTACCTCTTTTTTATTTCCATATATTTCCTATAGTATATAAACATTTTTCATCAATTATTATATATTAATTCTAAAAAAAATTTGTAGAAATATTTTTAAAAATGTCGGGACCAAAGCCTCATATATTATTAAAGAAAATAAAATACATCTTTTAACTATGTGGAGGTAGACCCATTAAATATACCGAAGTTTCAGTTGGCATTTAGCCCATTACATAGCCCATAAGTCTAAATTTATTTCCCAAGGCCCACCCAATGAATAGTACTGCTACAATACCCACCTGCTATAGTACCACGCAGTTCTCGACACTACAATAGTGCCCCTACCACCTCTATAGAGCCCTCCATTTCTATAGTCCTATCGCTGCTACAGTACCTGTGCCCAATGAGTTTTAAAAATTAAAAAATCATGACATTCTGAAAACTTTGGGTAATTTATATTAGGATATTTTTTGTTATTATTGTTATTTATGAATCTACATTTCAAATTCAATATTAATATAAAAACAGTTATTTAATGGTTCAAAATTTCAATTTTTGATAATGATTCATATTTGGATAAATTAAAGCTGAACTGGTGATGAATATGAAGAAGAAATTTAATATATATCAGAATTTTCCAAAAAATATGTTCTGAAACATTACATGTTTTAATGCCATTATTGAAATTTTTATATTTAAAATGGTTATAAATTAGAGAAATCAATGATAATTTTTTGGTTTTATAGTAAATTAAATCCCATGTATTTTTTATTTTGAATTTTGGAAGAATTCAATATCAATAGATGATAAATATATATTTGCATGAAAAATATGAGAAATTTAATGAAATTATTCATGATATTGTAACAGAGAAAATTGATAATGAATCAATGATCAATCACTTGTATCGAGATTCTAAAAACCATTATTTCCAGTGTGTAAAAAATTTATTTTTTTATTAATGATGCCAATATTTATTAACATGAATTATAGAAATTGATGGAGTGATAATATTTTTATAGATCCTCTACAACTGTTGAATCCAATATATTCTAAAGACATGGATCATTTATATTCACATTATAATCTGAGGAAAATATTTTCCCTGTAGGTTTTGGGGTAGAAGAAGGTATCTTTTTCCCCATATATTTGGGTGTTATATAGTACTGGATACTATTTTCTATCGAAGTATCCCAAATATGGAACATCATATTATGAGTTGAATGAATAATCACAGGTTAACAAAGAAACATCCAGGACTCCTCCTATGAAAATATTGTATGTTCCCATAATTCATTATTTAAATAATTTATTTAAATTTTAAATTTTTTCATAAAATTAAAATGGAATGAATATGATTAAATATCTTAATGAAAAATATGTTATCCATGTGATTTTCTACATTTGAAAAAAATCGATCAACAGTTTCTAACATTTGAAAGAGATTTATAAATATAAAACATGGACTATGCATATATTCAATGATTATATATCATAAAATTAGTTTAAAAGTTAGTTCATCAAGTATTTTATTTTTTATTTATTAACTATTTAGTGAATTTTAAATTAATTGAAAATATGTCTTGTCAACATTAATGAATTATGGATTGAAACATCCTGGATTTTTTAATAGGTTCTATTCCCCAATAATTTTATATTTGAAAATTATATGGTAGGATGATAACATAGTGTTTTATTTTTATAAAATAAAATATTTTCATATGCATTCAATGACTATATTTTCTATAAATGAATTCTTAATATAGGATATTTTTTCTGGATATAATGTTAAGGGGTATAAATCCAATCGAATTTATGAGAATGAATTCATATCATCAGACCCAAGATGGATGAAAGGTTATATACATGTTTCATAAAATATTTTTCTCTGTGGACAGTTCTTATAGATGATAAAAAAATAAATTCAAAATATCATTGAAATTTATTATTTTTATATAAACATTTCAACTGGTCATTATTTTGGGTGGGTGAGAAACTTTTATGTCACATTCATACAAACAAAAGAAAATCTACTAATGATAACAATATATAGAAGAAATGATCAATATTATTTGATCTTCGATATTAGATTTATCATGAGGTTACATAAAAAATTGATGTCATGCATGGTGAGAATAATCGTAATGACTATTTGATTAGAAGATTGATATATATTAAAGGAAAGACTGAGGATTAGTTAAATGTGAGGTATGACTTATTGTCAATGGGAAAACAATTTGGATTTATATCCCTCTCCTAATAGAGGATGAACATTCCTACCTCTTCCATTTCCTAAATTATCTATCAGTGATAAAATTATTATTTATCAGTTCATACATGGTATCAAAGTTCCACATGTTTACTCTTTAAATGTATTAAATTTTGTTCCAGAAAAAGATTAAATGTTAATATGCCTAAAACATCATGATTTTCATCACATTGTGCTACAACTGTTACGAGTGGAATTGAATGGAATACTTCACAACCATGATAGAATGACTAACATGATGGTTTTTTATGTTTCTAATTATTTTGTTAAAAACTGACTAATCTAAAGACATTTAATAATATTGAGAAGGATTTATTTTCTACACTTTCTACTATAAATTTATATTCAATCATATTTTTTTAAATCATGGTGTATATAATTATTCATTTATTCTATTAAATAATTCGTTGTAGTCCTATGTAAGAATGTAAGACGTATCCTTTTGAATGGTATATGATGGTATATGGGAGATATTTTATGAATTGATATCTACCAGAAGACTCTATTATTGATAATTATATTATTGATGAGGTTTCAGGGTTTTGTATACACTACTTGGATGAAATGGACCACGTAGGTTTTCTAACATCCCACTAAGAAATATTTGGTTTTTTGGGAAATTAGATACATGTATTTAAATAAAAATCAATGAATAATTACCAAATAATGTTTTTATATTTATACATAATGAATAGAATATATTATTATTATCTATTTATACATATTAATATGTAAAAACTACATTATCTAAAGAATAAAGATATGGGGATATTGAATGAGTATAGGGAAAAAAATGTCCAATCGTTTAAAGAGACCATTCATAGTAAATAAAATTCATCTAAAACATTGGTAGGATTAGTGGGAATCCTAATTGTAAATTTTATAATATGGTCTGGGTAAAAAATTTATGGCTATAAATATTATAAAAGAGATTATGATAATATAAGTATAGTTCGGAATAAATTTTTATTGGGGTTTATAGATGAAATCGATTTATTCAGTGAAAAAGAAAAAATCTAAATCACTATGTCAACTGCATATTACAATGTTATTGAAGAAATACACAACATTGATTATATTAAATTTCATGTTCTAGTTTTTAAATGAAAATGGGTTATTTATACTAGCTAAAACATCTCAATAAATTTAAATAGTTTTTTATGTTAATTAACTATTTATTTTTTTACAATCTAAAATAATTATTTTTTATAAAAGCATCTATCAATCAAAATTATTTTTTGTAATAAAAATTATTTTTCATTTGAAGTATATATTATTACTTTTAATTTAAAAATTTTAATTTTTTTAATTTAATTCATAAATAGTAGTATTGTCTTTAAATAAAGTTGAAATAAATGGTTCTTTATATATATATATATATGATATTAATATATTCTATTATTTTACAAGAATCTATTGGTACGTAAATATTAAAATTATAATTTAATTGAAATTATTTAATCTTGTTTTTAAAGAAATTATTTATTTTTCATTGATTTAAATAATATTAGTAGGATATATTAATATGTTGTGTTAATTGTTTTAATAGAAACTATAAATGAGAAGATATAATAAAAAATTGCATTGAGATATCTGTAGTTAAAATGTAAATTGTATAGTGAATACATGTGTTTATTTAGAAATAAATTTATTTATAGAGAATAGAATTTGAGCACATTAAATAAATTACTATTTATAATTTTTATAATTTGTAATATTATGATTTCAAATATTTTTATGCGAATTAATTTTATGGTATGTTTTTAATATATATATATATGTGTGTGTATATATCCATGTGTGTTTGTGTATAAAAGCGTGTTATTAATATTTAAATCTTATTATTATTATATGTTAATACAATTAATAATTGAAATTATAAAAACTACGGGTATAAGTGGATATTAGTATTATATTTTTATTATTTTAATCTTCTTAAAAATGGTTAATAAAAGGTAAATTTGAATAAAAAAGTAATTATTATATTTAATACTAAATTATGATACTAATTTTCTTAATTTCTTTAATTAATAATGTGGTTTATGAATTTCTTTTGTTTTTAAAAATATAAATATAGAATTGAAATTATTATAAAAAATAAATATTATATGTTTTTAAAAAAAAGTAAAAATTTTAATAAAAAATAAACTGATTAAAAAAATAAAATTCATTTTTTTAATCTCTCAATCTAACAACAGAATCTTGCATGCCTCTGAAACTAGAAATTGGGACTCAACACACTAGAGACCCATATTATTGGAACCAGTAAGGCTAGTGTTCTCCAAAGCAGAACATGTGATCACCAACACCTACAACATAAGAACTGCCATGCCTTCCCACTTATCATACATGGTCAACCTTTTCCCTTACCACCATCATAGATGCTTCACCCGACAACCACGACTTCACTAAACCAGCCCGTATCATCTATGATGACCGACCAATTCCTTCGAACAAAATCAGGGCATTGACATTTTAAAAAAAAAATTAATGGTGGGTAGGGAAGCTGAGGATGGATCATACGGTACCTCAAACCATTTTCTTCTCCTTAACATGTTAATAAACAATGATAATCAGTTTCCTCACCTGAAAAATAATATAAAAATATAAAATAAATTCCCATGGTTAAATGTTTGTGGGTATCTATTTTGTTAATAATAATAATAAAATAAAAAATCTTCTTCTCTTGGAAGCTAGAAGAATATAAATTTTTTTGTAAATATATGAGACATAATGAGAACCCATTTTCTTTTTTTATAAGACTCGATCCAAATATCTCTACTGGTTCGAGTCCACCAAACAACAAAGAGTTTCTTCTGTAATTTGGTTTCTAGTAAAAAAGTATGTGGAATTATTTATTTTTATTTATCAAATTATGTCTATAGTTTTGCAATGTTTTAATTTTATTCTGTTTGTATTGACAATAAATATATATCTCTTTCTATCATTTTGTTTTAGTAATTTATGATGTAAAAGAATGGTTTTAAAAAAATTATGGGATTTCATATAAATATCTCAACTTTTCTATTTTTAAGGATTTCAATTTAAATTACCATTAATATTTATCTATATGTATATATTTTTATCTTCTATAAGGATATTTAAATTCCTAATTTTTATCAATTTTTTTAGAAAATATAAATTCTATTTTATTTCAAGAATTATTTGGAGTTAAATCTCTTCCAATATACTCAAACATATATTTATTATAAAAAAATTATATATGTATATATATATATATATAAACATGATTCATTGAATGAGGATTTGTGTTAAAAAATAAATTTTTATTATTATTATTTTTTTTATTTTGAAAAATGTGGAACAATAAAAAAACCATGGTTTGTTATTATTTGACATAAAATATTAAAGGTGTGTTAAATTGTATTTCAATATTATAGTTATTATATCATTTGTACCAAAGATATCATTTTATGTGTAATTTCGAATTAAATTAATTTTAAAAAATTTATTTCATCTTATGGTTATCATTTTATGTGTATAATGTTTTAACACATAGTAAATGTTATAATATTATATTGTAATTCTAAATAACTTATAGTTTTATGTGCAAAATGACCTTCCACATCAATGTATGTCGTTCATAATTAGATATGGTCAGCATCTATGTTATTATCCAAATTCCATGAATTTTTAATCATGAATTTATTTATTTTAATATGAATTTATATTTGTGGATTTTAAATATGAAATATTTTTGTTAGATTCTATTTCCAATAAATATTGATTTAAAAATTCTAAAAGAAGTGATTATTCCATGTAAAGATAAATGTGATATTATTTTATTTTAAAAAATAATAATTTATGTATTTGTTATTTTGAAATTTCTTGGGATTACAATTAAGAATGGGGGGACCATTAAATGTTTTTCCTAAAATTTGAACTATATTATAGAATATTATGTTATGGTATGGGGTGATTCAGTGGCCTTAAGGGTAAATTGTACCATATGAGATACGACTAAGTTTTCTTGTGATATTCTTATGGCATGCTGAGTATCATAAATAATCATTCAAAATTATTATTTTCTAATGGATAAATCGAATGAGTTATTTTACCATGTTATTATTTTTCGAAATTTAGGGTTTTCAAATTTGTATGAAACATTTTAAATATTTTGAAAACATGTCTCTAAATATATATTTCTTCCAAAGAATGTTTTTAAAAATTACTGACCAATTATTATAAAACCCATTACTAGGAAAATTAATTCCCACCCTATGTTTTAAAATTATTTTTCACATGTTTAGAAGACATTATTTATGATCTGTATTTTCTTGAGGAGGCAGCCCACAAGAAGTCTTTAGTTATTTAAATTTTATTTTTTATAGTTCTGTGAAACTTTAATGTAATTATAAATTCTCCATAACCTAGACCAGAAAGGTCCACGGAATCTATTAAATGTGTTTTATTTGTTCAGTTACTTTATAAAAAATTTAATTTATATGCACTGAACTCCGAAGCGTAGAATTCCGACATTATAATAGAAATGTTAAACCTGATAAATTCGGTATGAAACAAGTAAATATGAATATATTAGAAACAAATATGATCCTTTTTATCATGGAAACACATGAATGATATTTTTTTATTTTCCTTATCATTTTAATGTTGATTATTCAGTCATTTTCACGGGGAAAAACTATTTTGTTAATTACAAATTTTTTAATTATGATGATATATTAGCGATTTATACTTCTATCTATTGATTATTATTGAATATATATGACCACATTATAGAAAAGTATTATCTAATATGGAAAAAGCATGAGGAAGAAATATGGGGATACAGTCCTTGAGTAATATCATAATATTACCTGTAACATATATTTATTTCTTATTTTCCTTTTTACATTTTTTAAAATGGTTGATATATTAGTTTTTTTTACAAATACACATATTTCATGAAAAATATGATAAATTATTTGATCATATTTTTCTAGTTTCTTTTAAATCATTTATAAATTATTGAATATTTTATGAAATAGTTGAATTTGTATAATTTTTTAGTTATGATTTATTTTCTTCACTCTAAATCATTTTATTTTTTTATATATTCCCAATATATTTTTATAGTTGTTAACTACATAATAATATGATAATGATTCTAATGTATTTTAATTTAGTTTTATTTGTATCTTTACCTAGTTAATTTAAATTCCTTTTTCTATTTCATTTGATGTCTCATTAATTTGTCAATATTTATTCTAACATTATTGTTATGAAATATAATGAATAGGTTATTGAGTGTTTGGTTTTGTATTTTCTTATTTTCATTGTAAGATTTTAAAATTTTCATTCAAATTTATACATTATATTTTTATTTGAAAAATCTATTATTTTTTCCTTATATCTATATATTTTAATCTCTCATTAATATTTTCAGTATTTTTTAAGAATTTTTATTAATCACTTTGACAAATATAAATAAAAATATGTTTTGTAATTTTTTTTGTTTTGGTATCTATTTTATGATTTTTATTTAATTTTAGATGTAATAATTGTATGTATATTTTTTCTATTTTTTTTTAATTTTATTTATAGGATAATTTCAAAATAAATTATTGAGTCAACTTGAGCTTCTAGAGGGGAATACACATATTTATACTAAGGAGCATCCTCATCCTTCTATACATTAGCTTCCTATTCACCAAAGTGAGATAAGGTTTCCACGGTCGGTAAACATGGTAGAATAAGTTTACAAATATTATTAGTTGAATGTAAATAAGACCAAGGAAAATATATTGAGTTTAATGTCAATGGTAATCCTAGGGGTCTATACTCAAAATAAGATAGGATTGTTGTTATAATGAAATCTCAAGAGAAAGATAATATTTTTATTTTAAATTGGGTAATTTTGGATAAAGTGGGTGTAGATCATTTAAGCGAGAAAATTATAATTAGATTATTTTAAACTATATTACTTATCATGAAATGATTATATTAATATAATATTTTAATATTTTACCATATGAAATTTGATATACCTAAAACTATATAATTCATATAGAAATGTTTATCTATTTATTCCAGGATTTGGATAGATATTAAATCAACCCTTGCATCATGTTTGATTTTTGGGGCAACAAAAAATGATTGCCTATGCAATATATTTCCCTAGTATAAATAAAAATACATTGAAGTGGTTTGCTGAAAGTACATAAAAAGAATCATTTTTTGTAAGTGTAATGTGAGCTTTTAAAAAGATATTTTAAATAATGATCATCTTAAATATGTTTTTATCATTAATTAACAACAAAATAAGAGATACCATAGTATATCCAATATAAAAATTTATACCCTCATACTTTATATTTTTGAGGTTATACGATATTGGAAGAACAAATGATGGGAAAAAAATTTAAATAAATGGTAGTTGTGTACTATAGCACTTTAAAGGTTAACCCTCCATCCCATAGATCTCGGTATGAAAAATAAAAGAGGCCCCAAATAAGAAAAAATTGGATATATCATACAAAAGATTAAATGGATTCAGCTAAGAGTATCGTAAGAAGCTATTTTTTTATTCATGTTATTTCAAATATTAATATATTGTGATATGAAAAAAATTAAAATATTCTATATATGAGTATCGTGAGGAAGAGAACTTCATACCTATGTGTAGAAAAAATAATATAGCTATAATATTGGGAAAACCCGATCACCTAGGTAACATATTAGTATAATAGGTGGGTGTATTTGATTAAAAAGTGTTTATTTTATTTTTAATCTTCTTAATATGAGGATTTATATAAACAAAATAATTTTACCTTTTGAAGCTAAATTGTTTTGGAGGGGTAATACAATGGGAGATAGGATTAGGGATTCAGTACAGAAGATGATTTAAAAAATTAAAAGATAGTTTCAGGATCCATATTCCACTGTTCCACATTTTTTATCATATCCCACTCCTACACCTTTAAAATTTCCAATTGGAAAGATTTTAAATGGTCCTCAATTGGATACTCTCCAGTCTCACAACATATTAATGATAAGGGGGTTAATGATCTCTAGGTTTTTTAGCATGAGTGTGTTCTTATTCAGTCTATCTTTTCTCATCAGCAGGGTGTTACAGTTGAGCTGGTTATGCAAGGGGTTACCCACTCAGTGTCCTTCATTTATACCTCTAATTAATACATAAAAGAAGAGAGTTATGGTAGGAATTGGTAGAATTTTCAGGTAAAACCCCTCATTTCTAGATAGTGTTTGGGGATTTTAATATTTTCCTTAGGCTGGAAGAAAAAACTAGTGAGGGTTTTAATAGGTTGGTTGCATCTGACTAATCTTCTTTCATTGAATAGTGTAATCAGGTTAAAGATTCTATTATGGGTGGTGATTATACCTGGAGAAGGCACACCATCAATGGGAGGAAATCTAGTAATCTTGATCGATGCTTGGCCCGTATTGAGTAAGGGTATGATCCTTTGAGAATATCTCGCCTCAGCTTACCAAAATGTCACGGAGATCATAATCCCATTATGATTGACATATGTACTGGATATTTGAGGTCCTCCCCTTTGTCAATTAGATTAAAAAATACATGGCTTTTTCGGTCTGTATGCAGAGAGGTGGTCCTTTGTTCTTGGAATCCTGTTCTATATGGAAGCCCATTATTTTTTCTGGCCAGCATGCATAAGATTGTCAAGATAATGGTTAGGGAATGGGGCGGGTCTTCTATCTCTTGTATGGAAAATGACATTATTGTGACTGAGAAGGTATTACTCAAATGCCAAAATGAATACTAATAGTATAATGACCCTTCTAGGGAAGAGGTTCAGGCTTATTCCAAGCTTAATTAATTGTTGAACCTTTAGGAAAGAATTGCTTAGAATAATTTATATTTTAGATGGCTGCTATAGGGGGATAGGAACTCCAAGTTCACTAAATGCCTTCATAAAAAATAAGGAATTACATAGTTTTAAAATAACATGAAATTTATGGGTGTCTATACAACTCATAATTGGAAATTTTACATATTGTGGTCAACTACATTAAAGGACTTTATTCAGGTGACAATGAGGGCACTTCTCACAAATTACATGACAAGATTTCTCCAACTGTTGATGACAAGAAGAAAAATATGATGTATATCGTTGCCTTGGAGGGTGAAATCATGGTTGCTCTCTTCTCCTTTAATATTGATAGTGTGGAAGGTCCATATTTCTTCACAAATTAATTTATTATGTTCAATTGGGATATTGTTCGAAAAGATGTCATTAGTGTTGTTATAAATTTCTTCACTAATGCCTCAATGCCACATGGTGTGAATGCCTACATTATTTTGTTAATAAAAAATAAAGACAATGCTCTAAATATCATGGACTTTTGACTGGTTTCCATAGAAAATAACATTCCCAAAATCATTAGAAAAATCATTTCATCTAGATTGGGGAACATTGACAGGAGTGTTATTACTCCCAACCTGTTTGGTTTTGTCCCCGGAAGATGAATTCAAAATTTTATTTTCACTTCTTCTAAATTTGTTAACATCATGAGGATGTGTCGGGGATAGGTGTTTTTATCTTAATCTGAATATTTTGAAAGACTTTTACACTATAAAGTCGAATGTTATTTTCTCTATTTTAAAGAAACATGACATAGGAAACCCTTTCATCAAGATTTTCAGTTATATCTTTACAATTTCTCTTCTTTCTGTACTTATTAATGGATCCCCAAGGGGGTATTTTCCATGCTTCAGAGGTGTTAGACAAGGGGATACTTTTTCTGGGTTTCATATTGATATGGATGAGGCTACATAAGTATTTTTATTAATGATTTGGTTGAATATGCCCTTTATAAGAAGGTGAGCGCTAGAAAGAACATTTTCTATCTTTCACAACATTTCTTTGCTGCTGATTTCTTGATTTTTGAACATACTAAAAGAGGCACTATTTCCACTATCCAAAGGATTGTTTCTCACTACACAGTGGTTTTAGGCCATTTGATAAGCTGGAATAAGTCCTTTGGGTTTTTTGGTAATGGTATGGCTCTTCATAAGCAAAATAAAATTATCAGAATGCTTGGAGTCAAAAAAATGATCTTTTCCTTTTACCTATATGGGTGTACTATTGTTTTGGGGAAGAGTGAAAAGAATTCATCATTAGAAAATATCCTCTAAAATAATTTCTCAACTTTCCATGTGGAAAGGTAAGAATATATTCCTGGCTGGGAGGGTTTGTCTTTTTAATTTGATTACCACATCAATGTTTGTTTATGCCTTCTCCATTTTTAGATAGCCTAGAAATCTAATTAAGGAGTTAAAAGTGCTTATCAGTAACTTTATATGGACTGGACCCATCTATGAACGAAATCTGATCACTATATCTTGTAATGAGTGTACAAAATCCATTGATATGGGAGGTTTGGGGTATTAAGGATCTTATGACATTCAATGATGCTCTGTTGTGTAAATTCTGATGGATCCTTTTGGGTTTCGATGGCATGTCTATCGAATTTCTCAATCATAGGTTTCTTTACAAGATGCGATTTGCCTACTCATTTCATGTCTTCTAATCCACTTGGTCTTCGGCCACATATACATATAATTCAATTATGACCTGATAACAATACCTGGTTTATAAACAGTCCCAGTTGAATGTGTGGTCCAATCCATGGCTTGGTGGACCCTTAAATAATGTGATGAATGTGCCCCTTACTATTCAGCAGCATACAGTTGATGATGCACTTGTATCGGATGAGTTCAATGGCTACCTTCCAGTGGATATCGAACTGAAAATACAACGTTATGTCTTCACTAATTCTGACATTTTAATTTGGACCCCCAAATCCAATGGTTGCTTCTCTTCGAAAGAGTTTTATAGGAATTTGTGTAATGGAATTTCCTATACACCATGGAAGAAAATGTTCATCACTACATTTATTTCCCCCTCTTGTTACATGTTGTTATGGAGGTTTTGGAAGGGGAGACTTCCAACACAAGCCCTGCTTCAGAGATCATGAATAAATCTTGCCTTGTTTTGCTACCTATGCTTACCGGATGATGAATCTGTTTATCACACTTTAATATCTTGCAGTTTTTATTGTATGTTTTGGATAAATCTGCAAGAGGTGCATGGCATTCATATATCCATGAATAGGTATATGGATCTTCCAATTTCTATTCAGGGTGCTCAGCTGCATGAGCAAGTTGTTGCTATGATTCTCACCAACACTGCTAATGCTTTCCTTGTTATATGGTAGCTAGAAATTGGTGCTACCTTTGAGGTAAAATACCGCTCTTTTCAAGATATATTGAAATCCATATATTGGGATGATTTGATAGAATCAAATTTACATCATGGTACAATAAAAAATGAGCTCTCTGATTTGCTTATTATGAAAACCATAGGTGTCACAGGGTGACCGAGGAAACCTCTTTTCCTGAAGACAATCTGATGGATCCCACTGATCCTAAGCTTGCTGAAGTTAAATGTGGAAGGGGCGGCATCATGTGCATCTGGTCCCTCAAGATATGGTGGCATCCTCTGCACTTATCAAGGTTTCTTTAAGGACTTCTTCTTCTATTACATTGGAAATAGTACAACTATTGTGGCTGAGTTGCAGGCTATGATTAAATCGATCAGCTATTCCACTTATTATGGCGGGAGACATCTTTGGGTGGAATCTGACTCCACCATTGTTGTGCTCATACTCAAGTCTCGTTCTAGATCTGTCCCACGGAAAATCCTTCCCTTCTAGATTTAATACCTTCAGATGATTGAGCACATCGACCTGGATGTCACTCATGTTTACAGAGACACCAATCAGGTTGCATACGCTCTGTCAAAGAGGGCAGTTCTGGAGGTTTCCTCGGCCTGGTATATTGTTATTCTTGGGTTTTTTCCCATATTGTTAATTTGGATGCATATGGTGCTTATTATTCCCATATCTATAAACACCCTTCTTTTCCAATTTCCCAGGTTTTTTAATAAATTATTTAGGATCAGGCCTGCCTAGATTCAGAACCTGTTTTCACTTTATCACCAATATCATATTATTGTTGAATTTTTTAAACATACATACATATATATTTATATACACGAATAAATTAAAGGTAAATATATAATTAATATATAGAAATATATGTCATTCGTTATGAAATCAAACTTTACTTCTTCTTACCTTTATATATTATAAAAACTTTTTTCATTGTTATTTGATATTTATGAGCTTGAAATTATTTCTTAAATTAATGTTCATGATTTTAATGTGATTATATTAAATATACATATCATGGAATTGTAACATGTGATTTATTGGGAATTAACATGATGTAATTATTCTACATGTAGTATTATTATCTTATTTGTTTCAATTATTTTAATTTAATGAAACATAATAGCTAGGAATATTTCTTATTAGGTGTCATTGTCTTCTTTTTATCTAGTATGATACAAAATTACTTTGTTTATATTTTTACCCATTATATATTTCTTCACTAATGAAGGAAATGAATGATATAGAAAAAAAATATATATTTTTGAAAAACATTAAAATTATGTAATTTAATGTTTTATGTTTCTTATTCTTGAAGGGTATGAAATATATATTTATTAATGTTTTATTTCTCTTAACTAAATACCCACTATCATTTTTTTTATATTAGTCCTCATTTGAGCATATGTATCCTTTGTCCAAAAGAGAATATAACTTACTAGTTATGCTCAATACATGTTGATGTGTGACAAAATTATAGAGAAGTATATGACACATTAGATTTATAATTTTAATAGGTATATATTTTAATAACTTGTAATTTTATTTCATCCATATAATTTTCAAATATACCATGATATTACCTAAGGATGAAAATAATATAGGAAAAAGAAAATATAAAATATGTTCTCACCAATATTACTTCTCATTTTTTATTATTACACTTTGGTTTAATGTACTTAAAATGTTATTTTTATTTGAAATATTCTTTTGAAACAAAACTGACATGCTCAAGAATAGTTAAATTATGATTTATATTATTTTCTAGGATTTATGTTTGAAATAATTTCATTCGAAATAGTTAAAAAAATAAATAAGGATATATTTTATTATATTATTTACTTTAATTTATTTTATAATTATATTTAAAGTACATGTTAAATGGTTTTCTTTTAAATTATCAATTTATTATGACCATCTCCCTAATATAAGAAAATGGTATATCACATACAATGAGAATTATAGGATTATTTCATCGGTTTGATGGGGTTTCATCTAAATTATAATATATATATAAATATATATATATTAAATTTAAATTTGACGTTGAAATTATAATATTATTTTAAAAAAGATGTGATGTATATTTTTGTCATGACACCATATTATTGATACTATTTTTTTTGGTTCTATTTATGCTATTATTTTTGTATTATTGGGGTGAGGTATTTAAAATAATTTAAAAAATTTAAAAACACATATTTAACATTATTTATATAGTAACAAGTGTGGACAATAGTAATTCACATTGGTTATTGTATAACAAAAATGAAATAACATTCTTATTTTTTAATTTTTTTACGGTTATCTATGATATTTTATTTGATAGCCAAAATTTCAGACTTTTTCACATCTGTTTTTTTAATTGATATAAAAACCCTTTTTAAAACATCAATTGTAATGATATTACTATTTAACCAATGTTAAAAAATGCGATTTTTATTATTTTTTTAACTACATTTAGTTTTTATTTTTTTTAGTTTTGATCATTCTCATATCTACTTATCATTTGTTCTTTGATATTTTGCTATACCTGAAGACATTAATGGATTATAGGGAATTAATTTAAAATCATTCACTTTTGTTTTTTCTGTGTTTTGTGTTAGTTTATTTAGAGATTTGGAGTTGTATTCTCAATTGGTTTTCTATTAAGGGTTGTCATGTACCATTAGTATCACGTATGCACTGGTATTATGATGGTAGAATGAAAACAAAATTGTTTGATGGATCATAGGAAACATATGATGCCAAGGGTGAGTCTTGATGTTCCTTCCACCCAGAGAGAGTGAGGCGTTGATGTCTTCTAATCATGGATCCATGAGATATTTTTGGATTGTCCTTGGTTTCCTCATTTAGAATCACATTCCTTATT
Source organism: Viscum album (assembly GCA_963277665.1). Taxonomy (NCBI): domain Eukaryota; kingdom Viridiplantae; phylum Streptophyta; class Magnoliopsida; order Santalales; family Viscaceae; genus Viscum; species Viscum album. The sequence continues at coordinate 337,273,140 of OY728139.1, read as the reverse complement.
TTGAGAATTTTTATTGTTTTTTTAGTTTTTGGTTCTATTTTATATTTCTTATGGGTTTTTTCATTTCACGATTATGTAAAAAGTTCTTAATTGGCTATAAAATTTTTTATGTTAAAAATGAGAAAAGGGGTTTTAATGACTATAAAATTGTTACATCAAAATTAATAATTCTACAAAATTATGTGATGGGTAATTCTAAAAATGGCATGGGACTCGATCCCACCTTGATATATTCAATCACCATTATCTGAATAAATAAATATCTTTCACTCAATTGGCATTTTATGTAGATGGATAGCCAATTTTATTCATTTCCTCATATTGATTCAATTAAAACTTATTTTGGGTCATTTAAAAATTATTTGAGAAATTAATCAATTTAAGATGAATAATTATTGAATATTATTATTATTGAAATAATAATAATTTAATTATCGTATAACATAGTATTTAGATGAATGGAGAGGGTTTCATTATTAAAAATTAGTTTAATGAATGGGCGTGATTAAATAGACTGAATAACTGGAAACAGATGGGGATGCCAAAATACAATATAATACTTATGGAAAATATTTTTATTAATCAAGAATAACATTTGGTAATTTGATGACCTGAATATTTAAATTTAATAATTGAAAAATATGTGATGATAAATAAATTTCAAACATGACTACTAAAAATGAAGTATTGTTTTTCTGAAAGGTGGGTGACATTTTAATCTATTTTTATAATTCAAATATTATGAATGGGATATAGAATATTATTTTTATTAAATTGAATAAATAAAAAAAGATATTATAAAATAATTTTCCCTAGGGATACTTCGTAACACTGAATGGGTTTAAAAAATCTTTACAATAAAAAGGATTTTAGATATTTCCCTTCTGTAAATGAAACTTTTGTAAATATTAAACTAAATTTAAAAAGAATGTGTTTATAAATATAGAGTTTGAAATATAATATCTTCTAATTTATGATAATGGTGATTAATCAACGATTTTGGTTAGTATACTATTTAAATAAAAATAATGATAATGAACATAGTTATAATTTTATTATTTTTTCATGTTTCATACATAGTGGAGTTAATTGGATTATATATTTATATATATATGAAGGTATTAAATTTATTTAAAAAATAAATGTTGTTAAATATGATAAATTATAAAATTTAGTAATGAAAACAAATTTTTTATGTCAATCAATGGAATGAAATGGACTTGTAAAGGATAATGCAATGAATGAGGGCGTACATCAAAAAAATTAAGATTTAATAGCTAATAAAATAAGGTTAATAAATGATAATAAATAATTATGTTGTGAATCACATGATTTATAATGATAAATACATTTGTCGTGTATCTAATTTAGTTATGAGAATATTTGGGAAACTAGTGACAATACTTTCTGTCATCTTTAGTGATTTAACTGTTATAATTAATGTTAATTTTGATAATTACCTCATGTTGATATGGTTAACTAAAAGTTTTTGTAATTAAAATTAATTTATTTTCAAAATATTATTTTTGTATTCTTATGAGTTGAGATAGTGTGAATAAATATAATATAATATTATATAATTGGACTAATATTAAGATTGTCTCATGTAACGAATAAAAGGATCCTGGATTTGAGTGTTGTTTTTACTATGTGTTGGTTTCTTCTTTGGGACAAGATATAATACAAGGATAGATGGTTATCAATGGAGATAGAGAACTATGGTGGATTCTTATACACTGAACCACTAGCTAGGGATTAAGGGAAATGATGATGGGATTCACCCTTATAACCCATTGATTCCCATAGAGACTGATAATGACTCAAACACATATTTCCCTACTCACCCTATGCTATTGGATGAGTAAGATTAGATAATAATTAAATGAGTAGTCAATATGTTCAATTCCAACAACATATCTATGATGAACTAAATAGATATGGTTTATTCAAACAATATCACAAATGTCAGAACAATATGGAAGGCATAGGTGGAAATTAGTAGTTAATACAACATCATTTTTATGAGAATATGATAGAGGAAAATTCACATGAGTTGAAATATCACCTTCTCTCCCATTACATATGGGTTTAGGTGGATGATGATGCACTAGATAATATATTTACTTCTACCTGTAACTCTATGACATATGTCGACTGGATATACAATTCTATCCACAGATATGTATAGTTCCTTTAGTGTTCCAGTAAAAAACTATAGAACTAGATAGTTCTATTTCCTTTAGAATCTAGACATTTTTACACTAGAGTCTTTGGTGATGTTTTCTTCTTCTATATGTTTTTGTTTATTTTCATAATGACAACAATGATAGATAAATATGTGTATTTTTTCTACTACATCCAATATATGTGGTGATGTTAATTCCCTCTGATATATAATGATTAGTTCATATATGATGAATTACTAGTCATGAACATTGTGAATGGTTGTGAGATTTGATTATAGTTTCTCTGTTAATAATTATTATTATAAAAGAGTGAGTTGAATTGGACCCATTGGTAAATTTTTATTGATGTATGTGATCATTTTTATGTATAGTGGTGTTTTTTTAAGGCATTGGTTATTTATAATATGTTTACATTTAATGTTTATAGACACTAGAAATTTATGTGGTCAGGTCAATACATCATATGGCCCTATTGGTTATTGTAATACTAACCCCTTTATGCACACTTGTGTCTTATTCACCTTTTTTCCATACAAATTAATTTATGAAAAGGATGGATAGTCATGGATCCAGGAGATCAATGGTGTATTTGGATAACTAGTGGAGCAGGGACCTCATGGTGATGGAAATTATCACATAATAAGTATTTTTATGGAATAAATTCAGGATGTGTTGGTATAATTAGTGATTTATATATAAATCATGTTATAATAGTCCTAAATATTTTTGTTTTAATCATGCATGTGTTAGATTATTCTATGTATGTTTCATGCATGTTATGGTGGAGGTGGTTTTCTGATAAAAAGTGTTTTATTTATTATAGATATTCCCATCCATGATTTTAGGAACACTATAGCGCTATTCCCTGTCCCCTAACCTAGTGGAGGTGGGATTTGGGAGTTCACCTATCAATAATCCTTGAGGTGATTGGGTAATATCTGGATCACACTATCACAAAAACTCATTCAAACCTCTCAATCATCAAATGATGTAATAAATATCAAGGACTGAATAAAACACATGTGGGAGATGGTTTCTAAGTTTTTAATGTTACATAAAATATTTTATATTCTAGCCAAATGTTTTTCATGAAATTTACAAATATAGGATGCAATCAAATACATAACCTCCTCTTTGGATAGGGTACTTGTCCAATAGAGTGTTTTGGATAGTAACAAATGAAAATAACTATATAAACATGTAGTTCTTCACTTCCTCTATCAAAAATATATACCACGTTTAAAAAAATGATAAAAATAAGAAAAACAAATTTACACATATTAGGGTTTCCAAACTATCCCCATGGACAAAAAATGGTGGTCTTATAAGTGAAATATCTTCTATAGTTGCCTATGGAAAACAATTATGTATACATGGGATCGATCCACCAAAATAAAAAAAATTAACTCAAACATTACACTCTAAAACCTATTAATCACTATCATAATGTTATTTCCATTACCTATATCATATAAAAAACTACATTCATCCTAAAAATAATTGTGTTTGTTGTGAGTATTATATACCATGTAGGCAGTCAACACTTTATGTGTTTTCATAAGCTTATGTGAATATTAAAAAAATGAAAATGTTGATGAATAAGAATATTAGTATCTAATAAGGTATATCAAAGATATTATACATATATATAAGTGATGAAAAGTAACTCCAAACACAATTAATGTCCAAACTAGTGTTACTAACATTGATCTTGAGCTCATAATTTGACATGAACATATACCACTATGTAATGGAGAAAACCTATGATAACAATGGAGAATGAAATCATATAATAACACCATTCATATTTTAATAGGAAACCTATTTTAATTTATTCCAAACCTCATGTATTTTTGTGTTTTAGGGCGGTTGGATGTGTCGGTGGGGGCCTAAGGGCCAGTTTTGGGATGTTCAATCAATACTTGGGCTGAAAAATATATTTTAAATAAGTAGACAAACCTCAAAATTATGATTCATTGTGATGATGAATCAGATATGGTGGGGTTAAAATTCAATATTAGTGGTTTAATAATGATGGTTTTTTCTAGGGAGGGAAATTATACCATAATATAACAGGATATTTCACGAGGTTTTAGGTAGTGCTGCAATGAGGTGGACATGATTATTTTGTCATTCTAGTTGAGTTCATTGTCATGAGAGGGGTGGTTGTCTAATACATACCCCAGAGATTGGGTTATTGGTTTTTACCCAAAACAGGGCATTACATCATGACCATTAGGTTAATTATATAATATTAATTTTTCAAGGATGGTACACCATGACTTATATGGTCATAAAGATATTCACCACTGATGTTGTTTATTCAATTTTAGATAAATTAATTATTTTATTAAAATGTTTAAATATTATCCATTAATGAAAAATCTATCATTCTCCAAATAATTGTCACACTCGAAACCCCTCTTTTCACTTTCATCTCTTCTAATAAGTGTAACTCGATCACTCACCACCATAATCAAAAGCTGTCCATCTCGTCGGATTCTCACAAGTGAGTCTACCACTTCACTCTTATCCTTTCATTATTCTTTCATTTTTTCACCATGTATCACCAAAAAAGAACTAGTTAGGGGGTTCTTTCAGTTTGTTTTATTTTTTACTATTTGAGGTCTGATTAGCTAGTGATTTTTAATTGGCAAGAAACTACTAGAATTTTATATGTGGTCTATTACAACCCCATTGGGTTTTTACTTATATGTATTTCATCATATAAAAAGATTTGTGTAAAAACCATGTGAATAATTCCAAAATAAGTTATAATTTAATCCTTGATTCTGTTTGGTTGGATGAGTTATGAAAGGGAAATGATTCATCCTTTTTTATTTAGGTGATAGTTTTATGGTTTACAATGACCTATAACATATGATTTAATATTATGAAATTATGTCCAAGGAACCAAGGTAATAATTTATTATTATATTATAATGTTAATTTCCCTATGTGGTGTCCTAAACTACCCCTTGGTAAATAATGGATTGAAATTAGGACATGATATGGATGGGTTAAACTAAACATGGTAATTGAGAGGGTTAGAGGCTATTGAGAATGACCCTTTATGTGTTTAATGATTATTTATTATATGTATTGGTTATAAGTGATAAAGTTTCCACTAATATGACTATTTCTTATATTATTCTACAACCTGGGTTGTTCATTTTTATTTGGTACATCCTAATTAAGCCATTGATCCTTCATTCAAGTTGAGGTCGATGTATTGTTGGGGCCCATTCCACCTTTAACTGTTTAATGTTGGAGTATCATCAGCCCCTGATAGGTTGATGATGTATTTTACACCTTGATATTAATATTTTTAGTAAACCATCCACCTATAGAATTGTATACATAGGTGCATAATCCACATTGTGGCTTGTATTGCTTGTACCCATCGACCTAGGATTTTATTATGGTTTTATATCTTTTATATATAATAATTATCTGGTTTGTACATCATCAACTATGATATTTGTATTAATATTACCTCACATACGTAATGTTTAATTATATTGGTATAACATCCACCCATTGGATCTGTCTCAATGGTGCATCATCAACTTGAATACTTGTATAAGTGGATTTTCATCTACCTCTAGGGTGATATTTTTTGTACATTGTCAATCAGGGTGGGATTTCTTGGTGGTAATATATCCACAAAGAGGATAGTTTTTTTAGTATACTAAATGGATATTGTTATACCTTTTTCACCAGCTGATTGCTCATTTTCAGTTGATGTTTGATTGGTGATGGATCATTTAGTAGGATGGGATACCATATAGGAATATAAATCACCTAGTGATACTTTATGGTGAAAACTCATTCACCTTGATTATGGGTTGAGGAGTGATCCAATTTTTATCCAATATGTTTATTCATATCCTAGATATATCATCCCATTTTATAATTATTTTATGTAGGTATAGTCACACATGTTTTAGTAGTTGATAATTCCATTATGTGATGGGTTATTTATTTATTTAATTTTTAACATTACATATCAAGAATGAAGTTTTATTTATTGGATTATTGGGGACACCATTGGTGGTGTCCTACCGATTTTTTCTCACACCCAACTTAGTCACCCTTGTACCTGGGAAAACTTCATGTATCATGATATATATAAGTTAAATAGCCTAAATATTATTTATAGTTGAGATGGATGATATTTGTCAGAGTTGGGAGATGGGAATGGGCTAGGAATCGAGAACAGTTTTGCAATGCATCCTTTGATTAGTTTATTTTATACCGTGTTTTATATTATATTCCCATTAGCGATCTGACATAAACTTTTATGCCTTGTATGATACGAACAATATCTATTTTTTTATGGAATGATGTTTTTTATCTTATTTTTGGATATAAAGTTGAAATGATGACTATATTATATTTTAATTATATTGTAATGATTAATATTGGTATTTTTTATGTTGTAATTTATAGTAGTCTATACAATAGTGTGTATAGTCACCCAATGGTATACATAGAACCTCACCAGTAGTTGGAAGAATCTGGCTCTTGTGGAGGTGTTCTTGAGTTATGTATAGAATATGTTCATCCTTGGGGAGGTTAACGAAAATAGGTATGCTATAATGTTGTATGAGGGCATTGTTTTGTTTTTCCCTTAATATTTTTGATATGAAATATGGGAGATACAAAGATTTCATATCATGTTATAGAATATATTCTTACCAGTAGTTAATCCTCTTATAGGTAAACTTCATGTTACCACATATGATATTGATATTCTTGGTTTTCATGATTTATGGTTTTAGTTTTTTCAATGAAAATTATTAGTGATATATTATTTATTAGATTTTACTCTTATACTAGGGTGGAAAGAGATTGTGTTATTATGAATCATTTTCATAATCAAGAGATCACATGTAATTCATATACATACATTTGAATGATATTCCTAACAAATATTATAAATATTATGATGGGTTCAGTTACTTCAAGTTCCAACAATAAGTTATATATAATTTTTATATGTAACATATTTTTGGAACCCTAAATAACCAACCCAGGTGTATTGTATTTTTTCTTTTACTTTTTGTGTTTTAGAATGTGGCCCAATGATAGATTACACCTAACCAAATATAGAAGGGTTAAACTAGACTCGATCTAACATCTGAGACCCTCATATAGTATGGTGTGTGTTTTGGGTAGATTAGACTGTGTTGTTATTTATTAACATGAGATATGACAACTAGACAAAGGATAAAATTTTAATTTCATTCAAGATATTATCATTATAAATATATGACATTGATAAGATCTCTTGTTTCATTTAAAGTGGAAAAATTAGCATTCCCTATCGATATTGGAGTCATAGATCAATACTTCACTAGTTTCTCCTGTCGATCAAAATCTATGAGAGAGTCTACATTATGTGTAATAGTTTTTATGGAGTAAAGTTCCATGATTTAGTCTAACCCTGTAAGACCTTATCACATAGTTCTATCTTAGAACATTTATTTATATTTTTAGGTGAAGATGGGTGATAGATTTTTGGGTAATGGATAGAGTCTATAAAACAATAATTTATTACATTTATACATTACCTGAGATATGGGTGGAGTTTTTTTCCAATATTCATCAAGAAATAGCATAGTGTTCCTGGTATGTTTTGGTCCAAGATGACCAGCATATAGGGATGAGCAAGAATAATTTCTAAAAAAATAATATAATTTCATCCCAAGGAAACTAATGGCTTACAGACCATATAGTCTATAATTATTTTATAAGGGTGATTGTTTGTGATTGATTATGATTCTTTACTTACCGATATGTTAATAATTTTATAACACTAGTGGGTGATTAGAATATCAGGGTCGCGGGGTCATGAGGATGGACTGAGGATCTTTATTCCGTCATAGTTGATTATAAATTTTTTAACATCCTTCTATAAGGTTGTGAATTATTTCCTTATTATTGATCAAAAATTAGATAGAGGGTAAACCATCTGGGAATCATGATTATTCAAATAGGCATTAGGGTGGGTCATCAATTAGTCAAAATTGAAGGTTTGGGGAGTATCGGATTGGTATAGACAATTAGGTCATCAATGTTTTGGGTTCATCAATTACATCATGTGGTCGAGTCACAATTGAGTGATATCGTTGTGGTCATATAATGATTATTCCACTAAATTGTGATAGATAGATGAAATAATGCCTCTCTAATTGGTATATGGTGCAATTGTAGAGGTTTTAAGGAATAATTATATAATTTTATGGCTAGTATAGATTTTTATAAACACGGGGTTCATGAGTAGTGTACGGAGCACAAAATAAATCCTCCAATTGGGCATCCTTTGGTCATTCATGCCATTAATTAGTTTTTAGATCCCAAGGAAAAGGTAAATAGTTCCAGTATGGTGATGTATCTCAAGGGAGTCGAGCATATGGAGATTAGAGATTACAATATGGAAAAATTCACTCCATTGAGCATAGTACTTCCATAAATATTAGTGATTCAATTACATTTTTATATAGGATTCAAATAACCATGACTCGGAAACTAGTTTTATTAGATATACTTATTTAACACTCATTCATATCGACATAGATTGAAAGGTATATAATAATTATTGTTGATTATATTTTTGGTGTTTTGTCTATTAATATGATCTTATGAGTGTATCGTAATTGTATTTAGAGATATCCAATGTGCGCTATAGTGATAAATGGATGTGGGATTCTCTATGACTTTTTCTTTGGAGGTAGAAAGTATCGACATCCTCTTCAAAATTGATTATATAACATATTATTGAGAATAAATAAATAAATATAATAAAAAAAATATCATTCACATCTATAAATGGTGATTTCCATAGCTACTTTGGAAAGTGGGTCTTACAAGAAATATAGTCATGACTTGGCCATCAACAGGTGAGTGTTATTTTTCATCTGTTGGACAGCATCATTCACAACTAGAAAATGAGGTTACTTCCACGGAACTATATCCACAGTTTTAAAACTGTGGCTATAGGCTAGTTATTATGGCCAATGGCCATAGTTTTTAGAACTGTGTCAATAGGTTGCGGAAATATAAACAGTTTTATAACAATGTCTATATGCCACTTTTTTCAATGGCCAATTTCCACGGTTTTGAAAAACTGTGGAAATAGTGTTCCCGATATTTGGAAAAAAAATTCCCGCAAAAAAAATTGTTTGGTAGACCTACCACCACTGTTTTGATGATATTCACATGGTTTATATTAATATATTTATATATATATATCTATAATGTTTCTCTGTGTAGTGGTATGTATGCTGGTTTATAGAGAAAAGGTGTAGGGATCGAAATCTACTGGTGACATTTTGTATTTAGGTTATTTCCATGGTTTACCATGGATATGGCCACAGTTAAAACTACATCACTACCTTCCTATAGGGATGGTTTAAACCGTGTCCATAGGTCAACTGCTATAGTGGAAAATTTTAAAACTTATTTCCACGGTTTTCAATACCCTGGCCGTAGGCTAATATTGCCCCATTTTTTAACTGTGGCAATACGCTGGGCCCTACTGCCACGATGATAGTGGCCCCAGTTGTCCAAAACTGTGGTCCAATCCAAAGGCCAAAGTTTTAGGGCCTAAGGCCACCATTTAGGGACCTATTGCCATGGTTTTTAACCATGAAAATCTTTTTTTTTCCAGTTGTGGTTCTAAATGATTGAGATACATGACATTCAATCTTTTAATATTGTTTTTTATTATTTTTGTTATTTTTTAAATGTTTTTATTTGGATTACAACCCATAAAAGAGATTTATCTTATGGTTGATCATATTGTAAGTAAAAAATGGCTATATCCACTCGAGCATATATAATGAATCCTATAAAGCTTCTAGAGATAAAAATTCATATAAGAGATTTAAAGGCAAAGGGGGTTATTTTTCAATACATTGTCAATTGAGATTATTCTATATTATTCACCAAGAATTAGGGTGGATAATTGTGTTTATGTGTGAATAACCAGACACTAAAAAAGGTGTTATTCATGTATTGGTATCCTTTTCCTTTTATTGAATATTTTTTTTATCAGTTGAGGGGATATAAGTGGTTATCCATGTTCTACATGATGTCATATTATCATCAATTTTGTGTGAGTACTTATGATATTTATTATTATACTTTCAAAATATGATACATCTTGTATGGGTATTTTGTGATGTCATTCAGCTTGATAAATGTGACGATTTTTTTATGGATCTGATAAATCAGGTAGACTATCAATATCCTGATTTGTCTGTGGTTTTCTTTATTAATATTTTTTACTGTACTCCAAATCCTAGGAGGATAATTATCTACATTTTAAGAATCACTTGAGTACACAATAATACCATAAAATTTATTCCATACTCTCAAAGTGTCACATTAATATTATGGAGAAGCACTTATTAGGGAATTTGATATTTAAGGAATGTATATCAGTAAATATTAAGAAGTTATAGAATATTATTTCTTAGGAGGGACACACGAATATTTTAAATATTTTCAACTTCCTAGTCATAGAAGGTTATTACTAGAGGCATATATAAATATTATTTCATTTGGAATCATTAATCACAAGCCCTAAAAAGAAGGGGGGAAGCTCTGGTTTTCATATTATTGTGAGATAGAATGTTTGAAAATGATATACAAGTTGAATTTTGTGCTAATCCAAACCATACCAAATCTTATAAAGGAGTATACATTATATTTTGATGCTCTAATGGTTAGTTGTGGAGTATTTATAATTCACGGAAATTGAGTGGACACTTATGAATGTAGGTGGATAAGGATATGTGAGTGGAACTACCCATTATATGACCTAGAGCTAGCAGTGGTAGTGCATGCGTTGAGATGCTGGTTTCACTGACTTATAGGCCAGAGCTTTATAGTTTATACATACCCTAAAATCCTAAAGTATATCAATTATAAATAATATTTCAAATTCATATTGAATGTTTTTAGTAATAATTCAACATTAATTTTAAGTAAAGAGTTAACAAATATTTATTTTCACTATATTATAAAATTTTAGAGTTAATTTTTAAAAGAAATTAAGTTATGGATTTAAATATTTTTTTTCTTTTTAGAATTAATTAAAATGAATCATCTACTATAATTCTTTGGGATTTATAAATTTCATATTAAAATTATCAATGTCTATGATTAATGTTTTATTTACGATGGCTCTGAATGGAGAAAGGAAATTCCAATGGGATATTTTATATTAAATTAGTTTCTAATGTACTCTTATGATATTAAATAAAAATGTTCTAAGGGTTTTGTGTGAATAACCAGATGTAAGAGCACCTACATAGGGAATTTTTTTTGAATAGTTATTATGTGTGATTAAAAATCAAGTGGTATGTGTTTATAGAAGAAAATACATAAGAAATATGTTATATGGTAGAAAAAAATTTCATCTAAGTCTCTATATAAGATTAACTAGATAGAAACTCTCTTATGAATCATATTTTTGAAATAATTTTTCTTCTAGCTTCAATCCACCAGGCATAATATTATGTTGGACTTCTAATTTATGAATAATATAAGCCCCTAATAATAATTTAATAATAACATCTTTGATTTTCCCTTATGTTTTTTTAGCATAATACTCTTGAATGAATAAAAAGGTGATGACACAGCTCATATAAGGTGAACGAGGTTATTCCATTCACATTGGAATTTAATGTCATAATTTTAGATTCATTCATAGGGGTTGTCTCTAAAATAAAGACCCAAACCCCATATTTTTAATTCATAAGGACCATTAGTTTATGGAAGTTATCATGATGGATTATCCAAACTACTCCCTTACCCATGAAAGATACATTTTCATACACTGAGATCAAAAGTGAACATGCACATACCCATATACCCTCTGGAACCCATCTTAAAATATTTTCATATAAAAATCATAAAAAATTTATATTAGAAGTGAATAAAAAATTTAGGAAAATTAAATTAGGGATTATATATAAAATATTATAATAAATATTTTTTTCCTTCTCAAATAATAAATCTCAATCTAATATTCCATGTAGTATCCATCCACCAGAATAGAATACATGTTAAGATGGGATGATCATAGAGTGGATTCAAACATGGGGGTTGAGAATATTAGATATTCTTCTTGTATAGGGAGATTTATATCCTCATGTATTTGTATGGATGAATATATAAAGATGGGGGTTGGGTGAAAAAGTTCAATAGGAAAAAGGGTAAGTCCTTTAATTCTCAGAAATTGACTTCAAATTCTCATTTGTAATTATTCAAAACCATAGTCTTCGACTGTGGGCTTGATAGTGCATAACTTTTTCTATTAATATTTTTACATATTTTAAATAATATTTAATTATATTTAACTTTTGTTTATTTTCTTATTAACAATTATTTTATTATATTTTAATGTTATGATCTTATCCTCCCTGATCATAGAGATATAATCTGAGGTGTAAACCATGAGAAGTGTTTTGAGTATTACCTTAGTCCATATATTTTTATAATTTTAATAATTAAATTTTACACAGAGATTTAATATAACTATATGGATGATAGTTTTGTGACAATTCATCTAACCTATGATTATATCTATGATATATTCTCATTGATGAATTTCTTTTACCTTACATTAATCAGTTATCAAGGTGGCACCATGATGTCCGATTAATGAATAAATGTGGGGGGATTTTGAAGGATCCATTACCGTGCTCTCATCGGTGAGAATTATTTTTTTAGGTTCCACATGAATGTGGTGGGAGTTTATTTCACCCAAGGGTTCATAGGAAATCTCAATAATCACACTTTTAAATATTCAATGAGATGAATTCTTTTATGTGGTGGAGTGTGAATGTTTTGTATGAATGATACTAACTAGAGTGTAATAGTTAGGGTACTGATACCAATGATCCTATGAGAAACATATTTCATATAAACTATATTATATGAGTCTGAATTGTATATGTATTTTATTTTTTCATGTTATACAACAATAAGTTTTTTCAAAATTAGATATAATAAACAATATAAGAAGTAAAAAGTGTATTAATTTGTGAGAGTATTATCTGATAACATTATGACGTGACCTTGATCAACACCCTAGATATATTCTTGGAGTTATAAGTTTTTGATTCTTTTGAGGTTAGAAATAACCTTGAATCATATATATTTTACCAAAATATGCGAACTTTAGCAGATGAGATAGATGATGTATATATATTCATTTTATTTTGATATAGTATATAACCCTAGTATAGTTAACCTCATAAAAGATTCGATGAGAAGGAAGACTCAAGAATATGTAGTACTAGTGTCTTGTTGTGAGTGGAATATAATTAGAATCATCACTAAGCTACTCCATGATTATATGATTATCATGGCATAATACACATTTAATCCTATAATATTACATATTCAATCATTAAAATAATTAAAAATATTGAGTTATCCAATTCAGATTGTTTGCTGATGAGTTAAAATATTTGTGGTGGGGAGATACTAGTAGATTTTCCCAAGATATTGATGAGGCCCATTACATTCGAGGTCTAATTTTAGTCTTTGGTAGTATGCATGAGGAGTTTATGAAAGGATCATGCTCTTAGAGTTTAGTAGTTCAACCATGGATTACCAAGATTTATCATGAAATTCATAGGTATTATTGGTGTGAATATATGAAGATGGACATAATAGGGTTTGTTTCACAATATTTCACCTTTCATATTTTAAGTTCATACCCCAAAGACAAAAGGGTATGATTCATCCAATACCCATTCCTAAGTTGAATTGGAATAATATAATGATGGAATTCAAGAAATAATTTCAAGTTCATCTCTTGTTAGTTGTGTGATGTGGGTTATCATAGACTGGTTAACGAATGTCACACATTTTCTACAGATTTGGGATACTACTTCTATTAATTAATTGTGTTGGTATTATGTTTGCGAGATATTGTATCTTTATGATATGCCTATGTGAATCATTTATGATTGATATTTCCATTTTCTATTGGGATTTCAGTAGGGATTATAGAAGGAACATGATAAAAAGTGCATTTATGAACTGTCTATCATCCATAGGAAGAGAAGTTGTCTGAGCATATTATCCAATTTATAGAAGACATAATGTAGTCATACATACTTTATTTTTTCCAACTACTGGGAAAACAATCATGAATTTTTTTATTTTTTCTAGAACAATAGTTTTCAAGTATTTATTTTGATGGTACCATTTGAGGCCTTGTAAGGTAAGACATGTCGATCACCTCTATGTAAGCTAGAGACTGTGGATTTAGTGTTCAGTTGGCCGAGTCTCATTAATAAAATGTTAGATCATATCCAACTAATCATGAAGTGGTTGAAAACTAAAAATAGTTTTCACAGATCATATATCGACCCGTGATTACATCCTAGAGTGTTTGGGTTGGGTAAATGGTTATTAATTAATTATCACCACACATAGGGAAGCATGGTGTTTGGTGGATGCAAAAAAATAGTGTTATACATCATAAGTTTATTCATGGTTATTGAGAGTATTCATCAATTGGATTATCTTTAAAAAAATTCCCATACATATAATGTTATTCTTGATGTATTCCGTGAATCAAAATATTGGATATACGATCGTGATCTGTCTCACATAATTAGAATTAATATGTTTATGATCTTATGTATCATTCAAGGAATGATTTTTTAATATATTGTACCAAATTATGAAATATCTTTCATGATAATACAGTTCAATAGATATGGGTGTTTTTCTAGGAAACATATTTCTCAAAATATACTTGGGAGCAGGAATCTAATATGTGGGCACATGGTCCTATGGGTTTGACCAATAAAGACAAGTTCTTAGTGAAACTAATGAATGAAATACCTATAGTGGGGGTATTATAACACCCTGTATTTTTTTATAGTATAAATGTAGTTTTATTTCCATCAAACCTATTGTATTTTGATTTTTATGGGATTTTGGTGGTGTTTGTGGTGTCCCAAGTGTCCTTTTTTAGTATGTTGGCATAGGTTTTTGTCTGAAACTAAGTTGAAGGTATTAGGTCATTCCACAACACATGTGTTGTGTTAAAGTAAAGGGTTGTGGAAGATGAGGTTGAAATATAAATCTAATGGTTTTATTATATTAACCTAAACATGGGAGGGGGAACACAACATAATAGGGGAGGTTTTTTTATTGAGGTCCATGATCACATTGTCAGGAGTGGACCATTATTATATGGTACTACTTTGGTTGAGGGAGTTACATGGGAGGGGGTTGTTTGGTTGTGATAATTGTGTGGTTGGATTATTGGCTCTTCCTTAGAGAATGGGACTATATTATGACCATAATGTTCATCCAATAATATAAATATATTAATAGAGTTATGTCATGACCTATATGGTCACACCAAAATGTACCCCATGTGCTATTTTTTTGATTTATATTATTTTTTTATTTAATTTAATTGTTTAAATATGATCAAAATGTGATTAATTTATTATTCTCTCCAATAGAGATTCCCAACATTCCCCTATTCTCTCATTTTTCACTTAAATGAGGTGGAACTCCTCTATTTTGTGTTATAATCAAAATCCATCCATCCTATAGGATCATAATAGTTAATACTACCACTCCCCATTAATCATTTCATTAGTATTTCATTTTTTCCACTGTATATCATCCTTAATTCACTACCATGGTGGGGGTTTTGTTTTGAGTTTTTCTGATTTCTAATTATTGAGGTCAAATAATTTGGTTGTTTTTATAGAGAATGACATTTTAAGGCCTGGGTCAGTTTAATATTTCTTTCCTGTTGCTTTTTTATATATTTTGTGTGCATCATATAAAATTTGGGATACAGACACCAAGTGATCATGTACTAAATTAAATTTTAATTTAATTATCTATTCACTTGGCATGAATAGATTTGATAGTTTCTTGAGTGGTAATCCATGGATGATGTGATATTTGTATGGTCATTAATGAATTATACTCTAGATATAATATTTTGGAATTTTTTCCAATGTTCCAAGGTTGGTTTATATTACTATTTTTGGATATTAGGAGCCTTATCTAGTGTCCTTAAATGATAATTATATGTAATGAATTGATAATGTGATAGGATATGGGTGGTGTATCCTAAATAAGGGATTTGAGTGGCTTAATGTCTTTTGAGAGAGACACAACATTGTTTTTAATAATTATTCATCTTATGATTTACTTATAATTGTTAAATTGTTCATTAAATTGTTTTCTCAGTGGTACATCATACACCCTTAGTGTGTTTGTGGTAACTCTTCCAATAGAATTAACCTAGTAATCCATCATTCAACATGGGTATAATTTATGGTTGGTTATTTTCCCACCTAGATTTGTTAGTGGTGGTGCATAATCCACCCAAAACATGTTGGTGTTGTATTGTGAATCAAGAGATCAATATCATTTGTATGTCCTCCACCTACGAAAGTTTTATAAGTGGTATATTTTCTACATAGTGAATTGTATCAGGGGTACATCATCCAAATAAGATTTGATGATGGTGGTATATCAAACACTTATATTATTTGTTTATATGGTTCTTCTTATATTATGATAATTATATCTATATTACCCCATCCACCTGAGAGTTTATTATGGTGGTGTATCATCCACCTGTGCGAGATGTCATTATGGTGTATCATCCACTTGGAGACTCACATATATGGTATATTTAACAATCTAGAGTGATATCGGTGGTACATCATCCACCTATGTGGGATGTATCAGTGTTGCATCATTCACATGAAGAACAATTTTGGTTGTATATAATCCACCAGGATGTTGTGATACACCATTCACCAGGTGTTGCCTCATTCACCATTAATATTGGATTGGGGATGGATCATTCACCAAGATGGGATGTTTTTTAATACATCATTCACCTAGTGAAACATGATTGTTAAATATCATTCAATTTGATAATGAAATAAGGGGTGACCAGTCATTTGTCCTTGAGGTGTGTTCATACTATGGGTATATCGGCACATTCTAGAACAACCCAAATATGCTATAGACACATGTGGTTTTTTTATGAGTATTAAATAATGAAAAGTTCTAATTATAAATTTCCATTATTAATTAAATATCAAGCATGCACTTGTATTTACAGAACTTATTAGGATTACAGTTGTTGGGGGCCAATTGACTTCTACTCACACCCAACTCAGATGCTTAGTTTCCTAAGAAAATCACATGTATTATGACTTAGGAAAAGAAAAGGTCCCTTTTTTAATATATGGTTCGACTGGAGTATCATGTACGGAGATAGAAAAAAAGACTAAGAAATGATTTGGGTATAATATTTTTTGTTCTTTTTTTTTATTTTTTTTATTTTAGACCTTGTTGTATACGATGTACCCAAAAGATATATTTCATATACAAATACAACATGTATAACATTAACACTATCTCATTATTTATATTATGATAATTTATATCTATTTTTTAGATATCTCATGCATATGATTTCTATCTTATGATATTGTTATTTTGTGATGATTTCTATTTATTTTAATTGATTTTTTATTTATGATTTTTTATACTGTAGAAGGTATTGTTTTGGCATGATATTCATAGACCCTCTCCATTACTTGATATCCCTTGGAATAATGGGAGGCATGTCTGGAATATGTGGTCACCTAATTCAATCATGGGCATTAAACTAAATTCATTACATTCCATGTCCATAGAATGTTCAGGTAATCTTTGAGAAATCCATTTTGGGATTTAGAAAAGGATTATATTATATCAGCATGTTGTAAGAATATCTCATACTTTTATCCAATTCATCACATGAGTACCTACTCATGAATTTAAAAAAAAGAATATATCTATATCTAAAAAGCTCAACATAACCAATATATTATATAAATAAACCACATAACTTGTTCGATAGAAAATAAATGTAGAATTACTGAAATCATATTCAAATCTATAATGAGTATATGTAATACTAAATTATTCAACATAATACATATAACACTAAACATAAAAAACACAATAAAAATTTCATCCAGTATAACAACAAAAAAAAATAAATATATGAGATATTATATGAACTAATATATGATAAATATCAACAAAATTAGTTTAAATAATTTTCAACCTTCTTAAAACAGTTTAGAAAAAACTTTTATAACTGAAAACAAAATATTATTCTTGAATTCACTCAACTACATACGATTTCTTAGACAAACTATTATTTTTATAAGATGGAAATGGTGAAACATATAAAAATATATGTTTAGAAGTCTTTATAAGACAATATGAATAATGGAGTCACCACTATGACCAATGGGATGACCTATGATGGAATATAATTATAATATTCCTCACTACTAATAAGGAAGAAATATTTTGACATGTAAATCGGAATTTAAGACCACCTTTTTTCAAAAAAACTCCATGTCAGTTGATGAAGTGTAATTCAATTTATTTTATTTATTT
Source organism: Viscum album (assembly GCA_963277665.1). NCBI lineage: Eukaryota > Viridiplantae > Streptophyta > Magnoliopsida > Santalales > Viscaceae > Viscum > Viscum album. The sequence goes on along the minus strand of OY728139.1, from coordinate 337,254,472 downwards.
TATTTGATCTAGGTTATTTATTTATGAGATTAAATTTGATACCATAAATAAAATAATAAGAGGTGGATATTTGAGGGAGTTTACCCAATTACATTTTTAAATATGTGTTTGTGTCGTAAATGAGTGATGCTATAGACTAGGATTGAGGTTGGACATTATTTGGTTGATAGGAAGGGGAATAGAGATAGATATGACATGTTCCATAGTTGAAATGCGAAAAATCCATTATGGGATGAGTTTGGGGGGTTAAAATTTGGGTTGTGATTACCCACTCCTCCCAATTAAAAAGATACAATATGGAACTGTACCTGATACATGAAACAGGCCATCAGGTACCTAGTGGAGCTAATTGATTTACTGTAGTATAATGAGAGAAAGAAATTATAACAAATTTTATTTAATTTTATTGACCCACATTATTTTAGATAATAATTTGGCATTTAGATAAATTTATATAATTGTATAATAATTTTTTTAAAAGATAAGTGAATTTAAATAATATTTTAAATAATTTTATTCATTTTAAAATAATCATTTTAGTGGTATAGATTAAAATTACTATTAGTTTTAAATTTTTTCAATATTTTATATTTAAATATTAAAATTATTTAGAGTTTCTTTTGGATTTTATCGTCCAATTATTTTTCACTTTTTTATTTTTATTTTTGAAAAAATGGCGTTCATTCCTAGGCCTGACTACCAAGGCCCATGACCAATCCTGTTGAATCATAGATATGTAGGCCCTAATACCAGCCTAGAGAGATAATTTATAATCCTACATCACTATGAGAGTTTTGAGGTAAGCCTTAAACGAGTCAGCCCATGCTATGTGTGTCTGCAACTGTAATTTGGGTAGAAAATGTTGATATCAACCTTATGAATGATTAAGACCCTTCCTTGTGGGAAATTTATGTAAAAATAATGGACACTATATTTTTATATATATATTTTAACTCTAATGTTGTTTCATACTCTTCAATCATTTCATCTTCACCTTCACATATTGATCCTCCTGCATTCCATCTCTGACCACTACCAACCCATTCCCTCCCTTGTATATATTGGATGCATCTCTCCATATTAGATCTTGTGAAAAAGAACTATAAACCCAACCTCCACCATAATATCTTTCTACAAGCTCCACATCATTCCATATCTCTATAAAATCTCAACTCTGCTTATACATACTCCATTTCTGCTGGAAAAGCATTGTGACGTAAAAAAGACAACCCATAACTACCATGAACTACCTCAACTCTATCGTATATAACATGATATCCCTATAAATACTAAAAACTTACTACATTTATATTATGAGGTCATATATTATATTAAAATCACTATTTATGACACCTTCAATTATACATCTTCTTATAAATAGTTTAACAAATCAAGGATCCATTCTCGCATCTCTCCATACAATGACAACAACTATATGAAATAACTGGGGCACACTCTATGTTATTTTGGAGATCAACCTTCAGTATATATTTGTGTTTATTACTCTCTAACACCCTAATAATTTATGACATATTTTGTATTTTAATAAATTTTATGTCTTTTTAATATTCATTTACATGCAACAATAACATTAAATGAACCATGATATACTATTGAAATATTACAATTTAATGTGATATTTATAGCCTATAAATTTTATTAGCGGGTATGATTTAAATAGAAAAATCATGGAAAATAATTTTTACATATTTATTAAGAAAATTAATTGGATAAAAATTAAAATAACATTATGTTTTTGGTCAAAAGAGATGTTTTAAAAAGAAACTATTGTTACACATACAATGTGTTTTTATCTTTATAAATACACATGATATCTATTTATGAATAAATTTAATTAAATTTTTAGAAAATATATTCAATAAAATATATTTTCATTAATATTATGGATATTACTGGGAAAATAATAAGAATGAATTCAATTTTATGCTAAAAATTAAATTTCACTAAAATTGGGTTTTATTGTGCTTTTCACAAATATTTTAAAATGAATTTCTACAACTTATTGAAATTTTATACTATAATGTGGATAATATATTTTAATTTATATAAATTAATATAATTTAAAATTTAAAATTTAAATTCTTTCCATAATTAATAGTTTCCATGGTACAAATCATTTTTACATAATAAATGTTAAGAGGGTTAAAAGATGGGTTAACCAAAGAGATATGGTTTGAAAAATATGAAAAAATTATTTGGATTTTATGAAAGTATTTAAACATCATACTTATTATATTTGAATCTTTTTCCTTTTATATAAACATTACATGAGTAAGAAATATATTATATAATACGATTTCATGTATTTAGAGGTTTCCCACCCACCTTATTAATAAATGGGCACCTCTTCTCCTATTTTCTCCACATAACTTGAGTAATTTACCTTATCAAATATATTCCAAAATAATATCTAAACATAATTATCTAGAACCTTGAGGTTCTTATCATATAAAAAGACCTATATAAGTCTCTTTAAGTTCTCTTCAAAGGAGTATACATGATGAATATGTATATGTTCTTATTTGGCCTTTTCATGTTTCCTTCTTTTTAACCCTCACAAAAATGTTATATAAAGATAATAAAATGATGTAATAATCATATTAACTGTACTGATATGTTTTTTTTGTTAATTTTAAATTCATTTTTTATCTCATTCCCATCCATTGGAAAATTATTACAATACTTGTGTGTAGTTGTGGATTACCACCTCTACAAAGTGATGTGATTCTTTTTTCATTTCATATTTTCCAGGAGTTTTATAAGTATATATTTAATAAATATATATTATATTTATGATATAATTAATTTTATTTTGTTTAATTATTATGTATATTTCTATTGTTTATCCATACAAAAAAGTGAAAATATTATATGTGGTACATGATGGCTTCAATAACCAAAAAGAGATGTAATTCATTGTTCATCACCAATTCATATGAGTCGTTATATGTTTTCATATAATGAATAAATATTATATTCATATAATTTTTAATATTTTTTGAATTATGAAACTATTTACAAGGTTCAAGGATCAGAACCATCAAACTGAAAATACATGTAAAATGGGCCTGTTTGCACTCAAATGTTCATTTTATTAAAGATGATATTCATAAGAAGATACTTGAAAATTATAAAGGAATGGTATAGAATAATTTATGTATTAATATGGTTATTTAATATATTTACTATAATTATATGTTTTTATATTGGATATAAAAACATGTATGTAGCAATACAGAACATAATGCAATGGTTTATGTTATAATATCATTTCATTTCGATTTTTATTATTATTAAATTTCAATTAAATAAAATTATAATATGCTTATCGTTTAAACAAAACCAATTTTTTTCCATTGGTACTTAATATAATTATTAATTATTATTACAATTTTATACAATTTGACACTAAAAATAATCAATGAACTATTTTTTAAGAAAAACATAACTTACTTCATCTTTGGTCCAAGAACATTTCCTTCCACGTCTTTATTCATTATAACTTATTAAATAACTACACTATATATAATAAAATAGTTTTCTAAATTATTTTTCATAATTATTCTAATTTCATTAAAAAAATAAAAATTAAGTTTTATATTATTTTTTATATGGGTTATTTATGACTTATTACAAAAAAATTGAAAGGAATCAATATTTTAACTTTTACCTCACAAATTGATTTTCTAACCATTATGATTATTATTTTATTTGAATTTTAATATACAATTTACCAAGGTTATTTTAAATGAAAATTATCTTCATGGTATTTATGGATGTATTAGTTTTAAAATCTACCAATTTAAAATGTAACTTTCATTTTTTTTAAAGAAATTTTCTAATACTCTATTAAATATATTTATCATATCTATAAATATTCATTAAATATTTTTATGCATCACTTGGGATATGATCATATTATACCAAATAATTTGTCTCTTTTTATGTTTTTTAGTGATGATGATTTAAGGATGACTCTACGAAACCCACTTCTTTTCCATTGGTTAATTAAGTTATGAATAATTAATTATAAAACTTTATTTTCTAGGTGTTATGATATGATGAAATGATGATTAATATATTTTCTTATTGAAAACATATGTTTGGTTTTCATTATGTTATGTGTGGGCCTAGAATTATATATTCCTCGAATAAATTTTTATTTATTTATATTTTATGAGATAATATGTACACGAATAAGTAGTGAACTCATTTCGATATTAGTCTCTATCCCTTATAATCATCTTGGGAGTATACCTAAACTAAGGAAATGATGGACTGTCGAGTGAACCTATACTGGTATGATAGTATTTGTCGTGATCCTTAACTCCATAAATGATTTTATACAGTTATTTGATTTCCAAAAACATATGTCTTATGTTTTTGATATGTTATCAAGGATATTGATAGATTATTAATGATTAAACACTCTTATTAATTATAATTTATTTATGATAAAATATTCCTTGATTAATGATTAATTATACTTTAATAATTTGGATTTATTTCTTATGTTCTGATCACATTCTCATTACTTTATGATTTCTCTCACTTATGATCATTGACTGATATCTCTTATATTTACCACTACTCAGAATCTGATCCCACCATTATGATTTCATTTCCTTTGGTTCTATAGAATGTTTTTATGTATGTAATGTATAACAATTTTACTTTGTGAGAAGAAATTTGTGGGAGATGGTGAAAATATTTTACGTAATAAGATGATTATATATATACTCTCGGAAGATGATAAACCATTATGGTTCTTGGGTTTATTTTGTTAGGAGATGTGTTAAATATTTATCCAATGTTGTGTGATATTAATATATTAAATTATTAGGTTTCCTTACTGTCACTCCCCCATTCATTGTGTCCATGACTTACTATCATAGTGTTTCTTACTTCCTTTAGCGTTGGATTGTCCCCTAGGGTGGGTTATTTCGTTGGTTTTTTATTGAAAAAAACACAATACGGTTAGTTTTTTAAAAATTGGATTGGAGATTTAATGACTATTTTCAAAATCCTTAACAAAATTCACTAAATAACCCACTTCGATTTTTTTTTAAATTAAAGGTCTAACTATTTTTATTTTATATAAATAATAATTAAAAAATAATCAATAAATATTTTCAAAAACTAGTAACTGAATGATAATAAACAATTCGGGATTCTTTTTTAGTAAAACTATTAATTATAGTTAATTAATTATTAATTATTATTATAATTAATTAATTTCAAAATAATTCATAATTATTTATTTCCATATAATTATTAATTAATATTTAATATTATTAGATATTATTAATTAAAATTAATTAATGTGTTATTATTAATTACATATTATTAATAATAATTATTAATTATCTCGAAAGAAATTAATAAATAATTAATAAATATTTATTTAATTATTAAATAAATATTTTTAGTAATTATTAAAGATTAGTTATTAATTAAAAATTATTAATTAACTATTTGTTAATTCCAAATGAAATAACTACAAAATAAACTGAAAATTTAATAAATAATTAATAGTATTTATGTTTTTTATTAATTATTATTTAATATTTATAATAATTATTAAGTAATTAATGAAATATTAATATTAATTAATTAATTATTTTCTAATTATTTTTCAATATTGTTACATAATAGCTAACAATAAATTAATTGTTTTATTATTCGATGGTAAATAATATCAAAATTATTTTTATTTTTATTAAATAATTACATTTAATTGATTGAATATTTTGTGTATAATAATTTTAACATTAACATAAATATTGAGTAATAAATGAAATCTCAAATAACTTCAGTCTAACAATGTATATTATCTTACTGAATATAATTAATTTTCGTTTTTTTATATTATGGGGGAATATCATACAATATAGTGTGTGAATGAGATGTCTGTAAATAAAATGTCAAACCTCAACTATGTAGTGTTCTTTGCTTAACTGGAGGGGGTCTTCTAAATGTATATGCACATTTCTTTTTTCTCTTATGTTTGTGATTCATTATAATGTGGTGCATCTACTACCATCAAAATGTGGATGTATGATAATGGCCCACTAGATCTATCTCCCATTGCATATGTCTAAGGACATTTAATAGAATAAGTAATCCAATTTTTGTATGAATTCTATGTCATTCAAGAAGATGAAATGGGAAATTATGTTTAATATGAGCTCAAATCTGCTACACCAGGTGAATAATATTGATATTTTGCTTAATGTACTGGAATCCATGGATACTATTAAAATTTAAATACATGTCAAGCCTCATCCACCTGATGTGGTTATTATTCTACTAGAATCGGTGATGGAACATGTGTAGCACGATGTGGTAAACATTATTGTCATTGCACCTCCCTAATATCAGCAACGTTCAGATGGGGATCCAGAGTACGAAAATCCATTATCTTTGGTGGATGATCAAATATACAGTTATGTAAAACACCAAGATAAAGTAACAAGTCATTCACTATAGCATGGTATTTTTCATGGATAAAACTCTCTATGTCCTCAGGATCATACATCAAGATAATATAATGCAGTCAAGTATGCTGTAAAAAATCTAACAAAAATTACAAAAAGTTTACTAGAAAAATATAATGTAATGTTCCTGAATCAGCAGATCCTAGATACCTCTACCATATTTTGTAATAAATAGTATAGATTTAAATATGTTCCATGGTGAATAATCACGCTATTTGTGATATACAAAGTTGCATAATTGGTGTGTCGTCAATATGAAATAATACATGTATATCCCTATATGTAGGCATATCGTACATCCAATTTGTCTTGGTATTGATGTACTTTGTTTAATACATCCAAACTGACATATGAAACTATCTAGTGGGTTTCACACAATAAAATAAAAGTGTATAAGAGGCAGTAAAACCCCATTATCATCAATCCCGATAATTTAATATGAATGAATTTGGTCAATGATACCCCAATATAAAAGTCATAATATTGAAAATGATATATTAAAATTGTTTAAATATTTTTCCATCAATTTCCAAAAAACAATAACATTTTGAAATTGATCAATAAATTTAACAATGTATATACTTACATAAATAGGATGTGAACTTTCTGACAATAGATGATATTCTGCCAAATTATGTCTTAGTATCCTAACATAATAGTGTCTCTAACACCACCTGAAACATACAATATGTAAATTTATAAATAAATATCAATGAAATACAATAAAACTCATATTAGAATTATAAAATATTAAATATGACTGATCATACCAGCATCCATGTAGAGTTTTATAGAGCAAGTTCATCAGTTTCATCGAACAAATAACAATATGGGATAAGGAAAGGACATACTCCTAGGACGGTGCCTATAGAAGGATGAAACATCCCCAAATATCCATGTAATCTAGATTCCATAAATTGAAAAATGGTCTCTATTTTTACACCAAACATGTATATTCCCTTATATCTCTCCAAATCTGATTAAATTTTTTAGGTAGCCCCAATTATATCATGTGGATTTGAATGATTGATTGATTTCAAGAACTAACACTACTGCAAAATAATATTATAATAGTGATAGAAAGAAGATTTATCATCACTAAAAAAGTGATAAATACATAATTGCTGTTAACACCTAATATTTTTCAAGTGCTAATAAAGGAACACTTTATTATTCTTAAAAAATAGAAAATATAATGGGTTCCTTTATCAATTATTGTATTTAGTATTGAAAAGGGGTTCTCTATCATCTCAAATAAAATTTGGAAATAGCTATTTTTTACAAGACGAGTCCTTTCTCTAAACAATCAATTCATCACAACCTCCCCCCAAAATAACTCATGCAACCCCGCCCCTTTAACAATGCTCAAGACCCCCCATTTCAAATGATAGATATATTATCACCCACCTGCTCACACCTAGACACAAACCCAGGACATTCCATCTATAATGAAAATCCATTACCACTTCCATACCTCATTTTATTTTTCATTTTATAATATATATATATATATATATATTAGATGTGTGTGATATATATATACACACATTTATGTTGATTTAAATATATTTTACACTAATATTTAATTATATATATATCAGAATATATTTGTTTGTGTTTGTGTTTATTTACACACACACATATTTATATATGAACAATATATATGCATATTAATTCCCCTTTATAAGGAATATAATATAATAATTCTTTTAATTTGAATAAAATGAATAATAAATATTTATTTCAATTTGGATTGTATATTTAAAAATACATTTTTATTTAAATATGTTTAAATATGTATAATAAAATTTATTTATTATATGTAAATATAAAAAAAATTGAATATTTTTTATTATAATTAAAAATTCATTATGAAATATGATATAATATTAAATCCAAAATATCTATATTAATTTAAGCCTAAGGAATAAATTTAGTCCTCTCTAAAAACAAACATGATGTCTCTCTAAAATGTAGCTGAAATACTATAGAATATTAAGAAAATAGGGTATCTAAACTAAAAAATCAATTTTGGAGGCCTTTAGGAATTTTTTGGTCATTTGTAGTTGATTTCATGTTTTGAAATTATCCTAGAAAATTTATTAATTCATTTAATTTTTATATAATTCAATGGTTATTAAATTAAAATTACAGAATAATAACTAAAAAATATTAATTAATATTATATTTCAATTATTATTTAAGACATTTTCACTATATTTATTATATATTAAGTGTAAATGAACATTATCCCTTTTGGAATAATATTTCAATGTTATATATATTATATTTGTAACAAAAAAAAAATATTAATATATTAATATATTGTTTTTATCAAAATTTTATCTTTTAGGAAATATACACTTTATCATCAATAGTAAAATGGGGCTGATAAATTGAGGCCTTTATCATTAATAATAAAAAGAACTGATAAAGCTCCCCTAGTAGTTTTTTAAATAGTGTTTATAATGACCCCCCATTATCAGTGCTTTTTTTTCTAGCAGGGATAATGACCCCACCCCATATGTTCTTTTTTATTAGAAAATATTAAGGGATCCCCTTTATTAGTGATTTTTAGCACTAATAAATGGACCTTATATTACCAATTTATATTGACATGATAAAAGGACCTTATATCAGATTTTTGTTAGAGTTGATAAAGAAATCCATTTATTACCACGTTTTAGCACTAATTAATACCCCCAGTTATCACCACTTTTTCAAATACTTGAGAAACCCATATTTGTATTAGAAAAAACAAGGATGCCACTCAACCGAGCACCTAATACCACCTGTGGAAATATGTGAAGGGTTCAATAACACCCTGTGATATTTTTTAATATTTTTTTGAATAAATTAAATTTCTTTGATACCTTGTGAAACATGAAATGCCATATTCTAATGAACCACAATATTAAAATTGTATTACTATGTTACATTGTATTTATAAGCAATATATTAAAATTGTCGGTATAATTAGAAATAAATAAATTTAAAATATTAATAATAATGTTTTTTATAATTAAATAATATTAAAAAAATAACGGACTTAATTTTTTAAAAGTGATTATATGCTTTAAAAATTCCGTTTTCTCAAAAAAATGCTTATATTACATTAAAAAAACAACAAAAGTAATTTTTGAAAACCTGAAAAAATTTATTTTATATGATGATAATTTTTTAAATAAACAATTTAAAATTATCTTAGGCTGAATTTTTAGGTTTTTTCAAAAATGATTATTGTTTTTGATGAATAGTGAAAAATTAGCTTTAATTAAGAATTCAATTTTTATTTAAAGTATTTATAAGGATAAATATTATTTTAAAATGGTTTTAGATGTAATGTTAGTTAATTTATATTATAATTAAACTGACATTGTTCATTAGAATAATTTTAAAATGGGATTTTGATATGAAAACGTTTTAATCTTTTGAAACATTTTTTAACAGTTTTTTCATCATATCAGAAGGTTTTATTTTAAATTAAATTCTTATACTTATGTAAATTGAATTTGTAAAAATGGATTCAAAATTTGAAACAGTTATAATTTTATTTATCAAATAATTATTAATTAATTTTAATCTATAATTAATAGTAAAAATATTAGAAATTAATTAACATTTTTAAGGTTTGAACGGGTTTACCGGGTGATTAAACTAATAATATAAGTGTAAATATGACATATAAACTTGTTAAATCCAATTTAATGGATATATTATCACAGTGTAACCGATAATGATAAATAATAACCAATTATTATTGTATATGGAATGTGAAAACATGGGTACACTATTTAAATTTCAAAAATAGAATGTGTGTAATCTAACCCACTTATAAAAGGACACCCTTAATCCTCTCCTCTTCATAAATAAAACCACATTGTTTTTCCCAATACCGAAAAAAATAATCCATATTTTACTTCCATAATCCTTGAATAATAGGTTTTATCAAAACTCATTCCCCGAAATACTATTGTAGCAAAACTAAAAAAGTTGTTGGAAAAAGATGTAATTTCCTAAACAGAGCATTTTATTTTATTTATCCTTCCACCTAGTTAAAATATCATTACAACATAATAAAATAATTTTATTTAATTTGAATATATTTTTTGATATTTTCATGAACTATACCCATGTCATTCTCACTCAAATACGAAATTAAACTATTGATCATGTGTGAGGAATACTCCTGTCTCAAAAACAGACGTAATTTGTTTTCCACATCCATTTTTAATCCTAGATATAACGAGGTATATAAATTTTATATATGATATTTATGATATAATTATTTTATTGGACTTATAATAAATCATATACCTTCTTACCTTTCATTTCGTAGGGAATATGTTAATGTAGTTCTTGTGTATGGTAGACTATCGCCCCTCGAAGAGATGTGATTCATTTTTCACATACTCCTTCCATGGAAGGTAATTATGAATAACATGATATTTATAAAAGATATTAATGAAATATTTATCTTCAAATAAATATATCATATTATTTAGTATATTACAATATATTGAATAACTAATCACGTTGTTTTTGTGTACAGTTGATTATTGCCTCATAAAGTGATGTGATTCCATTTTCACTAAATATTTACATGGATGATAAATAATGATAAATTTAATGAATAAATGTCATTGATTTTACATCACAACGACTCTATATAGTTGATATACTATTTAACTTTATGTCTTTCATTCCATCATTAAAATGGAAAAAACATTCTTGTGTACGTATGACTTACCATCTCAATGAATAATGAAACTCGTTTTCTCTATATAACTTAAAAGGATGACTCTAAAAACATATATAGAGAATATATAGGATATTTATATCACTATTAACATTTTATATGTTATGTAACTATGATAAAATTAATATTTTCTAAAATTTGAAACCAAAATATATACGGAATAAAACGTATTTCTTACAAAAAAGTTATTTTATTTAAAAAATATATATAATTGAATAATAAAAAAGTCATAAGAAAATAATATACTGTATCATACATATGATTATATTTAATTAATATATGGATAATAAACTTATTTTTATTATTCTATAGGTTTGAACACTTATCTTCTATTATGTGGTGTATATACTAAAATTTGACATGTTACATAAACAATGTACTTATTTTCATGAAATTTAATTTTTTATTTGATGTTGATATTCAATTGTTATTATGATTCAAATAATATCATGGTGTAAAAGAATTTATTTTATAATCTCATTTTTTATCATGTTTTATATAATTATGTTTACAATAATAAAATTCAAAATCTATCTCTCTTGTAAAAAATATATTTTTCTTATCATATGGGTATTTATTGAGAATAGATGTTTTCATTTCCTTTTCATCATTTTTATTAATCAATGGATCAATAATTTATTTTAAATAATATTCAATTATATTTCACTCTTTAGAAGAATTTTTTTATTACACATTTGAGATTCTTTTAATTGTTTTAAAAATGTTTTTCAAAATCTATTATGGTTTTTAAAGCCATTAATTCCCTTATTTGATTTTTTTAAAATAATTAAATTGAATATTATTTTCATTTCCTAAATGATTTTTTTTACATTAACCAAAAATGTGAAAAGAATATTTTTTTAAATGTGAACAATATGACAAGAATTCTCTACCATTTGGACCACTAAATGTTTTCATGCTTCCATTACAATTTTGAAATATTATTTTAAAATAAAATGAAATCATTAATATTTGGGATGTTTTTATAATTAAATTAACAGTTTTTAAAAATTAAAGCTTTTTTTTCAAGAATGTTTTAGTTATTTTATATCAAATTTCTATTCATAGATGAAAAAACCATTGTGGTTTATTTTTTTTTACTTGGGAGATGATTCAGGTTTACCATCAGTATTATTTATCTAGTTGTTTTATGACTATTATGAAGAAATGTATAGGGAAAAATTCTTTTACATTGGTTATTCAACGATGAAATATATGTCATCCTCATTTCATTAACATAAGTTATGCAATGATATAATTCTAATGAAATCTATTTGTTCATGGGTTCTGATATGATGATTATTTTATGATATTTTGGAAAAATTATTATGAATTTCATTATATGACGTGTATGACCTATATCTCTCTATAATGACCCCCAGAATTGTGATTGTGTAATATAATTGATGTTCATAAAAACAATGTGATATATATGTATATAAGTCCTAGGTTTTAATAGTTGGTATCATATGATATGTTTACATAACATTTAAATTAAGGGATGATAAACATTTAGTGGAGATCATTACGATAAACCCTAGTATAGAGTGACATCCTAATGTTTTGTTAAGGAATAGATTATTTTCATTACCAATAAATATGTCTCTATCCATATATTAATGTTGGACTTGGTTCTATAATAGATACACTTATGGGAAGTAAATATGAAAAATTTGCGTCCAGATTGAATTGAGAAATGCCTCGTATATGATAATGATCCTTATTGTGCCCCTAGTTTGAAAATCTTGGAAGATATTAATGGGTTGATTTATATTTTATTACAAACCATCATAAAGGATTTGAAAATATAATTACCATGATTATCCTAGGATATACATTATGAGTCAATGAATTTAAAAAAGGAGTATTTATTTAGACATAATATAAATTATTTTTCAATACATTGTGTTTTCCCACTATGATTATTGACCACACTATGATTTTTTCTTTTATTAAATGGTTTCTTCCTGAATTAATCATGTTAATATTGAATTAAATAGAAAATTAAATGACTTTTCTAAAGGAAAATTGAATGTCACTGGATTTTGAATGGAAAATATAATTTATATGTTCACACAACATTCTCAACCTATGATTCATATTGATCTTCCAAACAATAAAGGGGGAACACCCTTCCACATAGTCCTTCATGAGGAAACCTAAACATAGTTTTTGTGGTTTTTACAAATTCAATGGTTTTTAATAAATGGACTTGTTCCAATGAAAATAAATTATACATTATTTTCTTCTCAGAGCACAGAATGTAATTGTAGATTTATATCATTTGAAAGGTGATGTGGATCAATGGTCGAATCTTATCAATAACATAAGTCAACAAAAGAAAATTCATTCCATGGAGTATGTTAGTTTTTAGAGACTATTTTTCAATAATCACTACCCTCACATTCTTTAGGAAAAAATAGAGAAGGAATTCCTTGAGCTGAAGTTGGAGAACGATCAATCTATTGGGATCTAGAAGGAAAATTTTACAAGACATGCGAGGTATGATTCTAGAATTTTAATCCAGTATGAAACTATGGTTAATCAATTCATTATTAAATGAAATCCAATTTTTGATTGTTTTTATGAAAATGGGGATTTTATAACTATGATTAAACCATTAAGTTTTCTCTAAAGGAGAAAATATATATTAGAGTTACCCCTAAATCATTTCATTAGGATATGAAAATAAATACATATTTCAAGGGAAAAACTAAGAATCATAGAGAGAAGAATGTGATATTTCCATCATGCTCTATTCATGGTTGGAAACATGGTTGAAACTATATTTAGTGGACTAGTAATTTTTTTAAGTGATAGAGGTATGGTTATAAGGAAATAAATTGTTAATGTAATTTGGAAATTTTTACTAATGATGATAATATAGAGAAAGATCCACACAATGAACCATCTACACTCTAATGTTTTAAATGAACGTAGTATGGGAACCACTCTAATAGATTCCAAAATTCAAAATTTTAATGATGATGATTGGAATTAGTAACATCCAATGTCATGATGTAGGCGAAATGTCATGTGATTACTATTTATAATGATTTTGTAAGGAATCAGCATGGTCTAGCATAAACTTACCATCCACTCTTTAACAAAAAATATATTATTTACCTCTAGATCTACGCATTAATTTATATCTAGATGTTTTTATAAGGTTATAACGATTCCACCCATATAGTTTGATATATAATTTGCATTGAAAATCCCTAATGGTATGATAATCACATATTAAGTATACCGTTATTGTCTGATTAATGATTCTGGGAATGTCATTCTTGTAAATCTTTTCATTCATCTACTAGTTGAACTTGATTTAATCATAGAAATGGATTGTATCTCACAACATAAATCCTATTTTTTGAGGAATGTATGTTATTTTTGATATTTCAAACTGTCCTATGATCATCCACTAGCGCAACAATAAGTATGAACTTCTAATGAATATCACATCCCTTATATGGGGTTTGATTCATATAAAAATATGAATTTAATATTAAAGATAAACTCAACATCAATAATATGGCTATTTTGTGGGAGTTTTTTTTATTTTTTTGGAAGAGTTTGCAAGTATTTATCTGAATCGTGAAGATTAGTTTTCAATAGAACTCATATCTCACGCAATAACTATTGGAACATTTTCATATTTAAGGGCCCCAATTGATTTTCATGAATTTAATAACAAAATAAAAAAATCAATACAAGGTATTCATTCATTTAATTTTATCACATTGTGGTGTACTAATTATCTTTTTCAAAAAAGAAATATAAATCGATGAAACTTTTAATTAATTATCAGGAGTTTAACAAGATCACAATCAAGAATAAGTATCCATTAACCCATTTTTATTACTTGTTTAATCAATTATGTGCAGTGTAAATTTTTTTTAATTTCAACAATGAATCTAGATATATATAATTGTGGACAAATAAAGAGGATATACCCTTGAAAAAACTCAATAAAAGGTTTGGAATCTATATGTATATAGTGATTCCATTTGGTCTTAATAATTCCACCAGTTTCATCTTGGATTTAATTAATATAATCTTTAGTTATTCCTTATCATTATTAGTTTTTGATTTCTTTTATAGATGATATTATTATCTATTCAAATAGAATGGACGTGCAGAAAGATCACTTTATAACTGTAGAGAGGATATTAAGGAATGTTAAGTTGTATGAAAAATTTGAGAAATAAAAATTTTAGCTATTAATGTTTTCATTTCTGGGTCATATAATATCAAGATAGGGAATATCGTGGGATCCATCAATGACAGATGCTTTTTATTATTGTCACAAACTAGATAATGTTCATAATATGTAAGTATTTGATATTTTATATTTGATATTATTGATTTTTTGTTGAGAAATTCTCATAACTATCTAATCCAATCACCATGTTTACTTGAAAAAGATCCAAGATCCACTAGAAAGATGAATGTGATTAAAAATTCAGTGGAAAAATAGATTATTAGTCAGTGCAAATGTTCTTATATATTCTGGTACTCGAATATGGTTTGCAATATTTAGTGAATCAAACAAAAAAATAATTTTCATTCTTTCTTATGAATAATGAAATAGTTATAGCTTATGCCTAATGATGATAGATGTTTCTGGATCAAATTTATCCATCTCAGGATTTCGAGTTAGCTATTGTAATTTTTTTTACAGATATTGGGGAAAAAATATTTTTTTTGGAAATGTGTGATATATATACTGATAAATAATTTTAAAACTATTTGTTAAAAAATGATATACACATTTTATAGAGGATATAGTTATAGATGAATAAAAAATGACTTTTTAATACATTAACACTTAGGGAAAGCAAAAAAAGTGATTGGTTCTTTTATTTGAAAGGGCCATGCTATCTTATCAATGATAATTATTAGAAAAGATCCAATATTTATTGATTTTGAAAGGATGAATCTTGAAATACTAATGGAAGGGGAGACATTTTATATTTATCAAATGAATATTCAACAATATATCCATATAATGATTAAAGATGAACAAAATGATGATATAGAGATATAGATGAATGTGATAAATGTTCTTGATAAGAAAATTGATGGTGATTGAATGATAAGATTTATGAACCATGTATGTGTTCCACCCAAACACGATTTGAGGAAGGATTTGTAAGAAGAGGCACATAGTTCTTTATTCTCAGTTCATCGTGAAATTATGATGATGTATAGAGATTTTATATAGTGGTGGTATTCGCTAAAGAGATATATTTTAGATTATATATCTGATTCATGGAGTTTCATCATGTTATTATAATGGGATTTTATATTGATTAACTATACAAGAATGGAAATTTGATAACATCACCCTTTATTTATTAATATTAACCCTTACACATCTAAATGATACATTGATATATGTTTTATAGTCGATCACCTTACAATCATAGAAAACTTAATCAATATTATATAAAATTTACATTTGGATAAAATTTCTATGATATAAATTAATGAAATGGCAAGGATGCATGGAGTACAAAAATCCATCATGTGTGATCTATATTTTAGGTTTACCTCAACGATCTATTGAACTCATAAGTAAGATATTAATACAGAGTTGAGTGTAATCACTTCATATCAACATTACAAATATGGTCAGTATAATAGATAAATTCAAACCCCATAAGATTTATTGATATCTTTTTATATGTATTTAAAAGATGGATGGGATGAACACCTTCCTCTATTTGAATTCAAATACAATAATAAATTTCAAAAAAACTATTCAGAAGGATCCAAATATATCCCTCTATGGAAGGAAATGTAGAGCATCCACATGTTTTAATGTAGTTTAAGAAAGTAATATATTGGGACCAATAGTAGCTAAAGAAATAGAATTTATCATTATATACATTGAACAAAACATTATTTTGGCACAAAGTATACATAAAATAAATGATGAAAATCATCAACCAAATCTGAATTTTGAGGTTGTTGACAATTTATTTCTAGGAATTTCACCATTGAATAAGGTAATGAGATTTGGGAGGAATGTAAAAATAATCCTAAGTTATATCAGTCCCTTGGAAATTAATTATTACATCAGGATGGTAGTCTATCATTTCATGCTTCCATAAATCCTCTCTCAATTCTAGGTTGTTTTATATATATCTATCTTGTGGGAGTAAACACATGAACCTTCACATGTATCGAACTCAAAGGTAATACTAATAGAGAAATATCCTTCTCATGAGGAATAAATGGTGAATATACTTTGTTATATAGAGAATATTATACAAAAAATAGCACTCATATGGTCAATGTTTTTTAGTGAATCCAATAGTTTGAGGAAGCTATGTGGGAACCCGAGGATGTAATGAGGTAGAAGTATCCTTAGTTGTTTCTACCAAGGTGATAGAACATAATGGTTAATATCCTTTTATGGGGTTATAATGTTACACCCCTAGAATTTATGAAATAATTTTTTTGAGTAGATTTAATTTTTTCAATAAATTTCTCTACACGCAACCCCAGGATCTAACAAACAACAGAAAATTATTTATATTACTATTTAGCATCGTTTTTTTGATCCAGAAATTAAATTGAATAGTATAAATAGGAATAAATATATATTAAATATTAATAATAGGTTTTTATGTAAGTATAATATATTAATAAACTACATAATTTTTAATAATATCATTATATTTTTTAAAAATTCAATTTTATATAAAAATGCTATTTTTACTGTTTATAGACAAATAATAAAATAAAATATTGAAACATTTAAAAAAATTTGATAAAATGGTCTTCAGTTCTCTAATAATAATTTAAAAATTAACTTCGGGTGAATTGTTTAGTTTTTTATATAAATATTCTTTTTTTCCTAAACAGTGAAACATAATGTTTTTTATTAAAAAATGAATTTTTATTTAAAGAATATATAAGAGTTAATTGTATATTAAAATGATTTTAAATTTAATTGTACTTTTTTTATTATAATTAATTTAGTGTAATTTATTATAATCAATTTTACATTGAAATTTGGAAATAAAATAATTTTTATCTTTTCAAAAAAAATCATAGGTAACCCATTCATTCATTGTGTCTGTCAGTATAATTGAAAAATATATTCTGAAAATAATGTGGATTAAATTTTGAAATTATATTACATATATGTAATGATTATTATTAATATAATATAATAATTTCAACTTTTTGTTAACATAATTAATGGTGAAAGCATTCAACCCCAATTATAGTGGTAAATGCTAAAAAAGGGTTACTTAGGGTAAATGACATTGAAACTTGTCTATAACATAATTTATCTCCATATTTAGACCATATCACCTATAATGTTCTGTAATAAACCATTTTGGAACATTTTATCATGTGATAATTACGATAACACATTATTCCTTTCAAAAATTCCTTGTGTGTCATATCCCCCATTTATAATAGGTCCTCCCTCTCCTCTTCTCTATGAACTCTCAAAACAAATGGGTTCGAACAATAACTATCAGATTAAATTAATTAGAAAAAAACCTATCATCCTTTAATCCATGTTATGATATAAAATATAACCTATAAATTATATTTGATTGAACCTAAATAAGTTTTCTAAAGAATATGTAATTTCCTTGACTAAGCATTTTATTTTATTTATATTTCTACATCCTTAAAATATTATTAACAAATGATAACATAACAACCTAGTAATATTAAATATACTGATAATTTTTTATTATTTTTTTATTACCTAAAACCATATTTTTCTCACTAAAATGGGAAATACAACAGCTGATACTTTGTATGGTGCACTACTGCCTTCCAAACGGGTGTAATTTGGTTTCGATGAAAACTCCTTCCAACTGAATGTAATGATGTATATAAGGATTATATATTATATTTACGATTTAATTATGTTGATCAAGTATTATTCTCAATAAAACTATAATTTATTATGGGTATATTGTTTAGAACAATACACTATCTCGTTATGATGATTTTGTTGTTTGCAAATACCCCTATTTGTTATTCTAATAATTTTACATTGAGTATATTTAAAAAACAAATATAATATATTTCTCTATTTTGGAATAATATTTAAGTGTTATAATCTCCATGGAATATTTGATAAAGTAATCAGAATTTATTTTAGCATATTATCGTATTCTAGGAACGTTGTTCATGCTCTACGTGTTCGGAAATCAATTTAGCAAGTTCTGGAAACACTGTTCATACCCAACATTGAGGTGCGTCGTGTAAGGATGAAATCTGTCACTTATGGGTTATCAGAAAAAAATGTTTAAGAAACCATATATTGTAAAAAATATATGGATGAAGAGCCATATGTTTGTAAGGAAACATATGTTTGGGATGTCAGAAAAGTATTGAAGAAGAACCCTACATTAGTATGGAATGTCACATTTGATTCTCAAAAGTATGGTTCATCATCCGAAATTTTGTAATCAACCTTACGTAGAATCATGTACCATACCTTTAAAAGCAGATAAAATAATTGATTGTATATTGTACATTTCAAAGTTGAATAGAAAGGTATGTATTTTCAACCTTATGTTTGAGATTACCCTTATGTTGTGAACCGTATGTTCAGAGAATATAGGTTAAATAGTTCAACCCCATGTTTGGAGTCAATGTTTTAAAATATGGCTTTATTGAGAAATGATAATTATGCATATTATATGGCTGATTACAAGCCATATTAAAAGCTCTATTTAAAATCATGAATTTAATTGATTCAAGATTTTTTATTTTTTATTAAAAGGATCGATTTAAGAGGAGATTTTAATGCTGAATATTACGGGGAGTTACGATTGATATGTTATTCAAGATTTAGAATATCATGATTCTAATGGTGGATTTTGTGGAACTAAATTTGAATGGAAAATTATTGTATTTATTATATATATATATATATGTTCTTTTTAATTATAGAATGCATGATTGATCATTTTGAAAATATTAGAAGAACAATTCCTTGAGTTTTTCATTATAGTTTTATAGAGATATACGAGTCACAAAGATCGGCTGCTACCATAATCTATCAAACTCTGTTTTTCTGAATAAGAAGAAACACATTGAAGATTAATCATTTCTACATTGAGGATACATTGTGAATCCATTGTTGTTAGAGGTTTGAAAGTTACTTCTATATCTATTTCAATAGGATCGACTAAGAACTACACCTACCTAAAGATCATTCTTTATGAAGACAATGATCTATTGACTATCAGATGCATGTTGTTGAATCTGTGAAGAACTATTAGAATGTATTTCAAAAGAAATACTCTTTTTATTTGGAGTAACTGGATTGAAATTCTAACATGTGCATTCGATTCTATGTGTGAAATAGAAGGATCTATTTTAACCCTTATCTTGTAAAGGTATTAACTACATGCCCACATTTGTGGACAGTCTATTGATAAGAAGACCAGATAGTGAATATCACCGAGATCATTGAGTAGAGCGTTGGTGGAGTGGAATAGGACCCTTAAATTCCCCAAACCACTCTAAATCCTTGAGTTTGTTATTTTTTTCACAGAATAAACAATCAGATAAATATAAAAGGACAAACTCGGTCATCATCATGATTTGTGAAGAATTTGAAAAAGGCACAATTCACCCACCTCTTGTGCATATTTGGTAAAACCCGAACCAATAATTAGTATCATAGGAGGTTATTTTGGTAAAGCTATAGCATGCTGTAATGTTTTGGGTTATACAGATCCCAATGGCTAATACACGAGAGGGTATGTCAATGGATAGAGCTCCCTCCTTAAATGGTGAAATTTATGGATACTAGAAATCATGAATGATCATCTACTTTCAGAACCTTGGATTCATTGTCTACTCGAAAATTCAAAATCCCTATGTGATTTAAGAGAAATATGTAACATGGAGTTGTGATATAGAAGTAGAGTACGACATAATCATGAATGAAATGAATTCCATCATCTGTGGTCTTGGACCAGAAGAATTCAGCAGAATATCCCAGTGCCCGAGAACTTATGAAATGCGGCAGATGATTGGACCTTCCTATGAAGGAATAGACAATGTCAGACTGATGAGGTATGCTTCTAGAAAATTTAAATTTGACACAATTAAAATTTTTAAAGGGGAAATGATGACTTAGGTGATTGGATGACTTACAAAAAAGTTTAATAATATCACTGCCTTGGGTGAGACTATCAAACAATAATATTAGGCCCTGAATATTCTATGAGTTATTCCACCTAAGTGAAATGGAATTTTGGCTGCTATTAGGCAACACTCACCAGTCAAAGATCATACAATGAGAGATTTAATTGGAACTATTTTGATTTATAAAGCAGAGTTGGAAGATGAATCAAACAAGGAAATTGTTTTAATCAAAAAGGAAAATACTACAATGAAGGTATCATCTCAAAAGAATAGCAGAAAAATGAAGAATGAAATCAAAGGGAAATAAAATAATTTTGATACATCTATTTCAGATGTGGAACTAGATCAGCTAGATAGAATGTTCAGTCAATTATATAGAAATAAGGGATTCATAAAATCCTTCAAAAAGGATGAAAAATAACCAAGGGAAGTCAGATGCTATGAACACAAAAATATGGGTCACAATAGGCCCGAAAGTCCTCAATTAAAAAGTGAAAAGAAAAATATATTTTTCAAAAATAATGATTATGAGCAGAAAGAAAAAAGGGTAATGAAAGACACTTGGTCTGTTTCTAGAGACTCCAGCGGCTCATCAATGTCTGACTCATAAAATGAAGATTCAAATCTAAAAGCTAACATTTCTTTATGGTAGAAGCTGATGAGGTAGAATCTTATTACTCATCTGATTTTGAATCTAGTTCTCATTGTTCAAATAATAAAATTACATCCTACAACAATACGCTAGAAGGGAAATATAATTCATTATTTTAGAAACATAAATAACTGAAAAATATTCATACTGTTGTTTTAAGAGAAACATACACTCTGCTAAAATAACATGAATAGTTAATTGAAAATTATAATTCATCAAACTCAAACTGTACTAATAATGAAACAAAATAACTCTGCAAATAGAAGAAGAAATATACAAAAGTGCAACTCTTACTTTTGCAAAAAGATAAAATACACTAAATGATATTCTTGGAAATAATGTGATTATAAAATAACTATGTGGAATAGGAATTAAAGGTGGGAAACCCTAATTTTATAATAAATATTTTGACCTATGTATAAAAGGTAAAATTTTCAACTACTGTGGAAAAAAAGCTACATATCTAAAAAAAATTTAAGGAAACTGCAAATTAGTGGGATTAAGAAAGCCTTTTGTTGCAAGTAGATTATATGATTCTATTTACTATAGAAAACTAAATCATGTTTGGATTCTCATAACATAGCTAACTAACAATACTAGACCCAATAGATTATGTTTACTAAAACAATCCTTTATTTAAATACATTTTCAAGAAGCAGGTCATAGAAGTAAAACAAATTGTATGCTATATAAAATGTGGCTACTCCAGGAATATGAGTGAAAACTCATCATATTTTAGAATATTAACTCAAAAGGATGGAGGATTAGTCACATTTGGGGACAATGTCAAAGGTAAAATTATTGGCATTGGAACAATAGGAGATCCAGAAGTTGTCTCAATCAATAAAGTACTCTATATACCAGGATTGAAACACAACCAGAGAAGTATCTCTAAACTCTATAATGATGCATATTTTTTGATTTTTCAAACAACTCCTATTCCATTTTTAAATATAAATTTCATATATTTAGAGCACCCAGAACTGATAATGTGTATACCGTGGACATAAATTCCTTTTGTAAACAATAATTGAACTTCATAACTACTAAGATTAATGAATCATAGATCAGGAACAAAAGCCTTAGGCATTTCAAAATATATTCTTTACATATGTTATCTAATATACAATTAGTATTTTATTTTCTTAGTCTGAAATTTGAAAGTGATAGATACTGTGATGCATGTCAACATGGAAAGAAGCACAAATCATCCTTTAACTCTGCTAACAAAATTGATACATCTAAACCTCTAAAAGATATACATATGTATTTGTTTGGACCATAAATAATAGAAAATTTGGATGGTAAATTTTATGAATATGTTTCAGTTGATGACTATTTATGATTTACATGGATTTATTTTCTATAATTAAAAATTAATCTTTTAATATATTTGAATGTTTTGGAAAAGTTGTTCAAAATGAAAACGTTTTTAAAATAATTTTATTAAGAAGAGATCATGGTGGAGAATTTGAGAATCTAGAATTTAATTCTGTTTGCTCAAAGATAGGTATTAAACACACATTCTCTGAACCCAGAACTCCTCAAAAAAATTTAATTGTTGAAAGAAGAAATTGGGTTATTCAAGAAATGGCTATGACTATGCAATGTGAATACAATATTTATAGCCATTTCTGCTTTGAAAGTTGTATGCACAACATATTATATAACTAATAGAGTTTCAATGAGGCCAATTTTTAAAAATACACCCTATGAACTCTGGAATAATAGAAAACCTAAAGTAAATTACTATACTTTTTTTGGATAAAAGGATTACACCTTAAACACCATGGACAATCTTGGTACGTTTGATCCAAAATTGGATGACAAACTTCTCTTATGATATTCTGCTACATCCAAAGATTATATAGTTTTTAATAAAAAATCAAGGATTTTTGAAGAATCAGTTCATGTGAAATTTGATGAATTTGATCCCTTTGAAAAAAGGAAAGACCAAGTTGTTGAATCTGACTCTAATGAAAATATGAGTCTTGAGAACATGAAATATTATTTTGAAGAAGACTCAAATAAAATTCTGTCCATTTCAGTAGAACATGACATTTATGAACCTAATAGTGTACTTCCTAGAAAGTCTAAAACCCTAAAAAATAACCCTTTAGAAACTGTTAGAGACCTAAACACTGGAATAAATACTAGAAGATGTTTTGGAAATCATATTTAATTCAATGACTTTCTATCCCAGTTAGAACCTAATACATTAGAAGAAGCCTTAGTTTATTAATATTGGATGATTCAAATGTAATAAGAACTAAACTAATTCTAAATAAATGAGGTTTGGAACTTAGTTGTAAGACCACCAAACTATCCAGTTATAAGAACTAAATGGGTCTTTAAAAATAATCAAGATGATAAATGAATAATAACTAGAAATAAGGAAGGACATGTGGATTAAGGATATAATCAAGAAGTAGGTATTGATTATGATGAGACCTTTGCACCCGTAGCTAGATTAGAAGTTTTTATAATCATTTTATCTTCTGCATCTCATATGAAATTTAAATTATTTCATATGGATGATAAGTCTGTCATTTTATAAGGTTACTTGTTAGAGGAAGTTTATATTGAGAAAACATCTAGGTATGAATACTCACAAAAACCAGATTCTATTTTTAAACATACTAACTCTCTTTATGGCCTTAAACAAGCACCTAGAGCATGGTTGGAAATATAAAGTTCATTTAGTTTAGAAAATGGTTTTACTATTTCAATGGGAGATCCAACATTTTTTAAGAAAACTGTCAACTCTAATATTTTATTGGTTCAAATTTATGTTGATGATGTAATTTTTGCTTCAACAAACAAAAAACATTGCCACGAGTGTTCAAATTTAATGTAAAATTCATTTGAATTGATTATGATGGGAGAATGAAATTTCTTTTGAGGACATCAAATTTATCAAAAGTATTTTGGAAATGTTTTAAATCAAAGAAAATACATTACTAATTTACTAAAGAAATTTGGACTTGAAAACAACAAGAAATATACAACTCATATGTGTACTAATATAAAACATGATTTGGATGAACAAGGAAAATCATTTAACAATAACTTATATAGTGTTATGATTGTTGATTTATTATATCATACTACTAGAAGGCCAGATATTGTGTATTCAATATTACTTTTTTCTATACTTCAATTTGATCATACAAAATCTCACTGATGTGTTATCAAAAGTATTTTTAGATATTTAAATGGAACTCTTTTTCATTCTCCTCTCTACCCATAAACATATGATTTTGATTTAATTAGATATTTAGATGCTGAAATTGAAAGCTATAGATTAGATAGAAAATGCTCCCCAGGGACTTGTCACTTTATAGAAAAATATGTAGTGCCATGGTCTAGTAAGAAAGAACACTCACATACCCTATCAATAGTAGGGGCAGAATATGTATCTGTAGGCAGTTTTTGTGAACATGTTTTGTGGATGAAAACATTCTTATGGACATTGGACTAAATTTTAATGGTACACCTATTTTATGTGACAATATAAGTTCTATAAATATTTAAAAAATCCCTATTAATAATTCAAGAACTAAGAATATTGACATGATTCATCATTTTATAAGAGATGATGTGCTTAAAAACTCATATTCATAGAATTATTTTGTGATGAAATTCAATTAGATGATATTTAAACTAAAAAAATTCCCACTAAAAGGTTTTATTTTATTAAGAGGGTGTTAGGTTTATTTATTTTTAAGTGAAATTTTAATTTTAAAATAATTTTTATTCTTATTTTTTGAGTTTCTATTATAACTTTTTTTTAAATAATATTAAAACATTCTCAGTTCTACTTTAATGTATGTTGTGTAAGTTCCTAATTTAAATAATCTAATAATTAAAATGTGCATAATGTCACGGGAATCAATAATGTCAGAAACCATTTCCAATTCCAAACCCGTTCATTTTTTGAAACCCTTTTGAATGTCTAAATAACCATTACTGCCTTCGTCAACCTCTGACTGAACCTTCAAAACCCTAAACCTTCATGCCTTCAAAACAATGAAATATAAATGACCAAAAGAAAAAAAATCAAGGATAGAGATGCTAGTAATGAAAAGCGTTAGTGAACGATAGGAAGAATGTCTCTACATGAAAAATAATCGGCCTCGAATGGCAGTATCAAATGTATCTAATTTTGTGACAGGCCCTCACATTTAAAAATCTTTAGAAAACATTCAGTGGAAGAAATACAGAGTTTTTATATAATGTAGATCTTCATCACATTTTCAAATCTATTCAGTTCTTTCGTGGGGATACAGATGACACCATATGTGAAAAAATTGAAGATTGGGATTTTTTAATCTCATCTGTGGAAATATCTAGAGTCTTATACTACCCTCAAGCGAGAGTTTATCATTTCTATTTAAAGAATATTATAGATAATGAACATAAGTTAGAGGACATTATATCATTTTTATTTGGTTTTAAAAGCATAAAAAATGTTAGTGAATGATATCAAACCTGATCAGAGGATTCTTGCTAAGTATATGAAAATAGGGATTTCACCTAGGATGTCAAAGATGGAGAAGATTTTGTTTCCTGACATGTATTTAATTTTTTTTCTTGAGTTAATTCAAGTTAAATTTTCCATAATATATGGTAAGATATCTCAATTACTACTGACAACCAGAGGCTAGAATGAATGTCTATCCCTATAGAAGATTCATTTCTAAATTACTGTTTATGTCTGATATGGAGAGATAAATATATGCTACTGTAAGATGCCATTACAACAATATTATCATTTCTATAACTCTACGAATGATTTTATTTATCTGTAGTAATGTGAAAGGATAGATTATGCCTTTTAAAGCTGAGGAAGACCAAGAATCGTCTCGAGGGAAGCAACATGCTAAATCGATGGAAGGCATGGAAGAATCTCTTGTAAGTGGAAACTCAAGAAGACTGCGATTTGAGACAGTTGATATACCTACTGATGAGGAAAGTCAAGAAAGACATTAGAAGATAGGGCATAGAGTTGATCAAGCTGGTGAGGAACCTATTCATGTAAATTTTAGAGAAACTAAACCTATTCTAAGCTAAAAATTTATTAGAGAATCTACTGTATATGAAATTACACAACCAACAGTTTTTCAGATTGAGGTGACTCCTAAAGTAGAATAAAAATTGTGCGTCAAACTATTGAAAATCCTAAAGAATTTGAAGTGGTTAGATTTAAATCTGCATATCATATAATAATTTTTCAAGAGGAATTATCTCAAGATGAACCTATATTACAGTAACATATATTAGAGGAACGTATCGTAGAAGAAATTAATGAAGAAGCTGCTTAGGATGAGCAAGAAAATATGAATTTGAATCAAGTAGAGAACCATTATGAAATTAAAACTGAAATTATTGGGTAATATTTTTCTTTGGATGAGTTAAGAAAGGACTTGAAGGAAATATTAGTGGAGAATCTAGTATAGAGGAACATTGAATAGAAGTCTGATACTGAATCCCTAGCTCTAGCTATGATAAATCCAGTGGAAGCTCAGACTAAGTGTCAAGAACATGGTGCCTCTGATTTTGATAATGATCATGTATAGGAGATAATCAAAAAATTTAATAAATTTAATGTTGAAAATTCATCTTTGAGAAGGTAATTAGAAAAGAAGATACATAAGTTTCAGGACATGAATGATTGTTCAATTTAAAAAATGGATCTGGAAGTTTTTATGAAGGAAATGTCAGCTGATGTTTGAAAACTGAAATCAGAAATGGTAATGATGTCAGATATGGAAGATTTTAGAATTTTTATGGAGCAACAATTTTCAACTGTCAGGGACAAACAAGAAGGTACCTCATGTACTTCTCCTGATCTGACAATGAGATTTTAGGACAATACAGCAGCAATGAGAAATATAAAGGATAGACTGCAAGACTTATAGTGTAATAGTGATCCATTATCTGTTCTCTTAGATAATCAAAATTATCTTCTTTACCAGTTTACCTCAGATTAACCAGGGGTTAGGGTTTTTTTTGAAAAAATTCACAGAGAAACTCAATCAGTTTATAGATAATGAATTACTGTTAAATGATTTTTTCAAAGTCAATTTGATTTAAGGGATCCATCTAACTCAAGAAGGAAGGGATCTCTTAGTCTAGTTAGGTGATGGACTGATGAAATGGTTGAGACTGCAGATGTCAAATCTCAGGGTAACCATTCAGAGGAACTGAATCCTGTTTCTCAATACTTTTTTTCCCAACCGTGGTTATCATTGTCCTTTATATACATGTAATTATATTTTCAATAAAATATATTTGCATCCCATGTTTATGTATTAATTTTTTTTACTATACTATCTATGTTAGAATGCCAATAATCCAAATTCATATATTGTTAAACCGTTTAATATAGCATTTACTAATGTTTAGTGGAACATTAAAATGTGTTATATTCATTCTTCTATCATTCTTTATGATATCACAAAAAGGGAGTGAAATATGGATAAACACAACATATCATTGTGGAGAAATACGGATTAATATAGCTCAAAAAATTATTTATTTATAAAGTAGGATATATTATATTAACTTTATAAAGGGAGAGAAATGTAAAAATTAAAAAAGGAGTTTGTTAAAATAAAATATTTTATTTATCTTTGCAAACTTCTAAATTATATGCAATTAATTTTGAAAGATAATTTCATTGGAAATTTCTATGGTTTTTTGACCATCAAAAAGGGGCTTATTATTGAGAAAGTTTTGTATTAAACAACACTCTATTTTATTAAGGGGAGGTCATCGAGAACAATTTTGTATATCTTTATAATGATTTTTATGTTCACAAATACCCTTATTTTTTATTCTAAGGATTTTACATTGAATATAATTCAGGAAATTAATATTATTTATTTCGCTATTTTAGAATAATATTTATCTGTTTTAATCTGCGTTGAAAATTTAATAAAGTATTCTGAAATATTATTAGTGTACTAGAGTGTTCTAGAAAACCTCTTCATGCTCTACGTGTTTAGAAATCACATTAGCTTGTTTTGGAAAAACAATGTTCATTCCCAAAGTTGAGGTGCGTAGATTAATGATAAAATCTATCACTTACAGGTTATTAGAAAAGTATGGTTAAGAAACCATACATTATCGAATGAGTATAAAATAATAACCATTTGTTTGAAATAACCTTACCTTTGGGATATCAAAAAAAATATGGAAGGATAACACAATGTTAGTATAGAATGTCATGTTTGTTTTTCAAAAGTATGGTTCACCAACTTTACTTTTGTAAACAACCTTACATTGAATCATGTAACTTATGTTTAGAAGCTGGTAAAAGTATAGATTATTTACTATAAATTAAAATGTTGAAGAGATAATTATTGATGATCAGCCTTATGTGTGAGATCAACCATACATTGTAAACCTTACATTCAGAAAATATATGTTACGCAGTTCAACCCTACATTTAGTGTTAGAGTTTTAAAATAAGTCTTTATTGAGAAATAGTGTCCATGCATATTATTAGGCTCACTTCAATCTAGATTAAAAGCCCAAATTTAAAATGTTTCGTTGACTGATTCAACTTCGTTTATTTGGGATTCAAAGGATTGATTTAAGAGGATATTTTATGATGAATATTAAGGGGAGTTATGACAACTCTGTTATTCATGCTTTTGAATATCGTGATTCTAAAGGCGGATTTTTTGGATCTATATTATAAAGGAAAAAAATTTCTTTATTGTTTATAACTGTGTTATTTTGAATTAAAGAGTGCGTGATGGATAATTTTGAAAACATTAGAATAATAATTACTTGAGATTTCATTACAGATTTATAGAGATATACAAGTCTAATAGATCTGCTTCTACTATGATCTAACGATCTCTGTTTTTCTAAAGACGTAGAAACACATTGATGATTAATCATTTATATATAAAATATCTATTGTGAATCCATTTTGTTTAGTGTTTCTAAATTTACTTCAATATTTATTGCAACTGGATTGGCTCAGAACTACTTCTACCTGAAGATTATTCTTTCTGAAAAAGATGATCTACTGACTATCAGTTGTGTGTTGTTGAAACTATAAAGACACATTGGAATGTATTACATGAAAAATACACTTTTTATATTTTGTAACCTAATTCTCATTCTAAGCTGTGTATTCAGTAATCTGTATGAACCAGGAGGCTCTATTTTCAGCCTTATCATGTAAAGGTATCACCTTCATGTACTCAGTTGTTGATGGTCTGTTTATAAGAGAACCAAAGAGTAAAAATCACTGAGTTCGTTGAGTATAGAATTTGTGGAGTGGAATAGGGGACTTTTGTTCCCCGAACCACTCTACATCCTTGGGTTCTTTAACTATTTATTTTCCACAACATTAAAAATCTCATAAATATAAATAGACATAGTTGGTCATCATCCCGATTCATTAAGAATTTGAAAATTGGCACAATTCACCCCTCTCTTGTGCATATTTGGTGTAACCCGACTGAATAAATTATACTTATATAATTATAATATCACATATGCCTTCTTAATTCCCATTTTGTAGAGAATATGATAATGTCACCCATGTGAATGACGGCTACTCTCTCGTAAATCAATGTGATTCATTTTCCACGTACGCTTTACATGGAATGTTATTGAGAATAATTTTATATTGATATATGATATTAATGAAATATTAATAATTATTTAATATAAATATTTCATATACATTCATACCTTAACATCCATTGAGTAAATAATGATGTCATTTGTTTGTATGGTGGAAAACCATATCAGGAAGTGAAGTGATTCCTTTTTCAATAATGCATTACATTTCATGTAAAAATGGAAAATTTTAAATAATATATGTGATATTTATGACATTATAATAAATCTATGAAGGTGATATATTATTTACCTTCCATTATTTTGATCCATCAAGAAAATGGAAAAAACATTCATTTGTACAAACAACTCATCATCCCCATGAATGTTGTAATTGATTTTCTATATCCAAATTTAATGGATTACTCTAGATACATATATAATTAATATGGTAAAGATCCATGCTTGATCTACATAGTCACAAAATTAATTTTTAATAATACATAATACATTGCACGAATAGATGTCTAAAGACTATATTAGTTTAGTGTCTTTGGAAACACATAAAACATTCTTATAGCTTGTGGAATGATATTCAAAATCTCCCAAAAAGATCATTTCCATTTTTTTCCAATCTAAATTCATTCCTGATATCCTGGGGAAAATAAAACATAAGAGGTGTGACATAAAATTCTCAGAAAGGTTAAACATGAAGAACATAAAAAAACATAAAAATAAGAATGTAAAAATATGAACATAAATTTTAAATATAAAAATACTGAGTAATAAAATAAATCTTGAAATTTTTTATGGAATAAATCATAATTGAACGTGAACCATAATAAAATAACATTGAAATAAAATATGTAATTTTGGAATGAAAATAAAAAAATAATATGACATGAAATGTAGTCAAGGCATTGTTTCCAAGACCATCTTGGTGGAAAAGGACCATTACTTAACTGAGTTTATGTGCCTTTCCAGCCATGTATTACAAAACTATATTTACATAATTTTCAAGCCATGTATTACAAAAGAGAATTTAGATTTTATTCTAGCCATGTCTATCTATTGAGATATAAAACACTTCCCAATTCATTGGAGGCAGATATATTTCCTACTCATCTCATAGTGAAATCATTCTTATATGTCGCAGAAAAACATAAATCATTCATCATAGCGTAAACCATGAAATAAAATGGGTTTCTTAAACATCATTATATGAAAACAAAACCCATATAAAATAATGTATATCATAAAAATACTTCCATCATGAAAACAATAATATCATTTTAATGATATGGATAGAACCATAACCATATGCCAAAATAGAAGGAAATTAATTTTAATAAAACACTTTCTCTTAATTCATGAATAATATACCCTTTCTTCTTAAAAAACTTTTTCTT
Organism: Viscum album; assembly: GCA_963277665.1. Classification (NCBI taxonomy): domain Eukaryota; kingdom Viridiplantae; phylum Streptophyta; class Magnoliopsida; order Santalales; family Viscaceae; genus Viscum; species Viscum album. Next base: position 337,222,402 of record OY728139.1, on the reverse strand, counting down.
TTCGTAAATTTTGTGCAATTTTAAAATAAACATATTTTGATGAAAATAAACATGAAATCTTTTAGTGGCTTCTTTATGTAAGTTAGTCATTATGAATATGTTAAAATCTGTTCATGTTGTATATGTTAAAAAACATTCTTCTTGTACTCTCCATAGAAAAGTCAAGAAGTACCTCATATTCAAAGTGAAAGAAAGATTACGTTCATTCCATTTAAAAAATCACCGAAGGAAACAATTTACATTAAAAAATAGTATAATAATATATATAATATTATATATTTAGGAAACATGGATGTGAATGATTAATATACACTCGTAAATACTTAAGAATAAAAAATTTTAGATAATAATAAAATTGAAAAATTATCCCATACCATAGGTCTGATTTCATTAATATGTGTCTAAATCTCAATTATAGTGCATTTAAAAACATTATTAACTTGTAACAGTACCATAATAATATATTGAATATCATATATGCTTCACTTATGTCTTTATTTTAACCATTTGTTAATCAATTCCATCTTAAATCAATGTTTTGGTTAATAATTGTTTTATTTATCGTACGTTTCTTGACTTGTTATTCTCGATCTTAATAAATAGATAGTGATTTACATACATATATAATTTAAAACTTGATTTATATGTCATAAATATACTGTATAAAAATATATATAGTAAATAGATAATGAAATGGAATACACTGTTCTTGGAGATGTTATGTTGTAAGTACGCATGAACAGTATTTCAGTTTCATTATTTAATTGAATGAAAAAAAGTAAATAAATATATATATATAGAAAAAACTAGTATAATTATCATTTCACATATTTAATGATTATTTATTATAAATACGTTATAATCATTATTTAATGTATAATGTGGATAATTAATCTCATTGCATTGTGGAGATGGTAAGTCGTACATACGCACGAGCAACGATATCAATTAAAAAATGGTTAAAAGGTATGGAATTCTATGGTATATTAATTATAAAGAATAATTAAAATTTTTAATTTTTTATTTACATATATTATACTAATCGTTATAACCATCCATATTATGTATATTTCAATAACAAATTACACCATGACGCGGAGTCTATAAGCCATACGTACAACACCTGGTGATACAGTTATTCGTAGGATAAATAAAAAGAGTTATAAGGTTTTCCCATAATTAAAATAAAATATCATTAAGAAGAAGATACTTTATATATTACTTTAGTACGTAAATAATATAATAAGAATAAGTATAAGAAGAATATAATTTTGAATGAAGAGATAAAATGATTACCTATTTTTTCAAGTTTCTCCTTTTGATTTGCACAAAAGGTATCTCTAGGTTGGATTTCATTCCAATGTGAGGAAACTAGAAGGATGGGAGGGATGTTAGGGGCTTATTTGAGTAGTATTTGGATTATCCAAAGGGCTTGAAAGGTGTGAGTAATTGAGTAGATATGGTGACATTTTATAGGATGCAAGAGGGGTACTTTAAGAATGTCTTGAAATATTAATTTATTAAAAATTAATTTTGTGTTTATTAATGCTCCCGAAATCATTTATATAGAATATTATATGTGTATGGGTCCAAATATTCTTAACCAAAAAAATTGAGACATTTTTTGATTTCATTTTAATCCTTATCATTTTGATTTATCTTTATTTAATCAATTTAAATTAATTAGTGGTAATAATATTTGAAATGTTTAATGGATATAAATATTTAATTATGTGTTGAAAATTTTAAATAATTTAATACAATATTGAATTTTTACCATATTATATTCTCATTGTAATTGTTAAATATATTTTTTTATTGTTAAATAATTTAATAAAATATTATTTTTATAAAGTATCAATAGTGTCAATTTGGACAATATTCATTTATTTGACTATAAAAATACACATTGATGATAAATTCCTACCAAACTATTTAATACAATACAAATATTTCATAACAACCTATAAATGTTTTTCATCACATTAATTAGTTCGTATGATAATTATTTTAATATTTTTAAATCTATTAATTTGATATTTTTATCATTAAAATAATATCTACCTCACTATTGCATCATCATTAATGGAAAATATTTAATATCAAAAAAAAATTACCATGATTTGTTTTATTTATTTATATTTTAGAGAATTTTTATGTTCTATGTTTTATCATATTTATAACTATTTTAAAATTATTATCTAATATGAGATTAGAAAGTGACATTTTTTTACATTATTTTGTTTTAATTAAAATTACATAACCTTTATTGAAAAAATACCATTAAATAAATCAATTCAAAATAATAGGTAAATAAAAATTACCATATTTACTATTCATATTGTTTGTCACCTATATTTACCCGATTTACCATTAACTCTGGTAAATAAAAATTACCATATTTACTATTCATAATATAAAAAACAATAAAAGTAACCTATTTATATAATTTAGACACACTAATTTTATTTATGAAATAAAATTTTCAAAATTAAAAATAAAGTATATGTATTATTTTATTTAAAATTCATTCCTGTTGATAAAATGAGAAAGTGGGTTTTTATAAAATAAAAACATTCAAAAGATTTTGATTAAATGATAAAATAAATAATCCAATAAAACGTTAAATCAAATAAATAGATAATAATACTATATAAATAAATTAGATCAAAAGGTATTTTTGAATTAAAAGGAAATATTTTTCACTATTTGTTAAAATATGAACTTTATCAAAAATACCAAAAATTATACCAAAGTAAATTTTGATGTCATTATTCAAAAAAAAGAAATTTAATTTTTCAAATAGTATAAATAAATGTGTTAAATACTATATTTAAAATCGGTTTTCCTTAAAAAGGTCTCTAAACTGTTTTTTTTTTAATATTACTTCTTTTATCCAAAAATTTTTAATTTGTTCTTATATAATGATCTATAAAATACAAAAGATGAACGTAAATGTTAAGTAAAATTCAAAATTTGGTTATTGATAAAAAATGGCTAGTTAATATAGCATTATGTATTAATATTTTAATAATATATTGTTGTTTATTAAAACTCGATATTGCGGACTACACAAGATATCAAGGATGGTGGAACATATGTTCAAAAAAATCATTGTATAGTGTTTCTTATACTGCAATAAAATATGGTGTTGCATATAGCACAATCGAATAATGGTGTAGAATAAAACAAAACACATAAAAACATAAAAAGAAGCTATTTTATAAAATCTTGGGGTGTAACATTATACCCCCTTTAAATGAATTTCTCACTCAAAATTGAACTTTGTTATAAAATGTTTACAACATGAATGTTTCATTCATGTAAACCCTCATCATTAAATATAATAATAAAACATCATTTTAAAAAAGTAATGTTAGAAACATAATGGATACCCAATGTAAATTATCCCTGGGATTCCACATAAAATAATATAGGTGGGAACTGAAGACATGGATATGGGAGAAAAATTATACCATCATGTTTCGATGGATAGTGGTACAAAACAATGATTGGAGAAATTTAACAACCCGAAATCCATAACTGTACGATGATTTAACATGACATATTATTCATCATATATGAATATACTAGGATAACATTTTCGGTTTTCAAGATTCATTCCTTAATGTTAACGAACATGATAATAAATACTTACTTGATTTAAGTACTATCTTTTGATTGGTCATTCCGCGCAAAATTTCCAATTCATCTCTTTTCAATGTAATGAAGTTGAATTTTTTGTTACTAAAGTGTAATAATAAAATTACTTCAATAATTTTAATGGTAGTTCATTCCATCTATCTATATCCAAAAATGATTATCACAAGTCATCAAACATGCATAAATCCATATATGGTGACATAATAATTTATTCTAACCAAATTCATCCAATGTTTAATCTCTACAAATTTATAATAACCTTAAATTCCTTATTAATGATGGATATCCAAAATTACAGAAAACAGTTCACAAACTCAGTATAACACATATCCCCCATATATAATAAGTTATCTGTGGTTGGTAACATTCTGAATATTTTAATTCCTTCATCATTTATTCTCTTGAGTCACAGTAACAACCTAAATTTTTAAATATCCTTATATAAAACATGCATTTTTCCTAATTCTAGAACTTATTAGATTTATTCCATAAGTTTAAAAAGATTAATAATTCATCTATGATATCATAACCCTCTTGTCAATAACTAAATAATTAGATCTCAAGAAACTGTTATCATCCAATTTATATATTCTAATTCATCATATCTTTATCGAAGCATCTTTATCATAACATATAGAACATATTAATGGTTATATTCACCAAATTGATTTGTTCTCCAATTGTATCACCTTACCCTTAAATCAATTTTTTTTCATTAAAACTACTCAACATTTCAATTTCATTCATTAATTTAAAAAATATTCTGGAAATTTTTTTAAGGACATATATAACCAAATCATTGAAATCAAAAACCTAGACACTTCAATCATAAAAAATTGCTATTTATAAATTAAACAGGATACATTATAATCGTTTTTCCTAATATATGACTCATTTATTAATTTTTTTCATCATAATGATTCTTGGGTTTAATGTATACAACACTGGAAGAATATCAAATACCTTTTACATGTCGATTATAATCTCTTTATCCTCAGCAGTATGACCAATACTCACACCATATTCATGATTCTATTAATGATATTTCCACTTATAAAATCAATCTCTATAAATCCCATAATTTTCACATCAGAAACACTGAGTGATTAACCATGTTCTATATATATATGGCTATTGAATAAAACCATAATGAAAAGTTTGATAAATTCATATCTGAGATTAAAAACCAAAAATTAAGGTAAAATAGATATAACATTTCAATCTACGATATCGTAGCTGTAATCCTAGGTCATTCTTTATTTTCCATAAAAATATAGTATTTTAAACTATTATTGACTAATCCTAATGATATCCACAGACATATCCTTAGAAATATCTATTGGGGTCTCACTAATGGTTTCGCATCTTACTTTCCCAAGGATGACTAAACCTTTTCTCTCATACCAACTGTAAAGAACCAAGATAGATATACAATGACATTGCAATACATTTGAGGAATACATAATAAATTAAAAAATATATTCCCAAAGACTCTATTAGTTTAGTGCCTTCAGAAACATAGAACACATTCCTCTAGCTTGGTGAAAGATCTTCAACATCTCCCATAAAGATCTTCCCCATTAGTTTTCCTACCTAAAACCATTTATATCCTGGGTAAAAGAAAACATAAAAATAGTGATCATAAAAGATTATTATGGGTAAACATAAAAAAAATCACCCAAATAATAAGTATAATAATTTAAAAACAAAAAGATAAATTTTGAATATCAAAATATTGGGTCATAAAATAAATTTTGGAAGTTCATAATGCATAACTCATAAATGAAGAAGAACCATGAAAAAATAGAATTGAAATCCAAAATGGAATTTTGGGAAAAACTAAACGCATAATATTATTTCCATGGTAGTCAAGGAATTACTTCTAAGACCATCATAGTGAACTAATTCTATTACTAAATTGTGTTTACATGTCGTTCCAGCCATGTATTATTGCACCATATTTACATTAAATTTGAGCCCTCTATTACTGAATCAGATTCAATTTTCATTCCATTCATCTATATATAATCTGATCTGAATCCTTACCCTATGTTCTGTAGGGATATATAGGTCTTATCCATATCATAGTAAAGTCATTCTTACACGTTCCACAAAAACAGAAATCATTCATCATAGCATAACCCATGAAATAAAATGGGTTACTCAAACATCATTCCAGCAAAACATAACCCGTAAAAAATAATGGATTTAATAAAATTAATTCCATGATAAACAAAATAAAATAAAAGTAATAATATGGATACAAATATAACCTTAAGTCATCATAGATGGAAAATAATTTTGATAAAGCACTCAAACTTAATTATAAAGAAAAACATCATTTCTTATTCTAAAATGAAAAGTTTTCTTAAAATGATGTGAAATGTCAACAGAACATTATTTAGTTGAAATAATATTTAATTGGTGTAGATAAATCATTAAGGAAATAATTCATTATGAATATGTAAAAATCTTTTCATGCTATAATAATATAAAAAACATTATTCTCATACTCTTTCAGTAAATGTAAAGAATTTCCTAGTATGGAAAACGTAAGAAAGATTACTTTATAGCATTTTAAAAACACACAAAAGGTAAAAATTATCATTAAAAAATATTATGAGAGTATAAATAATATTATATATTTATAAAACATGTACATGAATGACAAATATACCCTATTAAAAACATGCGAAAAAACAATCCTTGGTAAAAATGTCATTTAAAAATTATACCTTCCCTTAGGTCTGATTTCATCCCTTTGTGTACAAAAATCTTTCATAGTGGGTTAAAACATATTATTACCCTTTATCAGAACAATAATAATATTTATAATATTATATATGATTTACTTATGACTTTATATTACCCATTTATTTATCAATTCTATGTGAAAGAATCAATTTAGTAATAAAACTTTTATTTATCGTACATGTTTTGACTTTTTATTCTTGATATTATTACACAGATCATGATTTACATACTTATAGAATGAAAAAAAATGATTTTTATATCATAAATATTATATATAAAAATATATATATTTGATAGATAAATGATATAGAATAAAATATTCAAGGAGATAGTATTCCATACATATGCATGAATGAATTTATGTTTCCTTATTAAATTAAATGGAACAAGTAAATGAAAAATATAAATATACATTAAGCCAATCGAATTATTAATTTATATATTTTATTCTTATTTATTATATATACTTGTAATCAGTTTTTAATTTTTAACATGGAATATGAATCCCATTGCATTGTGGAGATCGTTAGTTGTACGTACACATGAGTTACGATATCATCCACATAATGGATAAATAATATAGAAATACATTTTATATTAATTATAATGAATAATTATAATTTTATATTTATTATTTAAATCCATTATAATCCTCATTATACCCATCCAAATTATGTATTTTTTAATAAAAAATTACACTATGTTGTGGAGACAGTATGTTGTTTATACACATGCCTCGTTATATTGTTATTCGAAGGATAGATAAAATGAGGTATAAGGTTGTACCATAATTATGATAAAATCTAGTAATGTATAATATACTTTATTTATTAAATTATTATAGAAACAACATAAGAAGATGAAATAGAAGAAGAAAAGAATTTAGATGGAGGTGATAAAATGATTGCCACTTTTTTTGAGTATCTCATTTTGATTTGTGCAAACGTTCTCCATAAGATGGATTTTTGACCAATGTGTGGCCTCTAAGAAGAAGGGAGGGATGTTTTGAGATTGTTTTAGTAGAGGTTGGATGAGTCAATGGGAGTTAAAGGTGCGATTTAGTGAGTAGAGGTGGTGGCCATTTATAAGAGGGAGGTTTGCACATTATGAATGTTTTTAAATATTAATTTATATAAAATTTATTTTTGGTTTATAATGGCCCTAAATTCATTTATTTAGAGTATAATATTAGTATGGTTCTACTTCTTTCAATGAGTAATATATAGAAATGTTTTTATTTTTTATTCAACAATATCATTTTGATTTATCATTATTTAGTTTAATTTTATTTGTGGTAATAATATTCTAAATATTAAATAGTTATAAATATTTAATTTTGTGTTTTCTGTTTTCAATAATTGGATAAATTATAAAATTTCTGACCATATAATTTTAAAATATTATTTTTTAAATATTGTAGTGATTTTTAAATAATTTAATAATATGTTATTTTTATGAAATCTCAATAGTTTTATTTTTTACAATATTATATTCTTAGACATTAAAAAATCCACACATAATATAAACTAGAAAAAAATATATTTAATACACTAATAACATGTCAAAGTAACCTATAAATTTTTTTATCAGATTAATTTTTTTCATATGGTAATTATTTTAATATTTTTGAAACATGTTATTTGATATTTATATCAATAAAATAATTTCAACATCACTATTGTGTCATCATTAATGGTAATTATTTAATCTTTAATTTTTTTAATAAATTCCTATTATGGATATAATTTCATTAGATTCTTGGAGACTATTAATTTTTTCTGTTTTACCAATTTTACCACCATATTAAAATTATTATATTTATAAGAGATAAGAATGTTACATGATGTCACTTTCGTTAGTTTTAATTATAATAACATCTCTTTCACAAAAAAAGTTCATCAAATAAATCAGTTCCACCCCTTATGTTATACTGGTCAACAGTAATTTATCCAATAAGATTTTGGCAGTTTTGTTGGTAATTTTATTATCTTTATCAAATTTTTTGTTACCTTAATTTACCCGATTTACCTTTAACTGTTGTAAAATTTTTCATTAGTTATAATAGATAATAAAAAAAATAAAATTAAACTATTAAAATAATCTGAACCCACTAATTCCAAATATGGAATCATTTTTTCAAAATTTAAAATTCATAAGTTCTTTTCATTAATTTAAAATCAATTCACGTTGACAAAACCAGAAAAAGGGTATTAAAGAAGTAAATCCTATCAAAATATTAACACATGTTTTATTCCAATTAAAATGTTAAATTAATTCCAATGATCAAAATTGTATTAAATGATAATAAGATAATCTAATTAATTTTCAAAACCAATTAAAAATATAATGTAACTATATAAATTAATTAGATGAAAATTCAATATTCAATTAAAATGAAATATTTTTAACTTTTCATTAAAATTTGATTCTTATCATGAAAAGTACTAGAAAATCAACAAAAGTAAATTTTTTTCCCACTTAAAAATTAGACATTTATTTTTTTATAGAATAAATAAAAGTGTTAAAAAAATTAATTAAAATTGGTGTGCCATCAAAAGGTGAAAAAAATGAATTTTTTGAGAAAATTTTATTTTATCCAAAAAATGAGTTTTTTCTTATATCTCATTCTATAAAATACATAATTTGAATGTTAATGTTATATAAAATTAAAATTTTTTTTATTACTATTCATAACATATAGCTTATATCCCATTAAATAATAATTTTTTATAATATTTTGTTTCATAGTAAAACTCGATATTCTGTACAACACAAGCTATTTGGGAAGGTCATTTTTTTAGTGTAACAAATGAAAAGTATAGTGTTGTGTATACTAAAAGCTAATATGGTGTTCCGTGTTGCGTAAGATAATCTTTGTGTAGCATACAACACAAGACATCAAAGAAATTAAAAATAATCTATCTCATAAAATCTCAGAGTGTCACATATATATATTATTTATACCATTATTTAAATTATTTAGATTAAATAACCATTATAGAAGTAAAATGATCAAAATTACCTTACAAAAACATACCTGAAAGATGAAGCAGTTATTACATGAAATGTGATTTTAATAACACGTTTTTGATAAACAATTAATAAAAAGTCATAACTAAATCATATGTGGTATGAAAAATATTATTATGGGTTGTTAATAGATTTATAATAAACAAATATTTATTATACATGAGGTTTTAACATTTATCAAAAAAATCGTGACATAAGTATGATATTTTTTTATTAAAATTACCTTCGTGGAGGCATAAGATATATTATGCACCTATCATCATATATGTGGTGTATATACTACACCTCAAAATTTTATTTCAGTAATATCCTTGTTTTAATGAAATTTAATGTTTGTTTGGTGTTGATATTTTATATTCCGTATGATACAAATGATAGAAAATTACTAGAGTTTTTATATTACAATCTAATCATTTATCAGGATGTTTTATGATTATGTATCAAGTGGATAAACCTTATGATATATATATTATGAAAATCATGTATATTCATATCCTATAGAAATTTATTAATAATATATTTTTTCATTAATTTTACTATTTTATGTTCTTATGTTTTGAATAATATGGTTTTGAAGAAAAATCATTTTAATTTTCTCTTCGGTCAACAATAAGTTTTCCTATATATCCATGTTTTCAAAAAAATGTTTAAAAGATGTTTTTTAAAATCAATTTGATTGTTTAAAGTTAAATAAATTTTTGTTTTAATTTTTACAAAATTATTTAAAAGGATTCTTCTTATAATTTTTTAAACACATTTATTTTAACATTAACGAATCTGTTAATAATTTTTTTATGTGTAATGAATGTATAGAATTTTCATCCTTCATGACCAATCAATGTTTTCAATCATAAATTACATGATTCAAATATAATTTTAAAATAAAATGTTTTCATTAATATCTTGTATTTTTTATATTTTTAAAAATTGTTTTCAAAATGGAAAGGATATTATCTGTAAGAAAGTTTTAATGATTTTATATCGAATTTATATTAATCAAAAACAAGAACCGTTGGTGTAAATCATGATTTACTTGGAAGATAATCATGTTTTACTATCATTATTCTTTCTCTATATAGTTTATAATTTTAATGGAGATATTTTTATAAATCCCATTTCTTTTCAGTGCGATATGGTCTAATTAAATTCATAAGAAATGCATTTATTTTCCATGGGTTATGTATTGATTTAATGCTTAAGAAACTCATTTCATTCCATTGGTTCTAATATGAATAATGTTATACATTATTATGGAATACATTTATATGATTTTCGTAATATGATGGGTTGGAACTATATCTCCGGTCAATGAATTGGGTTATTATTTAAATCTCATAATATTAAAATTATTTGAATGTGGAGTGAACAATGTTTAATAAGTGAATTTTCCACTATGATAGTCGTGGGAGTGAACTGTGACTTCTATGCTGGTTTGGGGAGTGAACCCATTTAAATATCATATCATTTTTAATGATCCCTGAATACTATGTAAATGTTTCTCTATAATTAATTGTATTCTAAAATTCCATGTCTTATGTTAACATTATTCTCTCATGGATTTGGTTTTTTCATTTCTTTAGGATTCATGTCCTATGAAATTCTTATATTTATTCAATGATTCATGATTTTTATCTTTGATATGTGTGTTATAGTTTTCATATGACATTATCATGTTCATGTACCCTTATGTTCATGATGTGCTTATGTATTTCCATTTTTTTACCCTTACTGAGCATCTATGATCAAACTTTCTTAGGTTTCATTTTCCATGGTTATGATGATATGTATTAACTCTGATATTTCTAAAAAGGGTCCAAGTTATAATGATGTGTTTGGAGATTATGCAGTCCTATAATGAATCATATGTTTTTGTTTCCATGTTTTTAAAATCAAAAGACCTTTACCATCGTTTGAAATTTGTTTATGTGATGAAAAAAATTATTTAATAACATGTAATATCAATGTATGAATATTCTGGGATTTTTATAGGAATTCACAATCACCACAGGTTGACAACTAGTGTTTGGAAAATAAAAACCGACCTGGAAAATAATTTTCCTAATAAATCAATTAATGTTATTTTAATCACATAAGAATTGATGGTATCATTATCCATAAGAAAAATAAATACAAATAAATTCTCGTAAAAAATGAACATCAATAACCATATACAAAAGATGAGATGGTAAGAAAAATGGATATTCACTAGGGGGTTATCAGGCTATAACAAAAAACTAATAATGGAAACCCAATTTAAGATAATCATCTTCATGTGACTTGAGGGTAATCCTCCAACAATATCACCCTTATAAACTAACTTCTATGAACAAGAGTACCCACATCATTCATGTCATAACTTTTATTTTTAAAATCCTGACAAAACATAGTCTATATCTACCCATTGGGTGTATCTGAGGTGTGATCATATGTTCTCCATGGGTACCCACTAATCAATCAATAAATATCTATTTTTATTAAAACTTATTCCCAAAATATTATGACCAATTTTATTTGAAAACATGATTTTAAAATTTTAAATAAAAATAATAAGAATCAATATGCGTACAATCCAATCTATGAAACATGGGAATCCCAAAGGTAACTATTTTTCAACCTCATCCTAGGATCCCCATACTCCTGTAGATCAAACCATTTGTAATTATTCTTGTAATAAATCAACTGGGGAGGTTAAATCCATAGTCACTATTTAACCACATCCATAGAATATTTTATTTAGTTAATAATATTTCATAGTTCAATGGATATGGATGGCCGACATTTTCCCAGAGTACTAGTCCTAGTCATACCACCTAGGTTCTGAGGGTTCCCATGTGTGATCCCTATTTCAACTCACTTAAATTTCCATTTCCATTTCCCAATAGTAACAAAACATTCCAATTTCTATTCATTTTAATTTCAATATGGAAAGAAAATATAAATCAACAAAACACACCCACATGATTCTCAAAATACCATTTTTATATTAAAATAATTTAAAACACACATTATAAATCAATGTGTGGATATTTAGTTTTTAAAATAATGATATATCATTAAATGATATATCTTTAACACTTCAAAACATTGGAAAGCTGATGAAATGATAAAACATATGTGAAAGAAGACCATATAGAAGTATATGGAAGCTATAAACATCAATCTTCAGACCATGAAATTCATATTATGTAATACCTATGTCATAATATAAATGGGGAAGAACAAAAACCATGATATAATTGGAGCGGAATCCAAAGTAGTGACGAAGATAGCCTTACATAAAAATATCATCAATAAATTAATGAATACTAGACATGAAATCCACACAAAGATAAGAGTATGAATAGGTTTTCTATGCCTGGGGATGAAGTGTCATGTCATATGTGAGAAATAAATGTTATGACTTAAATCCCCATAAGTGAAAAGGTTGAATTTTTTTAAGTATTTTTAAACCTGGGTATCAGGGTTTGTGGTGTGAATTTATTGTTTAGATCATGATTCACACTTCACAGCTTTCTTCATTTCATGACCAGGTTGTTAATTCCATAAAAAGCCTCCCTAAAAAGTATGGAAAACTCTAAAAACAATTCCAAACATGACCTCCCTTGGTTATGACATGAATCCAAAATAGTTTTCTAATATAGTTTTCCAAATTTCCTGAAATACCCTAGAATAAGAGATAAATCATTTCAATGAAAAATGAAAATTATGGAAGGTTATATAACTAAAAGAAACACCACTAGTGTGAAAAATATCATAAATTTATTTTTTATCACCATAAATTTAACTCCATTCTTAATCAATGAACATATGAGGTCATTGGTCCATAATAAATGATACTCTCTCCCATGATTCACAAGATTAATTCTATTGAATCTATCTCATGTGGACTTATAATTAATATTTATTATGAAGTACATTCTCTTAGTAGTAAATAATATGAATCTACTACTCAATCAAAGTTACATTGAGTTCTAACTCAAGCTCCTTCTAGTTCAAAGCGTGATCGGTATATCAATTGTACATTTTTTAAAAACAATAAATGCAGTATGAATTTATGTTGGTTAAGAAATAAATTCCCAATAGATATGAAATATTCTTAGTTTTCTCAACAACCTCATAATGATTGACATATCGTAGAGGAAGATTCCTCTTTTTTTAGTCATTGGTGACCCAACCGAGGAGAAACCTTTAGAAATCCTTTGTCATAGTGAACTCAATGGTATATTTTTGAAGATCTATATAATGAATATCTCCAATCATAACATCAATCATAATTGTATAATATTTTGAATCAAATAGGTAATCTATTATATAATGGTTTTCCCTACTATAGAGGCTTCTCCCCCCATTTTCTAGTAGTGGGGTGAATAATATAATTGTCCATATAAATACTCAAAATGTGACATCATTATCGATAACTAGAATCTATAATGAAAATAATATTTAACTAGTTCCATAATATTATACCATCATCCTCCAAAATCCAATAAAAAAATATGGATCATATCCTCCATAGTTTGTGTGTCCCTCATCATCTTATCATTCATGAAGGGATGGTAAGTCATGCATAGCTTAAACTGATTTCACATAACCTATAAGAGGACCTACCATAAATGAGAGGTAAAATGTGTTTATTTATGAAATAATAGTTTTATTAACACCATGTATCCTCACGATCACCAAGACATAAAACATTCTATACCTCGTTACTCTAGTAGTGTATTTAATCAGAATGGAGTGAATATATCTTGTTATCTAACCGATCATGACCATTATAATATTCATACATAGTGTTGTTGGAGTTATATTGATAATGAAGTCCATGGACACCTCCTCCCCTTCTAGGTAAGAATAGAATGTGTTTTTAGCTGACCGAATGGATTTTAATACTCTACCTATATCATATGGAATGTAAAACACCAACACAAAAAGTTAGTTATATCCCTTCTCATACCTGGCCACCAAAACCAATGATTTATTTTAAAGTACATCTTGGTGGTACCATGGTGAAAAAACCATTGATGCTTAAAAAATCCACCATCACTACATTTCTCCATTATAATGGGACCATATAATTTATTTAAAAGAAAAATAAACAATTGAGAGACTGAAACTACTCACTAGTGGTCTCATCACTATTTAAAATTCTCATCATGTGCTTAAATTTCACATCACCTCATTTTGTTATGAATAAGGTAATAAATAGGACTCAACTAAATATTACCGAGAAACGTTCTCTCCTTTTCTCCCATTACATCCAGATTCATCCTATCAATGTGACCCATCAAAATCCACTCATCATAAGACTCCTTATGGTCCTGAGATGCAAACATTTGACTAAGGTAATAAGTGACCATATTTCACGTTTTTAGAAAATAGATATTGTAAAAATAAAATACCTATAGTTATATATAACACCCCAGGTAAATAATGAATATGACATTTTTATATTTATCCCTATTTTTGAATAAAATGTTAATATTAATTTAAAGGTAATTCTATGCTTGATGTCTTACCCAATACACAACAACGAGTTCCATTGAAATCTAACGTTGCAGTCTAATAATAAAATAATATTATTTTAAATTTTAGTTAACACATAGCCATTGTATTGGCAAGAATGAATATAAATAACTAAAATATGATTATATATGTTTGTTAAATGTTTTTACATTTATCCAATAAAGGATAAAGTCTTAAAATACGAAATAGAATTTATTTTTAGGCATATATACTCTAATATTCACTAAAGGTCCACTTATCAAATTTTGATGGTGAACCGTCATTAAATATAGTTCTGGTCACTCTTATATATACTATTGGACCAAATAAAACTCTTTTTTATAATCGGGACATCAAAATTCACTTTGTGTATACTTTTGGTATTTTTCTGATAAAGATCAATTTTTAATGAATAGTGAAAAATGATGTATTTTAATTCAAAACATCTTTTTAATTTAGTTTATTTATACGATTAGATTATATTTTGAAATGTTTTTAAAGTAAAATTAGAATATATTTTTACTATTTAATCCAATAGTGGTTATTGGAATTAATTTCACTTTGAAATTGGACTTAAACTAGTGTCAATCTTTTAATAGATATTGTTTCTTAAAAACACACTATTTGTTTTGACAACGGGAATTATTTATTAAATTAATTAGTGCAACTTATATGTTTTGAGTTTTGTAAAATTGAAATCATTTTTCAGTTCGGAATATCAAATATATCTTAGGGTGAATTTTTGGTATTTTTCTGAAAAACATCAATTTTTGATGAATAGTGAAACCACAAAGTGGTAGTTAAAGAAACTGATTTTTCGTTTAAATGAAACTTTTCCACCTCTGTGTTTTGAATTTCAAAATTCTGACATACATGGTTGTCATTAGGATGTAAAATGTGGTTCAATGGGATTAAAATAATTTTTTTGGTGAATAGTAACTTTTATGTTCTTAATCGTGATTAGAGGTAATTAGTGTAATTTAAGGTAAAAATAATGTTTTAATAATATGAAATGACCTAGACACATGTCCTACCCTCATTTTATGTGTCATGTCCGACCAGAAAATCCATGGGTCAACTTGGGGACCCCACGGAGCCACATGGGTAGGAAAATGACATTAATATCTTTTTATTTAATGTTAAAATAAAAATATCATAATCATGAGTTATTTTACTAAAACAATTTTTACATGGGGTTATACAAGTATGATTTTTTACTATAAATATTCATTGAAAAGATAAAAAGATTTCGTACATCATAGTATTTTTTATATATAATTTTTTGACATTAAATAAATTAAATTATTTATGACACCATGATGATGCAGCGATTACCTCATTATTTAACGATTTAAATAAATTGGAAAGATAATGTAATCTCTAAGACCTAAACATGTCCAAAACCTATTTTATGGGTGGATTTCGATCCCTTATCACCTTATCCTCGAGACACATTAATGTGGGTCCATTAAAATCTGAAACTCATTCTAAAATAAAGTAACATTTCCTTACATTCCAAAAGTGCCCCTCCTCTCCTCTTATAAAAGGCCCCCACCTCTACCTCCTTACCCACACCTCTCAAGCCTTTGGATCAGCCAAACCCTGCCCATTGTGTCTCTCAACATCCCTCTTATACTCATAGATGCCTCACTTTGGGCAGAAGTCTTCCCAAGGAAGCCTTTGAGCTAAAAAAAAGAGTTACCCGATTTAAAGGTAGTGTCTTCTCTTGTGTTCTTTTGTTTTATTTTTCTTCTCCAACACCCTAAACTATATTAATTAATTTTTTTTGAAACAACAATAGTATCATAAATATACTCGGATGTTTTTATAAGAAGGAATCGAGCTACACTTTCACACACCATCATCTAATGGTTTAAGAACATATTGTTTCTGTGGATGGCTAATTTCTGTCACACGAAACGATGATTGTTCAACACTCATATAACAGATTCAAATGTGACCATTAAAATGAAACTATATTTATATATGATATATAATATGTTAATGTTTTACTTAAGCTTCTGTATTTTTCATTTGTGGCATACCTTTATGGTTTCCATTGTGGGTAAACACGATAATTTCATTTTAGGAAGTGTAGACTACCGACCCCTCAAAGTGATTCGATTTGTTAATTCCATATGTGGGACGTATAAAGGATGGATTTAAAGTTATTATATATGATTTTATACTTTAATTATAAGAAAACTTTATATCTTTATTATTTTCTTTCCATTAAAGTATGAGATAGAAATGAATGTAGCGTTCATGCGTACGTACGGCTTACCATCTCCATGAACGGTGCATTTATTTTCTTGTCCCCAAATGTAATGTACTATTATAAGTACATATATAAAATGGATATATATGATTTATGTTACATCTAAATTATTAATATAATTCTGTAATGAAAATATAAATATCCCTCATTTAGTTTTAATTCCATTAATATGACATAGAAATAAAAGAAGCGTTCATGCGTACGTACGGCTTACCGTCTCCATGAACGGTGCATTTCATTTCTTACCTCTAAATGATTATTTAATATTATAAATACGTGTATATTCTGGATATAAATGATATATATGATATCCAAATCATGAATATCATTCTGGATATAATTAACCTTTGACCACACGAACAACATGTAATTGTAAGAAGTCCACTTTCGACTTAAGAACCAAATGTTGACAAAACAAGCATTATTAACTTAAATGATTAAATAATTTTTATAACATGGTAATAAGTTATATACAAGTAATAAAGAACTTTAAAAAGGTTCTTATGTAAATATAAATTAACTCAATTTTATTATTAAGGACGTTAAAGAAAGATCGATCCAAGTCGGACCCGAGATAAGGGATCCTACCCCTCTCTTTCTTTTTAAGTACACTCTTTTATGTCATTCCTATTAAGCTCATCTTTCTTATGATAGGTATGTTCTTTTATATTAATATTACTGTAATTTTTATGTTCATGTTATGATATACTATATTTTCTCTCGTCAACCCATTTTGGAAGTTTTGATTGGCGCCGTTAGGCTGCCAAATTTTTGTAAGAGATCCGACCTCTCTCTTTCTTTTTAAGTACTCTCCTTTATGTCACTTCTTTTAAGCTCATCTTTTTTATGTTGGGGGATGTTATTTTATATTCATCATTCTGTAAATTTTATGTTAATATTATTAGAGTCCCTATTTGATCTCATCAATCCATTTTTTGAAGTTTTAGGTGGTGTCGTTAGGCTGCCAAGTTTTCGTAAGGTATTTTTCATCTCACTTTTATTCCCGTGAGATTTATGCTACATTTTCCATCATTTCCTTTGAGTGGTATATGTACTGACCATTATTCTACTTTTTGTGTAATATACATTCGTTTATGAGTATTTACATCAATGTTGTATTTTCCTTCTTCCACGGGGTGTAAGTTTCGAAAGATACCCAAGTCGGTAAGGGAACCTTTCACCCTCCTCTTTTTAAAAGACTTATTTTGTTCGGTATTTCAATTTACATATTGTAATGTTAGGATATGTTCTTCTATATCCTTATTTATGTAAATTTTATTTCCAAGTTATGAGATACCCCTTTTTATTTATCAACACATTTTCTTAATTTTGAAGTGACGCCGTTAGGCTGTCAAATTTTTGCAAGGGAACTTCTTAACCTAATTTTGATTCTTTGAGATAAACTTGTACTCCTTGAATATGTAGTTCTATGAATATGTGTGAATAACCTCTGATTGTTTTACACTTAATATCCACTAATATTTGGTGTATTTGTTTGTCACACATAATTATTTAATTGATTTATCCTTAATCCAAGGATACCGCCTTTGTAAAGGACTTCATCTCAATCTTGTTTCATTGAGGCATATTTCATTTTATACACAACTTTATTTTATACGGTGTATAAACCCCTTTGACTTTTACTTTTATACAAAAGGAATATTTTTCTATGAACCGTTTTACTAAACGAAAAAAAGGAATGTTTCTTTTAACGTACGCGGTGACAACGACCTTTTCCACCACCGCGAGTATTATTTGATCTTTGGCTTCCTCAATAAGTCGTAATGTTTTTAAAATAAAATAAATACCATATACTCTTTTATGTATTTTGGTATTGAAAATGGTTCTGATAAAGGATTATATTATGTCAATATATTTAAATGATATATTGTGATTGAAATGTGGAAATGTTATCATTCCTTTATATTGGTTTTATGTGTTATAATTTTATAATGGTACTTGGACATTTGACGGGTGGTTACGTGATAAACCATATGATGGGTGGTTCCGTGAATACCAGGACAGGTGTCTACGTTATAACCTTAAATGCATTGGGTATGGAAGTCAGCCGTATGGATATTCCCTTAAGTATATATGGAAGTTGGCCGAATGGCTATTCCATTAAGTGATATGTGTGGAAGTCGACTGTATGGTTATTCCACTTAAGTATTTTTATGTCCCAAGTTTTCTTTATATATTATGTGTTCTTTATATGGGATTTATGGTAATATTTTGGTTACAAAAACGTAAGTAATGATATTTTATTCAGTGAAAAGGTTTTATTATTCCTAAAGGTGAAAGGTATTACTCTGATAAAGTATACATGGTTTACTTGTTGTTTTGAAAAACTAACAGTTTTCATTCTTTGTGTATCCCTTACTGAGATTTTTATGCTCACCCCAAGTTCTTTTGAAATGTTTTTCATAGGACATAATGTGGAATAGGGTCAAGGATGGGATCAAGGGAAAGTCAGGCTATCTAAAACATGGAACTAGACATGTTTCTTTTTAAGTGTTTTTTATGGAAATTTAGTATAAGTGACTACTTTGTAATCTTTTGAGATGTAATAATTATGTCCTAATTCTCTAAAAATCTTAACCTAAAAAGATCCTCAATGTGAATTGTTCATTTAATTTAATATTAAGTAATGTTTAAGGCTGGGGCCTTATAGTTTGTATCACAGGTCGATTTAGATAACTTTAGAGGTTAGGGTATTCTCTAAACATAAGTGACATTTCCACAATGGTTAGGATTTCATAAAGAGTCCTAATTTTAGATATAGTGAATGAGTAAGTATATCTTAGTGTTCACCTTCCTCATTAGTACGTGATGGTTTTTTTGATATACTCACACTGAAATTTCTGTTTTTAGTGAATGGATGGATCTAGGAGGCAACACAGAGACAACATGTTTGAAGGAAACTATTGTGGTTCTCTGATTAAGATACTAGATAAAATTGGGGATTCCATGAGGAAGCTCGTGGTTGTTCTAAACCAACTATCAAGGAGTCATGATCAACCAATTGAACCTTGGTATGTTCTGTAATGCATCATGTACGAGATGACCAATCGATGTGGAAGTTTAGGTAATAATTATTAAGGTAACCATTAGAGTTTATATGATCCTTACTTTTGAGGTAATTATGGGTTATTATATGTTATGATGGGAAATGAAAGGCATGAGATAAACTTGAGGTCAAAATATGTTATTATAATTTTTGAATATTTTATCTCTTTTTGGGGAATGTTTTAATAATTATATAGTTTTCGAAAAAGGACAACACGCAGACCATGTGACAACCCGTCACGTCGGACAAAGCTGCATGAATCGAACCCACAACCAAAGTGCAACTGGTATTTATCGCCTAAAACCGGACTACGTGAAGTCCCTGGTTATTTTGGCTGATTATTTTTAGTTAGATGATTTTATGAATTAATAGTAAGTTGATTATGGGTTATCTATGGAAATTTATTAACCTATCATGGAGGATATGTGATTAGGTTAATTACTTTTCAATACGATACTTTAAGAGCAACTGATGTTGTTTACAGATAAATGTTACTATTTAACTTGGAAGACTATGAAACGAAATCATTCAAATATTTGGGTTTCAATCTTAGTTTGGTTTACATTGATGAATTTTATGGACAAATTGTTTATCGAATGGTCCTCGTTGATCTTTGGGTTTTGTTGGACAAATTTTGGAGATTAAGAATAGATTTTCTTTTTATAAAGGGTTATCCTTTTCTGGATTATCTGATCTTGTACTAACCATTTTGGATTTGGTTTTGGTTATAGTCTAAAGAGATGGTAAGTATATAGTTCTCTTTTTTGGATTAGTGGATTCTCTAGAAGTTGATTATAGTACTCTTAATGTGAACAAGTCTTCCAAAATACTCATCTTTTGGAGAAAATATGAGTTTGTGTAAAAAATCTAATAAAAGTTGAAAGTAAACATGATAATTAATTATTTTTCCTTATGAATAAATTCCTCAATAAAAAGTAACATAAAAAAATGTTGTCTATTAACTTTTCCTACTGGGGAATCGAATTCTGTTTAACCCATCACATGTTTGTGATTTTTTTGTGGTTAAATTTTCATAAAAATGTTTTCTATTACTCTCCATCAGAACATGACCCTATGTCTTCTCCTCCGTGTCCATGTCTTCCTACATGGAATCCTAGTATGGGTTAACTCGAGTGACCTCTGTACTTCTCTTTCTTTATTTTAAAGTGATTGTTTTACCGAATCTTGATCCGATGTGGGACTTTCAAGGATGTTTCGGAGCCCAATTTTAAAATTGCGAGGATGCAATTCCCAAAAGTGGGGAAAGATGTAACACCCGAGGTAAATAAAGAATATGACATTTTTATATTTATCCCTATTTTTGAATAAAATTTTAATATTAATTTAAAGGGAACGCTATTCTTTATGGCTTACCCAATAAGCAACAATGAGTTCCTTTGAAATCTTACGTTGCACTCTAATAACAAAATAATATTATTTTAATTGTTAGTTTACACGTAGCCGTTGTATTTGCGGGAATGAATATAAATAACTAAAATATGATTATATATGTTTGTTAAATGTTTTTACATTTATCCAATAAAGGATAAAGGCTCAAAATATGAAAAAGAATTAAATTTTAGGCATATATACTCTAATCTTCACTAAAGGTCCACTTATTAACTTTTGATGGCGAACCATCATTAAATATAGTTCAGGTCACTCTTATACATTCTATTGGACCAAATAAAACTCTTCTTTAGAATTGGGACATCAAAATTCACTTTGTGTAAATTTTTGGTATTTTTCCGATAAAGATCATATTTTTAATGAATAGTGAAAAATGTTGTATTTTAATTCAAAACCTCTTTTTAATTAAATTTATTTATATTATTAGATTATCTTTTTAATTGTTTTTAAAGTAAAATTAGAATATATGTTTACCATTTAATCCAATAGTGGTCATTGGAATTAATTTTACTTTGAAATTGGACTTAAACTAGTTTCAATCTTTTAATAGATATTGTTTCTTAAAAACACACTATTTGTTTTGACAGTGGGAATTAATTAATAAATTAATTAATGAGACTTATATGTTTTAAATTTTATAAAATGGACATCATTTTTGAGTTCATAATATCAAATATAGCTTAGGGTGAATTTTTGGTATTTTTCTGAAAAACATCAATTTCTGATGAATAGTGAAACCACTAAGTTGTACTTAAAGAAACTAATTATTCATTTAAATAAAAAATTTCCACCTCCGTGTTTTGAATTTCAATATTCCAATATACATGGTTGTCATTAGGATGTAAAATCTGGTTCAATGGGATTAAAATAATTTTTTGGTGAATAGTAACTTTTATGTTCTTAATCGCGATTAGAGGTAATTAGTGTAATTTATGGTAAAAATAATGTTTTAATAATATTAAATGACCTAGACACATGTCCTACCCTCATTGGATGTGTCATGGCCGACCAAGAATATCCATTGGTCAACTTGGGGACCCCATGGAGCCACTTTGGTAGGAAAATGACATTAATATCTTTTTATTTAATGTTAAAATAAAAATGTCACAATCATGAGTTGTTTTACTAAATAACTTTTTACATGGGGTTATATAAGTCAGATTTTTGACAATAAATATTCATTGGAAATATAAAAATATTTCATACATCGTAGTATTTTTTTTATAATTTTTTGACATTAACTAAATTAAATTATTTATGACACCATGATGATGCAGCGATTACCTCATTATTTAATGATTTAAATAAAATGGAAATCTAATGTATAATATAAGACCTAAAAATGTCCAAAACCTATTGGATGGGTGGATTTTGAACCCTTATCACCTTATCCTCGAGACACATCAATGTGGGACCATTAAAATCCGAAACTCATTTTAAAATAAAGTAACATTTCCTTACTTTCCAAGAGTGCCCCTCCTCTCCTCTTATAAAAGTCCCCCACCACTACCTCCTTACCCACACCTCTCAAGCCTTTGGATCGGCCAAACCCTGCCCATTTTGTCTCTCCACATCCCTAATTTACTCCTAGAAGCCTCACGTTGGGCAGAAGTCTTCCCAAGGAAGCCTTTGAGCTCAAATAAAAAAGAGTTACCCGATTTAAAGGTAGTGTCTTCTCTTGTGTTCTTTTGTTTTATTTTGCTTCTCCAACACCCTAAACTCTATTAATTAATTTCTTTTGCAACAACCCCAGTATCCTAAATATACTAGGATGTTGTTATAAGAAGGAATAGAGCTACAAGTACACACACCTTCATCTAATTGTTAAAGAACATACTGTTTCTGTGGATGGCGAATTTCTGCCTCACGAAATGATGATTGTTCAACACTCATATAACAGCTTCAAAGGTGTCCATTAAGATGACACTATATTTATATATGATATATAATATGTTTATTTTTTACTTAAGCTTTTGTATTTTTCATTTTTGGCATACCTTTATGGTTTCCATTGTGGGTAAACACGATAATTTCATGTTAGGAAGTGCGGACTACTGCCACCTCAAAGTGATTTGATTGGTTAATGCCATATGTGGGAAATATAAAGGATGGATTTAAAGTTATTATATATGAATTTATACTTTATTTATAATATACCATTATATATTTATTTTTTTCTTTCAAGTAATGTATGAGATAGAAATGAAAGTAGCGTTCATTCATACGTACGGCTTACCGTCTCCATGAACGGTGAATTTCATTTATTATCCCCAAATGTAATGTACTATTATAAGTACATATATATAATGGACATTTATGATGTATGTTAAATCTAAATGATTAATATAATTCTGGAATTAAAATATACATATCCCCCATTTAGTTATAATTCCATTAATATGACATAGAAATGAAAGTAGCGTTCATGCGTACGTACAGCTTACCGTCTCCATGAATGGTGCATTTCATTTCTTACCTCTAAATGATTATGTAATATTATAAATACATGTATATTCTGGATATATATGATATATATGATATCCAAATCATGAATATCATTCTGGATATAATCAACATTTGACAACACGAACAAGATGTAATTGTAAGAAGTCCACTTTCAACTTAAGAACCAAATGTCGACAAAACAAACATTATTAACTTAAATGATTAAATAATGTTTATAACATGGTAATAAGTGATATAAAAGTATTAATGAACTTTTAAAATGTTATTAATCAAATATAAATTAACTCAAGTTTATTATTCAGGACGTTAAAGAACGATCGAGTCAAGTCGGACCCGAGGTAAGGGATCCTACCCCTCTCTTTCTTTTTAAGTACACTCTTTTATGTCATTCCTTTTAAGCTCATATTTATTATGATTGGGATGTTATTTTATATTAATAATACTGTAATTTTTATTTTCATATTATGATATACCCTTTTTTCTCTCGTCAATCCATTTTGGATGTTTTGATTGGCACCGTTAGGCTGCCGAATTTTCGTAAGAGATCTGACCTCTCTCTTTCTTTTTCAGTACTCTCCTTTATGTCACTTCTTTTAATCTCATATTTTTTAGGTTGGGGGATTTTATTATATATTCCTCTTTCTGTAAATTTTATGTTAATATTATGATAGACCCTATTTGGTCTCATCAATCCATTTTTGGAAGTTTTAAGTGGCGTCGTTAGGCTGCCGAGTTTTCGTAAGGGATTTTTCATCTCACTTTTATTCCCGTGAGATTTATGCTACATTTTCCATCATTTCCTTTGAGTGGTATATGTACTGACCATTATTATACTCTTTGTGTAATATAAATTCATTTATGATTATTTACATCAATGTTGTATTGTCCTTCTTCCACAGGGTGTAAGTTTCGAAAGATACCCAAGTCGGTAAGGGAACCTTTCACCCTCCTCTTTTTAAAAGACTTATTTCGTTGGGTCTTTTAATTTACATATTATAATGTTAGGATATGTTCTTATATATCCTTATTGATGTAAATTTTATTTCCAATTTATGAGATACCCCTTTTTATTTCTCATCAACTCATTTTCTGAATTTTGAAGTGACGCCATTAGGCTGTCAAATGTTTGCAAGGGAACTTCTTAACCTAATTTTGTTTCTTTGGGATAAACTTCTACTAATTTAATATGTCGTTCTATGAATATGTTTGAATAACCTCTGATTGTTTTACACTTAATATCCACTAATATTTGGTGTATTGTTTTGTCACACATAATTATTTAATTGATTTATCCTTAATCCAAGGATACTGCCTTTGTAAGGGACTTCGTCTCAATCTCCTTTCATTGAGGAATATTTCGTTTTATACACAAATTTATTTTATACGGTGTATAAACCGCTTTGAATTTTAAATTTATACAAAAGGAATCTTTTTCTACGAAGCGTTTTACTAAACGAAAAAAGGCATGTTTCATTTAACATATGCGGGGACAACGACTTTTTCCGCCGCAGCGAGTATTATTTGATCTTTGGATTCCTCAAAAAGTCGTAATGTTTTTATAATAAAATAAATAACATATACTCTTTTATGATTTTTGGAATTGAAAATGGTTTTGATAAAGGATTCTATTATGTCAATATATTTAAATGATATATTGTGATTGAAATGTGGAAATTTTATCATTCCTTTATATTTGTTTTATGTGTTATAATTTTATAATGGTACTTGGTCATTTGACGGGTGGTTACATGATAAACCATATGAAGGGTGGTGCCGTGAATACCAGGATGGGTGGTTATGTTATAACATCCAATTCATTGGGTATGGAAGTCGGCCGTATGGCTATTCCATTAAGTATGTATGGAAGTTGTCCGAATGGCTATTACATTAAGTGATATGTGTGGAAGTCGACCGTATGGTTATTCCACTAAAGTATGTTTACGTCCCAAGATACCTTTATATGTTATGTGTTCATTATATGGGTTTATGGTTATCTTTTTGTTATAAAAAGGTAAGTAATTATATTTTATTCAATGAAGAGTTTCTACTACTTACAAATGGTAAAAGGTATTACTCTGATAAAGTATACATGGTTTATTTGTTGTTTTGAAAAACTAACAGTTTTCATTCTTGGTGTATCCCTTACTGAGCTTTTTATGCTCACACCAAGTTCTTTTGAAATGTTTTTCACTGGACATAATGTAGAATAGGGTCAAGGATGGGATCAAGGGAAATCATGCTATCTAAAACATGGAACTAGAACTGTTTATTTTTAAGAGTTTTTTTATGGAAATTTAGTAGAAGTGACTACAATGTAATCTTTTTAGATGTAATAGTTATGTTCTAATTCTCTAAAACTGTAAACCTAAAAAGATACTCAATGTGAATTATTCATTTAATTCAATATTATGTAATGTTTAAGGCCGGGGCCTTATATTTGGTATCAGAGGTCGGTTTAGATAAATTTAGCGGTCAGGGTAATCTCTAAGCATAAGTGACATTTCCATAATAGTCAGGATTTCATAAAGAGTCCTAATTTTAGATAAAGTGAATGAGTAAGTATATCTTAGTGTTCACCTTCCTCATTAGTACATGATGGTTTTTTTGATATACTCACTCTGACATTTCTATTTTTAGTGAATGGATGGATCTAGTAGGAACCAAATAGACAACATGTTTGAAGGAAACTGTGGTGGTTCTCTGATGAAGATACTAGATAAAATGGGGGATTCAATGAGGAAACTTGTGGTTGTTATAAACCAACTATCAAGGAGTCATTATCAACCACTTGAACCTTGGTATGTTCTGTAATGCATCATGTATGAGATGACCAATCGATGTGGAAGTTCATGTAATAATTATAAAGGCAACCATTAGAGTTTATATGATCCTTACTTTTGAGGTAATTATTGGTTATTATATGTTATAATGGAAAATGAAAGGCATGAGATAAACTTGAGGTTAAAATATGTTATGATTATTTTTGAAGATTTTTTCTCTTTTTGGGGAATGTTTTAAGAATTATATAGTTTTGGAAAAAGGAAAACACGCAGACCATGTGACAACCCATCGCGTCGGACAAAGCTGCGGGAATCGAACCCACAACCAAAGTGAAACTTGTATTTATCGCCTAAAACTGGACTACGTGAATTCCCTAGTTAGTTTGACTGATTATTTTTAGTTAGATGATTTTATGAATTATGAGTAAGTTGATTTTGGGTTATCTATGGAAATTTATTAACCTATCAGGGAGTATATGTGATTAGGTTAATTACTTTTCAATACGAGACTTTAAGAGCAATTGATGTTGTTTAGAGATAAATGTTACTATTTAACTTGGAAGACCATGTGACTAAATCATTAAAATATTTGGGCTTCAATCTTAGTTTGGTTTACATTGAATAATTTTATGGACAAATTGTTTATCGAATGGTCCTCGTTGAACTTTGGGTTTTGTTCGAAAATTTTGGAGATTAAGAATATATTTTATTTTTATAAAGGGTTACCCTTTTCTGGATTATCTGATCTTGTACTAACCTTTTTTGTTTTGTTCTTGGTTAGAGTCTCAAGACATGGGAAGTATATAGTTCTCTTTTGTGGATTAGGTGATTATCTAGAAGTTGATTATAGTACTCTTAATGTGAACAAGTCTTCCTAAATACTCGTCTTTTGGAGAAAATATGAGTTTGTGTAAGAAATATAATAAAAGTTGAAAGTCAACATGATAAGTAATTATGTTTCCTTATGAATAAAGTCCTCAATAAAAACTAACTTAAAAAAATGTTGTCTGTTAACTTTTCCTAATGGGGAATCGAATACTATTTAACCCATCACAAGTTTGTGATTTTTTTGTGGATAACTTTCTCCTAAACATGTTTTTATCACTCTCCATCAGAACATGACCCTTTGTTTTCTCCACCATGTCCATGTTTTCCTACATGGAATACTAGTATGGGTTAACTCGGGTGACCTCTGTACTTCTCTTTCATTATTTTAAATTGAATGTTTTACCGAATCTTGTTCTAATGTGGGACTTTCAAGGATGTTTCCGATCCCAATTTTAATGTTGCGAGGACGCAATTACCAAAAGGAGGGAAGGATGTAACACCCCAAGTAAATAAATAATATGAAAATTTTCTATTTATCCCTATTTTTGAATAATATTTTAATATTAATTTAAAGGGAACACTATGCTTGATGGCTTAACCAATACGCAACAATGAGTTCCTTTGAAATCGTACGTTGCACTCTAATAATAAAATAATATTATTTGAAATGTTAGTTAACACGTAGTCGTTGTATTGGCGGGAATGAATAGAAATAACTAAAATATGATTATATATGTTTGTCAAATGTTTTTACATTTATCCAATAAATGATAAAGGCTTAAAATACGAAAAGAATTAAATTTTAGGCATATATACTCTAATTTTTACTAAAGGTCCACTTATCAACTTTTGATCGTGAACCGTCATTAAATATAGTTCTGGTCACTCTTATACATTATATTGGACAAAATAAAACTCTTCTTTAGATTCAGGACATCAAAATTCACTTTGTGTAAATTTTTGGAATTTTTCTGATAAAGATCATTTTTTAATGAATAGTGAAAAATGTTGTATTTTAATTCAAAACCCCTTTTTAATCAAATTTATTTATATTATTATATTATCTTTTGAATTTTTTGTAAAGTAAAATTAGAATATATTTTTTCATTTAATCCAATAGTGGTCATTGTAATTAATTTAACTTTGAAATTGGACTTAAACTAGTGTCAATCTTTTAATAGATATTGTTTCTTAAAAACACGCTATTTGTTTTGACAGTGAGAATTAATTATTAAATTAATTAATGCAACTTATATGTTTTGAATTTTTTAAAATATACATCATTTTTTAGTTTGGAATATCAAATATAGCTTAGGGTGAATTTTTGGTATTTTTCTAAAAAACATAAATTTTTGATGAATAGTGAAACCACTAAGTGGTAGTTAAAGAAACTGATTTTTCGTTTAATGAAACTTTGCCACCTCTATGTTTTGAATTTCAAAAATCTGACATACATGGTTTTATTTAGGATGTAAAATGTGGTTCAATGGGATTAAAATAATTTTTTGGTGAATAATAACTTTTTTGTTCTTATTCGCGATTAGAGGTAATTAGTATAATTTAAGGTAAAAATGATGTTTTAATAATATGAAATGACCTAGACACATGTACTACCCTCATTGGATGTGTTATGGCCGACCAAGACAATCCATGGGTAAACTTGGGGACCCCACGGAGCCACTTTGGTAGGAAAATTCCATTAATATCTTTTTATTTAATGTTGAAATAAAAATGTCACAGTCATGAGTTGTTTTACTAAAACAATTTTTACATGGGGTTATACAAGTAATATTTTTGACTATAAATATTCATTAAAATATAAAACTATTTTCTACATCATAGTATTTTTTTATAATTTTTAGACATTAACTAAATTAAATTATCTATGACACCATGATGATGCAACGATTACCTCATTATTTAACGATTTAAATAAAATGGAAAGATAATGTAAAATATAAGACCTACATGTGTCCAAAACCTATTATATGGATTTATTTCTAACCCTTATCACCTTATCCTTGAAACACATAAATGTGGGACCATTAAAATCTGAAACTAATTATAAAATAAAGTAACATTTCTTTACTTTCCAAGAGTTCCCCTCCTCTCCTCTTATAAAAGGCCCCCACCTCTATCTCCTTACCCACACCTCTCTAGCCCTTGGCTCAGCCAACCCCTGCCGATTTTGTATCTCCAAATCCCTCTTTTACTAATATAAGCCTCACATTGGGATGAAGTCTTCCCAAGGAAGCCTTTGAGATCAAATCAAAAATAGTTACCTGATTTAAAGGTAGTGTCTTCTCTTGTGTTCTTTTGTTTTATTTTTCTTCTCCAACACCCTAAACTCTTTTCATTAATTTCTTTTGCAAAAAAACCAGTATCCTCAATATAATATTATGTTGTTATAATAAGTAATTGAGCTACACTTACACACACCTTCATCTAATGGTTAAAGAACATACTGTTTCTGTGGATGGTGAATTTCTTCCTCACGAAACGATGATTGTTCAACACTCATATAACATCATCAAAGGTGGAAATTAGGATGAATCCATATTTATATATGATATATAATATGTTTATTTTTTACTTAAGCTTCTGTATTTTTCATTTTTGGCATACCTTTATGGTTTCCATTGTGGGTAAACACGATAATTTCATTTTAGGAAGTCCGGACTACCGCCCCCTCAAAGTGATTTGATTCGTTAATGCCATATGTGGGACATATAAAGGTTGGATTTAAAGTTATTATTTATTATGTTATACTAGAATTATAATATACCTTTATATAATTTTTATTTTCGTTCCATTAAAGTATGAGATATAAATGAAGGTAGCCTTCATGCGTACGTACGACTTACCATCTCCATGAACGGTGCATTTCATTTCTTATCCCCAAATGTAATGTACTATTATATGTACATATATATAATGGATATATATGATGTATGTTACATCTAAATTATCAATATAATTCTGTAATTAAAATATACTTATCCACCATTTAGTTTTAATTCCATTAATATGACATAAAAATGAAAGTAGCGTTCATGCGTACGTACGGCTTACCATCTCCATGAACGGTGCATTTCATTTCTTACCTCTATACGATTTTGTAATATTATATATACGTGTATATTCTAGATATATATGATATAAATGTTATCCAAATCATGAATATCATTCTGGAAATAATGAACCTTTGACAACACGAACAACATGTAACAGCAAGAAGTCCACTTTTGACTTAAGAACCAAATGTCGACAAAACAAACATTATTAACTTAAATGATTAAATAATGTTTATAAAATGGTAATAAGTGATATAAAAGTAAAAATATACTTGAAAAAGTTTCTTAATAAAGTATAAATTAACTCATGTTTATTATTTAGGATGTTAAAGAACGATCGAGTCAAGTCGGACCCGAGGTAAGGGATCCTACCCCTCTCTTTCTTTTTAAGTACACTATTTTATGTCATTCCTTTTAAGCTCATCTTTCTTAGTATTGGGATGTTATTTTATATTAATATTACTGTAATTTTTATGTTCATATTATTAGATACCCTATTTTCTCTCGTCAATCCATTTTGAAAGTTTTGATTGGCACCGTTAGGCTGCCGAATTTTCGTAAGAGATCTGACCTCTCTCTTTCATTTTATATACTCTCCTTTATGTCACTTCTTTTAAGCTCATCTTTGTTATGTTAGGGGATGATATATTATATTCCTCTTTCTGTACATTTTATGTTAATATGATGATAGACCCTATTTTATCTCATCAATCCATTTTTGAAAGTTTTAAGTAGCGTCGTTAGGCTGCCGAGTTTTCGTAAGGGATTTTTCATCTCACTTTTATTCCCGTGAGATTTATGCTACATTTTCTATAATTTACTTTGAGTGGTATATGTACTGACCATTATTATACTATTTGTGTAATATAATTTCGTTTATGAGTATTTACATCAATGTTGTATTGTTCTTCTTCAGTGGGGTGTATGTTTCGAAAGATACCCAAGTCGGTTAGGGAACCTTTCACCCTCCTCTTTTTAAAATATTTATTTTGTTGGGTCTTTTAATTTACATATTGTAATGTTAGGATATGTTCTTATATATCCTTATAGATGTAAATTTTATGTCCAATTTATGAGATACCCCTTTTTATCTCTAATCAACCCATTTTTTGAATTTTGAAGTGATGTCGTTAGGCTGTCAATTTTTTGCAAGGGAACTTCTTTACCCAATTTTGATTCTTTGGGATAAAATTGTACTCCTTGAATATGTTGTTCTATGACTATGTGTGAATAACCTATGATTGTTGTACAATTAATATCTACTAATATTTGGTGTATTTGTTTTTCACACATAATTATGTAATTGATTTATCCTTAATCCAAGGTTACCGCCTTTGGAAGGGACTTTATCTCAATCTCCTTTTATTGAGGCATATTTTGTTTTATACACAACATTCTTTAATACGGTGTATAAACCCCATTGACTTTTATATTTATACAAAAGGAATCTTTTTCTATGAAGCATTTTACTAAACGACAAAAAGGAATGTTTCTTTTAACGTACGCGGTGACAACGACCTTTTCCACCACCGCGAGTATTATTTGATCTTTGGCTTCCTCAATAAGCCGTAATGTTTTTAAAATAAAATAAATACCATATACCCTTTTATGTATTTTGGTATTGAACATGTCTTTTATAAAGGATTATATTATGTCAATATATTTAAATGATATGTTGTGATTGGAATGTGGAAATGTTATCATTCCTTTATATTGGTTTTATGTCTTATAATTTTATAATGTTACTTGGAAATTTGACAGATGGTTACGTGATAAACCATATGACGGGTGGTTCCGTGAATACCAGGATGGGAGGTTATGTTATAACCTGCAGTGCATTGGGTATGGAAGTCGGCCGTATGGCAATTCCATTAAGTATTTATGGAAGTTGGCCGAATGGCTATTCCATCAAGTGATATGTGTGGAAGTTGATTGTATGGTTATTCCAATTAAGTATGCTTATGTCCCATGTTACCTTTATATGTTATTTGTTCTTTATATGGGTTTTATGGTAATATTTTGTTTACAAAAGGGTAAGTAATGATATTTTATTCAGTGAATAGTTTTTATTACTTCCTAAAGGTGAAAGGTTTTACTCTGATAAAGTATACATGGTTACTTGTTGTTTTGAAAAACTAACAGTTTTCATTCTTTGTGTATCCCTTACTGATATTTTTATGCTCACCCCAAGTTTTTTTGAAATGTTTTTCACAGGACATAATGTAAAATAGGGTCAAGGATGGAATCAAGGGAAAGTCGTGCTATCTAAAACATGGAAGTAGACATGTTTCTTTTTAAGAGTTTTTTTTATGGAAATTTAGTATAAGTGACTACCATGTAATCTTTTGAGATGTAATAGTTATGTCCTAATTCTATAAAACTCTAAACCTGAAATTATCCTCAATGTGAATTATTCATTTAATTCAATATTAAGTAAGGTTTAATGTCGGGGCCTTATATTATATGAAACATCATCAATTACAAAGGTTATGTTCCTTTATGGAAATGATATATCTCATGATTTTATAATCAGAGAATACAATGATTAATTTCTTAAAAAGATATTTGTGCCAAGAGTGTTTATCTAGTGTTATGAATGTGAGTCTAATGTCATGGGTTAGGTGTCTATTTTTATATGTTAAAAGGTGGATTGAGTAATTAACATGGACATACTATATGAGAATACACCACAGACCTATACTTGATGCATCACAGTAAAACACATAACATTGACTAGCCTTTTCTTAAATCAGAACTACAGATAATTTCAAAATCTACTTTAACTAATAAAAAGAGACTTGAAATTATGGAAATGATAATAATATTACCCCATTCTAGGTGAGGGTCCTTAGGGGTGATGCGAGTAGGGATATTTCATTCATAAACCATATGTAGTATACTACTAGTCCTAAAAACTCTAATCTAAAAAGAATTATTGAGCTCCTCCCTAGACATCATAGCTCTAAACATCTTAGTATTGATATAGATATCCTATTTTAACAATACATTCTATAGAAAAATAATTTATTAGACCTAAAACTACACATGAATAGCTTACTAAAATGGTGGTGATCATAAAATACTCTAAAATAGCTCTCATGTTACCTTTATATTCATCCTTCATCTTTGATGAAACTAGATTGTCATCAAAAAATACAACTATGAAGCTATTGAGATACCTTTAGAATATTTGGTCCTTGAGAACCCTGAATCCCGCAAGAGCATTGTTCAAGAAACACGGCATCATTGGGTGTTTAATGTGGTCATAACTATTTTGAAAAGTATTCTTATGTAAATAATCCTCTCTCACCTAGTTATGGTGATATCCTAAATGATTATAAATCGTGGAAAACCACCTTGATCCCTTTATTTAATCAAATAGATCACCAATATGGGAAACCTGGTTTTTATCCTTGATCATAACCGAGTTCAACATCCAGTAGTCAGTGTATAAGAAAAGGGTCTTCTTCAACATATTTTCAAAAAATACTAGGATAATCCACTGGGACATGCAAGGGTGTATTATGATTTAAGATTTTAATTTATGTAGCTAAAATATTAACTCATTCAATAATATGGGATGCATATGATATGCATCACAAACCAACCTAGGTACCCTAGTAACCCAATAACTGAGAAGGTCATGACATAGCTCGAAGAGCGTTCCCGATCCCCATGGGTCGGTGGCTAGCACCCGGCATCGTGCAAACTAAAAGTGGGAATTATTTTTCCACTAAAAATATAGTAAAATAATAAAAGATAGTATTCATGTGAACAAAAATCTCCATTTGGAGTAATGTAAAAAAAAGTTAAATAGGTACACCTACCTAATTACTATAACCCTTGTAAAAAAATATAGAAAACTTCCCAAATTCTGAAAGGATATAAATCACCAAGACAAATTTTCAGTAGTAGGATCCACCATCAACAGATCTTTTTCCCTTGTGGAAACTTGGATGGGTATAATCTATATACACCAAAAGGCACAAGTAGGTTGTAAGCGAAATCACAGTAGGATTTTACCAAAATATTCCATAAGAGATTCCAATATAAATTTAACCAAAACGTGATTTCAATTTTAAAAAAATATAGGTTTGGAATTAAAAAATAATATTTAAACCAATAATTCTCTACAGTTTAATGGATTGAAATAACTTTATAAAATCATTCTATAAATTTCAAATTATTTTTAATATTTCAGTAGGTGGATTTTTTTATTAATGAAATGATTCTTTGCATAAAAAACAGTTCACACAATTCATTTAAATAAAAGCATTATATAAATAGTTTATATAAATTCTCAATTCATGTAAAAAATTTTGTGATAATGGAACATATACACATTAAAAAACTTCAAATATGTGAGAAACATAGTCCTGTGCAAAATAGGTAAAATAGTTATAAGCTATACGGATCCAACAATGTTAAAATGAAAAATTATGTACATACGCCCCTATAGGGAAGAGTTAAATAGATCACATAATTATCACATAAGGAATGTGATGTTCTGATATTATGGTTTAGAACATTTTAGTATTCTAATGTTCAAGTAACTGGTCTATTGGGGGTTTACAGGTACTCTTTTTACTTGGTTTCGCGGAAATTTTGAGGGCACCCGCATCGCTGAGCGCCTCAATAGATTTCTGGGTTCTACTGATTGGATTAATCTGTTCAGTATGGTTCACATTGGCCATATGGCCCTTAACTGCTCCAACCACTGTCCAATTCACATTGTTTACATGCAAGGCGAATGAAATAGAAAACTTCACAGACCCTTTAGATTTGAGAAATTCTGGTCAAAAGATCAGGAGTGCGAAGAGGTGATCTGCTCAAGTTGGAAAAGCACTCAAGTGGATGTTTTCCACAATCTCCAATAGGTCGCATCTAATCTGATGTCTTGGAGTAGGAAGAAATTCCGCCACACCGACTAGCACTGTGATATTCTTGAAAAGAGATTGAGAAACCTCATCAATCAACCCACATCTAATTGCATTCTCTCTAAGATTGGAGCCACGCAAAGAGAGCTTGACACAACCCTTCGTGTCAAGGAATGTTTCTGGGCCATGCGGGTGCGGGATAACCATATTAAAGAGGTGGACTCTAATACCCAGTTTTTTCAGCATAAATCTTCCAACAAGCGATCAAAAAATGTTATTACTTGCATCTTGCATCCTGATGGAAGAAAAGTATCTGACAACAATGGTATCCATGAGGCCTTGAAAGACTATTTCTAGAACACTTTCGCAGTAGGAACCCCTTTCATGTCTGCTGAGGTGGATGATTGTATCAGACACGAGATCACTGATGAGATCAATAGACATCTCACCAAATATGAGACAGATGACGTGATATGCAAGGCACTTAACCAACATCCTCCCACTAAGGCCCCGGGACCAAATGGGTTCCATGCCCTCTTCTTTAAACAATAATGGCACATTATCGGTCCCAACATCTACAACAAGATAAAAAATATCTTGGATATGAATACTAGCATTGCCTCCATCAATGAAATTGTCCTTGTCCTCATTCCCAAAATCAAGAAACCTTAGGCAATCTCTGATTTTAGACCTATCAGCCTTTGTAATGACTCTTACAAAATCTTCTCTAAGATCCTTGTCAATCAGCTACGTCCTTGGCTACCTGATATTATCTCTGAGAATTAGAGCGCCTTTGTGGCCAAGATACTAATTAATGACAACGCGATTGTTTCCCATGAAGTGTTCCATTCTATGAAATCACACTCAACTGGGAAAAGAGGAACCATGGCCTGGAAACTTGAATGAACAAGGCCTACGATAGAGTGGACTGGCGCTTTATTCTTAAGGTCATTGCGAAAATGGGTTTCTGCGCTAAATGGATAGATATGATCCTGGAATGCATCTCGACCATCTCCATCAAAAACAAGGTCAACGGGGAACTCACCAGAGGATTCACCCCATCTTGAGGCCTTCGCTAGAGAGATCCACTATCCCCTTTTCTCTTCATTCTAGTGGCTGATGTGTTCTCTAATCTTATTTATAGGGCTGCATCCTCTAAATCTATTAATGGGGCTAAGGTCTTCCATGTTAGCCCACTAGGGTCGCATCTTTTCTTTGCCAATGACTATCTCTTGTTCTCCAGATCAACAATTAATGAATGTAGGGTAATCAGCCAAGCGATCCAACAGTATGAGAGGGCATCTGTCCAATCGATCAATCATGGAAAATCTAAAATTTCATTCAGCATTGGGGAACCACTTTCTAAGAGGGATGAGATTTGTGCATCAGCTAGTATCCATATGGTTGTGAAACATCAGAAGTACCTAGGGATTCCCACAGTTATTGGCCCATCCAAAAAAGAAATCTTCACATCTCTTATGGACGGGATCGAGAAAAAAATTCTAGGCTGGTCCCCTAAAGGAATATCTAAAGCTGGAAAAGAGACCATCATAAATGCTTTCATACAATCCATTCCTTGCGACTTTATGTCCCTGTTTAAGCTCCCGATATTCATCGTTGAATAGATCCACACACGCACTGTCAATTTCTGGTGGGGGAAGAATGATGGGAGGAATCGACCCCACTGGATGGTCTGGGAGAAACTCTGAAATTCCAAATTAGAGGGAGGGATGGGATTCTGAAATTTGCGTCTCTTCATTGATGCACTTTTGGCAGATAAAGGATGGCACCTTCTTAACCACCCATCATCTCTTTGTGCACGGGTTCTCTGGGCTAAGTACATTCCCCACACGGACTGGTGTGCTTCCTTTCTTGGTCCTCGTCCTAGCTTCCTCTGGAGAACCATCTAGGGGGATAAAAAGCTTCTGAAAAAAGGACTAGGCTAGAGGATAAGGTCTGGCTCATCAGTCAATCTCCGGACTGATCATTGGATTATCGATAAGGATGGTATGAGGGCTACATCCCCAGTCCAACCAGGTCTCGAAAACGCCACTGTCAGCAGCCTCCTTTCCGACCAGGGACATGGGTGGTGTCTGGAAAAAATCATTGATTATTTTAATGAATGGGATCAAAGAATCATCCGTAGCATTCCCTGGGTCCCTAATGCAGGCCTCGACCAGCTTTTCTGGATAAATTAGTCCTCGGGAGAATAAACGGTGAGGTCCGGCTACACACTGTCTCCTGGAAACCACTAATTCGGTTGAGTTGAGGGACCATGGAACCTGGTGTGGAAGATCAACGCTCCACCTAAAATACGCCAGTTTTGGTGGCAGGTCTGCATGGGTACTCTCCCAACCATGAGCATCCTCTCTCATTGACATATGTCTAGTTTTTCTTTTTGCACTTTCTACTCGAACATTCAGGAAACGCTTTTTCATGCCATCATTCACTGCTTGGGAGCTGAGAAAAATTGGAATAAATGGGGCCTAACTTCTTCAGCTTCAATGGCATCAGCCTCTGACCTTCCCGATCTTCTAATGCAGTGGTGATCCTCTCTTTCCTCAGCTTTTTTAGGCTCACTTTTCACTTTGTACTGGATTATTTGGGTCCAGCACAACGATGCCGTTTTTCATCAAGCTCACAAACCCCCCAAATTTTGGATTGAAGGGGCCACCTCCTGGATTGAGAGCTGAAAAGACCACAATGGACATTTTATGCTAGGTGCTACCCCCTCCCTTCCCCTTCTTTGGAATCCCCCAATGGGAGGGACCCTTAAGATTAATGTGGACGCATCACTCCCAAAGGATAGGCTTGTCTCCCTAGGCCTCCTGGCCCGAAACCACTTGGGGAAAATCCTTTCTGCAAAATACGAACCACATCAAGCTTGCTGGGAGCCTATAGTTGCTCATTCCATGGCCATACTTGCCGGTATGATGCTTGCTGTGGATCGTGGATGGGTTGATATCATCATTGAATCTAACTGCCTCACCGTAATCGATGCTATCAACAACAACGATGGCAGACTACAATCATTTGGCTCCATCACCAGGAGAATTTGTGTGCTTCGCCTAGGATTTTCATACAGTTCCATCGCCTTTTCCAAAAGTGAATGAAACAATACGGCCCCCTAGCTGGCGGCCTCAGGCCCCTTTGATGTCAACCAGCTCAGGCTGTACAATTTACCTCCATGGGTTTTCACTTGTACAGCTGCTGATCTTCGTCTTTATTGTTATCTATCCTTCTTTTCAAAAAAAAATTTGTTCAACCCAAAATAACTCACCAACTACCTTAGGCTTTAATCTTATAAAGTATAAATAATTGATGTAAAAATCATTTTATAACATAAAATGTAATTCAACCCATTATACATTTAAAATATGCCAATTTTCTCATGAAAACCATAATAGGGTTTTAATAAAAAACATGCCTTTTCACCAATATGATACCCTAATTTTTCCATCATAAAATATTAATCCATTTAAAAAAATGGGATTTTAAACCAAATCAAACAATTCAATCTTTTTAATCACAAATCCCCATTTCACTAGAATCATGGTTTTCCAAAAACATTCCATCAAATAAATATTACCTTAATTAAAATCAAAATATTACATTATTCAATTCAAATAAAAAACAAATTTAAATAAAATAATTTAAATCTCACCAAATTCAATTTCCAACCCCAAATCCCATTTTTCCACAAAAACCCAAATTCATCGAAATTGGGTGTTTCCAACAAAAGGATTTTAATCCACTTGATTCCAATCTCTAAAATATTATTTACATATGATAAATTGAAATTTAAACTAATCAATTAGGTTAAACAAAAATTGTTCATGGTAACAGAACCTCCTTCCAAAAACAACTGATCTCCCAAAGCTAAACCTAAATGGGACTTGTCCAAGAAGAATGATGATCATGAAAATATGAATAAAATCTTGGTTTAAAATCCCATAAATAAAGGTTATTAGATCCAAAAATCAATACCAAGATCTACGAAGCCTTAATGTGAAAGAAAGGGATCACGGGAGGAAGAGAATGTGAGAAGAAAACTAACCAGAATAAGATTGATCTATGCTCTCCGTGTTTTGATCACTTCTAGAAGGGGTTATAGGGGTTAAGAATCCTTATTGATATCTCTATGGAAGGGAAAATTGTTTGTGTGTCGAAGGAGGATAATCTAGGACATAAAGAATATTCAGAAGGAATTTAAATAAAAATTCCAGATCACGATAAACATGTCTGCATGGTTTCTTGGGAAACTGAGCATGGTAAGTGAAACCTAAGCATAGACTATGTGGAGTCCAGTGTCAAAAACATGGAACTAGAACACTAATTTCCAAACCATGTGTAGGCTTTGCACAAACCCTGATCCATCCCAGTAAATTCCAGAATTTATAGAAACTCACCCAAAATAACATCAAACAAAACCCCATAAAGCCTTAACCAAATTAGGGGTTTAAAAATACCTAAAATCAGTAAAGGGTTGTTACAAACTCCACAACATAAGAAACAGTATGTTTCTATAAAGTTTACACAGTTGCATCCCCATCAAAAAGATGAATCCATTTCTCCCTCATAAGTGCCTCCCCATCCCACTTATCTTGAAAATCAGAATTTTGCAGCCACAACACAAAAAAGGTATCATTATCCCATGAAGTAACTTTGCCTTAGAATCTTCTATCCTTATTGTCCATTCAACCACAAAAAAATCAGGTTCCACTTCAAGATAGGTTCTACTCAAAACATGATATGGTTCAGATAAATAAATTCTATGAAAAGATACATGAAACACAATATATATCGATATCATCTGTGGTGGTAGTGAAAAATGGTATCCAACAATCCCCACCTTCTCAACAACCTAGAGGGGTCCAAAAAAATGAGGATCTAGCTTCCCTTTCATCCTATGTCATCTATGACTGAACTGGGGTGAAACATTAAAGAACATATGGTCTCCAATTGATAAATCCAATGGTTCATGGTGATGATCATCATATGAATTCTATTGTCTCAGAGATGTCATCATTTTATGATGATTTAACTGAATGTTTGATGTATTCTATTATACAAATCTCAGTCCAACCAAGTAACTCTCACCAATCTATGAACAACACAACCGAGATTTAAAATTGTGAATATAAAATGTCTCAAAACGATCCATCATAATAAAAAACTAGTAACTATTATTATAATAAAACACAACTAGTCCCATATGATCATCCCATCATCCACCAAAGTCGAGAACGCATGCACGAAGCATATCCTCATGAATCTATATAGCTCTTTCTATCTAGACATCTTATTGTTTATAGAATACAATGCTAAAATATATTTGAGATCCCAAGGCCTCATGAAGGCCTCTCCAAAAGTGATAAATAACTAGAGGATATTAATTAGTCACTATAGTAGAAGGAACTCTATGCAACAGAACAATCCCATTTACATCAAGAGATCCCAACTCCTCAACGTTGGTTGTTTTCACAAATGAGTATAAAGTGTTCTGATTTCATTAGCCTCTTGATCACCACAAATGTAATATTTATCTTCTTATGGGTACAAGGATACCCAACCATAAAGTCCATATATAT
Source organism: Viscum album (assembly GCA_963277665.1). Taxonomy (NCBI): domain Eukaryota; kingdom Viridiplantae; phylum Streptophyta; class Magnoliopsida; order Santalales; family Viscaceae; genus Viscum; species Viscum album. The sequence continues at coordinate 337,181,082 of OY728139.1, read as the reverse complement.
CACATCCCACATACAAGTACGCACTGGAAGTGGCTGAAGCTACCCCAAAGGTTTCTGGTGCTTAGCTTTCTCCTATTGGCAAGTATAGTAATGAGAGACAATCTCATCCATTCCTAGACTCATACCTGATGACCATAACATCATCCTCATGTCACATAACATCTTTGTGGTTCTTCATTTCACAACCTCTTGGGAATTATGAAAATCCCATATCACAACTTTCTTTACCGGAGACGGAAACCCATTATGATTACGATAGAAAATAATTAACCATTTGGAGAATAACGGAAAGGAAACTATCTCACCCCCAATAAGATTGTCTATAATTATACAGAACCCATCATCAAGCTTCTAATTCTGAAAAATAATTTTATGAATAAAGGATGACAGCTAGACATTGTAAAATCAATCCTCGACCCCTTTTTCAGAAACTGTAATGTACTATTGTGTAATGAGGTCCATCCAGTTCTACTCCTCTAAAGAATCTTTCAATGCCTGGTCTAGAATCATTCTACTCAAAGAATCTTCAATGACATTCCATATCTCTAGGGTATAGGAAAAGAAAAAATTAAAACACTGCAGGTATTCCATCTAACATCTCTAGAGGAGATTAAAATACTTTTGAGAGAAAATTTAACTCAATCTTTTGTATTTAGAAAAAATTGTAAAACATTTCCCATAAAAGTAATTCTTCCAAATATTAAGAGAATGTGTCATAGCTACAAGTTAAAGGAAAATTTTCATATTGTTATTATTATTTGGCCTAAGAAAATGAGATTCATATGATACAACATGATCAACCTATATAAGAACGTAGGCCAAGCCTGAACTCAACACATCAAAAAATATCACAAAGCCCATATGAGCCCCTAGAAGAGTAAAAACTGGTGTATTGTTCACAAAAAATTTCATCTCAACAATAGATCTCTTAATTATTTCATTCCAATCTAACTTTACTACCTTCCATGTAAGATCAGTCATCGTAGATTCCATCTTTGATAAGACATTCGCGAAGTGGAGATACTATTATGATAATCCTAACAAGCTCAAAATCTCAAAGACATTTTGTGGTTATTCTGATGTCATGACATCTTTTACCTTTTTCTAGAACAATTGAAATACCATGTTCTCAAACTTTTTGTACCAATAACATCACTTCCTAAATATATAAATTTCACTTTGAAAGCATGGCATAGAGTTGGTGATTTTTCTGCAAACTCATCAATGTAATTAGATGATTCACATCCTCCTCCTCGGATTTAGAGTACATAAAGATATCATCCACAAACACAACCAAAAAGTTATGGAGATAATATTGAATAATAATGTTCATTAAATAAAAAAACAATAGGGGAAATGGGTAGACCAAAGAGAATTAAAATGTACTCATAATGTCTATACGTACACTGAAATAATGTTTCAATAATGTAATAGTAATTTTATCTCAACTGATGGTAACCCGAGTGAAGGTCAATCATCGAGAAGCACTTCCCCCCTATGAGCATATCATATAGATCATTAATCTGTGGAAAATGATACCTTTTCATTAAAATTAATCTATGAGAATTCGATAATCAATTAAACGACTGAGGGAACCATCATCTTTCATGGAAAAGTGATATGAAACCACCCAAGGTGACACCCTCAGACATATAAAGCCATTTTCAAAAAGATCTTACAACTAAGATATAAACTCTTTCAATTCGGCTGGTGCCATGAGGTAAAAGAGAATAGAAAATGGCTAAGTACCATGAATCGAGTCAATGGAATACAAATCCCTTATTACTAGTGGTAAACTAGATAAGTCAGAAGAAAACACCTCGAGAAACTCATTGACGGCTGGAGGGAGATCACTGCTCAATGGTTACCAATACAGATCAAAGTGAAAAAATGATATTACTTTCCCCAGAATTGGATTTGTATGACCATACCTACATGACCTTGGGTATTATTCTCCTTAAATAACATTTGACAGACCACTGGTCATATTCAAAGAGATATGTCAATGTTAACAATCAATCTAGGAATTATAGGCCATGAGCCCATCCATTATGAATATAATTTCAAAATATTTATTTTTGATAACCAAAAAGGTCCAACCTAACTAAACATATAATAGAGAGAAAACAGAAGTTTGACTTCAGAGACCCTACTATCTCTTGTATCAAGGGGTGTAGTAATATACCTTAAAAAGGATAAATTTTCAATTGGATGATTACTAAGATAAAAAACATGGGTTGAAATATATAAATGACATAAACCAATAGAATATAAATCAATAAAAATTGATGAATTTATATTTATGGTTCTTCTCATGGTCGATGTACCTGTTTCTAGTTCCTCTGGATACTCATCCAATAAGTGAAGAATCTTCGTTCAGGATGCATGTGGCTAGAACCTTCTTCTCATGATGCATCTGATTATTGCTTAGTTTTAGGATGAGATGTTGATCCTGTCCCACTGTGCGTAGAGGAATAAATATTGAAGAATCTCTTCAAGTGCCCTAAATGCCCGTAGGAGCCACAATTCTTTGGATCCATAGTGCAAACCTTCTTAGAATTCAATGGATTTCATCACTGGTATCTAACCAAAGGGTATCTTCCTGGTAGTGTAGGAGGTCTATAAAAACAATTCAATCGAATACTTCTATGGGAATTATCATGCTTCTTCATTCCCTTCAAGGAACTCATGCCGCCACTAGGTGAAAAGGAGACTCCCAATAACCCTGGAATACTAGCCAGGTCCATCTCGACCATCAGTTCTCTATCTATTACATCAACATAAAAGGGATGATTCTATAGGAAAAACTATAAATAGATATCATAATGAATACAAAACACGAACCTTTGATCCTTCATCCTCTCATTTGATACTATCTCAGGTGTGCGAAGTACAAAAGTTCAATAAATGGGTTACAGACTCTATGATAGACATGTAATTCAGATAAAGTCTGAAAAACACTATAGACATAGACAATAACATTAAATCTGGATAGAACTAATTTTTGAAAATAACATTGAATCCTTTCCACTCTAATCCCTCTAGTTTCTTCACCATCACCATAGTGTCCCACCATCATCTTTTTAGCCCTTCCATCACATAAGTTGAACACTTCACTTTTGATATCATCAGGTGTGTATAAAAACCCAAATAAGCATTTCAAAATTCTTAGCCACTCCTCAGCCACTTGAGGGTCATTTGAACCATTAAATGGTAATAGTTTTTGAAATTTAATTCTTGTGAACTAATATTGAGAACTTCCCACTATGGTTCCACAATGGGAGCCAAAATGGGAACCAGATATGGTGTTTATCTCAATGCATGTACAGTTTTCATGATCACCTCAATCAGAATCAGATCCACAGAAGAAATCGCTCAATAAGGTTCAGTAGAAGATATCTCTTGGGTAAAATTTGCACATATTATCATAGGCATAATGCTACAAAACATCAGCAGATAATGAGGAAGACATTATTCAACTATCAAACTGAGCAACAAGGGTAATTAATCTTAATAGATAGGATGTACATGATATTGATTTCATGCTATCCAAAAAAAATAGAGAAAACACTAGAAAGAAACCACATAATATCTTTCCAATACCACCCCTGGAAACAAAATGTCTATATCGGTGATAGAAGGACATTCAATACATTGCAACTACATCCATAGTCCAGAAAACATTTTACAATGCACACAGACTTCAATGAATAATCTAAATATCCCTCTAACACCAATATGCATTGAACTGACCTAGGTACATTGGTAAATCGATAACTGAGTCGGTCCTAACATAGCATGATGGGTTTTCCCAGTCCCAATAGGTCGATGACTAGAACCTTGCATCATATAGACTGAATATGGGAATTATTTTACCCCAAATAATGTGGAATGAAAATAAAGACAAGACAATATGCATATCAATGGAATATTCCACTACGAGTAAAGTACCAAATGTTAAATAGGAACAACTTACCATGTACTAAAATCCAAGTATAAAAAGTGTGAAAATTTCCCAAAGTACATAAGGACACAACTCACCAAGACCCAAGTTCAGTAGAAGGATCCACCTCCACGATATCGATTTCCTTTGGTCAAACCTAGAAGGAGATAATATACAGACACCTGAAAAAAAAATTACGGTGTGATCTAAACCCCAGTACGATTTCACCCAATGATTCCATAATAGATTCCAATATCATTTTTATGAAAATGTGCTTTTGATTTAAGAAATAATAGGATTTGGATTAACAAATCATCTTTAAACCAATACCACCCTCTAGTTTAAAATATGTAAATACGAATAGAAAATCATGAGATATATTTAAATAATGTAAAACATTTTAAATGATATAATTCCCTCTAATCAAATTGTTCTTTTCATAAACATATATTCTAACAAATGGATTAAATAAATAGTTTATATAAATTCTTAGGGCATGTAATATAGTTTATGATAATGTTATATTTACACATTCAAAAATGAAAACAAGTGAGAAACATATTTATGTGCCAAATAGGTATGATTGTTTTAGGCTACAAAGATGCAACACTATGAATATGAAAAATTATATACATACGCCCCTTTAGGCCTAAGGTAAGGGGATCTCATCACCATCTCCTAAGGAATGAGATCTGATGATATGATGTATTAGAACATTCTAGAATCATAAAGTTCCACCCAATATATCTCACTAACTACCTATATGTTTCATGTTCTCCAGTATAAATCAATCATGGGAAATTCATTTTATATCAGAAAATGAAATTCCTCCCATTTTCCATTTCAAATATGAAAATTTTTTCTTTCAAATCCATAATAGGTTTTTAATCACAAACATGCCCTTTCACCAAGATGAGCTCCTAAGGTATCTATGAAAACATTTTAAAACATTTATCACCAAAATCAGGATTTGAAACCAAATCAATAAATTTCATCATTTCATCACAAATTCCCAATTCACTTGAATTATTGTTTTTGTCAAACATTCCACTAGAAAAAATTGAATTAAAATCAAAATTTCAATCGATTCAAATCCCATCAAAACCAAAATTTAAATTAAACAATTTTAATCCCAATAAATTCTAGTTCCTTTTCAAAAAATCTATTTTTTTACAAAACAAAAATTCGTCGGAATTGGGTTTTTCCAATGAAAGGATTGAAAGAAATTTTATTCAAATCTAAACACCAGAATTTAAATGCAAAAAATTGATATTTGAAAAAGAAATTAGGTTCAATAAAATTCGGGCATCATAATCGAACCAAATACTGAAAAAAATGGATCTCACAGCACCAAACCCAAATCAAGATATGTCCATGAAGAACTAAGATCACACAAACGTGAAACAAACCTAGTTTCAAGATCACAAAAAACAACGGGTATTTGATCCAAAAATCAATAACATGATATGTGGAACCCTAAGGATAAAATGAGAGATCTTAGAAATAAGACAATGGGAGGAGGAAACAAAATATAGGGAGATATAATGATGTTCACCTAGCTTCAGATCATATTCTGAAATGGTTTGAGGGGCCATGAATCCTTCATGGGATATCAAGGGAAGGGAGGCATTCAATTGAGTCGAAGGAGGCCACCGGTTACCAAATAAGAAGGCTCATGAAGTTATAATAAAGTCCTCAGATATAGAAAAATCACTCTGCATGGTTTCTTGGGAAACATTACATGGTTGCGGAATTCCATAAAGAGACCTTGCAGATCCTACTATACAAAACATTGTACTAGCACACAATTTTCTAAACTATGCGTAGGTCATGTACAAACCATGATCCAAACTAAGAACCTCTAGAATTTATAGAAAATCACATGAAACTACAACAAATGAAACCCAACCAATGATTATCCAAAATAGGGGTTTAGGAATACCTAATAACGGTAACAGTAAGTTACAATATGAAAGAATTGATATCTACTAACACCTCATAACTATGTTAATTGTGAACTTCACATCCCTCACTTTGTAATAAACCTAGAAATCAACCACAAAAACATATATAATTCCCTATACATTGGAGTTCACTCAGCTTAGTAATTCACTTTGTTGACTTTCAATTGAAGTCAAAACACCTGATAGATGAATCTGCCCAATTTTGGAAGAGGAGGTACTTGAAAACTGTACTTTGGGTCCCATTATCCATGGAATACTAGAGTGCGACCATCTGAAATGGTATAGATAATCTATAATGGTGGAATTCAAATGATCCTTATTTGTATCCATAAATTAAATCATGAGTATTACATTGATAATATCTATTTCAAAGATATGAATGTCATATACCATCATGACATTGGATAAATACATCACATATTGTGGGAACTAAAAAAATTGATCACTTTTATTCAAAGTGGTATGTTTATCTCCCAATCATTATGCATAACCTCAAAATGATGTTTCATCAATTCCATGATGTCAGATGATATAGAATACTAATAGGTACTAATATCAAATAAATTTGTCACCAATATGATGTAATAAGAATAATAACTCTTGCCTTCATGGTATATACCTCAGAATCGACTAGTGAAAGATGTAATAAATTAATATTCAATACCTATGAATGTGATGGAGGTATACTAGTATCTTGAGGCTCGATCTTGAGATTACTCTTCCAATATGAGGAACTAGTTCTACCCACACACCCATGATGATGATGTCCACAAGAGGCAATAAATTACAACTCAAATCTTATAGGAGGTGAAGAGCCCGCACCACTCTATGAAGGAATGGTGGATAGGTAGAACCTATGGATATGGATAATAAATCCTTATAAATTAAATTATTTGGGATTCATTAGTAATGAAGACCACATGTGATCAGGCTTCCCACACCAGTGGAATATATAGGATCAACCAATTGTAACATCTAACAAATATGATCCATGTGAACACCTACTGTTTCCATCACTACCCTTCCCCTTATATAATAATGAACATTACGAAAACATTAAGGTTTTAATTCTGTGAAATTTGGTAATGTACATTGCATATAGTTCTAACTACACAACATTTACTCTCTTCATTGTCTTATCTGAAGTACACACCTAGGGGCTCGGCCTGTGAGGCGTACTTTGGAAATCATGGAGTACAAGACTTATCTTGTGGGCTACCTAGCGTGTGGTCTCTAGGTTACATGGTTTTTACCTTGAACCAATGGGACTACACACCATTTCCATTGGTTCACATGATATGTAATTTATCTGACCAGGTTCCAACCAATCTTGGACAACAGACAATGTTAGAATTAAGTAAATCGTCTGTTGTTAAAGCACATTGCTTGAGTAATTGAAGATTTAATCTTGATGCACCAAAAAAACTACATGTTGTGTAATCTGAATTATATGTCATGTATGGAAGATTACACGGCATGTAACTAAAAATATATTGCATTAATTTTCATGTTACCTAGATAGAATCATCAGCTCATCCTAATGAGATCCTTGATTTTATTTTAATTAAAAAATTTGTTTTTTTTTGTTTGATTTGCAAGAAAAAAAATATTAAGAACATATCTATAAATTTATATTACAACAATAATTAAACATATGTTGAAAAACTTAATTATATATGTGTAAATCATCTAATATTTATTTAAATAAGTATAAATGATGATGATTCCGACTCTAAAACCACTTGAAGGCTTTAGACATAGTTGAAGCATGCTGGTTGGGAGGTACCAAATTTTCTTTTTCAATAATCAATGACCCTATCAGAGATCATTACGATGGTTGAATCAAGTATCAATTGATTGAAATCAAATATTTTGACAAATTGAAGAATAGTTCTGGATATAATAATGAGTATATTTCAGATCATTTTTAAAATTAATTTAATATTTTCTGAAGAAACTAAATTCATGTCTCTTCGGTACATTCATTGATTGCGATCGTTGATCTTCTGGAATGACCCTTCCATATTTCCTTAATTATTCATGAGAGGATCCAAATTTGAATCTCTCTAGAATTTATTCACACATGCTTCAATGGTCTCTAAACTATTCCACTCATTATATTTGTTCTAGTGTGGGGGGACAAATGTCTTTTGTTGGTCATTCTTGATCGCTCGTTCTTTGGTCTTGAAAAAACCGCTCTTTCTTGAGAGGGGCATATGAGAGGAGTCCAGAGGGAAAATTTTTGATGCACCAAATCTAAATTCATCAGTGTTTAGCATAACATATGTACCTTTTTATTTATTAATATGGAGTTTCAGTTATAATATTTAATATTGAAACATCAATTAAATTCAATTATAACTATTAGAGAAAACTCCTGTCATATAATAATAAAAATATACCCATTATTTGAGGTTCACCAACATTCAAAAAATGGAAATATAAATGAAATATTTTGACACATATTGATAAGAATGTTATTACGATTTCTTGTGCCAACTGCATAATCAATATTTACCGACTTGGGGAGAAATTATTTATCAACAGACACAATCATGGTCTATTTGAATTCCTCTAACATTTATTGAACACTTTAATAAAATATTTCATTCTCTTAATTATATAATTTTCATTTAAAAAATATTAATTAAATATTTTTTAGATGTTAAATAAAATAAATATTTATATTCTATTGACAATCTGATGATGAAAATTTTATAAAATTTATGTGATCAATTTAACATGAATAAAATTTTTCCTCGATGTTGGGAATAATATTTAATACATTAAATAAATTAAAATAGAGTTTTACTAAGAACACTAAAACCATTTATTCTGTGACCCACTAGGATTCTTTCTCATTGGCAATAGGCGGTCTTGCCTAAAGTAAAATATTACTATCTAGAAATGGATAAAGACACCTAAGAGAAAAAACCTAAAGTCACAATGAAAAAATACACATACCAATGCTCACTATATAATATAATCACTTTGTCACAATATCTCATCAAGTAGGTTTAATGATAGTTTCATCAAACTATATGATTTATGTGTTATTATTTGACAACCTGATATAAACTAGTCGTTACACCATGGACATGGAATTTAGGGTGAATGTTCTATTTCAATAAAAAGTTCAAGATATCAACATCCATATGCAGACGTGACAAATACTTCCTTGAATTATCCATTGAAAACATGTCATTCATGACATACCCAATGTACCCTGATTTCCACAAATATATGGCCTGATGGTATTCATCAGAAAATCCAATTGTACGAGTAAGGTCGCATATTAAATATAATATTAAATTTTAAAGACTATCGCAAATACTTGCTGATAGAAATATCTGATTACACCAAAACATGAGGAATTCGTACTTGCGGGTCTGTTCTCATAATCTTCCATAATAGAGATTACCAAGTGTGAACATCATGATAAAAAGTATTATCTTCTTATGAGTAGTTTCACCTGATGATCTTTATACTATGTGTCCCATTATATTATTTCATCTAACCACGGAACTATATTTATGAATATTGTCATATCATGTCATGGTTTTCAATATGGTGGGGAACTGTTGTGACCATATTATTTAGAAAAATACTCTACGAAATTATTAAATTATAGTTATGAAGAAAAATGAAGAAAATGTAATTAGATGTTTAATATTTAAATAAATTTAATATTCATGTAATAAAAGTAAAAATACTTGGTTATTATATTCAAACACCAACATGGTTGATTATTTTGTCATTTTTATTCTACAATTATAAGATTAGGTAATTATTACTTTCTTAATAACATTTTATAAGAAATACTAAATTAGTTTTATTTAGTATCCCACTATTTTATAGATTACCAATAACCCTCACCATTTAATTCATAATGTCTCATTTTTAAGAAATTATAGTGAAGAGGATCCATATTTCCTGATCATATAACCCTAAAAAGAGTTGTTCAAGCTATTAAATGGTATTTAGTGAGGTTAGTCTTTTCTAACTATGAGCTTGCAGCCCATTGATCTGTTGAGTAGACTCCCCAATCCTAAAATCCTGAATTAGATTTCCTCAACACTTGCCTCCAAATTTATACCACATCTAGCTATGGATAGTCCACTTATTTTAAAATGGTTAGGTCAACTCAAATATTTTATATGAGATTGTTTTTTAAAAGTAAGTCCCCAAATGAGGCTTTATTAAATATATTGTTTTATTGAGTCATTCCCTTAAAAATGTAATGAAAGGGTGAACATGACTTAATATATTATTGATGGATTTTTATCTATTATTTGTAAATTTCATTATTTTTTTAATCAGATGCTCGTTAATATTAATTGGAACACACATAAGTCAATAACAATATGTTTATAACATTTACGCATAATCCCTGTTTATTTTTGTTCCATCTTGCATTATTGTAAATTAATTAATTATGTTGTTGTCACAACACATCCATAATGAAAAACCCAGAAAATGATAAAAATAAAATAAATTAATGCGATAATAATTAGCTCTTATAATGTTTAGTTTATATTGCGGTTGATAATCTAATCGCTAACCTTGGGGAGAAACACTATGAACCACTTATTGATCGTATCTATAGCTTTCCACCTATCCACCTATATATCTCCTTGGATTTGTTTCAACTCATCTCCTTACATGAACCATCTCCCCATGATTGGGATCTTCATCCATTAAATATTCTTCTTAACTCACTTTCTTGTGTGGGGTAAAAAGGTGGTTTACACAAAAGAATACCTCGGCACACATACCCTACATATTAATGTCGATAGATGGCTTACAGGCCAACAATTTAATTTTAAATAAAATAAAATAGAAACAAAGCTTAGATAGAGGTCTAGTCTAGATCATAATCATCCACATACATGAATTGAATTTTTTATTTAATAAATCTATCATTTAATTAATAAATAATTTTTATTATGATATATTACGCTTGGATTGATTAATTATTATATTTAATTAATCAGTCATTTTATCATAATACTTTTCTGAACTTCCATTAGATTCTCATCCATAACCTTAGATGTAGCATGGTGAACAGCCATTCAAATCTACAAGGTATGTAATTTTTAACAATACATAATCATTAATGTTTTAATTCTATGTAATTTGATAATGTAAATGACTTGTAGTTCCAACTACATGGTTTGTATTTCCTTCACCATCTTATCCAATGTACATGACTAGGGACTCTTCATTTGGTGCATACTTCATAAATCATGGAGTACAAGGAATGTCTAGTGGGCCACACCATGTGTTCTCTCTGGGATATAGAGTTACCAATCAATTTAGCCATGTATGGGATACAATGTTTTGGATAGTGACCCGAAGGGACTACATGCCATGTCCAATGGGCTACATGATGTGTAATCTAGCTGACTATGCACTAGTCTATCTTGGTAAACACATGGTGTAATAATTAACTACACCACATGTCATTAATGCGCATGGTTTCATTAATTTCTAAATTACACCTGATGAAATAAATAAAACTACAAGGTGTGTAATATATATTACATAGTTTGTATGGTATATTACATGGCATGTAACTCTGAATACACAACGTGTATTATCGTGTTACCTGGACAGAATTTTCAGTGCCTCCTGAGGATATCCTCAATTGATTATTAACTAAAAAATTATTTTTTTCTAATAGATATGTAGGATACCCAAATAGGAATAACATATCTGAAAATTAATATTACAAGAAAAATTAAACATTAATTAACAAACTATAATATTCAAGTGCAAATAATGAATTAATTATTTAACTAATTATAAACATTCATGATCCCCACTATAAAATCACTTGAAGGTTCCGTACACATCAGAATCATGATGGTTGGGAGGGACGGACATTTCTTTTTTCATAATTGATGACAAATATAGGATCAATATGATGATGAGTGATAGTATCCATGGACTGAAATAAAAGATTTAGAAAAAGATATGAATAGAACCAGATCCAAGAAATATAATCTTTCACATCTTGTATTTAATTAATTTAATAATTTATGATGAAACTAAATACCTAGGTCTTTGGTACATTATTCATTGATTATTTTTTATCATCTAGAATGACCCTTCCATATTTCCTTCATTGCACTTTACAGGATCCAATATAGAATCCCTCTATCATGTATCCTCACATGGTCCAATGGTCTCTGATCAACACCACTTGTTATCCAAGTGCAATAACTAAGGAAAACATTTCTTGGATCGATTTTTCTTGATCAATCATTATTCGGTCTTGAAGAACATGACTCATTGTTCATACAGAGATATTACATGAGTCGACAGAGAAAATTTTTGGAATAACAAATCTCAATTCACCAATGTTTGGAATAGTAGTCTAAATTAACTACTAATCAACATGGAGTTTGAGTTACAATATTAAATTTTGAAACGTCAATCGAATGAGATTATAACTATTGAAGAAAATACATGCCGCGTAATAACAATTATAGAGCCTTTATTTTTAGTGTTCTAGCATGCGCAAAACAGAACCATAAATGAAATATCATGTCACCTAATGATTACAGAATTATTATTATTATTTTCTCCAATTAGATTATCATTATTTATCGAATTTTAAATAAATAATTTATGAATGGACATTGTATTGGACTATTTGAACCCCTCTTCAATATATTGAACCCCCATGTAAAATATTTTAATATCTTAAAAAATATTTTTATTTTCAAACAGGTAAATATCTATTTAGTAAATGTTCAATAAAATAAATAAATAAATATGATTCATAATTCGGTGAATAAATATTTCATTAATTAATGTGATCAAATTTAAATTGAATAAAATTATTCATCCATCTTGGTAAAAATATTTAACACATTAAATAAATTCAAATAGAATTTGATCGAGACTACAAGTTATACTTAGTGTTTGACACTTTAGGATTCATTCTCATTGGAATTAGGTCGGCTTTCCTACAATCCAAGATTATTTTCTAGCAATGGGTTAAGAAACCAAAAATAAATAAAATAAAGTTTCAATGAAGACATCCAAATATGAATGCTCACTATGAAATATAATCCCATCGTTATTATATCTCATTAAGTAGGTTTCAGGATAGTGTCATCAACCTATATGCTTGATATGTCATTCTTTGACGACATGAAATAAACTCATCGTTATGCCATGGTCATGGAATTTAGGGATACATTTATATTTCAATAAAAGGGTTTAGTAATAAACTTCCATAAATGTAAGGGACAAATATTTCATCAACTTATCCATTAATAATATGTCAATCATTATCCACCCAACATATCATACTTCCCGCCAATATATGGGATGATGGATTTCCTCAAAAAATATATATCATGATTCATGATACATATTAATGTTAATATTAAAGTAAAAGTACCAGTACACACAATAACAGATATCAATATCTGATGAAACTATATCATGTGGAATTCCAATTGGTGGTTCTGTTCTCATAATCTCCCATCATGGAGTCTAAAAACTGAAAACTTCATGAGAAGAAGTCTCGTCTTCTTATGGCCAATCGCACCTAAAAATTTGTAAAGATTGTGTCCTATCAGTGAATTTCATCGAACAATAGAACAATATTTAATAATATTGTCATATCACTTTTATTGTTTCGTCATAGTGGGGAACACCTATAACCATATTAATTCGAAAAATACTCTAAAACACCATTGAAAAATAGTAATGCAGAATAATGAACAATATATAATAATATATCTAATATTTAAAAAAAATATTCATGTAATTAGAGTACAATCAGTTCGTTCTAGGAAACCAAATCCAACAAAGTCGCACTTGTTCTATAGCCAACTACCTAAGATTTTAAATCTTCTAGACCGTGCATAATTATCATGTTTCTACTAAGACATGGTTTTAGTCAAGGGGTCCACCATGTCTTCTTCTGAGGAAATTATTCTCACTCTAACTTTACTGATCTAAGAAAATACCTCAAGAGGTGATACTTCCATAGTATGTTCTATGTCCGGTAATGTGACCTTGTCTCTTTTGAGGGAGTCGCCGCTACAGTATTATCACAATAGTGTGTGATGGGATCTTTACTACTAGGAACTATATCCATCCCATGGACGACCCTCTATATACAAACTGATTATTGATCAGCCTAAAATGATGCGATATACTCAGACTCTACTGTAGAATCTGTGACATCACCTTTTATTGAGATCTTCTATCTCAAAACACCTCAATTCATTTAATTATGTATCCTATTTCTGACTTCAGGTCATCTGGATTTGTCTGGAGACTAGCATTTGCATTACCTCTGATGAGTAGTTCCTCATCTCCTCCATAAACCAAGAACATATCATTAGCACCCCTTATATACTTATGAATTACCTTTAAATCAATCCAATAGCAGTAAAAAGGATTATCTTGATGTATTCTTTATATACTCAATGTGTAGGCGACATCTATCCTAGTAAATAGGATTTCATACATCACTAAACCAATCACAATGAATATGGAATCCTTGTCATTCAGTTTAAATCCTCAGGCATCTGAGGACAAATTTTCATGTAGAGATTAATTCTATGTGACACTAGAAACATCCCCCTCTCGGATTGTTATATACTGAATCACATCATTATCTTGTCAATGTTTTTACTTTGACTTAGGCCCATGAATCTCTTGGATCTATATCGATGGTTCTTGATCCGATGAATATATACTGCCTCACCCAAGTCCTTCATAGATAAGCATTTATTCATCAATTACCTATCATACAATCAGACTAGTATTTTGTTTCCAAAAAGTAATATGTCATCAACATATACTATTAGAAAAACAATTACACACCCACTAAAAAGTTTATAGGCACAAGAATCACATTCATTCTTTATCAAACCAAATTCGTTTTTGGATTCATAAAAATGAATGTGCAATGATGTTAATTCGTTATTTAATCAATAAATATATTTTTTAAACATTAATATATTATTTGAATCCATTGGACTCATAAGCCCTTCAATTTGTGTCATATTGACATCTTCTTGATGGTTCCCATTATCGATGGAAATTTTCACATATAGTTTCTAAATATCAAAGTCATGGTAAGCCGTAATAGCAATTATTATTTTAATGTATTTCAAAATTTAATCTATTGATTTTTTTTCATATTAAATGCATTGACATACTTTAATCCATTTTCAACCAGTTGTGCCTTAATAGTACTTATTTGTCCTTCCATGTACTATTCCATCATGAATACCAATTTGCAACCAGCATGAATTACATCTACCTGATGTTCTACCAAAATCCATACATGGTTTTGGTGCATAGAATAAATTTCATAATTCATGGATTCCATCCACATAGCAATGTATATGCCATATATTACATACATGTATGTTAGAGGATCATTTTTATCAACTAATAATGAGTGACTATCCTCGGTAACTAGAAAACTATACTGTTGTGGTTCTCTAACCTCTCTTGTACTCCAGCACAACAGTTGTCTCTCTGTAATAGATCTTTCACCGATGGGGCATTGTAGAATTTTCTCTTGTACCAAATATTCTGTATCATGAGCCTCGATATCATCAAATTTTATCACTCCCCCACTATCTCTTTTTTATATGTTCACCCTCTTAAGAAATATGATGTGCCTTGGTGCTGTAACCTTATTATATTAGGGGTTATATAGGTAATATCCCCTTATTTCCATGGGGTATCCTATAAAGGTACACTTTGTGCATTGGGGTGCGAGTATTTTTTTTAACTAAATACGCCTTACCAAACATTTCACATCCCCACACATGTAAATTCAATAAAATTTCTTTTCATCTGCTCAAAATATCACATGGAATACCATTTATTGATTTAGTTTGTACATGGAATAGTATGTGTAACGCAATTTGTAATGAATATCACCAAAAGGATAATGGAAGACTTGCATGACTCATCATTGATCACCTTGTGTCCAACAAGGAGTCGATCCACCATTCAAATAAACAATTTAACTGGGGTTTATAAGGTGGAGTGAGTTGGGGTAGGATCTTGAACTCGCTTATGTAGTCAATTAAGTCTTGACTAAGATATCCTTCACCTCATCCAAAGTGGAGATTCTTAATCATCTTATCAAGATGGATATCAAATTCATTCTTGTATATTTGAACTTATCAACAGAATACAACTTATACCTCGTTATGTATATATATCCATATCTACTAAAATCATTAGTAAAAGTTATTAGGTATGAGTACCCTCTCCTTTCATCAATCAGAAATGTAACACCCAAGACTTTTATAAAAAATATTTTGTTTTTATTTTATATAAATCATCAAAGGAATCTTTAACTACACACAACTCTAGCCTGGCTTGATTTACACGCAATCACGACCTTCCTTGATAGCTTGCGTCGTACGCAATACCGAGTTTCACTAAACAACGATATGCTATTAAAATATTATTGAAACTAGCCGTTATGAATAGTAATTACAAAATTTTGACATTTTGTAAATTCTATTTTTCAAAATGGACTTCATTTTTGGATTAGAAATATTGAAATTAGCCTAGGGTGAAATTTTGGTATTTTTCTGGAAACCTTCAATTTTTGATGAATAGTGAAAACACTGGGTTACTATTTAAAAACCGACTTTTTATTTAAATAATTATTTATTTTATTTAAATTTATTTTAGGTCAAAATTGATACATAATACCTATATATGTTCAATGTAATTCATTGGAGTAATTTTATAATAATTTTAGATATATAAACATTTTGTTGAACTTTTCATCGTCTTTTACCCACCTCCTAGGAGAATTTTCAAATTTACATAAAACATAATTTTACCGCTTCTATGACTGGAATTTCTAAAATCATAGAGACACGGTTGACGTCAGTAAGTAAAATGTATTTCAATGAGATGAAAATAATTTTTGGTGAATAGTAACTTTTTACTTTTATTTACCACGGTTAAAATTAAATAGGGTAATTATGGGTAAGAATGATATTATTATTACCCTAAAAAATGTACTAATTCTATTGGATAAGTGTAATTAGACCAAAAACAACCTTAGGAATAAAATATGACCATTTAGGCCCACTTGGATTAGATTAGGACATTTATTATTTATTTATTTAAAGAAGGGTTAAAATAGTTAAAATCAATGTTCAATAAGTAAATAATATTTAATATAGAGTTATACATAAGATAAATTCGACTATAAATATTAATTAGAAAGATAAAAATATTTATTACATAATTGTATTTTATTTGTAATTTTTAGACATTAAATAATTTAATTTATTTATGACACAATGATGATGCAGTAATTATCTTATTAATAAAATATTGACATAATGGATGTTATAAATACCCAAATAAATGTAATTTTAGACTTTTTATGAATTAAAATAATTTTCTAGGTTATTATGACATGTTATTATTGATTTAGTTAACTTTTTTTGAACTAATAATTCTGTTATGATTTTCAAAAAAATCAATTACTAAATAGTGTCAAAATTGACATAAAATAGTTTTTAAAACAAAAATTAAATTATAATTTTTTATTTTATTCCTAAAAATCTAAGGATCGCCCAAATGACTTATATAAGGTTATATATATTAATAATAAACAACTTGGGGTTCCTTTGTCTGGTTATAGTAAGTTTATTAACCATATAGTGTAAGAACACAAAAAGACACGGTAAAAGAAAAAATATCAAACATAAAGTTAAATCCAAATGATAAGGTTAAAATAGTATACTAAACTTGTCCATATTCTATTTGATAAGAGTATATTTCCCTATACCCACCTTATCTTCGACATAAATCAATTTGGAGCTATTTAAAACCGAATATGGCTCTATAATAAAATAATATTTTTATTTTTTCCAAAGGTGCCCCTCTCATCCCTTATAAAAGGGAACCTCCTCCCTCTCTTCCTCACACCATATTTAGCCTTCAAACCCGGCCAAACCCTGACAATTGCTCCTCTCCACTTCCCTAGAAACATACTAGAGGTCCTGGTCTTCTTCAAAGACCAATTTTAGTGCCCAAAAAGGAGGTCTCAAAGAAGCGCTTCAAAGAAGAGATAATGTCTGTTACCGATTCTTTCAACTTTATTTCTTCTTCCACTTCTTCTTTTTTAGTTGTTTCATTATTAATTAATAACATCAGTATCAATCATATACTGATATTTTATTATAAGTATGAAACAACCCTATTTCACCATCTATCTATCCTACGAAAAACGAAATCACCGCGCGTGCGTACGTACAGAATACTGTCTCCACGCCGTGGTGTAATCTATTTTCCACCACCACCTTACTTGGATGGGTATAATGGATTAAATAATGAATATATATGATTATTGTAAAGTGTTATATATTCTGAAATAGTATACATATAATCCAATAAAATTCCATGACATGGGAACAATATCATCGCTCGTGCGTACGTACGGAATACCGTCTCTACGATATGATGTGACTCGTTCAATATGATTTTCATTGCGGAATGATTACATAAATGAATTTAGTGAATAAATATGATATATATATTACACTAATAAAATTCTGTAAATGAGGTATCTATAATCTAAAAAGAAGAATAATAATTTATTCGACAAAACACGCATAAGAACAAAAAGTAATAAACACCCGAATAACAAGTAGAAATGAAATATTACTAATAATAAGCTAATAATATGACCATATATGATATCATAACAATTATTATGATTCTATAATAAGTAAATGACATTATTTAAACCATAATACAGGAGTTTCGGACACTTACGAAGCAAATCGGACCAAAGGTAAGGGAAAATCTAACAATCTCATTTTTATTCGAGATTAGTTATACTTCAGAATTTACTAGGGAGTATTTATCATCCAAATCCATGATTACTCAATATGTAATGTTATTTCCATCTACATACAATTTGTTAAATCTAATTTCACACTTCGGTGAGTTTTTAGTAAAATATATGAAAGGAATCTTTTGTCGTTTTTCGTAAGAGGTACTTTTTGACTTTTCCGACATAAGTACGAGAAGAATTTTTTTTAACTTATAAGGCATGAATGGATTTTTAAAACATTATTTCCAAGAAGCTTCATTTAAAAGTTTTCAAGTTTATTTTTAATCAACTTATTTTAGTTTAAAATTGTATGACTTGTAAAGAAAGGAAAACTGTTTTTGATGTAGAAAGGATATTTCCCTCAAGAATGGAGTTCAAGTGTTTTATCAAAATTATTTTCCATCTAAGATAATAAAGGGATCTGTTTCTATCCCTATTATTAAATTGATTTGATTATGTTGTGATGAAATTATTTTTATGAATTACTTTATCTTATATGAATTGTTTTATGATGTCACAATGTTTAAGAATCTCATTTTTATTACATGGGTTATGCTATGATGTATGCTTTATGATTTTGTGGAACACATAAGAATGGTATCATTATGAGATGGGTGGGACATATATCACCCTCCAATGCATTGGGTAAAGATTTTATATCTCATGATATATACATGGCTGGATTGGCAGGTTAAACCGGTTCAGTGAAACATGACTGAAAAGAGGAAGGAACTCGGTTCAGAAATGAAGTTTTTCCACTAAGATAGTCTTGGCAATGAGGCTTTACTAATAAGAAATGATTTTCTATGATTATGTGTGTATTCCAAAAAGCTTCATGTTTTATGTTATTATTATTGTGATTACATTTCACTACCATGACTTATCCCATGCTATGAAATTATGATCTCTTTTACGGGTTAAGATTTCCAAAATGGTATGTTCTTATGAATATGATGTGATTGATATTTCTTTTGTTTACCCTTACTGAGCATTTGAGCTCCACCTTTTGTATATTTTCTTTCCCCAGGTCAGGAAGAAGGTTATTAAGTAAGATATTCCAAAAGGGACCATAGATATGATGAAATAAATTGGAGACAGTGTAGATGCTTTATGAACCAGTTGGTTATGTTTCCCAGTTTCTAAAGAATGTATACCTATACGGTCCTTTCATGGTTTTGTTATATGTTGTCATAAGTGTACTTCAATTTTGAATTACTAACAATGTATGTAAAGTATGGGTCGTTATAGTTGGTATCAGAGGAAAGGTATAGTCAACCTTTGGAAACTAGGATGTGAAACACTTAGTAAGAATCCTAAGGATAAGTATAAGAATAGAAAACAATATTAGTGTTTTAGAAATGTCCATGAATAACATAGGATAATACCTTATGTGTGAAATTTTATTCTTGATTATGTTTTTTTCCTATTATAATTAGTATTTCTCACATTATTCTTCTGGGATTTAGTCAATGGCTGGAACCCGAAGGAACAATGTTAATGTGGAATGCGACGGGCAATGAAATGATTGTCCCCATGAGAAACCAAACGTTATGGGAGCTGCAATGAAAAATATTGTAGCCATGCTCACACAACTTTCTCAAGCTATGAGTCTATCAGGACTTACAAACGAGCAAAGGAAGGAGAAAATTTTTGTTGAATCCTTCATGAGACAACATCCACCATCATTCAGCGGGTCTACTGATCCATTAGTTGAAGAACAATGGTTCAGTACTACTGAAAAGATATTTTCGGTTCTTCAATGTTCTGAACATGATAAAGTCATCTTAGTAGTGTATCGTTTGGAAGGTGATGCTGATCAATGGTGGAATCTTATCAAGAATACGAGGCCAAGAGATACAATTGAGTACATGGAATGGGACGAGTTCAAGAACTTATTTTTCAATAAGTACTTCCCTTGTATTCTCCGAACAAAGATGGAGAAGGAGTTTCTTGAACTAAAGGAAAAGGATGATGAATCTGTTGGTACCTATGAAGCAAATTTTACTAGACTTGAAAGGTACACATCTGGTATTATTTTCCAACATGAGAGTAAGATCTATCGATTCTTTAGTGGCTTAAAACCATGTCTTCGAAGGGCGTTAGCCATAAGGGACTTCAATAGCTACGAGGTAATCGTTTTATGTGCTCTCAAAGTTGATATGGAGATTGGAGTAACCCATCAGTCCTATGGGTTTGATAAGAAGAGGAAAATGGAATTCAAAGGAAAATATAAAGAGCACACTAAAAAGAAGATGATTTTTCCCTTATGCTCAAAGTGTGGAAAGAAACATGGAGGTAGTTGTCTTATATGGACAAGTAAATGTTTCAAATGTGGAAAGGAAGGTCATCGGGCATTTGAATGCAGAAATTATGGGAAGAACATGTCTAGTGATGAGAACAACGAAAAGGATACACAGAGTGCACATCCTACACTTCAATGTTATATGTTCAAGGAAATGGGGCATTATGCCAATAAATACCCTAATCCAAGGGTTATTGATGATGATCAACGTCAAAAAACTCTTAAGGATAAAGAAAAAGGAAATTCACATGCAATTTCTATCAGGGATGTGGAGTACGATAAGGAAGTGGTGAACGGTACACCTACCATCCACTCTAATGTATAAAATTTTTTATTTGATTCTGGATCCACCCACTCCATTATTTCTGAAAAATTTTCTAAGGGTATCACCATACTACCTCAATAATTAGATGATGAGTTAGCTGTGACAACCTCTAATGGAACAATTGTCACATCAAAAGTTTATAGTTCTTCTCCGATTGAAGTTTTGTGGGAAATTACTTCCTACAAATCTTGTGATTCTCTCTATAGTGGAATTTGATGTGATTCTTGGCATGGATTGGCTTTCTCTATATGGAGCTCATATCAATTTCCAAATAAGGGAAGTCGCATTTCATATTCCAGATCAATCTTTGATCGTCTATCGATGCAAGGATGAACATAACATTCTAGTGGAAATTTCTTCGATCTTATGGGTCTTGATTCCACTAAATGAGGGTTATTTATCTCAAATGGTTGGTGAGAATCTCACAATTAAGAATATGCCCATTTTATGGGAGTTTGATTATGTCTTTCCAGAGGAATTTCCAGGTCTTCTACCAAACTGTGAAGTTGAGTTTTCAACAGAACTCGTACCGGGTTCTTACCTATTTCAAAGACACCTTATAGAATGGCCCCAATTGAGTTACATGAATTGAAGAAGCAACTCCAAGAGAATCTTGATAAGGGGTTCATATGCCCTTGTGCATCACCTTGGGGAGCACCTGTTCAGTTTGTTAAGAAGAAAGATGGATCAATGAGACTCTGCATTGATTATTGAGAACTTAACAAGATCACTATCAAGAACAAATATCCTCTCCTACGCATTGATGACTTATTTGAGAAACTACGCGGAGCTCAATGCTTTTCCAAGATTGATATTCATTTAGGGTATCATCAATTAAGGTTCAATGGGGATGATATACCAAAGACGGATTTACGTACAAGGTATGGACACTATGAATTTATAGTGATGCCATTTGGTCTTACTAATGCCCTTGCTATCTTCATGGATCTGATTAATAGAGTCTTTAGAGACTATCTTGATCAGTTTTTGGTAGTCTTTATAGACGATATTCTTATATATTCAATGAGCAAGGAATAACATGAAGATCACTTGATAATTATACTGAAGACCCTGATAAAGGAGAAGCGTTATGCCAAATTTACCAAGTGTGAATTTTGGCTTCAAAAAGTTTCATTTTTGGGTCAAATAATCTCAAAAGAGGGGATATTTTTGGATCCAGCAAAAACAGAGGTTATCGAAAGATGGTCGAGACCAACAACAGTAACTTAGATCCGAAGTTTTCTTGGTTTGGCTGGATATTATCGATGTTTTGTGAAAGATTTTTCACGATTATCTAATCCATTCACCAGGTTGACTCGGAAAGGAGTTATGTTTGTTTGGACGAAGGAATGTGAAGAGAATTTCATGGAGTTGAAAAGAAGGTTATCAAGTGCACATGTGCTCACACTACCTTGTAGTGGAGAAAGGATTGTGATCTACAGTGATGCATCCAAGAAGGGATTGGGGTGTGTTCTTATGAAAACTGATATGGTGATAGCTTATGCCTCACGACAGTTGAAAATCCATGAGAAAAATTACCCAACTCATGATTTGGAGTTAGCTGCGGTAATCATTGCATTAAAGATTTGGAGGCATTATCTTTATGGAGAAAGGTGTGACATTTATACTTATCATAAAAGATTAAAGTATATTTTCACATAAAAGGAGATAAAAAATGCGCCAAAGAAGATGGTTGGAGCTGATTAAGGATTACGAATGCTCAATTCATTACCACCCTGGGAAACCAAACAAGGTGGCAGATGCATTAAGTCGACAAGACCATGCTAGTTTATCCATGATGATAATCACAAAAGATCCAATATTTTTTGATTTAGAAAGGATAGATCTTGGAATTATAATGCAAGTCGAAAAATCGTATCTTTCTCAAATAAATATTCAACCATCTATACATGTTATGATTAAGGAGGCTTAGAAAGAAGATGTAGAGTTAAAAAAGAAGGTGATAAATGTTCCTGAATTCAACCTTGATTGTGATGGGATAATAATGTTCAAGAATCGGGTTTGTGTTCCTCCCATCCCCAAATTAAAGAAGGAGCTGCTGGATGAGGATCATAGTTCATCATTCTCTGTTCATCCTGGAAGAATGAAGACGAATGGGGACTTGAAAGAGTACTTCTGGTGGGATGGCATGAAAAGAGATATTGCTGAATATGCCTCTCGATTCTCGGTTTGTAAGAAAGTTAAAGCTGAGAGACAAAAGTCTAAGGGGATGTTACAACCATTACCCATACCTGAATGGAAATGGGAAAACATAACTATGGACTTTGTCACAGGACTTCCTAAAACATCCAAAGGCAATAATGCTATCTGGGTCATAGTTGATCGTCTTACAAAGCCTGCACACTTCATTGCTATTAGAGAGGATTTCTCTCTGGATCAGCTTGCCATGATATATGTAAAGGAAGTGGTAAGATTGCATGGTGTACCACTTTCTATTATATCTGATCGGGATCCGAGGTTTACCTCAATGTTCTGGCGAAGTCTTCAGCATACTCTGGATACAAAGTTATGTTTCAGCACTGCTTATCATCCTCAGATAGATAGTCAGTCTGAGAGGACAATTCAAACTCTAGAAGATATGTTGAGAGCTTGCTCTATGGATATCAAAGGTGGTTGGGATCAAAAATTACCTTTGGTGGAATTTTCTTATAATAATAGCTTTCACTCCAGTATTTAGATAGCTCCTTATAAAGCTCTCTATGGAAAGAAATGCAGGACTCCAACATGCTGGGATGAAGTTGGGGAAATAAAGCTATTAGGACCGGATCTTGTTGATGAGATGGTAGAAAAGGTCCGATCTATTCAACAACACATAAGAGCAGCTCAGAGTCGACAAAAAAGTTATGTCGATAACCGAAGAAAAGACTTAGAGTTTTAAGTGGGTGATAAAGTGTTCTTACGGTTATCTCCTTGAAAGAGAGTAATGAGATTTGGAAAGAAGGGAAAGATGAGCCCTAGGTATATCAGTCCTTTAGAAATTTTGGATCGTGTTGGGAAGGTAGCTTATCAATTGGAACTTCCACCGAATCTCTCTCAAGTTCACGATGTGTTCCATGTATCTCTACTGAGAATGTACATACCTGATCCTTCACATGTACTCAACTCAGAAGTTGTACCGCTGGAACAAGTTCTTTCTTATGAAGAACAGTCGATAGAGATTCTCGATCATAGTGAAAAAGTCCTATGGAACAAGACCACTCTCTTGCTGAAAGTTTTATGGAGGAACCACAAATTTGAGGATTCTACCTGGGAGATTGAGGATATGATGAGGGAGAGGTATCCTCATCTGTTTGTTACAAGTGATGAATTTCGAGGGCGAAATTCATTTTAAGGGGGGTAGAATGTAACACCCGAGACTTTTATAAGAAATATTTTTATTTTATTTAATATAAATCTTCAAAGGAATATTTCACTACACACAACACTAGATTTTCTTACTTTACACACAATCACGACCTTCCTTGATTGCTTGCATCGTACGCAATACCGAGTTTCACTAAACAACAACATGCTATTAAAATATTATTAAAACTAGCCGTTATGAATAGTAATAACCACTTTTTGATTTTTTTTAAATTTTATTTTTCAAAATGGACTTTATTTTTGGATTCAGAATATCGAAATTATCCTAGGGTGAAATTTTGGTATTTTTCTGCAATCTTTCAATTTTTGATGAATAGTGAAAACACTAGGTTACTATTTAAAAACCGACTTTTTATTTAAATAATTATTTATTTTATTTAAATTTCTTTTAGGTCAAAATTGATACATAATACCTATATAAGTTCAATGTAATTCATTGGAGTAATTTTATAATAATTTTAGATATATAAAAATTTTATTGATCTTTTCACCGTCTTTTACCCACCTCCAAGGAAAATTTGCAAATTTACATAAAACTTAATTTTACCGCTTCTGTGAGTGGAATTTAAAAACTCCGAGAGACACGGTTGATGTCAGTATATAAAATGTGGTTCAATGAGATGAAAATAATTTTTTTGAATAGTAACTTGTTACTTTTATTTACCGCGGTTAAAAGTAAATAAGGTAATTAAGGGTAAAAATGATATTATTATTACCCTAACACATGTCCTAATTATATTTTATAAGTGGGATTCGACCAAAAACAACCTTAAGAATAAAATAGGACCATTTACGTCAACTTGGATTAGATTAGGACATTTATTATTAATTTATTTAAAGAAGGGTTAAATTAGTTAAAATCAATGTTTAATAAGTAAATAATTTTTAATATAGGGTTATACATAAGATAAATTAGACTATAAATATTCATTAGAAAGATAAAAAGCTGTCCTACATAATGGTAATTTATTTGTAATTTTTAGACATTAAATAATTTAATTTATTTATGACACAAAGATGATGCAGTAATTATCTTATTAATGAAATATGGACATAATTGATGTTATAAATACCCAAATAAATGTAATTTGAGACTTTTTATGAATTAAAATAATTTTATAAATTAATAAGACATTTTAGTATTTATTTAATGAACTTCTTTTGAACTAATAATTCTGTTATGATTTTCAAAAAAATCAATTACTAAATAGTGTCAAAATTGATATAAAATAGTTTTTAAAACAAATATTATATTATTAATTGTTATTTTATTCATAAAAATATATGGTTCGGGCAAATGTATTAGATAAGGTTATATATATTAATTATAAACAACTTGGGGTTCTTTTGGCTTGTTATAAAAAGTTTATTAACCTTATAGTGTAAGAACACAAAAAGACACGGTAAAAGTAAAATTATCAAACTTAAAGTTAAATCTAAATGATAAGTTTAAAATAGTATACTAAACTTGTCCAAATTATATTGAATGAGAGGATTTCGACCCATCCACACAGTACCTTATAAATAAATCAATTTGGAGCTAGATAAAACCGAATATGGCTTTATAATAAAATAATATTTTTAGTTTTTCCAAAGGTGCCCCTCTCCTCCCTTATAAAAGGGAACCTCCTCCTTCTCCTCCTCACACCAATTTCAGCCTTCAAGCTCGCCCAACCTCTACCCATTTCTCCTCTCCACTTCCCTAGAAACATCCTAGAGGCCCTGGTCTTCTTCAAAGACCAATTTTAGTACCCAAAAAGGAGGTCTCAAAGAAGCACTTTAAAGAGGAGGTAATGTCTGTTACCGATTCCTTCAACATTATTTCTTCTTCCACTTCTTCTTCTTTAGTTATTTCATTATGAATCAATAAAATCTGTATAAAACATATACTGATAATTTATTATAAGTATGTAACAACCCTATTTCACCATCTATCCATCCTACGAAAACAAAATCACCGTGCGTGCGTACATACGGAATACCGTCTCCACGTCGTGGTGTAATCTATTTTAAACCACCACCTTACTTGGATGGGTATAATGGTGTAAAGAATAAATATATATGATTATTGTAAAGTGATATTGATTCTGAAAAAGTATACAAACACTCCAATAATATTTCACGATCATGGGAACGATATCATCGCTCGTGCGTACGTACGAAATACCGTCTCCACGATGTGAGGCGGCTCGTTCTACATGATTTTCATTGCATAATGATTACATAAATGAATTGAGTGATTAAATATGACATATATTATACTAATACCGTTCTGGAAATGAGGTATCTATAACGTAAAAAGAAGAATATGAATTTATTAGACAACACAGGCATATGAACAAAAAGTAATAAACACCCGAATAACAAGTATCAATGAAATATTACTAACAATAAGCTAAGAATATGACCATATATGATATCATAACAATGAGTATGATTCTGGAATAAGACAATTACATTATTTAAATCATTATACAGGAGGTTTGGACACTTACGAAGAAAATCGGACCTAAGGTAAGAGAAAATCTCACATTCTCATTTTTATCTGAGATTTTTTATACTTCAGAATTTACTGGGGAATATTTATCATCCACATCCATGTTTCATGAATATGTAATGATATTTCCATCCACCTAAAATTGTTTAAATCCAATTTTACCCTTCTGTAAGTTTTTTGTAAAAGATATGAAAGTAATATTTTGTCGTTTTTCATATGAGGTACATTTTGACTTTTCTGACATAAGTTCGAGAAGAATGTTTTTTTTAACTTATACGGAATTAATGGATTTTTAAAACATTATTTCAAATAATCTTCCTTTACAGGTTTTCAAGTTTATTTTAAATCAACTTATTTTTGTTTAAAATTGTATGACATGTTAAGAAAGGAAAAGTATTTTTGAAGTAGAAAGGATATTTTCCTCAAGAATGGAGTTCATGTGTTTTATCAAAATTATTTTCCATCTAAGATAATAAAGGGTTCTGTTTCTATCCCTATTATTATATTGATTTGATTATGTTGTGATGAAATTATTTTTATGAATTCCATTATCTTATATGAATTGTTTTATGATATCACGATGTTAAAGAATCCCATTTTTATTACATGGGTTATGCTATGATGTATGGTTTATGATTTTGTGGCACACATTAGAATGGTATCATTATGAGTGTGGTGGGACATATATCTCCCTTCAATTCATTGGTTAATGATTTTATATCTCATGAAATAGACATGGCTGGAATAGCAGGTTAAACTGGTTCAGTGAAATAGGACTGAAACGAGGAATGAACTCGGTTCAGAAATGGTCTTTGTGCACTAAGATAGTCTTGGAAATGAGTCTTGACTAATAAGAAAAGAATCTCTATTATAATGTGTGTATGAAACAAAGCATCATGTTTTATGTTATGATTATTGTGATTAAATTTCACTACCGTGATTTATCCCATGTTATGAAATTATGATCTCTTTTGTAGGGTATGATTTCCAAAATGTTATGTTCTTATGAATATGATGTGATTGATATTTCTTTTTTTTACCATTACTGAGCATTTGAGCTCACTCTTTTGTATTTTTTCTTTCCCCAGGTCAGGAAGAAGGTTATTAAGTAAGATATTACAAAAGGGACCATAAATATGATGAAATAAATGGGAGACAATATAGACGCTTTATGAACCAATTGTTTGTGATTCCCAGTTTCTAACGACACTATACCTATACGGTCCTTTCATGGTTTTTTTATATGTTGTAAAAAGTGTAATTTAATTTTGAAGTACTAACAATGTATGTAAAGTATGGTTCGTTATAGGAAATGGTCCACACACATTGGTTTGAACCAATTCAAGAATCTCTTTAGATATGTAATATTTCCTACTAAATGATGCTTGGGTCATTTTACCTTGTAAACATGCGTGAAATACACTAAGATGTTTTAGTTCAAATAATTTTAAATATCAATCTTAATGTGACATTGTCAACTGTTTCTCATTTACATGAACTAGTTCATGATGCCAAATTTGGGTGTCATTTGTGTATTGTGTAATATTTTCATTGTCGATTTCAATTGCTTGGTTTGTGTAATACAACACAAAAACACCGTAATAAAAATCTGCCTTACCAAAATAAATGCTATATTTATAAAATAAGAAACATTCATTTCTAAACATGAAAATAATAACTTCCTTATCTATTATAGATAAAAATTATTTTTTTTGTAATATAAGGATAATAATAACAACATTCTCATAACAGGATCTTCCCTATTGGAAACATGAGGTTGTAGTCCCCATAAGCTACATCAGCAAGTCTATCTCCATTGGATGCTCGTAGATCTGACTCCCCTCAGTATATTTTTATGAATCTACATGGTTGTTATTTTAGATACATATGTGGACACCAAAAGTTATATCCATTACCCAATTTTTAGAAATAGATAAATTACACTCGATAATAATCAGACATGAAACTTCCCCATGATTCTTTAGTTGGGTATAGTTTTTCTTTCGGTGTCCCTTCTTACCACATGTGAAACAAAGAGTTTTATGTTCCCCTTAATCCCCCTTGACCATATTTTCATGGAAGGGTCTGATGAATCTTTTAATTTAAATCTCTTCTATTTCACTATCCAATTATCCACCAGATTTACATATGGGTTTTAACGCTTCATGTCTTTGTCCACTTGGTGATGAAGGATAAGAAGATCTGGAAGAGACTTATCAACATTGTTCATATTGAAATTAACAACAATACCAGAGAGCCTCTAAGGGGGTGATGATATAATGGGACCGAGTCCTAGTTCTTCAGGGAGTTTAACCCTTGATACTCCAGACACTCTATGTGGTCAATGAGTATGACTACGTGAGACCTAGCAAGGGAACCCACTCCAAGCATACTCTAAAATGGTCCCTTGATAATCTCAAACCATTCTTGTATTTCTCTCTCCTAGTAAATAGCTCAAAGGATATCAATCATGAAATAGAAATCCATGTTTTTGTGAGACTTCATGAGTTGACATGAAATTAATGATAAAATCAACCATTCAGCATCGATGCTGTCATTCATATATTTTTGAAAGACCCAGAACTCTTCATCAATCATATCGTGGATAGGTGGATCTGGCAATGAGGACTCCAACACATAGTATTTCCTTACATGGAATATAATGACCCAAAATAATCTAAACCATTTCAAGAAGATGTTACTAGTGAGGATGTTGTATTTATCCAATATTGATCATAGGGATAGTGTGTTTTATAATATCTCCATATTTATTCCACAATTGAAATAGAAAATAATTTTTACTTTATTAATTACATTTTATGAGAAATAATAAATTAATTTTATTAATTATTCCACAATTTTTTCATTTTTTAACGGCCCTCGCCATTTAATTAAGAATTTCTATTTTCTAAGACATTATATTGCAAAGGATCCATATTTCCCTTTGAATAACCACAAAAAGGGTTAGTCAAACTATTTAAAGGTGTTTAGGTTGGCATGTCATTGCTAACTATGGGCTTGTAGCCCCTTGAACTGTTCAGTGGTCTCCCTAATCATAAAATACAAATATGGATTCCCTCAACACATACATCCAAATTTACTCCAAATCTAGAATATACTACTCCTCTTGATGTAAAATGGCTAAGTAAACCCAAAACATTCATAATATATTACGCTATAAAATAATGTTTCCCAACAAGGGTTGTTCAAGAACATTGATTTGTTGAGTCTTTACCTTAATCATGTTAGAAAATGATTACTCTCACTTAATATTTTATTTAGGGATTGTTATCTCTTATATGTAAATCGCCTTATTATCTTTTTCACATGCCTGTTTATATTAATTAGAAATTACATAAGTGATTAACCATGTCTTGATATATTAATGCATACACCTAGTTTATTTTAGATCCATCTTTCAAGCTTATTATTTCATTAATTTTTATTTGTGCCAACACATCTATAATAGAAAATCATGCAACAAACAGAAATAAAAAAAGTAAATGAAATTATCATGATCTATTCTAATGGAATGTTTATCTTGCAGTTGATAATATAACCACTGACCAAGGGGAGAATCTATTTAAACCATTTATCATTCGTGTCTATAGATTTCCACATGTCCCCCATTGTATTTACTTGGATAGTTTTCACCTTGGATCCTCTATTAAAGTAACTCCACAAGCTTTGGAACTCCGTCAATTACATATTATTTTTATCTCACACATAGGTGATATGTAAAAAGGGGTTTTATATTAATGAATCCATGGGCTTGTATGCCCTACTTATTAATGTGGATAGGTGGAATGAAAGACAAAAATTGAATTAAAAATAAATTAAAAGGGAACCCATTAACATAAAATTGTTTATTAGAGATCATGATCATCCAAATACATGATATGAATTATGCATTTAAAAATATATAATTAGATTATTTAATTTTTCTTATTAAGATAAATCACACTTGAATCGATCAATTTCTATATTCAATTAATGAATCCCTTGATCTTAATCTTTTTCTAAATTTCCTTGAGACTCTCATCCTTAACCATGGACGTAACATGATGAACAACCATTCAAATCTACATGATTTGAAATTCTGAAAATTAAACAATGATTAATGTTTTAATGTTGTGGATTTTTGTAATGTACATGGTGTGTAATTTCATCACCTTATTATCCCAAGTACATGTGTTGGGACTCAGTGTGTGAGGAATAGTTATGAAATCTTGGAGTACATGGCATTTACAGTGGGCCGCACAACGTGTTGTCTCGAGGTTACATAGTTACCGGCTGTCTTAGATATGAATGGGACACATGGTTTATACCATGACCCGAAGGGACTACAGATCGTGTTGAGTGAGCCTCACGATGTGTAATCAAGATGATCGTACGCTTGTCTTCCTTGGTCAAAAAGTGGTGTAAGAATTAACTACACTATGTGTCATTAATGCACACGGATTGAGTAATTCATAAATTAACCCTGATGCACTAAACACAACTACACAGTGTGTCATCTAGATTAGGTGACGTGTGTGGTAGATTACACTTTTTGTGTAACAATGAGTACACTTTGTGTATTGTTGTGTTACCAAGGAAAAATCATTAGAACCTCATTTTTAGGTCCTTGATTTAATTTTAATTAATAAATTTTTTGTTTCTATTAGATCATTGGGAAACAAAAAGATGAAGAACATATCTACACATTCATATTACAATAACGACAAAAATTATATTGAAAAACTAAATTATTAAAGAATAAATCATCAATGAATTATTTAAATAATTATAAATGATGATGAGACCATCTCTGATACCACATCATGGATATGAGTGCAATGGATGTGTTGTGATTACGAGGGTCCAACTTCGATTTTGTGGTAATCGATGACCAATATGGTATCAATACGATGATGAAAGCTAGTATCCACAAATTTAAATCAAAGTTTCATACAAAGAAAATAATAATACTAGATTCCATAAATAGGATCATTGAAATCATGGTTATAATTTATTTAATAATTTCTAAAGAAATCAAACTCCTAGGTCATCGGTATATTTTTCAATTATGGTTTTTGATCATCCAGAATGACAATTCTGGATTTCATTAGTTGTCCACGTGAGGATCTAAAGTAGAATCTCTCTAGTATCGATCCACATGTTCTACAATGGTCTCTGATCAACACCACTCATTCTTCTAGTGCTAGTGTGGTAGGAAAATGTCTTGTGTCAATAATTCTTGACTACTTGTTCTTTGGTATTGAAGAAAATCGCCCGTTCCAGATAGAGAGATATGAGATGAGTCGAGAGAGAATATGGTTGGCTAAAAAATTCTCAATTGACAGGGGTTTGGAAAAATAAGATTACCTTATTATTAATCAACATGGGTTTCTAGTTACAATATTTAATTTCAAAATATTTATTAAATGAAATTATAACTATTATAGAAAACACATGCCACATAAAAAAATTACATGACCATTAATTGTAGTGCACCAAAATATGATAAATGGAACCATAAATGAAATCATGTGCCACATAATGATAATAGTATTATTATTATTTATTACACCAATTGGATAAATATTATTTACCAACTTGTAAATAATTAATTTATATACGAACATGGTCACAGTCCATTCAAACACCACTTCCATTTATTGAACACGCGAATAAAATATTTCATTCTTTTAAATAATTTTTTTTATTAATAAACTAGTAAATTATAATTTAATTTATGTTAAATAAAATAAATAAATAAATTTAATCATAATCTATTGAATAAATGTGTATTTAATTTATGCGATCATTATAACTTGAATAAAATTATTCTTTTATCTTGATAATAATATTTGTAACACCCCATGACATTAAAATGTTTCATTTCTATATATGATTTTTTATTTTATTTTTTATTTTTTTACATAATTAAATGTAATGATTTTTCTAAACAGAACAATGTGTTGTCTTGCGTGACACGCAAGGCCCATTTATACTAAACAAAAGTATATTAGTAATATATTATTACTTAATTTGATAAATAACATAGACGTTAATTTAAATGTTAGGAATAGTATTATCGAAATTTTGAATTGTATATATTCCATATAATTTAACATTCATATTAGGTTTTTCATAGATATTAAATAAGATGAAAATCATTATTTTTAGATAAAATAAGTATTTTTCCTAAAAATGCAGTTCTACTAAATTTTAATGGAGAACCATTTTTAAATCCTATATTTGAAACATTTATAAATTCAATTTTACAAAATAAAATTATTCTTTAGAATAGGGACATATAAAAATTGGGATATGTTTTTTGTGTTTTTTCTGATAACTTTAATATTTTAATAAATAGTGAAAGATAGTGCATTTTAAATCAAAACTGCTTTTTAATCAAAATTATTTTTTTGCTATATTATATTTTTAATTGGTTTTAATATCTAGTTTTATTATTATTTTATGATTTAATCCAATTTTGATCCTGGGAAATAATTTTTAATTTAATTTTAATTTAAACACATGTCAATCTTTCGATGGTTTTTACATCATAAAATCCAGCTTTTTCATTTTAAAAACAGTTATTAATTATAAATTAATTACTGTAACTAATCTGTTTTGAATTTGAAAAAATGGATTCCCTATTTGGAATCATAATTACTAAATTATGTAAATTGGTTCCTTTTATTTTTAGACATATGAATAGTGTGTCAAAAATTACATTTATTTACCATAGTTAAAGGGTAAATTAGGTAAATAAGTTTAAAAATTATTATAATAATTTAAAACTACATTACCAAGTTTCATATTTTTATTGAATTAGTACTGCGAGACCAAAAAAATCCTTAGAAAAACATTATGGCATTTGGGAGCCACTTGGGTGTGATAATGACATGTTATTATAATTAACATAATGTAAAAATATATATAACATAAAAATATAAATTTTTAATAAAACAATTTTAATATAGGTTTATATAATTGAACTATTTTACTATAAATAGTCCATAGAAATATAAAATGTTTTTAATACATCATATAAATTTATTTATATTTTTTAGAAATTATATATATAAATCTATTTGTGACATAATGATGATACAATTATTACCTTATTAATAAAAGAATCCAATAAAAGATATTATAAATATTAAAATAAATTTTATTTGAAATATTTCAATCTATTCATGAATTTTGTTTATGACTATGACATGTTAGAGATTAGTTATTTTTTTTATGTAATCAATTTGTTATAACATTTTAAAAAATAATTACTAAATAATGTCAAAATTTTCATAAATGAGTTTTTAAAAAAACATGATTTTATTAAATGATATAACAATCATAAAAATCTATGATTTGACCAACTGAAATATATAGTATTAAAACTGTCATTAATTATCCTCATTGGGTTCTATTGGAATTTAATAGTAAATATATTAACCATATAGTATAAACATACAATAAGAAATGATAAAAGTTACCTAATTTTCCTACTAGTTAAATCTAAAACCTAAGGACAATTTTAAGACTTAAAAATGTCTAAACATTTTTTTGAGAGTAAACTGACCCATCCTATTATTATATTTGAAATATTTCATATTAATGAAATTATAAATAAAAATTCAATTTATTATAAATTAATATTTCAATACCGTCCTAAAGTGCCCCTCACCTTTCCAATAACAGGTGATTTATCCTTCACTTTTATTCACACATCCAAGCCCATGGGCTTTTCAAACCCAAAACCAAATCAACTCTCGACATCCAAAAATTTATACTAGAGTCCAAAATATTGGGATAAAACAAATCTCATGGATTATTTTGGGAAAATCAACAGGATACATCCGAAGAAGAGGTAATTATTTTATCACCTCTTTCAATGTACTTTTCATCTTATACAT
Organism: Viscum album; assembly: GCA_963277665.1. Lineage (NCBI taxonomy): Eukaryota > Viridiplantae > Streptophyta > Magnoliopsida > Santalales > Viscaceae > Viscum > Viscum album. The sequence continues at coordinate 337,145,898 of OY728139.1, read as the reverse complement.
CCTCTTTATATGTTTTTTCTATATAAAAATAATAGCTCCAGTTTCATAAATATACTTTAATGATATTATATTTATTGTACAAAGTTAAACATCCTTTTGTACATCCTATGAATAATAATATCACCATAAATTTGTATATACAACTAACTATCTCTACGCCATAGTGTACTTTGTTATTCCACTCTACTTTACCTAAACAGATATAATGATGGATAAAGTGTCTTTAAATGATAAATATGATATGATAATGATTAGGTTTAATTAATATACCATATAATTCCATAACATTTATCCATCAGAAGAATTATATTGTCGCTTGTACGTACGTATGGCCTACCGTCTCCAAGATATGGTGAGATTCATTATCCATGTTAACCAAAAAAGAATTATTATAAAATTTATATTATGAGTAAAAATAATAATTAGGAACATAATAAAACTACTTATAATAATAATATACATCATATTCATAAGAAACGTGACTTACATGATGAATCATGCATTGGAAAATGATGGATTTTACACCCAAAAAAATTTGTAATAATGAACTATTATTAAAAAATGACACAAGATGAACATATATGATATAATGATATTTTATAATTTAATAGAATAATTTAATCATTATAGAAAATGTTAAAAAATACTCTACTAATGGAATGTTCAAGGTAAGGGTTATTTTCACAATATCTTTATTATCCAAGATTGCTTATACTTAAACATCTAATAAGACATGCTTACCATCCATGTCCATGTTTATTAAAATGTAATTCAAAATATCATGTAAATTTACATAAATTCATTATTACCCTTTTTTGAATTTTTACAAAACTTTTTTATTGAAATATTTTTATTGTTTTCTAAATTAGGTACTTTATAAACTATTTAAAAAATTATGGAAGAATGTTTTTTTAACTTATACAATTTGAGCGGCTATTTTATTCCATTTTTTTCCTAACCATTTTGATGATTTCCTTACAAGAATACAATGTTATATTAAAAATATTTTTTTTATATAAAAAATTTCATGGATTTTAAATGATTTATTGTAAAAAATGGATATATCCATCAAAGAGTTTTAATGAATTTATTAAATTATTTTCATCTATGTGAAATAATATTGTTGTATTTTGTGTTTGTCTATGGTTGATTTATTATGCTACTATATTACATATTGTATTGAAGGTTTGGGGTATTTTTGACTGTAGATGTGCTATTTTTATACCATTCATGGATTATGGTTAAATTATTAACATTTTGTATGCTAGTTTTAATACGACTGATAGTGTTTTGATTTAACTTTTTCATATGAGGAATGAATTGGACTAATTCAGTGATTGGTGGGGGCGCTCTATAGACCATTGATGTATCGGTAGGTATCATGATAAAAACTAGTGTCTTGGCACAAGTCCTTGAATGAATTTGTTTGTATGGTCTTGGCATAAGGCCTTGGCATAGTAGTTATGATGTCCAACATTATTCATTACTTCATTATGAGATTAGTTATTAATCAAACATGTGATTATTCGACATGAAGAATATCCATGTGAATTTTTAAATGTATTTATGGATTTATTTGTTCCATATTATGGTTATGATAATGTTTTAAAAGACTATTGTTTTAGTTTTTACCTATCCTTTAAGGTTAATGCTTATTTATGATAGAATCTTCTATTTAGTTTATCCTTACTGAGCATCTATTCTCACCCCATTCATATAATTTATTTTCATAGAATACCAAGAAGTGTTTTATGGTTGATATAAATGGTTTAGCTGGGGGAATAATGGAATTCTCAAAGTATTAACTATGTTGTATTTTAGGTTGGAAATTGTAATGTAAAGATCATGTATGTAATCTATTTCCAATGTTGCTAAATTGATAGGTCCATCAGGACATGATTCCTTGTAATAATGAAACTATATTAAAATAATTCACCTTCTCTGGGTAACTAGGGTTGTGGCATTACAATTGTCATCATAAGATGATTAGAAACCTTCTTAGAAATAGATTTATAAAACTTGGATTAGGGATCATAACCCTAAGATATACTTTGAGGATAATTATAGAAGAACAACCTATAATTTTGGTAAGGTAGAGATTAATTGGATATGACAAGAAATACATCCTTGTATGGATACTATATGTGGATGTGGTTCTAACACAAATGTACCTAGAGGTGAAAACTCTGACAAGATGTTTGGGTCTTGACATGGAGTAACTATGTACACAAAAACTGAACTTACTAGGAACATGGATTGAAACTATTGGGGGGTATGCTTTGGATAATTGATATTTTCATTAAAAACAATTAAGAATGATTTATGAGTAAATATGTCCTCAATGCTACAATATTTTTTATTATGGATTTTATTTTCATAAGTTTATTAATTTGTGTTAATTATTTTATTTTTTTAGAATTACATGCTATGATTTACAAATTAATCTAGTCTATACGATTTTTTAGAGATGAAATCTAGTTGATGGAATGGAAATCATATCAATACATGTAATTCATGTAGATATTTCCATCATATAAATGATGTTGATTGTTGAGTTGGTGACACAAATGGTGTTGACAAGCTTATAAATATACTCTGACAGCTGACCCAGGTTATGAATAATAACCTTACCTATATGGAGAAACCTGATCCATAACGTTGAGGATCAATGTTATAATTCTTCATGAGATAAAACCCACAAACAATCAATGTGTCTACAAAAATATTTTTTTTGAGGAAATGGATTTGTTCCATAGAGAAAATAATTTATTCATTAGGAAATATTGAATGGGAAAAGGATTTCATGGTATTTCATTGTCTCTATGGAGATTCATATAAATGGTGGTAATTAATTCAAAACACAATGGTGGGTGATGAAGCAAAAAATATGGAATGGATGGTGTTTAAATAACTTTTCTGAGAAAAATAGTTTCCTTGTGAACAAAGAGCAAATATGGAAAAGAAATTTCTAAGTCTCAGGAAAAAATAGGATAAGAATATTGCAATGTATGAGGCTAACATCCCAAGGATATAAAGACATTCTACAGACTACATATGTAACCTATGAAATAAGATTAATATATTATTTTATTGTTTAAATACATTCCTCTAAAGGGAATTGGTCTTATAAAATTTCTCATTGTACAATGATATATTATCATGTGCTATCAAGATAGAAAAGGGATTCTATGTATCTTATGACATTAAAGAAATAGAATAAGAGAACAATTGAGCAAGAGATATATAATGGGAAAATAGAATGTAGGATATTTCCTTATGTGAAAATTGTGTGAAAAAACACCCTGGTAATATACTAAAAGTAATGGGATTTTGTTACAAATGCGTTGAAAAGGGACATTGTGCTCATGATTGTAAGGGAAAGAAAAAAGTTGTACAATGGTATAATTTTAAGGATATATTTCATTATTCAAATAATTGTCCCAAATAATCATGGAAATATATATTAGAAGAAAAAACGGATCATGGTCAAGCCTATTTTGTTACTACGGTTGAATTGAAATAACTAATGTATTTTTGTTTTTGGAATCAATAATTATATTCTGTTTATAAGAATAATGAGATATATGTAATGATTTTACTATAATACTTTTTTTTCATTAAGTTATTATTATTGTGAAGGTAATTATATATTAGTTATCATAAAATAAGAGAAAAATTATATTTTTTGGGGAATCTGATGTTATAATAGTGTTTTGAAATTTGGAGACCTTTTAGATCGAGTTTGGATAGATGCATTTTGGAGAACCCTAAAGGTTAGAATTGATTATGATGAACACTGAATAGTATTTTTTAAGGTTAAAACAATTCGTAAGATTATTTTTGTATTGTTATAGTAATATAGTTTATGAAATTTAAAACCCATAGGTCACCATATAACTAGTCATGTCCGACAAGGCCGTGAGGCTTGAACCCACAACTGATGGGCGACGAGGGTGAATCCCCTACCACTTGCCTATATGATATCCAAGTTTGTATAACATGTTTATTTAAATAGTATGAAAGGGGAAGTATAAGTTCATTTTTTATCCTTGTATGATTAAGATAAATAGAACATTTCATACTTTTATTATCTTTTTTCATGAGAATGATGAGTTTGTTGTAGAAATTAGATAAAGGACAAAACTATACATGTCAATTGTGTATTCTTCATTGTGTTCTTAGTCTATGAAATAAATTAATTATGTAACACTACAGAATGGATCCTGAAACAAAAAATAATAATATCCTAGTCTAATTTTCAATGAATCAAATTGTATCTTATATCATCATTATTTTAAAGCATTGGGATTGTTTTCTTTATTTTCATCATGTTCTCTATCACTCTCCATCAGAACATGATGGTTATATATTTCATTCAAGTACATATTATTTTACCTGGAACCATTGTATGTGTTATTTTTGGTGAACTCCATACATCCCATTAATTATTTTAAATTGGTGGTCTCATTAGTCCATTTTTCGAAGTGGGGTTTCAACAAATCTATTTTAAAATGTCAAACCCCATTTTTTCAATCCTGTGTTTAAATTATGATGACACAATTTATTAAAAGAGGGGAGAATGTAACAAATAAATAAATTAAAATATTTTCAATTCTGAATTAACATAAATTTATTTCTTTTTTTTTATTTCTACACAATACCATGTTAGGCTTACTCTATACACGATAATGAGTTGTCTTGCATTACATTCAAGGCCTATTTTTACCTAAATAATATATATTAATAAAATATTTTTATTTTATATGATATATAATCTAACCGTTAAATTAAATTTTATGAATAGTATAAAGGATGATTTGAATTTTATATATTCTATTTAATTTTAACATTCATATTTTTGGGTTTTTAGACATAATATAAAAATAAATTCATGGTTTTCAGATAAAAAAGTATTTTCCAAAAACAAAATATTATTTTATAACATTTTAGTGGATAAAAATTTTTAAATTCAATATATGAAACATTAATATATTAAATTTTACAAAATAAACCACTATTTAAAATAATTATACGATTTTTTGAATTTGTTTTGGTGTTTTTATGATAACTTTTATATTTTAATGAACAATGAAAATTCTGCATTTTAATCAAACACTCTTTTTCATCTAAAGTATTTATATAGTTCTATTATCATTATAATTGGTTTTATAGTGTAATTATAATATATTTTTATCATTTAATATAATTTTCATCATTATATGTAATTTCACAATTAAATTGGTCATAAACACATGTCAATTGTTTGATATATTTTGCCTCTTACAAACTCGCTTTCTGGTTTTGAGAATGGGAAGTAGTCTTAAATTAATTACTGGAACATACATGTATTGAATTTTAAAAAATGGGTTTTATATTTGGAATTTTAATGTCCAAATTGTGTAAATGTGAACCATTTAATATTTGACATTATGAATAGTAACTTTAGTATTTATTTTTATTTTACACGTTTAATAGGTTAATTAGGTAAATAAGTTTAAAAATAAAAAAATAATAATATAAAAATACCCTAAAAATTTCATAATATAATTGGATGATTCAAAAATCAATATTTAGGCCTAATTTTTGGTATTTGAGAGCCACTAGGGTGTGATAATGTCATGTTATAATAATTAATTTAAGGTAAAGAGAAATATAACATATACTTGTATCTTTTAACTAAAACAATTTTAATATAGGATATATAACAGTTCTCTTTGACTATAAAAATTAATTATATATCTAAAAATATTTCATAAATCATAGTACCACCCCAAACTTCCAGGCTATGTTTCCATTTAAAAAATGGAAAATATTGCATTGTAAGCAACTTTGAGACTCTAACACATCATGACCAATCAAACTAGTCATTATGAATTGTAATACCCACTTTTTGAAATTTTAGTTATTTTATTTTATAAAATGGACTTATTTTTTTTCCGAAATATTGAATTTATCTTAGGGTGAATTTCTGGTACTTTTCTCAAAAAATTAATTTTTTTATGAATAGTGAAAGATACTATATTTTAATTAAATACAACTTTTTTAATCAAAATAATTTATATTGTTAAATTATACATTTGAATGGGTTTTATGTATCATTTTATTATATTTTTATAATTTAATATAATTTAGTTCATTGGATGTAATCTCACGATTAAACATGACATAAAAAATGTCAATTTTTTGATAGTTATTATTTCATAAAAACACGCTTTTTTGTTTTGACAATGAGAAATAATTTTAAATTAATTTCTTCCACTTTTGTGTTTTTAATTTGGAAAAATGGATTCCATATTTGGAATCATGTGGTCTAAATTTTTTAAATAGGTAAATTTTTTTTTTAGACATTATGAATATTTTCTTCAGTAAATATATTATTTACCGTGGTTAAAGGGGTAAACCCAGTAAATAAGGTTAAAAATATTATTATAATTACTCTAACACATGTCTTAACCCTATTGGCTAATACATTTCTGACCATGGTAATATTTGGGTCGATTTTGGGATTCTATGGGGCCACTTGGGAGTGATAATGGCATTTTATATTAAATAATATAAAGTAAAGAAAAAATAACAAAAGCATATATCTTTTAGCAAAACAATTTTTATATGATGTTATATAATTTATATATTAAACTATACATAGTAATTAAAAATATAAAAAGATTTTATACATCATGATATTTTATTTATAATTTTTAGACATAATATATGTATATATTTATATATGACACTATAGTAATGCAATATTTTCCTAATTAATGAATTAATCATAGAAATTATATTATAAATATTGAAAATAAATATAATTTTATTGTTTTGATTCCATAGACAAATTTTATAGGTTAATATGACATTTTATGGATGATTAAATGAATTATTTTCGATGTAATCATGCTGTTATGACATTAACAATAACAAAATACCAAAAAGTGTAAAAATTGACATAATAGACTTTTAAAAACAAATATTATATTATTAATTGATATAATATTTCAAAATACTCTATGGTTCTAAAAATGATTATCTTATGAAATGTGTATCATTAATTAACCACTTGGAGATTTCTTGGATGTTTATAGTATGTTTATTAACCATATAATATAAAAATACAATAGACATAGTAAATGTCAAACTATTTAACTAAGAGATTAGTCTAAAATATAAAGTAAATATGGTTACCTAAACCTATCTAAAACCAATTGGTTGAGATTTTTTTGACCTATAACCACCTTATCCATGAAATAATTCATTTTATTGCCATTAAAAATTGAAAATAATTTTATTATAAAATAATATTTCAAGATTTTCATAAAGTGACAATCACCTCTCTAATAAAATGGGACATCCCCTTCTCTTAATTTCACACCTTCAAAGACATTTAGCTCAGCCAAGCCCATCCCAAATATCCCCCCACATTCCCTCACTTCAACTCAGAGTCCTTATTTTGATCATAAAGACAACCTAAGGAGCACTATTTATCAACTCAAAAGAACTCACCCAAAGAAGAGGTAAATGTTTCACCACCTCTTTTAAATTATTTTCATGTCCCACTTCTTATTTCATTGTTGTTACCATTATAATATAATAACTCTAGTTTATTCTAAATACTGTGATGTTATTAATAAAATGGTACAACAATAGTCAATATTCTATCCATCCTATAAATGACAATGTCACCATACGTGCTTACGTACGGCTTACCGACTCTGCATCGTGGTGTAGTTTGTTACTCCAACATTTCATTATTTGGATGGCTATAATAATGAGTATAACTGATATAAAAAATAAATATAAAATTGTAATGATTCTATTTATATGATATACCATCCAATTACATATGATTTCTCTATCAATGAAATTGTCGCTCGTGCGTACATACAGATTATCGTCTCCACGTATGCAATGAGATTCATTTCCCCATCATAACCATTCAAGAATAATTCTAATTTGATGATTAAAAATAATTTTTATGAACTTTTTATAATTCTGGATATGAATCAAATACATCATATCCATAACAAACCTGGTTTATGTAACTAGGAATATAAAGGAAAATGAGTCAGTTAACCCCTAAAACAATGATACTACAGATATATTATTAACAAAGAAATATTAGAGAATCATATATGATATCATATTTATTTATATAGTTCTTGTATAAATTAATAATAATTATTAAACTATTATACTGGAGGTTAATGTACCCTCAACCTAGGAAAATTACAAGGTAAGGGTTAATTTCACAGTCTTTTTATTATCTGAGGTTATTTTTACGTAAGTATCTACTAGGACCCATTTATCATCCACATCCATGTTTTCTTAAACATGTATGTCAAATTATATTTATCATTTACTAGAATATGGGTTAATTTCATTTATACCATTATTTTTCCTTATATTTTTTTATAGGAATCTTTCCTTCATTTTCCAAATAAGGTAATTTATGACATTTTTGACAAAATTAATGTAAGAATGTTTTTTAACTTATACAAGGGGTGCGTCTATTTTACGCAATTACAACATCAACGAAGCTTCCCTTACAAAATTATAAGAATATTCTCAAATTAAATGTTTTCCTTTAGAATTACATGACTTATAAATGATTTAAAAATAGAAAGAGATATTTTTGTCAAAAAGTTTTGATGTCATCAATGTGAACATCGTTTGATGAATTTAAAGCTCGTTTGAAGTTGATTTATTATGATAAAACACTTCTTTATAGTATTTATGGTTTTGTGATATTTTTGACTTTGAATGTATTATTTGTACACCATTCATGGATTATAGATAATGTATTGACATTTCTTACGCTAGTTTTAATATGAATGTTTATGTTATGTTTAATGTTTTTTATATGATGAATGCATTGAACTTAGTAAGTGACTGGTGGAGTACGTTATAGATACTAGATACATCGGTAGGTCTCATGAGACAATATAGTGTATTGTAACAAGGCATTAACAAAATCTTATTTGTAGTCTTGGGACATTGATTTGACTATATGGCTATAAAGTTTGGCATTATGCATTCCATAGTTATGATAGTGGCTATTGATATTGAATGTGATAATTAGACAAGTATAATATCAATTTGAATAGGTAATGGAAATTATTTGATTATATTATTTCCATATTATGCTGATGTTTATGTTTAAAAGGCTTTTGTATTATTCTTATGTGTTTCTATAAATGTTTATGATTATTTAAAAGAATTTATGCTTTATTGTTATCCTTAATGAGCATCTGAGCTCACCCATTTCTTTTTTTATTTTTTCTAGGAAGTGAAGAAGTATTTTATGGTTAACCTATAGGGATAAGCTAAGGATAAAAGTGTGTTAAAAGGGGAAAAAACGTTGCTGATGTTTTTATTTCATGATGTAATGTCAAACTTATGAATGTATCTAGTACTTCTAAGGCTACTAAACTGATCGGTCTTTCATGACAGGATTCATTATACCATGATAATGTTATGTAATAATGAACCGACTCTATGTAACTAGGGTCAGGGCGATACAGCAGGTATCAAATGATGTTTATTACAAACCTTGGAAGCTAGATTTAGAAAAACATTGATTAGAGAACATTACCCTAAGATAGACTTTGAAGATTAGTATAGAATAACTTCCTAGAATTTTGGTACTATAGATATTTTGTGAGTTTTCTATGAAATAAATCCATGTCTAGATATAACCAGGTAGAGACGGCTCTAGATCATATGTACCTAGGAGTAAAACATGAAAACACCACTTCGAGCTAGAGTTGAACGGGAAATGGTGCACGACAATGGGTCTTTATGCACTCATAGTGATGGCACTCCCAGGGGATATGCTTAGGATAATTATTATTTTCATTACAATGCATTAGGAAGGATTTATGAGTATATACCTACAAAAAGAAAACATTTTTATGATTATGGATTATATCTACAAACTGTTCAATTTATGTTAAGTGTTTTACAAGTTCCGAATTATGTATTCTGATTCCTAAAATAATCTACTGTATTCCATTGTTTAGAAATGGAACCTAGTAGAAGGAATGGAAACCAAATCAATGCATGTAATCCATGCAGATATTTCCCTCATACTCAAGATAATTATAATGGATATAGTGAAGAAACTCGTGCTGATCATCTTATCACCATACTAAGATAACTCACTCACGTTATGAATAATAACCATACCTGTATGGAGCACCCTGATCTACAGTGCGGAGAATCAATGTTGGAGCTCTTCATGAAGAAAACAACCACAAACATTCAATGGGAGTTCAAATCCATTAGTAGTTGAGCAATGTATAAATTCCTTAGAGAAATTAATTCACACATTGGGGAGTAGCGAAAGGGAAAAAATTTCCATGGTAGTTTATCACCACATTGGAGATGCATATCAATTGTTGTGATTGATTCAAAACACAAAAAAGATATTATGAAGTATGAAATATGTAACATTGGGTGTTTAAAGAGACTTTCATAGAAAAATACATTCCTCATGACCATTGAGTGGATATGGAAAGGCATTTTCTGAGTCTGAGGAAAAAGGAGGATGCGAATGTCACAAAATATTAGGCTAACTTCACATGATTTGTAACACCCCAAGATTTCATAGTGTGTTATTTTATCAAAAATAATTCAATAACTTGCACTGCAAGAAACACCGAGTTCAATCGCACCATGACTTACCAAACAAGCAATTTAAAAGATTTTATGAATAGTATTAACTAAATTTTAAACTTTATATAATCCTTATAATTTTAGAATCCATATTATGAGTTTCTTAGACATAATGTAAGAACAAATTCATTTTCAATATTGCACTTTTATCAAATTTTAATAGTGAACCCTTTTTAAATAAAATATTTTAAACTTTTTGACTAAATGGGGACATCAAAAATTTAAAATGAAACATCCCAAGCTTCCATGGTATTCTTTCCTTTGAATAATACAGTAGCGTGTGTTGTACGCAACTTCGAGTTCTAACACATGCCACAACCAATCAAACTAGCCGTTATGAATAGTAATACCTAATTTTTGAAATTATATATATTTTATATTTCAAAATGGACTTCATTTTTGGATTTTGACTATTTAATTTATCCTAGGGAGAAATTTTGGAACATTTCGGATAACTTTAAAATTATGATGAATAGTGAAAATTACTAAATTTTAATTAAAAACAACTTTTTTAATAAAAATAATTAATATTGATAAATTATGAATTTTAGTGGTTTTAATGTATATTTAGAATATATTTTTACCATTTAATTCAATGTTTGTCATCGGACATAATTTCACAATTAAACCAGACATAAACAGGTGCCAATCTTTTGATTGTTATTATCTCTTAAAAACACGCTTTTTGTTTTAACAACGGGAATTAATTTTAAATTAATTTCTTCCACTTCTGTGTTTTGAATTTGGAAAATTGGATTCCATATTTGGAATCAGGATGTTCAAATTGTGTAAATAGATAACTTTTATTTTTAGACATTTTGAATAATTACTTCGGTAAATATTTTATTTACCATGGTTAAAGGGTAAATTTGGTAAATAAGGGTTAACAAATAATATTATAATAAAACAAAATTACCCTAAAACATGTCCTAACCATATTAGTTGATACATGGCCGAACATGGACATCTTTTGGTCGATTTTAAGACCCCATGAAGCCACTTGTAGGTGATAGGGACACTTTATTTTAATTAAGTTAAAATGAATACAAAAATGACACAAGCATATATCTTTTAGAAAAACAATTTTTACATAGGTTTATATATGTTGGGTTTTATAATATAAATATTAATTAGAAAGATAAAACTATTTCCTACATAATGATATTTTATTTATAATTTTTAGATATTAAATAATATAATTTATTTATGAAACAATGATGATGCAGTAATTACCATAATAGTGAAAAATTAAATTAATTGATATTATAAATTCCGAAATAAATATAATTTGAGACTTTTAATGAATTAAAGTAATTTTATAGGATAATATGACATATTATTATTGATTTAATTAACTTTTTTTTAAGTAATAATTCTTTTATGAGTTTCACAAAAATCAACTATTGAATAGTGTCAAAATTGACATAAAAGAGTTTTTAAAACAAATATTATATTATTAATTGATATTAAATTCCTAAAAAGCTAAGGTTCGGCCAAGAGAATTATATCATGATATTTATATCATTAATGGACCACTTGGGGATCTCTTGGATGTATATAGTAAGTTTATTAACCATATAATATAAAAATACAAAGAGACATTGTAAAAGTGAAACTAATTAACTTAGAGTTAATACTTAAAGATAAAGTTAATATAATTACAAAAACCTCTCTAAATTCTATTGGTTGAGTGGTTTTCGTCCCATCACAACCTTAAACTTTAAATAATAAACTTTGGATCCATTAGAAACTGAATATGAATTTATTACAAACTAATATTTCTAGCTTTTCCAAAGGTGCCCCTCACCCCTCCTATAAAAGGGCACTCCTCCTTCTCATTTCTTCACACCATCAAAGCCTTCTGGTTCGGACAAAATCTGCCCAACTACTCTACCAACTTCCATCAATCCAACCTAGAGGCCTTATTTTGATCAGAAATCCAACCTAAGGAGCCCTTTTGATCTAATAAAAAGGAAGAACTCAAAGAATAGGTAATGATTTCACCACCCTTTTTCAAGTTCCTTTCTTCTTCCACTTCTTCATCCTTTGTTGTTACCATTATAAAATAATAACTTCTGTATCATATATATACTGTGATGTTATTATAAATATGGTACAACCATATTCACTATTTTATCCATCCTTTGAATAACATGTCACCATACGTGCGTACGTACGGCTTACCGTCTCCATGTCGTGGCGTAATTGTTATTCAATAAATTATTATTTGGATGGGAATAATAACGATGTGTAACTCATGTAAATAATAAATATAAAATGATAATTATTCTTTATATATGATATACCATCCAAATATATTTTATTTTAATATCAAATGAAAGATATTATCGATCGTGTGTACGTACGGACTACCGTCTCCACGAACGTGATGAGATTCATTCACCATCGTATCCATTCAAGTATAATTATAATTTTATGATTAATAATAGTATCTAAGGACTTGATATAATTCTGGATATGAGTAAGATACAACCTATCCATTACAAACATGGCTTATGTAACAAAACATATAAAAGAAAATGAGTAAGTTAACACCTGAAACGACAATATTCTAAGATATTATTAACAAAACAATGTTAAAAGATAATATATGATATCATATTAATGTATATGATTATTTAATAATTTAAAAACAATTATTTCAACATTATAAAGGATTTTCACCTACCCCAACCAAGGAAAAGTACAAGGTAAGGGTTTGTTTCGCAATCTCTTCATTATCCGAGGATGTTTATACGTAATAATCTACTAGGATTTCTTTATCATCCACATCCATGTTTCTTCGTAATGTATTTCAAAAAAAATTTACTATTTGAAAAGAATATGGGTTAAATTCATTTATACGCTTATGTGTTTTTAAAGGAATCTTTCCGTCGTTTTCCAAACAAGGCACTTTTAACCTTTCGACAAAGTTAAGGTAAGAATGTTTTTTTAACTTATACGGCGGGTGCTGCTATTTACCGCCATTATAAAATCGTCAAAGCTTAACATAAAATCTTATAAGAATATTTTCAAAGTAAATGTTTTATTTTATACTTATGTGACTTTTAAACGATTTCAAAATGAATATTTTAAGAATTTGTGAAAGGTACTCTTTATCAAGATCATAATTTTAAATGTTTTAAAGATTTATCTTTCTAAATATTTTAATTAATTTCCATGTTTTCAAAATGATTTTAAGGATTTATTTATATGGAAATGAATTTTTTGAAATGAAATTTCTTTTCAAAAGTTTAAAAGTGGTATTGGACACTTTGATTCAAAAATCACTTTTAAAATACTTCCTTTATAAATGTGTGACTTTTCAATGATTTAGAGAAAAGAGATATTTCTCTCAAATAGTTTTGATTTCATCTATGTCAAAATCCTTTGATGGATTTTAAGATTATTTGAAGTTGATTTATTATGATAAAAAACTTTTGTATTGTATTGAAGGTTTTGTGATATGTTTTACTATGGAATTGTTATTTTTATACCATTCATGGTATATAAAGAATGTGTTGAAATTTCGTATGCTAGTTTTAGTACGAATGTTTATGTTATGTTTAAACCATTTCATATTGGAATGCATTGGACTTAGTAAGTGATGGGTGGAGTCTGCTATAGCTCCTCGATGCATCGGTAGGTCTCATGATACAAACTAGTGTCTTGGAACAAGGCCTTGGAAAAATCTTATTTGTAGTCTTGGCATGAGGCCTTGGCTATGTGGTTATGATAGTCAGGCATTATGCATTCCATCATTATGAAAGTGGTTATTGATATTGCATGTGATTATTAGATTAGTAGAATATACATGTGAATAAGTAAATGGCATTATTTCATTTTATTTTTGCCATTCTATATTGAAGTTCATGCTTAAAAGGCTTTTTTTAGTTATACATTGCCTTAAATGTTTATTCTTAATTATGAAATTTTCTACTATATTGTTATCCTTACTGGGCATTTGTGCTCACCCCTTTTCTATGTTTTATTCTTCCCAGGATGTGAAGAAGTAATTTATGAATGACCTGCAGGGATAGTATGTGGGGATATGATTATGGACTATGATGAAAATATGTTGTTGTAGTTTTCATTTTTATGATGTAATGTAAGACTTTATGAATATATCTAGTGCTTCCAAGGCTACTAAACCAATCGGTCTTTCGATATTTGATCTTTCTTGTGATCATGCCAATGTTATGTAATAATGCACCGACTCTGGGTAACTGGGGTCTGGGCGTTACAGTTGGTATCAGAGGAAGTTTAGTACAAACCATGGAAGCTAGATTTAGATATACTCTGATTAGAGCACATAGACCTATGATAGATTTTGAGGATTTTTATAGAAGAACTTCCTAGAATTTTGGTATTGTAGAGATTTTTTGACTTTTCCGAGAAATACATCCATGTCTGGATACGAGTAGGTAGAGGCGGATCTGGCACAGATGTACCTAGGGGTAAAACCTGAAAACACCGCTTTGAGCTAAACTCGAACGGGAACTGGTGAACGACAACGTGCCTTGCTGCACTCTTGGTTATGACAGTCCCGGGGTATATGCTTAGAATGATTCTCATTTCCTTTATAAACCATTATAAAGGGTTTATGAGTATATACTTCCTCAAAGGAGACATTTATATGATTATGGATTATATCCATAAACTATTTAATTTATGTTATGTGTTTTAAAAGTTTGGGATTAGGTATTGTTATCCATAAACTAATCTAGTGTATGCCATGGTTTTGAAATGGCGCCCAGTAGAAGGAATGAGAACTCCAGCAATGCACATGATCCAAAGAGAAGGAAGGATCATATATTTCATGGTCTTAAGCTAGAATTTATGAGAGAAATAGTCTCCCATGTATTATCATCATATGAAGAAATAATATCATGTGTTTATAAGATAAGTAAAGAGTTTACTAAGTCCTATGTCTTTGAAGGGAAGCAAGAGAAGAAAATGATGGAAGAGGGAAAGATGGATAAAGGGGAGAGGGAAAATAAGAATTTTCCCATATGTGATAACTGTGGGAAGAAACCGCCTGGAACTTGCCTGAAAGGAATGGGAGTTTGTGATATGTGTGGAGGAAAAGGGCACAATGTACGTGACTTCAAGGGTAAGAAAATGGTTTCAAATGTACAATGATTCATTTGCAAGGAGTTTGGACACTATGCAAACCTATGTCATAGTCATCAAACTATGCCACAAATGATGCTATTGGATAATAATCATGTTCTGATACTACCATAGATGAAGAGTAATGATTAGAGTTCTTATGTTGATTATGCCATTTGAGTGTTGTATGAACAATGTACTTGTTATAATAATTATGGAGTATATAAGGATTGTACTGCAGTACTATTTCATTATGGACTTGCGATTGTGTGGAACAATGAAAAGTGACTAAATAGCAGGTTAAATTTTTGGAAAATATATGGTTGAGAGAATGATATACCATAATATGGTTCTGATACCGAGGTAGTGATTTTAGAATAATACATGATTGTTTTGGATAAATTATATTGGGTATTCTTGACTACCTTTAAACTGATTAATGATTTGTATATTCCATTATTGTTGGGGTTTACAACATTTTTGGATTGAAGGAGTATATCTATTATTCTTTAAGGAATAAGGGATCATGAATGTAATCAATAAGGTTTTATGGTAATTCAGGATGTCTTAGTGTTTTAAAAGAATACAAGATGAAGGTGTTCAAATGTTGTTACACGAAAAAAAGGATCTTCATTGTGTTTACCTTCATTATAAATTTTGGGCTGAAGTATTTTGTATAGTTCTAATTTGGATTATTTTGGATTGCCATAAAAGGACAACCCGGAGGTCGGGCGGCAACCCATCGCGTTCGGCAAGGCCGCGAGACCTGAACCCACAACTTAAGGGCGACAAGGGTGTATCACCTACCACTGACCCACGTGATTTCCTGGATTGAATAATGTTGTTTTTTTATGGTTATATTAGTTTAATTATAAAATTCATTTTTTGAACCCTATACGAATAGGATAAATGTAATATTATTTTTGAGTTTTATTCTCTTTTATAGTGAAAGATGAGTTTGTGGTAGAACATAGTTAAAGGATGAGACTCTACTTGTCAAGTATATATTTTTCTTCATATCTTATTCAATGAAAAATTAATTCTTATTCTTTATTTAAGGAATCCTAAAGCCAAAAATGTGTTATCCTAATACCCTATGTTTTGTTGAACCGATGGTATTTCAAATCATCATAGAATGATGAATTTAAGGACCTCAATTTTACACTTGTTTATGATCGATGACCTCAATAACTACCTATAAATATTTAAATTTTTCCTCCAATTATATGTCTCTAATTGCCACCAATGTTCTCCTATTAGAGATCATAATTTGGTGGTGACCCTTTAATTTCTTTTTTCCTCATATTAAGACTAAATTTTAGTAACCTAATTTCTGATGTGGTTTTTCCCACAAAGATACTTTCTATTTTCAACCTTTTATTTTCGAAAAACAATTTCAAATTGCGAGGATGCAATTTATTGAAGTAGGGGATAATGTAACACCCCAAGATTTCATAGTGTGTTATTTCTTCAAAATAATTCAATAACTTGCACTACACACAACATCGAGTTCAATCGCACCATGACTTACCAAACAAGCCATTCAAAAGATGTTATGAATAGTATTAACTAAATTTTTAACTTTATATAATCATTATAATTTTAGAATCCATATTATGAGTTTCTTAGTCATAATGTAAGAACAAATTCATTTTCAGTATTGCACTTTTATCAACTTGTAATAGTGAACCCTTTTTGAATACAATATTTTAAACTTTTTTGACTAAATGAGGACATCAAAAAATTTAAAATGAAACATCCCAAACTTCCACGGTACGCTTTCCTTTGAATAATACACTAGCATGTGTTGTACGCAACTTCGAGTTATAACACACACCACAACCAATGAAACTAAACGTTATGAATAGTAATACATACTTTTTGAAATTATATATATTTTATATTTCAAAATGGACATCATTTTTGGATTCGGAATATTGAATTTATCCTTGGGTGAAATTTTGGAACTATTCGAATAACATTAATATTTTGATGAATAGTGAAAATTACTAAATTTTAATTAAAAACAACTTTTTAAATCAAAATAATTAATATTGATAAATTATGAATTTTCATGGTTTTAAAGTATATTTAGAATATTTTTTTACCATTAAATTCAATTATTTTTATTGGACATAATTTCACAATTAAAATAGACATAAACAGGTGCCAATCTTTTGATAGTGATTATCTCTTAAAAATATGCTTTTTGTTTTAACAATGGGAATTAATTTTAAATTAATTTCTGCCACTTCTGTGTTTTGAATTTGGAAAAATGGATTCCATATTTGGAATTAGGATGTTCGAATTGTGTAAATAGGTAACTTTTATTTTTAGACATTTTGAATAATTACTTCGGTAAATATTATATTTACCATGGTTAAAGGGTAAATCTGGTAAATAAGGGTTAAAAAATAATATTATAATAATACAAAATTACCCTAAAACATGTCCTAACCTTATTGGTTGATACATGGCCGACCATGTTCATATTTGGGTCGATTTTGGGACCCCATGGAGCTACTTGTAGGTGATAGGGACACTTTATTTTAATTAAGTTAAAATGAATACAAAAATGACAGAAGCATATATCTTTTAGAAACACAATTTTTACATAAGGATATATATATTGGATTTTGGACTATAAATATTCATTAGAAAGATAATAATATTTCCTACATAATTATATTTTATTTATAATTTTTAGAGATTAAATATGTTAATTTATTTATGACAAAATGATGATGCAGTAATTACCATAATAGTGAAAAATTAAAATAATTGATATTATAAATACCAAAATAAATATAATTTTATACTTTTAATGAATTAAAATACATTTCTATGATAATATGACATATTAGGATTGATTTAATTAACTTTGTTCGAAGTAAAAATTCTGTTATGAGTTTCACAAAAATCAACTATTGAATAGTGTCAAAATTGACATAAAAGAGTTTTTAAAACAAATATTATATTATTAATTGATATTAAATTCATAAAAATTTAAGGTTTGGCCAAGAGACTTATATAATGATATTTATATCATTAATGGACCACTTGGGGGTCTCTTTAATGTATATAGTATGTTTATTAACCATATTATATAAAAATACAAAGAGACATTGTAAAAGTGAAACTAATTAACTTAGAGTTAATATTTAAGGATAAGGTTAATATAAGTATCCAAAACTCTCTAAATTATATTTTTTGAGTGGTTTTCAACCCATCATCACCTTAACCTTTAAATAATCAACTTTGGAGCCATTAGAAACCGAATATGAATTTATTATAAACTAATATTTCTAGCTTTTCCAAAGGTGCCCCTCACCCCTCTTATAAAAGGGCACTCCTCCTTCTCATTTCTTTACACCTTCAAAGCCTTTTGGATCAGAGAAACTCTGCCCACATACTCTCCCAACATCCCTCACTCCAACTGAGAGGCCTTAGTTTGATCATAAAGGCAACCTATGGAGCCCTTTTGATCAAATCAAAAGAAGAACCAAAAGAAGAGGTAATGATTTCACCACCCTTTTTCAGGTTCCTTTCTTCTTCCACTTCTTCTTCCTTTGTTGTTACCATTCTAAAATAATAACTCCAGTATCATATATATACTGTGATGTTATTATAAATATGGTACAACCATATTCACTATTCTGTCCATCCTTTTAATAACATGTCACCATACGTGCGTACGTACGACTTACCATCTCCACGTCGTGGTGTAATTGTTATTCAATAAATTTTTATTTGGATGGTTATAATAATGATGTGTAACTCATGTAAATAATAAATATAACATGATAATGATTCTCTATATATTATATAAAATCCAATTTTATTTTATTTTAATATCAAAAGAATGATATTATCGCTCGTGCGTACATACGGACTACCGTTTCCACGAACGCGATGAGATTCATTCTCCATCGTATCCATTCAAGTATAATTCTCATATTATGATTAATAATAGTATCTAAGGACTTTATATCATTCTGGATATGATTAAGATACAACCTATCCATTTCAAACATGGCTTACGTAACAAAACATATAAAAGAAAACGAGTAAGTTAACACCCAAAACGACGATAATTCTAAGATATTATTAACAAAGAAATGTTAAAAGATCATATATGATATCATATTAATGTATATGATTATTGAATAATTTAATAACAATTATTTCACCATTATACATGAGGTTAACCAACCCCAACCAAGGAAAATTACAAGGTAAGGGTTTGTTTCGCAATCTCTTCATTATCCGAGGTTGTTTATACGTAATAATCTACTGGAATTTCTTTATCATCCATATCCATGTTTCTTCGTAATGAATTTAAAAAAAATTTACTATTTAAAAAAAAATATGGGTTAAAGTCATTTATACCCTTATGTGTTTTTAATGGAATCTTTCCTTCATTTTCCAAACAAGGAACTTTTAACCTTTCGACAAATTTAAGGTAAGAATGTTTTTTTAACTTATACGGCAGGTGCGGCTATTTATCGCCATTATAAAATCGTCAAAGCTTCCCTTAAAATATTATAAGAATATTTTCAAATAAAATGTTTTATTTTATAATTATGTTACTTTTAAATGATTTCAAAATGAATATTTTAAGAATTTGTGAAAGGTACTCTTTATCAAGATCATAATTTTAAATGTTTTAATGATTTATATTTCTAAATCTTTTAATTAATGTCCATGTTTTCAAAATGATTTTAAGGATTTATTTATATGGACATGAATGTTTTGAAATGATATTTCTTTTCAAAATTTTCGAAGTGGTATGGGACACTTTGATTCAAAAATCTATTTTAAATTACTTCCTTTATAAATGTGTGACTTTTCAATGATTTCGAGAAAAAAGATATTTCTCTCAAATAGTTTTGATTTCATCTATGTCAACATCCTTTGATTTATTTTAAGCTTATTTGAAGTTGATTTATTATGATACAAAACTTTTTTATTGTATTGAAGGTTTTGTGATATGTTTTTCTGTGGATGTGTTATTTTTATACCATTCATGGTTTATGGAGAAAGTGTTGACATTTCGTATGCTAGTTTTAATAAAAATGTTTATGTTTTGTTTAAACCATTTCATATGGGAATGTATTGGACTTAGTAAGCGACTGGTGGGGCCCACTATATCTCCTCGATGCATCGGTAGGTCTCATGAGAAAAACTAGTGTCTTGGCACAAGGCCTTGGAACAATCTTATTTGTAGTCTTGGCACGAGGCCTTGGGTATGTGGTTTTGAAAGTCTGGCATTATGAATTCCATCATTATGAAAGTGGTTAATGATATTTCATGTGATTATTCAATTATTAGAATATCCATGTGAATTAGTAAATGGCATCATTTCATTTTATTTTTTCCATGCTATGTTGAAGTTCATATTTAAAAGGCTTTTGTTTTAGTTATACATTGCCTTAAATGTTTATTCTTAATTATTAAAGTTTTCGCTTTATTGTTATCCTTACTGGGAATTTGAGCTCACCACTTTTCTATGTTTTTTTTGCCTAGGATGTGAAGATGTAATTTATAAATGACCTGCAGGGATAGTATGTGGGTATATGATTGTGGAAAATGAAGAAAATATGTTGTTGTAGTTTTCATTTTTATGATGTAATGTAAGACTTTATGAATATATCTAGTTCTTCCAAGGCTACTAAACCAATCGGCCTTTCGAGATTTGATCATTCTTGTGATCATGCCAATGTTATGTAATAATGCACCGACTCTGGGTAACTGGGGTCGGGGCGTTACATGATTAGCAAGGCATGTATCATATTATATACATAACCCAATGAGTAAGAATGATCGATTCATTGATTGGTTAAAATCATTTCTTCACCTAGCATTAGTCTCACAATCCTTCTCATCACACAATGATATTGTCTCAAATTCTATCAAGATAGAAATGGAATTCTGTATGTCTTATGACATTAATGAAAAGCAGTAGAAGAAGAGATCTGCTGAACACTCTAGAAATGGAAATAAGGGGGAAAGGGGAAAATTTTAATATCCATCCTTCAGTAAATGTGGGAAGAAACACCCTGGTACTTTCTTGAAGAGAATAGTAGTCTGTTACAAGTGTGGTAAAAAAGGCCACCATGCTCATGATTTCAAGGGGAAGAAAGTGTATGTTAAATGCTACAATTGTATAGAAAAGTGGCATTATGCAAACAAATGTCCTAAGCGCCAAGGGAACTAATCTCATAAAAGGACAAGAGAGAAGGTCCCAGCTTATGTGATCACTACTACTGATGTTGAAGCTCCAAATATGTGGTGGTAGGTAATTTAATGCTTTCTTTAAGTTTAGAGAATTATTTATTTGACTCTGGATCAACGTTTTGTTTCATATCCTCCCAGTTTTTTAAGAAAATTAGATATTTTCAATTTGACTTAATAAGGGAGTTGTCAGTCAAAACACCTAAGGGAAGAATCATTGCAATAATGTTTTGTGAATAATTTCCCATTAATAAATATAAATGTTCATTATCTACTGATCTCATCATCTTACCCATGATTAAATTTGATGTAATCCTTGGAATGAATTCTATTTTGGGCCATGATGTAAAAAATTTATTGTATCAAAAAGGAGGTTATAATTTTTGTTGATGATAAATAGTACCTTATGTTTAGAGTAGAAACATAAACATCTAATTATTATCTAGATCCACCCCTAGTATCTCAACTAAATTCAATTGTTAGGGATGAAAAGAATGAAATAACTATGGGTGAGTAAAATAATGTTCTAATAGAGGACATACCTATTGTGAAAGAATATCTTGATGTTTTTCTAGAAGATTTTCCAGGACATCCTCCAGAATGATAAATTGAGTTTTCCATTGACCTAGTTTCTAGTTCAAGGCCCATATCAAAGACCCCTTATATAATGAACATTATGGAATTAGTGGAACGAATGCACAAATTGAAGAATTGAGTAATAATGGATTTATTTATGCTAGTGTTGTTGGAACCACGGCTATTCTATGCAGGAATATGGTTTTGGTTTGTGTTTGTTGTCAATCCTCAATGGATGTTCTAAATGTGTGCCAGCAAAGTGATCATATAGTTAAAGCAGACAACAGTATTGACGGTGGCACTGTTTCTCAGTGTTTGCCAAATTTTGGGCCTCAAAATCGAAAAATAAAGACATGGATTGTCTACAAAAGGAGGTGTGCACAAATAGGAAGTGTTGCACGAAAAATAAGAGCCTTGCGTGAAAAATTTGAGTTGGGCGGGAAAAAGAGTAGGATTCGTGAAATGGAGGATCAATGTTTTTTGCACAAATAGTGTTTCATAATCAGAACCTCAAAAAATAGAAAAGGCATGGGTTGCGCGAAATATCTGAGGATGTGCGCAAAAAACAGTATCAGTATGAAAGATTATGCGCCAGATGAGAGGATTTACGTGCCACCATGGTTTTTGTGTGCGGGTTTCTTTGACGCTAATAAATATGAGGTGAACCCCTTCATTCCATATAGTTGAAGTTTTAGAAATGATCTGAGGTCTGATGCGTGCAAAAGGATCATATAAATGGGCTTGCGAGAAATTCTCTAAATTGTGCAGAAAGTATTGGGATGCACAAAAAATGTAGAGTTGGGCGTAAAAATTGGGTTCGCGCATAAAAGATACAGTTGCGCAAAAAATGGGGTTTTTGCGTGAAATATTTTTCCACGTGAAAATTAATGTTTGTGCGCGATAAGATGTTTTTGTGCGCAAAGGTTTGGTGTTGCGCACAATTGTCAGTGAAGTTTGTCTGCACATTCTGGTTATCCAGTTCAGTGGTTCTGTGCGTTCTAGTGGATCTATTTCGGACTTCGATGCAAACAGAGTCTCGTGCTAAGTAGTGGAAAAGACTTTAATGCAAATCTATTGAAGAGACCTTCACGTCTATAAACTGAGTGGGACTTCACCAAGGGAAGTGATCCAATGGGAGTCAACAGGAGTGACTCGAGGGAAGCAGTGAGCTATCCCTGAACCTTTGTAAAGGCAGTGAGCCTGGGACATACTGATTGTTCCCGAACCAATGTAATCCAAAACTAGTGAATATTAAGGGGATTTGGTATGACCGACAACCTATCGGCGTATGCTCCTTGGACGTAGCCCTTAGTGGTGAACCAAGTAAAAAGTGTTGTGTCTTATCTCTGCATGTG
The DNA here is from genome assembly GCA_963277665.1 of Viscum album. NCBI lineage: Eukaryota > Viridiplantae > Streptophyta > Magnoliopsida > Santalales > Viscaceae > Viscum > Viscum album. The sequence continues at coordinate 337,121,950 of OY728139.1, read as the reverse complement.
AATGTCTGCTTTCTAATCTTATCCACCATACATGTTTTACATGTTCTTACCAACGTGGGAACAATATCCTATACTTTAAAAGAAAGATTTGTCACCCTGATTCACCCATCCCCTCTCAGGGTGCCCCGGGTTCCTACAAGTGTTTCTCCATGGGGATCCCCAATCCTTTTTGTTAAAAAGAATGATTTATCTATGAGGTTGTGCATTGAATATAGGGAGATCGATGCTATAACAATAAACAACAAGTATACCCTACCTAGAATTTATGATTAATTCTACCAACATCATGGAGATCAATATTTTTTAAATACTGACCTTAGATCTGGATATCATTAGTTTTTTGTGAAGAAGGAAGACATTCAAAAAACAACATTTTGAACCACATAGGGCATTACAAGTTTACAATAATGCCTTTTGGATTGACAAATGCACCCTCTGTCTTCCTGGATCTAATGAATAGAGTTTTCATGGAACATCTTGATGAAATTGTTGGGGTATTTATTGATGATACCTAGGTATACACCAAAATATAAGAAAATCATGAAAATCACTTGCGCATTTTCCTAAGGAATCATAGAAAAGATAAATTATATGGGAAATTTAGCATGTGTGAATTATGCCTTCAGGATATTTCTTTTCATTTCCATATTGTCTCTTTGAATGGAATCCATGTTGATCCTTAAATGACAATGAAAATCCATGAATGACCAGCACTGACGAGTATAACTGAGTTATGCAGTTTTATTGGTCTAGCGGGTAATTATCGGAATTCTGTCCATAATTTTTCCCGATTGGAAAACTCATTAACCAAGCTCACACGTAAAGGGGTTAAATTGTTTTGGACAAAATAGTGTGAAGAATGTTTTGAAGAACTGAAGAGAAGATTAGTCAATGCTCCTATCTTGACTCTACCATTATGGAACAATGAGTTTGTTATTTATTGTGATGTTTCAAAAAAGGACCTGGTTGTTCCCTTATGTAGAATGATAGATTTATTTCATATAAAACAGGATAAATAAAAATTCATGATAAAAACTATTACATTCCTGATGTTGTGTTAGAATCTATAATCATTACATTAATGATATAGAGACACTATCTCTATGGTGAAAAATGGTTAGATTTATACTAATCACAAAAGTTTGAAGTATATTTACTCCCAAAAAAAACTCAACATGAGGAAAAGGGGATCGCTTGAACTACTCAAGGATTATGATTTCAAAATACACTACCACATGGGAAAGGAAAATATGGTGGTAGATTATTTGATCAGAAAAGATCATGGAGTTTTTTAACAAGATGAGATTTTAAAGGGATCATATTTTCATGGATCTTGAAAAAATGGACATGGGAATAATCATGGAAGGTGAAATATCAATAATTTTTCAAATGGGTTCCAAACTATATTTACTAAAAAGGATAAATACTTCTCAGAATAATGATGAGGAATTTCAAAAGAAAATTAATGATGTGAATGATTGGAGATTGATCGACTTCGTATATGAAGATAGAATTTTGAAATTTGGGAAGAGACTTTGTGTTGACGATATACCTGATCTATAAAGGGAATTTTTGGATGATGGTCATTAAACCAATTTCTCAATACACCCCAATATCACTAAGATGTATAGATATTTGAAGGAAAATTTTATGTGGGACAACATGAAGAAGGAGATTTCTGATTCTGTGTCAAGATGTATGTTCCTCAACAAGTAAAAGCTTGAAGGTAGTAGCTTGGAAGAGTCACACAACCTCTTCTAATACCTGAGTGGAAATGGGATGACAATTACGATTGAATTTTTCATGGGACTAAAAAATACTCTTATAAATAATGGTTCCATATGGGTCCTTATTTATTGTCTTAACATGTCATCCACTTTTCCTGTTATAAGATAAGATTTACCACTTGAAAGTTTAGAAAAACTATTTATTAATTTAGTTTTAAGACTTCATGGAGTACCACTATCAATTGTTTCTGATCATGATCCACATTTTACGTCAATATTCAAGAAACTTCTTCAGAAATCCCTGAATACTAAACATCATTTAAGCACGACCTACCACCCTCAATCTGATGGATGATCATATTGGACTACTGAATCCTTAGAATACATGTTAAGATATTTCTCACCTGATTTTATGGGTATGTGGGATCAATATTTACCTATGGTAGATTTTTTTTATAATAATAGATTCCATTCAAGTATTTAGATGGCACTATATAAAGCGTTATATTGAGAGAGGTTCCGTACAACAACCTATTGGGATGCTTTTAGTGAAATAAAACACGTAGGCCTAGAACATGTCGAGGAAACAATGGAAAAAGTTGTGATTATCCAAACCCACATCAAATCATCTCAATGTATGACAAAGAGCTATGTCAATAACTAAATGAAATATTTAGAATTGCAGGTAGGAGTTCATGTTTTATTGAAGGTAACATCATGGAAGAGAGTTATAAGATTCGGTAAGATGGATAAATTAAGTTCCAGGTACATCTGACCTTTCGAAATTCTAGAACGAATTGGGGATGTAGCTTACCGTTTGGCAATTCCGCCTAGTCTTTCAAAAGTTCGTCATGTTATCTACGTAATATTATTGAGAAAATATATGCCGGACCCAACGCATGTACTCACCTATGAGGAAATTGAACTGCAACCTAATTTTCCTTATTGTGAAGATCCGGTCAAGATTCTTGATACTAGAGAGAAAGTTTTGAGAAATAAGACGACTCATATGGTAAAATTTCTATGGAGAAACCATAAGATGGAAGAGACAACATGGGAACCATATGAACATATGATGAAGAACCACCCGAATGTTTTTTGCAGTAGCACTCTAGAAATTTAGAGGATAAAATTATATAATGGAGGAAATAATGTAACACCCCATGCATCCATGGTACATTTCCATTTGAATAATGAAAATCTTACATTTTACGCAACTTTTAGATTCTAACGCACTCCGACCAATCAAACTAGACAATATAAATTTTAATACCCACTTTTTGAAATTTTATATATTGTTTAATCAAAATGGACTACATTTTTGAATTTTAAATATCAAAATTACCTTAGGGTAAATTTTTCGTACTAATCTGAAATCACTCAATTTTTGATGAATAATGAAAAATACTAAATTTTAATTAAATACACATTTTATAAGAGAAATAATTTATAGTGATAAATTATATATTTTAATAGATTTTGAGTATCATTAGTTTATATTTTTATCATTTAATATAATTTAGTTCATTGGATGCAATCTCATGATTAAACTGGACATAAAAAAGTGTCAATCATTTGATAGTTATTATTTCATAAAAATTGATTTTTATTTTTACAACGATGATTAATATTAAAATAATTTCTACCACTTCTGTATTTTCAGTTTGGAAAAATGGATTCGATATTTGGAATCATGATATTCAAATTGTGTAAATAGATTACTTTTATTTTCAGACATATAGAATATTTACTTTAGTAAATATTTTATTTATTGTGGTTAAAGTGGTAAATCTAGTAAATAAGGTGAAAAAATATTATAATTATCCTATCATGTTTCCTAACCCTATTTTATGATACATTCCTAACCATGGTTATCCTAGGGTCTATTTGGGGACTCCATGGAGCCACTTGGGAGTGATGATGACATTTTATATTAAATAATCTTAAGTAAAGACCAAAATAACAAAAGAAAATATATTTTAGTAAAACAATTTTTATATGAAGTTATATAATTGATCTATTGTACAATAAATATTAATTAAAAAGGTAAAATGATATCATACATCAAGATATTTTAAATATAATTTTTACACATAATGTAAAAAAATATATATATGACACAATAATAATACAATATTTTCTTTATTAATGAAACAATCAAATAAATGATATTGTAAATAATAAAATAAAAATAATTTGAATATTTTGATTACATACAAGAATTTTAAGGGTTAATATGACATGTTAGGGTTGATTAAATTAAATTTTTTCAGAGTAATCATATTGTTATGACTTTCTCAAAAACAAAATACCAAATAGTGTCAAAATTGACAGAAAAGATTTTAAAAACAATATTATATTATTAATTGATATAATATTTCTAAAAATAAAAAGATCTTTCAAAAGACTTATATAATGATATTTTCATCATTAATTAAACACTCGGGGTTCGTTGGGATGTTTATAGTATGCTTATTTATCATGTAATATAAAAATACAAAGAGACAAAGTAAATGTCAAACATATCATCTAAGAGTTAAATCTAAAAGGGAAAGTTAATATGGTAACATAAAACTATATAAAACCTATTTTTTTGATATATTTTAGACTCATACCATCTTTAGCGACAAAATAATTCATTTGGGAGCCATTATAAATGGAAAATGATTTTATTATAAATTAATATTTCTAGATTTCCCTAAAGTGACCCTTGCCTCTTTAACAAATGGGCACATTCCATTCTCCTAATTTCACACCTCGAAATAAATTTTTCTTGGCCAAACCCTGCCCAAATACCCCCCTAAATCCACTCCCTTCAACCTAGAAGCCTAACTTTTATAAAAAAATCCAACCTATGGAACCATTTTTAATAACTCAAAAGGAATCACCTGAAGAAGAGGTAAATATTTCACCACCACTTTTATGTTATTTTATTCTTCCATTTCTTAATTATTTATTGTTTTCATTCAAAAAAAATAACTCAAGTATCTTATAAATTCTGTTATGTTATTATAAAAATGGTACAACCATACTCATTATTATATCCATCCTATAAATGTCAAAGTCACCATACGTGCGTACATACGGCTTATCATCTCCACGTTGTGGTGCAGTTTGTTATTCAAGCACTTCAATATTTTGAGGGGTATAACAATGAGTATAACAGTTTTAAATAATAAATATGACATTTTAATTATTCAGTATATATGATATACCATCCAAATAAAAATGATTTCGCTATCATTGATATTCTCTGTCGTGCGTATGTACAGATTACCATCTCAACAAACTCGATGAGATTAATTTCCCCATCGTAACCTTTCAAGAATAATTTTCATTTGATTATTAAAAATAATGTTTAATAATGTAATATCATTTTGGATATGAATCAAATACATCATATCCATAAAAACATGGATTATGTAACCAAGCATATAAAGGAGAACGTGTCAGTTAACACCCAAAACGATGATACAACTGAAATATTATTAACAAATAAATATTAGATGATCATATTTGATATCATTTTTATGTATATAGTTTTTGTATAACTTAATAATAATGATTTAATTATTATACAGGTGGTTAAAGTACCCTCTACCAATGAAATGTACAAGGTAAGGGTTAATTTCAGAATCTCATTATTTTCCGTGATTGTTCTTATATAAGTATCTAATGGGACCTCTTTATCATTCACATCTGTCTTATATTAATAATGTATATCAAAACATTTTTATTATTTACAAGATTATGGGTTAAATTCAATTATTCCTGTATTTGACATTATATGTTATGAAATAAATATTTTCTTCATTTTCCAAACAAGGTAATTTATGAACTTTTTTACAAAATTAAGGTGAGAATTTTTTTAACTTATACGGCAGGTGTGGATATTAGCCACGGTTATAACATCGTCGAAACATCCCATACAAAAATGAATAACATATTATCAGAATAATTTTTTTCTTTTATAATTACATGAATTCTAAATTATTTCAAAATTGATAGAGATATTTCTCTCAAAAAGTTTTGATTTCATATATATCAACATACATTGATGAATTTAAGGTTATTTGTAGTTGATTTATTATGATTCAAACCATCCATATAGTATTTAAGATTTTGTGATATGTTTGACTGTGGATATGTTATTTTTAGACCCTTCAAGGATTATGGATAAATTATTTACATTTCATATGCCAGTTTTCAAATGATTGTTTATGTAAACATTAAACCTTTTTATATAAGGAATGCATTAGACTTAGTAAGTGATGGGTGGAGCCCACTATTTCTCCTATATTCCTCGGTAGGTCTCATGAGACAAACTAGTATCTTGTCACAAGGCCTTAAGAATATATTATTATTATTCTTGGCATAATGCCTCGACTATGTGGTTATGAAGTCTGGCATTATGAATTCGATTATTATGAAAGTGGCTATTGATATTGCATGTGATTATTCGAATAGTATAATATCCATGTGAATAATTAAATGGAATTATTTGATCTTATCATTTCCATATTATGCTGATGTTTAAGTTTAAAATACTTTTTTTAGTTGTATATGTTTCCTTAAACATTTATGCTTATTTACAAAAGTTTCTGCTTTATAGTTATCCTTACTGAGCATCTGAGCTCACCCCTTTTTATGTTTATTTTTACCAAGATATGGGTAAATATTTTATGGATGACCTATTGGGATAAGATAAAGATATAACTGGTTTCGAAATGGGAGAAAATGTTGATGATGTTTTTATTTTATAATGTAATTTAAAACATAGGAATTTATCTATTACTTCCAAGGCTACTAAACAGATCGGTCTTTCAGGACACGATTCCTTATATCATGCCAATGTTATGTAGTAATGCACCAAATATGTGTAACTGGGATCCGGGATTTACAATCATGGTATTTTATTTATAATTTTTGTGAAATTAAATAAGAAAATTTATTTATGACACAATGATGATGTAGTGATTAACTTATTAATATAATAATTAAATAAATGAAATTATAAATATTAAAATAAATAATATTTGAAATATTTGGTTCCATACACATATTTTATAGATAAATATCACATATTACAGATGTGTGAATACTTTAGTTCAGAAGGAATATTTTTTTGTATTTAACAAAAATCAATTAATTAATAGTGTCAAAATTGTCATAAATGAGTTTTTAAAACAAACACTTTTTAAATATAAGATATAATAGTCATAAAAATATAATATTTGTTCAAATGATGTAGATACTGTTAAAAATTTCAATAATATTAACTTTTTTATAGTATTGTCATTTAATTGAATCAATATTGACCATAGAGTACAAAAATACAAGAATAAATGATAAGAGTTAACTAATTTTACTAAGGGTCAAATCTAAAAGATAAGGGTACTTTAATCACATAAACATGTCTAAAACATATTTGTTGAGTGGATTTAGACACATAATAATAATATCCTATAAATAAATCACATTGGATACATTGTAATCGAAAAATAAATTTATAAAAAAAAATTTTCAAGACATTACTAAAGTGCCCCTCACCTCTCCTATAAGAGGGAACTTCTCCTTAACTTTTATTCAGACCTCCAAAGCCCTTCATCTTGAGAAAAAACTACAAAAATATATTCCCAAATTCAATAATTTCATCCTAAAGGCCAAACATAAGAAATAAAACCATTATAAAAAGAATTTTTGTGCATATAAAAAGGAGATACATGTAGAAGAGGTACTTGTTTTATCACCTCATTCACAATTATTTGCTTATTTTACATCCTATTTATTTATTGTTTCCAAATAAAATTAATAAATAAAGTATAATATATATACTGAGATGTTATTATAATTATGAGACAACATTATACCTCTTTTTATCCATCCAACGAATAACAATATCTCCATGCTTTCATATGTACGACTTATCTTCTCCACATCATGGTGTACTTTTTTATTCCACTCTAATTAATTTGGACTGATATAACGATAAATATAATGTATGTAAATAATCAATATAATTTTATTATTATAATTTATAACTAATAGACCACCTAATTACATACCATTTTACTATCTATGGAATGATATCGTCACTCATGTGTACGTAAGTCCAACCGTCTCCATGATGCAGTGAGATTCATTCTCCACATACACCATTAAAGAATGACAATTAAATTTTTATGATCAGAATATTATTAATTATGAAAATTATTTTATTCTATATAAGAAAAAAATATTTACAATTTTTATGATAATGACTTTCATGAAAAACATTCACAGTAAAATGAGGTAGTTAACACCAAAAAATGTTAATACTAAAATAATTTTAACAAAACTATATAAGATGATAATATATGATTTCATAAAAGATGATATAGTTATTTTATAATTTAATAACATAATTTAATAATTACATTGGAAGTTAATACACTCTCAACTACAGGAAATTACAATTTAATGGTTATTTTCACAATCTCTTTATTATCCTAGATTTCTTAAACATAAGTATCTACTAAACATCCTTATCATCCATGTCAATGTTTATTAAAATTTCATCAAAATATTTTCGACAAATATTTATTTTCATTTTTTCTATGATTAACTTTTTACAAAATGTTTTTAAAGGAATGTTTTCCTCATTTTCCAAATGAGGTACTATATGACCTTTCTAAAAAAATAATAAAAGGATGATTTTTTAACTTATACGACATGAGTGGCTATTCTCCTATATTATGTTATAGTATATCTTTGATGCATTCCTTACAAGATACCAATGTTATTTTCAAAATATTTTTTTTATTTTAAAAATTCCACCATGTTTACTTGATTTAAATTTCTAAAAAGGGATATTTCCCTAAAATGTTTTTAATGATTTTTTACATTATTTTTATTTATGTCACCATAATTTGTAGAATTTTGTGATTTTATGAAGTGAATTTATATTGATACTATAATCTATATTAAATTTAAGATTTTGTGATATGATTAACTATAGATGTAATATTTTTATGCAATTTATTATTTATGGCTAAAGTATTAACATTTAATATGCTAGTTCTAATATGAATTTTTATGTTATGTTTCAACCTTTTCATAAGAGGAATACATTGGACATAGTATGTGATGGGTGGTGACTACTACAACCCCTCGATGCATCGCTGTGTCTCATTAGACAAACAAGTGTCTTGGAATAAGTCCTTGAAAAAATATTTTTTGTATTGACTTGGCATAAGGCCTCAACGAAGGGGTTATGATGTTGGAAATTATAAATTCTATCATAATGAGATTAGTTATATATTTTACATGTGATTATTAAATTATAGAGTATCTATGTGAATATTCAAATTTCTTATTTTAATTTTTTACATACCATATTATGCTAAAGATATTGTTTTAAAAGTCATGTGATTTAGTTTCATCCCTTTTCTTATAATTTTATGATTTATATAGTTTTTGCTTCATTGTTTATACCTACTGAGAATTTTAGATCACCCTATTCCTATGTTGTATATTAAAAGGATTCCAATAAGTGTTTATGAATTGTTACGTGGGGTTAAAGTTGGGGAATAATGGATTTCTCAAAGGATTATATGTGTTGTATTTTATGTTAAAAATTGTAATGTAACATTCATGTATGTATTCAATTTTCCAAGACTACAAAACTAATCATCCCTTTAGGGAATGATTCCATGTATTAATTACAATGTATTAAAATAACGCATCATCTCTAGGTAACATGGGTCGGGGTGTTACAATAGTTATTCCATTTACATAATTCAAATATAATTTAATCAAGACCACTTGAAACACTATGTATATGAACCTCCAGGATTATTTCTTATTAGTATTAGTTGGTATTGACTAATTTCCATGAATACTATTTAGAAACTGGTCAATGAATATTAGAGAAAGAATATAACGGTGCAATGATGACATCCTCATATGAACTCTCATCGTGTAATATAATCCATCCATCGCAATATCTCAGCAAGTAGGTTATGTGATAGTGTCATAAACCTATGTTCTTAACATGTCATTAATTGAATACCATAAATAAAATCTTCATTAAACTTTGGGAATATAATTTAGAGTGATTTTCCTATTTAAATAAATGATACAATATATAAAAATCCATAGATGAAATGGAAAAATCCTTCCTCGACTTATCCAATAATAACATGTCATTCGTGATGCACTCAACATACCTTACATACAACCAACATATGACATGAAGGGTTTTGTGAGAAAATCATAGTTCACAAATAATAACACATATTAATTATAATATTATAGTTTTAGGACCATTACACATGGTCACAAAGGGGAATTTCTGATGAAACCAATACATGAGGAATTCCTACTTGGGGGTCTATTCTAATAATCTCCGGTATTGGAGATTGCAAAGTGAGAACTTACTAAGAAAAATCCTCTTCTTTTTATGAGTTCTAAAACCTAATTCTATTTATACTATGTTTCCCATCATAGTTTTTCGTGCTACCGTAGAACTATATTTAATTATAATGTAAAATCATTTTGAGGTTATAATAATTTTAGGGAACTACTATAATCTTATTAATGCGACAAATACTCTAGGACATTATTATATTTTAGTCATGTAGAACAATGAAAAATATTTAATAATATGTTTAATATTTAAATACATTCAATATTCATGTATTCAATGTAAAATGTTTTGGTTATTGGACACCAACTCCAATAAAAAATGATAGACCATGTTCCCCACTGAAGGCATTAAATTTTTTTAGATTTAGTCGACATCAATATTACAAGGAAATAAATCTGGGTAAAGATACTCCCGCTCTCTATTTTCTTATTTATTTTCCTAAATGTCCAAATTCCCCCAATTTTAGATAAATCATTCAAGCAATAATATAGAATAGTTCACTTTAACAAAGTCTGGAGTTCTATGTAGCTTATTGATCTAATTAATTTTATTTATCTAATCCTCTAATTCTTATAAATAATTATTTTATAGAAATAGAGGGGATTATTCTAGTGAAATTATTATTCTTTAATTCTTCTCAAGGCCTATATCATATTCTACCAAATTGAGTGGGTATAGAAACCATGCTAAGTCTCATAGCCCAAACAACCCAAACATCAACCTTAATTAGATTTTGATCAACTGGTAGATCAGAACAAGGGATGTTATCCACAAAAACCTTTGGAGGATTCTTAGGTCTCTTTTGTGGGGACATAATGATAAATAATATTAATAAAAGAAATGAAACCAATAATTCATCATAAATTTAAACCAATATTTTTTTTGAAAACTTCTATAATAATTCCCAAATAAGAGAGTCCCCGAAAATTACAACCCTCTATGTAACCGAGTATGGATGAAATGTTTTTTTCCCATGAACCCTATCCAAAAGAAAGGGTAAAACAAATCCCAAAATGAAGGCCACATATAAAAAATCCCCTGGAAACTCAAGGTATGATAACATCAGTGGTATATTGAATCACCTTTTAACTTATAAATTGTGTCTCAACAATCCTATCTTCGTTCTCTCCTAACTTCCAAAATAATTTATATCCCAAACCAATATCATTTTGACCATTTTGTATGAACCAAATAGTCCACCACTCAACCGAGAGCCCAATCTATCACGTGGCAAGGCTCAGAGGTTGTTCCTGATCACCAATTTTTAGAAACTATGTTATAAGAATAAAAAACTCATTTTTGGGTGATTTTATGAATAAAATACAAATTATATATAAAATAAATCATAATGGACATAATCAAAATATATAAGAAAAATAAATAAAAATTTATGAATTGAATAAATGAACATCATAAATCATATAAAAAAATGGATAGGATTTCAATGGTCTATACACAAAAGGGTCCCAAAAATATAACAAAAACTCAAAATGGAAACCAAAATGAACTTACCCATTTCTATGTTACGCGAGGGCCAACCTCTAACTATGTCACCACCATCACCAAACCACTATAAACAAATGTATCCACCACATACACATGACACCTTTCTATTAAGTTAGTCTAAAAAACAACGTTTATATACACCTATTGGGTGGCCGCATGATGTGGGAAAAAGATCATAGTATCTTCCCACCAATCATTCTATGAATGACCAATGTTTGTCAAAAGTTTACATGATTGTTTGGAAACAATTTTACTAGAAAAAATTCATTTGAAATTAATAAAAGTAAAGGATTAATCAATAAGTAAGACATCCAAACCTAGAAAATTGGGAATCCAAAATATAACCAAGATTGTGCCTCATCTTATGATATATATACTCTCAGTGATTAAACCAATGATAACCATTATCATGAATGTTCTTCTAGGGAGGAGGAATACAAAGTCCTAGTTGTAACTATATCAATAGAACAGTTTGTTTTGTTAATTCTATGCAATACTCTAAAGGGTATATAGATTGAACCTTTTCATACTATACATTCCTTGGTCATGTGACCTTTGTACTATGGGTTTCCATGTTCTTTAAGAAATTTTAATCACTTCAATTTCCATGCCTAAATCCCATTATAAAAATAGAAATTCACACCTAATTGAACTTCTATATATATGGAAAACGCTTTGAAATCAACCAAAAACACCAACATAATTCATAAAATACCTATTTGTTGTCAAAAGAATTTAATTTTTTTCATAAATCTCAAAGAATATCTAGTTTTCAAAACAATGGAAAATTTTGATATTAAGTAAAATTAACACTTGAAAATAGTGGAAACCAAGTTGAATCAATAAGAAATAGATAAGGAATTCCCTATGTAAGAAAATGGAATATATAAACATAATGGTCTACACCATAAGATTTAGATTAAAATAGACCTAGTTCATCATGTCCATAGAGAAGAAATATAATTAAGAAAGAAGGGGGAGGATGACAAATGAGTGATGATGCCATCCTTACATGATTAAAACATGAAAAAATTAATGAAGAATCCATTTGAAATAAACCCAATGAAAATAGGAGGAATATGGTTGGTGCATTTAGGGATCAATGGTTGAGTTAGAGGATATAAATAAGAGTTATTCCTTAAATAATCATAAGTGGAAGAGTAATAAATTTTCATTTTTTAACCAGGAAAAAAGGTTTATTGAGTGAACGTACGGTTATTGATTTGGACCACACCACATTGATTGGTTCATGGCATGACCAAGTGGTTCATTCCATGAAACAACTCCCATGATAAATAGGTCCACTACAAAAACTATTAATGGCATGATATCCCTTGGTCACACCATGATTAGATTATTATTTTCCAATGGGTCAAAAATATCCGAGAATAAGAGAGGAATAGAAGAAAAGTTAAAAATTAAAATGAAATAATGTTTCATCCATAAAATCAATGTCATGGGTGTAAAAATATCCAAACATTCATTGTACTAACAATGATATGTAATATATACATACATGCACATGATTCATGACTATCTACTCATGAGCATTATTTAGTAAACGTGTGAAGTGAATGTCAATCCATCTCATAGATATGAGACAACGATTTTTAGTTTTCTAATATAACTGAATTTACATGCCAAAAAACTAATTTACAATATTTGACTACAATTTATGTGTGGTTCATTTAACTAAAAAACCCTGAATAAGAATACCCAGAATAAATTCCATATCCTCTAGGGTGATGGTCATCTCTCCAATCAAAAATATGTTGGTTTTAATCTTAGGTATCCTTATATTGGTAATGTAAATAATGATATTATTATATTTTTTTGTAAAATCAGATACAATTAGGAAAACAACAAATATGTCATTCGTATTAGATAACAACACGTGGATGTGGAATGTGATGGTAGTGGTGTGCACAAGTTACCTTGACCAGTCAAACCACACTACATGATAAAAACTCTTGTGAGACATGTCTATTATACATAGTGAGTATATTATCTTCCTCAATATACATGAATAATTATTTTATAACTATTAATTAAGAAAAATCTTAAATAAAATGTTATATTTTGTAAAATGTAATATATAAGAGTTATATTATTTATAAAATAAGTACCCTATAAAAACATACTTTATATTATAATTTTAGTATTTTCATATGGTTTATTTTCATGTTTATTAGTAATATAATTGTTTCTTCCACCTTAATATTTAATATATATATATATATATATCCATATCGCAAGACCTATAAAGTTTTTTGAAATCCAACACATTATACAAAAGTGTCTAAATGAGCCTCCCATGTTCAAATAAATATAAATATTTTAAATACTTAAGACTTTATATAATGTTAATATAATAAATTTTCAACATTGATAATGAGAACTCATTCTAAAAATAATTAGGAATTTCTTCATGTTATGACCATCCCCATGATATATGATGTATCATAGAAATTACCCTTGTTTTCTTATCAAGTCCATATCAATATGAATTCTAGAATACATCGGGATGCCTCATTATAGAAACTTATTGTTTTTAGAGTATCAATATAAAATGTTTTTTACTATTGAAAATTGTGAAAAATAAAAAATAGGCTTCCAAATTGTAATATAGAAGTTATAAATGATTTGAATATTTTACAATAGACTAACATGTGGTTCCCACAATAAGTTTACTAACACACTCTCAATTATTTTATTCATTCATGGAAAACATAATTCTTGAAAATTGCTAGAGTAATAATTCTTTTGGTCATGTAATACCAATAATTCATGAATGATGCTACCTGTATTGGGATAATGAAACATTTTCACTTCTAATTGACTTGAACCTAGATTAAACAACCAAACTAAAAAAGAATATGTTTGTTGAATGTTCCTATGAATCGCCTACTAAATTTGTTTTCCATATCACAATACCTAATGAGTATTGTGAACAACCTATCTTTGTTATTCAATGAATCCCTTCACACAATGATAAACATTATCTCAAAATAATATTTTTATAGGTAAATTGTGAAACCCCTTGAAGACTCCATTATTGTAGTCCACAATAATTGTGGTTATGTTTCATTACCTATTCCCCCATCACATGAAAATGTCTTATTCTATTTTGGAATTAATTTATTTAATCGATAAAATCCTTAATTATCCTTCAAAATTACTTCTAATGGTTTCTCAAACATTCACTAATCAGACTCATATTCTAATCCAATGTGATAATATTAAAAAAATTAATATTATTATTGTATTATCATAATAAAAAAATAAGTAACTGATTATGGACATAGCTTTGTGATGACCTTATTCATAGATTTATCATTAAAATTGTTTCACTCATTACTGAATATATGTCCAATGCAGTATTACTGATATTCCTTTACGAATCTCCACATAACACAATATATATTGATTGCCTCCTTGGATATGTAGTGATGGAAAATATCAAATATACACATTAAATACTAGTGAAATGGTTGTTAATAAGATCAAAAAACAAAACACCTCTGTGAGACATTATTTTCTATCTCCATTATAAAAAATGCATGTGAAATTGGTCTATGATTATCATGTTGGGTTGTCGCAATCAGATAAAACATCAATGCAATTCCTACAGAGAAACATTCCATCAAACTATATAAATTTATCCCGGAAATGAAATAATTTAACACCATAAATGAATATCCAAAAAACTAAAAAAATAAATATGATATGGATCAACTTATTGATCATGAGGAACCCGTCCATTCATGTTGTGGTGGAATAGAATTTGGTTGTTTTCACATGGTATTTATAGTTATTAATGAATCAAATAATAAGAGTCATATCAATCACTATTTGCCTAAATATTTCCTTTTATTTCACCCACCATGCATATCAAAATGAAATTTTATAGCCAATTATTTTTCATATCCTCTCATACCCAAGGGTATCATGCACATCATGGTAGGTCTTGATCATCTCAACAATATAAACTGACACAAATTACCTACCTACTGATGTTGGATCCATTTACCAGTTAGGGAACATAAAATAAGAAATACCTAAATATTAAAAATTCTCAACCCTCTAAGAGTTATGTCAATAATTTACCTCCAGAAAAATCAAAAATAATTTCTATTGTAGTTACACCATATGACATATTTTGTCGATTTGGACTCCTCTACTACATATATCTACAATACCAATATATATTAAATTGTTTCAATAAAAATTAAAGAACATTTTTCTTTTGAACATATAATTCATTGTATAAAGTTTTCTATATTGAAAATAATATCCAATTTACTTCAAGAAACATAATTGATAGTGTAATAATATTACAACCCCATTCAAGAAAATGTTTTTATATTTTGACCAAGATCTGATCAATGGTGAATGATTTATCTTTCATTAATCCTAGTGTACAACCATTCTATTTCCAGAATAATATTCTTAGAATTAATTATCTGCCTTATAATAACCACTATTTTATCTTTGAATTTCATCATTAGACCCATTTTAATCATCAAATTACTTATTCCTCATATTCATGTTAATGACACGATTTTCTTCTTCTACATAATATATAAATGTCACAAAATCATCAGATAGAACATAATTGATGACTCTTGTACGGTTGGGACATTGTATAATAGTGGGATTTTATTAGATGCAAAAATTATTTACATATAACTCAGTAAAACTATTATTAGGTTGACTATTAAATAATGTAGTTTCTTACAACAAGTCCCCAATATAATGTAATAAAAAAGCTATATTCCATGTCCATTCCTTATATTTATAATTATTATATCTAATAGACTAGTTCTGTTCATCAGGATTTAGATTTAACTAACAATGAATCCTTTTATTTTGTTATCATAAGGTAACATGATCTGATATGATATCCACTTACATTGGTTATTGTTGGAAAAAAATCCCTCAAGGTAACGCTAAATTGTTTTTGGGTTAACTGTGTTTGTTGAAAAAGCCAGTTTCCATGTATAGCATTGTATTCCCATGTAGATTTTTGAAACATTGTGTTGAAAATGATCCAAGAAAACGGAAATGATGCTCTAGAGGCAGAAAAAAATTTATACACGATAGAACCATTTCCAAAAGTATTCTGATTTTTTTGTATTAAATATGTAGAATGGAGAAATATTTTATTTCTGGAAAATTGAGTCATGTGAATGATTGAATGAGAAAATAAATATTTCACACATGTGGAGTTCTAGGTTCATTACATAAAAATATTGAAGATTAATGAATCATGAAAATTATTGGTTTTTGTGCGAAAGGTTTTTTGTGCGTGTCCGAAAATTAAATATGATGTGAACTATTTGAAAGAGGCTTAGGTGCCCAATGCAACATCAAAAATTGTTTTACTCACCCAGAGGATATATTATGTGCAAAGAGAATGATTCTTTATGATCTTATGTATATAGATGTCTGAGCCTATAATGGGATGACTACCCCTCTCATTTGAGAATATGAACTCTTATAGGAAATTAGGGCTCTCAATGACGTAGTAATTCTCTAAAAATCGTGGTTTTTAAAAGAATAATGTTTCATATAAGAATATATTTTAACATAAAACATAAAAATTTCTTGAATGTTGTTTTTCTACAATAATTAAAAATGTGGCACCTAAAGTGATAATGTTTCACGCAATGCATTCAATGGTTGTATGAAAGATTGAAGTTAACCAGTAATTTTGTGGAAAATGGATATTAATCAAGTGGATGAAATTGGTACTCAATGATACACTAAATGAGGTGTAAAAATATTTATTAGAGTATTAAAAGGATGATATTATAAATAATCAATGTTCAAACTTCAATTGAGATATTTGTGAATGTTCAAATTGTGAATGGTTGTAAACTAGGAGTGATAATTAGTCCTCTTTGATCATTGTATACAACAATATGCTTTTATTTGATTTGGTAAATTAAAACATTTTCATTTTATTATCTTTGGATGTAGCCTAGTGTGAATGAAAAATGTAAATTTCTTTTCCTTGTGCACGATTTATGTTATTTTCATAGAGTTTAACATGAAAGAGATAAATGATCATTTTTTTTAATAGAAAAACAAAATCTAAAAGGTTCATTTTTTTAATCTGTCATAGCCTGATTCACCCCCACCCTCTTATGGTATTTAACCTAGTTGGGATAATATTTATCTATTATATGACGCTCCTTGATCAGTTTGAATAAGTTCACCATTGTAGGATGAATATTTATACAAGGTTGTCTATGTGAAAAAATTACTTGTGATCATGATTCAAAAAGATTAAAAAATAATCACTATATGGAATAATCATGTAGGGTTAAAAATGGAATAATATGACTTTATATGTAGAATAATTGTGTAAAATTATTTCATAGTGCAATAATATAATTTGAAAATATTTATTGAGTTAAATGTTTTGTAAAGAGAATGTGACTTTATTAATTATTAACCATTATGAGTGAAAACAAATGTATGAAATTAGGCATATTGATTGTGCATTGAGCGGTGATTGATTTAATATTCAACCTACCGAGTTTTGGGTTATTACCCAGAGCTACATCTAAACGTGACAACACACCAACAATTTTTTAGAAGGACTGGGATGTTGTTTCTCATTATACCTAATGATCACACATTATTAATTGATTGGTAATTAATTAATTAATATAATCTAAGTTGAATTTGAATGAAGATAATAATATCTTCTGAGACTATCAAATGAGGTGTGTTGTTAAGATCATTCTTTGCGAACTCATTGGAGATTGAGTTAATACACAAATTTCATTTTTATGGTTATTACACATATGTTAATCAAATTTAGATCCTTCATCCACTTGTTTGTACTCAAAAAAGGATGTCATTGTTCAAAAAATAAAACAATAATTTCTATAATAATAGATGTGTAATTGATTAATAAATATAAACCAAATATTATTTGAAATAACCAAATCATATCCTCCAAGAGTATCACACCTGGGGTATATTTAGTCTCATTCATTGTGAACTAAGTGAATATTAAGTTAATACCCAACCAGTCTTTTCTAGGATTATTACCTCTAGGTTCATGTGATCCAAAGACTGAATCCACATATTTGTACATATACAAGGATTTCTTTTCATGGAAAACCACACAATAATTAAACTATTAATTGATTGATAATTAATTTACTTATATGTACATCAAATTTTAATTATTAATAATTATTAATAACTATAACATTTATTACTAATTATTATTTACTATTAATAATTATTTTCAACAATAATTATTATTAATTATTTATTATTATAAGTTATCTAGTTATTAATTATTATTATTATTATCAATTTCTTAATAATAATTTTTTCCTACTTATATCATTGTTCTGTTTAATCATTCATTTAATATATTTCATTAGGATTGGTTTTAGCCATCTCATAAACTATTCAGAATAATTATTTATTTTATTAATAATTGAGTAATAATTACAATTAATTTATAACTATACATTATTACTTGTTATTTAATTTATATGATTAATTATTTTGAAATAATTATTAATTGGTACCAAAATAATAATTTTGAATATTATAAACTAATATTATAATAATAATTATTCATATTTTCTAATTAATTAATTATTAATTTAAAAAAAATACTAAATGTTAATTATTATTAACTACTAAGTGATATTAATTAAAAAATAATTCATAGTAAGTATTAAATTTGTGATTAAGGAAAATTTGTAATTAAATAATGATTATTAATAATTTAATGCTTATTATTCATTAAATAATGATTAATTACTAACAATTATCAACTATTACCCACAGATTAAATCAAAATAATCAAAAATCAAGAAAAATAAATAACATTAATATAAACATATAATGAAACAACTACATAAAAACCCAAAATATACTCAAAACACAGATAAAATAAATCTTTTACAATTTTTGACGCCATCAAATCTATCACAAGAGAGCTGCAACACACTTTAACAAAATCATTAAAATTGGGAATAAAATTGGGAGAATAGAGGGATATTTTGATCATTTGAAGATATGGAAGGGGATTTGGTTTTATAGGGGTGGAGCCAAAGGTGTTAAAGTGTCTAATTCCTTCTGTGTTTTATTCCATGGAAGGTGTTATCATCTCAAACGACTTTTGGTAAATATAATGTAATATACATTGGGTGATTCAGTGGGTTTTCCAAGTCATTAATTTGATCCAAATTCATTGATTCCCTCAAATACATTCAGTTCTGGTAATCAATGCATTTATAACCCTTTAAAAAGTATAATCATTTATATTATTTTTAAAGCAATATCCTATATAAAAAATTTGGTTAGGATCTTCAAAACCACTCATCTTTACTCAACTATGTACCACCTCTATAGAAAAAAATATCTTGTATGCAACTCCTAGTAAAACATTCTCTTCTTAATGTTAAGATTCTTATTTATTCATTACTATCCTTTATCAATTCTCAAAAGACACTTGTAATCGGGAGGATTTTGTCAGAGCTACCTAATAATGTAGATAAATTAATCCTTTATCAAAGCTAATTTTTTTTGGTAAAGCTTCCATTTAGCAACACTTTAATTTTCACTGAGAAAAGCCTCCCTTTTAATAGTTCCAATAAAGAGCAGAGAAAGGACATCAAGAATAATTTAATTTACACATACATATTTTCATATTTGTAAATATGATTTAAATAAACATAAGAATATATATATATATATATATATATATATATGTAAATATAATAAATAAATATGATTTATAAAACTATATTATGAAAAAGATATATTTATCAATCTTATTCTCACATTTTTTGTTCTAATTTTATTACAAATTTATATTAATCAATAAAAACAATTAATTATATATTTTGATAAATTAATACAAATATTTCAATATAAATAAAATATATTAAACAATTAGAACAATTATATAAAAATATACATGAATATATTTTTATTTAAATTTAGTTCATTTTAGAATCTATATATTTATATTTATATTAAATAATTTAAATTATATATATATATTTTTATGTATGTGTATTCATGTGTATGTATGTGGATGTATGTGTACATTTTCATGTGAATGTATCTATGTGTATGTTAGTGTATGTATGCATATATATGTGTATGTTTTTGTTGAATGTGTATAATATTGTTGTGTGTGCATATGTGTATGTATATGTGTATTTATATAGATGTATGTGTTTTTAATGTGTACATTTATATGTATGTGTGTGTCTGTGCATGTTTGTGGGAATGTATGTGTATGTAAATGTATTTATGTTTGTGTATGTGTTTGTGTTTGTGTAAGTGTATGTGTATGTGTATGTGTATATGTATGTGTATGTGTATGTGTATGTGTATGTGTATGTGTATGTGTATGTGTATGTGTATGTGTATGTGTATGTGTATGTGTATGTGTATGTGTATGTTTATGTGTATGTGTATCTGTAAGTGTGTGTGTATGTGTATATATGTGTATGTGTATGTCTATGCATATGTATGTGAGTATGTAATGTGTAAGTCTCTATATATGTATATTTATATATCATTATATAATTAGATAAGTCATTTTTTTTAATTTAACATTCCACATTACATTATATGTATATATATATACACATTTCCAGACACACAATCACATGAAAAGTCATTTATCTTTTCAAAAGTAAATAAAAAAATTATATGTACATATCTAGAGTTAATTTTTTGTGATTTTTTCAATTTTTAATATTTATTTATACAATACTGGATGGAGGAAAGGTAGAGTCTATGCCTAATGACCCATGGCGATTAGGTTTTCCCAGGGCACCCTAGATTCCTAAATCTTCACCTGAATGTCGTGATTCATCCAATTCCATTGTTGAGGTTGTCTTTTTCAAAGAAGGTCAAAGAGATAGATAAGGTATGATTAGAGGGTGGCCAGTTTTTCATTGGTGTTTTAGGAGGATCATTCCCCACCCTCAGGAGTCGTGCTTCAAATCAAATTATCAGGAAGGCTTCCATTGTGCATGTACAAGCATTAGATTATTTAATCTCTGAAATGATTGATGTATATAAGTAATATATTATTGCGCATATTTCTTTGGCGAATGGTTCGAAACCCATGGATGTTTTTGATCATGTCTCATGATTTGCATATTTATTGACTTCACAATTTTTATGTGTTTCTCAAATTAATGTGGATTCTTCCTCCTTTTATTCCCATCAGGTGATCTGAAAGGAAGATCCTCGAGTACAGGGTTATTAAATCTAAAGCTTGGCACCCTGTATATTCATGATTGGAAGTTAGACATCATTCTAACTGAATTGAAGGATAGTTGTGTGCAGGTTTTGACAAAAATTCATTGTCTTAATTTTTTATTATGGTATATTGAAATTCTATATGATATCACGTCTATGATTGGAATTCAAATTCGGATGGAAAATTCCATTAAAATGGTGAGTTTTGGTAATTTTTCATGAGTTTTGGTGAAAGTTGGAATTATTTATACCTTGACTGACCAGGTGGTTCCTTTCATTCAACAAGATGAAAATTACTCTTAGAATTGATCTTGATAAAACACCCATGTTTTTTGACTTTTATAGAATTATTGTTTATTCATAGTCCATGTGTGCAAGGGAACGAGTATGTTCTAATTTTCAATATTCAAGATCATGAATTGATGGACTTTCAGAAAATAAGAAAATAGGTTACTGTGAAAAAAACATGAGGCTTAGACCCAGAATCAAGTGGAATATAATGCTAGGATTGTTTATTTATTTAGAGATTCAAATTCTCCAAGAGGACTGATATATTGTTTTGGAGGGTCTTCTTAGGTGAACTAAATGTCCCATCCTGAATTCCTACTAAAATATGGATATAGAAATTTTTCTATTATTAGATATTTTGTCTTCAATTGCCTCTACATCATCTTCACCACCACCTTCTCCAATAAAGTTGGATAATGATTTGATTAAATATTAGTTTATAGAATAATTATAAAATTCCTTAGGTTATTTTAGTACTTATCAAGAACATATTTTACATATACGTCTTGATGGAGAATATATTCCTCAATTCATAAAATAGTATGATGGTGATCTCAGACAAGATAAGGAAGTAATAAAAATGGCTATCCAATATTCTTCTTCAAGGATCCATACTAAACATGATATGTTAGACAAATTGAAGTCTCATTTTGAGAACTAGAAGATCCAACCAGTGAAAAGTTCCTTCAATGAACAGGTGAGTTAGTTAAAGGTCCTCAGTCTATCACTTCATATATTTAGAGATGAAAATGTATATTTATTTAATGCAATGGAAGGGGTTGGGTCCATTTTTATGGAAATTATTAGTCTTCTGAAACCTTACCTCAATTTCCATCAAACCACTGTTATTTCTCAAGTGGTCATTTTTATTTCTTCAGTTCTTTCAACCACAACCATTAAGACTGTTCATTATAGGCCTTATCTAATCTCTCAGTCAACTAGTATTATGCCTCCAGCACTTCAATAATTGAGTTTTTCACAAGTTTAGAATATTAGAAAAATCAAACCGGTTATTATAAAAGAATAAATTCCTTCTTCTACAACTCTACCATATATTACAACCTTTTATCCAACATATTATTGAATAGTCTCTTCTCAAGATTATAAAATTCACCGTTCAATAAAAAATGTAATGGATAAAGCTGCTTATCCGTCCACCTCTAAGGATTGAATCTGTTTTTCGT
This sequence comes from Viscum album, assembly GCA_963277665.1. Taxonomy (NCBI): domain Eukaryota; kingdom Viridiplantae; phylum Streptophyta; class Magnoliopsida; order Santalales; family Viscaceae; genus Viscum; species Viscum album. Next base: position 337,098,575 of record OY728139.1, on the reverse strand, counting down.
GATATATCTTTAATAAGAATCTTACACCTTCTTACATTCATATTTATCTTATATATTATTACTAATAAGTAAATGGACTTCATTTTTATTGTTTTCCTTTATGTTATTTTTTCAATTTTGTTATCTTGTGATAATACCAAAGTGGGAGATAATATTGAATTTAAGTTATCATCATATTAATCTCTAAATATGATATATTTCTACTAATTGTTGAATACTTTTTCAGTACATGCTTTATAAATGCCAGGTTTCATGATAATCAAAAATGGGGATAATGTTAGAACCTCCTTGGATGGAGTGTTTTTGATATCTGTTATTTTAATGATTAAAAACACTGATTCATTTATTATAAATGTTTCAAATATTGTATGATATAAATTTATATGAACATAATACTTAAATAATATTCCTATTATATGTTATGGAATGATATTGTTCAGCTTCTAGTCATAGTTACCTCTAGAGTTGAGTCACCATTACCTCTAGGATGAAATACCTCAAAAATCAAGTCACCATTACCAACAGGATGAGTTACTGCCAAACTCAACTCATCATTACCCCTAGGATGTGCTACCACAAGACTCAATCACCATTACTTCTAGGATGATGTACCACAAAAAAGAAGTCACCATTACCACTAGAAAAGAGTCCCCTCTACTGTTAATGTAGTTACAGTCAATGTATTCACTGAAACATGTTGAGTCACCAATAACACTATTGTTACCATTGCAACATTAGATCATCAACATTAATGGTTAAATAAAAATATCTATTCCTAGATGGTTAGACATTGTCATTAAGAATTATTAAAATATTTCCTGAGGAATTTGGATCTCCTTCATCATGTGATTCAATATATTTGTGAAGTATCCATCACTCGTTATGATGATTCATTACTAATACAACAATTTCTTATGACCATTAAAAGTGTGAGATCAAATCTATGAACTCTCTTGAACATTTTTATTCAAATTCTATGATGACAAGAAACATAAGAGCACTAAACCAATTATCAATATTGATTGATAAAATAGATACTCACCATCATAAGTATTCCTACAGATTTCTATGATCCTCAGTTCTACCTCAATATTCAAGAACAAAGCAGAAACTCCTCACCATTGCTGATATGAGGATTATGAACATACAGAACAGATCAGAATAATATATTTCAATTTGTTCTATCTATTTTTCTTTTTTGTGTGTTGTTTTCCTATTATCCAATAAACACTATCTCCTACATATTCTTGGATAATACATTTTATTTTTTTCCTTCATCAACATGTTTCCAACTTAGTTTGTGGAAGATTTCCATATGTGACCTGTGATTTTCATTCATCCCACATATAACTATTGGAGATGATTTTTATCCTGAATAGCTTATAGTTGTAGACTGTATACCTAATCCAGTTTCTGTATTTGTTTGATTATATTTATAATCTGATTTATAGTAGTTGATTTCCAAGTGGAGTGGATTGGTTCTCAACTTGATTCTAAACCACTTATTTATTCTACTATGTCACATTGTTATTTGTTTTTGTCTATGTTTTTTTAAATAAATTTTTATTAACAAACCAAGAAATTTCACTTATAATTAATCTTATCAAGTGTTTATATATATCTCTATCCAGGAAAACTGTTCTCTAAATTTATGTTATTTCTAATTCATCTTTTAACTGATATGTAATCACTCTTAAAGAAATAAGTAAATATGATATAACTTATATAGATCTTCTATTTTTATTAATTAGATAGTTTATTTAAACTGTATTTTATTGGGAATTCAATTCACCCCCTCTTGAACTACTCTCTCTGACCAACATGGTCTATTAAAATATTTCCATGAAAATTAAGATTTATGAGATAAATTTTGTAATAAAGAAGTATATAAGATTATAATGAAATTGGATATACAATCTATTAAAGAGTTGTGTGGTATGAGAAAGAAGACAAGACTTATGGTTGTCAAAAATATGAAAATTCTATTTGAAAAAATAATAGTCAAAGAGAAATCAAAAGTCAAATCAAGTGATAAAGAGTTTTTACTAAAAATAAATTCACACCTAAAGATTAGGAAGGGAATGATAATAAATATATATCAATCACAAGTCATAAAGTGTTATAATATGTAAAAAGGTTATAAAAAAATGAATAAAGTCAAATTTTGTGAATTTATGAAGTTCAAAAAACGACAATTGATGATGGAGTAAATATGAAAAATTGAGGAACATCATTCTTCCCAAGAAAGAATAAATTTTTAAAATAAAAAGGGGAATAAACAAAAATAATTATAATCACTTTATACATTCAAATAAAATAGATTCAGGGTTGAAAAAATATTCCTCATCCAAGATACTCTAATTAATGATTTGTTAGAAGATCCACCATATTCCAATAATAATTTTGTTAAGAATAAGTATTATTTTTTTAATTTGATAAATTGTAAATATAATATGTTGATGGGTATTATCAAAAATAAGTAAATTATTAGATATTTAAAAAACATTATTAAATATGGGCATCTAGAAATACCAATCAAAATTTGATGGATCTTGTTTAATTTTAGTTCTTCCATTATTGATTGGAAATATTATAATTGAGGGGAAATGATTATATGACCAAATATGGAGGAATAATAATTTCAATTAAATGTATTTGATTGTTTTTTCAAGTGACAAATGGTTCTTTATAATTATTGAATATCATTTTTACCATCCCTTAGGAAGTCAAGGGTTGAGTTAGTTCCAAATTGATTTGACTAAATAGGTAGCTTTATTTTCAAAATTAAAAACTTTTGTTTTATTTATTGGGCTATGATATATCTAATTATAGATGGCTAGTTTATAAATGTTTTATAAGATATTATTTACCTACCATTAATCATGGATATATTTGAGATCTTTAAAATTTGAATGAAATAAAATGAGAGAAGATTTTTTCAAATGATAAGTTTGATTATACCATTCATATATTATCTATTAAGATGATGAGTAAAAATATTTATCCTTTCCAATGGGATAAATTAAGTTAGGTAATATATTTATTTCTTTTCCATTTTATTTAAAAAATATAGAGAATAATATCATTGAATTTGGTTTGATGTATGTTTTTAATAAAAACCATAACATGGAATATTTTTTTGGCAATAGGATCTATATGTTGTGTTTATTTGTGATTTTTGTATTTTTAATAAAATATCAATTTAATGTTAAGATTTAATGTAAACGATAAGGTCTCAAGTAATTATGTGAGTGTCCACCCATAAATGATAATAAAGTAACTGTCATTTTATTTTCATAGAAAATGATAAGAAAAAAGGTCCCTAGATTAGTCGGATGTATAGATTACATGGACTAATTCATCCTTAAAATATATAAATGGTAATAATTATTCTTACAAGTGATAAAATAGAGAGAGTTATTGTCTCCAACAAACACTAATAAAGTTAAATAGATGGGAGAAGCAAGCTACTACACCTATACCAGATTTCTTGGATGACATTATTTAACAAGTGTTTAAGTGGTTCAATGTTTGTTGATAATAAATATATAGTTATGAAATATACATCTTAGAAATTCAAAATATATTATGTATTTTGGTATGTCATAAATAAATCATGGTTAAATATTCACATAGGAATACATAACAGGGATATTGAGAAGATAGAAACATTATTGTAAATACATTATATTGAATATTTAATACATTTAAATGCATCAAAATAGTATTTCTTGGGTTTTAAATTATAAAAATAACAAATTCAATTATTTTTTGTTGTTTTGAAGTGATTTCATTTGTGTGAGAAGGTCTGATAATTAATTGAATAAACATAGAAATCATTTCAAAAAATATGAAATTCCTTTTTTGGATCATGAATAATGATAAAAGAAATTTCCTCATGATCCAAGTGATTAGTTTATTTAGTTATCCAATCATATCATGTAGAATAACAAAAAAATGGAAAACATATCAGCACACAGTGTTGGATATTTGTGTTAATGTATAAGAATTCACGTATACGCAATATATTTGAGTATTATGAATGTGAATTGATTTACACATACGATATTTTTTATATATGGAACTAAATTGACTTGTGTGAAATATAATTAAGCAACCTGATCTTCCCCTAACATATTTTTTAAAGAGCATACGATAATTTGAGAAACATGAAAATTCAAAAGTGTAAAAGTCATATATTAGAGGTAAATTAGGGCATCTTATAAAGTATTATATCCATATAAGAGACATATGAAAGTAAAAAAAAGAAAAATTCCTAGGAAAAGAATATTTAGTAATGTATATGATATTAGAATTGGGGTAATTTTAAAAAGAATGGTCGTATAGAAAATGACTAATTGGTTCTATAATATACTATATGGATTGTCTGAAATTTGGGATTACCTTATTTATAGAATTGATGAGCTCATCTGATATTTGTAATGCATATAATATATTTGAATAATGTATAAAATTAATGTATTGTATGATATTATACTTCAAAAAAATTAGGAAATATCATATGGATCCTACATAATTAAAAATGAAAAATTTCTAGAATTGTATGATTCTAAAGAATGAAAATTTTAATGATTCTAGAGTCATTAAAACATGTTCAAAAACATAGAATCATTATTATTAGCAATGATCCAAGCACCAGATAAAGAAAGTTGAATGAGTCAATGAAGAGATTCTAATGGGTGAAATCTATGATTTTCAGACAAGCGAAATAGTTTCTAAAATTTTCATGAATAATGAGGATAAAAAAACATCAAATCATGGACTATTCATTAAGACATAAATCCATATTTATCAATATTCTATTATTTGAGATAAAGGATTAAGAGATGTTGTATGTCTGAGGATGAAAATGTGATCATTTTTTTAATTTTTCATGAGACTACTACACACAATGCAGATAAAATGTTTAATGAACAGAATCATAGATATCTTCGTAAGGGAAAAAATATGTTTTCTATATTGTGTATGTGATTTTTTTGAATGAAAGTATTTTTAATTTTGGAAATCTCATCTGACCCAATTTTTTGAATGATCATTCCTATAAATGAAGATAGAGAGAAATAAAAACTAAAATAAACACCTTATAAGAAATGTGTGTGTTCTTGTAAATTTACGAGAGAACTAAAACTCTCAAGGAAGAAGAAAAAACATATATAATGTTATAGTAATGAATAGGAGAATAAACTAATAAAATTTTATATCAAAAATATCAGTTGTGTGTTGAAGAAGATGAGAATAAAAATAGAGATCTAATGAAGATACTAATTTATTGTATTCTAATATTAATTACCATAGATTATGAGAGAAGAAGAAGAGTGTGAAAAAAGTGTAGACACATTTAGGGTTGTGGTGTATCTTCATTTATTTGATATTATTTTAACTAAATTTCATGATTTAGTTCAGCAAAAAAAATGGAAAGATTATTATAAGGGAGAAATCCATAAAAAATTTATAGTAGTTCGGTAATCGGATGTTCAAATAGTGGGATTTGAAATAGGTAAACCATATATATAACCGAACATTCAACAAACGGAATTTTAAGGGAAGAGTGGGGTATTGAAACACTGTATAGTTGCCTATGTTTATATTTCATGTTGAATAATGCAATAATAGATCAACAGTTCTATAGTGAAATGGATGGATGATCCCTAATATATGAAGCTAGTGAAATAAGTAGAATTTGTGTCACCATATATATAATGATCCTGGGATAACATTACAAAGGTGCATTGAATCATTGAAGAACATTTTTACTCTTTGATCCAAATGGTTTTCATGTCACAAGTTGTGAACATTGTAATTTTGGTGAAATAAAATTTTATAGTGTTATCTTATGTACATTGGATGAAATCAGAACCATGTTAAACCATTGTTCCATCGTTTTTCTTATTTTACATTTTCCTTTAATATTTTTTTCGTGTGAAATATTTAATGTGGTTATTTCGGTATAGCAATAATTCGGTTCTCCAATGCGCTGAACTTCTAGAGGATCCATGTTAGAGATCAATTTCTTCCTTTGTGATCAATCAGTGGATGAAATATTAGTTCTTAAAGACAAGTTGGATCCTCAAAAATTAGATTAAAATGTTTCATCACATTAAAAAGAGTAACACTAAATAAAAATGAATCATTATTTAGATGCCTTTCCATTTTAATTTTTGAATGTGTAAATGTGTCTGGTCAAGTAATTCAAAAAAGGAAATGTGAATGTGTATAGGTTAAATGGAATGGATATGTTTTATACATATATATATGGAATATTATCTAATAAAATATTATATGGATGTTCTATTAACATGAAATAATCCTATGAATGTGGTCTATAAAAAATGGGAGAACTTTGATAAAAAATATCATTGATTGTTTTGGATGATTCTAGAAACGAATTTTTATATTAACATCTATTAGAATCACAAATTGTAAAGTATTATGGAAACCTGGTTAAGTGTTTATGATGAAAAAATTATCAAATTCGGTACTATTTGAAGATAGATCAATGGAATATCATGTTGATGCTTTCAATACGATCTATAATAAGATAAAAATACTATATGTAATATTTGTTGATGATGTTGAAGATATTTTTTTATAGTCTTATTTTTCATAGTCCTGGGATGTGATGGGAAATTGAAGAGATACTATTACAATAATGATGAACATGTATTTATTGAAATATCAAATTTTAATTTTAATGAATAGATTTAGAGAATGGATGTATATGTATCTTATAATAATTAAATTAATGAAAATGGAAGAGGACATTCACCATAGAGAAGAAGTTGGAGATGTTTGAAGGAGAAATCAAGAGGGAGGAGTGAAGGAAAATTGACCATACCAATCGTTGTATGTTGTAATTTTGGAAATATATGGAAACTATATAAGATTTATCGTGGTCACAAAACTAGTGAAGATCTCTTTCTAAAAATTTAGGTTTTTTAAATATAGCTGCGGAAGAAAGAATCATTGTACGTTTTAGTGATAATTTTCCAATAGAATCCCATATTATTGATTTGATGATATATTTCCATTCTAAAAGAGAAATAAGATACAGGAAAATATATTTTTCAATTATTTTTTAGTAAATAAAATCTTCTTGAAGATAAATCAATTCATATTTTAGGATAGGGTGATGTAAAAATACAGCTATAGAATGGATAACATATTTAGTTAACAGATGTTTTATAAATCTCTGGCCTCTATAATAATGTTATTTTTAGTGGGTTCGTTATATTATTCTATCTTAGGGACAAAATTTCAAATGAGTTTTATATAATCACAAAGGTTTAACATATAATATCTAATGAGGTGGAATATGTAACCCTTTACATTACAAGAAAAATGGAATTATTCAGAATATATATATATATATATTATACTTTTAAATGATAATTTTTTTGGAACTATTGGTTAGGTTAGCTCAATTAAAATTGTAGTACCATTCTATAGGAATAAATATTGTAAATTTTTGGGGGTTTAGACACCAAAAGTTTGAAAAAATGTATACATGGGATGCAATTAAAGGCACCATTTAATCTTGGGAAAACAACCCCCCAAAACGATAAGACGTAACTTAAACATATTGATGTTGGTAAATATCCCCAATCAAGTCACACACAGGATCACTATGCATTTTGACATTTATTGATGATTCCATGAGTAATGTATGAGTTTATATCATGATGAATAATAGAAATTTTAATGAAACACATGTATAGTGGAATATAATTTCAAATGGGAAATTATATATAGGTTAAACTATCTAAGTTATAATAATGGTTATTTTTTCACTAGAAGGATTGCCACAAACTATATTATACACAGGGTAATCTGACCTGATGAAATGGTTACTAGAATGCTAAACTCACACTGCGTAAAAGAGATGATGAATTAGATATTGATGGAAATAGAATGAATCAGGAGGATTCACTATAAAATTACTAAATAAATATTTGAAGGTTTTTTTTATAAAGTCACATATTTGACTAATTGATGTCCCTTTTTAGATGAAGGGAAACATTTTTGAGAAGAGTGATGGTTCAGTAAAACATCACAACATCATAACAATATAATATTCGTTTTGGTATGTTATGTTCATGTGTATTTTAATGATAGACACAATCTTGATGAAAAGTCTCAAAAATGATTATTTATAGTGTATAATAATAAATAATTATTTTTTTTACTTCAGTAATATAAAAATATTATATATAGTAGAATCTAATATTTTCTCATCTGTTAGTAGGTTGTTTTGAAGGAACATAATTTCATAACCAAGGATGATGATAGAAAAGAATCATCTCATTTCAAATTTGAAATTTTAAGAATATATATAAGAGTTAAAATTACATAAATTTTAAGGGGTAGTAATTCAAATAGAAATAGAGAATTTAAAATGGAATTTTTAGATAGTATAATTTGATGTTCATATAGTATTCGAGTTACTAATATACCACAGATCTCAACAACTAGAAAATCCCAAGGTAAATAATCGATAAGTAAACTAATTGAAGTATTAAGACTGAAATAGTATAATTCTATATTGAATTATAATGATATACAAGGTTAAAATGAACACTTTATGTCTTTGAATCTAATCATTACTTCTTACTTTTAATTGACAGAGGATAACATGAAATCCCATAAGAGGAGGTCAATCTCAATTATTCTTATAAGTTGGAGCTTTCTATGAAGGTTGACTTAAAATTATTATATGTTAATAACACCTAGTAATTATCTGAAATATCATTCAGAAATAAGGATCTGTAAAATAAATGGATCATATGGTTAATAGAACAAACTAAAAAAATTTATGCATAAGGATAGGATTTTGAAAAAAGGATTCCAACAAAAGGAATGTATTGAATTTTCCAATTTATTTTCACATTTTTTTAAGTATACTACTATCATATTCGTCTTCATTTTGGTTAATTTTAGAATTATTTATCTTAAAAAAATGGAGGTGATCGTGAAATTTATTCAGGGGGATATAGAGGAATACATATAGATGATGTAACCAGATTGTTTTATTGAAAAATGAAATCATGAATTTATGCATAAATTCAAGAGTCTTTACATGGTGATGTAAGAATATAGGTAACAGAACTAGAAGATCAATTATTTATTTCAAGATCAGTGTTTCAGGTTGAGAAACTCATATCAATGTTTGTACTGAAAGAAGTTATAGGATGGTTATTAAATTTTCCTTCTCTTTCACGTGGACGATATAATTTTAGGTGGGTTGAATTATCAAATGATTTAGAGGTTGGATAAATATTTTTTATGAATATTTGAATTAGAAAATCTCAGTGATGTTAAATAGATCATGATAATTATTATTGAAAGGGATTAAATTTATAAAATCATGTTACTCTCATATAAGGAGTATATCATGAAATTCATTGAATATTTTGGTATGACTCGATGATAATCTCTTTCTACTCCAATTTATTGTAATTTAAAATTGGTTAAAGAGAAATTACCTCAAATAGAATATGATAAAAATAAAATCACTAAAATTTCATTAAATTTTTCCATTATAATCATAATGTATTTCGTGGTGTGAGGTCATCCAATTATTTCTCATTTAGTGGGACTTGTTAGCATGGTCATTGATGTTATGGGAAATGAACATTCTGAGGTCATGAAGTGGAATATTCGGTATCATAGAGGAATGATATATACTTCGATGTGATTTGGTCTGAAAAAACCACTACAATTGTATGATGATTTTCATTTTGGTGGATATTATGATACTCATAAGAGTAATTCTTATTATATCATTAATTAAAGTGGAATGACTATCATCTAGATTTAATGATTTCAACTAGTTATTTCTCCAACATCAACATAATCTGAATATATTTCAAAAACCAAATATGAAAAAAAATTATATGGTTGATTCATATTCCTAAACAATTCATAAAGGATTATGAAAATCGAAGACTTTACATTGATAATAAAATATCTACTCACTAGGTGAGTATTATTATTTTCCATGTGGGGACTATACATATTGACTAAAAGTACTATTAAATATGGATGTTATTTTAATATGGGGAGATAAATCTAGATATCATTAATGAAAAAAAAATCCATTATATATCATCACTAAAGTTGTAGTTCAAAAATGTCTAAGGAAACATTGTGCCTCCATGGGGTTGGGGTGGATGAAAATAATGGAGGATGAAATTTACTTCATTGATCAAAAGGTCTGGTTGTTTGTATGGATAGTTGCTAAGGGATTCTTCAATTAGTCTTAAAGTTTAATATTTTTAGATTTTGGATGTATCCTTACCTAACTAGTAATATTATACTACAAACATGTAACTCGGATCACAAAAAGAACTTGTTGGTAGGATGCTCAATAGAGAGTCAGTATACTGGAATTTCATTAAATTAGGTTACAGGAAGACTAGATAATGTGATCATTAATTGGTGAACCATGTCGAAAACTAAACCATTATTCAGATATTGTTTATACATAAGACAAAGTCATTGTAAAATTTTTCAATTATTGGTGATCACAATTCAATCTGATGAATGCTATATTGGATCAACTGATTTTCAGTGAAAATGAAGAATGACAAAAAATATTAAAATTTAGTGCATATGGTAAACCAAATGAGATCCTATATATAATGTAGGTCGGAAAAATTTACTTAGGTGTATCAAATAATATAGGGTAGTTCTTACTCATTGATTCAAGGGGCTGACAAGTCATAAGTTTTAAACATTGTGATTTTTGTGAAATTATATCTTATAGTGTTCTCCTATGGATATAGGATGAAAATACAAACCATGTAAAACCAATGTTATTTTTTATACTCATTTTACATTTCATTTTTTTTGTGTTCCAGATTTTATGTAGTGATTTTGGTTGTATAAACAGTTCCTTGTTCTAGTGAAATGAACATTGTGATGATCTATACTGTTGATTTTGTTCTAGATTTCTGATTTACTAATATTTGAAATACTAGTTATTGATGTTTGGGTATCATAATTATATATTTGTGTTTAAAGTAAATTTATGTTTAATATTATTATATTGGTATTTAATTTACAAAATAAATGTAAAATATATTTAATTTTTTTTGTAAAAAATACTGAGTGGTGTGAGGATAAAAATAAATTTTGAAGAAGTAGAAATAAATAAAGTAAAGAGACCCAATTTCTTATGTTGTATTTGTAATATTATAAATCATTCAAACTAATTTTTTTAATTGAGTTATCATATCAGTATTTTTTGCTATTGTGACAGCAATTTTCAATTTTACTGATCAACTTTAGATGGGGGGAGGAGCTTACAATACCAGTAGTAGATGAAGACTATGAGAAGTAGTATAAATATTCGTCCACATTTAAAATATAGTGAAGGCATAAAAACTATGTAATTTTGTGACCACACAGGTCTAAAATTGTTTGAAATATGATGGAGGATAATTTTTATCCAACCCAACATATTTTGATAATAAATATATATAGTTTAAAATATGTGACTCAGTGAGAGTTGACACAATATAGAGTAGTTTTCCAACATCATTGGAAACACTTATAAAAATTATTCATGGTATTCTCAATTAATATTTCAACATTTCATGTGTTTTAGTCCTAATGAGTTACATTTAAATAGGCCAATATATATGGATTAACTAGAAACAAGGGATTAAAAACCAAATGATTTAATCTCAAGATGGTATTATGTATTTGCTAAATAAATTTTACAATGCTTAATTCACCCCCCATGGTGTATTTTCACCAGTCCACTTGGTACAATAATGTTTAAATACTCTTCCAAATATTAAATGTTGGATTCTATCCCATGGAATATAAATGGGGTTTTGAAATAGATTTTAAATTAATACCTTACTTATATTCATGGAATTTTAAATCATATTTTCTATACTTAAAGAAGTTTATTTCCTAAAAAGTTTTATCATTAAATTTTAGAAATGGATAAATGCGTTATATTATTTTTCTACACGTTTCTCATTAGAAAAACATATTTTATACATTAAATATTAAACCAGTTTTTATGAGCTATTTTATTCCAGTAATTTCATGGACACTTTGGAAAAATATTAATGGACTTATTTAGCTCACACTACATAAAAAACTATGTTTTTGTATGTGTATGTTTGAGGTTCTCTGGTTTTTTTAAAATTTACTAGGTTGTTATATGAGTTTCAATATCATTTATCTTTTCCTTTTATAGAGGTTCTACATGTAGTGAGTGGCCATGGGATGCATTTATATGCTCATTCTAGAGCTCCTGTTGTTAATATTATTAGAATGTTTATGTATCATCCATTTCCACGAAAAAATCATTTATATTTTAAATTTCCTTTATATTGGGGCCTTTCGTTGTTTTACTATGATGTTTTATTTATATTTAAAATGTAAATATTATAGTTATATTTACTTATTCTCAATATTTTTATTTCCAGAATGCCATGTTTTTCTTATTTATTAATTTTTTTTCTCATTTTCATGGTAGTCTACTGTATGAATGTATATTGACAATAACCATAGTGAGTTGAACTAATTATTAATATATTATCTAATGGTGAAATCATTCACAGGGTTTGTGTTTTGTTAACAGGGTTATTATTTATATATCATGGAAAACATGAAATTGATTCAGAGATTATATTTATTTATGAAAGTTAACGATCAAAGTTGAAATAAGATAGTTTATTAGATATCCTCATGTTTTTTCCTTATACAAAATACTCTGATTCATCCTCTCTAAAACAATATTTTATTCTATAGTTCTGGGTTTTTTCTTATGAAACCGCATGCCTTTCCTTTTTCATAACCATTGGAATTCCCTAACTCTACATTACCCACTATTTTTATGCCTAGAAGATTTAACTTAAATAACCGAATCTATTTCTACCAAGGATATTCATAAAATATTTTGAATGTTGATTAGAAATAAAACACCCATATTTATTATTGTATCATTAATGAAGGTTATATATTATATTGAACCCCCATGAGATTTTATGAAACCAAAAACCCATATATCTATATGAATAATCTCTAAATTGTGGTCTATGTTTGTATTTACATTCATATAGATGGAAGCCTTCCATATTTTCCAAAGATTTCACTCTTCAAATACTCTATACATCATGCTTCTGTTTTTTAGTATGCCATTATCATTTAATTCTTTAAACCCTTTCTTAGTCAAGTGATCAATACATTCATACCACAATTATTCGAATCCAGAAGTTTTTTTCTAGAATGAATTACTCCTTCAGAAAGTATCATTAGTTATAATGTTCCATATTTTAATCCATTTACCACTACCCAGAAAACATGTGAAATCTTCCTTGCACCACTAACAATAGTCATATAAAATCTACATCATTAATCTATCAAACCAAAACCAAATTCTCCATAAACCTTTTTTTGTATTACACTTTATATAATTCCATCATGATTCCATTCTTGATCTAATATAACATTACCATTTCATTTAATCACAAGAGTATATCCATTTGTAAAATTAATATTTTCAAACAGTCCGTAAATATTGTTCCTTAAACTAGTACTATTGGATTTAAAGTGATAAAAATCCCCATAGTCTCATATCTAAGGCATAAGTATACCAGATGAATATATCTAGAGACCACATGTATCTTACAAAAAAATGTTTATGGATGCACATATAAAATAACTAAATAATGAATTTAATCTTCACTCACTTTAATATTTCATCATATGGAATTGTTTCACAAAATTCCTTTATAAGGTATGGAATTTGAATGAATTAATTTTTTTTTCTACTCTATTTATATTTCATGTGACTCTTTTGTGAAGTGGAATTCCACTACCTTCCATAATATATGAATTTTTAATAGATTCTTGGGTCTCTTTCCTCCGAATCTACTCATGTATAATTAGATCTCATACATCCAAAAATAATAATTCATTCTTTCTTCATTAGCTTTGTACTACATTTACCATCACATCACATAATTCCATGAGTGGTGAAAGTAATTACATTTCCCAATCTAAATCATTTAACATTACCATTAATTATTCCAACTAACTCTAATTCATATTTATGTCATTGACATGACCACCCCATATCTTTTCCTCAAACATTATCATATCAAATAGCCTACGGAATAAACAAACACATTTTAATTATCGATGGTTTCTTTATGAATATCAACAATAGTCTTCAAAAGACTTTAATATATATTCATTTCATGTTTGTTATATGTCACATTCTAGTCTTGTAACATCTTGATCAATTTTTTTTCATTCATTTGCAGTTATTATGTTGTTTTGTTTTTGGGGGTTCCAATCAACAAAATTTGTTAAACTGATAATGTAACCAAATATATGACCAGGGTTAACTCAAAATATAATGGGCCTAGAGACTCAATATTATTTTACTTTATGATTCTTTCTTCTATCTATGATTTCAAAGAATAACAAAAATTGAATGGGTTTTTTTGGGTTTTTCTTTTATAAAATAAAACAAAAAAATTTAAAATACAAATAGTTATTGAGAAGATAAAAATGGTATGAGTTGAATTAAAATGTTTTTAATCATAAATTAAAATTATTCTAAACAAATTAATCTAATTATTATATCTAATACCATGTATCTTAGTTTTTTTTCCATTGTCTTCTCAGGTTTGAGGAAAAAAATTAGATCATTCCACATCAAGAACGTTATTATCTTATTCATTTCAAGTTCAAAAGATGATTGATTGTAGTAAAAATGATTAGAGATAGAATGTTAATCACCTCACCAAATACTCTTTGTCATTATTTAATGAGAACAATGTATAGATTTTAGGAACTAACATTCAAAAAATCAATAACACAATCATGATTCTGCTCAAATAAACAACGATGGTTTGTTTCCTTATAACCATGGAATATGAGATCTCTAGGTACACCATATGGGTTTATAAAACAAGATGAAATGTGTGAGATATAAAAAAATAGTCAAATAAATAATTAAAAATGGAAATAACATTTACTTTGAAATTCATAAGGCTATAGAAGTTATCACACTATAATCGAATGGAGCTGAATACCCTAAAAATTAAGATATGTGAAGTATTTATAGAAACCAAAATTTTCCTCCCTCTATACATATGATTTTTTGTAAAAAAAATATTTAATAACATTCTCCCATATATGATAAACAATTTTAAGGATCTAGGGTCGTGATTGATGAAGTTAGGAATCTAAAATATTTTAGTTTTTTTCTATCATTACTCTCATGGTATCACTATTTTTATCTTTCTAGATGATGAAAGCATGAATAATTTTTTCGAGTTCATATTGACTTTTCCTATAAATAGTAATATATTTTAATTTTAGGTTATATGTTAATTTTTAGGGAGTTTTAGATTTTAATCCATATAATTGAAAAGAAATTTCCCAGTAGATCATGATGTACAGTTTCTTGAGAGGCACAATCAAAAAATATTTATATTAATTCAATATATAACTCGATTAAATTTTGTGTATGGTAGGTCGAATGGAACAATTTATATTAAATATGATCAATTATGTGGCCAATAAAAATTATTATATAGTCTCTTGAGATTAAAAATTTATTGAGGGTTTTGTGGTTGATGTTTAAGTAAAAGTCCTATGGAATGACCTGAAATGTTATCCACCACTCCACAAAAATTCATAAGAAACTACCATTTTCCATTTACTTCAAATAAGAAACACAAAAATTTAAATCCAAATTTTAATTTATGATTTTTCTAGTCAAAATAATATCTATTATACACAATTAACACCATGATTTTGTAAATTTTTAATGAAGCTTCATATTTTAAAAGTTTCAAAAATTAGTGATTTTCATCTGTTTAATATAGAGTATGTGGTCATTTTCCATAGAAAAATAGATCATAATTAAATAAATATTGCCTCTCATTACACCCCAATACTTACACTATTTCACTCTTGGGAAACATAAATATTTCTATTTATTAATAAATTTAATCTTTAGAATATTTATGTACATAATATTGGGAAAAATAAAACCATGGGTTCATATATCATTTTAATTATCACGAATCTTCCATGAATCAAATACACTATCATCACTAAAAGTCAAGAAATATTTTGGGTTCATGTTTTAGAAACGAAATATATATTAGCAAAATCAATATTTTAAAAAAAATTTCCTTCATAAAACCAAACCCCTAATATTACATTCATATAGATCATTTTCAAACATCCATAATTCTTATTAAATTAAATATAGAAACATCATCTTCCTTTTATTCTTCCATTTTCATAATTCCCCAAATATTTTCAACCCTTATGTTAGTTATACCCTATTGAACTTATTCCTAGGAATATTTATACAAAGAACTTATTGGGTGAGGGTAGATAAACTCAAAACTAAATAATCCTAAGAAAACATGCATCCCATCAGAGTAATTATAAAAGTCAGTCCATGAATTAAGCACAAGGGTATCCCACTCACAAACTTCTTTAACCGTTATTTTATTTAACAAACACACACACGTCTGATTATATTGACTCAAGATAAAATAAATATCAGTTAAAATCTATTAATTTTTCTCTAGTATATATGATCTATCCAAATGAATTTTTGAGATGCTTCTTGAGGTTATAAGAAATAAGCAATGTCATGTGACCTGGGTCTGATTTCATCAGGCCAGTTTCCTTATTATATGATTTTAGTTCCACTATGTTCTTGTTCGTTTACAAATCTTTCCCAATTTATAAATAAAAATATTCTATGAATTTAGTTGAATTACTCAATCAGTAATCATCTAATTCAATATCTTATGGATCAGTGAAATACCACCACTCTATTATGATAATTCATTATATGAAAGAAAATAAAAAATGTCATGTTTTTCCACTTAAAAAATTGACAATATATAAAATAAAAAAATAAAAATTAATTAATATATTGATTCCGAATAGAAATCCAAAAAAATTCTGAGCAGGCTGAAAACTACTCTTATATAGGTTTGAGAACAACCCACACATATTCAACACTATTGTTTTTTTCATCATATATTCAAAAAAATAGTGAAAAAATAGTTGAAAATGATATAAACCACCTTGTTGTTAATTCCCAACTCGACTAACATAAAACATTCCCTTGTCCTTTTCTGATAACCTGATCTATCCTTCTATGGTTTGGTTAATTTCTGGGAAAACCAAAAAAAATTAACATTATATAGGTATTTAAAATTCAATAAAAAATTAAAAAAATATATAGAAAATGAGATAATAGTAGGTTTTTCTCTAAAAAGAGGGGATGTCTTCAGGCTACCCAAAATTAGATAATGTTAGGGTAATACTAAATCCTCATTAGTATGTGGTTTGTATATGGAAATACAAGAAATTCACATCCTTCCAAAACTCCTAATCTAAACTTTTACTAGTATCCAACTTTTTATAGAATTTTTTATGTACACCCCCTAATAAGTCTGATATGTATCATAATGTTGGGTTAGAAGGATGATGTATAGAACCTCATATGCTATTAATATTTCGGATTTTTCTTTCCGTGAATACTCCAAAATTGTTTTTTGAAGATGTTCCACCAAGGGAGAGTTAATAAAAAATCAAATATAATTAATATAGAACAAGTTAAATTATAGTCAATTTTATCTACCTTATAAATATTAGTTTTTTGCTTCTCATTCCTCATGAGTAGCCACTGTGAAATCCTTCTCTATTATGCCTCCCCCAATTTATTCTTCATTATTTTTCTAAGGGTGGTCTTTTGGGGGATGCTCTATAAGTTTTTATACATATTCATCCAATTCATTCATTTATTTTTTAAAATTATCCTAAATATATTCCATGTAATATTTCTATATATTATCAATAAAATATTCATTATTCTCCCCATCTACTATTGAAACCTATGGACATCCCCTTGACTATGTGAAAACCATTCCTATGATTGTATTTTAATCTTGTTTTTTAAGCTATACATTCCTCAAGAATCAAAAACTTGATCTATGTAATCTTACAATCTCTATGTGTTTATAATTTTTTTTATCCTTTTCATTTCCATATACTTTTAATCATTAGTAAGGGAAAGAAAAAATCATATTGAATTAGCAATGTTAAAATAAGGTAAATAATAATAAATTACATTATTAATAAAATAAGGGTTAAATTTATTCAGTGTGAAGAAACCACATCATTTGTGTATAATTTTTCCTCTTTTTTATCAAGTAAAACTCATGAAATATTGGTTTGGATTATTCTTAACTTTTTCTATTCATTTATGTTCTTAAAAAACCCCTCCAGTTGGTCTTCATCATTATCCAATATAGGAATGGTTTGTGCTAAATTTTTAATATCAAACCTATAAATATTAATTAATATTTTAGCTTCTAAAAAATTATAATGATATGAATCTATTTTAGTGGTATCCCCTTCTCCAATTTCTGAAGATTGGATGGGGGTAGTAGTGGGAGTTCAAGTTTTCCTTTAAATTTGGTCCCATAAACGTTGTATTTATCTTTAAAACATAGGTCATGTTATTATCAAAGATATTTTTCCTTTACTATATAATTCATATCAGCAGACATTTGTGTTTCAGTGTAATTTGTCAAATAAATTTCCAAATTAAATGACTATCCCTCAATGATATAAACATTTAACTCTATTTCAAAATTCAATGCCACTAAATTTTCTCAAGAGTAAATTGAGGAAGGTCGTTTTATTCTTCAATATCTTAATCCACCAACCTTATTGATATTTTCACGGTTTTATCATTAGTTTCATCTTCCCCAAACTCCTTATTGTATTCTTTTTCTTCTTCCACAAATGATAAAAGATTGATGTGAGATGGTCAATAAATGTTTCAATTCATCCCAAATGAGATATTTCTACTCCTAATCAGCACACACATGGGAATAGACATTTTTGTGTCAATGGATGTTACCAAGTAGTAGTCTGACCATGTCAATAGGATCATTATAAAATTTTAACGAATTAAATTATTAGTCCAATAGGAGATTAATGTAATACTCTTATTTATCAACATTGGAATAGAGAAATATTAAAAAAAATAAAAATAAAATAAATAAAGAAAAATATTAATTGTAGAAAATAGAAATTATATATGTGTATGAGATTGTAAATACTCGTCTTAACTCCTTCTAAATGGCCATTGTGATGTTAATGTTGTCTTATGTCATTCATTCAATAAATAATTTTAATCCTAGAATACAACCTAGGCGATGGAATGGGTTTTCTCTCAAGGAGCTATATAGTATAATCACTATTGTTTCTATTTATTTTTCTTCTTTTGTTATATATATTACTGAATGCAGTACTGAAATAAAATATAATTGTGGTTTTTTATAAAAAGATAAAAAGCAAAAAATCGAAAACATAAACATATAGAGAGAATATGTAGATAGTCCTTCAGGGAATTATATAGGATTTAACCATAATTTTCATTTTTTAAATAATATAATCCAATTTTTAGATCTAATATCATGAATCGTACACATACACTTTTTTTCTCATGTATGAGGGTAATAATTTTCTCTTTCAATTCTAAAAAAATCATAAACATATTTGTTTAATGTTTAAAGGACGGAGTGGTGAAATAGCCCTGAAGAGAGATGATGTTTTTATCTCCTCATCCACTCCTCCCCATCACTTCTACAATATACCAATGAATATATTTGAGGAATTAAAATTAAAAATTTAAAGAACATTATTGTGATTCCCCTTAATAAATAATAATAGTTTAGATAACCATAACCACATAAAATGAGATCACCTAATATATCAACATGGTTGAGAATGATGAAAGGACAGAGATAATAACAGCATGATCGAATAAGGAACATAAAGTGGAATTAACATTGAATCATAAATAATATGGAAGGATATATATGTTTCTACACTAAAACTATTATTAGATAAATACCTTAACAAATTATATGATTATAATCATTTATAGGATCAATGAGTCTCATTATACCTTTTTCTCCATGAATTTCAATAAATTGAACATCAATCACTGTATTCTATGGAAGAACAACACATGTCCAGATCAAGTGTCAAGATTGGTGATTTTGGGTATCTTGAATTTTCATTCATTTCGTGAAATTCCTCCCATGATCTATTCCATATAATTTATCTTGATTATCGTATCTTGGATCATATATTAGTGATCGTTTCATTTTGACCAAACTAATGGAACATATTTTAATTTTATATTTACCTGTTTCATTTTGGGTGTTTTGGATTTTAGTCCTCGTAATCGGCCAAGAAATTCATGATCAATTAAGAGGCATAGTACCATGAGATTCATAGTCAATCTTTATATGCTTAATTTATAGGAATGGTTATATTAGATTAATAATTGATAGAGATACATGGTAAATTGAGAGGCACCGATGATCCGAATCAATATATGGTCGATACATGAATTTGAAAAATTATTTGTATGGTAGTTCTAATGGAAGGGTTGATCTTATGGTAACATTAATCAAGTGGTCAATAAAAAAAAATTTCTTTTCATGGTCTTCAGGGTAGATTTTGGGATTCAAAATCTTTCTATGAGGATAATTCATTTAAAATGACTGAAAATATCAAATGAAACTCTAGGGAAGGTGATATGAAAATTCACATTTCTATTTATTATTCTCAGACCTACAAATAATAAAATTATTATTTCTATATAATATTTATTACGAATAATAAAAAAATTAATATGAAATTTAATATCTAATATTTAACACATTTAACATTAAATTTCCATATTTTTAAAATTATAACAAATCATTAGTTTTCTAAATATTTAACTTCATTATGCGGTTAATTTCAATTTAAAAGTAGTTCAAAATTAGGGAAATTTTGGATCTCATCACCACCCTTTATCATTATTAATTATTCATTTCATCAAATTTTGAACCCCATAAATAGAATATATAGATTCTTATACAGAAAATAGTCCATTATTTATTACTTCCATAATCCATAATCTATCTTGTTGACATTTTCTACCAAAACAATACCTTCATCTAATGCCATCCTTCCAAAATTAATCAACTTCTACCGAATATAAAAAAAATAATAGGTATCATGAAATAACTATAAAATATATTCTAAAAGTTTGAAGTTATAATGATGATACTGAACTTCGAACTTCAAAACATTATGTATGGATGGGTTTTTTAGAAAACATTGATTGATGTCTAACACTACATGTAGTGGTATCAACCATCAAATGAACATCATCTATAACACCTCTTGTTTGTTCAAGGACCACATAAATTGGAATATAATCTACAAAAAATATGTTTATAGAACTAATAAGACAAAACACTCCAACCGCACACCATAATTATACTCTAAATTAGTTATGAACTTCCCAAATGAATTGATAGAAAGAATAATAATGTGAACAACATAAATACTTATGTGGTTCAGATGGGTATTATTCCCTGGGGTGACACTATAAAAAATTAATTTAGAAATGGAATATGATTTTAGTGCAACAATTTCTCTCTTAAAATTACTAGATCCACTAAATATATTGGCACTATCCATAGTCTTTATCTTGTTAGATGATTTACACAAGCTTCTAATCCTCGTACTGAGTATACCGATGAATCTGATATTTAGATGCATCTTTTAACATGGTCAATGGCATCTGCCATCTTGAATCATTTATGTACACTGTGTGAGTTGGGAATTATTGACTCTGAATTAATCTTACATGGATCATCCTATTAATCTTATTCATTCTTTGAATCTTCCATGTTGACCGAACATGAGAGTTGGTTCATTCTCATATCGCCACAACCTTTAATAGTGTAGTTCCATTTTAAAAATTTTATTTTTCATCAATTGGGATTTCTAGAATTTGGTATTGAATTTTCACCATCCTCATCCATTTACATTATAGACACCTAGAATCCCTCATCCCTTTAGTTTTAGTACTTAGATTAAAAATGGTTTTATCCTTAACCAATTATAAGAATGGATATAATTTTTTTCTAAGTTGAAAAATAATTTTGGAAGTGTGATGAGAGATGAAAATTATAATAAATGTTTTTCAATTTTATTAATAAATCTTACATTGTTATAAAAATAATTAAGATTTAGAAAAAAATAGATAATTGTAGAATAAATTGATTTAATTGAAAAATGGATTTAATTATTGTTTTAAATGAAATTATTAATTTGGAAATAATCTAATATATTATTTTCTCAGATTAAAATGAGAATTAAAATGAAAATGGAAAAAAATATTGAAATTTATTATAACAATTATTTTTGAGTTTTAGTTAGGGATGAAAACAGGTTGTGTACATACTTATTGTTGGCTACATGACCCTGAAACAACATAAGTATTATGTTACTTGAACCCTACCTGAACCTACATATACCTATTAATATGCTACCCTAAATAAAATAATATTAGTAAAATAATAATTTTTTAAGTAACTATTCCTTTTTAATTATTTACTAATTTATTTTAATTTTTAATACATCACTATCCACAATCATTTAAAAAAAATAGTTCTGTTGGATGTGTAAATGGCCTTAGGTTTGTGTGGATCCATATGATTTGGTGCGCACTAAAATTTTTGAAAAGCACATCACCCCACAACATTTTATGTCTTCTCGCCATCACATTTTTCAATCCATCCGCCAGCCGCAACTAGTAAATAATATTTTGGAAATTAAAAACAACTAAATGGTCTTGAGTATCCTAACATTGATACTCAATCCCTATTCAATTAATAATCGAATAAATATTTTTTTCAGGATATTTTCATGTATGTGTCTATATATATATATTCCTTATTGTTTTTAATACATATCATTATTTTTAATTCTATATATATTTAGATATTTATTGATAATTTTCAAATATTTTATAAACAAATATACACCTATAAAAATAATATAATAATAATAAAATATTGTAAAAAATATTATTCAATAAAATGTATACTATGTACAAATTTTTTTTATAAAAAAATTAAAAAATTTATTTAATTAGGAAAATAAATATAATTATTATATTAATAATTACTATACATCATAGCCACTATATTTGTAATTTATAGCTATGAATATTATTATTGTTATAATATTATTTATAAATAGTTATTATTATTATGTAAATTAATATGTGTGTTTAAATAATATTTAAAATAATAATTTTAAAATTTTGAAACCATATTCTAAGAAGACAAATCCCAGGATACTTTTATTAAATAAGATAATATTTTATAAGGTGTTTTAATGTCAAAATTAGTGGCACTTATTCTGAAACATCTTCTAATCAGTGGTTTTTTAAACCATAGGTATGATTTAAATACATTGAATAATTGAATCATGTGAAATGGGTCCTTATTCATTTTTGAGGTGAACACATATTATTTTATAGTAGTAGATTTCAGAATAAAATCAGTCAATTATTGGGCATATGATGATGCAACATTAGTAAAAACCATGGAAACATAGTAATATTTATATGAATATTAAAAAAAATGGGGGTTTCAGGGATATAGTTTGACCTTTATTAGAAATGTATTTTTCAACTTCATCTTCCATTTAGATGTACATATATTAAGAACCGTGGGAATTGGGTTTGTTTCACTCAAACAAGGAAATATAAGGTTTCAATCCATGGTTCCATTTTTTAATACAAATTTTGTAAAAATTCATTTTAATCTAGTATGGATTCTTGTTTGATGTAAATGTTATTTTTTAATCTAAAATTCTATTGGATATTTCTTCTACTATAGTTACTCTGTTTAATTTTTGTGAGGAAACTGGATGTTCTCATTATATTCACTTTGCATGGATTTTTTTGAATTATATTTATGACCACCTCTTATTGAAATCGAATCTTTGTATCCTATTGAATATAGGATTCAAAACTTAATTGAGTATAAAAGATCACCTTTTTTAATAAAATAGTCAATATTAATGGATATTATAGTTATTTTTAGTGTATAGAATAATACTTTTTCAAATATAATAATCATGGTCACCTAATTGAGTAATTGAAATTAAAATTTCCTCTGAATGGAATTTATGGAAAAATTATGTTTCATGTCGGGGTATAGATTTGAAGTGCCTCCAAATGTATCTGGAGCTTAACAGGGTCAAGGACCCAAGATCACATATGATACTTGTGTGGCTTAGAATTTTTCCAGTCATAGGCCATCAGGTTTTGATGCTACTCTAAATAAGAGTTTCAATTATAATAAATCAATATAAATAATTCTTTAGGATCAATATGTTATTAAGGAAATGGATTCATCCACATGTCATGATCCTACAACATGTATACTTAATGTTATCCTATTTTTTAAAATCAATGTACATGTCAAGCTGAAAGGGATTTCAAGGGATACAAAAGAGGTACCTTCCTCTAGTATAACTCTAGAGCTTATAGAACATATCAATGATAAGATTATTGATATGGGTTTGGAGAAATATAATATGGAAAGTGATAATGTAAATAATGATAATTGGCCTTTTAGTTTTGATGTATTTGACTTAGTAAATTTACAAGAATTTATTTACTTGAAATATAGGGATAGTAATGGTAAGAATGTTATTTCCCTGGTGGTTACAATATATGCTCAATTATAAAATAAGTGGAAATAACATTGAAGAGACTTTTATCTATACTCTGGTAACATTAACTCTATATTAGAAGTGAAGTATAGTGATCCTTATGGATTCTATAATTTTTGTAACCCATCTCTTTATTGAATGTTATTTAGGCATCTAGTCATCCATCCCTCTAAGCCATGTCAACATTGTCAATTACATCAACGGGGAATTTAAATTTCTTTGATGCCAGCTAGAAACTACTTGGGGATGATCTAAAGATTGTATAGAGTGGATATATAATCAATCACCAATTTGAATCTATGATGGTATAAATTTATTAATCTCTAATGGCGGGGTTGAGACTGTTTATCCAGATAGGGAAATCATAAAATAAAACCCAGGATCCTTAGTTTGTTTCCTAGGGATATAAAAATAAGTAGTGGTTCTTAGAATAAACATATTGAGAAGTTTGGATATCGGAAAAAATTAAATAATCCCTAGGTGGTATAGCAATAGGTAGATTCAATCACACATTAGAAACATTCAAAGAGTTTCATCCATGTACAACACCTTGGAGCTCGAATTAATGTCAATGCTATAATGCCTGTTGTTTCTACTTCAATAGTGGTGTCGCCTAATAGAGATTCACTAGAAATATATCATAGTTTCATTTATTTTAATAAATTTATTCTAGTTTTTTTATAATAATATGGTTTAATATATTATGGATGGTCATTATGATTAAATCAAGACTCTACACAACCATTCAAGGGATAGATTATCAAGGCCCCTTTGTATAAGGGTTATAATGCCATTAATTATTGCTCCAAAGTTGTTAATTGAAATGGTAAAATATTCAGTGGTAATTTATTTTTTATGATGGATTATATTTGTACCAATGGTAATAAGGAAACATATATTGGTGAAGTTAATAAGGTTTTTTATACGTCTGTAGTTAATTATCAGGTAAAAATTTGGTTTGTTAAGGGTTCCAATGTTCTTGTTAATGAGGTTGATAATGGGATGGTGAAAAATAATGTTTTATGTTTTTAGGGAGCCTATGTGGGGGGCCAAAAAACCAAACTCAAGATAATAACATGAATTAATAATGTCAGGGTCTAATGGTGAGCAATACATGAATGATTTACAAGATTTTGAGTTGGCTTATGTTCACTGTAAAACTAATCAAGGGAGGATTAAAAATTACTCATACATAAATGTGAAAATTTCCTTAGTAGGTAAAACAAATACACCAAGGAATAAAGAGCCATAATAAATATTTGAATAAATTATTATATTGTAGAATCCCTAATATTGGAGGATAGGTTGACAACAAACATGCTCTGGTCATTCTCAAAATAGAGGAAGTAGATTGAAACGAATATAAATGTTGTTTTTTTGGTAAGGATGGTGTGGAGGATATATGATGGATGTTTCAAGATGAGGTTTCGCTGAAGATTGTCACGATCCACCTCCTCAGGCCATGAACCATGTCATCTGACCCCATGGGACTCCTGTAATACCTTGGTTTCCATCCCATCACAGCATAGGCTATTACTCACTAGGTTCTCTTATCAGACAAATGATTGTACCCACTGGACAACACATGTTCTTTCAGTGTGTTTTTTCCTCACTCACACACACCCAAAGAAGACTGATAAATAATCAACTAGGGAAAAACTATATTTAAATGATGCATGATACACATATGTATAGGAAAACAACCAAACAAGTCACAATGCTAAATACAGTACTAAACCAAAGTACAAAAGAAAAAGAATAGATTAGAAACTCCTCAGCATCGCAAGCCTCAGCTTGGTCCCATGCTTTCCAGCTCCAGTGTAATCAAGATCCTGAAGTAGAAGGGAACTTGCCCTTATCTATACATGCAACAATATAATCTGTTTGGGCCCAAAAGCATGACCCAAACTGAGTGTAAGATAAAAATACAAGTGGAAAACCACCCAAAGATATATGCCTAACAGTCATTGAATATGTGGTAGGTAAAATTACAGGAATAATAAACAAGAAAGTACACACCAGAAAAAATCCACAGTCACTAGAATATAATTTACAAACAGATAAGAAGTCACACAGGCAAGAAGAACAAATAGGTAACATCTGGTTAGTTCTCATAGCCTAACTCATATATTTCATCCTAAAAGTACTAGCCTCCCTCTAGGAGGCTCACACAGTCTCACCTCACATGTTCAACAAACGAATAGACTCTCTGAGGAATCACTTTCTGTCAATTCCCACTATAATCTTGTATCAAACTAAATGCACTCTAGGGAGGCACTCAACATCTCATTTCCCATCTGGCCCATGTCGAGGAACTACAGACTCTCTAGGGACGCACTCAACATTAATTTCCCATGTGGTCTCGCATTGTAAATTAAAGTCACTCTGGAGAAGCCCTTACGTTCATTCTCCCTATGGTCTACTACATTAGGTTCTCATAGCCCAGTGTAACATCAACAAGTTAGCATCGCATAATAGCCCAAGTCAATCTTAATAACTACTTAGATACCATTCTACAGCATATCAACATGGGAGAATAGTGATTCCATCCAACACCTAGGCCTGGAAATGCAATAGCCGAATAGAAAAAACAATCCCAAACGGTCATAAACAAGAAAAATACAAGGGTAAAGCATCCAAAGCACAATTAAATTTCCATATTCACAAATATTAACCTCTACTCAAGCATAAAATAAAATAAGGCAAAAAACAAGGGAAAATAGGAAACACACAATACCCCGTTTAAGGGTATTGGTGGAATTTTCCCAAATAGTCAAAGAATTTCTATAGAAAGGCACAAACCACATACCTCAACGTTAATACATTGATATAATTGAACATCAAAGCTTGAATCTCCATGGAACATCATAGATCTAAGAAAACTTCCAAAAT
The DNA here is from genome assembly GCA_963277665.1 of Viscum album. Classification (NCBI taxonomy): domain Eukaryota; kingdom Viridiplantae; phylum Streptophyta; class Magnoliopsida; order Santalales; family Viscaceae; genus Viscum; species Viscum album. The sequence continues at coordinate 337,071,047 of OY728139.1, read as the reverse complement.
TATCAACCTACAATTACTTGTGAAAGAGGAGGAGTTGGGAAACAAAGATCTAGGAGATGGAAGAGCTTACTGATGTGGTTCCAACACAATGGAAGGTGGTCGATTAGAAGAACGGATGGAGGATAAGGGGCTCGGAGTATATTTTTGGTCGTACGGGATTCCATTGGTTGAAGAAGTTGGAGAAGAAGATGGTTCTAGGGTTCAGACGTTACCCCGGTCCGTCTAGTGAAAAAAAAGTACAGGTCGTATACTTTTAGAGTACACGGTGTGTACTAGTCTTTTCCATACTTCGCTTTAGGTGGCCTCTATGTCACCCCTACGTGGCTTTGTGTGTGGCCCTGACACGTCCAGCACATGGCCTCGATTGGCAATGTAGTACATGGTGTATACTCAGAAACTACATGGTGTGTACTTCAAATATTTCCATAAACACCTCTTTTCTCAAAAACTCTTGAAAAAAGAAAAAATACCTGAAATTAATGACATAGTTCATACAAACATTACCCCTTAGTGAAATTCATCCATGAATTTCCCTAGTGAGTCATAGAAGAAGAAACCACGAATAGCTCTGGACACTGCGATTGTACATCGGCCACCATCTCCCAAGTCTCGTCCTGTACTTGCCCATGCTACCATAGCACTCGTACCAGAGGAACCGACCGGCCATGAAGAACCTCCGTACTGAGATCGATAATACGGATGGGATGCGCCTGAAATGATGCATCCACTTTGAGCTCAACCTCATCAGGTTGAAGGACATGTGACGGGTTTGAAAAGTAACATCGGAGATGAGAAACATGGAAGACATCGTGCATAGCCTGGTACCTCTGAGGTAACTGCAGCCGATATGCAACCGGCCCAACTTTCTCCAACACCTCAAATGGTCTAACATACCATGGTGCAAGCATACCCTATCTCTAAATCCTCTTGTGTCCTATCCTCTCTGTTATACATGGGAAAACCTGATCCCCGATCTTGAACTCCAAAGGTCATCTCCGCTGATCAGCATAACACTTATGTCGATACTGTGCTATAGCCATCCTATTTCAAATCAACTCTAACAACTATGAGTTCTCATAAAAAAGATGAGGTCCCAGAAAAGATTCCTCTCCTGCCTCCAGTCATCACAAAGGTGATCGACATGGCCTATCATACAAAGCCTCGTAAGATTCAATCTGAATAGTCGCCTAAAAAATGTTGTTGTAGTCGAACTCCAGAAGTGGTATATGATTCTACTAAGAACATCCAATGTCTAGAATACAAGATCATAGCATATCCTCAAGCACGTAGAGTGTACGCTCGAAATGGCCATCTTTCTGGAGATGGTATGTTGTACTGAAATGTACCTGTGTACCCAAATCCTTCTGAAGCCCCTTCTAGAACTGATAAGTAAAATGTGAATCCTTGTCTAAAATGATGGAGAGAAAAACTCCATGCAGATATAAAACCTCTCAAATGTACAAACATCCCATATCATCAATATTGATGGTCTCCATGATCGGTAAGAAGTGATCAACCTTCATGAGTCTGTCAATGACAACCCATACTGCTTCATTACCTCATAAAGATCTCGGAAAACCGGTCACAATGGCCATCACATAGTCATTAGCCTTCCACTTGGGAATGGGTAAATACTGTAAAAGACATGCTGGATGCTGATATTACACCTTCACTTACTGAAAAGTGGAACACCACATGACAAAACCAGTAACATCTCTCTACATACCTGGCCACCAATACGGGCGGTGTAGATCACGATACATCATGGTGACACCAGGATGAACTACCCAAACTGAGGAATGAAATTCCTAAATCATCTTCTCGCGTATGTTTTCTAGCACCCATACAGGTCCCTGAAAATGTAGCATGTCATCGTCACCCACTGTCCATCCAGGAAGAGTGTCCTCTCCTGACACACTCTCCCACAGGATTAGGCCTTCTATGTCTAATAGCTTCCTCACCTGTAACTAATCAATAAGTATAGATGTAACATCTACATAAGATAGAAAAGTCCACCCCTATCTATCGTGCATCTCCAAATGCATCTCAGATAATAGATCCATAAGTTTCCACTCACTACTGGCCTCCTGAACTGCCTGTATCTGAGTGATCTTGTTCAAGGCATTAGACACTGCATTGCCCTTTCCCGGTGTATATGAAAGATCAAAGTCAAAGGACTGAAGATACTCAACCCACCTACGCTGTATTAGATTCTGATCACACTCTGTGAAGATGTACTTGAGACTCTTGTGGTTGGTGAAAACCACAAAGTGCTCTCCTAGAATATAATGTATCCAATAGTGTAAGGAATGAACAACTGACACCAGCTCGAGATTGTGTGTCGGGTAGTTCCTCTCATGTGTCCTCAACTGCTAAGACTCGTACGTAATGACTCCATCTCCATGCATAAGCACAACTCCCAGCCTGATACCTGAAGCATCACCGTAAATAGTATAGCTCTTTCCAGGTTCTGGAAAAACTAGTATTGGTGCTGAATTCAATCTCCTATTCAGCTCTTGAAACGCCGACTCACAAAAATATGGCCATAATAACTTCACCTCATTCTTAGTCAAACCTATCAAATGTCCTGCTAAGCATGACAAGTCCTGTATGATGTGTTTGTAGTATCCAGGATGCCCTAGAAAACTCCATACTTCAAAGACGTTATTCTGCTTATCCCAGTAAAATAATTCTCTCACATTTTCTAGGTCCACTGATAATCCTTTCTCGGAGTTAACATGACCCAAAAGGTGAATTTGATCCATCCAAAAGCAGCATTTCTAGAGATTAGCATATAACTTATTCTCTCTCAGTGTACTCTGAATGATCTCAATATGTATGGCATGTTTGTGTTGAGTGTGAGAGTACACCAAGATATCATCTAAGAAGTCCCCCACGAAAGAGTATATGTTTGAATGGAAAATCGGTTCATAAGTGCAATGAAAACTACAGGCCCATTCGTCAGGCCGAATGATATAACCATATACTCGTATAGACCATACCTGCTCATGAAGGCTGTAAGAGGTATTTCTGGTGGTCTAACGTGAAACTGATGATAACCGGACCTCAAATCAATCTTCAAGAACACTCGAACTTCTCGAAGCTGATCAAAGAGGTCATCAGTCCTAGGAAGGGGATATCAGTTCTTGACCGTCAACTGTTTCTGCTTCCAATAATCCACACAAAGCCTAAGGGTGTCGTCTACCTTCTTTGCAAATAGGATAGGAAAACCCCATGGAGAAGTACTGGTTCAGATGAAACCCTTCTCCTGTAACTCCTCAAACTATTTTTTGAGCTCCTGTAGCTTAGGTGTCTCCATCTTATAAGGAGGAATGGACACCGGTGAAACTCCTGGAACGAGATCAATTGGGAAGTCTACCTCACCCTCTGGAGGCAAACCTAAAAATTACTCTGGACAGACATCTCTAAAAGGATACACCACTGGAGGAAAGTCTAACTATGAAGTCCCCAGGTCATCCAGATATAGACTAGAAATTTGGGTTGTAAATCCTCCTAGTCCATGAGGCTAGGGTCGACTCGCCTGGATATCCCACTCTCCCTGATGAAGAAAAGTTCCACCCTCTAGTGATATGAATCTCACCCTACAGTGATAATAGATGATGAATTCATGGAATTAAACCAAACATTCTATCTCAAGGATGACATCATAGCATGTCATCTCTAGGACATAGTGGTCCCATATGAAGTGACACCCTACAACCTCTAGAGGGCACTCCTTTCACTGACGTACACTAGTCGTCCTAGCCCTCAACGGTTTGTCTAGAATCATGATATCGGTAGAGGTAAAGATACAAAGCCCCACGCTCTCCACAATAGCAACAAAGATAATGCTATGGAAATCTCCTGTATCGAAAAGATCATAAGATAAAATTGAGGTTACTAATATCGTACCTAGAACTGTAGAGGGTCTAGGATCCTACTCCGGTTGGGTCTGCTCCACTACAAAAGCCTAACATGTACCATGGACCTGTGGCCCTTCCTGGCTACTCTGAGATGATCCGCCCTGCTATCGCTGATAGACCGGCGACTGGCCACCCCGACAATGAACTCCGCCTCGGCATGAATGGCCGGAAGAACTCCAGTTCCCAGACTGGTGAGAAACTGGTGGCACTTCTCTTGAACGAGGAGTCCTGGATGAACCACTATCACCAACTGCTGGGGAGAAAACCTGACATAATAACTGAAGGTGACCCATCTTTCTGCAAGATTGGCACTCCATAGGGTCTCTCTGGAACTATTACCTCGTATTCCCAGCCCTTCCACACTGGTAGCATACCACGTGGCTACCTGAAGATGTGACTCACCACCTTGGATCACCCCGCGTAGACTCCCTTAGGTGCTTCCTGGTATCAGCTGGTGAAGCACTAACACTGGTAGAGGAACCTCCCTGGCTCTCAACTCCGGAATCTTTCAGATTGCGCTCTGTAATTAGTTCCCATTTGACTATGGAAGTGATTGAATTCAGCCAGATGATATTCATCTGGGAGCGGATCTCCCGTCTGAGGCCATCCTCCAACTTCTTTGCTAAGAACAACTCATATTTACTCTAGAGGGGTGTGAAACGCTGAAGCTCAATGAAACGAGAGGAATAATCCACTACAGAAAGAGTACCCTACTCCGGGCTCATGAACTCCTAGGATCGGTCGACCCTTAGGGTCTCTGGAGAGATGTAGTCATAAAAGACACCCGAAAACTCCTTCCAAGCCATAATAGGATGATGACTCACCTATGAGATCACTTACCACCACCACTTGGTGAAGTCTCGTAGCATGTAGGTAGAGAGCTTGACCCGTCTCTTTGGAGGCGTCTCCAGATGCTCAATGATCATAATCATGGCTTCTATCCATGAATCTGCAGCCTCAGGTCCTCCTTCCCCTGAGAAGGTGGGAGGATTCTGCTGCTGGAAAACCCATGTCAAGTCATCCATAGACGTGGAAGAAGGAAAATCTCTCTAAAAGTTCTGCATCATCCTAAGAAAACCTTCCCTAAACAATGCATCGATGCCTGTAGCCGGTATCACTTCTGGTGCCAAGGCAGTCACAACAGGAGGATTAGTAGGATGTCCCTGATCAGCCATATCCGGTTCCTAATCACTACCGGGAAACTGGCGTACAACTGGAGGACGTCTCAGTGCCATGAATATTCATGGTCAAACGTACACCTTAGATCAAGATTATCAAGAACTGAAAAACTGAAGGCACAAGAAGGAACAAGGAAAATAAGGAATTCATGTTATAATAAACATGACCACACGGCTGATACTTTCCCTACACGACGTGTTCCCTTAATACATTCACATGGGCATGTACTTCTACCTAAACTGGTCATGTAACACCCCAGATACACAATGTGTTGTCCCAACACAAGGCGTGTACTTGAATTATATTCCCTTCTCAGGTCCTTCTACACAGTTAAGCCACACGGATTCTTCAAGAAAAAACTACACAGCGTGTTCGAGGAAGACACAACATGTACTAGACATGCCTTACCGGGACTGTGTTTTTTTGCGACACGGTCTGCCACACAGCTAACACTACACAGTGTGTTCCAGTCAGACACGTTGTTTAAGAGAAAGGGTAACACCGACCCGTGTTGTTTGTGACATGGACGAGTACCTAAATAAGACTACATGACGTGTGAAATTCAGACACGACATGTATGTGAAAAGATAACATGGACCGTGTTGTTCGTGACACATCCGGTTACATATTTGATAATACACGGTGTGCTAAATGAGTACATGGCGTGTTCCAAGAAGATTTTTCACAGAACCGTGTCCTTTCTCACACGGTCAGTGACACGGTTAAAAACTAAACGGCTTGTGTTCATGAAGTACATGCCATTAATTTTGGTTTTCTCTAGGAAGTAGGTTTAGAACAGCATCATAGCACAGAAAACACAGAAAAACCACATTAAGGTGCCAAATTCTGATATGTGGGGGACCATACTCCCTGCGAATCATAGTTTGGAATCTTATACAAGTCATAAAAAAGTCAACAGATCAATGATCCACAAAATTCTGGTCAATGAGGGACCATAACACCTCAGGAACCAGATTTCGGAGTCCATTAAAAAAATTAATATACAAACAAATCCACTATCAAACAACAGATATTCTTTCAATGCATCTATCACAACAACTTGCATATTCTACAAAAAAACTATCACAACAACATGAAATCACTAATGCACCCTTGATGGAATGGAAATAATGCATGGCATGTGATTTCTTATAAGTTCTTATATAATGCATGGGATGGTCTGCCCTTATCTCATCGAGTTGCGATAGAAATAAAACCACAATAACAACAATGGTAATAGAACAAATCATTTGAATCACCCAACGGTGAAATCAAATCAACAATAAATTTGAAAGCTAGTAAAATTGTAATAAATGAGGTAGTATAGATTTTCCCTGTACACGGGTTAGCTACTCTCAGGCACATCTCATTACCATGTAAATATTCCATCATATCCCTGGCTATAGTCTCCAAAGTGTATCTCAAGAGAAAAGAGACCCCTCTAATACCACTTTGTGATGTCCCAGTTCCTAAATCCACTCAGAGGCACCCCGTACCCGGTTGGTCACATTTATTCAAGAGCATTTCCTGGAATGCAAGAGGCTGCCAACTAGAAGCTAGGGCCTTGGGTGTGATAGTGGGGAAACTATACCCTCATTGGCAGAGTATACAACAGAAGTACACAAATACACACAAAAGAGGAAGCAATAAATATAAAACCACAGTAACAGTGAAAGACTAATAAATAATCAACTTGTTTAGAAATATATGAAAATGATGGATGATACACATATGTCTAGGAAAATAGCCAAACAAGTCACAATGTTAAATACATTACTACACCAAAGTACAAAAGAAAAACAATAGATGAGAAACTCATCAGAATCTCAAGCCTCGGCTTGGTCCCATTCCCTCCAGCTCCAGTGCAATCAAGAACCTAATGTAGAAGGGCACTTTCCCTTATCTATACATACAACAGTATAATCTGTTTAGGCCTAAAAGCATGACCCAAACATTGTGTGAGATAAAAATCCCAGTATGCAACCACCTGATGATCTGAAGTTAGTGAATATATGGCAGGTAAAAGTACAGAAATAGTAAACTAAAAAGTACATAGTAGCAACAATCCACAGTTTGTAGCATATAATTTACAATCAGATAAGCATTCATGCATGAAAGAAGATCGAACAGGTAACCTCTGGGTAGTTCTCATAGCATAACCCCTATTTTTCATCCTAAAAGTAATAGAAACCCTCTGAGAGGCGCACACAGTCTCACCCATCTAGTTCAGCTAAAGAATAGACTCTCTGAGGAATCACTTGCCATCAATTCCCCCTATAGTCTCATATCGTACTAAAGGTGCTCTGGGGAATCACTCAATGTCCCATTCCCCCTGTGGCCTGTGGCGAGGAACTATAGACTCCTTGAGGAAGCACTCAACATTAATTACCCCTGTGGTCTTGCATCGTAAATTAAAAACACTCTAGATAATGCATTACGTCCTTTCTCCCTATGCTCTACTACACTAGGTTCTCACAGCCCTCTGTAACATCAACATGTATATCATCACATAACAGCCCAATTGATCCTCAAGAACTACTTTTCTATCATTCTAGAGCATATCATCATGGGAGAATAGTGATTCCATCCCACAACTAGGGATGTAACTAGAAATAGCATAACCAGAAAAACTAGACCAAACAGTCATAAACAGGAAAACATGCATAGGAAGAGCATCCAAAGCACAGTAAAATTTCCCTATTCACAAACATTAACCTCTAATCAAGCATATAATAAAATCAGTCAAACACCAAGGGGAAAACCAAAAACATGCAATACCCAATTCAAGGGTAGTGGTGGAATTTCCCCAAATACTCATAGACATTCTACAGAAAGGAATAAAACACCTATCATGACATTAAGAGATTGATATACTCGAACCTTGAAGCTTTAATCTCCTTGGAACATCATATATCTAAGAAAATTTCAATAACACCCAACCCGCAATAACTTGGGAAAGAGATGGAATTGGGAAATAAAGCTCTAGGAGAAGAAAGTCCTACCGATGTGGTTCCAACGCAATCGACGGTGGTCGATTCAGAGAACGGACAGAGGCTCAGTTGCTCGGAATAGATTTTCGGTTGTACAGGATGCCCTCGGTCAAAGAAGTTGGAGAAGAAGACGTCTCTCATGTTAAGATGTGACCCCGGTCCATTTAATGGAAAAAAATTACACATCGTATACTTTTAGAGTACATGTCGTATACTAAGATTTTCTGCACTCCACTTTAGGCAGCCTCCATGTCATCCATACATAGTCGTGTGTGTAGTCATTACATGAAAAGAACATGGCCTCGAGTAGCAATGAAGTACAGGGCGTTTACTCCCAAAGTAAACGGCGTGTACTTTAAAATTTTCTAGAAACTCCTCTTTTCTCAAAAACACTAGAAATAGAAAAAACATACCCTAAAATAAGGTCCAGGTTCTTACAATGATGACATAACAAATCATAAAGCAGGATCATTTAGCGGCTAACATGGGACACTCTTCAAATCCATTATGCCTTGTTTGTTATTTTTTGGTAGTGGGTCACTTATAATGAATTGCAACCCCTTTTAAATTACGCCTATGCATTTTTTATAATAATGCTTCAAAGAAATATGGGTTCAAGTTTCCAAATACATTTATCATATTATTATAATTATTTTTATAAATAATAATATAACTGTTATTCTTATTAATAATTAATACATTTATATGAATAATAAGATTTAATTTTTAGTAGTTACTAAAAATTAATAAGAAAATCTATATTAATATTGATTATAATACATATTGTTATTAGAAAATAATTAATCATTAATTGCTCAAATCATGGATTTGATAACCTCAAAGCCATGACCTCTAAAGATTTGTTGAAATGAAAAAAACGCGCACAAAAGTATATTCAAGGGTCTGTAGTTTCAAGAAATGTAACATGAAATGTCACCAAAAATAGGCATACATAAACATGACCGAAAATGTGTTATGGAAAAACCAAGAACCAAAAAATTCATTTTTGTATGTCTAGTTCCCTTACCTAGAGAAGCACCACAACTTTTTGGGAGTCATCCTCTTCAATATTTTTAAATGTAAAGATTATATAAATTTTCTTAACTCATTATTACTATTATTATTTTTATATTAAATAATTTGTAAACATACATATTAATTAATATTATAATATTTTTTATAATAATACATAAATTAATCTTTAATTATTGATATATTTATTATGATATATATTAATTTTTAATATAAAAATTATATTCAATTTATTAATAAATATTTTATTAAGTATTTTTCAAAAATATTAACAATTTTATAACTATTATTTTAAAATACATATTTTTTTATCATTATGTTTTTTAAAAAATAATATGAAAATTATGATTGACTATATTTAAATAAATAAATATAAATATATATATATTGTTTTATTATAAAAATAAAACCATGTATTTAAATAATAGAAAAAAATAAACTCAAGTTGTATCAATATGAAATGCTTTTCGGTGCCCCAACCCCAAACATATGAATCTTACAGGGAGACCCATTTTAGGATTTTTTTTAAACCTAATTCTGTAGTTTTTTTTATAATGATCCATATAGAAAAATTAACCATTTTCATCCATTTTTAGTGGATTTTATTAATCCCCATTTTTAACACTTTTGGAGGAAAAAAATGAGGGGATTATCCCTGGAGATCAAATGAAATCCAACACATTTTCCTATGACTCTTTTAAAATTATATATGACTAATAATTTTTTTTATTTACAATATAGTTATGTAAGGGGGGTATGGTTTATTTTAATTTTTGAAATATGTCTTTCATATTGTAGTAAACAATTTTTATTTAATCAATTTGAGTAATGTTCTTAATGTTTTGATAATTCTACATTTGTAGTTTAATTATAAAAAGTGATAACAACACAAATAATAAAGCTATATTAATGATATTATTTGTAATAATTGTATTTATGTTATCTTAATAAAAAATATGAACAAAATAAAATAAACATGATCAAATATCAATTATATAATCTTATATTTAAAAAGTATAATATAAATAATAAATAGAAAACTTTTTAAATATTCTAAATATATTTACATTTATAATAATTATAATAACATTCCAAATTCATGTAAAAAATTGATCTTTATTTTGATTTATATTATAAAAAATTATTTATATTTATAGAATATATAAAAATATTTATGTAAATATTAATCTAACTATATTTATTATATATTTACATTTATTTCAAAATATATCTAATAAATATAATTTTATATATTATATTAATGAACAATAATTATATTAAATAAAATTAGATATGTTCATCATTTTTTGATACAATTAATTTATTTATAATTATAAAAAATAGAAATATATTTATATAACTATAAATACAACTATATTTATAATATAGGGTTTGATTAAAAAATACTTATAAATATCTATATTAGGTATATGATATTACAAACTACAAACAACACACACACAACTAGACATCTTGTGGGTCTAGACTTATCCCTCCCCAAAAAAACACACCAACTAGACCTATATTATTAAATATTCATTTCTTGAAGTCCCAAGTTCTTATTAGCCCAATGGCACAGGTCAATGTTACACAAATTCCCATGGAGAAGATGAATAAAAGGTCTGAATGAGTTGTTTGTATCACTCTATGACACTATTTTTCTATCATCCCCCCATAGTCATCAATAATCATATTGTATCTCCAGTCTAGATGTTTCACCACCCGTGGTCAAGAAGGAACTGAAAAACTCTATCCCGCAATTAGAAAACATGTTAAAATAGATTCTGTTGATATATTTCTAAATAGATATCACTATTTCAACCCACCAACCTAGTAGTTCTTGCAAGGTTCCATGCTGCAACACCTTCCATGTTGTGGCATATCATCTACCTGGTTCCATTGTGCTGACCATCGTGTGTTGGGTTTCCCCTCTATCCTAAATTAGAAATTTAGGTGAGTGTATGATCAATTGAAAGGAAAAAATGAACTCATATATCATTCAACATTACAACTCAGTGATGTATTCATGTTTCCATGTTTTACCGATTTCCCATCATAGTGTTTTATCCACCCAGTCCCTATTATGTTTCCTTTTGCGTGCATCTCTAAATGCCCATAATTTGGGCCACTATTTTTTGAATAATTTCCAGATAAATCCACTCCAAAATAGGTATTATAGGATTTGATCCTTAGAATAATGTATAATTCTGGAGTGACTTAAGCACCATAGTAAACCCCCCACTATAATAAATTTAACTATAATTAAAGTAGGTATTATAGATGTGGTACTATTCCCTATTTTTGGGCTATCATCCCATGTATTTGGACTTTGGGACACTAGGCTTAGGATCCATAAATACTAAGAAGCTATGTGATATAATGGAATTATGTGGGAACATACATTGAAAATAGAATGACAACACAACATAACAATACACATGCATCACAAAGTAGGGAAATCAAATGTGTGATGAGTGCATTGAAAATTATCATCTGACCCTCTATGAACATGGATTTATAATGTAGGATAGGTGGGTGCCTTTCAAATGGGTGATGGTGTGTAACATAGGATAATGGTTTCCAGTAGAATGGGTCATGTGGAATTCAGACTATTAACACTTCTACCCCTATAACTATGAAAATTATGTGACATAACCGCCAGGTGGTGAAATGTGAAGACATGATAGTGTAGAGTAAGTGGATGGTTTGAATGAGTATTAGGTGTGTTAGCATTCATCAACTATCCTTATACCCACACTTATTATGTATGAGTGGTAGATGGGTGGCCTTCCATGGCGTGATTAATTACATGATATTTTGTTGTTTGATGGAGGGGTGACATTGTTTAAAAATACTAATGACTCTAAGGGATCATTGACTACTCATCTGGGTGTCAATGAATCTCTTTCATGTTTCTTTGGCCCACATTCATATGGTTCTATGGTAAATCAATAAGATCGGTCTTCCAGCCATTAATATGTAAAAAAATTGGTTTAGTGGGTGTTTATCATTCCTTGTGGAGAGGAATATGGCTTGATCCACTAGAGTTCTTGGGTATGTGCGTTGTCTGAAGATTCTACTCCCCTCTTCCAATAATGAATAAATAATATTGGGTTAAGGTACTATAAAATTATGAATATAATTATATTTATAATAAATTTAGTTATTTTTAAATGAGAATATATTTGAAATATTTTTATAATAATATTAATTATTTATATTTCTACTTTTTCAATTATAAATATATCTATTTTTATAAATATATTTTATATTTTATTTCATAAACAAAAATATATTTTTAAATTAAAAATTAAATATAATGTTTATATAATCTAAATATAATATTATATAACTTTATATAAAATAAATATATTGTTTTATTTATGGAAATATGGAGTTATATGACATAAATAAAATGTAATCATAAAATTATTTCATCTGTACATAATATAATTTAACAATAACATTATAATTACGTTAAATTTATATTATATAACAAAAATATATTCTTATAAAATGTTAATATTATATAAATATAAAGTAATATAATGTAAATTTTCAAAAAAATTTGTGAATATACAAAAAAATATAACACTATATTACATGAATATAACATATTTATGTATGGAAAATTTAATGAAAATAAAAAATTTATATTCTAATTTTATTTTATTTTCAGATAATCCTATTTTTATTGGGTTGAGAGAGAACCCATACAATAGCCTGAAGGTCTCGTGGATCAAATAACTAATACATGGTTTTCCCCTCATCACTATGGTGTAGACCCCACAACCATGTCGTAGGACCCTAGGCTACACTACAATACCCTAAATATCGATGTAATAGTGCCCTCAGGCTTCGTGGCTGGCCTTCCTGCATTGATGGATTTTGCTCAGTGTCACATAACTCGATCACCACAACCTATTTTTCATCATAAAATTTCTATACTAAATACTACACCATCATTATCCTCCTCAACTCCAACTTTTGGCCTTTCCCAACACTATGGTGATTGGATTAAGCCGGACATTTTTTGAAATTAGAGATAGAAGAGAGCATATTTTTTAAACACTTTCATTCGTGTGAACATTATATTTGTAGATAGATATATTTTTAGATATAATTTTTATGATAATATATTATATTCACATGGTGTTATCCTTCTATAGATTAAGATACAATTAATTTTATATTTTGTTTTGAAAAAGGAGCATATGATGTATTTAAAAAGAGTATCACTTAGTGATGAACACATAGAGAGTTCCTCTATTTTTAAGCCAACAACAGTTGTATTGGGTGAGATACAATGTTTGTATTTACATGTGTGGACCATCCAAAATGGTGATAGAAACATTGATGGTGGTTTTTGGATGGGATATGATATCACATTTGTGGTAGCATGTGTGGTATGTTGATAAGGAACATATGCGAAGCAACAAAAATGTTCTATAGTTCAAGTAAATATATCTTATTTTGTGAAACCTTGATATATGCACTTTATGAAGAGGAAATGTTATCGATGTGATGATTAGGTGTCTTTAATGATATATCAATGAGAATATATTGAATAGTTATGGCAGTATTACATCCATAATGACACATTTTTAAATCCAAATCTCGAAAGCAAGATGTTTTTTCATTGGAGGGTAGTTTTTTTCACTAGGACAATTTTTATGGAGAGAATATAATCCTATTAGGGTGTGGTTTTCAAATAGTTTTTCTACCTTATAATTTTAATTCATGTTTGTTAATTTATAAGGATTTTTTACTCTCTAATTTTTAGAGGATAATTTAGGGATCCACCATGGTTTTTTAATCCTCCACATTAGAGGGTTCTTCTACAGTTAAAATATATGTGATGATTTTCTTCATTGTTATTTTTTCTCTCATTAGTTTTTTGTTGAAAATTCCCATTAATTTTTCTCAAAGAATTTTTTTTATCATGATTATTCCCAATAAGTGGCTTCAAGGAGAGGTTCATACTACCAATTTTTCATGGTATTTATAGAAGTTTTAAAATGGATTTATGGTGTATACACAATCCTAAATAAGATATGAAACTTAAGGAAAATCTGGTTATATTTTTACCATCGTAAACATAATTCTTTTTCATCAATGAAATAAACTAGTAATGAAATAATTAAAATTTTAATATTTGGATAAAATGTTAGAGGGTAATATATTTCTAATGTTGTCTTAGATAATGAGATGTTTAAAATTTAGTAGAGAAATATGTTACTTGTCTCTGTGTTATTCTAAATGCCATTGTAGAAATTGGTATGATGAATATTTTTGTGTTTGTATTTCTTTTTTAGGCGAAGATATTATCTTTTTATCAGAGTTTTCGAAAGTTCATCATCAAATTATATATATACGATAAATTTTTGAATGATAAAACCATGTTTTCATTCCAGATTTGTTTGTGAGATGGTATCTCTTTAATTGATGGGTCATAAGGGTAGAATGATAGGGTTCAATGTAGCATTTTTGAAATTAGAGATAACAAATAGTTTATTTTTAGATCTCTAATATGACTGTGAATGTGGTAATTTAATATATATATATATATTTATTTATTTATTTATATCAACATTTTTATAAGTCCTTATCTGAATATGATTGGATCATTTTATGATTTAATATATTGATTTTTATAACTTATTTGTATTTAAAAAGAATGTCTATAATTGATTTAAAAGGGAAAATTATTGGAGGTTGACATAATGAGAGTTTTTTAAGATGTAGTCAACTAAGTGAAGTATGAGGTTGGATTCTACCATTTAGATATCATGGTATAATCTTCAATGATGTTGAAAAAATAATTAGTGGTGGATCTATAACGTGATGAGATATCATGTTTGTAGTATCATGGCCCAAAATTTTAAATATATTGAATTTTACATTAGAATAAATAAGTTTTTCATAATTAGGTATATAGTGTATTATAAAAACAATAAATTACTAATAAAAATAAAAAAAACGTTTGTTTTATTAATTAATCACATTATTTTTTAAAAATAAATATAACCATGAAAATGAAAAGTAGTACAATGGGATAATAACCAAAGAACACGTAAAACAAGTAGAATTGGATGATGAGGATCACATTAATCTAAAATAATTATAACAATTTTTAAAAACACAATAAAAAGAGGAAACATATTAGTAATATAATAGATTTTTTTAAATAAAAAATGTTTAATCTTGAGAGGATTTGAAGAAAATGAGGAAATGAGGAATTAAGAGGTGGTTTTATGAGGTAATATGAATCTTGAAATAGTAATAGTAATTTTAGGAATAGTAATATACGAAAATATAAATATATTGTTGCTATAATATAAATATTAATATTAAAAACATAATACAATTTTAAATACAATTTTTACAAACTGTAATTTCATTTATTTTCAAAAAATAATTTTTATGACAATAATAATAATTATCAATGTTTGAAAAGTATTTTTATAAAATAAATATCAATTTTAGAATCATTACATAAAAATTTCTCAAGATGTTTTTTTGGTTTTTTTGAAAAACATCAATTTTTGTTGAATATTTAAAAATGTTATTTTACATAACTAGTATGTTTTAATAACAAGATTCAATTTGTAATAATGAACTAATCAATTATAAAATTTTATTATAAATCCAAAATAATTTTAAAAAATTAAAAAATCTAAAAAATTAAAATTCCAAACATAATAAGTATTTTTCAATTCCAAAAAATATAAAACATTCCATTAAAACCAATTTTTCAGTTTTCAACATTAGTTTTAAATAAAATAATTTATTATTTTTTAATGATTTTTAATGTCTAAATAACATATTTTTTTAATCCAATATAATTCGTAATTTAAAAATTATAACTATTAAAAGGTTTACATTGGAAATAATATTATTTATAATATTTTATCCTAAAAATATCCCATGTCTTTAAGTTAAAATACATCATCACCCTCCCATTGGAAAACCATTTCTCTTAAACTTCTAAAATATAAAAATATAACCAAATTCTCTATAATTATCTATTTTTTATTATTAAGGAAATGTATGATTTATATAAATCCATTATTTCACAGATTTAAGGGTCTTAAAAAAGGAAAAATTCCATAAGGGTAAGATTCATTCATCATTTACTTTAATTTTCCTCCTCTCTTCCCCTACCAATATATTATATTCTAAACTAATCCTCCTAAAATTTAATTATTTATAATTTTATAATTATTTATTTATTATGAATTTTCTATAATTACTGTATTCATAACATATTGACAAGTTATTTATTTCTCACCACCTCTTTTGGAAATGTCTTTTTATAGGTTGGATAACCACCTATAAGGATGTTACCATCTCTCTACTTATCACCAACTATATGGGTGGTTATAATAAATTTATTATAACATATAAATGTATATATTTTTCTATTTCTATGATAATGAATTTATTTTTAATAATATATAAATAAAAATAATATAAAATTATTTAATCAAATCATGGAGGGTTGTTTTAATGAAAATATAATATCAAAACCTATCAATGTTAATAAAGAAAAAAAAGTCCAGTGATTAAAATTTTGAAATAGTTTAAATGAAAACATTTTACTTTTTGTTTCATGATTTAATAAAAATAAGGTTATTATACATGGAGGAATAATGGGATGAAATAAATTAGGATCTATAGTATTGGGATGCTCGAACACAAATACATTGTTTGGGATTTATTACTTCATTATAATTACTTTTAGTGTGTATTCTCCTAAAATAATTTTAACAAGTTCCCTTCAATATCTTTCCATTTTATTTACTATAGATATTAAATTTTGTACATCATGGATATGATTTCAAATCAACCTTAATGATTTTTCAAAAAGACATTTATTTAAAATACATCTCATTGATTCCTTTTTAATTTTTTATTCTCCTCATTGTGGAATATGATCCCCTATGCAATATTTTAATGTCCAATTAAATTTTTTCCCATGTCATTTTGGGAATATTAATTGTTATTCAATGAACTATTCTTTATAAAAAAATTTAATACCCATTCTATTACATGGGTTTATTTCATGAAAATGATTGTTATTATTCGATTTCCGTGTGGCAGGCATGATCATCTGAATTTGACGATGTAATGTATGGGCTCAAAAATATATATCCATACAATGTATTTATTAATATTTTATATCTCATGATATTTTTTATATTATGAATGAACACAGTTTTAGATTTTTTTTGTAACAATGATGTTATTATTTATGAAAATATATTATGTGTGAAGATAATGTTATATTTCTTACATCATATGTCTTGTATTTGATCAATTTGATATGATGTTTCATTGTTGTGAATATTACATATTCCAATAAGTTTTTTAAAATTATTCCCTTTTGATTATGATGATTATCACATAAATAAGATATGATTCAAAATATTATTCTCACTTATTCATTATTGATTCATGTCTCATATTCCTTCCATGTAATCCCCCCCCCCTTTACTAAGGTTTTAGACCACTGCATTCTTTGATGTATATTCTCGGGTGGAAACTGGTAATAAAGAGAAGACGAGATATTATCGTAGCACAATGAATTATTATTTAATAATTTTTTTTATTTTGCTCAAGTGATGTATGAATATATTTTTCACATAATACTAAACCTTTAGATATTGGATTACAATATTGTTAAGTTATTTATAATAAAAATGGTATAATAATAATATGTGAAAAAGTGGGTTTCTATAGTTTGTATCAGGGAATGGTTTAATTAATTTTGGAATTAGGATAAGAGAACATTTCCAAAGCCTAAGGGATAACTCTTAATAGAGGAAAACATCATAAAATTTTGGTAATTTACATAGTGTGTGATCTCCCAGTAATGAAATCCTTATATTGATATTACAAGTAGATGTAGGATTTTGCACCAATTCACAAAGGGTAAATAAACTCTAAAAATATTTATTGGTTGTCAACTCAATTTTCAATCGATGCACAACTAGTGGGCCTAATTGAATACAGATATTAACACTCTAAGGGAATATGTTTTTTTGGTCACACTCTCTCTATAAACCATTATAAAGTATATATAACTAATGGCATTATTTCCTTTAATGTTAAAAAATATTGATGTATTTAATCCTTATATAAAGGATAATAAAGGAGGTAAATCTTATGGATACCATAATATATGACTTTACAAATGAAGTTTACTTGTATATAAACTATGTATTTATTCTTTATTGACATATGTTTGTTTCTAACCTTTTATATTTTTTAAAATGGTGGGAACTATGATAAACTAGACCATTAACACATGGAATAGAAAATTAAATGATTTTCCAAAAAACATTATTAATGAAATTGGAGGTGGATCTTAAAACCTTGTGGATGTACTTACATGTTTTCTTAGGCTATGAATAATAAACGAAACAATTAATGTTTTCCTTCACCAAATAAGTATACATTATTTATCAATTATTTTATATTCCAATAACCATAGAAATTTATCACGTATTCTAATCTAATTACCATAGAATAATATGTTAAATCAAAAAAGATATATTTTATGACCATCACTATTCCAAGAAGGATAATGTTTCTTTTTCCATTTATCATTTACATATGTAATTTGATCAATAGTGGACATTGATCAAGAATAGGAAGCTAAAACATGAAATATAAGAAATCGAGTGGGAATAATTTTGGAATATATTGCATAACAAGTATTTCCCTCAAAATCATTATAAAACTATTGATGGAAAATTTTAAGAGCTTAAGAATAAAGAAGGTAAATTATTCAAAATTTTGATGTCAATTTCCAAGGTATTCAATGTATTCCTAGAGTTCTTTTATCAACAATGATAGAAAAATAAATTGAATATTTTTTGGTTTAAAACCACATATCCAAAAAAATGGTATCATTATAAGACATCGGTATTTATGAGGAATTTGTTTTATGTACTATCAAAATAGTGATTGAGTTTTAAGAGTTGTACCATGGACAAAGAGATATAATATAAGGATGAATTTTCTATCTACATTATCAAATACTAGATAATAGAAGATCCAACCTCCCACATACGAAATATTTAAAGAGAATGATATAAAAAATTATTAAAAGGAACAATGAAATACATTAAGTGTGGTATATAATTCCATAAAGATATTGAATATTTAAGAGACATGAAGAATCTGGACAACATAATGGAGGAATGTAAGGTAACGCTCAATGAACCACTCATGGTTCAATAGATCAACCATAAGAATAATGGAAATATACAAGATAGTTCACCAAACCATGTGTATTCTACGGTAATCAATATCAAAAACCACTAATAAAAAGGGATAAATGGAAAAGGTTATTCCATCACCCATGTTGAGTTAGATCATGGAAATAAATTCATACAATATAAAATTCATATTAACTCATGAACTTATACCCGTAGAATCTATATCTAAATTCCTAAATAGGTTATTCAAAATAGAAGTAAACAAGTTAATGAAGTATTTTTAAGAGAATTAGGAAAAAGGGATTATATACCACAGTGTGTCATAATGGGGTTTACTACTGCTCTTGGTCAAGAATTAGAGAGGATCACTATTATTGTGCATCAATTATAAAAAAATATCATCAAGATCACCATAAGTAATAAATATCCCATAAAAAGGATTGATATCTTGTTTGATCAAATTTGAGGATTTAGATACTCCAAAAAGGTGGATATTTTTTCTAGATCTCATAAGCTAAATATAATGATTGAAGATATCTGAAAGACTACATTGTTTATGAGATGTGGACACACTGAGTTCTTGGTGAAGTCATTTATATATTCTAATGCCACTATAATCTTCAGGGAATTGATGTATAGAGTCTTTAGACAGTATCTCAACAAATGGTTGGTAGTATTTATTGATAATTAAATCATTTATTAAAATATTAAGGAGTAACATGATGCAAATCTAAAGATTCTGTTGGTAACTTCATTATAATAGATGATGTTTCTATGTTTTTCATGTGCAATGCTTTGATTCAACATGTTTAATTTTTAGGGTATGTGATCACAAGTGAGGGAATTTATGTTAACCCCTAAAACTTTGATGAAATTAAGGAACGTCCAAGGCCCTCTAGTGTATTTTAAATCCATATTTTTCATAGATTAGTTTGGTATTACCAATAGTTTGTGAGAAAATTATAATAATTTTCTACCACACAAAAAAATAAACATAAAATGTGGTAAATGATTTCTGAAAAAAAAGATATGAAGAATGAATTAATGTGTTCCAGAAGAGGCTAATCACACAGAAATTACACAGACTACACTCACATGTAAAATATTTTTTTAATATACGTTGATGTTTTAAAGAATGTATAAGTTTTTTTACTCATAAAAATGATAACATGATAGCCAACACCTTGTGACATTTGATTTTCCATGAGAAGAACGACCTGATAAATGATATAGGGTTGGTTACAGTAATGTTTTTATTGAATATTTGGAGGCATTTACTCTATAGAGAGAAGTGTAACATATATATGTATATATATTTACTATAAAGTATGTATTCATAGATAAATATCTCAACATTTATTAATGAATATTGTTATATCTGATCAAGTACTATGATTGCTCGATTCACTAGCATCTTGGAATGGAAAATAAGGTAGTTACTGATCTTATTAAAAATGAATATGGTAATTTATCTATGATGTGGATTGATAAAGACTCTATGTTCACCTATATGATTTGTATGGATCTTGAAATAATAATTAATATGAATAAATAGTACCATTCTAAAATGATTTCTCAATCATCAATCGTAGCTAAGATCTAGTATGCAAAAGATTGATGATATTCAGATAAAAAAGAATGTGACACAAATAATGGAATTGAAGTATCATGAACTATAAATCACTAATAATGATTTCATTTAGTTTGTAACTATAATTTTCATTCCATCACCACTTGAGATAAATAAAGGACTATTAGATAATGTATATTTCTTACCTTATTCCATCCCTTCTAGAAGTACTAAGGTGTATGATCACGAGTACAAAAAACAACATCCACATCAGCATTTTTATATTGGTTAATTAATAACCATTTATATAAAATTTTTAACATGATTAATTTATATAACTAGTAATAAATACCTTTCATGGCGGGTTTTAAAAATGGTTATTTAAAAACTGACAGTAAAAACCAAGATTTAAATTCCTTTTCATTAAAAATCAAAGATAATACTCATGTTTTAACCATATTTGTTATTTAATAGATTTCATAATACCAAAATTAATATTTTTAACAATATTTTTGTAAAGAACTGATAGTAAATGTAAAACAATTACATCACGCCCCTAGTGTGTTTTTTTTCAGATTCACCTTTTATTATTAAAAATCCTACACAATATTTATTAGGATGTAGAAATGTTTTTCAAGAACTATATATATGTTTTCATCCATTATTTTTCACTATTATAAATTTAATAATCCTTGGATCAATAGTTTCCTTCCATTAGTTATTTTTTCAATGATTTCACAGTAGTATTAATTATAATTCTCACATTATATATTTTTTATAATTATATTTCATAATCAATAAAACCATTGATGGTTTTATTTTTAGGATGAATAATAATTAATTGGATTGAGTTACAAATTTATAATTTCTCATGAGATTTATCTGCTATAATTTATAATTCATCATTATACATTGTGGAGGATTCCCCAAGATTTATTCCCTTAAAGTAAAATAATGAAGTACAATAGAAGACTCAAGTAATTTTAGTAAAAGATTTCATTTTTATTTTCTTGTTTTTATTTGGTGTCAGAATTTTCAACCCTATTTTGATTATAATATATAACAAGGATGTTTTATATGTTAAATGATTTAAATCCATGGATACCTTTTATGTAGACTGTTTTTATAACTGACATTGAAAATAACTTATAATGTCATTTTTTTCATAACTAACATTATAACACACCTTTGATGTCATTTTTTTAATAACTAAAATTAAAAGTAAATATTTTTTTTGAAATAATTATTTTGAAATAGGTCATTAAAAATAAATATTACAAATATATTTATTATTTTTTTATTTAATTATATCCCTTAAAAACATGATGTAAAAAAGTTATTATTTACGAGCATGTGATCTTTGAGAGACATTTTGGTGGGACCACATAAAGAAGGATGTTTTTGAGTACACCTCAAATAGATTAGAACATCAAAATGATAATTTATTGGGAAAAATTTCATGGGGATGATGAAACCATTATCCATATCTATGTTGAAATTGAAGAAAACACTATAGACTTTATCACTCATATCCCAATGATATCAGAAGGATTCATTTTGATATGGGTTGTGGTGTAAAAACTCACCAAGACTACCCACTTAATCACTATTCGTGAGTATTTATTAGTAGTAAATATTTCCATGAAATATGTAAATAAAGTGGTGAGGTCATAATGAGCACCAATATCCATCTTATCTAATAATGATCCAATGTTCAACTCTTAATTTTAGAGAAGTACTCAACCTGTGATAAATACTAAATTGAACACTATTATAACATGTTACCCCCAAATTGATGAATAAAATAAAACTACCAATATAAAAGATGACGAAATACTAAGAGCTTCTTTAGTGGAATTTAATAGAGGTTCGGATCAACATATTATATTGGTAATTTTCTCATACAATAACTGATTCAACATGAGTATTGAAATGGCCCAATATAAATATATATATGGGAGGAGGTTTATAACTCATATATGTTATGATAAATTTAGTGAATATAATTTTCATAAACCTTAAATTTTATAATAATTGATCTAAAAGGTTGAATTTGTTCAACAATATATTAAAGATACCCGAAGTTAGCAAAAAATCTATGATGGTAATCATTGATGGAACATGGTGTTTGAAATTAGTGAAAAACTTTTCCTTTAAATATATATTTGGAATAGATTCATGAGGTTTGGCCATAAAAGGAATCTCATCCTTATGTATATTTTCCCCTCATAGGTCCTTGATTGCATGGGAGTTTTTGTCGGTCGACTAGTACTTTCAACAAATATGGATCAAGCTAATGATGTGTTCCATTAACCTTTCATGACGAAATACACTCTAAATACATCACATGTTCTTCATCTGAAGGTGGTCTGACTACAAAATTACTTCTTCTATATGGAGAAATCAGTGAAGATATCAAAAAATTTAATATAATGTACTATACAATAAGATTAAATGCCTCTTTACATCCCTTTGGTGAAATAAAAAATACAGATAAGTAACATGAGATCCTTAGATGAAAATGAAAAAAATGTACCATCATCTATTATCAACTGTTTATATGGGTTTAAATTTTAGGGATTAAATTTTTAAATGGGGAATGATATAACAACCCAAACATTTATATATATATTGAATTTTACATCTGAATACATATTTTTTTTCATAATAATGTATATAGATTAGTATAAACACATAAAATACATAATGAAATCCAATAATTTTTTAATTAATTAATTAATAATATTAAATTTATGAGTAAATATATCCATTAATATAGAAACCAGTATAATGGGACAATAATATAAAAAAATAAAAAACATAGAACCTAAAAATATAGATCGTGTTGAACTCCAAGAATTATCACACTCATGAAAAAAAATATTAAAAATAAACAATGAAATATGAATCTAATAAAAATTTTATTAATGAAAAATTAGACCCGTAAGATGAATCATGGTGAATGATGAATTATGGAAGTAGTAGGTATTTATAAGAGGTATTATGATCATTAGAATAGTAACATAACCGTTATGAATAGTAGTCTAATTGTTCAAACAATATCTTAACCTTAAAATATAAATAATATTTTTCATGAATAATTTACAATTTTAAAAATATTTTAATTTCATAAGATATATATCAATATTAAAAACTCAGTGAAATTATAAGAACATTTTTAATAGACAATATTTTAGTATATTTCGTAAAAATTATAATTTTTATAAGAATAATTATAATTAAATATTTTATAAAATTATATTAAAAATTTTATTTTATTATTTAGAATCAACATGAAAAAAATTTATATGGGATATTTTTTATAATTTGTGAAAAAATATCTATTTTAGGTGATTAGTAGATAATAGTTTTTATGTAACTGGTTTATTTTAATTACAAAATTCCATATGTAATAATGACCCAATCATATAAAAATTTTTAATATTCACATGAAACATGTTAAATAAATTAAATAATTCATGATTTTCAAATTCAACCCCTAAAAAGTATTTTCTATATCTTAAAAGGATAAATTATTTCATTAGAAACACAAGTTTTTAATTTTTCACTTTCATTTCTACAAAATTAATGAATTAGATTTATGAAGGAGTTTAAAATCATAAAAACCTATATTTTTAATCAAATATTATTTATAATTTAAATAAAATCATTATTATACTCTTTAACTTCATATTATTAATTTATTTGATATTTTTTCCTAATAATACTCCTCCCATCATGTAGAAATACCCCTAAAAGTCCCCATGGAAAACCATTTCACTTCCACTTATCGAATCCAAAACCCTTTCCAAATTCTATTTCCAAAGCACCTTATCATCAGTAGGGACATTTAAATCCAAATAGATCTGGCCTTGAAAAAGTTAAGGTCTATAGAAAAGGAGCACCACTAATAAGGATGTAATATTCTTTCATTGTTTCCTTTTATTTTAACCTTCCCTTCCTCAACCAATCTATTCTACTCAAACCCAAACCTCCAAAAAATTAATTAAATTAACTATTATCATATATTAATATTATTACACTAAATTAATGATTTTATTTACAACATTTTTATATATTATATATCTCTCACCTCCTCTTTTGACAGTGTCTCATCAATGGTGAATTAACTACATACGTGGATATTTCTAGCTCTATACTTATCACTGAATTTTGGGATGATTATAAAAAATTCTTTATAATTTATATATTTTTAAATTTATTTATTTATATCATCCTATAGATAAATTTATTAATAAATAAAATTAAATCATGAAATTGATGAAACACTGGATATTTTATGGAAGATGAAATATCAAAACTATTCCCAGTTAATTAATATAATTAACAAATAAAATCATATAATTATATTTTTTCAAGAGTGAAAAAAGTAACATAAATTAAAACTAATTTATTTTTGAATAAAAGTAATTTTATTATATTGAGAGAAACAAGGTAAAAAATAAATCAGGCTGTATGTTAAGGGGATTCTTAAACACAACTCATTCCATTAGAGTTTATTACCTCTTTCTCAATATTTTTAGTGGGATGTTTCCTAAAATAATTTTAAAAATGCCAACTCCCTCTGGTTTACCAATTTATTTCCTAGTATATTTGTTATTTTACATCATAGTGAACATTTCAAACACTCCAAAATGGTCTTTCAAATGCACTATATTTTCAGAAACATCTCATTGATCCCCTATAACCCCTATGGAAAGCCACCAGGACCTCTATCTCATTAATCCCTTATGATCCCCTATTTTAAATACATTGTAATGATTTTTCTTTCATTTTATTTTTAACTATATTTCATTAATTTATATTGAATTTTTCTTTTTACCACCATGACCTATGACCCCTTATAAAATCATTAATGTACAATGATATGTTTTTCCCTTTTTATTTTTGGAATCTCAATGTTTATTCCCTGAAATATTTTTTCCAATATATTTATGGAACTCATAATTTTAAACTATTTTATTTTTGGACTATGGTTTCTCTATGTTCTATTTAAATGTGTGATGCATTATTACAATAATTTTATTAAGTGATGGGTGGGCGTAGAATTATATATCCCTTTAATGTATTGGGTAATTTGATATATCCCATGATATTATGTATATTAAGTTTGATCATGATGCTAGATTTAATCACAACATATGTGGGATATTTCACAACTATTTTATAGTTTATTATTATTATACATTTTATAAATTCTATTTATTTCCAAATGATTCCCCATTTCTTATGATGAAAATACTATTATTATGATATAATGATGATGAATAATATCACCTATTTACTATTGACTTATGTCTTTTATTCCTTCAATCTTATTCTTCCACATACTAGGATTTAACACTACTGGAAAATTATCATATATCCACAGTTTCAAACTAAGGGGAGTTAAGGTGTCTGTATGGATCCAAACTATAATGATAGATTAAAAAATACTATACCCACAGTTTTCCACCATGGAAATATGTTTATACGAAATTTTCCACCATGTCTACAACCATATAACCAAGTTTATCAAACCATGGTTATAGGATTTTAAAAAATCCTCACACGGTATTTAATCCCTAGACCGATTCTTTAGCAATGACACACATACCCAATACCACAAAATGGTTATTACTAAATAAATATATATTTACATAAATATACTTATATAAAGCTTGGATATAAGAGGAAAACTATTTGTAATGTTTTGATCGCAAAAATATGTCTCTTCCCTTGGTAATTTTTCTTATTCCCGCTCTAAAGAGAGAAAGCTATACCCACAGTTTTGGAAAACAGTGGGTATAGGTTTTTATCCCACACCTATACCCACAAAATTGTTAAAAATATGGGTATATGTTTTCCCTATACACATGTTTTTTAGAACCATGGGTATAGGTATTGAACCAAACACTATACCCACAGTTTTGGTAAACTGTAGGTTTAGGGTCCTTTTTTTGTTGGGAATACTCACCCATTTATTTTATGAATATTCTCATGTCAATACATGTACTAAGAGGAAAATGAGTTATTTTTACAGCACAGTGAAGATTTATTTAAATAATGTTTACATCTTATCATGTATAAGTGATTTATGGACAAAACTATCTTAAAAAACAAATCCTTTTGAGTTTTGTTGGTAATATTATTTTGTTATTTATATTAATATTGATCTAATAATCATGTTTGAAAAATTAAGGTCACTATCTATTGTAGAATGTGTGGAATATTATTAAGGAACATGTGACAAATGACAATAATGTGCTAGGGTTCAAGCATTTTTTCTGGCGGTGAGAAACAGTGAGATATACACTTCAAGGAGATGGTGAGCTATCAGTACAAGGAATTGAGACTTTTATTGGAAGATCAATTAAAATCCATCAAAAACGTATTATAAAAACACCTCACTAACAACATATGATTAGATCCCTATATCAAAAGGGTGATGTTTTTATATGAGAGTCGTTTTTACCACATGATGATATTTATTGAAATGAAAATGGCGTATCAGGGTGTGGTTTCACATAGTTTTTTCTATGTAATCAATTTAATTAATGATTGGTCATTTATGTGAATATTTTAACACCTATATTTCTGTGGATATTTCATATTTTTTATTGGGTTAAAATTCTCAGCATTGGAGGTTATTTCCACATTAAAAATATTTGAGCTGTTTTTATTCATTATACTTGGATTTTTCGCTATTATTTTCATTGAATATTCTCAAAAAAATTATAAGAATTTTTTTCCTCTCATGCCAGGATTTACCCTAGTACATGGCCCTCTGTCCCATGTCATGGAATCGAACCTACATAGTGGCTACTACCCTTGCACCTTGAGGATTTATGGAAATATAATATTTTGTTACATCATATAACATAGTTTTAATATATATATAATATAAATATAATGTAAATATAACATTATATTTATAGAAATGTAACATTTTTATTAAGTTATATAGGGTTATATTTATGTTATATAGTATTGTATGTACATTATATAAACATTATTTAATATTATTTCTTTCCATATTTATGTTATATTTATTCCATATATGTCATATTTACATCACACTTATGTTATATAATTTTATATTTACTTTTTTATGATGTGAAATGAGATAAATATTGTGTAAATATAACATAAATATATTATATCATTATAATAAATATGAATTTCGCGGTGGATTCAAAAATTTCCAACAAACATTTCAGGGAAAAAAATTTCACAACGGTTTTAAAAACCCATGTTAAATGTCATTTTTTTATTTCATTAATTTATTTTTCACGGTGTTTTTTCAAATACTACCCCTAAATAATATATATTTTTTTTGATTTTATTTGTAATTTTTTTATTATTGTAATATAAAACACAATGTGAATTATCGATAGTTTATATAAATACAGTTGTTAATTATGGGGATAAATATTACTTATAAAATATTTAATTATGATTTATTATTAATAAGTAGTATTCATTATTTTTTGTAACTCCCTACGTTTTATCGGCATTTTTTTAAAGTGATTTAATTTCCATTAATGTCTTGCATCTCACTAAGTCAGATATTCCATTCACATGACAACGACTCGGCCTCTCCTAAATGCACCACTGACTTGGCGTGTATTACACACAACATTGGGTTTCTATAAAACATAATTTCATTGTCACAATTATTTAAATTATATCATTTTAAAATAGTTTTTAAAATTTTCACATAAATATTAATAACCACATTTCCAAAAAAAATATAATTATTTTAGATAGATAAAACATGTTGATAAGGAATAGTATATTATTTGGTGAAATTTTTAAATGTTTCAAATATTATTTTCTCAAATAAATTGTGTTTCATTTCCTTCTAAATAATTTAATTTTTGAAACATATAGAATTTTATTATTATAAAATAAACTGAAATTTTTTATTTATAATTTCAAAATTATCATAGTGTGAATTTTTTGGATTTTTTTGACAAACTTCATTTTCGGATTAATAGTGAAAAATACTAAATTTTAATTCCAAACTAATTTTTCATCTAATTTATTTTAACAGTTAAATTATATTTTAGTTTTATTTGAATGTATAATAGGTGAAAATGTACAAAAATTAATTTAATTTAGTTCATTAGAACCAATTTCATTTTGAAATTGGTTAAAAATGTAGTAAACCTTTGATTATTTTTACATTAAAAAGACACAGTGTCGTCCCCTCTATAGGTTTAATTTTGATATTAATTTATTCCAAGTCTATTATTGGAATTTTTAAAAATAATTTCATATTTGGAATAAAAAAATTTTAATTTCTATTAATTATTACATAATTTTCACTAAAAATATTAGTAAAAGTGATTAATATTAGTTTTTAAGATTAAGAGAGAAAAATAGATAAACAAGGAACTAAACCTTATAAAAAATCCAGAAACACATTTCTAAAAACTATTTTATGGCTATATTATGACCTTATACTCCATTTTATTGTATTTTTTATATTATTTTAGACACATTCAATGTAACTAACATGGTTTAAACTCCCTTTCCTACAAAATGGACTCCTCTCCTCTTATTTCATCATACCTTTCAATCCACATTGGATCAACTATGATATATTCAAATATCTCCTAAGAATACCTCACATCATCCTATAAGAAACTATTTCTCTATAAATCCGTTCAAATAATCCCTTTTTGAAAACCAAATATAGATACCCAAATAAGTTGTAACATCCTTCCTCAAGCACTATTCTTTTATTTTCTCTCAAAACCATTTTAATACTTATTATTCCATATACTCATAATATCATATTAATAATTAATATATTGAGATTTATTTATGTTAAGGTTTTTACCAACACTTACAGACACATTCATCTAATGGGTAATGAACATACAATTCTTTTGTATGGGGAACTACCACATTATGAAACTATATTTTACATTCTTACATTATCACCTCTTATGGTTGTGAATTATAATGGAAACCCTATTTTTATAAGAAATATGATATTTATGTTGTATTTATACCTCCTAATTTATTATATAAATCCTATCTACATGCTTTTGATTTTTTAAATATGATAACATTCTTGGTAGAAGTGTGGAACCCCCACCTCCTCCAAGAGAATTCATTTGTTCACACACTACATGGAATGTATTAAAAAAGGGATTAGTAAAATAATATGACATATTTGAAATAATAATTATATTTTAATAATATTAGAATTATATATACATACATTTCATTTACTTTCATTCTTTTAATATGCCATGAAAATGGAAACAACGTTAATGCGTACGTATAACCTATCATCACAATGAACGGTGTATTCTATTTCATGTCTCTATATTTTATAGATTACTATAAATTTATATATAAAAATATATATGATATATAATTCATGTTTTTTATTCTATAAATAATAAAAAAAATTTTAAGCAAGAGTATCGTGAATGACATGTCAAAACACATACGATCAACAAAGCAATTACTATATGAAACATTACATTAACATTGAAGTATTAATACATGGTTAATATAAGTTCATAAGAATATATTATATGGTATTATATATATACTGAAATGGTTATGTGATTAATGTATAATGAAATTTAAATTATTATACAATTGTCTGGTATGTGTATGATGGAAGTCAAGACATAGGGTAAGGGAATTTCATATAACATTATATTTCTATGAGATACATGACATATAAAAATCTCATTTATTTTTGTGGTATATATACATCCCCTGAATATATTATATAAATATTTTAATTAAATTTATAGGTATTCACATATCCATTTTATTATCTTACTTTCATTATATTTATGTTTCAAAAGTTAACAAATCTTTAAGAATGTTTTTTCTATATTTTACATCATTGAGACACATGTTTTTATACCAATACATTTTTTTTCAAGTTGTATTTTATAATTTATATAATGAAAATACTTCCTTTATTGTTATTTTAAGCTTCATGTAATTTTATTTTCTAACATGGAAAGGATAATCCCTAGTTACATAGTGGTAAGTGTTTATTAAGATAATCTAATCATTTATCAGGATTGTTTATCATTATGATTCCATTGATGAAATATTATGATTGATATCTCAATAAAAATAATTAATTTTAATATCCCCTATTTATTAAATATATCTTTGTTTATTATTACCATTTCCTCACTTTTTAGTAAAAATGATAAATATGAAAATTATTGTATGAAAAATATAACCGTACCATTTTTGTTTGAAAATCTATTTTATTTCATAAACATTGTTTCATAAACATTGTTTCCAAAATTGATTTAAATTATTTTAATAATATCTGAAGAAAATATTCATGGTAATGGAATTTTAAAAATGATTTCTGGTTTTTGAATCTTCTTTTTTCGGTTTTGAAATATATATTCCATGAAAAAAAATTCAAAAATGTATTCTATTTTAAAAGGTTTTTCTCAATGTATAAAGGATATTTTCATCAATAAATGTTTTATAAAAGATATTTCAATATTATTTCCCATCTACGATTATATCCTTTCATTTTACTCATTCTTTTAAGGGAAATGATTCAGTATTTCCATACATATTTATTTTCTGATTTCATTATGTTTTGATGGAATTACATTTATGAATCTCATTTATCATTCACGGGTCATATGCTTTTGATACTCATTTATCTTCATGGGTAAAGGATTATGAAGAAATAATTAATAAACATATATATATTTCCATAGGTTATGATATGATTACATGTTTATGATACCCATTTCATTTCATAGTATATGATATGACTATTTATGATCATGTGGCACATATATGTATGATTTAATTATGATATATGAGTGACCTATATCTCAATGAAATGCATTAGGTATTGATTTATATATAATGATATATACTAAGATGGTCTTGGGAGTGAACCTCGATAACTAAGATTTCCATGGGAGTGGACCGTGATGACTAAGAATGTATGGGGAGTAAAAACATATTTCTAAGATGAATATGGGAGTGAAACCTAAATACCAAGATGGAATGGGGTGTAATCTATTACTATTAATATGACATTGGAGGTTATTCCATGTATACTATAGAAATTAATTTCTAAGATTATGTGTCTACTAAAATTACATGTCTTATTTCTATATTATGGTTTCATTTATAATGTTCTTTATTTCCTTAGGATTCATGCCTTATGAACTACTATGCATTATTCCTTGATTTATGTTTATTCACATATATCTCACATGATTAACATTACTGAACCTCTAAGCTCGGACCTTTTTTATGTTCCTATACCTTTTTTATGAATATGTGTCTTATGTTATATTTATTTAACAAGGCTTCCTGTCAAAAAAATCAAGTAGGAGTTAATGTAGAAAACTATTTTACCAGTGTCTATGATTCCTTATTTCCAAAGGCACTAGACTAATCTGGTCTTTGGGTGTCTATTTTTATAATGTTTTATGTATTCTAAAACAGTTCTGTAATGTTAATATATGTAATTCGAGTGTCTCTATAGTTAGTATCAGAGAAATGTTTTAGTTATTATTTGGAAACTAAGATGATAAAACCATAGTGAGAACATTAAAAACATGTCTAAGGATAACTGTAAAGATAAGTAAAATTATAGGAAAATGTTCGGGTATCTTGGTAATGGATAGAGTGAGTGATTTAATTTAAATAAATATTAATCTAGATACTATAATTGGATGTGGCACTGAAACATATGTACCTAGTGGTAACCACTTCAACTAGGTGTTTCAGGCCTGAATTTATGTAACCTGGTACTTGACAATGGGCCTTGCGGCACCACTATTATGAAACTATCACTGGATATGTTTTAGAATTCAAAAACTCTTCATGAACCATCATGAATTATTTCAACTGAAGTTCACCATGAATAAGCTATGAAAAAACTTGAGGTGTCATTAATAATGATGTTGTCATAACAGAGACATCTTATAGGTAACTTTTCATTATTATGTGGTTCCTTATTATGATAACTATTTCTTACTCTATGCTTTTGGGTTTATTCAATGGATGGATCCCAAAGGAACCATGTTAATGGTGATTGAGATAGAAAATACAACAATTGAATTTTTGAGAAACTTATTCTGTAAGAGATGCACTGAAATTTTATGTTGTTATGACAATACAGCTTTCTAATTTTATGAATCATGGTGGAAATTTAAATGAGAGAAGTACGGAACCACATTCTGTTTACTCTTTCAGGAGGAAAGGTCCCCCTTATTTCAGTGGGTATTCTGATCCAATTGTTTCAGAACAATGGATCAGTACTTCTAAAAAGATATACTATATTCCCCAGTGTTCGTAGAATGGGAAATTCATTCTGAATATTTATTAGTTAGAAGGGATAGGTTAAATTGGTGAACTCTAATATATTATATAATGCAGCAATGTGAAACTAAATCCATGTATTGGGATGAATTCAAGTACATTTTTTTCTATAAGTACATTCCTCATATTCTTTGTACATTGATAGAGAATGTGTTCCTTTATTTGAATAAAGGATTGTGGAATCTATCAGTACATATGAGGCTAATTTCACAAGACATGTTAGGTACAATTAATAAATTATAATACAACCTGAAAGTAACTTTGATATGTTCTTTATTGGATTAAACCCAATTATTAGAAGGTAGTTGGCCATAAGATACATTATTAGTTATGAAGAGATTTTTCATTGTGTAATCTAGTTTGAAATGAAGGATAGGGTCACAATTCAATATCATGGCATTGATAAGAAAATGAAGGTGCAGTTTAAAGGTAAATCTAAAAATGATGAAGAGAATAATATGATCATTCCTTTATGCACTAAGTGTGGAAAGAAGCATGGAGGAAATTGTATTTAGGGGTCTCATTAATGTTTTAAATGTTAAAGGAAAATACATTGGGCATTTGATTATTGAAGACATGGGGATATGTTATATAATGGTGTGAATGGTGAAAAGGAAGAAAGGAATTATCCTCCCACGCTTCAGTGCTACTAGTGTTAGGAGAATGGGAATTATGCTCTCCAGTAACCCAACCCAAGGTATAGTGATGATGATCAACGTCAAAAGCCTCTTAAGCCAAAGGACAAGGGGAATTATCATATAATCGATATTTTGATGAGGAACTAAAAATACATGGTGAAAAGTAGACATACCATCCACTCTATAACTCCTTTTGTCTTATTTTATTTTGTATCTACAAACTCTACCAAATATAAAAAAATTTATAAGGGTACTAATATTAAAAAAAATTGATTAGATTCGGAATTAATGGTGAAAATCCCTAATTGTTAAATGGTTGCATCTGAAGTATATGATTCATCACTAGTTGATTTTATTGTAAATTTGATTCATATAAATCTTTTTCCTCTTCCTTTGGAATAATTTAATGTAATCTTAAAATAAATTGGATTTATCTACATAAATCCTATATCAATTGATGTATAAGGGAAGTTATGTTTGATATTTCAAATACTACTATTACTATCCATCATTGTAACTCTAAGTATGAACTTCTCATAGATTTTACATCCATTGTATGGGTCTTAATTCCCATTTAGAAGGATTTTTTATCTCATATGGATGGGGAGAAAATCATTATTGTTGATATACTTATTATTTCAGAATTTATAGATGTATTTAGAGAAGAGTTTCCTAGTCTTTAAAAAACATGTGAAGTTAGGTTCTCAATAGAACTCCTACCTTATTCTACACTAATTTAAAATGGTCCTCATTTAATAGCCAAAATTGAGTTATAAAATTGAATAATAAACTCTAATAAAAAATTGATAAAATATTCATTCTTCCAAGTGTGTCACCTTAGGTTTCACCTGTTCTTTTTGTGAGAAAAGTAAGATGGATAAATGAGAGTCTAAATTGATAATAATGAGTATAACCAGATCAATATCAAGGAATAGGTATCCTATTCCCCATATAAATGAATTCTAGATCAACTACACAGAGTTTAATAATTTTCTAAGATTGAGCTTTATTCAAGATATCTTCAATTGAGGGTCGAAAATGAGGATATACCCAAGACGGAATTCCGTACAATGTATGGATACTATGAATATATAGTAATGAATTTTGTTCTTTATAATTCCCCTAAAATTTTCACGGATTTTATGAATAGAGTGTTTCGATAACTCTATGATAAGATTATTGTAGTCTTCATGATTTTGAGTTAGTAGCGGTATTTTTTGTATTAAAGATATGGAGGCCATATATTTATATAGAAATGTCTGATATATACACTGATCATAATATTCTAAAATATATATCCACACATAAGGATTTGAACATGTGTTGGAGAATATGGTAGGATTTGATAATGGTTTTTTATTGATCAATACATTACCACACTGATAAAACAAACATATTGGCCGATTCTTTGAGTTAAAAGGACCGGGATAGCTTATCCCTGATGAGGATTACAAAATATAAAATATTTTAGTATTTACAAATGATGAATCTATAAATATTTAAGGAACTGTATAATATTATCATTATTAAATTAATTTTCAATCGTCTCTCTAATTGACAATTGAGGAGATACAAAAGGAATATGTAGATATGTAAAAGAATGTTTGAAATGTTCATGAGTTTATGCTTTGTCAAGAAGGGATGATAGGGATCAGGAACCATGTCTGTGCTTCTTCCATACGGGGCTTGAGGAGGGATCTATTACATTAATCTCATAGTTCATAGTTCTCTATTATTCTTACAAGTATGAATATGTTTAGTTATTTGAAAGAATAGTTATGGTTGGATTCCAGAAAGAGAGATAACGTGGAGTTCTTACCTGATTGGTTGGTATACCAGCAAGTTAAGTTATAAATAAAAAAGTCTAACGGGATGTTGTATCCATTATGAATACCATAATGGAAATTGGAGAACATATCTATGGATTTTGTCTTCGTATATCAAAAACCTATAAAGGGTTCAATTCTATATGGTTGGTATTTGACCGCCTTACTAAGTTAGCACACATCAACTCTATCATAAAAGACTCTCCTTTATATCATCATTATAGGATATACATTATGGTTGTGGTAGGGCTTCATGGAGTACCATATTCCACTGCATAATATATTTTTTTGAGGTTTACCTCAATGTTCTGGTTATGTAGTCATTAAGAACATGAAACATAACTTAATTTTAACAATACTTTTTATCCTTAGATAGATGGCCAGTCTCAAAGAAAAATTCCAACCATATAGGATATGTTGAGATCTTTTTATTTGAATTTCAAAGGTGGTTGAGATCAATTAATTTATATAGTTGGGTTTTATTACAACAATATCGTTCAATCATACATCTATATGGATCTTTATGAATCCCTTTATGGGATTAATCTCGATCTCAAATGAGTAGGGATGAAATTTGAGAATGAAATTTATTTGGACCTGAGATCACATAAGAAATGGCATAGATGGTTAGAAACATTTAGAAACATAAAAAGGAATCTAAAATTTGGAAAAAACATTATGTTGATAACCATTGGTGTGATCTAGAATTTGATGTTGGTGAATATGTGTTTCTAGAAATCTCTCCCTAGAAAAGGTTATGAGATTTTGGATGCAATAGAAACTAAACCATATATATATTGGTCCCCATAAGATTCATGATCATATCAAGTAGATAAACTATCCCTTGGAATATTCTTCAAATATTTATAAATTCTATGATGTATTCCATGTATCTCTCTTGAGAAAGAACATACTCGACCCTTCACATGTACTAAACTCAGTGGTCATAATTCAGGCGAAGGATCTTTCTTATGAGGAGAAACCAGTTGATCTTATGGATCATAAAAATAAAGGTCCATTAAAAAATAAATCTCACATAGTAAAATTATTATATATAAATTACATGTTAGAAGAATTTACATGGAAACTTGGGGATATAATGAATCAAAAGTGTCCTCCGTTTTTTACAAGAATCATGAATTTCATTGGGAAAATAATTTTAATGTGGTAGAATGTAAAACCCCATGTTTTTATGGAACTTTTTTAAATTGAATTAATTTTAATTAATTCATTTCATTGACCTAAGTCAATTATTTCATTAAATTGGCTGTGACATGGGCTTTTCTATATGCAACACCTATTTGGCATGCGTTACATGCAACACTGATTTTTTACAGAACATCATGTTATTATTATAATCATTTAAATGAAATGGTTTCATAATAACTGTTAAAAATAGAAATATAAATAGTAATAAGTGATCTCAAAATATTTAAGTATAATTGTACTATATAAATATAACATATTGACAATGAAAATATTATTTTTTTGCTATAGTATTTACATGTTTAAAAATACTATTTTCCAGATGAACTGATTTTAATTTACTTTAATGAAAAATAATAAAATTAATGGTATACACATTTTTAAGGTTAATTTGATAAAATAAACTTCATATTTGAATTTATAATTATTAAATTATATTAGAATAATTTTTTATATTTTTATGATAAACATTATTTTCGGATGAATATTAAAAAATAAAAAAATTAATTCCAAACATCTTTTTCATATATTTTATTATTATATTTAAGTTATATTTTTATTTGGTTTTAAAGTATACATTGAGAAAAAAAATTTCAAAATAATATTATTTAATTCATTTTAATCTTTTTTGAATTGAAATTGGTTATTAAAAAATAGAAAACATTTTATAATTTTTACTTTAATAACCTGCATTGTCATCCCGTCTACGTTATTAATTTTAGATTAATTTAAGAAAATTTTGTTATTTGAATTTATAAAAATGGATTCCCTAT
This sequence comes from Viscum album, assembly GCA_963277665.1. NCBI lineage: Eukaryota > Viridiplantae > Streptophyta > Magnoliopsida > Santalales > Viscaceae > Viscum > Viscum album. Next base: position 337,033,327 of record OY728139.1, on the reverse strand, counting down.
TTTGAATCAGAATAATATTTAATTAATAATAAGTTAAAGTTATTTTTTTATAAATATTAGTAAATGTGATTTTAATTAATTATGGCAATTAAGAGAAAAATTAAATTCTCAAATAACGAAACCTCAATATTATTTCGCAAAATAACCTAAAAAGCTATGTAAAGTCCATTGTATGATAATATATCAACCTTATCCTCCATTTCCATGAATTTTATATATTATTTGAGTAACATGTGATAGGAAAAATGTCTTTGGAATTCTCATTCCCAAATTTTAAAAGAGTTCCACTCCTCCTCCACTATAAAAGGTCTTCTCTCCTCTAACTTCTTCAAACATATCAAGGCCCCTTTTTATTGACCAATATAAACCATAATAGATCCTAAAAATTCATACACTCATCCTAGAATCCAATATTTTGTCATAAATTCATCCAATTAAGAGCTTTGGTGCAATCCAAATAGAGTTACTCAAATAAGAGTTAAAATCTTTTCTCAATATCTTCTTTTCCTTTCTCCACACATGAATTAGTCCCCTTAAATGAACACATAGTAGCCCAAGTATCATTAATATTACGATATTTTTTACATTTATTGTTCTAATTTCACTTAAACACACTTCCATCTAATGGGTAAGGATCATACTGTTCTTATGTATGGTGAATTATTGCCTCACGAAATGATGTAGTTTCTTCTACCTTTACCACCTATTATGTTTGAGAATTATGATGGAAAGAAAAAATTTATATGATTTATATGATATTTATGATATATATATATTCATATGTCTTTATTATAAAATTTCTAATTTTATGATTTCAAATTTTTATAAAAAATATAAGTGCATTTCTGGATTTGTATACTAGAGCCTCCTCTAAGTAATGTGATTATTTCACACCTTACATTGAATGTACTAAAATTGGGTTTAATAAATTATTATGATATATATGAAATAATAATTCTACTATAATAATATTATATACATATATACATATATTCCAATTAGATTATTTCTTTCAATACACTATAAAAATGGAAACGATTTTCATACGTACGTACGACCTACTATCTCCATGAATAGTGTATTCCATTTCATATAGCTATAATTTATTGATTATTATAAATGTTTATATAAGTTATATATATGATATAAATGTCGTGTTTTAATTTCTGGAAATTATTAAATCATGATTTACGTAAGAGTATGAAGAATTAAATGTCAAGACACTTATGATAAACAATGCACTTATTACCTAAAACGTTAAATTAACATATAATTATTAATAAATGGGTAACATAGGGTCATAAGAAAATATTATCAGGTATTATATATTAATATTGTTCTATGATAAGTTTATAATAAAATTATACTTTTTATACTTGAGGATTGTATGTGTATGACTAAATTCAAGACACAATGTAATGGAATTCAATATCACTTCTTATTTCCATGAGATACACGCCATATACACCAATCATACCATTAATGATGTATATATACAACACATTAATTTATTATATTACTCATATAATTGAATTTATTTGTATTTACATTTCAATTTTATGATCTTACTTTCACGGGGTTAATGTTTAAAAATTTTCTAATTAGTAAGACAATTTGGTATCAATTCCTATTTTTTGAGGAATGTGTTTTGTTATGAACGTGAATTATTTCTCAGGGTTTATTTGATATTTTATTTCATGAAACTCATTATTTTTGTGACATTTTATGCTTTATGTAATTTCATTTTCATACATTGAGAATTTTATCCTAGTTTACCATTTTGTAACAGTTTATTGAAACAATATCATCGTTTATTGGGATTGTTCATGATTATGCTTCCATTGAAGAAATATTTTTATCCAAATCTCAAAGACACTCATTGATTTTCTTCTCCAATTAATATTAAAGATATCTCTAGGTATTATTTCCAATTTTACACTCTTTGTTAATTTATATAATTAAAAAAAATAACATGATTTTATTGTATATATCTATTCAGATAGAAAGCTTTTATATTTCTAAAACAATGTTTTCTAAAATGATTTCAAAAGATATTTCATGATAATTATCATGGAAAATGGATTTTAAAAATGTTTTATCGGTTTTAAAGCATTATTTATCAGTCTTCAAAACTATTTTCAAATAAAAATCTTTTCAAAAATATCATATGTTTAAAATAATTCAATGCAAAAAGTGTATGTTCCTCAATAAATGTTTATTAAAAGATCTATAAATCAAATTTTCTATTTAAAATAAAATCTTTTGGTGTTAATCATTCCTTTCTGGGGACATGATTAAATATTTTTAATCATATTACTTCTCATAATGGTATACTTATTGATGTCAAGATGTTTATGAAACTCATTTCTATTTCATGGGTTATACGCTTTTGAATCATGTCTCGTATATTAGGTTGTTATTTTGATGAAATGGTTATCAAACCTATATATATTTTCACATTTTATGACATGATTACATGTATATGATTCCCATTACATTTTATGGGTTATTATATGATTTCTTATGTTTATGTGTTGCATTTATGTATGGTTTCATATGAGATGGGTGGGACCTCTCTCTCTCTCTAATAAATTGGGTAAAGATTTATATATCATGAGATAGACTAATATTGTCTTGGGAGTGAAACATGAATTCTATGTTTTCCATAGGAGTAAATTATGATACACAGATGCCATGGAGAGTGAGCTCATATTATTATTATTGTTATGGGAGTGAACCATGACTATAAAGATGGTATGGAAATGAACCCATACTACTGTGATGGCATTGGTGAGAATTCCTTGACTACTATAGAAATATCTTTATATTATTATGGGAAGACCTCAATTCTACATCTTATTCCAATGTTATTATTTTATGGATTATGTTCATTATTTATATCTGATTAATTTGTTATGAAGTTCCAATATTTCTACCATTATTTATGTTTATAATTTTATTATTTTCTTGGTAGGATCCTCAAATGTTATGATCTGATTATCACGCCCCTATACTCATGTTTATGCTAACATTTATCCCTTGTTTATCTGTACTGAGCATCCGAAAACAACCCATTTTTTCGTTTCCATAACCATGTTATGATGATATGTAATATGTTTTATGAATATTATAAGGGTTGTAGTAAAAAAACCCAGTAGAAGATAATGTAGCAAACTTATATATCAGTGTTTATGTTTCCTTGTTTTCAAAGTCACTGGACTAATACGAAACTTGAGCTTCTATTTTTATATTTTTTTTGTATACTACAAATGTTATGTAATGTTAAGGTTTGTAAAGTGAGGGCCTCTATATTTATAATCCATTATTTTTTTAAAAATTTTAATTATTTATAATGAGTTAATTATTAGTTAGATATAATTATTACATACTAATTATTTGAAACATATATTCAATCTTAGATAAGTTTAAAACCCTAAATAACCATAACCACTAATCCGGGTGTCTTTTCTAGCTCCAAAACAAGTAAAATTTATGATTATGAAACGAGAGACACTGAAATTAGATAATAAGTTTGTAATAATTAGTATAAAAAAATTATTATTGTTTTAAGAGATGATTAAAATCTAAACTAAACATAAATTGGTCATAAATTTTGATTTGGTTTCCCATTTTGGATTTGGAACATATAAAATCAAATCCTGCGATGAGCTATACACCCTGTGGAATAGGAACAATGAGGATACTATTTTCTAGATCAAAAAATACCTAAAGCCTTTAAAACTGATTTTTTATAAAAATATTTTTAAACATTTGATGTGATTTCAACATTTTTTCAAAGTGTATTCATATTCATGTTAGGTTTTCTATAAAACTAGTCCATGAATTTATATTCTTACTGATTTTATGGTGCTTCACATTTTTGGTTTTCCCACTTTGAGATAATTATTATCTATTTTTTGTATGTATGTATGTTTGTATGTATTTCAATAAATTTAAGTATATTTATTTATAATTTATATATATTTGTTAATATTTGTTTGAAATTATATATAATTATATCTATCCAATCTTATTTATATATATTTATGTAAATTATTATATATTTATATACATTGAAACACATTTATCCTTATTTTTGTTTATATACTATTAATTTATTATGTGGGTGTATATATATAATTATAATTACTTATGTGTATATATGTTAATATATAAATATATATGTGTGTGTGTGTTTACAAATCAGAAATTTTGGGCTTTGGAGCACATTCTCAATAGTGGCTGATGTAGGTTCATGGAAGGAAACCTATCATATGACAAGGTTCTATCGAGATATATACCCAATCATCACTGGGGATGGTTAAAATAACATGGTCGGTGTGAGGATAATTCTGATTGTTTTTTGTTGGGGTTGAAATTTGAGAGTCTGATAGATGAATCTACAGCTCAACAACTGCAATAGCTCATTATCGAGGGATGGTGATTGTGGGATCTCAATCTTATGGTTGACGATGACATTGTGGGGAGCAGGTCTGGGGGCTACCGTGGGAGTAAGATTGCGATGACCTTGGGCAGTGGGGTGTCGGCCGACCTAAGAATGTTGGATCACAATTTGTGTTATGTGTGATAATTTTTTTATAAATCAGTGACCAGGTGGCTTGAGAGGACAAGGTCGATGGTTTAGAAACCTATTGATTTGAATTAGTTATTGGCCCTATGGGATGAAAATGTTACAGACCGTGTGTGTAATTATAGTTGGAATCCCAATTGCTTTTTCCACTTTCATGTATTGGTGGTGTTTAATGTGTCACATGTTATGTATTTGTGGTATTTTTATTTTCACTAATAATTTTTTATTGCCAGGCATGCTCTATACCAGAACATTTCTCGTATTGTTAACCTATTATGTATTATTTATTTATTACTTATTTATAATATATCCATTATTCATTTATGAATAATTATTAATTATTAATTATCAGTTTTGTAACTTATTATTCAATTATCATATATTTATTTATTCTTTAATACTAATTTTTTAACTAATGGTTAATTTATTTATTTAATGATTTTTTATTTATTTATCATATATATAATTATTTTTTTATTAATTTATGTATTATTACTTATTATTAATACATATTTACTGAAGTATTACAAATTATTATTTATTATTAATTATTAATTATTTACTTTTTACTATTTTATATTAAATATTTATTACCATATTTATTAATTCATTTGAAAATTTATTTATTATATATTATATATTATATATTTAGTTTTCATTTATATATTATAATATTATTTTTTATGTTTATTATTTTCTATTCTTATTCTAAAATATTATTCTTTATGTATATTTATGTATATGTATTTATTTATATATATATATACAAGTATATTAATTTTTTTACATTTCCTTTAATCAACTTGCTGGATTAGTAAATTCTTTAGAGAATAACCAAGTAGTATGGTGTTTAAATTTCACATAAACAAATATATCAAAAATTTCTACGAGAAATTCTTTGTATATTCATGGTAAGATAACTAATAAAAAAATAATAAATAATTAATTGTGTAAATAAAAATTCAATAAAAAAATAATAAAAAAAGGGTTCCTAAATTTTTTTTCATAGTTTTTGAAAGATATCATTTAATGATTTAGAGGTAGTTTTAAAAATAGTTAAACTCTTATTTAGAGGTAGTTTTAGCGCAGTGTATATATAATATTATATAACACACATATAATGTATATATAACCTTATTATAATGTTATATAACAAAAATAATATGTATATATATATCATTAATATACTGTTATATAACGTAAATTATGTAATATATACAATATTATGTTGTCATATAACATAATTATAATGTAACTGTACGATAAAAATATTGTGAAGATAATGCTATATAACATAAATATAATGTAAATATATCATTTTAACTATATTATATAATATAAATATAATGTAAATATAGCATTATTGTATCATTATATAATGTAAATAATGTTATATCTATGTTATATATTTTCTATAATATTATATTTACATTATATTTACATTATATATTGGTATATAAAAATATATTTATCTCATATTTGTGTTATGGTTTTATGATATAATTTCATTGTAAGGTAAATATATTGTTATATAATGTAATAACAATTTTAAATAACGTAGATATTCATGTCATATAATATTATATTTATGTTATATATCATGAATATTTACATAATAAAAAAAAATATTTATATTATATAGTGTTCTTCTTAACCCAAAGGCCTCAGATATTTTTATTTAGATAATCCTATTTTAATTAGGCTGAAAAGTAACAATGATATGACTTGAAGGCCCAGAGTTCATGTCATGGATTCCCTATGGTAAAGAGGACTCTTTTACATATTGGATGATAGAATCACCCCCAAAACCCCTTTTTTTATTATACATCTTCTATGCCACCTATTAATGCACGTTAACATGTCTTTTCTACATGTAGATGTGTGTGATCCCTAAACCCAATTGTTGATTCCTTGTCCCTCCCATTCTATATTAATTTATTTTTTTGGTGATTAGGTACTACCTTTTCACATTCATTATAGTTGTGGTTTCTCCAAGATATATTGATTAGAATAGATAGCCTTAGAGGCTCAGTGGCCTAATGGCCCATTCCATGGCTAAAAGGCCATTTGGCTTAAAGACCCATGATGGCTTGGAAGCCCCGTGTCCCAAAGACACAATTTTTGTTTTTTGAAAGTCCATTTATGATGAATTGTATTGTAGTTATTGTACTACTAGAGTGCCTATGGAAATCGTTTCCAACTGGGTTTTAAACCAGGATTTTATGCTGAATTCTAAGGTGACTTTACCACTTAGGTAAGCCGCCAAGTGATATAGTGTAATATTTATGTTATATAAACATCATATAAAATTAATTATTTTAAATATAACATATATTTATGTTATATATGACATATTTACATTATAATTACATTCTATTTAAATTATATATCTTTATATTTACAATGTTTTGATGTTATATAATATAATTATAATGTAGATATACCATAAATATATTGTAAATATAACTTATATAACACAAATATAATGTAAATATATGAATAATTATAATTTTATATAATGTAAATACAATATTATATAAATTAGATAACATTATAATAATGTTATATTTACATTATGTTTATGTTATGTAAGTGTATAATAATGTTATATATACATTATAATTATGTTATGTAATGTTATATTTACAATATACTAATATTATGTAAATATTATCATTATATTATATAACATTATATAACATAACTGTGATGTAGATATGGAATTTATAACATAAATGTAATTTGAATAAAGAAAATAAAATATTCTTATACTAAGTTTATATAACATAAATACAACACTATATAACAAAAATATAATAATAGATAATATAAAAGAATTACATAAATATGTCATTATATTTATTGTATATTTCTTTTATATATAAATTAAATTTTCGTTATATGATATGATGTTATATTATATTTACATTATATTTATATTATGTTATATTTACATTATATATTCTAATTACACACACATCCACACACACATAGAGATACACATATTATAGTCATATTCTATAACATCATATTTATATTATTTTCACATTATAATCAAATTATATTTACATTATTTACTATTATATTAAAATAATATAATGTTATATTTATATAATTTTCACATTTTACACCATCACTATTATGTTAAATAACATTATTTTAATATTATATTTCTTTTATATATCTTTATATTTTCATAAATAAAATGGTAAATTTTAGTTATATAATGTTATATAATAGTATATTAATGTTTTATAAACATTATATTTTCATAATATATTTCTATTTTTTTATAATTATAATTGTATTTTTATATAAATAATTAAGGAGATAATTATATAATTATAATATTATGATATTTATAATATAATTTCATTTATGATATATAATTTATAAGAAATATAATTTTATTTACACAGTGCACCACTTTTTGGTTTTCTTTATGAGGGAAATATTTCCATGTCTAACCTAATCTAATTTTATTTTTTCTATAAGTTCAATTATTAAAAAAAAAATTACTGCATTTGGACTCTATCCTTGGACTGTTCTAGATATTTCAATTTAACCTTATTTTATATATATATAATTATATAAAGATATTTATTTTTGTATAATTATAGATATATTTATTATAATTATAAAAAATGTATCTTAAATAAAATCATTTGTTATAAATATTTTTTTATTAATATCTAAATTCTATTATAATTATTTGATATATTTTATCATAAATGTAAATATATAAAAATATAAGTTAATTTTTAATTATATAAATATATTCTTATATATTTTGATTATAAGAATATATTTTTATAATAAAAAAAAATTAAACATTATTTTTTATATTTATTAAAAAATTTATTATGATTATTATAAATATAAATATATCTATTATAATTAAAAAAATTACTGATTATTATTTGTATAGTATTTACTAAAAATTTTATCATATAATATATTTTATTTATATTTTATTTTGCGTTTTATATATTTTTTGTAAATATAAAATAATTATTATTCTTTTAAAAAATATGATAAATGTAGTTATATTATTAGTTTATTTATATTTTTTAATATAATTGAAAATATAATTAAAATATAAAACCATTAACAACGTTAAATAATTTAAAAAGAAAATAACAAAAATTTCATGTGGCACTGTTAACACATTGAGTAGTCTCTATGGTGAACAATTACCATTAACATTGTTCACATTATTGAGAAAGAACCATTTATGGAATTAAAATGAACCCTTACCCATACCCTCCAATATTCCAACTTCAGCCACTACTACTACACAATATTTCACATTTTCCAAGAGGGATATATCTATTGGTAAAAGTGCATTTTTTTTTGTAAAACATTTTACCAAAGTATATATCCATATCAATAAATTGTTGGTGAGAACATTGTCGTTAAATGTATTTGTGAAAAATAAAATAGTTTTGTTGCAATTATAATATTACCAATAGATAATATATATTTTGGTTAAAGTGTTTTGCAATAGGTTATGGTGATAAATTTATTTTTTGGTCATAATATTACAAATATATAATTTTATTTATAAATTAAAATTAAATAAAAATTATAAATTTTTATTCCTCGTAAAATTTTATATTATAATTACTAATTTATCATATATAATACATTTGTTATAATTATTAAACCGAAGAGGATTTTGACACGTGTTTAAAATTAGACATGAATTAATTATTTTAATGATGAAATTCATTAAAACCTAACCTCTTGGATCCCTACTAGGACTGTTCCACAATTTGGTTCCACAATTCTGGACAACCCTGTCTCCCCCATTGGATCCCCCAAAATATATTCAACCACCATAGAAACTCCAACCCATCATCATCAGGGACTCCATCACTAGTCGCTCCAGCCCATCCACATCAGCTCCAGTCCCATCCCATCCATGCCAACACCAGCCTCATCCATGTCTGCTCTTGTCTATGCCACCTCATCTCTCTCTATCCCCATTCATGCCAACTTATATCCATGCTACATCCAGATCATCCATGTCAGCTTCAGTCTATGCCAGCTCTAGTTTTTTCCCCATCCATGCCATCTCTAGTCGATACACAAATTGAAGAGTAAATACCTCCTATGGAATTGAGGGAGGTAGAGAGACAAGTGATAGAAATAAGCTTAGAAGATAGGGATAATGGTTGTACCTGCACGATAAGGAATAAAAAATTCATTTGAACTTCTGACATTTGTGTTTAACTTCCTTTTGACTTTCAAAAAAGGTAGTACCTACACAACAAGGAAATATACCATCAAAAACATCCTTTTATTTGGAAGAAAATATTGAATTGACATTTGGTTTGAAATAATTACATGTAAATTACCCATGATATAAAATTTTTCTAGTCAGTGGGCCTACGAAATATTATAAACCTTCCTTCCAACAATCATCTCCAAGAACATGACACCAAATCTGAACACATATGATTTGTTAGTCACCTAACCTACCCATGAATACATAAAATAACATCATACATAGGTCCCCATAAATCAAATAGTTGAAGTTATTTTATGGTAAGATATTGGAGGTTTCCACCTATATTATATGGAACTAAATTTAATTCCTATCTATTCTATTTATAATAAAAATACTCTTTTATACCACCATAGGGGACCTTCCCCTACTGCTACATAGTTCACCTGAATCCTATTATTATCATGGTTGTTTTACTTTCTTTGATTCATTTTATCCTATGGATTTATCTTCTTCTAACTTCCATTCTAATTCTCTAAAATAATTGATTAACAGATAAAAGAAACTAGATAAAATTTTTAAAAGGTATGTTCACAAAAAAATAAGTACCTTGATCCATATCCAACTCCAATAAAATTTTAAGGAAACTCAAAGAAAAACTGAAATTTCATAGGCTGAGGATGATGCAGCTTACCGGTCAGATTCTATAAGCTACATGGGATACCTACCCAATAAAATAATAAGTACCTTTACACCTTTCTATTGGAATAACAAAAAAGAACCTGAGAATCAAGGAAAAGATAATAATACATACAATGAGGGGTCACAATGCTCATTAGTACATGAACATAGCTGATCCCATCAACTGGAACTTGAATATTAACACCCACTCTACTACACATCATTATCTTATTCACATTTCATATCAGAAATGATTATGAGAACACTAATATATATACAATATTCCAAATAAATTGAAATGATAACTCAAAAATAGATTCCAGATTCTAGATTTCACACACAGGAAATAGGTGCAATATAGGTAAAATCTAGATAGTGTTTTCAAAGTGGAACACTATGAAACCTAAATGAAAAATATGTTTTGAGAAAGATTGCATAGGCATCAATTCACAATGAATTTATACCAAATAAAAATATGCATGGGTCAAAAAATATTCCCTCTAACGAATATATGTAGTATAATTTCTAATCACTCTCTTCAGATTTAACTAGTTCACATTTCATCGTTTTAATGGTTCTCTATAGTAGATAAATTGATTACTTGGTGGAAAGGGATGTGAAGGTGCCTTTTATTTTGTGGATGATTTCCCCATTATCTACTTGTTGAAAAATTTCAGTCAATATTGATGCATTCATAATAATAAATGTATGGGTACATGTTCAGAATATATCTTCCTATGGGAAGGAGAACCAACCTATTCTCCATGGCATAATTCCTCTCCTTCTAAAGCTGGTAATGTTCCACCACAAGCAAAACCATGTGATCCTAACCTTTAATGCTCACACTCTCCCTATCAAAAAAAATCTAGATTTCACAAATAGTACATAGATATTACTGATGGTGTGGTCTCCAATGCTTACACTCTCCCTGCATTATAGATTCCACATTTCACAAATAGTACATAGATGCTAGATTTTACACACACTAAGAAACAAACCTATCTTCTGTATAGATTACTCAAACGGAGGAGGCATATACTGGGGCATTAATATTTTTTAATTGAGAACACTAAAATAGATTACATATTTCCAAACAAGGAATTGTAAATAAATGAGTGGAGTTAAGATGTTAGAGAGAACACTAAAACAATATTGAGGCACCAATTTATTACCTTAATCATGCAATCCTGACTACTCCACGACCAACTATGGATGATGTAATAACTTATGGATCGTCCTGATGCACATTATCAAGGAATCAAAGGAATTTTACATGTCCATGTCGAAAAATCACTCTAAAAACTTTATTCATTTCATCCATAAGAGGTAGATGAATCTATAAGTAAATAAACAATAAAAAACAACATTATTCTTGTATTATTATCATCATCAGGCACATAGAAAAGATATTTCATAAAACAATCAATTTTTACCACATCAATATATTTATCCTTATAATTTTGTTGGTGAATTTAGAATTGAATTCAATGTGATTTTTCCCTTTTGATGTTGGTGGTGCACCAATCCAACATCTTCATTTGAGATTGCAATCTGATCAAGATTTTCCACAAATGGCAGATAAAATCATTTTAAAGGATTTATAACATCACACGTTCATCATAAGGTATTTACTGGACACTACTCTAAGTAGGATCCATTATAATTACAGGTATGAGTAATTGGGAAAAAAATATCCTAGCTCAGATAAACTACATCCACAAGAAGATATCAGTCCTCATCTATAATGGAAATATGGTATACAAAGATAATGAATTTTCTATTATCATTATTCTTACTAATTTAGCGTGATCATAAATCATAAGTCTATGATTCACTGTTACTAGTGTAATTATCTCTATAATGTAAACAACAAAAAGTAATTACCTGGTTATGAATCAATACATAGTTATGTTGATTGATACCTAAAAAGATCATAAAAACACCAAAAACACAAGATCCACCCCCCACCACCAAAATGAAAAAAGGTCCCCATATCTCTTGTATCTAATGCTTGATAACCCACTATAGTTGAAGTATAGTTACTCCCATAAAAGATCTTTCATAACCCCCCGGGAAAGTCAATTGAAGTAAAAAAACCAAGTAGAATCTTATACAAGTGAGTAACCTAAAGTTGTTATGCCACACCATTCAGCTCCAAGATCTACATCGCAAACAAACAAAGTGCATACACTAAAATCAATGAAATATATATATATATGAATTGAAACAAATAAAAATGAATGTATAAAAAAAGATCTGCATAGAATAATAATTTTTCATTCATCATCACTGTTAACATCTCAACAAATCATGTTAACTCCAGTGCCAATGAAGAACCTAATGTTTCTACTATGCCATATCATTCGGCCCCAAGATCTACAACACACAAACCAAGATAAAACCCACAAATTAGTGAAAAATGTCTACATAAATTGAAACCAAAATAGAAATAAATGAAAATAGAAAAAATGATATGCATATAATGAGTATATATCATTTATCACCACTGTTGTAATCTCAACAACTAAAGTCATATCCAATGTCAGTGAGGAACCTCAAGTAGATGCAATGCCATGCTATTCAACTCCAAGATCTTCTCACATTCAAAATATATACATGAATTTAAACCAAAATACTAAAAAATTAAAGTATAAAAAATGAAGTGAAGGTGGATGACATAATAGGCATGAAAACATTATAAGATTTTTTAGTTCCTTATTTGAAAGTGGTTTCCATGTTAGTGGATACATTCATCAACAGATCATCATCCTGATTTCATATGGAAATTAACTAGAAGAACAAAAACATACCTGTAAATGAAGTGCTACCAATAGTTCATTTTAACTAAAATAAAAATCAAATGGCCTTAGAAAGCTTCCCTTATTCTTTATCATCTAGAAGAATAAACATGGGCCTCTGAACATGGAACTAGACCTACACCTTCATTCTTAGTTTATGCACTATGTTGATGTGATTTTGATCGTTCTATTATAAATAGATGTTGGGTATCTAGTTACCCAAACGTCTCTTCTAAAACATGTGGATTATGACCCAAAATCAGAACCAGCTAGTGGTACATCATATAATGGACCCCTGGTTTCATAAAATATGTTGTTGGCCATAATTTGTTAGATTTTGTGGATGGGATTTGGCGTGTAATTTATGTGAAATCATGTTGGGATGGTGATGTGATTAAATCCCCGTTGAACCAAACCTAACATGATGATATTCAAACCTATTAGCCTTCGTCATGAGATTCTTACCAACGAGATGACATCCCATAACCTCCTACGTTTTAAAATACATGTTACATAGGTCATAGATTTGGAATCAATTTCAATAGTATCAATGAAAAATTACATACTACTCATGAATTTAATGGCCAGTAATAGAGAGTTTGTAAAGAAATTAACCTTTGAAAATAAATTATGTCCAATGATAAAGAAAAAAGGAAAATCCAACCAAAAAAACCTGATCATTTCAGTCAATGTTATTTGAGGTGAAACCAATAAAACGTTAGATTATGTTGACAAGTATTTTCCATGTTATACTATTAAAAGCATTTCTCTATGATTCATACATCACATAAATCACATATAAGTACAATTAATATCTGTTGAGAATCTACAAAAAAATGCATGACTATTAATTTCAAACAGACTTAATATGATTGAAATACAGAACAGTCTACTATGATATTAAAAATATAGAATAGTATACCATGCATAATGTACTTGAATAATTATTGGATGTAAACATCTGAAATAGGATATACATTAAATCCATCAAAGTATGTTTTACAGTAAGATAATATAAAACAACTAAATAGTTGATTGAAATGAGTTTTTGTTTGTCTGGAGTCTATGTTATTCATGTGTCACACTCCAAAGAGAATATATAAAAATCTAATGATGTTCGGAATCCAGTGGATCACACCTTAGTTATTTTAATTTATAAAAAATTATTCATTCTAATGGAATTATTATGTCAAAACTGTGATGAAAATTATTAAATTTATGTTTGAGACTATTCAATTCTAGATGAGTCCCTTCATTGGACTTTTTGTTGATAGCTTTACAAAGTTGAACACATATACCATATTATACGTACCAATGTAAGTTGTGAATCTTATGTTTGATGCATCACTCATCCATTTCATGATAATCCAGAACAATTTGATCAAGGGATTATGTCAACTCTCTAAGGGGAACTTGTACTTCTATGAAATATATGAAAATTAGTTCAACTTTGAGAGGGGAATTGACTATCATTTAGAGATATAATCAATCCAAACTAATGGTCCACCAATCACTTCTCCTATGGGAGAGAAACATGTCTAGGAACAGTTGATTGAGAGAATTAGTGGATTCTATTAATATGATAGATCATGATGAAGATGAAATTTTAGATCACATTCTATAGATTACTGAATGGGTAAATAAGTAATGAAGAAGAAGACAAATTACTCCCGACCTATTAAGGGTAAATGGGTCGCATCCGGATTTAATTACTCTCCCCCAAAATTATTTTGAGTAGTATGTTGTGATATTAAAAATTAAAAATATTCTATAATGGTATTAATACAGAATAGTCTACTATGGTAATCCAGAGTTGTCTCATTTACCATAACCTTTTATGTAGATCAAATTACTAAGATATTGAAAATACAGTTGTCAAAGAGTATAATAACTTATGAGAGAAATACACAACAAAAAAATAAATATAGAAACAACATGACTATTTAAGTCACAAGATTCTAGAATTCAAGATCATACCATTAAAGTGAATCTGATACATAATATCAAAATACAACTTAGTGAAAATTATGTTGCTTCTGGAAATGATTGAATCATTTCAAGTGATTCTTAGAAACACCCAATCGATTTTCAGCTACATCGATACTCTATGTAACAGCCCGACATTTTATGAAAAATATATTTTTTTTCACTAATGCCTTATGTTGTACGCTACACCAAAAGGAGCTTGCACAACACGCATCCTTGACTTGCCTTGCATTACACGCAATCGCGACCTTCCTCGATAGCTTGCGTCGTACGCAATACCAAGTTTCACTAAACAACGATATGCTATTAAAATATTATTATAACTAGCCGTTATGAATAATAATAACCACTTTTTAAAATTTTATAAATTTTATTTTTCAAAATGGACTTCATTTTTGGATTCGGAATACCGAAATTAGCCTAGGGTGAAATTTTAGTATTTTTCTGAAAACTTTCAATTTTTGATGAATAGTGAAACCACTAAGTGGTAGGTTAAAAACTAAATTTTGCATAAAACTTAATTTTACCGCTTCTGTGAATGGAATTTCGAAAATCCGACAGACACGGTTGATATCAGTAAGTAAAATGTGGTTCAATGAGATAAAAATAATTTTTTGGTGAATAGTAACTGTTTACTTTTTTTACCGCGGTTAATAGTAAATAGGGTAACTAAGGGTAAATATGATATTAATATTACCCTAAAACATGTCCTAATTCTATTGGATAAGTTTAATTCGACCAAAAACAAACTTATGAATAAAAAATAACCATTTAGGCCCACTTGGATTAGATTACGACATTTATTATTAATTTATTTAATGAAGGGTTAAAATAGTTAAAATCAAAGTTTAATAAGTAAATCATTTTTAATATGGGGTTATACATAAGATAAATTCGATTATAAATATTCATTAGAAAGCTAAAAAGATTTCCTACATAATGGTATTTTATTTGTAATTTTTAGACATTAAATATTTTAATTAATTTATGACACAATGATGATGCAGTAATTATCTTATTTATGAAATATTGACATAATTGATGTTATAAACACCAAAATAAATGTAATTTGAGAATTTTTATGAATTCCACTAATTTTCTAGGTTACTATGATATATTAATGTTGATTTAATCAACTTTTTTCGAACATTTAATTCTGTTATGACTTTCACAAAAATCATATATCAAATAGTGTCAAAATTGACACAAAATAGTTTTTAAATCAAATATTATATTATTAATTGTTATTTTATTCTAAAAAATCTAAGGTTCGGCCAAATGACATAGATAAGGATATATATATTAATAATAAACAATTTGGGGTTCGTTTGGCATGTTATAGTAAGTGTATTAACCATATAGTGAAAGAAAACAAAAAGACACGGTAAAAGTTAAATTATTTAACTTAGAGTAAAATCTAATTGATAAGGTTTAAAATAAGATCCAAACATGTCTAAATTTGATTGGTTGATGAGATTACAACCCTATATCATCTAAGATTCGAATATGAGTCATTTTTGGAGGTTTTTAAGTGGGGTTAGATTTATTATAAATTAATATTTTTAAGAATTCCTAAGGTGCCCCTCTCCTCCCTTATAAAAGGACACCTCCTCCCCCTTCCTCCTCACACCAATTTGAGCACTCAAGCTCGGCCAACCCCTGCCAAAATCTCTTCTCCACTTCCCTAGAAACATCCTAGAGGTTCTCGTCTTCCTCAAAGACCAATTTTAGTTCCCTAAGAGGAGGTCTCCAAAAGGCGCTTCAAAGAAGAGGAGGTTCGGACACTTACAAAGCAAGTCGGACCTAAGGTAAGGGAAATATCACAATCTCATTTTTATCCGAGATTGTTTATTCGTAAGTATTTACTGGGGTTTATTTTATCATCCACATCCATGTTCCCTCAATATGTAATATTGTTTCCATCCACTTACAATAGTTTAAATCCAATTTTACCCTTCGGTGAGTTTTTAGTAAAGAATATGAAAGGAATCTTTTATCGTTTTTTTTTGTACGAGGTACTTTTTGACTTTTCCGAGAAAAGTACGAAGAATGTTTTTCTTAACTTATACGGCGTGAATGGATTTTTAAAACATTGTTTCCAAAAAGCTTACTTTACAAGTTTTCATGTTTATTTTTAATCAACTTCTTTTATTTTAAAGTTGTATGACATGTTATGAAAGGAAAAATGTTTTTTAAGAAGAAAGGATATTTTTCTCAAGAATGGAGTTCAAGTGTTTTATCAAAATGATTTTCCATCTAAGATAATAAAGGGTTCTGTTTTTATCCCTATTATTAAATTGATTTGTTCATGTTGTGATGGAATTATTTTTATGAATTCCTTTATCTTATATGAATTGATTTATGATGTCATGATGTTTCAAGAATCCCATTTTTGTTACATGTGTTATGCGATGATGTATGTTTTATGATTATGTGGAACACATAAGAAAGGATTCATTATAAGATGGGTGGGACCTATATCTCCCTCCAATGCATTGGGTAAAGATTTATATCTCATGAGATAGACATGGCTGGAACAGAAGGTTATTTCGGTTCAGTGAAACAGGACTGAAACGAGGAGTGAACTCGGTTCAGAAAGGGACTTTGTCCACTAAGATAGTCTTGGCAATGAGTCATTACTAACAAGAAATGATTTTCCATGATTATGTGTGCATGCCACAAAGTTTCAAGTTTTATGTTATGATTATGGGGATCTCATTTTCACTTCTATGATTTATTCCATGTTAAGATATTATGATCTCTTTTGCAGGTTATGATTTTCAAAAAGATATGATATGATTTTTATTTCTTTTGTATACCCTTACTGAGCATTTGAGCTCACCCTTTTATGTTTTCTTTTCCCCAGGATATAAAGAAATGTTTTAGGTAAAAAAAAGGAAGATCTTTATGGGAGATATTGAAGATCTTTCACCACGATTAGAAGATTATGTTCCAAGTTTCCAAAGACACTAAACTATTACGATCCTTATGTGTGTGTTTTTGTTATGTACTAAGTATTCCGCAAAAGTAATGTAATGTCAATGTACGTCAAGCTTCGGGTCTCTACAGTTGGTATCAGAGGAAAGGTTTAGTCAACCTTTGGAAACTAGGATGCGAGAACTTTAGTGAGATCCCTAGAGATATTTCTAAGGTATGTCTAGGGATGTCCCTAAGGTTAAGTATATGTATAGGTTATAGTACTAGAATTACGCTAACGATCATAGAATTAAACCTAAGATGTTAGATATTGAAGGTACTCCCCCTTTATTATGTTGTTTTCCCTAGAATGATTTTTGCCTCTCACCCTATTCTTTTTGGGTTTTAGACGATGGCTGGAACCCGAAGGAACCGTGTTGATCAATGCAATGGACAATGAAATGATTGTCCTCCTGAACAAACAAATGTTATGGGAGATGGAGTACAAAATCTTATTGCTATACTTACACAAGCTATGAATCATTCTGGACTTCCAAATGAGCAGAGAAGGGAACAATATTCTATTGAGTCCTTCATGAGGCAACGCCCACCTTCTTTCAGTGGGTCTTCTGATCCACTTGTTGCTGAACAATGGATCAGTACCACTGAAAAGATATTTTCAGTTCTTCAATGTTCTGAACATGATAAAGTCATCTTAGCAGTGTATCGTTTGGAAGGTGATGCTGATCAATGGTGGAATCTTATTAAGAATACGAGGCAAAGGGATGAAATTGAGTCCATGGAATGGGACGAGTTCAAGAACTTATTTTTCAGTAAGTACTTCCCCCGTATTCTTCGAACAAAGATGGAGAAGGAGTTTCTTGAACTAAAGCAAAAGGATGATGAATCTGTTGGTATATACGAAGCGAATTTTACAAGACTTGTAAGGTATGCATCTGGCATTATCATCCAACCTGAAAGTAAAGTTGATCGATTTTTCAGTGGCTTAAAACCAAGTCTTCGAAGGGCATTAGCTATAAGAGACTTCAGTAGCTATGAAGAAATTGTGTGTTGTGCTATCAAGGTAGAAATGGAAGTTGGTATTACATATCCATCTCATGGTTTTGACAAGAAACGAAAGATGGAGTTCAAGGAGAAATCTCAGAATAATGGTGAAAAGAAGATGAATGTTTCCTTATGCATAAAGTGTGGAAAGAAGCATGGTGGAGATTGTCTTAAAGGGACTAGAAAATGTTTTAAGTGTGGAAAAGAAGGTCATCGAGCAGCTGAGTGTCGAAGTAATGGAAAAAGGGTTTCTAATGATGTGAATAAAGCAAACACTGTAGAGAACGTACCACCAACACTTCAATGCTTCAAGTGCAAGGAAATGGGGCATTATTCTAATAAATGCCCTAATCCAAGGGTTAGTGATGATCAACATGAGCAACCACTGAAGGCAAAGGACAAAGGGAAGTCACATGCGATCACTATTGGCGATGTTGAATATGACAACGATGTGGTGGAATGATTAAGTGTTTATGTAATGGGATTCCAAAATAATGTTGTATCATGGAGTATTGGAATATTTGTGTATTGGTCTAATGTGGTATTCAAAGTGATTGATATATTTTGGAAATAAGATGATATGTGCATAATGAAGGAAAACGAGAAAATGAAATGTTTAATAGTATTCATGAGCTCATGATTGATATAAGGACTAAGTGATATCCTGGTTTGATTATAAAGAATTTTGAGGATTTTGGTATGTGGAAAGTGTTAATGTTTAACTGCATTCATGTTTTCACTAAGGTTCAATGGGTATTCAAGAGAGTACAAGATTAAGGACTTTGAATGTTTGGAATGTGACCAACAAAACATATCTTATGATATATGAGGTTCAACAATGGTATTAAATCTATGGTAATCATTTTCACTATGTTATGAAAGTGGACTGCAGTATTATGGATAAGCCTAAAGACTAGAATGGATTATGTTGGACATAAAATAGTATTGTTTAAGGATAGAAGTTCTTTTTTTTTGATATTATTGATGGGATGTTATAGTATTATAGTTTTAGAAAAAGGACAACCTGCAGGACGGGCGACAGCCCATCGCTTCGAACAAGGCTGTGGGAATCAAACCCACAACCGAAGTGCGACTGGCCTTTATCACCTACCACTGGCCTACAGGAAGTCCCTGTTTAGTATAAACTAGTTTTATTATATTAAGCAATATGATATATGAAGTATAAGTCCATTTTAGGAACCATATGTGATTAATCTCACTATAGATTGACTTATGTATATAATTTTTGCTAACCTTCTGTTTGAGACAGATGGAATGACCTGTCATACTAACACTTCACGAATAACAAATTCAACTTCATTTATTTAAGAGATGAAGTGGAAATTGTTCAAGGCATGAACAACAGTGAGATTGTACCAAAATAAAGAAAGTATTTATTCTAATTCAAATTTTCAACTTTAGGGAAATGATCTTGAAAACCAAAAATGTTGTCCTAGTGATCTTATACCTGATGAATCAGATGGTACCTTAGATCGTCACAAATTTATGGATTTGTGATTACTGGATTTTCCATAGCCATGTTCTCTACCACTCTCCATCAGAACATGATGGTTAGATTTCTCTTCCATATCCATATTTTCACCTATGTGGAAACCCAGTGATTAGTTTATTTGGGTAATCGTTACATTTCATACTTTACTTTTTAAAGCCAAGTTTTGGTATTCCTTTTTACGATGTGGGTTTCTATTAAAGAAACTTTCAAATAGTAAACTATTTATAACCCCGACGAATTTCGAGGGCGAAATTCATTTTAAGGGGGGTAGAATGTAACAGCCCGACATTTTATGAAAAATATTTTTTTTTTCACTAATGCCTTATGTTGTACGCTACACCAAAAGGAGCTTGCACAACACGCATCCTTGACTTGCCTTGCATTACACGCAATTGTGACCTTCCTCGATAGCTTGCGTCGTACGCAACACCAAGTTTCACTAAACAACGATATGCTATTAAAATATTATTATAACTAGCTGTTATGAATAATAATAACCACTTTTTAAAATTTTATAAATTTTATTTTTCAAAATGGACTTCATTTTTGGATTCGGAATACCGAAATTAGCCTAGGGTGAAATTTTTGTACTTTTCTGAAAACTTTCAATTTTTGATGAATAGTGAAACCACTAAGTGGTAGGTTAAAAACTGAATTTTGCATAAAACCTTATTTTACCGCTTCTGTGAATGGAATTTCGAAAATCCGACAGACACGGTAGATATCAGTACGTAAAATGTGGTTCAATGAGATAAAAATAATTTTTTGGTGAATAGTAACTTTTTACTTTTTTTACCACGGTTAATAGTAAATAGGGTAACTAAGGGTAAATATGATATTACTATTACCCTAAAACATGTCCTAATTCTATTTGATAAGTGTAATTCGACCAAAAACAACCTTATGAATAAAATATGACCATTTAGGCCCACTTGGATTAGATTACGACATTTATTATTAATTTATTTAAAGAAGGGTTAAAATAGTTAAAATCAAAGTTTAATAAGTAAATCATTTTTAATATGGGGTTATACATAAGATAAATTCGATTATAAATATTCATTAGAAAGCTAAAAAGATTTCCTACATAATGGTATTTTATTTCTAAATTTTAGACATTAAATATTTTAATAAATTTATGACACAAAGATGATGCAGTAATTATCTTATTTATGAAATATTGACATAATTGATGTTATAAACACCAAAATAAATGTAATTTGAGAATTTTTATGAATTCCACTAATTTTCTAGGTTACTATGATATATTAATGTTGATTTAATCAACTTGGTTCGATCATTTAATTCTGTTATGACTTTCACAAAAATCATATATCAAATAGTGTCAAAATTGACACAAAATAGTTTTTAAATCAAATATTATATTATTAATTGTTATTTTATTCCTAAAAATCTAAGGTTCCGCCAAATGACTTAGATAAGGATATATATATTAATAATAAACAATTTGGGGTTCGTTTGGCATGTTATAGTAAGTGTATTAACCATATAGTGAAAGAAAACAAAAAGACACGGTAAAAGTTAAATTATTTAACTTAGAGTAAAATCTAATTGATAAGGTTTAAAATAAGATCCAAACATGTCTAAATTTGATTGCTTGATGAGATTACAACCCTATATCATCTAAGCTTCGAATATGAGTCATTTTTGGTGGTTTTTAAGTGGGGTTAGATTTATTATAAATTAATATTTTTAAGAATTCCTAAGGTGCCCCTCTCCTCCCTTATAAAAGGACACCTCCTCCCCCTTCCTCCTCACACCAATTTGAGCACTCAAGCTCGGCCAACCCCTGCCAAAATCTCTTCTCCACTTCCCTAGCAACATCCTAGAGGTTCTGGTCTTCCTCAAAGACCAATTTTAGTTCCCTAAGAGGAGGTCTCCAAAAGGCGCTTCAAAGAAGAAGAGGTTCAGACACTTACAAAGCAAGTCGGACCTAAGGTAAGGGAAATATCACAATCTCATTTTTATCCGAGATTGTTTATTCGTAAGTATTTACTGGGGTGTATTTTATCATCCACATCCATGTTCCCTCAATATGTAATATTGTTTCCATCCACTTACAATAGTTTAAATCCAATTTTACCCTTCGGTGAGTTTTTAGTAAAGAATATGAAAGGAATCTTTTATCGTTTTTTTTGTACGAGGTACTTTTTGACTTTTCCGACAAAAGTACGAAGAATGTTTTTTTAACTTATACGGCGTGAATGGATTTTTAAAACATTGTTTCCAAAAATCTTCCTTTACAAGTTTTCAAGTTTATTTTTAATCAACTTCTTTTATTTTAAAGTTGTATGACATGTTATGAAAGGAAAAATGTTTTTTAAGAAGAAAGGATATTTTCCTCAAGAATGGAGTTCAAGTGTTTTATCAAAATGATTTTCCATCTAAGATAATAAAGGGTTCGGTTTTTATCCCTATTATTAAATTGATTTGTTCATGTTGTGATGGAATTATTTTTATGAATTCCTTTATCTTATATGAATTGATTTATGATGTCATGATGTTTCAAGAATCCCATTTTTGTTACATGTGTTATGCGATGATGTATGTTTTATGATTATGTGGCACACATAAGAAAGGATTAATTATAAGATGGGTGGGACCTATATCTCCCTCCAATGCATTGGGTAAAGATTTATATCTAATGAGATAGACATGGCTGGAACGGAAGGTTATTTCGGTTCAGTGAAACAGGACTGAAACGAGGAGTGAACTCGGTTCAGAAAGGGACTTTGTCCACTAAGATAGTCTTGGCAATGAGTCATGACTAACAAGAAATGATTTTCTATGATTATGTGTGCATGCCACAAAGTTTCAAGTTTTATGTTATGATTATGGGGATCTCATTTTCACTTATATGATTTATTCCATGTTAAGATATTATGATCTCTTTTGCAGGTTATGATTTTCAAAAAGATATGATATGATTTTTATTTATTTTGTATACCCTTACTGAGCATTTGAGCTCACCCTTTTATGTTTTCTTTTCCCCAGGATATAAAGAAAGGTTTTAGGTAAAAAAAAGGAAGATCTTTATGGGAGATATTGAAGATCTTTCACCACGATTAGAAGATTATGTTCCATGTTTCCAAAGACACTAAACTATTACGATCCTTGTGTGTGTGTTTTTGTTATGTACTAAGTATTCCGCAAAAGTAATGTAATGTCAATGTACGTCAAGCTTCGGGTCTCTACACTCTAGCAGCATCAACATCATGCTGCCCTATTCCACCTATCTATTTCATACCAAACATATAATAAACCCTCTAAAAAGAGTAATATGTCATTAGCAGTAGTGTGACACCACAAATAACACCTATAAAAAGTCGTCTGCAATCATAACAGAACCAAAAAATGAATAAACATGGAAAACCCTATTTTTTACCCAAGGGATATGATGCTTAAATTGGTTCCCAAAAGGTGAGGAGGGGTCCATTTAACTGCCTCCATGATCTGTATTATGTATGGTAGGCTGAACTGGTTTAAGTCTATGGTTGAGCCTAGGTTTCAAGGGGAAGTGATGAAAAACCTTTAATGGTACTTTTTTACCATACTTAAATCTCATAATGCTACCATAATTTGTAGTATTCCCCCCAAAACCTCTTGAATTTGGGAAATTATCATGGAATATTTTTTTCTTTTGAAAGAATACACAATCATCTGAGCATGAAAAAATATTATTATAAACATGCCAATTTTTCTTTTACTATGAAATGAGGATTGAGTTTGTTTCCCTTCCCATTACCCTCATAAATTTACTAAATAAAGTGAAGTATACAGTGAAAACACTAGGTGTAATGTTCTTACACCATCATAGAAATAGTTGAGATAACAAACAACCTGGAATAAAACACAAATTAGAGGGGATACCAGGACATGTTTTTAATTCAATTCTCTACTCATACCATTCCCATGTATAGTTCATACCTCTGATGGTAGTGACACATAATTATATTAATGTATCTGGTGCACTCCAACACTGGAAATGATTATTCACTTTTAGATTCATAATAATGTCATTGAAACCCATCTGTTTCTCAATTACGCATACATGATCGAAGATTTTTTCTAAATATAACATGATAAACAGAGAGTTTTCATCAACAGAAGAAGCAACATTTACCTTTGATACCTTTATGTAGAGTATGAAAAATATCATTCGGGCACTTATGATGAGTAGAGTCATTGTGATTTGTTAGACCGCCAACTTTATATAGTGAAATGACCTCTAAAATACACACATGTTGGGATATTACACTCCATAAATCATTCAAACACATTAACAAAGGCATTAGAGTATAAATATCTCCCAAATAAGAACCCAGATTTCAAACATTTTAAAAATTTGGATCCAGTTAAAAGAAATCATTATTCAAAACCTGAAACATCGATGAAAACCATGAAAAACTAGAAACCAACCTAGAAAACATCAAAGGACCACAACCATGTTGAGAGGCCTTTTTAGCAAAGAAAATACGAGAATTTTGTATTCAAAGATGGGGTAAATTAAAAGAACTCATTACCATTGAATTTCTTTAAAATTAATGTCAGGATTTAACTTAAATTACTAATCTAAAGGTATTAGTAAATATTATTACAATTTAATATTGATAATAAAAATATTTATCATGGAAACAAAAACTAGAAACATTATATAATAAAAAGAAGCTAACTAAAATTGAATATTAATTATTCATTTTCTCATCATTTTATTTGGGCTACTAATGAAATTCAAAGCTTAGATAAAAATTTCTTATGGTGCAATAGAAGATTGGCTGGGAGAGGGAAGCAGTAAATGAATATTTATTGAAATAATGAATATTATGTAATATGAACCAAATGAATAAAACATTGAGCCGACGACGAACAATGTTTTGTGAAGTGACAAGCGAGTAACACCATGTATAGAATTTTGGGTTCCCATAGTACCTTGTAGAGCACCAAAACGGATTAGATTTTATGTCGTGTGAACATCCTTGTCACAATTTTGGATCATGTGTTGATTTTATAGGCATAAGAATGGATTATAGGTGGCTGTGAATCCTAGAAGGCGTGGGGATGACTGATCGGGGACACCTTGTGGTCTTTGGTTGAACTGTAGGAGATAAATTGTTTAAAATTAAAATCAAATAATTAAAATAACAAATAAAATGTGTCATTATATATTTTAAATAATAAACATACTATGTATGTGTATGAATAATAACAACATGTAAAATTAAATTATTAATAGAATAATATTACACAATTGATAGTTACATTTTTATTTATTAAATTTAAATAATTGTTTTTTTGAATTTATTTTGATGATATTTAATTATGTTTACAAAATTTAAATATAAAAATTAAATTATCTTTTATATAGAGGTTGTTGAGGATATATGTAAATTATCAAATTACCTAATGATTTAATCTTTTTTATAAATTATATTTAAATGTGTATTAAATTAACAACACTGTAAAATATAAAAACTATTAATATTTGGATAAAAATTAAAATTGATATAAATAAATGACATATTTTTAATATAAACCCAGTAAATGGATATTGACTTTGGTCATAAAAAATAATAATTTGTATAAATAAATTCCTTTCTTTTAATTTGTTGTTGAAAAAATATTTGTTGTTATTTAATTGGTTTTTGTAACAATTTTTGTTGAATGTAATAGATTTTTTTGGTAATAGTTATTTTTAATAATAGATTTTTGTGTTAGTAAAAACATGTTGGTGTTAGTATGATAAAGAAACATATATAACTATTGGTAAATGATTTTTTGGTATTGAACCATCAATATAAACAGATATATATGTCGGAAAAAAGAAGTGTTGGCTGTAAACATTAATACCAATAAAACTTAATATCTATTGAAATTACTCATTTTTACCAATAGATATATTATCTGTCATTAAATTTCTATTAGAAAAAAGTCAAATACATTGTAGTGTACAAACCTATAACATTTCTCATCCCTGGTGCTGGCACCTCATCCGAATCACCAACTCCACATCAGAACTCTGAACTAGCACTATAAGAATGAAGACTCGGAGCTTAAACACATATTACATCATAATTCATAAAATAATTTCCAAAATAAATTCAATCAATGAATATAGATTTCTACTGTATTTAGAATATTAGACATAAAAATTATCCAACTTAAAAATAAAAACATAATATATATATAAAACAACTCAACTGATCCTAAAACAAAAATATACTATAAAATAACATAGGATTTACTTTTGGAAATACGTTAGAAAAAGGGTATTTTTTAAAACCCTATATATGAATAAATATGGAAATAGATAATTCCATGAGAGTCATGTGGAATAACCTGATATTATAAAAAAATGATCATAATAATGGAAACATGATATATTGAAATGATAACATAAGATCATAAACATTTGGAAATAATATAAAACATGAAATCGTAAACATAATTCAGGGTTTACACCCACAACCATGATCATAATGTGGAAAATGTCCAATGGTGGATTATGTTCACTCTTTAATCCCATGCATAACATTTAATGATATATAATGACTTATCAAATTCATTAGAGATCTATATAATTTTGGATCTGCCCATCATATAAATGAAAATCATATATATTCATGCTAAATGAGGATATAAAACTAAACATGAATCATAAGAATTATCAATCTGATGAGAAAGATGTGGGTTTCATAATTAGGATTCAAGGCACACCTAAATAATAAATCATAAGTATTTATAATAGAAGAAGTAATTATATAATTTGTATGATCATACTAAAAAATTAAACATATGTATTTATCTGGTGATCTATTGTATAGATTAGGTAACAAATATCTAGGAGAATAAATTCTAGAAATGTACGACCTTGATGATTCTTTATGAAATTAGTGAAGTGTATTTTTCAAGAAGGAAAGACCATATTATTTTCTATAAAACCATAATTGAACCCATATGTTTTTCTATTAAATAATAATGGTTTTTAATTATTATTATTTTTAAACATTTTTCATTTTGTGATTCATTACATGAGACCACAAATAGAAAAGCCCCATTAAAATGGGTATATATAAAATTGGAAATTTTTAAGAGTACTAAATAAAATTTATAACCATAAAAGTGAAAAGTATATTTATCTAGGTAAATTTATCATAAAAATATATTAAAAAATAAAAAGGTACATGATAATAATAAATCTTAAAAGGGAGATAATGATATTGAATGTGAAGATGAAAAGACATGAAGGAGGTCTGAAAGATCTAACCGATGATCAAGAAAGGAAAAAATATTAAAATTCCTTAATTGAAATTTCACATGGAAATTGGGATAATGAAAATTGTTTTTAAAAATAGAATTAAGGAATTATGAAAGTCACGTGAGATAACCCATAATTAAGGTTCCAATATAAATGGAGAACATTGAGAGGAAGAGGATTTATTTGAAAGGAAGTGGAATAGTCATTTAAATTGTTGGGAATTATTATAAATATTGTTTTAATTTTAAAAAGGATTATAAATCATCAATAATTAATATTTGAATTTAATTTTATCTCCCAATATATAAATAGGTCATGCAATATTAAATTAAAGATAAAACTCAAGGTTAAAATTTATATCTTAATAAATAAGATTGTGTTATAAAGGACCCTAATATTTAAGGGAAAATATTTATAATAGTACAAAGTAAGGAAGAGAGTTATTGGATGTTATGTTTAACATTTGGAAAATAATTTATTATATTATAATTCATGTGGCCAATAGATACACCCAAAAATTTATGATTAGTTCATAACATCAATGAAAGCCATTGTGAAGGCTGATTGAGATGGAACCCTTACGTCTTAAGATTTATTCTAATAAAATCCCCTTGAAATATATAGCTATTGAATTTTAAGGTAAAATATTTTGAATAAATATAATAAATGATATTAAAAAAACTAATTTATAATATTATATCAATTTCAATGAAATTATGTTAATAAAAGAACATGTGTCTCAAGGAATAATGTTTTGAGACTAAACCATTATCTCATGTCCAAAATAACGATTCACTTTCACTTAAAATCCTAAATATTTAAATTAAGTTCCATATATATATATACCCAATAACCTTATTATTATATATTAAATTTACTAAGGAACATCGATTATTTTTTCAACCTGTTTTTAATATAGTTATCGCATACATCGGATAGTCAGAGTTGTTAAGTTTATTTCTTCGTAATTCCTAATATATGTTAACCATGGAATAAAGCATTGTAAAATATTTTCAAAATATACATAATCTTTATAGCATTATTGGTATAATTTTTTTATATTAATTATATTTTTAATTCCAACCATAAAGGGTGATAGTGATTAAATGAACTCATTGCTCATGGAGGCAATAATTTATATGTATACAAAATTAATGTTTCTATTTCTCAATTAATTAATGAAACAAATAATAATTTTCATATTTTAGAAAAAAATTTATACTATTTATATCATATTAATTCATAAATTTCATCTTTTGTATAGGTCATGAGTGGTAGTGATTAAAAATTGAAGATGTGGCTTTGTGGAGGTATTATTCTATGAAACATTGTAATTTTTTTTCATATATAATGATAGTTATTTATTTATTTTTTTATTGTTATAATAAATTTTTGTGAAAAATATTAAGGGTAAAAAGTTAAAATAAGGTAATAATAACATTGGAGACTTCATACTCTCTTAATGATTTCCTTGGAAGTGAAGGTCTCAAGTCCAATTATAAATACATAATGATTTTGGATGAGAAATTAAATTCTATGAGAGGAATATTGACACATTTTCAATGGAAATTTTTGTCGAAAGTGTATCCCTGTATGGGTGGAAGTGATCCCATTTTATATTATATGAAAATGTAACTTTAATGAATACACTTTAACCATCCATGATATAATTACACAATTCCATGATCAATGACTTTAAATATAGAAATACTTATTTTCTAGGGTGATATTTGGTTGATAAAATCACCTAAAAGGTATTTAAAACTTGTTTTATGCATGTTTCTACTGTTTTACCATAGGTGTTTATCTTTTTTTCTGTTTTTTACATTTGTAACTAGTTTTTTAACCAACTAATTTATAGTTTATTTATACAATAACGTAATCTTTTTTACCTATTTTTTATGTCTTTAACAAAAATTTAAAATCAATTTAATATAAATAAATTTATAAATTTATTAAATAAACTTCTAAATTATAATATATTATTAATAAAAAATTTTTTTAGATAAATGAATTTTAACCAATAGGTTTTCTTAATCTTATTTAGTATATATTACCAATCCAATGAATGCTAATAAATTTATATATAGATTTTAAAATAATATTAGATTCATAATTTAATTTAGATCAATTTTATTGATTAAATTAAATTTATATATTATTAAAAAAATTATTTTTACAAAACATATTTTACCATTATCGTTGTAATTGACACAAATAGTACTAGTAATCTATCTTTATGCTCAAAATAAAATTGAACTTCTTAAATAATATTTGAATTTTGAATAAAATTATTTGATAAATTTTCATATATTTAATTTCTAAAATAGATAAACTCTAATTCATTTTATATGAATGTGAACATGGTTTTTAGTGTGAATTATTCCTTGTGTCTCAAAAATATACAATTTGTGTTTTATATATTAAAAAATAATATTTTCTTCTGATTTTTATTAATTAATAAATTTATATTATTTATATAAAAGTGTTTATTAAACTATTAAGATATTTTTTATTCTAAAAGTAATCGTTTTAAACAAAATCAGTATTTTTTCTATTCACAAAAAAATCAACTACTTTAGAAAAATATAAAATATTCATTCTATTATAATATTGATATAATGAACTCTAAAATGAAATTTATTTTATAAATATAAAATTATAAAATTTATATTTTTATCTTTTAAATAAAAAATATATAATTTATAAATTAAACTAGATTTATTATTAAAGGGTGTTTTTAAACATTAAGTGTTCTTAATATTATTCCATATCAATTTCAATTTTAAGTGATGTTGTTATATTTTTTAATTTATAATAATATTATATGTTTTCAATTTATTTTATTATTTCAAAATTAAAATTTTTAATCTAACAGTTCCTTGAAAATAAATATTAATTTTATACAAAATATACATTAACAAATATCATTTCTGATTTATTTATATTCTATAATTTACTTTTTACTACTTCATTCATATTTAAAAATTTATTTGATTTTTTTATATACAAAATATCATATTTTAATAATAATAATAAAATTTTTATTTCACATTTAAATATATAAATATATATTAATAATATTTTTATATAATATTTTTATTTCATTTTGATTATTATTATATTAAATTTACTGGTTTAATATACACTATTTTAGTATATAAAATGGATATATAACCAATTATCATATTTTCAATCACCATATTTGTAATAATAGTATTTGTAATGATTTTATTTGATACAAACAGATTTCATTTTTACGAAAAGTCTTACTAAACATATTCTATTAACACATATAATTTCCATGGTTTTAATTTTTGATATGATAGCTGGATTTATACTTTTAAGTTATTATTTCTTGTTTTATGTTCTGTTATACTAATGGTCATTTTTAATGTTGATGGTCTTCAATGGGAGTTTCTATTTCTAATTATTTTTTTAATTAATTATACCTAGTGATTTTTTCAGTTATAACATATTTCACCATCCATGATGTGTAAAAATTCAATATCGTTGAGAAATTGTATCATAATTTTTTTTAATTTTACATTATAATTGAATAAGGTGTCATTATCTTGGTTGCTATGTTGTGTGGCCTAATCAATAATTATAAATTAATTATTTTGAAAGAATAGAGAAACATTATTTATACTGACTAGGGGAAACATTTAATTGCTCATAAATCCTATTTTGTTATAGTAACCCTCAACATCCACTTGTACACCACCCCCCAAATCACCCCATCTCTTATTCACTCTCTCTATGCTCAACTGTACTTATGTAATCACCCTTTGAACTTCAGAATATGTAAGGACCTGTCTTTACATGAAGGTAATGTTCATTTTTTTCAATTAAAATTATTTGTTTTATCATGGTATACATAAATTACGAACCAATGGAGGACTGGGGAGCATATGGGGCTTGTTTACAACCAATAGTTCTTGAAAAATGTCAAATAGTGTAGGTCACATGGTTACAATAATATTGGTTTTAACTGTGTGGGGTACCATTGAGAATCATGGTGTCACACAGATTGTTTGCAATCGTAAGCCCCAAGGTTCACAAATGTATATACCATATATAGTTTTTTATAGAGTATGTTTCATGGCTTATGCAGGGTTATAGAAATTGTGTGTCTTAACCATGTGGGGTCTATTATTTGGTTATGGGAGGAGCACTGTTTTTCATGGATTGTCCAAACCGTGTGTCCATACTATACATCCATATTTTATAGGGGGAAATGTCAATTATCAATTTATGAAACCTTGTACCCTATTATTTCATTCATCCTCACAATTTCTAGTGGAGGAACACCTCTCCTCTCCTATTAAGCTCCATTTTTTCCTAAGATATGATTTTATTCAAATCTCACATCAGGAATCCAAATCAAGATCCTTTAGAAGCATTACTTAGCTCTTGAAAATTCCTCTATTCATACTTGTTCTTATTTTGGTTTCACTTTATATCTCTTTTGATATATAAGTGTAATATATTTTTAATTTATTTAAGACATTGGAAATTTTATTCTATATTTATCAATATGATTTGAGTCTAGGGTCTCCATGTGATTAGGAGTTGTCAACAACCCAAAGGTAGGTGGTATACTAGTTTTCCTTAAAAAACAATTCATTTTCATTGTTGTGTTTTTGTGCCACACACTATCGTTTACAACACATTAACATAAAATGGGTTTCTTATTTCTATGTTGATATACACAGCTTGTTATAGTCTCAAGGATCATTGTTTGTTAATTAAATGATTTCTCCCTCGATCATGGTCACCTCTTGGGTGTGCAGGATTGCAATTCAACTTTATAATTAATTTTTTAAAGGACTAGGACACCTCTGAATCATTTGGATTGGGTTCTAATTGATTTTTCCCAATTTTATAATAATTTTTATAGTTTCATGAACCTACTAATTTCTTATATTAGCGTATAAATGGAATTCTCCACATGTAATTTATTGACTAAATGATAATAACACCTCTTGAGTGCTAGGTTTAACCCTAAAATTGAATTTCTATGTTTTAATTTATTAATTGGATTGTATTAATTGAAATGATTTATTCATGATGGTTTTATTGCTAAAATTAATAAAATGTAATTAATCGAAATGGATTATGAAGGGTAGAAATGTCACTTCAATTGTTACATGATTTATTAAATGGTTTATATCAATTGTGATGACTTGGTCATATTGGGAGTACTGGTTATGATGCTTATGAGGTGATAACTCATTTTATATATATAATTATGATTACCCATTGCTAATGGTTATGGAATGGCGGTTAAGGGAATTATTGAGCATAGAGATTTACTCTCCCTTAAAATGGGTGTTGAGCATCACATATCACACTATTGACACTATTTGGATAGAGGGAATGATGAACCACTTCCCTTGTTTTTGTTGTAGAAATGAAAAATCAACCACTATCTTGTTTGATGATCAAGTTATCTCTTATTAATCATGAGATGTAGTTATTATACCCTTTCATTAGATTATATTCTTGTTCAGACTTGTTGTGGATGACTGAGTTACGCCCTGATCCATCAAATGCATAGTATTCTAGGTATGTGGAAACTTACATCTACACATAATTAAATCATATAGGATGATATTGTATATAACTATGTTATATATATATATATTGTTACTCTATATATAGTTACAGACTAGAAAATCATTTTATTCCACTAGCCGAAGCTGGTAGAGCCTCCAGGTATCATTAAGAACCTAGCAGGATGGAACTTATTTATTCATCATTTAATAATATTTCATTTATTTACGAACACTAATGTTGTTATATACATTTCCTAGATTGCACCTAGACATCATTGATGATGGCCTACATGGATTTTGTCTCACACCTTACTCAGGCTGCATTTGGTACTCTAGTAGATTACGTGTATGTAGTTATGGATATGGGAATGAGATCTGCTAAAAATTATTGACATTCATTACAAATAGATGAGTAATAGGAGACGAGTACCTAGAATATTGTTGAGATTGTAGTGGTGAATCGTTTTTTATTGTCATAAATATTATATTGAATATTTTATATGATTGTTACGTGATCCTTTTTTTCATAACACCATTCCATGAATCCATGTATATGACACTACATTGTGGTTTTTTATATTATAATTATGTTGTTCATGTACTTATGATTCCACAGTATATTAATATTATTTTTTTATTCTGGTTTGGGCAACGACGGGGTACAGGTCCAATAATTAGTGTATATTTATACCATGCTTTCGGTATAGTATCCTAGTTTTGCTTATCCTATTTTCCACTCTATCATGAGTGTACAGTATCCCAAATGCACGACCATTACACACTTGATTCTAGTCGGTAGCCTATGTAATATGGGTAGGCTTGCTTGAGGCCATGTGACCTACCAGTTTGAGAACCTAGTTGAGTGGACTCCTTGTTGGGATGTTACAATGTGGTATCAGAGTATTATTTTTTCTTTTGTCTTACTATTTATTTATTTTAACTAATACTAGTCATTAATGGGATTTGTATATGATCCTTTTGATGGAGTGTAGCTAACATATGTATAGGGGAAACCCAACATACCCGGGATGGGTTATTGCGGTTATTGATTTTGGTTTTTATTGTTGATAAGACATCATCATTGGGTGACATACATTATTTATGGTTTTATTATTATTGGCATTTTTGGAATGATATTTTTTCCATGGCCCTATAAAATGAGGGTGTTTCATTAAATAAATGTTATAGGCATAAAGGAACAAATATTCCATGCATTTTTCCATTCCATTTTTACTTTCATCATGAATGTCCATTTTTCATTTTATTGGTTAATTGATTGTATATTGAAATTTGTAGAAATTTCATTCTGATGATTTGAAAACATAATTAACACTTGAAGTGTATACCTTAACCTAATTGTTTTCTAGTATAAGGCAAATCATAAATCTTATGTAGTTAGTTATTACATGTTGATCCATGGACCATTTGTCCCATAGGATAGAATGTGTTTTTGTAATGATTTTGTGGACACCATGTTTTGGTTCATGAGGAGTATGGGCCCTTAGGGATTGAAAATTGTGATCCATCTAATTCAACTATTTAAAAATAATTAAATATTTAAAAATAAATAAATTTCAAATGAGTATGATTTTTAAAGTGGAAAAGGTCATCCTATACATGTGATATTAGACCAATATCTGTACCCAACCATAGTAGTGGGCAGTGGGGTATCATTTACATTCTTATAAACTTCTATGTTCTTTCCTAACCACATAGACATATATTTAGGAGAATGAATAGTTTTTTTAATCTATTCATAGAGAGGATGTATACATATCCTAGTTTTCTATTTATAATTATTTCAATTTTTATGATCCATTATGTGGTGTAAATTTGGAATTTTAGTATCATGCAACCACGACATCTTCTACGCATACATCATAAAGGTAGGAATGACCATGCATAAGAGGTGGTGGTCCTGAGCCACTAGTAATCCCTTCAGAAATTCCACTTGTGGTAACTCTTACTATTCATGATATGGTCATTATTTCCCA
The DNA here is from genome assembly GCA_963277665.1 of Viscum album. Taxonomy (NCBI): domain Eukaryota; kingdom Viridiplantae; phylum Streptophyta; class Magnoliopsida; order Santalales; family Viscaceae; genus Viscum; species Viscum album. Next base: position 336,997,716 of record OY728139.1, on the reverse strand, counting down.
TTTCTGAGATAGATTTATAAATATTAGGGAAAATGATCATGTTATATTCCAACCTACCCCGACTATGGAAGAGGTGACACAAGAGTTCCATAAAAAGCATTCACCCACCTTTTCGAGGGATGTAAGACATCATACTACTTAATCATGGATCAAGTAAATTCTTTCAATATATGGGAATCAGAGTATTCCTCCAGAGATTATGTTTGATCTTGTGTTTATATTCTATGTGAGTTACCCAATTGATGGTGGGATTTTTTTACCCAGGCAGATCGATAACATAATATGGTTTGGAAAAAAATTCAGACTATCTTCTATGAATATTTCATCCATGGAATCTCTAGGATGATAGAGGTATAGATTTTATGAACCAATGTCAAGGACCTATGTATATAATGTAGTATTCCTCTCACTTTATTAATTTGTAGCGGTTTACACCGACTCTAGTAGTTGATGATCTTATGACCACCTGGTGATTGGAGGATGGGAAAGTATACCCCAGCCAATCATAGGTCATTGTCTTTCGGTTGATGAAAATATCATATATAGTCAGCCAAGACCTTATTAATCCATGTAATCTAATTGATGATTATGGTGCAAGTTAGGATAGTTCAAAAACATGGACTTACAATCGTTATTATAGCTTGAGAAAGCATCCCGTTGTGGGTTCTCATTGGGGTAGCTATCGTTGGGATCCTTGTATAAATATCTTCATGATATTTCACTAGTATGGGATGTCGGTACATAAAAATCATTAGTGTTTAAGTAATCTATAGGAATTCATAGGCTATGGTAAGAGGGGGAACATACAATTTTTCTACATAACCTTTCCATTGGTTCCTAGTGAATGACGATCTAAACCTACCCCTTTATAAAGAGAGGGGGTTGTGGTATATCTCCAAGTAGGAATATGAAATATCACCATCCATTTAGGACAAGTAGGTGGTTAAGGCATTTGTATTTAGACTCCTCATTATCAACACTAGAAGAGTGGGGTTGCTCAGGGCAGTTAGACATTGACTCAGGGTTTTATAATAGACCAGTTACAAGCACTATTGAATATGTTGGAGGAGTAGAGCACTGAATATTCTATAGTTAAAAGTTATATTCTAATAGAATCCACTTTAGTGTCTTATTTATTTTACATGGGTGTGTCTCAATCTGTTATATCTGAGGGAATCAAAAACAATCTGGGCCTCAATATCTAACACTTTTGGGGTGGGATGATGCTTGATAATCTATTATGTATCTGATCAGAGAGTGTATGGCGATGTAAAGATTTTCCCCTTGAGATTGGTGAATATCTGTTCATAAAAAATATCTCCATAAAAAATATGAAATTATTTTTTGAAATCATTGTGAAGAACGTCTTAATTCTCCATCAAGACCATATTTACTACTATCATCATCGGGTGATTTTTACATCACTAGAGGGTGGTAGGTACATTCATAAGGGATAATGTGATGTTATTTCCTCTTGAGATGGCTAGAGCCGTAGAGGTTAGGTAGTATGATAACATTGATCATAAGTCTCTTTTTAGATTATTAGGGTTATGTCCTACGATATTTCATAATGTAGTTGAATATTTCAAGGAATACTTACCTGAAAAATATTATTGGATACATTCAATGATAGATGTATATTTTACCATTGGGATAGTGCCATGAAAAACAATAGCGACCATTCCACATTAATGAATGAAACCTAATGAGATTCAAGAGATTAAGAAACTTTTATAAGATCTGTAGGTTAAATGATTTACATACCTCAATACTTCTACATGGGGTACATAGGTCCTTTTTTCAATGAATCTAGATTGTACCCTTAGGATATTTTTAGATTTCATTTGGTTGAACCAATATAAAGTCATGAAATGGTATCCACTACATAGAATAGACAACATATTTGATCGTATCAAAGGATTAAGGGTGTTTTCAAAAGATTTATCTGAAGTAGGGAAATCATTAGGTGCCTGTTAGGTGTTCATAAATACATCACCAATATTTAAGGAGTACTTATAATCTTTATGAATAGCTATGTATTTATTTTAGTCTCACAAATTCACCTATTGTATTCATGGGTCTTATAAATAAGGGTTTTCACCAATATCGAGATTCATTTGTGTGGGTATTTATTGATGACTTATTATTGTATTCTCATACTCATCATTAATATTACTATAACCTTATGTTCATGCATAACAACCTAACAGAGAATCATGTTTATGCAGATCTTAGTAAATTCCACTTTTGGATTGATGAAGCTTATTTGATGGGTAAAATTCTCTCTAATTATACAAACTAGAGAATGTGGGAGCTATAATTTCTTAGGATCATCTAATGAAAGTCATTAAAATACATGTTTAGTGGGGTCAGATAGATATTACAGATGTTTCATCCTAGATTTATTACACCTTACAATGCCTCTTACTTGTCTGACTAAGAATGGTGTGAAATTTTTATAGTCTAATGATTGGTAAGTAACCCTTTCAGGTGAAAAATTGAATATTTACCTCTTAATAATTCCTAAGTCCTCTAGAACATGGTAATTTATATTTTTTATACAATGACTCATTAGGTATTGTTATTTTAGTTGTTTTGATGTAGGAAGAGTCAGTTTTCGCATACAGGTCCTGTCAGTTGGGGTCTCATGAGTGAAATTACCCTATATACAACCTCAATCTTGGATACTATTGTCTATGATGTACCATATTGGTGATATTATATACTTATTGAGAATTGTTTGGTATTAAATTATCATAAAATTTCTTAAGTACATATTTACACAGTGAGATCTAAACCTATGGTAGCATAAATGGATTTAACACTTATATTCCTTTGATTTTTAACTTTCTTATATGTCCAGAAAAGGAAATGTTGTACCTGATGGTATGAGACAGAAGACTCAAACATAGGTAGTCTTTGATGACAGTAGTGGATGGAAGGTCCTTGCCTTGTTTTCAGAGATTCATTTTGATGTCTAAGAGGTCCATGGGTAGACTATTTTCTTATCCTTAGTAGAGACCTTTACCCATTTATAATGGGTGAGAAATAGACAGCTATCTGATTATGATGGTCGTATACTACGGGAAATATTCACGAGTGATGATACAACATCTTTTTAGACCATGGATTGCGATGATATTTTATAATCTAAAGGTCATTTATGGGTTCCATCAGACATCTCTTAAAAGTTGATGCATAAATTTTAGGCCTCTGTATGGCCGGTGGTGTCTTCAAACTTTATCGAGTCATATGATGTCGATATTGGTGGAATGGTATAAAGTAAGATATTGTCAACTTCATCCCTGGATGTTCCACATGTTATCATGTGAAGTCATTCCATCGTTGACTAATAGTGATTTTCAGCCATTTTCAATTCTCAAGTAGAAATGGGATTATTTTTCTATGGATTTTGGGAGTGGATTACCCAGATCGCCTCAAGGCAATGATATAGTGTATGTTTTCATTGATTGATTGGTGAATGTTACACATTTTTTACATTCTCAAGAGAAAATCTATTTAGATGAGTTTTTCATCATGGAGATCTATGTCTATAAAATGGTTGATTATATGGTTGGGATTTTTGGAATTCATTCATGTCTGGTATAATATTTTTGAATGGTTTCTAGTGGGATTCTTTAGGGAACCACAAACACCCAATGGTTCTATATCCATGGGGACCTTCATTGCAAAGGTAGTCACTCAATGGGGAATTTTTCTGATAAAGATTCAAAAATAACATTGATGAATAGAATTAATGGAAGGGATCCTAACATCCATTGGGGTTGGGGGTTTCATACTCTGAGACTCTCTTCTAGATTTAGTAAATCATCATGCATCCTTTTTTAATTCCCATGTATGATCTGGATCACCAATAAATTAATAGTCAAACATTAGTTTGTGTAGAACATAGAATCATATGTATTTATATATGGTTCTTTATCAATGGATATACTTATATGTATCTAATTTTCTCCATAAATATTAACCCCTTATATACTAATTAGATATAAATTGGGGTTATTGTGATGATGCTAGTTTTCTAGTCACACAGTGGGGTGCACTAGAGTGTTTCATCATCCAGGGAGACAAGAATGGTTTCGAGGTTTGGATTGGACCAATGGATTGGATTCCTATATATCCCTGTGAATGGAATCAAACCCCACGTACTTTAGTTACACATAATGAGAGACATTATACATTTTATGTTCATGTGATAATGACCAAACATTGTAGTATAACATCCTGCATCATGAGAATCTACATGAAATGTTCCTAGTCAAAGTATGATCTTGGACTTATGAAAAAGAATATCAGGGAACATGGAAGAGGTATTAGTTTCCATGTAAAATTAGATGATGCTAGGAATGTAGCATGGAGATAAAGGTGTTTATTTGGGGAATTGGGTTTGAACATTATGAAGGCTTCCTACGTATCACATTTGGATGGGAATGAAAATCCCAAGTAGTTTGGTCGTATGGTCTCCCACCTATGGTGTTTCTATGATGTTTTTTCTCAAAAGAGAGTATGAATCTTTGATACGATTATATTAGGTCATACTATTCATGAGGAAGAATTATTTAATGAGTTTTTGTCTATGAGATGTGTCTGGAATCATGGATACTTGTTGTTTTAGTTTGGGGATTACTCCATAGGAAGATTTTGGGATGAATATGGGTTACTATTGGGGATTACTTGGGAAAAGGATGTCGATATTGGTGAAAAGTTAGGTCTTATACAAAATAAATCAACCATGGATGAAATTTTGCAGCTTACAATTTTAGAGTATTCTCTTAGGATATCATGATTGGGGATTATTCCTAAAAACAATCCCATATTATTGTGGATAATTTGTATCTCATGACCACCATCTAAATTTAATCCCATGTTAGTCACATTATGAGTGAGAGAAAGTAGGAAATATAAAGACTAGGAAACACCATGATTATGTTCCATGAACATGGATACATAGCCTTGAGGTCGTATAGTTACGGTGGAATATAAACAAATAATAGGAGAAGATTCAATGGATGATACCCTATCAAAACATGCATTCAACTATGTAAAAGATGTGATCATGGTTATCCCTTATGTACAAATGATTCAGGAGGTGTAATGCTTGAATGTGATGGAAAAGGGAGAGCATAAGATCAAGCAAACCACACTTCTCCTCTTCAATTGGTGGAAGTGTCTGATGGTGAGGGAGAGATGGTAGAGTACTTTGATGCATATCAAATCTATGACTGATTAGTCAAGGGGTGAGGAGGTGCAGGAATGAAACCTCATGTAAGAATGAATAAGGTATTAAACTATGAGGAATTCCCAAAAATATGTTTTTATGAAATGGAGTAGTTTCAAATAACATTTTGAATAGATATGATAGCGTATCCTTTACCCACACTACCATGAACTGGAGGCTTCCGGTCATAGAGATGACTAGGATAGGACAAGGTCCTAACCCTAGTATATAAGATTGATAAATCCATGAAACTTTCCCCATGATCATGGTCTATATATCCAATGGAATAAAAAACAACAGGCACACCTAGGACCCAAAACATCTAGTAGGACAAGTGTGGGAACCATCTCACCAATTGAATGAAAATCCAAATTTGAGGCACACTGGTGTTCCCCACATTATGGTTTTGTGGGTCCGGGTGATTCAGTGGATGTATCAATTTAGTCCTTCTCAAACAAGGGAACTACATTAGGAGAGGACTTCCCCTGTGTGGGTTAGATAAGGTTTTAATCAATTTCTCTAATAGGGTAGATGCTAAGGCAATTCTAGGGAGGCTTGCATAGGGAGTCCTAGGCCTACCAAGGGAGACTCACATATGAATCCTGGTCGAGGTGATAGAAACTTTTGATATGAATCACCTTGGAAAATACACTTTGATGAAAATTTTCTCAAGCCTTAAAGGTTCATTATAGGTGTTCCCAGAAGTGGCTCACACAGATCCCTTATTATGAAAGGGGGTCATTCTAGTATTCATTAACCATGGGGGAGTGAGTGTCTCATGTTGGTGTTGTTTATTTTAAACAATGTGATGCCATTATTTTAACTATACCAATTTAATTCCATATTATTCAGGGTTTTTATGAGTACCGATAAGTCTTTAAAGGGATTAGGTGAAGGGCTAGGTGATCAGAGCATCGATATCCCTTTGTGAACTTCATTACATCTAAATGAAGTCCTTAGGGTCATATTTATAGGAACATATTGGACCATGGGTGTAGAGACCCAAAACTTGACGTACATTGACATTACATTACATTTGCGGAATACTTAGTACATACACACAAGGATCATAATAGTTTAGTGTCTTTGGAAACTCGGAACGTAATCTTCTAATCGTGGTGAAAGATCTTCAACATCTCCTATAAAGATCTTCCCTTTTTTTTACCTAAAACCATTCCTTATATCCTGGGGAAAAGAAAACATAAAAGGGTGAGCTCAAATGCTCAGTAAGGGTAAACAAAAGAAAATCAATCACATCATATTCATAAGAACATAACTTTTGGAAATCTTAACCTGCAAAAGAGAGCATAATTTCATAACATGGGATAAATCATAGTAGTGAAATGAAATCCCAATAATCATAACATAAAACATGAAACTTTGTGGAATACACACATAATCATACAGAATCATTTCTTGTTAGTCAAGACTCATTGCCAAGACTATCTTAGTGGACAAAGTCCCTTTCTGAATCGAGTAACCCTCGTTTCAGTCATGTTTCACTGAACCAGTATAACCTACCGTTCCAGCCCTGTCTATCTCATGAGATATAAAATCTTTACCCAATGCATTGGAGGGAGATATAGGTCCCACCCATCTTATAATGAATCCTTTCTTATGTGTGCCACATAATCATAAAACATACATAATCGCATAACACACGTAACAAAAATGGGATTCTTGGAACATCATGACATCATAAATCAATTCATATAAGATAAAGGAATTCATAAAAATAATTCCATCACAACATGAACAAATCAATTTAATAGTAGGGATAAAAACAGAACCCTTTATTATCTTAGATGGAAAATAATTTTGATAAAACACTTGAACTTTATTCTTGAGGAAAATATCCTTTCTACTTCAAAAACACTTTTCCCTTCTTAACATGTCATGCAATTTTAAACTAAAAGAGGTTGATTAAAAATAAACTTGAATACTTGTAAAGTAAGCTTCTTGGAAATAATGTTTTAGAAATCCATTCATGCCGTATAAGTTAAAAAAACATTCTTCGTACTTTTGTCGGAAAAGTCAAAAAGTACCTCGTACGAAAAAAACGACAAAAGATTCCTTTCATATTCTTTACTAAAAATTCACCGAAGGGTAAAATTGGATTTAAAATATTGTAAGTGGATGGAAACAATATTAAATATTGAGGGAACATGGATGTGGATGATAAAATACACCCCAGTAAATACTTACGAATAAACAATCTCGGATAAAAATGAGATTGTGATATTTCCCTTACCTTAGGTCCGACTTGCTTTGTAAGTGTCCGAACCCCCTGTATAATGATTTAAATAATGTTATTGACTTATTACAGAATCATATTCATTGTTATTATATCATATATGGTCCACTTATGTCTTTATATTACCCGTTCTTTTGTAAATTCATGTTAAAGTAGCGTTTTGGGTAAAATCGTCTCATTTGTCGTTCGTGTTTTTAACTTGTAATTATTAATATGATTACTTAGATCATGATTACATAATTCCAGAATATAAAACATGATATATATATATATATATATATTCATAATATACGTATATAATAAATCAGTAAATGGAAAGAAATACACCGTTCATGGAGACGGTAGTCCGTACGTACGCTTGAACGCTGTTTTCGTTTCCTTATTGAATTGAATTGAATTAAGTAGATGATATGCATATAAATAATTCCAGTATCATTATTATGTCATATATTTAATTAGTAATTATTATATATACTTTATAATCATTCATGAATGGTTAATCATTGAGAATGAATCTCATCGCGTCGTGGAGACGGTAGTCCGTACGTACGCACGAGCGATGATATCGTTCCCATGGTCGTGGAATTGTGTTGAAGTGTATGTATACTATTTCAGTATCAATATCACTTTATAATAATCATATATAGTTACTCATTAAACCATTATACCCATACAATTAAGGTGGTGGCGGAAAATAGAGTACACCACGGCGTGGAGACGGTATTCCGTACGTACGCACGCGCGGTGATTTCCTTTCTCCGTAGGATGGATAGTAGGTTAATTAGAGTTGTTTCATATTTATAATAACATATCAGTATGTAAGTAATACTGATGTTATTACTTTATCATGAAACAACTAAAGAAGAAGAAGTTGAAGAAGAAAGAAATTGAAAAGATCGGTAATGGATATTACCTCTTCTTTGGAACGCTTCTTTGAATCCTTCACTTAGGGAACTAAGATTGGTATTTGAAGAAGACCAGGACCTCTAGGATTATTCTAGGGAAGTGGAGAAGGGATTTTGGCAGGGGTTGTCCGAACTTGAGTGCTCAATTTGGTGTGAGGAGGAGGGGGAGGAGGTGCCCTTTTATAAGGGAGGAGAGGGGCACCTTAGGAATATCTCAAAATATTATTTTATATTAAAGTCAAAATCGGTTTATAATGGCTCCAAAGGGTCTTATTTTGAAGCTAAGGTGGGGATGGGTCGAAATACTATCAACCAATAAGATTTAGACAAGTTTAGGGTATTATTTTAACCTTATCAATTAGATTTAACTCTAAGTTAAATAATTTAACTTTTACTATGTCTTTGTGTTTTCTTTCACTATATGGTTAATAAACTTACTATAACATGCCAAACGAACCCCAAATTGTTTATTATTAATATATATATCCTTATCTAAGTCATTTGGCCGAACCTTATATTTTTAGGAATAAAATAACAATTAATAATATAATATTTTATTTAAAAACTATTTTGTGTCAATTTTGACACTATTTGATATATGATTTTTGTGAAAGTCATAACAGAATTATATGTTAGAACCAAGTTGATTAAATCAACATTAATATACCATAGTAACCTATAAAATTATTGGAATTCATAAAATGTCTTAAATTACATTTATTTTGGTATTTATATTATCAATTATGTCAATATTTCATTAATAAGATAATTACTGCATCATCTTTGTGTCATAAATAAATTACATTATTTGATGTCTAAAAATTACAAATAAAATACCATCATGTAGGAAATCTTTTTATCTTTCTAATTAATATTTACAATCGAATTTATCTTATGTATAACCCCATATTATAAATTATTTACTTATTAAACTTTGATTTTAACTATTTTAACCCTTCTTTAAATAAATTAATAATAAATGTCCTAATCTAATCCAAGTGGACCTAAATGGTCATATTTTATTCCTAAGTTTGTTTTTGGTCGAATTACACTTGTCCAATAGAATTAGGACATGTGTTAGGGTAATATTAATATCATATTTACCCTTAGTTACCCAATTTACTATTAACCGCGGTAAAAAAAAGTAAAAAGTTACTATTCACCAAAAAATTATTTTCATCTCATTGAACCACATTTTAGTCCTTGATATTAACCGTGTCTCTCGGATTTTTGAAATTCCATTCACAGAAGCGGTAAAATCATGTTTTATGCAAAATTCAGTTTTTAACCTACCACTTAGTGGTTTCACTATTCATCAAAAATTGAAAGTTTTCAGAAAAATACCAAAATTTCACCCTAGGCTAATTTCGATATTCTGAGTCCAAAAATGAAGTCCATTTTGAAAAATAAAATTTATAAAATTTCAAAAAGTGATTATTACTATTCATAACGGCTAGTTTTAATAGCATATCATTGTTTAGTGAAACTCGGTATTGCGTATTACACACGCTATCGAGGAAGGTCGTGATTGCGTGTAATGCAAGGCAAGTCAAGGATGCGTGTTGTGCAAGCTCCTTTTGGTGTAGTGTACAACACAAGACATTAATAAAATTAAAAGGAATATTTTTCATAAAATCTTGGGCTGTTACATTCTACCCCCCTTAAAATGAATTTCGCCCTCGAAATTCGTCGGGGTTATGAATGGTTTACTATTCGAAAGTTTCTTTAATAGAAACCCACATCGTAAAAAGGAATATCAAAACCAATCTTTAAAAACAAAAGTATGAAACGTAACGGTTACCCAAATAAACTAATCACTGGGTTTCCACATAGGTGAAAATATGGATATGGAAGAGAAATCTAACCATCATGTTCTGATGGAGAGTGGTAGAGAACATGGCTATGAAATAGCCAACAATCACAAAGCCATAGATTTGTGACAATATAAGGTACCATCTGATTTATCAGATATAAGAGCACTAGGACAACATTTTTGGTTTTCAAGATCGTTTCCCTAATGTTAAAGAATTTGAATTAGAATAAATACTTACTTTATTTTGGTACAATCTCACTGTTGTTCGTGCCTTTAACAATTTCCACTTCATCACTTAAATAAATGAAGTTGAATTTGTTATTCGTGAAGTGTTAGCAGATCAAGTGATAGAATGAAGGGTCATTCCATCTGTCTCAAACAAAAGGTTAGCAAAAATTATATACATAAGTCGATCTATAGTGAGATTAATCATATATGGTTCCTAAAATGGACTTATACTTCATATATCATACTGCTTAATATAATAAAACTAGTTTCTATTATACAGGGACTTCCTGTAGGCCAGTGGTAGGCGATAAAGGCCAGTCGCACTTCGGTTGTGGGTTCGATTCCCACAGCCTTGTTCGAAGCGATGGGTTGTCACCCGTCCTGTAGGTTGTCCTTTTTCTAAAACTATATTACTATAACATCCCATCAATAATATCGAAAAAAAAACTTCTATCCTTAAACAATACTAACTTATTCCAACATAATCCATTCCAATCTTTAGGCTTACCCATAATACTGCAGTCCACTCTCATAATATAGTGAAAACAATTACCAGAGATTTAATACCATCGTTGATCCCCATAAGATATGTCTTGTTGGTCACATTCTAAACATTCAAAGTCCTTAATCATGTATTCTCTTGAATACCTTAGTGAAAACATGAATGCAGTTTAATGTTAACACTTTCCACATACCAAAATCCTCAAAATTCTATATACTCAAACAATGATATCACTTAGTCCTTATATCAATCATGAGCTCATGAATACTATTAAACATTTCATTTTCTCGTTTCCCTTCATTATGCGCATATCATCTTATTTCCAAAAAATATCTCAATCACTTTTAATACCACATCAATAAATATTGCAATACTCAATGATACAAAATTATTTTGGAATCCCATTACATAAACACTTAATCATTCCACCACATCATTTTCATATTCAACATTGCCAATAGTGATCGCATGTGACTTCACTTTGTCCTTTGCCTTCAGTGGTTGCTCATGTTGATCATCACTAACCCTTGGATTAGGGAATTTATTAGCATAATGCCCCATTTCCTTGCACTTGAAGCATTGAAGTGTTGGTGGTGCGTTCTCTGCAGTGTTTGCTTTTTTCACATCATTAGAAACCATTTTTCCATTACTTCGACACTCAGCTGCTCGATGACCTTCTTTTCCACACTTAAAACATTTTCTAGTCCCTTTAAGACAATCTCCACCATGCTTCTTTCCACACTTTGTGCATAAGGAAACATTCATCTTCTTTTCACCATTATTCTGAGATTTCTCCTTGAACTCCATCTTTCGTTTCTTGTCAAAACCATGAGATGGATATGTAACACCAACTTCTATTTCTACCTTGATAGCACAACGCACAATTTCTTCATAGCTACTGAAGTCTCTTATAGGTAATGCCCTTCGAAGACTTGGTTTTAAGCCACTGAAAAATCGATCAACTTTACATTCAGGTTGGATGATAACACCAGAAGCGTACCTTTCAAGTCTTGTAAAATTCTCTTCATAGGTACCAACAGATTCATCATCCCTTTGCTTCAGTTCAAGAAACTCTTTCTCCATCTTTGTTTGGAGAATACGAGGGAAGTACTTATTGAAAAATAAGTTCTTGAACTCGTCCCATTCCATAGACTCAATTTCATCCCTTTTCCTCGTATTCTTAATAAGATTCCACCATTGATCCGCATCTCCTTCCAAACGATACACTGCTAGGATGACTTTATCATGTTCAGAACATTGAAGAACTGAAAATATCTTTTCAGTAGTACTAATCCATTGTTCAGCAACTAATGGATCAGTAGACCCACTGAAAGAAGGTGGACGCTACCTCATGAAGGATTCAACAGAATGTTGCTCCTTCCTTTGCTCGTTTGGAAGTCCTGCATGATTCATAGATTGAGAAAGTTGTGTGAGCATGGCTACAATATTTTGCATTCCGGCTCCCATATCGTTTGGTTGCTCAGGGGGACAATCATTGCATTGCCCATCACATTCCGCATTAACACGGTTCCTTCGGGTTCCAGCCATCGTCTAAAACCCCAAAAGAATAGTATGAGAGGCAAAAATCATGCTAGGGAAAAAAACATAATAAAGGGGTAGTACCCTCAATATCTAACATCTTAGGTTAAATTCGAAGATCGTTAGCGCAATTCTAGGACTATAACCTATATGTATACTTAACCTTAGAGACATCCCTAGACATACCTTAGAAATATCTCTAGGGATCTCACTAACGTTTTCGCATCCTAATTTCCAAAGGTTGACTAAACCTTTCCTCTGATACCAACTGTAGAGACCCAAAACTTGACGTACATTGACATTACATTACATTTGCGGAATACTTAGTACATACACACAAGGATCGTAATAGTTTAGTGTCTTTGGAAACTCGGAACGTAATCTTCTAATCGTGGTGAAAGATCTTCAACATCTCCTATAAAGATCTTCCCTTTTTTTTACCTAAAACCAATCCTTATATCCTGGGGAAAAGAAAACATAAAAGGGGGAGCTCAAATGCTCAGTAAGGGAAAACAAAAGAAAATCAATCACATCATATTCATAAGAACATAACTTTTGGAAATCTTAACCTGCAAAAGAGAGCATAATTTCATAACATGGGATAAATCATAGTAGTGAAATGAAATCCCAATAATCATAACATAAAACATGAAACATTGTGGCATACACACATAATCATAGAGAATCATTTCTTGTTAGTCAAGACTCATTGCCAAGACTATCTTAGTGGACAAAGTCCCTTTCTGAATCGAGTAACCCTCGTTTCAGTCCTGTTTCACTGAACCGGTATAACCTACCGTTCCAGCCCTGTCTATATCATGAGATATAAAATCTCTACCCAATGCATTGGAGGGAGATATAGGTCCCACCCATCTTATAATGAATCCTTTCTTATGTGTGCCACATAATCATAAAACATACATCATCGCATAACACATGTAACAAAAATGGGATTCTTGGAACATCATGACATCATAAATCAATTCATATAAGATAAAGGAATTCATAAAAATAATTCCATCACAACATGAACAAATCAATTTAATAATAGGGATAAAAACAGAACCCTTTATTATCTTAGATGGAATATAATTTTGATAAAACACTTGAACTTTATTCTTGAGGAAAATATCCTTTCTACTTCAAAAACACTTTTCCCTTCTTAACATGTCATGCAATTTTAAACTAAAAGAGGTTGATTAAAAATAAACTTGAATACTTGTAAAGTAAGCTTCTTGGAAATAATGTTTTAGAAATCCATTCATGCCGTATAAGTTAAAAAAAACATTCTTCGTACTTTTGTCGGAAAAGTCAAAAAGTACCTCGTACGAAAAAAACGACAAAAGATTCCTTTCATATTCTTTACTAAAAATTCACTGAAGGGTAAAATTGGATTTAAAATATTGTAAGTGGATGGAAACAATATTAAATATTGAGGGAACATGGATGTGGATGATAAAATACACCCCAGTAAATACTTACGAATAAACAATCTCGGATAAAAATGAGATTGTGATATTTCCCTTACCTTAGGTCCGACTTGCTTTGTAAGTGTCCGAACCCCCTGTATAATGATTTAAATCATGTTATTGACTTATTACAGAATCATATTCATTTTTATTATATCATATATGGTCCACTTATGACTTTATATTACCCGTTCTTTTGTAAATTCATGTTAAAGTAGCGTTTTGGGTAAAATCGTCTCATTTGTCGGTCGTGTTTTTAACTTGTAATTATTAATATGATTACTTAAATCATGATTACTTAATTCCAGAATATAAAACATGATATATATATATATATATTCATAATATACATATATAATAAATCAGTAAATGGAAAGAAATACACCGTTCATGGAGACGGTAGTCCGTACGTACGCATGAACGCTGTTTTCGTTTCCTTATTGAATTGAATGGAATTAAGTAGATGATATGCATATAAATAATTCCAGTATCATTATTATGTCATATATTTAATTAGTAATTATTATATATACTTTATAATCATTCATGAATGGTTAATCATTGAGAATGAATCTCATCGCGTCGTGGAGACGGTAGTCCGTACGTACGCACGAGCGATGATATCGTTCCCATGGTCGTGGAATTGTGTTCAAGTGTATGTATACTATTTCAGTTTCAATATCACCTTATAATAATCATATATAGTTACTCATTAAACCATTATACCCATCCAATTAAGGTGGTGGCGGAAAATAGAGTACACCATGGCGTGGAGACGGTATTCCGTACGTACGCACGCGCGATGATTTCCTTTCTCCGTAGGATGGATAGAAGGTTAATTAGAGTTGTTTCATATTTATAATAACATATCTGTATGTAAGTAATAATGATGTTATTACTTTATCATGAAACAACTAACGAATAAGAAGTTGAAGAAGAAAGAAATTGAAAAGATCGGTAATGGATATTACCTCTTCTTTGGAACGCTTCTTTGAATCCTTCACTTAGGGAACTAAGATTGGTCTTTGAAGAATACCAGGACCTCTAGGATTATTCTAGGGAAGTGGAGAAGGGATTTTGGCAGGGGTTGGCCGATCTTGAGTGCTCAATTTGGTGTGAGGAGGAGGGGGAGGAGGTGCCCTTTTATAAGGGAGGAGAGGGGCACCTTAGGAATATCTCAAAATATTATTTTATATTAAAGTCAAAATCGGTTTATAATGGCTCCAAAGGGTCTTATTTCGAAGATAAGGTGGGGATGGGTCGAAATCCTATCAACCAATAAGATTTAGACAAGTTTAGGGTATTATTTTAACCTTATCAATTAGATTTAACTCTAAGATAAATAATTTAACTTTTACCATGTCTTTTTGTTTTCTTTCACTATATGGTTAATAAACTTACTATAACATGCCAAACGAACCCCAAATTGTTTATTATTAATATATATATCCTTATATAAGTCATTTGGCCGAACCTTAGATTTTTAGGAATAAAATAACAATTAATAATATAATATTTGATTTAAAAACTATTTTGTGTCAATTTTGACACTATTTGATATATGATTTTTGTGAAAGTCATAACAGAATTATATGTTCGAACCAAGTTAATTAAATCAACATTAATATACCATAGTAACCTATAAAATTAGTGTAATTCATAAAAAGTCTTAAATTACATTTATTTTGGTATTTGTATTATCAATTATGTCAATATTTCATTAATAAGATAATTACTTCATCATCTTTGTGTCATAAATAAATTAAATTATATGATGTCTAAAAATTACAAATAAAATACCATCATGTAGGAAATCTTTTTAGCTTTCTAATGAATATTTACAATCAAATTTATCTTATGTATAACCCCATATTATAAATTATTTACTTATTAAACTTTGATTTTAACTATTTTAACCCTTCTTTAAATAAATTAATAATAAATGTCCTAATCTAATCCAAGTGGACCTAAATGGTCATATTTTATTCCTAAGTTTGTTTTTGGTCGAATTACACTTTTCCAATAGAATTAGGACATGTGTTAGGGTAATATTAATATCATATTTACCCTTAGTTACTGAATTTACTATTAACCGCGGTAAAAAAAAGTAAAAAGTTACTATTCACCAAAAAATTATTTTCATCTCATTGAACCACATTTTAGTCCTTGATATTAACTGTGTCTCTCGGATTTTTGAAATTTCATTCACAGAAGTGGTAAAATTAAGTTTTATGCAAAATTCAGTTTTTAACCTACCACTTAGTGGTTTCACTATTCATCAAAAATTGAAAGTTTTCAGAAAAATACCAAAATTTTACCCTAGGCTAATTTCGATATTCTGAGTCCAAAAATGAAGTCCATTTTGAAAAATAAAATTTATAAAATTTCAAAAAGTGATTATTACTATTCATAACGGCTAGTTTTAATAGCATATCATTGTTTAGTGAAACTCGGTATTGCGTATTACACACGCTATCGAGGAAGGTCGTGATTGCGTGTAATGCAAGGCAAGTCAAGGATGCGTGTTGTGCAAGCTCCTTTTGGTGTAGTGTACAACACAAGACATTAATAAAATTAAAAAGAATATTTTTCATAAAATCTCGGGCTGTTACAATGGGTCAAAGGATTCTCTCATGTCGGTGTACCACATAGGTGTTACTCATGGGTTGTTGTGATTACTCTTTTATTATGGTCAATGTACAAGCTTTCCGCATAGGCTATCCGTGCTAGTGGACCTGTGCAGTAACACAAATTCTTTTAAAATTTTTATGACTTTCAGGATCCATAATGTTTAATCCATCATGCCATATCTGCTCCATGAATCATCAAATAAATCATCTCAAAGAAATATACTCTTATTTATGTGGTTAATACACCAAATGATCACGAAATAAATTAATAAATTTCACTTTTATGCATTGAATTTTTTAAATTATCCATATTATAAATCATCAATCAACATCTGGACGGGGTTCTTTCCACTGATCCCTCATTGCATAGTAGACTTCAAGAGGATGGAAATTCGTAATGTATCTTCTTAAATCATGACGACACATCTCAAATCAAATATGAACTTTTTTCCTATGTGAGAATCATGAAATGAATTCTGTGGAAAATTGCATGAAATTCATTTTGTGGTGTTTACCCCTCTATCCATAGAATTAGATTTACTCAGAATGAAAATAAATTTGTTTTATGGAAACTTTAAAGAACAATGATGCATTTCAACATAATTTGATTGGATTTTGACATATCTAAATTTTGGATGATTTCTCTAATTTTATCCTAAACCATGGGTCTTAGGGAACATAGTTTGAATCTTTCTTAGGTTTATATGAACATCCCTACAAATATTTTGTATTTTGATTCATCAACCAAATTTTTTCATAAGTCTATTATAAGGAAGAATTATTAGGGGAGACTTGGATTTTACATAGTCTACACTTTTTTATTTTTCATCCTAAATGGGTTTTTCTCAGTTTCTTTTCATTTCTCTAGTTTTTCTGAACCATATAGAGTATAGTTCTAACAAGTTGAGACTCAACATTTCTATAGATTCGCTTTCCCATTTTTTCAGTCTAGTGAGAATTCTATCTTATTTTGGGTTGTTTAATGTCCTTAAATATAGAATAGTTATGTTGGATTTCTAGGTAGAACAACATTGACCATAAATTTTGGAATGATAATCCAAAGAAGTTCTGTTGGCCGAGAATGTTTTTAAATTATTTAGATATCGCCGAGGAGAATTTTGGTCTGTAATTTTATGGTTTCTAAATCTGAATAATGATTTTTGGGAAGATAGGGTGTCTCTCCTGAGTAAAAAGTTACCACTAGTTGATAGAACATCTTTATGGAATATTATTTGGAAATCCAACGAGGGAATGTTACTACATAGACAATAGTGACATCCTTTGGTTAATAAACCAATTTTTTGGGTTTATTTTATACAATTCCAAATGGGGAATATTACAATATAATTAGGAAAATAATTTCATAGGAATTATGACATTATATTATTGATGACCAATAAGAGTTTATAGAGATTTGGATTTCTCAATACCATAATGGGTGTATTTTACAAAAGAAGGTGTCCAAAAATTAGGAGGACATTTTTATTGGATTTTTCATTGAATGGGAAATATATTCTATATTAATTTTAATTGAGTAAAGGATGGTACATCATGTTAGACACTTACTTCCAAGAGGAAAGACCCATTCCTGAAAATGGTGACTATTTTGTGTATTTTTCTGTCATGCTAACATGACATAAACCATGTAGCATAACATCTAATGGAAAAGAAATTGTGTTATTCAATTTAATTTCATATTGAAATGTCATTATGAGTGCTATAATTTACGGTCCTATTATTAAACCAAAATATTGATGATTAAATCATTCTTGGAAATCCATATAGAAATGTGCAACCATATTTAGGTGTTAGAGGATAAAGTTTTAGTAAAATATATTCAAGGGATCATTGGTTTTTGAAAAAGTTGTATGTGTCAAAAATAAAGGCTTATGGAAATAAGAGAGTTATATGTTGATAATGAAGTAACAATTGATTGAAAACCCCATTTTATGGATTATTTTATGAAAACATGACTGGGATATGTTACTACATAGTCAATAGTGGCATCCTTTGGATGGAAAACAGGTTTTGTGGGTTGTTTTATTAATATTCATTGTGTTTGAGTTGTAGCATATATAGGAAAATAAGTCCTTAAAATTTATAAATTTCTATTGATAAAATCGATTGGATGTTTGTAGAGATTTAGATTTCTGAGGGCATATAGTTCGGTTTCTGGATGGAAAGTACCTTAATATGGGAGTAGCATTTCCAGTCAAAATTACCCATGAATAGGGAAAATATAGTTTTCCTATATAGGTCTAATCAGATGTATGGAAATATAATTCCTATAGTGATAGGTTATATGCCTACGAGCATAGCATCATTGAAATGATAGGAAATATGTGGCCTACCTGATCAAGATCATTTATGCATACTTTGGACATTAGGGAGAATATTTTAAACCATTGTCTTAAGGGTTCTCAGATTAGGAGAATATAAATGGGAAACATATGTGTGGGATGATCAGAAAACGAATTTGAATCATGGGTTCCAACATAATGTCGTCAATGCAGACATAGATGAAATAGGTTTCTCTTGAGGATGAAGTATCCACTGATTGACCAACTAATTTTTTGGTCTATTTTATGAAAATCTAGATGGGTAATGTAAGATAATATCCAATAGTGTCATCCTTAGGATGAAAAAATTCAATTTCTGTACTATTTTATGAAAATGGAACAATTAAATTTTACATCATATTTAGGAAAAAATGTCTTCATGTATTAGAAATTTTATCATCAAATGTTAGAGAACGGATGGGGGGATCCAGAAGTTTCCAATATTAGAATTATAATATTTGTAAAGGATATTGTACAAGAACAAAGGAAACATTTTAATTGATATCGGCCATGATGTCTGGAGTCACTTGAATAGATACGACTCAAATGTAGAAGGGTTATATCATTATTTCCTTGGTGGACCCCATAATGTGGGGACCCATATTGAATACTCTTATATATATCATTTTTTATTCATGTAAGAGGGGTCCTTTAATTTTACCCTATATATTGGACTAGTGCATGAGTCCTAGGTGTCACAATATATCTCATTGGAATGAAAATCAAGTTATACATAGTTCTAAAGGTACCATGAAGTTTAAAGTCATGTGGTTTGGAAATTACCCAAACATTTTATCATCATTCTGTAAGGTTGAATGTGTCTTAACATGAAGAGTGATGGAATTATGTGGTTAGGAAAAGGCATGGGTCTCGAGTGTCCTTATGTGTCTTGTTTGGTTTAGAATCAATCCACACATAGTTATAAAATAATAGTCCCCCAAACTGATTGTATTCATGTGTGCAAGAAACACTACTAGATTTTTTAGTTTCGGCGCCTATGGTAGCGGGCGACCGCCATTGGCGGTCGCTACTGATACTATTAGCGACCGCCAAAAGCGGTCGCTAAAACCGAAATGAAATGGCGGGATTTTTCCCGCCCCCCGCACTATCTTCTTCGATTACTCGCTGCAACAGCGGTCACCCCTCCCGCCGCCGCACCGCCACCACAGGTCACCTCCGTCACCGCCACCCCGTCGACTCTCGTCGCCCCTACCAATGCAACCGGAAAACCATGCTCGGGGTCCCGCAACCACAGGTCACCCCCGTCGCCGCCACCCCGTCGCCTCCCACACCTCCGGCCGCCGTGGATCCTCCATGGCCGTCGACCCAAGCTCGGGGTAACCTCCAACATGCCGCGCGTGCGCCCCAGTACAATCGGCACCAAATTTTCGTCGATTTTCGAAGAGAGTATTAGCGACCGCCAATGGTGGTCGCTATTGATTAATAGCGACGGCGCAACTGCGACCGCCAAAAGCGGTCGCAGGGCGGTTGCTAAAGGGCATTAGCGACCGCCAAAAGCGGTCTCTAATGCCCACATTTCTAGTAGTGAAATTGGTGTTTTTTTAAATACAAGTTCATGCATAGGGTAATAAAATATATCATACCCTCTAATAAAGATTTGAATAATACATGGGAGAGTGATGGAATTTATAATATTATGTTTCGGATGGTCCTAGGATTAATGAATTGAATTTTTCTTTGTATCTCATTGAAATGAGAATCAAGCCACATGTAGTTCTTGATGACATGTATGGTTTCTTTTAAGGTCATAAAACTTGGACCATGGTAACCCCAATGTGAATTTTTATTACTTATTCAAGGAATCATTTTACTAAACGTCTAAGCTCACATGAGCAATGCACGGTGTGAATAAAAATGAGTGAAAAATGTGTCTTCCACAATGCAAATGAAGTATAAGTGAAGGATAATGGAATTTTGTTTTATTTGTGGTTTGGAAAGAATATATGATCTAACAATTTATATGTATCTAATTAGGTTAATAGTAAATCCATATATAGTTCTTGAAATCACATACAGTTTAATTTCATGTGGTGAGGATGAGGATGAACTAATGTAAAAAAACGTTGTGGCTAGGCCTGAGGATGGAAACCTTGGCATCACTTCATATCTAAAGGGAATAGGAATAAATAGGCACATATTTCGTGGAAGGTTCCTTGTGATATTCAAATCCACATACATGTCATAATAGGTTTAATTGAGACTATACTTGAGATCAAAGATCTAAGCATCAATACAAATCTCAATATAATGAGAATCATGCCACACATTGTTCTAAGAATAATGAATTCCCTATATTGGTTTGACCCATGCACCAGGAGAGTAAATTTTTTTCAAATGGGTATAAGATTAAAGTTATGGGATCACTACATATCTCATAAGAATGAGAATAAACCCGCACATAGTTAATGAAAAATTTTCCCCACTCCATTTAGGATTTGATGTAGGGAAAATGAAATTAAACTTTTCCAAAATAATGTTTGGGCCCTAGATATGTGGTGCAGGTAAAACTCAGTATGTCATGGTAATGAGAATCAAGCCATAATTATGGAAACTTTCTCTATGCAGATCTAGTGCATACACAAGTAAAGAGGGTATTTTTATTTATGGTCAATGTTGGAACATAGATTAGAAATTCCAGCATCACTACATCTCTCATTAGAGTGACAATTAAGATACAAATAGTTCTTGAAGATTTGTGTAGTTTAAAGTCTTGTGGTAAGGACTGGGATCACCTGACGTGAATGAAATATAGTAGTTTTTCTAGGGGATTTGAATAATGTGTGACTACATTTCAGGCCAAAGAAATATTCAATCCACTCATATTTCTTCATATGGATCCATGGTCTAGTCCGATTCATAAAATGGGAAGAGCATATATAATTTTTATTGTGTTTGGAACGAGGATTAGTGATTCAAGTGTCACTACATATCCCATTAGGATGAGAATCAATCCATATGTAGTTCATGAATAGATAATACATTTTACCATCATGTGATCAGGTCATCAGAAACATAATTTATCATCTTACAATGAAAATGAAAATGATATGGATTACACATCTAAAGGGGACCGCATTTCAATACGGAGTAGAAATGATGTGAGTGGGGATTATGAATGTGATTTTCCCATATTTGCTTCCTCATGTCTATCCATGAGGTCATCTAAATCCACTAGGGTTGAGATGTGTATGATTGGGAATTACACCTAATATGGAGGACCATTTTTAGTGAACTGTGTGGAGTTCCTCAACTCATAATTTTTGTGGGGGTTTTAACGTCAAATGAGATTTAAATTAAACATGAAATTTATTGCCATAAAATGAGCATGAATGTTGTCCTACAATTTTAAGTCATATTAATAGGAACTTGTATCATGCATTTTATTATCCTATGACACAAGTGATGATGCCATTTATTTTCTCATCGTATTCTATAGATGTTATGTCATTCTTTTAATGATCATGTGATAAAAAACCACTATGAAATTTAATATCTTGTATCTCTGATGTATATGGTGCTATGAAGTTTAACGTGCTACATCTAAGATGAATTTTCATGTTATTACACAAAATATATATTTAAGAACCTTGAATTGGTTGGATTTGTAATAATTTTTTCATCCATCTATATCATGTAATAAGCTCTGTTAGAGTAGACATTTTGTATGTAGTAAATTTCTTCCCGCTTCAGATTAATATTTGGATTCTTCCTTCCTAATGTCATTAGAGTCCTATAGAATAGTACCCACTCTTTGGATGAATTAACGATGAAAACTCTTCATGTTAATGTCGTACGCTAACTGATTTTGAAAAAATTACATGTTATTAATGTATTGAAATATTTTTTCATTTACCCACTCCTATACATCTAGTCATTTTTGGGATTTCTCAAAAATTGATAGTTGGCCACAAATGGAAATATAGAGAAATGGAAATTGAATAAGAATGGGTAATTCCACTTATGTTCTGTATTCCAATGAGTACGGGGTTTCTCATGTGGTAGTATGTGTTGTAGTCTGGTAATCCCAAAAGGTATGTAGGAGTTTTTTAGGCTAATATATTTTATCTCTATCCATCACATTCTAGAGTATTTTTGATATAGTCTTGTTTAAAACATCAATATGACTGTTAGTCACTACATGATAGTGGGGTGGATGTTTGGATTTGATATTTTTCTACTGATAATGCTTTTACACCTCATAAAAATAGAAATTTGTGTTATTTTCCATCGATATTGAATGAGGGGAACTGAATCTGGTAATGATGTTGCATTTTATGAAGCCAAAGACAGTTTTGACCTGAGATTCATTGAGGGGTATTACTTGAGTCCATTTAAAGAAAAAATCATTAGCAGTCAATATTTATTTGAACTACTTGGCCAATGCTGAAGGGTATATCCCCACAACATTGATTCACCATATGAAAATGGATAGTTGTATTTGTAAATATATATAAAATCTAGGGTTTGATTGATGAAGTTGTCCTACACTTGTAAGGAATGACTTTTCTTCGAGAATTTTGTGCAATCATGTGTCATTGATAGCCAAAAGTATCCAACAATTCATATTTGATGTGAAATATTGATCCCTCAATGGTGGGATCTGTAGGATCAAGCATGTACTTTTTCCATAATAGTCCAAATTGCTTCCCAATTGTTACATTTTAGAACGAATCCATAAAACCTCATCTGTAGAGGAATTTCTTGTGATATTGGTCACTCATAAAGAGTTAATTTGGTTGCTAGCCACTATATTTTTTTCCCATATCTATCTAATAGATGTACTCTTCATTGGAGGTCATATATGATTGGAACCATCTACCTCATGGTAGGACCATAAGGATTAGTGATAGGGTTGACATTTTCAATCTCTTCTATTCTTATTTGAACTATATTTTAGACGAATCAGTGATAGTTGTTATTGATAACTGTTTTCTCCCATTTTGGATCTCCCATTACTATAGCTACACTTTCCAGTGAATATTTATAGGAATTCTATGATCATGGGGGGTGAGAAAATTTTGGCTCCAAGGAGAATTCTATTGTTAACCCTCAATCACAATAATGTAGGGGTATTAACTCATCTTTTCTATTTCAATAATCACTATTTATAAATCTGATTACCACATTTGAGCCTCCATTCACCTCATGTGGTCCACTAATATTTGGAGTGTCAATTCCATACCTGTAATAAGGACCTGATATTCATCCTCATTGTTAGCACAACCATCTAACCGAAGGAAGGAATAATGTAAAACTACGTTTGCTGGGGAGATTAATAGGATCCCTAACCCATCATTTATGATATTAGTGTCTTCTATTATATTCCCGATAGTTATCCAAGATGTGTCACTGAAATACATGTTCCTCATTTAGTTTCCATCTTGAATAGAAACTATATCTTCATCAGACAATTCATTGTTAAATGATGTTGCTTCTGTAGTTGGGTGTTCTTCAAATAATTCTGCTAGGGCCTCACATTTCACTAGTTTCTGATGTAAAAACTATATATCAAAATATTTCAAGAAAACTGGACATTATTCCATACATCTTATTAACATAGGGCGGGTGAGGATATACTTGAATATTTTATTGTGAGATACTAGTTGGACATCATGGTACTATAGGAAGTTCCTCGGTTTCTAGACCAGAATGATTAATGCAAGGTATATATTTTCAATATCTGAATATGGAGTGTCAACATTGGACATGGTTCGACTGTGAAAATAATAGTTTTTTTCATTCCCAGTATCATAATTTCTTACAAAGAATGCGCATAGTGTTCGCTCCATGGGTGTAACATAGATTATGAGTTGATCTCCCTCAATAGGTGGAATTAATATCAACTATATCTAGAGGTATTTCTTTAATGTTTACACTGCTTCTTAGAAGTCATCAGTCTATTGATTTGTGACATGCTTCTTCATATGTCTGGATTGAGGGAAGTCACATTCCTTCAATGTTACTAATAATATTCCTGATATAGGCCATGTTTACATGAATTCTTCTCAACTATTTAATGTTTTTATGTTTTTATGTACTAATGATATATATTTTTTCATCATTTTACTCATCGATGTTGTTATTAAATGAAATGAATCCAAGAAACATCTTAGAGGATACCATGAAATAAATTTTTAAGTGGTTAATATTTAGTCTATGTTGTTGTACCTATATGAATATAGTCTTGAAGTCATCCGGGTGGTTAGATATCCATCATGACAAAACCACTATATTTTAATTATAAAATTCCAAAACAATCCAAAATTAGGTTTCACGATGTGATGCATAGTAAATTTGTACGTGGCGTCGATTTTGATTAAGCCAAAGGGCATTACCCAATATTAGAATACTCCATCAGGGGCCCTAAAGTTGTGAATTATTTATCTTCTAGGGCCATCTGAATATGTTTGGACCCTGAATAACCATCCATGATGGAGATAGATTGGTAACTAGCTGATGCATCAATTTGGAGTTATGTCATTGTAATTGGGAATTCATCTTTTGGAAAATTCCATTTTAGATATCTGAAGTAGATGGAATCTATGATTTTCCCTTTTTTCATATTTACCAAAAAAAAGTTGGCCATCCATTTCAGATATTTTGCATCTTAGCTGATGTGTTCCTTGATCTGATTATCCACATCAGACTCAATTTTGGTGGTGTGAGTTGGGTGTGTCTATATGGATACATGTTTGTATCTTTGATGACCATTATGAAACCCATGTTATGGGTAGCCACCTCAAGTTCAGGGCCTCGTATATATGATTAATTTTAGTTGAACACATCCTGGTGTTTCCTTAAACATGAGGATTATGTTTCTTGTTCTTTGTAATTCATGGTTGCACTAATCAAAGTGGGTTGTGGATCTTCTTATGTACCCAAATTTATCTACATGCGCTCATCGATTCTGGTAAATACACCTTTCTGAAATTATATAGGATCATCCCTAAGGACTGTAGAGACCCGAAGCCTGATGTACATGGACAGTACATTACTTTTTCGGAATACTTAATTCATAACAAAAACACAAACACAAGGATCGTAATAGTTTAGTGTCTTTGGAAACTCGGAATATAATCTTCTAATAGTGGTGAAAGATCTTCAACATATAAATTATATATATTCCCTTTTTTTACCTAAAATCTTTCTTTATATCCTGGGGAAAAGAAAACATAAAAGGTTGAGCTCAAATGCTCAGTAAGGGTAAAAAAAGAAGTATCAATCACATCATATTCATAAGAACATAACATTTTGGAAATCTTAACCTGCAAAAGAGAGCATAATTTCATAACATGGGATAAATCATAGTAGTGAAATGAAATCCCAATAATCATAACTTAATACATGAAACTTTGAGGCATACACACATAATCATAGAGAATCATTTCTTATTAGTCAAGACTCATTGCCAAGACTATCTTAGTGGACAAAGTCCCTTTCTGAATCGAGTTCACTCCTCGTTTCAGTCCTGTTTCACTGAACCGGTATAACCTACCGTTCAGCCATGTCTATCTCATGAGATATAAAATCTTTACCCATTTAATTGGAGGGAGATATGGGTCCCACCCATCTCATAATGATACCATTCTTATGTGTGCCACAAAATCATAAACCATACATCATAGCATATCCCATGTAATAAAAATGGGAATCTTAAACATCGTGACATCATCAAAATATTCATATAAGATAAAGTAATTCATAAAAATAATTCCATCACAACATAATCAATTCAATGTAATAATAGGAATATAAACAGAACCCTATATTATCTTAGATGGAAAATAATTTTGATAAAACACTTGAACTCCATTATTGAGGAAAATATCCTTTCAAATTCAAAAACATTTTCCTTTCTTAACATGTCATAAAATTTTAAACTAAAAGAAGTTGATTAAAAATAAACACGAAAACCTGTAATGGAAGCTTCTTGGAAATAATGTTTTAAAAATCCATTCATACCGTATATGTTATGAAAAACATTCTTCGTACTTTTGTCGGAAATGTCAAAAAAAAATACCTCGTACAAAAAACGACAAAAGATTCCTTTCATATCTTTTAATAAAAACTCAATGAAGGGTAAAATTTGATATAAACTATTTTAGAAGGATATAAATATTACATTTTTAGGAAACATGGATGTGGATGATAAAATACACCCTAGTAAATACCAAAGTATAAACAATCCCGGATAAAAATGAGATTGTGATATTTCCCTTACCATAGGTCTGATTTGCTTCATAAGTGTCTGAACCTCCTGTATAATGGTTTACATAATGTCATTGAATTATTCTAGAATCATACTCATTGTTATGATATCATATATGGTTCACTTATGACTTTATATTAACCGTTCTTTTGTAAATTCCATGTTAAAGTGCGTTTTGGGTAAAATTGTTTCATTTGTCATCCGTGTTTTGACTTGTAATTATTCATATGATTACTTAGATCATGATTACTTAATTCCAGAATATAAAACATGATTTATCTATAATATATATTCATAATATATATATATATATATAATAAATCAGTAAATGGAAAGAAATACATCGTTCATGGAGACGGTAGGTCGTACGTACGCATGAACGCTGTGTTCGTTTCCTTATTGAGTTGAATGGAATTAAATAGATGACATAAATATATATACACATAAATCCAGTATAATTATTATGTCATATATTTCATGATTACTTATTATATGTACTTTATAGTCATTCATTGATGGTTAAAGTGGAGAATGAATCTCATCACGTCGTGGAGACGGTATTCCGTACGTACGCACGCGCGGTGATATCGTTTTCTGTAGGATGGATAGATGGTGAAATAGGGTTGTTTCATACTTATAATAACATATCAGTATATGAGTGATACTGATGTTATTACTTCATAATAATGCAACCTAAGAAGAAGAAGTGGAAGAAGAAATAAAGTTGAAAGAATCGGTAACGGACATTATCTCTTCTTTGAAGCACCTCTTTGAGATCTCCTTTTAGGGCACTAAAATTGGAATTCGAGGAAGACCAGAACCTCTAGGATATTTCTATGGAAGTGGAGAAGAGAATTTTGTATGGGTTTCCGAGCTTGAAGGCCCAAAGTGGTGTGTGGAAAAGGGGGAGGAGGTGACCTTTTATAATGGAGGAGAGGGGCTCATTTGGAAAACTAAAAATATTATTTTATTATAAAGTCATATTCGGTTTTAAATAGCTCCAAATTGATTTATTTAGAAGCTAAGGTGGGGATGGATCGAAATACTCTCATAAAATAGAATTTAGACAAGTTTAGGTTCATATTTTAACCTTATCATTTATATTTAACTTTAAGTTAGATAATTTTACTTTTACCATGTCTTCTTGTTTTCTTACACTATAAGGTTAATAAACTTACTATATCAAGACAAACGAACCCCAAGTTGTTTATTATTAAAATATATAACCTTATCTAAGTCATTTGGCCAAAACATAGATTTTTAGGAATAAAATAAGAATTAATAATATAATATGTTTTTTTAAAAACTATTTTATGTCAATTTTAACAATATTTAGTAATTGATTTTTGTGATAATTATAACAGAATTATTAGTTATAACAAAGTTAATTAAATCAATAAAAACATGTCATAGTAACCTATAAAATTAGTTTAATTCATAAAAAGTCTCAAATTAAATTTATTTGGGTATTTATAACATCAATTATGTCAATATTTCATTAATAAGATAATTACTGCATCATCATTGTGTCATAAATAAATTAAATTATATAATGTCTAACAATTAAAAATAAAATACCATTATGTAGGAAATATTTTTAGATTTCTAATGAATATTTATAGTCGAATTTATCTTATGTATAACCCTATATTAAATATTATATACTTATTAATCATTGATTTTAACTATTTTAACCCATCTTTAAATAAATTAATAATAAATGTCCTAATCTAATCCAAGTGTGCCTAAATGGTCATATTTTATTCCTAAGGGTTTTTTTGGTCAAATTACACTTGTACAATAGAATTATGACATGTGTTAGGGTAATAATAATATCATTTATACCCTTAATTACCCTATTTACTATTAACCGTGGTAAATAAAAGAAAAAAGTTAGTATTCACCAAAAATTATTTTCATCTCATTGAACCACATTTTACTTACTAACATCAACCATGTCTCTTGGATTTTTGAAATTCCACTCACAGAAGCGGTAAAATTATTTTTTATGAAAAATTCATTTTTCTTAACTACCACTTAGTGGTTTCACTATTCATCAAAAAATGAAAGTTTCCAGAAAAATACCAAAAATTAGGACTAAGATATATTTGATATTATGAACTCAAAATTGATGTCTAGTTTACCAAATTCAAAACATATCAATTTCATTAATTAATTTAATAATTAACTCCCGTCGTCAAAACAAATGGCGTGTTTTTAAGAGATAATAACTGTCAAATGATTGACACTTGTTTATAACTGGTTTAAATGTGAAATTACATCTAATGACCAACATTATATTAAATTGTAAAATTATATTCTAAATATACTTTAAAACCACTCAAATTAATAATTTATCACTATTAATTATTTCGATTAAAAAAGTTGTTTTTATTAAAATTTAGTAATTTTCACTATTCATTAGAATATGAAAGTTATCCGAAAAGTACCAAAATTTCACCTTAGGCTAAATTCGATACTCCGAATCCAAAAATGAAGTCCATATTGAGATATAAAATTTCTATAATTTTAAAAGGTGGTTATTACTATTCATAACGGCTAGTTTTAATAATATTTTAATAGCATATAATTGTTTAGTGAAACTCGGTATTGCGTACTACACATGCTATCGAGTAAGGTCTCGATTGAATGTAATTCAATGCAAGTCAAGGATGCAGGTTGTGAAAGATTCTTTTGGTGTAGCGTACCACACAAGACATTAATGAAATTAAAAATAATATTTTTCATAAAATCTCGGGGCGTTACATTCTACCCCCCTTAAAATAAATTTCTCCCTTGAAATTCATCGGGGTTATAAATGGTTTACTACTCGAAAGTTTCTTTATAGAAACCCACATCGTAAAAAGGAATACCAAAACCAATATTTAAAAACAAAAGTATGAAACGTAACGGTTACCCAAATAAACTAATCACTGGGTTTCCACATATGTGAAAATATGGATATGGAAGAGAAATCTAACCATCATGTTCTGATTTAGGGTGGTAGAGGACATGGCTATGGAAAAGACAGCAATCACAAAGCCATATATTTGTTATGATATAAGGTACCATCTGATTCATCAGATATAAGATCACTAGGACAACATTTTTGGTTTTCATGATCATTTCCCTAAAGTTGAAGAATTTGAATTAGAATACATACTTACTTTATTTTGGTACAATCTCACTGTTGTTCTTCCCTTGAACAATTTCCACTTCATCTCTTAAAGAAATGAAGTTGAATTTGTTATTCGTGAAGTGTTATCAGATCATGTGATAGAATGATGGGTCATTCCATCTGTCTCAAACAAAAGGTTAGCAAAAGTTATTAAATATACATAAGTCGATCTATGGTTATAATAATCATATATGGTTCCTAAAATGGACTTATACTTATTATATCATAATAAAACTTGTTTCTACTAAACATGGACTTCCTGTAGGCCAGTGGTAGGCGATAAAGGCCAGTCGCACATCAATTGTGGGTTCGATTCCCACGGCCTTGTCTGACGCGATGGGTTATCGCCCATCCTGCGGGTTGTCCTTTTTCTAAAACTATATAATATCAAAAGTTCTATCCTTAAATAATACTAACTTATGTCTAACATAATACATTCCAATCTTTAGGCTTATCTAAAATACTTCGGACCAAGCTCATAATATAAAGAAAATGATTACTTTCAATGTCATCAACCAAGCATGTGAATACCTTCATTTATCCCCCATATATCTTGTTGGCCACATTCCAATCATGTGAATACCTTAATCATGTATTCTCTTGAAAAATGAATACCCATTAAACCTTAGTGAAAACTTGAATGCTGTCAAAAGTTAACTCTTTCCACATACCAAAATCCAAAAATTCTACATACTCAATCCATTAAATAACCTTCTCCTTATATCAGTCATGAGCTCATGAATACTATCAAACATTTAATTTTCTCCTTATCCCTTCATTATGCGCATATCATCTATATTCCAAAAATATGTGAATATCCTTTAATGGATACTGGTACCATTAATCATACACTTTCAAAACTAAAGGAAAGACAATAGTGTGACAATCCTTAGATGTCTCTTTATTCCATAGTACCATGAGATTAATTATACAACATTATACTTGATAAACATGTAATCATTCCACTACCTTCTTAAACCATTGACCGAGATTCAACAATTCTTTCATCTCACATATCATTTGTAGTCTCTTCATCATCATCAACATAAATACTACCCATACGACCGTACTGATTCTCTTTACGAGACTTTTCCTTAGGGCATTGGTTTACATAATGCCCGTACAATCCACATTTAAAACATTTAACCATTGTTGATGTCATAGCAATACCATTATCCTCATCCATGGTGTTAACTGAACCTTTTCCTTTGCACTTACTGGCATTGTGTCCTTCTTTTCCACACCAAAAGAATCTCCCAGTTCCTTTAAAACATTCTCCTTGATGCCTCTTCCCACATGATTTACATAGGGGAAATTGAACTTTCTTTCCTCTATGATCATCATGAAACTCCATCTTTCTATTATTAGCCGAGTCAGGAAACTTACCAAATTTGAGTTTATTGATCATATTATGAGATTGATGATTCGGCATAATAATGATGGTTGGACTTCAAAATCCCATTTTATTTGGTTTCTCATGAAGAATATCATTCCATTGTCCATAATATCCTCCATTATTGTGAATCATCTTGTTTCTAGCAATTTTCTAAAACCCAAAAAGAATTGTGTTAGAGGAAAAAATCATAATAAAGGGGGAGTAACTTCAATATCTAACATCTTAGGTTAAATTCTAAGATCATTAACATAGTTCTAGGACTATATCCTATACGTATACTTATCCTTAGGGGCATCACAAGACATACCATAGAAATATCTCTAGGGTTCTCACTAATGTTTTCGCATCCTAGTTTCCAAAGGATGACTAAACCTTTCCTCTGATACCAACTGCAGAGACCCGAAGCCTGACGTACATGGACATTATATTTCTTTTGTGGATTACTTAATACATAACAAAAACACAAACACAAGGATCATAATAGTTTAGTGTCTTTGGAAACTCGGAATATAATCTTCTAATCGTGGTGAAAGATCTTCAAAATATCCCATAAAGATCTTCCCTTTTTTTACCTAAAACCATTTTTTATATCCTAGGGAAAAGAAAACATAAAAGTGTGAGCTCAAATGATCAGTAAGGGTAAACAAAAGAAGTATCAATCACATCATATTCATAAGAACATAACATTTTGTAAATCTTAACCTGGAAAAGAGAGCATAATTTCATAACTTGGGATAAATCATAGTAGTGAAATGAAATCCCAATAATCATAACATAAAAAATGAAACTTTGTGGCATACACACATAATCAAAGAGAATCATTTCTTATTAGTCAAGACTCATTGCTAAGACTATCTTAGTGGAAAAACTCCCTTTATAAACCAAGTTCACTCCTCGTTTCAGTCCTGTTTAACTGAACTGGTATAACCTACCATTCCAGCCATGTTTATCTCATGAGATATAAAATCTTTACCCAATTCATTGGAGGGAGATATATGTCCCACCGATCTCATAATGATACCATTCTTATGTGTGCCAAAAAATCATAAACCATACATCATAGCATAACCCATGTAATAAAAATGGGAATCTTAAACATCGTGACATCACCAAACAATTCATATAAGATAAAGGAATTCATAAATATAATTCCATCAAAAAATAATCAATTCAATGTAATAATAGTAATATAAACAGAACCCTATTTTATCTTAGATGGAAAATAATTTTGATAAAACACTTGAACTCCATTCTTGAGGAAAATATCCTTTCAAATTCAAAAACATTTTCCTTTATTAACATGTCATACAATATTAAACTAAAAGAAGTTGATTAAAAATAAACTTGAAAACTTGTAAACGAAGCTTCTTGGAAATAATGTTTTAAAAATCCATTCATGCTGTATAAGTTAAAAAAAACATTCTTCGTACTTTTGTCAGAAAAGTAAAAAAAAGTACCTCGTAAAAAAAATGACAAAATATTCCTTTCATATCTTTTACTAAAAACTCACAGAAGGGTCAAATTGGATATAAACTATTGTATAAGGATATAAATATTACATGTTGAGGAAACATGGATGTGGATGATAAAATACACCCCAGTAATTACCAAAGTATATACAATCTCAGATAAAAATGAGATTGCGATATTTCCCTTACCTTAGGTCCGATTTGATTCCTAAGTGTCCGAACCTCCTGTATAATGATTTAAATAATGTCATTGAATTATTACAGAATCATACTCATTGTTATGATATCATATATGGTTCACTTATGACTTTATATTAACTGTTCTTTTGTAAATTCCATGTTAAAGAGCGTTTTGGGTAAAATTGTTTCATTTGTCGTCCGTGTTTTGACTTGTAATTATTCATATGATTACTTAGATCATGATTAATTAATTCCAGAATATAAAACATGATTGATATATAATATATATTCAGAATATACATATATATAATAAATCAGTAAATGGAAAGAAATACATCGTTCATGGAGACGGTAGGCCGTACGTACGCATGAACGCTATTTTCGTTTCATTATTGAGTTGAATGAAATTAAGTAGATGACATAAATATATATAAACATAAATCTAGTATCATTATTTTGTCATATATTTCATGATTACTTATTATATGTACTTTATAATCATTCATGAATGGTTAAAGTGGAGAATGAATCTCATCACGTCGTGGAGACGGTATTCCGTACGTACGCACGTGCGGTGATTTCATTTTCCCTAGGATGGATAGATGGTAAAATAGGGTTGTTTCATACTTATAATAACATATCAGTATATGAGTGATACTGATGTTATTACTTCATAATGAAACAACCTAAGAAGAAGAAGTGGAAGAAGAAATAAAGTTGAAAGAATCAGTAACATAGATTACCTCTTCTTTGAAGCACCTCTTTGAGATCTCCTTTTAAGACTCTAAAATTGGTATTCGAGGAATACCAGAACCTCTAGGATGTTTATATGGTTGTGGAGAAGATAATTTTTCTGGGGTTGTCCGATCTTGAAGGCTCAAAGTGGTTTGAGTAAGAGGGGGAGGAGGTGCCCTTTTATAAGGGAGGAGAGGGGCTCCTTTGGAAAACTAAACATATTATTTTATTATAATGTCATATTCGGATTTAAATAGCTCCATATTGATTTATTTAGAAGCTAAGGTGGGGATGGATCGAAATCCTCACATACAATAGAATTTAGATAAGTTTAGGTTCCTATTTTAACCTTATCATTTATATTTAACTTTAAGTTAGATAATTTTACTTTTACTGTGTCTTCTTGTTTTCTTACACTTTAAGGTTACTATACTTACTATATCAATCCAAAAGAACCCCAAGTTTTTTATTATTAATATATATAACCGTATCTATGTAATTTAGCCAAACATTATATTTTTAGGAATAAAATAAGAATTAATAATATAATATTTGTTTTAAAAACTATTTTATGTCAATTTTGACACTATTTAGTAATTGATTTTCGTGAAAATCATAAAATAATGATTAGTTCAAAAAAAAGTTAATTAAATCAGTAATAACATGTCATAATAACCTAGAAAATTAGTTTAATTCATAAAAAGTCTCAAATTACATTTATTTGGGTATTTATAACATCAATTATGTCAATATTTCATTAATAAGATAATTACTGCATCATCTTTGTGTCATAAATAAATAAACTTATATAATGTCTAAAAATTACCAATAAAATACCATCATGTAGGAAATCATTTTATATTTCTAATGAATATTTATAGTCGAATTTATCTTATGTATAACCCTATATTATAAATGATATACTTATTAATCATTGATTTTAACTATTTTTTCCCTTCTTTAAATAAATTAACAATAAATGTCCTAATCTAATCCAAGTGGGCCTAAATGGTCATATTTTATTCCTAAAGTTTTTTTTGGTCTAATTACACTTGTCTAATAGAATTAGGACATGTTTAGGGTAATAATAAGATCATTTTTACCCTTAATTACCATATTTACTTTTAACCGTGGTAAATAAAAGTAAAAATTTACTATTCACCAAAAAATATTTTCATCTCATTGAACCACATTTTACGTACTAACATCAACCGTGTCTCTCGGATTTTTGAAATTCCACTCACAGAAGCGGTAAAATTATGTTTTATGAAAAATTCATTTTTCTTAACTACCACATAGTGGTTTCACTATTTATCAAAAAATGAAAGTTTCCAGAAAAATACCAAAAATTAGGCCTAAGCTATATTTGATATTATGAACTCAAAAATGATTTCTATTTTACCAAATTCAAAACATTTCAGTTGCATTAATTAATTTAAAAATTAATTCCCGTCGTCAAAACAAATGGCGTGTTTTTAAGAGATAATAACTATCAAAAGATTGACACTTGTTTATAACTGGTTTAAATGTGAAATTACATCCAATGACCAAAATTGTATTAAATTGTAAAAATATATTCTCAATATACTTTAAAACCACTCAAATTAATAATTTTTCACTATTAGTTATTCTGATTAAGAAAGTTGTTTTTAATTAAAATTTAGTAATTTTCACTATTCATTAAAATATGAAAGTTATCCGAAAAGTACCAAAATTTCACCTTATGCTAAATTCGATACTTCGAATCCAAAAATGAAGTCTATATTGAGAGATAAAATTTCTAAAATTTTAAAAGGTGGTTATTACTGTTCATAACGGCTAGTTTTAATAATATCTTAATAGCATATCGTTGTTTAGTGAAACTCGGTATTGCGTACTACACATGCTATCGAGGAAGGTCGTGATTGCGTGTAATGCCAGGAAAGTCAAGGATGCATGTCATGCAAGCTTTTTTTGGTGTAGCATACAACACAAGACATTAATGAAATTAAAAGGAATATTTTTCATAAAATCTCGGGGTGTTACAAGGACTTTCACTTCTTCCTCTTCCAAATTATTTACATATTCTGCCTCTACCTAGGAATACAGTGATAAAGAAATTTTTTTAGGGAGGAGAGGTGTATCCTTTTGAACATCAAGAAGAGGAGTCAATCATTTTAGGAATTTTTTATTGTATCAGTAATTTTGGGGTTCTGAAGGGGAAATTAGGTATTGATAATGATCATATTTATTTTATCCTATTTTCAGCACAACCTTTCCTAGACTATCTTAAGGAATTAGGAATTGTTGGAGATCAATAATTTGAATTAACATATTTTCATCCAGGATTCCAGTATTTATCATAGAGTTGACAACTTATTCAGTGCCATCGATCATAGGTATCACAATTGACATCATTGAATTCATTGAATGTGTTCTCAAATTTGAACCCAAATATTCTATTTTGTTGATGGGGAGCATGTAATCTGTACTAAGTTATTTTAATGGGTTAGATAGGGTTATCACATGAACATTTGGGGCTTCTACCCAAGCGACACAATCATCGATTCAGTATTTCCCTTCCTTATGGTTGAATCCTTCATGAATATATTGTGAATCATTTTATTTGAATGGGGCCATGTTACTATGAAATGTATAAAAAAATTTATTTATACAATATTTAATGAGTTTTTGGTTTGATAAGGGGATGGCCACATGCTGATGTATCCAAGGTCTTCCCTATTGTACATTGAAGGTAGTATCCTACCGAAAAACCATAAATTCTGATTTGAAATTAGTTCCTTGAATTTGGTCCTTAGATTTATTTCCCAAAGATGATTTTAATAATTATTTTCATAACCCTATACCATTAGAAACTAGGGGGAAAATAGAGATTCCTTCAAACCAAATTGATGAACTGTTTATACTGGAATGAGGTTGACTTCTGAGTTTCTTTCTATTAAGGATTGTTGTATATCAATTTCATATATCATTTTAGATATATAGAAGGACCAAACATTCCCCTATATGATAATATAATAATCCTATTCTAGTAATAAGATGGTCATGTTAAATTCTACATGATCATACTAGGAAAAATATATTTAAATAGTGACAACCACAACTTCAAACATCTTATGGATTTATAAGGCCTCAATAATTGGTTGTTGAAGATTTTTTGATATACTTAGGGAATCTAGAAATAAAAACATGGCATGAACATGGGCTAGTTGTTTCAAAAAATAATACCTCTGATCCAAATCTCTACACAACCCAGTATGAGGGTGTTCTTTTGTAGGTGATTTAGGATTTTAAGAACCATATGTAGACAAATCATCCCTTATAATAGGAGTGGAATGTGGAACATCCCTCGGTGTGTTAGGTCAACTGTGTCTTCCTGCACGCTAGAGCTGATTTTGTGATGAAAAATACATTAATAGATCTTATAGGATTAATGTGTCAAAATAGAATCTTTTATGTTTGGTGGGACTTCCATAATCTATCTGGGATCACAAAAGACCTCTCCCATAAGTTTTTGCAGTGTAAATAGTATGATCATGGGTGTGGATAAAGTATTAAATCCTGGAATTACAATGTTTTCTGTTATATTATCATATCTGATTGCCCTTTCCCCTAGTTTCCCAACCAATTTCATGATATTAAGATTAATAATCAAACACATCATCAACAAATGTATAAATTAAGTGACTATAGTTAATGGAACTAAAGATCAACTCCTCGTCTGATAAATATTTTGTTAGTGGGTTGCTCCCTCTTGTACTATTTCGTGAGGAGATCTTGTACTTTCAATACTATTGTCAGGAATTTTTATAATGTCTAGGATAAATTAATCTTCAAAAAAGGCACATATTTATGAATTTTCTTCTTACCCTTCCATCCATGTCACTTTTTGTAGGACATGATTTAAGTAGACTGAGATATCAATGAAATTTGTTGTTTTGTAGTGGATATGGATTGACGCATAGTTGGATATTTAAACTGTGTTTGGATAATAATATGAAATTGGTTGATTGTTTTTCAAACCATCCTATTATTGAAATTATATTTTCACTTTTTTTAACTTCATACATTTTATTTTCATCCTCTGGAATAATGGATGAAACATACACGACATGATCATTCAAATTTTTCAGTTTCAGCTTCCAAAAGTCCCCCAACTTTTATAGGAGGTATTTGAAATCAAAAAAAATCCTGAATGTTCTTCTCCAATACTTTACTGAAGAGGAAATAATTTTTGGTATCTTTATCACCTTATATGATGGGATTACTTGGATTCCGCAACATTACCAAATTGTTTTCTAATGACTTGATGATGTAGCTAGGGACATAGTCATTTCCAGTGAAATAGAATTGGTTTTTCATCTTCTCAAATTATTTTCATACATTATCTTTTGATCATCCAAATGAGGTGGAAGTTGTTACTAACACATAAGAAGTGTAGTCGCGTGATTGGTTTGGGCTTTGATGAGGGAGTGGGTATAGAGGTCAGCATAAGTGTAACTATAGTGGAATCTGATTTATCTTATGTCTTTCAATGAGTTAAAAGAATTACCAATGAATTTTATTTAGTCCCCAGAAAAGAGTCTTCCACCCTTGGAGAAATTAAATCAAGGTCCCAAAACCCCACTATGTATTTCACATGGATAAGTGGCATGTGATACTCATAGTTAAATTCTCAATAAATTTTGGAAACAATTATTCTTGAGGGGGAGGTAGGTTAAAAGAGTTTGTCAATTCATTCTACCTTGAAATAAAATCTACGAATATTTCATTCTCCCATTTGTTAATATTTGAAAGGATTAAGAATGTTGTCCTCCACAACATGGTAATGAACTGGAATAGAATATTTTGAAGAATCTCTTCCTACACCATGACTGACCGACCATAAAAACATATTTATGAAAAAAAGGATGTCACTTTAAAAGATTTCACAAGTCACATGAGTTTTACCAACTCATATTGTTTAATGGACCCCATCATGGGATCACAGTGAGAGACATAATGAGAAAACTGCTACTCTAGGTCTCCCAATCCATTGAATACTATAAATTGAAGATTACTAATGTTCAGCTAGTGAAGAATAATGTTTATGCATTCATGTAAAGGATTACTTCTTAGATGTAATTGTGCACATTGTTCCTCCATGTCTAACAATCATGTCATTAGTGGATCAATAGTTTTTATAAGAATTCATGGAATTTATGAATAAGCCGAAGCTCGAACATGTGTGGTGGTTGGATATTAAACAAGTCCAAAAGCTAGTAGGGTCATCTATTGTTGAACTATTGGAATTTGTTTAGGGAAACCTATTGCGGTAGTTTTGTAAGGATGTTCCTAACCCTACTTCTATTTCAATCCCAACAGAGGGAATTATTAATCTTTTACTATGGGTTCCATATTTATTAGTGCTTAGTTTCCCACATTGATCGGATGTTCCTTATCTGCTTTGGTTGTTGCGATGAACCCACTTTGGTGAGGATTAATGGCTAGAATCACAAGTTGAGGTTATTCTTGTAGAACTTATCCAATGGGACAACTTCCTCAATGCAATTATGCATTGCGAATCTTCACATATTCCATATCCATCACTTGTTATGAAAATATCTCTTAATTTGATAGGGGATTAACCTATATATGAGCTAAGTGAGAAATAATTTAACCCTTACCATTATCCATGATTGATTTCTTTTGAGGGACTAATAATGTATCCTCTGTAGGAAATCCCAGATTAAGGGAAAAAATCTTGTTCTGAGTAAGCACACTTCCTTTTATTGTTTTGATGTGCACCACATTATGAAACGTAAATTCCACTTCTGAATTATCTGAATAGGCCTCATGTTATATAGAATCTACGATGGTGGGGTTGATAACACTAACTAATGAAAAAATAATTTTTAGCATTCTATCATTGTCTTTTTGAGATTATTATATCCCCTCTATGATGTTTTGTCCTCTACTTTGAAAATTTTTTGGGAACTACATGGAAGATAGTAATATCAATGAAATCTTATGATAGTTCAGTCATACATGTCCCTAGTGAAGGTTCCAGATCATGAATGGTGAATAACTTGTAGGATCCATTTTGCGGCATTTTCCCTAACCGAAGTATGGATAATTCTTGGTGAGGACGGGGTTATTGAGTTCAAAAATCCCTCTACATGGATGGATGGGGTTTTCCCTTTCCACATCCAAAACTATTTGGGTATGGACTGTTAGATTTGATGGTTGGGTTATAAAATACCCAAGCCCTATAGGTTAGGGTTTCTCATGAATGTTTTTTTCTTCTACTATTGTGGCTGCCCTTATGATTCTCTGGAGTTTTGTTCAAAGATGGGTTGGGTGCATCATTTGGAATGTACTTAAAACACATCTTCTGAAGAACATTCCACTATTTCTAACATTATTGGTATATGAAAATCGGTTTCTCATACATGGGAGGATTTCTAAATACTCATAGATTCTTAGAAAAATATTTTTTCAATATCCTTCTCTCTTCTAACCAAACATCAGCGAGAGTTGGATGGTGTCGATTTTTTTAGTATGTATTCTATGATGAATAGATTCCTTATGTTTAATCCTAATTAAAGCTATAAAAAATCATGTTACAAACATTTTTGGACATTTTTAGTTTGGGATCATTGTAGAATGTAATTCTTCATGTGCACATCATCCTTTGAAATGAACACAGGATTGGGTACTAGTGGTCAGCAAACAAAATATCATTATTGTGCTGGGGCATGTACGATGAAGGGGTCCTTATTTTTTATTGATCTTTATATCTTCTAAATCCATGAGAGCTTCCACATTAATTTGGTTTGGAATACATTATATTACCTTGATGTGACATTGATACCCATCATAAGGTAATACTTTTACTTTCATGTAATTAAGTTTTTTCCATATATTGATGCATATTTCATGCACAGAATATTCC
Organism: Viscum album; assembly: GCA_963277665.1. Classification (NCBI taxonomy): domain Eukaryota; kingdom Viridiplantae; phylum Streptophyta; class Magnoliopsida; order Santalales; family Viscaceae; genus Viscum; species Viscum album. Next base: position 336,956,676 of record OY728139.1, on the reverse strand, counting down.
ACAGTTCCTATATAATGTTGTATTTAGAGGGGGATAATGGACTTCATATGGCTAGTATGTCATATTTTCCCATCGTTTTCCTCATGTTTATTTGATCTTCATCATCTTTTTCTCAGAAACCCCTCTATATGGTGATACCAATGTGGACGCTTTCTTACTACCTTATCATAAGCAATAATATTGATAGGGACTTCCTCTATTACACTAGAAGGTAAGTGACCCAAGGGTGGTTTAGAGAATTACTATCATCTTGGGATTTATTCTAGTTGATAAAGGATTTCACCTTCCAATAAAAAGGCATTAAACATTACTGTCCATTTTTCATAAGTTCCTTATGATAAGAGGTATTTATCATTACTATAATTACATTCATAGAATTCTCCTAACAACATGAAGTAATACTATGGGGAGAAATATCAATGTGAATTCTTTCATGTTTAGTACCACCATGTTGAATTAAATTATGGGAAAGAACATTTTTCTACTTGATCTTATCGATATAAAAAGGGCTATCATTGCTCTTATCAAGAGATGGGCTCTCATGATCAATCATATCGTGGTCATGATGTAATCCATCATGGTGAATTGTTCATAGAAGAACATTGAAAACTATAACTTTTCAAATAACTTTGTAATGGGAGGATATGTTCATGAGCTACTAAAAATAAATCTATGAGGGTGTTAAGAAATATATCATTAAGTAGAGTATGATCATAGATCGACTATTTGTTTTCTAGCTGTCTCTAGTGAGGCATCCTCTGGGATTGCATCTTGAAAGTATATGGGACTACGTAGTAGGAGAATTTTTCTTCATGGGATGGTGTTTATGCTTTCCTTAGAGTTTCCATTAGGATATTCCAATTTACTCTAATTGGGGTGGGTGTATAATCCCGATCTAGTTTTTTTTGTAGTATGTGGGATATTTCCACCAAACTCTCATGGAATGGAACATATGTGTGGGTTTTCTCTAGCGTGACATGTTGATGATCCACCTTACTTGTGGGGATTGAGTTGTGTATATAACCCTATGGAACTAATTTTATCACCATTATGATGTACTAGAAATCTTGTAGGATGTGGGTTAAGATTTAAATATTCTCGTTCATCATTTCTAGGATATGCACGGTGACTTATGAAGTCAACATAGGGATATATTCCCATAAAATTTATTGATAAAGGGTATGTACCAACTCTGACCCTCCCTTTTTCGCCAATGGATATTGAATGTACTTGTGTATAGTGGATGATATTTGGCACTGCTTCCCATTTTTCACTAATACATTCTAACTATCTTCTCTGGATGCTGCTAGACCAAACTTTAGGTGGGCTTGTTGAATACAGGTAGGTGTGTGTGCCGGCTCACGAATTGTCACCATAAATCATATGAAGGATTCTTTGAGGGTTTATGGATGTTTCTATTAATAGGTTTTATTATTTTATGTGGTTTTATATTCTTGCCCATGATTGGATATCCGATTTGAATGATGGTCTTCCGTAAATGTCATCAGTTGAATCTTTTGGCTGGTTGAATTTGAGTAGGTGGGTGTATGTTCCTGCTTAAACATTTCATCAAAATTGAGTTAGTGGGATTCTAGAGAAGGAAAAATTTGTTAAATCACTCCTTGTTGAACATTGGCATTCCCTGGAGGGTCGTATTGCATGCCCGAGTCTCAATGACATCGCCTAGATGGCTGAGGATTGTTCCCTCATCATGTAGAGGGATTACTACCATTTGGTGTTGGCAGTAATGATTGCTAGCAGGATCCCTTGAAAAGGAACTATTTTCATTCTATGTGAGAGTGTATGTATCATCTTGATCCACCTCCCCAAGATACACTAGGGAATAATTGTCACCTTCTAGGGATAATCTTCAGAAATGGTTGCAGACGGTGGTTGATACCATGTGCTTTAGGACCATTGAGAATCATTGACCTGATGATTAGTGGGGATTTGTGATATATAGGTCATATCTGACAGCCTCTATGGTTGGGAATATATTATTATAATATTAATCCCAAACCATCATGTTTGAGAAATATTTTTTATGATGCTAGTTTTTTGCTGGCATCCTCTATGTGAAAGAAGACAAGGCTGGAGAAGTAGTTATGGCATGCATTGGTGAACGATAGAATTATGCCATTGGATCAAAGGGGGTTATGAAAGGAAGTTTATGTTATGTGAAATCCAAAACAAGAAAACCTCCTCAATTAATCATCTCATTTTAAGGAACACATGCATGATTGATTATATTGACTAGCCCTCTTTTTTCAAGTGAAATGGGAATGACATATGGGTGAAAATATTATTTTGGTGAACGATACAGGTTTAGTTCACCATTTTTGTTTCTCAAAATAGATTCATGTCTTCAAGATGGTTGATTTTTGGGGTTTGTGTTTTGTGCAATCATTCGCATCAATTTCACTATTTTTGAATGGTTTCCAACAAGTTTTCTAATGAAACCGAAAATACCTAGTGGTTCTATATACATGTGGACCAACATTCCAATGTTCGGAACTCATTGGGAAATGTCGACAACGATGCTTAAGAGCTCACATTGGGCATGGTAATGGGACTTCTGGCTCAACAAACCATTTTTTGGGAGTTGTTTCTTTTCCCAAGACTCTCTTATAGATTTATAATATGTTCACGATTTTTTAATTATCAAGTATGATGTTTTCCACTATAAAATTAACAATCCATTATTATCATGTGTAGAGATTAAAATCAACTTTATGTATATGAGGTTCTTCCTCAATTGAGATATTTGTATGTTTACATGGTTCTCCACCAATTTCATCTCTTTATGTACAAATTAATGATTTTTTGGTCATTATTACAATGATGTTTTTTTAGCCACATAATGGGGTTCTCTTTAGTGTATCACCATCTAGGGAGACATGAATGTTTTCTATGTTGGAATGATTCCCATGTAGTTTAATGTCATGTGGATAATCCATCCGGTAGAAAGGTTCATATTCAATGTTTAGTGTATGAGTTATACTTCCTCATCCTAGAGAACATGGAAGGGGTTAGAGTTTCTAGGTTGAATTAGACCATCATGGTAATGTGTCCAAAAATATAACACCTTGAGGATTTATAAATAAATTTAATATTGAAAGCATGAAACACTAAGTGTCTATAAAGCACCAATTTGTTACAACCTAGCTAGTAAACATAAATTTTCCACCTCTGTGTTTTGAATTTTAAAAAGCTGACATACACAATTGCATTAATTATGATATTTAGAGTATGAGTGGATCAATATACATTTTTTGAATAGTAACCCGACCCTTATGAATATTAACCACACCCATGAATGTATAAATAAAATTTAGACACTTTATAAATGATATAGAGTATTTCAGAAACTAACAACTATGTGTTTGTATTTTTGTGAGTTATAAATATTTAATTACAAATTGAAATAAATAAATTTATATAAATGAATTTTAATTTTCATAAAATGTATTCCTAATAAATATTTTAGTTTACTATTGTTTTAGGATAATTTAATAAGACCTTATATAATTTTTTAGGGCATTATAAAATCCATTTTAATTTTAAAAAATATAATTTTTTGAGTAAATGATTATTTTATATAAAAAATAAATTTCACATATTAGTTATAATATTTAGATAAAATGGAGTCCAAATTTGAACTCTAAACATTGACAAATTATTAAGGTGAATTTTTGAGATTTTTATAAAATACTTGAATTTTATGTGAATAGAAAAATACTATAACTTACGATAAATGCAAAATACATTATTTATTGTGTCATAGGTGATGTAAGGTAGATGTAATCAAACATGTTTGGAACTCACAGGAACATATTACTATTTTGGTTCACCATAATCAACACAAATGGTCGTATTTGTTAAAATAATAATACAATGAATAAGATAATGTGAAAACCCTCCTCTCATCCACTATAAAACCCACCCCTCACTCCCTCTTCTATTCACTCTTCTAAAGCCTTGTTTAATGTATAAATTCTTCTAAATTGTCCTCCCATGATCCCCAATACATCCATAAGGCCTTTTTATTTTCAAAAGACCATCTCTTCTCTTCTAACGAGACCCTCAATAAAGATAAATTCCAGAGATAAATTTTTCATTTGAAATCCATTATTATTTTTCAAGTTCCTTTAGATATTTTTATTTCCTCACCTTGTTTACTCCAAATATTATGATAGATCTAGTATCTTACATGTATAGTAATATTTTTATAATAATCAAATAAATCAACATCATCTTTCCTTTCCCCTCCTTTATATTCTAGAAATGAAAACCCTATCTAAGATGTGTTAATTTATCACATTCAAGGATGACTGGTTTTCAACATCTCTTTCCATATTCAATTTTTGTCATGAAAAAATTTTTATGGTTGAACCAGATCATAAATTATGTAATATATACTATGTAAATTTCAAGAATTATTCTGTACACATGATATTACTTTATAACACAAAATGAATTAATAGTGATCGAAAAACAACCAAATTAATCCAAGCATTTATCATTAAAATTTTATCTAATGATTCATCCTCACTGAAGGTAACCAAAGAAATTATATGATAATTTAACCATATAAATGAATTTTAATAAAATATAACATAAACACCAGATTTGATTTCTAATTTTACATTAACATTAATACAAGTGAACTGATCATGACAACTAATTTAACGTGCACTCACATAAGACGATATTAATTCTATTAACCCGTAAAAATTACCACAAATGAACATAAAAAATTATAAAAATAAAATAAATTACTTTTAGGTTATGAATTACATTATTAATAGTTATAATTTCATATTTTTGGACATTACTTTCAAAAGAGTAACATAATCATATATAATATAATGATTTTCTACCCGAACCTCTATTTTCATTCCAGTTACTCTTACTCACTACACACCACAATTAAATTATAATATATTCTCCTGTACTCCTCCTAAATGTTATGTGAATTTTATATATAAATGTACCAACCAGTATCCATCTATCTTTTATGCGGAGTTACATGTTTTAAAAGTACCTTACAAAAATTCTTTGCCAAATACAAACCTGATTCTAGGGAATTTGTCGAATTTTACCCATTTCCAAGGGCAGTATATAATCTATTTTTATCCAAAAATATTTTTCTAAATTCACTCATTTTATTACAAAATAAACTAACTTAATTCCCCTATAGTTTTATACAAATAGTTTTTCAAAAGGAACTATTCTTTTAAAAGTATAAAAGTATTTATCTCAAGAATTACTCGAAGAATTTATAAGAGTATTTTCACTTATTTTAACACTGTTGTTGAATATTATGATTAAATGAGGTTAATCATTAATGATATAATCCAAAATATTTAATTTAGTGGGTTATTATTAGATTTACATTGGATGTACTGTCTAGATAACATCCACTACATTACTCCAAATGGTTAGTGTTTATTTTTAACATTTGGTTAAAGATATTTACATTTTATATATTCTTTTAAATATTATTTTATGTTTTTTTTATGTCTATCACTATTCATGTGAAGAATTAATTGGACTTATTATGTGATGGTTGGGGCCCACTATATCCACTAAATACATCTATAGGTCTCAGGAGACATAAAAAATAGGGTTTTGGTCATGGCCTTACCCTTATATATTCGAACGTATTGGTCAAGTCCACGTCAATATGTTTTAGTTTTCTAAAATTGTGTATTATATTATTTTGATAATATTAATTGATAATCCTAGTAATTATTATACTATTATAATATCAATGGTGATGTTTTAGACATTAATGATCATTTATTAAGGCATTATTTTATCATCTTTTATTCATGTTATATTATTCTCAAGTATAATTTTAAATGAATGTGTTTTTAGTTTTTCACCAAAACTAGTGATTATGATTATGATTTCGTCCACAAATTAACTTAACCTTGTTGAGTATTTGATCTCACCCACTTCTTAAATTTTATTTTCCCAATATACAAAGAAGTGTATTATGAAAAACATTCTAGGGTAATCTAAGTGGTGTGGATGATCCCATTGGAATTTATATGAAGTATTTCATTACATGTTATATTGTTTAAATTATGTAAGTATCTAGAATTAAAAAACATGTAATATATTTGATCCTTTAGGATTCATATTCCTTTTTTATTGTAAATTTTGTAAATTTAATTCACCGGCTATAGGCAACTGGGGTTGGGTCCTTACACAGAATGAATAGGCTTGAATTAGTTTATTGCATTTGACCCATAAAGAGGCTTCCTATGTATCCCATTTGGATGGTAATAAATATCCCATGTAGGTTTTTCATGAAGACTCACTCTTATAGTGTCCATATGAAAGTTTGTATCATAGGGGAGTATAGACCATTGATTTGATTAAGTTGGGGCTATCTTCTGAAGAGGATTCCTCATTGAATGGGTTTGGTAGCTTGATAGGTGTCCTGACTCTTGAATATTTGTTGGTTGGGTATGTGGATTACTCATAGGGAGGATTCCTAGGTAAATAGGGGTTATTATTGATGCTTACTCGTAATAAGGATTCCTGTATTGGTGAAACATTGGGGATTATACTAAATAGGAGGCTCGTCGATGAGATTTTGGGACTTAATTCTGGGGAGGATGACCTCAGTATAACATGACTAGGGATTATTCCTGAAAAGGAAACCAGGATGATTGGGGATTTAATGGATTTCATGAACACTATTGACTGCTAATCCCACATGATTCATGCTCAGTGTGAGAAAAAAGATGAAAAAAATATTATTTGAATTGAGATTAACTACTTTTCCTTAATGTTAGATACATATCCTTGAGGTCTGACACCCATGGGGATACTCTGAAGGAAGGAATTTGGAATATTCAAATGATAATCCCTAATTGAAACATGCATCTGATAGTGTGGATTGTGTGGTCATGTCTATCCCTTCTGGTCAGAGGAGTTAGGATGAGTCATGCTTGGACGTGATAAAAAAGGGAGATTATAAGACCTAGTAAACCGTAATTATCATCCTCCACTTTTGGAAGATTCTGTAGGAATAGGAGATAGAGGATAGTTTTTTGGCACCCATATCCTCTCTGACCTAGTAATCAAGGGGGTGAGGAGGAGTAGTAATGAAACCCCCTACAAGAAAGAAAATGGATTAAATACTGAGGTATTCCCTAAAATAAGTTCTACAGTAAGGTATGAGGATCTAATAACATGTTGAATAGAAAAGAAAGCATAATATGTTCCTTCCCTATTGGGAACTAGAGGCTTCAGGACATATATATGACAACGGTAGGAGATGGTTTTGGCCAAAGTATTCATGACTAAGAACACCACAAATATTTCCCTAGGGTCGGAGTCCTCACGAATGAAGGAATAAAAATCCACATGCACCTTGAGGACCCTATGAGTCTAGTAGAATGGATGGGGGTAACTTCTAGTTGAAGGAATGAATATCCAATATGAGAGACACATTGGTGTTCCCCACATTATGGTATTGAATGTTTGAAGGCTTCATTGTAGGTTTCATCTCGGTTCCTCTAAGACAAGGGAATAATAATAGGAGAGGCCTTTTGATGGGTGGATTAGAAGGGTGAGTGATTAGAATATCACATAGGGTAAAGGATATGGATATCCTACATAGGCTCATGTATGTATTAATATGGGAGCCCAGGGAGTCTCTCATAGGATTCCTAGGAGGTTTGATTGTAGCATGGGTGGTGGAACCCCTAGGAAACTACACATGGGAAAGACTTTTCTCAATAATTCATTGTCTCTTTAGGTGTTCAATATATTGTCTCATGTAGATCTCTAGTTTGGAAGGGGACCTCGCACTAGTGTTCGTCGAGCATGGCTGTGTGAGTGCCTCTTATAGTAATTGTTTATTTTAAACCATGGGTGGAATTTAGTTTCACTATCACGATTTAATTCCATAATCTATAGGATTTTTAGTATTCTACTGATGATTTAGGAGGGATTGGTTGAAGTAATATGGGGATCAAAGTGTTAGAAGGCCTTTTAGATTATCCTTCCATGTAAATGAAGTGCATTAGTGTCCTATTTATTAGAATATATGAAGACCCTGGTGGGCGGGACTCACTCATGGAGGTGTGTGGAATAGGACGATGTGTATGGTCAATGCGCAGACTACCTACACATGCTGTCCATGCAAATTGTCCACAGAGATAGACTTTTTTTTATGAAAATTACATTAAATGATTTTCCTACTTCTAAGATCCATAAATTTTTATCTACGGGTTTGATTGGGCTACTTGACTAGCCAAATCAATGATTTCAAAGATATATACACTTATTTATATATTTAATACTCCAAATGTTCATGAAATAAACACTAAATCATATTTTTAATGCATTGAAACCTTTGTTTATCATTAATCGTAGAAATCCATGGATTTCTTATAGAGAGGGGTTCTTCCACTTATCCATTATTGTGGAGTACTCCATTTGGAACATGGAAATATATAATGAATCATCTTACAACATGTAGAAACATATCTACTCAAACATTGAATTCTTTGTCTAACTGATGACCACAACATGAATTCTACAGAAAAATGAATGAAATTCATTTTTTGGTGTCCAAAATGAGATAGAGAGGATATATGATATAGACGTTGTATATATTCTTGGAGATCCTCGATCTATCTTTTTTGAACGAGTATCTTTCATTACATCATGGATCTGGAAATGGTTTCATAATTCCTTGGGTACGTATGTGCTTCTAATTATGACCTATCACCCTCAGACCAATGTAAAGGCAGAGCATGAAATTCATATTTTAGTGGACATTCTCTATGCATGTGTCCTTCACATTAGGGGTTCTAGTATAAACCCATACATATTACTGAGTTTACTTATAATCATATCCTTTTGGATACTGTTCATATATATATCCTTATGAATCATTATATGGTAGGCCATTCCATTCACCTTTGTGTTTTATAAATTTAGGGGAGGCATCTATGCTTATACAATGTCGTGTTTAAGAGTCTACAGTGTAGGTCTAGTTGATCATAATGAACACAATAAAAAATCTATCCCAAAACTATTGATTTTGTAATATTTTTTGAATACCTCTAGAGTTCATGGTTTGATATTGGGTTTTATTGCAAGTTTCTCCCTCGTTAAAACATATATGTATTCAGATGTAGGGTAAGATCTCACCTAGGGTTGTTGGACCCTTTGAGGTTGGTAAACAAACTGGACTAGTGGAATACTAGATAGTACTTCCTCGGAGATATTAGTCAATTCATGATTTCTATCACATATCTCATCTTTTTTTGGTATTATCCAGACCAGTAACATGACATTCATTATGATGAGGTTATGATGGATGTATATTATTTTTTAAGGAGTATCCAATTCATATTATGGATCTGAGTTTTGAGGAACTCTGAGGAGATCATGTCCTTTGGTATGGGTGATATGGTACAACATACTAGTACATGAAATTTACTAGGAATGAGAATTTGATATGTGAACTCAATGGCTGAAACACTTTTCTAATGATACCTCATTACCCTTAGAAGGTTAATTATGGGATGAGTTTCTTTAAAGATTGTAGGTTGTAATGAACCATATATTCATGAAGTTATGGTTCATTGTTTTTCAATAAAAATTCATTCTATCCATCTTGGTAAATATTCACTACAACCTAATAATGATCCTAATAGTGTTGGGGGATTTATCGGATCCTGGAGTTTCATAGAATGGTCAAATATGGCGGGACACATGGTTACCACATGGTTAGTACTAACCATTAATGGAAACCCTATGGGGTCCCTATGAGAATCAGGGGGCCTCACAACTTGTTTGAAATTATGAGACAAAAGGACCATGTCCATTCGGTCCATCTGTAGTTTTTGGTAGAGGATTTTTATATGGCTTATTAACTGTTAGAGAAACTATGGACCATAACCATGCAAGATCTCTCCATGTATAGTGTTATGACCATAGTTTTCGCACAGTTTCATCAAACAATGTGGCCAAATGGTATGCCCCTACCTTTTATTGTGAAATTTAAATTATTGTGTTTAATAAAAAGTAAAGCTCAATCTTTTTTCCTCATCCAAATCATCAGATGGGCAAAAATTAACCGCTCCCATTGATCTCCCTTTTAACCTAAGACATGATTTGATTCCAATCACACATTCAGACTCAAAAACAAGATCTATCAGATTCAATGGATAGATCTCAGTATGATATCCATTTGAAAATCTTCATATTTTGTTTTATATTCAATTCTATTTCACTATTTACGATAAAGATCTGGTTCCCTCTATTATGGGTGTTGCACTAGTTATTCAATTTATCCCAATCTATTTCGAATCCATGTATTCCATCAGATGAGGAGTCACCAACAGACATAAGGTAGTTGGTCAAATTTTTTTCGTTAAAAATATTGTCATTTTAATATCATCTCCACTATGTCACACACAGACTTGCTCTGTGAGTTTACTTTAAATGTATTTCTTCTTTCTATGATAATATATGTACCTTTTTATTCTCTCAAGGAACAATTTTTTTTGTAATTAGAGAATTCCAACCTCGATCTAGGACACCCCATGGAACTGACGGCTTGAAATTACACTTTATAAATCATTTTTAAATGGCTAAACAACCTCTTATGACTTCTTATTAGGTTGTAATTAATGTTTCCAAAATTTATATAAATATATAAATAACCAATGAACCCCTAAATTTCATTTATTGACTTACAAATGGAATTTACCATGTGTGGGTAATTACCAAAATGAAACACTACCTTTATAAGTGATAAGATGAACCCTAAAATTCAATTTCCATGTTTTAATATATTAATGGGATTATATTAATTGGATGGTTCGATTTGTGATGGTTTAATTTCTCAAATTATTTAAATTTATTTAAATTGAGTGGATTACACTGGCTAGAAAGGTCACATCGATCGTTACATGCTTTAATAAGTGATTTATATCTAATGTGATACCTTAGCTATATTAAACAAAGTGGTTATAATGCTCATGAGGTGATGAATCAGGTCATATATATATATATTATTAAGCCATTAATAATGGTGTTAAATGATTGTTAATGGAATTTTTGAGCATAACAATTCACATTAATGTACCTCAGGGGTTGAGCGTGAAATCTCACTACATTGTCACTATTTGGATGGTGGTTAAGATGCACCAAGTCCTATTCTTTAGTTGTTGACATGATGACTCAGCCACCATCTTTATTGAAGAGCATGAAATCTCACATTCATTTTGAGATTTAGGGATTTTACACATTCTTGATCTTATAGGCTCAATAAGACGTGTTATTGACAACTGAGTTACATCCTTGTCCACCCAACAACTATATTTCCAAGTGTATATAAACATATTTCCACACATACATAGAGAATATATGTGGATGATATATAAATATATATATATATATATATATTATTTTAATATAAATTTATAGTTTCTGATAAGACACTCATTCCATTCAAGACACGACGTTGGAAGGGATGTTATGTGACTTTTAGGAACATGAGTGGGTTAGTGCTTATTTGTTTAGAATTATCTGTTTTTTCATTTGTACTTACACACCAGTGTTTCTATGTACCCTTCTTGGATTACTTAGAGACACCATTGGTGGTGTCCTTCGGGCATTTTATCTCATACCCTACTCAGTCTTCCTTTGGTAGCCCAATAGATTACCTGTCTTTAGTTATGGATAAGGGAAAAATCCCTAATAAATTTATATGATATTATTTAAATATAGTTGGACCATATGAGTAGAGTACTAAGAATATGATAGAAAATCTAGTAGAATAGCCTTTATTTACTTTCTGTGTAGCATATTGTTTATGCATGTTCTTTCTTCCTTTTTTGTATATCAGCATGCCCTGCATCCATGTTTATGAAATTGCATTTTGGAATTTTCTATTATAATTCAATTTTTTAGTTACTTATTCATTCACGGTTAATTATTGTTATAGTATTCTACTTTCCCCTACAATGGGTTGTTGTTCCAATCAATAGAGTCTATTTATATAATTCCTCTTCTATTGTATGCTTATGGATGTTATCCTTTAGGCCACTCTAATATAAGGGTGTATTCTCGCCACTACACCACCTTTACACTCTCAATAATAGTTGACAACCACTGGCATATAGAGAGGCATGCTTGGGGCCAGGTGACCCACTAGCTCGAGGCCCTAGTTGAGTAGATACTAGGTTGGGATGTTACAAAATCCTTGCAACCCTGGAAGGACCATCCACAAATTTCATGAATAACCTCACCGCTTCCATGAGTTGCATGATCTCACTAGGAACATTGAAACCTTTCTTCTTGTTTATTTTGGGGGCATATCTTCTGATATAATCAACCAATAATGTTAGGGAATAACAAATCGATCCTTGGATAAAAAATTGATTTAAATAAGATTTTTGAGAATCTCCACTAATCAATAGAAGTAGAGAACTTTAGAAAAATAAATAAATAAAGAATGGAATCTTTTTACCAGAAAAATTCCTCTAATATAGTGGATTACAAACCCATGAGAAAATATCAAAAAAATTACCTATAAATCAGAGTAAAAAATTTAAAAAATATTATAACCGTGAATTAAAATTATTGAATAGAAAGAAAAAAATTAATGTTAAATTAACACCCTAATATTCCTTAAAATTATATTTTATAATAAACTCATGAATAACACTCACCCCTTAGAGATCAAATTCAATCCCATGGTGTAATTATAGAATACCTTTCAACACTCCAAGAAGGCATTTTATAACATGGCCTATACTTTATTCCCAACAAATTTTTGTTTTCCACACCTCATTTTTATTTGTTTTACATCTCCTTCTCCATGTGACACTCCATTTATGGTAAAAGAGTCCAAAAAATTACACATGCATTGAATTTTTTAATTAAATACTTTTTAAAAATAGATATACGAATATATAACTCTTCAAATCCCACATTCAAATCTCTAATACAGTTTAAAAATTAAAGTAAAAAAATTATATTATATCAAATTTAAAAATCATTATTCATGATAAACCCTTATAAAAAACCATTTTTTGAAGAAAAATAGTTGGCATCATTCCAACCATATCCCCTAATGCAAATAATGAAGTTGCCCCTTTTTTACTCTGAAATAAGCCTAATAGCACCCTTTGAAAAAAAATATAAATGTTGAAGTCTTAATCATAAATGTATTTATAATGTCCCACTTAGCAATACATGAAACAAAAACATTTGGATCCCTAATAATATTGACTTCCACATAATAAGGTGTACATGAATATACTAATTTTCCTCTTTATCAACATTCCCCATGTATTCTGAAACTATCGGTGCATTACCTCAATATTTAATTAAATTTTTTTCCTAACTTCTGTTAGTATATGAAGAAAAAGATTTATAAATAATACCTAAATCACCTAACATGACCTACTCCAGCATCCAAATATTATTCATCATTGTTCATGGTCTTTGACTCATGTGTGATGATTTCTCATGCCACAAATCTAATAAAATACTCTACACAACTATATTTGTAACTTCACCGCACACCTTTACATTAGGACTATAAATCATTTCCACCATTCCACCTCCTACATATACCATTTTTCATCTATAAAATTTTCATATAAAATTTATAAATGATCTTTTAAGCTTTTATCATAACACACATAGATAAAAAAAATTTCTCTATTCTTAGCACGTGTCGTACATCCCTCAACATTATCATACAAACTGCATTGGAAGTGGTAAAAATATCATCATCATTAATTACACACATTGAATCATTTTAACCATATTCGATCTACCAAAGAAACATTCTATTTTAAAATAAAATAATTCCCACTTTGGTATATAATGGTATGATATATCTATATCAATCACCGATTCATTTTATGGATCTAACCTAATAAAATTAATGAAAACAAAAAATTAATCCCTCGTTAAGCGTTATAATATTTTTTTTGAATCCTAAGCTTTAGTTCTATACTTATTATTTTCTTAAGATTATTTTTCCAAGATTTATATAACCTCTTTACATGCCCTTTCCTGTCATAATAGAATAACTTGAGTTTTACATTTTCCACCGATCACCATTTATGATTGCCACATCTAATTATCATAGATATAATACCACTATTATTGAATGATTCATAATCATGTGTCTTTCAATGTGTCTAGTTCATCAAAAATGATAAAATAACCACATAAAATTTGAAAGTGTCTTTCTAAAATATAAATTGAGTGATGAAATTATCATATGAATCTGGAAACAAATCCAATAGAAGGAATGACTTTTCTTCCTTATCCATTTTAATCTGTATTCTAATATCATTATAAATATCTTGACCTCTATCGAATATAGTTACATCAAAATTTTATTGAACTTATTGAAATGATTACATAAATTTTCACTCTCTATCATTCTCAAATGGTACAATCAATATATATATATATATATATATATATATATAAATTATTTTTGAGGGATTTAGATTTATTCTAGCTTTCAATCATTTCCTAGATCTCCTCTAGACCTGTCAAATTCATCACATCCCATAGAGTGTTATCCTAAAAATGTATCAAAAAATATCTTGTTACTAAATATCATAGTATACAAATCATCATTTTTCTATAAGATAGAGAAAAAATGGAAATAGTGTGTAGGATGATGAATTTTATTTAAAAATAATTATAAAATTATTATATAAAATAAAAATGACTATCCTGAAATAACTCGATTAATGTATTGAAAAAATTCAACAAGGAATAGTGTAAATTAAAAAATTAATCGTTGTATAAAATAAATTCATGAAATTAAATGAGAAAACATTGATAATTAAATTTGAAAATATATTAATGATGATCCCCTACATATTCTCCCCTCAACAATCCTTGAGATTGTTATATTGCTCCCTCATTTTAATGGAAATCCAATAACCAAAGAATAACAAACATTTCCTTTGTTTTAATAAAAACCATAAACTAAAATAAAACCCTTGGTTTTAATAAAAATAATGAAACATGATCTATCACATCAATGGTAGTAAAAATAAAATGAAGAAGAATATGATGATAGAGTTATTTTCAAAAAACCTTTACAAATCATTAAATTAACATTTTCAAAAATATAAAAGAACATGAGATAGAGGGAAGGTAAAATAATAATATAATTTAAGAAATTTAAAAAGGATGTCATTTTCTCAAAGATAAATATGTAAAGTGAAAATTTATTGAAATAATTGAAAACCAAATTACCTTTTGAGATATGGAATAATTTTTAAGATCTATTGATAAATCACATTGATGATTTATTAAAATGTAATTATTAATCTCATAGGTTCTTTTAGATTCATTTTTGAGATATGATCTTCTTTAGGTATCTATTAATAATCCTTATAAAAACATAGAGTCCCTTAGGACCATAAACTACATTAATGAGACAAGACAACCCATTTAAATAAAATCATTTTTCTTGTGGACTAGTACTGATTAAATATAATTGTGACGTGGTAGAACATGTTGTTCTATGGAAGCATTATCTTAGGCATAGTGATTTTCTCTATAGAATATAATATGATATGTTATTTTAGAGTTTTGTTGATTTCGAGGTAACAATGGCATAGGCCTGATCTATTTCGTGGATGAAACATGTATAGACTTTTAGTGACATAGTCATTCACCTTGTGGTATGTAATTAAACAATCTTATAGGATATGATGTTTGACTTGGGAATGGATTCCAATATTTTCTCCTTGACTATTGATGAAGAATTTGGGCTGAGTTATACTACATTGTTGTCCTTCTCACTACCCCTTAATTTATATTCTATATATTTTTTCGAAATGGTGTTGAGTGATGCATCATGATGATCTGATTCTATGTAACATTAAATAAAAAGGTTACAAATACCAGTAGTTATTGTGATCTTAAAAAAATTTAAATGTTCGAAATTTTCATCTTCTCCTTATTCTCTAATTTTTCTTCATTAGTGCCTTCATTATCTTCTCATGTGATAAAACATTTTTTTATTCATTGTTTCCATATAGTAACATAAATTTCCCATTAAACATATCAATGTCGACAGAAATGTGTTGGTGTGAATCACCCATATTCAATCAATAAGAAAATAGAGTACCAAAATCGTATACTAGTTGTTAAAGGGGAATTGATCATTCTCATGATATGAATGTATTTAGATAAAATTTATGATAATTTCCAAAGAAATAAAATAATTAAAGAACATAATACAAATATCTATAAGAGGAAAATATATTGTTATCATTGAAAAACCCTCTATTGAGGAGTATCAATAAACTACAAGGGAACTTTGAAAAATTATACTAGAAATCAGAGAGTATAAAATATAAGTAAATAATAAAACATGAATTACAATTACAATGTAAAAAATATTATGTGGAATTAACACCTAAATATTCTTTTATCTTCTCTATGAAAAGTTTTCCTTAGAAAAACAACACCCCTTAAAGATCAAATATGATCATGTGACGTCATTATAGAACATTTTCAAACCCTCCAAGAAGTCTTTGTAGAACATTACATGTTTGTGCTACCCATAATGATTCCACTACACACACCATTATTGTTTAACCCATTTCACCTCACCATATAAATGAATCAATCATTTTACATATAGTAAATCCTAAATAACTCACGTGGTTTGATTTTTTTAATCAAACATGTATCATAAATATTTGATATAAAAATATACCTAGCTTCAAAATATATGTACACACCCATGTGAGAGTTAAAAAAATAAATTTTACCTCTATATTATCCCCTATTTTAAAAAATATGTGATTTAAGTTGAATACTTAACACTTCACAATTTAACCATCGATGAACACCAACAATGAAAACCTTGGATAATTGTTTGGGTTTAACCAATTTTTGAGGGTGTATAATTTAATTAGTGGAGATATTTTATCTTCATTAAAAGAGGAATTTTTCTCATTATTAATGGAGATATTTTTTCTACCTTAATAGTAAGAAAACTTTATGTTAATATCATTATATAGATATAGACTTACATTCATTATAAAAGCATGTAGTGACATTATCCAAATGTGAGCATTTTAGGATCATGTGAAGATACATGGATTAAGTGAGAAGTGAGAAGATGGTTAAGGGAACCATTCCCAACATATATATTCTGTAAAGAAGTGAGAAAATAGTGATTCCCATCAATGATCAAAGATTTGACATAATGACAACCATGTATTTGGTGTTTGAAGGTGTTATGTTTTGTCACATATTATGCCCCAAGACATCCTAATTAGGGAGGGTGAATTAGGGTACAAAATTTTACTTATATTTTTAATAGATATCATAGGTATGAAATTGTTAAAAATCATTCATTGTATTGTCATTTCAATAAATAAACAAATTTAGATATAAAGAAGAAAAAATTACATTGTTCGCCACAAAGGACTTGTCTTAAGAGAATAGAATGAAAATATATTGGTCATACCAAAATCGTTTATTCCTTATTAGATTATTTAATTATAATTTTTGTACATGGTCACTCATTATCAAGATCATAACATTTATAAATTTCTTATGGATAGTTCATGACCTCCTTCAAATTTATTTCATCAAATTCATCTTAATCACTACAGGGGTTGAAATCGTCATTAGTTTAATAACTTGAATATCACCTCCAAACCAGAATGAATTTTTAATGAGAATTTCTTCATTATGATATTAGTTCAAATATCTAATGAATTATTGAATTTCTACTCAGAAATTTCTCACAAGGCCTAGGATTTTCCTAGGTCAGCATTCTCCATTGATTTTCTTAAGTATCTGACCTGGTTCAACTTTTTTTTAAATGTATATTTTTACCAGGTTCACTATATAATTCATATCTCTTGCATTACCCTAGTCCTTGTCTTAGCCCAAGTCATATTCATGATACTTTATTTGATAAGATAATTTGTACAATAAAGTTCACCCCACTACTTTTGATATACCAGGATCACAAAACATAGCCCATGTATCTCCTTTAATCAAACATTTCACACTTCTGACTTCTGACTACTCTTCCTCCCTTCTGCTTCTATCATGTTCAGTTTTCACAGGTGTGACTTACGCAATGATAGATCTTCCAATCCATATCCTAATTTTTAACACTAAATTAGTGGATTAGATGCGTATTTATATGAAAAAACACAAATAATTTCAAAAACATCCACTCCATGAAATGTGGCACCTCATTCATCCAAATCATCTCATGTGACACTCCCTTAAATAGCCGGAAACCTAGACTAACTCATAGAATACTTGTTCATAGTGCCTAAAAAAGTGTGTAACAGCCACCTCCACTAGTTAAGATGATTAGTGCAGGGATACTTGGTATAAATAGAATTAAAAAGGCCAATATTATTCTAAATTATACTATGATCATTCGTCGAAAAATTTACAGACTTCCTTAAAAGTTTTTGGACCCAAAATAATTATGAAACTCTAAAAAAACATTGCATTTACATTTTCTCCAATGGGATTCCACATCATTAAATGGTTCTCCCTTATACATAAAACTTATTTTTCACCCCATAAAGGGGTTGAATATATACACAACATATGATAAATCACCACATTGAATCACCTTGGTTTAAACATTATAGGAGGGAAGCATTTTTTATTGAGATTATTTTTATAGAGGTGACATAATCATATCCGGGTGTTGTTTTAACACATGATTTTCTACACTACATTAAAAATTTAATTTTTTTATTTAATTGAATATTATATATTATTATTATTAGTGAATTTTTTGGAGTTTCCCAGTGTATTATAATCATTTACATAGGATGGTTTTCTATGTTAAAAGATACATGTTTAATTTTTTATTCTTCTTAAATTCATGGTTATTTTTTCATTGAATAGACTAGTAATATTTTTTTGAAAATATATTATTCTTGGTAATTATCACATTGGCTCCCCAATAAATTGTATCAATGTGATGTCAATAATTGTTAGTATTAATGGGAAATGGGAGGTTTACTCAACAATATGTCTTCCCAAATAAAAATAATCAATGGGAAAAAACTATTTCACTGAATGGTATAAATGGGTAAAAAATATATTGATTTATGATATTATAGAGATGGATTTGAATAAAAAAATTGAGAAGTGGGAGATGATGAATTATAAGGCCCCATGCTTAAACCTTACGTAATATTGAATTAAATGAATAATTCCTATTGAGGATCTTTTCAGGTTTAGAGTTTTGAAGAATTAGGACATAACTATTACATCTCAAAAGATTACAAAGTAGACACAGCTACTAATTTTCCATAAAATAAAAAACTCTTAAAAAGAAACATGTCTAGTTCCATTTTTTAGATATCATGATTTTTCGTTGATCACATCCTTGACCCTATTACACATTAAGTCCTATGAAAAACATTTCAAAAAAACTTGGGGTGAGCATAAAAAAATCAGAAGGGGATACACAAAGAAGGAAAAGTGCTAGTTTTTTCAAAACAATAAGTAAACCATGAGTACTTTACGAAAGTAATTCTTTTCACCTTTATGAAGTACTAAAAACTATTCACTGGAAAAAAGATCATTACATACCCATTTGTAACCAATAGATTAATATAAACCCATATAAAGAACACATAACAAATAAAGGTAACTTGGGACATAAACATACTTAAATGGAATAACCATACGGTCGACTTCCACACATACTTAATGGAATAGCCAGATGACCGACTTCCATACCCAATGTGTTGGAGGTTATAACGTAACCACCCATCCTGGTATTCACGGCCCCACCCATCATATGTTTTATCACGTAACCACCCGTCAAATTTCCAAGTACCATTATAAAATCTTAACAATTATAAAGGAAAGAAAACATTTCCACATTTCAATCACAATATATCACTTAAATATATTGACATAACAAATACATTATCGAAACCATTTTCAATACCAAAATACATAAAAGAGTATATGGTATTTATTACTTTTAAAAATATAACGTCTTTTTGAGGAAGCCGAAGATCAAATAATACTCGCGGCGGCGGAATGGTCATTGTCACCACGTACGTTAAAAAGAAATATACGTTTTGTCATTTAGTAAAATGCTTCGTATAGAAAAGATTCCTTTCGAATAAAAGTAGAAGTCAAAGGGGTTTATACATCGTATAAAAGAAAGTTGTGGATAAAACAAAATATGCCTCAATGAAAGTAGATTGAGACAAAGTCCCTTACAAAGTCGTTATCCTTAGATTAAGGATAATTCAATTACATGATTATGTGTGAAAAATATGAATACACCATATATAAGTGGATATTATGTGTAAAAGAATCAGAGTACATTCACACATACTCTAGGAAAAACCATACCAATGACATAGATATTTAACTCAATGAAATGAAATTGAGTTATGATTTCCCATACAAGTTCGTCTAAATGACGTAAGAATTTTTCAATTAGATGATTATATGTAGAAATAGTATATCCACACCATGGTTTGTGGAAATTACAACATATACATTTCACAAATAATCTTGGCATAATAAAATCAAGAAGTAAAGGTTTAAACCAATGAATTGAAAGTGGGTTAAGAAGTTCCTTTACAGAAATCCGACAGCCTAACGGCGTCACATTAAAATTACAAAAATGAGTTGATGAGAGAGATAATGGTATCTCATTACATGGACATAAAATTTATATCCATAATTATATATAAGAACATATCCCAACATAATAGTATGTTAATTAAAAGTCATAACAAAAGAAGTCTTTTTAAAAGAGGAGGGTGAAAGGTTCCCTTACAGACTCGGGTACCTTTTGAAACGTACACCCCATGGAAGAAAGGTCACACAATGAAGATGTAAATACCCATAATTAAAATTATACTACACAAAGAGTATAATAATCATCATTACATAAACCACTCAATGTAAATGGTGGAAAACGTAGTATAAATGTCACAGAAATAAAAGGGAGATGATAAATCCCTTACGAAAACTCGGCAGCCTAACAATGCTACTTAAAACTTTCAAAAATGGTTTGATGAGATAAAATCGGGCCTCTCATCATATGAACATAAAAATTAAAGTAAGAGGAATATAATATATCATCCCCAACATGAGAAATATGAGATTAAAAGAAATGACATAAAAGAGAGTGCTTAAAAAATAAAGAGAGAGGTAGGATCCCTTACCTCAAGTATGACTTGCCTAGTTCGTTTCTTTATATTCATGAATAATAAACTTTGGTCAATTTATAACTGCTTAAGGATCTCTTTTAAAGATTATTATTCAGTTCATATAACATATTATAATGATATAATAATTGGTTAATAATGTGAGTTCACATCAGACGTTTTTGTCGATGTTTGGTACATGAGTCAAAAATGAACTTGTTCGAAAATGATCATCCATGTAGTTATAAGCAAATCATCTCCAGAATAGTATTAAGGATTTAAATATCATATATATCCAGTACATATTCATTTTATACTACTCCATAACATTTGGATATAAAAAAATTTAAATTCACCGTTCATGGAGACAGTAGGTCGTACATACGCATGAAGGCTACTATCATTTCCTTATCATAATAGAATTAAAAATAATTGAGATATATATATATTATAATTACAGTATAATATATATGTTATATAGGTCACATATGTTCATTAATTTCATTCTTTATACATTCCATGTATTTCATGAACGTGTCACATCACATGCGGTGGCGGTAGTCCGCACTTCCTCGTAGGAAATTATCGAATTTGCACAACATGAAAAGCATAAAAGAATGTTTTAATTATAAAATTCATAAGAATATAGAAAACATAAATACCATATATATCATATATAAAATATAGTGACATCATAATGGCCACTATGAAAGGTGTTAAGAGAATATTGAACAATCATCTTTTCGTGAGGCAGAAATTCACCATCCACAGAAACAGTATGTTCTTTAACCATTAGACGAAGGTGTGTGTATGTGTAGCACGAATAATTCACATAAAAACACCCTATTATATTTAATATACTGTTTTTGTTACAAAATAAAGGAATAAAAAGAGTTTATAGGGTTGGAGAAGCAAAATAAAACAAAAGAACACAAGGGAAGACATTACCTTTAAATCCGGTAACTCTTTTTTGATTTGAGATCAAAGTCTTCCTTGGAAAGGATTCTGACCAAAGTTGAGGAATCAATAATGAAGATATGGATGTGGAGAGATGAAATGGGCAGGGGTTGTCCGAGCCAAAGGCTTGAGGGGTGTGGGTAAGGTGGTAGAGGTGGGGGCCTTTTATAAGGGGAGAGAAGGGGCACTCTTGGAAAGTTATAGAAGGTTTCTTTATTATAAAATACTTTTATAATTTTAAAGGTACCCAAATTAAATATTTAGAGTATATGGTGATAATAGTTTGAAATCGACCCATCCAATAGGTTTTTGACAAGTTTATCTTTTAGATTTTACATTATCTATTCATTTTATTTAAATCGTTCATTTATGAGGTAATCACTACATCATCACGGAGTCATAAATAAATTAATTTATTTAATGTCTAAAAATTATGAACAAATTATCATGATGTAGGAAATCTTTTTAAATTTCTAATTAATATTTATAGTCGAATATATGACTTGTATAGCCCCAGTAAAAATTGTTTTAGTAAAACAACACATGTTTGTGACATTTTAATTTTATCTTTAAATAAAAAGTTATTAATGTCATTTTCCTATAAAAGTGGCTGCATGGGGTCCCCAAGTTGACCCATGGATTTTCTTGGTCGGCCACAACACATCCAATAAGGGTAGAACATGTGTCATGGTCATTTCATATAATTAAAATATTATTTTTACCTTAAACTACACTAATTGCCTCTAATCACGATTAAAAAATTAAAAGTTACTATTCACCAAAAAAATATTTTAATCCCATTGAACCACATTTTGCTTCCTAATTACAACTATGATTGTCAGATTTTTGATATTCAAAACATAGAGGTTGTAAAAATTCATTTAAACGATAAATATGTTTCTTAAGTACCACTTAGTGGTTTCACTATTTATCAAAAATTGAAGTTTTTCAAAAAAGTATCAAAAATTAACCCTAAGCTATATTTGATATTCCGAATTAAAAAATGATGTCAATTTTAAAAAATTAAAAACATATAAGTTAAATTAATTAATTTAATAATTAATTCCCGCTGTCGGAACAAATAGTGGGTTTTTATGAAACAATATATATCAAAAGATTGACTGTAGTTTAAGTCCAATTTCAAAGTAAAATTAATTCTAACGACCACTGTTGGATTAAATGGTAAAAATATATTATAATTTCACTTTAAAACCAATTCAAAAAATAATATAATCATATAAATAAATTATATTAAAAAGAGGTTTTTAATTAAAATACAACATTTTTCATTATTCAATAAAAATTGAACTTTATCGGAAAATTACCAAAAATTTACACAAAGTAGATTTTGATGTCCCAATTCTAAAGAAAAATTTTACTTGGTCCGAAATAATGTATAAGAGTGACCAAAACTATATTTAAAGAGGGTTCGCCATCAAAAGGCAGTTAATAGACCTTTTAAAGAATAATAGAAAGTTTATGCTTAAAATTGGATTCATTTGCATTGTAAGCCTCTAAAATTTATTAGAAAAAAGTAAAAATATTTGACAAAAATATATAATCAATTTTTTGTTATTTCTGTTCATTACTTCCATTACAACTGATAGGAGTTAAATATTATAATATTATTATATTATTAGTGTGCAATGTAAGATTTCAAAGAAACTCGTTGTTGCGTATTGGGTACGGCATCGAGCATAGCATTCCCTTTAAAGTAGTATTAGAAATTTATTCACAAATATTGATAAATGTTAGAATGTAATATTTTTTATTTACCTGGGATGTTACATCCTTCCCCCCTTTTGGGAATTTCATCCTTGTAATTTCAAAATTGGGCTTGGAATCTTCATTGAAAGTCCCACATCGGAACAAGAGTCAGTAAAACTATCACTTTAAAAGAAAGGGAGAGAAGTAAAATGGTCACCTGAGTTAACCCATACTAGGATTCCATGTATGAAAATATAGATATGGAAGAAAAAACAAAGGGTCATGTTCTGTGGGAGAGTGATAGAAAACATGTTTAGGAGAAAGTTAACCACCAGAAAATCACAAACCAGTGATGGGTTAAACAGTATTTGATTCCCCAGTAGGAAAAGTTAAAAGACAACATTTTGCTTTTAAGTTACTTTTCATTATAAAATTTATTTATGAGCCTAACTAACACATAAGGAAACATACTTACTTGTCATGATGACTTTCAAATTTTTCTAGATTTCTTACATGAACTCATATTTTCTCCAAAAGACGGGTATTTAGGATGACTTGCTCACATTAAGAGTTCTATAATCAACTTCTAGAGAATCACATAATCCAAAAAAGAGAACTATATATTTCCCATGTCTTTAGACCCTTACCAAAACCAAAATTATTAGAACAAGATCAGATAATCTAGAAAAGGATAACCCTTTATAAAAAAATCTATTCTTATTCTCCAAAATGTGTCCAACAAAACCCAAAGTTCAACGAGGATCATTCGATAAACAATTTGTCCATAAAATTATTCAAAGTAAACCAAACTATGATTGAAACCCAAATATTTGAATGATTTAGTCACATAGTCCACCAAGGTACAAATTAATATTTATCTCCAAATAACATTAGTTTCTCTTAGAGTCTCATATTGAAAAGTAATTAACCTAATCACATATCCTCCATGATAGGTTAATCATTTCCATAGATAACCCAAAATAAACTTACTCTTGATTTCCAAAATCATCTAACTAAAAATAATTAGTCAAACTAACCAGGGACTTCATGTAGTCTGTGGTAGGCGATAAAGACCAGTCACACTTTGTTTGTGGGTTTGATTCCCACAGCTTTGTCCAACGCGACATGTTGTCACATGACCTGCGTGTTGTCATTTTTTCCAAAACTACATAATTCTTAAAACATTCCCCAAAATGAGATAAAATCTTCAAAAATAACCATTACATAATTTAACCTCAAGTTTATTTCATGTTGTTCATATTCCATCATAGCATATAGTAACCCTTAATTACCTCAAAAGTACGAAACAAATAAACCCTAATGGTTACTTTTATAATTATTACCTGAACTTCCTCATCGAGTTGGTTCTCTAATACATTATGCATTAGAGAACTCACCATGTTTCAAGTGGTTAATCATGACTTATGATAGTTGATTTATAATAACCATGATATTTCTCATTGAATCTCTTATTTCATCCAGTCTCTTAATCAGAGAACCACCACAGTTTCCTTCAAACCCATTGTCACTTTGGTGCCTGCTAGATCCATCCATTTACTAAAACCAAAAAGGTATGTGTGATTATATCAATAAAATCATCATGTACTAAAGAGGAAGATAAACACTAAGATATAATTATCCAAGTAATCTCAAACTAATTCCAATATTAAAAAATAAGAATTACTCTATCTAATATAATAACCATTGTGGTTATACACAACTTTTCACTTATGCTTAAACAACACTCTAACGTCTAAAGTTATCTAAACTGACCTTTGATACAAACTATAAGGCCACGACCTTAAACCTTACTTAATATTGAATTAAATGAATAATTCTTATTGAGGATCTCTTCTGGTTTAATGTTTTAGATAATTAGGGCATAACTATTACATCTCAAAAGTTTACAAAGTAGACACTTCTTCTATGTTTCCATAAAATAAAAAACTCTTAAAAAGAAAAATATCTAGTTCTATGTTTTAGATAGCATGACATTTCCTTGATCCCATCCATGACCCTATTCCACATTTAGTCCTGTGAAAAACATTTCAAAAAAACATGGGGTGAGCATAAAAAGCTCAGTAAGGGATACACAAAGAAGGAAAACTATTAGTTTTTTCAAAATAATACGTAAACCATTAGTACTTTACCAAAGTAATAATTTTCACCTTTAAGAAGTAGTAAAAACTATTCACTGAATAAAAGATCATTACTTACCCATTTGTAACCAAAATATTACCATAAACCCATATAAAGAACACATAACATATAAAGGTAACTTGGGACATAAACATACTTAAATAGAATAACCATACGGTCGACTTCCACACATACTTAATGGAATAGCCATACGGCCGACTTCCATACCCAATGCGTTGGAGGTTATAACGTAACCACCCGTCCTGGTATTCACGGAACCACCCGTCATATGGGTTATCATGTAACCACCAGTCAAATGTCCAAGTACCATTATAAAATCATAACAATTAAAAAGGAAAGAAAAAATTTCCACATTTCAATCACAATATATCACTTAGATATATTGATATAACAAATCCATTATTGAAACCATTTTCAATACCAAAATTCATAAAATAGTATATGGTATTTATTTTCTATTAAAAATATAACGTCTTTTTGAGGAATCCAATGATCAAACAATACTCATAGCAGCGGAAAGGTCGTTGTCACCATGTACATTAAAAAGAAACATAATTTTTGTCGTTTAGTAAAACTCTATGTATAGAAAAGATTCCTTTTGAATAAAAGTAGAATTCAAAAGGGTTTATACACCGGATAGAAGAACGTTGGGGATAAAACAATATATGCCTCAATGAAAGGAGATTGAGACAAAGTCCCGTAAAAAGTTGGTATCCTTAGATTAATGATAAATCAATTACATGATTATGTGTCACAAATATGAATACACCAAATATATGTGGATATTAAGTGTAAAACAATCAGAGTTCATTCACACATACTCTTGGAAAAACCAAACCAATGAAATTGATATTTAACTCAATGAAATGAGATTGAGTTATGATTTACCATACATGTTCGTCTAAATGATGTAAGAATTTATCAATGAGATGATTATGTGTAGAAATAGTATATCCACACAATGGTTTCTGTAAATTACAACATAGAGATTTCACACATAATCTTGGAATAATAAAATCTAGAAGTAAAGGTTTAACCCAATGAATTGAATGTGGGTTAAGAAGTTTATTTAGAGAAATCTAATAGCCTAACTATGTCACTTTAAAATTCCGAAAATGAGTGGATGAGAGAGAAAATGGTATCTCATCACTTGGACATAAAATTTATATCAATAATGATATATAATTACATATACCAACATAATAGTATGTTAATTAGAAGACATAACAAAATAAGTATTTTAAAAAGAGGAGGGTGAAAGGTTCCCTTACCGACTTGGGTACCTTTCAAAACATACACCCCATGGAAGAAAGGTCATACAATTAAGATGTAAATACCCATATTTGAAATTATAATACACAAGGTGTATAATAATGTGCAGTACATACACCACTCAAAGGAAATGGTGTCAAATGTAGTATAAATGTCACAGGAATAAAAGTGAGATGAAAAATCCATTACGAAAACTCGGCAGCCTAACAGCGCCACTTAAAACTTTAAAAAATGGTTTGATGAGATCAAATAGGGTCTCTCATCATATGAAAATAAAAAGTACATTAATAGTAATATAAATGAACATCCCAAACATAATAAAGATGAGCTTAAAAGAAATTACATAAAAGAGAGTGCTTAAAAAACAAAGAGAGAGGTATGATCCCTTACCTCAAGTCTGACTTGCCTTGTTCGTTTCTTTATATTCCTGAATAATAAACTTTTGTAAATTTATAACTGATTAAGGATCTATTTTAAATATTATTATTCAGTTCATATCACATATTATAATGATATAATAATTGGTTAATAATATGAGTTCATGTTAGACGTTTTTGTCGATGTTTGGTACATAAGTCAAAATTGAAATTGTTTGAAAATGATTGTCCATGTAGTTATAAGTAAATAATATACATAATAGTATTAATGATTTAAATATCATATATATCCAGTATATAATCATTTTATACTACTCCATAACATTTGGAGAAAAAAATGAAATGCACCTTTCATGGAGACGGTAGGTCGTACGTACACATGAACGCTACATTCATTTCTTTGTCATATTAATGGAATTAAAAATAATTAAGAGATATATATATTATAATTAAAGTATAATATATATTTTATATTGGTCACATATGTTCTTAATTTCATTCTTTATACATTCCATGTATTTCATTAATGATTCACATCACTTGAGGGGGTGGTAGTCCACACTTCCTTGTATGAAATTATAACTTTTACACAACATGAAAAGCATAAAGTAATGTTTTAAATATAAAATTCAGAAGAATATTTAAAACATAAATACCATTTATATCATATATAAAATATATTTATTCATAATGGCCACCATGAAATGTGTTAAGAGAATATTGAACAATCATCATTCCGTGACGCAGAAATTCACCATCCACAGAAACAGTATGTTCTTTAACCATTAGACGAAGGTGTGTGTAACTATAGCTCGAATCATTTACATAAAAACATCCTATTATATTTAAGATACTGGTGTTTTTACAAAAGAAAGGAATAAAAAGAGTTTATAGGGTTGGAGAAGAAAAATAAAACAAAAGAACACAAGGGAAGACATTACCTTTAAATCGGGTAACTCTTTTGGATTTGAGCTCAAAGGCTTCCTTGGAAAGAATTATGCCCAATAGTGAGGCTTCAATGATGAAGAGAGGGATTTTGAGAGATGAAATGGGCAGGGATTGGCCGAGCCAAAGGCTTGAGAGGTGTGGGTATGTTGGTAGAGGTGGGGGCCTTTTATAAGGGGAGAGGAGAGGCACTCATGGAAAGTTATAAAAGGTTACTTTATTATAAAATGATTTTTGGATTTTAAAGGACCCAAAATTAAATATTTCGAGTATAAGGTGATAAGAGTTCGAAATAAACCCATCCAATAGGTTTTTTTCAAGTGTAGGTCTTAGAGTTTACATTATCTTTTCATTTTATTTAAATTGTTCATTTATGAGGTAAGCACTGCATCATCACGGTGTCATAAATAAATTATTTTATTTAATGTCTAAAAATTATAAAAAATATCATGATGTAGGAAATAATTTTATCTTTCTAATGAATATTTATAGTAAAAAATATGACTTGTATAACTTCATGTAAAAATTATTTTAGTAAAATAACACATGTTTGTGACAATTTAATTTTAACTTTATATAAAAAGTTATTAATGTCATTTCCCTATCAAAGTGGCTCTATGGGGTCCCCAAGTTGACCCATGGATTGTCTTGGTAGGCCATGACACATCCAATAAGGGTAGGAAATGTGTCAAGGTCATTTCATATTATTAAAACATTATATTTACCTTAAACAACAGTAATTACCACTAATCGCGATTAAAAAATTTAAAAGTTACTATTCACCAAAAAATTATTTTTATCCCATTGAACAAAATTTTACTTCCTAATGAAAACTATGAATGTTGTATTTTTAAAATTCAAAACACAGAGATGGTAAAATTTCATTTAAACGAAAAATCAGTTTCTTAAGTACCACTTAGTGGTTTCACTATTCATCAAAAATTGACGTTTTTCAGAAAAATACCAAAACTTTACCCTAAGCTATATTTGATATTCCGAATTCAAAAATGATGTCTATTTTAAAAAATTTAAAACATATAATGTAACATTCCAAGATTTCATAGTGTTTTATTTCTTCAAAATAATTCAATAACTTGCACTACACGCAACACCGAGTTCAATCGCACCATGACTTACCAAAAAAGACGTTCAGAAGAGTTTATGAATAGTACTAAATAAATTTTAAACTTTATATAATCCTTATAATTTTAGAATCCACATTATTAGTTTCTTAGATATAATGTAAGAACAAATTCATTATCAGTATTGCACTTTTATCAACTTTTAATAGTGAACCCTTTTTAAATACAATATTTTAAACTTTTTGAATAAATGGGGACATCAAAAATTTAAAATGAAACATCCCAAGCTTCCACGGTACGCTTTCTTTTAAATAATACAGTAGTGTGTGTTGTACGCAACTTCAAGTTCTAACACACACCACAACCAACAAAACTAACCGTTATGAATAGTAATACCTACTTTTTGATATTATATATATTTTATATTTCAAAATGGACTTCATTTTGGATTCGTAATATCGAATTTAGCCTAGGGTGAAATTTTATAACTTTTCGGATAACTTTAATATTTTGATGAATAGTAAAAATTACTAAAATTTAATTAAAAACAACTTTTTTAATCAAAATAATTAACATTGATATATTATGAATTTGAGTGGTTTTAAAGTATATTTAGAATATATTTTTACCATTTATTTCAATGTTTGTCATTGGACATAATTTCACAATTAAACCAGACATAAACAAGTGCCAATCTTTTGATAGTTATTATCTCTTAAAAACACGCTTTTTGTTTTAATGAGAATTAATTTTAAATTAATTTCTGCCACTTCTGTGTTTTGAATTTGAAAAATGGATTCCATATTTGGAATCAGGATGTTCAAATTGTGTAAATAGGTAACTTTTATTTTTAGACATTTTGAATAATTACTTCGGTAAATATTTTATTTACCATGGTTAAAGGGTAAATCCGGTAAATAAGGGTTAACAAATAATATTATAATAATAACCAGTTACCCTAAAACATGTCCTAACCTTATTGGTTGATATATGGCCGACCATGGGCATCTTTGGGTTGATTTTGGGACCCCATGGAGCCACTTGTAGGTGATAGGGACACTTTATTTTAATTAAGTTAAAATGAATACAAAAATGACACAAGCATATATCTTTTAGCAAAAAAAATTTTACATAGGGTTATATATGTTGGATTATCAACTATAAAAATTAATTATAAATATAAAAATATATCATACATAATTATATTTTATTTATAATTTTTAGAGATTAAATAATTTAATTTATTTATGACATAATGATGGTGCAGTAATTACCATAATATTGAGAAATTAAAATAATTGTTATTATAAATAACCAAATAAATTTAATTTGAGACTATTAATGAATTAAAATAATTTTATAGGATAATATGACATATTAGGATTTATTTAATTAACTTTTTTCGAAGTAATAACTCTGCTATGAGTTTCACAAAAATCAACTATTGAATAGTGTCAAAATTGACATAAAAGAGTTTTTAAAACAAATATTATATTATTAATTGATATTAAATTCCTAAAAATCTAAGGTTTGGGAACGAGACTTATATAATTATATTTATATCATTAGTGGACCACTTGGGGGTAGCTTTGATGTATATAGTAAGTTTGTTAACAATATAATATAAAAATACAAAGAGACATTGTAAAAGTGAAACTAATTAACTTAGAGTTAATAGTTAATGATAAGGTTAATATAAGTACCCAAACCTCTATAAATTCTATTTTTTGAGTTTTTTTAGACCCATAACCACCTTAACTTTTAAATAATTAACTTCGGAGCCATTAGAAACCGAATATTAATTTATTAAAAACTAATATTTCTAGCTTTTCCAAAGGTGCCCCTCACCCCTCTTATAAAAGGGAACTCCTCCTTCTCATTTCTTCACACCTTCAAAGCCTTTTTGTTCGGCCAAACTATGCCCAAATACTCTCCCAACTTCCCTCACTACATCCTGGAAGCCTTAGTTTGATCAGAAAGCCAACCTAAGGACCCCTTTTGATCAAATCAAAAGGAAGAACCCAAAGAAGAGGTAATGATTTCACCACCCCTTTTCATGTTCCTTTCTTCTTCCACTTCGTCTTCCTTTGTTGTTACCATTCTAAAATAATAACTCCAGTATCATATATATACTTTTATGTTATTATATATATGGTACAACCATATTAACTATTCTATCAATCCTTTGAATAACTTGTCACCATACATGCGTAAGTACGACTTACCATCTCCACGTCGTGGTGTAATTGTTATTCAATAAATTATTATTTTGATGGGTATAATAATGATGTGTAACTCATGTAAATAAAAAATATAACATGATAATGATTCTTTATAGATGATATACCATCCAAATATATTTTATTTTATTATCAAAAGAATGATATTATCGCTCATGCGTACGTACGGACTACCGTCTCCACGAACGTGATGAGATTCATTCTCCATCGTATCCATTCAAGTATATTTCTCATTTTATGATTAATAATATTATCCAAGGAATTGATATAATTCAGGATATTATTAAGATACAACCTATCCATTACAAACATGTCTTATGTAACAAAACATATAAAAGAAAATGAGTAAGTTAACACCCGAAACGACGATAATTCTAAGATATTATTAACAAAGCAATGTTAAAAGATCATATATGATATCATATTAATGTATAAGAATATTGAATAATTTAATAACAATTATTTCACCATTATACAGGAGGTTAACCTACCCCAACCAAGTAAAAGTACAAGGTAAGGGTTTTTTTCGCAATCTCTTCATTATCTGAGGTTGTTTATACGTAATAATCTATTGGGATTTCTTTATCATCCACATCCATGTTTCCTCATAATGTATTTCAAAACATTTTTACCATTTAAAAAGAATATGGGTTAAAGTCATTTATACCCTTATTTGTTTTTAAAGTAATATTTCCGTTGTTTTCCAAACAAGGCACTTTTAACCTTTCGACAAATTTAAGGTAAGAATGTTTTTTTACTTATTCGGTGGGTGCGGTAATTTACCGCCGTTATAAAATCGTCAAAGCTTCCATTAAAAGCTTATATAATATTTTAAAATTAAATGTTTTATTTTATAATTATGTGACTTTTAAATGATTTCAAAATGAATATTTTAAGAATTTGTGGAAGTTACTCTTAATCAAGATCATAATTTTAAATGTTTTAAAGATTTATCTTTCTAAATCTTTTAATCAATGTCCATGTTTTCAAAATGATTTTAAGGATTTATTTATATGGACATGAATTTTTTGAATTGATATTTCATTTCAAATGTTTCAAAGTGGTATGGGACAGTTTGATTCAAAAATCTATTTTAAATTACTTCCTTTATAAATGTGTGACTTATCAATGATTTCAAGAAAAGAGATATTTCTCTCAAATAGTTTTTATTTGATCTATGTCAACATCCTTTGATGAATTTTAATCTTATTTGAAGTTGATTAATTATTATAAAAAACTTTTGTATTGTATTGAAGGTTTTGTGATATGTTTTACTATGGATGTGTTTTTTTATACCATTCATGGTTTATGGAGAAAGTG
The DNA here is from genome assembly GCA_963277665.1 of Viscum album. NCBI lineage: Eukaryota > Viridiplantae > Streptophyta > Magnoliopsida > Santalales > Viscaceae > Viscum > Viscum album. Next base: position 336,923,407 of record OY728139.1, on the reverse strand, counting down.
TTGACATTTTGTATGCTAGTTTTAATACGAATGTTTATGTTATGTTTAAACCTTTTCATATGGGAATGCATTGGACTTAGTAAGTGACGGGTGGAGCCCGCTATAGCTCCTCGATGCATTGGTAGGTCTCAGGAGACAAACTAGTGTCTTCGCACAAGGCCTTGGAAAAATCTTATTTGTAGTCTTGGCACGAGGCCTTGGCTATGTGGTTATGATAGTCTGGCATTATGCATTCCATCATTCTGAAAGTGGTTATTGATATTGCATGCGATTATTCGATTATTAGAATATCTATGTGAATAAGTAAATGGAATTATTTCATTTTATTTTTTCCATGCTATGTTGAAGTTCATGTTTAAAAGGATTTTGTTTTAGTTATACATTGCCTTAAATGTTTATTCTTAATTATGAAAGTTTCCGCTATATTGTTATCCTTACTGGGAATTTGAGGTCACCCCTTTTTTATGTTTTATTTTTCCCAGGATGTGAAGAATTAATTTATGAATTACCTGCAGGGATAGTATGTGGGGATATTATTGTAGACTGTGAACAAAATTTGTTGTTGTAGTTTTCATCTTTATGATGTAATGTATGACTTTATGAATATATCTAGTGCTTCCAAATCTACTAAACCAATTGGTCTTTCGAGATTTGATCTTTCTTGTGATCATGCCAATGTTATGTAATAATGCACCGACTCTGGGTAACTGGGGTCGGGGAGTTACAGTTGGTATCAGAGGAAGTTTAGTACAAACCTTAGAAGCTAGATTTAGATAAACTCTGATTAGATCACATAGACCTAAGATGGATTTTGAGGATTTGTATAGAAGAACATCCTAGAATTTTGTTATTGTAGAGATTTTGTGAGTTTTTCGAGCAATACATCCCTGTCTGGATACGAGCAGGTAAGGGCGGCTCTGGAATAGATGTACCTAGCGGTAAAACCTGAAAACACCTCTTTGAGCTAGACTCAAACGGGAACTGGTGCACGAAAACGGGCCTTGCTTCACTCTTGGTTACGACACTCCCAGGGGATATGCTTAGGATAATTCTTATTTTCTTTACAAACCATTATGAAGGGTTTATGAGAATATATTTCCTCAAAGGAGACATTTTTAGGATTCCATATTATATCCATAAACTATTTAATTTATGTTATGTGTTTTACAAGTTTGGGATTAGGTATTGTTATTCATAAACTAATCTAGTGTATGCCATTGTTTAGAAATGGCGCCCAGTAGAAGGAATGAGATCTCCAGCAATGCACATGATCCAAATAGAAGGAAGGATCATATATTTCATGGTCTTAAGCTAGAATTTATGAGTGAAATAGTCTCCCATGTATTATCATCATATGAAGAAATAATATCATGTGTTGATAAGATAAGTAAAGAGTTTACGGAGTCCTATGGCTTTGAAGGGAAGCAAGAGAAGAAAAGGATGTAAGAGGGAAAGATGGATAAGGGGGAGAGGGAAAAGAAGAATTTTCCCATATGTGATATCTATGGGAAGAAACACCCTGGAACTTTCCTGAAAGGAATGGGAGTTTGTTATAAGTGTGGAGGAAAAGGGCACAAAGTATGTGACTGCAAAGTTAAGAAAATGGTTTCAAATGTACAATGCTTCATTTTCAAGGAGTTTGGACACTACGCGAACCTATGTCTGAGTAATCAGACTATGCCGCAAATGATGCTTTTGGATAATAATCATGTTATGATACTACCACAGATAAAGAGGAATTATTAGAGTTCTTATGTTGATTATGTCATTTCAGTGCTGTATCAACAATGTACTTGTTAAAATAATTATGGAGTATATAAGGATTGTACTGCAGTACTATTTCATTATTTACTTGATATTGTGTGGAACAAAGAAAAGTGACTCAATAGCATGTTAAATTTTTTGAAAATATATTTTTGAGAGAAAGATAAACCATAGTATAGTTCTGATACCGAGGTAGTGATTTTAGAATAATACATGATTGTTTTGGATAAATTATATTGGATATTCTTGACTACCTTGAAACTAATTAATGATTTGTATATTCCATCATTATTGGGGTTTACAATATTTTTGGATTGAAGGAATATATCTATTATTCTTTAAGGAATAAGAGATCATGAATGTAATCAATAAGGTTTTATGGTAATTCAGGATGTCGCAGTGTTTTAAAAGAATACAAGATGAAGGTGTTCAAATGTTGTTACGTGAAAAAAAGGATCTTCATTTTGTTTACCTTCCTTATAAATTTTGTACTAAAGTATTTTGGATAGTTCTAATTTGGATTATTTTGGATTGCCATAAAAGGACAACCCGGAGGTCGGGTGGCAACCCATCGCATCCGGCAAGGCCGCGAGACTTGAACCCACAACCGAAGGTCGACAAGGGTGTATCACCTACCACTGACCCACGTGATATCCTGGATTGAATAATGTTGTTTTTTTTAATGGTTATATTATTTTAATTATAAAATTCATTTTTTTCAACCCTATACGAATAGGATAAATATAATATTATTTTTGAGTTTTATTATCTTTTAGAGTGAAAGATGAGTCTGTGGTAGAACATAGTTAAAGGATTGAGACTCTACTTGTAAACTATATATTTTTCTCCTTATCTTATTCTATGAAGAAATTAATTCTTATACTTTATTTAAGTAATCCAAAAACCAAATATGTGTTATCCTAATACCCAATGTTTTGTTGAACTGAGGGTATTTCAAATCATCATAGATTAATGAATTTAAGGACCTCAATTTTACACTTGTTTGTGATTGATGACCTCAATCACTACCTATAAATATTTAGGTTTTCCCTCCAATTATCTGTCTTTAATTTCCACCAATGTTCTCCTAATAGAGATCATAATTTGGTGGTGATGCTTTCATTTCTCTTTTCCTCATATTAAGAATAAATTTTAGTAACCCAATTTTCTTATGTGGGTTTTCCCACAAAGATATTTTCTATTTTCAACCTTTTATTTTTGAAGAACAATTTCAAATTGTGAGGACTCAATTTATTGAAGGAGGGGAGAATGTAACACCACAAGATTTCATAGTGTGTTATTTCTTCAAAATAATTCAATAACTTGCACTACACGCAACAATGAGTTCAATCGCACCTTGACTTACCAAACAAGTCGTTAAAAAAAGGTTATGAATATTATTAACTAAATTTTAAACTTTATATAATCCTTATAATTTTAGAATCCATATTATGAGTTTCTTAGACATAATGTAAGAACAAATTCATTTTCAATATTGCACTTTTATCAACTTTTAATAATGAACCATTTTTAAATACAAAATTTTAAACTTTTTGACTAAATGGGGACATCAAAAATTTAAAATGAAACATCCCAAGCTTCCACGGTATGCTTTCCTTTGAATAATACAGTAGCGTGTGTTGTACGCAACTTTCAGTTTTAACACACACCACAACCAATCAAACTAGTCGTTATGAATAGTAATACCTAATTTTTGAAATTATATATATTTTATATTTCAAAAAGGACTTCATTTTTGGATTTGGAATATCTAATTTATCCTAGGGTTAAATTTTGGAACTTTTCGGATAACTTTAATATTTGATGAATAGTGAAAATTACTAAATTTTAATTAAAAACAACTTTTTTAATCAAAATAATTAATATTGATAAATTAGGAATTTTAGTGGTTTTAAAGTATATTTATAATATATTTTTACAATTTAATTAAATTTTTGTCATTGGACATAATTTCACAATTAAACTAGACATAAACAAGTGTCAATCTTTTGATAGTTATTATCTCTTAAAAACACGCTTTTTGTTTTAACAACGGGAATTAATTTTAAATTAATTTCTGCCAATTCTGTGTTTTGAATTTGGAAAAATGGATTCCATATTTGGAATCAGGATTTTTAAATTGTGTAAATAGTTAAATTTTATTTTTAGACATTTTGAATAATTACTTCGGTAAATATATTATTTACCATGGTTAAAGGGTAAATCCGGTAAATGAGGGTTAAAAAATAGTATTATAATAAAACAAAATTACCCTAAAACATCTCCTAACCTTATTTATTGATACATGGCCGACCATGGGAATCTTTGGGTCGATTTTGGGACCCCATGGAGCCACTTGTAGGTGATAGAGACACTTTATTTTAATTAAGTTAAAATGATTACAAAAATGACATAAGCATATATCTTTTAGAAAAAAAATTCTTACATAGGGTTATATATGTTGTATTTTCGATTATAAATATTCATTAGAAAGATAAACATATTTCCTACATAATGATATTTTATTTATAATTTTTAGAGATTAAATATTATAGTTTATTTATGACACTCTGATGATGCAGTAATTACCATAATAGTGAAAAATTAAAATAATTGATATTATAAATACCCAAATAAATATAATCTGAGCCTTTTAATGAATTAAAATAATTTTCTAGGATAATATGACATATTAGTATTTATTTAATTAACTTTTTGCGAAGTAATAATTCTGTTATGAGTTTCACAAAAATCAACTATTGAATTGTTTCAAAATTGACATAAAAGAGGTTTTAAAACAAATATTATATTATTAACTGATATTAAATTCCTAAAAATCTAAGGTTCAGCCAAGCGACTTATATCATGATATTTATATCATTAATGGACCACTTAGGGGTCACTTGGATGTATATAGTAACTTTATTAACCATATAATATAAAAATACAAAGAGACATTGTAAAAGTGAAACTAATTAACTTAGAGCTAATACTTAAAGATAAGGTTAATATAAGTACCCAAACCTCTTTAAATTCTATTGGTTGAGTGGTTATCGACCCATAACCACCATAACCTTTAAATAATCAACTTTTTATCCATTATTAACTGAATATGAATTTATTATAAACTAATATTTCCATCTTTTCTAAAGGTGCCCCTCACCCCTCTTATAAAAGGAAACTACTCCTTCTCATTTATTCACACGTTCAAAGCCTTATGGTTCGGCCAAACTCTACCCAAATACTCTTGCAACGTCCCCCACTACAACCTAGAGGCCTTAGTTTGATCAGAAATCCAACCTATGGAGCCCTTTTGATCAAATCAAAAGGAAGAACCCAAAGAAGAGGTAATGATTTCACCACCCTTTTTCAAGTTCCTTTCTTCTTCCACTTCTTCTTCCTTTGTTGTTACCATTCTAAAATAAAAACTCCAGTATAATATAGATACTGTGATGTTATTATAAATATGGTACAACCATATTCACTATTCTATCTATCCTTTGAATAACATGTCACCATACGTGCGTAGGTACGGCTTACCGTCTCCACGTCGTGGTGTAATTGTTATTCAATAAATTATTATTTGGATGGGTATAATAATGATGTGTAACTCATGTAAATAATAAATATAGCATGATAATGATTCTGTATATATGATATACCATCCAATTATATTTTATTTTAATATCAAAAGAATGATATTATCGCTCGTGCGTACGTACGGACTACCGTCTCCACGAACGCGATGAGATTCATTCTCCATCGTATCCATTCAAGTATAATTCTCATTTTATGATTAATAATAGTATCTAAGGACTTCATATCATTCTGGATATGATTAATATACAACCTATCCATTACAAACATGGCCTACGTAACAATACATATAAAAGAAAATGAGTAAGTTAACACCTGAAACGACTATAATTCTAATATATTATTAACAAAGCAATGTTAAAAGATCATATATGATATCATATTAATGTATATGATTATTTAATAATTTAATAACAATTATTTCACCATTATATAGGAGGTTAACCTAACTCAACCAAGGAAAAGTACAAGTTAATGTTTTGTTTCGCAATCTCTTCATTATCCGAGGTTGTTTATACGTAATAATCTAATGGGATTTCTTTATCATCCACATCCATGTTTCTTCGTAATGTATTTCAAAACATTTTTACGATTTAAAAAGAATATGGGTTAAAGTCATTTATACCATTACGTGTTTTTAAAGGAATCATTCTGTCATTTTTAAAACAAGGCACTTTTAAACTTTTGACAAATTTAATGTAAGAATGTTTTTTTACATATACGGTGGGTGTGGCTATTTACCGCCGTTATAAAATCGTCAAAGCTTCTCTTAAATTTTTATAAGAATATTTTAAAATTAAATGTTTTATTTTATAATTATGTGACTTTTAAATGATTTCCAAATGATTATTTTAAGAATTTGTGAAAGGTACTCTTTATCAAGATCATAGTTTTAAATGTTTTAAAGATTTATCTTTCTAAATCTTTTAATTAATGTCTATGTTTTAAAAATGATATTAAGGATTTATTTATATGGACATGAATGTTTTGAAATGATATTTATTTTCAAAATTTTCTATGTGGTATGGGACAATTTGATTCAAAAATCTCTTTTAAATTACTTCCTTTATAAATGTATGACTTTTCAATGATTCCGAAAAAGAGATATTTCTCTCAAATAGTTTTGATTTCATATATATCAACATCCTTTGATGGATTTTAAGCTTATTTGAAGTTTATTTATTATGATACAAAACTTTTGTATTGTATTGAAGGTTTTGTGATATGTTTTACTGTGGATGTGTTAATTTTATACCATTCATGGTTTATGGAGAAAGTGTTTACATTTCGTATGCTAGTTTTAATATGAATGTTTATGTTATGTTTAAACCTTTTCATATGGGAATGCATTGGACTTAGTTAGTGACGGGTGGATCCCGCTATAGCTCCTTGATGCATCGGTAGGTCTCATGAGACAAAATAGTGTCTTTGCACAAGGCCTTGGAAAAATCTTATTTGCAGTCTTGGCACGAGGACTTGGCTATGTGGTATTGATAGTCTGGCATTATGCATTCCATCATTATGAATGTGGTTATTGATATTGCATGTGATTATTCTATTAGTAGAATATCCATGTGAATAAGTAAATGGAATTATTTAATTTTATATTTGCCATGCTATGTTGAATTTCTTGTTTAAAAGGCTTTTATTTTAGTTATACATTTCCTTAAATGTTTATTCTTAATTATGAAAGTTTCCGCTATATTGTTATCCTTACTAGGCATTTGAGCTCACCACTTTTCTATATTTTATTTTTCCCAGGATGTGAAGAAGTAATTTATGAATGACCTGCCGGGATAGTATGTGGTGATATGATTGTGGACTATGAAGGAAATATATTGTTGTAGTTTTCATTTTTATGATGTAATGTAAGACTTTATGAATATATCTAGTGCTTCCAAGGCTACTAAACCAATCAGTCTTTCGAGATTTGATCTTTCTTGTGATCATGCCAATGTTATGTAATAATGCACCGACCCTGGGTAACTGGGGTCGGGGACTTACATATAAGTCAGATTAGTTAATTTAATATTTAATTCCCACTGTCAGAACAAATATCATGTTTTTATGAAACAATATATATCAAAAGATTGACACTAGTTTGAGTCCAATTTCAAAGTGAAATTAATTCCAACGACCACTATTGGATTAAATGGTAAAGATATATTCTAATTTCACTTTAGAACCAATTAAAAAGATATCTAATCATATAAATAAGTTATATTAAAAAGAGGTTTTGAATTAAAATACAACATTCTTCGTTATTCATTAAAAAATGAAGTCTATCAGAAAAATACCAAAAATTTACACAAAGTAAATTTTGATGTCCTGATTCTAAAGAAGAATTTTATTTGGTCAAAATGATTGTATAATAGTGACGAAAACTATATTTAAAGAGGGTTCTCCATTAAAAGGTAGTTAATCAACCTTTTAAAGAATATTAGAAGATTTATGATTAAAATTGGATTCATTTTCATTTTAAGCCTCTACATTTATTGGAAAAAAGAAAAAATATTTGACAAACATATATAATCATTAATTAGTTATTTCTGTTCATTCATCCCATTAAAAAATCTAGGCATTAACAATTATAATTTTATTATATTATTAGTGTGCAACGTAAGATTTCAAAGAAACTCGTTGTTGGGTATTGGGTACGCCACCGAGAATAGCATTCCCTTTAAAGTAGGATTAACATTTTATTCACAAATATTGATAAACGTTAGAATGTAATATTATTTATTTACCTGGGATGTTACATCCTTCCCCCCTTTTAGGAATTGCGTCCGCGCAATTTTAAAATTGGGCTTGGAAACTTCATTGAAAGTCCCACATCGGAACAAGAGTTAGTAAAACTATCACATTAAAAGAAAGGGAGAGAAGTACAAAGGTCACCCGAGTTAACCCATACCAGGATTACAAGTATGAAAATATATATATGGAAGAAAAAACAAAGGGTCATGTTCTGAGGGAGCGTGATAGTAAACATGTTTTGGAGAAAGTTAACCACCAGAAAATCACAAACTGGTGATGGGTTAAACGGTATTTGATTCCCCAGTAGGAAAAGTTAACAGACAACATTTTGTTTTTAAGTTACTTTCAATTGTGGAATTTATTTATGAGACTAACGAAAACATAAGGAAACATACTTACTTGTCATGATGACTTTCAACTCTTACTAGATTTCTTACATGAACTCATATTTTCTCCAAAAGATGAGTATTTAGGATTACTTGCTCACATTAATAGCGCTATAATCAACATCTAGAGAATCACCTAATCCATAAAAGAAAACTATATATTTCCCATGTCTTTAGACCCTTACCAAAACCAAAACAATTAGAACAAGATCAGATAATCCAGAAAAGGATAACCCTTTATAAAAAGAAAATCTATTCTTATTCTCCAAAATTTGTCCAACAAAACCCAAAGTTCAATGTGGATCATTTGATAAACAATGTTTCCATAAAATTCTTCAAAGTAAACAAAACTAAGATTGAAACCCAAATATTTGAAGGATTTAGTCACATAGTCCTCCAAGGTACAAATTAACATTTATCTCCAAATAACATTAGTTTTCTTAGAGTCTCATATTGAAAAGTAAATAACCTAATCACATATCCTCAATGATAGGTTAATCATTTCCATAGATAACCCAAAACAAACTTACTCTTGATTCCTAAAATCATCTAACTAAAAAGAATTAGTCAAACTAACCAGGGACATTACATAGTCCAGTGGTAGGTGATAAAGACCAGTCACACTTTGGTTGGGGGTTCGATTCCTGTAGCTTTGTCCGACGCAACGGGTTGTCACACGGTCTGCGTGTTGTCCATTTTTCCAAAACCTCATAATTCATAAAACATTCCCCAAAATGATATAAAATCTTTAAAAATATCCATAACATAATTTAACCTTAAGTTTATCTCATGTCATTCATATTCCACCATAACATTTAGTAACCCATAATTACCTCAAAAGTATGGATCATATATACCCTAATGGTTACCTTTATAATTATTACATGAACTTCCACATCGAGTTGGTTCTCTCATTCATGATGCATTAGAGAACTCACGAAGTTTCATATGGTTGATCATGACTCCTGATAGTTGGTTTAGAATAAACAAAATATTTCTCATTGAATCCCCTATCTCATGCAGTCTCTTAATCAGAGAACCACCATAGTTTCCTTCAAACCCATTGTCACTTTGGTGCCTGCAAGATCCATCCATTTACTGAAACCAAAAAGGTCAGTGTGAGTATATCAATAACATCATCATGTACTAAATAGGAAGATAAACACTAAGATATAATTATCCGAGTTATCTCAAACTCATTCCAACATTCAAAAATAACAATGACACTATCTAATATAATAACAATTGTGGATATACACAACTTGTCACTTATGCTTAAACAACACTCTAACCTATAAATTTATTTAAACCGACCTTTGATACCAACTATAAGGCCCTGGCCTTAAACCTTACTTAATATTGAATTAAATGAATAATTCATATTGAGGATCTTTTCAGGTTTAGAGTTTTAGATAATTAAGAAATAACTATTAAATATCAAAAGATTACAAACTAGACACTTCTACTAAGTTTCCAAAAAATAAAAAACTCTTAAAAAGAAACATGTCTAGTTCCATGATTTAGATAGCATGACTTTTGCTTGATCCCATCCTTGACCTTATTACACATTAAGTCCTGTGAAAAACATTTCAAAAAAACCTGGGGTGAGTCTAAAAAGCTCAGTAAGGGATACACAAAGAAGGAAAACTGTTAGTTTTTTCGAAACAACAAGTAAACCATGAGTACTTTACCAAAGTATTACTTTTCAACTTTATGAAGTAGTAAAAACTATTAACTGAATAAAAGATCATTACTTACCCATTTGTAACCAAAAGATTACCATAAACCCATATAAAGAACACATAACATATAAAGGTAACTTGGGACATAAACATACTTAAATGGAATAACCATATGGTCGACTTCCACACATACTTAATGGAATAGCCATATGGCCAACTTCCATACCCAATGCATTGGAGGTTATAACGTAACCACCCATCCTGGTATTCACAAAACCACCCGTTATATGGGTTATCACTTAACCACCAGTCAAATGTCCAAGTAACATTATAAAATCATAACAATTATAAAGGAAAGAAAACATTTCCACATTTCATTCACAATATATCACTTAAATATATTGACATAAAAAATCCATTATCGAAACCATTTTCAATACCAAAACACATAAATGAGTATATGGTATTTTTTTACTTTTAAAAATATAACGGCTTGTTGAGGAAGCCAAAGATCAAATAATACTCGCAGAGGGGGAAAGGTCATTGTCAACATGTACGTTAAAAAGAAACATACTTTTTGTCGTTTAGCAAAATTATTCATATAGAAAAGATTCCTTTCGAATAAAAGTAGAAGTCAAAGGGGTTTATACACCGTATAAAAGAAATTTTTGGATAAAACAAAATATGCCTCAATGAAAGGAGATTGAGACAAAGTCCCTTACAATGTCTGTATCCTTAGATTAAGAATAAATCAATTACATGATTATGTGTGACAAATATGATTACACCAAATATATGTGGATGTTAAGTGTAAAAAAATCCGAGTTCATTCACACAGTCTCTTGGAAAAACCAAACCAATGACATAGATATTTAACTCAATGAAATGATATGGAGTTATGATTTCCCATACAAGTTCGTCTAAATGACGTAAGAATTTATCAATGAGATGATTATGTGTAGAAATATTATATACACACAAATGTTTTTGGAAATTACAACATAGAGATTTCACACAAATTCTTGGAATAATAAAATCAAGAAGTAAAGGTTTAACACAATGAATTGAAAGTGGGATGAGAATTTCCTTTACAGAAATCCGACAGCCTAACGGCGTCACTTTAAAATTCTGAAAATGAGTTGATGATAGAGAAAATGGTATCTCATTACTTGGACATAAAATTTATATCAATAATGATATATAAGAACATATCCCAACATAATAGAATGTGAATTAAAAGACATAACAAAACAAGTCTTTTTAAAAGAGGAGGCTGAAAGGTTCCCTTACCGACTCGGGTACCTTTCAAAATGTACACCCCATGGAAGAAGGGTCATAAAATGAAGATGTAAATACCCATAATTGAAATTATACTACACAAAGAGTATAATAATCTGCAGTACATACACCACTCAAAGTAAACGGTGGAAAACATAGTATAAATGTCACGGAAATAAAAGGGAGATGAAAAATCCCTCACGAAACCTCGGCAGCCTAACGGCGCCACTTAAAACTTTCAAAAATGGATTGATGAGATCAAATAGGGTCCCTCACCATATGAACATAAAAATTACAGTAAGAGAAATATAATATAACATCCCCAAACATAATAATGATGAGCATAAAATAAATGACATAAAAGAGAGTGCTTAAAAAATAAATAGAGAGGTAGGATCCCTTACCTCAAGTCGGACTTGCCTTGTTCGTTTCTTTATATTCCTGAATAATAAACATTGATCAATTTATAACTGCTTAAGGATATCTTTTAAAGATTATTATTTAGTTCATATAACATATTATAATGATATAATAATTGGTTAATAATGTGAGTTTATATCAGATGTTTTTGTCAATGTTTGGTACATGAGTCAAAAATGAACTTGTTCGAAAATGATCGTCCATGCAGTTTTAAGTAAATCATCTCCAGAATATTATTAATGATTTAAATATCATATATATCCAGTAAATATTTATTTTATAATACTCCATAACATTTGGAGATAAAAACATGAAATGCACCGTTCATGGAGACGGTAGGTCGTACGTACGCATGAACACTACTTTCATTTCTTTGTAATATTAGTGGAATTCAAAATAATGGAGAGATATATATTTTTTAATTCCACTATAATATATATGTTATATAGGTCACATATGTTCATTAATTTAATTTTTTATACATTCCATGTATTGCATGAATGAGTCACATCACTTGATGAGCGGTAGTCCACACTTCCTTGTATGAAATTATCTCATTTGCACAACATGAATAGCATAAAAGAATGTTTTAAATATAAAATTAAGAAAAATATAGAAAACATAAATACCATATATGTCATATATAAAATATAGTGACATCATAATGTCCTCCATGAAAGGTGTTAAGAGAAGATTGAACAATCATCGTTTCGTGAGGCAGAAATTCGCCATCCACAGAAACATTATGTTTTTTAACCATTAGAAGAAGGTTTGTGTAAGTGTAGCTCGAATACATCACATAAAAACATCCTAGTATATTTAATATACTGTTTTTGTTACAAAAGAAATGAATAAAAAGAGTTTAGGGGGTTGGAGAATGAAAATAAAACAAAAGAACACAAGGGAAGACATTACCTTTAAATCGGGTAACTCTTTTTTATTTGAGCTCAAAGGCTTCCTTGGGAAGTATTATGCCCAAAGGGGAGGATTAAATGATTAATAGAGGTATTTTGAGAGATGAAATGGGAAGGTGTTGGCTGGGAAAAAGTCTTGAGAGGTGTGGGTAAGGTGGTAGAGGTGGGGGCCTTTTATAACGGGAGAGGAGGGGAACTCTTAGAATGTTATAAAAGGTTACTTTATTATAAAATGATTTTCAGATTTTAAAGGTCCCAGAATTATATATTTCCATGATAAGGTGATAAGAGTTCGAAATAAACCTGTATAATAGGTTTTTTACAAGTTTAGGTCTTAGATTTTACATTATCGTTTCATTTTATTTAAATCGTTCATTTATGAGGTAATCACTACATCATCACGATGTCATAAATAAATTAATTTATTTAATGTCTAAAAATTATAAAATAAATATCATGATGTAGGAAATATTTTTATATTTATAATGAATATTTATAGTCAAAAATATGACTTGTATTAACCCATGTAATAATTTTTTTAGTAAAATAACACATGTTTGTGACATTTTAATTTTTACTTTAACAAAAAGGTTATTAATTTCATTTTCCTATCAAAGTGGCTCAATGGGGTCCCCAAGTGGACCCATGGATTGTCTTGGTCGGGAATGATATATCCAATAAGTGTAGGACATGTTTCATGGTCATTTCATATTATTAAAACATTATTTTTACCTTAAACTACACTAATTACCAATAATCGCGATTAAAAACATAAAAGCTACCATTCACCAAGAAATTATTTTAATCCAATTGAACCACATTTTACATCTTAATGAAAACTATTAATGTTTTATTTTTGAAATTCAAAACACAGAGGTGGTAAATTTTCATTTAAACGAAAAATCAGCTTCTTAAGTACCACTTAGTGGTTTCACAATTAATCAAAATTTAAAGTTTTTCAGAAAAATTCCAAAATGTCACCCTAAGATATATTTGATATTCCGAATTCAAAAATGATTTCTATTTTAAAAAATTCAAAAAATATAAGTTACATTAATTAATTTAATAATTAATTCTCCCTATCAGAATAAATAGCGTGTTTTTATGAAACAATATATATCAAAAGATTGACACTAGTTTAAGGCCAACTTCAAAGTGAAATTAATTCCAACGACCACTATTGGGTTAAATGGTAAAAATATATTCTAATTTCACATTAAAAACAATTAAAAATATAATCTAATAATATAAATAAATTATATTAAGAAGAGGTTTTGAATTAAAATACAACTTTTTTCACTATTCATTAAAAAATGAACTTTATCGGAAAAATACCCAAAAATTACACAAAGTTAATTTTGATGTCCAGATTCTAAAGAAGAATTTTTTTGGTACAAATGAATGTATATAAGTGACCAAAAAAATATTTAAATAGGTTTCACCATCAAAATGCGGTTAATCGACCTTTTAAAGAATATTAGAAGATTTATGCTTAAAATTGGATTCATTCGCATTTTAAGCCTTTAAAATTTATTGGAAAAAAGTAAATATATTTGACAAACATATATAATCATTTTGAAGTTATTTTTGTTCATTCCTGCCATTACAACTTCTAGGTGTTAACTATTATAATATTATTATATTATTAGTGTGCAACGTATGATTTCAAAGAAACTCATTGTTGCATACTGTGTACGCCATCGAGCATAACATTCCCTTTAAAGTAGTATTAACATTTTATTCACAAATACTGATAAAAATTAGAATTTAATATTATTTATTTACCTTGTATGTTACATGAATGTTGATTAATGGATGGTTGGGAGAGACTTAGAGAAGGAAAAATTAGACATATTTGGAAGATAGTACATTATGAGAGGTAATGAATCAAAAAAATATGGAGGAGATAAAAGATTATATTGAAATTTGGTATAAATAAAAAACCATTAAATCATTTATATATGAAAAAATATTTTATCATTTACAATGTATAAAAAATGAATAATTAGGTAACAATCTCGATGAGTTCTGATAAAGTTTGACTTCAATGGAATTCATAATCAACAATAAAGGTAATGTGATAACTATTGAAATGTTACTAGAAGACCCATTACATAGCCTGATGGATAATTGGAAAGAGGCCTTTGATTTTATTTAATAATTAAATGAGGCTTCAGCCCCAAAATTTTAAAAAAATGTAAGAAGACGAAATAAAAATTACTTCTATTGGGTTCATTAAATTATTTGTATGAAAATATCATCACTACATTACCATTTGGAAAAGAAAATTTGAATATGTATGATGTGATTTTATTATTTATGAAAAATGAAACTCAAACAAAGAATGATGATGGTGAATCTTTGGTTTATAGTGGAATTCATATTTTGAAAAATAACACATGGTAATTCGAGAGGTCTATCAAATATAAGATGAAAAGTCGTGTTATTATTTTTTGAAAAGGAGTGTCATGTGTAGAGAAATTGTATATTGTAAAAGTGGGTTCCCTAGAACCAAATTAAATAGTAATTTATTGTTATTATATCATGTATATAGTGAGTTATTCATGATGTATTATTACCATAAAAGTGTTGATATCCCTTTTCATCTATTTAAATGGGAATTTCTTTTGATTATTTACCATATCAACAGTGGATGGTAGTTCCTATAATAATGATAACCATTATATACCATGAAAATAATAATAAACATATATATATTAGTTCAAAAACATCATTCTGATAAGAAACAGTTGATGTGCAACCATTATGTACTAAGGGATCATAATCACTGAGACTTCCTCCCATTGAGTTTTCCCTTTGTGATCTCAAGTAGATGAGATCATTATGATTGACTAACCAATAGGAACAAAATCTATTTTAGGGGTCATTTGAAGTTCTTATCTTGTAAAATGTTTTAGAGTATCATGATTTGAGATTATTATCAGTGTATAGTAATTGATTTTGTATTTTGATTCATGTTTGATACCTTGAAATTTATGTAATTTTTAGTTATCTTGCATTTGGTCGACCATTTGTGGTATGACATTGATTGAATAGTCAAGATAAAGTTTTCCAATTCCAAAGGAAAATCATATCTCATTCCTAGTTGAGAAGGATGGTGGTACCTTCACACAATCCATGGAAAATGTAGAATACAGTAAGTACATCTAGTATGGTCACCAAATAATTAATAATAAAGGATGATGACCCAATGTTTTCAGCTTGTATTATGAGTTATTAGGAGACAAAGATATTATATTACACAGTGCATGTTCATAAGATTTTTTCATTTCTATGAATAAACATAATCCACTTGGGATGCTTGATGGGTTTTAGACTCTTCTTCTAGTCTATTATTAGTACTCAACTCCATTGAGATAAGAACCTAGAGGGTCACATGCCAATAAAATTAAATACTCTGACTTCTTGAAGGTGAATATGATTTGATGACATTGTGGGAGCCACAATGTTGTTTAGGTTATGTCTGGTTATGATCGATCACCCAAAAATAAATTAATTCAATATTATTAATGTTTATAATAATAAATTTTTTCTTTACATACTCACTTCAATCACAAGTAATTATGTAAAAACAAAATAAATTGAATGAACATTATTATTTAGAGTTAGTTATGTAAATAATAAGAGAAACAGGTTCAGTTAATGAATCTAATTTTATCATGTAACATATATTTTATATTATAATTATTTGATTAATTTTATATGATGATAATGACTTAATTACTAGGTCATTTATTGTCATTAAAGACTTATATAGAATGTTTATGTTACCTAGGGGCATATTTGTGATTTATAAGACTTTGATCCAACCTATATAAGACATGATAATCCAAAATTAATGGTAATATTAATTCCCATATATCATATATCCTAACAAAATCTATCTTCCCTCTAGGATTCTATGGTATGAAATAAGTGATCCAAGCACCCCTGTCAATGTTCTGCATCCCATATAAAAAGTACAGAGATCAGTTGATCGAAAGGACCTCAAAAGAAACTTTTATTCTCTACTCTACCTCACAAAAAAATATTTATGTATTAATAGTATTTTAAAGAACAGGGGTATGATCTAGAGGTTTATAAGTTTATTTCCTTTGAGCGACGATCTCCTACAGAATGCGAAATGTGATGATAATGGTAATCATAAGTGGTACAGTTTCGATTTAATTTTTAATTTTTAATTCTTAATGAATAATTAAATTTAACATAATCCATAGATGAATCTGGGTTTGGTTGTACCATAATTGATGTTTTGAAGAAAGTGATTCACTAAAAATTTTAATACATAATTTTTGTATGCTTCTGCAAAACTAGGGTTCCCTAAAAAGTTTATCGATGTGAGGGGTACAATAAATTAATTCGAATAAAAAACTAAATATTCATTTATTTATGAATAATGATTCCCCATAGTTCCACTTCTATAAATTTTGGGTAGATCATAAATTAGAAGAGTGTGTTATTATAAACATTATATTGAAAAAATATTTGTTCGAGCATAAAAATAAGGACCTATATATATATATATATATTTCCATTGTAGATTTATCACACTGATGACCAAGGACATTGGATTAAAATTGATTTTCAGAACCCTTCCATTACAAGATTTATCCAGTTGATCATTAATACTAGAGATGTCTGAATCAATATGAAAATTATTTCATAAAACCCATTTCATATATATATTCAAACACACACACACATACACATACTCTCACAATATATATATATAGTAATTATTTATGAGGATAACTCATATATATATATAATATAAAAATATATGTTTCATATATAAATATAGGCATGGGGATGGGGAGTTAGTTCAATGATACAACATGATTTTTCTCAAACTTATATAGGGTTTTGAAAAGGTTAAAAATAATATAAAAAAATTAGCGGTAGTGGGGGAACCGAACCATGGGTGAAAATCATGTGGTCCCCTTTTTATGGTGGAAGGTGGTTCCACACAGCTTTATTAAAAATTAATTAATTTTTACATTATTTCAATGGTGATCATCCCATATTTTAGGATCAATAACCAAATTTTGGGAAGTGGTTGAAGAAAGTAATATATTTAAAACAAATACATTTTTTATATATGTGGTTACCCATATCGGGTTCCACACTATATACCCTCATGAATGGTGTACATGTGTGCATGCACCATAGACCTGGCACTCTTACCAGGTCGTTCCAACCTAGGGTAGGCCAGATTGGGTTTTACCTATCCCATTATACACTTTTTGGTATTTCACTGTGATCTAAAACACTTCATGGGTGATTAGTAATACTTTAGATTCCTGAATAAATTAGTAGAAATTGTAAAATATTTTTTAAAAAAATTATTATTTCACTAAATAATTATTGGACAGTTTGAAAAGTGTTGTTGTGAATTAAAATAAAATAAATCTTATTTTAATTCATCATAAATACTCTTAAGTTGAAGGAATCAAAATTTTAATTTAAATACATTAGTTTACTATGTTTAACTGATCATGAACCATAACTGACCAATGCATATCTGATATTTAATTATTTTATTATTGAAATGAAATGTTTGTAATAATTATTTAATAAATGATGATTTGGGTTTCACCTTTTTGATCATTTTATGTATAAGTTACTATGAACCTATAAAAAAATTATTTATCTGTATTATACATTCCCAAGATCCCCTTGCATGTGTGTAAGAATAGTGGTATAATTATAAGGGTGGTAAGTGGTGATAATCACACTATGTTTTGGTGATGTACCAGATAGGGTTTTGAAACACTGAATGGGTGAGCAATTTAACTCGAGTCACATGTTTTGGGGCACGATGAGTTACCCCTATGGACTAGTTTGATCCATTATTCTCTCAATAGATCAATAATTTGTAATGTATCATGATTACATAATTCAATTTAATTTATTCATGGTCTATTATGTTATTTATGTATATGTTTTATGTGCAATCACATAAATAAGAAGTGATCATGTGTATATAAAATGAACATTCATGGTGATTTTTTTTAAAAAAAATTAAGATGTTTGTTTGGTCACATAGAATAAGAAAGTTAAAATAGAAATGTCTAATATTCACCAAGAATAAAAAAAGGCCTCAAAAAAATGTTTAGTCGCAATTCCAACAAACACTTGATTTGGAAAAACAATGATTGTAAGTGGAACTCATAAATCCAAGTTGAGGGGTCCCTTTAATATTGGAGCTTCCTTATTAAAAGAAAGGTTTAACTTATGTAAATTTGGTATTATATAAATATCAATAAATATCTTATAGCCACTTTTGAAGTAAACTGTTGAGAAATACAAGGTTATCCTTTATAAGAGATGCGACTCAACTAAATTGTTCATGGATCAATGATTTAATGTAGTTTACTAGAGGAAATACTACCTAAATTCTCTTTTATTTGTAAAGAATCCATGGATTTGAATATAAGGATAGGTTTTAAAGATCCTTTCCACTATAATAATCATGAAACTAATTATTCTGAATCTAATAGTTGAGGGATGCTATAATTCTATAAAATATTGGGAGAAATTTAAGATAATAAAATGATTAATTTATACTAACGAGTAATGATGATAAAATAATAATCATATTAATTTTTAATTTTGTAGAATAATGGCTATAAATACAACATAGACTCTATGACATATTTTTGACATAAAAAACATCCTAATAGGTACGAATTTTAATGTGCATCATAGTAACATGTAAAAAGTACTATGATGTTAAATAAAATTCTATATACTAGAGTCCCCACTACCTATTATCCACCTCATGAAAATGAGGGTTAAAATTAATCTTATATGAAACACATGTATTACTCAATTGATGTTGACATCATAATTTTGTCATCAATTTTCAATAAGTTATGGAAAAAGAAACATAGTAAATGGATTATTTCACATGGTTTCCCATCAATGAAAACTCTTGGAGTATAATGTGAATTGATAAATGAATGATATGATGATTACAATAAACAAGTTTAATTTCAAATATTCATCATGATATTTATGTACAACTACTTATAGTATCCTTATCACGGAATTAATATTGTTGTGTTCAAGATTTGAAAATGACCAATATGGTGAAAACACTTTATTTCGTTCTAGGTAAGGTAAGCACATTACAGATTAAATCACGTTTAAAATGTAGTTATTATGGTGAAAATTTTGAAATAAATGTTAAAAAAATCAATGGAATGTATGACATCTAAGGCACCTTCACAACATCCTACATGGAAAGGATGAAAATCAAAATACATGAGAATATTTAATTCGTATGTCATAAGATAAGTCTATGTATGATTAAATGTAATGAATTGAAGAAGATGCTAGAAGAGGATTACATATTGTGTACATTCATCATAGTTTGTGAGGTTTCGATTTTACTTCTTGAGTATTCGATACTGAATATTTTTCACAAATTTTCATCCAAATAGAATAACTATGTAAAAATAGAAGTATTACAAGAAATAAGGTGAATTTTACATGAGACTAAGAAAGGTTTATTCCTTAGTTTTTGGTGGGAAGTAGAAAACATCTACATTCTATGATTAATTATTTTTTATGAAATTTTATTCAGTTTTACTGACACATTTATCTAACATTTCCATTACAAAAATTAAGTAATTATTGTATAAAAGAATGAATGTTGGTTGTGTCACCTCATACTATACTAATATTTTTGTAATTATTAATTCATAATAAATAAATTATTTATATAAAATATTTAACTTAAAACCCAATTTTTGGAAAGATTAATCTTTTTATATTAAAATTGAATTTAGTTTTCAAAGACATACCTTTTATGGTCTTAATACTATTTTAAAATAAAAAACAAATGAATTATATAGAAAATTACTTATCTAGTGTTGGATAAAAAACATATAAAAATAATGGTATGCAACAAATATTTTGAAATAAGTTCATCTAAGAGAGATTACACTGTTCTTTGCAGAAGCAATAGTTAAATTCTTATACATCCTGAGATTATTTTATGATTTTTATGGAATTTTAATGTCATTTAATGACTATTTATGGTTAGAAAATATGATTTAATTCATGATCATCACTCGAAAAATGTCTTCACAAAGTATTAATAGATCATGAAAATGTTTCATGGAGAAATTTATAAGAGCACATTTTATTTTACATAAAAAATTCATGATTTTAGTAAAATAGAGCATCAATGGTGGTATTTTATAAGAATTGATAAATCCACCACTATCACATGAAAAATTATTAAAAAATATTTTTGTTAACCCAACACCATATTCAATATAAAATGATAAAATGGATATAATATGAATGCAATCGATCATGTCATACTCCATCTGTTTGGATGAAAAGATTTTGTTACGTCTAAGAAAATAAAAAACATTCTTCAAGAATAACATAATGTTTATATAAGGTAATCATCTGAAATGTTTCATTGTATATTACACAAATTCCTATGTTATTAAATTCATATTCATGTAATATATTACATTTCTATAAATTGGTGTATATATCTATTTGAGAATGTGGGAGATAAATAGACTTGAGAAAAGTCACGTCTTTAGATGCGCAAGAAGATTGAATAGGAAGTAGTTCTAAAAGAGCGTATGGAAAATGAATGTTCTAGAGACGCATAATATGCTGGAAGATTAAAAACACAGTTTTTTTTTATATTCACAATGATGGTTGATACATTCTTCCTTGAGAATAATAAATTCTACAAGGAAGTAGTAAATGGAAATCAACAATGATTGACATCATTATATGAATCCAGGAAAATGGAATCCATTAACTAAAATCATGTTAAAATTTTCTTAGTTTATCTAATTGATATAATGTTGTTGGTGTGTATTCAAGAGAAACTATTCATTTCTGGTACATTATTGTTACATATATGGATCGATTTGTTATACAAAAGCAACATACATAAATCTATTTTAATTATAATTGTCATAAATATTTTCTTTTTATCGTCATATTGGCCATTTGAGGTCAAGACAACCAATCATAGAAAGTGTCTCTATGAAACAAAGGTCAGTGTCAACATATAATTCCAACATGTAATGAAATTTATTGATATTATTTTTTGGAATAATGGAAACAATGTGTTCATATAATGTTAAATTGGAAAAAATTATGCTATTTTTCTATAGGAGGTTTGTAGGGGTGCCACATTTTCCTACTAATATATGTTGATGACATGTGGAAAATAACTATTAGTCTTAATATTAGTTAAGAATATGTTGAAAGATAATCTCTAAATAATTCATTAATGTAACAACCCTTATTATATGGTAAAATAAAAACTATGGTTTATATATATATGTTACCTGGTGAAAGTCAATTTACAAATACATATAATTTATTGGAAAATAAAATTTAGAACAATTCATGAGATAGTTCGTGCCAATTTGACATGACATAAATCTCTCTAAGAATA
Organism: Viscum album; assembly: GCA_963277665.1. Taxonomy (NCBI): domain Eukaryota; kingdom Viridiplantae; phylum Streptophyta; class Magnoliopsida; order Santalales; family Viscaceae; genus Viscum; species Viscum album. The sequence goes on along the minus strand of OY728139.1, from coordinate 336,901,149 downwards.
CATGTATGATGTATAGTACGAGACTAAATGGTGAGTATAATTCCATATGCATTTGTGATGGGTCTATATCATATTCCATGATATGTACTATAGGTTTTCAACATATACTTTATAGTAGAAAAATATCAGTTAAATCTATTAGAACTACATGAGAAGCAATCAAAATTATCAAATTGTACTTTAGGAGGATAAAATTATATGTAACTAGTAATTGGAGAGAAAGGGGGACTAGTTGTAAGGGGAAACCAACTAGCATTACTATGGATCAAACTGATCTAATATAGATATTAAGATAGTGTAATGAACAAGATAATATCAGTGAAAAAAAGGTATTCATAAATACAAATACTAAACTCATTATTGTTTTTGATGCAATTAAAGAAGATGTAAATGTTTTCATTTAATTGTTTCCCAGTTCTTCGAATAAAACCTAGTAAGTGAATTATTACCATAATTATGATAATATTTCTATAATTTTACTTAAAAAATTTGATATTTATAAAGAGGAAAAGAGGAATATATTTAGGGATATAATCACTTGAGGAGACTTTCCCAGGGATGTGATGTCATAAATAGTAATATATCCATGTATAGAAATTTGGTGGGGACAATTAACATATCCATAACTCAGTAGAAGAATGATCTTATGATTTGAGAGATAATAGGATGACTATTAAAAACTTTTCCCTAGTAAAAGTTGGAGTGTTGTAAAATTGGGTTCCCTATACCCAACAAGAATATTATTTCTCAATTACCATATCCTGTATAAAATGAGTTATGCATGATTTATCCATACCATAATAGTGTTGCTATTATCATGTACACTACGTAAATTGTAATATAATTAGATTATATGTCATATAAACATGTTATATAAGCTCCCATGAAATATTGAAAACCTATAAATACCATGATAGTAATATTAATATTATGTTTTATGATCAAGATATATCACGTATTCAATACACATATGATGTTTGAACATCATGTTTTGAGATATCATAAGAATTGATACTTCTTCTTAGGAAGGTCGTACATAGTTATCTTGAGTAGATGAGATAATAAGGACTGAACCACAAACAAGAACACCACATGTGTCAGGTGTCATTAGTAGTTATTATTTGATAACACCTACACTAGTATATAGAATTTATATTAATATCATGTTATACTATTTTATTATGTATTTTTATGAAATAACAAAACCATGACATTTATATAATGATGAAGTATCTTGCACTGGGTGAGCCATTGGTTATATGAAATTGATTGAAAAATTAAGATATAATTTTCTGCTATATATAATATGTGACATCTGAGGCATAATTTATAATGATGGATGTACGTTCACTAAATATATATCCATGGTAGAATAATTCATGTCCATCTAGAAAGGTCAAAATATAATAAATCAAGAAAGGATGATGAGAAAAACTGTGCATCCTTCTTTATGATATATAATGAGGCATGGAAATTCTATTATAGTGGGTGTTCATATGAGGGTTTCATTAGTATGACTAATCTTTATCTCCTTGGGGCCTTGATGGGTTATAATTCTTCACTCTTGGTTGGTGGTTAGTGCTCCCTACTATTGAGATAAGAGACTACAGGGTCACACTCTAAGTGTATTCAAGTGTCTAGGCTATTCTATGAGAATTTGTGTTAATAATATGGTGGGCCCCGCACATGGATCAGGTTATAACTGTTTTTGATCAATTTCTAGGAAATAAATAGATACAATTTTATTCATGTTTAGAATAATAATTATTTAATTTATTTACTCACTATATGCACATGTAATTAAGTGAATATAGAATAAATATTTTCTCGGCCAATATTATTATTCAAGGTTCATTAAGTATTTAATGGGATAAGAGAGTTAATTTAATGAAAAAAAATTATCATGTAAAATTTACTTAGTTTTTAATGTATATGAGAAAATTAAAATGACTTTTATTAAATCTTTACTGAGTCATTTAGTGTAATATTGGGCATATAATGAAGGTTTATGATACCTGGGTGATTATTTGAAATTTCAATGACATTAAACCTACATTTATAAGACTTTAATGCCAACATTACTGTAATATTCATTCCAAAAATTTTGAGAGCCACTCTTTTCTTCCATGATTCTATACTAATAAATAAGAGATTCAAATACCCTAATCCATGTTCTTCTTCTCGAATATATTGTACGGTGCTCAGGTAATCGTAAATACAGAAAAAGTGACATAAAGTTTATTCCATATTACTCATAAACCAAATATCAATGTTCTAATAAACTCTTGATGCATTTTTGGATAATATATAGGGTTTTAGGTTTTGTTCTATTTTGTGGTGATCCCTCATAGTTATAGAAACATTATACTAATCAAAATAAGAAAATGGACAGTATTGATTTAGTTTTTCATTGTGAATTGTTGATGATTAATTATATGGAACATCATCTATTGATACATCTAGATTGGGGTATTCAAAAAATTATGTTTATAAACAAATAAATCCCATAAATTTTTTATATAAAAATTTTCATTCATTCGAACATTCATATTTTACTTCACTATAATTCCTTGAAAAACAATAAAGTAGAAATGATTATCCGGGAAGGGAAAATATTATGGGTTACTATAGAAGCATTGTAGTAGGGCACTATAGAGGTACTATAGTTTCCCGGGTACTGTAGAAGTAATATAAACCATTGGGCTCTTTGGGCCAAAAAATTGTCTTTCAAGCCTTGTATTCAGGCCACATGGCCTTGGGACATTGGGCTATGTAATGGTTCCCCCTCTACCGAGACCAAAACATGGTCTTTTATTTAATAATAAAATTAGGTTTCAACCTCGACGTTTTAAAAAAGTTATTGTGGATCATTTATATACTATAAATGTGTAATTGACCCTGTATCTTTATACCATATTACACTGAAGATATAATTATTTTCTTCACATTAATAAGAATACTTTTGTAGATTGTAGATGATAAATAGAAATTATATGGGGGAAATTGTTTTTTTATATTTGTATCATTACAAATGAAGGATGAATATTGGTGTTTAGAGATGTGTGATATGTTCTAGACATGGGATATAACATTTTATCTATTTTTCTTCTTGATAATGAAGGATTTAAGAGTTAATTTTTAATGGGATATGGAATTTTTCTAATTGGTCAATGGTATATGTGTGATTATAATGGTAGACATGGTTTTTAGAACTGATGTAATGGTTTTTTTGATGAAGTCATGAATGATTTTTAAAATAAAGATTCACAAATTCATGTCAATGATGGTCATCCTGCATGATTTAAAACACATACACTATGGTGGTAACGGTTTAGAAGCTAAAAAATTTTGGGTCAGGTATTTTGGGTCACACACCTAATTATTTTCATTTAGATACATCCAATAGTGAATAAAAAATTAAAGATGAAGATTCAGATGCTGGAAAAGTAGTTTTACATGACGAAATTGATATTGTATTCTTGGGATATATTGATCTAGGGATGTGTTAATTTCTATAAGTGGTCTATATTTTATAGAGATCGCTATTATGGGGGAGCTAAATTTTACACATTCTGATATTTTTTAGTAGGACAATGTGGGTAAATGTATGATGCATACTTCAACAATTTGATTTCTTTTATATAGGGAGGTATTTTTTTTTCTATCATAATTTATAGAGGGAATCCAAGACATTTCTATAGACAATTTTTATTTTTGAAATAGAAACCAATTTCTATTTCAACATGTATTTTTGGATGTGATGTCAATATTTGACAAGATATAGACTGATATTATTAGGAATAACCACATTTTTTTAGAGATGTAAATTTAATTAATGGTGACATTTTTTATACATTAATAGATGCATTTTTTTCAACACTAATGGATATATGTTTTCATCATCAATTGATTTAAAATAGGCTTTTGGTTGAATTAATTAGAAATGTAATTGTGGTATTTGTACAAGGAAGTACTAAAATTACTCATTAGTGATGATTTTAAGAACACGTGGAGAGAAATGAATTCAGTTAGTAGAGAGAAGTGGTCTAAGTGAACTGGGTCAAACATGGCTTGAGTGGAAAATGGTGAACAATTAGTGAGGCCAATCGAAGTAAAAAATGGTTCAACAATAATTCCAATAAATTCAATCTCCAAGGGTGTGATGTTTTATCATATTAGGGTACTAATTTGCCCCAAGATTATTTCTAAAGGAGCAGTAAAAGTGTTTAGGGGTGTGGTTTCCACATAGGGTTTTCTACACTGTACTTGTAATTCATGTTCAGGAATGGACTTGAATTATATAATCATTTATTATTAGTGGAATTTATGAGGTTTCACAATGATTTTTTATCCTCCACATTATATTATTTTCCGTCATTAAAATATATATATTTGTGTTTTTATTCTACTTAAATTGACATTTACATTGGAAATAATCACAATGTATTTTTAATTTTTTAATTTTTCTGGGACTCATCATGTTATTTCACCAATACTTATTATATAAAATTCATGATCTCAATTTATATAACATTTTTTCATCATATGATCACTCACCCATTCCTAGTACTCCTACATTATACTTATATAGGTCAGCATCCCCACAACATAGTATCACTATGTAGTCTATTTCATAAAATGTTATCTCTTACACACAAAAAGTCCACAATATCTTTTTTATCCTCACATATAAAACACCTCCATGAAATCAATCTCTCCTACATGAATCTCTCGCATAAATTCCATCTTCTCCAAGTGTCACCCTCTCCTGAAGCATATGTTGTGAGTTTCATTTTCATGGATGTCTACCCACAATAACCAATAACACTTGGGCACATATTTTCTTCAAATAACCCAGAATATGAAATCAAATAAGTAGCTTTATATTTCTTGTCTTATTAATAAATAATTCAATAAAAATGAAGAATATTTATTAAAAATAATTCAAAAAAAATAATTACCAAATTTTTTCTCACCACCAAGTCAACAACACTATTACAAAAAATAAATGGTAATTATAACATTCTAGAAAAAAAAATTCCCATTTATGAAATATATTATAAAAAAAATAAAAAATGGATATAGCACCATTGTAAACAATAAAAAACATCTTATCCAAATTTGAATACATTCAAGAAGAAAGAGTTCATCATTTAGTAGGTTTAACCTAAGAAATAGACTAAAAATAGTAAATGGACATGGATAATTTATGTTGTTTACTCAATTTTCCTATGTACATGTTGAAGTTTAGCTAGTTATATCAATAAAAGTCCAACAACACACATTGATGACTATGAGAGATCCATGAAAGACATGCAAAAAGTGTATATATGGTAGAAGTTGTAGTAGTAAATCTAGTGAAACAACTCATAGAGAAAGTAAAAAATATATCATGGTAACACATAAGATTTATGTTAATCAATGGATAGGGTTCCAGTAGTAATATAGGTGAATTACAATGTATCATAGAGTAAATAAAAATACCCAAAAACAATTTCAATAAAAACCCCATTTTATTTTATAATCACACAAATGAATTAAATATTAAAAAACCATCTCTTTTTAGAAAAAATAAAAAACATAAAAACGAAATATCCATACATCACCTATAATGTCTATTAAATTTTGAAATAATGATAAGAAACATATGATAATTAAAAAACCAATATCAAGTAGTTCTAGAAAAACTATACACTTGTTATGTAAAAAATGTGAATTAGTGTGATTCGTAAATTACCTCAACAATTCCATATATTTATAATAATAAAAATTATTATAAATAATAAAACTAAAAATATAAAGGAATAAATTAACTCACCTTCACACATTTGTTTTCCCACTTCACATAACTATAATCCTTGCTGATCACATTTTAACAAGAGGTTCTCGAGACAATTCTAGTGCCTATAGAATACTAAAAACCCAAGAGTATCCATACATAAATTTAAAAATGGGAAAAAATATAAAAGGAATAAAAATAAACTAAAATTGAGTATATTAATTTGAAAAAAACATTATAAAATAAAACATGAATTAAAATAATGAAAGAAAAATAGACTTAGTCTAATCTAAAAAGCTTTTGGTGAATAAACCATTCAACCCATATAAATCTAACATTGACCTATAAACTCCTACCTAATTAGAGAAAACTACTTGAAAATACAATAGTGGGGGAAAAAAATACTAACTAACACTATTTTAACCCAATAAAACCCCAATACTAAAGGTAATCTAATAATCACATGTGAAAAAACTAGAAATAAATAGTATCCTCCTGTTGATGTATGAAAACCCCTTAAATCTTGTGAAATAATAATAGTATTTTTCTAATTCCTAATAGACCATAATATTTTGGTAAACAGATCAATCAAAACTATCATAAATCATGGAAGAAAACTAAAAAAATACTTATGAAAATGCTTCTAAAAATATAACATAGGATGTTACTATTTTGACACCTAGTTTTCTCTCAAGAAAACAATCTCTTATAGGGTGTAAAATAACAGTTAGAGCTAAACTATCAACTATACCCTAATACACATTAGATGAATCAAACATAAAAGACCAATAAAATAGGTGACTTCCACCAAAAACTAAAAATCATTGAAAATCTAATGTTGTTCCAACGATTTATGGACAAACTCTAACCATGAGTAGCACCGACAATATAAGGGTATCCTGTTACTGACCAACAATTCTAATCCAATTCTATCTTCCTTATGATGTCTAGTTACAATTGATTATCTTTAGAGTTATCCTAATAGAATAGACATGACTTTTTGTATTCACTAAGACTATAAACATGACACTATCACTCTGAAAACATCACATGCCCATCCACCAACTCTTAACAGATCAAAAAATAAAGTCAATAATCCTACAAAAAACATAATTATTAAACTATAAGTGGTAAAATCTCGATCCAGACATAATAAAAATAAAAAATAGATAATTCTATTTGGAATACCATTCCACATGATATTGAGAATCCATTAACCCCATTATCATTATGAAAATTAGTTACAAGTTTTCCTTTAAGAATGACCTAACAGAATCTAATTCCGAAAGGAACTCTCTATAATTAATTTTCAAAAACCTGGAAGAAACTATGTTCAGAAAAATTACTATATTAAGTCAAATAAATATCACATCAACCCTTTCCACTCCATAAAATAAGATATATACAAGGAACATATGTAAATATAAATAATTAAAGAACAATTTAATTTTTCATGGTTCAAACTGATTGACCTATGTCCCCTGATGTAACATTATAAAATTTATTTTATCTATAAGAAATATTAAAAATTATAAAATTAATAATTCACTTATATTATTATATTAAAAGTAATTTCATGCATTTTGACATATATCATAGTTTTCCCACCATCCTATTTAAATAGATTATCATCAAGTCATTCAGCTGCACTAACCTCTAGGAAGTGAAGGATTTCATTTGTATAGATGTTACCACCATTGATCTCAATTAAAAACATTTGGTGTTACTTCCACCTATAATAAATAAGAAAAAATGTCACAACATAAAAAAATAACTATATTCTATAAGTACAAGTTTAAACATCTAGAATAACATCACCTTATGATGCATACAATGAAAGAATCCCCTCCTGAACATCCTAGTTCTAGAAATCTATTTTTCGAATACTAAAATAAAGTACCACATTTCATCCATAACTCTAATATGTTACAGATATAACAGAACCACTCCTTCTGGTCAATTAAATTCATTCAATTTATTTCTTTCTCATTAATTATTTAAAATTTCCAATATGAAGACTAATTCAATGTGAAATACAAAATCAATTTGAATATCTGTTCTGTGCAATTCTTCCCCCATCAACTTATATTCACCCAACTCCTATAGAGGATTGATGTTACTTCAATAATTCCATACCAAAACCCTCCTTAAACATATTCATTTGATTATACTTAATATATTTCATTCATAACTCTAACTCACCATCATTCATCATCTACCAAATATAATTGTACTTTATATCTAGTTTATTAGTTCTTGAATGAAATAATTGACTCTTAGACAAAAGATTTCCACTATAGATTTCAAATTAGAGAAATCCTTTCTCCAAACTACAAAAAATTCCTTCCTCTAAATGTCTTAACTATACCATTTCATTACTTTATTCCCTTATAGAAACTTACACTTCAACTATTGTTGAAAGTGAAATCACTAGTTATATCATGGGCGTCTAACTATCCATGGTCCCGGTATAAATTTGATAATATCTACGTTTTCACTTATCTAAATTGAAATCCCCAATATAGTTAGGGTCAACAATCCCATGTAATAGATCATCATATATGATGAAATATTCATTCCTTCAATTCCTTTACGGTATCAAATAATCCAATTTAATACTTCCCAATATATCATTCCTAGATTTTCAATTCACCATCTTTCAACTACCACTCCATGAGAATCATCTAGATGAGTGAATACCAAATAATACATGAAAATTTGGAATATCGATTCATACATAACATTCAAAAAGAACTAATTTTTTATTGCATTCGCTGTGTTTTCTCCATTGAGTGTTTAAAGAGACTAGTGAGAAGAGTGGAAAACAATTTTCATCTCCTCATTTAAAATCATTCAATGAACTTCTAGATGTAATACCTTTTTGATAAAAACATGATTTTGGTTTTCTTATCGTGTTCAATACTCGAAAATAAGATCTACATTTCATTACCAAGATCTTTGAACTAAAACTTCACAAAAAATTCCTCATTCAACATATGAATTATCAAAATATTCATACCTACACATATCATATCATACACATAAAATAGTAATATTACAAAGTCATTTCCATTGAACTTCTTTCAGTTTCAACAATGATTAGTGTTACTATATGTGAAACCTTTCACTTCTATGAAGGAAGAAACTTCAAATTCCAAAATCTTGGTGATTTTTTCATTAAATAACCCTAACCTAGTAGCCCAAACTCAGTGTTTACTTTATTACAATGAGACTAGATTCAAGAAATCGTATACTAAAGGAAAAATAGTTCATTAGTCTTAATAAACTTGATACATACTTTAATATCACATTATATTTGAAAAATCTAAATACAACATAGTATTTTCATGGATAATTAAATTATACCATTTTGTATATCCCTACATATCAATCATAATAAGGATCATGGTATCCTAGGGAAGGGAAACATAAGAAAGGGGTTCTCTCATATGAATAATAATGGTATGAGTACAATGGAATATATACTAAATACTTAATTAATAATCAATACTACATGGTAAAAAAATACAAAAATATTCTATTTAATTAATAACTTGAGCATGATGAATAATATGGAAGAAATAAATAATTTTCAAATAATTACATATAAATAATTACTGGATCTTGAAACAAATCTATAAATATCATAACATGAAAAATAATCATGTGGAAATTGATAATAAAATATCATATTTATGTAGTGAATAATTTCATACATCATAACCATACCATCAAATCATTACTGGAAAGATGGGTTATTCCCATATAACTTTACACACTGTACTGTTTTCCATGGGGATAGATTGAATATAGTCTGTCTATACCTACTGTTGATTTAATAAATTTTGTATATTAGTCAATTATAATTGTTTCTAATGAGTTTTTGGGATATATCAGAAAATATTTCACCCCTAAATTTCTTCCCCCCTTCACACATCAGGACACAACCTCCCCCCTGTAGGTTCCTTTCCCACACCTGAATCCCCTTGTCCTCCACTAGTCAATGTGCATCCCCCCATATCATCCTCCTTAATAAACTTTCATCTCTCCTCCTACTCCCCCTCATTTGGTCGTCATGCATCCCCCATTATCTGGTTGACCTATGATTCCCTCACCTGACACCCATCCCCCCCAGGATGATCAGTGATTCCCTTACCCGACTACTGATGCTTCTACTGGTCTACCATTCTCAACTTTTTAGGTGTTTTTCAAATTATGGTCATCTTTGATAGTGAGTCCCTTATCCTTATTCTGGTATGGCTAATTGATTATAGATTAGTTTTTGTTTTTTTATTCTATTGGTATCATTGAAAATTTCTTTATTTATCATTGATACTTTTTTTGTTTAGATTGGTTATATTTAACACATTTTGGTTTAGTATACTTAATATTAGGTTAATTTTGTTCACCATTAATGTTATATCTATTTTGGTTGTGGTGAACTCTTTTTTTAGTTTTTAGATCAATATTATTTCATAGTATTTTTTTATTTTATGAGATATTGAGGTTGAGTGATTTCCACTAGTTCGATTGTTTTCATCACTCGATTGAAGACTGACCTTATCCTCCTCTAAAATTATCCCCTGATATTCTTCATTGAAATGTATCCCATCAGAAATATCCTGTTCATATATCCACACCCTCATAGGGTGAGGCATGTTTCAATTTCTCAAGGCACATCTCTTGTTCTTTAAATATTCTCCAATGATTGAGTGTTTCTGTGATTCCTATGATGTTTGAAATTAAGTTCCTAATCCTTTTATATCCACTATTTTGAACACAAAAAAAATTTATTTGATTTAGATAAACATGATTTTTGTTTTCTACTTCCTTTTGCAAAGACAATAATTTTTGATTCTATGTTCTATTAAACAATAAGATTCATTAGTTTTATATAGAATCGTGATATTGCACTAAATGTATTTCATTTAAATTAATAACAACTTCAAATGTGATTATATTGTTGTCTTAGAAGTGTCTCACTGAATTTATCTTAGTGAAATATATTGTTATGATTTTTTCTTCTAATGATTTATCATCAAAACATGATGTTCATAGAATATGAATATTGGATATTATAAATAATTCATTTAGAAATTAAAATATGACATTAATAATAAATAATTATTAAAAAATATTAATGAGATGAAGCATAATTGTAAATTTTTTGAAGCCTACATTATCTCGTGACCATTGATGTGTTTATTGTATTCTTAAAATTGATTGTATTTTCAAAAGAAATTTCATTATGTGATGTATCATTGTAAAAGAACTTTTTTTCTCTTTTTAAACTTCATTTAATGATCTTATATGACTATAGAGTTATCAAGGATACAAAACTGCATCTTATAAATGTTTTTTGATGATCTCTACTGTTGTACATGTTATAGATCATTTTGAAAAAAGGTGAGCCTAATGAGATATCTAATTACTGTTAACCATGGTTATCAAAAGTGTTTTGATATTGAAAATGACATCTTCTAATTAGAGAAATACTAATGATGTTTGTAGTTAGTACTTGGATGAATTGATATTGGTTAAAAAAATTCTTATCATTTTAGAGTGAAATTTATTTCATCAATAATTGGTTGTGTTTGGTAATAAAAATACAAAATTTAATATTTTTATTGATATACAATACTAAATTAATTTCTTTATAGTTTTGATAACAGTTTTTGTCTTACATTTAACTATTATGTAGTTATGTTTGAATAGTTTTATTTTTTACAGTACATATCCCTTTTATTTTTTTATTCATTTATATATTCTATTTTATTATAAATTGTGTTCTCTAATAAAATTTTATCATCTTGTGGGATAAAAATTGAGTTGTATTACATCATAAATTTACTACCTCTTAATGTTGTTATTTGGATATCTATAGAAACCACAATTTATTTTAGATATTTCCTCATTGATATTATATTTATAACATATTTGATATTAATTATTAATCATATTGGATTACATAAAAATAATTATCTTTGTGTTTCACTATTTAACATAAAATATTACAGATATTGAAGGAATTATTGATTATTTATACACTTACAGGTTACACATGATAATAATAGAATATAAGAATTATTTATTTATTATTTACTAAATCCATGATATTTTTATAGTTTATTTTTAAAAGGAAATTCATTACATAATTTACATGTATTGTGAGATTTTAAAAAAAAATTAAATGAGAAAGTTGATATTTACATAATGTGATTCTGAATGATTCTAAAAACATAATTAAAAGAATGAAACAAATATAGATATTGTTCATCACTTATGGATTATGTTATTTCAATTATTATTTGTTTTTCTAGATTGTAGTATTATTTGATTAATTTAATAATAAAATTGGTGGTAATAAATATTTTAATTATTGTTTACATTATTGAATGGATGACAGATTTTATACCTTGATATATAAGTGATAGAATCTGTATGTATCTTACTGATCATATTTCAACTGAGCTTCAAAATAATTTGGATAATTTTTTATATTTTTTATTTAATAATGAATCGAATATGGGTTGTATGTCATTTCCATGCTATAAATGTATATTAAAATCAGGGTTATGTCAGGAAGAATATACCTATGATATAATGAAATTTGGATTTTAAACAAAGTATTTTTTTTGCCTCCATGGAGAGACAAGTCAATCTTATATTCATTGTGAGTGAAAAGAATAAAATGTCTTGAAGAATTTGATATTTGATTAGTTTACTTTTTTTATTCATCCTAAGAAAGATAGTATTCTATTGAAATAAATCAATGATATAAACACACATGAGTAAAATACCATATATGATGCTTTTTAGAGAGTATAAATTTTATTGGATGATGCCACAACTCCAGTATAACCGGAATGTACTAAATTGACAATGTAGGAATTTTTAATGTAGTTATATCATGGTAAATTTATGTATGAAATTTTTAATTCTACCAATGATTATATACATAAATTTTTGAAGGACTTGATTCCCTATGGTTCCAATATTCCCTCAAATCATTACAAGTAATAGATATTATATATGTAGGTTGGATTTTTTTTCTAATAATTTCCATTTATGTTCAAAAGAGTGCATCTTATTTGAGGAGGATTCTGTTGAATATAATGACTTTAAAGAATGCGGTACATCTCGATGGAAGGAAAATGCAGATGGAAAACTGTCTCGTGTGCCACAAGAAGTCAAGTGGTGCTTTCCATTTAATCCTAGACTTCAAAATATATTCTTGTCTACATAAATCTCATCCAATCTATGATTCAATGATTCTACGAGAATTAATGGTAATGATGATTTAGTTCCCCCTGTATATGGATTATCATGGAAGACATTTGATGTACAACATCCTAATTTTTCAGTTGTCATGTGTAATGTAAGGTTGGGTCTACCTATGATGGTTTTAATCCGTTTTTCAAGATTCTTACCGCTCCATGTATGTGGATAACTTTTATTAATTATTATAATCATCCATCATGGATTTGTATGAAGAAACCTTTCACTTTCTTGAGTATTCTAATATTTGGACCATCTGATCCTGATAATGATATAGATGTCTACTTTTAACCTTTAATAAGATAGTTGAAGAAATATTGGGATTTGGGTATACAGACATTTGATGCTTCTTCAAAAAGTATTCTTCAGATTTTTGAATCCCTTCTATAAACAATAAATGATTTCCCAGGTTATCCAATGATGTATGGGTGGAGCACGAAGGGTTAAATTCTATGTCCCATTTTTATAAAGAATAAATGATCGATAAGGCTTAAATATCAATGTAGTTTTAGATTCATGGGGAATCAATGATTCTTTCCAATGTATCATTAATATAGGAAGAATCATAAAATGTATGATAACACTGTTGAAACTAAACAACCACGATAACATATATCAGGTTTTGAAATTCTTAATTAATTGAATTATTTCAATTTTAATTTGGGAAAGTTCAGTTGAAATATAAAAAGTGGAAGAATGTTGACACTAAGTCCACTTATAATTGAAAAAATTAGAGTATCTTTTTTGAGATTCCATATTGTTCTACCAATTTGTTACATCATTATTTATACATAATTCATAATGAGAAAAATAAATGTGAAATATTCATTTCAATTTATATAAATATTAAGGGTAAGAAAAAAGATGACTTTCGATCTCATTGGGACATGATGTATTGGTGTATTCGACCAGAACTATATCATGTGTGTATTGGTGAAAACAAATGGAATGTTCCCTGTGCTTCTTATGTGATGAAAACAACATGGAAAGATCAATTTCTAGAAGTAATGGATAATATTATGGGTTTTAATAGATATTATAGAAAAATATCTAAATGAGTCAATAGATGATATTTGAAACTAAAATACCAAAAAACTCAGGATTATCACTTCCTTCATGCTGAATGGATTCCAATAACAATTAGTTATTTTTAATCCAATAATGTAAGGGTGATAGTGATAAATTTATACCATTTTTTGAGGACTATATTGTGAAATGGTTATCTAATTCATTCTTGATAAAAACATAGAAAGACGTTCCATTAATTCTATGTGAGCTGGAAAAAAAATTCCTCCATACTTTTTCACTAGTATATTGAATTCAATAGTTCATCATCCAACGGAAGCACTTCGTAGGGGACCATACTCTCGTCGATGGATGTTTCCCCTTGAAAAAATATGTGAACAATTAAGTCATACGTCTGAAGTAGTAATTATCCTGAAGGTTCCATTTTGAGGGGTTATCAAGACCAATAATTTATGGATTTTTTAAAATGTATTCTTCTTTGTGAGAACAAGATGTAATCAGCTAATGAGAAATGAAGTTGATCAGTATGAGTTAATTGATCCCTCAATTCCATATTGTCCCCAAATAATAAAAATTTATTGGAAATATACATTGGCTACAGTGAGAGTTGAAGAGTAAGATATGTGACATTGTTGAGTCTTTATAAACTATTTTTTGTTAGATGAATACAACAAGTATGTAATTTGGATATCTTTATGTTATCACTTACCATGTCATTTCACATATCCCTTAGTATTTTATTATCAATTTACATAGGGAACTTAATCAAATTATATATAGAGTTCATTGATCATTTCCATTGATTAGGGGAGAGGGTTTTCCAAGACAATAGTTTTCATCTTGGTCGAAATCAAAGGTATTAACAATACATTAATGAGATTAATATATGGATATCCATTTAATTTTGTTACTCTTAACTATTTCAGATATTGGGTTCCCCAGTTGACTACATTTCTCAAGAATTAAAATTATTGGATTTTGGTCCCATTTCATTTGATTTGGAATGAAAATATTTGATAATAAGTGGATATAAATTAATTACAACTAATGGAGAGGTGAAAATGAGAACACAACATGATGGAGTTATGTAATCCGCTTAAATGGATTGTAATTCTAGTGCATCAGATAGTCGACCATGATATGAAGATATGTATTATTATGGATTGATGGATAAAATACTGTTATTGGATTACTACTCTCAGGGTTATAATACTATAATTAAATATAAATTGTTTAATTAAATTATGTCATAGGCAATATTTATTGATTATTGTGAATTTAGAATTTTGGATATGAGTCAATTCATGTATACTGATGAACCATACAGTTAGGCATCAATGGAAAAATTAGTGTTTTTTGTGAAAGATCATATAAGTCCTGATTACAGTGCCATTAATGATATAATCCAAAGACAGATTTTTGATGATGTTGGTTATTTAATTTCCATCATTGAAGACCCCATGGGTGTTGAGAAAAATAATTCACTAGATGAATAAAATTTTCCAACTATGAGAGTTGATGTTGAACCTAAAGTAAATGTGGGAAATATATATGAACAAAACATATATGTTCCAATTTCATTAAGTTTACTTTGAAATTAGTTTCTTAATTTGGTATTAATGTAATTACATTGATTTAGTTTTATTTTGGAATGATATTCCTATTTTAGTATTGTTTGGCTTCATTTAATTTATTTATATTTATTAAAATTCAAAAAATTGAGTATAAATGGGTTTTTTAAAATGCCTAACATGGATTTAAATTATCAATACTAAAAGTTGTTAGGACATTGTTTTTCTTGTTAGACATCTAATATCTATGGATGATTTTTTAAACTATTTCTATAAAATTTACATTTATTATTATTAATATTAAAAAAATTGTATTGTAGAATTCATGATGAAATTATTTGATGTTGATCATGATAGATGAGAGTGTGGTTTTTCACTTATGGTTCCTTTAGTGTGTATAATAAATTTAATATTTTCCTTCTACATTATATATAATTTCATGTCAATATTCTTTATCATCTTTTTTATGATTATATTACTCCACCAAATTTTAGTCATGCTACCAGCATGGGTTCTAGTGGGAATCCTCCTAGACCTAGGTGGAGAACTTGTCTTTCTACATCCCACACTAACCCATAAATGGAAACCCCTTCTACCATATATGTCCATCCTCCGCATTAGACTCCAATGATGTTCCCATCCATGCCCCCATCAACATATAATTTATCATGTTCTTCCAAATCATTATCTACACTGTGTCGACCATGTTCCCACCTTTACCATTTCAATATTCATTCATGTATCGCTAAACCTACTACCCAAATCCAGACACGACTATGCTTCCAAATTTTCCAACCATCAATAAAACATATAATGAGTTTATTTCTTCAACATTAACTATATTGAATGACGATCAACCAGAGCATGCTGTGAAACTAATACATCCTTCAGAGGATTCTAATCCAAGATAGTCCACTGATGCATCACATTTTATTCAGGATCTTGCATTGTGTTTTTTTACAAATGTGTCAAAATATATCTTCTCATTTTTTCTCTATTTTATCTTCACATAACTCTTATTATTCCCACAATAATCTTAATTGGTGGGATCTCCTATTATTCATCATGGGCGGACTCATATATAAGATTTTTGGAATCAAAAAACACATATTATGGGGGATTACAATGATAAAATTCCAATGGTAGGTCAAAATTCTAGGAATTCTAGAAGTTTCATGGAATATTTATCTAATTACTATGAAATCGTGCCAGTGGAATTTGTCTCATGGAGGCATATCACTCATGACATCATAGATAGGTGATGCGTGCAGATATGGGTATGCAAAATTTATGAATTTATATCTATATTTGTAATGAATTTATATGAATTATCATGTTCATTGTGGAGTCGGTTTATCTTTTCTAATGGTGAAGATGAAAAATTTCTAGGTTTATGGATCATGGAGAGTCATGGAGGGAAAACAAGTATGAGTTATATATCTGTTGATGGAGTAAATTGGGTACTATTTTAGAGGGTTTACCAACATACCATGACTACACAAAATTTCAATATAAAAAATGATAAAACATTGGAAGACTGGTCAGTTTTAGGTACCTCCTATAATTAAATGTATGAATATACATTTTAATTCTTATTACATATATGGATATTTTGTTTTTATGAATCGTCAGATAAAAACAAAATCACAATGATAGAATGATGTATCGACACACATTGGGGCCAACTATAATGTCTGAGCATCAAAAGTTCAAGGTACATTCATCAGAATTAAAAAACAATTCCTCTCTAAAGAATGAATCTAAGCCGCATTTAAGTGCACATCAATAACTCCCACGAACTATCTTCTCATCAATTTACCACTTTTTGCAACCAAATTATTTATATAAATCTCCTCAAACCAAAGCATCTAGATAATTTAAATAGAATCCACTTAAATATTTAATCATTATGGTATACATGAAAAGTATTTAGGTGTTACTAACTTATTAGTTTATAAAAAATCAACTTATTAGTTTCAATGTTATTTTTTCCAAAGGATTTCCATCAACTCCTTTAGGGTCATCAACCATCATATATTGTCTGTAATTATTTAGGGAATCGTCTAAATATTTTATAACACTATTTAGAACTATGGAACATAGATTTGACAATTAGATCACTTCAAATCATCCATGGTATTAACTAGTTTATAACATCTCCATGTTTGAAAATTAATTTCTTCATGTATGTTTTTTGGATTCACATATCTAAAATTGAATAGATTTAGTTTTATCATATTTCTTCAACATTTTTGATGCTTCAAAATTTTTTCAGCATGTATAAAATTCTTTCAACTAGAGTTCTTCATGTTCAAAGATTCTCCATCATAATTTCAAGAATAATGGTTGTACTTATATTATATAAATAAATATTTTTAAAGCTTCCAAATCAAAACATACAAAATGAAATTTTAGATTTGGATTAATTCTTCCTTCCATTATGCATGAAAAAATTATAGTATGTTCTCCGTAGGTAATTATGACTAGTTTATTCATGATTAAATACGAATAAAACCCTCACATGAGTATCTATCGGTGATCAACTCAACTTGAATGCTATGTGAACACATGAACCCAATATCCACTACTCAATGGTTTGGTTCATCTACACACCACTCTTGTTGTGCATTTAAAAATTAAAAAACTACTAAAACATAAGAAAAGACATATATCGTTGTCATCCTAATATTGACACACATGAGTATTTACAACAACTCTTACATAGGTTCAAATCACCAAACTCAGTACAACAACCCAAGAAATTGATTCAGTCATGTGATATAGGTCGAGTATTATTTTCTGTTTCTCTAAATGATTATCATTATAGTGCTTAGTTCTCTATGATTTATTGATATTGAATCTTAAACCAAAGTTATTTTATTACAATAATATAATGGTTTCATATATAGTGATTATTTTGCAACCAAATATGTTTCCAGAACATTTTACCTTCCAATTGTGTTAACCAAGACATTTTCATAATATAAGATTTCTCAATGATGCTTCTCAAATTATAAATAATTAAAATTCATCACCCAACATGATCCCATTGTTATTTTAATGTTAAGTAAAACAATATATTTTAGAAATGCATGAATTTAATTATCCTCCAATTCACAGTTTCCCATTATAAACAAACTTTTGTTATCTAGATTTGTGAATTTCTTATTTGGAGAAAGATTTATTGGGTATCGAAGGTTTTGTACCTCATATGAAATTATATCTATCCAATAGGAAGAAAAAAGATAGAACTGCAGTAAATTCATAGACACAAGAAAATATTTTCAGTTTTATTATTTATATTTCAAAAATATATACAAAATTAAGAATTTAATATCTTTTTTATAATTTCAACAACCATACATGGAGTCCCTCCTTGATAAATAAATGTCAACATCAGGCCCCATGGTCATACGAGTAAGTTATTAGGTGTGGATCACCCAGGGAGTGTTTGATGTAGACTAGGGAAAAATGTCGTCCCCTCTAGGTGTTGGTCCTCATTGGGCTCCCCTCAAGCATCTCAATCCTATAAGGTGGAAATCACTTGTCCAGAAATAGCTGAGGAATGAAAAATCATTAGAGGAGCATGAAAGAATTAAATAGAAGCTTGAAATAAGTATGCTAATGGTCATTCATTTATTGAAATCTATGTCAGTTTTGAGTCATCCACTTTCATTAGAGGATGATACTATTTTTCCTTCATATATGGCATCAATACGCTCTTTAATTGATTCCTTAGGTGATGCTAATGAGGTTATTAGTGGAGATCAAATAGTAGGTGGTGTAGATTGAGTTGTTGGTGGTGAGTATGTTTCTTATGGTGTTTTTGGTTATGAGGTTGTGGATGATGTTTTTGATGTTATTGTTGGTGATGTGGCTATTGATGATGTTGTTGCTGATGATGGGGATAGGGATGTGGATGGGGATGCCGGTGATGAGGGGGGGGGGGTAATAATCCAATCTATTTTGATTTAGTAAGGAGAATTTTTCAAGTACTTAAAATACATGGATTAACTTATTTTATAGAGGAGGATGTACATGTATGTTTTATCTTATTTACCGGTGTTGTGCACTTTATTTTGCATTGGACTTGTTTTTGGACTATTGGACTTCTTGTATGATGTGAATTTCATTCTACAATGACATAAATTTTTATTAGGTTTTCATAATGGGTGTTAAATGGGAATTCTTTAGGTAATTTCACATATTATTAATTAAATTCCTTCACCTTTCATAAGAACTAAGAATTTTGTTTCCTTAAAGATCTACTCCACAATAAAAGGATTTAAAAGGTTGTTATCAAGAATATGTCCAGCCGGGTAATCTTGAATAAAAAAACACATTCCTTATGCTTAAACATACATCAACTCCACTTAAAATTTGGATTTGGATTCAAATAACATCTGTTAATACCAAACAGATTCATTTTTGTAGTTTTTTTAAATTTTGGAGGTTTGATCTTGAGAAAGTCTAAAAGATGTGGGATTCTCCGAATCAATGAAAAAATGACTTTGGTGCAAACACTATTTTGAAGGATATATTGGATACCTATTTTATCTACATAAAAAATATTATTTTTGTTTAAATCATTTTTTTGGAATCTCTGTAATGATTTGATGGAAATTAGATACTCTTGTCATTCCATTGAATATTTTTCATCCTGTTTTTATTGTTTCATAAATAATATCCGTAGGGTTATTGTGGTTTCGATAGGGATGGTAGGATAGTTTACATTGAAAGACATTTAAAATATGATCCTTGTAAAATTATGTAAGTGACATAATTATATCATTATTGGAGAAACCATGTGTGGGAATTTTAAAAATGTCTCTCAATCAACTTTCATTCTAGTTAGATTGCTACAATGAGGCAAATAGACTCAATAACAACAATTTTGGATGTTTTGGGTGTGGTGTGTTCTTATTATTTTCTTTTTTCCATATTATATGTTATTTATAGTCTTTGTTTTCCATATTATTTCATATCACCCTATTGTATTCTATTTAGGGTTTCAAGATATTTACAATGTCTGTATGAAAACTCATTTTATGGCTACTAACTATTTATGGAGACCACTATCCCCATGTATATAATAAATGTTGGCACTTTATTTTAGGTGTTTTTATCCAAAAATTTGTGTTACCCTTACCCTCCCCACGTTTTATATTTGTATCTCAAATTTTTATGATTATTTGATGTGTTTTATACTTAATTTGATATTATTCACGATATCCATGTGGATTCTACAAAACATGAATGTTAAAATAGTTCTCAATGAACATTCATGTCATATAGGTTATTTCATATTAACAAATTTTCAATATATATTTTTTCAATTCAAACTATATATATTATTGCTTTTAATTATTTTATTGTATATACAATCTATATTTATGATTAATAATGTATGTTAACTTATATATTTTACCCTAAAACATTCATATTGTTTCAAATCCTATATATTATCTTTCAACTATTTAAATATTTCAACTCATGTTATACTCGATTTCATTGAGTTTAATATTGTTTCAACTCCTACTATATATATTGGGTCCTCGAAAAAATCATATTTAGAAAATCCAAACATTCTTTAGATAGTTGGAAATTATAACTGTGATGGTATCATATATTTATAAACATCTTCCACATCCAAGAATTTTTTTATTGTAGTATTTCTTAAAATGAATTTTATCATTGTGATGTAATTTTATATATGAATTAATCAATATTTAAAATTTGCATTATTTTTTACTGTAGTATTTCTACAGATTGAATGATGTGGTGTTTGAGAACATGATAAAACTTCACATGCATCGGGTTTCTAATGATATCAAACAATCACATGGTAAGATCATCGTAACTGGGATTGAGTTCGTTTACTTTAATAAGTATTTTAACAATATAGTCTGATGGGTATTACTATTGATAAGATGAAGTAGTTCCTGAGAGATCCTGATGAAAAGTTTGACAATTAGTTCCTCAAAACCGATAAGGGTCTCCAGGTCTATACATTTACATTCTCTATACCCACATTATCATCTTGCTTATATAAATACTTGAAATTTTTTGTTCTGGTATTTTACATGGTAACTGACCTCATAGTAATTTTCCCATCATACAAACTTTTTTCATTTAATAATGTTTAATATTGAGGTTAGCTTTATGTGAAACTGCTTAATCAAAGGTAGTTGTACTATAGTAATGAAATCCGGTGAAATTGTTACATGTTTACATAAATATTTGTTACTTCTTCAAGAAATATGGTCTATAAAGTTGTTCATATGGATATATGTTATGGATTCAAAGAAAATACTGAACCTACTATATGTTTGAAATAAAGATAGTGTTTTACCATTGCCAATATCCTTAATATTTGAAAAAATTTACAGAAAAAAATACACTATTTAGATTTATTCTATGGATATAGATCTGGATACTAATAAATTACTTAATTGAAACAGTGATTGTTGAAGCGCTTTGAAATCAAACAAAACAACTTGTCAGGTATGAAGAATATTTTTTTAATTGTTTTCCATATTGAGCCATATAATTAATGTTATGATTGGGCATGTTTTCTAAGACACATTTAGGGGAAGGTTATGTGAATTAACCTCATCAATGGTATTAAGTATAATGGGGATGGTTATTAACCTTGTTAACCTCCTGGTCCTTGTAGATTCCAATAATACCTTGTGGGATACTGTAAGGATGATTAGAATGTAAAAGGGTTCTCTACATTCTGGGTTCGTTTAATTTATCCTTGTCTTTTATTTAGAAGAAGTTTTTATAGGATTTGTTTTGAGTTTATAATTCTTAGAATTGATATAGACCTTATATGTTCTACTTTTGTAATTTTATGGGTATTTCTACAAACCAGTTTAAGTATGTCCATCATCACAATAGATACTGATGAATGCAAAATCATTTAATTTTAGTGCCATGACTATACATGTAAGAACACATGGGGTGATTATGAATGAAATTGTGGAAGGGGGTTCTTTTACAAAAAGGAGAAGGACACGTGAATAAGTAAGACATGAAAAACACATACATTACATGGGAGTGCTAATAGTTTCTAATGGAGTTGTGGATGATGATGTCATATAACCTATCTTTTTTTGAACAGAATGAATCAGTGCTAATTTTTCATGGTTCATTTCATTAATGGTATTGATAATCAGAGAGGCTTTTGGCATAGTGGGTTATGGGTTATAGAAATATAGGCATCGAGTAAGATCTATTTAATCGCACTGATAATAATAGATTCCATTCCCATTGTATTAAAGACATAATCACTTAACAGATTTTATTTTATTCATGTAGTAATACATCAGATGAGGTATGGTAGATCTATTCATTGACTTTAATGGATTTGGTATCACATAAAAAATGTTAAGATTTTATGCTCACTAAATCATGGTCAATCCATTAATTATTTTTAGTAATAAAATTATCCTATGATGAAATACCAATAGTCTCTTAATGTGGATTTACAGCCAATTACAGAGGTGTAATAGGTGCAGATTCATTGTAAGAAGCATGATTCTCCATAAATCTTACCACTCAGATATCACCAGTAACATTAGGAACCATTTTTTAACTCTAAAAGTCCTAAAAAACAAATACCCTGTGGAAAAGTTAATGAATATCAACCTTTCTATATAGGATCATTATAGTTTGAACATCAACTATTTTTATCCACAATTTTATAATGAAAATTATCCATATATAATTAATTTTTTTACATGATATATTCCATTATTGATGTTGTTGGAAGTACTTCATTAGTTTTATCATTGATATTAAATCTTATAATGTATTATGTTCCTGGAGATGTAAATTTATTGATGGAGATATGTTATTCTCAATTTTTTGTCTACTTATCCTGTTATTTATAGTTTGGGTTCCATGAATCACAATACAGATACCTGAAACTCATGCCTTATGAGCAAGGAACCATGACTAACTAGAACTTCCCACTCTTGAGTTTTATGTAATCAGGTTGGTGTACTCCTTAATTTATTTATCATTCATATCACTTTACTAGACTAATAATTAATTCCATATTAATTTTGGATAACATATTTATCATAATTTTTTATATCTCCAAATCTATGTATGTTCTGATTGTATTTTCCCATAATGATGCCCAAGAAGAATATAAAATAGAAAAATAAGGGAGAGGGGATTTTGGACCAGGTTGTTGCCACATGATGTGGCCAAAGAAGTATCATAATAGTATATTGAGTGATTTGATTGAGAATAAGGTTGACACAACATCTGCTAAAAATCCATTTCCATGTCAATTTCCTTATCACTTTATTTTTCCATCATTTTTGGAACATTGTAATAATTTCTCTATTCTAATATTGTATTACATGTATTGTGGTCTCTATGTTGATTGTATTTTTTTACAGGTTAAGGATTTATTCATGGTTCGACGAATAGTGTGTATATTACGTATAGTGAAATTATCTATATCCATGATTTTGTAAACCATGGGTATTGATATATTCCCATGGTTTAACTAAAATCATAGGTATTATCGAAATTTATAGTATTATACCAATAGTTTATATGAAACTGTGGGTATAGGTCTATACTGATGCCTTGGTAGCCCAGGATTCATGAAAATGTGGGTATAGCCAAAACCCATGGTTTCAATCCTATAGGTTTCATTTCTATTAGTGAGTCCTTTTTCCATGATATATTATATAAATAGGTAAAGTCTCAACTAAATACCTAATCTATTTTGTCTCTGAGACCTATCGATTCATCCAGGGTATAATGTGGGAAATTCACATGATTTAATGATTCGAATTAATTCCTCATATGAAAGTTTCGAAACCTAATTAATGTATGTATTCATATTTAAAATCTTGGTTAAAAAATGTTGATAATTTTCCTACAGATTAAACATAATCCCAAACCATCCATAGTAATTAGGAGAATGGTATTAAAATACTACATCACTGGTCAAATTGATAAAAACCCATCCATAAAATTAATATTTATGGTTTCATTACAATATATTCATATTAAATTATTAGAAAAATCTAGGGTTTTTTCATTTATGAATATAAATAACATAAAACATCCATTAAAACATTCTTGGGAAATATATCGATTTGAATTTCAAAATCACTTTTATCATCTAAAAATTTATCGAATATTATGAAAAAAAAACTCTTAATGTAATTACAGTAAGTATTAATTTAAAATTCAAATTAATTTGTTGTTATGATAGTGGGTAATTCCATATATGTCATTAAAAAATATTCCCCTCTTACTGTTGAAAAAAGGTCAATAATTATCTTGTTTTGATAAAAAAAGAAACATTTCAAAAAAATCAAAACATTCATATGGGTTAAAATTTATTTAAAAAAATTTAATGAATGTTTAAAACATTATTGGGGATATTTATTAGATAACATCTATATAGGAGAGAAAGGATTTTTGGCCAAAGATAGAAACAAATTCCCCTTTTATTTAAAAATAATTGTCAATAATTTAAATTTTCAGAGTAAAAAAATGATACTATTAGATGAAAATATCATGAATAACCCTAATAAGATAAAATTTATGAGATTATTTAGAGATTTATCATAATATTTCATCATCAAAAACGTTATCATAAACAATACCGATAAACGATGAGATTGTCAAATAAACCCTTACTGCTTTGGTAACAATTGAATCATAGCCCTTAAAACTTCAAATGAAAATTTAAATACTATGAGTGTAAATATATCAGTGATATAATATATATATATGGGGAATTATATAAAACAAACAAATGAAATAAACGTTTAATATTTCTTATGTTTCATCGAAGTAAAAGTGAGATGAGAAATCCTACCTTAGGTACAATTTCCTTCAATCATGTTTGAACTAACTTTCTAGTAAAAATGTATTTATTATAAATATATTAATGAAAAATTATCATATATATTATAACATATGTTTTTATAACTCATTATTACACTTTTATAATCAATTCTATATTAAAAATATTATTCTTGGAGGTAACTACTTTATTTTTCATTAATGTTTTGGTTTGGTAGTTTTGATTCATGTACATTGACCATGGTTCCCTCATCTACCAAATATAATAATGATATAAATATAATATATATCATTTAATATTTAATTATAAAAATATATAAAATTTAGATATATAAATGAATCACACCCTTCATATGGACGGTAGGTCATATGTACGGATGAACGCATATTCTATATTTTAATGAATTTAAATGAAAAAACTCAATAATGTTATACACTTTAATTATTGTTATTTTATTGAATATATAATATATATTCATTTAATATGACATTATTACCATAAAATTTTTAAATAAATTTAAAAATATATCACCTTGCACGTACTAGCAGTAATCCACATATTCGTGTAAGCGAAGTTATAATTTTCAAACCTTTTGTTAAAAAAATACAGTAGATGTGATATTATAATTTTAAAAGTATAACTTTATCATAAATATAATATATATATATTCAATAAATAAATCATTGTATCCAGCAAAGATAGGTAGTGAGGGAAAAAATCATCAGTTCGTGAGGCAGTAGTATATCGTACACACGATCGATAGTGTTGTTTCTGATTTGTTAGAATATGGCATGGATATATATTATTTGATTAAAATTTAAAAACTATAGGTATATTTAATATAATTATTATATTATTAATTCTTATTTTCCTATTATTTTGAGGAGTTATATTAATAAATAAGACAAATATTCATGGTTATGAACTATACCTATTCTTCAGAGAACCTCTTTAGGTTTAAATTGAATGCCTTCCTAGAATGGTTTTATGACGAAAACAAGGATTCTAGGTCATGGGGAAGAATTTTAGAAAGGAATTTGGTTACATATTTTTCTAAAAAATGGCTTTTTATGTGTAAATAAGATACTATATGGTTTCTATTTTATAATTGAAGTGAGTTGAACACTATTAATATTAATAAATAATAAATTATACCCATATTTATCACAAACCAAATGGATAAAAACACATCATTAAACAATATTATAGTATATATGATCTAAATATTTCTATAAAAAAGTAAATATATATTTTTTATGATCATTTTAACCCTTATTGATTTTGTTTAATCCCTCATAAAGTTGTTTTTACCTTAACTATGATAATTAATTGTAATTGTTTGCACTATTCACTTTGAAAAAAATTACGAAGATATTATTATATAATATTAATTATTATTTTAATAAATATGTATCTTATTTTACAAAATTTAATTCACATAATTGGTTGAATTTAATTTGAAATTAAACCCATAGATGCGTTGAAAAAGCTGTTTTCCAAAGATAACTTTTCATAAGTATAAAAGGATTTATATAAAAATTTATCATATAATATATTCCAATGACCCAAATTATATAATTTATAAAATAATTAAACTAATTTTTATTTGAAAAATTTAAAACAAAATGTGTCTTGTAAATTCATCAATCAAAATTGAATTTTTAAATAAAAAATTTTATTTTTCAAATTCATTGTAAAATAATCTTTTCATAAAACTATCAAAAATTAACTCTGCCACATAACTAAGATATTGAAATGGTAAATTTAATTTAATTTCCATTCATACTTTGTTTTGGTGGTTTCCCAAGCTTTTATGAAGGACTGAGTGAGTTTTCATGAATTGGGCCAAACCGTGAGCCCGATTCCAGATTTAAAAATAGATTTTAATTCCTTTATAATTCCATCATTTATAGACATTATTCATCCATTATAATTACAAAATCTCATACCATAATCTATTAACACCACCAAATTGATTTGGACCAATTATAAGTCTATAATCATGGTGGATTTGAGTTTTTAGTTAAGGGATTCGGCCTGCCCAAAAGCCTATTTCATGCATTGAAATTAATTTTTAATTCTTTAATAAATCATTCTATTTTTATTTTTTTCAGTGATTCTAACCCACAATTGAGCCCACATACCTAAGTATAGCCTCCATCCTCTCCTCCTCTAATTTGAAGCTCAATAGAATCTATAAAGTTGGCGAAACATCTATGAATTTCAAAAATCAACCATATTTGAAGAGGTAAATTGACCCTTTCATAAATCCAATTATTTGTACTCTTTGTCACCTATTTTAGTTTTTACATTATTTCATATTCTTTGTTCGATCCTCCATTAAATTGTTAGCTATTTCAAAATTCAGATACTAGTGTATTTTGGGTCATTTTCTTCAAGATTGTTTTGGGTAACTGTTTCTCTCTTCAATTCTCTCCTTCTCCTTAAGGATTCGTCCCTCTTTCAAAAATTTAATGAGCTTCCAGAATTTAGGGTTCATACCTAGGGTTTTATTTTGGGTATTTTTGGTGAAATATAATGGATTAGGGTTTGTTTTCCCTTCCTTGATGTGTGACAGAGGTGCGGTTGCGGTTTTCTCACCAAGATTCAAGGGTTTTGACTCAAAAGGTAGGTGGTTCCATGTGTAAACAATTATTGATGATTTATCTTTCTATATATACTCATTTTTCTTATTACTGATTTGTTGGGTGTGGTGTGAAAACCGTTTATGATTGATTTGGTTAAGTGTTAACTTCTGTAGTTCTTTCTAACTTGAATTTGGTTATTTTCTTGTGTAACTCATGGGTTATTACTTGGGTGTATTTTATAACTTATGAAATTGGATTACTAAATCTTGTTTGGCCTGAAAATTATGGTTAGGTAATTTATTAGTGTCATTTGTGCCTTAAAATATGGTTTTTAATAGGATTTATTTGTAAAACATTGTTATACTTCTTGAGAGAATTTTTTGAAAATGGGTGTTTTCATTTGTATCTTTTGTTGTATTATTCAAGGTGATTTTATAACACTTGTAAGCTGTTTTATAAATGTCAATAGGGATTCTAATTCTTCATTAGTAGTGATTTGGTGTGTTTTGGTCATTGAAATATGGTTTTGAAATGGGTTTTTTGAGAAAGGTTTGGGTATACTTTTTAGATTTGTTTTATGAAAGATTTTAATGATTTAATGATTTATATACGAGTTAAAACCATATTGAGAAACTATTTTAGAGTGTGTATATTTTGAAAAGTTATATTTTAAATCTGAAAGGGGTTTTTTTGTGATGTTTCTCATCTTCGAAATGTTTTATAAAAATATTTTAATGATTTACTAATGTGTGTAAGAGATGTGAATGTGATGTGGGATGTTTTGTGTGAGTATGATGTGAAAAATGGACTCTAGATAGAAAAATGGTGTTATGTAACATATGAGTGGGCCGTTATATGAGTTTTAATATATTAGAATGGTTTTATAAAATTTTTTAGTCTATTTGTGGATGTGTTAAAGAAATTTGAAAAGTGTTGTGCGCTATTTTGGTGTGAGTCAAATTTCTAATCAATTTGATTAAAAAGTTGACATTTCTGACTTGTGTTGTATACATGTGGTCTGTTTGGTAAATGTTGTATGAGGAAATTATATTTTAATGTGCAAATTATATTTCTTAACTTGTTTTAGCACAAAGGGGAAAACCCAAGTATCTAGGTGGCTGGACGTGTTCTAGTATACTAGTGAATCTATGGGGTTCGGCAATAGTTTCAATTAGCATGATTGACACTTACAACTATAAAAAAACCATGATGATGATGGTTAGGGACCACTAGGTTATGGGTATGTTCCCTACTAGTGGCTCATGCATGAAAATGGATATATATGATGGTTACTCTCACCGGGATACGAGGTACCTTGTACCCACAATGAGCTAGTGCTAGGAGATATTTCCTTTTTCTTGTGCTCATTAGATAATTTATACATACCGTTGGCATATGGTATATCTGTCTGGAAAATTCAGTAGATTTTCCATTTATTTTAAAAGTGTTTATTCTTTAAATTACCCCACCTGAAAACTAATTTTTTTTCAAGTTGCATCTTTTAGAAATTGTAACTAGAAATTACATGTTTTGGAAAACATGCAAGATTTTCATCATTCAATGTTTATCACATAGGATCTTTTAGTGGTGGTATCTTACTGGGAATTGTTTCACACCCTACATACACCCTTGTGTGTAAGGAGACTTGGTTTTCTTTGGTTGTCGCAGGTTGTGTACAGTTTTTAGTTCAAGTGGTTTGGGTTTCTAGCAGGTCTGTGGTGGTGAAGTCTTGTGGAGATGGATTGAGGGTGGCGCCCCTTGACATGAGGGTTCTTGGGATGTTTCCTTTTGGTTTTGTAACTTTTTTATAGTCTCGTTGAGTTGTTTTAAAAAATGTAATTTAGTTCTGAAATTTTTTAAAATATTTTTTGGTTTGAAAAATACAGATTCATTTTATTGCATTCTTTTGTTTATTTATGTTTAAAAACTCAAGTAAATCGTTAAAAATTTTCATTTTATGATACCCAAGAACATGTGACAGCCCGTAGTGATTGGTAACGACCTTCAGGTCTTGTCGCGGGTTGGGTTTGGTGCCTGGTTTGGTGGAAACCAGATTCGGTTCGTGACAAAATAGTATCAGATGAGGTTATCTCTCTTTGGGTCATATTATTTGGGGAACATTCGAGATAGTCTAGACTAAGGATTTCCCAGACTTGTAATTTTGGTTAGGAGTAGTATGGATGGTCACCACACATCATGATGGAAGTCAATTCACCATGGGTAGTCAAGATATTTTGGAGCCCTTTGGTTTTCTTGGTTTTATGATGATCAGTGGAATTAAAAAAAGAGTTGGGTTAATAGTCTCAGTGAGCTTGCAGGGTCTAGTCAGCCATGTGGAGACAAGGTTATTTCCATAGAACATTCTCTTTGATGGTGAAGTGATTGGAATTTGGCTGCCAAACATATTTCCAGGTCACAAACTGAAACTAGTTTCCTCTCACACTGTCCTGTGTTCTGTAGTTTTAAAATCCTAGAACATTGGTTTTAATGTGACATGGTTTAATGAAGCATAAAGTTTTTTGGAAATAATTAACTAATAAAGAGGTAATGGTTAGATTTTTTAAAATAGAGAACCGAATTTTCCGAATTGATTTGGAATGGAAAATGGGGTGTTTTCACCTCTTTTGAAAGCATTCACTATGTCAAGGTTGGTTTTAAAAAGTATTTCCAATAAAGTTTTCTAAACTATAGAAAGGTGATTTAATGGGATGAGATGTTTTGAAATTGATTTTAATAACTTGAATGTGAGTTTTCATTGGAATGATTGTTCCATTCTAGAAAAAAAATTATGCCATAATTTGGCTTTGATTTCGTGGTTAGTGGTCAGAAGAAAAATGAAGTATTGGTTGATTGTTTTGGTTTTGTGAATTGGAATGAGTTTTGTTATTAAACTTTGGTATTTTCTAGAGAGACCACATACATGGGGTTATATTTAATGATGTATGGTTAATGGAATGACTGTATGAGTGTCGGGATGGATATGAGGAGGGTGCCCGGTGTGGCACGGAAACATGCATTTGTGGGGCCCATGAGGTACCATTGGGGGATACGCTAACCGCTGAATCGTTTTCATTCAAATCTATATTTTTAAAAGGTAAACATGATGTATTGATTAGTGGTTTGGGGTGGTGTGTATTATGTGTTTTTGTAAATGTTGATGTTGTGGAATGTATTGAGTCCAAGAACCCCACTTATTTGAACTGTGTTTTGGTTTTGTGTTTGGTCGATAAGATGTGTTGAAGGGATTATTAGTGGTATCATCTGAGAATATTTTGGGAATCCTTTATGGTTTTTCCCCTCATATGTTTGGATCTGGTTGAGGAATGTCTTGACCAATGGAACAGTTTGGTTGGGACATTGGGTTCTCTCGTTGGATTTGGTACACCCCATTAAGGGTTAGTGCACAACTAAAGTGTTGCCCAGGCTGTTTCACCGTTGGAAGATCCTCCAGTTGATCAATGTAAGGAATCTTTTTCTTGAGCATTTTAGATTGAGTCTACACCCTTTCCTTTCTTGAATATGTGTATCCTCTTGTTGTGGTAGAGTGATCATGGAAGGTTGAAAGAGGCCTTATCCTCTTATGTTTCCGGATTTTCTAAAGGTGGAAGTGGCCTGGTGTTGTTAGCATGGATGAGTATCCGGATGGTGTCTAAGAGGTCCTCTTGGCCCTTCATTGTCTCTTTGAAAAAGAAATTCACATTAAACTACTAGTGTGGGAAGTCACGTCATGAGAGGATATTGTGGCCACTTTCTATAATTGTATGTTGTTTGGGGATGTTGTATAAGGACCCTCTCCATGAATTGTTTATATCAGTCGCACTGGTCATGTTCAGTGGTTCCTTGTGATTCCATACACTCGATTAACTGTAATGGTGAAAGTCATGCCATCCTCTGAGATTCTTTGTTATGTTGGGAGAATTTATCCCTTGGAAAAGCATCAAAATCTTCTATTTTAGAGGAAGGTGAGTATAGGTGTTCTTTACTTCTATTGTTTCTCACCCGAAGAAACAAGGTGTGATGTGTGTGCATCTTCAAAGCCCTTGTTTCAGTGAAATATCAGTATAGGGTAAAGTGTGTTTGGAATGTGTAATGTCTTGGAAATTTTATCAGGGATTGTAGTGTAGTTTTTTGTGTCACTGAAAGAAGAATTCATGTTTAAGGGGTTTCCGAATCCTAACTTTGAGGATGAAGATTCTTCAATCATTTTATCTCCTGCCATAGGTCTCGGAGAGATGTTGGCTCATTGTTAGGGGAAATCACAGGGTTATTTAAACCATAATACAATTTTCTATCATCATCATTAAAGATATGAAAATTTTAAACCTCTGGTGTCACCATATTTCTTCTTTTGTTCTCGTTCGGTGGAAATAGGTGGTGGGCATGGTGCCCATGTCATCACCTAATGTCATTCCCTCCCCATTTGGTTTCCATTGAGTATTTAGAGAATGGTGGGAAATTTGGATAAATAGGCTGAGAAAACGATTTGTGCATGATATGTAGTGATTGTGTTCTAGGAATCTATGTGGAAAGAATGATCTTCACATTTAGTGCACAATTTTACAAACCGAGTGGACTAACCAAGCGACCTTGCCAAATCTTTAAATTTTTGGGCCTTTATGTTCCACCCCATGTTGGTCGGTTAAGATGGTTGGTTCTTATGGTGGGGAGACCCACAATTATTCTCATGTACGTTCCTTTATAATATTTGAATGGAATTGTACCCTTTTTACTAGGGATTCCATTCAGGCCTCCCCTGTTAGTGTCTTGATTCTGTCATGGAAAAATATCAGTTGTCTCTTATGGTGGGGTACATATTTGTGTCCCCCCGTACCAATAGCTCATATTTATCTATGTTCTTGGATTGGAGGTAGGTTGTCTCATTCAGAACAATATATCTACCAACATATTCCTTGAGTAACCATTGGGATTAGAGAGAACCCAATGATTTAGTTAAAGTAAGGTAAGTTTAACCTTGTTCTAAGTTGTTGTTCGTTTGGGTGAATTTCATGAGTCTTTTTGGAATAGTGTTTGAGGAGTTTTATTTTGGGATAAAGTTTGAATGTGATTGAACATTTCAGGAAAGTGGTTTATGTTTGGTTTGTCAGATTAATAATTCTTTAAATGATCACTGGAGGGGTTTTGGCCCCTGGGGGCAAAGCTTGGCAAGGGAGTACCTCTTGGTTTCTCAGTAGGGTTTGCTTGTCGATTTAGCATTGCTGTGGATTTTTGGGGATGAAAAGTTTTGTGGTGGGAAGAGTTGTCACATACCTGACATATTGTATAGGTAAATTTCATTTAATTTTAATTCATGCTTTTTATGTGGGTTTTCCTAGCTTTTATGGAGGAATGAGTGAGTTTTCATGAATTGGGCCAAACTGTGAGCCCAATTCCAAATTAAAAAATAATTGTTTTTATAACTCCTTTATTTTTCAACATTTTTCATCCATTCCAATACCTACTTGTAATACCCTAACCTATTAAAACCACCAAATTAATTTGGACAATTTAGAAATCTATAATCATTGTGGATTTGATTTTTTAATTAAGGGATGGGCCCAGCCCGAAAGCCCATTTCCTACATTGAAAATAATTATTAATTCTTTAATAACTCATTCTATTTTTATGTTTGTACGATGATTCCAACTCCCACCTGAGCCCACGTACCTAAGTAGCGCCCCCATTCTCTCTACCCCAATTTGGAGCTCAATAGAATCGCGAATTTGTGGGAAATGTATCTGAATTTCAAAAATCGCCCAGATTTGAAGAGGTAAATTGATCCTTTCATAACTCCTTCTATTTGTACTCTTTTTTCCCCATTTCAGTTCCTACAAGATATCCTCATCCTGTTTCGAACCACGATTAAATTTTTAACTGTTTTAAAATTCATATACTAGTGTATTTTGGGTCATTTTCTTCAAGATTGTTTTGGCTAAGTGTTTATCTCTTCAATTCCTTCCTTCTCCTTAAGGTTTCCTCCCCCTTTCATAAATTTATAGAGTGTAAAGAAGTTAGGGGTCAGACCAAGGGTTTTATTTTGGGTATTTTTGGTGAAATATTATGGTTTAGGGTTCGTTTTCACTTCCTTGTTGTGGATCTGAGGTGTGGTTGAGGTTTCGCACAAAGATTCAAGGGTTTTGACTCAAATGGTAGGTGGTTCCTTGTGTAAACAATTATTTATGAGTTATCTGGCTTTATTTACTCATTTTTCATATTAAAAATATGTTGGTTGTGGTGCGAAAACCATTTATGATTTATTTGTTTAAGTGTTAAATTTTATAGTTTCTTTTTAACTTGAAATTAGGGGTTTTCATGTGTAACTCATGGGGTATTATTTTGGTGTATTTTATAACATATGGAACTTGTTTACTAAATCATTTTTGGCCTAAAAATTCTGGTTAGGTAATTTATTAGTGTCATGTGGACATAAAAATAAGGTTTTTGGATAGGTTTGATATGTAAAACTTATATATACTTCTAGAGAGTATTTTATGAAAATGGATGTTTTCGTTTTTATCTTTCGTGGTATTATTCATTGTAATTTTATAACACCTGAAATTGGTTTTATAAATTCCTATAGAGATGAAAATTACACATTGGTAGTGTTTTGGTGTGTTTTAGTCCTTGAAATTTTATTTTGAAATGGATTTTATGAGAAAAGTTTTGGTATACTCATTAGAATTTTTTACAAAAGATTTGAATGATTTAATGATTTATGTCAGAGGCCAAACCATATTGGGAAATTGTTTTAGAGTGTGTATATTTTAAAATGGTACACTTTAAATGTGAAAGGGGATGTTTTGTGATGTGTTCCATATTGAAAATCTTTTATAAAAATGTTTGAAGTGTTTACTAATGTGTGCAAGATATGTGAAAGTGATGTGGGATGTTTTGTGTTAGTGTGATGTGAAAAATGGATTTTGGTTATGAAAATGGTATTATGTAACATATAAGTGGGCTGTTATGTGAGTTTTAAAATATTAGAATGTTTTTATAAATTTTTTAATTGATTTGTGGAAGGGTTAATGAAATCTGAAAAGTGTTGTGGGCTATTTTGTTGTGAGTCGTATTTCAAATCAATTTGAATGGAATGTGGAATTTTGTGACTTGTGTGGTATAAATGTGGGATTTTTTGTGAATGTTTGATGAGGAAATGATATTTTCCTATTCAAATTATAGTTCTTAACTTGTGGAACTTATTGTGAACAAAGTGGAAAACTCGGGTATCTTGGTGGGTGGACGTGTACTAGTATGCTAGTGCATCCGTGGGGTTTGGCCTTAATTTTACATAGAAAGATTGATGCATACAACTATAACTGAACTATGATGATGATGGTTGGTGATAACTAGGTTATGGTTATGTTCCCTACAAGATGATCCTGTATGAGAACAAATATTTATAATGGTTACTCTCACAGAGATACGAGGTACTTGGGACCCAAAATGAGCTTATGCCTTGGGGTTATTTCCTATTGCTTATGCTCATTAAATCCTTTATACATTCCATTGGCATATAGTATATTTGACTGGAAAAATATTTAGCATTGTAATTTATTTAAAAGGTGTTGATTCGTTAAATTAGCCCATTTGAGAAATGATTTTTTTAAGTTGCATCTTTTAGAAATTATAATTAGAAATTACATTTTTTTGAAAACATGCATGCATTTAATCATTGAATGTTGATTAGATGGAATATATTAGTGGTGGTATCCTTCTGGGAATTGTCTTACACCCTACTTACACCCTTGTGTGTAAGTAGACTTGTTTTCTTTGGTTGTTGCAGGTTGTGTATAGTTTTTAGTTCCAGTGGTTCAAGTTTCTAGAAGGTCCTTAGTGGTGTAGTCTTGTGAAGATGGATTGAGGGTGGTTCCCCTTACCATGAGGGTTCTTGGACTATTTCATTTTGGTTTTGTATCTTTGTTATAGTCTTGTTGACTTATTTTAAAATATGTAATTTAGTTCAGAAGTTTATTAAAAAAAATTTGGTTTGAAAAATCTAGATTCATATTATTGGATTATTTTGTTGTTTTAAGTGTATAAACTCAGGTAAATCGTTCCCAATTCTAATTTAATGATACCTAGGAACTTGTGCTAGCCTGTGGGGATCGGGAACGCCCTTCGAGTTTTTCACAGGTTGGGTTCTGTGCTAGGTTCGGTGGCAACCAGATTAGGTTTGTGACACACTCTAAGATGATTTTGACATGATGATTTTAATGTGAAGTTAATTTTATTAAATAAATTTTATATATGTGGTAAAAATAAAATTTACTATTTTTGCACCAAACTCAATGAAGCCTGTTTTTAGAAAAATAATATTTTCTAGAAAAATGTTTTTTTATTTCAAATGATTTTTTATTTTCATGACTAATTTTATAACCAGTGAATTTATTTTATGCATGTTTAAATAATATACTTTTAAAATTTTAGTTAATAATATTTATACCCACCAATTTAATAGCTAGCTTATAATGTAATACTATATTACTGTTATTTCAGATTCGAGGTTGTGTATACCTCAAGCTATCAAATAGATTATATTTATTTAAGAAGAAATATATAGTAATGTGTGAGATTGTTAAATTATTCCAACCAAAAAAATCAACATAAAAACATTCTAAATTTCACCATGAGAATTAATTTGGGTATTTATTCTTCATAACACCCTTGAGTTCCCACGTCGCCTCTGCTATCATATGTTTTCTCTAATGTACCTTTAACAATCGAGTCATATAATTCCTCAAAAAATATTATCGAGTGTCTAAAATTGGGATGGAATCTTCATAATAATATATATAATGTTTAAATCCTATTCCTTCCTATGTGGGTACATAAATGAGGTTTTCCATGCACATTTTTAACAATGATATATGGAAAATATCATATATGTTAGAGAGACATGTTGGAATTTTAAAATGGATATCAACAATTCTAACTTTTTCTAGTATTCCAATATTTTGATGGCCCTTGAGCTCAATTTTATTTTTTTACTGAACCATATAATGCCCTTCCATTGATATACATTCAAATAATATGATCTCGTGCTCAAAATTTCAAATCATTCCATCAGTTATCATCATAGACCTTTTTCTTACATTGAGATTCTTTGATATGGGGTTGATTCATATTTAAATTTTATGTTCTTTCCTCCTATGATTTTAAACCTATAAGCTTCCTTTCACCAACTTCATACCAACAATTTGGATTATGATATCTATATCTATATATTTCTTCATAGAACATTATTTAAAGACTTTAAAGGAAGCTATATTATAGGAGAAATCTATAGAAGAAAAATATTAATCCCACATATCATGAAATTCAATAAGGATTAACCTCAACATGTCTTCTAATGTCTGAATAGTCCTTTCAAAATGTCCATTAGTTTTCGGGTGATAAGTAGTGCTCAAATAAAGCTCGATGTTAAGTGACTTAGGAAGAATCTTCTATAATATAGATATAAATAGTTTATAAAAATAAGAAAAATTATAATGTGGATCACCATAAATTCTTAAAAAATATTTAATATATAGTTGTTTAAGGTGTTCAAGGGGTAATACTTCTTTTATAACGATTAAATGTGCATATTTGTTGTGGCGATAAATAATAACCCATATTGAATCCTACTTTCTAGGAGTCTTTAGTAATACGGTTTAAATGCCCATAGTAATATCATCCCATTTCCACATTTGACTACCTAGAGGTTTCATGAATCCTCTACCGAGTTTTCATTCATCAATTACCTACTTAAAAACAGAAAATATTAACACATAATTAAAAATTTATTACTTCATGTTATCCAACAAAAATAATTACATCAAATCTCTATGAATCTAGGTGCTACCTAGGTGTATAGAGAAAATAAAGTTGTGAAAATCATCTAATAATTCCCTTTTGAGATCATGTACATACGAAACACATATTATAATTCTGACATTCAGAACACCATATTCACAATTGAATTCTTCCAACTTTACATCATTTGGGTTTTTAATGTTCTATTGAAAATTACAATCATAACACTGAAAACATTTTATATTTTCCAAAAAATATCAGTTGTAAATAATTTGGAGAAGTGTTGATGTTGTAATTTCCAAGACATTATATTATGTATCACATAGAGGGTGAGTGTGTGAATCCGTTATATATTTTTCTTGTATGTTTCATTACTTTTGAAACAACCTTTATCTCTTATTAAAGAATTATTTCTCTTCCAAAAAATCATATACATTTCCAGTAGAACATAACAATTTTCGAGGATCACTAATTAGTGAGAGTAGATATGCCCTTGGTATGGTTTGGAAACAATCCAATACCACCTAATCCACCAGAAAAAATCATTTTTTGTGGAATACAATGAGTTGGATATGACCTTGTGCTATTGTAGCACTATGTTTTATATAACAGTGTTGTGATTTAAAAAGAATGAAATGATGTAATACAATTTTTTTCCTTCTTGATCAACATTCAAAAAACATAAGCTTTCTAAATAATTCATCACTTTCTTATAAAGGATAAGGTAAGAAAATCTTGGAATTAATAATGACACTGATTCTGATTTCCTTGTCTGATTCCCAATTTTGATTTCTCAATACATAAATATCACTTTTTCATAATATCATTGAACCAAAACAGAACTACTTCTATCTTACTCCAGAACTCCCAATCTGATTGACGAGTCTGATTCTGGAAACTAAATTCAATATCATCACTTATAATTTATATCTTATATCTAAAAATCATATTCAAAAAAACATAATGTGTAAAATTTTTCATTCTAGACTTGTGGTGATTCTCTATCCTCTTTCATGAGTGATTAAATTCATATAATACACAAAGTATTCTCCTCTTTTTATATAGACACCAATATTTATTGATATAGATTCTCAAAAGGTTTTCACACTTTAACAAATTTCTCAAATATCTAATCTTCTTTAAATATTAGATCTTTAATTAACTTCTTCAGCACCATTAATTTCCCTTCAATTTTGGATCTCTCTTTGACTTCTTGAACACATGATAATTGATAAAATATATTCAATCCAAATATTATTCTTGATTATGTTTTCCCAATTAGATGTCTTCATTCTGATAAATGAATTTGGTAACCCCAATTTTCTTGACCGACTTACAAACACATTAGAACTGATGTCTCTCATAAAGTGAATATGCCCCAATTGAATAATTAATCTTCCCATTAAAAACTATTCGATATCTTGAAGAAAATATATTCTTCAATACAATTATTTGTATCTATTTTGTAAAATGTAACACATATATCTTCGGATTATGATGCTCCATAACAAATGGAAAAAATTCCTGGATCATCAAGTATGTTTCTTGTCACCCTTTGAAAACATTTTCAAAAATCTTTAAAAATGTTCTTATTATTTTTTTTATTAACCCACTTGTTAGAGATATTTAAAACATTATTTATCACTTGACTCCAAAAAATCTTATTTTCATTTTCATTAGTCCCCATAACTCCATAAGAAAACAATTCTACCTCTAGTAATTATGATGGCATATCGAGTTTAATGGACTAGTATAAGCTGCTCCGACTTCAGAAACATCATTCATTTCTAAATATTATACTATTAAACTACTTTATGTAAGGATATAAATACATTGGGTTTTGTATGAGTGAAAACCAGAACCATTAGTTTCTATCATTATGATCACCCTTATAATACATTAGTGAATTTTCATCTAGTAATCTCATACTCATAGACTGAGACGGGAAATATTTGATCACACAAACTTCCCTCTATTATAACATATTTCTTGTAAGCATGAGTTATTCATGAATTTGAAAATATTTAAAATCATATTCAACCTCATATGAGTTATAAGGTAAATTATTATATAATTCAGTTATTCCAATAACTTCTCAATTTTGTACCAAACCTCAATACAATTGGAAGAACTCCCCAGTTTCTTCATTAGGCTAGCATCACAAGTTTTCCATACAATATATGATTTGAGATAAAATAAAAATACCAAATAATCTTCAGATTTATATCGCATCCATCTAGAATCTTATTCTATCACTAATTAATACTATAAACTCATTATGATCATCCATGTATTTCAAAAACATGTTGATTATGATAAACCTTTTCTACCAGAAGGCATGTTCCCAATATGATATAAATTCTTAAGCTTTGTGATTCAAATTTCATGAATTTGATTTTCAGCCCAATTTTCATCTTTTACAATGTGAATTTATTTTGTTATTTTTTCCTTAAAAAATAAAACTTATTTGAATAAAAAACTTCCTCTAATTTCTAAAAACCTTCTCCAACAAACATGGTCCCAACAATATCTCCCTTGGAATATTTTTGTCCACCATGTTTCATAAATCCTAGAAATTTGTGACCTCATGGAATGGATTACATGTAAAAAATTCTAGGCATACATGAGATGACTCATTTTAGTATATAATAATTATTGAAAACAAACCCATATTGTCTAAAAGTTGGGATCATGAAAAAATTTCAACATCTTTAACATTTCTTCACAAATTTCTTCTCTTCCTTACCTTTTAAGGTAACAAAAAATTTCATTTCCACCAAATATAAGTTATTTTAAAAAAAATTATTTACCATTAACCACTCCAATAATCAGTTAGAATAGTTCACACACTTACATGTTGGATTCACATCATACCCATAACTCCCCCTTTATTCATGCTTTCATTAAATATATATGATTCAACAAAATTATCCCTCCTGACTACACTATCCAAATATAAGATATGTTATGGTGGAAAAATAATTCAACTATGATGATAAAGTGGTTGGATGCCCATTGTAAACCTTTGTTTAGAAAACATTTCTTTTTCTAAAGGATTTATAAAAATGTAAGTATATTGTTTTGATATAGGAATATACTTCTCCTTCAACTCATTCTTCTATACATGCTCTTAAATGAAATGATATTTTTTTTCATATATGTTTTAAATTAAAATGATGTACTAGAGTCTTGGTAAGGTTGATTTCTCTTTTATTATCAAAACCAAACTTCATTGGTAACATCACTTCAACAAGTAATTCTCCTAATCTAGTATTCATCCACATATGTTGAGTAAAAGATTTAGATGAAGCAACTTACTAACCATTATCTATACTAAGATTTATTGATTTCTTTTTATTTTTATGAAAACTAAATCAACTCACACTCATAATGAATACTCCACTAGATGTGGATCTTTCATCATCAACATTTCACACCCAATCATCATCTGAATATCCAAACAAGTCCGTACTTTCTGATTTCTCATTCCTGATTCTAAATTTTTTTCCATTGAAGTATCTAAGAATTATTTTTCTATAATCTGAAAGTGATTCTTTGGGAGAACTCTAAAATCATTCACATAAGGTAACAGTATAAACAATGTTGGGTCTTGAGGTATTAAATTATACCAAATATTAAATCAGCTTATCAAACTCTTTTTGATCATCTTTATTCAATTCTCGATCTTTACCCAACTTTATTCCCACTAAAATTGGTATGAAAACTACTTTCGAGTTTACCATTCCAAACTTCTCAATTTGTTACATAGCGTAATTTTCATGAGAAAAAAATGTTCTTATTCTTTTGTAAAATACGTAAATCAAGAAAGTATTACCTTTCCTATAGATTTGACATCTCTGATAAATTTTTCATCTATTTAGAAAAATCATTCCCAATTGCATTCATTATTCTCTAAAATTATAATATCATCAAAATAAACAATTATTATGAGGGAAAACTACTAAATTTACTTGATGTAACAATTACTATCAACTCTTTATTTCTTTATATTCATCATCCTCAAGTAAGTATCCAATATGTAATACCATTCTCTTGTTTCTTTTTATATCCCATAATGGTATTTCATCAACTAAAACACATAAATTTCATCTTTCCTGACAACAATGACAAAGGTTGTTCAATGTAAACATACACATCATGATTCAAATTATAAAATGTATACTTTACACTAATATGAAAATGTTTTTAACTTAATTTTGTAGTAATAGATATAAAGATAATAATTTTTTCTAACCTTTCCATATGAGATAAGTTATCACCAAAATCAACACCTTCAATTTTTTAGTAACATTCCCACACAAATGTGTCCCTATTATTTATCACATGACCTTATTATTTTAGCATGTTTTAGAAAATTCATTTTGTACCAATAATAATTTTTTATCCTGTATGGGTATGAGTTCCTAGGTATCATTCTTTTCTATCTGACACAACTCTTCATTCATTTCATCAAACCATTTTGGATTCTCAAAATCCCCCTTCACATCATTCAAATCCAATTTTGAATACTAGGAAGTATGTTTAATGATTTTTGATGTTACTATTATTTGAACCATCTAATGTTGATCACTAATAATGTTCTTAGCATCCACATTATTCCTATTCTTGGGATGATATTTTTGAACGTCATCCTCATCACTTAAAATAGCTATCTCTGATTCTACTTCTTGAGTAAGATTACCTTTGTCAGTATATTTATCATGGTAGTTAATAAATATTTTGTAATCCAACTCATCATTATTAACAGGTTTATTTCCTTAATCTTCCTCAGCATTTTCAATAACATTCACATCAATAGATTAAAAAAATATTCATTTTTATTTTATAGAAACACAAATATCCTTTTCATTCTAAAGCTAATCAAAGAGAAATTTGGTCTTCGCCTCTCTAATCAAACATTTCAAGGTTTCCACATTTATTATATATGATGAATGGAATTCCAAAAAATCTTAAGTATTAAAAATGTGTAGTTATATCATAGAACATTCCACAAGGAGTTATATCTAAACATGTCATTAGAAAAATTGGTTTTGGATATAGACAGTAATACACATGGCATGCCTCCAAAAGTAAGGAGAAATACGATGTTCATGTAAAATAGTTATCCCAATTTCAACCATACTTTTATTTTATCTTTCAAAAACCCCATTTTGTTAAGGATTTTCCAGTGAACTGAACTCATTCTATATTCCATGCTTTTTAATATAAATTTCAAATTCTTCTTTTTTGTATTCACCACCATTATTGGTTCTCAACATCATCTCTAAATACATATATTCTTTCTCATATTTCATAATAAAACATTTAATCATATTCATTGAATCTTACTTATGTTTCATATACATAACAGAGTTAGTGTGAGTAAAGTTATCAATAAAAGTGATGAAGTACTTATCTCCATTAGTTTATTGTTTTTTTAGCCTATTGATATCAGAATGAATATGTTTCTGGGGTTATTTTGAAAAAATATCAATAGTTTTAGGCACTAAGTTAGTAATTATTCCTTTCCTACAAATATTGTGATACAAATATCTTCTTGTTGACATATCGAGAATACTATAGACACTATCTCTCATTGGATGCTTACCCATGTTTCTTTGACAC
Organism: Viscum album; assembly: GCA_963277665.1. NCBI lineage: Eukaryota > Viridiplantae > Streptophyta > Magnoliopsida > Santalales > Viscaceae > Viscum > Viscum album. Next base: position 336,857,646 of record OY728139.1, on the reverse strand, counting down.
TTTTATCCCAAACGTTTCTGCAACAACAAATTTTCTTCCACCAGGACCAAGTAACAATAGTTATTTATTTCAAGTACATGGAAGAAGCTTCCTTTTGTATGTTGGCCACTTGTATTATTATTTCCATCATCCTTGATTTTCATAACATGTCCTTATTTTTATTAAAATGAATTTATTTCCATCATTACAATTCTGTGAATTGAATAACAAGTTGTTTTCCATCCCATGAACAAAAAAATAATTCTTTGATTTTAACTTTTATTTCCCAATGATGGATGATCCAACACCTTTGATTCTAAGAGATTCATCATTTCCAGATTTCACTATTCATTCCTTGATTTCTTTAAAATTATTCAACCACTTTAAATATTATATCATATGAGAAGAACATCCCATATTATGAGTCCAAGTATTTTCCATTTTTATAGGTCATAACTTTGTTTCTAAAACCAAATCATTTTCTTCCCCTTCATCATTTTTCAACTAAAGCTTTGAATAATTAAGAAAAAAAATTAGTTCCCATAAAAAAAATCATTTTTATGATTTCTAAGTTAATCACATCTTGAACAAATAGTTCCAGAGGTTAAAATCTATTTTCATCTTTTACTCCAACTGTAATACGTTTCAAAAAAACCACTTTCTCATACTTCTTCAGAACATCCTTCTCAAAATTCTTCCATTTTGGGGATTGAACCCACCTAAAACATTTCCTTTTATAACATGTGTCATAGAAGTAATATTATTTATTAGCCAAAACATATATTTCCTATGTCTGAATCCACCACAATTATAGTAGTACCCATTGAAATAATATTTTCCTCTATAATTTCCATACTTACTGGAGTTCTGATCCTATTACCTAGAAACCTTTTCAACCTTCTTAACCAAACACTGTTGACCTCCAATTTTTATATTTTCAAATAGAATCTTCATTTCCATGATGTTTTTCTTTCCAATCATAACAAAACCTGATGTAATAGAAAATTTTTCAGACATATAATTATTAGTATCTTTTGATTTCCTAATTTTATTGGTATTAGCCACATACATAACATTCACAAACTTTATTCTTCTTAGAATTAATTCAGTCATTATTCTCACCCATTTAATGTAAATTTTGTTTATCTTTCTCAGGTTTTTCCTTAACAGAACATTCATAAAATTCTTGAGATAGAGTTTTTGAATGTTTTATCCCATGTTCACCATTAAAATGTTTTTATCGATCAATTTCCAACTCTTCTATTTTTTCATTTAGATGCACATCAAAATTTATATTATGATTCTTTTCTATATCATGATATTTCAACAAATCATTAATCTCCTTCATTAGCTTGACATTCTCATTAGCACAACCATTTTGGTTTCCTATTAAATGTTTATCACATTTATGCATCCTGATTTCTTTTTCAAGTATTTTGATCTTTCTCACATATTATTTCGATTCTAATTTAAGATGAAATTATAATTGGTCTTATTCTTATTTATAAGAACTACTACATCTGAATTCTCCATTTTTAACTATTTCAATAAAAATATTTTGATTAAAATTCTTAATATACTTTTTGGATTTATATTCACTGTCTTATTCTTCATCGTCTTTATATAAGAAACTTATACATTTGGATTTGAATAACTTTATAAATTTTGAATTGGAATAAAATATAGCAATTATCACTGTGTTTTATCCATGACCTTATGGGTTATCTTTCAACTTCATCAGTATCACCTTCATTCATTCTTTGAAGAAACCTCTTTACAAACATACCAATGGCTCCCCATTCAATCCACTTTAAAGGAGGTTTCAACTTTTGTTTACATGTTCCTCTTCTAAAATTTTTAATAAATAAGGATAAAATTTATTTATAATTTTTACATACCTTATTATAGGATTCATTGTTATAAACATCATCTTCCTCAAAAACCATCTAATAATTTTCATTCATGGATGCATTGAAATACATTTATCTATTATATTTTTTTATCTCCATAACATTCTCTACTATCATTTCATATGTCATGAGAGTACTGTGAAAATCATCTAAAGATAACCTTTCTAAATCTCTATCTTCTAATGAGGATACATTGGCATCAAACTTTTTGGGAAGAATTATTAAAATATTTTCAGCAACTATAGAATCTTCTAAATTTTCCCCTGGATTTCCGACAGTTCTAAAAATATCATTCACCATTGTAAATAAGTACCAAATAGATTCATACTCCAAAATATCTAAATATTCATACTTCAGATTCCATATTTTTACTTTTTCTATCTTTACATTTGTATTTCCTTTATAAATGTTTTTCAAATTATCCCAAATACCTTTGGCGGTGGAAATATACATCACTCCTAAAAAACAAATTTTGTGAAGTGTTGAGAGTAAATATTTTTTAGCACTTCCATAATTTTAAAGAAACTTCTTATCAGTAGGTGTAAAAGGAACCTTATCATCAATATGAGTAAATCCATCTATTGTAACTTCATGAAAATCAAAACCATGTGACATAAAATAAGGAATCGTTGTATATTTTCAAATATGGTAATATTTTCTATTAAAGATAGATATTCCCTTACTATTCACTAAATTATGATTCTCAATCATATCTTCTCTTCATAAAATTAACAAAGAGTAAAAAAATGGAACCTTATAATTAATAATGCTAGAAATTCCCATGTCATGATATTTTTATCACTAAGAGGGGGATTAGAGAATCAATGATGACTTTTTCTATTATGTTTCCTTACTTTTGAAATAACGCTCACATTCTATTAATTATCTTTTTCTCTAATGAAAAAAAAATCAAACACACATCCATATGAACATAATAATTTTCATGGATTAATACTCAGTAACAGTAGCTACATATTTGGTATGGTTTGGAAATAATCTAATTCCTTAAAATTAACTATAATGTAATCCTTTTTTGAATACAATGAACATGATCTTCTTTTTCACTCGTGTAGAAATATGTTCACTACAAAAGTTCATGTGCTTAAAACTACAAGAAATGATGTAATAAATTTTTTATCTTCTTGATCAACTTTCAAAAAACATAATCATTCAAAACAATACTTTACATTCTTACCTAAGAGTAGGTATGATATTCATGTATATTGAAGTGAAACTCAATTAAATTTCAAAGTCTAATTCACAAGTATGATTTCAAAATATAGAAATATAAATTTGTCAGAATACAACTGAAACAAATCAGAACTACATCTTTCCTAGTCTAGAAATCCAAATCTGGTTGATTGGACCAATTCCGGATACTGACTATGATCTTGCCTCTTCTCTTTTTTTTATTATGATTGGAATGAATCTTCAAGAAAACACATTTTGATATCTTTTTTCTTGATAAAATTGTGGAAATTCTCTCTCCTATTTCATGAGTTATGGACATCAAATAATAAACAGATTATTCTCCTCCCATTATAGACACACCAAAATTGTTTAATCAGGAATATGAAAATGTTTTCCCACATATAAAATTTCTAAATCATAAATATTCCTTAAATATTGGATATTTCTTTGACTAATTTAGTACCTTTAATTTCTCTTATTGTTTCAGATATCTCTTTGAGTTTTTCAATGCTTCAGACTTCTTAATAAATCTTCAATTCAAATCTGATTCCTAATTCAGATCTCCCAATATGATTTATTCATTATGATAAAGGCATTTGGTTAATCTAATTTTATTTACCCACTTGAAAACATATCAGAACCGAATCCATCTCATAACATTGCTCTCCACCAATTGGAAAATTAATATTCCCATTCCATTTTCATTATTAAGATAAAGATACAAGATAAATCAACATATTAATCTTTATCAATTTTGAAAAATATAAAACATATTTCATCCCATTATGATGTGATGTAACAATGATGTACATATTCTTGGATCGTCAAGAAATAATTTATTCACCCTTTGATAACACTTTAAAATTTTATATAAAAGGGCTCTTCTTATTCTTCTTTTATGTTGACCAACAATTAAGTTATTTTCGAAACATTATTTATCCCTAGACATGAATATTTTTTCATCTTTTCCTTTTTATTGGTCCCAACAACTATAAACAAATACAATTCATCCTATTATGATTACAAGGGCATATTGAGTCTAATGGTCTGGTTGCAGCAATGTTGACTTCAATAACTTCATTCTTATATGATTAAAATGCTCGCAATATTCTTTCTCTTTGGATTTAAATATTTTTTAATTTGGAGGAATTTAAAATCACCACCATTGGTTTCTCTAATTACGATCAACTCTCGCAACCTTTAACAAATCTACGTCCATTAATATCATTCCAATGGAATGAGACTAGAAAGGTTTGTTTACAAAAAAAAATTCTCAAAAATCATGCTTGTGATCATTAATTATTAATGTATTTTAAAACATTTATGATCATATTTAGCATCGTATGACATAAAATGGAATGTATTATAACCACTCGTTATTTCTAAAACATATTCCTTTCCTGTCAACCCTAAATATGATTTTAATAACTCCCCCTATACTTCATATGGATAACATCATAATGTTTTCCAAACAAAATATGATATGATATAAATAAAAAAAAGCAATGCATCATCATATTTATATCAAATAAATGTGGAATACAATTCTATTCCTTAGTACGATCATAACCTCATTACAATATTCTATTCTTTCTGGGCTCATGTGGAGTCCAATGAATTTTTTTTACCAAAAACCATCTTCCTATTCTGATGAACTTTCTTAAGCTCTGGGAGTCAGATTTCTTAAATATGATTGTTAGTACAATTTTCAACTTTTACATAGTGAATTTATTTCTTACATAGTTGAAAAAAAAGAAAACTCTTTTTCAAAAAAAACATCTTCTAACATTAAAAGACCTTCTCCAGTGAACTTGTTCTCGACAGATATATCCCTTCCTTAATAAATCCCATATTCATATTAAATAGGCCCATGAATGCTGGATCCCTTTCAATCCACATTTTGTTCAGAAAACCATGATCTTGTCTATTCCATTCATCCAAAACCTTATTTACCTTCCACGGGTGGAAGTGTATTGAGTAATCATAATCCTTTAGTTTCTCAAGTCATTGCCTTTTCCTCACATTGATCTATTTATTTGAAAAAAAAAATTAAAACTCTTTTGATCTGTTTATATGTCAGACTTTTTATTATAGTGATAATAAATCTGTATCTTTTAAGAAAAAATTTATATCAAAAAACACATGGATTGTATTATTGTTTTCCAGAATCGTCAACTATATTCTTGAATAAAAAATGACTTCATCATTATTCATAAGGACAAAAACAAGTACCTTCATTATTGAATCACTATGTATCACAAATACATCAATTCTAGATGGTATAGTCAAAATTATTGTATTCTCCAATATATTATTCAAATCATCAAAACATTCTCACTTTACATTTTCCATAAATACTTAACCCCTTCATGAGTATGAATGGTTAATTCGTTAGCTGGTCAGGAAATTTTTTGAACAAATATCCATTTATAACCTATGAAACCCAAGAACCTATATAAATTAGTTATGTTCATGGGTGTATGAAATTCATGGAATAAATTTGTCTTTATTTTATCAATTGATATTTTTTTCATGGAGATAATATTATTAAGAAAAGTCATGTTCTATAACCAGAATTAATTCTTTCTAAATTTCTCATTTAACTATTTTCTTCTTAATGTCTCAAGAGTGATCCAAAAGTAATTATGATTTTCCTCATACCTCTTAGGTTACACCAATATATCATCAGCTAATACCACTATAAAAATATCAAGATATTCCTTGAATACTCTATTCATTATGTCTATTAAAACTTAGGGTACATTAGCTAATACTAATTGCATTATCATGAACATGTAATGCATATAACCGATATGAAAATATATCTTTAGAAAATATTCTTTCTTTACATGCAATTAATGATACCCAGAATGAAGGTATTTTTTTGAAAAATATTTATACTTGTTAATTTGATTAAATAAGATATTAATTAGAAGAAGATGATATATGTGCTTGATCATAATAGCATTGATTTCTATGTAATCACTGTATAGACTCATTGATATATATTTCTATTAAAAAAATAACAGGGGATCCTCCATGTCAAACAATAGGTAATATAAATCCCTCATTAAAAAACTATTCTAATTATTATTTTAACCCATCTAATTTCACAGTAGCCATTCTATAGAGATTCATTGATATCGGTCTTGAATCCAGGGTTAAATTAATGGGAAACTCATCTTACGGATCTGAATTATGTCTAGGTAATTACTCTGGAAGGATATAAATATATTCCTATATAATAGGTACATCCTAAATTTAATGATTAATTTTTATATTCAGAGATTTTATTTTCCATTCTTCCATAAGAATCTCATTAAAAATAACTATAGGGATGAATATAGAAATGACTACGATGAATATGTTTCCCCTTTAAAGAAAAGGAATTACACTTATTTATTAGGAATCTTAATTTCAATATGTAACAACCCATTAAATGTATCAAGAATTTTGTGACCATTTTTTCACATTTGAGTTTAGTATTATTTTGGGTTTGTTCTGGTAGAATTTAAGTATTGTTTGATACATTATAGGGTGTGCGTTGTTGGAACATGGTTTTCCCAAATCATGCACCCCATGGATAGTGGGGAATACATAGTTGATGCCTAGTTTCTGAAAACCTACACCCACCTAACAGAAACAGTGTGCCATTTGATAGTGAATCCAATGTGGGAACATAGTTAAGACTCATGGTTTTTCTAACCATGAGGCCCTCCCTTGGAAACCATGCATTGGATTATTTATTATTGTGAAAATTATTCTAAAAAATAATGATCAGCCTATTTAAGTACCTAAACACACCATCTGGACCTATTTAATTTTCCTTGGATTTGGAGTCTCCCATGAATGAATTTGGTTTCTATAAACCCCTTCATTGGTGTATCAAAGTGTGGTTGATCTCATTTGATCTCATCCGATTTAGTGGATCTCCTACCATATTGTTTCTTCTAGTGTGTCCCACCCTAATCCTTATATTCTATAATATCATCATGTCTTTGATGGATCTAAACATAATTTCATTGGATCTAATACTTTTCTTTGATTCTATATCTATTTCATAGATATTATTCACCTTTGATCATCATTGTCTTTTCTATTTTGGGAATTGGTCATTTAATTCTATGATTTAAATGTATGTGGTTCAATTTGAAATTTTCCACATAGTTAAATCCATGAAATTTATGATTCATTTGAAATATATTTTAATTTATAAAACCATTATTTTATGTGATTTTATTTGCGAATTTGAAATTTCATGGATTTTGGGAAAACCCACAATTCCAATGGAATTGGTATTTGGAGTGTATTTTGAAATTGATGGAATTGATAAAATAATTTGTGATTTTATTTGGGGAAGTGGTTAAAATTGAAATGATGTAATCATGTTATAGGTTTTTTATTTAAAATGTATGAAATAATGAAAGACCCATGTTATGGTTTTGAGGTTGAATTGGTAAATTTAAATTTAAAATTGGAAAATTGAATTATAAATAATTATTTGATTTGAAATAAGATAATTTTACCCTAGACTATTTATAAATTGATAACATGATATCCTATGTCATTAGTGAGATATTTGGTACTAACATGCAAGGATGTTGATCCCCTGGAAATGGATTGTCGATCACATCTCTAATAAAACATAGTTCAGCATGACTATCACTAATGGGATATTTATGGGTCCTATTTTATCTAATCAAGGGAAATGTGTGAAAAGGTGTTTCACTATGATCAGTAATATAAGAGGTTTATGGATCCTATATCCATAAACAAATGTAATTCATTTCCATTGTCCATGGTTCTGGATGTGGTTTTTTTATATTTATAACATTGATTATGGAACATTTTTACTCAATATGAAAATTTATATAAATTCTTTTATATAAAACCTTTATTTGATCCATGTTTGAAATTTTTTTATTATTCTAATATGAATTAATGTTTTTTTTAAATATTTGAATATATTTTCATGCCCAATTTTATTTGAATTTAATGCATGATTTGTATTATTATTATGAAATCATTTATGTAACACTTGGTGAGACCCTACATGGATTTATAGCTTACACCCAACCTTTTCCTCTGTGCATTTAGAGATTTTCCTATCCCAGATCTAAGATAACTGAAAGGACTACATAGAAGTGGTGGATGTTCATGATATTTTGGACTATGGAGTGGGGTTGTGACTTCTGTGTCTGTTTACATCATGGGATGATATTTCCTTTGGGTTTTTGAGAGTTATCTTATTAGATATTATGTACATGATGATGTACTACATTTAGATTTGTTATATTTATTTTGTTTATGGTACTTACTCCCTTGGATGTGTTGATAATACTGAATGTTAATCATTTATCATCTGATTTTTTGCGTAAATTTTTTTTCTTTTTTTATCTTTAATGATTGTAGGTTCTGGTCTCCAAATCATGGTGATTAAGAATTCCTTTAGGTCTATGTCCATTCTTTTTGGGAATTAGGGTACTGGGGTATTTGATCTAGTTTGTGAAAAATGGGAATTATATGTTAAGGTTGAGCATCATTCCATGAGGTCAGTATATATTTTTGGGTGGTTTTGGTAGACAGTAGGTTGAGTTGTCGAGACATAGGAGGAAGTTATGAGTGTCTGTTTAGAAATATCTCATTATAACTAGACTTATGTCACCATGGGTGGTTTGATAAAGGAATCTTGAGGAATAATTTGATTTGATTATAGTTATTTTTTTCTTATTTTTATTTGGATATGTTTAAATCCAAATCTTCATATCTAATCTGATAGGACTGATATTCCAAAATCCATTTCTTTTGATTACATTAGTACTGTTTATTGATGTTTTATAGATTTATGACTCCAAGAATGTATTTTAATAGGTTCCAGGAAGAATCTATTATTGAACCATAGTAATTAGATTATTCTATGGACTAGAATCTTTTAGATGTTATTTTGTTTGTTATCCAATATTTGGTAAAGTCACTTACACCCATTCCCAATCAAGATCTAATTGTGGATCCTCATAGGATTGAATCCCAACATCATGCTCAAGATTTTATTCACCCAAATCTACTAGAATTACATTCCTCTAATAATCAATAAGAGTATGTATATGGGTTAAGAAATTTATAGCCTCTGTTTTATTTCATTGAAATTCATGATTCGATTAAGGTGAAATATATTATCTTCATGATATAGAGACATCATAGTATATGGTGGGATTCCATGGTAATAGTGAATAATAGCATGGTTTTAGAGTGGAAATAATTTAGATTTATTTTCACTAATTAGGTCTATCCAAAATATGGGATGATAGATAAGGCTATAAATTTTTTTCTCTCAATCAGAATAATATGACCATGAAGGAGTATGTAAACCAATTTTTTGATCTTTTGTAGTTTTCACATGTGATTGTGGTAAATGAGAATATGTAGAATCAAAAGTTTTAGATTGGTATTTGACTGAATATCCCTTAAAATTTTTTCTTACTAAATATCAGTTAATATGATGATGTTCTTGATACATCATTGATGGTCGAGCATGACCAGGATGGTAAGTCAAGGATGATGGGAGTTCTATTTTCTCCATGTATAAATTTTTAGTGTTCCAATAATGTAAAAAAGTTTAGTGACGAGTCTTATGGTTTATCTCAATGTAAGGGTTCTTCAAGACATCCATAAGTTCATGGTAGAGTCCCTCCAACATACTTCTAGTTTTTCAATGTAGTTCATTCGAAACATGTTTGTATTAAAGAACCCATAATCTACAGTTCTCTCATATTATTAGGTCACATTCATAAATTATGTTATATCATCCTAGATCCATATAGTTTTATGGGATTATTAGCACCAAAAATTAATGTAGGGCAATAAAATTCTTCATAAAGAAAGTTTCTCTAACCACATGCATCTGGAATGAAGCTTCTTCATATAGTGGAACAACCACCATAAAAAGAAAATATAGGTCCAGAGACTGTAAGAGGTACCATTATTATGTATTCATCATTAGGGAATGATTTATTTGATATTTTTGTCTCTCACTTGTTTATATGAACTCATATTGAGAACCTAATAAATCTTCATATGAAGATATCATCTTTTGTGATGGATATTACAACACCACTCGGGACAAAGAGAGATAAGGGTCTCCATTTTCCATCAATGTCTTAAATTTATCATAGATTGAGCTATCCTTGGATTTTTTTAGTTTCTCAACCAGAAACCTCTTTATGTCATTTTCATGATTGATTGTTTTTTTAACAAGGATTGAATTGACTGATATCTTCAAGAAGTTTCCTTTCCTATGTTTGATGGGGTGTGCCATATCATACATTTAGGATGGTACCTAAGCTCAAATAGAGAATAAGTATCTTATCCAGAGTTAGGGAGTGTAATATTAGGGTTTTCATTTGATCTAGTGTGGTAGTATTTGAGTGATGATCTCTCTCTAGTTGTCATCAAGTTTCTTGACGTATTTTCTGTTGAATTCTCCAGTTTAACACCAGTAAGAGAGGTATAGTTTTATATTTATTTAGTTTCATGTACTCAACCTGTATCTATTTCCTATTACCATACAGAACCAACTAAACTAAAAGTGTTTAAAACAGACTTGGATGAATTGTTAGAGAAATTAGTTATATAACAAAGTATGTCACCATAGACATCACCTATTCCTTTTTTCACAGAATGATGATGAAACAATTCTCCTTTCTATTGATTACCATAAACTCAACCAACTTTTGGTGAAGAACATGTATCCATTACCAAATATTGATAATATATTTGACCATTTGAAATGGGATAATGGGTTCTTGAAGATTTATCTTTAATTTCATTATCACTAATTGAGAATAAACAATAATGATGTTCATAAAAATTTCATTTGTAAGATGTATGGACAATATAAGTATCTTTTCATACCTTTCAGTCTAACTGATGCTCCTTCAGTATTTATGGATTTGATGAATAGGATATTCCATGAGCATACTGATATTTTATTGGTTTTTTAGATGAAATCCTAGTTTATTATTTATATTAGGAGGATCATGTGTGTAATTTGAGAATAATATTGTAGATTTTGATAAATCACCAACTCTATGCCAACATATCCAAATGTGATTTCTAAATTTGGGAAGTCATGGTCTTTGTACATGATGTATTGGTACATGGTATCTTAATTGATCCTGAAATGGTTAATCCTATTATGATATGGGAACAACCACAACATTATTTTGAGATTTGCTGATTCTTAGTTTTATTAGGGAATTATAATCGATTTGTAAATGATATCATAATGTTGGATTCAAATAAGACCAATCTCACTCAAAAGGGGTAAAGTTCATTTGGGTATAAAAATTTCATAGTTTGTTTTTTCTAAAGAAATGTATTTTAACTTTTTCATATTTTTTAACTCTTCTATATATTGAATAATGATATGTGGTCTTTTTTGATGCATCGAGTTCAGGTTTGGGATATGTTCCTATGTAAGTTGACCATATGGTACCATACGGTTCAAGATAAATTTGGAAACATGAGATTAATTTTCTAACCCATGACCTTGAACCTGCAATTGTGATCTTGGGACATAAGAGTTGGAAGGATTACCTTTTTCGTGAATGGTTTATCATGTATATTAAACAAAATATCCACAGTTATATCTTCTCTAAAAAAATATCTAAATCTCTATCAGAGGCATTGGGTGGGGTACCTTTTGTGTTATAATTTTGACATTTCATTTTCCCTTGTGAAATGGAAATTCATTATCGAAGATTTGAGTAGGAAACCTCTAACCCGAACCATAAAATTTTCATTTGAATTGTGGAACATGAAGAATTTTTTCATAGTTGAATATAAGTGCCTGGGAAATAGAGATTAATTTTTTCAGGGATAGTTATATATTTACCAACACTTTTATTGAGATTATTATTCAGGGGATATATCTTGATGATGAATTACACTACATTAAAGACTCTATTTATGGTGTGGAGACCACTATTGAGTGGTTATTCCCTATGGATGTATTATGTGTTTTCCTATTTGGTTCATTGTTATGTTATCTGTGAGAACATATTCGTTGTGGGATCACCATAATTCCCCGGGTCAATGCACCTTAGAACCAAAAAAATGTTTTACGATATGTGGAAATGATTTTGGTGGCCATGTATGAGATATGGGCATCACAATCTTTGATTCACATAATTATAAATACCAACAGGTCAAGGAAGATAAAAATTAAATTTCATGTTTTCTCTAGACACTTGTTTGCTAACATTTCTGTGGGATGATGTTTCTATGGACTATTTGTTTCGGTTGTCATGTACCACTATAAATAATAATGTTATATGGTTTGGGATTGATTGTTTAATGAAATTGGATCACCATATACCCGTTCTTCATAAAACCAAAGTTTAGGAGTTGGGTAATATCTAAATGAAAGAGATTATTCAATATAATAGAGTTCTATAAGCTATAATCTCTGATTGATATCCCCATTTTTCCTCTCATTTATGGAAAGGAATTCAGGAGGTGATAGGATATCAAACTCATTTGAGTATGGGGTATTATCTATAGATGGATGGCCAGGAAGAGAGAGTTGTGAATAATATAAAGGATATACTATGTAATTACATTCTTGATTTTGGTAGATATTGGGACTAATATTTGGTAATTGTTGAATTTTCTTATAATAATAGTTACAAGTCCACATTATAAATGTCTCTTTTTTATTCCTTTTAAAGTATTCAATCTAAATCATTGTTGTGTTGGTCGAAGATTGGTGAGACATCCTTGGTTCGATCAAGCTTGGTTCAAGAAACTATTGAAAAAATTCATTTGATTCATAAAATAATTTTGATGATTCCGATCTTGTATAAATATTATGTTGACCATCACAGGTTATCATTTTAGTTATATGTTGGTGACTGTGTGTTCTTGATAGTTTCACCTCGGTTGGGTCACCGAAAGCTTGGGAGGCAATGGAATCATGATCCTTTTTTTGTGGGAATAGTTGATATATTTGAGAATGTGGGGAACATGGCTTACCATTAATCACTTCCACCTTAGTCGACATTGATACATAATGTGTTCTATGTATCATAGCTTTTGAGGTGTCTTTTAAACCCTTCTGGTGTCTTTAGATGGGAGGATCAGGATGTTGAGCCTGATTCTTCCAAGAATGAGCCCACAAATAGGATTGTTGATTCTGAGAAAAATGTACCTCATGGGTGGATGATTGCTTTATTCTATGATATATGACAGTATGGTTTTTATTTTCATGATACTTGGGCTTGTGAGGCACTGATCATATAATAGTGGCCATATCTCTATGATATGGAAAATTCTTGACAGGATTTTCAGGGAAAATTAATGTTTGGGTGGATGTAACATTTAATTAATTTTTAAAATTATTTTGTGACCCTTGTTTTTATCCCCTTTGATTTGGAAAATATTTTGGGATCATTTTGGGGTAATTTGAAATATTTGTAGAATTTTTGGTCCATACATGGTTGGTGCACAGTTTTCCAAAACCATGTGCCTCCTAGTGTAAACCATGCACCCCTAGATATTGAGGAATTAATGTTTGATGAATGGTTTCTCAAATAATGATCCCACCTAGGAGAAACCATGCATACTTGGATAGTGACTCCAAAGGGTGTTTTGGGTAATGGTGCATTGTTTTTCAAACTGTGTGACCCTTCCTAGGAAACCATCCAGATGATTATTTGTTATTCCAAAAATTATTTTTAAAATTACCCAGTCCCCATTTTAACTACCTAAACACACCATTATTCCATTATACATATTTCCTTGTATTTTGAGGCACTAAAAAAATTTTAAACTCTAAACCCTTTATTTTGTGGATCAATGTGTGGTTGATCTCATTCGATCTCCTCTAAGCATGTGGAGATCCTTTCAAATAGTTTCATCTAGTCACTATTTCTATCCTCCTTAGAGAGTTTCCTATCGTATTATTTTTTGTGAAATAAACTTTTTTCCATTAGACCCAACAATTTTCATGATTCTACATCTGATTTCTAAATTATATCTTCCTTTTATAATTATTAGTGTTCCCATTGTGGGTGACGCTGTTTTGATTTCTTAATTTAAAGGTAGGGGGTTCCATTTGAGATTTTCCTTGTAATTAAAACATTAAAATTATTGATTTATTTTAAATACATTTCAATTGATTTATAAAAACATAATTCAATGTGATTGGATAATGTAATTTTAAATGAAATTGATTTTGGAAAAAATCCCCAATTCTAATAGGATTGGAATATGGGTTGAATATTGAAAATAATGTAATTGATGAAATTATTTGAGATTTAATTCATGGAAGTGGATTAAATTAAATTTTTGAAAACTTATTATTCTTTTTAAATAGAAAAACATGAAATTATGAAAAGAAACGTGTTTTGGTACTGAAATTGAATTGGCATATTGTAATAGAATATTGGGTAATTGAATTTCAAATGATAATTTTATTTGTAATGAGATGATGTTCTAATTGAATATTGATTTGTTGACAAAATGAAATCCTAGTTAGTTAGTAGTTTATTTGGGAAAATTATACAGAGATATATATCCCCTATAAATGGATTAATGATAAAAACTATATGAAAACCTTATTCCTCACGATTATCCTTGAGGGGGTATTAATAAAAACTATTTGGCCTGACCCTGAGGGATATGTGAACACATGTTTAGTTGATGTCACCGATAAGAGAAGTGTGAGGATCATATATCCAGAAAATAATATACATAAAGGATGATGACCAGTCTGCTTCATGGGATTGTTTTTATATATATACCATTGATTATGTAATTTGTTTACTAATTCCAAATGAGTTATAAAATTTCATTAATATAATATTTTTGTAATAAATTGTTGAATTTTTTTCCACATTATAAAAAGAAATCATGTATTGTTTTAAATGTGAAAATATATTTCCATGTAATGTTTTATTTAAATTGAAAGCATGACTTTATTTATTATTATTGAATATTTTATTGAACCCTTTGTGAGAACCTAAGAGGATTTATATATCACACCCTACCTTTTCATTTAATTGTTTTTATATTTTCTTATTCTTGGTCTGAGTAATGGGAACGAATTTCATAGAGGTAGTGGAAACTCATGACCCTTTGGAAAATAGAGTATTTTTTCGATTGGTGGATCTGTTGAAATCATGGGAAGATGTTTACATTGGGATTTCATTTCTTAGATTTTCTGATACTGAGTACATGATGATGTACTGGTTTGGGTATTTTTAAACCATATTAGTTTTAGGTATGTCCTCCCTTTGGATTGTTGAGAATACTTACTTGTAATATATTATATTCCATTATATTTGGAAAATTAAATTCCTCTTTTATCTGGTCATATTCTTTGTGCTAGTTGCAAACCCATGGGAATCATTAGTGTCCTTCAGATTATGTTAGTGCTGGATCGGGTATTAGAGTATCTGGGTATCCAGGGTGGTTTGTGGCACCTTCTCTTTGTAGTAAAAATTTTCACTATATTTTTAAATCCATCCCATACCAAAGATTATATCGATATAAACCATAGGTAAAAAAATGATGACATAAAATAGATCACGTTTATGTGTCATAATGGTCTCTGATTGATATATGTGTATTACGGCGAGACTTACACAATAAGTCTTGACTGATAACTCCCTCACTATGGTGATAGTGGAAAATATAATTTTATTATAAAACTCAGAAGATATAAAAGTGTTAGAGGATCCAGAATCAAATAGTGGATTCAATAAACATTAGTATATGATTATTGTACCTTCCACCACATCATTAGGAACCTCAACCACCAGTTTTGTGATCATTTAACCTTGGACATTATCCCTTAACAATTTCTAGGAAAAATTAATTTAATGATTATGATAATCATTTCAATAGTATCTCATATCCTAATAGTTTAAGAATTACCCACTGGAAACTTATTTCTTACCTTTATAATCATGATAATGGTTTCCTTTCTCTACACACTTATAGAAAACTCTCATGTATAGAAGGAATGTTCCATGGTGTGTCTTTTCACATTTATTACAAGATAGAAATTACACCCTTCTAATCATATAATTTACCATGCTTCCTTTTCCATTTTTCTCAATAACGCAATACTTATCATTGTTTCCATATAATCCATAAGTCCTAGAGAATCCTTTTTTTACTTGATTGAACATAATATTAGGTCCTCATTTGATGAGAACGTTTGGAATACTAATTACCTTTAAAGGGTTTCCTTAAGTACATTAATGAACTGGATAATAATTTTCTTTGGATTATGTACGCTGTCCATATTATGCCTTTGTAGCCTTGTGAAGTTTTCTTCATAGTTACCTATATTTTCCTATTCCTTTGGTCTCTAACTCAAGAATTGTCTCTCTATATCTGCTCACTTCTCATGAGGAAAATATTTTTTAGTAAGAGTAACTATAAATCCTTCAAATTCATGTTTCCTATTTCTTATTCATACTTATTGTTTTGAATCAATGAAAACCATTGATCTGCATCCCCCAAGTGATGATAAAATTTAATGAAAACATTCTCTATTTAATTACTTCCCAATGTATAAATTATATTCTTGAAGGAAATTAATCATTTATCATCTACAAATGTATTTTTAGTCCCATTGAATTTTTTAGATCTATGACACATAACGTGTTCTAACATTGTTACATTATGTTCTTTTGCAGTAGGATTCTCTATATAGGATAGTTTATTCGTAATAACCCGAATCACCTCCCCAAATATAGTTGCAATTCTTCCAACTCCAGTTGAAACTCAATCTCCAACTTCATTATCATACCCAAAAGGGTAATCCCTATATGGATTAAGTGTATTTAAACATTTACCATTCCTAAAAAAAGGCACCTTTTTTAAATAATTTCATACAAAAGATTGCAACATAACATTATGAATCATAATGTATAATTTCAAGAGTACTGAGACACATTACATAAATCTAGAAATAATAAATTTTTTATCATTGGGAATAGTATCCCGTCCTAAAAATGTGTTCAAATCCTTAATAATGATTTGTAAGGAAAATATGAATTAACCCATGTGTATCCCATGGGAGTGTCAAACTAGTTGTACAACAATGATCATTGTTATGCGTAGTGTGACAGTAGAGTCAAATCCCATTGTGTGTTTTTTAGGTTTCTTACCCTTAGGTACAATTGTTCAAGATCGAAATCAACTAGTACTATCCAAACATTGATTTATTTCTAGGAAAACCGCATAATATCTACCTTACAAAAACATTATAACGTTATCATATAAATATAATTTTCCTCAAATTAGTCATAGGGGTAAATTACCTAATATTTGTTTTCCTAAATATAGTTTCCAAGGTTCTAAACTTCCTCGATTACCAATAATAAATACCCTGATCTTAATATCCTATATTTGGTGGTTACTTTATTACAGTGGTACTAGATATAAAAAATCATATCCTAAATGAAAAAATAATGTAGTATTCTTGAAACCTAGTTACATACTTGAACTCACATTATTATTGGAAACATAAAATAAACCAAAGTATTTTCTTTGAGAACACAGTAATTATGATTAGAATATTCTTGCATATCAATCTTAATACAATTACTTGCATCCAATGGAAAAGAAACCTAAGAAATGGGTGAATTAAGATTCTCGGTAAGGGTATAAATGTAACACCCAGAGATTTTATGAGAAATATTATTAATTTTGTGGATGTATTTTGTTGTATGCTACACAAAGATTATCTTGCACTATACGCAACACTGTATTATCTTGTAGTATATGCAACACTATTATTTGCTTGTGTTACACGTAAGAACAACCTTCCTCGATAGCTTGCGTTGTACGCAATATTGGGTTTCACTAAACAACGATTTGTTAATATAATATTATATAAACTAGCCGTTATGAATAGTAATACCCACTTTTTGAAATTTTATAAATTCTATATTTCAAAATGGACTTCATTTTTGGATTCAGAATATCAGAATTAGCCTAGGGTAAATTTTTTTAAATTTTCTACAACTTTCAATTTTTTATGAATAGTGAAAACACTGATTTATTGGTTAAAATCGACTTTTTTTAAATAATAATTTATTTTATTTAAATTTTTTTATGTCAAAATAGATAAAAAATTCCAATATTTGTTAAATGTCATTTATTGGATATATTTTATAATAATTTTAGATATATAAAAATTTTTATTGAACTTTTTACCGTCTTCTACCCACCTCCTAGGAGAATTTGAAAATATACATAAACCTTACTTTTACCACTTATTTGAGTGAAATTTCAAAAATTATAGAGACACGATTGATATCAGTAAGTAAAATGTGGTTCAATTAGATAAAAATATTTTTGGTGAATAGTAACTTTTTACTTTTATTTACCACAATTAAAAGTAAATATGGTAATTAACGGTAAAAATGATATTATTATTATTATTATCCTAAAACATGTCCTAATTATATTGGATAAGTGTAATTCAACCAAAAATAACCATATCCATAAAATATTACCCTTTAGGTCCACTTGGATTTGGTTAGAACATTTATTATTATTTAATTCAAAGAAGAGTTGAAGAGTTAAAATCAATGTTTAATAAGAAAAATATTTTGAATATAGGGATATACATAAGATAAATTCCACTGTAAAAATTAATTTGAATTCTAAAACTATTTCCTACATAATGTTATTTTATTTATAATTTTTAGACATTAAATAATTTAATTTATTTATGACACAATGATGATGAAGTAATTACCATATTAATGAAATATAAACATAATTGATATTATAAATACACAAATGAACATAATTTGAGACTTTTTATGAATTATAAGAATTTAATAGTTCAATATAACATATTAGGGTTGGTTATATAGATTTTTGTTTCAATGTAATAATGCTGTTATGAATTTAGAAAAAACAAAATACCAAATAGTGTCAAAATTGCAGAAAAGAGTTTTTTTAAAAAATAATAACTTATTAATTGATATTCTATTCATAAAAATTTAATGATCGGCCAAAAGACATACATTAAAATATATATGACATTAATAAACCAATTGGGGTTTTATTTTCATTTTATAGTATGTTTATTAACCATATAGAGTAAGAATACAAGAAGACACGGTAAACGTTAAATTATTTAACTTAGAGTTAAATGTAACTGATAAGGTTTAAATGGTTACATAAACTTTTCTAAAACCTATTTTCTGATATCATTTCGACCCATCCCCACCCTATACATGAAATAAGTCACTTTGGAGCCATTATAAACTGAATATGAATTTATTATAAAATAATATTTTACATTTTTCGTAAGGTTCCCCTCACCTCTCTTATAAAAGGGAACTCCCCCTTCTCTCTAATTCACACCTCCAAAGCCATTTGGATCTGCCAAAACCTACCCAAATACCCTATCAACTATCCTACCTTCATCTTAGAGGCCTTACACTAGTCATAAAGCCATCTCGTGAATCCCTTTTGATCAAATCAAAAGGAAGAACCTGGGGAAGAGGTAAATATCTCACCACCTATTTCATGTTCTATTCTTCTTCCACAGTCTCCTTCTTTGTTGTTTCCATTATAAAATAATAACTGTAGTATATTTTATATTCTGTGATGTTATTTTAAAAATGTTACAACCATATTAGTTATTTTATCAATTTAATGAATGAAAAAATCACCACACGTGCGTACGTACGGCTTACCGTCTCCACGTCGTGGTATAGTTTGTTATTCAAATATTTCATTATTTGGATGGGTATGATAATGATTATAAATGATATAAATAATAAATATAACATTATTATTATTATTTACATATGATATAATATCCAATTATATACTATTTTGATATCAAAATAATGATATTGTCGCTCGTGCATACGTTCGAACTACCGTGTCCACGAACACATTGAGATTCATTTTCCATAATCAACCATTAAAGTGTGATAATAAATTATATATAACAAATAATAATGACAGATATTAAATAATAATTATATTGTATTTATGTACATATATGTTTCATTTACTTAATTTAATTCAATTCAATAAGGAAATGAAAGCAGCGTTCATGCATACGTACGGCCTACCGTCTCCATGAACGGTGTATTTCATTCCATTTATAGACCTACCATATATATTTATTTGATAAATATATATAATATATAAATCATGTTTTAAATTCTGGAATTATGTAAATTAGGATATAAGTAATTATATCAAGAACAACAAGTCAAATCATGTCCGATAAATGAAACGATTTTACCCAAAATGCTACTTTAACATGGAATTTACAGAAGAACGGGTAATATAATGTCATAAGTGAATAATATATGATATCATAAATATTATTATGGTTATTTTACAAGTCAATAATACATTTAAACTCAAAATACAGGAGTCTCGGACACATACGGATGAAATTGGACATAAGGTAAGGGATAATTTTTCAAATCTCATTTTTATCTTAGATTGCTTATATGTAAGTATTTACTGGGGTTATATTTTTCATCCAGGTCCATAAAAATGATCTTCATAAATTGTTTAATATTATTCCATGTATGTTTGACATCATTTTCCCCCTCTTTTACTTTTACATTGTGTTATTGATGGAATCTTTCTTTTTGTTACCATACAAGGAACTTTCTGACTTTTTTGGCCAATGTATGAGAAGAACGTTTTTTAACATATACAGCATGAATGGGTTTTTCTGATTTCATAGAAAATTATTTCCAAGAAGATTCCTTTACAATTTTTTAATTTTATTTATAATTATCTCCTTTTAGTTTAAAATAGTATGACATGTTAAGAAATGAAAAATGTTTTTTAAGAAGAAAGGATATTTTCCTCAAGAATTCATTTCAAGTGTTTTGTCAAAAATATTTTCCTTCTAAGATGAAATTATTTAGTATGATTATGTTTCAAGTATAATGTATATATTATTTCCGTGTTTTGATTCTTCTTATGATGAAATGATGTCCATTCTTGTATATGGATAATGTAAGGATGCGATGATATTTATGAAACCCATTTTATTCTTTGGGTTGTGATGAACGATTTATGTTTATTTTGTGGAACATGTAAGAATGGTTTCATTTTAAGATGGGTGGGACATATATCTCCTTCCAATTCATTGGTTAAAGATTTATATCTCCTGATATAGACATGGCTGGAATGGCACGTGAATCTGGTTTAGTAATACATGGCTGGAACAATAACTTAACCCGGTTCAGTAATGGACATTGTCCACTATGATGGTCTTGGGAGAAATGCCTTAGCAACTATGGAAATCATAACATGTGATCAATGGCTTCAAAAATTACATGTTTTATTCCCATGCTATTTTATCCGGATTAATGTTCCTTTATGTTTAATGCCTTATATACTGTCAATATTTATGTCATTACCCATGATTTTGATGATTTAGGTTCATGTTCATACATTCAAATGTTTAGGGATTATTTTATGGTCTCCATGTTTACCCTTACTGAGCATTTGAGCTCACCCTTTTTATGTTTTCTTTTCCCCAGGATATAAAGAATGGTTTTAGGTAAAAAAATTAAAGTGGAAGATCTTTATGGGAGATGTTGAAGATCTTTCACCATGATTAGAAGATTATGTTCCATGTTTCCGAATAAAGTAAACTATTACGGTCTTTGGGTGTCTGTTTTTGTTATGTATTATGTATTACCAAAACGTAATTTAATGTCCATGTACATCAAGTGTGGGTCTCTACAGTTGGTATCAGATGAAATGTTTAGTTAAACGTTGGAAACAAGGATGCGAAAACTTTAGCTAAATCCATAGAGATATTTCTAAGTTATGTTTAGGGATGTCTCTAAGGTTATGTATAATTAAATGTTATAGTCCTAGAATTGTAGTAACGATATTAGAATTAAACCTAAGATGTTAGAGATTTAAATTACCCCCCTTTATTATTTTTTTATCCTAGAATGATTTTTTCCTCTCACATTATTCTTTATTGGGTTTTAGACAATAGTGGGAACCCAAAGGAACCATATTGATCATTGTAATGGACGATGTAGTGATTTTTCTCTTGAACATAACAATTTTATTGGAGATGGAGTGCAAAATTCTATTGCTATACTTACACAATCTATGAATCATTCTAGACTTCCCAATGAGTAGAGAAGGGAACAATATTGTATTGAGTCCTTCATGAGACAACGTCCCCCTTCTTTCAGTGGGTCTTCTGATCCACTTGTTGTTGAACAATGGATCAGTACCATTGAAAATATATTTTCCATAATTTGTTGTTCAGAACATGAAAAAGTCATTTTAATTGTTTACCGTTTAGAAGGTGAAGAATAATAGTGTTGGACTCTAATTTATAATACAAGTCCCCAAGATGAAATTGAATCCATGGAATGGGATGAGTTCAAGAACATGTTTTTCAATAAGTACTTCCCTTGTATTCCTTGAACAAAGATGGAAAAGGTGTTTAATTAGCTTATGCAAAATGATGATGAATCTGTTGGTATATACGAGGTGAATTATACAATCCTTTCAAGGTATGAATCTGGCTTTATCATCCAACCTGAAATTAATGTTGATCGATTCATCAATGGCTTAAAACCAAGTCTTCAAAGGGCATTTGCTATAAGAGACTTCCATAGTTATGAAGAAATTGAGAATTGTGATATTAAGGTAGAACGGGAAATTAGTGTTACATATCCATCTCATGGTTTTGATAAGAAAAAAATATGGAGTTCAAGGAAAAATCTCAAAACAATGGTGAAAAGAAGATAAATGTTTCGATGTGCTCAATGTGTGGAAAGAAGCATGGTGGAGATTGTCATAAAGGGACTATAAAATGTTTTAAGTGTGGAATAGAAGGTCATCAAGCATCTGAGTGTCTATGTAATAGAAAAAATGTAGCTAATGATGTGAATATAGAAAATACTATAGAGAACGCACCACTAACACTTCAATGCTTCAAGTGCAAGGAAATAGGGCATTATGATAACCAATTCCCTAATCCAAGGGTTAGTGATGATTGACATCAACAACCTCTCAAGGAAAGGGACAATGAGAAGTCACATATGACCACTATTGGCAATGTTTAATATGAAAACGAAGTGGTGGAATGAATAAGTGTTTATGTAACAGGATTCCAAAATACTGATGTGGAATCTCATTTTTAGTATCGTGGAATATTGGAATATCTATGTATTGGTTTTTGTGGTTTTCAATAATTATATGGTACCGGTAACCATGAAAATTGATTGAAATATTTTTGCAAAGTAGATGATATGAACATAATGATGGTATAAAGAGATAATTAAATGTTTGATTGTATTAATGAGATCTTGATTGATATAAGGACAAAGTGATATCATGGTTGGAGTATATAGATATTTTGGGATTTTGGTATTTTGAATGATTTAACTTTTGACAGCATTCTTTTTTTCACTAAGGCTCAATGGGTATTCTTTTATCAAGAGAAAACTTTTTTTTTGTATTCACATGTTTGGAATGTGACCAACACATTATATCTTATGATATATGGGGGATAAATAATGGTATTGACTTTATTGAACTTTCTAGTAATTGTTTTCTGTATACTATGAGATTGGACAAAAGTATTTTGGATAAGTCTAAATATTGGAATGGATTATGTTAGACATAAAATAGTATTGTTTAAGGCTAGATCTTTTTTGTATTATTTCTGAAATGTTATAATAGTATAGTTTTAGGAAAAGGGCAACCCGTAGGATGGGCGACAACCAATCGCGTCAGACAAGGATGTGGGAATCAAACCCACAACCAAAGTGGGACAGGCCTTTATCGCCTATCAATGGCCTATAGAAAGTCCCTGGTTTGTAGAAATTAGTTTTATTTTATTAAGCTGTATGATAGATGAAGTATATGTCCATTTTAGGAACCATATACGATTAATATCACCATAGATGGACTTGTGTTTATTTAATAACTTTTGCTAAACTTTTGTTTGAGACAGATGTAATGACATATCATTCTATCGCATGATCTTCTAACACATCATGAATGAAAAATTCAACATCATTTCATTAAGAGATGATGTGGAAATCGTTTAAGGAATGACCAATGATGAGATTGTACCAAAATCAATTAAGTATTGCTTCTCATTCCAATTTTTTTCAACTTTAGGGAAATGATCTTGAAAAACATAAATGTTTTCTAAGATGGCACTATAGATCATCACAAATTTATAGATTTGTGATAGTTGCCTTTTAATAGATATGTTCTCTGCCACTCTCTATCAGAACGTGATGGTTAGATTTCTCTTCCATATCCATATTTTCACCAATGTTCTCCTATGTCGAAATCCAGTGATGAGTTAATTTGGGTAACCAATACGTTTCAGACATTAGTTTTTTTAAAATAAAGTTGTGGTATTCCTTTTTACGGTGTGAGTTTCTATGAATGAAACTTTTAAGTACTAAACCATTTATAACCCCAACGAATTTTGAGGTCGAAATTCATTTTATGGGGTGTTGAATGTAAAACCCCGAGATTTTATGAGAAATATTATTAATTTCTTTGATGTCGTGTGTTGTACACTACACCAAAATTATCTTGTCCTATATGCAACACATTATTATCTTGTAGGATACGCAACACTGTTATTGGCTTGTGTTACATGAAAGAGAAACCTTCCTCGATAGCTTCCATTGTAGGCAATACCGAGTCTCACTAAACAATGATATGTTATTAAAATATTATATAAAATAGCTGTTAGGAATATTAATACCCTATTTTTGAAATTTCAGAAATTTTATCTTTCAAAATGGACTTCATTTTTGGATTTGAAATATCAAATTTAGCCACGAGTGAATTTTTGGTATTCTTCTAAAAACATTAAATTTTTGTTGAATAGTGAAAACACTGAGTTATTGTTTAAAACCGAATTTTTATTTAAATAATCATTTATTTTATTTAAATTTATTTTAGGTCAAAATAGATACATAATACTTATATAAGTTCAATGTAATTTATTGGAGACATTTTATAATAATTTTAGATATATAAAAATTTTATTTAACTTTTTACCGTCTTCTACCCACCTCCTAGGAGAATTTTCAAATTTACATAAAACATAATTTTACCACTTATGTGAGTTGAATTTCCAAAATCTGAATGACATGAATGATATTAGTAAGTAAAATTGGGTTAAATAAGATAAAAATATTTTTTGGTGAATAGTAACTTTTTACTTTTATTTTACAAGGTTAAAAGTAAATAGGGTAATTAAGGGTAAAAATGATATTATTATCATCCTAACACATGTCCTAATTCTATTGGATAAGTTTAATTCGAGAAAAAACATACTTAGGTATAAAATATTACCGTTTGGGTCCACTGGTATTAGATTAGGACATTTATTATTATTTAATTCAAAAAAAAAGATAAAAAAGTTAAAATAAATGTTTTATAAGTAAAAAAATTTTAATATAGGGATATACATAGGATAAATTTGACTAAAAATATTCATTATGAATATAAAAACATTTCCTACAAAATGTATTTTATTTATAATTTTTAGACATTAAATGATTTAATTTATTTATGACACAATGATGATGTGGTAATTTCTTTATTAATGAAATATTAACATAATTGATATTATAAATACCCAAATATATGAAATTTGAGAGTTTTTATGAATTAAACTAATCTTATAGGTTAATAAAACATATTTGGGTTTGTTATATAAATTTTTTTCGAAGTAAAACTGTTGTTATGAATTTAGAAAAAACAAAATACTAAATACTGTCAAAAATGGAATATAAGAGTTTTTAAAAACAATATTAAATTATTAATTGATATTTTATTCCTAATATCTAAGGTTCGGATAAAAGACTTATATTAAAATATATGGGACATTAATTAACCAATTGGGGTTATATTGGATGTTTATAGTAAGTTTATTGACCATATAGTGTAAAAATACAAGAAGACACGATAAAAGTTAAATTATTTATCTTAGAGCTATATCATAATGATAAGGTTAAATGGTAACCTAAGATTATCTAAAACCTATTGGTTGAGATTATTTCGACCCATCCCCACCCTATAATTGAAATAAGTCACTTTGGAGCCATTATAAATCAAATATTAATTTATTATAAAATAATATTTTAAGTTTTTTTTAAGGTTCCCCTCACCTCTCTTATAAAAGGTCACTCCCCCTTCTCTCTAATTCACACCTCAAAATCCATTTGGATCAACACAACCCTTCCCAAATACCCTCTAAACTATCCTACCATTACCCTAGAGGTGTTCCTTTATTCAGAAAGCCAACCTAGGAATCCCTTTTGATGAAATCAAAAGGAAGAACCCGAGGTAGAGATAAATATCTCACCACCAATTTCCATTTCCATTCTTCTTCCACGTCCTCCTTCTTTGTTGTTTCTTTTCTAAAATAATAAATCCAACATATTATATATACTGTAATGTTATTATAAAAAAATTAAAACCATATTAGTTATTTTATCCATCCTAGGAATGAAAAAGTCACCACGCGTGCGTTCGTACAGCTTACAGTCTCCACGTCGTGGTGTAGTTTGTTATTCAAACATTTAATAATTTGGATAGGTATGATAGTGTGTATAAATTATATAAATAAGAAATATAACATTATTATGATTATTTATATATGATATACCTTCCAATTTTATACTTTTTAATATCAAAATATTGATATTGTCGCTTGTGCGTACGTAAGGACTACCGTCTCCACGAACGCAATGAGATTCATTTTCAATATTTAACCATTCAAGTATCTTAATAAATTATATATAATAAATAATCATGAAATATATTAAATAATAATTATACTAGATTTATGTAAATATTTTTTCCATTTACTTAATTCCATTCAATTCATTAAGAAAACGAAAACAATGTTCATGCGTACGTACGACCAACCATCTCCATGAATGGTGTATTTCATTCCATTTATCGATCTATCATATATATTTATATTAAAAATATATATTATAAATAAATCTTGTTTTAAATTCTGGAATTAATTAAATCTGGATATAAGTAATAATATGAAGAACAACAAGTCGAAACACATACTATAAATGAAACGATTTTACCAAAAATGATGTTTTAACATGGAATTTACAGAACGGGTAATATAAAGTAATAAGTGAATCATATATTATATAATAATTATTATTATGGTTATTTTATAAGTTAATAATATGTTTAAACCCACTATACCTGATTCTTGGACACATACGGAAGAAATTGGACATAATGTAAGGGATAATTTTGCAAATCTCATTTTTATCCAAGATTTATTTTACGTAAGTATTTACTGGGGTTATAATTTTTATACATGTCCATAAAAATGTTTTTCATAAATTTTTTTGTATTCATTAATGTATGTATGAATCCATGTTTAACCCTATTTGATTTTACATTGTCTTATGGAAGGTATTTTTCTTTTGGTTACCATACAAGGAACTTTTTGACTTTTGCAGCCAAAGTATGAGAAGAATGTTTTTTAACTTAGACAACATGAATGGGTTTTTATGATTTCATATAACATTATTTCCATGAATATTCCTTTTCACGTTTACAAGTTTATTTTTAAATAACTTCTTTTAGTTTAAAATTTTATGACATGTTATGAAAGGGAAAATGTTTTTGAAGAAAAAGGATGTTTTCTTCAAGAATTCATTTCAAGTGTTTTGTCAAAACTATTTTCCATCTAAGATGACATTATTTAGTATGATTATGTTCCATTTATAATGTCTCTACTATTTCCATGGTTTGATTATTCTTCTGATAAAATGATATCCATTTGTTTTATATGGTTTAATTTATGATGGAATGATATTATGAAACCCATTTTATTCTTTGGGTTGTGATGAATGATTTATGTTTATTTTGTGTCACACGTAAGAATGATTTCATTATGAGGTGTAAGGGACCTTGATCTCCCTCCAATGAATTTTTAAAAGATTTATATCTCATTATATAGACATGGCTAGACCATCAAGTGAATCCAGTTTAGTAATATAGGGCTAGAATGGTAAGTAAACCCGGTTCAGTAATGGACTTTGTCCACTATGATGGTCTCAGCAGCAATGCCTTGAATATTATGGAAATCATGCCATGTGATTAATGGTTTCCACAATTAAATGTTTTATTCCCATACTATTTTATCATTATTAATGTTCCTTTCTGATATATGCCTTATGTACTATCAATATTTATGTCATTACCCATGATTTTGATATTTTATGTTCATGTTCTTATGTTCAAATGTTTAGGGATTATTTTATGTTCTCTATGTTTACCCTTACTTAGAATTTGAGCTCACCCATTTTATGTTTTCTTTTCCCCAGGATATAAAGAAATTTCTTAGGCATGAAAATGAAGGGGAAGATCTAGATGGGGGATGATGAGGATCTTTCACCATGATTAGAAAACTGTGTTCTGAGTTTCCAAAGACACTAAACTATTACAGTCCTTAGGTGTATATTTTTATCATGTATTAAGTATTCCACAAGAGTAATGTAATTTCCTTGTACGTCAAGTGTGGTTCTCTACAATTAATATTGAAGAAGATATCATGAACACATAAGGCATAATTAATTTATCATAAAAAATCACTAAAAACACATGTTATTTAATTAATAACATGAGACATAAGAATAGTATGGTATGAATAATTAATGATTAAATAATTCTAAATAGATAATCACATGTCCTATAAATTTATCCATGGATATCATATGTAAATAATCACATTTACATGAATAGAAAATCGCATAAGAAAGTAAGGCATCATGTTGAACATCATAACCATACTGTTAAGGAATTTTTCAAGACATCCAATATAAATGGGTAAAACCTAATCAAAATACCTAGGGTAGTCTGTCTGATGAGATATAATCATGAATCAAGAGGTTAATTTGGGACCCAAAATTCACTTAATAAATCCACTTCATTTCTTATATGAATTGGGAGAAACTTAATTTATGTAAACATTTGTCTTGAAAATCTTGCATAGAAATTGATTACAATTTTTCCATCAATTAAATATAGTCCTAATACACTAGAGTAATATGAAGAATAGTATAAAAATCAAACATTCCTAGTCTAACTGATCATAAAAAATTTTGGAAAATAATATATATGGTATCATTAATACTAATAGTTAATGGATCATAATTTAAATTATGATTTTTTTTCACTATTGAATAGAAATATAATAAATATTTCCTTAAAAATATTCTAAAGGAAAATATCACATTCAAATCAAACATAAATTTTGAAAACATTAAATATAAAGAATATTATGAAGAAAATTTTCAGTGAAAATAATTGCAAAAACATGTAAAAAATGCTTCAAAGCAATGATCGCTAAGGATGGTGAATAATTGAATACATGTCATTAAAACAGCCATTTATCACTATTATAAAAATGTTTAAAAAGTATTTCTAATAATATGATTACATTAAGGGAAATTTATGAAAAGTTAAACATTGGTAAAAATTTATTTAATATATCATGTTTAGACTTTTGAAAAAATTCGTGAAAATATTTTTATAATACATGGATATAAAAGAAAATGGATTTTAGAACGATAAGATAAATAAAAATATATTTTTAGGAACAATATTCCTAATGATTTTAAGTACCAAAGAGAATAAAATGGTACTATTACATGAAACATTAATGACTAAATATATTAGACGAAAATTCATGAGTTTCTAGAGTGATATATCATAATATTTCATAATAAAAAAGTTAATCTTAAACAATCATGATAAATGATGAGATTTTAAAATAAACCCTCACCACTTTGGTAAATTTTTAATAATATCCCACATAACACAAAATGAAACATTATGTTCCATGAATATTTATATACTTATGATAAAATATATTATATATTAGGTATATATACCACAAAAAATTAATAAGTGGTGAATGTTATATATGTATCATAGAAATAAAAATGAGATGATAAACCCCTACCTGAGGCATTATTTCCTTCAAAAATGTTCAAAACAACATTAAAATGAAAATATATTTATTATTAATTTATTATAAAGCCATAATAATATATATTATACCATATATTATTTTCTTATAACTTTTTATCTCTCATTTATTAACAATTCTTTATGGAAAACTCTATTCTGGGTGTTAATAGCTTTGTTGTTCATGTAATTTTTTTTGTAGTTTTGATAATTGTACTTTTATCATGGTTCAATAATATATAGATAGTAAATAATGATATAAATATCTTATATATTTATTTATATTTACTTATTGTAATAAAAAAAATTATAAAGAGAAATGAATGACATTGTTCATGGAGACAGTTGGTCGTACGTACCCATGAATGTTGTTATCATTTTTTAACAGATAGAAAAAAACAATATTTAATATTATATTACATTTTAAGAATCATTATTATATAATATATATTCATTTAATCTAATTTTTATCATATATTTCAAAATACAATGAAAAATGCATCGCATCACTACGTTTTGGTGATAGTCGACATATACACACAAGCTGCGTTATCATTTTCGAAAATATTAGAAGGATAGATGGTAGATGTGATATTATAATTTCATAAGTATAAATGTGTAATAAATATTATATATATGCATTAAATACATCATTCAATCCATTATATATAGTTTGTTACAGGAAATTAATTACATCAGTTCACGAGGTCATGGTCCACTGTATACCTGATCGATGGTTTTATTTCAAATTTGATATAATATGTGAATGATATAGATTATAAAATTAAAATAATAAAATATAAGTATATTTAAGATATTATTGTTATTATATTTCGATATTTGGATGATATTTTAATGATTTCAAGGGAGAAATAAGATGTAGATGTATGGTTGAGAACTATACCTCTTCTTCACAAAACCTCTATAGGTTTATACCAAAAGTGTTCCTAGAATGGTTTTCTGATAAAAAAGACTCTAGGTAGTGGGGAGATATTTATTTAATGAATTTGGGCGTGTAATGGAAGTTAAATATGGATTTTGAAATAAGATCATGAGAGGAGTGGGGTTTCCTTTTATAATTGAGGTGAGTTGGAAATTTATAATTTTTAAATGGAATAAATTATAACCACTTTTCGCACAATAATAATTGATCCAAAATTGTTAATTACCGAAACATATATGATATACGTTCTACATATGGTCATAAAATTAGAATTTTTCAAGTTTAAAGGTCATGTTAATAATTATCTTTTTAGTTTAACACTCGGTAAACCCATTATAACATTAATTGAGTTAAATAATTGTTACTTTTTTACTATTAATGATGATAAAATATTGAGTTGATTTTATTATAAAATATTAATTATTTTGAATCAAAATAGTAAATCTATTTTAACAAATAAAATTTATAGAATTTGTGGAATTTATTTTAAAATCAAACACACCATAGGCGATGAAAGAGCAGTTTTCCAAAGGATGGTTTTCATAAGTATAAAAACATTTTATATAAAAATTGAACATATAATTGATTTTGATGATATGAATTGGATTATTAATAATATTATTTAACTATTTATACTTTTCAAAAAAAAATAACACAAAATTTTACTTGTTAATTCTATAATCAAAATGGATGATTTCAATAACAATGTATTTTGCACTATTAATTGAAATATTAATTTTTAAGAAAATTCTAAAGAAATCACTCTATGATAATTATAAAGTGAGGATTTAAAAAATAAATTTCAATTTTTTAAATAAATTTTATAATATTGGTAAAAATAAATTTTAAATTAAGTGTGAAAAACATGATGAACCTAGTTTTCTTGTAAAAAATGCATTCTAAGGAAAAAAATTTATTTTTTGTTTCAAAATATTTTTATTTTCATTTATTAATAATTGATAACCCAAAAAATTAAACATTTATAAAAAATCAGATTTTCATAATTTAGTCATATAACTCATACCTTCATATTTAATGACTATGTAATAATGGTATACCATATTGATGTTCATTTAGATTCAGTGTTGCACGAACCACAAGGTATCTTTGAGATTAAATTTATTTAAAAAAATATATCATAAAATATTGTGGTGTTGTAGTTTCATACCATAAATATTTTTTATTAGTGTGCAAAAAAAACCATGATTCGTATTTTCCATGAAACCAGCAGGTTTATTCATATAAATTTATTTCTCCAAATCCCCATAATGAAATTCCATATTCACGTCTATTTGTTCTGGGAATAAATTTCCCGAAGCCACAAAACATAAAACATAATAAATGGTAAAATGTTTAACTGCCGGGGATAAATTTTATGATAATTAAATCCCTCAATTTTTATAAATTATATACATCACTATCCTAGCCTTATATATTTTCCTTCCATATATGCCTTATTTTAATTATAATACCCACTTGTTTCCATGTGCTTTCTTCCCCAGTGCAAGTTATGTTTAATCCAAGGTGTTATTCACTCATGGTGAATTAAAATACTATTTAATTGATAAATACAACCTTATTAAATCACTCAATGTATCTAACTCTTTAATAATATATGGTTCTCCTATATTCATTAAAATAATGAAATA
This sequence comes from Viscum album, assembly GCA_963277665.1. Taxonomy (NCBI): domain Eukaryota; kingdom Viridiplantae; phylum Streptophyta; class Magnoliopsida; order Santalales; family Viscaceae; genus Viscum; species Viscum album. The sequence continues at coordinate 336,824,935 of OY728139.1, read as the reverse complement.
TCAATCACTTCTGTACCTCTACACCAATCGACTAATTATTGAAGATCATCATAAATTATCCTATGCTTCAACTTCTAATAGAAATATAATTTCTTAAACATAACATTAGAGAATTATATCTTACAGAACATATATTTTTGGAACTCTTTAATGAGATTCCTCAATCCCTAGTAATTTATATATATATTCTGTTGGATGACCTTTAGAACATTCCACCTAATGCTATGAACATCCAACTAGAATATGTGACATTCAAGTAGATTCATATACATATGAACATTCAAGAACATGTGGTCTTATAAAACCACCATTCAAATAAACTTGAATTGATGTTGAATATTAATTGACAACTTTCTTCTCAATAATTTTCCAATAATTCTACAAGAATTTCTCATTGTAGAGCACATATTGACCTATGAAGAGTTTATTATTTTCATTATCCCAAAGACGAATACCAAAGTCTTTATCTAAAATACTATTAACAAGAATGCCCTAGATTTTTCATCATTACTATCTACATATTTTCAAAAAATATTCATATATGGTAAAAATAAAAAAACTATAAGATGAGAAACTTTCCAATCATTTTTGAATCACAGCACTTCGAGTAGTCCATAATCAACTGGTGTTGAAGGAATTCTGTTGAAAAAGTAAGTTTTTATGCTCATTGATTCCTCCCTAAACACCTTAGGAATTCTATAATATAGAATCATAATTATGGATCCATCCAATAAATTACAATTTATTATAACACCCAAATATTTTTATGAAATATTTCTCTTTAAATAATTTGATTTATTCAATAGATTGTGTTACACACACCACTATGTTTAAATGAACCATGATATACTATTAAAATATTATTATATATAGTGACTTCATCACCGTGTTGTTGGATTGGTGGGAATGTATAGTAATAATTAAATCATGAAAAATTTATAGTTACCTATTTATATAATTAATTCATTTGTTATTAACTAATTATAAATGGAAATAAATGTCATTTGAAAGAAAAGGAAATATTTTTATAAAAAACTATTTTTGTGTGAAAAATGTCTTTTTATCATAATAAATTAAATCACTCACATTTTTTATCGATCTTAATTAAATTTATATATAATATATTCAATAACTTTTTTAACCTATATTTAATATATTTCAAATCATTATATTTCAATAAACCAATTTATACGATAAAACTGTATTTTCCTGAAAATCAGTTTTCATCAAAATATTCATGAATATATTATAGTTAATTTATGCTACTTATATATATTGAATTTGATAAAATTGATCCCATATTATGGAATGGGAGTTTTAAATTTGATAAATATACCACTTTTATTTTCTACTAATATGAATAGTAATTCAGGTAAAATTTATCACCCTCATAAATCAGGTTTATCTACATTTAAACTAAGTGATAGGCTCATAATGTTCTCATAATAACAATTATTGTACTAATTTAATTCAACCCTTATCATATTATTCAATAAATTGAGTTTTAATGGGAAGAGTTCAATAAAAATGACATATATATTATTTAAATCAAATAATGTTACCAGATATCACACTCTTAGTTTTAAATATCCATTATATGTTAACATAAGAACAAAAACGATTTATGAACTAATATTAATATAAATATTGTGAATAATGAAATTATATTCATGATATAAACGTCTTTTTAATTTTTAGGTGCAATATAATTACCTTAAATGTTCTGACAAAGCCAATACAATATCTATTAAATTAGTAGAAAAATAAATTAAATTAAATTAAAATTATTAATTAATATATTTTGAATATGGTATAGTGTACCATTGAATTATTTATTATAATATAAAATATTAGTTTTGTTTAAATTAATTATATTCAAATTCCATGATTTTCATTATTTATTTTGAGTCAAATTAAATGAAAAGTGTGTAAATTATGAATAATAATATTTTATGAAACCAAAATATTATTAAATTACTTAAAAACCATAGAAATATTAAAATTAAACAAATGGATAAGATATTGTCTAAACTTTCACCCCTTTCACATTTATTTGACTTATAGGACCATTTTTTTTGATAATGTCTTTAATATTGTTTAATCTTTTATGCAATTCCAAAGGTGCCCCTCCCCTTAATTTTAATAGTGAACCTATACTTTCTCTTCTTCACACGACATTGATACATATTTTTCATTAAATAATCATGATTTTATATTCTCCACTACAATATTCAAATTTTATATTTGTTGGTATTCCCAATACACCAACCTTAGATCCCTAAAGATGAGATCTAAATGAATTATTTCAAAGTAGATGTAATTTCCATTGTTAACCACTTTCATTTCAAATATTATTTTACCTCATATAAATATGTAATATTCTTCATAAAATAACAAATTTAGTATCCTGAATATAATTAATTGTTTTTATTCTTATTAAAAAACCATTATTCAGCCTCTTTCCATCAAATGGGAAGTGAAAATATCACTTGTGGGTACATATGACTTACCACCCCCACATAAGTATACAACTCAGTTATCATAATCATCTATTTATGGATGGGTATTATGATTCAATGAATGTTTATATATAATGATTATTACTTTATTATACCTCTATAATGATAATATAATATATACCTTCTAACAGTCAAAATCGTTGGAAAATGATAATATCAATTATGCGTACATGTGGATTATCACCAATATAAAGCGATGTGATTTTTTTCAATTATTCATTGTTTGGATGGTAATAATAATATATTTAATGAATATATATGATATATATGATATATATGATATAATAATTATTCCAGAATGGATATTCATTATTTATTTTTATTTTATTCCATCTGTTGAAAAATGATAAGAACATTTATACGTACGTACGAGTCACCATCTACATAAAAGGTGTAATTCAGATTTCTATATATAACATTTATGTATAGATATTAATATTTATTGAATTATTATATATGATATATTTATCATTATTAATAATTTGTATTTGATAAAACTAAAATAAAACTACAAGGATTGGAACAACTGAACTGAAATACTCATGATAAATGAAATTGATAACACCTAATCATGGATAATTTAATAAGAAATTATGTATAAAATTATTGTTAAAATATTATTAAGGGGTCATATATTATGTTATAAGTATAAAAATTACTCTATTATAGAATTAAAATAAATTTAAATTTATTATACTAGAGGTTAGAGAGATCTTGAAGAAAGTTAAAGACCATGTTAGTGTTTCATGTCAAAATTTCAATATTTTTTCAGGATTGATTATGACTATAAAAATAATGATAAAATATTGGGATCAAAATCTAAATAAAATTTATTAATTTTACCCTCCTATCATTACCTATATAAAATACATGTTTTCTTTTTAGTTTCCATATATTATATAATCAAGAGGCCAGAAATATTTTTTTAATTAAAAACAATTTCATCTAAATCTTCAGTTTAAAAAAATTTTCTTCCATATTCATGTTTTATGAACATGTTTTATAGATTTATGTAACTATTATTCTATGATTTTTTAAATCCACATTTATCCATTTTTTAAATTTTAAAAATTGTTGGAAAATAATCTTTATGACATTTTCTGAATGAGGTTACATTTAAATTTTTACATATGAAATGAGTGTTTTTATAACTTATAAAACATGAATATATTTTACCACCATCATGAATAATATATGATATGAATATTACATGAAATTTCCACTTGCTCTTTTTCATGAAAAATTATTTACATTATATTTGTGCAGTTTTTTAGTACATGATTTTAAAATGGAAAGGTTAAAATACAAAAGAAGGTATTAATGATATTTTAATGAATTTCTATTCATCAAATACAACCAACCTTTATTTCACATATTATTTACTATGGATATGGTATATTGATACCAACCTTGATGTTTCTCTGGGTGGTTTAGGAGTATATTTACACAATTCTTATGAAACTCGTTTCATTTCCATGTGTTACATTGTGGTAAAGTGGTAAAATGTTTATAAAACCTATTAATTTTCCATGGGTTGTTCTATGATGAAATTTTTATAAAACCCATTTCATTTCATGGATTATAATATGATTAATTATTTATGATTTTTTAGAAAGATGATATATTATTTTCATTATGTAATAGGTGTGACATATTCTCCCTCCAAAGTATCGGGTAAAGATTGATATCTCATGAGATAAATAGGACCGGAATAGGGAGTGAACCTAGTTTAGTAAGGGATAATGTACAATGTGATATTATTTGGAGTGAAACGTTACTATATTGATGGTTTGGAGAGTGAACACATTCCACTATGATATCCCTGGTAATGATATTTGACTACTAAAGAAATAATATTCTATACTAATATATACATTACAAATCAATGTCTTATGATTATGTTATGATTTCATAGTTCATATTCATTTATTTTTATATTAAAAATAAGTTTTTAACTATCAATAGTTTTTCCATGACTAGATAATATTATCTTCTAATGTTTTTAATGGATTTCAAAAGTTAAGATCTTGTTCTTATACCATTAAGATCATGTTATGCTGATGTGATGATTGATATCTCCATTGTGTATCCTTACTGAGAATCTGAACTCACCTTTTAATTATATTTCCTTTCCCCTGTTTAATAATAAATTTATTAATTATGATATGTTTAAGAGGGCTTCTGGTTATAAATAATTAATTGGGAGATGATATAGATATTTTGTGAACCATTTTTTTTATTTTTTCATGTTTTAAAAGATACTAGACCTAAAATGATTCTAGAATCGATCAAAATTTTATGTAATGAATATTCATCTACATAGATGTAATATTAATATATGAAAATTTTGGGTTCTTATAGTTGGTATCAGATTATGGTTTTGTTTACCTTTGGAAACAAGGAAGATATAAAATTTAGTCACAACCCTAAGGATAAGTATACATATATGATAAAATCATAATTATTTGGTAACTATCTTGAATAGCCTAGGATTATCCTAAGGGTTCATATTTTAAGGTGTCATAATATATAAATATTATAAATTATTTTTCAAGATCATGTGGTTTTCCACAAAAAAAACATTATTTCTCACACTATGTTTTTTCGGTTTTAGTCGATGGATGTAACCCTAAGGATTCATGTTAACATTGAATGTGATGGACAATTCAATGGTTTTACACCTAAGAAACCAAATGTTATTTGATATGGAATGAAAAATATTGTAGTTATCATCACACAACTCTCTCATTATATGAATCAAGATGATATTAAAAATGAATAAAGTAGGAAACAATGTTCTGTTGAGTCTTGTATGAGAAAACACTGACCTTTATATAATGGTCATGGTGATCCACAAGTTATTGAGTAATGGATCAGTATCATTGAAAAAATATTTTTCATTCTCCTGGGTTCAAAAAATGAGAACTTTATCTGGGATGTTTAATTTTTTAAAGGAAGAACTGATCAATTTTAGAATCTTTTTAATAACATGAAGCATTATAATAAAATTTACTTTTTAGAGTGGGAAGAGATTAAGATATTATTTTCAACAATTATATTCCCCATATTAGTCACACGAATATAGAGAAATAATTACTTGATTTAAAGATTAATAATAATGAATTTGTTGGTATATATGATGAAAATTTCAAAAAACATTCAAGGTACACATTGGCCATTATCATCTAACATAAAAGTTATGTTGACCAATTGTTCAATGGCTTAAAACCAATCCTCTAAAGGGAATTATATTTAATATAATTCAATATCAATGAAGAGATTTTTCAATATTCCTTCTTGGTGTAGATGGATATGGTGGTTACAAATACATTTCAAGGCCTTGAGAATAAAAGTAAAATAGAATTAAAAAAAGAAAATCTATAAAGATAATAAGATTAGTCATCCCAAATTCTCGAAGTGTGGAAGGAATCTTGGGGGAAATTGTTTTAAGGAAACTAATATATTTTTTAAGTGTAGAAAACATGGTTATCAGGTTATAAAATACAGAAGTGATGGAATAAAGAAATCCAATAATGAGAGTAGAGAAAAATCCCTACAGAATGCACCACACACAATCTAATTATTTAAATGTAAGGGGTATTATCATTATTCTAACTAGTGACCAAATCTTATAGATGATGTTGATGATCTATGTAGACAACCTATTAATCCCATAGAAAAAGGTAAACACCAACGTAGCACAATTTATATTGAGGGGTACAATAAATACATGGTGAATGGTACACTTACCATTCACTGTAAAATTGTAAATGCCTTATTTGATTATAGATCTACCAAAATGTTCCGAGCATAGTGGAAACATGTGATGGGTCGTGCCCAACATTTTTTTTCATGATTGATGTTAAATATTATATATAAAGGATGATCAATGTCGTGATTAACGAAAATAAATAAAAAAAATATAGATACCATGCTTGAATTTCATTCTTCAATGGTCGATATGAAGATTGATCGATGTTGTGCTGCCATTATATTATAATAATCTAGATTATATTCCCTTTAACAGTGAACCACACATCTTCCATAAAACTCAAAACATCATTGAAGGAATCTCTAGGTGATTTCATGGTAAATCTTATTACTTATGTCGTTCACTATTGATCACTCTGAGAATTTCTTCCAAAGGATCTTCCGTGAACTCTCTAGACATGAGAGTGGAATGTAGAGGAAGATCAATCTCTATTATTGGTAGAATAAATTGATATTGGATCTCTCTTGGGCTTCAAGAGGATTCAACAGAATTTATTGTGCACAACAAATTAAGTGAATTGGATCTCTTGAAAAATAATATAATTGGGTTTAAATACCACTAAGGTTTGAAATAAATAATTATACAAGTTCCAATTATTATTTATTGAATCTCTATAAAACCCACATCTATATTAATATTATTATTATTATTTCATGACAAGTGATAAATTTTTCAATTAAATTATATATAATTTATGCAAATAATCATCAATATATATTATTTCTCATGAGAACATTAAACTCAGCAAGCAATTCCTCCATAATATTTATCAAACCTTGAATAATGACTATTTATTTAAAAAATAAATATCACAGAATTATTCACCCAGAAATAAATAAATATTATATCTTCTAAAGGGAAAATTATTATTTTTTAAATATCATGCTACCATAATATTCTCCCAAATAAATGGTTATTGAATATATACATTCTATAAAAAATGAATAAATATTAAACTTCATGGAATAATAACATTTATTCTATTTCTAAATAATAAATTATAATAAATAATTTAACTAATATTTAAGATATACATAGTTTGTGACCCTCAAGGTATCTTTCTCTGTGGAATTCAGTCAATCAACAAAATGGTTAATTATAGTATCATGAAACAAGCCAAGGAACCATAGAGAGATAATTTAATGCTATAATGACATGATAACTCATACTTATGCATAGTATGTAATATAATACCATTATCATGATATCTCTAATCAAGCAGGTTCTGCGATGGTGTTATCAACTTATGTGTTTGATGTCTCATTCATTTATTTTCTAGAAATAAAATATGCTTATATAACACAATTAATGTGCAATTTTTTAGGCTATATCATTTCCATCAAAGGGAATGAGATATTAAAATTCATTAAAGAAAAAAAGGGAAAAATAATTTCTCACCTTATTCATTAATAAAATATTATTTGTGAAACACCAATTGTATCCTACCTTGACATGAACATATGATGTCACGGTTTTCATAAATACATAAAAGTATGCATATTATAACACTCATTAATAATAATCAAAAAGTATATGGATAAATACACACATACATTAATAAGAACATCCAATGACATATATAAATATAAACATCCTACTAGAATGTCTCATTCTCATAATAACCTACACTGGATAATACCAAGGGCTCACACAATGAAATTGTTTTCTCAATTTAATATGAGTCTACCAACCTTATAACCTATATCATTAATGTCCCTTAAATTAATTAATCAGACTATAGAATATATATTTAAATATACTATCGTGGAAATTTTGGGTTCTCATCATTATGAGATCTACATTGAACTTTTAGAGAGATAGGTACTAATATGACATTATCACATACTATGATGCATAGAAAATAAATATGATATTATAATGAGTTTGTTAATATTTCCAAATAATGAATACAGGTTATCATAAATAACAAAGAGAAGATGGTTCTAAGGAACTAACTCCAACAAACTCACACCTTCACTAGAGCCAACTGCTAACACCCTTCAGTCTACTAGCTCTCACATGATACTCATGATTCTATTAAAATAGGAAATTTGTCAAGGGATCCAACTAGTTTTATTTAGTGGGAACTTTTTTTACTACAAATTCACCCCTTCGATAAAAATCCCTCAATAGTTGATATGTCTATATTATGTTTTCTGTCTGTTTCTGTGATCTTTTCTCTTTTATAAGAGCTACCATTATTGAATTATCAAAATAAAATTTGGTGGGGTCATTAATGATATGTACAACATCAATATCATAGAAAAATTTGTGTATCTAAATAGATTCCATTGAAGCATTAGAAGATGAAATATGCTCAGAATCTACTATAGAATCTGCAATAATTGAATTCTTGGGACATTTCTCTCTTAGATATCCTATATTTAGATAGAAAACATAGCATGAATGTGACATTAGATCATCATGATCTTTTTGAAAACTAGAATGAGTATAACAAAATATTACCAGATCCTTATATCCTTCATATACAAGGAACACATCCTTAGTTCCTCTCAGATACATGAGGATAACCTTCACAATAGAAATATTTTTTTATCCTAGTTCTTCATGATATCCTCCAACCATGTTCAATGCTTAATAAACATTAATTTTAGTACATAACATAATATAAATTATTTATCTTATCAATGAATCATATAAGATCCCAATCATTAACTCTTTCTCCACATCATCGACCTTACTATTTCAAATAATGTATTACTCATCCTTTTACTAACATCATTCCACTATTTTGTGTAAGGAATAATGAGTTGAGATCAAATACCAAACACTCATAAAATAAAAATAAACTCTTGGATAACATATTAGCCACCTCGTTCTGATCAAATATTCTTTATCTCCTTTCTATGTTTATTCTAAATATCATTTTTGAATTATTAAAATTTCTTAAAAGACATGGACTTTTACCTCATTATTTTGAGACATCCATATATAACCAACTCATCAGTAAAATTCATGATTCATGAATAAACACCTATAGCTTTTACCATAAATTTTATACACATAATGCAAGGATTGTGTCTATAAAAAATGGGATTCCTTCCACTCTAAAACTCAAAGGGAATTTAATTTACCATTTTTATTGGTACTCGGTTTACATTAAATGTGTAGTATTATATTATTATGTGATCTCTATGGCCTCTTTTTATGAGAGAGGTTCGTCAATTTCAACTAATAACGAGTCATCATTTTTGGTGACTAGAAAAAAAATATTTATCTAGTTCTCTTACCTCTCTTGTTCTACAACGTAGTACTTCTGTATCAAGAACCAATAATTCAATTGGGACTATAGAATTTGTTCTTGTACCAACTCTAGTATGTCTTTATAAAAAACATAATCTATATCAGTATTCCTTTTTCTAATCATTTTGAAGATATTCTCCCTCTAAAGAAAGAAGACATTTCTAGTGATAGTCACATTAATTTACGATGATTTTTATAGGTAGTATCCATTTATTTCATTAGGATACGCTATAAAGATACGATTTCTGACTATGGATGCCAGTATGATACCTAAGATGTAATTAAAAAATTCCTTGAAACCCCCATACATGTGTAAATAAAAATATATATATTTTTTACACTCTATAACCACAAGGGAATTCCATTTACCATTTTTTTGGCACTAGGTTTAGTGTGTATGTCGTAGTTTGTAACTAATATCCCCAATAAGATAATGGAATATTTGCATGACTCATTGTCGACCTTAACATTTATGACATGGTATGCCTCATCCTTTCACTAAAATCATTCCACAATTTTGTTTATGGTAGACAGAGATGACATCAAATCTCAAACTCTCATAATAAGTTGATAAACTATTAGATAATATGTTGACCACGTCATTCTGATTGAAGCATATTTATCTTCATTAAAAGTTTATTATCCACTTCATTTTTGAATTATTGGAATTTATTAAAAGACGTGTACTATTACCTGACCATGTAGACATATCCATATGTAATAAAATCATCTATAAAAGTCATAAAGTAAGAATAACCACCTATAGGTTTTACTAGAAATGGTCTACATGTATCATTATGTACTAATCATAAAAGCTCTATGGCCATTTCAACCTATCCATAAAATGTCCACTCAGTTATTTTTCCTTATAAATAGGTATGACTTATTTCAAGTTGTTTTGGATTATAAGAGTCTAGATTAACATATTGATGGATCATTATCAAGTGATTATTTTTTACATGAGAAATAATTTATAATATACTTGGTTCCTACATTGTTATATATATCTCTGCACCATAAGTTCTATCTAATGCCTAATTAATAGATATAGAATGATTACACTTGATGAAAAACATTCCTTTAGATTCCCATTTTTCTAGGTGTATTTATTCTTCTAGTGGCCTTGTTTTCCACATCCAAAACATATTTTCTCCATTTACATACAATAACTCTGGATCTTTCTCTTCTTGGAAGGATGGTGCTTGGGATATTTGGAGTTTTTATGAGCCATGGGAAACTTAACATTGTTGTAATTTTCCTTATTCACCATACGGACCACATTTTGGTCTCACCCCATGTCCTTATCTTCTTTTGAATCAAGGTAATATGTTCTAAAAGAATCCTCTTATTATTTATCATGTTATAATTAACAATAAATAATGAGAAGGTCTTCGGTTTTTATGATTAAATGATATTTGTGGACAAATCATCTTGGAATTTATTCCCTAATATGTTTAAGCCTTTAATGTTGAAAATAATATTCACTACATGAGGCCAAGATGACAGACACTCTCTATATATATTTGTAAAAATGTCATTAGATATCTCAAGTATTTATTGTCTTCTAATCTCATTATATGGATCTTGAAGGTGATTCATCTTGTTATACACATCCATTTCCTCATGTTTCTTCAAATTATAATTGTTTATGGATGATATCATGAAACAATGAACATATGTGGAATCCTTCAAATGATTCTCATAGAAATATAACTCTTCATCACTGGCCTCATTAATAAGTGTATTAGGAATAGAATCATCTAGAATATATAATTTTCGTTCATGTAATAAGATAATTCGTAAGCTTCATTACCACTCTTGGAAATTTATGCTTGTTAGAATTTGATCCTTCTCAAGTAGGGACTATAGTGATATGTTTGAATTAATTTTTTTAATTAATAAAAATAACATGATCCAATTTTCAGTACATGATCTGATAAAATATAGTAAAATAAATAAATACTATATTTATTAAACTCGTACTATTTTATTAAAACCCAATATCCCTCACCATTAGCTTCAAAATATCATATTTCTTAGATATTGTAGTAGGAAATAATTATATTACCCATCTCATCACACATCATTTGTTGGTGAACTAATTTGAATGGTTTAGGTATGAATTCCAAATTATAATTGTATTAACTAACACATCCTTAATCTAATGAGTGGAATCCCCTATCTCAAAATCCCAAAATTGGATTTCCACAACCCTTACCTCTCAATTACACCAACCCTACATTAGTTGTCAACCCTTTATATAAAATATGTTGAGTCACCCTAAAAATCATGTTAAAATTCTTTAATAATTGAATACACCCCAACTATGGTTTTCAAAAAAAATTGAAATATCACTCAATATTAAATGAATTAGTCAAAGGATATACTGATAATAAATATATAATTTAGTGATTTTATATTTTATGTTTAAATTTCCAATTTTTATCGAAATTACATTATTGATAATTTTAAGATGATTTACTTACATCATTAACCATGTTTGAAAAAATATTTACACTTAATATAATTTATTTTAGTTCCATATTTCGTGCTTGATTATTCATTAATTCATGTGATTCTAAAAAACTTCCATGATTAAATAACCTCAAAAATGAATGAATTAAAATAATAAAGTGTCATGATCATTATATGTTACTAATGGTCAGATATTGTAGATATTGATAAACTAACCATTGAACTAGGGGGGAAACACCTTGAACCAATTAAGGTTTGTGTTGCAGTTTTCCACTTGTCCACCTATATATCTCAGGTGGATTTGATTCAACTCAGTTCCAAAATTTATCTACCTCTATTATATTGGGAGATCCTTCCATTAAATATGATTTTACTCACAAATGGGAGAATGGCACTGAAGGATTAGTTTAAGGGTTTATATAAGAGAATCTATGGGAACACTATCCCCCAAATAATGGGAGAGATGAGAAACTTGAAAAAAATTAAATTTAACAAAATATTAAATGGAAATAGTCACATAAATTGGTTTAGTATAAGATTATGATCATCCATATGTGTGAAATAAAAATTACTCATTTAATAAAATTATTATTCAATTATAATCATTTTTATTTACGATATATCATGCTTGAATCCACTAATATTAATCTTATATTAACCATTTATTTCAACTTATTTCTCATAAAAATTTCTTTGTGATTCTCACCCATAATAATTTTAAAAAAATTATGAAATTTATTTAAAATTAAATATGTACAAAAATGTACCTCAGATGCAACCCGATGAGTACCCATATGCACTATCCAACTTGTATTCTGCTCGTATACTATGTCCTCTTATGAAATGTTTCATACATGACATATCAAGTAATATCACGATGTGCACTATCAATATAATGATCATATGGATTGCACAATTGTTTATGTAGCATGTAATTCTTAAATGTGTGTAGAGTTATTACTATAATATGAATTTTAGGCGATATGTGTATCGGAACATTACTAAAAATTTAATTTAACATTTATATATATTTATACTCCATCAATGCTATTCCTTATCAATATAATTACTATATGAAAGTACATGTTGATTTGGTTTTCACAATATAAAAATTCATTTTAAATCTACATAATTTGGTAAAATTACGCACCATGTCCTTTTAAGATACACAAAATGTATTATTCTTTCCATGTATCTAAGATACAAAACTAGAGACTTAATTTGTAATAGTGCCATCAAAACTTTTAATGTACATGGAGTGTACATGGGATACACGGTATGTGGTCTTAGAGTTACATTGACACCGATCCTATAGTCCGTGTAAAATGATACACATCCCATCTATGAATAAAGGTATACAATATATGTATGGAAGTTATATGGAATGTACTCTAATTGATCATGCCCTGGGTTAGATCGGTCAACACAAGATGTATAATTAAATTCACCACATATAATAAATATTCTGAATTTGAATTATTTCTTTTTTAATTCATTATGAAATATATAATAAGACATAGTGTATACCTCCACGTTAAATGGAGTGTAATCATTTTTTATCTAGCCAGATTCATATATACCTTTGGATGACTTCATTGAATTTACTTTATTCATAGAATTAATAAATTTTTTATTTTTACAGGAAATGAAGACTAAGAAATATGATCTCACAATATGAATTAATGAACTATTAAACAATAATTTAAAACCATGAATAATTCATAAACCAATAAATGATATCTAAATAATTTTATATAATTATCTGGGCAGTCTAATACCATGGGTATGTTCTGGATTTAGTGGATGTGTGTGATGGTTAATACCCAACATTAATTTTTTTTCATGATATTGGAGCTGTCTAAGATTTAATTGATGGTGAACGCAATGATGAGTGAAATTAAATAAAGGTTTAATGAAAATGGATAAATTGTGTAATCGAGTGAAAGATCATATCATATTAATTTTAGTTAATTTACATATTTAAGGAATTTCATTATGTGAAATAATTTCTTTTCTGATGGATTTTACAATGGATTGTTTTTGTACAGTCAATTTATTATAAGAATAGCGATTATATTTCCTCTAACATTGATCCATACAAGTTCCAAAAATGTCTGAACATCGTTATATAATTTTCTAGGTGTTATTATAGTTGATCTATCTAATAATCACTTCAATAGGATTATCCATTATCTCTCTAGACATGATAGTGGAAGGTGGTGGAAGATCTCTCTCTATTCTTGGGAGCATTCTTGGAGAATTGATCTCTCTAGGGCTTCAAGAAGATTCTTTGGATTTTATTGTGCACAACAAATGAAATTAATTGATTCTATTGAAAAATAATATAATTTTGTTTTATATACTAGTAGGGTTAGAAATAAAAAATTGTATATATTCAATTTATTATTTACTTATTCATTATAAAACAACTTATCTATAATAATATTATTATAATTTTTTGGCATGTTCTAAATTCATTATTTAAATTTAATATCATTTATTAAAATAAAATTCAATATATATTATTTATCATCGTATCATTAAACATGGAAAATCATTCCTCAATAATATTTATCAATCCTTGAATAATAAACATTTATTTAGTAAATAAGTATCACTTAGTTATTCATAAATAAAAATTTAAAATTATATCAAATAAATAGAAAACATGTATTTATTAAATATCTTGCTCAATTAATATCCTCTCGAATAACTAGTGACAAAATATAAGTGATCAATAAAACATGAATAATTACTGAATCATGTGCCAAAAAATATTAATTCAACTTGTTAAATAATAAATAATAATATATTATTTAACTGAGATTATAGATAAACTTATTGTGTGACCCTCTAGGCCTCTTTCTTAGTGGAATTAAGTGAAGCAGCCTAAAGACCAAGATTAGAATCTTGCAACACACCAAGGCACACAAAAAGAAAGATGTTAATGATGTAATGACCAAATATATCAGGGGGATGCTAACAGTGTAATATAATTCATTTATCATGGAATCCCTAATCATGCATGATGCATTCTTGTGTCATCATCTTATATGATCAATGTTTCTCTCATTGACTTTATGGAAATATAAATTAAATATACAACACCGTGGATATGGATTTAATTGGGTTATATAATTTCCAATAAAATCTATGAGATATAAATATTTGTTAAATAATTGAAGTGAAATTAATTTAATTTATTATTCATTAATGAAATATTACATAGGACACATCCAAAGTATCATACCTCACTGTAAATATATTTTATCATGGTTATCATCAATACATCAATGTACACATATTGAATCACTCTTTAATAATAATCTTAATTTCTAAGGATCAATACATGTGTCAGAATCATAGGAACATCCAATGAAACATAGAAATGTTGATTTAATACTTGTCGGTCCTCTTATCATAATATATTACACTGGATATTACCTAAGGAATTCATCATCAGAAGGGGAATCAAAGTCATACGAGTCTTCCCCCCAGATCCCATGTATTATTTGTGTCCCTCAAATGATTTCATCCAGTTATATAACATTTTTTATGAATAATTTCATGGAAATTTTGTGTTCTTATCATAGAAGGGATATACTACGTCCTTTTAGTGCAACAACTAATCATATGTTATTATCACATATTATGATACACATCAGAACAATCATGATGTGATAATAATTTTATAGACACTCAAAAACATTAATACGATTTATCATAAAGTACACTGAAGTTAGTTCTATGTAACCATCTCAAACACTACCCACTATTCGATACCTGAATACTTTTTGAATGGAATCATATCACCAACTAAAAAATTAGATGTTGATTTGGTATTAAAAACTCATAACGTTACGAAGATAATATCCTAAGTCTATGATTCTTATATAGTTTAAGTTTGTGGAAATGTTCTTCCTATAAATATTATCATTATTCCTCTAGTTGAATACAATGTTATTATGGGAATGGATTGGCATTATTTATAAATATTTTAAATAAATTAACGTGGAAGGGAAGATACATTTGATATTATGAACAAACCTTTGAGAACAAATCAATTTGATAAAAAATAAACAATTTATGAAAAATAAATCAATCACATGGTTCCTATTTTTTATTCAAAAGGGGATTTTATATTATATGTTTAGAGATAAACTCATTATCAATGATATGCCTTTTGTGTGGGAGTATATTAATTTCATTCCACTGGAGTTTAATAGTCTTCTATCAAATCTTGAAGTTGAGTTTTCAATAGAACTCATACTTGGTGATACATCTATTTCAAGGAATCCATATATAATGGACCTAATTTAATTATAGGAACTAAAGAAGAAACTACATGAGAATATTGACAATGGTTTCATTTGTAAAAGTTCTCACTATGGGGTTCACCATTTGTTTTTATTTACAAGAAATATGGATCAATGTGATTATTCCTTTATTATTGAGAACATAACAAGATCACTGTCAAGAACAAGTATCTTATACCCTATATTGATAACTTGTTTGATCAAATTCATGTTGCCTAATACTTTTATATGATCAAACTTTTTTATATCATCATTTTAGGGTCAAGAAGGAGGATATTCGCAAAAAACTCTATATAACATATTGACACTATCAATTAATAGTGATTCCATTTGGTCCTAATAATTCTCCCACTATTATCATGGATTTAATGAATAGAGTCTTTAAACATTTCCTTGAACAAATTTGGAATCCATTGTAGATGATACTCCAATTTATTAAAATGGAAATGAGGCACATTTAGATCACTTGATATTTATGCTAAATACCATAAGGAAGGAGATACATTATAAATAATTTACTGTGTGTGAATTTTGGATTTGGAAATTAAAATTATCGGGACATATAATCTCATGTGAGGGTATATCAATAGACCATTCAAATACATATGTTAATAAACATTGGCCGAGAATAACCATTATGAATAATATTGTAACACCCCGAGATTTTATGTGATATATCATTTTTAATTTCATTGATTATAAACTACACCAATATTAGCTTGTACTATACGGAACACTGTATTAGCTTGTAGTATACCCAACACTATTCTTGGCTGGTGTTACACGCAATTTCAAGTTCGTTTTGAGGAAATTATTCTACACAACATTAAGTATAGATTTTATTTAATGTATAAATGAAATAAGTTTTGATTATGTTATACACAACACCAACCAGAGCTTTCAATACATTCATCCCGGACTTGTCTTTCATTACAAGCAATCAAGACCTTTTCAATAGCGTGTGTAGTACGCAATACCAAGTTTCACTAAACAATATATTATTATAATATTTTTATGAACTAGCCATTAGAAAAAGTAATACCCAATTTTTGAAATTTTATTAGTTTTATCTTTCAAAAAGGACTTCATTTTTGGATTCGGAATATCGAAATTATCCTAGGGTGAATTCTTGGTATTTTTCTGAAAACTTTCTATTTTTGATGAATAGTGAAAACACTGGGTTACTATTTAAAAACAGATTTTTTATATAAATTATTATTTATTTTATTTATATTTGTTTTAGGTCAAAATTTATACATAATACCTATATATGTTCAATTTAATTCATTGGAGTCATTTTATAACAATTTTAGATATATAAAAATTTTGTTGAACTTTTCTCCGTCTTTTACCCACCTCTTAAGAGTGTTTGAAAATTTACATAAATCTTAATTTTACCACTTCTGTGAGTGGAATTTAGAAAATCTGAGAGAGACGGTTAATATCAAGGTGTAAAATTTGGTTCAATAAGATAAAAATAATTTTTAGTGAATAGAAACTTTTTACTTTTATTTACCACGGTTAAAAGTAAATAGGGTAATTAAGGGTAAAAATGATATTATTATTACCCTATCACATTTTATAATTCTATTGTCTAAGTGTAGTTCGACCAAAAAAACCATAGGGATAAAATATTACCCTTTAGCTCCACTTGGATTAGATTATGACATTTATTATTATTTTATTTAAATAAGAGTTAAAAGAGTTAAAATCAAAGTTTAATAACTAAAACATTTTTAATATTGGGTTATACATAAGATAAATTAGGATATAAATATAAATTAGAAAGATAAAAATATTCCCTATATAATGGTATTTTATTTATAATTTTTAGACATTAAACAATTTAATTTATTTATGACATAATGATGATGCAGTAATTAGCTTATTAATAAATTATTAACATAATTGATGTTATAAATACAGAAATAAATGTAATTTTAGACTTTTTATGAATTAAAATAATTTTCTATGTTACTATGACATGTTATTATTTATTTAATTAAATTGTTTTGAAATAATCATGCTGATATTGTTTTCACAAAAATCAAGTACCAAATAGTGTCAAAATTGACATAAAATAGTTTTTAAAACAAATATTATATTATTAATTTTTATTTTAATCCTAAAAAACTATAGTTTGGAAAAATGACTTAGATAAGGATATATATATATTAATAATGAACAACTAGATGTTCGTTTGGCTTGTTATAGTTTGTTTATTAACCATATAGTGTAACAAAACAAAAAGGCATTGTAAAAGTTAAATTATTTATCTTAGAGTTAAATCTAAATGATAAGGATAAAATAGAAACCTAAACCTATATAAAACCTATTGGTTGCAAGTATTTCGACCCATAACCACCTTATTTTTGAAAAAAATCAATTTTCAGCTATGAAAAACCAAATATGACATTATTATAAAATAATATTTTATGTTTTTTCCTAAGGTGCCCCTCTCCTCCATTATAAAAAGGGAACCCCTTCCCTCTTCTCTTCACACCATTTTGAGCCTTGAATCCCAGCCAAACCATGAAAATTCCTCTTATTAATCTATCTCGTTATATCATATAGGTTCTAGTCTTCTCAGAAGACCAAATCTAGTGCACTAATAATAAGTTTGAAGGAGGTGCGTCGAGGAAGAGGTAATCTCTTCTACCGACTCTTTCATGTTTCCTTCTTCTTATATATCCTCTTATTTATTTGTTTAATTATAATGTAATAACATCAGTATTTATTATATTATGATATATTTTTATAAATATTAAACAACTCTATTTCACCTTATATCCATCCCACAGAAAATGAAATCATCGCGCGTGTGTACGTACAGAATACTATCTCCACGTTGTGGTGTTATCAGATTTTCCACCACCACCCTACTTGGATGGGTATAATGGTGTAAGGAATAACTATATATATTTATTATAACATCTTAATGATTCTGTGATATTATATCATCCACTCCAATGGAATTCAATAATTATGGGAACGATATCATCGCTCGTGCGTACGTACAGATTACCGTCTCCACGACGTGATGAGATTAATTCTCCATGTTAACCATTACAGAATGATTATAAAGTATATATAATGAATATTAATGAAATATATGGCCTGATAAAGATACAATATTTATGTATATATAAATATTTAATATACTTAATTCCATTCAAGTCAATAAGGAAAGGAAAACAACGTTCATGCGTGCGTACGGACTACTGTCTCCATGAAAGGTGTATTTCATTTCATTTATCTATCTATTATATAAATATACATACTGAATATATATATATGATATATAAATCATGATTTACATTCTGAAATTAAGTATATCAAGATATAATTAATAATAATATCAAGAACAACATGTCCAAACACGTATGATAAATAAGACGATTTTACCCAAAATGCTGCTTTAACATGGAATTTACAAAAGAATGGGTAATATAAAGTTATAAGTGAACCATATACGATTTCATAACAATGAATATGATTCTCTAATAAGTTAATGAAATTATTTAAATCATTATATAGGAGGTCTGGATACGTATGAAGCATATCATACCCAAGTTAAGGGATAACTTTTCCAATCTCATTTTTATCCAAGATTGTTTATTCGTAAGTATTTACTGGGATTATATTTATCATTCATGTCCATATTTTCTAAAAAAGGATTCCCATATGTTTAAAGTCCTTTTTACCCATTTTTTAATTTTACTACATGGTATTTAATGAATCTTTCTTTTTTATTACCATATGAGGTACTTTTTTGACTTTTCCGGTAAAAGTATGGGAAGAATGTTTTTTAACTTATACAGCAAGAATGGATTTTTATAGTTTTATATCGCCTTATTTTAATGAAAGATACTCTACAAGATTTCGTGACTATTTTAAAAAAATCATTTTCTTTAAAAAAAAATTAATGGTATTTTGTGAAAAGAAAATGATTTTGAAGAAGAAAGGATATTTTCTTCAAGAATTCATTTCAAGTGTTTTATCAAAACAATTTTCCGAATGAAATGATATCATATGTGTATGTTTCAAGTGTAATGTCTCTATGATTTACATTGTTTCACTTTTCTTATGATGAAATGATATCCTTTTTTATGGATTATTTTATGATGGGATGATGTATATGAAACCCATTTTATACCTTGGGTAATGATAAATGATTTATGATCATGTTGTGGCACAAGTAAGAATGATTTCCTTATGAGATGGGTGGGACCTATATCTCCCTCCAATGCATTAGGTAACGATTTATATCTCATGAGATAGACATGGCTGGAATGGTAAGTTAATCTAGTTCAGTGATACAGGACTGGAACGAGGAGTCAACTCGATTCAGAAAGGGACTTTGTCCATTAAGATGGTCTTGGAAGCAATGCCTTGGCTATTATGGAAATCATATCATGTGCTTAATGGTTTCCACAATTACATGTTTTATTCCCATGCTATTTTATCATGATTGATGTATCTATGCCTTATGTACTATTATGTTTTTTGTCATTGCTAAAGATTTTGATGTTTAAACATTATGTCCATGTTTTTAAGTTCAAATGTATATGGTTTGTTTTATTCTCTCCATGCTTACCCATACTGAGCATTTGAGCTCCCCCTTTACATGATTTCTTTTCCCCATGATATAAAGAAAAGTGTTAGGTAAGAAAACCAAAGGGGAAGTTCTTTATGGGCGATGTTGAAGATCTTTCATAACGATTAAAAGATTCTGTTCCGAGTTTCCAAAGACACTAAACTATTACGATCCCGGAGTGATGGTTTTTTTATATATTAACTATTCAAAAAAAGTAATGTAATGTCTATGTATGTCATGTTTGGGGTCTCTACAGTTGGTATCAGAGGAAAGGTTTGGTCAACCTTTGGAAACTAGGATGCGATATCTTTAGTGAGATCCCTAGAGATATTTATAAGGTATTTATAGGGATGTCCCTAAGGTTAAGTATAGGTATTGGTTATAGTCCTAGAATTACGATGAATTAAAACTAAGAAGTTATATATTGAAGGTACTCCCACTATATTATGTTGTTTTCCTATCATTATTTTTGCCTCTCATACTGTTCTTTTTGGGTCTTAGAAAATAGCCGGAAACATGAAGATTCACGATAATGGAGGATATGATGGACAACATAATGATATTCTTCATGAGAAACCAAATGAAACGGGATTTTTATGTCAAAACATGATTATTATGCCTAATCAGAAATCTCAAAATATGATCAATAATCTGAACATTGGTAAGTATCCCGACTCATTTAATAAGAGAAATATGGAGTTTCATGATGATCATATAGGAAAGAATGTTTAATTTATCACATGTAAATATTTTGGGAAGAGGCATCAAGGAAAATGTTTCAAAGGAACTAGTAGATGCTTTGGGTGTGGAAATTAAGTACACAGAGCCAGTATGTGAAAAGGAAAAGGATCAGTTTACACCATGGACAAGGATAATGGTATTTCTATGACATCAACAATGATTAAATGTTTTAAATATTGAATGTACGTGCATTATGCAAACCAATGCCCTAAGGGAATGTTTCATGAAGAGTATCAGCAAGGTTGTATCGGTAGTATTCATATAGAAGATGATGAAGAGACTACAAATGATATATGAGATGAAATAATTGTTCAATATCAGTCAATCATTTAAGAATGTATTGGAATGATTACATGTTTATCAAGATTAATGGTGTATAATTAATCTCATGGTACTATGGAATAATGAGACATCTTAAGATTGTTACACTATTGTTTTCTCTTATGTATTTGAAAGTATATGTTGAATTGTACTGGTAACCATGAAAGGTAATTCAGATATTTTTGGAAAGAACCTAATATGCGCATAAATAAGGGATAAGGAGATATTGAAATGTTTGATATTAATAATGATCTCATTACTGATATAAGGAAAAAGTGATATCCTGGTTTGAGTATATAAAATTTCAGGATTTTGGTAAGTGCAAAGAGTTACCTTTTAATTACATAAATGTTTTTACTATGGTTCTATAATAATTTATGTTTCAAGAGAATACATGATTAAGGTATTACCATGTTTGGAATGTGATCAACAAGATATATCTTAAGATATATGGGGGATAAATGATGGTATTCACTTGCTTATTAGGTGACCTATCCAGTAATAATTTTCTTTGTACTATGAGCTTGAACAGATGTATTTTGGATAAGCGTAACGATATGAATGAATTAAGTTAGACATAATATAGTATTGTTTAAGGATAGAACTTTATTTTGACATAATTTATGTAATGTTATAAAAATGTAGTTTTAGAGAAAGGAAAACATACAGGACGGGCGACAACCCATCGCGTCGGACAAGGTTGTTGGAATCAAACCCACAATCGATGTGTGACAGGCCTTTATCACCTACCACTAGCCTATTGGAAGTCCTTGGTTAGTTGAAACTAGTTTTATTATAATAATTAGTATGATATATGAAGTATAAGTCCATTTTAGGAACCATATATGATTAACCTCACTATAGATGGACTTATGTATTTTTGATAACTTTTTCTGACCTTTTGTATGAGACAGATGGAATGACCCATAATTCTATCACATGATATGATAACACTTCACGAATGAAAAATTCAACTTCATTTCTTTAAGAGATGATTTGGAAATTGTCCATGGAACGACCAATGGTGAGATTGTACCAAAATCAAGAAATTATTTCTTTTAATTCCAATTACTTCAACTTTAGGAAAATGATCTTGAAAAACAAAAATGTTTTCCTAGTGCCCTTATATCTGATGAATTAGATGGTACCTTATATCATCACAAATTTATGGCTTTCTGATTATTGGTTTTTCATAGCCATGTCCTCTACCACTCTTCATCAGAAGTTGATGGTTATATTTCTCTTCCAAATCCACATTTTCACCAATGTTGTCCTATGTGGAAACCCAGTGTTGAGTTACTTTGGGTGACTGCTATTATTCTAACTTATCCTTTTAAAATGAAGTTTTAGTATTCCTTTTTAAGATGTGGATTTCTATGAAAGAAACTTTCAAATAGTAAACCATTTATCACCCCGATGAATTTCGAGGGAGAAATTCATTTTAAGGGGGGTAGAATGTAACACCCTGTCATTTTATGAGATATATTATTTTTAATTTCATTGATTATACACTACAACAAGATTAGCTTATACTATACACAACACCGTATTAGCTTGCAGTATACGCAATACTGTTCTTGGCCCATGTTACAAACAATTTCAAGTTCGTTTTGTGGAAATTATTCTACACAAATTTAATTATAGATTTTATTTAATGTATAAATTAAATAAGTTTTGATTATGTTATACGCAACACCAAACTGAGCTTTCACTACATGCAGCCCTGACTTGGCTAGCTTTACACACAATCAAGACCTTCTTCAATAGCGTGTGTAGTACGCAATACCATGTTTCACTAGACGAGATATTATTATAATATTATTATGAACAAGACGTTATGAATAGTAATACCAACTTTCTGAAATTTTATAAATTTTATCTTTCAAAATGGACTTCATTTTTGGATTCCGAATATCGAAATTAGCCTAGGGCGAATTCTGGTATTTTTCTAAAAACTTTAAATTTTTGATGAATAGTGAAAACACTGGGTTACTATTTCAAAACCGAATTTTTATATAAATAATTATTTATTTTATATAAATTTATATTATGTAAAAATCGATACATAATACCTATTAAAGTTCAATGTAATTCATTGGAGTTATTTTATAATAATTTTAGACATATAAAAATTTTATTGAACTTTTCACCGTCTTTTACCCACCTCCATGGAGAGTATGAAAATTTATATAAAACATAATATTACCACTACTGTGAGTGGAATTTAGAAACTCTGAGTGAAACGGTTAATATAAATGAGTAAAATGTGGTTCAATAAGATAAAATTAATTTTTGGTGAATAGTGACTTTTTACTTTTATTTACCACGGTTAAAAGTAAATAGGGTAATTAAGGTTAAAAATGATATTATTATTACCCTAACACATTTCTTAATTATATTGGATAAGTTTAGTTCGACCAAAAACAACCTTAGGAATAAAATATTACCCTTTAGGCCCACATGTTTTAGATTAGGACATTTATTATTATTTTATTTAAAGAAGAGTTCAAAGAGTTATAATCAAAGTTTAAAAACTAAAACATTTTTAATATAGGGTCATACATTTGATAAATTAGACTATAAATATTTATTAGAAAGATAAAAATATTCCCTAAATAATTATATTTTGTTTATAATTTTTAGAGATTAAATAATTTAATTTATTTATGACACAATGATGATGCAGTAATTACATTATTAATGCAATATTAACATAATTGATGTTATAAATACCCAAATAAATGTAATTTTATACGTTTTATAAATTACACTAATTTTATAAGTAAATATGACATGTTGTTATTTATTTAAATAACTTTTTTCTAACTAATAATTCTGATATGAGTTTCACAAAAATCATGTACCAAATAGTGTCAAAATTGACATAAAATAGTATTTAAACAAAATATTATATTATTAATTGTTATTTTATTTATAAAAATCTAACGTTATATAAAATGAAATATATAAAGATATATATATATATATAAATAATGAACCACTTGGGGTTTTTTTGTCTTCTTATAGTAAGTTTATTAACCATATAGTGTAAGAAAACAAAAAGACATGGTAAAAGTTAAATTATTTAACTTAGAGTTAAATCTAAATGATAAGGATAAAATAGTAACCTAAACTAGTCTAAAACCTATTGGTTGAGAGGATTTTGACCCATCCCCGCCTTAGATTTCAAATAAATAAATTTGGAGCTATTAAAAACTGAATATGACTTTATTATAAAATAATATTTTATGTTTTTTCCTAAGGTTCCCCTCTCCTCCCTTATAAAACGGGCACCCCTTCCCTCTTCTCTTCACACGCTTTTGAGCCTTGAAGCTCAGACAACCCATGCCAATTCCTCTTCTCAACCTCTCTAGTTATATTATAGAGGTTCTAGTATTCTCAAAATACCAAATCTACTGATGTAATATGAATTTTAAAGGAGGTACGTCGAGGATGAGGTAATCTCTTCTACCGACTATTTCAAGTTTCTTTCTTCTTATACTTCATCTTATTTAGTTGTTTCATTATAAAGTAATAACATAATTATTACTTATATACTGATATTTTATTATAAATATGAAACAACCCTATTTAAACTTCTATCAATCCTATGGAAAATAAAATCACTCAGTGTGCATACGTACGAAATACCTTCTCCACGCCATGGTGTAATCAGTTTTTCCACCACCACCTTACTTGGATGGGTATAATGGTGTAAAGAATAACTATATATATTTATTATAACATCATACTGATTCTGCGATATTATATAATCCACTCTAATTCAATTCAATAATTATGGGAAGGATATCATCACTCGTGCGTACGTACGGATTACCGTCCCCACAATGCGATGAGATTCATTCTCCATGTTAACCATTCAATAATGATTATAAAGTATATATAATAAATATTGATGAAATATATGACCAGATGAAGCTAATTTATATATATATATATATATATATATATTCATCTAATTAATTCCATTAAAGTCAATAAGGAAAGGAATACAATGTTCATGCACACGTACAACCTACCGTCTCCATGAACAGTGTATTTCATTTCATTTATATATCTTTTATATATATATATATACTGAATATATATATATGATATATCAATAATGATTTACATTATGGAAGTAAGTATATCAATATATATTTAATAATAATATCACGAACAACAATTCCAAACACGTACGATAAATAAAACGATTTTACAAAAAACGTGGCTTTAACATGGAATTTACAAAAGAACAGGTAAAATAAAGTCATAAGTGAACCATACATGATATCATAACAATGAATATGATGATGTAATAAGTCAATGACATTATTTAAATCATTATACAAGAGTTTCGGATACGTATGAAGCATATCGGAAATATGGTATGGGATAACTTTTCCAATCTCGTTTTTATCCAAGATTTTTTATTCGAAAGTTTTTACTGGGGTTATATTAATCATTCATGTACCTATTTCTTTAAACTGGTTTCATGTATGTTTAACATAATTTTTATCCATTTTTTTCTTTTACTACATGTTATTTAAAGAATCATTCTTTTGATTACCATATGAGGTACTTTTTTGACTTTTCCATCAAAAGTACGAGAAGAATTGTTTTTTAACTTATATAGAATGAAAGGATTTTTTGAGTTTTATAACGCCTTATTTTCATGAACATTACTATAGAAGATTTCATGGCTATTTTCAAAAAAATAATTTTATTTTACAATTATCATCTAATTTTGTGAAAAGAAAATGATTTTGAATAAGAAATGATATTTTCCTCAAAAATTCATTTAAAGTGTTTTATCAAAACCATTTTCCTTCTAAGATGACATAATTTCATATGTGTATGTTTCAAGTATAATGTCTCTATGATTTACATTGTTTCATTTATCTTATTATGAAATGATATCCATTTTTTTATGGATTAAGTTATGATGGAATGATGTTTATGAAACCAATTTTATACTTTGGGATATGATGACTGATTTATGATCTTGTTGTGGCACAAGTAAGAATGATTTCATTATGAGATTGGTGGGACCTATATCTCCCTTCAATGCATTGGGTAAAGATTTATATCTCTTGAGACAATCATGTTTGGAACAGTAAGTTAATCTGGTTCAGTGATACAAGACTGGAACGAGGAGTAAACTCGATACAGAAAGGGACTTTGTCCATTAAGATGGTCTTGGCAGCAATTCCTTGGCTAGTATAAAAATCATATCATGTGATTAATGGTTTCCACAATTACATGTTTTATTCCCATGCTATTTTATCATGATTGATGTATCTATGCCTTATGTACTGCTATGTTTTATGTCATTGCTCATGTTTTTGATGTGTAAACATTATGTTTATGTTTTTAAGTTCAAATGTATATGGTTTGTTTTATTCTCTCCATGCTTACCCTTACAGAGCATTTGAGCTCACCCTTTATATGTTTTATTTTCCCTAGTATATAAAGAAATGTTTTAGGTAAGAAAACGAAATGGGACGATCTTTATGGGAGATGTTGAAGATTTTTCAATACGATTAGAAGATTTTGTTCCGAGTATCCAAAGACACTAAACTATTACGATAACTGAGTGTTGTTTTTTGGTATGTATTAATTATTCCGAAAATGTAATTTAATTTCCATGTATGTCAAGTTTGGGGTCTCTACAAATATCCATAATTTTACTGGTCTGGATGGCTACGCTCTTTGGTTTCTGGATATTTTTTAATTGATATTGAATTCACTCACAAAGTCACCTCTAATGTGATCCATGTTCTTTTGGATGGGAGAATGTAATTATAGTTTTATGGAACTGAAGAGAAGGATAATTAGTGCACCTATGATTACACTACCCTACACTGGAGAAGGGTTTTTAATATATTTTCATTCATTAATGAATTGGGTGAGATGTGTCCTCTGGAAAAAAATATGTTTATAGCTTATGCCTCATAAAAATTGGAGTTCCATGATAAAAATTACCCTACTCATGACTTGTAGTTAACTGTGGTAATTTTTCTATTAAAAATATAGAGGCATTATATTTATAGATAATGGTGTGGTATATATAATTATCATAATAGTTTGATGTTATTTTTTACATAGAAAAAGACGAATATTTACTAGGGAAGATGGTTAGAGCTGATAAATTATTATTACTACTCAATATATTAATACCCTAGGAAAGTGAATAAGGTGTAATATGGTTTGTGATAAAAGGATCATTCTATATTATCATTGATGAGGATCAAAAAATATCAAATATTTATGGATTTTCAAAGCATGGATCATTAAATCATGATTTAAGGGAAAAACATATCTTTAACTAATGATTTTCAACCATCCATCAATGTGAAGATTAAGGATGTTCATAAGGATGATGTAGAAGGATCTAATGGATTGAGATCATGGGTCTTCATTTTCATTCCATTCTAGATATTTGAAGATTTATGAAGACTTAAAAAATTTCCAATTATCACCATGGATTTTTTTCGTTAGACTCCCCAAAACATCTAAAGGACTTAATTGTATTTGAGTTTTAATTAATCCCCTTATAAAGTAAGAACATTTAATTTCATTTAGAGAAGATGTATCTCTCCATCAACTTACTCGGTTATAAATTAAGTAAGTGGTAAGATTACATTGTGTACCACTATATTTTTTATATGATTTGGATTTGAGGTTTACCAATAGGTTTTAGAGAAATATTTATCAAGATCTTCATATTGAGTTAGGATTCAGAATTTTTTGTCATCCTGAAAAATATGGTCACTTTGATAGGACCATTCAGGCACAACAATACCTTTTGAGAGCACTTTAAATTTCAACTGTGATTGGGATCAACAACATCCATTGGTGGATTTTTCTTATAATAATAAATTTCACTCCAGTATTCAGATAGTTCCTTATGAAGGTTGGAAGTGAAGAACTCCAATGTGATGTAATAAGCGTACATTAAAAATATTTTGGGACCAATTATAGTTATGTAAATTTTAGAGAATGTTTGGACCACTAAATAGAAAATAATTGAGCCTCAGACTCTATAAAACATTTATCCTAAAATCATCATAAAGATTTAGGTTTTTAATTTTATTATGAGGTATTTCTATAAATATCCCCATAGAAGTGGGTGATGATATTTGTAAATAATAGAATCATTATCCCTACCCATATAATTCCTTTTGAAATTCATGGTTGTATCATGCTAGTATCATATTAATTGGTACTTCCACAAAATCTCTCTCAAGTTTGTGATATGTTCCATGTATCTCTCCCAATGAAGTACAGACTCCATCATTCACATTTACTATACTCAGAGGTCATACCCTAGAGTAAGATATTTCTTATTAAGAAAAATTGGATGAGATTATATATCCTATAGGATGGTTTATGAAACAAGGTTAGTCACCTGGTAAATGTTTTTCTAGTGAACCCACTAATTAAGGAATCTACATGGGTACATGAGGATGTGATGAGGCAGAAGTATACTCATCTATTTGAATCAATGTAATGAATTTTTAGGGTTAAATTCATTTTTAGGGGGGTAGAACATAACACACCAACATTGTTATGAAATATCTTTCTTTAAATTATTTGATTTATTCAACATCTTGCCTTGCAGACAACACTATGTTTAAACAAACTGATATATACTATTAAATTTTTATTATTTAATGTTATATTTATCGTTTATCCATTGGATTGTATGGTATGAATCTGAATAAATAAATTATGAAATATATATTGTACCAAATGTATAAATTTATTTTTTTGTTATCAACTTATTATAAATTAAAAAATAATAATTTTATAAAAAAATAACTATTTTCCTAAAAACGATTTTTGTGCATGAAAAATATTTCTACCTTAATAAATTAATTTATTCAATGTTTGTGGAATATTTAAATTAAATTTTGATATTAAAAAATCAATAAAATGTTTTAACATTAATTTAATATTATTCAATGAAAGATATAATAAAAAACCAAGTTTATGGGTAACAATGTATATTTCTCAAAAACATTTCTCATCACATTGTGTACGCTTATTTAAAAATTAATTTACTCCACTTTTATCTTTTTTAATTTGTAAAAACATATTACATATTTTATATTATAAGGTTAAATTTTTTAAATCAAACCCATTTATTTTTTTCCAATATAAATACTAAATATGGTAAAATTTATCCCCTCTTTAAAAGGGTAAATAAGGGAAATCTATGTTACAAATAAATAATAAGGCTGGAACTGTTTTATCCTAAT
Organism: Viscum album; assembly: GCA_963277665.1. Classification (NCBI taxonomy): domain Eukaryota; kingdom Viridiplantae; phylum Streptophyta; class Magnoliopsida; order Santalales; family Viscaceae; genus Viscum; species Viscum album. The sequence continues at coordinate 336,794,663 of OY728139.1, read as the reverse complement.
TATTATTGGATGAATTTAATTAAACCATTTTCACATTCTTATCGAATTTTAATTTTTTAATGGACACTTATACTTGAAAATTAAATAAATATTATATAAAATATACAAAGTAAATGACACTCAATATATCAATGGTGAATGTACTTTTTTATCTATAATATTTATAAATGACACTCAATATATCAATGGTGAATGGTGAATGTACTTTTTTATCTATAATATTTATAAATGACAATCAATATATCAATAATTATTATATTATATATTTTTATTAGGATTAATATTCTAGAACTGATGAATCCATGATAAATGTACAATGACTAGATCTACAAAACTGAAATAATTATAATAAAATGTAATAGTTAACGCATGGAAATGACGATTATAATAAGGAATTATTGATAAAAGGGAGTGTTAAGATTTTATAAAGTATTCATACATGATATTATAAAAATGAAAGATAATATTTTATATATTTATAATAAATTTATATTTATTATCATTGAGGTTATAGTGCTTTCGAATAATGTAAAACTTGAGGTAAGGGTTTTATAGCTCAATTTAATTGTATATCAAATGATTTTCACTATACCTCTAATGATGAAATATTATGACCAACCTCAAATAAAAGCTTATGAGTTTTATTATATAGTGTTATTTATTTAAAATAATTATTTTCCTTCCATTTTTATCATATTATATACTTAATATATTGGAAATATGTATTTAAGAATAATCAATTTCATTTCACTCTTTAATTGAAAAATATTTTTCTTCCATATCCATGTTTTCATTAAATGATTAATATAATGTTTTTAAAATTCCATTGTTATTATTGAATCTATTTTTAACCATGTTTAAATTTTTAAAAAATTAATGATAATTTTAATTTTGTCTTCCGAATGAGGTTCTGTTTAAAGTTTTTTTCAACTATTTGAAAAGGATGTTTTTTTTACTAATACGGCATGAATGGATTTTCTCAATATCATGACTATCCATTTCATTGATTCTTAATTCAAAATTTTACATTTTTATTTTAATAGAATATTTTTTTATATTTTTTTAGTTTTTCTAAAACATGTAATTTCAAAATGTAAATATTATATTTCTCAAGAAGGTTTTAATGAATGGTTTAGGAATGTGAAGACAAATTTTTTTTTGAAACTTGTTTCTATTCACTGGGCTATGATGTGATAAAATGCCGAAATGCTTATGAAACTCGTTTCTTTTCTATGGGTTATGCTATGGTTAAATGTTCATAAGTTTTTTTTAAGGTTTATGATATTGTTAATGATTTATGAAATTGGGGTACACATATATATGATTTTTATTATATGATGGGTGCCTCTTATATCTCCCTCAATTGCATTAGGTAAATGTTGATATCTTAGGAGATTAAAAGGAATGGAATAGAAAGCATACCAGGTTTTGTAGGGAACTATGTACACTATGGTAGTCTTGGGAGAGAATAATAACTACAATGATTTTTTGGGGAGTAAACTAAATCACCCTATGATATCCATGGAAATGAGAGTTAACAACTCTGAAAATATTTTCAGATTCGTATGTATATGCTAATAATTAATGTCTCATTCCTACGTTATGATTTCATGGTTTTTGTTCTTTGATTACCTTATGATTCATGTCTTATCAACTACCTATATTTATTATATGACTTAATATTATGATGTTTGATATGTAGGGTATGGTTTTCAAATGATAATATCATGTTCTTATACCCTTATTCTCATTTTATGATCATGTGATCATTTATATATCATTTTTTTACCAATAAAAAATCTACGATCAAAATTTTGTTATATTTTATTTTCCTATGTTACGAAATAAGTTATTAAGTATGGTATATCCATGAAGGGTGCTATTTTTTAAGAAATAAATGAGGTACGATTATTAATTTTTATGTGGAATTTGTTTGTGTTTCTATGTTTCAAATGATATTATACCTAAACAATTCTGACGTGGATAAAAATTTCAAGTAATAAATATTAATAATCATTGATGTAATATCTATGTCTAAATATTTTATGATATTATATTCATTCTATTTAATTCAACATTATATTTAGGTTCTTCTATAATAGTCTTCTCATGCGAGATTCCTCAATTACTATAGTATTTCTAAAAAATTCTTTTAGTAAACTCACTAGTATTATATAATCATAGACATTAAATTTTTTTTCTTGTTTCACATTACACCATAGTCTTCTAATTAACTTGGATTCAAAAAACTTCACTCTTAAAATTCTAAAAATATACCCATACTTTTCTTGTTGAATAATTAATGAAGGTATCAAAGTACCTAACTCTTAGACGATAATGTATTGGGGATGGTACCCAAACATCAGTATGAACCAATTATAGAATCAAACATTTTTTTCTTATGTAAAAGATAAAAAATACCATCCATAGAATTTTGAGTATAAATCTCTCAAATCTTCTGAATTATAAAAGGTGAAACTTCAGTATGGCCTTTTATAATATAATCTTCATACCCCTCTCACTGAGGTGACCATAATTATTATATAAATTTAATGAACTTCCAAAATAAATTGTGTTGACCACTGTATCTCTCACAGTCTTTCTGGTACGATACAATGAAACATCTTGTACAACTCTGCATAAGACAAGAGAACATTTATTTGTCTTATATCCTCCTTCTAAAAACATTGTAATGTAACATTATTCATCCAGCTAACCAACTGAAATCGGGTACTCCTGAAGTCCTAGAACTTGTTAGACTTCATTTAGCATAAGAATATATTCTTTCTTCAACTAAAAATTCACTTCCCACCTTCCCCAAATGTAATGAGTTTCATCATTAGTGATATGCATTCTAATATAATTTTAGGATATATTAATTTACTAGAATCCTTTTTCCTTTAGGGATTCGAATGAATCTACGGAATTTAAAATCTATGATTACATTTTAGTAGAATCACTAGAAATTAGATTTACACTATTCTAAAAGATACAATAAAATATTTGGAATCAGTTCTTCTTGAAGTTGCTTACTATCCCAAAAATCATTCTTGGGGTAAAGTATTTTTCCAAAATTCACAAAAAACATCCTCACTTATGATGACTTTTCTTAAATTCTTTACCAAGATTTATTCTCTGACTACTTTTGATTATTTTTATGAGGTGATAATTCTATTATTTTTGTATTCAATACATCACTAGATAAAGATAAAATCGCCCTTCTTCGAAGTTTCTCACTGAGAAACATGTTTTAAAAATCAATCAACACTCAATTTTTCTTTTTTTATCTTATCATAGGTGTCTCCATGCCATTCCAAGATTATGGTAAAGATGATAACAATAAAACCACTCACCATTATCTATGAAATCAACCTTCAAAAACATCAACTGGTTCAATGTTAATTTGAAATCAATCAAAAAACCTTATATGGATCTTTCTTCTGATATGATCATATTAAATAACATTAACATCAATCACACCTTGTTCGGTGTTGTAGGTTTCTGAAACCTATCAAAAATTCTTTTCATGAACTATACTAAAGTATTTTCTCTCTAATATTTAAAGAAGAATTTTAGAGTAATTATATTTATATCACAACAAATGCCTTTTTATCTAGCTTTTATCATTCATCTTTATCAATTTATAATTATTTGGAACAATTCAGTTGAAGATACATATCATTATGTATGAGATATTCCTTAATATTAGTTTTAAAAATACTAAACTTTATTCTATCAAATTAGTCAATCTCGAACATTCCTTCATTCTAATATATCCTTTTTTAAAAAAATAAAACCCAATAAAATTTAAAAAATTTCAAAATAAGATAATGTGTCCTCCAAAATTTTGTAAATTTTTAATCCCTTGAGAATCAACCATTAATAACAATTCTTGATAATTCCTTAACTGTACTTTCAATCTAATAAACAATTACATGTACTTGTCCTAGAATCACATATAGAAATATGATTGTATAAGGAACTCAACCAAATTAATTTTACAGAACATTTAAGAAACATTGTTCACAGAAATAACCACATTATGATAGAAAACATCAGGTCATCCATGTTCACTCCAATAGATACTGACCATTTAAGTAACGAAATTGAATGTAAACAAGTCGAGAACACTTTAGTTTTAAATGGTTCAAACTAGAATTCCAACATCAATAAGAGAATCATTATAGAATTCTATTTATAAGGAATAAAGAATATAAATTAGAAATATAGGAAGTCACGTAATATAAAAAAAATGAGAAAATTGATATGAAATTATTTTGATAGAAACCTTATGGGCTTATCATGAAAATTCATGATTTGATTTAAACCTCATTTATTCAAATGGAAAATTGGAAAATTTAGAATGGAAGAATGGGTTGAATTGTATTTTAAAAATTTCTAAAATAAATTTCCCTTTATTGATTATTATTAGAGAACATGAAATCCTATGTAGTTATTTATTTATTTAAGACAGAACTCTATTGATGATTGAAAACACTAAAAATACATATGTAGTAGGTCGCATCCCTGATGGGATGTTGATGAGTGCTCTTAGACTGGTGTATGAGGGTTGTGTGCACACATAGTATCTGGATAAATAATTTAATATAATGGAATTATATTTCATAGAACTATCACAAATTTTAGAAGATGACCATGTTGCACAGCTATTTATACAGGAAATATAGTCAATTATTTTCTAAACTATTTTACACATACCTTCTGAATTTATATAAGTTTTTTAATATAAATTTTTTATTAATTTTTTTTAAAAAAAATAATTCCATCATTTGAAATGTAAAAAATGATATATTTTAAATATTATTATGATATACCATTCTTGTTTACTTAAAATTGAATTTTTTTTTATTTGGTTAATTAAATGTGGTATCTTATATTGGAATCCTTGATGATACCTTATTGGGATTTTAGCTCACACATTACTTGTGGCTTCAGTTGTTTGTCAATTAACTCCTCCCATGTTCGAGTAAGGGAAATGTGCCACATGGAGCTAGTTTTAGTTGCTCATCCTATGTTTTGGAGAGTTTTATATGTTGGTACATGGGTGGTTATCCAATTTTTTTGTACTTTATAGTTTCATATGGACTATTTATGCCTATTTGAACTCGAGTATAGTTCTTCCTTTGTTGTTTTTATTGTATACATTATGACTTGTTTCTCTTGATTTCATTGTGTTCATAGAAAATTCATTCCCACTTTCATATTGTATAATACTAGGTTATTGTCTCCCTCTTATGGGGATCTGGAAGGCCCTTTAAGATATGTATGGAATGGACTAATTATTAGGGTACTAGGGAATCTAGGAAGGTTTATGACCTTTATATTTTTTTTCTTTTTAGGATGTAGCATATGAAGGGTATTATATTTTAACAAACCACAAATCGGAACCAGGATGTATCCATTGATCTTATAGTTATAGTTTTCATTTTCTATATCATATTCTACATGCCACAAATATAATTTTTAATGAAATTGGTGACATTGTAATTATTTAGTATAAGGGATAACTAAAATTAATTTTTAATTTATTTAAGGATCCTTCATGTATTTTTCCTTGTTTTATTTTTCTTTTTATGGTTTTTAACTCATTGATCCTTAATGATTATCCATGTTTTTTTTACTTTTAAAGTCAACCTGTTGGTATCTTAAACTTTTCAGTTCAATTTTTTTCAAATTATTTCTAATATGTTTTTAGTATTCATTGTAATTGATTTTAAATCATTTTATGATTTTTCACTATAATATGGTGTTCAATCCTATATGTTACTAACCCAAATATTACATCCCATCCTAATCGGAATTTTTAATTATATTTACTTATTCTTTATAATACCCCCAATTTCATGAGAGAAACATGGATTTATATGATAATTAGACCTTTTGACTATTATTTTTTAAATATTTGGAGTTTATTATACATTTTCGAAGTGATTAAACAATTTAATTTGCTAGCCCAAATTTTTACCATGATACATACCATTTATAATGATCATAATCATGCATTTAGTTTACCAAGGATTTCCTTATAGGTTCAAGATATATTTTAAGCCAATATTTCTTTTTTCAAACTTTCACTATTAATATAATTATACTGTTATTTTATGTGTGGGTGTGAAGGAGTGATTTCATACATATGCTAGGAAGGCACTGAATGTTTTGCTGATTGTGAGGGTGGTTTCAAAATTTTGTTCTTAAAAATAAATTCCAATGAATCCAATCCTTTGTATTTCAATTTATCATCTCACCCTCTTAAAAAAATACTTATATAAATTTCATATAAAAAGTAGAATATAAAAAATATCACATAAGAAAAAAATATATATAACTAGTTAACGAGAATTGAAATATATCATTATTTAATATTTTGGGACTCATTTACCATATAAAAAGATATGGGGAGTGGAGTTACATATTATATGGGGAATTGAGTGTCATGCCATTCATTATTTTTCATGAATTTTCTTGCACTGTATTTAATAGTAAGACCACCTTTTTTAGAAAATGTTTTTTTAAATTCTTAACCTCTTTCCGGAGGCCATAGTAATACCTTTACAATTCCTTATTATATAATTTATTTGTACTTTCCCATGTCGGGACGAATTATAATTTTTTCAATATTTTTAAAATTCTTGTAATTTTACAAGTATGATAATAAAAATCAAAATATTTACATTATCGTGAGTGAAGAGTGAAAAATAATTACATGTGATAAAGTTTAAAAAATAATTTGAATGGAAATTGAATTTTTATTTTCATATAGAAATGATAGGTCCATACCATTGAAAATAATTCATAAAAAGGGTAATAGAAAATATTTTTTTTGGAAAAATTGAGAAAATTTGTATTAAATTTTATTGAGAAAACCCCCATAATTTTAAACAAAAATAAAGAATCAAACAAATTTTAAATCATTTTAAAATAAATTTAATTAAATGATAAATGGTTTTAATTTTTGTAAATTTATTTTATTTATTTTAAAATAATTCATCATTTTATTTATTCTGAATTAAATTTTAATTAATTTAGAAATATAAAAACTATTAATTATTTATGGTTATAATTTAGTGTTTAAGTGGGTTTTATTGAACAATTTTACACATTGATTTATTTTTGATCATAAATAGGGGGCTCATCATGAGCCTATGAACCCTGGCATGGGCTGAACCACTGATTCCCAGTTAAGAAGTCCTGTGAACCCAGCCAAGGGAGAGCTTGTAAAGGGCTGAAATAGTGGACAAGTGCATGTAAGCCTTATGTGGGTCTTCATAGGCCATGAAATTTTGAAAGTGTATTTTAAAAGGAACCTATTGTCACTAAACCAGAATACTCTCCATGTCAGGGACTATACAATACAATTTTATATACCAATATTCAATTTAACATTATTTATTCCACCAGGAAGTGCATTATAAGTTCTAGTAAATCATGGCCAAGAAATGTTTTACCAAACAATATATAATATAGAGAGGATAAAAGGTGTTCTGGTAGCTCCCTTAGGTTCTTCATTGGTTTATATGAAGAAAAATCCAAGGCTTGGATTACGAAAAAATGACTACCCTTTATATCTTAACATTGATATGTGACTTATTCACAACCAAGCATGCCATATCTTTTTGAACACTCTCATATTTTCATCATCTCTTGGCACATCATCCACTCCTTCACAAATAACTACTATTGAATTTAAACTAAAACCACTTCAAACCCATTACCACCATAACAACCAATGTTTAAATCTTCTAAAAATCACCACCATCATGTTGAAGCCCTGAACCAACATTGGAGCACCTTTCCTCTTCTAGTGCAACTCACCCAATGTTCCCCCATATCATCATATTTAGTTTCTAGATCAACTCAACTCTTGACTATATAAATTTCTCATAAAATCACTAAGATAAAATCAATACCACCATGAACTACTACCATGCATAGCACAAGATCACTCATTATACTATGACCTTCTTGTATGAAGACTTCATGGACATCTTCTTAACATAGATCACCCTTTTGTGCCTCCACAAGTTGAAATAGTATTTGTATGGATAAAATAATTCTTGATCAAAACATACAACTCTCCAAAAAGTGAAAAACACCAACCATGTGAAGGAGTTAGTTTCAAACTACTACAGATCATGTTATATTCACCACTACACATTATTAGTTCTAATAAAAGAGAACTGAAAAACAGAGCGTGATAGCCCCTGAGGCATCGTCAAATCCTGTAGGGATATGAATATTGAATTATTTCTTAAAAACATAAAACCTTACTAAAAATGTAGTATCTGACAATTTATATTGTTGAACCCATATGAACATATTTTAAATTTGAAATTAATTAAAGAAACTAATGTTGAAATTGTTTGATTTCGTTTGAAAGAAATATAAATATAACAATATTTTTTGGGTTGAATTTCAAGATAGGAGACATGATATTTTAAGTTATTTTTAGGTTCATGAACTAGGGATTCTATTGATTAAGGATTTATTCTTGGTAGGTGTCAAAATTGGGTTAGCAAGAATTTTTGAACTGGGTATCATACCCTAATTCTATGATTGCACCTTTGGAATTGTCATCTACTGGATGAAAATGAAAAACAAGGTGACCCAAAACCTTATTCAAACATAACCGACCTATATTGAATAATTTTCATACAAAAGCTAAGATAATTAATCGATTAAATGAAATAAAACACCTCAATTCACTAGTAATGGTCATGCAATTGCACAAGAATGAGATTTGGAATTGATAAATTGACTTGCAACAATACATAAAATGAATAATAGAATATAATTAATCCCAAATCCTCACATTCCTCAATAATATCATCACAATACAAAAACAATACTACTCACTCACACTATTCATGATGAAAATGGGAATCATGTGTACCTAAAGAAGAATGGTGGTGAAGAACGTTAATGAAGAAGGGATTTGGATAATCGCTCCATTTTTGGCACTTTGTCCATGTCCCTCCAACTCCCTTTGGTCCTAGAATATCTTCTAGGGGTGTTAGAGTATATGTATTTATAGGAAATCCTATCAAATCTTCATTAGCATAGCATTTATTTTTCAACTCATCGTCATCATAACAAGGTGTAACTATGTTACATGACATGTAATCCATTAAATTCTAGGAGTTGAGAATCTTAGTGTAATATTCTTATAAAATCATTATCTGAAATGGAAATGTCATGTAAAGTAGTTACATGAAGTGTAATGGACATTCACAGTGTGTAATGAAGTCAAGAATTTTCTTACACCACTAATTCAATTTGAAAAATTCATGCCTTGTAATTTCATTACCTAACAAGATTAACCAATTATATACACAAAACAATACTTTAAAATACCATAAAATGTATACATGAAATACACTAATCTGAGCGCCTGTATCAATTCTAGCTAAAAGTGATGATAAAGATCACATTTATCAGTGCTAAAATGAATTGATAAAAGTGAACCTTTTTAGTGCATTTTTTAGTGCTACTAAAGAGTACCTTTATCAGTTCTTTTTTTGACTGATAAAGGGAAACCTCTATCAGTGTTATTTTAGCACTAATAAAATTTATATTTCATAAATAAAATTATTTATCATTATTAATCATATATAATTATGCAAAAAGATATATTTTTATATAAATATAATAGGATTTATTAGATATTATTTATATAGACTAAATATGAATTTAATGTTAATATAAAAGATATATGATGAATTATATATTAACAAATAATTAAAATTTAATATAATTTAAAAATAATTTAATTCTTATTGAGTAATATCTATTTAATACCAGTTGGATGACATAAAAAATCAATAAATTAATGAATTATCTAAGATAATTAGAAAACATTTCATGAACATCAAATGGATAGAACATTTGACGTAAATATTCATTTGATATCTAACACATATAGAATCAAAGCATACAAAAATATCTTTGAGTGGTGATCAAATAAAATCGTGGAAAGTGGGGTTTAAAGGATCATAAATGAATACAAGGCCACTAAAATTGAGTTTTTTTTTCAGGGTACTGTATGATTTAATCATTTCATTCAATTTTGACCTCATTTAATGGGGCCATTATGTATTTTTTTTATTAGAAACAAAATTACTCTCATGTATTGCACTCATATGCATATTATAGTGTTTAAATTTGACCATTTTTCATTATTTTATACTATTTATAATTAAATATAAACATATTTTCATTTATTTACATATAATAAATCAATTGTAAAAATAAATATTAAAACATATTAATATAAAAATATATTTTTAAGTATACAAATAATATGGAAGTAAATATTTCTTATTCATTTATTTAAAATAAAAATATCCATATTATTTACCATATTACAAATAAAATATATATATATATATATACCCATACAAGTAATATTTATATATAAATATTTGTGTGTTAATAAAAAAATATTTTTTCCATATTCTAATATATGTATATATATGTATTTTTATAAATATATAATTATTTTTAATTATTGTATATATACATATTAACAATTAATATTTATAAATACATTATAAAAAATTTATATCTAAATATAAAATTACAAGTAAATATGTATAAATATATATGTAAATATACAGAAACATTAATATATATGTAAATATCTATAAAATTTATATCGAAATATATAGTATATAGATATAATTTAAATATATATTGAAATAAATTATATAGAATTATATAATTATATATATAAATATATAAATAATGATTAATTACACATATATACATATATATATCTCCTAAAATATTAAACAAATCTGGATAGTGTGGTGGTAAAGGCATTAGGAATAAAAGAAGAGGTCGGGAGGTGGAAAAAACTGGTAAAAAAGGGTGGGATTGATAAAGGCTGCTGGGTGGGTGTACATGGAAGATAGATCTGATAATGGGGCAAAGGGATTTCTTGATAAAAGGGATGTTTTGAATGAAAAAAATAAACATTATTTTTGAATCTTATTAGTGATTTTGTTAGATTTGAAAAAGGCTACATTCTTTTTAGGGTGCTTTGCTTGTTAGATATCATTAACATTATGAATGGAAATTTTTAACACTTCCTATGGTCGAATATGTAGTATTGTCCTTAGTATTCATAAAATACATTTAATTGAATTATATATAATGGGATTTTGTATTCGATGATAAATGTATCATAAGAATGCATGAACTACCTGATTTCATGCTAATTATCCTCTATAATGTATAGTTTGATAAAATCTGTGATATAAGGCATGAGGAAAAGAAACATGAGTACTTTCTCACCAATCATAGGATATGACTGGTTAGATCATAATTCATGGTTTCTATCCACACCATGACAATTTAAGAAATGATTTACCAAATCATATGATATCATATTTTGATTAATTCAATGGTCAAATCATAATATTTAATGTTCATTCCAATAATGGCTATCATCACAGGTGTGTTAAAAGAGCTATATCGTTTGAAAGTTTAATTCAATAATTGATGAAACTATTTTATTCAATGCTTTAACTCATGGATTATAACATATGAGTGAACACTCGAATGATCAACGAGCATCCACGAGGGTACAATGAGAATCCACTAACACATGATTTTAGTTGGATTCTCACACAATGATTATCCTAGACTCCGTGAACCCCAAAATCTCTTATCATCATCTACATATACTTCTTGAGGTGCTACCATTCCATATTGAGGTGTTGTATCCCATATGTGTGTCATTAAATTATTGTTGGACCTATAGATTCAATATGCGTAGTAGGGTCATTTGATTATTTCTTTATGATAGTTATTAAGCATAGAAGATTAATGTTTGGGATCTTCTTTGTGAGGTACCCCGTATAAATATATCTTTATTTCCAGCTTTTCATAACTTTTTTATTTCTATACATTGGTGATCTTATACATGGGATTTGGTTTTTTTTGAAATACTACGTGTTAATAGACTCATGGGAATCCCTATAGTTGTATCAAATATTCACATGCATTAAGATATATGATGTCATAGGAGGAAATGACTAAATTCATGTCATATTTTATATCACAATCTAATTATAGAAAATGATATGTGGTTTTTTTTGTAGTACAAATATTATATTATGATATCATGAAATCATATTTATAAGTTCACAGAAAAGCATGTTTTTGTTATAATTGTTTCATACGATATCATAATATCATATAATATTATATCTTGCACCATGTATATAAAGATATATTATCAAATAATAAAACTGATACATCTATATATTGTTAATTATTATATGAGATATTATCGGGAGAAATCAAATATAAATCATAAAATATGATTGGAATCATTTCAAGAGCATATCATACACTAAAATATGGTAATTAATTATAAAGTGTAATTTATGACATATAATGTTACAAATTATCTATCATAGTCTATGATTCTATATAAATCATAGAAAAAATTGGGAAGAAAAAATAATTCTTTCATAATATTCAATTCTAAATTAAATAAATTTATTATAAACTATTTTAAAAATAATGGAAAAGGGAATTTTATAAAAATTTATTTATTTTAAAATGGTTAGTATTAATTATTTCATTATAAATAATTAATATTAAATTATTATTTGTATAAGAAACATTGATTAATAAATATTCATTGAATATTAACATTTATTATTAAAATAACTTTTAAAATATATGCATGGCTTGTACAATGGATTATAAATTAAGTGTTTATTTATTAATAAAATGGGGAAATTTATCAAGAATAAATAAATTTAAAAATTAAACCCTAAGTATAAAGTGTATATATTTACATGATTTTGAATATTTCATAATGGTTAATTTTAATAATTCAATTTAATAGTCTATATGGTTATTATTTAAACCTTTTCGAAATGTTTTTGAGGTTATCCTTTCCGATGTTTAAATAATAGTAATATATGTAATTTAGATTTTGTAAATCGTTTTTAAAATAAATATTGGAACATGAAATTATTATATGTCATTGAAATATCAGATATTAAACTTCAATGTCACATAATATTAATATGAAAAGATCATATTATAGAATATAATGTGGTTATATTCAAAGTTAAGGAATATTCATATATAATAAGCTAATAATTATAAAGTATTTATTATTAGCTGATTTATTAATTAATCATAGTTTTTTATCTCATGTTTATATATTTAAATTATTAATTAATATAATATTTTACTCTCTACATTGTTATTCATAGTTATAGTTTACATTATAAATAATTTACGCTTTAGTTTTCATGATAAACCTCATCTTATAAATTTCAAATACCTCCATTACATGCTTGGTTTGTAAACATAAGATTTTTTTTTCTTCTACCTTAACATCAATTTGTAATTTGTGTTATTTGGTTGTATTTATTTATATAATATTTTTTATACATATTAGGTGTTAATGTTATGGTTAATTGAGTTCACTCTTGATTAAAAGTTTCATTGGAAGAGGAACTCTGGGTTGGACTTCCCACTAGCTTGGGGGTTATATGATATTCTAGAAAGGCTGGGGTTGGTTATATGTGGCTCTAGGATTACTGATGTAGATATTTTAAATATCATAACTATAATTATTTCCATGAATAATTTAGGTAACATATGCATGAGATGTATTTGGATATGTGTAAATTTGTTTGAATTTTATTTTTTGGTGATTAAAACATATTGTTGGTTGTGTAAAGAGTACCACATCAATATAGATTGAAAATATTGATTTGGTAGAGAGAATAATATTCCAAAACTAAATTATTAGAATCATCCATGGGTAAAACGTAAAAACATGAGAAATCAGTGTGGGATTAAATACACTTGTAAGTATTAGGTTTTAGATTCCTTCTAATGAAATACTTGCAAATGCCTCGATCATTCATTATGGGTGACCTTAACAGTTGGGTTCCCATGAATTATCTTTTGAAATGTAGCAAAGTAATGAGGTGACTGTGGAATTTAACTGCCTTGTTCACTGAATTTTCCTTGGTTCTCACTTAGTTATGAAATCGTAATGGTAACTATACTAATGGAATGGAGATAAGTGTAAATCCTTAAGATGGATTAGAAAAAAATGTCCACTTGACTACCAATAATAATATATGTTATATTTTAAAGTTATTGTCTATAAGATATAGTCATAGATGATTTATATGACCAAATTGGTGTAAGTCCTAACGAAATATGGGTTTTGGCCTACTAATATATATAATATATATAAAAGTAGTTATAATATTAGTGGTGGTTGGTTTAATAATATTCTTTATTAATGATAACAAACATTATACACATATGGTAAAAAATGCATTATAGATAATAACATCAACAAACTTAAAATTAATCATAATCCTTGAAGAATGAGAAACTTGATATAAGAAGCTCCTATATATTTTAACTTAAAATATTTTCATAATTAAAAATAAATTTAATTAGTAATATAAAATCAACTATTGAAATTGCTAAGTAGGTTAATCCCTATGATTATTAAGAGTAATGAAATTCACATAGGTTTCAAAAGAATTATATGCTAAATGACCTTAGGTTTTATAGTCCCATATACTCAATAAAATTGGGTATGTTTAATATTATCAATATGAGTGAGTTTGTTAATGAAATGGCGATACAAGTTGTTCTTTAAGGTTTATTCTGTTTAGGTAAATCATACTATTTCATATATGGAAATGTTATGAAATCTATAATAAATTAAATAAAACTACACATAATACTCTAAAAAGTTTTGAATAGATGAACTTGGAATGATATGTTTATGTTTTTATGCTATGTAGATAGTAAAAATTTGAAAAAGTCAATCCAGAATAAGAAAAGTAATTTTGAGAGTCTAATAAATTTTTTTAAGATGTTATTTAATCCTAAGGGTGTTATTAGAAAGGAGTAATGATTTAATAAGATGGAATTTTTAAATACACCTAAAGGAGTTTTTAAAACCCCATGGAATGTCTGTATCTGGTATCAGTGTAATAGAAATAAATTGTGTTCTTTTGAGGGGTATGTTATACAATATTTATATTTTAATTTTTTTTGAATATATAAGAATTAAAAATAAAAGGAAGAGTTGATAGATTTTATAGATTGAATTCAAGTGATGAAGCATAATTTTTTATATAAATTATTTTAATGAAATGAAATATATCATGATCACATGGACCATAAGAGGGTGTTTATTTTTTTATCACGTATCTTATGTGATATGAAAAGATATTCATTAATAAAGAGTAGTTATGAACAAAATTAGATGATTTATTTTATACAACTATTTAATGATGCATAAAAATCAAGACTATATTGTGAGAAAAAGATTATGATTAAAATGTTTTTTTAAGATAATTTTTAATATAATTATTTTTAAAATATGAGGGATGATATTCCTGCAACCAATCAGGGGAATATTATAATAATGTATTTTTCATAGTAAATTTATCTAAATATATATAATACCAAATGAGATAAGGATATTATTTTTGTTCATTATATATTCCTACTAATAAGAAATATATCTAATTTACATACAAAAAAAATTTATATAATAATAATAATATATCAAGGATATTGAGTCTAAAATCCTAGTAAAAGTATTTTTGGAATTATAGAATCTATAAGATAACAATTAAATGATTATACCTACCTAAATTTAAAGTGAATTTTACATTATATTGTAATTACTGAGTGACATGTGGCAGAAAAGAAATATATAAAAGTTAAATTTAGTTTCATGAGAAAGGGAAGATCACTACTTCTTAAAAGATTATTCGTGTAAATGTAAAAATTATTATCACTTTATCCTAAAGGAGTTTAGGATGTTATTATTAGTAATAAAATTAATAGTTAAAAAATTTTAAATAAATTTTTTATAGAATGGTTTCCAATGATGGTGGTGTAAAGACCAATAAATTATATGGAAATTTTTTTCATAAATACATGAGATTTTTACGAGTCTGCGAATATTTACGGTGCTTGATTCCGAGGCCCAGTGTGCTCGGAATCAATTTCATAAGTTTTGTTCAGGTACGTTCAGTAAATGGACGAGCGAGTTTTTATATCTTTTGAACCAATGGTCAAAACTGAAATATGAGGACACTTTTGAACTCACAGCACCGGTATTTGCTTAAGAAAACTATCACCTCGATGGTAGTTGGTCGAGAATGGAAGGTAGTTTTTGGGTTTTTAATAAAATTAAATAAAATAAGTGTGTAGATTATTATTTTTTATTTGGTGGTTAAAACCTCCATGAGGAGGTTAGGTGTGGGGCCATGACACCATAACCTCCCATGAGTGGTTATGGTGGTGGGGCCCACCCGAGGTTTAGACACCTCTTGTCAATTAATAAGGTGGGGACCACCCGAGGATGAAACCCTTGAACTCCCCATTTTTGGAGATACCTATCCATTAAATCTCTTGAACTCCCTTAATTAATTTGTTCCTACACACAATAATTATTTATGTTGATCCCCCCTTTAGTTAATTCTCCATTTGATTTCATGCCAACCATTAAAATAATGGATAATCAATTATTTCATACTGGTTGGCAACATTCTTTTGGTGGAACGGAGGAAGAGGAGAGCTAGGGAGAACCATCCTCCCAACGAAGAACATGATGAATGTCGACGATGCTTCTTCCTTAGTCTTCTACCCCAGACACATTTCGACGCATGAGCTAGAAATTGGGAGTGTGTGACAAATGCAGTGAACGATGAACGAAGATCGCTTTCCACAACATCGTCAATGAACAAAAATATGAGGTATGGGTTGTTTTATGATTTGAATTCAAAATTGATCCATTCTACGTCATTCGCTCATGGGTAATGTTTTTTCCAATTTATTACACCATAATGTGGTGGGCTCAGACCACATGAACACATCCCGACCCTCCTCCTTCATTTTTCCTCGTTTTGTTGATGACCGAGGTGGAGCAATGGTGGCCTACATCAGAACGACCGCAGAGAAACCAAAGGCGCAAGGCCTCCAGGTCGCCGGAAGAGCGTGGCGTCGTCGTTTCACACGAAGGAGAAGGGGGCCACAACCATGCCTGTCTGCGGTGGAAGGGGGCAGCGCCATCGCGCCACACAGAGTAGGAAAGCAGCGGCCGGGGCGGGCCACAGTGGAGGATAAAGGGTGGCCGACGTCAGGCTAGCTACTGCCGGTGTGGAGCGGCTGGCCTCTCGGGAAGCCATGAGGTGCGGGACCCCACTCGGTCTAGCATGAGTTAGACTGGAACCACCTGGCATCGGTTGGGACTCCACCCGAATAGCTCTGGCGTTTGAGAGTTAGGGGCACATGGCTTCGCCCCTGGACATGGCTGTGGTAGACCCCCCGCGGGCCAGGCCACCCCCTCAGTCCGAGCCACCCCTTGGGGCCAGGTCGGACCAACGGACCAGGTCAGAACCTTGTCCGAACCAAGGTCGGGCCTGGTCCATCCGACTGGGTCAAACTGGTTTCAGACCCACTATGGCCTCTTTTCACCTTTTCGCCCTAAACTTGGGTTGCGAGTGTCTGATAGACGAACCATTTGTGGCGATGGAAATCTTGGGGAGAGATTGTTCTTTTGGAATACCCCGCATGAGGATTGGACACAGTTGTGGTATGTTCAAGATGATTTGAAGTTAAAATCCAACTGGGCCCCTTGAACAGAAATGCCAATAACTCACAGACCAGGTGTCCGATTGACACGCCATCTAGTGCATTGATACCCCTATGTCGAGGCGGACCATTGAGATACATTTGTGTGGTACTTCGTGACAGATGGTGGATCGACCAGTATCTTGTGAAGTAGATCCTCTCGGAGATGAGCAAGAGGATTAAGGAAACCAAGTAGTTGGCTGATACCTGATGACTGTTGACCTTTCAACAGGGAGTGTTTCGACTTGCCCAGTGGGGAGAGACTCTATGTTACGCGGTAGAACCACAGTGGGGAGTGCTTCTGTGTGATGTAGTAGACCCATGGTACTCGCCAGGAGGAGTACCTCAGTAGGCTACGAGGCAGAGCGCCTCCGTGTGACGCGACAGACCCACAGTGGGGAGCGCCTCTGTGTGACGCAGCAGACCCACGGTACTCGACATGAGGAGTACCACAATATGCTAGGATAGTGGTAAGCACCTCTGTATGACGTGGTAGGCCCACAGTACTCTATAGAAGAGGAGTACACTAGCATCCAAGGTTTTTAAATTTAGACTTTGAGTGTTACATGTTACAACCCCAAGAATAAAATCTTGGTTTTGAGCTGAGTCCATGAATTCTGAGTTCTCCTCATGATTGAGATGGGTTACAAGATAACATAGGTATTTATATGGGAATATACCTATGTAATGGTAATCTGTTGATTTCATTCTTTGTGTTTTATCCTTGTTGGATTTTGTGAGACCTTGAGAGTCTCGGGGTCCCTAATGAGTATCATTATAGTCACCCCTACACAGGCTATTTCCGAACCTCATTGTGTTAGTTGTGGATGTCAGACAACTTTAAATGAGGTAAAGAGTAGCAGGACTGGACGGTACCCAATGGTGAACCACTCGGCATTATAGTACATGGAGCGGAAAGATGGGCATGGAGTTCTGAGGAGGTCATCTATACCTACCCTTCAGGTAGGAACCCCGGAGGACGACCCAGTAGATACTTACATTTTTTCAGTTTTACTTTCTTTCAGTTGTACTGTTTCTTTTACTTTTCCTTTTACATTTCTATTTGGATTGTATTTCCTTCCCCTTTTACATTCCATCACTCTTTTTTTTATACAGTTTATACATAGTGTTTACTCTAGTTGTACTCTGATTGTGTGTGTTTATAATTTATAAAGGAAATGCCTACCTAGCTTAGGGATTTATGACTTTGGTGCTAGTCACCAACCCCTGGACTATCCAAGGTGGGATTGGGTAGCCATGATAAGGGCATCGAAGATGGTTTGTGAAAAATTGGAATTAGAGGGCTCGGTTCAACCACAAAACCTTGGACTCTGATCATTTTTCTATGAAGCTATAGTGTTAAGGGTACTAAGTGTGGTTTTTAGTTTAGGGAGTCCACTATTGGTGCGGGCGTCCTACGTATCCATAGACCAGGACTCAGACTACTGATTTCTAACTTAGTGCATGAAAACACTGGTTGCGTGCGTGTCTTTAAAATTATTCAAGTCTACTCAACTAGGTCACCTCACCATGTATAATATTTTGACCGTGTCACAATTGTTTCTTTCAGGATGCCTCCCCACAGAGCCTCGAGAGTCGTACTCTCTGACAGCCCACTGAGCAATGAGGGCTCGGTGTAGGGACCTTTACCAGTGGAGGCACCAGCGGTACCACTTCTCGTCGGGTCACTGATTCCGCTAACCCCAGCAGTAGACGATGTACACCACTTGAGCGCGTTGTATGAGTTCCAATGCCAGAGGCCACCCAGGTTCCGAGGAGAGACGGACCCAGAGGTGGCTGAGGATTGGCTGGAGGATGTGGTGAGAGTCTTCAGGCTAGTAGGGACACCAGCAGACTTGATGGTGATCATTGCTGCCATCCTCCTTCAAGAAGCAGCTAGTAGATGGTGGAGACTAATGCTACAGGTCCATGATGAGGTGACACTACTCTGGACAGACATCGAGAGCTTGTTCCTGGCAGATTTAGTCCCAACCACCCTTTGTGCGGTGTGGATAAAATAGGTAATACATCTACAGCTGGGATGCATGATTATAGCTAAGTACACAGTGAGGTTCACCGACCTCTCATGCTACTCTATAAATACCATACAGGGACCCATTATTCGGGGTTCGAACCTCCGATCAGGGGATTAGGAGAGAGATCTGGGCATCGATGATCTCCCTCAGCATCCTGATGTAGGCGGGGGTGTTAGAGAGAGCCCTCCCCATAGAGAGTTTCCTGGATGAGAAGTCACCAGCAGGGAGACCCACTACTAGTCGACATGCAGCATAGTCTTCTGTGGATAGCAGTAGACAGATGACGTAGAGGTCCAACAAGACTAGACCCACAGGTGGGTCACCGTATGAATTAGGATCAGATATGTGGGGAACCTGGGGAAGTCACATATATGCCAGGAGCAGACAATGTTACTCATGCGGTAGGTAGGGTCACATGGCTCGTGACTGTCTGACCCGCCATTCAGGTGATCAACCGATAGTTGAGAGACCTCACAGGTAGAGGCAGAGATTCGATTGAGGCAGTCTGCAGGGTGCAGATGGACATAGCAGAGGAAACGGTCGAGAAGCTGGCAGTGGATGACGTTACGAGGTGTTACCGCCACCACAACCACCAGGAGGACCACCCTGACCGCAGGGCACTGGGGGATAGGGGAGAGCTCATCTTCAGGGAGCTGAGGCATACGTCCATGGTGCTCCAGAGAAGATTCGAGAAACTATCTCTGTCTACTCCACCTTAGTTACAGTTCTTATAGACACAGGTTCAAGTCACCCTATCATTGCCACTTCCCTCATTCAGAGCTCGGAGATTGCGACAGAGTCGCTGGCTCGATCCTTAGGGTTAGAGACACCAACAGGAGGAGACTCAATGATTGTACACTGGTTCCGGCAGTGTGACCTTACTATAAGAGGTGAGATATATGGCTGGGATCTCCTCATAGCGGCGTCGAGGCCTTAGGACATCATCTTGGGTATGGACATGTTATCTACAGTCCATGCTTAGATTGACTATATTAAGCACAAAATGCAGTGTGTCCACATGGATGGGACCAGGTTCGCCTTCATCGGTGAGAAGGGAACCTTTGCAGCATAGGATGAACGTACTCGAAGGAGGGTGCAGCCGATCACTCACCAGTTGGATTGCCTTACCCACATAGCATTTAATGTGGAGTGTCTTAATTATCTAGTTGTTGTGGACCAGTACGCAGATGTTTTCCCTATCTTTGTTCCAGGACTACCTCCTCATATAAAGGTGGACTTCTACATTGACATGTATCCTGGGATGACATCAATATCTACTCCATCATATTGGATGGCTCTCGCTGAGCTTCACGACCTTTGGGTATAGCTCTAGGACTTGTAGGGAAACAGATTTATCTGGCCGAGTGTTTCTCCCTAGGTATCCCCGATTATGATTTCCAAGAAGGAGGATGGGATCTTAAGGCTCTGTTTTGACTACCGTCACATGAACTAGGTGACTATGAAGAACATGTACCCACACCCATGTATTGACGACTTCTTTGATCAGCTATTGGGAGTACGGTGGTTCTCGAAGATAAATCTCAGATTAGGCTATCACTAGCTCAGAGTTCGAGAAGAGGATGTGAAGAAGACGACCTTCAGGTGTTGGTATGGCCAATATGAGTTCTTAGTTATGCCCTTCAATGTAACCAACTCTCCATCAGTGTTCATTTGTCTCATGAACAAGATTTTCAAGACTTACCTTGATCTCTTTGTCATGTTCTTTATCGACGACATTCTGATCTACTCAACTACAGAGGAAGAGAATGCCTACCATTTTCAGGTAGTACTGGACACACTCCAAGAGCGCTAGCTTTATGGTAAGCTCTTGAAGCTCCAGTTTTGGATTCATGATGTTCACTTCTTGGGACATGTTATATCGGAGGTTGGAGTTACAGTAGATCCAGCGAATATTGAGGCGGTACTTTCTTGGGAGCCACCTAGGAGTGTTATAGAGGTACAGAGCTTCCTAGGTTTGGCTGGATACTACTGGAAATTCGTTCCAGACTTCTCCAGAGTTGCAGCACACTATCATCCTTGAAGAAGAAGGGGAAACACCTCCTGTGGTCGGAGAGATGCCTGCAGAGTTTTCAAGAGATGAGGTAGAGGCTGATTAGTGCACCCATCATGAGGCATCTAGAAGAAGGAATAATGTACGTAGTTTATTGCGACACATCAGGGACTGGCCTAGGGTGTGTCCTGATGCAGGAGAAAGCTATGATCGCGTATGGTTCTCAACAGCTAAGACAGCATGAACAGAACTATGCCAACCATGACCTAGAGTTAGCAGTAGTGGTCTTCGCATTGAAGATGTGGTGACACTATCTTATGGTGGAACGTTTTATCATGTACTTTGATCACAAGAGTCTCATGTATATCTTATCTCAGAAACACCTAAATCCGAGACATCGGTGTTGGATTGATTTCCTCCAGGACAACGACTTCGAGATAGTCTATACTCATGGGAATTGGAACATTGTTGTTGATGCACTCAGTAGAAGATCTGGTATACAGAAACTCGGAGAGGCGACAGAGAAATTGGTAGCCTTATATATATACTTTGTGGATATAGATGGAGCAGCCTATCTATATTCTTATACAGTCACTCCTCCACTACATTAGCATGTCATGGAGGCGCAACATGGGGACACTGACTTTGAGACATGACGTCCTGAAATATCCATAGGGCAGGCACCTGATGAATTTTCTCAAGATGGGGAGCTTTTCATCCTCTTAAGAAGATTTATAATGGTACCAGTAGCACATTGGGAGGATGTTATGAGGGAGTTACACACAACCCCTCAAGCGGTACATCCAGAAATGCAAAATATGTACGAGGACTTTTGACGACAGAACTGTCAGCCAGATATGAAGAAGGATGTAGATGATTTTGTATCCCGATGCCTCACTTGTTTGTAAGTGAAGGTAGAGCACTAGGTACTAGTAGGCATGGTAAATCCCTTAGAGGTCCTAGAGTGGAAGTGGGATGGGATATCCATGGACTTCTAGATGGGTCTTCCATGTACATCTAGGATCCAGGACTCGATTTGAGTGATTGTTGACCGACTAACCATGTCGTCCCACTTCCTGCTGATCAGAGAGAAGGGATCAGTTGAGAGCATGGGTTACCTCTATGTATAGATGATTTTGCATTTTCATGGGGTAACTTCTTCTATTGTCTCTGATCGTGACGCACGGTTTACTTCTCAGCTATGGAAGTGGTTGTAGGAGGCTTTCGGGACATAGCTATGTCAGAGCACCACCTTCCATTCTCAGACAGATGGCGAGATTGAGCAGACTATTCAGACCCTTGAGGACATGCTACGTGCATGTTTCCTTGACTTCGGTCCTAGCTGGTAGGATCACTTTCCTTTGGTGGAGTTTTCTTACAAAAATTTCTATCACTCCACCATATGGATGGCACCATTTGAGGCATTATACGGGAGACCTTGCAGATCACCCTTGTGTTGGACTAACCTTGGGGAGTCTGCACTAGTGGGACCAGAGATGGTGCGACTTACCATGGAGATGGTAATGTTCATCTAGAAGTGGATGAAGACTGAACAGAGTAGACAGAAGTCATATACCGACAGGATATGGAGACTTATGGAGTTCGACGATGGCGACCACGTCTTTCTACGGTTCTCACCTCAATGAGGTCTACGGTGATTTGGATGAGGCAGCAAGTTATCTCCGAGATTCATCAGACCCTGCCAGGTCCTCAGCAGAGTAGGTGAGGTGGCATACCGCTTAGCTCTTCCACCTCAGTTGCACCGGGTGCACGATGTCTTCCACATATCTCAGGTGAGGGGATACATACATGACCCATCCCACATCATCGACTATAGGGATCTGGACATTGATGATGAGGAAACATTCATAGAGGTTCCAGTGGTGATTGAGGATGGACATGAGAAGGTCTAACATGGATGGTCGATACCTCTAGTGCGTGTACGATCGCAGCATGTGAACATCTAGGAGATCACCTGGGAGCAGGAGGCTGAGATGCATGCAAAGTACCCTCATCTATTTTTTAGTTCGATTTGTTGCTTACAAGGACATGAAGCCATGAGGTGGGTAGAATTTAATTACCTATAAATTCCGTGGAAATTTTGTTCTTAAATACATGGGATTTTTATGAGTCTGCTAAAATTTATGGTGCGTGATTCCGAGGCCCGGTGTGCCCAGAATCAATTTCTGATGTTTTTTTTGGGTACGTTTAGTAAACGTACGAGTGGGTTTTTATAACTTTTGAACTGATTCTTAGAAATGAAATATGAGGTTACCATTGAACTTGCAATGCTGGTATTATCTTAACAAGAATTTCACCTCAATATCAGTTGGTAGAGAAAGGAAGGTATTTTTTGGGTTTTTAATAAAATTAAATTCAATAAGTGTGTATCATATTTTTTTATTTGGTGGTTAAAACCACCAAGAAGAGGTTAGGGGTGGGGGCCACAACACCATAACCACCAATGAGATGTTATGGTGGTGGGTCCCACATGAGGTTTAAAAACCTCTTTTCAATTAATGAAGTGGGGACCACCCTAGGATGAAACCTTTGAAATCCCCATTTATGAAGCTACCACCCATTAAACTTCTTAAACTCCCTTAATTAATTTCTGCTAAGACACAAGAATTAATTAAGTGGGGCCCCCCATTAATTAATTTTCCATTTGAATTAATGCCAACCATTAATATAACGGAGAATCTATTATTTCATTTTGGTTGGCACCATTGTTTTGGTGGAACAGAGGAAGAGAAGAGCTAGGGAGAACCATCCTCCCAACGAAGAACGCGAAGAACGCCGACGATGCTTCTTCCTTTGTCTTCTACCCCAGACAATTTCCAAAGCACAAGCATGAAATTGGGAGTCTGTGATGAACGCGGTGAACGATAAAATGACAATCTCTTTTCACAACATCATCAATAAACAAAAATATGACGTAGGGGTTGTTTTATGATTTGAATTCAAAAATTTTCTGTTCTATATCATTCACTCAAGGGTAATGTTTTTGCCAACTGATAACACCATAACGTGGAGGGCTCGGACAGTACGAACATGGCCCAACCCTCACACATCCATTTTTCCCATTTTGTTGATGATCGCGGTGGAGAAATGCTGGCCGACATCAAAACAGCCATAGAGAAACCAGCAGCACAAGGCAGTTGGGTCACTGGAAGAGCACGATGTCGTCGCCCCATAAGGAGCTAAAGGGGGTTCATGGCTGAAGGGTGCAGTGCCATCACGCCGCGCAAAGGAGAGTCGTGGCCAGAGTGGGCCGCAGCGGAGGATCAGGGGTGACCGGTGTCGGGGCGGCCACCAGCGGTCAGGAGCGGGTTGCCACTCGGCAAGCACGAAGAAGCGGGATCGTGGTGGGTCCCACGTGATCTAGACCGGCACCACCTAGCGCCGGTTCAAACTCCACCTGATTGGATATGTTGGTCGAGAGCCAGGGGCACACGACTTCCCTCCTAGACGTGGCTGAGGCGGACCTCCCACGGGACACCAGGCCGTAGGCTTTTGGGCCGCCAGAACGGTCCCAGCGTGGGCCGGGTCAGTCTGACTGGGACGGACTGGACCCGGACCCCCTATGGCTTGTCTTTACCTTTTCACCCACAACATGGTGTGCAGGTGTCCGATCGATCAACTGTCTACGGTGATAGAAATCTTGGACCGAGACGGTTCTTTTGGCATACCCCACATGAGGTTTGGACACAATTGGGGTATAGTCAGTTGGTTTGAACCAAAAATCCAACCGAGCCATGGGAATGGAAATGCCAATAACTCACAGATAGGGCGTCCGATTGAGGCACCCTCTATTGCATTGAGACCCCTATGATGAGGCGGACCATTGATATACTTTTGTGTGGGACTTCATGAAAGTTTGTGGATCGACCAGTAGCTTGTGGAGCGGATCCTCCAAGAGACAACCGAGCTGAGTACAGGAACCTAGTACCTGGCTAATACCTAACGACTGCTGACCTTTCAACTCTGAGTGTTTCGACTAGCCCACTAGGGAGCACCTTTGTGTGACACGGCAGAACCATAGTGGTGAGCACCTCTATGTGATGTAGCATTCCCACAGTACTCGACCGGAGGAGTACATCAGTAGGCTATGAGGGGTAGCGCCTCAATGTGACCCGACAGACCCACATTGGGGAGCGTCATTGTGTGATGTAGCAGACCCACGGTACTCGAAAGGGGGGGTACCCCAGCAGTCCAAGATAGTGGGAAGTGCCTATGCGTGATGTGGCAGGACCACAGTACTCTATAGAGGAGGAGTACACTAACATCCGAGGTTTCGAAAGTTATACTGGTAGTGTAACATGTTACCACCCCTTGAATAAAATCCTGGCATTGAACTGATTCAATGAATTTTGTGTTTTCCTCATGATTGAGATGGGTTACTAGATTACTTAGTTATATGTATGGGCATATAACTATGTAATGGTTATCTGTTGATTTTATACTTTCTAGTTTATCCTTGTTGGATTTTGTGAGACCTTGATGGTCTCGTGGTCCGTACTGATTATCGTTATACTCACCCATGCACGGGTTGTGCCCGCACTTCATTGTGTTGGTTGCAGATGATGGATAGCGTTGACTAAGGCAGAGAGTAGCATGACTAGATGGTACCCAAAGGTGGAAAACATGGCTTGATGGTACACGGTGCGGACAGACAGACGTAGAGTGCTGAGGAGGTCATTTGTACATACCCTTTAGGTAGAAACCCCAGAGGATGACCTCGTAGCTACTTACTTTTCATCAGTTTTACTTTCATTCAGTTGTAATGTTACTTTTCTATCTCCTTGTACTTTACTATTGGGCTTATATTTCCCACCCCTTTTACTTTACATAACTCTTTTTTTAATATAGTTTTTAACTATTGTTTACTCTAGTTGTACACTGATTGTGCGTGTTTACAGTTTATAAAGGAAATGTTTTCCTAGCGTAGGGATTTATGCCTTTGGTGCTATTCCCTAGGCCTTGGCCTATGGAAGGAAGGCTTTGGGTAGTCATGGAACAGGCCCCAAGGAATGGTTGTCACACGTGGTGTTAGTCTTATAAAGATTTCTAAGAAGACAAAAAATGTTCCGATGAAAACATTTGATGTAGTGGAGTTGTGTTTGAACATGATCAATGAGTTGATCATTAGGAATATGATTCATAAATATTACTATCACTCAAATTTTATTTCTTCATAGATTTTACTCAGTAATTATTATAGTGGGATGGTTTTATTAGATTTTCAGATATAGATGTGAGGGGAATTATATATAGATTTAAATATTTAACATTACCCTATAAAGTACCAATATTATATAGAAGATTATGAAGTTTATTAAATATGATATGATGGAATTATTATCATATTGGGGTTTTTTAAGTATTCGTAAATGCTTTTTCTGAATGTTAAATGTTTCATATAAAAGTAAATATCTATTTTTTATTCTTTCAGGATGGTTATATTAGTGTATATATATTTAATGAAATTTTAAAAAAAATTACCACTCAAAGTATGAATTTTATTTATCCGTAACCAATGCTAGTCATAGATTAATATAAGTTATGATATTATATAATGGTTAGTAAGGGTTGGATTCTTGTATGATATATGAAATATGACTATAAGGCACGAAATGGGATTTCATAACTCGATGACCCACTAATTTTACAACATGGAGTTCTCTAAACTATGTATTTAGTACACAAGTGGATTAATAGATCATATTGGGTCCCTAATAGATTAGGTTTTTGAGAGACATATCATGAGAACCTTTACACTTTGTACCTTTCATAAAAAATTCATTACAACTAATCTAATATGGAGACAGTTGGGTATGCCACTAATCCTTTTGTTAGGTGCATCTCAATAAAGATGATATTTTTCCTTTTTAATTAGTATGACATATGGGACCTAAATTGAGATAAATGGTGGATTTTGTGGATGCACCATGATAGTATATATGATATACTTATCAATTCAGTTGAGGGCATGTGATGTGATCATCTATAATTGTGAATCACTTATGATGTATTTATTGACTAGGTTAGTCTATACTTGGTGAGTCGTGAATGTATGAATGAGATATATGGGATATAAATAATTGTTTTCCTATTGTCACTAAATGCACTGGACAATGGAAACAAATGAGAATAAATCCTTACATGATATATGGTTGGTATTAGAGGACACAAGTATAGAGAAACATGTGTTTGATGGAGATCATGTCAGTTCTCATTATATATTGAGTATCAATGATGCTTTTATAGAGGCCGCTATTTTCTTACCTTTATTGATATGGTGATTCATATTTGTTTTTAATTCAATAATTTATCATGGGCCCACACTTTGATTCTGACGGGATGATGTCTAATCCTGACTCAGAGAGTTTCACTATAATTGTTTTATAGTTTATTGAAAAATTGTATTGGATGAGTATCTCTAAGGTATTACATGTGATGTGATGTGAGGTGAAGATAATTATGGATTTAAAAAAAATTGAGTATATCCAAAATAATTTTGGATGATTTCACAATTTATCATCTATGATATCATATATGGTGAATAGGCATGATGTCTTTTTGGATTTAATGAAAGTGGGATATAGAAGGAGTTTGTATGACTTAAGATACCATGAAATCATTTAATTATATTTTATATATAGGGTATCATATTTGATGATTTTAATATAATAAGGTAACTTGAAATGAATTATTTCATTCTATCTACCCTCACTTTTATATAGTATAATAGAATCAATGTCACAAGTCATGAAAAATAAGAAACTTGCATATCTTCTTTTCAATCATAGGGTATGATTGGTTGGATCATGTTGTGGGGTTTCTAGCCACCCCATTTCATCATAAAAAATTATTTTACATATCATATTGGATCCATTTATGAATATATAGTGTTACAGACATTAATACTTAACATTCATATCTATAATTACTATCACCAAAGGTGTGTTACAAGAGTTATAACACAAAAAAAGATCATTTGTTCATACATGTTGGTTAAATACATAACTCATGTGTTATAACACATAATTTAATGATTGAATTATTATGTAGTGACCTCAAGGGTACTATAATAACACACTACCAAGTGAAGATGGTTGGTTTCAAACTCAATTATTGTACTAGACTCTATGAATCCCTAATGATCTCACAATTTTATATCTTTACTACTTGATGTGCTAGCATATTTTGGTGGTAAGGTGGAGCATACGTGTGTAACATGTGATTCTAGTTCTACGAATGGATACATCATGTAGGTAAGGGTCATTTGGTCATTCTTTTTTGAACATTGTTAGTAATTGAAGATTGATGTTAAGGCACTTCATTATGAGGAACAACAAATTAAATATTTAATTATTTCTACATATGTATGATTTAATATTTATATACATGGGTGATCATGGGACTAGTATTTGATCACTTATTCTGTATATATTATGTTTTAATAGGCTCCCAAGAATATTAAAATAATGATGGCCTAGTATTAGTCCATGCAATTTTTGATCTTGATTGTCAACTCCTTTTTTCATCACATCCTCACAAACCCATTCCAAGCTGCTCAAAATGATACATCAATGGGTCATCATCCGAAAAAATCACATCAAAGTAATGTATTCTTTTTTATATCACATCCCTACACATCTAATATCACTAAAAAAATTGACTATTCCCATAAGAAAATCACCCCCTTGGAAACAACATATCCTCTATGTAATACCCATGCCAACATCATCTAATTTTACTACCACTCTCACATGAAAATAATCCAGCCGTCATAAAATTATTTAATATACCTGGAATCATACTCCCATTTATTCAAATTCTTCTCTAAACCATGCCACATGAAACACTTCCATAGTTGGACATCATTTCCAGTGATGCCCCAACTTATAACACTCCCACAAGCAACTTGTTCTCTACAATTATGACACCCCATATGTCACTATTATGTATTTAACTGAGTTTTTTTTCTATATATCATTTAATTTTGGAGAATTTAGGATTCATGAGTCTTATTTTTGGTTTTTAAGGATGATATTATAGGTTCATTTTGAGCACAAGGTATGTTTAAACTACACACCAAACCATGATGTGGAGGATAAGGGCTTCCAGTGGTGTTTTGTATAATCATTACATGATTTTATATCCTTGTAGGATCTATAAGAAAAAAATAAAACCAATTTTGTGAAGGGGAGGTTACCTAAAATCTTGGTTAGTGGTTTCCCTAACCATGTAGCCAAACTATATTCACTTTATAGAATTCTTAAAATGTGAAAATTACCACTTTTCCCTTTAAGTTCCTATGATCGAGTGGCTCTATTGAGAAAGGCCATGAATCAACAGAGCTCAATTTTTTCAATTTATTTTCGTGATTTAGACTACCCTTAAAACCAATTAACATTAAGGTCACTCAATTAACGAGTCTCAAGATCATTTGTGTATGCATAAAATAAAGCAATAGTGAACATTACAATTTTTACATGGTTCGGTCCCTTCTAGGGTAACATAGTATTTTTCATGGTGGGTTTGTCCCCCAAACCATGAATTCATAACTATATGCAACAAAAAATTTCATGATTACATTATTGGAAAATAATAACAGTTTTTCTGTCTATATTTACAATAGGTAACACATTTTCACACTACCATTATACAAGATATGTAGTCGTGATGCGACGTATCATCTTGAAATATTGGTTGCTTTAGAAATAGTTAATATAGATATTCCTCATTGATATTTCAAATATATTCAATAATTTTTTATCACCTCATGTAGATACATTATAGAACAACTTCTCAATCACATAAGATCCACTGAATTCATGATCTTAACTATATTTTAATGATGTTCACTAGTCTTTAACTACTTTTTTACTCACTCTAATATAAATACTATATATTTTCTTTTCCTAAAATAACTTATATTTTCTCATATTGAATCACTCAACTTTCTATACATTATTAATTTTAATGTGTCTTTTAGAGATAATTAAATTTATCTTTTAGTTATTAGTTTCCTCAACTGGGAGCCCAAAAATACATTTAAGGTTACCAGTATAATGAATGAATATAGTATTCCCATTTATAGATTCCAATATTTTCTATATAAATACCAATAAAGTATCCTCAGATGAAAATTATGTTCATGATAATTTTACTTACATGATCAAAATGACCATACATAAAGACAATCGAAGAAATATATTATCCAACCTACTGAGATGCACTATGACAAGCAAACACACATCCACATCAGCCTCAATATTTGATTTTCAACCTTCTTATAACATGATAGAGATCTAAAAACGCAAATTTTAGAACAAATTAAACATTAGATAAATAAAAAATAACTCAAATAAAATCACCTCATATCATTTCTTGATTAGAAGATAATACTATAACTAAATAATAAAAGAGAATTATACATATAAAATTTAAAAAATGATATCGTGATTTTACATATTTAAAACATCAACTTCAAGCAACAAATTATATTTTCACGAAAACATTAGCTCAAAAATCTAATAGATATAAACAATGATCATCAGTTTCAAAATAACTCATGACTCGGCTTAATGGAAATATTAGATTTTATTTCTTAAACATTTAAGATCAATTAAATCATTATCAGGTTGGATTCCTGAAGAACGTATGGTTTTGGGGAAAGTCAGTTTTTAGAAAGAAAAATTTCCATACATGGTTATTTAAAATAAAAACCTCGTATTATGATTTGGATTTTTGATAATCTAAGATACGTTTGATAATAATGGATACAAAGATAAAAGTTTCTAAGGGAATTCATAAACATAAAAAATAATCCTCATAAGTTTTATAAATCAGGTATGCTCTGTAAATTTGATATGAATAGTTTTCTTAAATAGAATAATTTAAATACATGATCTTGAATTAGATACACAACATCATTTGTATAAGAAATTGTATTATGTAGTATATTTCATGTACCTAGGAATGTTTTTATAAGGAATTCTTATCTGGGTGTATTTTTATATATAAGACTTCATGAAGATAAATTTTTCCTTATTTAGAGAAAACTCATATGAATGTATAAAAAACCCCAACTATTTCTATTGTATATTTAGTACCATTTATCAATATTCTAATGTAATCCCAACCACAAAAATAATAGTTTAAATAACATCCCAATATCCTTAAATTATTTTCAATAAGGATTTACAACAAATAAAAACTACCAATAACTCCAAGGGTACATCAATCCCCCCTTTAAGATTTATTTGTAACTCTATAAAAACATCAACATTAGTAGGATTCATGAGTATCATAATAATATATACTATCCCATATAAGATATTTCATGCACCAAAAAACTAGATAAGGTGTTATTTTATTGTAATTTTTTCCCTCAGTGTTAAGAATATTTGGCTATGTGACATAAATGAACTACCCCTAAATTAATGCATCAAATCCAAGGAAAAAAACTACCCCATTCAAAATTATATCCATATTTAGATGAAATTAAATTTATCCTTCCTCTTTTTAAAAATAATTATCTTCCCCTTTTACATAGAGTTTTTTTACTATTTCACCCCCTTTTTCAACACAATCTAAAGACCATTGGGGAAGGTGTTTCATATTTATTCAAGTGAGAGGAGATGGTTGAACATGAGGTCTCAGCCTCAACTCATAGAACCACACTCTTTGAATAACCTTTGTGAAGATATCTACAATATGATTCTGAGTGGAAATGTAATCTTTCTTAATACTCTCATTTCTTACCCATTGCATAATGAAATAATACCATGTATCTATATGTATATATATAGAGTGTTGTACCAGGTTTTTGGATAGGTTTATATCACTCTAATTTTTACAAAAACATAATTAATGGATTCTCATTTCAATTTTTTAAGTCTACAAGATATAAAAAACATCAATAATTGATGTGTACATACATGAGTTGCTACGACATATTCTACCTCAGCTATGCAAATTATCACTATGTTCTACTTTCAACTGAACCAACTCACCCAACCCTCAACAACAAATAAGGTCACACCTAATGATGAATTTATATATGTATAATAATTAACCCATTCCACATCATATAGATAAGTAGTTTTAGATCCTTACTGCACTTATACACAAATATATATGTCATGATTCCCTTCATATATATTAGTTCCTAATTTTAATCTAGAATATATGTAACACCCCAAGCTTCCACGATACGTTTCCCTTCGAATAATGCAATGGCGTGCATTGTACGCAACTTCGAGATTCTAACACACCATAACCAATCAAACTAGCCGTTATGAATAGAAATACCTACTTATTGAAATTTTATAAATTCTATCTCTCAAAATGGAATTTATTTTTGGATTTGGAATATCGAATTTATCCTATAGAGAAATTTTGGAACTTTTCGGATAACACTTATATTTTGATGAATAGTGAAAATTGCTAAATTTTAATTAAAAAAAACTTTTTAAATAAAAATAATTTATTGTGATAATTTATATTATTGAGTGGTTTTAATGTATAATTATAATATATTTTTACTATTTTATCCAGTGGTGTTCATTACAATTAATTTCACTTTGAAATTGGACCTAAACAATTGTCAATCTTTTGATATATATTATTTCTTAAAAACACACTATTTATTGTGACAGCAGGAATTAATTATAAAATTAATTAATGCAACTTATATGTTTGAAAGTTTTTAAAATAGTCATCATTTTGGAATTCGGAATATCAATTATATCTTAGGGTGAAATTTTGGCATTATTCTGAAAAAACTTCAATTTTTTATGAATAGTGCAACTACTAAGTGGTTGTTAAAAAAACTGAATTTTTCATAAAACATAATTTTACCACGTCTGTGAATGGAATTTTGAAAATCCAAGAGACACGGTTAATATCAAGAATTCATATGTGGTTAAATGAGATGAAAATAATTTTTGGTGAATAGTAACTTTTTACTTTTATTTACCACGGTTAAAAGTAAATAGGGTAATTAAGGGTAAAAATGATATTAATATTCCCTAACACATGTCCTAATTCTATTGGACAAGTATATCTAGACCAAAAACATCCTTAGGAATAAAATATTATCATTTAGGTCCACTTGGATTAGATTAGGACATTTATTATTATTTAATTCAAAGAAGAGTTAAAAGAGTTAAAATAAAATTTTATTTACTAAAAAAATTTTAATATAGGGTTATACATAAGATAAATTCAATTGTAAATATTAATTAGAAGCTAAAACTATTTCATACATAATGGTAATTTATTTATAATTTTTAGACGTTAAATTTGATAATTTATTTATGACACAATGATGATGCAGTAATTACCATAATAGTGAAAAATTAAAATAATTGATATTATAAATACCAAAATAAAACTAATTTGAGACTTTTAATGAATTAAACTAATTTTATAGGTTAATATGACATTTTATTAATAATTTAATTAACTTTTTTAGAAGTAATTATTCTGTTATGAGTTTTACAAAAATCAACTATTGAATAGTGTCAAAATTGACATAAAAGAGTTTTTTTAAAAAATATTATATTATTAATTGGTATTAAATTTCTAAAAATCTAAGGTTCGGCCAAGAGACTTATATCATGATAGGTGTATCATTAATGGAACACATGGGGGTCTCTTGGATATATATGGTATGTTTATTAACTATATAATATAAAAATACAATGTGACTTGATAAATGTCAAACTAATTAACTAAGAGTTAAAACTAAAAGATAAGGTTAATATAATGACCCAAACCTGTCTAAATTCTATTGGTTTAATGTTTTCCGACCTTTACCCACCTTAACCTTTGACTAATCAACTTTTGAGCCATTATAAACTGAATATGAATTTATTATAAATTAATATTTCTAGCTTTTCCAAAGGTGCCCCTCACCCCTCTTATAAAAGGGCACTCCTCCTTCTCATTTCTTCACAGCTTCAAAGCCTTTTGGTTTGGCCAACCCCTGACCAAATACTCTCCCAACTTCACTCAATACAACCTAGAGGCCTTATTTTGATCATAAAGCCAACCTAAGGAGCCTTTTTGATCAAATCAAAAGGAAGAACCCGAAGAAGAGGTAATGTTTTCACCACCCCTTTTCAAGATCCTTTCTTCTTCCACTTCTTCTTTCTTTGTTATTAACATTCTAAAATAATAACTCCAGTATTATATATATACTGTGATGTTATTATAAATATAGTACATCCATATTCAGAATTCTATCCACCCTTTTGAATAACATGTCACCATACGTGCGTACGTACGGCTTACCGTCTCCACGTCGTGGTGTAATTGTTATTA
This sequence comes from Viscum album, assembly GCA_963277665.1. Classification (NCBI taxonomy): domain Eukaryota; kingdom Viridiplantae; phylum Streptophyta; class Magnoliopsida; order Santalales; family Viscaceae; genus Viscum; species Viscum album. Next base: position 336,759,608 of record OY728139.1, on the reverse strand, counting down.
AATATATTATTATTTGGATGGGTATAATAATGATGTATAATTCATGTAAACCATAAATATAAGATGATAATGATTCTTTATATATAATATACCATCCACGTATATATTATTATAATATCAAAAGAATGATATTGTCACTCGTGCGTACATACTGACTACCATCTCCACGAACGCGATGAGATTCATTCTCCATCATATCCATTAAAGTATAACTACAATTTGATGATTTAAAAATAGTATCTAAGGACTTGATATTATTCTGGATATGGATAATATATATCCCATTAATAACGAATATGTCTCACATAACAAAGAATATAAAGTAAAATGAACTCGTTAACACCCGAAATGACGATAATTCTAAGATATTATTAACAAATCAATGTTAAAATATCATATATGATATCATATTAATGTAAATTATTATTCTAAAATTCAATAAAAATTATTTAACCATTATACTGGAGGTTAACCTACCATCGACCAAGGAAAAAGTACAAAGTAAGGGATTTTCTTATCTCACTTTCAATTCCGTGAGATTTCCATTGTTCGCCACTAAATTATTGAAAGTGGTGTATTGTGTACTGCCATTTGATATATATTCTAATTATTCTCTTTATATTCATGTTATTATGTAAATAATTTGGTGGTTATTAACTTTTGGTCATACGACTCAGTTGATTACAACGTGGTAAGGGGTTTCTTTTCTCACTTTTAATTCCGTGAGAATTCCATTGTTCACCACTTATTTATTGCATGTGGTGTGTGTACTGCACATGATTGTATTCATTGTGTAATATAATTTAATTTATGGGTATTTACATCATCAATTTAAGATCCTTCTTTCATTGGTGTATGTTTCGTAAGTTACCTAATTGATAAGGGAATTTGAAATTTCAATTTCCACTCATTTTGCTTTATGCATATTTCATTGATTATATTACTCCATGATTATTTGTGGAATCACTATTCATTTTATTATGTCATAATTTCCACTCCCCTTTCTGTGGATATACTATTGATACACATAATCACTCCATTGATAATTTCTCAAGTCATCGATATGAATTTGATAAGATTAATTTTAACTCACTCTCCATTTGTTGAGTTAAACATCCCAATCATTTGTGTTGTTTTTATAAGATTATGTGTGAATATACTTTGATTGATTTACACTGAATATCCAATCATATTTAGTGTATTTATATTTTTCATACATAACTATGTCGTTGATTTATCCTTAACCTAAGGATACTGCCTTTATGAGAGATTTCATCTCAATTTACATTCCATTGAGACTTCTTTGTTTATATACACCAAATCACTTTTATGTGGTGTATATAATGTACTTTGACATAGTATATCATGAATCCCTTTATTCTCATGATATTAAATTTTTTTGATTACCTCAATTATTTGTATTCAAGTGTCTCTCTTTTGGTTAGAATCTCTAACTAAAATACCATTTTTAAATGTTTTAAAGACTTATTCATCTAAATCTTGCTCATTAATGTATATGTTTTAAAAATGGTTTTAAGGATTTATTTATATGGACATTAATGTTTTAAAATTAAAACTCCTTTTAAAAAGTTTCAAAGTGGTATGGGACACTTTGATTCAAAAATCTATTTTTAAATGGCTTCTTGAAAAATAGTGTGACTTTTAAATGATTTCAAGAAAAAGGGGGATATTTCTCTCAAATAATTTTGATGATTATTTTCATCTATGTAAAAATCCTTTATAATTCTTGATTGAGGTTAATGTGATACAATACAATCTTCCATATTGTATCGAATGAGTTATGTTTGACTATGGATGTGCTATTTTTATACCATTCATGGTTTGTGGTTAAAGTATTGACATTTAGTATGCTAGTTTTAATATGCATGTTCATGTTATGTTTAAACCTATTCATATGAGGAATGCATTGGAATTAATAAGTGACGGTTGGAGCCCTCTATAGCTCCTCGATGCATCGGTAGATATCATGAGACAAACTAGTGTCTTGGCACAAGGCCTTGGCAAAATCATATTTGTATTCTTGGCACGAGACCTTGGCTATGTGGTTAGGATAGTCTGGCATTATGCATTCCATCATTATGAAAGTGGTTATTGATATTGCATGTCATTGTTCATCTAGTATAATATACATGTGAATAAGTAAATGGAATTATTTCATTTTATCTCCTCCATATTATGCTGAAGTTCAAGTTTAAAAGGCTTCTATTTTAGTTATAAATTTCTTTAAGTGTTTATGCTTATCTATGAAAGCTTCTGCTATATTGTATCCTTACTGAGCATCTGAGCTCACCCCTTTCAGTGTTTTATTTTTCCCAGGATGATAAGAAGTAATTTATGAATGAACTACAAGGATAATAATAGGGGATATGAAGACAAGATGTTTTTTTATGTAATTTAAAACTTTATGATTGTATCTACTGTTTCCAAGGCTACTAAACTAATCGGACTTTTGAGACTTGATCTTTCTTTTGATCATGCCAATGTTATGTAATAATGCACTGACTCTGGGTAACTAGGGTCAGGGCGTTACAGCTGGTATCAGAGAAAGTTTAGTACAAACCTTGGAACCTAGATTTAGATAAACTCTGATTAGAGCATGTAGACCTAAGATGAACTTTGAGGATTATTATAGAAGAACTTCCTAGAATTTTGGTATTGTAGTGATTTTGCAAGATTTCCGAGCAATACATCCCTGTCTAGATACGAGCAGGTAGAGGTGGCTCTGGCACAGATGTACCAACGGGTAAAACCCGAAAACACCGCCTTGAGCTAGACTCGAACGGGAATTGGTGCACGACAACGGGCCTTGCTGCACTCTTGGTTACGAAACTCCCGGGGGATATGCTTAGGATAATTTAAATTTTCTTTACAAACCAATTTGAAGTAATATATATATATAATATGAGATTAAATGACCTTGGTTAATCCTAATATGTTTCAAATTGAGAATATGGTGACATGTTAATCTCTAAATGATTTTATGACTACTGTTACTCACACCATGCTTTCTAGTTTTAGTCAATGGCTAGATTCCAAGGAAGTCATAGTGACTTTGAGAATGATGTACTAGGTGGGAACGGTGGTGGCAATGAGCAACAAAATGGAATGTTAATAGGCGTAAAAGATATCGTCTTTATGCCAAATCAGTTTTCCAAAAATATGATCAACAATATATATATTAACCAATTACCGAACTCAACAAAGACGAGAAAGGTGATGAATGGTAAGCGCTCCAGTAGTGGAGACCATGGAGAAAGAAATCCTCAATTTCCATCTTGTAGGAAATGTGGAAGGAGACACCTAGGAAAGTGTCTCAATGGGACAAAGAAATGCTCTATGTGCAGGAAGGAAGGACATAAAATGAATAATTTCCGAAGAAAAATGAAGAGTACTATGGAAGAAGATAAAAATGGTCCCAAGAATCCATTTACAAACATTTTCTGTAAATGTAGGGGACCTGGCCATTACCCGAGTGAATGTCCTATTCTATAGGATATTTTCTTGGTCAGAGAAGAAGCTATGTGGAAATAAATTGTTATAGAAATGTTTAAATAGTATTAGTGCTCCTTGTTGATGGGTTTACTTTGGAATAATTTTCTCTTATATTTGTAACCCCGCAGTTTTCCATGTGAGAATGATATTTGAGGAAGAATTATCTATTCTCTTGTGGATATAGTTATAAATAATAATTTGGTTTTAAATGATCGTTGGGTTTGAGGAAATTATAAGTTATCATAATTTGGGAATAAAATGCAAGGTATGAGATAAGATTTGTGGTTAAATTATGTTATGGTTATTTTGAGGAATTTATTTCATAAAATATAGTTTTTGAAAAAGGACAACACACAGATCGTGTGACAACCCGTCACGTCGGACAAAGCTGTGGGAATCAAACCCACAACCAAAGTGCGATTGGGATTTGTTGCCTACCACTGGACTACGTGAAGTCCCTGGATAGTGTGACTAATTATTTTTAGTTAAATGATTTTATTTATCAATAATTAGTTGATTTGGGTTCTTATGTATTATCAAATTAATACCCTTTGTATAGGAAAATGAATTGTTGATTAAGTGATAAATGTTATTTTGGAAGATGTTTTTTGTGTTGGGAACACTATATGCCCAAGGAAAATATAATACTATGGTGTTTCATTTGTGGAGTAATGGTGGATTTTTATCTATGTTTTTAATGTGGATTTATAATTATTTGGGTTATTTATGGAAATTATTAGGTTAATTACTTTTAAGTATGTACTTTAAGAGTAATTAATGTCATTTGGAGATACAATTTAACATGGAAGACTACATTCTTAATAAGTTTTGGGTTTCAATATTAGTTTTGATTATATTGAAGTATTTTAAGGACAATTGATTATTGAATGGTATTTATTTAACTTTGGGGTATTGCCGGTTTAATTTTGGAAATTAAGATTAGTATTTATTTCTCTCAAGGAATATTCTATTGGGGGATCATTAGATCTTGTACTAACAATTTTGGTTTTGATTAATCTCTAAAGAAAATGTAAATATATAGTTCATCCTGCATGGATCATGTGATTCTATAGAAGTTTATTCTAGCTCTTCTAGTGTGACCAAGTCTTATTGAATACTCATCGTTTAAAAAAAATGAGTTAGTGGTGGAAATTTTTTAAATAATGAAACTCTAATTAAAATTTAAGTATATATCTTTATATTCTTAGTCAATATCATAAATGAATTCCTCATCCTTATGTAATGTAACTTAAAACAAAAAATTTTGTCCGTTTACTTTCCTACTAGGAGACTAATGGCCGTTTTTCCAAACACAAGTTTGTGGTTTTCTTATTGTTAAGTTTCTCCTGATATGATTTCTATCCCTCTCCATCAGAACTTGACACTTAGTTTATCATCCATATCCATGTTTTCCTACATGGAATCCGAGTATGGGTTATCTTGGTTGACCTGTATACCTCTCTTTCTTTCTTTTAAAGTGATAGTTTTATTGACTCTTTTTCCGATGAGGGACTTTCCATTATATTCCCAAGAACAATTTTAAAAATTGCTAGGATGCAATTTATTGAAGGAGGGGAGAATGTAACACCCCGATCTTCCACGGTACGTTTCCCTTCGAATAATGAAATGGCATTCATTGTACGTAACTTCGAGATTCTAACACACCACAACCAATCAAACTAGCCGTTATGAATAGTAATACCTACTTTTTGAAATTTTATAAATTCTATCTCTCAAAATGGACTTCATTTTTGGATTCGTAATATTGAATTTATCCTATGGTGAAATTTTGGAACTTTTCGGATAACACTTATATTTTGATGAATAGTGAAAATTACTAAATTTTAATTAAAAAAACTTTTTTAAATCCAAATAATTTATAGTGATAAATTATATTATTGAGTGGTTGTAAATTATAATTAGAATATATTTTTACAATTTTATCCAATGGTGTTCATTAGAATTAATTTCACTTTGAAATTAGACCTAAACAATTGTCAATCTTTTGATATATATTGTTTCTTAAAAACACGATATTTGTTGTTATAGAGGGAATTAATTATAAAATTAATTAATGCAACTTATATGTTTGAAATTTTTTAAAACAGACATAATTTTTGAATTCGGAATATCAATTATAGCTTAGGGTGAAATTTTGGCATTGTTCTGAAAAACTTCAATTTTTGATGAATAGTGAAACTACTAAGTGGTGGTTAAAAAAAACTGAATTTTTCATAAAACTTAATTTTACTGCTTCTTTGAATGGAATTTTAAAAATCTGAGAGACACGAGTAATATCAAGAAGTAAAATTTGGTTCAATGAGATGAAAATAATTTTAGGTGAATAGTAACTTTTTACTTTTATTTACCACGGTTAAAAGTAAATAGGGTAATTAAGGGTAAAAATGATATTAATATTACCCTAACACATGTCATAATTATATTGGACAAGTATATATCGACCAAAAACAACCTTAGGAATTAAATATTATCATTTAGGTCCACTTGGATTAGATTAGGAAATTTATTATTATTTAATTCAAAGAAGAGTTAAAAGAGTTAAAATCAACGTTTATTTACTAAAACATTTTTAATATAGGGTTATACATAAGATACATTCGATTGTAAATATTCATTAGAAATCTAAAAAGATTCCTAAAAAATTGTATTTAATTTATAGTTTTTAGACATTAAATAAGTTAATTTATTTATGACACAATAATGATGCAGTAATTACCATAATAGTGAAAAATTAAAATAATTGATATTATAAATACCCAAATAAATATAATTTGAGACTATTAATGAATTAAACTAATTTTATAGGTTAATATGACATGTTAGTAATTATTTAATTAACATTTTTCGAAGTAATAATTCTGTTATGAGTTTTACAAAAATCAACTATTGAATAGTGTCAAAATTGACATAAAAGAGTTTTTAAAAGAAATATTATATTATTAATTGATATTAAATTACCAAAAATCTAATGTTCGGCCAAGAGACTTATATCATGATAGGTGTATCATTAATGGACTACTTGGGGGTCTCTTAGACGTATATAGTATGTTTATTACCTATATAATATAAAAATACAAAGTGACATGGTAAATGTCAAACTAATTAACTAAGAGTTAAAACTAACAAATAAGGTTAATATAATGACCCAAACCTGTCTAAATTCTATTGGTTGAATGGTTTTCGTCCTATCCCCACCTTAACCATCGAATAATCAACTTCGGAGCCATTAGAAAGTTAATATGAATATATTATAAATTAATATTTCTAGCTTTTCCAAAGGTGCCCGTCACCCCTCTTATAAAAGAGCACTCCTCCTTTTCATTTCTTCACACCTTCAAAGCCTTTTGGTTCGGCCAACCCCTACCCAAATACTCTCTCAACTTACCTCACTACAACCTAGAGTCCTCAGTTTTATTATAAAGCCAACCTAAGGAGCCTTTTTTATCAAATCAACAGGAAGAACCCGAAGAAGAGGTAATGTTTTCACCACCCCTTTTCAAGATCCTTTCTTCTTCCACTTCTTATTTCTTTGTTATTACCAATATAAAATTATAACTCCAGTATCTTATATATATTGTGATGTCATTATAAATATGGTATAACCATATTAAGTATTCTGTCCACCCTTTTGAATAACATGTCACCATACGTGCGTACGTACGAGTTACCGTCTCCACGTCGTGGTGTAATTGTTATTCAATATATTATTCTTTGGATGGGTATAATAATGATTTATAATTCATTTAAACAATAAATATAACATTATAATGATTCTGTATATATAATATACCATCCATGTATATATTATTTTAATATCAAAAGAATGATGTTGTCGCTCATGCGTACGTACGGACTACCGTCTCCAAGAACGCGATGAGATTCATTCTCCATCATATCCATTAAAGTATAACTATCATTTTATGATTTAAAAATAGTATCTAAGGAATTGATATAATTATGGATATGAATAATATACATCCCATTAATAACGAATATGGCTCACATAACAATGAATATAAAGTAAAATGAACTCGTTAACACCCGAAATAACGATAATTCTAAGATATTATTAACAAATCAATGTTCAAAGATCATATATGATATCATATTAATTTGAATGATTCTTTTAAAATTCAATAACAATTATTTCACCATTATAGAGGAGGTTAACCTACCGTCGACCAAGGAAAAAGTACAAAGTAAGGGATTTTCTTATCTCACTTTCAATTCCGTGAGATTTCAATTATTCCCCACTAAATTGTTGAAAGTGGTGTATTTTGTACTTCCATTTGATATATATTATCATGATTCTATTTATATTCATGTTATTATGTAAATCATTTGGTGGTTATTAACTTTTTGTCATACGACTCAGTTCATTACAATGTGGTAAGGGGTTTCTTATCTCACTTTTAATTCCGTGAGAATTTCATTGTTCACCACTTATTTATTGCATGTGGTGTGTGTTCTAACCATGATTCTATTAATTGTGTAATATACTTTAATTTTTGGGTATTTACATCATCAATTTAAGATCCTTCTTTCATGGGTGTATGTTTCGTAAGATACCTAATCGATAAGGGAATTTGAAATTTCAATTTCCACTCATTTGGATTTATGCATATTACATTGATTATATTACTCCATGATTATTTGTGGAATCACTATTCATTTGATTATGTCAGAATTTACACTCCCCTTCCTGTGGATATACTATTGATACACAAAACAACTCCACTGATAATTTCTCAAGTCATCGATATGAATTTGATAAGAGTAATTTTAACTCACTCTCCATTTGTTGAGTTAAACATCCAATTCATTGGTGTTGTTTTTATAAGATTATGTGTGAATATCCTTTGATTGGTTTACACTGAATATCCAATCATATTTAGTGTATTTATATTTTTCACACATAACTATGTCTTTGATTTATCCTTAACCTAAGGATACAACCTTTATGAGAGATTTCATCTCAATTTAGATTCCATTGAAGCTTATTTTTTGATATACACCAAATCACTTTTATGTGGTGTATATAATGTACTCTGCCATAGTGTATCATGAATCCCTTTATTCTCATGATATTAGGAATTTTTGATTACCTCAATTATTTGTATTCAATTTTCTCTCTTTTGGTTAGAATCTCTAACTAAAATACAATTTTTAAATGTTTTAAAGACTTATTCATCTAAATCATTCTCATTAATGTCCATGTTTTAAAAATGGTTTTAAGGATTTATTTATATGTACATTAAGGTTTTAAAATTAAAACTCATTTTAAAAAGTTTCAAAGTGTTATGAGACACTTTGATTCAAAAATATATTTTTAAATGGCTTCTTGTCAAATAGTGTGACTTTTAAATGATTTCAAGAAAAAGGGGGATATTTCTCTCAAATAGTTTTGAGGATTATTTTTCATCTATGTCAACATCCTTTATTATTCTTGTTTTAGGTTAATGTGATACAATAAAATCTTCAATATTGTATCGAATGAGTTATGTTTGACTGTGTATGTGTTATTTTTATACCATTCATGGTTTGTGGTTAAAGTATTGACATTTCGTATGCTACTTTTAATACAAATGTTTATATTATGATTAAACCTATTCATATGAGGAATGAATTGGACTTAATAAGTGATGGGTGGAGCCCTCTATAGCTCCTCGATGCATCGGTAGGTCTCATGAGACAAACTAGTGTCTTGGCACAAGGCCTTGGCAAAATCTTATTTGTAGTCTTGGCACGAGGCCTTGGCTATGTGGTTATGATAGTCTGGCATTATGCATTCCATCATTATGAAAGTGGTTATTGATATTACATTTGATTTTTCGAATAGTATAATATACATGTGAATAAGTAAATGTCATTATTTCATTTTATCTTTGTCATATTATGCTGAAGTTCAAGTTTAAAAGGCTTTTGTTTTAGTTATAAATTGCTTTAAGTGTTTATGCTTGTCTATTAAATCTTCTGCTATATTGTTATCCTTACTGAGCATCTGATCTCACCCCTTTCAATGTTTTATTTTTTCCAGGATGAGAAGAAGTAATTTATGAATGACCTACAAGGATAGTATGAGGGGATATGAAGACAAGATGTTTTTTATGTAATGTAAAACTTTATGATTGTATCTAGTGTTTCCAAGGCTACTAAACTAATCGGTCTTTTGAGACTTGATCTTTCTTTGATCATGCCAATGTTATGTAATAATGCACCAAATCTGGGTAACTGGGGTCGGGGCATTACAATATATTACTTCCTTGGGTCACTATATAATCGAGGACAATGTGTCACTTTAAATGATATGGATGCTCTGAATGCAATAAAATATAATAGACTTCAAATAACTTTATAATATTTTTTTGATCAACCTTTCTAAAAAACTCATATTTTCCTTTTATCGTCCAAACTGAAATGGGTCTCGAAATCTCTATAGATACTTCTATAAAAAACATTATCAATAGTCCTCATGCATACTTTTCATGAGACAAAAATATATGATATAAACCATACTGAATATATAACACCAAAAATTATCTCAAGTCTCCCTATTAAAAAAAATTCAAATGTTTATTTCACTTCCTTAGATAATTCCTCGTTGTGGTACTCTTGGTAAGTAGAAAAAATTTTATCATAAACATACAATAATAAATGCAATGCTCTTAAAGGAAAATATCTCAGATAAAAATTATTTTTATCCATACCCTTAGTGAAACCATTTTCCTTTATGAATCGATATAGTTTTGAGTAATGAGCTCATGGAGCCAGTTTCAACCATATAATCTAATCGTGATACTTAAAAAACTGTTGTTATCAAAATCATGAATAAAACAATCTAGTAGTATAATAAATACATTATCCTAAATGTCACAATTTAAAAATGATGATTTCACATCTATTTGGTACACTTTATAGTGATTGTGGGAAAGCAAAGGGAGATACACTGTAATTGATTCAATACTTACTACTATATCGAAGGTTTCATTGATGCTATTGACTTTCATTTTAGTTTAACCCTTACACACATGTCTAGATTTGTTTTTTTTCACTTCTTCTTGTTCATTAAATTTTATCCTAAACACCCATTTGGCATTGATGATAATGGTATATTTTAGTCATGGGAAATGATCCACAATTTAATTTTTTATTAATATAATCTAACACAGCATTCATAGCTACTACCGATTCAATATTCTTAGTTGCTTTAGATACTGATAATGGTTCAATTTGTGATATCAGTAGACTATGATTTCCCACAATCATCCTTCTTCTTGTATAAATCATCTCGCCTTATTTATAGTAATGTTATTGGTATCAACATTCCTGATTAACCTCTAAATATACTTCATTTTTCAAATCACATTCTATTCTTCATTATCAGTATGTTTTTAATCAACCATATCTACAATTGTTTTATTAAACCATCTTTTACTACCTATTGGTTTGAAATATGCATGTTGTTTTCATCAAAAATATCAAATTATTCTAGAGTAGATTGATCTGATTGGAATTTATTTTCAAAAATAGTGACATTTTGACAATCCAAAATTATGAGAAAATTTTTGGTTCAATATTTTTACAGACTTCCATTAGATATGTACCCTATAAAAATACTTTAATCTTCATTCTCTTAAAGCTTTTACATCTGGTCACCATGGATATTTATAATTCAGGGAATCTCAAAAATATAAAAATTTATGAAATGTGGTTTATTTTTAAACAAAATTACATAAGGATTTAAGTGATACTTGGGCTTCAAAATAAATCTATTCAATATGTTTAAAACAATGAACAAAACCACTATCTCAAAAAACATTGAAATTTTATTTTTAGAAATCTTTGTTCTGGATAGTTCCACAACCCTCTTATTCCTCTCTATAAATCCACATTATTTAGTTGTATAATGTTTGTTAAACTTATGTGTGATTCTATTTTTATCACTGAATCATTCAAATTAATCATTGTTAAAACCTTTACTATGATGATATATCAAATTCTTATTATTAATTCCCAAATCCTTTTCAGCTTGTCTTCTAAAAACCTTGAACATATCAACGGCCTATGATTTATTCTTGAGGAACATCTCATTGGTCAGTTGGGTGATGTCATATAAGATGGTTAGGAAATAGAAATTGTATCTTTTAGAATTGTTTTTATGGGTTCACATAGACCCATGTGAATAATTTCTAGTGGATGGGTATAGAGAATTCATACATTTTTATGACTTTTCGGAGTCATCTTTACCTTTATTTCATATTACACACACATCATATCAACCCCTATTCAACATGGAATGTCTCGTATGAAATAATTATTTAAAATTTTTATCAAAATACATTGAACCAGATGGATAAGTCTTTTATGCCACCTCAATCATTTACCTTTATCATTCATGTAACATGAATTCGTATGATCTCCTATAGAAAATAAATTATCATTGGTGATTTTTTATTTAGAAAATATTATTTCAACATGTACGATTTTAGTGTCATAAGTTTCCTTATTTATGGAAAATAATTCCCATCATGACATAGTTGAATAATATTTAATAAGTTATTCATCATCTATTCCACATATAAAACATCATTTGATATCAGGTTTTGAGGTTCAATATTATTTTATCATTAACCCTAATTTTTTATAACAAATCATTACTGATTGTTACTAATCCACCTTCATGATTTTAAATATTCAAGAGAATATTCTTCTCTCTAGTCATGTAGGAGGAGTATCCACTATCAGAAATTCATGATCCGTTTTCACCACTGGCCTTCAATGCAATCTTCACAAGGTATGTTATCACTTCCGTGATTTTTTAAATTCCATTTTCTTTCTCAGCATAATTTTTCTACCCTGATAAGCTTGTTATAGATTATTTTTAATAGTGGCTCTATTTTCTACACCACCTAAAAACATTATCAAGTCACTCAATTTTTTTAGTATATTCACATGAAACATTTAATTTTACATTTTGTATTATCTGAAAATATACTTTACATTCATGTGTTTAACTTCCAAAAACATCATGTCTCATACTATGTGATGAATTGTTTTACCATCATGTGCATACATTATGCCCAAAAACTTCACAACCCCATCACTACCCTTAGAACCTGAATCTTATTGTTTTATAAATATTCAACCAATTATACTATCCAAAATTTCATTCATTGTGTATATATTTATCTCCCATTTTATTTTCATTACTAGAATAGATTATTTGTGAATATTCTATTTATTCTACTAAAGTTAGAGAATTTTTCTTCCCACTTTTCTGGGTCTACTCTTGACTAGATTTTGATTTAGAACCTATACTAATAGTATTACAAAAAATAAAAATAGAATTTTTAGGTATGAATTTAACCTGATCTTTTTTTCTTGGTTTCCCCAAAAAAAGTATATAATTAATGTTAAACATAAATAGAGTTTTGGATGTTCTCTTTTAACCACTTCAAGTCATTCTTATTAATATGACACTTAGAGTATGCCTGATAAATACTTATTCATTCAAATTTAATCTATATTCGGGATCTCTGATCATCATCTATTATTAAACTTCCATCATCTTGAATTTTATAATCTCATCAACAAGAGTTGGTTCTTTATTTTCATAGTTTTTATTTTATTTAATAAGAATCATATTTTATTTCCCCATCATGTTATTTTCTTTCTTATGTATGGAATTATACTTTAGAAACAATTCACAAATATTCATGCAAATTTTTTCAAATTCAGTTGGCTCTCGTCCATATTCATCACTACATGAAGATCCAACCCTTTTTTAATGTGATCCTTAAAATTAGTTAATTTACTAACCAAGTCACATTCATATTCTATTAATGGATTATTATATTTTCTCATCTATTTGTTCACAATGTTTCTTCTCTGACCCATGGAGGACTTTTAATTTTTTTATATCTTAATTATACAATTGAAATTTTATTCCACTTATTTTTTCTATAGAAACTCATATTTATTGTATTTAGAATCCGGATCTTTAATTTTTTGGAGGCTCATGGACTGTTTTCCAATACCATCACATTTGTAGAATCTATGGGGGAACATACCTTTCCCGTTTTTCTTTCCTTTCTTGAATATTTTATAAATAATTCAAATGATTCATTGAAAGTCTCATTTATCTTCTTCATTTTCAGAATTACATGAATTTGTATTGTCAGAAAGATCATTAATGTTAAATTTTTTCATGGACTTAAAATATATTTCACCATTGACCTATTTATTAAAGGGTATAAATTTTGTTTAAATTTATAAAATACGTGAATATTATCTAATTAATCCAATAATAGATACTCAAAATGTTCCATAGTTGATATATATGGATCAATCCTGGATGAAAAATTCCTCTTAATCTTTTTAACAAAAATAGAATTTTCATATTTTTCTTCAAACCCTTAGATATTTCTGAAAACATAATTTACTTTGGTGAAATAATCATTAGTATTCTATTGTTAATCTAAATTAATTTATTCAAGTGTTCTTCTATATATTTTAAATTTATCCTCCTTGACATTCACTTTTCCATTATATATACTTTATAGGTTATCTAATATTTCTATTGGAGATTTAAGTGCCTTGAATTTTGTGTAGTCCTTTTCTGAAAAGGATATAAGAATTATAGTTTGTAATTTTCCATCATTCAACATATTTAATTTTTCCACCTGAGTAGATGTAGAATTTCCTTCAATGGGTGAATTATAGAATATTACAACATCTCTATTGTACAATCCAAGGTGTTAAAGATGTGGAGACATTTGTTTCTTCACACTGTGATAATATTTTCCTTCAAAATGTTTTATAGACAAGTTATTCATAGAAGTTAGATTATCAATTATTGGATCTTGAGTGAATAAAATAGATGGACCTTGGTTTTGATTCCAATTTATGTGCCTATGATCGAGTAACTTTACTTATATGTGGGGTGTTGAATTAGTGGTGATAAATGTTTACAATTTCATAAACTGCTTAAAACAACCCATGCAACCTGTTATTGTTCAAGCCACCCAGGTAGTGGGTATCAATCTCTCTCTTGTATGCATAAAATAATGTAATATTGAACTGAGTATTTTAATATGGTATATTCCCTTATCATGTATCTTTCACCCTATTTTTGTTGGTAAGTCCCCATAGTCATATATTCTTCCATATAAGAAACAAAAAATGTAATGATTGTTGTGTTGGCATAGAGATAAACTATTTATTTCAAAATTCACACTGGAAAAAAATATTTCACACTAACATTATATAGTATATGTACCCAAGAAGAGATAGATATTTTAGAAATAATGGTTTCTTTAGAAACAACAGATATATATCTCCCTCACTAAGGCATTTGGTATATTCAAGATTTGATACTCACCTTATATAGATCTCTTTTAGAAAATATGAATAAAATAATATTTCACTGAATTCATGATCTCAAACAAATATAAATGAAGATAATTAAGCTTAGATATGTTTTTTACTCACTCTTATCTCAATGTTATCTCTTTTTTTCTTATAGTAGATCACATTTTTTATATTGAATCATTCAATATTCTCTTCTTAGTTATTTTAAAAGTATCCATTATAGAGCATTAATTTTACCCCATCATTAATTCCAATTGGGAGCTGAGGATTACATTTAATGTTCCCAGTTAAAATCATGATTATTAAATTTAAATTTTTGGCTTCCTATCTATTAAACACATGGCTCAATAATGTGTCCTAATGTAAGTTTATTTTCATGAAAAATTTTCTCAGATGACCAAAATTCCCTTCCAATTACATATTTGTATCAATAACATTTGTATACTGATTTGGATACACCATCGTAAGAAGAAACACTTTTATATCATCCTTAGTATTTCATTTTCAACTTTCCCAAAACATGATACAGTTCCCACATCTCAAATTTTATGATAAAATCATCTTTATAAAAATAACTAAAAACTCAAATAAACTCATCTCAGATCATTAATTGATAAGAAAATGATAATGTAACAAAAGAACATAAAATTATGTTCTCAATCAAATTATATAATTGATATATTGAGCTTCCTTTTTCAAAACATAAACTTTGAGAATTGAAAAATCATTCTTGATAAAAAAAACTAAAATCATTATTATATATAAACAATTATCTACATTTTAAAAAAATATCATGAATTATCTTGAACAATATATTGGATTATATTTTTTGAAAATAGAATATTAATTTATGAATCACTAGGTTACACTACGTCAAAATTCACAGTTTCTTCAAAACTCATTTAATACATAGAAAAAAAATTTATATGGTTATCTAAAAATATATATATATGAATATTTGGATCTATGAGAAAATAAAATCCATTAGAAAGAAATTTTCACATATATAAAAATAGCTATTTGAATTCATATATGCCAAAACTTTTCCATACACATCATAAATAATATACAATGAGTCATTTTTATTCACATAATATTCATACATAGATTCATTTTCATATTTTGTCGAGAAAAACATATGTTAATTTTTTTTCATATGTAGAATTTTATTACATAAAGGTATTCACATTCATGGTAATTTCTCTAACAGAAAATTAGACTCTTTTATTTTTTCCGTACATGAGTCATCATGTACCTGACTTTTTTATTAAGTAAGAAAACTCATACGCGAGAAGAGAAAAATAAGAGTAATCTCTCTCATAGTTTTATCACCATTTCTTAAATATCTTAATTGATCTCAACCACTCTACATGATTTTTAAAATATCCACAATACCATCAAATTATTCTCCATAACCAATGATAATAAAATATTATCATAAACAATTCCAAGGTTACATCAGACCTAATGATTTTTAAACTGCACATCCCCCATCCTCTACCCACTCATGTGGTCTAACAAAATCTATCCATATATATTCCTACCCCTTTCCCCCTAAGTGATTTATACATAAATCTTAGTGGTTTATCTTGAGTCAAAGATTTATTTTCTTTTATATCACTCTTATATTCACCTTCAATTCTCTTGTTCTCCCCTCTTTTTTGAGTTGTGAATCCCTAGTTTTCCATGGGGTAGAGCCTAGGTCCAGTGGTAGGTTATTGATAAAATTTAATAGTGTTTGGTTATTAAAGATTATTTTTTCAATATCTAGTTATTTTATGGACCAATAATAAGATTTAAATAATTTTTTGTTGGTTTATCTACCTAGTGGGTCATTCCTAGGGAAATCATTATTTTCATGCATTTCCTTTGGTTTAAATTGATTAATTATACTTATAATGATTATTTAGGGATATTTATTATTTTTCATTATGAACACTGTTTTGTGTTGGAATAAACAAGGGTTATCAAATGGCCTTTCATTGAAAATTAGTTTTTCAAACCAAGGGTGCTTGATAAAATGTTTCAAAAAAGAATTTAGTTCCAAATAAATTTCCAGAGGGGGTTTTCCTAGAAATTAACTTAAGAATTAGTTATTAATTTATTATAACAATATGTCAATTGATTATATATGTGTTTGATGATGTTTTGAACATGAAAGACCTTGGGTGACTAGGGAATCCTAACTATAGTATCCCAAGTGTAGATTATATGCATTAAAGATAATGCTTCCCTGATAGAAAGAGTGAGATAATGGGATGGATTGTGTTACCCGATTGGATGATTAGGTATTGGTTATTAAAAGATGTATAATTATATGGTAACAAGTTTATTTCTGTCAGATACAGGTCTTTCTGATATTCTTAGTTACCTTGGACCTATAGGTTCAATCCCATGATTCATGTATAGTTTTGGAATGGGATGTATTACTATTCATTCCTATTTCATTACCTAATTTGATAAATTATATTTTATTTTCCCATTGGTTTATTTATGATTGAATTTTTTTACTTATCAAGACATAGCTTCATTTAGAAGAAATAAATAGAATCAACTATTTTTTTCAAACTAGTAAAAAAGATTTTCATTGTGAAATACACTGTATAAATTCATAATTGTAACCCACTATGACATAAATCACACTCTTAATATATCCATTGGGTATATATAGAAATGGTTATCTGGAAAACTAGTAAATGTAAGTGTTCCTTCCATTTTGGTGGCTCTTCCAGATACTCATTATCTTTCCTCAATTTTTTATGCTGGTGATCCTAGTTCATGGGAATGTTTAGATAATGTGGGGAATATTGGGATCCTTGATGATGTTGGGATTTATTGCATAATCCATCTCCTCCCTTGTTTTATTTAGATTAATTTTGTATATGGATATTGATTACCTTTATTAAAGTTGTTTCATGGTGTTTATGAAATATTTTGATAATATTTCAACTTATAATCTATTTTGTTACTCTAAATTTTGAAAGAGTTTATTTCATTGTATAGGTGTCCTGCGTAAGGATAGGTCATTCCAATTTTTTGGAGGAATCCATGAGATATTTATTTGTATTTTTTGAGCCTAGAACCGTTCACAATGTGTTAATTTTGATACATTGGTTCTTGTCGCCTTCTCATAGTGATTGGTAACACAAATCAGTCTATATGGTGTGTTGGATCGAGTGATTTGTCATGTCACACCAATACAAATCATTATACCTATAATTTATCAAAATAAACTTTGGAACACCTTACTATTTTAAAATGATATCTTTGGTATTTTCCCACACTGCAAGGCCATATACAAGTTTTAATGATGCCTTATTCCAATTTTATATTATATGAAACCACATTTCTAATTTTTTTACATTACACAGGGTTCCTAGTATTATATAACATACAAAAGATATACATAAAGAATCATGATGATGGATATAAGTCATGGGATCAATCTAATGCAAAATGTCACACATATACACTCTCTTAACCAAAAATGATCCCCCATAACACTTAGTTTCATCCTAACTAGAATGGATGGACAAGCGCAACACATTTCACATAACAAATAAAATGTGAAAATAAAGGATCATGAAGAAGATATGAGGGATAGAGAATATGTAACTAGAATAATACATATGGAAGAATACTTTTCTTAGACTAATAATATTGATCAATACTATGAAGAGGTTGAGGATCTCTATAGTGTTTATAAAATGGATGGAGAATATTTTTTTAAGGGTTTGGTTCCATGGGGTAGAGTTTGTTAGGTTTTTCTTTACAGAGGATACCAATAATTCGTCCTTACCCCCAACCTTAATAGAATTTGGTTTATTTTTTTACTTTTATTTTATTTTATGGTTATTTTGTTCTTTTATTTTAGTTAAATTTACATTTAATATCTCTTATACTCTTCTTTATACTTTATTTTTCTCATATTTCACAATGGGTTAAGGATATGTCTCCCACAATGCAAATAAGGTAGGTCTTTTCCAGTATAGACGAAAGGGTTACCCAATTTTCATCATGAGTTTTTAGTCTATTAAAATTCTATTAATTCTATTTTTTATTCAATTTCACATAGTAGTAGAAAAGTAAACATTACAATATGGTTATTTTCAATAGAATCCCACCCACCACAAATAATAGAAAATAACTATTTTATGAGAAAAATGATATTTTCTACTAAATTTTATTTATAATGGTATTTTATGATGAATTTTGTATTCATCGTTATTATTCAGATCAAAAATATTATTTTCAATGGACTATATAGTCAGTCACAAAAGGGTCTTATTAAAATGAAAAATAATAATAGATATTCGTCACTATTATCCCATCTTAAAAAGGATTAATAAAAATTCACTGATACTTTCTACCTTTAATTTTCCCCATACCCTAATAGCGCATCTCCCCATCCACATAGCTCACCCCCACTCAGTCTTCCTTAGTTGTACGTTGTTTTTTGGTGATTAGGTTTTGAGTACCCTAGCTATAGACACCTCTTCTATCCTCTTTCGTTCTAATTATGATTCCCCCTTCCCTCTTATCGTAATTAGATCAGTCAAAAACTAGGACAAAATATATATCATATTTTTATAGGTTATTTGGTATTTATGGTTTTTGTTGGACTATTATTCCCAAGTTGGCCCTATCCCATCGAAGATGACATGTTTTTTCTGTCCATACGTCGATTTATCTTGATTTCAGGTAGTTTCCATAATGTTAAACCCTTATAGATTCCCAATTTTGGAGTTTTTATTTCATTTTTTTAGTTTTATTGATATTTAAAAAAAATATGTTATGAAAGTTATTTGGAAGTGTAGTTTCCATGTTTTTAAATATTTCATTAAAATTAAATGCTGGTTTGGATTTTTTTAAATTATTTGTTAGCATAGGTTAAATTTTTTGTCTCATCCTCATATTATTATTGAATATTTGATCTTGGGTATATTTTGAGATGTGAATTATTAAATATTTATGATTATATCATTCAAAATTGGTTAATTATTAATGTGTATGGGGTGGTGAGAAAAACCTTTGAGACCGTATCAGCAATCTGGGATCCTTACAAAACATTAGATGCCATATGTCATTTATTTTGATAATTTATTCATATATTTACTTTTATGATTTCTATTAAGTTTTCATAATTACAAAGCAGGATTTATATATAATGTTTGAATTTATTCAACATATTCATGTTTCTTTACTGTATTGATTATTTTAATGATAAATTCTATTTTTCCATGATATTAAATGTTATGCTTATGATATTTGATCAGTTCCCATGTTTGAGAGTAGTTATCATGTCTTCATAATATTGACCAAAATAATAGTTTTAATTAATAAATAATAAGAATTACATATTAAATATTTGTAATAATTAATAATTTGGTTTTAATAACATGTATAAAATATAAAAATACTAAAAATTATTAAACTATTCCATAAATTAGTAAAAATGTAGAAATAATGAAAAACATAGTATTAATTATTAAATTATATTTTATAATTGATAAATAATAAGTCAATAATTGTAATGATTAGTAAATATTAGTAAATTGTGCTAATTTGTAATAAATTAAAAAAAATATAAAATATTAATAACTAATAAAATAAGTAATATTTATTAAATAGGTATTAATAATAATAAAAATATTATTAATTAATTATAAAAGACTAAAATATATTTTTACTAATAAGTAAAAAATTTCAAGGTCTTATGCAAAAATATAAAAATACTAATAATTATAAAAAATCTATAATGATTTCTAAATATGATGTGGTAATTAAAAATATTTGTAAAAATCATAAAATTGTTTGCAACAATTAGTACATAATATATTAATATTATGAATAATTAGAAAAAGTTAGTAATAATTAGTAAAAATTATGAATAATTTTAAATATTATTTAATATTGATAATTTTTACTAAATTGTAAAAAAATATATAATACAAATAATTATTAAAATTTGCTAATATTTATTAAAAATTAAGTTATAATTAAGAAATAATTAATATTTCTTAATAAATATTGAATCAATTTGAAAAAAAATTTATATCTTTAAATATTTTTTTTAAAACATATACTTTTTTAAAAAAATACTTACAATTATTAAAAATTAACTATAAATAAAAAGAGTTTTTTACTAATTTAAAAAAATATTATAACTAATCATTATGTTATTAATAATTAATAAATAATATGTCAATATTCATAAAAATTAGTAAATAATTATAATAATTAGTAAATATTATTAATTATTTATAAATATTAATAAATTATTATAATTTGTAATTAATTGTACAAAAATATATGAAATACACAAAATTATTAATAAAAACATATTTATAATTATTAATTAATTATTATTAATAAATAATTGGTAAAAATTAAATAATATTATAAAGAAGTAGTAAAAAAATTTAATGACTAGAAAAAATATATAAAATCATAAAAATTAATAAAAACATAATAAAAGGTAATTTTTTTGAAATTTTTTGAAATATTTGTAATAAATGATAAATAATACGTAATATCTAAAAGTAATATTTATTAATAAGTTGTAATAATTAGTCACAATGAGTAAAAATTATTCTTATTTCTCTAGTCATTTAGTTAAATATGGACTCGAGTTGTATACACCAATTTCTATTACATGCTTGTGATTGGATAAATCATTACACAAATTACAACACATATGGTATAAATCCTATCTACATCAAGGGTTTTTTAACATTTATATTATTTCCATCATCAAATTCAGAATCTATTTTTCAAGAAACAATTAAACATCCAAGTACGATATGTGAGCTCAAGAAATTTAAAACATTTTATAATGTTGGACTTCATCTACTATGTTTTCATTTTCAAAAAGATAATTATTTTGGTATCAATATAGTGAATGAAATTTATTAGAAAATAAAAAAAAATTATTCAAGATCCTTGAGGTCAAAATTTAGTAAATTCGGTTGTTGGATCATTTATTTAAGAAACAAAAACAAAATTATATTCTAAATACTTAATCAGGACCATATTAATTTTTAAATTTTTTGAAATCTACGATGGAGGATTTATATCCTCGATTGAAGATAAGAAAATTTTGAGATGTTACAAAATTTATGTATTTTAAATTAGATTTTTAAATATCAAATAGGGGTTTCAATCTAATTTTATAATTGGTTAATCTTTTTTTTGAGTAATTATATAATTTTCATGTTTCTATGAATATATGAAGTTTGTACATATTTTAGTTCTATTTTATCATAAGATCTGTGGATATTAAAATTACATTATCTTATATTATAGTGATTATTAATTGTCTGTTAATTTCCCTACATGTAGAGAATCCATCTATAAATAGGTAAAAGAAGGAAATTTGATATTTCATATGAATAGTTGTTGTATTTTCGAATTATGCCTAGTTTGGAGCGTCTATTTTTGTCTTGAAACACAACTGCATTTATTAAATGGTATAAATCAAATATTTCATTCAATAAATGATTAAATCAAACATGTTATAGTGATTCAAGGAAACACTCAGACAAGTTACATCATGGTATTTTCAGAACCTTTTAACAAACAATTAAGTAATTCTAATTATGGTTTTTTTACATTTAGTTCTTAGAGAAATCATTACTCTTAATGTTCCATTTTCATAACTCCATACTACTTTCATCCTTGAATGTAGATAAAGGCACTATTTACATATTTGGTGTAATTAATTCTAGGAAATTCAAAAATGAATATCAATATTAATTTGAAGCCTATAACTAATGGATTAATTTCATAATAGAATGATGTTGTGACAACATATGATGTAGTTTCATATCATAATTTTACATTGGAGGTTGAATTAATGTTGACAATCAGTGTCTTTTTGACACATGGTATGTATTATTGATGGGGTTTACATGGTCTAAACTCACGTTCATATTCTGTGGATGAGAATAAAATGTTCCTAATTTTAAATGGTATAAATAATAATATTGTTTAATATCATCAAATATTTCTTCCTACAGATTAACCCTTTCTAAATAATGGAAATAAATATATAAAAGATATAATTAAAATAGATGAACCTAAAGTAGTACTCTTAGGAATTCAAGTAAAATATATCATCTCCTTATTACATCTTATCTCTTTTGGACGAAAAAAAATGAACAAAAATTATATTTTTTTTTCAAGAAAACATTATTAAATAAAGTAGAGAATTTTTTGGACATTCCATATTGGTATGATTTATTAGTTCGTCACATGTTACATATAATTCTAATTTGTAAGAACTCGATTCTTTTTTCATGTATGGATCTTGATTTTAGGAGTTTTTGAGAAAAGTGGGTGTTTTTTGTAAATTTTCAAAGTTCAAACAGTGTACTTGGGAGTACATTCCGTGTATCGGGTTTCTGCGGGTAGCCATGTAACGGTCGAGACAAGGCCGTGTGAGGTGACCTAGAGACCGCCTAAGGTGGGGGCCAGTTAAGGCATGTACACAACACTTTCTTTAACAGTAAATGTCATGTAATTTTATTTATATTTCATTAAATGGACCAGGATCATGTCTAATCACCATAAACATCTTCTTCTAACCTCGTCTCATCCAGGAGTGGCCAAGAGCAATGATTCTTCTATAATCCACCGATCTAAAATCTGTTCTCTGAATCGAACTCTGATGGGTGTGTTGGAATCCCACCAGTGAGTTCATCATTCTTCTTGATCCTCTCCTCTTTATTTATCCTCTTTCTCGAGTTATCCGATGCTAACCATTTTTGTTTTTTTTTGTAAATCTGTATTGTACTAGGCCAATTCAATGGACGATGATCGAGATTGTTCTTCATAAAATGTCCAAGATGGTGGTTTCTTTCCTTTCTTTGGTTGTCCTTTAGATTTATATTCCAATGTTCCAATTACCCATGTTTTAGGTATTTCAGGTTAAGGAAATTTAAACCTTCATTAGCTACCTTAGATTTATTAATGGATGAAGATATTATTGATATGATACTATGAAATATTACATGTTTTAGGAACACAATATTGGTTTATTTCCTTGTTTGATTATTTAGGACCATTTGGTCCAGTTTTCCTATGAGTTAGACCTTCTTTCGTTTACCTACTTGATAAGATGTAACTTTTTGACTTCTTCATCTTATTTAAATCCATATGATATTCATTCAAATTTTTTAGTCATATAGAATTTTAGATTAAATTAGGTTGATTGAAATTGTTTCTCTAATATTTAATTACACAGGGCTGTGAGAACCTGGTGTAGTTCGACCCCAGGGGGAATTTACATTGAGTGCTTCCCCAAAGTGTTTATTATATTTCACACTATGAGACCAAATGGGGGATTGACAGTGAGTTCTCCCTCAGGGTTTCTATTGTTTAAATTATTACATCATGGAGTAATTGATGTTTAGTGTATCCCAATAGAGTATATAGTCATTCAGGAAAGACCATTGGGTAAATTGACTATGGATTCTTCCTCAGAGTGTCTTTCCTAGTTGTTCTATTACTTGGAGAGAGGGGTAAGACTATGTTAGCTACAGAGAGGGTTAACATAAATATTGAATGATTGTGATGTGTCTGCCAAGCCAAAGCATAATCTTGGATCCAGTCTTATTAGGTATTCTTCTAAGATACATTTTATTATATAGAATTGAATGATAATTATAAAATTCTAATGAAGGTAAATGGAAACTATAGGATTTGGTTACTTTTGTGTACTCCTGGTTTCTTTGCTACATTTCTATTTTTACCAGCTATATATACTCACTGATAGTTAGGCACCGATATTATTGTGGTTTCCTACTGGGATTTGTCTCACACCCTCTCTGGGTTATGCTTTTGGACCCAAACAGATTATATGGTTGCAGGTGAAGGTAAGGGAAATCACCCTTCTTCCTCAGGTACTTGATTGTGGTGGAGTTGGAAAGCTTTGGACCAAGCTGAGGCTTGAGAATTTGTTTGAGTTTATTTTTTTCTTTTTTTTACAATGGTTTAGTACATTATTTTTAGCATTGCGATTATTTTGGTTTCTTTCTTAAGCATATGAGACATGCACTATTTATACATGTGCGCCAATTGTTTTTTTACTTTAGTCAATCAGTTTTTACCTATTGTATGGAATTATTACTTCCAATAATATTTATTATTTTTTATTCTTCTTTGTATAATCTTCCAATTAGGGTTAGTTTCCCCACTATCACCCCCAAGGCCCTCACTTATAGTAATTTTCCTCTGAAGTTCATGGGAATTCACTTGTGTCCATGCGACCAACTAGGCATAGGGCACCTTTGGGTGTTATCCTGAACAAGGACGTTAAAAATTTGTATTATATCTTTGTTCTTTTCTTCTTTGTATTATGTTTTGGAGCCAATATTCCGGGATTTTATAAAATAGGTAGTTGGTAATAAGTTGTTCTTGGGAGTATATAACCCTTGTACAGGGGAAATCCATGTTACCTCAAATATTTCAATTTTTATTGTTTTTCAATTATTAAAGTTGATTGGATTTCACCGTTGGGTGACTCAATTGTATTTTTATATTATAATGGACATTTTTTGGGTTTAATTTCTATTGCAACTTGGTTAGATGGGGGTATTACGTCCCATTCATTATATAGTACCTTGATTGGGTTCAAATGTCATGAATTCTTGTCATGTCATTTAGGGTGCATTACTAATTGAAAGCTGTTGTGATTAATGTGGAGATAGATATTCATTCTGTTATGATAGATGAATTGATAGAATGACTTCAATTTTTATAGAGTATTGAAAAATTTGTTATTTATTTAAATGGATGGAAAACATTATCTCTTAAGGTCTTATAGGCCCTCTTCAATTATAATTTGGTGGATAATATTGATCATTAACTAAATTGTATTATCATATGATATGAATATAGAGCCAAGATTTGATTCACGGAGGTTATGGGCCCCCACTGCTCAGAATTTGGCTATTTAATGCTTGTTTCATTGTTTTTATATGGCTCCTTAGTAGTTTATGAGGATTACTATCTATAAACACCTAGAATACATGACATGTGATGATGAATACACATTAGGTATCCTTCTGTTTAGGAGGTAAATGTTTTTCTTAATGACACACCATGTACTATACGTACACGTCATGTTTTCATTATTCGTGTGATTTAATATGTGAGCAAAGACATGAGGTTGGGAAATTTTGGGGGACACACGACGTGTACATAGAGTACATGTCGTGCTGTAAAAGCCATGTACCAAGACATGTTACCAACTACATGGGTGGAAAAAACTCATGTTGTTCACATTGTGTTCTGTTCTTACGCGACGTGTAGAGTCAACCGTGTCTCCAACTGTGTGACTAATGACACAGGTTATTTGAACTTAAGTGTTACATGCCATGTTTAGGGTAAACATACCATGTAGGGTTACCCAGGTGAGAACATTATGGCTTATATTTGTAGATGAACATGTGAATGAGGGAAAATTTCAAGTACACGTCATGTCACAGGAGGAACTCGCTGTGTTTGGTGGTGTTACATGACGAGTTTTGGAAGAAGTACACGCCCATGATGAATCCTAAGGGAACATGCCATGCGGAGGGTTTACATACTATGTAATATTTTTTTGAATACATAAATGATTCTTTCTCATGTTCCTTTATTCCACTTATATGTTTTAGTCCTTGATAATCTTGTGTAGATGTATACACTAGACCATGCAGATCTATGCCACCGAGATATCCTCCAGTTGTACGCTAGATACAGGGCAAGGATATGACAATAGAAAAGGTAGATCAGGGACTATCCATAGATCCTCCCATCATGCCTTTCTTGGCACCAATTGTTATACCAAACACATGTGCGGAGCAACAGTTTTGCGAATGGTTTATGAGGATGATTCATACCTTCCAAGGAACACTAAATCCTACCCCATTAATGGCAGAGTTTATGTGGGATTTTCACCATAAAAATCCTCCAATTTTCATATGGGGTGGAGGAACTTAGGCTATAGAGTCATGGTTAGGGTCTACACAGCCTATCTTTGAGCATCTAGATATGCCTATAGAGAGGAAGGTGATGTTTTCGATTTACATGCTTCTGGATTCCGCCAATAGATGCTGGGATGTGATATCATAGGCGAGATTCCATTGGGTTATGGATTGGGATGAGTTACATTGTACCTTTTATGACTATTTCTACCCAGATTCATTAAGGGTCTATTGAGCCTGAGAGTTCCTGGGTTTGGGGTGGGATACTCTCTTAGTCATGGAGTATTGTTCTCGCTTCACTGAGTGACAGTGATTCATTCCCATTCTTGGGGGTAATGAGTTATTTATGGAGAGGAATATTGAGGATGGTCTCAGAAATGACATCTGATCCCAAATAAACATCATCCTGTTGACTTCCATATATTCTGTAGTCTACTAGGTGATGATCATTGAGCATAACTTGAGGGATTATAGAGCTATTGGAAAGGGAGGTTCATCATCCAGAGTTAGTACTCTGCTGACTGATTGATAGAAGTATCATTGGGATTCTACATGTGGATATCGGAGTACGTGTGATTTTCTTTCAGGTAACCATACGGTGTGTTACCAGTGCAGAAAGTTAGGACACATGAAACCTTAGTACCCGATAGACCAAGTAGAGTTCAAATCTTGCGGAAGAATGGGAAATAATTATCATTTATACAATGAACTCCTTCTAGAAACTATAGAAGGGGGATCTGTTTCAAATACTTGTACCGGAGCGGGACAACCAGTTCCACATCAGACTGGGGGCTGGAGTTCTTCAGGCCATTTAGGTTGAGGTGGTGGTCGTGGTCGTGGTCGTAGTGGTCAACCATTGTGTTTTCAACAGCAATAGAGTAGATCAGCTCTGGGATCTCAGACAAATTCATAGGGTCGTGGCGTGGGTCAGTATTTTGCACTGGAGCAGAACCTGGAGGAGAAGGATCCCAGACCATCTACGGTAAGAGGTACAATTTTGTTCTCCTAAGTTTTAGCTTCTTATCTTTTCAATATAGGGGCTTCCCATATCATTGTATTTGTTCTTGTTGTGGAGAGGATTGGGCTATGTATATTTACTTCTATTAATATCATGACACTAGACACATCATATTGATCCCTTTTCTATATGGAAAGTCTCGTTTGAAATCGTGAGTTAAAATTTGAATCAAAATACTTTTACCCAAATGGCTAACACTTTAATGCTACCTCATGCATTCATCATTATCATTCATGTAACATGAATTGTAATGATTACCAATAAAAAATAAATTGTCATTGGTGATATTTTTTAGAAAATATTGTTTCATCCTCTAGGATTTGAGTCTCACAGGTATCCTTATTAAAGGTAACCACATTCCCATAATCACATAGTTGTCAAACATTTAATTGATTATTCATCATCTATTCCACATATAAAACATCATTTGATTTATGGATTTTAGGTTCAATATCATGTTATCTAATACCCTAAATTTTAATGTGTAGTAATTACCGATGGTTACTGATCCACCTTCACAGTTTTAAATATTCTTGAAAATCTTATTCTCACTAGTCATGTTCTAGAATTATCCACTATTATGAATCCATGATCAGTTTTTTCTATTGGAATTCATGGAAATCATCAAAAGGTATGATATCAGTTCCTTGGTTTTGTGAATTATGTTTGCTTTCTCCGTATAATTTGCCTATTCAGATAATCTTTTAATACATTTTTCTAATTGTGGCCCTATTTATCACACCACCCAAAAATAATTTTCAATTCACACTGTTTGTTTCATTATGTACACAGAAAACGTTTAATTTTATAACTAATATTCATTGAAAATATAATTTACTTTCATATTTTTAACATCCCTTAACTTCATGTCTCATACTAGGTAATGATTTGTTTTACAATCATGTTTAGAATTTGTTCAAAACACTTCACAACCCCATCAGTTCCCTTGAAACCTAAATATTATTGTTTTATAAATATTCTACCTATAATACTATATAAAATTTCATTATTTGTGCATATATTTATCTCCTATATTATGTTCTCCAATAAAAGAAGATATTCTAAAATAGTTCACTTAATCTATTGAATGAAAAGTCTTTTTCATCTCACATTTCTGGGTCCACTCTTGACTATATTTTGATTTATAACCTATACTAATATTATTAAAAAAATAATAAAATAGAAATTTCAGGTATGAATTTAACATGATATTTTATTCTTGGTTTCTCAAAAAATGTAAAGGATTGACGTTTAACTTAAATAGATTTTTTGAAGTTCTTATTTAACCTCTTAAATTCATTCATAGATTCAAGACACTTGGATTATGTCTGTGAAATACTTATTCATTAAAATAGAATCTATATTCACGATCTTTGATCATCATATAATGTACAACTACCATCATTCTAAAGTTTCTGATCTCATTAACAAGAGTTGGTTCTTTATTTTTAGAGTATTTATTTTCATTAATAAGCATCATATTTTATATCCCCATCATTATATTTTATTTTTTATGTATGGAACTATACCCAAGAAAAACATCAACCCATTTGTGCAAATTATTTCAAACACTGTTGTTCCTAATTTTTCTTCATCAATACTTGACGATCGAAACCATTTTCATCGTGATCCCTAAAAGTAGATAATTTATAAACAAAATCTGCTTGAAATTTCATACTAGATTATCATATTATCTCATCTATTTGTTCATAAAGTTCCTTATCCAAACCCTGGAATATTTTCTCTTTTTTTATATTTTGTTGATTCTATTGAAATTTTTTTCCAATTATTTTTTACATATAAAATCATCTTTATTGGATTCAGAATGAGGATCCTTATTTTTTGGGTAGTTCATGGAATGTTTCCCAATACAATTACATTCGTTACATCTAATGGGAAACAGACCTTTCCCCATGGTATTTCCTTTCTTAAATATTCTAGAGATAAAATAAATGATTCTTTGAAAGTTTCCTTTATCTTCTTCATTTTCAAAATTCCTAGAATTTGTATTTTCAACAAGATCATTAATTTTCAATTTTCTCATGGCCTTAAAATATATTTCCCCATTTACCATTTTATTGATCTGTATAATTTGTTTTTAGGTTATAAGATATGGGAATATTATGAAATTAATCCAATAAAAGATACTCACTATGTTCTATAGTTGATATATATGGATCAAGACTCGATGAAGAAGTCCTCATAATCCATTTCACAGCAGTTGAGTCTTCATGTTTTTTCCAAGCCCTTCGATATTACTGAAATTTTTTTTACCTAGGTGAAATAATCATTAATATTCTCTTTTTCATCCATTTTAATGTCTTCAAATGTAATTTTATCAAATTTTAATTTACCCTCCTTGACATTCACATTTCCTTCATATATACATTCAAGATTATCCATGATTTATTTTAGAGTTTTATGGGCCATGAATTTTCTGTAGAACATTTCTAAAAAGAATATATGAATAAAATTTTATCCTTTTCCATCATAATACATATTTATATTTTCTACTAAAGTCATTAAATCATTTCATTAAATGGGTGTAAAATAGAATACAATAACATCTCTAATGTAGAATACAAGGGGTTGAAGTTGTGGAAACATTTGTTTCTTCTAACTCTGATAATATTTCCCTTCAAATTTTTTTATACACATGTTGTTCATATAATATAGATTGTCCATTAAGGGAACATGAGTGAATTAAATATAGGGACCTTGGTTCTGAGACCAATTAAAGTTCCTCGGATTGAGTAACTCTACTTATAAGGGGTGTGATGAATTAGTGGTGATAAATTTTTACAATTTCACATCTTGATTAAACCAACCCATGTAACATTTTCAGGTTCGATTCAATCATGTGGTCAGTCTCAATCTATCTCATTTATGCATAAAATAAAGTAAATTTAGAAATGAGTATTTTAACAAGGTTCATTCCCTTATCAGGTATCCTACACCTTATTATGGTTGGTTTGTCCCCTGAACAAAATTCATCACTGTAAGAAACAAAAAGTTACATGATTGTTGTATTCCCATAGTGATAAACTATTTTTGTCCAATGTAAATCTAGAAAACATTGATTTACGCTAATGTTTTGTAGTATATATACCCAATATGAGATATATCTTCTATAAATAATTTTTTATTTAGGAAAAAAGATATATACCTTTGTCATTAAACCATTTGGTATATTCACGAATTGATACTCACCTCATATACATTCCTTTTAAAAAAATTCTCAATATAAAAATATCTCATTGAATTCATGATCTCCACCAAATTTAAATAATGATAACTTATCTTTGACATCATTTCTTACCCACTCTTATATCAATGATATCACTTTTATTCTTATAGTGGATCAAATTTTTTATATTAATTCATTCAAGCATCTCTACTTGAATATTTTCAATGTATCCATTAAAGGTCATTAAATTTTATCTATCATTGTTTCTAATTGGGAGGTGAGGATTACATTTAATCTTCTAAGAGAAAATCAGGATTATAAAATATCCATTTTGGGATTCCAATATTTTCAACACATGGATCAATTATGTGTCCTAACATGAAGATTATTTTCTTGATAATTTTACTTAGATATCCAAAATTCCCATACGATGACACAGTTTTATCAAAAACATATTTATACTGATTGAGATACACCATCATAAGAAGACACACTTCTATGTCATTATCAATATTTCATTTTTTACTTTCCCATAACATGATATATATCCCACATCTCAACTTTTATGGTAAAGTAATATTTTGAAAACTATTAATAAAATTCATATAATCTCATCTAACATTATTAATTGACAATATAATGATAATGTATCAAAATAATAGATATTTATTTTCTCAATAAAATTCTAGAATTGATATATGAGGCTTCCTTTTTCTAAAACATCAACTTTGAAAAACACATCAAATTTTCTTGATAAAACAACAGAGAACATTAATAGATATGGACTATTATAATCATTTGAAAAATATCTCATGAATTATCATAAACAATACCATTGAGGTGATGTTTTGAACATTGAAGATAAATTTAATACTCACGAGGTTAATCTACTTCAGAATGCACGGTTTCCTCAAAACTGAGTTTATACATAGACAAAAAAAATTACGAGGTTATCTAAAACAAAAATATCAATGAATATTTGGATCTGTGAGAAAATAAAACACATTAGATAGTAATTGATACATAGATAAATACTCCTATTTAAATTCATATATTCAAATAATGTTCCCTTATACATTAGAAATCATATACACTAAGTCATTTTTATACGCATAGTATTCTTACATAATGTCATTTTCATATTTAGTTGGGAATAACATATATTGATTTGTTTTCATATGTATAATTTTATTATATAGAGGTATGCACATACATGGGAATTTTGCTAACAGAAAATTTAACTCTTGGAGTTTTTCCTTATGTTATTCTACATGTAGCCAAATTTTTATTAAATAAGAAAACTTATACACAAGAATAGAAATGCGACATTCACCTCTCTAGTAGTTTGAGGAAACTTTTTTAAAACTCTCAAGTGATATCAACAACTCGGGATGAGTTTTAATATATACCAAATAGCATCAAATTATTCTCAATAAGCATCGATAATAAAATAAAATAATGAACAATTCCAAGGTCACTTCAGAACATATGATTTTGTAACCTCCCATCCCCCCATATTATCCCCACCAATGTGGACAAACCAAATAGATCCATAGATATTCCTACCCCTTTCTTCATTAGTGTTGTCTCTATAAATCTTGGGGGTTTATGTAAAGTAATAATATTATTTCGTTTATATCACTCCTCTATTCCCCTTCAATTCTCTTGTTCCCCCCTCTTTTTGAGGTTGTGAATCCCTAGTTTTCTGTAGGTGAAGAACCTAGGGCCAGTAGTGGGTTACAGATGAAATTTATTAGTTTTTTTGGATCTTAAGGATTACTTTCTTCCGTCTCAGGTTATCTTAAGAAACAAAGATGAGATTTAAATTATTTTTAAGGAATGTATATCTATATAGTTGGTATTTCTTATATAAACCTTTACATTCGTACATTTCTTGTGGATTAAATTTTTTAATTATACTTTACATTAGTTTAGGGATACTGATTTTTTTCATTATGATTATTCTTATGGGTTGGAATAAGCATGGGTTATCAAATGGTCTTTCACTAAAAATTTGTTTTGTGCACCAATGGTGTTTGATAAAATTTTTCATAGAATATTGTTGTTCTCAAAAGGGGTTTTCATGGAAATTTACCTTAGAATTAGTTATTAATTTATTATCAGGTTATGGTCATTGATTATGTGTTTGTTTGATGATGTTTTGAACATGAGAGACCTTGGGTGAGTGGGAAAACCAAACTATAGTAGCCCTAATGTATATTATATGCTTTTAGAAAATGTTTCCTGGTTTAAAAGATTGAGATAATGTGATTGATTGTGTTACAAAATTTGGGTGATTATGTATTGTTTCTACCAAGAGGTATATTTAAAAGGTAACCAGAACTTGTATATCAGATTTAGTTCTTTTTGATATTCCTAGTTATCCTTGACCCTTTGTTTCACTCCAATGAAGCATGTATGGTTATGGAATGACATATATTACTATTCATTTCCCATTTAATTGCTGAATTTGATACTTTATCTCCCATTTTACCTTTGTTTTATTTATGATTGATTTTTTACATATATATTCTTTGCTTGTTTCAATGGAATGAAAATAATTCTCAATTTTTTCAAAATAAATATATTCATATATTTTTCAAACTAGATCAAATGATTTTTATGGTGAAATACACTATATAAATTCATAAAAGTAAACCCCTATGATATAATCCAACCTATTAATATACCCATTGGGTATTTATTAACATGGTTTTATATAAAACATGTAAAGTAAAGAGTTCCATGTAGTTTGGTGGTTCTTACAGATACTCATTATCCTTCCTCAATTTTTTGATGGCGGTGATCCTAGTTCATGGGAATGTTTGGATAGGGTTGGGTATGTTGGGATCCTTGATTATGTTGGTATTTATTGCATAATGATTCTTATACCTAGTTTTATAATGATTAATTTTGTATTTGGATGTTGATTAAATTTCTTATATTTTTTCATACTGTTTATGAGATATTTGGTTAATATTTCTACTTATACTCTATTGTTTAACTCTAAATTTTGAAATAATTAATTTCTCTATATAGGTGTCTAGAGTATGGATATGTTATTATAATTTTTGGGAGGAATCCATGACTCTGTTATTTTGATTTTTTGAGGGTAAATCCAATCATAGTGGGTTCATTTTGATACCATGGTGGTTATCACCTTCTCTTAGAGATTGGGAACACACTTTAGTTTATATGGTTAGTTGGATCAAGGAATTTGTTAGGTCACCAAAATATAATTCATTATACATCTAATTTATTAAAATAAACTTTGGTACACCTTACCATTTCCAAGCAATCTCTTTGGTATGTTCAACACCTCAAGGCCTTATACATGGTATATTTATGGATTATTCCAATTATCAATTTATGAAACCTCATATCTACTTTATATATGACACATGGTTCTTAGTACTAGATATCATACAAAATATGTACATAAAGAATCATAAAGCCACATATAAGTCATGGGATCAATCGAATGCAACATGTCACACATGTACACTCGTTTAACCAATAATCATCTCTGATAACTCATAGATTCATCATAACTGGAAGGGATAGACAAGCTCACCACATGTCACAGATCAAATAAAAAGGAAAAATAAAGGATCATGATAGTGATATGTGGGATTGGAAGGAAGTACCTAGAATAATACATGTGGAATAAACCTCTTATTAGACATTTAATATTGAATAATACTATTAAAAAAGTAAGGGTATAAATAGTGTTTATAAAATGGTTGGAGAATCTTTTTGTTAAGGGTTTGTGTCCTCGGGTTATAGTTGGTTAGGTTTTTATTATATATAGGGGATTCAAATTATTCATCATTCTCCCCCAATCCTAATAGAAGTTTGTTTAATTATTTCTTTTATTTTAGTTTATAGTTATATAGATATTTTATTTTAATGCAGTTTCCATTTAATTTCTCTTGTACTCCTCTTTATAATTTATTTTTTTCAAAGTTCACAATGGGTTAAGGATATTTCTCCCATAATGTAAATAATCTAGGCCTTTTCTTGGTTAGACCAAATGGTTTCTATAACGACCCATACTTTACATACATTTTTAATACTTAAAAATTGAAGCACACTTATTACAACATATGACAAAACCACAAAGGACCGTATAGGTATAGTGTCTTTAGAAACTGGGAAACATAAACAACTGGTTCATAAATCTTCTACAGTGTCTCCCGTTTATTTCATCATATCTAGGGTCCCTTTTAGCATATTCTACTTAATATCCATCTTCCTGACCTGGGGAAAAGAAAACATAAAAGGGTGAGCTCAAATGCTCAGCAAGGGCAAATAAAGGAAATAAAAATCATATCATATCTTTTTGAAAATCAAAACCTGCAAAAGAGATCATAATATCTTAACATGGAATAAATCATAGAAGTGAAAATGAGATCCCCATAATCATAACATAAAACTTGAAACTTGGTGGCATGCACACATAATCATGGAAAATCATTTCTTGTTAGTCATGACTCATTGCCAAGACTATCTTAGTGGACAAAGTCCCTTTCTGAACCGAGTTCACTCCTCGTTTCAGTCCTGTATCACTGAACCGAAATAACCTTCCGTTCCAGCCATGTCTATCTCATGAGATATAAAATCTTTACCCAATGCATTGAAGGGAGATATAGGTCCCACCCATCTCATCATGATACCATTCTTATGTGTGCCAAAAAATCATAAATCATACATCATTTCATAACCCATGTAATAAAAAATGGGATTCTTAAACAACATGACATCATAAAACCACTCATATAAGATAAAGGAATTCATAAACATAATTCCATCACAACATAGTCAAATCAATGTAAAAATATGGATAGAAACAGAACCCTTTATTATCTTAGATGGAAAATAATTTTGATAAAACACTTGAATTGAATTCTTGAGGAAAATATCCTTTCTTCTTCAAAATCAATTTCTTTTCAAAAAACATCATGAAATTTTAAAAGAAATAGATTTTATTGAAAATAGTCATGAAATCTTTTAGAGGAAGCTTCATGAAAATAAGGCTTTATAAAACAGTAGAAATCCGTTCGTTCCGTATAAGTTAAAAAAAACATTCTTTGTACTTTTGTCGAAAAAGTCAAAATGTACCTCGTACGAAAAACGACAAAAGATTCCTTTCATATCTTTTACTAAAAACTCACCAAAGGGTAGAATTGGATTTAAACAATTGTAGGTGGATGTAAATAACATTACATATTGAGGAAACATAGATGTGGATGATAAAATACACCCCAGTAAATACTTACAAATAAACAAACTCGGATAAAAATGAGATTGTTATATTTCCCTTACCTTAGGTCCGATTAGCTTTGTACGTGTCCGAAGCTCCTCTTCTTTGGAACGCCTCTTTGAATCCTCCACTTAAGGAACTAAGATTGGTCTTTGGAGAAGACCAGGACCTCTAGGATTATTCTAGGGAAGTGGAGAGGAGAAAATGGCAGGGGTTGGCCGAGCTTGAGTGCTCAAATTGGTGTGAGGAGGAGGGGGAGGAGGTGCCCTTTTATAAGGGAGGAGAGGGGCACCTTAGGAATATCTCAAAATATTATTTTATATTAAAGTCAAAATCGGTTTATAATGGTTCCAAAGGGTCTTATTTCTAAGATAAAGTGGGGAAGGGTCGAAATCCTATCAACCAATAGGATTTAGACAAGTTTAGGTTATTATTTTAACCTTATCAATTAGATTTAACTCTAAGTTAAATAATTTAACTTTTACCGTGTCTTTTTGTTTTCTTTCACTATATGGTTAATACACTTACTATAACATGCCAAACGAACCCCAAATTGTTTATTATTAATATATATATCCTTATCTAACTCATTTGGCCGAACCTTAGATTTTTAGGAATAAAATAACAATTAATAATATAATATTTGATTTAAAAACTATTTTGTGTCAATTTTGACACTATTTGATATATGATTTTTGTGAAAGTTATAACAGAATTATATGTTCGAACCAAGTTGATTAAATCAACAATAAGATATCATAGTAACCTAGAAAATTAGTGGAATTCATAAAAAGTCTCAAATTACATTTATTTTGGTATTTATATTATCAATTTTGTCAATATTTTATTAATAAGATAATTACTACATCATCTTTGTGTCAAAAATAAATTAAATTATTTGATGTCTAAAAATTACAAATAAAATACCATCATGTAGGAAATCTTTTTAGCTTTCTAATGAATATTTACAATTGAATATATCTTATGTATAACCCCATATTAAAAATTATTTACTTATTAAACTTTGATTTTAACTATTTTAACCCTTCTTTAAATAAATTAATAATAAATGTCCTAATCTAATCCAAGTGGGCCTAAATGGTCATATTTTATTCCTAAGTTTGTTTTT
Organism: Viscum album; assembly: GCA_963277665.1. Lineage (NCBI taxonomy): Eukaryota > Viridiplantae > Streptophyta > Magnoliopsida > Santalales > Viscaceae > Viscum > Viscum album. Next base: position 336,722,138 of record OY728139.1, on the reverse strand, counting down.
GGTCGAATTACACTTGTCCAATAGAATTAGGACATGTGTTAGGGTAATATTAATATCATATTTACCCTTAGTTACCCTATTTACTATTAACCGCGGTAAAAATAGTAAAAAGTTACTATTCACCAAAAAATTATTTTCATCTCATTGAACCACATTTTAGTCCTTGATATTAACCGTGTCTCTCGGATTTTTGAAATTCCATTCACAGAAGCGGTAAAATTAAGTTTTATGCAAAATTCAGTTTTTAACCTACCACTTAGTGGTTTCACTATTCATCAAAAATTGAAAGTTTTCAGAAAAATACCAAAATTTCACCCTAGGCTAATTTCGATATTCTGAGTCCAAAAATGAAGTCCATTTTGAAAAATAAAATTTATAAAATTTCAAAAAGTGGTTATTACTATTCATAACGGCTAGTTTTAATAGCATATTGTTGTTGAGTGAAACTCGGTATTGCGTACGACGCAAGCTATCGAGGAAGGTCGCGATTGCGTGTAAAGCAAGCCAAGCAAGTGTTGTGTAGAAAAATATTCCTTTGATGATTTATATAACATAAAAGTCTCGGGTGTTACATTCTACCCCCTTAAAAAGAATTTCGCCCTCGAAATTCGTCACTTTGTAACAAACAAATGAGGATACGTCTCCCTCATCATATCCTCAAGCTCCCATGTAGCTTCTTCAAGTTGGTGGTTTCTCCATAAAACTTTCACCAAGCGAGTGGTCTTGTTTCGTAGGACTTTTTCGCTACGATCCAGAATCTCTATCGGCTGTTCTTCATAAGAAAGATCTTGCTCCAGCGGTACAACTTCTGAGCTGAGTACATGTGAAGGATCTGGTATGTACTTTCTCAGGAGAGATACATGGAACACATCGTGAACTTGAGAGAGATTCGGTGGAAGCGCCAATCGGTAAGCTACCTTCCCAACACGATCCAATATTTCAAAAGGACCGATATATCTAGGGCTCAACTTCCCCTTCTTTCCAAATCTCATAACCCTCTTCCAGGGAGATATTCGTAAGAACACTTTATCACCCACTTCAAACTCTAGGTCTTTTCTTCGGTTGTCGGCATAACTTTTCTGTTGACTCTGAGCTGCTCTTATGTGTTGTTGAATAGATCTAACCTTTTCTGCCATTTCATCAACGAGATCAGGTCCTAATAGGTTTCTTTCCCCAACTTCATCCCAGCAAGTTGGAGTCCTGCATTTTTTTCCATAGAGAGCTTCATAAGGAGCCATCTGAATACTGGAGTGAAAGCTATTATTATAAGAAAATTCCACCAAAGGTAGGTGTTGATCCCAACCTCCTTTGAAATCCATAGAGCAAGCTCTCAACATATCTTCTAGGGTTTGAATTGTTCTCTCAGACTGACCGTCTGTCTGGGGATGATAAGCAGTGCTGAAACTCAACTCTGTATCCAGAGTATGCTGAAGACTTCGCCAGAACTTCGAGGTAAATCTCGGATCTCGATCAGATATAATAGAAAGTGGTACTCCATGCAATCTTACCACTTCCTTTACATATATCCTGGCAAGCTGATCTAGAGAGAAATCCTCTCTAATAGGAATGAAGTGTGCAGACTTTGTAAGACGATCAACTATGACCCAAAAAGCATTATTGCCTTTGGATGTTTTAGGAAGTCCTGTGACAAAGTCCATAGTGATGTTTTCCCATTTCCATTCGGGTATGGGTAATGGTTGTAACATCCCCTTAGACTTCTGTCTCTCAGCTTTAATTTGTTGACAAACCAAGCATCGAGAGACAAATTCAGCAACATCTCTTTTCATGCCATCCCACCAGAAGTACTCTTTCAGGTCCCTATACATCTTCGTGCTTCCAGGATGAATAGAGAATGAAGAACTATGAGCCTCATCCAGCAGCTCCTTCTTTAATTCGGGGATGGGAGGAACACAAACCCGATTCCTGAACTTTATTATCCCATCACAATCAAGGTTGAATTCAGGAACATTTCTCACCTTCTGTTGTAACTCGATATCTTCTTTCTGTGCCTCTTTAATCTTCACATGTATAGATGGTTGAACATTCATTTGAGAAAGATAAGATTTTTCCCCTTCCATTATAATTCCAAGATCCATCCTTTGTAAATCCATAAATATTGGATCTTTTGTGATCCTCATCATGGATAAACTAGCATGGTCTTGTCGACTTAATGCATCTGCCACCTTGTTTGCTTTCCCAGGGTGGTAATGGATTGAGCAGTCATAATCCTTAATCAGCTCCAACCATCTTCTTTGGCGCATATTCAGCTCCTTTTGTGTGAAAATATACTTTAAACTTTTATGATCAGTATAAATATCACACCTTTCACCATAAAGGTAATGCCTCCAAATCTTTAATGCAAAGATTACCGCAGCCAACTCCAAATCATGTGTTGGGTAATTTTGCTCATGGATTTTCAACTGTCGTGAGGCATAAGCTATCACCATATCATTTTGCATAAGAACACACCCCAATCCCTTCTTGGATGCATCACTGTAGATCACAAACCTTTCTCCACTACAAGGCAGTGTGAGCACAGGTGCACTGGATAACCTTCTTTTCAATTCCTTGAAATTCTCTTCACATTCCTCTGTCCAGACAAACTTAACTCCTTTCCGAGTCAACTTGGTGAGTGGATTAGATAATCGTGAAAAATCTTTTACAAAATGTCGATAATATCCAGCCAAACCAAGAAAACTTCGGATCTCAGTTACTGTTGTTGGTCTTGACCATCTTTCGATAACCTCTGTTTTTGCTGGATCCACAGATATCCCCTCTTTTGAGATTATATGACCCAAAAATGCAACTTTTTGAAGCCAAAATTCACACTTGGTAAATTTAGCATAAAGCTTCTCCTTTCTCAGGGTCTTCAATATAATTCTCAAGTGATCTTCATGCTCTTCCTTGCTCTTTGAATAGACAAGAATATCGTCTATAAAGACTACCACAAATTGATCAAGATAGTCTCTAAAGACTCTATTCATTAGATCCATGAAGATAGCAGGGGCATTAGTAAGACCAAATGGCATCACTATAAATTCATAGTGTCCATACCTTGTACGGAAAGCCGTCTTTGGTATATCCTCCCTTTTGACCCTTAATTGATGATACCCTGAACGAAGATCAATCTTGGAAAAGTATTGAGCTCCGCGTAGTTGGTCAAATAAGTCATCAATGCGTGGGAGAGGATATTTGTTCTTGATAGTGATCTTGTTAAGTTCTCGATAATCAATGCAAAGTCTCATTGATCCATCTTTCTTCTTAACAAATAGAACAGGTGCTCCCCAAGGTGACGCACTAGGGCGTATGAATCCCTTATCAAGATTCTCTTGGAGTTGCTTCTTCAATTCCTGCAACTCAATTGGGGCCATTCTATAAGGTGTCTTTGAAATAGGCAAAGCACCCGGTACGAGTTCTATTGAAAACTCAACTTCACGATTTGGTGGAAGACCCGGCAATTCCTCCGGAAAGACATCATCAAACTCCCGTACAATGGGCATATTCTTAATCATGAGTTTCTCACCAACCATTTGAGATAAATAACCTCCATTTAGTGGAATCAATACCCATAATATGGAAGAAATTTCCACTGGAAGGTTATGTTCATCCTTGCATTGGTATACGATCGTAGATTGATCTGGAATATGAAATGTGACTTCCCTTCTTTGGAAATTGATATGAGCTCCATGTAGAGAAAGCCAATCCATGCCAAGAATCACATCAAATTCCACTAAAGGAAGGATCACAAGATTTGCAGGAAGCACTTTCCCACAAACTTCGATTGGAGAAGAATTATAAACTTTTGATGCGATTGATGTGCCATTAGGTGTTGTCACGGCTAACTCAACATCTAATTGTTGAGGTAATACGGTGATACCCTTAGAAAAGTCTTCAGAAATAAAAGAGTGGGTGGATCCAGAATCAAATAAAACATTTGCTACTTTAGAGTGGATGGTAAGTGTACCTTTCACCACATCGTTATCGTACTCCACATCGCTGATAGAAATTGCATGTGACTTTCCTTTGTCTTTAGCCTTAAGATTTTGTTGACGTCGACCATCATCATCAACCCTTGGATTTGGGCATTGATTGGCATAATGCCCCATCTCCTTGCACTTGAAACATTGAAGTGTAGCAGGTTCATTCTGTGTATCCCTTCCTTTGTTTGCATCATTAGACATCTTCTTCCCATTATCACGGCATTCAAATGCCCGATGTCCTTCCTTTCCACATTTAAAACATTTACTTGTCCCTTTAAGACAACTCCCTCCATGTTTCTTTCCACACTTTGAGCATAAGGGAAATTTCATCTTCTTTTCCGTGTGCTCTTTAGATTTTTCTTTGAATTCCATCTTCCTCTTCTTATCAAACCCATGTGACTGATGGGTTACTCCAATCTCCATCTCGACTTTGAGAGCACATCGAACGATTTCCTCGTAGCTATTGAAGTCCCTTATGGCTAACGCCCTTCGAAGACTTGGTTTTAAGCCACTAAAGAATCGATCGATCTTACTCTCAGGTTGGATAATAATACCAGAAGCGTACCTTGCAAGTCTTGTAAAATTTGCTTCATAGGTACCAACAGATTCATCATCCCTTTGCTTCAGTTCAAGGAACTCTTTCTCCATCTTTGTTCGGAGAATACGAGGGAAGTACTTATTGAAAAATAAGTTCTTGAACTCGTCCCATTCCATAGACTCAATTTCATCCCTTTGCCTCGTATTCTTAACAAGATTCCACCATTGATCCGCATCTCCTTCCAAACGGTACACTGCTAGGATGACTTTATCATGTTCAGAACATTGAAGAACTGAAAATATCTTTTCAGTAGTACTAATCCATTGTTCAGCAACTAATGGATCAGTAGACCCGCTGAAAGAAGGTGGACGCTGCCTCATGAAGGATTCAACAGAATGTTGCTCCCTCCTTTGCTCATTTGGAAATCCTGCATGATTCATAGCTTGAGAAAGTTGTGTGAGCATGGCTGCAAGATTTTGCATTCCAGCTCCCATATCGTTTGGTTGCTCAGGGGGACAATCATTGCATTGCCCATCGCATTCCGCATTAACACGGTTTCTTCGGGTTCCAGCCATTGACTAAAACCAAGAAGAATAGTGTGAGAAACACTAATTATAATAGGAAACCACATAATTCAAGAATAAAATTTTCATGCTTATGGTCTTATCCTAGGTTATTCATGGCCATTTCTAAAACACTAAGATTGTGTTCTATGCTTAGACTTATCCTTAGGGTTCTTACTAAGGCTTTCACATCCTAGTTTCCAAAGGTTGACTATACCTTTCCTCTGATACCAACTATAACGACCCATACTTTACATACATTTTTAATACTTAAAAATTGAAGCACACTTATTACAACATATGACAAAACCACAAAGGACCGTATAGGTATAGTGTCTTTAGAAACTGGGAAACATAAACAACTGGTTCATAAATCTTCTACAGTGTCTCCCATTTATTTCATCATATCTAGGGTCCCTTTTAGCATATTCTACTTAATATCCATCTTCCTGACCTGGGGAAAAGAAAACATAAAAGGGTGAGCTCAAATGCTCAGCAAGGGCAAATAAAGGAAATAAAAATCATATCATATCTTTTTGAAAATCAAAACCTGCAAAAGAGATCATAATATCTTAACATGGAATAAATCATAGAAGTGAAAATGAGATCCCCATAATCATAACATAAAACTTGAAACTTGGTGGCATGCACACATAATCATGGAAAATCATTTCTTGTTAGTCATGACTCATTGCCAAGACTATCTTAGTGGACAAAGTCCCTTTCTGAACCGAGTTCACTCCTCGTTTCAGTCCTGTATCACTGAACCGAAATAACCTTCCGTTCCAGCCATGTCTATCTCATGAGATATAAAATCTTTACCCAATGCATTGAAGGGAGATATAGGTCCCACCCATCTCATCATGATACCATTCTTATGTGTGCCACAAAATCATAAATCATACATCATTTCATAACCCATGTAATAAAAAATGGGATTCTTAAACAACATGGCATCATAAAACCACTCATATAAGATAAAGGAATTCATAAACATAATTCCATCACAACATAGTCAAATCAATGTAAAAATATGGATAGAAACAGAACCCTTTATTATCTTAGATGGAAAATAATTTTGATAAAACACTTGAATTGAATTCTTGAGGAAAATATCCTTTCTTCTTCAAAATCAATTTCTTTTCAAAAAACATCATGAAATTTTAAAAGAAAGAGATTTTATTGAAAATAGTCATGAAATATTTTAGAGGAAGCTTCATGAAAATAAGGCTTTATAAAACAGTAGAAATCCGTTCATTCCGTATAAGTTAAAAAAAACATTCTTTGTACTTATGTCGAAAAAGTCAAAATGTACCTCGTACGAAAAACGACAAAAGATTCCTTTCATATCTTTTACTAAAAACTCACCAAAGGGTAGAATTGGATTTAAACAATTGTAGGTGGATGTAAATAACATTACATATTGAGGAAACATAGATGTGGATGATAAAATACACCCCAGTAAATACTTACAAATAAACAATCTCGGATAAAAATGAGATTGTTATATTTCCCTTACCTTAGGTCCGATTAGCTTTGTACGTGTCCGAAGCTCCTCTTCTTTGGAACGCCTCTTTGAATCCTCCACTTAAGGAACTAAGATTGGTCTTTGGAGAAGACCAGGACCTCTAGGATTATTCTAGGGAAGTGGAGAGGAGAAAATGGCAGGGGTTGGCCGAGCTTGAGTGCTCAAATTGGTGTGAGGAGGAGGGGGAGGAGGTGCCCTTTTATAAGGGAGGAGAGGGACACCTTAGGAATATCTCAAAATATTATTTTATATTAAAGTCAAAATCGGTTTATAATGGTTCCAAAGGGTCTTATTTCGAAGATAAAGTGGGGAAGGGTCGAAATCCTATCAACCAATAGGATTTAGACAAGTTTAGGTTATTATTTTAACCTTATCAATTAGATTTAACTCTAAGTTAAATAATTTAACTTTTACCGTGTCTTTTTGTTTTCTTTCACTATATGGTTAATACACTTACTATAACATGCCAAAAGAACCCCAAATTGTTTATTATTAATATATATATCCTTATCTAAGTCATTTGGCCGAACCTTAGATTTTTAGGAATAAAATAACAATTAATAATATAATATTTGATTTAAAAACTATTTTGTGTCAATTTTGACACTATTTGATATATGATTTTTGTGAAAGTTATAACAGAATTATATGTTCGAACCAAGTTGATTAAATCAACAATAATATATCATAGTAACCTAGAAAATTAGTGTAATTCATAAAAAGTCTCAAATTACATTTATTTTGGTATTTATATTATCAATTTTGTCAATATTTTATTAATAAGATAATTACTACATCATCTTTGTGTCATAAATAAATTAAATTATTTGATGTCTAAAAATTACAAATAAAATACCATCATGTAGGAAATCTTTTTAGCTTTCTAATGAATATTTAAAATTGAATTTATCTTATGTATAACCCAATATTAAAAATTATTTACTTATTAAACTTTGATTTTAACTATTTTAACCCTTCTTTAAATAAATTAATAATAAATGTCCTAATCTAATCCAAGTGGGCCTAAATGGTCATATTTTATTCCTAAGTTTGTTTTTGGTCGAATTACACTTGTCCAATAGAATTAGGACATGTGTTAGGGTAATATTAATATCATATTTACCCTTAGTTACCCTATTTACTATTAACCGCGGTAAAAATAGTAAAAAGTTACTATTCACCAAAAAATTATTTTCATCTCATTGAACCACATTTTAGTCCATGATATTAACCGTGTCTCTCGGATTTTTGAAATTCCATTCACAGAAGCGGTAAAATTAAGTTTTATGCAAAATTCAGTTTTTAACCTACCACTTAGTGGTTTCACTATTCATCAAAAATTGAAAGTTTTCAGAAAAATACCAAAATTTCACCCTAGGCTAATTTCGATATTCTGAGTCCAAAAATGAAGTCCATTTTGAAAAATAAAATTTATAAAATTTCAAAAAGTGGTTATTACTATTCATAACGGCTAGTTTTAATAGCATATTGTTGTTTAGTGAAACTCGGTATTGCGTACGACGCAAGCTATCGAGGAAGGTCGCGATTGCGTGTAAAGCAAGCCAAGCAAGTGTTGTGTAGAAAAATATTCCTTTGATGATTTATATAACATAAAAGTCTCGGGTGTTACAGTTTCCCAATATTCTTCATGAGTTTTTAGTCAATTAATTTCTTTTAAAGATAGTTTTATTCAATTTCACGGACTAGTAGAAAATCAAGCATTACTATATGGTTATTTTCAATTGAATACTACCAAAAATAAATAATAGAAAATAAGTTAATTTTTGAGAGAAACATTATTTTATGGGTAATTTTCTTTATAATTTTATTTTTTGAAGATTTTGGGTACCATCATTATTAGAGAGATCAAAAATATTATTTACAATGGACTATATAGTCAGTCACAAAAGGTTATTATTGAAAGGACAAATAACAAGAGATATTTGTCATTATTATCTCATCATTAAAAATATTAATAAAAAATAACTGAACAATTCCACTCCTTAATTTTTTCCTTACCCCCATTACACATCCTCCCCCTCATCCGCACAACTCAGCACCACTCTGTCTTCCTCCATCACACCTTCTTTTTTGTTGATTAAGGTTCTAGTCCCCCATCTACAAACTCATCTTATCTCCTCCTTCCTTTTTATTGTCATTCCCCCTTCCCTCCCATTATAATTAGATTAGTAAAACCCTAGGTCAAAATATTTATCCATTATTTATGGGGTTTTTGGTATTTAGGGTTTTTGTAGGTTTATTCTTCCCAATTTGGGACTCTTCCGTCAAAGATGACATGTTTTTTCTTTGTATACATTTATTGTAATTGATATCAAGTATTTTATACAATGTTAAAACTATATATTTTCACGAAATTTGTTTTTATATTTTATTTTATTATAAATTGTTTTATATTTTCAATAAAAATGTGGTTTGTAAATTGTTTGGAAGGGTATTTTCCATGTTTTTATTGATTTCATTAGATTTAAATGATTGTTTGGATTTTGTTTTAAAAATACATTTTAGCATAAAGTAAATGTTTTCACTGAGCCTCATATTATTATTGAATATTTGATATTGGGAATATTTTGAGTTGTGAATTCTTATAGATTTTTGATTATATCATTCAAATTTGGTTACTTATTATTGTGTTTGGGAAGGTGAGAAAAAATGTTAAGGTCATATGAGAAAAGTGGGGCTCCTTACTAGACATTAAAAGCCATATGTCATTAAACATGATGATTGATTGATATATTTACTTCTTTGATTTTTTATGTATGAATAAATACAAATCGTGATATATATGTAATGTTTGAATTTATTCAACATATTCATGTTTATTTATTGTAATAATTATTTGAATGTTACAAACTATTTTTCCAAAATAATAAATTATTATCCATATGATATTTGATCTTTTCCCATGTTTGAGAGTAGTTATCATGTATTTATAATATTGATCAAAATTTTAGTTATAATTAATAAATAATTAGTATTACATATTAAATATGATTTATATTTAATAATTTTATTTTAAGTACTTGAAATAATATATAAAATAATAATTATTATTAAAACTTAAATGAATTAGTAAAAATATAGAAATAATGAAAAACATAGCATTAATTATTCCCTTATGTTAGATAATTGATAAATAATTAGTCAATATTTGAAATAGTTAGCTAATATTAGAAAATGATGCAAATTTGAAATAAATTGTAAATAAATATAAGATATTAATAACTACAAAAAATAAGTAATATTTATTAAAAACATAATAATAATCAATTATTTAATATTATTTAATTATTAAATACAAAAAAAAATATTTTCACTATTTAGTAAAAAATTCGTTGAATTATGGAAAAACATAATAATATTAATAATTATTAAAAATTTAAAATAATCAGTTAAAAATAAGTAGTAATTAATAAAATCAGTAATAATAATTAAATAGTATGTGACAATTAATACATAATTAATCAATATTATTATTAATTTTAAAATGTTAGTAATAACTAGTAAATATTTGAAATAATTTTAATTATTATTTAATATTGATAATTTTTAATTAATTATAAAAATATATATGAAATACAAACAATTATTAAAAATTGTATATATTTATTAAAATTTCAGTTATAATTAGAAAATTATTAGTAATTTTTAATAAATAATTGTAAAAATTTTAAAAAAGTAATATTACTTTTAATAATGTTTTTTAGAACATTTATTTTTAAAAAAAATTATAAAAATTATTAATAATGCTTAATAATTAGTAAAAGGTTTGTACTTAATTTAAAAAATATTATTACTAGTCGTTATATTTTTAATAATTAATAAATAATTAGTCAATATTCATAAAAATTAGTAAATGAATATAATAATTAGTAAATAATAGTAATTATTTATAAATATTAGTATATTATTTTAATTTGTTTTCAATTGTAAAAATATATATTAAATACACAAAATAACTAAAAATTATAAATATTTAAAAAAAACCTTCATTTATAATTTTTAAATAATTATTATTATAAAAATTGATAAAAATGAATTTATATTATAAATAACTAGTAAAAAACTTAATTACTTGAAAAAACTATAAAAAAATAAAAATTATTAAAAACACAATAAAAAGAAATTATTTTAATATTTTAGAATATCTTTAATAAAGGTTAAATAATATGTAATATCCAAAGTTATAATTTAGTAATAATTTGAAATAAATAGTCAAAACGAGTAAAAACAATACTTATTTCTATAGTTATATTGTTAACAATGGACTTGAGTAGTATATAATAGGATCTGTTGCATGCTCATGGGTAGATAAATCATTACAAAAATTCCCATACATATAGTATAAATCAAGTCTACATCAAGGTTTTTTGTAACATTAATATTATTTGAAGCATTAAATTCAGTGTTTATTTTTCAAGAAACACTTAACTATCCGTGTATGGAATGTGAGCTCCATAAATTCAAAACATTTTATAATGTTGGGCTTAATTTACTTTGTTTTCATTTTAATATTGATTATTATTTTGGTATGAATATAGTGAAAGGAATTTAGTAGAAAATTTAAAAAAAAATTCTAGATCTATGATGCTAAAATTTTGTAAATGTGGTTGTTGGATCAATTTTTAGGAAACTAAAACTCAATTACATTCCAAATCCAAAATCAAAACCATATTAATTTTAAATTTTTTTGAAATCAATGAAGGAGGATTTATATCCTGGATGTAAGATCTGAAAAATTGAAGATGTTACAAAATTTAATTATATTAAATTATATTTTTGAGTATCAAATAGTATTCTTAATAAAATTTTATCTTTAGTTAATCATTTTTCCCTGGAGTAATTATATAAGTTTAAAGATTCTTTTAATGTAAGAAGTTTGTACATAATTTGGATCAATGTTATTAGATGATCTAAGGATGTTAAAATTATAGCATCTTATATTATGGTGATTATGAATTGTCAATTAATTTTCCAACATGTGCAGAATATATTTATAAATAGGTAAAAGAAGGTAAGTCTATATTTCCTTTGAATAGTGGTGGTATTTTCTAATTACACCTATTTTTGAGTGTCTATTTTGGTCTTCAAAAATAAATGCATTTATAGAATGGCATAAATAAAATATTTCAATCAATAAAAGATTAAAATATCTATGTCATGGTGATTCATGGAAACACTCTAACATTGTGCATCCTCGTTTTTCTTCAGAACCTTATAACAAACAATTTAGTAATTCTACTTATGGTTTTTTTAAATTTAGTTCTTATGAAAATCATTATTCTTAATGGTAAATTTTCATAACTCTATACAATTTTCACCCTTGGATTGTTTATCAATGAACTATGTATAAATTTGGTGTTATTAATTCCATGAAATTCATAAAAGAATATCAATTTTTATATGAAACATATAATTAATGAATTAATTTTATAATAGAATGATGGTGTAACTACATATGATATTGCTTTATATCATAATTTTACATTGAAGTTTTAATTAATTTGGAAAATTAGTGTCTTTATGACATAAGGTATGTCATCTAGATAGGGTACACATGGTCTAAACACTTTTTTATATTATGTATATGAGAATAAAATGTTCAAGATTTATAATGGAATAAAGAATAATAATTTTTAATATCACTAAATATTTATTCCTACATATTTCACCTTTCAAATGAGTAGAAATAAATTTATAAAAGCTATAATAAAAAAAGATGAAGCTATAGTAGTTCTCTTAGGCATTCAAGTTAAATATACCATCTCTTTATTACCTCTTACCGCTTTTGGAAAAAATATAAAAGAAAAAATATTATATTGTTTTCTAGAAAACATAATTCAATAAAGTAGATTGTTTTTAGGACATTACATATTGGTATGATTTATTAGTTCATTACATGTTAGAATTAATACATATTTGTAAGAACCTAGATCTTCTTCTCGGTAATATATCTTGATTTCAAGTGTTTTTGAGAAAAATGGGAGTTTTTTGAAATTTTAGAAGTAGAAATCATGTACTTGGGAGAACATGATGTGTACCAAGTTGCTACAAGAAGGTGTGTACTTTCCATATAACAGCTGAGACATGGTTGTCTGAGCTGACTTGGAGACCGCCTAATGTGGGTGCCGGTTGAGGCATGAACACAACATATTCGTTAATAGTACACACTATGTACTTTTCATTAAATTTGATTAAGTAGACAGGGGTCGCGTCTAATCCCTAGAAATGTCTTCTTCTAACCTCGTCTCATCCTGGAGTAGTCGAGAGCGATGATTCTTCTCCGAGATACTGATCCATCATCCATTCCCGGAAATGAACTCCGGAAGGTGCCTTCTAATCCCATCGATGAGTTCTTCCATTTTCATGAACCTCTCCTCCTGATTTCTACTATTTCTCGAGTTATTCGAGGTTGAACGTTTTTTATTGTTTTATTTGTTTTCGTTGTTCTAGACCGATTCAAGGGCTACCGTTCGATACTATTCTTCGTAAAATTTTAAGGTTGGTGGTTTTTTTCCTTTCATTGTTTTTCTTTGAGTTTTATATTCCAATGTTATGATTACCCATGTTTCTGGTATTTCAGGTTAAGTAACTCGAACCCTGATTTACGTAACTTATATTGTTTGTTGGATTTAAGGATTGTTGATGTGATATTATGTGAAATTTCATTTTTAATGAACACTATATTGGTTCATTTCATTATTTTAATGTTTAGGGTCGTTTGATCTAGCTTACCAATGTGGCAGACCCTGTTTCCATGCCTTGCTTGATAGGATGTAACTATTTTACTTTTTATTCTTCTTTGCATGCTTCTAATATGCCTTAGAATTGTTTATTTATGTAGTAGTTGAGATTAATTTAGGATGCTTGATGTTGTTTACAAAATATTGAATTTCATACGGTTGTGAAAACCTGGTTTACTTAGACCACAGGAAGAATTTTCGTTGAGTACTTCCCCAAAGTGTCTGTTATATTTCACTCTGCGTGACCACAGGGGGGATTGATAGCGAGTGCACCCTCAAAGTGTCTATAGTTTACATTTTGATACCACATGGGGAAATTTTCGTTTAGTTATTCCCATAGAGTCTATAGTCATTCAGGAAAGACCATGGGGAAATTGATATCGTGTGCTTCCTCATAGTGTCACTGCCTTTTTACTATATTACATGGCTTGAGGTTTTAGAATGTAAGAGCTACTAGAAGGGTTAACTTAAATATTTAATTTTTGTGATGTATCTTCCAAGCCAAAGCACAAGCTTGTATTCGGTCATGTTATGTATTCTTTTAAGATACCTATTAGGATACATTATTAAATGATAAATATTAAATGTTAATTAATGTAATTGGAAACTATAGGATTTGGTTCTTTTTGTGAACTACTAGTTTGTTTGCTTCACTTCCATTATTACCTACTATATATAATCACTAATAGTTAGGCACAAATCTGTTGTGGTTGCCTACTGGGATTCATCTCACACACTATTTGGGTCATGTTTTAGGACTCAAACAAATTATATGGATATAGGTGTAGGTAAGGGAAATACCCCTTCTTCCTTAGGTACTTGATGGTTATGGAGATGGATAACATGGGACCAAGCTGAGGGTTGCGATGCTGTGGAATTTATTTTATTTTGTACTTTGATTTAGTAATGTATTTCCAGTATTGTGATTGTTTTGTTTCTTTCTTAGAAATATGTGACATGAATCATTTATATATGTTCTCTAGTTTTTTATTTACTTTAGTATTCTGTTGTTTACTTGTTGTATGGAATTATTGTTTCTATTACTATCTATAATTTTTTATTCCATTGTGCACACTCGACCAATGGGGGAATAGTTTCCCCACTATGACACCTAACGCCCTTAGCACTAGTAGATAGCTTGTGGCATTCGGCGAAATTCAATTGTGGTCATGTGACCAACCGGGTATGGGTAACCTTTTGAAGCCATCTTGAACCGGGACATTACAAATTGGTATCAGAGAATGGTTATTTTCTTCTTTGTCTTACTGTTTGGATCCAATATACTGGTATAAGAAAGAATATATAGTTCGTAATAAGCTGTGCATGGGAGTATCTCACCCATGTATAGGAAAAATCCATGTTACCTCAAATATTTCAATTTTTAAGGTTTTTAATTATTAAATTTGGTTTCATTTCACTATTGGGTGACTCAAATGTATAGTGTTGTAATCATGGATGTTATTAAGGTTCTATTTTGGTTTCAACTAGATGACATGAGGGTATTCCATCCAATACATCATATAGTAACTTGATAGGGATCACACACCATGCATTCTTGTCATTCCATTTTGGTTGAATTATAGATTGGATGTTGTTGTGATAAATGTTATTCTAGATATTCAATCTATTGTGATAAATTCCTTGATCAAGTTTCTGCTATTTTGGTAGAGTAGGAAAAATTTAAGGTTACATTTGAATGGATGCCAAACTTTGGTTCCTAAGGTCTAATGGGCCCTCATAGATCTGAATTTGGTGGATAATATTGAAATTTAATTGAAATATGATATGATATGATATGAATATGATGCCAAGAATTGATTCTTGGGGAGTATGGCCCCCCATAGATCATAAGTTGGCACATGAATGCTTGTTAAAGTGTTTCTATTGGGTCCTAGTGTAGTTTTTTATGCCTACTATATATAAAAACCGATAATACATGGCGTGTATTGATGTTGACCCACCATGTATCCTTATATTTAGGAAGAAAATGTTATTCATAAGTACATCATGTGTAATATATGTACATTCCTTTTAGTCCTTATCTGTGTTACTTACTGGGTGAGCAAATACATGGGGTTGGGAAATTTTGGGAGACACATATTGTCTACTTGGAGTACTCATTGTGTTACAAGATTTTTTTATTGAGTCGTGTGATGAATGACATAGGTGGATGAAACATAGGTTGTACACACCATGTTCTGTTCTTCCACGCCGTGTAGAGTCAACTGTGTCTTCGACCATGGTACTAATGACACAGGGGGTTGGAACACAAGTGTAAAATGTCATGTTTATGGTAAACACGTTGTGTAAGGTAACCGAGGAAAGAAATATGTGGCTTAGACTTTAGAGGAACATATGAAGGATGGAAAATTCAAGTACATGTCATGTCATAAGAGGAACTCTACATGAGTAGGGTTGTTACAAGACTAGTTTTGGCAAAAGTACATGCCCATGATGAAACCTAAGGGAACTTGTCACGTGGAGGGTATACACACTGTATAACCCTATTTTGTGAAATATAAATGTTTCATTCCCATGTTACATTCTTGGAATTCTAAGTTGTAGTCCTTGATAATCTTGAGATGATGTGTGAACTTGACATCATAGAGTCACACCACCGAGATGTTCTCCGATTGTACGTCGGATATCAGGCAATGATCAGATAGCAGAAAAGGTAGATCAAGGACTATTAGATGATCCACCAATCATTCATGTCTTAGCACCAGCTTTTATACCAGACACATGTGTTGAGGCACAGTTCTATGATGTATTTATGAGGATGATGATGACCTTATACAGAACATTGCATCATGCCCTATCTATAGAAGTGTAAACCTAGGGTTTTCATCAGTAGCATCCTCCCACTTTATTAAGGGACAGAGTACCTCAGGTTATTGAGTCATGGTTAGAGTCCTTCTATTCCATATTTGAGCATCTCAAGATGCCTCTAGAGATGAGGGTCAATATTGATACTTACATGTTTCAGGATTCCACCAACAGATGGTGAGATGTGATATCACAGGTGGGACGCGAGTGGGTTATGGATTTGGATGACTTTTGTTGTACCTTATATGAATATTTGTACTCAGATACATTGAGGTCCCACCAAGCTTTAGTGTTCATGTTTTTAGAGTTGGGAAATCTCTCAGTCATGGATTATTCTTCTCTATTTACAAAATTGCAACACCTCACACAAATTGGGGGGGGGGTGATGAGTTATTTCTAGTGGGAAATTTGAGGATTGTCTCAAACATGATATTTGATCCTAGGTGAACATCATTAGGTTGACTTCCATATCTTCTATCGTCAACCAGGTGCTGATCACCCAGTGCAACCTGAGGGATTCAAGAGTTGTGGGCCTGGGAAGTTCAGAAACAAAATTTAGTAGCCTTCTGAATGATAGAAGGAAGTACCGTAGGGATTCTATGAGTGGAGATCTGAGGAGACATGATTTTCATTAAGGTAACCAGGTGGTGTGTTACCATTGTAGAAAGGGAGTACATAAGAAACCCTAGTGCCCAATATATGCAGTAGAGTTTAGATCTAGCGACAATATGGGACATCTTTAGAATTTATACAATTCCCTCCTTCCAGCATCTAGTGAAGGGTGATATGTTTTAACTCCTTTCACTAGATCAGGTCTACAAATTCCACATCATACTGGGGGATAGAGTTCATCAGTCTGTTTAGGCTGAGGTGGTGTTCATGGCCGGTGTGGCCAGACATAGGGATTTCAATAGATACAGTGTGGATCTGCTCAGGGATCTTAGATAGCTTCACAAGGCCGCAACGCGGGTCAAGATATTGTGCTGGAGTAGACCCAATAGGATAAAGATCCCAAACCCTCTATAGTTAGAGGTACTATTTTGGATGCATGAGTTTTAGATTCTGTTCTTTTCTATATCGGGGCTTCCCTTTGCTTTATATTTGTGCCTGTTGTGGATATCCTTGGGCTCTGTATCTTTAATTCTACTAATATCATGACATTGGGCACACTATTAGGGATTATAATAGCTAGTGTACTTCAATGCAAATAATTACCCCCTGAGGTTGGTGGGAGTCACTTTTTATTGGATCTTTATGTCGTAGAGATGATGGGTTATGATGTAATTCTTGAAATGGAATGGTTATTTTCCTTCCAGGTAGTTGTCGATTGATATCGCCATAGGGTGACATTCACCTCACCAGAGGGTGGATTGTTTATACATAAGGGTGAATGGGATGTCCAGGCGAGCTGATCCGGACCCGAGCATCAAGTGTTGAGAGGTTTACAACATTGTTTTCTATGTTGAATCTATATGACCAGGGTACTTTAGAAATGGAATTTCCACCAGTGGACAATCATTTTAGGGATGTATTTCTAGATAACTTTTTAGGTTTTCTTCTAGAGTGAGAGGTATATTTTTCTATTGAGCTTGTGCTTGGAGCAGCACTGGTGTCCATTCTTCCTTATAGGATAGATGCACCAGAGTTATATGGGCACAAGAAGCAGTTGGAGGAGTTACATGTAAATGGTTTCATCTGACCTAGTACTTCTCCTTGGGGGGTTCCCTTTTCCTATTTTTTAAGAAGGTAAATGGTACCCTTATACTTTTATGGGATTATCAGAAGGTGAACATATTGATTTTCAAGAACGGATATCCCTTAACGAGGGTTGATGATCTCTATGATCTACTTCGTGGAGACCGGGTGTTCATGAAGATTGATGCGAGATCTGGTTTTCCCCAGTTGTGCGTTAAACTATTAGATATAACTCTTACCAAATTTCAAGGTAGGTATATTCTATACATGTATGTAGTTATTCCATTCTTTCTCACAAACACGCCCACAATTTTCATGGAACTGATGAACTGAGTGTCCTATCCTTACATGGATTATTTTGTGGTTGTCTTCATAGATATTATATTGGTGTAATCTCATACTTGACATGTCCATTCCAACTATCTTGATATAATTTTCAGTACATTTAGGGAGAATCTGTTATATTCTATGATCTCAAAATGCTACTTTTGAATGGACCAAATTCACTTATTGGGCCATGTTGTCTCAGAGACAGGAGTATCAGTAGACCAAGAGAAAGTAAGACAAGTAGTTTCTTGGGATAATCTGAAGTACGTCTTTGAGTTATGGAGTTTTCTAGGGCGGGATAGTCAGTACAGACGTTTTATACATGACTTTTCACACTTAGCAATGCCACTGATGGGCCTGACCAATAAGGGAGGGAAATACTTGTGGAATTATTCCTATGATTAATACATTTCAGTGATGAAAAGGAGGTTTACCTCAGAACCGATACTAATCTTACCAGAGATAGAAAGTGTTATACCATTTACTATGAATGATCAGGTATCGGGTTAGGATCATTTTTTATAGAGGTTGAAGGAGTCAATGCATACAGTTCTTTGCAATTGTGACCACATGAGATGAATTACCCGATGCAAGATCACGTGTTAGCTGCAGTTGTGCATGCTCTACATTGTTGGGGACATTATCTTTTGGGATATCATTTTATGGTGTTCAATGACCACAGAAGTCTCTTGTATATATTTACTTAGCATGATCGGAATTTGAGACAGGGATGGTGAGTTGAGTACCTCCTTTCCTTTGACTTTGATCTTGTATATATTCCTGTAAAAGGAAACACAATGGCTGATGCATTTAGTAGGGGGACTCAGATACAGGTAGTTCACGAGTCCAACAGTGAGTGGTATCTTATGTCTCTATTATCTGAGAAGCATTTGGAGGTGCATAATAGAAAGATGTAAATGTAACATTCGTCTATAGCTATTACATTTAATCTACTAGATCGTGTGCAGAAGAGGCATTTATTAGAATCTAAAGTCTTAGTTCTATGGGAGAGTGTGTCAGGATAGGACACTAATCCTGTATAGACCATAGGAGTGGATGAGATCTTTCACTTTCATGGACATGTATGGGTGTCAATAGACAAATTCAAGGAGCTGATTTGGGATTTCCATTCCTCATTTTTTAGCAGTTCATCCAGGTTTCACCAAGATGTATCGATATTTACACTATCTCTATTGGTGTCCGGGTATAAAGAGGGATGTTTTTGGTTTCATTATGAGATGTTATACTTGATAATATGTTAAAGTGGAGTGTTATCGACCATCAGGGCTTCTACAGCAGTCACCCAATCCTGAGTAGAAGTGGAACGAATTCAAGATGCATTTTTTATGGGGTTACAGAGATCTCCTTTGGGAAATGATTTAGTCTGGGTTGTCATTGACATACTTACGAAGGATTTTCACTTTTTACTGATCAAGGAGAACTTCATTGTTGATGAGCTAGAAAGGTTGTACATCCAAGAGATAGAATGTTTTCGTGGAGTTCTATTCCCTATAATTTTAGATAAGGATGATCACATTGCTTCACGGTTCTGGAAAAGGGATATAGAAGGATTTTTCTAAATAGGTACTTGTGAGTACTACATACCACCCCTAGAGAGATGGTCAGTCCAAGCATACGATTTAGGTGATAGAGGACATGTTTCGAGAATGCATCCTAGATTTTGGTGGTTCTTGGGAGAAGCACATACCTCTAGTGGAGTTTTCCTACAATAATATATTTCATGAAACAATTCAAATGGAACCTTATGAGGCTTTGTATGGTAGGCCTTTTCGATCACCACTACTTTGGCTAGAGGCAAGAGAGGTGGCTTTGATGGGACCTCATCTTTGACAAGAGACCACTAAAAAGGCAGAGTATATTCAGAAGAGGATGGATACAACACAATCTCGATAGAAGTATTAGGATGATCGACAGAGATGACCAATGGAGTTCGAGGTCAGATATCAGTTTTTCTTAGGTGTCACATTGAGGATGGGACACAATAGGATTATGAGATAGGGAAATCCTTCACTTATATACGTTAGGACATTTGATGTTTTGGAGAGAGTTGGGCCCGTTTCCTATTAGTTGTAGTTACATCATAGGTACCAGTTTATTCACGACATCATCAATGTTTCTCAACAACGGTGCTACTTCTAAGACCCATCTCATGGTTTTCAACCTGAGGTGGTTGGGTTGGAGGTGGAGGAATAATTTGAGGAGCATCCTATCTGGATTGTGGATCACTGTACAAGGCTTCTCGGTGGATGATTTGTTCCTCTAGTATGGGTGTGATGGTAGCACATGTGAGTATAGGATGAGACATGTGAGAGGGAGACCTATGTGTGATCATAGTGGTCGGAGTTGTTCGAGGATTCTTCTTCACCACATTTTTCGGGAAATTTGGGGATGAGTTTATTTAGGGGGGGGGATTTTGTAAGAATAAAAATCTTCTTTTCAGGTATAGATCTTGATTTTCGATGTTTCTAAAAAAAATGGGAGTTTTGGGAAATATATAAGTACAAGGCGTGTACTTTGGAGTACATGTTGTGTACCTGGTTTTCACAGGTAGTCGGGTACTTATCGTGTAATGTTTGAGACATGGTTGTGTGAGGTGACCTAGAGACCGCCTAAAGAGGGGGTTGGTTGCGGCATGTATAGGGCATGTTTATTAATAGTTCACTTTTGAAATTGTTGTTTCATTTGATTAAACAGACAGGGGTCACGTCTAATCCCTAGAAACATATTCATCTAACCTTATCTTGACCTATAGTAGTCGAGTGCAATGATTCTTCTAAAATCCATTGATCCATCATATGTTCACCAAATTGAACTCTATCGGGTGCATTGGGATCCCACCAGTGAGTTCTTCCTTCATCTAGATCCTCTCCTCTTGATTTCTCCTCTTTCTCATGTTATTTGAGGTTGAATGTTTTTGAAGATTTTGTATATATACAACATTCTAGGCCGATTCAAGTTTCGAAATTTGAGATTGTTCTTCATACAATGTTGATATAGGTTGTTTGTTTCCTTTTCATGGTTTTATTTGAGTTTTATATGCCAATGTACCGATTACCCATGTTTCCAGTATTTTGGGTTAAGGAAATTAAACCCAGCATTGATTACTATATATTTATTGTTGGATTTAGGGTTTAATGTGATATATTGTGAAATATCATGTTTAATGATCACCCCATGGGTACATTTCCTTTCTTGATTGTTTAGGTCCATTTAGCCTAGGATTCCTATGAGGCTGACCTTATTTCCCTTCCATACTTGATTAGATGGAACTTTTTGACATATGCTGCTTTTTTAAATTCATGTGATATGCATTGTAATTGTTTATCCACGTATGAGATGATATTACGTTGGGCTGGTTGATATAATATATGCATGATGTAATTACATAGGGTTTTGATAACATGGTGTAGTTAGACCATAGGGGGAATTGACATTGAGTGCTTCCCCAGGTGACTATTATATTTCATGCTCTGAAACCATTGGGGTATTGATAGTGAGTGCTTCATCAGAGTCTCTATTGCCTATGTTATGGGACCACGGGGAGAATTAACATTGAGAGATTCCCCAGAGAGTCTAAAGTTATTCATGAAAGACCATAGGTGGAATGGATAGTGAGTGCATCTTCAGAGTAACTTTACCTTCTTATTATTTTACATGGCCAGAGGGGATAGCCTGTGTGAGCGACCTAGAGGGTTAACTTAAATATGGAATGTTTGTGACATGTCTACCAAGCCAAATCACTATCTTGGATTTGATCTTGTTTGGTATCTTTAAGAGATACCTATTTTGATACATGATTAAATGATATATATTAAATTCCAACCAATGAAAATGGAAACTGTTGGATTTGGTTTATTTCATGTACTCCTAGTTTCTTTGTTGCATTTCCATTATTACCTACTATATATACTCACTGACAGTTAGGCATAGATCTTGTGGTGGTTTCCTAATGGGATTCGTCTTACACCCTATTTTTGGCATTCTTTTGGACCGAAATAAATTATATAGTTGCAGGTGTATATAAGGGAAAGGACCCTTCTTCCTCAGGTACATGATTGATGTGGAGATGGAGATCATGGGACCAAGCTGAGGCTTGCGATGATGCTGGAGTCTATTTGTTTATTTTTTTACATCAGTTTAGTATTTAATTTACATCATTGTAATTTTTTGCGATTCTTTCTTAGACATATATGACATGCTTCATTTTTATTTGTGCTCCAGTTGTTTATTTACTTTGGCCTTCCAATGTTTACTTCTTGTATAGATTTATTACTTCTGCTACTATTTATTGATTGTTATTATGATGTGCATACTCTACCAATGAGGGCATAGTTTCTCCAATATCACACCCAAGGTCCTCTTTTCTGGTCAACATCCTATGGTGTTTTGGAAAATTCACTTGAGGCCATGTGGCCAACTGGGTATGGGGAATCATTGGGTGGAACCCGGAACCGAGACGTTACAATATTGAGAATATTTTTTTATAATCTATTTTATATCCTATTGGGCACACCATGTAAGATCAAATTTAATAGAATGACATGGTTATATCCTGACCAAATTTGAAGGAATAAAAAACACTTATTCATTGAAAATGAATGATCATAGAATTTAATGAATTTTAAAGCAAGTTTATGCAATTTGTAAATAAATTTATTAATTATTCCATCACTAGATTCTATATTTGAGGTGAAATGATGGATTCAATCCAAATGTTTTTCATTAAATCAATAATGGATATACTATGGGGTTAAAAAACTAGGACCTTCATTTCATAATGTAATGACTACTACCTATTGGTCTTAAAGGGTTGTTAAATTTTTCAATATGGGGTGTTTCTTCCAAAATATCCTATTTCTCATGAGATATTTGTGTTTAAACCTTATACTATGATACATTAAGTATGATGAAAGATATGTCGTTTTAATTTTATGTAAATTGGAGAAAATATTCCCACCGACCTTCTTTTACTCAATGGAAAATTTAATATTACATTTTCCTTATGAGGCTAAATGTGAAGGGCCAGTAAAATTATAATGGACGTACCCATTTGAGATATGTGTGAAATAATTATAGAATAAATTAAATGAAAATCATCAATTTAAGGTTCAATTTTAGAAGTGTACTTATGAGAATAAATATCAAATTTATGCTTCAATTATTTTCAATTTTAATATCATTCAAAACATAATTGAATGGGTAACAATGATGAAAATATTAATGATGTCAAAACCTATAAATTGTTATTCTTTAATCATCATATTCTTGGTTTTAGTGGTTATTATGAATGATGAATTTTATATAAATAACTTTATAAAGTTCGTACATATTTTTATACTCAGTTGTGATGAAATGACACGATGTTTACTGTATGTTCTAATAATTATTTTTATTTTTATTTTTTATGAGTTAATTTTTATTTTAATAGACTATTTCATGACTATATCAAAAAATATTTCAAAATTAGCCCTATTTATCTTGAATAACATTGATAATACAATTTTTCATAATGGTTTCAAATAATTATATGTTATATTGCTCAAAGTGAAGCGTTAAACAAATTTTGTTATGATATCCATTAATAAAAAAATTTATTTTCTGTCGGAAACAAAACATGAATATAAAATTGATAGTCAAATATGTGTTCTAAAATTCCCTTTATATAAATTATAAAAAAAATTCAACGGGTACGTATTTAATGGTTTTTGATTTTGTACATACATGTATAGAGAATCAATGAAATCAATGAATAATGATGTTTTCTTTAAATATATCAACGTAAAAAAAGTTATGTTGTCTTTTACAGTATGATGAATGGAATAATTGAGTTATGTAATATAGAAATAAATTATGTTAAATGTTTAAATGTGATCCGTATTATATTGATTGATCATTATATGTTCATCCATGACATAGAGTTTTTAAAATTAAATATAAAATTTTTATTTCCATAAATGAACCTTTTTTGCTGGAACATCAAGAACATCAGGCTTATTATCAAAATTACTATGTTGTTTTTAGATATTTGAATGGATGGTGGAGTGTAATACAATTGAAATCTAAGGAAAATAAGTTTCTTGCAAATGAAAATGGTTATGTGTAAGTGAAACTAATTGAAAATTTTTAAAAAAACATCACATAATACATCTCATACTGGATGAGATATAAATATTAATAAAAAAACCCCTCAGTTGGAGGTCAATGATATTTACATTTTTTTGACATAATAAGGTATGATGAAATAGAATGTCTTATGATATTTGATGATGTTGAAGAGAAAAACGAAAACATTATCATCCATGAAGATGAGGATGATGATGATGAATGATATATTATATTTTATTAAGAGTTCTTTTTTATATTTTATATTTTTTTATTAATGATTATTAAACATAAGATTATTTGTTTGAAATCATTGGAGATAATCCTGATGGTTTACTCTGTTTCCTCATTGATTTTTATATTTATTATTTTTTATATTTGATATATATATCAATTATTTTTTACATGTTATATTATTATATTATACATGGTATTTATTAGTTTTTTATATTATATATCTATATTAAAAATTAATTAGAGGTAATATTATTATATTAGAGGATTTATTAATTATTATATTTTATATGTGTATTAAATATTAGTTACACGTAATATTAATATATTATACTACTTTTTAGTTTTTAATATTTCATATATATATTATCAATTATTGACATCTATGTTTATTTTTTTCAAATGTATAGAGATGGTCTCAGTGATCTATTTAGATCTATTACTTATTAAAGGCTTCCAAATAATGAGTTAGATGAACATTCATTGACACGAAGGATGCTACAACAACACCACCTATCAAGAGGGATGTGACCATTATAGATTGATGATTTTGGACCCTCTTCTAAGAAGAAATCCTTCTTTTGATTTTGACGTACTTTTGTGGAGGTTTTTTAATTGTTTGAGTTATTTATTTATATTATTTTCTTTATTGATTTGGTACTATTATTCCATGTTTTTTTATTTTCACAGATAACTATTGTTCTTAATGGTGAAATTATATTATATTATATTTCTTTACCATGTATTTCATGGGATAAATCTCCCATTATTTTTTGACATTAGATGTTCATCCACTGGACTATACATTAATGAATAATATATTTTATTTTAAATGTATTTTGTTAGTATATTGTTTTTTTAATTGTCTTGAAAATATTATAATATTTGATCAATGAACGCATGATATAACCTATCTGTGAGTTATGATATATTTTAATACAAGAAATATTTTGTAATTTTTTAGACAACCTAAGAAAGAGAGCCATGGATAGTGATTTTGTTACTATTTTTGAACATTCTTTAGTACCTAATCTACCCGAATTTATACCATCCTAGTTATGGGAGTAATTGTACTCATAATGGATATGAGGTAATTTTTTAAGGAGGTCATCATCTAGTCGTCCAAACTGGGGGAGGGAGGAAATCAAACAATGATATGGGAGTCTTACATTTGTTATACATCGATGAAATATAGTAAGTAATATAAGTTATTAATTACTATATAATTTAAATGTAAATTTTTTATTATATTTCAAATGCCAATACCAGCCCCGTTATTTTGAAGTTTGATGTTTATAAGAATATATACAGAGATCCTAGTATAGTACAACTTGTTGTTGATACACAACATTTGATTGTTGTTAGTATTTTTTTATATCTTACTTATATTAATTTTATTATTATTTTAATTAAAATTATATTTGAAGGAATCATATTAGATTAAGACTTATCATTAAGGATATATTCAAGCCTACACCAAAGTATATGTCATGTGTGATTCCGGGTTTTATAAGGGGGATTGGTTTTTGGTGACTATGCATGGGGTCGAGAAAGTCTGAGTGACAGGTATTGGTTCATGATTGACACATAATAGTTATTATGGTACTTATGTGAGGTCATAGCTCAGTTCAATGAGAGATTGTAAAAATTATTCATCATCTAATGCATACTATTAAGAGATATTGTGATATCAAGAAGATATTACACAATGCATAGAGAGAGAGCAAGAGGAGAAGTGTGAGCATTGTGGTCCGAGAGATGAATAGATATTGGAGTATATGTGATGGCTTGTATGTGGTGTAGGTATAGAGTCACCCTTGAGCCTTTTGGTGATCATCCACCCTCTAATATCAGATAATCATCAATTTCTCTTTGATTATCATTTCTATTGGTTTGAAAAACATATTAGTTGTTAAATGGTGTAATTATGTTACGCATGTTTTTTATTATTTTTAATTTTTTTCTATTTTTTGTATTTTTTTATTATTTTATCATTCAATTAATTGTAATGGATTATAAATCTACCAAAATTATTATTTTTTAAAATATTAAAACATATTAGTGATGATAATATCTATCTGTTATGAATAATATTTTCTTATGATTGGCTATCACTAATACTCACGTTTGAGACATTACTTTTTATGATTATATTTCCATGCTGGGAATCCATCACAAAATTACCAAGAGATAAAACTAATAATAAAATTCTGTCATTGTCAAGTACTAGTGATTTTGGTTAATGAATAGTGGATAAGTCGATACTTTACCATGAATTCTCCATGAAAGTGGATGATGGTTATGTCAAGGAGGTGGGATGCCACTCTACATTATCATCCATCATATCATAGGTTCGTTTTCTTGTTTTAATATTTATTATCCTATCATTGATCATACACTTCATCCAGATGATGATGCCTGTGAGAACTGATAATCTAGCATAATGGTTCGGGAAATAATAAGTGATATATGTTTGTCACACCACATATGACGATCACACACCTATTTGTATTGAATAAAGAGTAGTAATTGATGTAATGATATATAATTAAAATAATTTTATGTAATTGAGATATAACTAAATGTTTCTATTTATTGAATTTAAAATACAGTCTCTTAGGTCTGGGTGTTTATTTTCATTTAATTTTTTCCTTTCATTTTCATTAATTTTTTTAAACAAAAAAATTCATTTCTCAATGTTTTAAATTTATTTGTTAAATGAATGACAGGAAATGATATTACTAAACATGAA
This sequence comes from Viscum album, assembly GCA_963277665.1. NCBI lineage: Eukaryota > Viridiplantae > Streptophyta > Magnoliopsida > Santalales > Viscaceae > Viscum > Viscum album. Next base: position 336,694,811 of record OY728139.1, on the reverse strand, counting down.
AAACTATATTTTAAAAACTATTTTTTTTTTAATTAGTGATATATCTTATGGTCGAAAACTATGGTTCATATTTTGAGAACTTAAAATTCTATTATTGTAATCATCAAAACAATGTTCACTTATCAAATTTGTTTCATTATTATTGAGAATAAAATGGTAATTTCATACTTAAAACCACATTTATAATTTATCCCCATTATGTTTTTCATTCATTATCCTTATTTTTCGGCACCCTGAGATGTTAAAATAACACTATGTTTGATAATATACACGATATGCAACACTGAGCCTAAATGAAACCTAAAATATTATTATTTAAATATGAAAATTATAACCTATTTTTTGAATTGTAATTGTTGATTAGTATTAACCAAATTATTAAATATATATATATATACATGACCTACTGAAATACAAAAACATTGATAAATGTTTAGGAAATATATACTCAATTTTCAGTAAAATTATTTTATGCCTCATAAATATGTTTTCTTTGAGAATTATTTATACATATTTTTATAAGAATATATTTTAATTAATTTTTAGAACATGAATAAATTATATTTTATTAAAATTGTATCATTTTAAAAAACAAATTTTTAAAATTATACATTGGTAAATTTTCTGAGTTTTTAGAAAATACTGATTTTCCAGTGAATAGTTAACAATAATTTTTTTTTGAAATATACATTTTTTGATCTAGAATATTAAAATAATATTTTCTTAAAAAAATAATTTGCAAAAACATTATTTATATTATATTATCAATAATACAATTAATTTCAATATAATCAATTTTATGATTGAATTTGGAATATATAAATTTTTGTGAAAAATTGTTTATCATTTTGTTCTGTTTTCTGATTTGAAATTATTCAATGCAACATAAGGATATTTAATATTTAAAATTTATTTATATATTTTTAATTATTGGGTAAATTTTCAAAAAAAATCATTTTATTTTTAGTTATTATGAATTCCAACAATAATAAATAATTTTCACTAGGGTTAGAGTAAATCAGAAAATTAAAGTTAAACAATATTGGATAAGAAATATAAAATCACCATAAAATTTAAATTAATTTAATTTTATGAACCCATTTCATCAATAATCATCCAATTATCGAATATATGATATTTTTTACATTTTATGTGATTTTTACCTATATATTGTTTTATTTAAGGAACAGTAAAGAATTTCACCCTCTTTATTTTATTATCTTTAATTTATTTACATATGAAAAAACAAAGGATATGTATATTTAAACATATTTATTTGAAAGAAAAATTATATTTTTATCGTGCTAATTTATTTACAATTTTTAAGGATAAAAATTTACCGTAAATGCTTAGGCAACCCAGCAAAGTATTTATTTAATTAATAAAATAATAAAATAAATGAATTAAAAATATTAAAAGTTATATAATTTTAATAAATTAATGATTCCTATTAATTTTTAAGATCTATACAACTTATTAGTGGTTTTTTATTCTATATTCTAATTCCTTATTTTTCTTGATGTGTTTAAAATCAAATGAAATGAATAGTGTTGAAAATGACTAAAATGATATTTTATAATACATAATACTTTTTTAAATGATTTAGAATCCATAAAAATATTATATTATGAAAAATAAATTTTATATGTTTTAAATAACCAATCATGGTCCATTTTTTGGTTCGTTTTTATCATTTCTTACCATTATTTATCCATAAAGTGTAGAAAACCACAATATTATGGCAGTTGTCAAAAGGGATAATGGGGGGTTAAAATAAAAAGAAAACGGTTAAAAAAATAAACATCTTAACATTTTAATTTATGAGAGGATTTTGAATCAGAATCATCTTATTTTAGAATTATATAAATTTCTATCCATTTGAATTTGAAATATTATTAATATTAATTTAATACTTTGTGAAATTCAATGAATTCTCCTCCCCTCATTTATAAAAGGAAAGCCCTTCCCTCTTTTCATTAAGACACATTTAGCCATTTATATTGACCAAAACCTACCAAATTGTCTTTTAGAAATACTTATACACATTATATATGTGATTTTATTCCCAGAATATGAACCATAGGATCCTCATGTTGAGTTATAAGGGAGTTTTTTCAAAGAAGAGGTAATCACCTTAACTAGTGACATTCTTTTTTAATTCTTATTTTATCTCATCTTAATATATTTTATGTATTATATAATAATAAATTATGTTTCCAAAAAATATTTAAATTTTATTATGATTATGAATCCATCAGTATTCACCCTCATTCCCATCCAATAGAATGTAAAGGTATCACTCGTGTATATGTACAACTTACCATCTCCACCTTACAATACTATTAATTTATTATCGTCATCTATCGTGGATGGGTATTATAATGGGATTAACATTTATATATTATATTTATTAAATAATTATACTTCTTTAATTATAATACCATATATATATATATTCTTATCTTCCAATCCTTTGGAAAATGATAATGCAACCCATTCATACATGTAGACTACCACCTCTAACAATTAATGTGGTTCGTATTTCATTTAATTTTTATTTGGATTGTAATAATGAAAGATTTAAGGAATATATATTATATATATGATATAATAATTATTTTATGAAGGTGAATTATTATTTTCCTATCTTTTATTCCATCAATTGAAATGAAAATGCAACGTTCTGACGTTTGTATGGTCTATCATTTCCATGAATGGTTTAATTAATTTTTATATCTATAATAATTATGGATGACACTAAATATATAAATAATGAATATATATGAAATTTATATCATGATTAAAATTCTAAATATTATGAAACTATTATCAAATTAAAATGACCAAAATACCAAACAAAAACATACAAGAAAAATGATGCATTTATCACCCAAAAGATTTATTTTTATAAATAAGTGTCAATAAAGGAGTGTTAAAAGGGTATAAGTAAATAATATATTTTATTATATACATTAATATTGTTCTAGAATATATTTACAATTAATCTGTATTTATTATAGATTATGTTAATGAACTTTTGAAGAAAGTAAAACCCGGGGTAAGGGTTTTACATAACTAGATGTTTTTCCTTAGCTTATATTACCTATTCATTGTATTTGATATCCTAATATTATGTGTGTAATATACTAAGATTTTATTTTAGTTTTTTCCAATTCATTAAGGGTATTTACATTTTATACATATAATCACTTCAACATTATGATCATTGTATGGTTTTTTTGTCTCGAATTGTATTCTATTAGACATATGCTATATTATACACCAAAATTATTATATGAGGCATACCTACTAACACATTGATAAATTATATCATTAAAATATTTATATTATTAGTATTTAATGTTTAATTTTAATTTATTTATCTCATTGGATTAATGATGGAATTGTTCTCCAAGCGGTAAGGTTTTATTTTACAATCATATAATTATTATGGATTGTTTATGTTTGTGTCGCCACTATGGTAATCATTCTATATTTATTTACTAAAAAACATATGTTGTCTTCTCCTATGTTTATTATTATAAATTACATATTTTCTTTTGAATTACCTCCCTTTAATTTCCCATGATTGTAATATAATGATTTTGAAGAAAATTAACATTGTTTTTTACTCGGTTTGGAATCATTTTATTCTATATCCATTTTAAAAAAACTACTTCTATTTTTTACAACTATACTATGATTTTTAAAATTCATTTTCTCCTATGTTTGAATATTTTTCCAAACAATATCTAAAATAATATTCATGTGATTTCATGAATGAGGTTTTTTTGAATTTTCACCAAAAATGAGAAAGAAATATTTATTTTCACGTACTCAATTGGAACCAGATTTATGACCATAATGACTACTCATTTTTATAAATCATCCTTTATAATTTTCCATAATTCCTTTTTAATAAATTTTTTCATCATATTCTTGAATTTTTTGGTTATTAAAAAAGATTTGAAAAGTGGAAAGGGTATTATCTGCATGAATGTTTTAATGACAATTGTATGGTATTTTTATTAACCAATGAAAAAACACATATTTTAATAATAATCTAATAGGGATATGTTTTAATGATAAAATCGTAATTATTTCTCCATATTGTTTATAATAAATTTTATTAGGGATGTACTACTTTGACTACATTCGCAATATTAATCTAGTTTTATTGATTATTTTTATTAATAGGTTTATTTATTTTCATTTAATAAGATAGTTTTTTTATCATAAATGTTTACGTTGATTATGATTTACCCCATTCATATAAGGAATTAATTTGGCTTAATATGTTACAAGCAAGGCCTTACATAGCCTCTTGATGCATCGATAGTTCTCACGAGACAAATAGATTGTGTATTTTGTGTACGCCTGAGCCATATATATAATATTTCCTAGAATGGGGCCTTCACAGTATTTTTATGATATCCAGAATTATACATTCCATAATTATGAGATTAGTTATTATTTTCCTTTTTATGATTTGATTTTATATGATATCCATGTTTATGTTTCAAGATCATATCATTATTTATATAAAATTATTTGTTCATCATTTATTCTATCCATATTATTTTCAATGCTCATTTTATTGATTAAATGGAATTTTTTTTCAGATATTCACTATTCCATATTGATTATGCCCTATTTATATATAATTTTATTCATGGTATACATAACATTACTAATTATATGATCTCAATAAAAATCTTAAAGACTGGGGATCTTTTTTGTTGTTGTTTTGGAGGATTAGAAAAAATCATACTATATATAATATTATTATACCAATTTTCCTTAAAAACAATCTTTATTTTCGAGAGATACTTCCCTAAATGCAACTAAAGACATATGAAACTTATATTATTCTTATGAAATATAAATTTGAACATAGGGGGAATATAAATTTTAAAAAAAATGGTTTTTTGAAAAAAATAGAAAATTATTTGAATAATTTTATAATTTATTCAAAAATATTTAAATTTATATCAAATGTAAAACATTTTATATAGTTTTCTAAAAATATTAATATACGGTTTTAAAAAGAAAATAATTTTCGGAAATACTATTAGAAAACATTATAAATATATATAACATTGAAAAACTATATCATTCAAAAATATAAAAAACATAAAAATATATTTGAATTTATCTTTGATAACAATAAAACATTTCAATTAATGTAAAATTTTTCTTATGATATATAATGAAACTTATAAAACATTATAGAATCTTGAGGCCACAAGAAGTATCACATTTAAGAAAATTACCCCTTCAATTTAAGGGTTTAATCCGCATTAGCCCAATAACCAATTTGATTCATATGTGTACAATTCTAAATAAAACATTTTTCAAGTCATTCCTTTATTATTATAGTTCTATTTAAAAATACCATTCAAAAATATCTTGTGGAATTAATTTTCAAAATGACTATTAAGAAACGTTATCACAAGTTTCCTTAATCATTATGCATACTTTTTAATGAAATCCATAAATTAAGAGAAAACATTCATAAAAACATCTTAAAAAATTAAACAAAAAAATTATTTTATAAACATGTATTGATGTTTGTGAAAACCTTAGTGTATGAACACTTCTATAATATAGAATTAGATAACTCAACTTGTAATAGTACATGGGATAAATCATAAGATATAATAGGTTAAATTGGAACAAAAAGAAATAATTATTAATAACTAACCAAGTATATCCATGGGGAAATATACTGGAAATTTTAGTGATGATACTTTTAAAAGGAGGTAATAATGTAACACCCTGAGATTTTACGATATATTTTTAAATAAATTTAATCTCCTTGAAAGCTTGTAATTCACACAAACCTGGGTATAAGTGATCCAAAATATAGTGTATAATTATAAATTGTTTTTGAATTTGTGGGTATGAATGAAAATAACTAAATTATTAGAAAAAATTATTCATTGAATATAAACTGATTATAAATGGATATAAAACACTCTTTTCAAGGTTGAAGAGAGGTTCTAGAAAAACAATCACCGTACAATGTATAATTATCTTAATAAATTAAATTAATAATTATGACTAACTTATTTAAATGAAATTTATATATTAAATATTCTATAAAATGTTTTATCATTCGTATAATATTTTTCTAATCATGAGATATGATTAAATCTTGTTATTTACTTAAAATTTTATTTTTCTAAAAGAAGTTTTAATCTTTTTTGGGAATTAATATTAAAATTAATTTATAAAAAATATAGATATATAATATTATAAATTCATTCTATTTTTTGAATCATGATGTTCAAATTTTGTTAAGATTTAGCCTTTATTTTTTGGCACTATAAATCAAAAATGTGGAAAGATTTATCTCCTCGGTAACTGGTAAATCAGATTAAGCTAGGTTAAAACTAACTGATAAGGCCATACATTTTTTTATAAGTATTCTTATTAGATGATTTTAATTATAATATAATCAAGATAGGCTTTAATTTTAGTTTTCAAATGGAAAAATTTCCTTCAAATTGACTAGTATAATATTTAAATCAATGAATGTCATAAAGTGTTAGTCTCTTAGTTTTAAATATCTTTTATGTGTCCACATAGGGAAAAAAGAAAATTATGAAAAAATATAAATGTATATATTGAGAATAATAAAAATATTTTAATTATAGAGTTTTTTTAATTATTATCAATTATATAATTACCTCAAATTCTAATGCAACGCCAACACAATATTTGTGCAACGAATAGAAAAATATAATAAATAATTTTAAAAATAGTAAAAGTCATATGATTTGAATTATTTTTAGTGTTAAATTTAATTATTATATATATTTTAATGAAATATTATTCATGTGTTGAATTATTATATTCTCAATATAACTTTATATATATTTTTTATATCAAATTAAAATAATAGCGTCAAAATTAACATTAGTGAAATATTATCAATATAATATTTAATAAATTGTTTAAAAAATATTTAAGTCATTATATGTCATGACCCCCTCCCACCAAAGATTCCCCTCCTGAGCTGGAAATGGTGGAAGGGAGATAATGACCCCCGAGTCCCGCCTCCAGTAGGCCCCGGGGTGGCGACTAGCACCAAGGGTATGAGTTTTTCACCAATATGGGAGGCATTACACTTTTTATTATTTAGGATCGGGAAATAGGTCAAGTCAACCACCAAAAGGGAAAAGAAAAAGTGTATATAAATAAACCCAAACCAAGCCCACATGCATGTTTAAACAATTTTATAACAAGGTACAAGTACAAGAAAGCTCAAAAGTACAATACCCAAAGAAAAAATGAGAACAACAACTGCTACAAATCCAACTGCCTGACTAGTAGGGTCCCGCACAGCCCTGGTAGTGCTCCTGGAAACATGAAAGTAAACGTAGGATGAGCATACAAGTATAATCAGTAGGGAAACCTAATGCTCTTGTGCACAAGTGGGGAGACATCCTAATGTCCCATGAGAACAACAGAAGAAACCTAACAAAAAAATCTACCCACCCAACCTCACCAGCCACACTCACCAAAACACAGTCACAACAGGTAGTTGTAGTATAAGAAAAAGAGTATTGGGTACCCCGCACCATTTACCTTTAGTTAGCTGCTCTTCTTAATGAAGAATGTCTTGACACTACCACACTCTCCCTGCCCTCACACACCTTGGCCTCAATCGAAACCTACCCGAGGAGTCGTGGGTGTAAGGTCGACTCAAGCCATCATATCCTATAAGCCTGCCCGAAGAGTCTTGGGCTAAAACCAACCCAATCGAAACCTACCCGAAGAGTCTTGGGTGTATGTTCGCTTCAATCCATCACAGCCTATGGGAGAAGGAGCAGGAAGGAGCTAGTAACTAAGGGAAAAACACCCTCTCCCGTAAAATAGGAGTGTTCGGCACTAAGTGCTCAACATGGGTGGGGTGCGAAAAAACACAAAAGATACAGATATATATATATACCAAACACACAGCCCAACCTATGGCTTCTAAAAAGAGAAACTGATCATGTGCCTCTGCACTGCTACCATGAAGCATGCATACAACAAACAACCCCACCCCCATTAAGGTTTTCACATATCAACAGAAATTAGCTTATTTAGTTCCTTAACTACTGGGCGACTATCCACAAACAACCACTTCAATCGTTCGTAAAACATATCCCTTCCATCCAAAAAACAAGTTAGGGAAACATAAGAAACACAACAAACCCCTTCTTAAAAACCAAACAACCCATTAATTATTATTTCTGTTTCATTACCAAGACCCATCATTCATTAACTCTTCCATTTATTATTTAAACACAACCCATAACCCGTTCAAATTAAAACCCAACCCTGCAGCACCGCTTCCAACCGACATAACCACAACTGCACAGAAACCCGTTTATCATTATTATCCCTTTAATACCATTTATTATCTTTATTTAAAGGTTTAAACTATTCCTCATGAAAGGAAGATGATACCCACCCCTCATGATGCAAAAATTAGAGAGACGAAGGAAAGATCCCTACCTCAACCGGTTCTTGATCACAACGCTCCTCCGGATCAACTTTAGAAGACGTTCGTCGGCATCCCGGCAAAACCGCCTCTGGTGGAAAGGAAGAGATGAAGGAAAGACAACGGATCCAAGCTCGGAAGTTCTGCCTCGTCGTTACTATCCCGTGGCCGCTGAAGGATCGTAAATCGAAGCTCGGATGATAAAGTTATCGAAGAAAGAGCCTTCGAGTCTCTTAAGAGAGCTCTTCTCAGAGGAGAGGGGAGGAGAGGTGTGAGTTGAAAGGAGGAGGGGACCCCTCCTTTTATAGGCATGAAATGAAAAAGTACCCGGCGTTTACTTATGGTACACAGCGTGTACTTGGCCGTTTTCACACGGTCTCCACGCGGCCTCCAACACGGTTTCGCAGTCGTTGACTGGTCAACACATGGTTTGATGGTAACACATACGCGGGGAAGGACTACACGGCATGTAGATTGGACACACAGCGTGTACCCATTTATTTCACACAGCAAGGACACAGCTCCAACATGGCACACGACCGACGACTGGTCAACACACGGTAACCCGTACACGGGGAGGGACTACACGACGTGTAAAACTGGACACACAGTGTGTACCCATTTTCTTCACGCGGCAAAGACTGGGCCATCCACACATGGTATACCCAGAAGGAGGGTACACGACATGTACTCAAACTACACGGCGTGTAGTTTCAAAAATTTGGAAAGTGTGGTAAAAGTCCATTTTACACTCTAGAACACTTGTAGCTTTATTTTTGACAAAGAAATGGTCCAGAGAGGTCCGGGCCATTACATCAGATACCTCTTAAAACATTATCGTCCATGAGAATTCAAAAACCAAACTAGGGGAACCCAGTACTCCCTCGAAGCACAGATCAAGGTAAAAGAAATCCCTAGCTCCTCAAGCCACCCCTCTGTCTCCGTATCTGAAGTAATACTGTCGTACTTCTTGAGGTTCTACTGCTGTAAATAACGGAGTGTCTTCTGCCACTGGCTATCTTCCTCCTCTTGGTCAATCCTCAACTGATCGATCACCTGGATCTGCTGGGCCTCGTCCATTTGAGCCACCTAGGGATGACGTCCAGGTGTAATAGTTGTATGGTAAACAAGGATCCCCTAAGCCCAAAACACCCAAATCAAGTAAAAACACAATCATGGTGATGCATGTACCTTTCCTAGGGTGTCTACCCTGCAATCAACGTAGTCTCACTTGGTCGTTCGGTAGGCTTAGAGTCCTTGCATCGGATCACGGGGGGCCCTAAAATCCTGTGTCCTAGCCGGTCTTCCTTGGCCTATGTCACGTACCAAGATTAACTAACACTGTTGCCCTACCATACCATGAAATTTTCATTGTTCCTAACTCTAGACTCCATCCTATCTCTAAACCATCGCCTCATATACCATTCTATCATGACCCCCTCCCACTAAAGATGCCCCTCCTGAGCTGGAAATGGTGAAAGGGAGATAATGACCCCCGATTCCCACTTCCAGTCGGCCCCATGGTGGAAACTAGAACCAAGGGTATGAGTTTTTCACAAATAAGGGAGGCATTACCATTTTTATTATTTAGGATCGAGAAATAAGACAAGTCCACCACCAAAAAGGGAAAAGAACAGGTGTACATAAATAAACCCAAACCAAGACCACATGCATGTTTAAACAATTTTATAACAAGGTACAAGTACAAGAATGATCAAAAGTACAATACCCAAAGAAAACAAGAGAACAACAACTGCAAAAACTCCAACTGCCTGACTAGTAGGGTCCCGCACGGCCCTGGTAGTTCTCGTGGAAACCTGAAAGTAAATGTAGGGTGAGCATACAAATATACTTAGTAGGGAATCCTAATGCTCTCGTGCACATGTGGGGAGATATCTTAATGTCCCGTGAGAACAACAGAAGAAACCTAATAAGGAAATCTATCCACCCAACATCACCAGCCACACTCACCAAAACACAATCACAACAGGTAGTAGTAGTATAAGAACAAGAGTATTGGGTACCCCGCACCATTTCCCTTTAGTTAGCTGTTCTTCCAAACGATGAACGTCCAGACGCTGCCACACTCTCCCCGCCCGCACACACCTGGGCCTCACAACCTCATATCCCACCCGCACACACCTGGGCCTCAATCGAAACCTACCCGAGGAGTCTGGGGTGTAAGGTCGCCTCAAGATATCATAGCCTATAAGCCTACCCGAAGAGTCTTGGGCTAAAACCACCCCAATCGAAACCTACCTGAAGATTCATGGGTGTAAGGTCGCCTTAAGCCATCACAGCCTAGGGGAGAAGGACCAGACATGAGCTAGTAACTAAGGGAAAACACCATCTCCCATAAAATGGGAGTGTTCGGCACTATGTGCTCAACATGGGTGGGGTGAGATAAAACACAAAAGATACAGATATATATATATATATATATAACAAACACACACCCAACTTATGGCTTCTAAAAAGAGGAACTGAGCACGTTCCTCAGCACTGCTACAATAAAGCATGCATACAACAAACAACCTCAACCCCATTTAGGTTTTCACATATCAACGGAAATTAGCTTATTTAGTTCCTTAACTACTGGGAGACTATCCACAACTAACCACTTCAATCATTCGTAAAACATATCCCTGCCATCCACAAACAAAGTTAGGGAAACCCAAGAAGCACAATAAAACCCTTCTTAAAAACCAACCAACCCATTGATTATTATTTCTGTTTCATTACTAGGCCCCATCATTCATTTCCTCTTCCATTTATTATTTAAACACAATCCATAACCTGTTCACATTAAAACCCAACCCTGCAGCCCCACTGCCAACTACCATAACCACAACCGCACCGAAACCCGTTTATCATTATTATTCCATTAATACCATTTATTATCATTATTTAAAGGTTTCAACTGTTCCTCATGAAAACAAGAGGATAGCCACCCCACATGATGCACAAATTAGATAGATGAAGGTAATATCCCTACCTCAACAGGTTCTTGATCGCAACGCTCCTACGGATCAACAATAGAAGACGTTCTTCGGTGTCCTGGAAAAACCTCCTCGGGTGGAAAGGAAGAGCCAAATTCAAGGCAACGGATCTAAGCTCGAATGTTCCGCCTCGTTGTTACGATCCCGTGGCCGTTGACGAATCGTAAATCAGAGCTCAGAAGAAAAATTTATGGAAGAAAGAGACTTCAAGTCTCTTATGGGAGCTCTGATTAGAGGATAGGGGAGGAGGGGTGTGAGTTGAAAGGAGGAGGGGACCCCTCCTTTTATAGGCATGAAAAGAAAAAGTACACGGCGTGTACTTATGGTACACGGCATGTACTCGGCCATTTTCACACGGTCTCCACGCGGCCTCCAACACGGTTCCGCGACCGTTGACTGGTCAACACACAATTTGAAGGTAACACATATGCGGGGAAGGACTACACAGTGTGTATATTGGACACACGATGTGTACCCATTTATTGCACACGGCAAGGACACGGCTCCAATGCGGCACACGACTGACAACTGGTCAACACACGGTAACGCATACGCGGGAAGGGACTACACGGTGTGTAGTACTGGACACACGGTGTGTACCCATTTTCTTCACGCGGCAAAGACACGGCCATCCACATGGGGTATACCCGACAAGAGGGTACATGGAATGTACTCAAACTACACAGAGTTTAGTTTCAAAATTCTAGAAAGTGTGGGAAAAGTCCATTTTACCCTCCAGAACACTTGTAGCCGTCTTTTTGACAAAGGAATGGGCCGGAGAGGTCCGGGTCATTACATTATATAGGATAATGGGGATAATATGTGGTCAAATATTTCATACCTTACACATATATGAATCAATTTTCAATTTATATGTAATATTATTTCCCCTTGAGAGTAAAAAATGTGTTATAGTAGTTAAGTTTAAGGTCTGTGAACTAAAGGGTTAAACCCAAAGATAGGTTTTAAAATACCACCTAAACCTATCCAAATAATTAGTGTTGATTTTATTTCAACCACATATACCCTATATTTAAATATATGGACATTGGAACAACTTTTCTTGAGAATAACATAGTTATATATTAATCATTTTGATAATTTAAATTGTGTCCTTTCCCTCCCTTATTAAATGACGTCCCTACCTTAACCTATTTACACCACATTGAGGACCCTAGTTGGAAAAATATCTTCCCATTTATATTATTAAAATATTTATCAAATATTTTGTGGGGATTTTTCCTCATAATACCTACCCTATGTTCCTTAAGAATGAATCTAAAAGAGGTCTCCCTAAGAATTGGTAATTGTCTTACTCGAACTCTTTCAATTTGTTTCGTCTTATACCACCTCTAAATATGTTTTATTTATAATAAAATAATTAATACATTATGAATAAAAAATAAAATATTATTATTATTAAACCCACATTATCTTCCCTCTTTTCCATTAAATGAGAATTGAATTATCACTTGTGAGTACATATGACTTACCTTCTCCACGTAGAGATTGAATTAATTTTTGATCATCATATTTTTTGGGATGGGTATTATTATGATTTAATGTTATTATATTATATTTATAAAATAATGATTCTTCTATAATAATAATATCACATATAATTTCATTCCTTCCTATCCTTTGGAAAATGATAACATCAATCATGCTTACGTGTGATCTACTACCTCTATGAAGTGATGAGATTCATTTTTCATTTTCTTTACATGGATGGTAAAAATAATTGATTTTATAAAGAAATATGACATAAATTATACAATAATTTTTTTAGATGTGAATTATCAATTACCTTTATTTTGTTCTATTATTTATATAGTGGAAAGAATGTTTATTCATATGTACGTCTTACAGTCTCCATGAATGGTGAAATTTATTTTTATATCTCTATATTTTAAAAATTAATTAAAATAAATATATAATGAATATATATGATATTTATAAGTTTTTTATCATTATTGAGGTGATGGATCCATAATCAATTTACAATTACCCAAACGTCCAAACTAAAACAGTCCTGAAAAACAAAATAGTTATTACCTAAAACATTAATTTTCACAGAAAATTGATAATAAATTGGTGATACAGATTTATATCTAAATAATAAAATTTATAACATATATGAATCAAGTTATGAAATATATATAATAAATATATATTTATTCGACCTTAGGATCAAATATTTATAAAGGAAGTCAGACCTAAGGCAAGGGTTTCACATATCACATTTACATTTGTGAGACATATGTCATACTCCACAATGATTTTTTTTGTGGTGTATATACAAATATTAGATATGATATATCATTAATATTTTATATTAATTATAATTAATTTTTCATTCACTTTTATTATTTCATGATTATTATGGGTCAAATGTTACCAAAGCTAGAAGGGTTTATCTAACAATCTCTTCATTGTTCGGGAATGTTTATGTGTAAGTCAATATAGGGGGAATTATTTAATATTTGAAAATATCCACAATTTTCTTCCATCTCAATATTTTCATTAAAATAATATAAATAATATTTTTACTATTCAACAATCAATTATTTAAGACTTTTTTAATAATGTTTTACTTTTACAGAATGGTTTGAAAGGAATGTTACTTTCATATTCTAAAGAAGTTTCTTTTTGAATTTTCTTATAAAAGTGTGAATAAAATGTTTATTTATCTTATATTACATGACTAGAATTTATTAACATCATAACAACTCAAGGTATTTAATTTTTATTTACAAGATTAAAATTTTATTTGAGAATAATATGGTTCCCTAATTTTTTGGAATCTTTTCATTTTCAAAAGTGATTTTCAAATTTAAAAGGGTGTTTTCCTCAACAATGACATTAATGGTATTTTTATGGATGCTGTATTCATCAAAGAAAATAGAAATATATTCTATCTATGCTTAATTGGATATATTTTATAATGATACCATCATTATTCTTTCTAAGAATGGTTTATGATTTTTTTGACAAACAAATTATTAAGATTTCATAAGTATTTTTTCAATACAACTATTTATATTGATTTTGAATTAGATTTGTATTTTCTAAATTAATATGATTTATGAATTGGACAAAGTTTGTGATGGGTGGGGCCTTCTACAACTCTTTTGATTCATCAGTATGTCTCATGATACAAACATTTTGGATATTTTCCCAAGACCTTATCCATTTATATAATATTCCATAGTGTGAGGCCTCAAGAGTATGTTTAAGATTTCTATAATTATGAATACCATCATTATAAGATTATTTTATTTATATCTATGTGATTATTTTAATATTTATGATATCCAGGGATATGTTTCAATCTCATGTGATTAGTTATATGGAATTATTATACCATGATTTTTTCATATAATATTATTCTTTGTCCATAAGTTATTGTTTAATGGGAAATATTTTTCAGTTATTAACCATGCTGTATTGATTATGTATTATTATTCATAAGAAGATCCTATATACAAAACTTTTATTTAGCATTTTGTATCACCATTATTTTTTTCCTTCCTCTAGGATATGTAGGAAGAATATTTTAATGAGTTTAAGGGTGTATAATAATTACTCTCAATATGTTTTATAATTTATTTCCAATGTAAAATGGGAATAAAAAATATATATATATATATGTAGTTTAATGATAATACTAAACTATTTTGTCCTTTGAGATATGATTCATTGTATTTTGTACCAATATAATAAAGGAACCACCAGCTCCCAGATAATAGAGTTAGGGTATTTATATTTGGTGTCATATAAATTCTATTATAAACCTCGGGAACTAGATTTATGAAAAATCAATTAGAGAACATGACCCTATGATTATATTTTAGGATATGTTTAGGAATAGGATAACATTATAATGTTTTGGTAAGGTAGATTTTTTGTGGGGTTTCTATAAATAAATCTCAATCGTGATACTACAATTAGATATAGATCTAGAATAATTGTACCATGGGGTAATAAAACCTAAAAGGGATCACTGGGCATTGACAAGATCTTTACCAAGCACAAGATAATAGTATTTACTGAAATGATTGTTTGACTCTCTAGGGGGAAATTATTTGTCTAATTCATATTTTTTATAAACAATTATGACGGATTTGTTTTTTTTAATATTTAAAAACATTCCCAAAGAAACCAAGCTTATTATTTTGATATTATTTATTTAAAAATATCAATTTCTGTTAAGTGTTTTTTTATTTTTGGAATTGAAGGTTTTTTTAATAATGTTATGATATATTATAATGCATTTTATTATATAGAAATAGTGTATAGTGGAAGGAATGTAATCCATATCAATTCACATAATTCATGTTGGTATTTCCCTCATTTAAAATATAATGAGCATGGAGCTATAGATGTAGCTAATGTTGAAACAATTATTAGTATTTTGGAGCAGTGTACTCTAGTTAAAACCAATAATCAGTCACCTATAGATCATCCTGTAGATCTAAAGAATGGTGTACCAATAATAGAAAACATAATATATTAATAACCTCCATAATTTAATTGGAATAAAAATATATTTGTATCTATATGGTGTATTAGATCTGTAGAGGAAAAAATTATTACTTTGGGAAGAAATGAAAGGGGAAGGTTATAATTGATGTTTAATATCTTTTAAGGGATAAATATCAATGGTGTTTTTTATTCCATAAAAAGGTTTGAAGAAGAAATATAAAACATAAAGTGAAAGGATTTTGAGGTACTCTTATTGGAAAAGAATTTATCATGGGCAATGAGCGGATATGGAGATTCAATTCTTAAATCTAAGACTGATGAAATATAAGAGTGTTGATAAGTATAAATCCATACATAAAATGATAGTAAGACCTTCTATATACTACATACGTAATCTAAATTGAAATATTAAACATTTAATCGGTGGATTTAAGATAGTCATTTGAAGGGAACTGGTCTCCCAAACATTATCATCATATGAGGGATTAATATCGCATGCTATCAAGATAGAAAAATAATTCAATGATTATTAAAACATTAAAGTTATGTAAGATATTAAAACTGATAATGAGCACTATAGAAAGGGAATACATAAAAAGGGAAGAAGTGATGGGTGTATTTTCCATATTGTAATAAGTATGTAATGAAATACCTTGGAAAATTCATTCTTGTAATGGGATGTGTCTATAAGTGTATAGAGAAAGGCCACCACGCTAGTGATTATAAGAGAAAGAATGAATATTTCAATATTTTTTAATCCATCTATATGTTTATTGGGCACTATGAAAATGATTTTCCCAAGAATTAAGGAATTTTTTTATAAAATAGTTCATTATATAAGAGAATATACTATTTCTTTAGAATAGATGAGGAGAAGTTCCACAAGTTGTGGTGGAAGGTTCTTTAATAATGTCATAAAATTTAGAGAATTATTTTTTTGATTCTTTATATTTAAACTCTTTTTTTATTCTATGATTTCTATAAAAGTAAAATATTTTCTTGTCACCCGAAGAAGGGAGTTATCTATCAAGACTCTAAGTGGATGTATCACCGAAATAAGGAAGCATTCATTAGTTATCATTATGATATTTAAAAGTGTAATATTTTTATTCTTCATGATTATACATATAGTTTATTTTGATATAATCCTTTGTATGGAATTTCTTTCAAAATGTGATGAAATAAATTAATTAAAATAGAAGGTGATTATTATTCATGAGGAAGATGTGGAATTTAATATCTTTAGAGAGTATGCTTCATCATCTGAGTCATGTATATATCCAACCCAGTAGCTGTTATCAATTAGATTCTTGGGTATGAATATTAGTCACAATCTATTATTTAAAGAGGAAATACACAAATAGAGGATATACTAGTTTTATAGGCAGAAATTGAATAATTTTATAAGTAGAGAAATCAACATCCACTAGAGCATGAAGATAATTTTGCTATTGATTTAATTGTTGATGTAAGACCATTTTCAATCACTCTATATAGATGGATAATTTTTAATTAGTTTTGTTGAAAAAACAACTAGGAGAGTTATGTGATAAGGGACTTATACACCCTTCTTTTTCAACATGGAGAGCCCCTATTCTTTTCACAATGAAGAAATATGGATCTATGAGGTTATATATTTATTATAGGGATATAAATTATATTATGACAAAAACATGAATCCTTTACTCTATATTGATTACTTATTTGATAAAATACTTGGAGCTCAAAATTTTTCAAAGACTTAGGTTCATTATGAGCATCACCAATTGAATGCAAAGAAGGAATATATTTTTTAGAGAACATTTAGAATGATGTATTAACATTATGAGATTATTGTAATTCTATTTGGATTGACTAATTAACCCTCTATCTTTATGCATATAATTAACATGCTCTTTAAGGAATATATTGATATTTTTTTTGTGGAATTTTGTTGATGATATATTGGTGTAATATAAGAGCTATGAGGACCCCAAAAATAAATTTTGAATCTTTCTAGAGACTCTTATAATTAAATAACTATATTGAAAATTTAAAAAGTGAAAAATATAGATTTTTAATGCTTATTTTCATTTCCATATTGACTCTAAGGATGAAATCTCAACTGATCCTATGAAGATAGAGGTTGTCTAATAATGGAATACTCTAATGAATGAAACAAAGGTATGTAGTTTCATTGGTTTGGTAGGTTAATACTAGTGATTTGTTAAATACATTTCCCTATTGGATTAACCATTCAAAAATCTTACACAAAAAATGGGTTAAATTCATATGGAAAAAGGAATGTGATGATTTTTTAGGAATTGAAGAAGAGATGGTAAAATGATATAATTTTGACTCAACCATCCAAAAAAAGGATTTGATATATATAGTGATGCATCAAAGAAATAAATTAGTTGTGTACTTTTAAATAATGATAAGGTGGTTATATATTCATTAACAAAACACTCCTACCCATTATATTGAGTTGGTAATTGAAATAATTTCTTTGATGATATGGAGACACTATCTCTATTGTTAAACCTGTGAGATATTCCATGATCACAAGAGTTTAAAATATAAATTTTCATATAAAGAGATCTATATTTAGATTAGGTGATTGATCAAGGTACTCAAATATTATGATTTCTTAATACACTACTACCCATGGAAGGAAAATAAGATAGTAGATGCATGGAGTAGGAAATATCATGGAGCTCTAGGAAAAATTAGTATTGATATGGATTATATGTTCATGGACCTAAAAAATATGGATATGGGAGTTATTAAGGAAGGGTATAAATTTAACCCTTTTAAAATTTTTAGGAAACCATTTTTTGAAAATGATAAAATGTTATCAACCTGATGATTAGGGTTTTCAAAATAAAATTAACATCATGAATGATCATAAATTAGAAGGAATTGTTTCTAACAACTGTGTTATTAAATTTGAGAAGTGACTATGTGTTCCATCTATACATAATATTGATAGGGGATTTTTTGGATTATTTTGACAGCTAAAATTTCTCTATATATCCTAATAGTTTTGAGATGTATCGATATATGATGAATGATTTTTTTGTGGGGTAATATTAAATGAAAAATTAATGATTATATGTTAAGATTTTTTTTAAATAGGTTAAGGCTAATATATTACATCTAAGAGATGCACTGAAACGTATACCTATTATATTGTAGAAATGGGATGAAATTAGTATGTAATTTTCCCCAAGATTTCTAAAGATTCCTAGAAATAATGATTCCATGTGGGTTTTTGTAGATTTTCTCACCAAATATTCACATCCAATCACTATAATATAAGATTTACCTCTGGAGTAACTTGAATGTCTCTATATTAATGAGTTTTTTTAAACATTATGGAACACCTCTTTAAATTTTTCTGGATCATGTTCCATGATTAAATCAAAATTATTAAAGATTATTTAAAAGGTTATTGATACTGAGCTTCAGTTGAGCAGTGATTACCACACTCAAACTAATGGATAGACTAAAAAGGCAATTCAAATATTGGAATTAATTTTGATGTCCTGATATATTGACTTTTTTATGGAATATTATATTCTTCTTAACCTTAGGTAGAGTTCACATAAAATAATATAATCCATTTAAGCATTCAAAAGATGCCTTATTAAGCTTTACATGGAAATAGATATAATAATCTAACTTGTTGGGATGAATTTTTGGAATGGAAGCTTGTAATCCTAGAACCATTGAAGGATAGAATAAAAAATGTAAAGACTATTCAAACCCATTTCTAAGAATCTCAAAGTAAGAAAAAGAGCCATGTTGATAACCAACACATATTCTTTGGAATTAAAAGTGTGATATCACATTTTCTTGAAATTATCTCCATGGATGGGTGTTGAAATGATCATTAAGAAAGGGATGATAAGTCCTTGATACATTAAATATTTTGAAATCCTAGAAATAACTGTAGTGGTGTCATACTATTTGGTTATTCCACTAAGTGTCTCTAATGTATACGATTTGTTGCATATATAATTTTTAAGGAAGTACATTATAGACCCAACACATCTTATCACCTATAAAAAATAAATTGTAAAAAGATCTATAATACTGTGAAGATACAATAAATATAATCAAAACTATAAATCATGTTTTGACTAACCAGACGAGTCCATTGGTAAAGGAACTTTGTAGAAATCATAAGATAGAAGGGGAAACGTTGAAACCTGAATAAATTATCCTAAATAACTAAAAAAATATGTTCATGATGTCAAATTTTGGAATTTTTTAGGATGCAAATTTTGAAAGATGGGATGAATGTAACTCCCTGGTATTTTATGATATATGTTTAAATTAATTTAATCTCTTTGATAACATCTGATTCACAAAACCATGTGTCTAAATGAACAATAATATAGTAAAAATTTATATACATTCCATTATTTTGGTGTGTATGAATAGAAATAAATAAATTTTATAAAAAAGTATTCACTTGTTATCAATTGATTAGAAATAAAAATAAAAAATTCATTTAAACGGGAACGGGAGTTTTTTGAAAAACAAATGTCCACCCAATGTGTTTTTATCTTTATAAATTAAATTAATCACGTTTGATAAATGATTTTAACAATATATATATTAATTATTCAATAAATATTTTTATCATTCATATAAATTTTTTTAGCTTGTGATAATAATAAATCCAGTTTTATTGTTAAAACTATATTTTTCTAAACACAATTTTCATTACATTTTGAGCACTTATTTTAAAATTAATTTCTATCACATATATATATTGAATTTTATTAAATGGAGTTTTTATATGTAATTATGAGGTTAAAATTTTTTAAATAGGTCCCTTTTATTTTTTAGAATTATTAAAAGTTACCATAGTAAAGTTTGACACCATTTTAAAAGGTAAATCAGGTTAATTTAGGTTAAATCTTAGTGATAAGACATAAATTTTTTATCCTAATTATTATCATATAAAGGTAATTATACAATTATTACCTAAGTATATAAATGGATTTTTTTAATGGAAACATTTCCATGAAAACTAACTAAATATTATTTAAATCAATGAAAGTTATAAAGTGTCACACTATTTGTTTTAAATATCACTTATGTGTCCACATATGGTCAAAAACAATTATTAATAAATATAAATTTAAATTTTGAGAATAATTTAATTATTTTCCAAATGAAAAGTTGTTTCAAATTTTTAGTGATTATGTAATTACCTTAAATTCTTATGTAATATCAATACAGTATTTGTTCAGTGAGTAGAAGAGTAAAATAAATGATTCTTAGTATTAAAATTGATACAATTGGAATTATTTGTATTTCCCCATGAATTTTATAGATTATTATGACATATAAATTTTTTTATAGATTATATTTGAATTCAAACATTTTTTGACTTTTAATTCCAATGTAATGAATAGTGTCAAAATTGATATTAATGATATTTTATCAGAATAATATTTTACAAAATTATTTAAAAATTATTAAAATATTAAAATAGGAAAATGGGGATAATTTTTCAAAAAAAATTATATATTTTCCATATATGTGTCAATTTTCACCTTATAAGTAAAATTATAACCCCTAAATAATGAGAAGGTGTTACCACTGTTATGGTTATTATATGTTTACTTCAGGGTTAAACAAAAAGATAATTTTTAAAATTCCATTTAAAGCTTTAAATTTTTTACTTTTTTATGATATTTAAACCATATAATAAATTTTACTCAAATATATAGCCTTTTAGAACCATTTTTATTGATACTACCTTTTTTATATTTTAATCTTTTTAATATTTTCATGTGTGTCCTTTCCCTCCATTATAAATGGAAAACCCATCTATCACTTCATTAAACCACATTGAGCCACCTAGAATGACCAATACCTACCCATTAATTATATAAATACCCTTATACAATCTTTTTTTGTTTTTTTCTCCTCAAAAAGTAACTCTTGATTCCTTAATAAATGATCTAAAGGAGTTCTCCTGAAGAAGATATAATGGTCTTACTGGACATCTTCGAATTAATTTCTTTATCTACCTCTTATAAATATGTTTTATATTTCATAAAATAAATAATTTAGAATCCAAACATTTATTAAATGTCATTTTTATTAAACCTCCATTATGCACCCTCATTTCCAAAAAAAAATTAGAAGTAAATGTAATGCTTTTGCGTTTGTACAACATATCATCTCAATTCTTCAATACAATTAATTTTGCATCACAATATTGTATGGATGGGTATTATGATAAGTTTAAATTTATATTTTCTATATATGAGAAAATTTTAATTTTATGATAATAATATCACATTTTACTTATTACATTCTAATACATTGGAATATTATTGCATTGCTAGTGCGCACATGTGGAATATCGTATCCGTAAACCAATGTGTTTCATTTTTCATATTACGTTCACATGAATGATAATAAAGAAGGGATTCGATTAATATATATGACTTATATGATATAATAATTACTCATTAAAAGTTAATTATTATTTACATTTCTTTTTTTATATCCATCAAAACCTGAAAACAATGTTCTTGCATATAAAGACCTACCATCTACATGAGTGGTCTAATTAATTTTCTAATATATATATTTTAAGAATTATTATATATATATATATAGTGAATATATATGGTATTTATATCATTATTAACATTATGGATATGATGTAACTAAAATCAATGTGTATGGAGCATAACTATCGAACCAAAAGATCCATGAAAAACAAATCAATTGTTATCAAGAATTTTGATTTTAACCCAAAATTGTTCATAAAAAGTGGGAAAAGGTCCTGAGAATATCATATATGGTATGATATATATGGTTACTGTTTTGGAATATATATAGAATAAATATATATTTTTTATTTTGGATTTTCAGAATCATATGAAGGAATTCATACCCGACATAAGAGTTTATTTCACAATCACATCATTATTCCGGATTGATAATGCTTATGTCCCCAATAGGGTAATCATTATATATTTATATATTAATCCCAATATATTTTAATCTCTATTTTTCATTTCTATTCATTAAAAAAAATTCATTCCAATTCCTCCATTTTTGTACTCAAGATACTAAAATAATTGTTTTATGGACAATCAATATTATTTTTTATACTAGTCGAGAATCATTCCATTTTATTCCCATGTATTCTAAAAAAATTTAAAAATGATTTTATATTTCCATTTTTATTTTTAGAGGTAATTTTTATCCATGTTTTACATTTTCCTTACAAAATTTTTCAAAATGAATCTCCCTGTCATTTTATGAACAAGGTACATTGTTAATTTTTCTCGAAAATAGGAAAGGAATATTTATTTTAATACACTCATCATGTCTGAAATTTCCCAACATCATGACTGCTCGTTAATTTCATTATTTATTTTTTTCTATAATTACTTTTAATTATTCTTTACAAAATATTTTAGAAATTTTTTGTTTTTTAATGTGATTTTGAATGTAAAAACTATATTTTCTTGAATAATGTTTTAATGAATTTTATTTGGTATTTATATTAATAAATGAAAAAAACCATATTTAACTTGTTATATAATGGGAATATGTTGTAATGATAACATCCTTATTATTTATTTAGATATTTTGTAATCATTTTAACCATAGACGTACTATTTTGACAACATTTACTATTTTACTCTGGACGGTTTTTGATTATGTTTTTCATTCGGTAAATTATTAACATTTCATATGTTAGTATTTTAATATGAATGTTTATGTTGATTATCTTTTACACCTTTCATGTGAGAAATGAGTTGGACATAATATGTGATGTGAGGGGACCACTACATCCCCTCGATCCATCCGTATGACTAATGAGATAAACTGGCTTGCGTAGTTAGCCAAGGATATACCCATGTATATATGATTTCTTTGCATGAGTCCTTGACAGTATGTTTATGATTTATTGTATTATGAATTCCATCATTAAGAGATTATTTATCATTTAATATATTATTAGTTGATTAGTTATGATATCCATAGATAATTTTTAGGCTCATGCAAATATTTATCTGGAATTATTTGATCATCATTTGTTATTGCCATATTATTTTCCATGCCAATGTTATTTACTAATTGAAATTATTTTTCATACATTTACCTTTCCATATTTATTATTCCCTATTTGTTAATAATAGATTCCATTTTACACATACCCTTACTGGGCATCTAATATCACCCCTTTCTTATGTTTCCTTTCACCAGGATGTTATGAAGTGTACCGTGAATGATATGAAAGGAAATATTATATAGAATATTGGGGTTCTCAAAGGAAAAAATATGTTAAATTTTATGCTTTCAAATGAAATGTGATATTTACGTGTGAATCTTTTTTACCTAGAATACTAAATTATTTGGACTTCTAGGATGTGATTCCTTGTATCTATTTCCAATTTGATAATGTATCCACTAACTTTGGACTAGTAGGGTTAGGGATTTAGAGTTGATACTACAAAATTTTTTACTGAAATAATGTATAATGCATTTAAGAAATCATTTATTAAGGAATATATCCTGATGTATGACTTTAAAGATATGTCAAAGTATATAATAAAATCCTAAAAATTTATAAATATATAAATTGTTTGGTTTTCCTTCAAAAACATCTTTGTCATGAAACTATAAGAGATAATGGTTTTGGAACAGATGCATCTACGGGTAATAGAACCAAAATCATTTTTCTGAATATAGCTCAACCATAATTCTAGGGAATTGTTATAATACCCTTACTATGAACTAATTTAGACACTCCAGCATGATATGGATGGGGTAACACATGGACAAAGGAAGGACCTATTCAATGGAAATCATTGAAGCATATGTATTAAAGTGATTATGTATTGGTATTTAAGAATTATGTGGTATAATTATTTTATCAATGATATAATTGATATAATATTATTGACATATTTAATAATTAATCCACAATAATTTACCTTCATATATTTTAAAACACATATTTAATGGTACAGATAACATAGAAAAGTGATACAGTGATAAAGTGATATTTTTTAAAACAAAAAATTGAGGGACTAATAACTGTTAATATGGGATTGATATTGCGATAAATCTAAAATTTAATGGGATGATAATTATTAGTTTTATCATCAATTTGAAATAAAAGGATCCCATTTTGAATCTTTAAATGATGGGAGTTCAACATGATTAAGGATATTATGAGGGATGTTAAGGGAATAAAAACTCTTGTTTTCGAATATGTTTTAATAAAAAGGTTATTGTGGAATATTGATTTTATAATTCATAAAAATAATTTAAAGTTATTGATAACCTCTAGGGTTAATTTGGTTTTTTAGTGTTAATTATTTATGGTTTATTGGGATAAAAGAGTGAGAAAATTTTGGGAATATATCATATAAAAACATATAGTTGTTAGAAAAAAAAATTAATGATTAATGTTTTTAGGATTGTAATAATATTCTTGGGAACAATATAATTGTATAATAAGGAAATCCTATAGGATGGGTGAAAACATGTCTCATTCAGAAAGTCCATGGGGCATGAACCCACAAAATAAGGGTGACAAGGGTGAAACACCTACCACTAGCCTACATGATGTCCTGGAAAGTTTGTTACTTTTTACTTAAATTATTTTATGGATAAATATTAATTTGATTTTGGAAACCATAATATAGGATCAAATCCTTTTGAATTTTTGGTAATTTTTTGTGATTAATGAAATTTCAATATAGGTTTTATTGGGTTATGTTATATATAACCTTTAGGTATAACATAATGGATTATTTGAGAATAATGTTATTATATTTTTGAATGTGTAAGATGAAGTTTATGATATAACATTTGAATATAAAACATTATTTAATTTTGAGGTTATAGATTATTTTTTGGATGTAGGGTTATTTAATTTTTCAAATAATATAAGTAGAATACTTGATGTTATTGTGTAAATTTTAATGTAAAATTTATAATTTATTCATATGAATGATTATACATTTTGGGAATTATCTTATATTAAGTTAACCATTTTAGTTATGGTCAAAATTTATAGATAAGAGGAATATCTTGTTATTATTGTTTGTATTATGTAATCCATTAGAATTGATTTTAGTGCATTATGCTTAAAAAATCATCTTGAATACTCATATCATAGAGAGAATTATGATATTTGGGTGGACATTTATTAAATGATGACATTCAAATTTTCAAGTAACTATAATTCCTTGATATTTTAGTGTATATTTTATAAGAATTCCTTATATTTTTGAAAAGGGTCTTGAAATAATAATGTGATCATATTACCTTCATTTATGATGAATCTACAGTCTATTTCACACCTATTTTGTTTATGGTTTTCTAGTCATTAACTTTATCATAATTATTTAATTTCATGGGATCAATGATATCTTTCACTATCCATCATTATTTTATCATTATGATTTTATTTCATGTTGAAATTTTAATTTATCTCTAATTTTCTTCAATTTGGAAACCCAATTATGTGTTATTCTAGATGATTGTCATATTTTTCTTTCCCTCTTTTCAAGAGGTTGTTTTATTAACCACTTTTATGATGAGGGTTTTCTACAAATGAAATTTAAAATGTATAAATATTCATTACCAAGAATAATTTAAAATTTTGAGTGTGAAATTTATTTAATTGGAGATAATTTGACCATGCATTACATTAAAATATCATTATGTTCGATAACGTATCTGATAAACAACATTGAGCCTAAATGAACCAAAAAATAATATTATTATAATACGACTCTTATAACATTAACATTGAATTAGTTGGTATGAATAATATTAATTAAATTATAAAATATATGTATAAATTACCTATAAAAATCATTTTTTAGATCATAAGAAATAATTTGTCAATTTTAAATAAAGTTATTTTATGCTTTCTAAATATGTTTTCTTAAAAATTGAGTTTTATTTCTTTTTGTTAGAAAATATTAAATTAATTTCATAAAATTCTATACATATTATTATTTAAAACTAACATACATTTTTAAATAATCATCACAAAATTACTTTATGGTAAAATTCGAGGATTTTTCTTGAAAAAATTATTTTCGAGTGAATTGTGAGAAATATTTATTTTTATTAAAAACATTATCTTTTACTAATTTAAATATTTCCATTATATTTAAATATTACTCAAAAGTAAAATTAATTATATAGAATTATTAATAATCCAATTACATTTATTGGAGAAATTTTATGATTGAATTTTATATAAATTGTTTTTTATACAAAAAAAACATTTTTTTGAAAAATGGTATTTCATTGTATTTTGAGTTTTGATTTTAAATTAATTACCAAAACCTATAAAAATTGAATATTTAAATATTTATTCTATATTTGGTATCAATATGTATAAATTTGGTAAAAGGTTCTGTTATATTTTTACTTATTATAAACAACAACTCTAGTAAGTAATTGTCAACACGATATGGGTAAATGAGGTAATTATGGTCAAAAATTATATGATAAAGACTCTAAAATGACCCAAAAACATTCATTAATTTATTCAGATAAAACTATTTCAACATTAATAATCAAATATTTAAATATTTGATCTTTTTTCAAATTTTAATGTTATTTTTACCTTTACATTAATTTAACTAAACAAAAATAAAAAATATCATTATCTTTGTATTATCATCATTAAATTTTTTAATTAAAGATAAACAAAGGATATACATGATTATAAAAATTTATTTGATATCTAAATAAATTTTTTATCATAGAAATTTGTTTCTAATTTTTAGTGAGGAAATAATTATGATAAATTATTATTAAACACTACCATAATATATCTTGAATTAATAGAAAAATAATATAAATGATTTTAAAAAAATTAAAAGTGATATAATTTAAATTATTTATTATTTTTGAATAAATTTATAGATCTATATGAGATATTATAGTTTTTAATAAAGTAAATGTTTTAATCCCCTCTTTTTTGTTTTTTTAATTTAGAATTAAATAAATTGTGTCAAAATTAAATTAATGATATTTTAAAATACAAAATATTTTATTAAATGATTTAAAAATAATATAAATATTATCTTCATAAAAATGAATTTTATTTGGTTCAAATTGAGAGAAATTACAGCAACTGATTTCTTTCTTTTTTATTTATTATTTTATCTCCTATAAATCCTGGGTATTTATCATAATATAATAACTTAATCAACCTAAATATACTAATATTTTATTAATATTATGAAACCATCATAATCCTCCATCTTTCCCATAAAATGGAAAGTGAACGTATTTCTCGTGTGTATGTACGACTTACCAACTCTACATAGTGATACAATTAATTTTTAATCCTCTACTATTATGGATGGGTATCATGAAGGGTTTAATTTTTCAAATTATATTTATAAACTATTTATTCTAAAGTAATAATAATTTCATATCTACCTTTACTAAATTTATATGATATATTTTATTGAATAATTAGTCAATAAATCCTAATTATTAATTACCTTTTTTCTTTTCATCAATTGAAAATTGAAAACAACATTCATGCGTATGTATGACCTACCATCAACATGAATGGTGTTATTAATTTCTATATCTCAAAATTTTAAGGATGAATATATATATATATATATATATATATAATTAATATATGTTATATTTATATCAGGATTTAAATTATGGAGTTTATGGGACCATGATAAAAGTAAATGGACCAAAACTATCAAAGGAAAACATATATGAAAAATGAAGCAGCTTCTACCTTGAACAATGATTTTAATAAATAATTATTTATAAATAGTTGATAAAAGTGTATAAGTAAATCATATATGGTATGATATATACTAATATTTTTATATAATATATGTATAAAAAATCTATATTTATTATACATGTGGTTAAAAACTTTAGAAGCATGTCAATCCTGAGGCAAGGGGTTTTCGTAACTCAATTTAATTTCATTGGATTATTTTTCTTCTTAATAATAATTTATATCCAAATATTCTATGTGTGCTGAACTATTATTTTATTAATTTTTCCACATTTTTTTATTTAAATTTGATTAACAAAATCACATCATTGATTAACTCTCACTTAAACGTAATGATAATTGTAAGGGTTTCATCTAAAATTGTATTGTTTTGGATATATGTCATGTTATACACCTAAATAATTTTACATGGTGTACTATCTTCCACTTTGATATGTTATATCACTAATATATTTACATTCATTGTATTAAACTTTTCATTTTAATTTATTTCATTCATTGGGGGTACGATTCAAAAGTTACCAAAGTGGTAAGGGATTATTTCATAGTGTCATAATTCTTCGAGATTATTTATGTTTTTATAACCAATGGGGAAATAATTATATATTTTCTTGTTAAACAAAATATATTTTATTCTCTTATATTTATCCCAACAAATTTAAATTTTTTCTTTAAATTTCATCCCTTTAAGCACATATGATATCAAAATAATTTTTTTAGGAAAACCAACAATTTTTCCTCTCATTTGTAAATATTTTAATCAATTTTAATGTTTTATAAAAATTTCAAAGTTTCATAAATTGTCCTCTTATTGTTAAAAATTTATCTTCACCCATTTTTTATTTTTTTCGAAAAGGATGAAAAACAATATTCCTATAATTTTCCAAATGAGGTATTTTTTCATTTTATGTAATATGGGGAAGGAATTTTTTTAAATTTACTCAACATGAAAATAATTATTTCCATCATAACCACTAATTTACATAATTTTAACATAACAATTTCCAACGATTTATTTTAAAAAATCCAAATATTTTTGAATTTTTTATTCTTGAAAAGTGATTTTTAATGTGAAAAGGGTATTTTCCTCAATAATTTATATAAATAAATTTTGTTGATATTTCAATTCATATATGAAATAGAAATATTTTAATTATTATATACGAGGGATATGTTGTACTTTTATCATCTCTATTGTTTAACCGATTTTTTTTAATCAGTTTGACTGGGGATGTATTATTTCTATTCCATTCTCCATATCAGTCCAGATAGTTTATGGTTAGGTTTATTGCTTGGGGAAATTTTTTACATTCTATATTCTGGTTTCTAAATATAAATATTTACATTGATTATGTTTCACCCCTTCATACAAGTAATGAATAAGACATAGTAAGTGATGGATGGTGCCTTCTATAGCCCCTTGATGCATTGGTATGTCTCAAGAGACAAACTGGATTGGGTATTTGGTCAAGGCCAAACCCATTTATGTAATATGTTTTGGCATGAGGCCATGTTGGTATGTTTATGATGTCTAAATTATGAATGCCCTCATTATAAAATTAGGTATTGACTTACATATAATTATTTGATTAGTTGTGATATGTGTGGATAAGTTTCAATCCCATGTAATTATTTATAGGTAATTATTTGGTAATCATTTATTTTAGTGATGTTATTCTTCATACTCAATTTATTGAAGAAATGGAATTCATTTTATGATATTTACCTTTCCATATTTATTATTCCATACTTATTTATAATACCTTTCATTGTATGCATAATGTAAAATGGAAATAAGCTTACCCCTTTATTATATTTCCTTTCCCCAGGATTCCATTAAGTGTACTATGAATGATATACTAGGAAATTATAGATATAATAACAGTGTTCTCAATGAAAATATGGTGTGATATTCTTTTTTTTCAAATGTAATGTGGGACTCAAGCATGTATCAACTTTACAAATTCTACTAAAATATTTTGTCTTTTGGGATGTGATTACTTTTATTTAGGGACAATGTAATAATTTTACAACCGATATTGAGCTATTAGAGTTAGGGTCTTTAAACATTTCTTCTTAATTAGTTTATGTATTAAAGATTGGTTTTGATTTCCATAATTAATCACAATATATTTAAGTAGTTAAATAAATTTTTTGATCTAACTATGGTAGTTAGAGACTTATCTTTCAACAATCATGATAAAAACAGGTATACCTTTGTTCAGGTACCCAAAATAGTTTTACATTGGCTTACTCAACCTCCAATGAAATAGAGATTATGGTAGGATGAAATCTAATACAAATATTCTCTTCAATCAAGTCAGCATCCAGTTTTCCCATGATGCAAACAATATTAGGTCAAAATAATATAGGTTCTTTTTTCCTTGTAAACATATAAGAAAAAATAATGATAGATTGATTATATTCAAGAAATGATATTGATGTTGAAACTCACCTTCAACTTATTCATATATTATGAAATCAATTAAAGAATTATAATAATGAACTAATTCAAATGGGATTTTTCTCAAGAGGATATTTAAGAGGTAGATGAAAAATTATAAAATAAATCACTCCCAAATCATTTTGATCACTTTATTTGGGCCCCTCATAATGATTGACTACTTCTAGCTAATATATCTAAAGGGAGTTAGTCGTACCTTGAATTTGATTATTTTTTATATTTATCAAACTAACAAATATTATCAAACTCATTTAATGTAATGTTTAAGATTCTTTATAGTTATTAAAATATTTAGATGTGGAAGAAAATACAATGGTAAAATTTTATTTGAAGAGAAGGTGTAGGATCCACTTCTTGATTGTATTGACCCTTTATTAGCATCACAGGAAAGATAAAATGAACTTTTATTCAGAACAACTTAAGGTCATAAATATTACTTTGAATTCAATTACATTTTGATTTTTCATTTCTTGATATAAATTTTAACTCTCTTTTTTATATCCATGTTGAATAGTTATATCCACTAATGGACCTATCAGGTAAGTAATAATAAGAACAAATCATCAATGGGAAGATAATGTTTGAGATTTAAGTAGTAAAACCACCATGGAAGAGGTTGTTTTATTTTAATAATAACTCGAGCCACTTTTCAAGAATCCACTACATCCTTAGCAACGACACATGCATCATATGGATGAATATATGACAACTCTCAGGGTGAATTTTTTTTATTCCATCCCTATCTCTACATATCATTTTGGATAATTTCAAAGGGATGTGTAATTTAAATTTTCCCTTGGGGTACCCCACTCTCACTGTTCACTTATGGACACCCAAAAAAGGAACATGTGTTGGTTTACAACACATAGGTCCCATCCACCTTAAAATTGTGGATAGCATCTTTAATTTCTTAGTTATGGTAAATTAGAAAAACACCACTTGTGGGAAAACTGTAGAAAATTTTCTCTCCATCCTTCTCATTTTCACTGTATTTTACTTTTGAATAAAATTTTTATATTTTATTTCACTTTTTTGTTTATAGATTATTAAGGATCTTATATTTGACCTTAGTACAAAAAATCAACAGGTTGTATCTTTTCAGCTTCTATATAATATTTTCATTATCTATATCATATTTTTCATGTAATAAATAAACATTTCTATTAAATTTGTGAAATTAAAAGAATTCACTGTGTGGGAGAGAGTAAATATACTTTTTATTGTTTTAGATTTTTTCTTGTGTTTTTCATTGTACTATTTTTCTTTTAATTATTTTTATTTTTATGGATTTTCAAATATTGTTGCTTATGTGAGTATCCACAATACTTTTGGAATTTTATAATTTTCTGTGTTGGGGTTTCATCATTTTTATTTTAAAATGGTTCAAATTATTACTAATATGTTTTTATGATTTATTATAACAGATCATTAATATTTGTAATGTATTTTGAATTAAAATTGATGTCTAAACCAATGATTGATGGAACCAAATTTTATTTCCCATCCTGATAAGTTTTATGATTTTCTTTAAAATATCTTTTCCAAAACGCAAAATTTCTAGAGGAAATATACATTTTTTGTGAGAACTAGAACATGTTATTACTCTTTTTTGAAAATTTGAATTTCATTACATGTTTTTAAAGAGATTTAATTATTTCTTTATCTAGGCCATATTTTTTTCTTGAGACCTTGCAATTTCATTTATTTTATTTAAGTCCTCAGTTTACAATGGATGGCCTTATATGTTCAAAATACATTTTAGGACAATGCTTTGTTTACCGACCATCAATATTAATATTATTTCAAGATTATTTATCATGTGAGGGTGAAGAATGGTCATTTCAAGTTTATCTTTAGTGGGATTCGAATATATGGTTTAATGTGAGGGCGGTGTCAGAATTTTTAGCATTAATATAAAATGGGATTACGACACATCTATTATATTATATTTAATCATTTTATTCTTATAAAAATATAATATGAAAAATTCATAAATAAATAATGATTGACTGAAAAAAATTCGTGCGTATAAAAAAATATGTATAAACAGAAAATTGATTGAGTATTAAATTTTCTCATTTTGTTAAATTTTATTAATTTTTTAACATATCATAATAAATGGAAGTGTTGAGTTACATTTGTAAGGGGAATTGGGTGAGGTATAGTTCATTATATTACTAGAATTATCATGCATTGTATTTAAGAGAAAAACCTCCACTTTATTACCATTGCTTTTAAATTATTTACTCCCACACAAAGCCACTTCTTAAACCTTTCCATTTCCTTATGATTGAATTCAGTTTTTAATTATCATGTTGTGGAAAATTAAAATTTTAACAATATTATGGTGATACAGATAATTTTTGAAGTATGTTTTTAACTCTAGAAATATTAAAATTCTTTTGAGTGAAGAGTGAATTTGAAATAATTATGGGGTATGTCACAAAAAATAAATAATGGAAATTGTACATTGATTTTAATTTTTAAATTAGAGGTCACCATTAAAAATGAATTCATAAATTGTGCATGATAAAAAAATTTCATAAAATATTAATTCCATGCATTTTAATTTGGTTGTTTAAATTTGATGAGGCTATATTTTATTCCATGGAGTGATAGAAACATTAGTAGTGGAGTGATGATAACCAAATATTCTAAAAACATTCTTGAGGAACACCGATGCATTTTAAATAATAACCAGGCATTGAAAAAATTTTAGATAATTTTAATATAAATTGAATCAAATGAAAATTTGAAACAATTTTATTTCAAACTCATTTATTTAATTTTGAAATAAGAAAAAAATTTAATGATTTTGAATAAAAATTGAATTAAAACAAAAATGGTGAAAAATATTAAATAAAGAAATTGTATATTTTAAAACAGACAAAATTAAATAATAAATGGATTTAAATTGTGATCAAATTTATTTATTTTTTTAAAATAAACCAAAATTTTAACAATTTAAAAAAAATTAGAAGTAAATTTAAAATTCCCAAAAAATATTGAATTAAATTTTTAAAACTATCATTCAAAAACATTTTAATTATTTTAAATAAAATTAAAATCAAATTGAAAATGGTCTAAAATATTTAATAAACACATTTTAGTTAATTTTAGAAAAATTTAAATTAAATTATAAATTGATTTAAATTGTGCTTAAATTAATTTTCTTCATTTTAAAATAAGCCAAAAAATTAATGATTTATATTAAAATTGGAATTAAATTGAAAATATACTAAAATATTGAATTTAATAAAGATATTTATTATTCTCCTTCATTTTAACACCATGGGCTGACCAAAGTTTTAACATCCAGTAGGGTTTCTTGTAATAGTTCTTCTAGAAAAAGAAAAATTGAAAAGAGATGGGTATACATTTTAATTTTATATTACTTTGAAGTACTTAAAGCCTTTGGAATTGGCCAAAGCCTTCAAGGTATTTCATGCCTTATTATATAACTTTATAATGGAGGTGTGAAGTCCCCCCAACCTTCTTTTTAATGGAAAATTAATTGATTTGTTAGTTTTAAATATATATATATATATATATATATATATATTCTATGAACAATAATTATTTAATAATTTATTATTAATAATTTCAAATTAATTAATATTTTTAATTGTTTCATATATTCATACTAAATAATAATAATTTTATAATACTGATATATTTTAATATTAATTAATAATAATAATAAATCTATATTATTAAATAGTTATTTTAAATAATAATAATGATTAGTAACTAATTATTTCTAACTTAATAAAATTAATTATAATTAATTGATTATTAATTATTTATAATTGTTGTTAATAATTATTAATAATAACTACTTGTAAATTGATTAATTGTTAATTATAAATTAAATAATTTTTATCTATTAATTAATATTATAAAATAATTTAAATATTTTCATTGTTAAATAATTATAATTCATTAAGAATTCTTATAAATATTTAATAAATATTTTTATTTATTATATTATTAATAAATTATGAATAATTATTTTATTTTTTATAATTATTATTAATTATTTTTATTTATTTACTAGTTATTGAAAAATATTAATTATTTCTAAAAAAATCATAAATATTTTTCATAATATATCTTTTGAAATTAAATTTAATTAATTAAAATACAAATTATTCATAATTATTATTAATTTATAGCTATAACATACAAATTATTCTAAAAAACAAAACATCAAAATAATTTTCAAAATTATAGAAAAAGATAATTTTATTCACATTGATTCAAAATGTTCATTATAAAAAAAATGGTTTGAATATAAAATAATTATACTAATGAAATTACATGCAAAAAAATATTATTAATTATAATTTCAATATTATAATAATTTTCACTTATTTGATATATATTTATGAAATTTCTTTAGATGACGAATGTTTGTTGAATAATTTGAACATTATCATTAATATAGAGCATAAAATCTATTATGGAATAATTTAAGTAGTAAAAAACATATAAAATCAATGAGTGTAATAAATTTTCATCTATTTCTATGATAAGGTCATTTACTATAGTCCAGAGTGTGAATGGGATTCCCCTACCGATATTGTCAACCATTATGATGAAGTGGATTTTAATGATCTTCAGAGTGATCTTCCTTTGGTAAATGAACCATGGTGTTCTAGTTCACTATCATTGAATCATTAGGATGAGGTATTATTAAGATGTTGATATAGAAACCCAATTCATCTCCCATTACAAAAGTAGAAGGGTTTGATATTTCATGGGGAAGTTATAGGCTCGATGATGTATCATTCAAAAAGGCTTAATACATTGCAATTGACATCTGATATGAGCATAGATCCATTATAATATGATTAAAATTTGGATATACTGATAATAGATATGGATACCATGACTGCTAGTGCATAACTAAAACTAGATTAAGCTCATCTTATATATGTGCGTCCTCTTCATGTGGAATGTGTGACGCATAATGTTTATCCCAATGTGGTTTATGTCATCATGACTTGTCAGCATCAACATCAGTTTAATAAGGTTCTTAACCAAGAACCTACTCTCCCATAGTGGATGATAGAATATACTAACTTGTAAGACATGAAATAATAGTCTCATGTCCTATGTTGTAGAATGGTATTCTATAATATTGAATACTATATGGTTCTCTAAATTATACATGTGGATAATATGATCTAGTAATATTTGTTATAAAAAAAGTCATACTAAACTAAAGAATGTACAATAAATAAACTAACGTAATTTTAATTTCTTACCTGATCATAGATCCCTCTATCATTTGGAGTAAGATACAATATAGTTTTTAGTCGATACCATAGTTTATAGTCAATTTACTGTGATAGATGATGTCAAATCATATGCATTCCCTCAATACGAAACCATGTAAGTTCTTCTCATATATCAATATTTTGTGCATGATGTAATCTATTGTAGAAATCATACATTCATGCCAACTTTAGGTAATGACTCACTATTTGTTATCTTGGTGATGATGGAAAATGATAAATGTATCTGAACTGATACACAACCCTATCGGGTTGCTGGCACTTCACAATATTAAAGTAAATAGGAGGAACTATAGTCATGGAATCCTCAATCAAAATAGTGTAGTTTAAAAAGAATATATTCAAAGTAAATGAGAGGCACTATAGTCTCATGATCCTGCATGTTCTCTACCATCATCAGGGTCACCTCAGAATGTGTAATTCCTAGAATATATTCCATCATATCTTGAAATAGAAAATGGAGTTCACCATCACATTATATGCAGAAAAAAACACATGATAGGTTACTCATGGGTAAAACTCCAAGGTGAAATGAAAGAGATAAAAATTCTGAAGTTTCCTAAAATTAACCAAGGGGGTACATGGAGTTTGATGGGGACTACACTACATGTGGAACCACTTCTAATCTTGGCCATGTCCTTAATTGGAACATGGGTTTTGATCCGTACAACATTACACTCTGGGTTGGTGGACTAAACAGTGTGTCCTCGCTAACTAAGACCACAACCATGTGTTGTTGGTTATGTCAGCGTACAATGCCATGTGTCTATGTACTTCGACATAGACTCCCACCAATGTGGTCCACCACATAGGTTATCCAACTTGGATATGATACAAAATGTGTGAGGGGTAGTGACACGATGAGAAACACTTAAATTTTAACAAACCCTAGTTGTTCCCATAGGGGGATACATGTCGTGTGTTCTTCATTGAACTATTTGGATTTTTGAAAAAAAAACAGATCTAGTTCTCATGCACAAATCTTCTCCATCCACCATAGATATCACCTAGAATCACCCTAAATTCTTTAGAACTTACTGGATATCATTTATTCCATCTATCATCCCCTGTAAATCATCTCCGATGATGATTTTGTGAACCACTACTCATTATTCATTCCACTCCACCTCTAATCCAGGATTCCATGATCGAAAATCACCAAAACATTCATCCTCGCATTGAAATGATCCTAGATCTATTCTTGATTTTTCAAAACATTTATATTTCATCGATTAACCATGAATCTAATGGTTTGATTGAGCTGAGAACCTCCCAAAAAAGTTTGGATGGGGTCGTGGGGATCCAACCAGTGAGGAACATGAATAATAAAGGGAGAAAAACACCACAATCTAATGTTTAATCATCACTATCCAAGAGTTATTGTCCAAATACCAAGAAAATGGATATCATATTACAAAAAACTAAAAAAATTGAGATATTTGTACTTGGGTGCTTGTAGAGTCTGTAATAGAGGCACAAAATGAATAAATACTAACAATCTACTAAATAGATCAATCAATGGCATAAAAACACCGATTGATGAGTCATTCATCTATTTTGGACGGATATTTTATGAATAATTCATTTGATAGTGTTTTGGAAGGATCTGTTGCATTTATTGTGTCCTGATCTACTCAATTCAGGAGTTTTGTCATCATTCGTCGTAATCAACCTAAAGTGGAAGGATAGAAATATTTTGGAAAATTCCAAAGATTATGAGCCAACATTGGGATGTTTTCCAGGGAGAAGCATTTATAACATTTCAAATTTGGTCAAATAAAATCAATTAATTAATTTAATCAATTATTTTACCAACATAATGTTACACCAATGGGAGAAGGGTCCAACCATCCTATGATGAATCATTTT
This sequence comes from Viscum album, assembly GCA_963277665.1. Lineage (NCBI taxonomy): Eukaryota > Viridiplantae > Streptophyta > Magnoliopsida > Santalales > Viscaceae > Viscum > Viscum album. The sequence goes on along the minus strand of OY728139.1, from coordinate 336,656,419 downwards.
ATATTTCTCATATGGTAAACATTGTGTTTGGAACCCAACCACTATCTTAAATATCTGATATGATCAACCATTTTAGAGATATCCCATATTATTAAAGGTATCATGAATTAACAATATAAAATAAATTTATTGTTGTTATAAAAATAAACTGGGGAACACCGGGCCTCAAAATCGCACGCCGTCTCATTGCCTTTATCTAGAAATATATATATAAATGTTTGAATGTATTATAAGGAAAAAACTAGGTATTTACAAATACTTTATAGAAAGTGATAAATATTAATAAATTATGTAAAATAAATCATATTAACATCACAAAATAATAAATATGAGTGCTCAAATCTGCATCCACATAGAGAGGTATGTAGCAAATCTATGGGAATATCTAGACCATTACCAATATTTTCTAGGGTAGGGATACTAATCAATGCCCACAAATCAATGAGGGAGGAATATCTCCTCAGATCACTATGAATTATAAATATATAATGCATAATGACCTATTGGTATCTTTTATGAGTTCAGGTTCCTAGTTGTATCTCTCATCCAGATCAAAGTGCTCAAGTATCCTGAAATACAATATGTGGATATGAATACCTGGGTCAATAGTAAACACTTTTCTTCACAATAATAAATATGATATATCCACAAACATGAAACATAATAGTAAGATCATCAATATCATTGGGTAAATTTTGGAATGGAAATATATGCCATCTCATGGATAGAGACTATTATTTGTAGTAATATCCCCTCCCTTAATGACTTGTAATATAAATTGAAATAGAAGATAATGAAAGTATCTATAGGTGGATTTTATAAATTCAAATTCATTGGTCTGAAGAGAAAGAATAAATTCCACATCCTCTAGGATGATTATCATCTCTCCCTTGGGATAGTAGAAAGTTTGAGGCATAGATCTCTATCTCCTAGTGAGGGAAGTAAGTTGGTGATGATCAATTAATATAAAATCATATATAGTGGCACCATAAAAACAAGCATATCATAGGTATGGTATAGTATTTGGTGGAGGGGGAATGTGATGATAGTGGTGTTCCATTTTCACCCCGAAGCATCAATTCTTATAAACCCCTAACATGTTTGGTGACACTTGTCTATACATATTAGTGATTAGAGTAACATCCTCCCTCTCAACAAATAAAAATTGCATAAATATTATAAAGTGAAAAATATAATTATAGTGTTTTGATTAGTAGAATATAGGATATAATACTTATTCTATTTTTAAAATAAGCATCAATGATTAAAGAACAAACTCATTTCTGTTATCTTCTTACCATGTGATCCTATCTCACATGAAACTTGTAATTTTATTAAAAATACATTTTTTCTTTCTTATAATGATAACATGGATTGATATTTTCTCATTACAGAGAAATTTATACAAAATTAAATATTTATTATTCTAGAAAATAATGTTTTTTTAATTTCCATTGATATTATTCATGGATAAGAGGACCAACATCTCTCAATATATTATTCTTGAATCACCAAAACTTTTATGTGTTTGTGAAGTTTAAAATCCACGATGAATAAATATTTCATCATCCAATTGAATATCTATTAATAATATTTAATTATATAAACATTATTTGACTAAATTTTAGAAATTATTCACTATGTGTAGAATAAACCTTATGCAATTCTCAATCCGATGTGGAATTTAAAATCATTTCGAAGAAATATGGAGTCAATTGAGTTTGAAACTGAAATTATTATGATAGAGGTGTACTTGATATAGTCAAATTTTATTATTTTTATTAGTTTTGTTTTAAAATTAATATGCAATATAATTATTTTCATCTATTTTAATAATCATTATATATAAACACACACATCTGTAGACATATCCAATTTTTTTTTAAAAACCTAAAACTTTTACAAAAACACCAAAAATGATGACCCAACGTCTAACCCTAATAAATTATTTAAATACATAAGATATTAATTTTTCCCCTATAATAGAGCATCATCATTGATAATGGGAAGCCATTCTTAAAATGTTAGAGGAAAAAATCATATTAAGGCCATTCCAAAGATATATAATTCCTATTATATATTATCTGTGTTCTTGACTCCATCCCATTTTTTTCTAAACCCTATTTGACTTTGGTTTCTCCATTATCATAACTGATTAGTGCCAGGTATCAATTTCTCTTATTATACAGTTATGGGATATACCAAAACTGCCAAATATGAATTGGTAGTGTACTATATCAGTTGCCAATGGTGTTGATCCGGTATACTGGACAAACATATTATTCCCATGATATGTTCATAGGGGAACATGCCACAATTTCATGCAGCATGGAAAATTTAATTATGAATGTTTTCCAAACTCACAATACCTATGGTCTATTAATACAATAAAATAATGATTATCTCTATATGTGATGGGGTCATGTCACACTATCACATCGAATTAATTTTTTTATCAGCTAAACATTTACAGTAAATAAAGGATTCTTATATAATGTTTAGGTTAATATCTCTTTAAAGTGTTATCCATACCATAACCCCTGATGAATCTTGTATGAAATAAACCTTTCTTTTTCTACAAATTACTTCACAGGACGATAACATAACTCATAATCTACGCTAGTTATAGTTAAAATTTTAATCCCATTGAAGAATCCATTAATTCAATATGTAAGGTTTTTGGTTGTGTGTTTGTACCTCTTTCCCCATCATGGGTCATTTTTTATATATATTTTGGAACCTGCATATTATATTCATAAAATTACTGATTATCTGAACAAATTCATTCGAATCGCTGCTCAAATATTTATTGAACTGAGCTATATATTATGCCAATGTGACCACATAACATATAAATAATATAATATTTATGTTGAAATGACACAAGAGGAAGAAAATTTCAAGATATTCTTTAAGAAGGTCTTTATAAAAGATTTATCATGGAAACACTTTCATATTTTATAGGAAGTGTGTCTAATACAGTATAAATTATGTTAATTTTGGGACTTCTATGTAACATGATCTATATTTATTTTCTTTTTGATCACCATTAGGATATAAAATATCAAACACAATCCTCTAGTGTGTGTGAAATTGTGGCTAATACATGCTAAAAACCAACTCAAAGAGTCATACTTTCCAATCTCCACTATGGATAATAAAAGAGGAAAAGGTAATCAGTTACCATGTTGGGTTTCCTAAATCAGTAGTATTCCATTGTACTTTTCATTCTTAAATGTTTATTAAATATTTATTAACAATTTTTTGAAATATTATGTGGTAATACAAGTATTGAATTCCCAAAACAACAATCAATATTTAACAAGAGAAGGATCAAATTGGTTATCTCAAGACACATCTCAATTTATGTCAAGGTAGAAGAAGAGTTTGTTGTTTTGCATCATTATTAATAGAAATTATTACGACACCTGATAAGATCCATCCCAATAATCATACATTCTAACAATTTCCTTACATTTTTTCCTCCATTCCATTATATATAAAATCTTATATCCACAATATTGTACTATCCTCTCTTACACAAGGGCTATACGAACATCTTGGTGGGTCCAAACCATCTCGAAAACAACAGATGGAAAAATTCATGATCTAATGATTTATGATCATGTGTTTGGTTAGGTTTCATGGAAGTATAAGACACCTTAATCATATAAATCCTTTAGCCTCCTAGATAAATTTGAGGAATCACCCACAAGAAAAATATTAAATCATCAACATATTTATCACACTATTTGAGTTATTTTTTGTTTTCACTCATAAAATAAATATATACAATGTATCTATATATGAGTATAATGTAAACCCATTTAATTTCTACCAAATACTTACCTAATTTCTTCATTTTCCTCCCCATCATGGATTTCCCTATCTATTCTTTTATCAGACACCTCTTCGTCATTGAATTTCAGTTATATCTTATCTAGAAGATCATATTTTTTCTATTATTCCACATAATATTGATTATCCACATATCATTATATGTACCACTATAAACAATTGTTGTACGGTTCTATCATCACAAAATAATAAGCTTGTTCTGGATTGTTGAAACTTACATCTATAACTCCATTTAACCATTATAATACCATTGTTTAAATACTATTTTTGCATACAATTAATTATTATTATAATGTAATGGATAATGTAGACTCTAAAACCATTCATAGAATTGAAAAGTTTAATAGATAATAGATTTTTTCTCTTTATTTGGTCTTATATTGGACCAACCATGAATTATTTCATAATGTTATATTGTAATAACAAAATCACTTATCATGACCAATCATATTGGATGATAACTGTATGAATCTCCTTTATCAGTTTGAATAATGTCATTGTAGTAGTAAATAAAAGAATAAGTTATCATCTACATGAAAAAATAATATGTTGTTACAGTTCCAAATGTATTACAAGTATTTAATGTGGAAAAATTGTTTAGGTTTGAATGTGGAGTAATTGTGTCAATGCAACATCTTGTAAATTTATTTCAATTAATTCCCTTCAATTGACATGTTTTTCTCTTAAATTGGATGTGTCTTTAAAATCTGAAGGATAAAGATCCATTGCTGGGAAAAATTATACTAATTTAAGGGATATATATTTGTTGGAATTAATGGAGTCTGGGTAAGAATTTGTAATGGATTAACTGGGTTCACCTTGAGTTTTAAGAATACTCAATGTGGTTTCGAGTTTTTAGCTGAAAATTGGGTTTTTATAGAATTTATGAAAATTTATGTCATGTAATGGGATTATACACCGTATAATTGCAACATGGAAGACTCCATGAACTTGGTACACATCATAAAAGTAGTACAGACTCTTTAAAGGTTACAAATCATGAATTGGTTAATGATCTATTTTTAATAAAAAGGAGATGAGTTTTTTCTGCAAATATAGACCATGTGGATTACACAACGTGTAATGGGATTACACGCAATGTAGTCATCACAAGTTGGGATTTTAAGGCACTTCACAGATGATTTCTATTTCATTATTTTGGTGACTTATTCCCTCTCAACCTACATGCACTCTTCGATAATATTTGTGAACCACCTCCCTTTTGGGTTGATTCATTTAGCATTTGATCATCAAGGATGTGGACAATCTCTCTCCAGGTGAGTATTCATTTATAATAATTTATTTCATTTGATCATTATAGCATTACTACATTGTGATATCATATATGTTGACCCATGATTATGATTCATCTGGATTATTTCTAAATCTGTCATGTGATTGAGTTTTGGGGGATAATCCTTTTTTCGTAGGGTTTGGAAGGTTTTTGTTCTTCAGGAATGTTTTGATATTTCATTTCTATTGACCCATTTTTTAAATTGAATCAATTATAAGATTCTATTATTCATTCTAGTGCCTCGATATTCATTGTGGTTTCCTTCTGTATTAGTAGATCCCATTGTAGGCATGCATGAACTACATTTTGAGGTAGGTGGTTCTATCTCTAGTCAATGACGGTGAACTACATTGCCCCCATTTTTGATAAAATGTTTTATATATGAAATGGAATGTTTAACTGATTGTATTTTTTGGTTTTGATATGGGTTTTTGTTAAAAGATAGTTTTCCCATGGAATTATTGTAAATTATTTCTATTTTAAAGATTGTGAAATGGTTTTAAAAAATGGTTTTCAGAGAATTATATGATTAAATGTATGATTAAATGGTTTGTAAAATATAGCAGATGGGATTATTTGGGTACTTTCATGGATGGTTTATTATTAGGCCTTGTCTCTTATTAAAGGGTTCACTCATGGGGTAGGCCTGTTATTCTATTGAATTTTTAGACATGTTAATGGGTTCACTTAATGGGGTGTTCTTATGCTTTCTAGACTCAATTAATATGTCATGAGTCTTAATGAATTCGGATTATCTATACTTAAGTATGATTATCACAGTTATCCTGATGTAGTATGATCCTTCAAATGGTGTTACCTATTCTATGATTTGGCTGACATGGGCTATTTTGGCTTGTACAATTTTAGTTGTAATACCATGTATTTTATAAGATACATGATACATGCTTTTCTTTGATTTGATATATCTATTTTGTTATATGTATATAGAATGATTTGTAACCAATTTACCTGCTTTATATAGAAATGTGTAAAAAGGTGAAATTAAATTGTTTCTCCATTCATTAGATATAAAACTACTAAAATGATTAAAATGGGTTTTTTCATTAATGTTGAGAATTCTTTTGTTATTGTACAGATAATTATTATGGAATACTTGGGTGGGACCCTACTAATCCTTTTATCTCATATGTCATGCGCCCCTTTAGTGGTTCATAGACCTTGTTGTGTCTTTTGATGTAGGCGATTGCAAGGTGCCATAGTGACGAAGTGATGTTTTATATCATCTATGTTTGGTTAGCTGGATGGATATATTACGGGAGTCTTCTCACACTTTCTCTTAGAGATAGTTTATATTTCTATTTAGTATTATCATCCATTGTAATTGGACTTTTCTCTGGGAGGTTTTCTTGCTACCTTTTTAGTTGTACCAGATATATTGTTCTCTATTTTTTGTGACATATTTATATATATTAATGCCTTCATACACTATTTATTTCAGTATATAAATAAATATATATGTGTATATATATTTCATGTTTTCTGCAATAGGTTGGAAAAACTGTTCCCTCTATTTTTTGTTGATGCTCTTGTACTAGTCACCAGCCCATGGGGATTTACAACGCATGTCGGATCTGTGGAAATTTGTGTTACGTACCAGTTTGAGAGGTTATCTAGGTTGTTTTGGTCACATATTAGTATCAGATGTGATATATCCATATGTGTGATTATCTTGGGATGTTTTTTATTCTTGAGATGTGATTTTTGGGACTTGTGAGGTCGGTTGCGGTGTGTTTCTGACAAACCTCACCTTGATCAGTCTCTAGCAACAATGTGATGCTAGGATATGAGTCTCTTATTTTTAGTTTTTAATGTTAATTTCGTTTTAACATATGTTTTCTAGTTTTAACTGAGATATTTCTATTCCTGATCATTTATGCTATTTTTGTTCATAGATGTATGACTCTGAGATATGTTATGTGAGTTCCTCAATAAGGTGTAGTTGATTCCCCAAAAGCGGATCCTCCTATGGATGAGAATTTTATCAAGGCTATCAAGTGTTAATTTCATGATATCAACCAATATATAACTGATTCTTGGAACACATTTATTGATTAATATCTAGTAATGTTAAAAGATAGAGATCGGTCATGAGGGTTCTTGCAGGAGAAGCCACATTCCATTGAGGGGACATGTAAACCTCAAGAGGTGTAGGACTAGGTTGAATGATGGATAATATTTTTAACTTCCTCGATACAAATGATAGCATCATGGTGATGTGAATGAATTTTTGTCTTGAGGATCCTTGAATGAGATAGTGGGATTCCGTAGTACAGACAGATGGGCATGTTGGCCTAGACTGGAAGGGTTTCAAGAGGCTCTTCTTCCGGAATTTTTTCCCCGAGTCTCTAATAAAGTCAAATTATATTGAGTTCTTCTATTTTTATCAGTGATAAAAAAAAATTAACTAATTAATTGGATGAGGTGAATCATTTTTTACTATTGGTTTTAAAGAATGACTAGAAAGTTTCTCAGAAGTACCTATTTGGTTTGTGACCATATATTAGATAATAAGTATTTATTATGAAGATTTAAAAAAATTAAGAGATATTAGAAAGTGACATGATGTAAGGGGTGAATATAGATGGTAGGGTTGGATATCGTGTCCCTTTACTTCCACTAAGTGGTATCTTCAGTGGCACACTAGAGGAAAATAAAATGGGGAAAGATCATCAAAGGATTGGTGGAGGTTATTCTTATTGGCATGCCTCCTTTACACTTATATTTGTAGCTGTTGGTGGTCCTATGAATTGTTATTAGTGTGGAAAGGTTGGAAACACCTAGAATTATCGTCCATTACTGGTCAATAAGTGCAGTGGGTGTCAATGTTATGGTTATCAGCAATGTTTCAATAAGGTTATGTCTACTCCTTGTTATGGTCATAGATTGTCAGTTCCAAAGGATACTGCGATTCAGTGATATTATTCAATGACTATATGGATCAATCCACATTCCATAGGAGTGATGCAACTTTATGAAGAATATGAGTTTTGGATAAATTGATTGTAGGTCCATTGAAAGTGAGAGCACCCATCTGTATGTCTTCTTCTGTATATATTTGTTTATTTGATACTAGTTCTCCCCATTCATTTATATTAGTTCATTTATTAAATATTTAAACCTAAAATTGATCTCATATATTTTATTATGGATTTGGTAAAAACTCTTGGGAATATGAACATACAGGGGTTTCAGTGTCTTTCTTATGTGCTATCAATAGCTGATGTAGTGTTTGTTAGAGATTTTCTTATTATTGATATGGAACTATTTGATGTCTTCATCAGTAAGTATTTTATTTTTTGTCATTATGTTGAGGATTATTATTATAATTAGAATGTTTCATTTCATGCATCTTATTGGGGTCTTAGATGTTTTAAGGAGAGTGGGATCTTATTTCTTTTCATGCAAGACCTTCCCTCCCAATGTACTAGAGCTTTTTGTCTGGTTCATTGATCCAATCCAAAAACATTCCTTCTATTTTTGATATTCTCTCTATTTTTTGGATTTTATAGACATTTCCCCCAAAAAAATTATTTATTCATACTCAAAAAATGAGGTGGAGTATATGATTATCCTAGATTCAAGTACGCAACCAATTTTTATTCCATTATATCATATGGCACCGTGGGAGATGGCAGATCTGAATATTCAATAGGATGATCTGATGGAGAAGGGTTTTTTTACCTAGTGTTTAACCTTTGGTATCATTAGTTTCTCTTTTCCAAGAAGGCAGTTTATTCACTCTAATTGTGTGTGGATTATAAGAAATTGATCTCTGTAACTATTAATAACATTTATCCTTTGCTTCATGTGGATGATTTCTTTGATCAACTAATGGGTAAAAAGTTGTTTTTGAAGACAGGTATTTTTTTGGGTTATCATTAAATCTGATTTATGGAGTCTGATATACCAGATATCAATTTAAGGAGTAAGTATGGATATTTCTAATATATTGTGATTTCATTTGGTTTGGATAACAGTCATCAAATTATTATGGATTTAATGAGTAAGATAATCCATCATTATATCGACACTATTGTAGTACTATTCATGGTTGATTTTTTTTGGATCCAAGCATATTCACAAACATAATTTGAGTTCGGTTTGGAAAATCCTTATGAGTCACCATTTATATGGAAATATTTTGAAATGAATTTTCTAGATTTAAGGTGGGAATTTCTTAGTGAACGTGATTTATGATCATGGTTAATCAGTTAATATTGAGAAGGTTAATGAATGTTTTTCAAGATGATAAAAACATAATGCCTTTGATATTCTAATAACCCTTAGCCTTTCTAGATATTATCAATAGTTCTTCAATGATTTCTCAAATTTAGTGTATCCATTGACTACTTTTTCTGGGAAAAGGATAAAATTCCTATTGTATGAAAAGGTTCAGTGTTCTTTAATGTACATGATATAACCTCTGACATCATCACCTATTATTACCTTACCTGAGCCAAGTAAGGGGTATATTATTTTATTTGATTCTTCTAGAACTGGTTTTGGTTGTGTTCTCGTTTAGGATGATCATGTGGTAGATTACAGATCTTATTAACTTTATCCTCGTGAGAACAATTACCTTACTCATGATTTAGATCTTTCCACATTTAAGCATGTGCTTAAGTGATTACATCACTATCTTTTAGGGGAGAGGTTCATAGTTTTTATCATCATAAGAGTTCTAGCTATAACATTTCATAGGAATTTATGATTATCAAAGAGAGAAATTGGGTTGAATACCCTCAGGTGATTGACTTCAACATTAGCTACACCCCAATGAATGGGAATATTATTGAATAATATCATAGCATGAAAGTGCCATCATAGGATATTTTGGAATTTAAATAAGAGTTGAACATTATTGGGATTTTTTCTTAGTTGTATTAGGATGCTCAATATTTTGTTTCTTGTATGATTTTGACCATTTTTATATTATCATCATATCTCATTGAGTCTATATTTTAGGTTTAGTAGTAGAGTAAACTGTTCATTTTAATGATCGAAACCGTATATGGTGGGGAGACCATTTCTGTTTTGTCTCTCTCTTTATATGGTATTCTAAATTTTGGAGATTGGTTTTTCATACCATCATTTGTGAGTAGATTTACTTTTTTATTGTAATATTTATTCATAGTTCATTCATCAGTGTAATATGAATATGAATTATGAAATGAGAGAGTTATTCTTGTGGCCGAGTATGATGCTTGACATTGCTTATTATATGTCTTGTTGTTAATCCTGCCAACAGATAAAGGTATAGCATCTAATACCTTTTGGTTTCCATTAACATGTTATGGTTTTGGTCAAAAAATGTGATGATGTAACCATTTATTTGTTTTTCGTATTATGATGGAATCTGTGAGGGATGAATTTTTTCTGGTCGGTGGTTGAATGGTTACAAAAATAAGCTCAGAACATTCTAATTAATGACGCAATAATATATAAATATTTGGCTAAGTTGTATGTGTATAAGATTGTGAGGTCACATGGGGTTCCTTCTACCATTGTTTTAGATAAGAATCATTGGTTCACATTGATGTTTTGGGGGAGTCTCTAAGAGGTGATGGGGAATCATGTTGGGTTGAGTAAATCTTACCATCAAAATATAGATGGTTAGATGAAGAGTATTATTTATATTTTGGAGAAAATTCATTGTGTTTATGTATTGGATATTTTTGTATCTTGGGATAGCCATCTGGGATTTGTTGAGGTTCATTATAGTTTCCCATGAAGATAACCTCTTTATTGAAAAGAGGTAGGGAAACTAATTTGGTGGGACCATGTTTAGATTAATAGATATTTTTTATAATTTAGGATATACATATTCATCTAGATATGGATTAAAGTCAAAAAAATATTATAAGGATCAATGGAATCAACCTTTCAGGTTTTATGACGGTTTCAAGGATTTCCAAAAATTTATCCTCAGTTGGGTCATCATCATCTTAGAAAATAGGGAAAGTTTTTTCTAGGATATATTGGACTGTTTGAGGTTATTGAGAATCTTGGGAAGGTTTCTTAGCAGTTAGAATTTCCAGTTTAGATTTCTTGAATTCAGGATGTTTTCCACATAACTCAGTTCAATAAATACAATCTTGACCCCTCTCACATTCTGATATGGGAAAAGAATCAGATAGGGGTATGTTTCTATTATTGAGTAGCAGGTTGATATCAATGACTCTCAAGTGAAAGTCTTTCGAGGGAGTTAAATTCCTTTTGTTAGAGTAATTTAATGACAAAATTTATATTCACATGTGACCTGGGAGCACAAGCCATCGATGAATTAGCAGTGGCCTCACATCTTTATCGGAAATCATTCTTTCACATGAATTCCCAAGGAAATAAAGTCTTATGGTGGCGAGTTTGTTACATCATGTTATAGTCTATCAATTAATTCCATTATATTTAAATTTTTTTCAATAAATTTGGTGCCTCTTGGGAATTTAGTGGATGTAGAATATATTTTTGGGATATGACATAAAGTTTATGGATTTATGTTTTTTTATTTAATGTATTCTAAGTATAAAAATGTAATGGATTAACAATATTCTCTCTGAGTTCGATGAATAATAGAAGAAGTTTGGATTTTTCTATTAAAACTATTATATTAGTATATTTTAAGAAAAATTCACACTGTATAATGAGATTACATGCCATGTAATTCATATAGGGAAGATTTTTTGAACAAGGTACAATTTTTTGATGGAATACATGTCTTCAGGTTACATATCCTATAATGGTAAATGATAGGTATCTAATAAAAATGGGACATGTTTTTTACATAGGTGGACAAATTGAATTACATGACATGTAAAGGGATTACACACCATGAAATTATTGAGTGTAGGGGTTTTAGGGTCCTTTACAACTGATTTATATTTCATAATTTCGTACCCCTATTCCCTCTCAACCAATAAGAACTCTCTAGTGACTTTGGGAACCTATGACCCTTTCAAATCAATTAATTATTAATTTGATCATTCGGGATGTGTGTGGTGTCTCCTCGATTGACTGAAATTTTATAAATCATAATTTCCCTTGATTATGATAACACTATTACATTTTGATATCCGATATTTTGACATGTGGTGATGATTTACCATGATTATTTCAAGATCTATCATGTGATCTTATTTAGGGGGATGATCTCTTATTTGTTTTGGTATTCCAGGATTGCGTTCTAGAGGTATGTTGTGACCATTACTCTTCACTAAAAATTTTGTTAAATTAGATCAATTCTAAGATTTATATATTTATTCTAGGGCCTTTATTTTCATTGGTGTGTCCTTCCTTGTTGGTGGATCCCATTACAGGAATGTGAGAACCGAGTTTTGAGGTAGTGCGTTTCATCTCTATCCCATGTTGGTGAATTGAATTACTCTAATATTTGATAAATTATTTTATAAATGAAATGGAATGATTGAATTATTTTATTTTTGTGTGTGTAGATGAATTTTTTATAAATTATTGTTTTCCTAGGGGTTTTAGTAAATGAAAAAGTGTTTTTCATGAATCGAAAAATGGTTTTATGAAATGGTATTAAAAAATACAATAAAATGGATTGATGAAATGATTTGGAAAATAGAAAACATGAGAATGTTTAGGTACATGTTAGGATGGTTCCAAATTATGCCTCATCCACTATTGTGGGTTCACCCATTGTGTATTACTCTCCTATCTAGACCTATTTTTATGGGGACTTGTTATACCTATTGCAGGCTTCAATTGATGGGGTGTTTATTTTATCTCGAGACTTGATAAATATGTATAAATTATTGATGTTCCCATTATTGTATATGTTTAGGTATGAGTGCCCTAACTATCCTGTCCTATCTTGTTTCTTTGGAGTGATGTTACCTTTGGATTGATTTGGTTGATTTGGTCTTTTTCAGCTTGTACTATTTTAGTTGAACTTCCATGGATATCATATGATATGTGATACATGATTTTATTAGATTTTAAATATCTTATTTGATAATTTTATATGGAATTATTTGAAATTTATTTACATTAATTATTTTGAAATGAGGATAAAGTGGAAATTAATTTTTTTATTGGTTTTGATATAATATTTTAAATGGGATATCATGACTTATTTTCATTAACATTGTGCATGCTTGAATTATTGTTCAGAGACATGTTATGGAACACATGTGTGGATCCCTACTAATCCTATTGGGTCACACCATGAACACCCATATAGTGGTGTGTAGACCTGTTATTTCTTTTGATGCATGGAATAGTAATGCTCCATAGTTTTGTGGTGAGGGTTTTATCGGCTGGGTTTGGGTAGATGGATTGTGATATAGTGGGAGTTTTTCCACAGTATCACATTAATACTATTAGGGTTGCTGTTTAGTTTTTTTATCCTTTGTAGATGAAATTTTCTCATGGTTATTTTTTTCTACCCTTTTATTTTTATCAATTTTATTGTTTTCTATATGTTATCAAAAATATATATTCATTTTATTTTCTACTGCTTATTTATGTATGTATATATGTCCTATTTTTTACATTGTGTTAGGAGGAATAATTCCCTCTAACTATTGTTGATGCCTGAGTACTAGTCGTCGACCCGTGGGGATCATAAATGCCCTAAGAGTGTGGGGAAATTTGTGTTGGGTACAATTTTGAGAGGATATCAAGGTAAGGTTTTTCATAGTAAATTGTTATCAATGTATAAGGATATAATTAGGAAATAGAAATTGAGGTCAAATATTTATAATTTCCGTGTGAATTAACCAATGTAAATCCAATTGGAGTTTGGAATGAGTTGTGCATATAAGACACATTATTTTGCATCGAGTGAAAATCAAGTAAATACTCAACTAGTAGTTATAATGATTATTACCCCTTGGGGAATCAATTCCATAGCCAACATCTGATAGTTTGTATTTGGACAAGGATGTAATTTCTTAGAAAACTGCAAAATCATTACGTAATTAATTAATTTATAACTACTTGAATAATTTTAAAATAAGTTATATTTATTAATTGTTTCTCTATGGTATTAATTAGTAATTGAAGTCAATAGTATATAAAGAAAGTGTTAATGAACTGAATCATATAACTCAAGAGTGTCACACTAGGTGTTTTGTTAGACCTTTTTATGGTGCATCGGGTTAATATTGATCTAATACCAAACAATCCTTTTCAGTGTTATTACCCCAATATGAATCCATGTTAGAGCCTGTATCCTCTAGTTTGTATCAAGATAGGGATGTCATTACTCAAAAAAACAAACAATAATTACACAATTAATTCAATGATAAATAATTAATAAATAATAATAATAAATTATCATTATCATTCTTTAATCAATGATATTAATTAGTAACTGATTTAAATAAATTATAAATTACTGATAATAATTAATTATATACTATTAATAAACTATGAATCATTAATTACCTTATTAACAATTAATCACTATCAATTATTACGTATTATTATTGATTGTTATTAGTTACTATTTATCAATAACTAATTATTATAAAATATAAATTAATTGCAAATCAATAAATAACCTACTAATAATTATTGAATTCTATTAGTTATAATAATAATAATTATTATTATTAATTAATAATTAGTTATTGTTATTAAACCATTACTAGTAGATAAAGAGTAATAATTTTAAATATTAATTAGTAATTGTTTAATAATTATTATTTATATTTATCAATTCATTATTAATTAGATAATAAATATTAATAATAATGAATAATTATTATTAACTACAAAATGATATTAAATTATTATTATTTCATAAAAAATTTTAAATTAATATTTTAAAAAAATTATTAATTAATTACTAATTATTAGTCATTAAAAAATAACTAATTACTCACTAATACTAACTATTATTCATAAATTATATCTAATCGGTTAAACAAATAAGTAAATAAAAAACATAAAATAAACTAGAAATTAAACAACTAACTAAATAAAAAATTTAAAATATATTATAAAAAATAACATTAAATCAATATTGACAAAACATTACACTTTTAAAGCTAGAATAAGAGAGGTGTTGACTTTAACACAAGATATGAGAGAAAAATCAGAAGAAATGTGTGAGGGAGAATGAAAATCACAGGAGAAGTGAGTGATATTGTAGGCTGGACAGACAGCTTTTTTAGAGGTGGAAGAATGAAAAAATTACATTAATGAAATTTTCATTTAGTGACATTAAATGGGTTGCCTCCCCAAATGCCATTTAGTTAATAAAATTTGAAAGGTGTTAATTTCCTCAATGAAATTCCTATGTCATCATTCTATGGAAAAGGTGTTGATGTTCTCAAGGTATTGAATTCTTTTGGAGGCACGAGTCAGTACAACCTAGGAATGCATGTTGTAAATAGTGTTTTCTAATTCACTTCATGACATATTAACTAAATATAGTTCCTAGATAAATATCAATGAGGGACTCATTCACACCAGTTCGTGTGAGAAATATTTGAAATATTGTGATGTTTCATCCTATCCCGACACATCTCTCACAACATTACTTGTAATTCAACCGACATATAACCTCATGTAACTACCAAATCATCACCTCCCTCATCTCCAGTTCTCTAATCTCATTCAAATCATGTACTCAACTCTGAATCTCTAAACCAGTGTTGTTACATATACCCTCCTTCTGCCAAGCTTGCTCGAAGTGCATTGTATCAATATATCTCTTTATAAGCTCAACTCCAATTGTACATGTAACAACCAGAAAAAAATGATGGATTTGTGGTTCTTATTACTGGTTGTTTTTGGAACCAGAAATAAAACTAATAATATATATTTTTATTTAAAATATAGTTGTCGTTATATGAAACAAGACAGTATATTTATATTTTGGAGTGTTTTTCTTAAAACCATTACTAAAACTCTTAAACAAATATCAAGCCACCTTCTATGACCTTGAATTTGTGTACACTTCCTTCTCCCCCTGACATTCCCCCACATTAACCCCTAATTATTTCCCCTCTCCCCATGAATTTTACCACCAATGATGATCTTGCTTCGGCTTCACTCAGAAACACTAATCCTCCTTCCCCAGAAATATGACCCCATCCCTGACATAGACCATGACCACCCTCTCCTTATGACCATAAATCCATGTCCCCATAATTTACCCTTTACCTCTTGCATATTCATGTGTTCCTATGTTCATGTGTGAGTTGGACATCCTCGCCCTTTCTTCCCCAATATCCACACTAGTCACTTCCCTTCCCCCACTAGCCTCCAATCACTCACCTCACTAACCCTCTCCAATACCATCTGACCCAATTTATAATGAACAATATTATTTTTCCTTCATTTTGTTCATATTTTTCATGTTTTATGCTTCTTTTTGTATTGGATAAACATTTATTTCTTTTTTTTTGTTTATTCGATTCATGTTGGGTCATAAAATTTCAAAAATATAGAAAGTGTTATTATCTAATAATGAAATAAAACTATACTAAAAGTTTATATAAATTATTAAAATTAATCAAAATGGGATTTAATATTACATAAATATTTATTTCCATTGATAATTAGTATTAATGATTTAAAATTATATATCATTATGTATTAAATTGTATTTTACATCTATTGTAATTATATTTAATCATTTAGGTATTTCTATTTTTTTAATATTAATCATGAGATGATATATTTTTTTATTATATTTAAAATTAAAGTAAGTTTCATAAATATTCATGAATGTTTTTTCATTAAAATAGATATATTTATTTCATTCATTTTATATTATGTTGCTAATATTTTTATTTTTTTCAAATTTTCTTTTTAAATGAGTTTTATTATTAGTATGACTTTGTCTATGAAATGTTTTTTTACACAGCGACATTAAGAATATATTTTAGATGTTTGATCAAACAATCATATAATTATTTTTATATTTATTTGGAGAATATTTCCAATCCAATACCTATAGATTGCAATTGGATTAATTTATCCTAAAAAACCACAATATGCTAAGAATTTGGATGAATTTTTTTATTATACTATTACAAAACAAACATTGGAGGGGATAATAAAATTTCTATGTCCTAATTGTAAATTAAAGAGATGATGGAGTTGAAATATAGTAATTGATAATATGATATAGAAATATTTTCCAATTAATTATTCATCTTGGATTTTTCATAAAGAATCGAATGGTCTGGATTTTCGAAGAAATGAATATTCTATCAATGAAACAAAAAGTAACTAGCTAGATGAGAGTTAATTTTGGATCTTATTAAATGATTATTTTGGATTTATAGGATACAATGACCATGTTTTAATATATAAATACAACTATTAGCTGATCCTAAGTAGGTTAATCGTTCTCAAAACATCAGTGAAAAAAATGAGTTTTGTTTATTATTTGTAGTTGGAAATCAATAATTGTATAATGTATGTGAAGAGTATTTGAAACTATATTTTCTACTCAAGTGGTATCCTATCAAGTGTCTCTTTAAATTACTCACAAATCTGTTTCTATGATTTTATATATTCTTCATGATTTATTTGGTTGAGCTAGAATCTCTACATTATTCTATTAGATTAAAAAAATCATCAACAAAACTAGAATTTATTATACAAAAATTCATGAATGCCATAATAATTTTAGGTTTTATTAGGGAGAAGAGTATTTCAATGAAGAATAAATGTGATTTCATTTATGTTTATGGAAATAAAATAGAATTTGTTGGAGTATAAATGAATGGAACCCTTGGAATAAGTATATGAAGAAAACTCTTATAAAGTATCACATTAATTTACTATGAAACCATACTAGAATTGATTATTCATGTAATGTAAGAATACATAAATTATGTAGTTTCATGATATATAATGTTTAAAAATGACTCAACCAGACATCCAAAAGATCTAATATCATTTAATATGTTTTATACATTATGTCTAAACGTTTATTCCAATAATTAGAATGTACGATGGAGATTGGATTTTAATGGATTTAATTATTTTTCTAATTTTAATAATAATAACAGAAAGTGGAAATTAATTTTAATTATCTATAATATATCTCTTTGTATATGTATGAATAATAATTATCTCATTTTTATTATTATTATTATAGGTATGTAAATTTATCAAAATGTTATTTATGTATAACATCCACCTGTATTAAAGGAATTGATAGAATTAAGGAATGATGGAATATAAATATTTAATGAATAAATGGGAAAAATATTAAAAATTAATACCACTTTCATGTGTAAATTTATTAAATTTCTTATACTATGAAACCTATTTATTTAGAAGAATCATACTAATTTGTCATTCTTAGTATCTAATTCTGGTATTGAAATTCAATGATTACCTCATAGTATAAGATTTTTCCGATGCTTCATCACTAATTTCATGATTCATCTCATATAATAAGTCCTAAAAAGACCCAATTCAATAGAGATACTTAATTTAGAATGTCTTATAAGATATTATCTGCTATTAATACCATGGGAAAATATCATACTTTTTTAATCATTGGATTCGTTTTTTATATAAAGTATATCATTATTTCTTTTGATTTGTAGTGATATCTTATTCAATCAATAATTATTAATTAATATTATATTAAAAGAGTAAAAACAAATAAACAATGTAACTGATTAAAAATTGATTAAATCAAGGAGGTTTGAAGTAATTAAGACCCAGAGAATTTGCTTAAACTACGATGAATCATTCTAGAGGGAACAAACACATATTTGAGAAACGAGAAATATGTACACCTTGGATCTCCTTAAAAGAGAGAAAACCAGTGAAAAAAGTCACTTTCTTCCATGTATGCCAAACATCCAGGCAGTTCTCCACTACCCCATTTCACCTATTAATGGTATATTCAACATTCTAGGGGATATATAGAAGGCCACATAGAGAATTTAAAACTACAATATAATCTATTTCAATAATATTAAGGTGGATATCACTCTGGTTTCACAACTAGAGATTGGTGGGAAATACATTATCCATAACTTGAAAAGAATAACCATTACTAATGAAATCAAAAAAATTCAGGACCATCAATCCATTTGTTCCTCAAACCACCCCACCACCACACATAAGACTCATGTGGCATGATATATCTATATAAATCATGAGGCCTTAATAATTAGGGACCCATAAAACCTATCTACAAAACATATCATTGTCTGCATTTTTAGATGTAGATTTTTTACTAGGGAGAAGCCTAAGGGGGGGGGGGTCTTCCTTAAAAGATTTATAGAGATGATTTAAACCAGTTAATACATTTTTCATTTTGAATATGACACTTGTTACTATACCTGGGACTCCATTGTGATGGGATTCATTCCACTCTTTCCAAATACACCAACAACCTTTTGTAAATATGAGGACTTACTCCATTTTCAGAGACACATGGCTCCCCATCCTCTACAACCCCTGATTGATGAAGTTTAAGTTCAAGGCCTCATAGGTAGACCATTCAATTAAATTGTCAAACTCGTGCCACAATTTTAAGACATACATTTTGTAATATATTGATGTGTATTCTTTATACTATTGTTAAATTTAATTCTTCAATTATTAAATTTATTTGAGGATCATATACAAACAAGGTTCACTATAGAGATATACATTCATAAAAAACATCTAAAAGGAATGTAGAGAATATGTTAGTTGCATAGAAAATTGTGAGATAAACCTATTCCTAACAAACATCTTATATTTTCCGCTGGTGTATCAGCTACTTGTACTCATTTTTTGTGGAGTGTCGGATTTTCACACTAGGCTTTGGATATCAAGTATCCTTATAAAACCCTTTATTTTTTGTATCCTTTCAATTACCCACACTCAGTTGTAGATGTCCCTAGAAAAAATAAATGATTAGTGAAAATCGCCAATCTTGTGGAGTGAGAGTTGTTGGAGTGGAATAGGGGATATTTGTTCCTCAAACCACAATAATATGTGGTGTGTTTTTATTATCTGTTATTTTATTAGTCAATCTGTTTTAAGAATAGAATATTATATTACATCAAAAAAGGGATTAATTATAAATTATACAAGTGTTTTTAAAGGGACCTAATTCACCCCCACTCTTGTGCCTTCGCATTTTACAACAAACAATTGGTATCATAGGGGTAACCCTTGAATAAGTCTTTTAATATCTAGAAATCATGAGTTTAAGATCTATGTGAAAAAAATTTGTCTATAAATGATTTCAAAGAAGGGATGTCACTAGTTTTAGATTCATATTTCAATGAAGAAAATTATTGATTTTGGAAATCAATAATGACTATCAATTTAAAGAATATTTGTTTTAATGTTTATATTATGTTTTTGAATCCTTATGGAATTCCACCAGAACAGTAAAATTGGGATGATTGAAAGGAAGATGAATATGATATAAAATCAAAGGATAATAATTATATGAAATGTGGGCTTGGTATAGATGAATTTAATCATGTTTATCAATGTTTCAAAACCTATGAGATGTGGATAACTATAGCTGTTTTTTATAATGGAACTGACAATGTCATTCATTATAGATATTACATTGTTAAATTGAATTTTGATACCATTAGAATTTATGATAGAAAAATAATCACTCAAATGTATAAATGATTGATTGATATATTTAATGGTGTTAGTTCATTAGGAACCCCAATTCCATAAGTAGATTATGCATTAACTTATCATAGAGTTTTTTAATCAATAAATTGAATGGAATTTTTAATGCTATAGACAATCCACTCCTATAAAAAAATACATCTATGAAGGAATTAATTGGCACCTTAATGATTTATGAAGATGAAATGTATTGTAACAAAATCTCATAGATTTATAAAAATAGATTACACTCCTCTAAAATTTACTTCTCTAAAAATGAAAAAATATTTTGGGAGGATGTTATATCTTAAAATAATTCAAGTTGTTTATATTATTGAATGAAACATACTCATATACAAATAAGAGTTGGTAAGATTTATAAGAAAATGAATAATAATAAGGTCTTCCATAAATATTTAAATTATTTCATGATCATTGATAATTGATTGAAATAATTTTGGTTTTTTGACTATATGGAAATGGGGAAAAACAGAACCAACTAGACACAGTAGAAAGATGAAAAGAAAAAATGGAAATGAAAAAAATACGTTCCAAATGAAAAATTACTATGAATTCAGGGGAATTAAAAATTTAAATTCTATATTTAGTATTTTTAAATAATCTGTAATAAATTCATGTTTTTAAATAGAGAATAATAAATTAAATCTAAAAAAATGTGATTTAGGGGAAAAGAAGATGAGGTATAATCCTATTATTCGTATACTATATCGTTCAATGGTTTTTCATGTATTAAATTAGTTTCATACTTATCTATAATTGAGGGGAAACATAAATCCTATGTAAAAAAATTAAAAATCATTAAAAAATTCATATTATGATTTTAATTGAAAAATATATTTTCCTAAAACCACACATAGAATTAAATGAACAACTCTGTAAATATTCTTCATGTTTCACTGCACATAAAATTATATTTGATGAAATGTTGGATGAAGTAGAATTATTTGAATGATATTCTATTATAATAACCATGGGAAAAAAATCCTTAAATAAAATAATTGAAAAAATGTTCATAAGAATGAAAAATATGTTGATGGTATTAATGGTAAAAGTCCAATGTTTTATGAAAATTATTTCATTCCCAGTTCAAGAAATAATTTTATATCTAATGCTACATTTTTTTATTTTGTAATTAATGATCACTAAACTAATGATTGTTTCATTCCCAAGTCATTTGAATCGATACATTTCAAAATTATATACTCTTTAAAAATTATATAGATTCTTGGATACCTTTGGTGATAATTCTATGAGATTGATAGTAGGAGTTGGAATAGTTGGGAATCCAAAAACTATTCTAATCAACAAATTTAACTATTTTCATGGGTTGAAGACCCATATGATAAGAATTTAGAAACCTTTTCATGATGGATTTCTAGTTTACTTTTATAAGAATTAATGATTTATTTTTTAAAATAAATTTCTTATATTTATGTAACAAAAAACATAAAACATTTATAGTTTGTACCTCAGTACCCTTTGTGAATAAAATGTGAAATGTTTATGTTCTAAAATAAATAAATCCCTGATACGACATAATATACGTGGCCACTAAAATATATTTTCTTTATCTATTATTACTAATAAACATTTTGTATAAGATTTTCCAATCTTATGTTTGATGAGAATAAAAAAATTTATTTTGATAAATAGAAATAAAACAAAAGTCATATTTTAAAAATATAACAATGTTTCTACATCACGAAATTTTACACTTAACCATATATATTTGATTAAACCCTAAAGAGTAGAAATATTAGTATTCATATTTTTTGTTTTTTTAAAATATTTTTTATAGATTTACCGGTGTTTATTTCATAAAATTTAAAAGTGATTCTTTCCTGTTTTTAACTATTTTTAAAAAAGATCAAGATGGAAATGTTTTAAAAATAATTTCATTAAGAAGGGGTCATAGAGGAATTTTAGAATCATTAATTTCATTATTTTTACCCAAAAATTGGTATTAAACAGACATTATATGATCCAATAACACCTCAAAAATTGATATTTTAGAGAGAACAAATAGGACTATTCCTGAAGTTTAATGAACTGTGTTAAATGAATATAGTATTTCTACCTTTTTTTGGGAATAAGTTCTAAGGAAAACCTTCCATATTAGGAATAGTGTTTTAATTGAACTTTTCTAAAAAATAAACCCTATGAGTAATGTAATAATATAAAACCAATGGTTTGATACTTTCATGTTTTTGGATCCAATATATATATCTTGAACAGTAAGGTAACCCATGGTAATTTTAATATAATGGAGGATGAAGGAATAATTATAGGATATTCTACTACTTTTAATGCTTTTAGAGACTACGATAAAAGTATATCAATATTTGATGATTATATTGATCTGATGTTTGATTAATGTTAACTAATTATCATATAAAAATTCAAAGTGATTTATTTTTACATTCCTTAAATAGTATGACACATCAACCTTCAAAATATGTATTTGAAAGTAAATAAGAATATGATCTGAATCAATCCAGTTCTTATGAACATGAAATTGTTTAAATTGAAAGATTCTTACAATGATATCCTAAAACTATAAAAGTGCATACATTAGATACTATTATAGGGTACATATATTCAAGAGTTATGACTATACGTAACATAGGAAATCTAAGTTATTTTTCTACCTTTTTATCCTAATATAAACCTTAATATATATAATAATCCTCAGAAAATGAGTGTTGGTTGATAAATGTTTTGGAAAAACTATGTTATTTTAAGAATAATGATGTTTTGGAATTAATTTATAGGACATTAAGCCAACTTGTGATAAGAAAAAATGGATCATTAGAAATAATCCATATGGTCAAGGCATAGTCACCAGGAATAAGGCTAGAAATTTTATTAAAGGGTACTACTTTGAGGAAGGAATATATTATGAATAATCCTTTTCCAAGATTACTATCCTTGATTACATTGGAATCATATTATCCTATTCATCTCATATGAATTCTAAATTACATTAGATATATCTTAAATCATTATTTTTAAATGGTTATTTAGTGAAGGTAGTTTATATTGAACAACCTATATGTTTTGAAGCCCCTCATCTACCAAATTATGTTTTTAAGCTTCCAAAATTTCTTTATGGGCTTAAACAACAACGAAGGGATTAATATAGAATATTAAGTTCTTTTCTTTTGAAAAATGGTTTATAGTAGGATTTTGAGATCCCAATCTATTTAGTAAAAAAAACTTCTTCTGATAGTTTATTACTAAAAATGTTTACAAATGATGTTATTTTTGGTGATACTAAGAATAAAATTTACTTTTTTTTTCTAATCTTATGTAAAAGTAATTTGAAATGAGTATGATTGGATAATTTAATTTTTATCATTGTTTTTTAATTTATGCAAAAAAATCAAAAATAATTTTATTCGAAGAAAATTTATTATTGATTTGATGAAAAAAATTAACTTGTAAATAGTAAGACTTGTGAAACTCTCATGTGTACTAATATAAAAAATGATTTAGAAGAAGTCAGAAAATTAGTTTTCAACAATTTATTTAGGATTATTATTGGTGTTTTATATACATCACTCCTAGTATATGATACATCATGTTTTTTATTTTTCATTGTGAAAAAATTCAATAAAATCAAATGGAATCCCATTTTATTGTTGTTAAATTTTTTTTGATATTAAAAAGGAACAGTTTTGTCACAACCTGACCCAAGACGGGGCTAGACCCACTACTACCCGAAGACCACCTCCATAGGCTGAAGGTGTAGATAATATCAGGAGGCATAATGTAATCACGATGGATTTTTCCTAAGAACCTATACACATTCACCAAAAAACACCATGATGAAATACGGTAAAGATATTAAAATTTAAAAACCGAAATGAATGCATAAATCAATCAAAAACCATATTATAAAATAATTACTAAAAAATATAAAAGGAAAAAATCACACACCCACTAAAGGTAACTATATAAGTGCCCAACCTACTTGGAAGGAGGGGATCACTGTTAGAAGTAGTTGTCAGAAATCTCATTATCCCAGCTCGGGTAAACACCTCTATATGTCTTGATCACTATGCTTCGCCAGCCTTAGGTCATCCCAGGACTCCGTCAAAATATATTTGGACACCACAATATAAAAAAAATGTGGGAAAATCACATGTAGTGGTGAGTATAATAATACATAGTAGGTTCTAAAAAACCAAAAATAGAAGGGATAAATTGAAGGTAAACATTCCTCTTGACCCATCTAAATGGAACCCAATCGAGAGAGAAACTTCATACTGAACCATACTTGGCTAAACACGACTAATCCTCTTAGTCAGAATAATACCAAAATAGAGAGTAAGAAAAATATTCATTACAAATCTTAGACAAAAATAAGTAACCCCATCCCAGCACAAAGGGCTCAAAATGGTGAATAGATGAATTACATGTTGAGCCTTTTCCACCCCTACTAAAAGATAATCTTTATCCAAATTAGAGAATATAAACACAGAAAAAATGACATACCCCGTGTGATTTCAATTGCCATGGAAAGAGAGTAATATAAACAAAGGTGTGGGTAGAGAAGAAATATGTATACTCCATCCACATGGGGTGTCAACCCAGAATGTGACAACACTACAAGGGCTCCCAGAATCACCCAGATATAATCATATCAAACTCTATGTCTGATTAGTTTCCAACCTAAAATCTAGAAATGGGATATTACTTGTGGATCTGAAGATAAAAAAACCAAGAGAATACAGTACAAGAGCTCATCTTTTCAAGATGAAACCGTTCAGAGAGATACACTCCATCGAGAACAACTCTACCATTACAAATGGTACATCTAATATATTTTTCTCCATCTAGAATGACATAGTAGGTCTAGCTCTAGTGCCAAAAACTAGTGGTCCAACCATTGCTACCCTCTTATCTACACAAGGCTAAAGAAACCCAAGTGGATAGGCTATGTCCTCACCACTTCCCACAATTTTACGTGGAAATTCTCCATATTATGAACCACATGAATCCTATATAACCGAAGATAATGGAGGTACCTACACCTTACCACTGCCCTAAAATTGAGGCATTAATTGTCCAAACTACTATGTGAAACCTCTATCGCTTCTTTATGGAGTGGCCCACACCTCTACCTATCATGGGAGCACAAAATCCTAACTAGGTATCTCACTTAACTAGTAGAGGGGACCATTCCTCTTAATTGTACTCAAGAGGTGAGGGATAAAAAACTCTAATGGAGAAGTCATTCCACACTAATAATCAGAGATGAGGGAGTACCACCCCATAGGTGAGTACCGACACCTTGGCATGATAGAAGAGTACCACTCAAAGGATTGAGGACTCACACCCATAATGTGGGAAGTACCACTCTACGGATAGAGGACCCACACTCTAGAGCTATAGGGGAATTAAATGTCCAGGGCTAGAGGACCCACTCACTAGAACGATAGGGGAGTACCACTCTACTAGATTGATTGCTATGGGGAAACCGCACCATACCATGAGAGGGGATAACTGACCCCTAGACTTGGGGTCATGCTCCCAAGAATGACAAGGGAGTACCGACTCTTCTGAAAAAATTTGTAATGATGACCATCACCTTAGAACAAATGGGGAGTTCCAACTACAAGGATAAAGGGACCACACCCTGACATGATTTGGTTGAACCTAAACTATCTACACATCGTATATAGAGGACCCTCACCCTGGTATGTTAGGGGAGTAATGACTATACATCTAAAGGTCCAACACCCTAGTCCAATAGGGGAGTAACTACTCTATCTAGAAAATAATTATGGAGGGATTGTTCCCTATAATGGTAGGGGAACACTATTCAACTATACGATCAACATGGGGAACCAATTCTCTAATCCATTAGGGGAGTACTCGCCCTATTAGAACTACCAAAAAGTATAGAACCCACAGTCATTACATGTGAGTCCCATATCTACAAAAAGGTGTGGTAAGGGAAATGGGAGCCCTGATACCATAGAGGAGTACTAGTCAAATTGACTCTCTTTATGAACAACACTTATCTACATCATCGGGAAAGCACTGCTGAAAGGTGCATCACACTTATCATGCATCATGTCACAACACCACTATGTTTAGGGGACTGACACCATGATCCAATAGTGGATAACCACAATACTAATCTAGAAAGTCTAGGGATGCACATCCTAAAGTATGCGGAAAGGGTATTGACCCCAATATCAACTCAATGATCCACCTGGATCACTTCCCAGGCTAAGAACCACTATACAAGCATCATGTTTGATACATGTAACTTTGTATCTCATAGGCTGAAAAAATTCCACCATCACAATAAATGTAGAAAATTACTTAATATAGTCTTCTTGTAATCTAGAATTTTTGTCCAAGAGAATGAGATACGAAAGGAAGATAATCTCAAGATGATCTCAGGGAGTACACAACATGTACTGGGATCCAGAGAACATGTGAGCCTGCCCGTTCACCTAGTCGTGTATTCTTTCAACATGGTTTTTCAACCCATGTAGGGGTTCATGGATTGTATATTCTATAAATGGAATTTCCCACTTCCCCCTCCCGTAGACATTTATTCTCTTCCATATAGTTAGCCACCTTTATCCCTCACACTACGTGCATCCCATACCACACAACGTGTTCAAGACAAATGGTTTTTTGTTCATGTGGTAGGAATATTACCTTGTCCACCACCCCGTTTCCATATAATTTTCTTGTGTAAATTTACATGGTTTTTTACTGTTACATGGCTATCCAAATCCTTGTCACATGGCAACACGGTTTGGGTAACTACAAGGTTTGTAACCCCAATACATT
The DNA here is from genome assembly GCA_963277665.1 of Viscum album. Taxonomy (NCBI): domain Eukaryota; kingdom Viridiplantae; phylum Streptophyta; class Magnoliopsida; order Santalales; family Viscaceae; genus Viscum; species Viscum album. The sequence continues at coordinate 336,628,833 of OY728139.1, read as the reverse complement.
GCATTTAGTCCCAAAAAATCATCTTCCTTAAAGAGTAGGGGCTACAAATCTTTTCTCTATTTACTACATTCCTTATAGAGAAAAAATATTGATGGTAATCGCATTGAAAAATGCTCGATTCACACTAGTTACCTCAAAACCTACATTTTAAATTAGGAGGGATCTTTAGAAATTATAATTGGGCTCTAAAACCATAAAATAAAGAATAAAGAAGGGGATATGGAAATAAAATACCATAATCCTACCTCTAGGATGGAAGAACAAATCTTCAGGTGTAAAATAATGCCTAGATCATGCTTATCCTCAATCTGATGACAATCGACGTCAAAAGAAGATATTTGTGGCACCTTATTCCCATGTTTCATTCCCGTTTTCATCATCACCAAAGGTCAGGAGGGGAGGGGAGGTTTTACTGAATGGTTTGGGTAAAAATATATGGAGAGGGGTATATAGGTTTCACCTATTTGTTTGGGTAAAAAAATGTCAGTATAGGGGAATTGAATTAGGTTAAAATGATTTTAATTCATGAATATTATTTAACCCTTTCTTTAACACCTCATTTCCAACTCACTTCCAATTGAAAATCTGATGCTAAAAAAATTTATGTCACGCATATTTTAAACATGATATTCTAAACTCAACAAAAAACACAATTTTCCAATATGATACTCTAATACAGATTTATCACATGTTTAAATTGAAAAATAGTAAACATGAAAAAGTATATATAATATTATTAAAATCACTGCATTAATGCTCTACAGACCCTGTATTTCCAGGAATAATCATCTCCTGTCATCAGAAATATTCTAAAAAATATTCCAATGCCTTATATGTAAAAACCCAAGTCATTATATCAGTACCAAAATAAGGTTTTTCATCCCCATAATGTAAAATTATCATCATAGGGAATTTAAACCGAGATTTACTATTGGGAATCCCACACCAGAAATGTCACTAAGGGTTCCCATGTTGCTTACAAGAACAAAATCAAGGGAAAGACCAATGAAATCCCACACTCACATCTAGATCTAACTAGGTCAACATTGTTATACAAGAATGAACATGTCCCCTCATTTGTGACCTCTAGAACATCTCCCAAAATCAAAGTCCCTCTTTATTCATAGGTTCTAGTGGTACACCACTATACTTACCTAACATAGACAACATCATAACCCAGAAGTTCACACCAATCCCTAGATGAATTAAACTACAACTTCATCAAGTTTATTTCATTCAAGGTTGACGTTGATAACAAATGGGTAACAATGAATGAAATAGGGATGCTTATGTGTAAACACTAGGACTTATTATGCCCTTTGTCTCTGAACCTCCAAATATAACATAGCTCACCAAAACAGAAACACTCTCAAACCATCTATTTGAATCCCAAATGAGTATTGATTGTAGGAAACCAAAATATACTATAGAAACATCATTGGGTATATCACTATATCTGTGGAAGGATTGAAATAATGGATATCTTTCCACTAGGGATGTCAAATAAAAAAGTTCATGTAGAAAAAAATCTTCTGGATGCTAAGACAAACTCTGAAAAACCTACACTCAATGTATCCCTAAACAAAAAACTCTAAAGAACTCATCTACAACACCATGATTCAATATTCTTTGGGCGTCAATGACTCACAATGATAATTTTAATCCCCTCAAAAAAACATGTATCAATGGGGGATGAGTTCCTATTTCGTGTGAATCAAAAAATACTTCAAACCATATCATGTCGTCATCAGTCATATCACCTAAAAAATGAAACAAAGCACATGAGGGTAATAATAAAAAAACAAAGGGCTTCCCAAAAATTCACATTGGGCCTTATCAGGCCCTCTTCCTACAAACCCCCAACAGACCACCCTGCACCAAACACACAAGTCATATTGAATCATCGACCACACCTCAATACTATCTACTTTGGGGGGCACTGACTTACCCTCATGGTTTTTCTCACATCATAAAAAATGTATCAGTGCAGAAATAATCTTTCTTTATCATGCATTAGAAGTTATACTAAACAACACCAACACAAGGTTCTATTAACACCATGTGTCATATGGGTTAGACATCAACTAGGAATCAGAAAGAAAATTTTACCTCACACTGCATCTAACAACTGCTACTATAGAATGTGGATATAACATAGAGAGTACCCATATTACACCTTTGAGATTTAGGTTCATAGGCCTCTATGGTCTGAAAATATCATCAGTTGTGTCCTCCAACTCACTGATCTAAGAATAGACTACCTAGGGGTGGTGGTTGAAAAACCTCAAACCGCCTGCCACCAATCGCTGCTTGCCCTCATCGCCCACCATGTCCACCATATTATGAAACTCCCTACTCCAAACACTTTCTTTTCCAAGGATGTCTATCAACCAGCTCCATATCAATTGAATGAAAGGTCATAAAATATCAATAAATATGTCCCCAGTCATCGCTAGTGTAACATCGCCTATAATGTGGTTTACTTGATCCTCATTGAAGATCCTTCACAATAGGCCCACAAGTTTGACTATAGCCATGGGTATTCCTCCTACATCATAATCCTATCATATACCATCTGCCAGCTATTACAGATACCTCAACCTTCTGACCACCACTATGGACTTCATTTAACTGATCCTCACCCAGGAGGCTCTCTACTGGAAAATCTAAATCCAGTACCGCTATATATGTGAGAAGGATCAAAGAGACCACACCTACTCAGATTTCTTTGTGGAGGCCCTACTCAATGGTATGAGCTCTCGATAACAGATCTCACACCATATCTAGGGATTAATTGAAATGGTTTGTGAATCTAAAAAATTTCTCCACAAAAGTTAAGTTTCCATGATAAAGCTACAAAAGCACCTATATACTAACTAAAATTAAAATGGCTGGGTAAAACTATTACCATATATGTTTCTATAGATCCACCTAGGTCAGAATCACTTCATTGTAAGGGGGCTATGTCACTGAACACCACCATCATCTAACTGAGCCAAGTAGAAGGTTTTCCACTAAGACCACCATCTGATCAAGAGTTGTCTTCACAAGTTGGAAAACATGTGTGACTATATCAAGGCATCCATCAGTTTTCTAGGGGTTTGGATCATCCCAGTTTCTTAGAGGCCATTGCCTATGGAACTCATGTAGCGCACTCATCCTATGTGCATCCTCAGCATGATCATCTAACACAACTAGATACTCCACAGGTGTTGGATGAACTGGATGACCACCAGAAGGTAACACCTCATAACTTGTTTCCCTTCATTAAAGACTCATCACAGGGTGAATCTCCACCAAAATACCTCCATATAACCTTTTCTTTCTATCATCATGGTGTCTTCCTAAAACTAAATTCAAGACATTCCACTGTCAAAGAGGATATCTGAAGAGATGACTCGATAAAGAAAAAGGATAGAAAAACCAAAACCTAGTCCTCTATGATGAATGTACCATTTATTTCTGTGTAACGAATTCCCTAACATAATATGTTGAAATGCATGTTATTAAATTCCTGGTGAATGGATACATCGGTAGCCATTCAAAATCTAGAACCTCTATCCTAAGAGATGAACATGAAACATCCTAACACCATTGATATCCATCCCAAACATAACCTCTTGGGGATGTAGTCTAAGCAAAATACCATGGAATGAACTTCATTTGATACCAATATTTCACTTCTCAACCCAATTTAGGGCTTAATCCACTACTACTCCGAGCCCACCTCTATATGCCAATGGGTGGCAGAAGGCACAAATGTCGTAACTCACTCGGGGAGGCGTTTCCGATGTATATGTATGCACTCACCCAAAAACACATCAATGCAACAGTGCAATGATATAAAAAGTAAGAAAATAAAATTCATGCATATAGATATCCAAAACCAGAGTATAATAGAAGTATTGAAATTTTATAATTTTGAAAAACACACTAACACCCAATAAAACTGTAAAACTACCCAAATTTCTAAGAATGATCGGATTTCTATGAAAAGAAACTGTCGGAAAGCTCTTTAGCCCTACTCTAGTTAACCCCATGGTTGGTGTAGTTGACTGAGATCCACCTTCAATGGGTCCTTGGAAGACTTCATTGAAAAGATTTTATTATTCAAAATACACAACACATGCAAGAAAAATCCCATTCAAGGGTGAGTATAAGAATAAATAGTAGGAACCCCAAAAACCCAAAATAAAAAAGATAAACATAAAAGGATAAAGTTTTCTCGACCCAGCCAGAGAGAATATAATCATGAGATAAAATACATTTAGAACCATCCTCAGGTAAACATGACTAGTAAACTCAGTCAACATAATCCCAAACTAAAAAATAAAGAAAATTCTCATTCAATAGCTAGGCCCGAAAAAACTAACCACATCCTAGAAGGGTGGGATCAATATGGTGAGTAGATAAACAATACGTTGATTCCTTGACACACCTAGAAATAGATTAACCTCATCAATCCATGATAATATAATCAAAGAAATCACATAGAATACCCTACATGTCTTCAACTCCTTTGGAAAAAGAGTAACAAGAAATAAGGTGTTGGAATATAATAAGTGTGTATAATCAGTCTTCAAAGGGAATCAACCCAGAATATGAAAACACTTCAAAGGATCCCAAAATCAACCAGATATACTCATCTTAGAATCCATGTCTCATGAGGTTCCAACCACAAAACCAAAAAAAATAATTCTAATTGAGGCACTAAAGGTAACAAAACTAAGAGAACACATGCCACAAGCTCATCCATCCTAGATGGAAGTCGTCTGAGAGATACACTCATTTGAGAATAAATCTTCCATTCCTAATGGTACATCCAAGATATTTTTATCCATTAGAAACACAATATAAAGTCCAAAACTAGTACCTAGAACCATAGGCCCTTCCATTGCAAACTTATTCCCTATTCATTGAAAAATAATCTCATGTGATGAGGCCCACTTCACACCAATTCACATGGTTTATGGAGAATATCTCTAGACTATTCCCCATGTGTATCCTCTCTAATGAGAGTAATTGAAGTGAACCTCACATTTCCACTTCCATATAGTCTAGGTACTACTAAACCATAATAACCTGTGAAACATTACTCACTCCTTTATGGAGTGTCCATAACCTCTTCTTGTCGAGGGAGAACTAAATCAATACTGGGTCTCACATGTAACTACTCAGGGGGGGATCTAATCCTCAATACTGTACTAAAAAAAGTGGGTGCACTAAATATAATGGAGGTACCTCCCCCATACTAATTAGAGATGTAGAATACTACTCCATATGTGAGGAACAAAACCATAGTATGATAGGGGAGTACAACTAAAGGATATTTTACTTTAACCCATGACGTTGAGAGTACCACTCAAGGGATAGAGGACCCCCACCCTATAATGAATAAGGAGTATAACTCTATGACTCGAGGGCCTACACCCTAAAATGATTGGGGTACCACTTTACCAACATAATTACTATGGTGGACAAGAAACATGACATGATAGGGGAGTAACAACCCCGTGCTATAAGACTCACTCCCTATTTTGATAGGGGGTAGCAACTCCATCGAAAGAACACATATGGAGTAACCTCATTGTGAAATGATAAGGGATTTCTTACTAGAAGGATAGAGGAATCACAACCTAACATTATAGGTGAGTACCCAATGTATCTATACATCACATATAGAGGAAAACCCCCCTAGTACGACAGTGGAATAAAGAATCCATAGATAGAGGACCCACACCCTAGTACAATAGATCAGTAACTACTCTATATGGCCAATGAGTTGGGAGGGCATGTGCCCTAGAATAGTATGGGAGTTTTTTCCAACTATATGTTAGATATAGGGAGCCGACGCCCAAATCCATCAATGGACTACATCCCCAGAAGAACTCCCCAAAAGTATAGAACCCCCACCCAAAACAAGGGGATTCCCATCTCTGCTGATGAATATTGTTAAGGGAAACTCGTTCCTCGATTTCATGGGGGAGTACCAATCTCCACATATCTCTTTATGAACCACACTAATCTACAACATCGTCTAAGATCCAATGAAATGAGCACCACACTTATCATACTTTTCATAATAACACAACTCTAGGTAGGGGACACGTTCCCTGATCTAACATGGGAACACCTCTCTACCATTGTAAAAAATCTAGAGGACCCATATCCAAAACCTAGAGGGAGGGGTACAAATTTATACATAAACTCAGTGATCCACCTTGATCACTCCCCAAGGGTAATAACACATACCCATACATTATTATTGAAACATTCTACATCATATCGCATAGGAAGAAACAAAGTAAAAAATCACGTTATACATGAAAAATTTATCGGGATAGGCTACTCACAAGTCGGAATCCGAGTCCCATAGAAGGAGATATGTAGTGCAGAAGATCTCAAAAATATCTCAAGGAGTAAAAAATGTGTAGTGGTATCTACATGGAATGTGACCCAACCAAATCAACTCGACTTGTATCCTATATGTACAATTTTTCATCCCATGTAGGGGTACATGACATGTAAATCTTGTACATGGTGTGTCTCGCTTCACCTGAGCCTTGTCCGTGTATCCTCATCCACACGCTTGGATAGCCCTGTCTCTCACATGTCATGTTTCCCATATAACACAATGAATTCAATCTAAACAACCACTTTGTCATGTGGTCTTCCTATTCCCTTGTCTGGAACACCATGTTCATTTACTTTTTCCATGTATTTTTACATACCTATGTAATTTTACACATCTATTACAAGATATGTCCCATTTCCACACAGTTTGTGTCATTAAATGGTGTGTAACCCCAGTATGTGGAGTTTAATCATAAAAAAATAATATCCACCAAATATAAATGGATACATGGCATGTATCATTAAACTACACACCATGTGGAAAAATAGTATAGTCGGGAATCACCTTTGAAAATTCCCGATTCACCTTAATTTACACCAAAACCTATAGATTAACCTAGGATGGATTTCAGTAAATTGTATTGGGGCTCTAAAACTATAAAAAATAATGGAAGATATCATTACCAACACTAAAAACCACCTACCTTGAGGGTTAATCTCCTAATCATTATGTATAGAATGATTCCATAATCATTCTACTCCTCGATCTAATAATGATCGATGTAATAAATTGAGATCAACAACACTTTGTTGTGTTGATTTATCCTTATTTTCATCATAGCCAAAAGAGTATAGGGGATGGGAGGTTTATACTCTTGGTTTGGGAACCCAACATGCGGGGAGGGGGAATGAATTAGGTAAAAAATTAATTAATTAAAATTATTTAACCATATTTTTAACACCCCTTCACCGACACAACCTTGATCGAGAAACTAATGCTAACAAATATTATATTGCACATTGGATAAACACATTGTTCTAAACTCAATAGTGCCTTCCGATTTTCAATCTTGGACTCTTCTCGTGATTTATTTCATGTTTCAATAGGAACATCCCACACATGAACAAATATATATAATTTTTTTTAAAATCTCCAAGATGTGTCTCTCTAGGCCCTAGATTCCTCTGCTGACTAGATTCCTAGATTTATAAATAATCATCCAAATATTCCAAAGTCTTACATATAAAAAATTGAGTCACTATTTTTTTTTTATAAAATTACATTATCCTAGAATAGTGATTTTTATTGAATTTCATATTAAAATATTGATTTTTGAAGGTGTATATTAGATAGAAATGTACCTAATTATTGAGTGTAGATTAGATATTAATGTACATAATTTTAGGGGCCACAGGTGCTTGTTACATTTTAGGAAAGTACCTAATTTCATGGTCTTTAAAAATTCAACATTAAGTTTCATTTTCAATAGCTGAGGCTGGATTTATTTATGATGGAAATTTCTATAAACAAGTTTTGTTGATTAAAAAACTTCTTTACATTGGACTAAGATTTAATATATTTACTATTATATTTGATAATACCAGTTCTGGTAATGCTTAAAGAAATCATGTGGTCACTCTAGGTCTAAACATAGTGTTTTTTTAACAGGTGGTGCCTCAGTCAATGACCAAGGCACAATTTATTGGATAAACAAAGAAGGTGCTACAAAAGTCTGAAAGATGGAATCTTATTATAATCACTTTCCTAAAACAGTAGCAGATCACTAGGAAAATCATTAAGCCAGGTAATATCTTGATTGATCCCCTTGTTGGCAAGACTATCTGCAACCATGTTCACTTCTCGGAAAGCATGAGTAGCAATATAGTTGAGTTCCGTGAGCGAAGCAAGGAAAATCATCCATCTAGAATTAAACGTCCAGGAAAGGTGAACCACCCCCTTCCAGATAGCTTGGAAAAAAGTGGTTGAATCACTTTCAACCCATAGTGTGGTCCAACCCTTTTGTTTGGAAAAATCCAAATCATGAATCACTCCCAAAATTTATGCTAACAAGGCTGAGCTCATACCACAACCGTCGAAGAAGCAACCCTTAAATCTACCAAGATTGTCTCTAAAAATGTCTCCAAAACCTGCCGAACCCAGATTTCCTCTCGAGGAACCATCAACATTCACCTTGATCCATCCAGGAAGTGAATCTTGACAGAAAACATCAAGGGTGCGTCTAGGCTACCTGTAAGATCCCACAATCCTATAATGGTGAAGGATCTCAAAATCACCGATATAATTGTCACAATGAGGTTTCTGGAGAGAGGAAGCATCCTTCATGGTAATGAGAATACGCGTCCTACCTGTAGTGAGACTGAATGAGAAATTATTGTGAATAAAATTATTTCTATCATACCAGATCACATGCTGGAGTTCCGCCACCATAGTCAAAAAAAGATTCTTGATTTGCAGAGAGAAATCCCAATTAACACAATGTTGCAATTTAGAGTTAATAGTATCAAGAAGTGACCATATACAACCAAAAATTCCAAGAGTGTAATTCCAAAGAGCTGCAGCTGTAGCACTAGACAAATACAAATGATTAGCATCCTCTCGGTGTTGATTTCACTGGTGACATCAAGAGCAAATAATTATCCCAAAATATTGTAGGAACACTTCAGTGGGGACCCTATTATGGGAAATATAAAAAATAAGAGTAAATCTTGAGGGCTTGATCCAAGGATTACAAAAAGAATTCAACCATCCAAGGATGGAATCAGAATTGATGAAATTATTTTTATAGAAACTTTTGGAATCAAGGACTCCATTAAAAGTAGGCTCCCAAATGAGGAAATCATCAGTGTTGGAGAAAGGATAGTTGACCATGATATGACTGATGTGATTTGGGAGGGTGATATCATGGGATTGAAGAACATCCATTATAGTAGAATTGGTGTTGTCAGGAGGAGTGTTGGAATTCCGCATGGAGATTAAGGGGACACCTGTCTAATTATCTAGCTTGAAATTCATAGAGGAGTTAGCGCTAACCATCCATCTAGAATTATGCATGATTCTAATGAACGATTTTCTAATGGACGGCCAGATAGAAGAAGTAAGGTAATTCTGATTACCCTTCATAAGCTTGGTGATGAAATGATTCTTGACAAAGGTAGTGGAATCATAATTGTTATGAATCAACTTCCAAGTCATCTTGGATTGGAGAGACTCATTAAAAAGAATAAGGTTTTTAATTACCAGACCACCCTTGTCTATAGGTTTACGAAAAGTGACCCGAGGTACGATCACAAGTTTTCTTTCAATCATTCTACGAGTCGAAACAAACTTTTTAATGAAAACTTTGATTTTCATAAGCAGACTGGCTGGAAAATTGTAAACCATCATCGAGTAAACCATTTAGGAGACAATTTTAGATTTGAAAAGGCAAATTCTACCATCCATAGACAAAGATTTACACTTCCAAGATGAATGTTTTTTGTTAATTTGATCAAAAATGCTATAGAAGTAAATGGATTTGGGCCTTCCCCAAAAGATAGGAACACCAAGATAACTGAATGGGAAAGAGCCTTCTTTGATACCTATGTAATTGAGGATGAATCTTTTTCTGTTAGGGGAAAAATTCATCTCAAGGAAAATAGAGGATTTACACCAACTAATAGCATGACCCGAAATTTGATCATAATGAGACAGGGCACTTTTATGATTTTTAATGTTCCTTTTATAACATTTTAAAAACAAAATAAAATCATCAGCATATAAAATATGGGTAGGAACATTTACAATTCTAGAAGCCTGTATGGGATTAATCATATTTTGATCCACAATCCTCATTAGAATCCAACTCAAGTAATCCTCAGCAATAGAAAAAAGGATTGCAGACAGAGGATTACCTTGCCTAACACTCTTGGTGCAATGAAAATATCCTTTAGGGGCCTCGTTGACTAGCACCGAAATAGAGGACGAATTGAATAAGGTGTTAATCCTATCAGAAAAATAATCATTAAAAACAAAGCTTTTGAGAACTTTTAAGATGCAACCCCAATCCATGGTGTCAAAATCCTTGCTGATGTCAAGCTTAATGTCCACACTACCTCCCCTAGTGACTTTATTCAACATATTGGTGCATTCCAAGGCAAGGAAGATGTAATCCTGAATAAACCGCCCTTTAATGAAGCCAAATTGGTTCCAAGAAAGTATTTTATTATAAATGGAAGAATGTATGATAGCAAGGAGTTTGGAAATGATTTTATAAGTGGTGTTGATAAGCGCAATATACCAGAAAAGGTGAATCTCAGTGGCATTTTCCACTTTAGGAATAAGAGTAATGAATTGAGCATTAATCCCGTGTGGTAGGATACCAGTGGAAAAGAAGGACTTGACCTAGTTATAAACATCCAAATGAATTACATCCTAGTAATGTTGAAAGAAACCATTGTTGAAACCATCAGGTCGCGGGACACTATCCGGATTTAGGCTAAAAATTGTGTCCTCGATTTCATGATCTAGAGGTATTCTTAGAAGGTGAACATTGTCTTCAACAGTAACCATGTTCAAAATGATATTTGGAAAAAGATCATTATAGATCTCCAAACCATTAAACATATTATGAAAATAATAAAAAACATGATTGAAAATAGCATCCTTAGTGTTAGGAAGGATGTCATCAAATTTAAGACAGGCAAGGGTCCTATTGAATTTTATAATTATTTGGAATGAATTGTAGAACATAGTATTCTTGTCCCCATATGAATGACATTTGGAATTAATAATTTTCTTTCGCATGTTATCTTTAAAATTCATAAGAGAGTTGAGCTTCATGGAAACACGAATTTCAGGTTAGGGATCAAGAGAAAAATCCGAGCAGGTGTTAGAATTTTGAATTCGAGCAAGGTCTTCCTCCATAGAATAGATTGCCTTTTCAATCTGAATTGTTTTAAAGATTCACCAACCCTTAAGAATTTTCTTTAGTAACATTAATTTATTAGTGAAACCAAACACATCATTTTGATGCATCATTCCATACCAAATATCTTTTATCATTTTAGTACATTTGAGATTAGCAGCACAAGCATTGTTAAATTTAAAAGGGGAGGGAGACTTGAATCACTTAGTGTAAAGACTAGCTATAATGTGGTGATGATAAGAGATGATCCTGGGTAAGGTCATACTAGATATAGGATCCCATTTATCAAGGACATCAGTATTAGCGAAAGCTCTGTCAAGATTTCTAGCCACAACCCTATTAATACACTTTGTGTACCAAGTATACTTAGCACCAGTGAGGTTGATTTCGATAAGATTACAATCCTCTACAGTAGATTTAAATTCTCTTGATTAAATAGAAGAGAGTGACGGTCCAATTTTTTCACTCGGAGAAAGGATAGCATTAAAATCCTCGATCACCAACCAGGGGTCCTAGATAATTCTATAGAGGGGCCAAAGGGCTCTTCTCTCTTGATATCTATTTTTCGCATAAATCATAGTGAAAAAGTCATGAATACCATGAGAGGAAAAATCAAAAGTAAACATTTGTTCAGAAAACTTTACAATGGAAACAGACCGCAAGGATAATGATAAAAAACCAAAGGGTTTCAGTTGTAGTGAAATCCTTGCAAGAACCAAGGAAATTATAACCAAAACAGCATAAATGAAAATATTTCAAATAAAAATTGATTTTTATCTTAGTAAAATAAAATAGTTTTGTTTTGTGAGTCAGAAGAAGTATCCTAAGCACAATAAAAGTGTCAATGTTTTCTACAACCTGACATTTCCAAAATAGGAAATTCATTTAAACATGTGTTTGGAGTTAGCAATACCTTTTTTTCACCCCTGAGCCATTCTTCCTTGTTGATCTTCTTGGCTCATATGAAGAGGTAGGGCTGGATTTATTTTCCTTTTTACTCATAGAAGAGGCATCAGATAAATTTGGAGCACTTTTAATATTGCCAGCCTTATTTTTTTCAATGAAATTGCAGATACATTTGGAGTCTTTGGAAAATCTCTTGGAGTTAAAGATTCAGATTTATTGGCGTCAGGTGTGCCTGAGAAGACAGATGTAGTGCCCAGAGAGCCCATTTTAACTGTCTGATCATTTGAGACTACGAAAATAGAGTCATTAGAAGGTAAGACCTGAACTATAGTATCAAGATGAGATTTATGAGATTTAACATTTGAAGTCTTGGCCATAGTTGGGTCACTTGAACATAATTCAGTCTGATCAGGTTGTGTAAGAGAAACATTTGAAGGGTCAATAGGCATAGCAGTGGGTTGTAAACCCACTATAACTATAGAAACATTATCAACACTATTTTTAGAGTTACCTGCAACTGCACCCATAGTTTTCATACCTGCATAATCCCCATCATAGATGAAGAACTTCCCATTCGAGACCACCAAAGCAGTGAGGGACATGCCACCAGTCAAGTCCACCCAAGACTCCGCCTACTGACCATCACCCAACTTACATTGACCTGAAATAGTGTTATCAATCAAATCCAAAGGATGCTTGAGGATGTCCCGCACCAGAGTCTCAATATCATCCCTTAACATAGTATCAACTTCTTCGGACTCTTCTTCCTCTACCAAGTAAGACCACTTATCACCAAAGGTCTCCCCCACATGAAGTAATTTTTTCACCCATCTTTCTACCTTTTTCATGGTAGTCTCCTGTATCCCAGGGGATACGACTTGACCCTTATTCTTTCTAAACTGAGTCCACCCATTCTCCTTGGGCTGATCATCCAGACTCTTCACCTGGATCTTCATCACGTGGTAGTCAATAAGGGAGTGACTGATTATCTTACAAAGCTCATATAAGGGTGGTCGGTGTTTATATTCCAACGGGCCTCAGCTTTGTACTCATTTTCATTAAACGCAATCGTATCCGGAAGCTTGTTATTGAGTTCAACTTCCACCATCACCCTCACGTACATACAGTTTTCATCATTGAATGTCTATTTTTCTATCCTCAGCGGGGTCCCGGTGCAAGAGGCAATGTCGTTTAGAATTTTTGGATGCCAAAAAAATAAATTCAATCCATGGAATCTCACCCAGATTTGTGCCATTGTATTTCTATGGGTGTGAGGGTTGAAAGAAAAATACAATTCAGAGAGGGAATGAAGCCCTGGTTTCAACTAGACATTTCAAATATTTGAGACGCAGTCGAGCTCCTCATGTGAGCTTAATAGGATATGAAAATACCCACGTCCGATAGGAACGAGCTTCCAATCATTAACACCCCATATATGCGAGATCGTCGGTTTGAAATCCATGGTCGTCCATGGCTTGTCACCATTCAGGTATGAAATATGATACAATACAAGTTTTTATTTTATCATAGTAGAGTTAGGTTTATTTAAAATTTAAATAATTTTTTAATTTTCCTTGATTAATCAATCTCTATAGAATATTAAAAAAAATTATATTTTTCTTTTATAGTTTTTTTGTGATATTTAATCTAGCTAATTATATTCCAAATTTTATATTTTTTCATCTAATTTACTTCTAAAAATTTCCTATTCAAATTTTAAATCCAAAATAATTACTCTCATATTTGTTCATGAAAATCCGAACCATTGATTCAAATCTATCATAGAAAAACCTTTTATCTACTAACTTCGTTCTCATGTCCTTTCAAACTTATGATATGTAAAACTCCCTCAAAAACCTAAATTTGAACCCAAAACCATCCCATTATCAAAATAGAAAAAACAATAGAATCAATGAGGTTGGTCCAAATAGTGAAAAGGGACATATGAATTCTAGTTTATAATGAAAATTTCATCAAGGAATGTGGTTATAATTAAGTGGTGGATCTAGAAGAGTCAACTCAAGAAGAAAACCTTAAGATCTCAAGGTTTAGAAAAAATGTTTACGTGAGATTACATAGTTTTTATTATTAAGAAGGATTTAAAAGTTTTTGATAAAAATTTCCTAGTTTAGTTATTCAGATTTTGAGGATGTGGTCTATTCTATGATAAATGGAAATGATTTTTCCATTTGTTCTGTTAATCTTGTATAGATATTCCATTATCCCAATGAAGGTGATTTCCATTTCAATCTAATTTTAATTAGGGATAGTGTTCAAAAATCATAATACATAATGTCTTCTCTATTTTGGACCATGAAAAATTAAAAATGTGTTTATAAAGGATTTGGAGGTAGATCAAAATGTTTTCATTAAGTCCATTCAAACCGTGGTGGTATCTAGAATAGTAAATAAGGAGAAAATTATTATCCTTAATATGTATTTCATATTCATAATAATAAGTGACATAAAATTTAATTTTATTTGATTTATGTTTTTATATATTGACCATTTCTTTGAAATATATTCTATTATGTCTTTCTACACATATATTATACTATAATCTCTTTTTATTTAAAAGTATTATGACATTAAAATATGTATTTAATGTCATAAAAATAATATTCAATTTGTCGGGATGCACAAAATGTTTGTATTTTTCTCGATCACTACCAAATGAATGTTGATAACTATTGGAGAAAAAAATATGAAGATCCATATCGATTTTATTCTCATGTGGATAAAAAAAGTTTCATATCGATTGGTTTTCTGAGAAGAGGAGATGACAAAGTTGAAAATTCAAAAACTAAAGGGCTTTAAGTTTTGAATTTATTCTATTATGATTTTAAATATTATATTCTCTATATTAAAAAGTAATGTTGTAGATGAGAATATTTCTTATATGATAGTGGAGTTATTCAAATTTTTGATTATTTTAAATATACTTCTTTAGAAGAAAGTGGAGATTCTCTTATTCTAAGGCAATGAAGAAGTTAATATGTGGTTGAGATAGTAGCAAACCCTGAAATTAAAGGATTGAATCCACCAGTACCAATTTCATAAAAAGTAATAAAATAAACAATTATTTCTCTTTAATTGAAGAAAGGGTTGATAAAGAAGATATAGTTCATAACGGGCATGTTGTTGATGTTAAAAATAGAGATTCTGAAGGATCTCATTTTAATGAGCATGTCATCTCCCCTTTACCTAAACCAAATTATCTAAATGATTAATAGATAGTACCTATTATTCAATCCTTTGAGATGAATACTAAAGATAAAGGAGATAAAGAAACAAAATTCCATAGATATCTTTCATCTATATCTAGTGAATAAATAAAAATTCAATATCTTCAATTAATTGAAGTTATTGAACCTTTTATTAGACTAGATGATGTTAATTCATATTTTTATTACCAATTTGAAGAGATTACTCACACATTTTTAATAAACCTGGACTATATATTTAATCCAATTAAATATGAGGCTTATAGATTGTAAGGAGAATATGAATGTTCTCAAACGTTTATTAAGGATTTGAGAAAATATTCTATTCCCATAGTAGGAATCAAATCTCTTTAGCTTTATAATTAATGTTATAAAAAAATATCAATTTGCAGAACACATTTTGATGTTTTAAAAATATAAATGGATAAACCAATTTTTCATATCACTAGTGAATCTATTTCAAAGTCCTATTTTTTATATATGATGGAGCTTTTAGGGAGCCAGTTTAAATTAATCAGAGCTAGTACATGCCAAGACATAGCTTATACATCTATTTCTACAATATCTATATATTATATGAATATTTGAATATCTGACAAATATTTCTTCTTTACTGACTAATATAATTTCAATTTTATATTAATCAGTAATAGATTATTACAAAATTAACTTATAAATGACCTAGTGTTCAAAGATTGGTCATTCATTTGGTCGATATTATGGAAACTTATTTATAGTAAAAAAATATTCAAAACATTCTATAGGATAATTTAGTGGAATTTGAAAATATTACAAGGGAAAAAAGGTTGTTGATAAATTATTGGGTAGGGATAATGAGAAAAATATTTGGGCACATGATGGAGGGGGTGAATGTAGTTCGTCATACGGTTAATGATTCCTTGAAATTTAAATTCTCAATCTTATAAGAGCTTTACATTATACCCTGTTCACATCATGCACCATATCCTTATCACCCATAATCAAAAAATTCTATGTAATCAATAATGATTAATGAAAATAATTTATTTTTTTTTATATTTTGTTTCTTTTTTACAATTTAGTATTTTTATATTATTTAATCTCTAATACAATTCAATTTTCTGGATTCATATATCTTAATCTAGAAATAAAATTCCATAATAGTTTACTTCTACATAAAATGTGTTTTAATCCATTTATCTACTTTATTTCTTATATGATAAAAGGTGTAGAGATTTAGATAAACACAACATTTATGTCAACTAATATTTGTTATTTGAGTGATAAATTAATTAAAACCAATGTTTTTGTTTTTAAATTTATATTAGTTCATTTATATTAAAAAAAGGTTTATTTTTTTTGAATATATTGATCCAATAAAGTTTTTTAATATGTCATTGTTTTTATTCTCATAGTGACCTCACATTTTTGACAAATTATGTTACTTGATGTGAATTTATTTATTATTTTTCTCCTTATTTTTCATCTGAATGTATTTAGATTTATGTTTTTATAAGTGTCTTAGATGTTTTATAAGGATTTTAGAGTAATTATTATGAACCCTACAATTTTAGCGAATTTTAGGGTTGGGAACCTAACTTCCTATAAAGAATGTTTCTTTTTTGGAATACATTTACGCTAAACCTATGTATTGGGAACAAATATTTTTGAATAAACCTATATTCAGGTATGTAATATATTTTTTCTAATCCCAATGATTGTAATAAATGGTGTATTTTGATCTATATTTTTTTATTTTGTATGCAGAGTAATCCGTAAGTATGAAGCAGTCATCTATGGAATTTGAATTGAAGATATTTATTGAGATTTTAGTAATGGTTTAATTAGAATAAATATATCTGTAAACATCATTCAATGTCTGATTCAATTTACCTTTATCAATATATTATATAATTGTTATTTATAATGTATTTTATAATTAATAGGGTTGATTTA
Organism: Viscum album; assembly: GCA_963277665.1. Classification (NCBI taxonomy): domain Eukaryota; kingdom Viridiplantae; phylum Streptophyta; class Magnoliopsida; order Santalales; family Viscaceae; genus Viscum; species Viscum album. The sequence continues at coordinate 336,611,489 of OY728139.1, read as the reverse complement.
AATTGTAATTTCAAACATGATGGGCATTTTGAATATAAAGATTCATTTGAAGATGTTTTTGGATCTCTTTGACCAAGATCAATATTTATTTATTATTTACTCCCTATATATTTATTATATTTGATTATGTGATATTGAAATTTTATGGTAGATTTTGAATTGCTACTATATAATCATTTAGATTTATATGCTTGTTATATAGCATTGTTGATCAATTCTATTGAAATTTTATTTATTGGATTCATCTTTTATAAATGAGAAATATTTATTTATATAGAATTTGTTATGATATCTTGTTTATTTTTAGATTTCAATAATTGAATGTTTCAAGACTACACATGGGATACATAAACATTGTAATCTATTATTATGTGTTTGTCCCACATTTGTACAATGATTTCTTCTATGTTTGTATTTATTTTAATTCTTTTTCAAATAATGGTCACTTTAGAGGTGTACGTTCATAATGATATTACTCTGTAAGGAAGAATATCCATTATATATTAGTTTTAAAATTAAATTGTGAGATGAACTAATTTTTCAAAAGTCATTTTATCTTTTATTTAGTAGTTTCAAATATATGTACTCAATCATAGTGGAGTATTAGATTCTCAAAATAGTCTAGGGATATCAAGGATCCCAATAAAAGAAACTGATTTTTTTATACATTCAACAGAATGCACTAAATTATAGAGGCCTCCAATAAAAGGACATGATTAGTGAAAATCAAAAAGCTCATGCTGAGAGCATAGTTGGATTGAACTAGGGGATCTTTTTTCCATGAACAACTATAAAAATTGATATATTATTATGCTATATGTTTTCACTTCTCATAATATTTTAACAAAATAATACCACATCCCATCACAGAGGGGTATTAATCATTAATTATAAAAGTGTTATAAATGGACACAATTCAACACCCTCGTATGTGATCACATTTTCCAACCAACAATATATACCCCCTTCCAGAAAATCATGTTGTATATTAATAAATATGTCTCAATGGGTGAAAATATGAGATAAGAAACTCGTTCAAATAACCTAATATTTAGATAAGAATCAATTGATAATGAAGTTATAAAGAATAATTCTAGAACCCTATAAAATAAGGATATATTAACATACAAATTATTAATTAGGTAGAATAAATAAAATTTGGAATAATAAATTTCATTAATAAAATCTGTAACTCAATGGAAGATAATTTATTTTGCACACACACTTACATTAATTCTAGAATTCTACTAAAGTGCTTAAAAATCCGTTATAAAAACTAATTATCTTAATAATATATTTCATAACCTTATTCAAATCAATAACCTTTCCTAAAATGTTTTTATACTTATTCTATATATAAATATTTTTTAGTTATTATGTATTTTGATTATCACATTTGAGTAATGTTGATCATTTTGAAGTAGTTTCATAATAACTATCTTGTTCTTCATTATTCTCCCAATATCATGATTCCAATATCATTAAAGTTACTATAAATCATTCTTCATAATTATTATAATTCTTATAATTTCATTCTACGGAATTTTTTCATACAGATATTGTTGATGAACTAGGAAACAAACATGTTTATATATCATTTAACAAATGAATAGTGGTATATTAATTAATAAGATTAATATTAATGATAGAATTTGAAAGTAAAATTGAAATATTTATTTTATTATTTTTATCATATATTATCAATGAATAATTTCTCATATTCTTCCATAATATAGTTTTATATCATTTATCAATCATGTGATTCTACTGATCAAGACAATAAAATGCCACAATTAATAGATTCTTATGATGTTTTTTAGTTGAAATATCATTATACCATAAGAATAATGACCTTATTTAGTTGTTGTTATTATTATATTTTATAATTATAAAGATACAGAATAATAATACAACCTATATGATGCTATTACATAGTTCAAAGAAATCAATTTTTTTCTCATAGAATGAACTTCTAATTTTTTTATTTTCCATGGTTCTTTAGTGCTTATATTTTTTATAGGTAATCCAATATTTAATTATAGAACCTTTATATTTTCATAAAAATAATTTATATCTATTAAAATCTTTCACATGAATCACTATTAAATGAGGTGATGGAAAGAAGTAATGAAAATCAAATCATTCTATGGAGTAAATTGTTTTCACGTATGAATGGTTGATGATTTCGTTTTCCATATGTTTCACCTAGTTGATCAGTTTAAAAACCAGAGAGAGGGTGAATCAGGTGCCTATTTTTTTAAAAAAAATCTATATTCTTCTTTTATTCTTATACCAACATGGTAATTCAACCTATGTTTTCGGTTAATGAAATTGGATCTATTATACCTCAACCAAGAAATCGTCAATCTTGTGAATTCAAATAATGTAGATAAAAGGAACAAATTTTTTTTAAAAGGTTTCATACTAATACCTACCCTTTTATATGTTTTTTTATTCCCCCAATATATGATTATCCACTATAATAAAAAAAGTTATTATAATGTGTGGTGTTTCCCACTCATATAATGCTTGTGTCTTAATATAATTCTCATTCATACATCCCATTGGACTTCCACCAATAGCTTCACACTGTAGACACAAATATATTAATTGGTTATTATATACCTCAAGGCACAAAAAAATTATGGAGTTCGACAATATATATTATAGATATTTCATTGAAGGACTTATAGGAATATATCTCTAGTTCTGCATGGGGTTCTTATGTACCAATATGTTATATATTTTTCAACTCACAACATATGATCTTAGAATGAGAAAAAAAATTCAAAACAACAACATAGATCTTAGTTTATGGTTTTATCTTAGAAATTTATACATTTATATCATATACGCTTGACTATATTTCTAGTCTTTACTCGAAATAATTGACACTATCAAAATGTTGGTCGAATCCTCATTAAATTATTCTTTTCTACAAATTCTTGAAAATTTTCATGTTAATATTCTTTAAGTGGTCTTCTAATGTCAAATAGTAGCATAACACTCTATTAATCAAAACAATTGAACTATCAGAAGCATCATAAGCTTATCACTTTTCTATTTTCCTCGAGATTCAAACCATCTCACATTAATCAGAAGCTTCACTCTAGAGGATTAACATTCTTCCATTATAATTACATGAAACAAATAGAAAATCAAGAAGACTATAATATATTTCAATTAAAATAATTATTATAGAATTCCCATTTCAATATTCCCACAATATTCAATTCATATTTCAATAATGTATCCTCATGTGAAATTTATTTTCATGATATGTTAACATAGAAGACCAAAATGTCATTATGTAGGCATTTAGAGAAACAAATTCTTCATCTTTATTGAGATATAACTACAGTAGAAAACATATATTCTCATTAATATACTACTAGATAAGGTCAATAATGTTCACATGATATTTCCACTATAATTTCACATATTAAATAATCATAACAAAACAAATATATTTGATATGTGGAACTCGTTTTAGGCTTGGGTGGATACGAGAAATCCTTCTTAGTTATTCATGATCACTCAATAAATATTGAATCAAAAATATATATTCCTTGATGAATGAAAACATGATGTTTGAATTTTATTCATCTAAATTATTTCTAAAAAACATGTAACATAATTTTCAACATCAATGAATATATACAGTGTTTTATCTCATTTTTTTCCTCAAACATGATCGGATCATGGATTCTCTAAAAATTATTATATTGTGAACATGAGTAAAAACAATAGTATCATCTAAAATTATATTCTTCTATAGAATATGAATTATAGAAATATATAAATCAAAGCCTAGTACATATTCAAAATCTTCTTCTACAAATATTGATGTCGAATTTCAATACAACAAAATTGAGAACATGGGGAATTTCATAAATTTTCTCAAATTTCAATTCACTATTCAAATTTTCATACATGGGATCATCTTCACAAAATTTAACTATGTGGAAATCAATTCAAGTATTTAGATCATGAATTTTGATAAACAATGTTGTTGGACTATGTGATTTTTAGATTTGTTGTTGAATTAACTTTCATGGGATATTTTTCTACATTGCTGGATTTGGCTATGTGGACATTCATTCATGTATGTGGTTATTGAATTCAGATACATAACTAACTTTATCTTTTTATAATTTTTTCAGGATATTTAGTTATATGGATTTAGTTACAATTTAATTATCCAATATAAGAAAATTACGTTGAATTTTTCATATATGGAATCCGAACATGGCCATTTTATAAAAAAAATCAATTTTGAAATAGGCATCCTTAACATTGACTCTGGATAATCTTATTCATAATTGAACTCATTGAAATAAATTTTGAAATATATAGACCTTTTTCAATACTAGAAAAGTATTCCCAATGACATTTATTCAATGAAAACATGCCTTCTTGAAGTCTTAAATATCACACACTAAACATTAGATTTCAATCAACTTGAATCTTCATACCAAAGATCCACATTTCACAACATGGTATTCAATAGTAATATGTTTCACAACAGAATGATGTGCCTATCACAATTGATGGATCTTCGAACTCCAATCATTTATCTATTATACCACTAATAATAATAGATCATACAACTGTTAACTATATCCATCTTAGGTGATATTATTATTAATTGTATATAGTGTTGTAAATCCTTCATCACATTTCATGTTCTTCCTTGATGACCAGATCTTTTAATCATCTGACGTTTTTACTACAATGAAAACAACCATCCAGGTATTATATGTAGCCAACTCTTCATTCTTCTTTACCCCAACAATTTAAAAGGTAGCTGTTATACATTAATTGGTTTATGAATGAATTTTTTTATCTTCTCCTTATTGCCTTTTTCAAATTCACTATTTAAAGTTCTTGAATCTGGTTTTCAATAATATTTCATGAAAGGGTGGATCTACCCACTAGATTTTCTACAAAACAAATTGTCATATATAAGAGCCATCGGCATAGTTTTTTTCTAGGGTATCCCACCCATCATAGAAATTCCTCATATTAAGAGGTGATCTTAATTATGTTATCAAACACATAAAAAGCATCCCCTTTCCCCATATGGGACTCGCGTATTTAAAAAAGATCACACATGGAAATTGGGTGGTTAGTATCTATTTAAAATACGTGGATAGTACTTCACATATTTGGGTAACCCCCCCCCCCCACCCGGAGCTAGTAAAGGGATTCACAACATACCTTAATCTCTGATATCAATTTATTAAATGGTGGATCCACTCATCAGCACTGTTACACATGGTTTTGTCCACATTGGGAGCCACCACACACAGTTTTGTTTTTCAAGGGTATTAAACCCATATAGAAAATACCTTTTTCCCATTGGGGATTTCAACTATTCTTATAAAAGACATCATAAATACCTCCTCACCCCATGTGGATATCACATCTTTCTAGAAGATCATACGCGACAATAGGGATGTTACTCCATATCGTGAATCTAAGGGGAGAATTAGACAACCTTAGCTATGACACAAATAAGAGAAATGTTTAATATGATTTATCATTTAAAAATAAAAATATTTTATAAATATAATATTTATTATATTATATTATCCTCAATACCATCATTGTATATTGGTTATGAATTATGAAACATGTCACTCCATGGATGTCGTAGTCTGTACATGCACACAAATGTATTTTTTTTCTTAAGGGAAAAATGGTAAATGTTGTCAATATATATACCATTATCATAATATACATATTTATATGAGAAATAATAATATCATTATATTGGAAGGATTAAAATAGATTTCAAAATTTAATATAGAAAAGAAAAGAAATTATGGAAAATTAGTACTCACATTCAGGGCATGGGCTTTCCCTTGGATGACTCTTCAAAATAGAGGGATTAGTCTAATGTATTACAACCAAAACCATAATATGGGGAAATATTATATATATGGGATTTAATGTAAAGACCTGAATGATGACTTAGGTATATGTATGGGCATATACGTAAGTAAGGGTGGATGTTTATTTGTGGATGTTTCTTCATGGATGTGTTGTGGTGTAGGCCATGTGGCTTTATTCTGTGAGTTGTACCTATGGGATACACCTTGTGCTGTACTTTATTTTTGGAGTGTTCATACATTTGTGGAACAGAATGTGTTTGGGCTCAAGATTTGGAGCTGGTTTGTGATTGGTAACTTAGTTATATTAATGGGAATATACCTAATTAAGTATGGTTGATACTTTTTGATTGTATATTACTACTTTGTGTTTATACTTGTTGGATTTTGTGAGACCATGAGGGTCTCTGGGTCCCTACTGAATATTTTTATACTCACCCCTACATGAGTTATACCCGCACCTCTTTGTGTTGGACGCAGACGACATACATCACTGACCGAGGCAGAGAGTACGAGGATTGGACGATACCCGGAGGTGGACCTCTCGACGAGACGGTACCTGGAGGAGACGGATAGATGTAGAGAACTGAGAAGGATATCTATACCAACCCCTCAGGTAGGATCTGTGGTGGATGATCCAGGAGCTCTTAGACACCTTCCAGCTATTTGTCTTTTTGTTGTAATTGTTTTGTCTTTTCCTTGTACATTAGAGTTGGGTTTGTATTTTCATCCACCTTTACTTTCAGAACTACCTTGGTATTCAGTTTTACTTAGTGTTTTTCTTCCATTTGTGTACTCTGATTATGTTTCTTTAATATTAATAATGGAAATGCCTTCCCGTCATAAGGATTTATGCCTTTGGTGCTAGTTTCCATCCCCTGGCCTATAGAAGGCAGACTTGGGGTAGTCATGGAACGAGCCCCAAGGACGGGTCGTGACATTGAATGAGTAAATAAAAATTTTAAAGTTATTTGAAGGGGTTGTGAATGGACTCTTTTATAAGTTGTAAAAATGAAATTTTTGTGAATATTTTATCATAATATAAAGATAGTAAATTTTTCACATGTTAGGAAGAATCTGAAATTGGAAATAATAGAGTGGGGTATTATATACGATTAATAAGTCCTCTAACACACATTTTATACTTGTTTGAAACAATTTTATAAGTCCATTTCTATTAGAATTTTCACTTGTACCATTTTTTATTTTAACATGGTAACTAATTATTACCTAAGTAATTTAATTCAAATGAATAAAAATAAAATTCCCTTTATAATGTAATTTTAACCTAATGATTCCAAATATTAAATCCATTTTATCAGATAAAATTTCTATATATAAGGAAACTTAATTTTAATATTTTTGCATATAGCACTTAAAAAATCTATTTTTTTGAAAAAGTGTATGTTTAAGCTTAAAATGTATATTTATTAAAAAATTATAAATGAATTTTATTTAAATGATATAAATTGATATAATATATAACAAGTAAATTTATTTTTCTTACAAGGTAACTCAAAACCTATTTTTACTAATATAATATTTAATTAAATTAAATGACTAAAAATATTTTTTCTGCTGAGGAATATTAATTATGTTTATAAAATGTTAAGCAGAGGATTAATAAATTAAAATTTTCTTTTAAAAAATGACTATTTTTACTCATAAAAAATATTTTATCTATAAAAAGTTTTTATAAAATTCTATATTTTTTGTATAATTATAAAGTAACACTTTTGGTGAAAACAGTATTTTAACTAATAACCTCAAAATCAATTATTTTAACAAAATACCAAAAATGAAACATAATATAATTTTTTTATTCCAAATCTAATAAATAACAAAATTTCGTCAAATTAAAATTATCAAATTTTATAAATTTTCATTTAAATAAAAACTTAAATATATAATGAAATTCATTTCCATAGGAAAATAATTTTTTTGAAAATATTAACGATTCTTATTTTTGTTTCTTATTAATTACAAATAAAATTTATTTTTATCATTTTTTGCATATGAATAATATAATTTTTCGATAAAATATTTATTATCTTAAATGAAATCAAATAAAATCATACATCATTCTTATTAGTTACTTAGGTACACAAATTTAATTTACATCAATAGATTAGTGTTAATAATTAAATTTATTTTGATTTATAAAAATATTTCATTATTATGTTACATATATTTATAACTATCAATTATACATGTACATTATAATAAATATATATTATTCATAGGTTTTTTGTGGTATGGTGTTTCATGTGAATCATTTTATTGAACAACTTATCTTTAAAATGAAAATAAATAATTTCAAATATCGGGGTTGTTACACCGCCCACCCCCATAATAAATTGCATCCTCAAAATTTTAATTTTCATCACAAATTAATATAGGTGAGGATATTATTAAACAATTCATCATTCAGGATATAACATATAATATGTCGACTATCAACCATTCTTAAGCTCTATTATGTTTCTTGTCATTTCTTAAAGAATATTAATCATTCATATAATAACATACTCATGTATGTATATACCCAAATCATACATATTCAAAAATATACCTTTCCTAAAACAATATGAATCTCTAAGACATTTAACAAAATATAAATCAAATATTATTCCCAAAATTTACTCAATATGTAACTCTAAAATGTATAAACCAATAGTTTATAAAGTCACACACTAGTTAATAGAATCTGAAAATTGGGATATAGCACACAAAAAATATCATGGATTACTTATTTATTAAATAAATAATCAATTTGTAGGTTATTAATTTTATCTAACTCACTTTTCTCAAAATCAATCAGTTTGTTATACCTATGATTTATCCATCCCTCAATCATGTGTTTGTTAAAAATTATAAAAAATATAACCTTTTCATTAAATCACTTTTCATGGTTGTTTACTTAATTGAATATATGATTCCAAAACATTTAAAGTGAAACTACTAAATAATAATCCATATATTATTCATATATTCATTATAACTTTAAGAATATACTATAACAAAATTGATAAATATCACTTATTAATGAAAATTGATAACACTATAATGTTTTATTTTATACTAATATATTTAAGTCAATTCCTTTTGTATGATTAGAAAACTCACATTTTCCATCATAATATTAATATATTAAAATTATCAATCATTTATGTAGGGTCCCTTATTTAGTTACAATTCATTATTGTTTTTTTGATACATGCCTTTCACAACTACATTTTTTTGATCATATTTTAAAAAAAATTATAAAAAAAATTATTATAATACTATAATTATTAATATGAAAACATCAATCTGAGGATATCTTCCCATATAATACATTTTTTAAATATATGATATTTTTTATTCAACCCATTAATTTCTTTGATTAGTCCTTGTTTATCCTTAGTAATTTTCTTATTAGGTTATCTATCTTAAATAGCCAACATCATATTCAGATCCTTCCCAAATGGCCCATTAGAGTTAATGTGAATTAAGCATATTATATCCCCTTAGATTTTCTCCTCAAATGTGTGGCCTTAAGCACACTCATTATACACTGAGTAAAGACATATTCAATTATCAACAGACCTTTTTAAAGGTGATTACCCCTAGGTTAGAACGTATTATCAATATATCCACTAGTTATTTTCTAGATAGGGATGTAGTTTCTAGGAAACCACATACACACTACTTTACCAAAACACATATATGTTATCCTATACCTATACTTATCCCTTATACTTTGCCATAGGATTTTTCACAAATGTTTTCATATCCAACTCCTTTAAATATCCAATATTACGTCAACTAAACTAATGGTTTATCTATAATTTTGTAATTATGATCATCCTTGACTTATCGACCGTTAAATTATTCTCAAATAACATCCTATCCTTTGATGTTATTTAAACCCTCCTTTAATTTAAATTTTGATTCCCCAGACCCGCATTCCTAGAATATAATGTGAATAAACACATTCTTTACTTACCAACTTTGAAATGAAAAAAGGGACCCAATTTTAACCATAAATAATTATAATATTATTAAAAAATATTGAGTCACATACATTTTAAGGACCTTAATATTTTATAGCTTTAGATATTTTGGAAAAATAATTTATTTAACAAAACCCATGTCTTTCTCATATAATGGAATTTTTTTAAACCATATAAGAAAAATACTAATCTATAATAAGTTTAAAAAATCAAACACAAATTCCCCACACTGGCTATTTTATTAGAAATATCATGTGTAATACATATATTGATAACTTGAGAAAATGGAAACAAAATAACTAGTGAGATTAAATACTCATTATGGGTAAAAATAATTAATGGCAATCAAATATCATCAGTGATGATAATATCTGCATAAATATTATGGTAATAATAGATAATCATAATTTATGACCTAAAATAATGAAAATTAAGGAATAAATATATCCATCGATAACAATGGAAATAAATTTATCAAATATATAATAGTAATTTGTTACTTATAGCTAAAATACTAAATTAAAACTACTAATTCCATGAATTAGTCCAATACATCATAATCTTCAGCATCATGATCTTACCATAATGGCCCCAGTCCTAGGAAATATATTTTATTGGTAGTATACATCAAAATAAAAAATCTAGAATGTCTCATGATACTTATTTATACATCAAGGATCTATATATATTGATACCCACTCATCTCTAATTAAATCCAATAAATTCTTCATATTAAGGTATGAATAAACATAACCAACATTCGTTAGTAATCAATAATCATATATATTAAAAAATGAATATAAATTATCAATATTTTCAAAATAAATAAATTTAATATATTTTTAGGTTATATTATCTCAAAATAACACCAAATGGATTAATGGTATATGGTAAAGTCTATAATTTACCAAATCAATCAACGTATCTAATTTTGGTGGAAACCCTTCAATCAATGGAAGGAAATATAGAGTGTTCACAATGGAAAGGCATTGGAAGAAAATTCATTCATATAATAAAGATTGTATTGAAAAGAAAAATAAAGAAATGGATTTTCATGAAATTATTCACCAAAAATAAAATGGTTTGATTGGATTTAATATGTAATATATGAAAAATATATACACAAAAAATGGCATCAATTAGAAAATTTAAATAATTTTCCAGTGAATAAAAAAATGTGATTCAAAAACACTTATGATAATTCTTAGGTAAGAACCAATAGATCTTGAGAGGGATAAAATTAAATTAAAATATAAAAATTGAATGATAATAATTATATTTTATGTTAATAGTGTATTAAATTGAACATATTAAATAAAATATAGTTCACAATATGAAACATGTCTCGTGGAATTGAAAATAGAGATAAATAACACTTATGACTATAGAAACATTCAAATCAAAACCTATAAAGAATATAATTTTAAATGAAACAATAAATTCCATGAATAATGAGAGTATCATGATAAAAAAATATTAAATGGAATGTTGATACACTATTACAATTAAAATTTGGTGTATATTAGGAAATATGATTCAAGGGGTGAAAATTCATGATAAGAAAGTATTACGACATAGAAGCCTTAAAATAAATAACCCTTGAAGGATATGATTACAAATGAAAATTTAAATAAAAATAAAAATAATAGGATCATGATATAAATTATTAAATATTAAATATAAACTTTATTCCAAATAAAAATGGTGTATAAAAATAAATTTGTCTTAAGGGGTGAACGATTGAGATAAGAAACCATTACGATAATAGAAGCTTTAGAATCAAACCCCTTTGAAGGAAATGGTTTAAAATGAAAATTTAAACACCATGAATAATTATTGAACCATGATATATAATATTACAGGGGTTATAGATACACCACTCCAAATAAATCATGGTGTATATTAAGTAATATGTTTCAATGGGTGAAGATTTTAGACCAGAAACTCGTAAATGTAATATAATATTTGAGGTATGAATCATTTCATAATGAGGTTTCAATGAATAATTTTATAACTCAAAAAAAGAAAAAATATATAATAAAATCTATCCATTGGTTATAGTAAATAAAACATAAAACTATATAGTTCAATGAAAATATTTTAAACTCAATAGAAGAAACCTTAGTCCGAAGAAACCCTTACCTAAATTCCAAATATTGACTAAAGTGATTGAATATCATGTATAAGACAAACAGTATCCATGGTATATATAAAAAACTTTTTCATATCTATTACCTTTTTTAAATTTAATTTATAATTTTTCTCTACATGTATATTAGTTTTTTATTATCTATTATCAATATTGAGTGTGAGTAGTCTTTGTCATTTTGAACTAGTTTTGTAATAGAGATATTATTCTTCATTCATATCCTAAAATAGATCTTATCAAGTTCATAAAATGTATTTTAAATAATGACTTATATTTATTTATAATGTTATAATTTTATTCTATGTTAGTTTTGGTTATGGTTTTTATAGAAACAATTTGCAAGAAGCATGTTTCGTTGATTTCTATCAAATGTATGACAACACCATAATTAATGAATTTAAAAATAATTTTACCATTAAAAATTAAAATGAAAATATTTATATTATTATTTATATCATATATTATGAATAATTATGGTCCCATAGTCATCCATGATATTATTCTATATCACTTCTCATATAGGTGGCTAGATCAACCTAAACAAAAACATACTATAATTAATGGATGACTATAATGTGATTTGTTTTTAATATTCTTATAATAGAAGGATAATTAAATTTTTTTATTAGTGTGAAATATCATAATTATAAATAATTATAACAATAATATAACCTATATAAATATATTATATAGTATAATGAAATCATTTTTTCACATAGAGCACTCTTTTAGACTTTTGAATTTTGCAAGGTTTTTTATTAATTATATTGATAATAGGTATTAAATTTATATTCAAAAAACCTTAATTAATTAATAAAAATAATATCTATATAGTAAAAACATTGTCATATCAATCCATGTAAGGATGTGGGTAAAAAATAAAAAAAATAAAATAATCATTCCATGGATGCGGTTGTCAGAATGTATGCATAGTTGAAAATTTTATATTACATAGCACAAGAGAAATTTATAATATGTTTTATAATTTTTGTATCTAAAATATGTTATAAATATAATTATTATTTATTAAATTCATCATTGCGACAATCTGTGTAATGTGGTTAATTAGAAAATAAAACATGTGCTTCGTAGAGAAGGTGGTTCTCACAGATACATAAAAGTCATTTTTTCATAAGGGGAAAATGAAAAGGTGGTTAATAATTCCTACCTTAGTATAATAATTTTAAGTATAAATATAATAATTATTTCATTATATAGTAATAATAATATTATATTTATAAACATAATATAGAATAAAAAATAAATTAAGGAAAATTAGTACTCAAGTTGAGGGTTTGGTCTTTCCCTTGGAAGGCTCTTTAGACTGGGAGCTTGAATAAAACCTTGTGATCGTAAGCCTAATAGGGTGAAATAAGATTATAGGTTACATAATAGTGATACAATATCAAGAGGAAACCTAATTTTTCTAGTGGTATAGAATGGCTGGTGAGAAGCCCAATTTATAAGTGCTGAGAATGCAATTTTAAAATATTTCAACTAAATATAAAGAATGAACATGTTTAAAATATCAATAAGAACCCAAAATAGAAAATAATGGAGTTTTTAATGTGATAGGGTCTATAACTCCTCTAAAAATAATTTTAACACATGTTTGAAATATGTTTCTAAATCCTTTAATCTTTAAATTTTCACTTTTATTGTGGTTACTATCATTTACCTAAATAATTTACTTTTAATTCTTAAAAATAAAATATACATTAGACGAAAATTTTGACACACTAATTCTAAATATGAAAAATAGTATTATATAAAAATTATATGAGTAGGAAAACATAAACTTAACATTTGTGCATGTGACATGAAAAACACCATTCTTAGAAAAAGATTATTTTTAAAGATAAAATGTATGTTTTGTTTAAAATTAGCATTTTTATTATTTTTATGATATAAATTGGCTTATCATTAAACGATTATTTTTATTTTTATTTTCATGAAATACATATCTTAATTTTATCAAAATAATATTTCATTAAAATAAAAGACTAAAAATAATTTCTCTTATTAGAAAATATTACGTAACATCATAAAATCATAAATAATGGTATTATAAATTCATAATGGTATTTAAAAATCAATATATTTACCCATTAAATAAATTTTTGATCAATTAAATGTTTTTATAAGCTTATACATCATCCTTAAATAATTATAAATTTATGGTTTTCATAAAAATAATATTTTCACTATTCATTGAAAAATCAATTATTATTGAAAAATTATAAAAAATAATCTCAAGAGTATATTTTTATTTTGAATCAAAAAATTAATTCAATTTTATAAAAATAAAATTATAAATTTTGACAATTTAACTTTTAAATTAAAACATAAATATATAATTAAAACTATTTTCCTAAGAAAATAACTTTTTTGAAAAATATTAAATATTATGGTTTTACTTTCCAATAAATTTATAATCAACTATTTTGTTAACATGTTACTCTTATCAATGATATTTGGTTGGTTTCAGAGTGTTAAAACCCTTAATCTTGCATCTAAAAATATCGTGGTTTAAATACCGGCAAGCCCTTTGGGGGATTTATGATATTGGCATTAACGTAGGAATTAACATTGGGGTGGTGACAACGAAATGATGCTAGAAGGAAGTGACATAAGAATGATGTAGACAACATTTCCTTTAGTGTACAGTATATTTGATAGGCCTCCATCAACCCATATTGATAGTGGACTTTGATTATATAATAAAAATAGGCTTCATACCAAGATTTTAGATAATATTATTCATATAAAAAATATATGTTATCTATAATATATTTATTTTGTTAAAATAAATCATATAAATTCAAATTTTATTGGGATTTCATTTTAAATCATAAACTAGTCTTATTAGTTACATAGATAGAATAATTTAATTATCATTGATAGTTTGGTATTAATGAAAAATTTTCTTTTTCTTTTTATAAATATTTTAAAAAAATTATATCAATTTTTACTTTCTAATTACACTACTACATTTTAAATTTTATATAACATTTTATAGTTCATTTTGGTATGGTGTTGAATTTTAAGAAAGCAATCAATTTTATTAGTTTTTAAAGGAAAATATATAATTTAAAATATCATGGTGTAACAATAGTCAAGTAATATTTCAATTTTTGTTGACTTAAAACATTGAATGTTTCATGGGCTGATAATTCATGACTGTGTATTCTAATGAAAGTATTTTTACCCTTAGCGTTGTGTAATATTTTATCTGAAAAATTTATTGAACTATGGTGAATTGGTACAGTATTGATTTATATATCCAATTTAGAGGTACGTTAATATTATATTTTAAATTTAGGAATTCTTTTTTTTCAAAACATTGTTTCAAAAAATTAATATGTTTATTATATATATTTCATCAAATACTTTTATTATTTTAAATCATTTTTGAGTAATAAATCTCAACTATAAGTAACTATTGGTAATGGTTACATATTTAAAGAGTATATACACTTTTATTTTGTGTATTTGGATTGGATTAGTACATGATTAAATCCTTTTGGACTTGTTTATGACATAAACAATAATTCTCATTCTATAAAATAGTATTCTATATTTCCAACTAGTGTATGGCCTGTTAGATGGGGATCAAATTTCAAAATTGATGAATTATATTTACTATAATAAAATAGATATATGATACTATGTATTCTTATTATAAATCCATTTTTAATATAATTATTATTAAAAATTGGGAGATAGAGAAGTGGTCAATCTCAAAATGAGAAAACATTAACAAAAGTTGTTAATAATGAGATTGTCAAATGGTTAAAACTTCATGTAAGTATAGACTCATATATATATTATTGAAATTTAGTCATATTGTTTGAGTCAATAAGGTTATCTTTATGACTTTTCCATTCCTTCTTGTTTTGAAAATCACAATCACCTTATACCTAAGAAAATGTATGTTTTATCTCCATAAATAAAATTTTATTCTATATAGAAATATACCCTAACCTAGAGCTTCTTATACATAGCAATAGTTTTCATATGTACAAAAACCGGATTCTTAACCAAAATCCCGGAATCATATGATGAAAATTATTGGAGTATTCTGTTTCTAGGATCCAAATTCTGGATGTAAACTATAATGAAGTTCCACTCCGAATTATGGATACGAACTTTCATGAGTTCGACTCCGAACTCTTAAGTCGTTTGACTCCAAACTCTTAAGTAGTTTGACTCCGAACTCTTAAGTAGTTAAACTCCAAACTCTTATGAAGTTCGACTCGAAAAATTCATGAGTTCGACTCTGAACTCTTAAGTAGTTCGACTCCAAACATTCTTGAGTTCGACTCCGAACTCTTAAGTAGTTCGACTCCGAACTCTTATGAAGTTTGACTCCGAACATTCATGAGTTCTACTCTGAACTCTTAAGTAGTTCGACTCTAAAATTTCATGAGTTCAACTCTGAACTCTTAAGTAGTTCGACTCCGAAGTTTTATCAGTTCGACTTTGAACTCTGTAATTTCAGATTCCGAGATCTGGTGAAATCAGATTCCGAATTCCTATAAAATAGAATCCGATCATTTCCTGTTATAGACTCCGAATTTCATTTTTGGTTAGACTTAGAACATTCTAAATCTCCCTACACTCTGAACATAGTATGGCTTTTACATACAAATAATTCATTACAAAACGATGTCGTGCATTCAGTTATACTTGATTTGTTATTAAACGATGTCGTCTATTCTGTTTCAAACTAACCGTTTGTTGAGTTACACATGTACATGTCCCTTCAATTTTTAAGGAAAATATTACCATTGGAGAGGAGGCTGACTGAGCCTATAAATAGGAGCTCATTTAAAAGAGCTTGATATACATAGATGAAACAATTTGATCAATCTAGAGACCACATGTTGTTAAGGTGATTTCTAGAGAGAGAAATTTTTCATGCTTTGTGCATACTAAACCGCTCATCCAGATTGCTTCGTGCGACTTTGAATGTTGGTTATTACATTCTAGGGCTTCTGGGGATAGCAAGACAGAGGTGCTGACTACCTTGAAGTTTGAGGGCTTCCTGGCTCGGGAAGACAGAGGTTCCAACTACCTTGAAGTTGAGGGCTTGCAAGGATAGCAAGACAGAGACTCTGATCTTGGTATCGAGGGCTTACCCTAGTGTGGGTAAGACAGAGTTTCTTGAAAGTATAAATCAAGGGACCTTTATCCAAGGTTGTCGGATACCCTTCTCTTTGTGTTAAAAGACCTTTTTGTTTGTCACTTGTAGTTATAATACTTGTTTTTCTTCTGCATGTTTTATTGTAAGGAAAGTATAATCTTCTTATATTTCCTTACACTTGTACTCTGATTCATTTACATTCTATATGATCTAAGGTAGAATCTCATATTGTAAACATTATTTATGTTTCAATTTCCAGATCCATATTTCTGGAACCTATTATTCGGAATCACTATCTTGATTCAGACAAGTGTGTAGATTTAGAAGTTTGTAACTTCATTCCTTATTCCAATTTCCAATTGGAGTTAGAGGTGTTGTGAATCAACTTAGTTTAACTTTGTTAAACTTAAATCATTCCTTTCTTAAGGAAGTTTTCTTAAAAGTGTACAATTCACCCCCCCCCCCCATTGTAAATTGAGCATCTACATCGCTATATCAATCATGTAATTGGTATCAAAGGAGTTTAACACAAACCACAAGGTTTTGATTCAATCTGACTCAATCTCATGATTATATTCAGAAGGAAATTATCAAATTCATATTTTTCTGACTCATAATGTTCGGATTCATCTTTTGCTTAATTCGGAGATAATTTTCCAGAGTCATATTTTTTTTGGATTCATATATTTTCTTCCATTATGAACTCTTGTTACTAACAATTTTGTGTTCCCGTGGTTTTTTTAAGAATGGCAGGAATCAATGTCGGTTCTATTGACAATTTAAATCCTAAAAGACCATCAATTTTTGATGGTAACGATTATGTGTACGGGAGAGATTGAATGAAGACTTTCATTATCAATACTGGAGTGGATAATTTCTTGATGCTTACTGGTGATTATAAAATTCTTGATAAGGAAGTTAGAACTTTCACTAACCAAGAAAAGCAAGAATATCAACTCAATTATAAGGTTTGTAATACCTTACCATGTTCAATTAAAGAAAATATATTTAGAAAAATTTCTTCTTGTGAAGTAGCTAATTGTATATGGAAGAAGTTTGAGGTTACACACTTTGGAACTTCTAAAGTGATTAAGACTAGGAGAGCTATGCTTAGAGCTGAATACCATGGCTTTAATTTTCCTTATGGTGAACCAATTTGAAAATTTCAACAGAGATTTATGACTATAGTGAACAATCATAATTCTATGGGAGAAAAAGGTCTAGATGATGAAGATCATGTGGATAAGATAATTGATATTATGCCCAATGAGTGGGAATCCAAAAGAACAGCTATTGACGAGAATAGGAAGGTCACTCAAATATCATTAGATGAGTTATTTGGACCTCTTCTCCAGTATGAAACAAGAATGAAGATAGATGCTGAAAACATCAAGAAGAAGAATGGAAATGGTATTGCTTCTTTTTCAGCAACATAAAATCATATGAAAGCTAAGACTCCTGAGAGAGTAACCAGATCCAAGTCTATGAAAGTTATTATCCAATCCGAATCTAGTGAGACTGAAGTCTCTGAAAATGAGTTAGAAAATCTTGTTTAAAGGATGAACAAGATATATGGCCAGAGAAACTTCCAATCAATGTATAAGAAAAAGTAAAGTAAAGATAGGAAAGATGGAGAAGTTACTTGTTATGAATGCAAGAGAGCTGGACAAATTAGACCAGATTGCCCTTTACTCAAAAAGAAAGAAATGAATGAAAGGTATTCTGACAGGAATAGAAAGAAGTGTTTGTTTCACGCGGAATCCGGGGATGACCTCCTGGACGGGAGATTCAAACGTTCCGATCGGTTTCTAACGGGTTTGTTCGTAGAACCGGAAACATCCAATGATTCCACATCTGTTTGGACCTACTTTCCAAAGGCAGGCGCTCATTAGCTTGTGGGCTAATGAGGCTTAGGAATTTGCATTGGTCGAGAGGATGGGAGGTCGGACTCATCACACCTTTTTTGAGGGGAATTATTGTCTACTCCGGGACTCTCTTTATAGATTTAAGTTAAGTTCGTGAATCCTTATTACATTACCAAGTATAAAATGAGCTTTCCTTTAGTTTTAACAATCAATGATTAAATATGCAAGAAATTTAGAGAATCTTTTATATGTATTCGAGGTTCTTCATCAATATAGAATCATCTATATTTGTTTAGAGATTCTTGGTCAATGGTATCCTTCAAAACATTTATATAAAAGTCTCTTGGTCATTTTGATGACCAGGCTGGTTTTAAAGCCACTCAGTGGGGCACTTGAAGTTTATCGTCATTCAGAAGGACAGAGATTATTTCAATGTTGGGATCGAACCCATGAATGGGCTACCTACGTATCCTTTGTTTTGAAAAAGGAATCAGAACCCACGTAGTTCGAGGAATGGGATATGATGTTTTATGATTGATGGCTCAAAGATGAATGTCATAATTACTTTTACACTCTAAGCTCACGTGAGTCATGCTCGGTGTGAGAAACAAGAGGTATTGGTAAAATTTAGACAATTGTGCCATAAAAGATGCAATCATAAAAATTTGTTTTGGGGCTTATGTATAGATGACTGCCCAGATAGGTGAAGGTTTAGGATTTACTTTTAGGAAGAAAATCCATGAACAGGGTCCACAAAGTTATATGTGCTTCATGGAGATTTGAATACTCTAATCTTGGGGCTTACTCCTAAGGAGGATGCCCAAATTAGGAGGGGACTTATGATTGGGTTTTATTCCTGAAAAGGAAACCCAAATCAAAGGGAATTTATGACTGGTTAAGAGAAATTTTAAGAGACTTGTGGCTTACTCTTAAGAAAGATGCCCAAGATTTATGACTAGGACTTATTCCTGAGAAGGAAGCCTAGGTTAGGGGACTTGGGGCTTACTCCTGAAAAGGAAGCCCAGGTTAGGGATTAAGGTTTGGGGCTTACTCCTGAGGAGGATGCCCAAGATTTAAAGGACTTGATTGGGGCTTATTCTTAAGAAAGATGCCCAAGATTTATGACTAGGACTTATTCCTGAGAAGGAAGCCTAGGTTAGGGGACTTGGGGCTTACTCCTGAAAAGGAAGCCCAAGGTTATGACTAAGTCTTATTCCTAAAAAGGAGACCCAGGTTAGGATTCTCTCATCTTAAAGGATGAGGTTGAATGAATGAACTCTCAATCTTTGATGACATAAAGATGTTTAAATCATTAGGTTTTGAGAGATATTTCACATAATTCCTTTCAGATAAGGATGTCAAATCAAGAAATCATGCCATAAATGGCTTTGAAGAGTATCTTGAAGACTGAATCTTGAATAGGAAGGGTGAAATGGCTTAAGAGGGGTGAAAAAGGGCAAGATGGGCACCCAAAAAGATAGGGGCGCGCAAGTATTGAAGGTCGCGCAAGTCCTGCGGCGGCGCGCAAGTATTGGTCGCGCAAGTATACTTGCGCGACATAAGGGATACTTGCGCGATTTTCAACCAGAGTTGAATTACTTGAGCGACTCTTTATTAAACCCTTTCCCATCCTCTTGAGGTTCTTCCAGAAGAGGGACGCGCAAGTTATATTGAAGGAATTAAGCCGGCGCGCAAGTGTTTGATAAGTTTCAACACTTAGGCCTTCCTTCTTCCCTTTAGATCTTCCATTCTAGGTAAGAAATTACCTTAGAAGTGTTCTGGAAGCTTTGAGAAGAGACTTGGGCGTCGGGAGCTTTGATCCGAGTTTCTGGGAACTGATCCTCTCGAATGGGGGGCCCACAGGGTCTATTTATAGGAAAAAGAAGACCCCGGGCGGTTACTGGGCGGTTACCAGATATGTCGCGCAAGTCCCTTGCACGATCATGAGGGGTCGCGCAAGTGTTGAGGCGGCGCGCAAGTGTACTTGCGCGACCAAGAGGGAACTTGCGCGACCTATGGGCAATGTTCTCCTTTTCCATCCCTTTGTCGATTTTTGATGTTTCTTCAA
Organism: Viscum album; assembly: GCA_963277665.1. Lineage (NCBI taxonomy): Eukaryota > Viridiplantae > Streptophyta > Magnoliopsida > Santalales > Viscaceae > Viscum > Viscum album. The sequence goes on along the minus strand of OY728139.1, from coordinate 336,590,372 downwards.
AGGATTAATCACTTTGAGCTCAGATATTCCCTTTTCCGATCTTTAGATTCTGTGACGAAAGGAGCGTCAACAAAAGTCCCCCCTCAGAGTTGGATCCGGAGAAAAAATGAGGATTTGACTCTGAGGAAATCGAATCCCTCTAAAGGAAAAGGGCGGCGCGCAAGTCTCCAGTCGGTGCAGAGGGAGGCGCGCAAGTCTGCGTCGCGCAGGCCTTAAACCCTATGGTATGGCGCGCAGGTAGGCCTCCTGGCCTATAAATATGCTGCTTCCGGCCGTAAATGGTATCCGACCCCGAATTCTCTCGAGCTCTCGCCGCGCAAGTCTTTGTCGCCGCGCAAGTCTCTTATTTTGGCTGTTTCCTCGCTGCCGCGCTACTCTCAAGGTAATAAGGCTTGCGCGGCAAACACTTGCGCGACAAATACTTGCGCGACATATGTACCACTTGCGCGACATCTCCATACTTGCGCGCCTTAATGCCTTAGCCATTTTTTTCAGATTTTCTCACAAATTTTATGAAAAATTAAAACCCATTTAAGAGTTTAATTTATTCAACTCCTGTGCAGATTCAATGGCTCTTAGACCTGGATTCCTTGATGAACTGGCTAGCAAGCGGATAGATGATATGATGAATATCATTGGCCCTGATTACTATACTGTCAAAAACAGCACTCTTCCAGATTTGGCTAAGTATCTGAAGAAATATCATCACGACTTTCCTCACTGCACTTATCTACCTTTGTATGGTCATGGTCATCTGCAAGAAGTCATTATTCCAGAAGTAAAGAATTATCTTCCATTTTCTTGGTTTCAGAATTATACCAATTTTGCTTCAGCAAATATCTCAGGCGGAGGAGTATTTCAAACTGCTGGAACAGTAGAGAAGGCGTATGTGATGCATCATAGCCCTTGCACACCAGATCTGAAAAAACATACACCTGAGCTTCAACCACATTGCCATCCTTCAATCTTCCGAGATGCTCAGATGGATCAGTCCAAAGGCTGGAAGAAAAGTTGGGATTTCCGCCCTGGGGGAGGTGTGAAGCCAACTTGGATGTGGGCATACTGGGTGCGACAGACTTGCGCAGAGTTTATTGAGGATCTGAAGAGAGCTGCAATATATGAAGCTGTTTGGGTTGGGCAGACATATATTTACAGACATGATATCTTCGTGCCAGAGATACTCAGTCACTGGAGTCCAGCGACTAATTCTTTCCACTTGACTCATGGAGAAGTAGGTATCAGTTTGTGGGATGTCCACAAGATTTCAGGAGCTCCAATCTTGGGCGATATGTATGATGAATTCATTCCTCCCAAGGTGACTTGGAATGATCCAGAGAAGACTCCTGTTTTGGCTCGAGAATTATTCAAAATCTTTCATAAGCTCAAGAGTTCAGAGACCTCATTAACTCATTTCAGAAAAGATATCCATCCGGAAGAATGGATGAAGGTGTTTCTTACTGAGAAGAAAGGGATGGAGCCAAAGGAAAAAGGATCCAAGAAAAAGAAATCCAAGGATACCCGGCCCAGACGTCCTACCACTTGCCCAAAACCTGAGAAGAGAGGAGCTCCTGGCACATTCTGGCCAACTCTAGAAGCAGGAGAGTTTGAAAAATGGGGCTATGAAGTGAATCAAAGAATTCCAAAGAAAACTCGTCTGGCGGGTTTCTTGGCAATGTGGCTCAGTATTTACCTCTTGCCGGTCAGAGATTCGAAGGGAGGCGTTAGGCCAGGGACCTTCGTCATTGCGGCTAAGTTAGCTGAGGGAAAAATGGTTGGGTTAGCTACCCCCATTTTAGCAAAGATTCACAGGAGTTTACTTCATGTCTTCCAGGGTAAATCTCCTTTAAGAATAGTGGGACCATTCCAGGTTTTGTGGGGATGGATTGCCACTCACTTCAGGACTTACAATGTACAGAATGGGTTACAAATTCCTGGAAGCTCCTTCAGACCGTCAGTGCAAGCATTCTCTGGAATTGCTCCATTAGATGTCAATGGTTATGACATAAAAGTAAGACTAAGCATGTATAAGGAATTCAACTTCTTTCCTTATGGAAGTCCGCCATCTGGGCGGTTTGTTGATGATGGGAAAGCCCCTTTGGATTTGAGGGCATACATGCTAGCTTGCAGGGATGGCGTATTAGTAGCCAGGGTTGATGGAGAAATCATATGCGAGGCCTATGCTCCATATAGATTTGCACGCCAATTCAAATGTTTACAACAGATTGTTGTATCCCCTCCAGTACACGTCAGGTTAGAGCAACATCCGATGGTTGCTCGACAACTATGGTTGCTGACGTCAAGAGAGAAGACTGGAGCAGTATTTGATCTACCAGTTGAAAAAGCGGCACATTATCTGACTACTTTTTATGCCGAACACTGGATAGCATCATACCCTAAAGGGATATTGAATCACCCTGTATATCAAGTGGGAAAGAGGAAGAGGACTGTAGAGAAAGAAACTCTTCCTCATGAAGGTGCTGCTTCTCCTCCTGAAATAGGTTCAACAGACTCCTCCTCTAGAACTGATTCCTCGGATTATCATGATGGGGATGATGAGGCACAACCGGCAACAAAGCGGTTTCGTGCCCGATATAATCCTCCGGCCAGAGTCAAAAGACCCACTCCATCAGCTCCTGGTGAGTTATTTGATTGTAATAACTTCAATCACTGATACTTTATAAAGTAATAAGTCTCACTTTCTTATTCTCTATCTGTAGTTGCAGGAGTTGGGAAGAAATTAAAATCAAAAATTGTAGGACCTTCCTCACAGCCTTTATATCTAAGACCAGAGGCTGTTCAGCTATGGCAGAGCTTATACTGTGATACTGAAACCGCCTGGCTGGATTTGTCTGAGGGTCTACAACTTCCTGGGATAGGATATCTTCTAGCCTCAAAAGACCTTCAATACGGAGATAACCCCAATGAAGTGCGGGCTTACATCAGAGAGCTGGAAATGCTCATATATGCCACCGATAATTCAACTCCTATCACCAGGCGGGTGAAGGAAATGATTGATCGTGGCACCACTAAGGGGGCTGGTGGTTCTGGAGATGAGGAGTGGCAAGAGTACGTGGCTCCTGAAGATGTAAGTTTTCTTTCCTTATTTGCAACTTGATTTCAGTTGAAGCTTTGTTTCTTAAGAAAGTTATTTTCTTCATCTTGCAGCTTGCAAAGAAAGGGACCGGGGTTCCTTCGCCACAATATAGCCCTGGTGGTACCGCTGTTGGGGCTGCTGCTGATTCTCCTCGCGAACCAGGCGAGATATCTCCAGGCCAGCAGGCCATGAATGAGGCACTGGACATAGCCTTTCATTCGCCAATCCAAGTGCCAATAAAGGAGACAGCTGAAACTCCAAAAAAGCAAAAGAAGCCAAGGCAACGAAGGAGGAAATCCTTAGCTAAACGTTTCATTAGCAGTGGTAAGTCCTTCGAACAATCATGAGTTTATACCCATAATCATATGGTTACTCATATTTCTGAGGATTGCAGGGGCTTCTTCAATTTCCCCCTTGAGGGAAGGGACTGATCCTTCTTCAAAGGCCGTGGAGGGTGCTGTAGAACAACCACAAACTCAAGCTGACTTGGTAGCTCCTGGAGAAGAGCTGCCATCCATTCCCAGTATCCCTCCTACTACTGAAGATGATGTCCAGGGTCAGGGGTTGCAGGACATAAGTCAGCAAGAAGACATAGCAAATGCTCCCACTGGTGAGACTAACCAAGATTCTGAAGTATCATTGGATGAAATGATGAATCAAGGAATGACTTTTGAAGAATTTTATGATCATGCTAGATTGTCATGTGATTTAGAAGACCTTGGGCGTGAGTGTTACCCTTCGCCCAAATTTTTCTTTTAAAAGAAAAATATTTCTAATCATGATGTAAAATAATATGCAGTTTCTTCCGTAGAAGCTGCTGAACTGCCAATGCCTGAAGAGGGTGTGGACACTGATGTCAACCCTATCATTGCAGAAACATTAGCTCAAGTGGAGCTAAATCCAATAAACTCTCCTGAGACCCATTTTGAAAATCCTGTTGAAACCGGGAAAGATGGGGAGAAGTCTTCTCATGTTGCTGAACCACCATTGGGTAAGGGATAACAATATTTGTGATTGTACTTTATTTGCAAGACAATCCATTCTTTTGTTATTCTTTAAGATTCAACTAAAATCTTTCAATTGATCATGTAGGGTCATCAACTGTAATGGCTAGATCCGGAGATGAGGCTTCAGCCTCTGCCCCAATGGGAATTGAAAGTGAAGAAGCCCAAGTCAGAGGGGAAAGAGCAGAACGAGGCACTTCTTTAAGCATGTTAATTCCAGATTACATACCCCCTTCTGACGAAGATGTTGAATCAGATCCAGAGATGCTCAAAGCGTTCAGCTTTTCACGACGTAAGGCGTGGAACAATATATGGAACATCATATCGGGGGTGCCCTTAGAAGAGCTACCATCAAAAATTTCCCGATTGTCATCCCAATTTGTTATAATGGGACTTGGTGGTTTTGGGTATGAAAAGATCCATGCTACAGTGAAACAGATTATCTTCAGGAGGGAGCAAATGCAGACAAGTCGCGAAGATTTGACCAAAGTGAAATCGTCAGTCAACTTAGGCGAATTTGAGGCTGCGATATCCCAGGCTGAAGCTGATTATGTTGTCAAGATGAAGGATCTGAAACAAAAAATCAAAGAAAAGGTCGTCCAGCAGGTGCAACTCCAGCAACAGTTAGATGCTGTTACTGGGGAACTTGATCAGCTTAATGAATCATTGGATGAAACTCATGTAAATTGCATGAAAGCCATTGCAGATGCTAAGAAGGCACTTCAGCAAGCTGAAAAGAGTGAAGCTGGTCAAGTGCACGAGCTTCAAGCAACTGTTGATAAGGCTCAGGATGCTATACATCAAATGAAGACTTTTGTTGACAATCTCCTGTAATTTCTTGAAAAAAGAGAAGAGATTCCAATCTGTGGATGTCCTTCTAACTCTTGTGTATCAATGAAAAACACTTTCGTCTTCAATCATTTGTGCTTGCATTCTTCTATTACCTGCTTCAAATTTACTTAAGCCAATGGGCTTAGTAAGCATAGTTTGATTTTTACTAGGATTATTACAAATAACCCTACAAACTTTGAATCTTTTAACTGCTCAATATTACCTAAATCATACAAAAAAAATGTATATTTAGTGAGCTGGAACTTGACTTTTATTCAGAGTTCCTCTGTCTTTTGTGCGGGCAGTTTAAAGTCATGCAAGCCGGACATAAAGGGGCTAATGTTTAAGGTCGAAATAGCTTTGACCGAAAAATGGATTAAAATGGATTCAATTCCTTGATAATTTATCTGAAAACAAATTACCATACTCAAGTATGAGAGAAAATATGTAAACTATGACTTAAGAATATTTGAATCTGAGGAATGATATGAAAAAGAGCTAAATAGCATTAGAAGAAGTAGTTTCCAAGAATGAAGTTACTATTATTTAACAAAACCCGTTAGGGGGTTGAAATATGCAGGGCCACCTATGGGCATTGGCTGCATAGTCAAATAAAATAGCATCTTTTGGCTGACAAGTCTGTTATGTGGACTGTTTATGCAAGGCCACCTATGGGCACGTGCTGCATAGTTAGGCAAAAGAACTCTCAGAAATTTACTTTCCTAGTGCTAAAAGCCAGTGAAAGTTTATGGAGATTCAAATTTTCTAAAGCATAGAGTTTGTTATATGGAAAGAGGTACTTGAATATGGAGAAGATATTTTCAAACAAGAATATCGAAGAACTGGATGAATATCACTCCTACGAAGGTCTGACCCAAACGTAGGGAAGAAGAATAAACCATAGACTTGAATACTTTCAGATCATGAAAAAGGATATGGGACAAATACGTTAAGGATGGCTATTTTTTGCGGATCCCTACATACTGTCGTTTAAGAAAAATAAGGACAAAAGAGGCATTCTTCCCAAGAATGAAGTTACTATTATTTAACAAACCCGTTAGGGGGTTGAAAACATGCAGGGCCACCTATGGGCATTGGCTGCATGGTCAAATAAATAGCATCTCTTGGATGACAAGTCTGTTATGTGGACTGTTTATGCAAGGCCACCTATGGGCACGTGCTGCATAGTCAGGCAAAAGAATTCTCAGAAGTTTGACATTTTTGTGATCATAAGTCATGAAAAGGGTTATGAAGATCTGAAAATATTTAAGGTTAGGATTATAATACATAAAGATGGGTATTTTCCAATGTATATAGAGATACATAGGTCAATGAAAACCATAATCATGTTGTGGCTGGGTCCTGAATTGAAACTTGGACTTCACTACGTATCTCATAAGAATGAGAATCAAGCCATACGTAGTTCTTGAAATGCAGTTTAACGTCGTGCAGGACGAAAGGATGAGTGATCTTAGTTTTTGGGGTCATAGAATTCGGACCATAATAATGAATGCACAGTGTGTGTTTTCATGAGGACTTTTCAGCCAAGGGACTGAAAGTGAAATTTGGGGTTAGGCCCAAAAGACTTGGGACTGGATTCGAGGGACACTCGAATGTTCCTACGTATCCCATAAAGATGGGAATCAAGTCCACGTAGTTCTAGAAACTACCCTTTGTACAAATTTGGTTCGTACATGTGAAGGGTGAAAAGGGACTTTAGTGCAATGATGGTTTTAACCTAAGATAAAAAGTTTAGGCATTACCATGTATGTACGTAGTCTTTTTGAAAATGAAAACCATGATTGAAAAAGAATCAATGTTTAATAATGGTTCCTTCTCAAATGAGGAAATCAAAGAATATTGTAGTTTATTGTCGTACTGGACAAAAGTGTTGTATAGTTTAACGTCATATAACAAGGACGAAAGTGAATCAATGTAAAGATATTGATTCCAAGGGTGGTTTCACAAATCATCATCATATGAGATTGTGGTGAACCAATGTGAAGAGATTGTTTTTGGGCTTGAACCTTTGGGAGGTTGCCTACATACCCAGCCTGGAGGGCAAGGATCAAAGTCTGTGTAGTTCAATTAAAGAATGAATTAATGATCAAATTGTTCTTGTGGATAATGATCTAAAAAAAAAATGTTGTTGGGACTTACACATGGTTAGTGGCCCAAAGGGAGTGTTATGGTTGATGTTTGCTCTAAGCTCACGTGAGTCATACTCGGTGTGAGAAACAAGAGGTAATAACAACCTTAACGATGCACAGTTTAATGTCATGTAGGACATATCAAGGATTTTCTGTACAGTTTAGCGTCATGTAGTTAGGACGATGGGGACAATACAGTTTAACGTCATATTGGACGAAAGTGGGATTGTGCAGTTTTAATGTCATGCTGGACTTTTGATGATTATATAGTTTAACGTCTTTCCGGACGTGAGGGACTTTTATACAGTTTAGCGTCATGTAGTTAGGACGTCACAGTTTAACGTCTTGCTGGACATATTTGCAAATAGTTTATGGTCGTATACATGGACCAGGAATGATGCAGTTTTAAGGTCATGCTGGACTGTTTGTGGAACTTTTTCACAGTTTAATGTCGTGTGGGACGAAGTTGCAGTTTAAAGTCATACTGGACCATTGCTGTATAGTTTTAGCGTCATATAGAAAGGACGAACTGATGCTGTACAGTTTAAAGTCATGTAGCTAAGACTAAGGTGAATCAATATGAGGATATCAGTTCTGATCTTTTTACAGTTTATCGTCATGCTGGACGTTGGAAGTGCCACACAGTTTAATGTCATGTTGTTAGGACACAATATAGTTTAATGTCATCTCGGACAGAATACAGTTTAGTGTCATGTAGGACAATAAGGGACTTAACACAGTTTAACGTCATGCTGGACGATGAAAGTGCCACACAGTTTAATGTCATGTCGCTAGGACAAAATATAGTTTAATGTCATCTCGGACAAAATATAGGAACTTCTATACGGTTTATTGTCATGTAGGACAAAATCAGGGACTATGCAGTTTAAAGTCTTGCAGTTAGGACTATTGGTGCTGCACAGTTTAGTGTCATGTTGCAGGGACATAAGTGCGAATAGTTTAAGGTCATATGCACGGACCATACAGTTTATCGTCATGCTGGACGTAGTTGTAGTTTAAGGTCATACTGGACCATTGCTGTATAAACCAAATGTAAGAGTCTTGGTTTTGGGAACAATATTTTGTGTTTATACAAAATACTTCTTCAGAAATCTGGCATTAGTTGGAGTCGTGATGTGTTCTCCATCCATTGAAATCAGAGAATACGCTCCATTGGAGTAGACCTTATGTACTGAATAAGGTCCTTCCCATTTTGGTTCAAGCTTGGGAGGTTTCTTTCCTGGTATCATTGGTGTTCTGAGAACCAATACCAATTCTCCCTGAATGAATGAACGAAGACGAACCTTTTTGTTAAAAGCTCGTGCTATTCGATTCTGATAGATTTCCAAGTGGTGCAAAGTGCACAATCTTTTCTCATCTAACTGTTCCAATTCATTCATCCGCTTTTGGGATTGCTCATCTGTTGATAACTGATCACAAATGGCTATTCTGAGTGAGGGCAATTGGACTTCAATTGGCAAGACTGCTTCTGTTCCATATACCAATGAATATGGAGTAGACCGCGTTGCATTGCGAGTGGTAGTCCGATAAGCCCATAAAGCATGATAGAGTTTATCAGGCCATGACCTCTTATCTTTATCCACCATCTTTTGCAGTATATTTGAAAGAGTCTTGTTGAAGGCCTCTATCTGGCCATTAGCCGCTGCATGATATCGAGATGAATGGTTGGACTTAATGTTGTATTCTTGATACAATCTCTTTACCTCAGAAGAGCAGAAGTTGGTGCCGTTGTCTGTCAATATGGTATGAGGGACACCAAATCTAGTAATGATGTTAGACTTGATGAAGCTAACAATGCATTTAGAACTGACTTCTTTGAGAGGTACTGCCTCTGCCCATTTGGAAAAGAAATCAGTAGCAGTAAGAATGTACTTAAACTGCTTGGCCGTAGCTGAAGGGTAAGGTCCCACCACATCCATTCCCCATGTGGAAAATGGCCATGAGTATTTAGCTGTATGAAGCAACTCTGGAGGTTGATGAATGAAATTGGCATATACTTGGCATGAATGACACTTCTTTGTGAAATTAACACAATCTTGTATCATTGAAGGCCAGAAGTATCCAAGTCTTCGAATTTGATCAGACAATCTATGTCCAGACTGGTGGGCACCACAGACTCCTGCATGCACTTCTTTTATGACAGCCATTGTCTCTTCACCATCAATACATCTGAAGAGAACTCCATCAAAACCACGTTTGTAGAGAATTTTCTCGAGGTGGTTTGGACCATCATAAAGAGTAAAATTGACCACACGTCGCCGAATTTGTTCTCTCTTGGCTCTATCAGGTGGAAGTGTTCCATTTTGAAGGTATTCCCTGATAGGTGACATCCATCCTGTAGTATGACCATATGGTTCAGGAATGGGACTAATTTCATTAATTTCCTCTGTTCTGACTTGAACATAAGGTGAAATTGCACGACGGTGGGCAATACCGATGGTTGTCTCGTCCCGATTTGGATCTGCTAAAGCTGTGGCTATATTAGCCAGTGCATCAGCTTGAGCATTTTGTGATCTTGGGACATAAGAAAATGTCGGTTCTGAAGGGAATTCCGACATTAACTCTCTGACGTAATCATACAAAGGGATTAATTCTTCTTTTCTGATGGCATAATCCCCATTGATTTGTTTGATTACCAGGTCTGAATCACCTTTTACCTTTAAGTGATTCACTTGTGCTTGAAGTGCTAACTCCAAGCCTGCAATGAGAGCTTGGTATTCAGCTTCATTATTGGTACCACCTTCCCACAACAAAAAGGAATAAGGTAACACTGCCTTATCTGGAGAAATGAGCACAATTCCTAAACCAACTTTGTTGAATTTAGGATTTTCCATTTTCTTCCCTGTTGGACTTCTAGAAGCACCATCAAAATACATTTCCCATGTTTGAGGATTCTCTTGAATAGAAAAAACTTCCTCATCAGGGAGTTCGATATCTGAATATGTGTCTTCCACTGAAGGGTGTTCAGCCAGGAAATCAGCCAGAGCTTGGCCCTTAATTGCCTTTTGAGACACATATTGAATGTCGAACTGCTGTAGAATAACCGCCCACCTTGCCAGACGTCCTGTAAGCATTGGACGACTAAGGATGAATTTGAGTGGATTATTACGAGATACCAATTGGACCTCGTGATGTTGCAGGTAGTGTCTCAGTTTCTGAACTGCAAAGATTAATGCTAGGCAGCATTTTTCAATACTTGAATACCGGGTTTCTGCTTCAAGCATAGTTCTACTGAGATAGTAGAGACTATTTTCATTCCCAGCATCATTCTTTTGAGCGAGAAAGGCACCCAATGATCGCTCTAAAGCTGTCACATAGAGGATAAGAGGTCTACCCTCAACAGGTGGCATGAGTACTGGTGGACTTAAGAGGTATTTCTTGAGAATATCAAATGCTTCTTGACATTCTTTAGTCCACTGGTAAGTGACTCCTTTCTTCAATAATTTGGTAAAAGGTAAACTTTTGCCTGCCAAATTGGCGATGAAACGCCGAATATAGGCTAAGTGTCCTTGAAGTCCTCTTAATTCTTTCAAATTCTGAGGAGGTGACATACCAAGGATTGATTTGGTCTTCTCAGGATCGACTTCAATACCACGATGGCGTACAACAAAGCCGAGGAATTTTCCTGAGGTTACCCCAAAAGCACATTTTAAGGGGTTCATCTTCAAATTATGTTGTCGAAGCTTGTGGAATATGATTTTCAAATCAGCCAAGTGATCAAAACGTTGTTTGGATTTAACCACCAAATCATCTACATAGCATTCAACAAATTTCCCTAGAAAAGGTTTGAAGATACGATGCATGGCGCGTTGATATGTTGCACCTGCATTCTTTAAACCAAAGGGCATCACCCGGTAACAAAACACACCTTGAGGAGCTCTGAAGGCTGTATATTCCTCATCTTCTGGGGCCATTCGGATCTGATTATATCCAGAATATCCATCCATGAAAGAAAGTACTTCATAGCCAGCCGTCGCATCAATTAAGAGTTCTGTAATCGGAACTGGAAAATCATCTTTGGGACAATACCGATTAAGATCTCTGAAATCGATGCAAACCCTAATTTGTCCGTTCTTTTTCTTTACTGGGACAATATTAGCCAACCACTTGGGATATTGAACTTCTCTGACGAAGTTAGCTTTGATAAGCTTATCCACTTCAGCCTCGATTTTGGAAGCATAGGTTGGGTGTGTTCTTCTCGCGGCTTGCTTGAATCCTCGATGTTCTTTTGGCAAACCCAAATGATGGGTGGCAACATCAGGATCAAGGCCAGGCATCTCTGTATAATTCCAAGCAAAGATATCTTTATTTTGCTTTAGAAAAGAAATATACATCTCTTGTTCTTCAAGGGTCATGGCCGCACTAATTAAAGTGGGGCGTGGATCTTTCTCTGTACCCAGATTTACTTCTCTGAGTTCATCCACAGTGGTAGAGATACCCTCTTCAAATGCTGGAGGAGCATCTCTAAGATCTTCCTCTTCCTCTTCATCATGTGTTATATCTTCCGTTTCTACTTGCAAAGTAGATGAAAAAACGAAATTCTCATGATCATAAGAGATGTCAAAATTTTCACATTTTGAAGAAGAAGCTTCCATTTCCGTCCCTATTGATGAACAAGGGTCTTCTTTGGGAAATAAAGAGGAGATGATGGATTGAGAATCGACATCAACATTCACCTCTGGTGTTGCTATAACTTCTTCTGGCCTGATTAGCGAAGTATAGACTTGTTGGATTTCAGCAGACGAAATGAAAACGTCACCACTTATGCTTTCATCATTGCTTGGTAAGTTACCAATTTCTCCCATGTTGTCTGGCTCGATTGCCGTAATTGACATTATGGATCTTTCCATAAGAGTATTTTGATTTGGGCCTATTTTGTCAATTTGACTGATAGGTAACACATAATCTGTACTCACATGTGAAAATGGATTTATTGGAATTTTTTCCAAACCATATGGAGCATTAACTTTGGTAATTTCCTTCATTGTAGATTTTTCTCTTCCCTTCATGTGATAAAATTCCGCCTCAATGTATTGAGACTCACATGTTTTGAACGGGGTCTTATCACCATATAATGTTCCAACTTGACCATCGAAACAGTATTTGAGACATTGATGGTATGATGACGGAATAGCTGCATGCTGATGTAACCAGGGTCTTCCAAGCAAGATATTGAAAGCTGAGTCTTGATCAACAATCATGAAATCTGAATTGGAAACAAGATCTCCAAACTGAGTTCTGAGCGTAACTTCTCCCAGTGGTTCTTGTTCATTTTTATCATATCCTTGCAACATCATGGTAGAAGGAGATAAATCAGATTCTGTGAGGCCCAATCGACGAAGTGTGCGAATGGGCATGAGGTTGACTCCTGAACCATTGTCAATGAAAGCTCTTCGAACATCTATACCATTGACTTTGCCAGATAAGTACAAAGGTTTTATGTGCCCATGCACAACATCATCCTCATCTTTATCAGTAAAAGATATCACTGCATGGCATTCTGCAGGATTATTCTCTATGTGATAAATTTCAGCTGCAGCAATCTCAGCTTCAAACTCTTGAGGACTTGACAAAGCTTCGATGAGTGCTTCCCGAAGATCTCTTGATAGATTCAAAGCATCCAAAATTGATAATTTGGCTGGTACTTGGGCCAAGTGTTTCAATATATCATACTTTTGATCTAGAGGCCTGCGTTTCCCAATAGGAATATGTGGTTTAGCAGGTATCTTGGAAGCAGATGCTTTGGAAGCTGATGCATCTTGTATTGAAGTTGGCAACATCTTTGGTTTTGGAAATTTAGACTGATTAGATCCATTTGCTTGCTGAGATAAAGAAGATGGAACCTTTAATCGGTCTTCCAAAATAATTGTGCCGAAGCTGAGTTGGCCATTAGCAGAAGAACTTGCTTGTTCATTTTGAGCTCGATGAAGGGCTCTACCACGAGTTTCTGCTGCATATACAGTGCTAGCAGGGGTAGAATTAGAGTAGTGGCTTCGGAAAGATCCACGTCTTCCCCTATATCCTGAACCTCTAAAACTTCCTCGGGTTCCTTTATTTGATACAGGGAATTCAGGCTCATCAAGACTGGAATATGAATCTGTTAATTGAATCATATTAACAGAACCAAAGATCAATTCTTCGTCTGATAAAGACTCTGCCTGGTTGGCCTGTTTAGGCTGTGCCGTTTGGTGGGACGGTGCCCGTGACTTTGAAGTAGATGGCATGAAATCTGCCAGAGTCAAAGACAATTTAGGCTTTGATGCATACTCATCTTCTTCTGATTCCTCTTTCTTCTTTGAATTACGCTGCCCTTTTGAGGATTTGTCCTTTGATGGAGGCTTTACTGCAGCTTTTGTAGGAGACACAATTGGCTTCTTCAATTGTGTTCGCAAAATGGAATGGGTCCGATTGATTGTCTTTCTGACCATCCAATCATCATATTTTTTCGCAGTTTTGCTTTTGACTTCCTGCCACTCGCCTCCTTCCTCTGGATCTGTAGCGGTAATACACGCTACATGAGCTGAAGAACCCTTCAATTTGACTTGTCCCAAGTCAACCATCTTTTGTAGGAGGTCTTTAAAGACAAAACACTCCTGGATGGGATGTCCCAACATTTGATGAAAGGGACAATAATTGGGACGGTCTTCATCTCCTTCCTTGTTTGGTCTCTTCGGCACTGGTAATTGAACCAAATTATTTTCCAGAGCTGAAATGAAGTAACCAGGAACTTGCTCACTTCGGAAAGAGTATGTTTTACTCTTCATATCCTCAAATTGTTTTCGTCGTTGATCTTTTTGATAATTTGGACGAAACAGCCTTTGTTGTTGGCGTTCAGGAGGTGGAGCCCTTCGAGAAGATGAAGGTTTTGAAGTAGAAATAGGTACAGGTGCCTGTTTAAGCATAACTGTAGCAGTTTCTGCTTTACCCATTCTTCTTCCTGGAGCTGATGGAATTACACGAGATTTAACCTTAGCCTGTATAAGGGAATCTTCAATCTGTTGAGCGATTGAAGTAAGGTCTCGAAACCCTCCTGTGTATTTCACAGGGATCAATGGCGTGCGTAATTCGTCACGCAAATTTGCCACACAGATTGGAAATAATTCCTCCTGAGGGATTGATAAACTCAAGGAATACGTTAATCCCTTCCAACGAGCAATGAAATCAGAGACTCTTTCATTCTCCCTTTGCTTGCAGTTTGTAAGATCGAAAACTGTCGTTTTTGGCAAAGTTGAGCTGAACTGAAGAAGGAATTTTTGACGAAGATCCTCCCATCCGATGACTGACCGGGATTTCAAGCTTGTATACCAGACAAAAGCTGGTCCTTGCAAGGTTCGCACGAAGCATCTGAGTTTCACTGCTTCTTGTTGTTCTGGAGTTCCCATCATAGGATCACAACAAGACACATAATGCGTCAAATGTTGTTCAGGGTCGCCTGATCCATTGAAAGTAGGGAAAATAGGGTTTCCAAAACTGGATGGAGGAGAAATTGAATCTACCCATTCAGGGTAAACTTTCTTTTCAGGTTGAACTTGCGCCCGTTTCCCTTCCATAGTTTCTAACCGAGCTGTTAATGACTCAATAGTAGTTATTAACTTTTGAGAAATGTCAGGTTGAACTTGGTTTTGGGTAGGTGCAATGAATGGAGCTTGGACAGCCGTGGAGGTTGGTGCTGCAACTAATGGTAGTGCTGCCAACCGTTGTTGCGTTTGACCCGTAGGATTAGACCTCTGTGGGTGTACTGATAAAGGAGGATATTTCTGATCCATCTCAGTAGTTACAACAAATTCCTTCGGCTGTCGGACTTCAGCATTCTTAAGAAGAAGACTACTCTGAAGTAGTTCTGCATTCAACCTTCTTAATTCTTTCATTTCTTCCTCCTGTTGTGCAAGCCTTTGCTCTAATGAGAGCGATTGACCTCCTTCAGAGGAAGGGTGAGAAGTAACCTGATTCTTTCCTTTCCCCTTATTGGATCCTTTTCGGAGAGGGGGAAGTGGGTTACTTGAAGGAATACCCAAATTTTGGGTAAGCCTTTGATTACGTGTGCGCACACCTTCTTCATTTAGGTCTGTGTGCGCAACTTCTTGAGCAGGAACCTCTTCATCTGATCCCTCTGATTGAGCCTCATCTGGTGAATCAGCAGCAACGACAGTGATGACATTAATGGATGCATATTTCATGAAATCCTTTCTATCAGCATTTCTATGATATTGTCTCCTTTTATGTCCATGATAAGACATGGCATTCCGTTGACTTGACCCCTCAGGAATTTCTTTGTGAACCGTCACTTGGAGAGAATCTCCTGACATCTTGGCTCTTCGTTCCTCTTGAGGCTTATTCCCTAATCGAGAGAATACTGACTTTCTCTGAGAGAGGGATTGAAGATTTGAAAAAGTCCCCAGTCCGGTGGACTGGGGGTGTTCCTGTTGCTTCTGCTCAACTCCTCGAATCCCATTCGTTGATTCTGAGGGTTGGGTTAGAGAAGTCCCCAGTCTGGCAAGCTGGGGTGTCTCTTGACATGCTATGTCTGAGATCTTCTTGAAATCTCTCTTGATCTTGCGGATCTTAGTTCGGAAATTAGCTGGATGCATTAACCTGTATCCACTTTTATCACCTGGTTCAACAGACCGTTGGATGATTTCCGAAACTTCTGTCATTTGATGACGTGTTTGCTCCAGACGAGAGGCTTGCGCAATATTCTCGCCTGCTTGATGTAGGAGCAATTCAACAACCTGTTCTCTATATACTTGATTTTGAGAGGAACTAGTTGAAGCTTGATCTCGAGCAAGATTTTGATTATGAACAAAGCCCATTGACTGTGGCCGGCCATGGGCAATAACATTGCATGAGACCATTTTCGGCGGGTTTTGCTGACCGGAAAGCACTGTGAAATGTAGTGCTCCGTGAATACCCCATCCTCTGATATGAACATTAGATGGAGCATTGGAAATTAACTGACGCAATTTTCTCAGCGCGCCAAGGCATGAACGTTGAAGGGTTCTCTGTTGCTTTTCGGCCTTCGGATACCGAGAGACTGATAGAGATGCCAAATCAATCTGGCGTTGTAACCCTTCTATTATCTTAAGATGATTTTCATATTCATCGTAAGATAATACCTTCTTCTTTAATTGACAAAGAGTTTTCCATATGTTAAGACGAATATCATGGATTCCATCATCCGTCAACATCTTTGGAATGTCATACTGTGAATCAGCCAAAGGCCAAAACATGACTGGTACTTCACCTTTTGCCAGTTTTTTCCTCATGTTCAGCATTTCCTCTTTATCATTAAATGAAGATTCTTCTACCTGTTTGGACCAGAGTTGGTGTTTCCTTGTTGCTTCATCGGATTCAACAAGATTGGTAGAGGAATCACTATTCATGCTGGAAGATGAATGACCTAGGGAAGGTTCGGAGAATAACCTGAACCCCAAGCTATCTTCTGATGGAGAAAGAGTTTCACCTGCCGATAGTAAAACTTCAGACATGACTGGTTTTACGTTTGCAAGTGCCTCGAGATAGGAGGGCTTTCTCGTCACTACATTGCCTTCTGAAGAATTTTCGAGACAATGTGAATCACTACTGCGGAGAGGACTTTCGCAGCGAAGTTCATCACCATGAGGAGGACCTTCATGATGGGTTACAACAAAAGATGATATCTCTTGCTCCTTGGTCTTCTGACCACACAGAGGGTTCCTGTGGTTCTCATCTGAAGAAGAAACTTCAAGATTGACCGAATTTTCATGAAGCAAGTCTTCATGAGGAAGTGTCTGTTGAAGACCTTCGGGATTAATGTTCCTGTTATTGGGAACTGAGGGAGTAGAATCTTGAATTCCGACAGATAAATGTCTGAGGGCTTCAAGAACTCCAGCATCGAGCAAGGCCTTGTTACAGATTGGCCTTTGATCTCCTGACTGTGCTGGGCGGATCTTTTTCTTAGATGCCTTCTTACTCGCTTTAGAAATCACTTGATGACGAAAGTGATTGCTCTGAGCAGGTGTATATGCCTGATCAGGAAAGATGGTCAGGTTAGGCTGACGATCATCGCTCAAATCAGATGTATGTGCCTGACTTGGTTGTCCATATGATATGGGGGAGTAGGCCCCACAACCCTCTTGGACTGGAACAGATGTGTGTGTCTGTTCCGGAGTGAATTGTTGATGTGTCACTCCACTGCTAGGGATAGATTTATGTGTCTGTCCCTGAGATGAAGCTGAAGCTGTTATGATATCTTGGCAAGCATCCAAAATATGAGCAGGAATTTGCTTCTGCTCTTTCACTATTGACAAAATATGTTTGGTGACTTCAGCCGCCGGAACAGGGATATACGTCCATTCCGGGCTTGGAGTAGGTGTATGTGCCTGCTCCTGTCCTCCTTTTCCTGTCAGTGAATCCTGACAGTACTCAAGTGTGGAGGTAGAGAGTTTAGTCTGCCTCCTGTTTGTCGTCGGGACTTTCCGACTGACTTCTCCGGGTGCTACCAAGCGAGACTGTTGGTAGACTTGATTAGTATCAGCAGGTGTATGTGCCTGCTGATTACACTTCGCCAAACGCGGTTGACGAGATCCATCATATGTAGTCAGACGAGCCTGCTGACTAACTGCTGATGTATAAGCAGGTGTATGTTCCTGCCTATGGTACTCCGCCGGAATTGCCTGGCGGGATCGGCTTGATGCTGCCAGACGAGTCTGCTGGACAGCGGGATTAAAACGAACAGGTGTGTATGCCTGCTCGTTATTTGCCACCAAGTTAGGTTGGTGGACTTCTCCGGAGATGGCAGGGATGACAACCTGCCTATTATTAACCGGATTCCGTCTCTGGTGATTCATCTTGCCTGCTCGGGTTCGAGGAACCTGAGCTGAATGCCTGGAGCCGGTACCCTCATCATGTTGAGGGTGCACTACCGCACGAGTCTGGCGGCGATTGTTGATGGGAGCCCTTGAGAAGGACTCCTGTCTCTTTGAATTAAGGTCCCGCGGGACCTGCTCATTCACTTCCTCAGAATAAGGGAGTGAATGGAAATTGCGTTCCGGGGATAACGACCCGAAACGGTTGGAGACGGTAGTCAGCACCGCCTGCTTCTTGATTGCTGGTCGCCGTTGTCCGGACGACCAGGTAGAATTGTTAACTTGGAGGGCTTGACGAGCGGCCTCCAGAGTTGGGATAGTACCGTTACGACGGTACTCCTTAACCAGTGCATTTGAAACACAGCGTTGAAGACGCCGAGTTGGTGATGTCATCCTCAGAGCGGATGACGTTCCAGCAGGAGTAGCAGCATTGGTTTTCATGGCAGCAGACCTCACAGTAGAGGTGTTCTCAGCAGCAGTATTCACAGGGGTGAATTTAAGGAAAGCCATTTTTTGTAGAAGATCTTGAAAAAAGAGTGCCTGTTCCATATAACAGACATAATCAAGATGAATCCGGCTACTGCATCTTTTGGATGATCATATGTCAATGATTGCCTTGTTGGCCCAAGGGGCCTAACATCTAAGAAGAACATCACTTTAACTTGGTTAAGGATTCACGTCGGGTTCACCATTTTTTGTTTCGCGCGGAATCCGGGGATGACCTCCTGGACGGGAGATTCAAACGTTCCGATCGGTTTCTAACGGGTTTGTTCGTAGAACCGGAAACATCCAATGATTCCACATCTGTTTGGACCTACTTTCCAAAGGCAGGCGCTCATTAGCTTGTGGGCTAATGAGGCTTAGGAATTTGCATTGGTCGAGAGGATGGGAGGTCGGACTCATCACACCTTTTTTGAGGGGAATTATTGTCTACTCCGGGACTCTCTTTATAGATTTAAGTTAAGTTCGTGAATCCTTATTACATTACCAAGTATAAAATGAGCTTTCCTTTAGTTTTAACAATCAATGATTAAATATGCAAGAAATTTAGAGAATCTTTTATATGTATTCGAGGTTCTTCATCAATATAGAATCATCTATATTTGTTTAGAGATTCTTGGTCAATGGTATCCTTCAAAACATTTATATAAAAGTCTCTTGGTCATTTTGATGACCAGGCTGGTTTTAAAGCCACTCAGTGGGGCACTTGAAGTTTATCGTCATTCAGAAGGACAGAGATTATTTCAATGTTGGGATCGAACCCATGAATGGGCTACCTACGTATCCTTTGTTTTGAAAAAGGAATCAGAACCCACGTAGTTCGAGGAATGGGATATGATGTTTTATGATTGATGGCTCAAAGATGAATGTCATAATTACTTTTACACTCTAAGCTCACGTGAGTCATGCTCGGTGTGAGAAACAAGAGGTATTGGTAAAATTTAGACAATTGTGCCATAAAAGATGCAATCATAAAAATTTGTTTTGGGGCTTATGTATAGATGACTGCCCAGATAGGTGAAGGTTTAGGATTTACTTTTAGGAAGAAAATCCATGAACAGGGTCCACAAAGTTATATGTGCTTCATGGAGATTTGAATACTCTAATCTTGGGGCTTACTCCTAAGGAGGATGCCCAAATTAGGAGGGGACTTATGATTGGGTTTTATTCCTGAAAAGGAAACCCAAATCAAAGGGAATTTATGACTGGTTAAGAGAAATTTTAAGAGACTTGTGGCTTACTCTTAAGAAAGATGCCCAAGATTTATGACTAGGACTTATTCCTGAGAAGGAAGCCTAGGTTAGGGGACTTGGGGCTTACTCCTGAAAAGGAAGCCCAGGTTAGGGATTAAGGTTTGGGGCTTACTCCTGAGGAGGATGCCCAAGATTTAAAGGACTTGATTGGGGCTTATTCTTAAGAAAGATGCCCAAGATTTATGACTAGGACTTATTCCTGAGAAGGAAGCCTAGGTTAGGGGACTTGGGGCTTACTCCTGAAAAGGAAGCCCAAGGTTATGACTAAGTCTTATTCCTAAAAAGGAGACCCAGGTTAGGATTCTCTCATCTTAAAGGATGAGGTTGAATGAATGAACTCTCAATCTTTGATGACATAAAGATGTTTAAATCATTAGGTTTTGAGAGATATTTCACATAATTCCTTTCAGATAAGGATGTCAAATCAAGAAATCATGCCATAAATGGCTTTGAAGAGTATCTTGAAGACTGAATCTTGAATAGGAAGGGTGAAATGGCTTAAGAGGGGTGAAAAAGGGCAAGATGGGCACCCAAAAAGATAGGGGCGCGCAAGTATTGAAGGTCGCGCAAGTCCTGCGGCGGCGCGCAAGTATTGGTCGCGCAAGTATACTTGCGCGACATAAGGGATACTTGCGCGATTTTCAACCAGAGTTGAATTACTTGAGCGACTCTTTATTAAACCCTTTCCCATCCTCTTGAGGTTCTTCCAGAAGAGGGACGCGCAAGTTATATTGAAGGAATTAAGCCGGCGCGCAAGTGTTTGATAAGTTTCAACACTTAGGCCTTCCTTCTTCCCTTTAGATCTTCCATTCTAGGTAAGAAATTACCTTAGAAGTGTTCTGGAAGCTTTGAGAAGAGACTTGGGCGTCGGGAGCTTTGATCCGAGTTTCTGGGAACTGATCCTCTCGAATGGGGGGCCCACAGGGTCTATTTATAGGAAAAAGAAGACCCCGGGCGGTTACTGGGCGGTTACCAGATATGTCGCGCAAGTCCCTTGCACGATCATGAGGGGTCGCGCAAGTGTTGAGGCGGCGCGCAAGTGTACTTGCGCGACCAAGAGGGAACTTGCGCGACCTATGGGCAATGTTCTCCTTTTCCATCCCTTTGTCGATTTTTGATGTTTCTTCAAAGGATTAATCACTTTGAGCTCAGATATTCCCTTTTCCGATCTTTAGATTCTGTGACGAAAGGAGCGTCAACAGTGTTATAAAGCCAAAGTTAAGAAAGTTCTGAAATCTAATGACACCTGGAGTGCCAGTGGTGGTGACTCTTCAGATGAATCTTCTGATTATCAATCTACAGGATAGAAGAATCTTGGTCTTATAGCCAAATTACCTAAAAACAATCATTGTTTTATGGATAAGGTATGAAATAATGAATCATTGACCAATATTTCTTTAAATTCTAATGATAGAGAATATTATAACTCTTCTGATGAAGAATCCTCTTCTGATAAAGATAATACTTTACCTGCCTATGAAGAAGTTTCTAGGTTTTCTGAACTTCTTGAAATTTAGAATTCCAAACTCAATAGAAAACCTGATTTGGATGTGTTTCCAAAAACTGATTATCAACCTTTGATAGAAGATCGTTCCGATAAGGAAAATGTTCAAGAAGATACTTCTAAAACATTTACCCCAGAATACTGTCTACCCTATGTTGATGAATAGGATTTACAAAATCCAAATCAGGTGTTTCTTAAGAATCATCCTAGTGATAGCATCATTGGTGATGGAAATCAACCTTCAAGGACTTGGAGTTCCTTGGGAAATTAAGTATAACATGTAGCATTTCCTTCCCCATTGGAACCAAAAATCACTGATGAAGCTTTAGGTGATGATGATTGGATCAAAGCCATGAAAGATGAACTAAGTGAATTTCAAAGGAATAATGTCTGGAACTTGGTTGAAAGAACTAAGGAAACTTTTGTTATTGGAGTAAAGTGGGTCTATAGAAACAAGTGTGATGAAAAAGGAGTCATTGTAATAAATAAAGATAGACAAGTTGCTAAAGGCTATAATCAGTAGGAGGGAATAGACAATGAAGGAAACTATGCTTTAGTAGCTAGACTTGAATCTATTCGTATTTTACATGCCTTTGTAGCATTCTTCAATTTTAGACTTTTTCAAATGGATGTGAAATGTGATTTTCTTAATGTTTTTGTTCAAGAGGACGTTTTTGTTGAACAACGTCCTAGATTTAAAGATACAAAACATCCTGATCATTTTTTTAGACAAAACAAAGCTTTGTATGGGCTTAAACAAGCCCCACGAGCATGATATGATAGACTTACAAGATTTTTGCATCAAAATAACTATGTTAAGGGAAATGAAGATCCAACCTTTTTTACAAAAAAAGAAAAGAAAAATGTTTTGATTTTTCAAATTTATGTTGATGACATCATATTTGGTTCAACTCAGCAATCTTTAAATGATTTTTTTGCAAGTCAAACAATATATGATTTTGAAATGAGTATGATGGGTGAGTTAACTTTTTTCCTTGGTTTTCAAATTTATCAAAGACCAGAAGGAACCTATATATATCAACATAAGTATATTAAATATCTTCTCAAAAAGTATGGTTATGACAACACTAAGAGTATAAGTACTCCCGTCGGTACCTCAAAATCCTTAGATCTTAATGAAGCTGGGAAACTAGTAGATCAACCATCTTTTAGAGGTATGATAGGAAGTTTGCTTTACTTAACAGCTAGTCGACCAGACTTAATGTTCTCAATATGCTTATGTGAAATATATCAATCAAATCCTATGGAATCTTACTTAAAGGAAGTAAAAGTAATTTTTCTCTACATAAAGGGAACCATGGATCTAGGATTATTATATACTTTAGGAAATGATTTTGTTTTAAAAAAAATTCGGATGCTGACTTTGGTGGATGTAGAATGGATAGAAAAAGTACATCCGGAACTTTTCATTTCTTAGAAGATTCATTAGATTCTTGGTCATGAAAGAAGAAACATTCTGTAGCACTTTCCACTACTAAAGCTGAATATGTAGCAGCTGGAAGTTGTTGTACTCAAGTGTTGTGGATGAAACACACACTCACAGATTATTGCATGAGTTTTACTAAGACTCAAATTTTTTTTGATAACACAAGTTCCATTCCCCTAAGTAAGAATCATGCACATCACTCTCGTGCAAAACACATAGATATTAGGCATCACTTTCATAGGGATCACACACTTAAAGAAGACAGTATTCTTCAGTTTATTGGAATGCAAGATCAACATGCTAATATTTTCACAAAATATTTACCCTCTGATAGATTTGAATAGATTAAAAAAAAGGTAGAAATGATAACCGTAAGGTAATAATTATTCATTAACTTCTTGTTGGATAGTTCTCCTAACAGTAACAAACTCATTTTCATAGGGAGAGAACATTTGATTGTTGGTGTAACTAGAATTTTCATAATCTGTTTTTTAAAATTATTGTAACTAAAATTTTTCATAGTAAGTTTTTCAAACTTTTCGGAACTGAAGATTCCATAATGGAAATTTTTGAAACTAAAATTTCTGGATTGGGAAATTCCAGAATTGAAATTTTCTTGAATGATAATTTCCAGATTGGAACTTATGGAATAGAAGTTTTGGAATGGAAATTTCTGGAATCCAGATTTTTGGAATAGAAATGTCCGGGAGCTGGATCTTTCGTAATGTTTTTTTAGTCGTTTTTTGAAATAAGTTTTTCTTACAATATTACCAATTACGAACAATACTTCTAGCCAATCCGAATGGTATGATTTCCTTACTTATGTTTTCATAATCATATTTTTCTTGCTAGTATTTTCCTATTTTTGTTAAATAATAATTCAGATTCTAGTTTTCCTTAAGTCCAAATGTTTTCTTTAAAACACCAAAAGATCAGATTCAATTTTTCCTTTCGAGAATGTTCTCAACCGTCAGATCAGATCGAAATGTTTTTCAACTATTTGATGGATTTTGGAAGACCAAAGGTCACATCCATCACATATATAAAGGGGACCCCAAGACTCGTCCAACATTGATTTTTCAATTCTTTCGCATCTTGAAGCCTTTATGGTCTTTTTAAGACCGGTTCTGATCTTTGCAAAGCCATTCGGAATCCTTCAGGTCTCTCTGTTGTGAATGTCTATTGAAGAAACATCTCAATATATGTCAACTTCAAATCCAATCTCAAAGTGGATAATCTTCAGGGAAAGGTTAGTGGATCTAGATTTCTATAAGTTTGATTCCCTTAATTCAAAGAATATCAGACTGAATGGATGAGAGGATGTTTTCATAGCAAAGTCAGATAAACAGGATCTGGTTTATACTAATTTGCTGATTGAGTTCTACGAGTCTGTTTCCTTCCAGATGGAAGATGGCAGATAATGGTTTTCTCTCAAGTCTTATTGGAAGACTTATAAGCTATCTTACACCAAGGCTACGAGCATGGTTGGATTATCCTACAAAAGAGAAGCTGAGTTTTGCTCACACAAACCCCGCAATGTGCAAGGAAGTTTCATCAAGGAGAAGGCACTGAAGTGTCTTGGTATTAAGGATGATTCAACTATTAATATTACTCGTCTCACTCCGAACAATAGAATTATTCAGCTTTGGGTGCAAGGATTTCTGGTTCCAAGAAGTGGTGACAAAGACAATTTGAAGAAGAGTGATATCTAGTCATAGATTTCTTGGTAAATCTACGAAAGATAAATTTGATGAGGCATTTCTTGGTTACGATCAAGAACATTAGAGAAGGAAATTTGAGATCTCAGATAATCATGTTCCCTGCCATACTATCTAAGCCGATAGTTCAGTTCTTAGAATATTTCAAGGTTTCATGCAAATCAAAGGTCCAGAATTTCAATCATATGTTAGTGAGTGATGATACCTTGAAGATGATGAATATGGGTTTTTCCAGTGAATCCAGAGAATTTTACACTCTATCTGTGGAAGAGGTTGAAGCAGCTCAGAAAGAAACATAGAATCCTGAACCATCCCAAAAGAAAAGGAAGAAGAGAAAGCTTAAGGAAGTGGCTACTGATGGAGAAAATCCTAAATCTAAGGAAACCCAGTCTTCTCCCCCCAAGCTGAAGAAATAAAAAACTTATCCTGATAAAGTTTCTGTGATGTGGAGGGAAGATACGAAGAAGAGGAAGGAAGGGGATCCACAATTCGGGTTGGACCCTACAGAGGCTAAGTCCTTAAAAGAAAGATCTTCCGAAGAGTTAGAGAAGCAGGCGAAAGAGAAGAAAATGTAAAAGAAAGTGTCTAAAGCTGATGTGGTGCAATATTTGCTGAGAGCTACAGAGTTAGCTTCTGAACTGATTCTGGTTCCGGAATCTTTTTGTACAGAGCCTTCTTTACCAGAAACTCCAGCTAAGAACTATGTTACTCTGTAAAAATCTAAGGGTAAAGAAGTTGTAGAAGAAACTGAAAAAGAAGTTGTTGTAGAAGCAGAGGAAGCGGTTGAAGAAGGAGAAGAATAAGAAGAAGAAGAAGAAGAAGACGACGAAGAGGGAAGTGATGATTTAGATTTCTTGATCAAGAAAGTGGAGGATTATCAAGATAAGGCAAAATCTGGAAAGTTGGTAACTCCATGAAAGGAAGCTGAAGAAGGTAGTAAGACTGATGATAAGAAATAGGAATAATAATAAAATTTCTTGTATGATGAGGATGAATCCTATGGGATGAATTTTCTTGAGGAAGGAAAAGAAAAATAGAAACCAGATGAAGACTACATTATTCATGTTTCTGAATCTGAGGAAGTATCTACTGATGAGCAACCCATTCTGAGAACTAATAAGGGGAAGCAAGTTCTCATGGAGACACCTATAAAATATGTCATCATAAAGAAATAGGTTGGTGGTAATTCTCGAATAAATTTAGTGCAATCTAAAGAAGATCAATCTCCAAGAAAAGTTTCTGATTCGGAATCATCATCTCATGGGCATGATTTTGTTGTTCATTCTCTGAAAAAGTTGGTGGACGTCATTCCAATATTTCCCACCATTGATACTAGATTTAAAATGCTTCAGCTAAGCCAAAATCAAAAATCAGAGACAGTTTCCATGCTAATAGATAAGTGTGTGAAGATAGAAGCGGAACAGAATAGTTTCTTTATCGATTATGATGTGCATAGAAATCCCTACAGTAAGGTAACAAATTGGTCTAAGAGAATTTAAGAATTCTTGGTTGTGTATGATAATTTTCAGAATGAAGTGAAAGAAGCTTTTGACACTGCAGATAAAAAGATTAAGAATCATCAAGATGAGATTATTATTGTGCAGAGTTCCCAGAGTCAACAAGTGAAGGAATTGAATGAGAAGGAAAATTCTCTGGCTCAAAATCTTATAAATGATAGAAATCTCTAGATTGATCTTGAAAAAAGAGTCGCTCAGCAAGATGAGTTGATAAAGATACCGAAAGAAGCTATCGAGGCTTAGGCAGAGCCTTTGAAAGTCCAAGAAGAAAAGTCAAAAGCCTTTGAGAGGTAAGTCATGTAAGACCAAAGATATCTCAAGAAGCTCAAAACACTGTTAAAGAAGCTCATCCCAAAGGAAAAGGAAGACAGATGAACTCACTCTAATATTTTTTTGTAATTTTCTTTCTTTATAAAGTTTTCCCAAATCTAATGAAATTTTATTTGGTTCATTATATCTTGTCATATACTAATGTTTCAGGTACCATATTTTCTTTTTCATACCCTTTAATTGTTTTTGAAAATCACAAAGGGGGAGAAGGAAAAGGAATTACTCCTAAGGAGGAGAAAGAAAAATTTCTAAGTAAAATATTCTTAATGTAAGGGGGAGTTTCTCACATCGAAGTTTTTTATTCCCATGATAATGAAAACTTCATTCCGAAAATTCAGAATACAATCCTTAGAGTTTCAATGCCTATGGGGGAGTTAGTTGTATTAATCTTCATTCATGAACAAAGAAACATAAGTTTTAAATTTCAAAGCCTAATGAAATTTTTCAAAGTCCATATATTTATTTGTAGGGAAGTTTGTGCTTTCCAAAAATGGGGAGATTGTTGAGTAAATATGGTTTTCCTTATAACTTTTCCATTCCTTCTTGTTTTGAAAATCACAAACACCTTATACCTAAGAAAATGTATGTTTTATCTCCATAAGGAAAATTTTCTTCTATAAGGAAATTTAACCTAACCTAGAGTTTTTTAAACATATAAATACTTTTCTTAAGTACAAAGAATGGATTCATAACCAAAATCCCGGAATCATATAATGACAAGTATTGGAGTATTCTGTTTCTAGGATCCGAATTCTAGATGTAAACTATAATGAAGTTCCACTCTGAATTATGGATATGAACTTTCATGAGTTTGACTCTGAACTCTTAAGTAGTTCGACTCCGAACACTTAAGTAGTTCGACTCTGAACTCCTAAGTTGTTCGACTCCGAACTCTTATGAAGTTTGACTCCAAACATTCATGAGTTCAACTCCTAACTCTTAAGTAGTTTGACTCCGAAGTTTCATGAGTTTGACTCTGAAATCTTAAGTAGTTCGACTCCGAACTCTTATGAAGTTCAACTCCGAACATTCATGAGTTAGTCTCAGAACTCATAAGTAGTTAGACTCCAAACATTCATGAGTTCGACTCCAAACTCTTAAGTTGTTCGACTCTGAACTTTTACCAGTTTGACTTCGAACTCTGCAAGTTTAGATTCCGAGATCTGGTGAAATCAGATTCGAAATTTGTATAAAAGAGAATTTGATCATTTCTTGTTATAGACTCTGAATTTCATTTTTGGTTAGACTCTGAACTTTCTTAATTTTCCTACACTCCGAACTTAGTATGGATTTTACTTACAAATGATTCATTACAAAACGATGTTGTGCATTCATTTATACATGGTTTTTTATTAAATGATGTCATCTATTCTATTTCAAACTAACCGTTGGTTGAGTTACACATGTATAGGTCCCTCCGATTATTAAGGAGAATACGACTGTTAGAGAGGTGGTCGACAGAACCTATAAATAAGAGCTCATTTGAAAGAGATCTATATATATTGATGAAACAAGTTGATCGATCTAGAGACCACATGCTGTTAAGGTGATTTCTAGAGAGATAAGTTTTTCATGCTTTATGCATACTGAACCGCTCATTCAGATTGCTTCGTGTGACTCTGAATGTTGGTGATTACATTCGAGGGCTTCCGGGGATAGGAAGACAGAGGTGCCGACTACCTTGAAGTTTGAGGGCTTCCTTGCTGAGGAAGACAGAGGTTCCAACTACATTGAAGTTGAGGTCTTGCGGGGATAGCAAGACAGAGACTCTGATCTTCATATCAAGGGCTTACCCTGGTGTGGGTAAGACAGACTTGCTTGAAAGTATAAATCATGGTACCATTATCTAAATTTGTTGGATACCCTTCTCTTTGGGTTAACAGACCTTTTTGTTTGTCACTTGTAGTTATACTACTTGTATTTCCACTGCATATTGTATTGTATGGAAAGTATAATCTTCTTATATTTCCTTACACTTTTACTCTGATTCATTTAGATTTTATACTCTCTAAGGTAGAATCTCATATTGTAAAATTTAGTTAAGTTTCAATTTCCGGATCCATATTTTTGAAACCTATTATTCGGAATCACTTTCCTGATTCAAACAAGTGTGTAGAATTAGAAGTTTGTAACTTCATTCCTTATTCCAATTTCCATTTGGAGTTAGAGGTGTTGTGAATCTACTAAGTTTAACATTGTTAAATTTAGATCTTTCCTTGCTTAAGGAATTTTTTTTAAAGTGTATAATTCACCCCCCCCCCCTCTTGTAAATTGAGCATCTACACCACTATTTCGATCCTACAATATTGTCTATGTTAAATGTAATACCTTATATGTACTTTTCAATTTAATGAATGATTAGAATCAAGAAAAAATACAAATTTATTTGATGTTTCTTCCTCGAGGTCCTCCAATGTATGATATGATAATTGATGCCTATAATATTCATGGCATTATGTTTCACAAAATTATTCAAAAAAATGAATTGATAACCCTATGTGGTTGTGTATTTACACTTTTATAGGTGGGATACTATGGAAATATTGTAGATATAATACAATTAAACTATCATGGTCAATTTTCAGTGGTCTTATTCAGGTTAATGTGGGTCAACCTCGATGGGGTAATAATAAAAGATTCATTACATTTTACATCTATAAACGTCTCTCATTCTATCCATATCATTGAGCATGAAGATTATGATTCATTTGACATAGAATCACCAGAGAATATGGTTTATTCTATGGATGTTTAAGTATATAATTTTGGTAGTGTTATTGTAAAATTAAAAAAGAGTGACTTGTATGATATGTGTGATGAATCTCAATTGGTACTTTTTTACAATGAACCTCATCAACCAAGAAATATTAAATATTTTTTCCCTAAAAATATTTAAATAATAAAATATTCAAGACAAGGTGAAAATAAAGTACTCTTTGCCATGGATTTCTATTAAAATGTATAAAATGAAGATATAGATAATCGAATTTATAAATCAGAAGCAATAGTATATAAATATTTCAGATTTTAATTATTTCATAAATATATAAATTATTATATTACTTGTATAAATATATTTCTTCATTTTTTTATATTAAATATATTTTTACTCATTTTATTAACTATAATTTTTTGAATATTCTATGGAGATATTATCCAATCATCATATCAAAGCACACCTCCTCTACCTTCACCTTCAATAGATCTGAGTGATTACACCATACCAAGTATTCTTGGTGAGGCACCAGATTCCCTAGATGATGTTAGTGTCTCGCCCTCAGATGCACCTATAGTGGTGGAGTAGTTGAACACTCATCCATCCAGTTAATATTAGTGATTTACCATTAATGGTTAGTATATAATTTTATAAAGGATTGTATATTTTATTACTTGTATAAATAAATTTTTAAATAAATTAATATAATAATTAAATATATACTAATATTCATACAATAGACGTATGGGATCTTAAATACTATAAAATTATCATTTCATTTGATGAGTTTAGGGTGAAACAGTTATTTCACCCGGAATCTATAGACATATTGTTAGGTTATAAGATTAATAGATCATGAGACATAGGATTAATTATAAATATTAGAGACATATTCAAATAGCTTATAAAAATTTTCTACAAGACAACCAATTAACTATAATACTAATTTTATTTTTATTGATGACTAATTTAAAATGAGTGAGTAAATTATTTTTATACTTATAATGTGTCATGTTTTTGTTTTTTTTCATTTTAGTGTTCCCTAAATCCATTTAACTTCCATGGTCAATGAAAAATTTGGGTATTAAATGGAGAGGCTTAATGTAGAGTTTATAGAATGATTTTAATGACCCTTATATGATCATGGAGCAGATGTGTGAGAAATTTCTTAAAGATATTTTTCATGAGTAGTGAAAGATAATTGTTGATAATAATTTGGATACATCTGATAATGTATTTACATATATTACAGTATCTTAATAAAATAAAGACAAAAGAAATTATATTTTTTATGTTTCTATTTTTTTCATGGAATTATCTAAAAAATACAGTGTATCATGAAAAATAATCATTCCTCAAATCGCTGGGTCATAGAGTTTTTTTAGAATAAGAGTATCCTTGGTTGTATCTTATCTATTATTATTTATATTATTTTTTTATTCCAAAATTTTTATTTATAAATTATATATATATATATATATATACATTTATAAAGGGTTTTTATTCAGGAGTCTCCGTTTAATAAACAATGATGCGACTTAATGTTCATCGAAAAATTGAGGGAGATTTCATGAATGAAACTACAAGAGACATTTTTGTAAGTAATTATCAGAACAATTTAATGTTATTTCATTACTATATAAATATATAAATGAAAATAATTAAATATATTATATTACAATTTATTGATAATTAATTAAATCATTGTTAATATTATTGTATGAATAGGATAAAATTCAAGATGATTGAGATACAAACCATACACAATTATCATAAATTTAAAAGAATTAGGATGATTTAATCATTAAAGAAAAGGATAATCTTGTGTTTGTATAGGGGATAGGTTGTAGTCCCCTTCTATCAGTTTTATTGATTATGTCACCATCATCATTTCTTGATACACCTTCTATTGAGGGTTCAAATTTTTTCATTTATTGGTAAGCGTAGATGGAAAATTATAGGCTAAAAGAACATGTACAAGAACTGGAATCATATATGAAAACACAAGAATAGTGTCGGTTAACAGTGTTAAATGAATTATTTTTTATATTTCAAATGATGGTGGGAATAGTCTCCAAGGAAATCGCTATTATCATAGTACATCCTACTATAGTAAATTCTAAACTAAATCCATGGCATGTCCAAATGGCTATTTTCTATATTTTTATGATGATATTGTATCTTTGTAGTGGTCAGTAACATGGGAAGTTGGGGTATTGTGATATGATCATTATATTTAAATTATGAGGATTTAGATTGATTTGAAATTGTAGGACTGCTATCTTTGAATAATTTTTTATGTGTATGAGAAAAAGATGCATCAAAATGATGTGTTTTGTGCTTATAATGACTCGATACATAGTTTTAGAAGATACTAAATGCATTAAAAACATTCCTTAAGGGGTAAAAACTAATAAAATAACATTTTATTTGAGTATAAATATAATACAACAACTGTAAATTCAATTTTGAAATGTGTGAACCAATTACCACATCAACCCAATATATGGATTTCCCATGATGATTGTAAACACATTTTTAGTGTTTAGAGACTCTAGAATGTGTTTATAATGGTATAAGATAAAGATAATGACCTCATATTGGTGATAAAATCATATTAAAATTGTTTTTGAATAATTTTAAACATATAATGGTATAAGAGATTTTAATTTGACATGATGTGTTCTCAAAATAACTTAAAAAGTATTTTTTAATTATATGGAAGTCTTTAAAAACTTACGTTAGTGGTTAAACCCAAAAATGGCTTCATTATGCAATGAAATCATCAGAAAATGAAAGTATATTAAATTTTGAAATTTAGGAACTGACACCACATCAATCCCAGTGGATATTTTCTCAGGATTCCTATAAACAAATATTTCACAGTAAAAAACTCTAAAACATGTATGTTATGGTAAAAACCACAGAAAACGACCTTATATTTATTTGTAACCATAGGGATGTTTTCTGAATATTTTTTATGTATGATTTATGACATGGAAATTTTATATGCGTCCTCATAATGACATAATACTTGGTTTTAAAAGAAATAAATGGCTTTAAAACATGCCTAAAGGGATCAAAACGAAGAAAATAACCTCATATTGGAGGGAAATAAAAGTAAAACCAAAATATATTGTTTTTTAATATTAAATGATACCATTAAAATATGATATTTTGTTTTATTATGATGTTTATAAATAAATTTTATGTGTTTTAAAACTCTAAGTGCATATAACAGTTAAAATAATAAGTAATGGCCTCTAATTGATTGAAATTATATGAAAAATAATCATTGAATCATTTTTTATGTGTAAAAGTAGATGACAAGCCAATCCAATGTGTGATGTGATCAAAATGACTCAATAAGTAATTTATAATGGTATTATACTCTTTAAAAATGTGAGTCATGGGGTATAAATCACGAAAACAACCTCATAGTTCAATGAAATCTTATGATAACAAGCATTTATTTATTTTTAAAATGTAGGAGTTGACTCTACATCAATTGATGTGGAGATTTTTTAGGATGTCCATAAACACATTTTTCTATTTTAATAATCTGAAACATGAATGTAATTATCAAAACCATATAAAATGACATGTAATTGGAAGAAAATAATGAATAAATGAAATTTGTGTAATTATTTTATGAGTAGAAAAAACATCAATATGATGTGTGTTGTTCTTTAAATAACTTAGTACACAATTTTAAAATATACTAAAGGCTTTAAAAATGTGCTCCCTAGGGTTAACATTGATAAAATTACTTCAATGTAATGTGAAATCATATGAAATGACTGTATATTTATTTTTAAAATGTAAGAAGTGACCCTAAAATACTTTGAGTGGAAGATTTATTAGGATTTAAAAAAAATTCCATTTTGGTGTTTTAAAACTCCAAAATTTTTATTTAATGGTCAAAAAAAATTACAATGACCTAATATTGGTTTGGAATCCTAATAAAATCATCATTTATAATTTTCATTACTATAAAATTAGGTTGAATGTTAAAATGATGTATGGTGTTCATAGAATTGCTCAATAAGTAGTTTTAATGATATGTATGTCTTTAAAAACATGAATCAAAAGGTAAAACCAAGAAAATTATCTAGGATTAAAAATAATTTGATTATAATATACTTTTAAATTTCATGTATTATGAGTTTATTAATATCTTAAATAAGTACTTTAATGTTCTGAAAGTGTTTTGGTTGACATATTTTTTGTTTTGCACTGAAATTTCAGATGTCTGATTAACAAAATAATAAATGTTATATGTAAATTTCAAAATATATTGTATGACATATTCTATATTGTGTTTCCTTTCTTAAATTTTCTATTTTTTATTGAAGTTTAAAGATGCCGGTATTGTACATGATTTTGATCGTTTTACGCAATTAAAACCTTTAAAATAAAGTCATGATAAATTGTAATTTGTGGAGTATGGTTATGAATTATCATTGATTATACTATAATTATAATTTAAATTATTTATTTTAAATTCTATTATTATTTTTATTAGTTGATGGTCATGGGTTGATGGCGGATGTTGGACCTATTGTATATGTATGTGATTACTTATCTTATGAATGAATGATTTAGTGTATATGTATGACCGATGTATGTCTATATATGACTGATGGGTGTATGATTGAGTTTATGTTATATTTTTGATTTAAATTAATTAATATTTTATTACACCGTATTTTAATTTTTATTTAATAAAACTAGTTTTTTTATTTAAATTTAAACTTTTTAGTGGTATTTTCTGTAAACCAATCATAAATTAAAACCAATGGTGATATCAATAGTGGAAGTTCAATTACCAAATTTTAATTTTTTTTATCTATATTGCAGTGGTTCACATAAACTATTACTAGACAATATAGTGATAACTGATTTATTTTATTCCCTTTTAACACAATATAAATTTTAACAAAGAAACCCATTTATAAAATAAAAAAAACATCTACTATATTTATAAAAAATGTGATATAAAGAACAGCATGGATTTTTGTCGTAGTTCATGAAGATTGAATATCCCAAGGTTCTTTGTGAGAATGATTTCTTGTATTTGTTGATGACCTTATCCAAGGATCCCATAACTCTGAAGGTAATTGGTCTTGGTTGAATGGTGATAAATAACATGAAAATGTTTCATAATGAAAGATACTATTTTCGCGATATGATGAAGGTTGAATGAAATTTTTCTATTTTATTTAGACTGATTTATGAATCCACATTGTTGAATATGAAAACGTTTAATCCACATAGACGAATTAGTGAGAGCCAAATCATGTAGCTGATTCATCCATGTTTCTTATTGTTTTATGTTTCCAAAATTTCAATGTAGACAATTTCATTTTCAACATAGCCGAATATTTCACATAGTTGATTTATTATCTTGCTAATTGTGAAATCCACATAGAAGTTTTCTATAATTTATCCCTTTTCAATATCTACATATCCTATTTTTGATATTGTCAAATTCTGTATCAAATATGTGAATATATTACCTAGTGAATTCTTTTTGAGTGCCATATAACTAATTTTTTCACATAGTTGATTCGGATTTCATTCTACATATGATTTTTTCCCCATATATTCTCATAATTCAATTTTCAGATGAGAATTAATTAATAATATTCTTAAATTATTTTTTATTTCTCCATTTTCTTGGGATTTGTATTTCAATTCATGATTCCATCTTGTTTAAAGGGGTGTACATTATTTATTAAGGAGTTTTAAAGTGTGATTTTAATGTTTTTAAAAATCCCTTTTTAGCCATGACGAACATGTGGTCATTATATGATGTCATAAAGATCTTGGGGTGATAAAAATAGAACAATTATATAGATCATGGAGTGTTATCTTTCTAGAACTACATAATATGGATAATGGAGATCGTATATCGTATCCCATATGTGGTAACAAAAATTAATGCTAATTGACGTGGAGTAGAGAGATGATCATGAGATACCAAAAAAATTGGAGAGTATTATGAAGTTTAGTTTTTTAGTTAGTGATCTAATGAATATCACATATTAGGAATCTTGAATTTGAGACTAATAATATTTTGTGCATCAGTTTCAAGACAAAACTATGGGAAATAATTTCTTTCATATCCTGAAGACTCAGGGAAGTAAATCTTTATTATCTATTGTCAAAGAATCCTAGTTTTTATGTTGATTTTATCATTTTTTAAGATTCTTTTTTATTACATTATGAGGCAATGATATTAGGTTTTATTCCTCACATGTGTGATGAGATACTACAAAAATTTCTGTTAGAGGATTTCTCTTGTGGATAGAGTGAAAACAATCCATTGTTTGGGGGAATAACCAGCCATGGAAATTCATAGGTTTCCTCATTGGATCCGATATTTTTAAAAATCTATATATTCCATGATCATTCATTTTATCAAGGATGTTTTTAGGTTTTCCCTTTTTTATTTTGAGTCAATTTTACTCTGTCATGTCATGGAGGATTATTTATGTTTAAAATAATTCATAAAAATATCCCTGCAATGATTCAATTCCCCTTTTTTGTGGGGAAAAATGATCCTGATATGCACTAAAACACTTATATAAATTACTATTTAAAAAACAAAAATTACCAATTATAAATTTCCTCTATAAAATACATAGATGTTTCTACAACCACACCTAATTTATTTCATCATGGTTTAAACTTCTGCTAGATAGAAAAATACCCACAATTAATTCACATTTTCTTTGTAATGACCATGGAAAATTAAAAAACACAAAGACACTACAAATATCAACTTGAACTATCATATATAGTTTTATATATTCCATGTCAATCACTATCTCGCATAAAATGCTACAACCTTCCTATATAAAAACCAATAGGTCATCTTCTCTTCCCAACAAATACCTTTTCACATCTACTAATATAAAAAATATTTTTCTGGGGAAAACAAATTCCATCTTTGTTCTATAAGCACTCCATTTATAAATAACTACCA
This sequence comes from Viscum album, assembly GCA_963277665.1. Classification (NCBI taxonomy): domain Eukaryota; kingdom Viridiplantae; phylum Streptophyta; class Magnoliopsida; order Santalales; family Viscaceae; genus Viscum; species Viscum album. Next base: position 336,554,451 of record OY728139.1, on the reverse strand, counting down.
CCAACGATGACCCATGATTATTCTGTTTGATTCTTGAGATTTACCATCAATAACTTTTTCAATGTAACTTCACTCACCCATGCCCAACACATTAACATGTTATTTCCCTAAACAATCATCCCCACAAATCAACATCACTCTATATTGGTCGATAAATAATATGTGGGCCCAAAATTGAATTATAATAAATTTTTTCAAATAATGAAACCAAATAATTGTTGGATTTTTCTGTGAATAAATTTGTTTCATTTATTAAAATACATAATAGTGTCATATTAATCACACCAAAATTAATGGGTCAAAATATTGACTGTAAATTAGGACATTAACCTATTTTTATTTTTATTTTATTTCATCTATAATTAGATCCTTTTTTATTGTAATTTTAACAAATATATTTTGATGAAATAAAGGGTTTTTTCTATGAGCTATATTTTTCTCCTCTCGATATATTGTTCCCATTTTCAATTGAGTAAACATTTTCATCCATGGAAAAAAACTATAATTTTGTATCAAATCACCTTATTTTATAAAAAAATTATACAGTGACTAATACCATTGAAAGTACCTCCTATTAAATAGAAAATGAAAATAGTGTTATTTTTCATTACCCATCACTGACATTGTCCAATTACACTACATGGGAGGCCAATATTGAGGAAATAATTGGGTCCCAAGAAGTCTATATGTTTTTATACTAGTGGAAGGGGTGATCATAAAGATAAGGAATAATATGATGTTGCGAACACATCTACTCTAAGCATTTTTGGAGGAAATCCGCTTGTAAGTTTCATAGAAGAGGACTTCCAAACAAGTGGTCGATAGTCTTAATGTAAGATTTTTTAGAGTGGATCATGTTAATAATGACTAGATACATACTCTCCAGATGAATTACATGCGCTAAACATGAATGAGGTTGAGTATCTCAATGTGTTTTTTGGGAATATCAGTTTCATTGAAATGAATTAAAATAGTCTTGGTGGTACTCTTTATGTCAACACATTAGTAAAGAAATTTCATAATTATGCATCAAAAAATACTAGCAAGCCAGGGAAGGAACTGAGTAAATTTTTAATATTGAACACATGATGTTTGAGCAGGAAATCATACAAATGAAGTCTTACAAGGAGTGAGTATGGATCCATACAAACATATGAAATGGAAATAGGAAACTCCTTATCAAACATGTAGAGTGTCTTACATGCATGAAGAAAGATGAAAATGAGTTATCAAAGCATGAAATTAATTATTTCGACTAGAATTGTTAGGTTAGAGTAAATTGAATTTTGTCTGGTCATGTAAGAGGGGGTCATCGAATATCGACATGTCATGCTAGGGTAGTGCAGATGGTACTGGTTTGCACAAAAAAAGTTAAAAGTCATATAAAATGACTTAATTATAATACAATGGGGAAATACACCTTTGGGTACATGTGAAAGAGAAGTGATGAATAAGCATACCTCACATGTGTTGTTGACGAGGAACCATCCTTGATTCTCAATGTGAATCAGGAGGGATGTTTAATAAAAAATGATCAACATGATACACTCTTTCTTTAGGAAGAAAATGTTGCACCAAAGTTTCATGACACAATGAATAATGAAATTGATATAGATCTATGGAACATGGATGATGGGGAAAGTAATCACATGATGTTACACTAATAAAAGTGTCACAACTATATCATTTAACATGGTAAAATTCAAAGATTACTCTATCATTTCGATAATGGGGATATAATATTTATGTTTTTATGAAATAATGGTGATCAATGTATCCCCAAAAAATTATGTGAATGGTCTTTGATTGTTAAGGAGTTTATGTGTGCATTCCAAAGTAATGAAAACTTTTGAGTGGGGAAGCCATTTGAGCTAATACAAGTTGATCTCTGCATTCCAATCTCATATTTAATACTTTTAAGTAATAATTAATTACTTCAAATTATTTATGATTATATATTTAGAATAAGGTTTTACAATATATTGTTAAAGTGTAAAGTGTGCTCTATGTTTAAAAGTTGAATCTCATTTTGGATAATTCATCAAAGAACACGGTGTATAAATTAAGGAGAGATCGTGGTGTTTAATTTTTTTGACTGAATTCACTAGAATCTATGATGAATGTGGGATCAAGAATCCCCTCACTACACTATCCACTAAACAATATAATGGGTTAGTGGATAATAGGAACTACATTTTTATGGCTATGGTGAAGTCCCCACTTAAGACCATGAATGTATCTAAAATTTTATGATGTGAGGTGCAGAGACATGTTGTGTAACTTCTAAATTTTCTATCAATAGTGGTGTTGGGAGAGTGGACTAAATTTTAGGCATATATTGGCATGAATCCTCACATGGATTATCTGATGGTGTTTTAGAACACGACTTCGGAAAAGGTTGATGATTAATACCTACCCATGGTGTACCATTGTGTAAAGAAAGGTTACAAATATAATTTTCTATATATCCCTCATTATGATAAAACATGTAAGTAGATATGTTGTTTGAAAATAAGATATGTATTGGAACTGAGGTGTAGGTGAAAATAGAGATTTTCACAGACTACTATAGTTTACCATGCTGGAAGACCTACAACATAAGGCAATGATAGGAGTTCCACTGACCGAGAAAGGTGTGAAAAGTGTGCCACAACCATAAAAATGTAGAGAATATATAGAAAATTATGTAATATATAGAGTGATAAATATATATGTACCCTTTCTACACCACTATCAGTAGTGAATCATCCCATGTCTCTTGAAACAACACGTATGTAAAGCATCAACAATAAACTAGTTCAGTCCTAGATGCTCACTAACATTTACAATATGATTAAGGAAGTATAGATAATTGTCAGTATGTTGTTTATAAAAATCAACCAGATGATTTCCTATCAAGAAGTAGCTAGTGAGGCTATTTAAGAGAATTAAATTATCAAGGAGTATAGTATATTCATCAATTATCCTAAAATAATGTGTGAAAAATAATTTATTTGAAACACAATTAATAATCTTGTTGGTGTTATTTATGATATAAGAAGAATTAAAGAAAATTGAGTTAATTTTCTAACCCAGGAATTAAGGGGTGTGATGTGATGTTTAATAGCATTAATGAATTTCAACAGTGTTTGGATTAGGGGGATATTGTTGGTTGATAATAAATACATAACCCTGAAGTTGAATGAGAATAAATGGTTTCAAATTACATCACCTAATAATTAGTGGGAATTTTTAATAATAAATTAATGTTATTAATGTCCCTCCATAACAGTTTCATATTAATGACACCAAAATTAACATCCCAATATACTTGACCAAAAATTTGGTTATTGACCTATATTTATCTTCATCTTATTTTCTTTTTAAATTTTATAATTTCTCATTGTAATTGTTTCAAAATAGTTTTCTAATAAATAAATATTTTTTATTTGTGCTATATTTTGCTTCTATATCTATTTTTTCACTTATTCTATTGTGGAAATTATTTATTTTAAGAAAAGCAAAAAAAAATTATCTTATGCTTCCTAGAGTACTGACCGGTACACTCAATCTCACCATAATATCTTATCTCACCTCACCTACAAATAACCTTTCTGAAAAAAAAACATCTTCTACATGCCACACCGACATTGACTATATATTAAAAATTCATCTCCTATCGATGTAACTCTTCCTAGAAAAAATCATTTCCCCTAATCCACTGATAATCATTCTTTGATGTTTTACCATAGTTTTCCAAACTAGAAGCCCATCTCCACACTATACACAACAATGAGGGAGGAAGAAGATTTATCCAATTATGGATCTACCTATAATTCTCCCAAATTTTCTTCACTTTAACACATTCAACTAATATTGAGAGCACCATACCATATCCAAGATATCATAGAAGAATACATATGTAGAATAACCTAAAATGATTCATCTTTATATTTATCCAAGGGATGCATTTTTATCTTTTTCCTTCATTTTAACTATACGTACATTTATTTTGAATGATTTATTTTTGTTTGTAGTTTATTTAGTATAATTTATTATCAATTATATTTATATTATTATCATTATTATAAATTATTTTTATTTTAATAGTCAATAGGGGGTTGAGGGGATCAGTCGGCCAATTTACAAACACTATCTTCTTTCAAGGCATGACCAAGTACTACCAAAAAAATTCAAGAGTTTTTAAGCCTTTAATTCAATATTTTTATCATTTTTTCCTACCACATGGATTGGGTAGTTGTTATTTATGGTGGATGAATTGGAGGAATGTCTTTCTTTCACTATTTTTTTGTGTAGGTATCCAAGATATCCACAAGGTTCTCTAGGAAAGAGATAGTGATTCGATAACCAATCAATAATAGAAAACACACAAAAAAGTTCTGAGACTCGTATGAACATCAAAAGGGGAAGCGGAAACAACACAAACAGAATACATGTAGTGAAAACACATTCCCAAAAGCTACAAAAGAAATGTAAAATTGTGAAAAAGTAAAAAACACTAGAAAATTATGTGGTTTAAAGGACTTTGATCTGACTCCATGATAATAAAACTACCACATATCCTTTAATTATGAATAAAAAACAATTGAAACATACAATAGAAATTTAAGAAAAGGTAATGTAACAAGAACATATGAAATCCATAAGAACTATAAAACAATTGTCACATAAATAGAAATAAATAAGAAATAACACTAAATAAGGAAAATTTCCATAAGAAAATAAAAACCAGATAGAGATCCCCTCACAGGGACGCAATTTCACCCATTGAATCACCTCCATTAATCTACATCTACTTTTATCTTCTCTATATCCTACAATATATTATCCCTCTATTAAATTAGAACTCCAAAAATCACTTACAAGTAGCATGACCAACAGAGCCACTAATAGGCCCTTACTTCTCTTAGAACATCTCTGTCCCTTTATCAATTTGTATCAACTTCCCTCTATATGATAATAATTCAAAATCCATTATAACTTAGGAAAATATAGTGATTAAATCTTACTAACTTATCCTTTTGAACAACTTGGGATGTGTGTTAGTTCAACTGGCTCTGGGAAGAATCCATCACAACAATGTCGAGCAAATGGAAAAAAATCATGTGAAGCTCATCACATGTCACTACATGAAAGAAGATATCTATACTTGTTCAAGTAAAATAGTGATGTTAATATGTAATTTTTCTACTTTATGAAGATATCACAAAATCATCTACGTCATGTTAAACCACTAGCCGCCTGAGCTACAAAAGGTTAAAAACCCCACTCCCTATTAAACGGAGGTGAAAACACCAACATGCTATATAAAGTTAATATGATCACTAAACATTTCTCATAGAGGTAAATCATTCCTTGTATAATTTTATCTCGATCATCACCTTGAAATTTAAGGGTTTAATGACCACCATGTAATGGTACATAATATGTACCATCCCAAACCCAGTTTACTCAAATGGAACCGAACCCGATTAGAAACATTATATCAAGTACACCTCCATGTATACTATAGGATGCAAAATAACAATTAGGGTCAATGATGGTATGGATGGGAGACTATACCCTCTAACTAGAGTGGAAAAAATGGTGAAATATATGCATAAAATAGTGTAAATAGTAATAATGGAAACAACATAAGTAAATATCCATAAACATTCAACCTACATAAATAAAAACAGGTGTCATATAAGAAATAATGATTTCATTATTCTATACACAATTGGTTAATACAAGGTAAATATGGTAGTAGGGATATAGCAAGTACATGTTATAAAAAACTTATAAATATATCAAAATCTATCTCTAATGTCATCATCAGTACATTCTTGGTCCTATACTTTTATTCTACATCCTAGTATATAAAATCAAGAATCTTTAGATAAGAACATTACTTTTTCCTTACCTGCATCAATGAATACTTTCCAGGTACTAATCAATGGACCAAATAAGGTGTTGGTAAACCTAACTTGGAAACCACCAATGGTGTCAAGCATTATCTAGTCTATGAGTATAAAATGAGTATTGATAATGTATATGAAATAAATGTATTAAATATACAAACCCTGTTATTCTGGGTTCCACATAGAATACCCATATGAAATTACCTATTGTGCCTAAGTCAGAATATCTCTGAGCACTTATCATATTAAATTTATGTATATAAAGTTGGGACCCAAGGATTAAAACAAAGTCATTTTTAGGTTCCATAATTTACATGTAATTTATGTTTTATAATAAATGTGAAGTTCAAAAGGGTGTTACCATGGTGGTTCACCCAAAGGGGAACTTATAGTCAAGATTTAGGATTGTGTCCTAGGCATCCTTGGTGTGAGACTTCAAAGGATCCCAAATAATAAAAAAGGTGATCTATATCGTCAATATGAATCCAACAAAAATAATTTAAATTATTCAATTAATTTTGTTAAATATAGGTGATTCCTTAGATCCAAGATGGGGAATTCATAATCAGAAAAAAAAAAGACTAAGTCCAAGTGTTGTATTTCACCTTGTAGACATATTAATTTATCTTTTAGTGTCCCATAATCCCAGAGAAGTTAAACCACAATGGGAGTTTAATTTCCACTCCGGACATGCCACACCATTAATTTAATTCATTGTTTGTTACCGTAATCAAGCATAAAATAAATTTACTCAGGGTCTATATTAATGTTCATTGTTGTTATCGATTCAATTTTGGCAATTTGATCATTCCATTTTTAAATAAGAGGGAGGGACATGAAAATCATTATTGGAATTTCAAACTTTAGTTAACCCCATTTATCCATAGGAACAATTGATAAGTGAAAAAGGGGGAAACTAACATGGTATTTCGATTCAAATATCAATTAATTCAATTTCAATCATTAGAATTATAATCAACAATACAATCCCACATAGGATATGGTTTGTCCACAAATAATATATAAATGTTTCAAGGAAACATAACAATGATGCCCAAAGGGGTAGTACAAGTCAAGGTAGGAAACCTCCATGAATATTAAGGCTCTAAGGGATCTTATTTTCAAGGTATAATTATTTAATTAAAGATAATTCGCATTTTAGGTGTCATACATGGACATTATGGCATGTGGTATAATGATGAATGATATTGACAACAATAATTTTGGGGAAAATAATGAGACCACCAACATTATACTAGTAGTTGAATCCTTATCTATTTCCATACTCTAATTCAGGCTAGAATAAGATTAATAAGATAAATAAAAAGACACTAAATATATATAATATTATCTTACATGAAAATAAAATTCGATACAGTGAGAGAAATTAAGGAAATAAGGAATATGATTGGAGGAATTATCATTCCCTACCCAATGTGATGAGCAATGCATGATTTTGTCATTAGATAAAATGGGTATCTCAAATCCTATCTTGATAGAAAAATAGAGGAGCTCAGTTGGGGGGGGTATTATGCTTGTGAAATGAGAGATAAAGTATGGTTTTAGTTTTTAAGGGAAATGGGGGAAAATAGTCATTTTCAATCATTTTAAATGGGAGCATTGTTTGGACGCATTGTTGTCTAAAATGTGCACCAATCATGTTCCACCATAGTATAAGTGGGACACCCCCTCTCACAACTAGGTTCATTATTAGACAACCATTTGTATCCTTTGTATTCTCACAATCCGATATTAATACCTCCTTGTAATTTTAGCACATGATTGAGATAATCCATGCAACAACTAAACACAATAATTGTTCAATTTATTACATGGTTTTCATGATCATGTGGCCTCCCTCGCATTGTTAATCAAACCGCGATCCTACTATTTTTGGATGAATGGTTGAGTTACATAATTAAAATTAACTATACACCTCTTCTAGTTTAAAAAAGATCTCTAATCTATGAACACGCCTGAGATTCTCAAAAAACCATCCCTAATTTCTTAGGATTTTTTACTATAATAAACCAATAGATTAAACTGAAAATTAAATGGTCCATACCTCATCAGAAATACTATGATCTTATAATCATCACTTATTGAAATAAATTTTCCCCATGTTTCCCTGAGGGTGGTCAAACAATATATGAGAATATCCTCATCCATTGAGAACTTATATTGGCCTCTCTCTCCCAATTATCATCTTAGACATTTTCAGGCTCCCATAACACCAAAACTAGAGGAACAAACCTCCTTTAGAGAGCCTTTATGCTTTAATCCATGATATGCACTATATAATTGTCAAATGAAGAATAAACATCTTTCTTAACCTCATCAGGCTGAAGGACGTGGTATGGATCTGAATAATAATGATGTAATAGAGAAACATGAATTAGATCATTAATAGAAAAGTATATGTGAGGATGTTCTATCTAGTATTCCACTAGTCTGACCCTCTCCAAAATAATGATTGTTCTGATGAACATAGATGATATCTTACCTTGGAACAAACACTATTGGTCACCAAATATATTTAAAACATGTAATAAGACTTGATCCCAATCATTAATATTCTGTGGGCATTTATGCTGATCAATATAAGACTTTTCCTACATTGAGATATAGACATATGATTCATGATCATTTGTACCTACTCTAATGCATCCTGAATGAGATAAGGTCCGAATAGAATTACTCCCATTCTTCTAAAGAACATTGGGATGGACAAAACCACCAACCATATAAGGAATTATATGAATACTATGTATAGTATCTTGGAAACTATTATTTTAAGAGAATTTGGTAAGAGGTATATTTATCTACCAAGAACCTCCAAAATCAACGATGTATTCCTGGATCATGACATTTAACAATAGTATAATATGCTCAAAATGACCGTCAGTAAGAGGGTGATAGGATATGCATAAGAGAACCTATTAACCAAGAGAATGTTTTTAACCTTGATAATATCATTATGTAAAATTAGCATCTCTATCTGAAAAAATTGTATGTGGAAGTCCTTGAAGGCATATTGTCTCTCCAACATATAGCCTCCCAAGATAGTCTATAGAGTAGATCTCTTGAATTATAAGGATATAAGAGACCTTCGGTAGAATATCCATTATGAACCATACTGTATCACCACCTCAAGTGGGATTTAGATATATCTTCATTAAATCTATTGTGATTTCATCTCATTTTTACTATGGGATAGGTAATGGATAAAACAAGATAGCTCCTCACTAGTTCTCTACCATCACCTTCTAATAGGGATAACACCCAGTAAAAAACCCCACCATTTTTCATTTCATCCCTGAAAATCAATATTAGTGTCATAATTCATATAACATATTGGTAAGTATGGGACGCTCTAACCCTTTAAATGTGTGAGAGTTCTGCATTAAATCCTCTAATATATCTATAAGAACCCATTTCATCGATAAATGCATAATATATTATCCCCATTAATGACACATCCATGTTCTAGTTACTCACCTAAATGATATACCTTTTAACCAAGTGTTCAGGATTAGAGGTATGTATTTTCTTCACTCTACATGGAAGTGAAGAGGTCACTTTTAATGATGTGAGTACATGCGACCCATAAGGTCTTTCGTCTCCATGTGCATCTCAGCAATCATGTCCATCAACTGTTATTAACCACTAGCCTCATGAACTTCTTGTGTTTGAGTATTCCTACATAGATCATTATCCACTACATTTACATTCACATGTATATAAGTCAAAATAAAAGAACTATAGTTATTCGAACCATATTCATTGTTCGAGATTCAATACATCCTAAGTGAATATGAATTTGGGGATTTTTTGGTCTGTGTACAACAAAATAAATCTCTGTATAGATAATTTCTTTATTAATGTATGGCATAAATTGCTATTTCTAAATCAAGATTGTGTGGTAGATAATTCTACTCATGAGGTATCAACTGATGAGACATTTACGCTATAACAATCCCATCCTGTATCAAAATGAAACCCAGCTTGATGCATGATTCATCATATTAGATTGTATATACTCTAAAAAGGTCTGGTAAAATTAGGATCAGTGTTGATGTCAACTTACCTTTCAACTCCTGAAAGGATTTCTCATTAGCTTTAGACAATAAATATTTATCAACCTTATTAGTTAAGTCCATAAGAGGTGCTTCAAAGCATGATAAATCCAAATTAAAAAACCTATAATGTCCAAATATCCCCAAGAAATTATGAATATCAAATATATAATGGTGATTCTCTGAGGAAACCAGGAATCTCAAGTTCATGGTGTCCAAATATACTCTTACCTATGAGATAATGTGTCCCAATAAGTGATCTTTATCAATACAGAAGTGTCATTTTGAGATCACGGTATACAACTTATTTTCTATCAGTGTCATCAATACAATTTCAAGATGTTTTGTATGATCATTTCATGTTTGAGAATACACCAAGATATCATTCATGAATACCAAAATGAATGAATAAGGGTACCTGTGGAAAGTATGATTCTTCATATTCATAAAAACTATATACGTGTTCATGAGAGAGAACAATATGAGAAAATACTAGTACAAGACATATCTACTACAAAATGTTTTACCTGGTAAATTTGATATTATAAGGAGTATTTGCTGATTGACCAACTTTGAATCAATATTTGATAAGACCCAATATTCTGAATTAAATTGAAAGAGCTCATATATATGAGGTAATGGATACCAGTTCTCAATTGTTACCTAATTCAGTTTCTTGTAATCCACACGAACACCAAGGGTGTTATCAACCTTCATGGGAAAGCGAATGGGTAAACCCCTTGGTGTGGTACAGGGTAGAATAGACCCTCTAGCTTTGAGATCCTCCAACTACCACTTATGTCCTTAATTATCTATAGGTAAGATCCCTTATAAATGAAAAAACCCTGCTGTTATTCCTTGAAAAATATCAATGGTGAACTTTACCCATTTTTTTAGAGTTCTCCTAGAAAATATGATCTAAAATAAATCCCTGAAATAATCCACCAATAGAGGGAAATCTATATGATGTGTTACCTAATCATCTAGGTAGAGACTAAAAATTTGGGTTGTCAATCTACCGAGCCTATGATGCTTGGGTCTATCTTGACTAGCCTAGACATCCCATTATACCTTATGAACATATTTTCCATCCTTTGGGGATAATAAAGACACCCATATATGATAAAAGTCGATATAAAAATAATATAACACTAGACATACCATCCCTAGAATGATGAAAAATCTTTTCATGTTAAGGATGAAGAGCACCAATACAAAATTATTTTAGCCTACCCCAATAGGGAATTCCGTAATTGGGCATTAAATTTCTAGAAAAATTATCAAGGTGGTATTGAGAACCATTAACACCAAAGAAATACTTGATATTGAGGCCAAGAATTTACATAATTTTCAAAAATATGAATGAATATATAGCACCTATTTCTAATAAGGTAGATGTAAATGTATAGTCTTAATGTACAGTAGAAGGTCTGACACTCTCCTCCCTTAGTGTTGAGTTCCCAACATGTAACAGGCCTAATGAACATAATTAAGATATGACCTAACTACCCTGAGTAGGTACACCCTGATTGCACTACAAGTATTATGTTGGGCCTCCTCAACCACATCCACCACCTCAGCCTAAATGGATGGTAGTACTATAGCTTATTTCATGACAAAGAGCTATGAATCCCACTCATAAAACCTGAGATACGACATACCCTATTCCATTGGGAACTGGAGGAAATATTTTGAAAAATCATTGAATATGGCTCATACTACCATAATTGTGACACTCATCTAAGTCACTATTTCAGGGGAGAATTATGTGTTATAGCCACCCACATTGGTAGAATATCACATATCAATTAGTTTTTGTAGTACAAATGACACTACCTTCATGAGAATAATTAAAGCAATGCTTCTAACCATTAAATGAACCATTTTACTACCACGATAATGGACCATCATGACACACACATTCGTATTACCTTAGGTTTTAATTAGTGAGGTGGGCCTAGATCAATATTTCAGAAATGGTAGCCAAACAGATGATGTTAACCTATGATCAGATTAAATATTTGAGACCATCCTTGAACCATCTCACTCTATAAATCTTTTCACTACCAAGAGTTAAAGAAAAATGACAGAGTTTAGTAAAGTGAGATGAATAATCCATTATAGAAATAGAACCCTACCCTTGATACATGAACTATCTATATTGTAAATCTCTCAGTGTCTTGGGGAATGTAGTAATAGAAGTTAGTATAGAAGTCCCTCTATATCATATCATGATGTTGGTATTCATGAATAATAATATCCCACCAATATTTGGTAGATCCATGGGGAATGCACTCCATGAGCTTCACTCTCCTTTTTAGAAGAGTTTCTCGATTCTCATGAATAGATAACACCACCTCCAACCATGTATTATATTCTTGGGGGACACAATCCCCCATTAACATAGGTTGATGCTAACATTGGAACTCTCATGTCAACTCACCCATATATGGGGAAGGCCATGGATTTCCTACTATATAATGAACTAGTTGTAAGAAAACCTCTGGACACTGAGTTTGGTTGCATAGATCATGAATATAATAAGGTATTACATGTGTCACTATAGATGGTAAAACTGTTTGATTAGGTCCTACCCCCTTGGGATCATGGTCATCGCCACTCGCCTATCATTTTACATGAGGCCATCATGGTGTCATATTTCTACAATTCCAAATGTACTCCTCCTTAAATGTCTCAATAATATAAATGATTTCAAATAATGAATAAGGAAGTTACATATTCTTATTATATAAGAGACAGTACCCATCATCCAACTCTAAAATCTATATCTAGGTATATGAAATATCAAGAAGGATCATGAGACAAATATACAACTTCCCACTAATATGGTTGGGATAGAGTTAAGTTCCCGTATTTTATAACATAGGTTGTGGTATATGGAGTCTCAATTCCATGTTATAGAGAAAAACACTCTTTAAAATTAATTTGGGATCCCCGTTTAATGGTATCAATTCCATTAAAGTCCTAAATATTAGTATTCTATAATATTCTAGTATATATTTATATCATTTTCATAATATATGAGTAACTATCGCCATTTAATAAAGACATTTCCCTTATAAGTTACAATTTTCATGTCAGGTAACTAGTACCATCCATTTAGTTTCAGTCTCAGAATAAAATAGGTTCAAATATTTTTTCTCGATTAGATAGATCGCTGTTTCAAATTCATAGAGGCTCTAACTTTATAAATTGTTGTTAGCATCCATGTAATTGAAACTAAAAAATATATAAGATCATGTAATAAAGGAATTATAATTTAGACAATTAAAAATTAGTTTAATGTGGTTCCACTATCATGATATGTGGGAAAATCCTCTTAGATTGAAGAAAACACTTGAAATGACAAATTTTTTCATCACTACAGAAGATGTTCATTGAATATATATTTACAAAAAACCAAGGCATAATCATAAACCCCAAGAAATGCCTGAAATAAAATATACATGGCATCGAAAATGTATGGAATCTAAATCATCATATTCCTATAATGATTATTGAGACCATACCTCCTTACCATACCTTACTAAGGATAAAATGATAATCTGTAATAACAATAATAGTAGAAGTCATGTGAATCACCCTATGGTGGAATTATTATAATTGTAATAGGAAATAACTAGAACCAAAATTTACTTAATAAGAAACAAGGATTATTCCATATATGTTGGTTAGCTAGTCCATGTAGTCGCCCCATTACAAAATTTTAAGTGTTCCTATTCTACTTTCTACCATTTGGAATTGTAAGGCAGTGAAATGAAAGCTCAGATACCACTTACAGTGTCCCAAACCTAGTTCACTCATAAGTAATTGAAATCGGTTGGCCACATGGCCTTAAGAATTTCTACATATATACTATGGGATTCTGAATATGAGTTATTGTCAGTGATGGTATGGCAGGGAGACTATTCCCTCATAATCAAAGTGGAGAACAAAAATGAAATATATGAATAAACTAGTAGGAGTAGAAATAATGAAAATAATGGTAGTAAACATCCAAACAAAAGTTAACTAACATAAACAATAACTAGTTTCATATAAAAAATAATGATTCCATGATTTTATAAAAAATGGAGAATACAAGAGAAATATTGTATCAGGAATACAATAATTATATTCTATAAATAATATATAAAAGAAAAAATAATTATTCCCAATAGCATCATTGGAAAAAGATCAGTTTTTTTCTCACATAATCCATTATAGTATAAAAAATAATGTGTTCATGTCTGGGTGATTTTCTTTATCCAAACCCACATCCTTGATGTATGTACCAGTACCAATAAGAGTACTTAATAGGATGTTAGTAAAATTTAGTAGGACACCACAAATGATATCTAGAACTATCCAATCTATGAATATAAATTGAGTAGTGTACAGGTATAATAAATAAGATCATCAAATAATTAATCCATGATGGTCTGGGTTCCCCATGGAAGACCCATGTTCTATTACCTTCTTTGGCCTATAGTAGAATTTATTTAAAAAATTATCATCATAAATTTATATTTATAAATTTTGGACCCAAGTCTTACAAAAATATGTATATTTATAGTGATAGCCATGTGAGGTTCCATAATTCCATTTTCATTTATTTTTTATAATCCAACCGAAGTGCACATGTTTGTACCCTTTTTAATTTATCCTAAGGGGAAATTATAACCAAGCCATAGGATTGTGTCTTAGTTAGCCTCAGTGTGAGACTTTAATGGAGTCCATGGACCAACCAAGGTGATTTATAATTTTAACTAATATCAAAGGATAATTATCCAAGGAATTAATTTATTTTTTAGAATGTAGGTGATAACTCAATGAAAAGATGGGGAATTCAAAATCATAAGAAAAAGAAAAAATCTATGTTTAATCTTTGAATTGGAAGACACATCAATGAATTTATTGTAATCACAAATCCCATCCAAGGAAAACCACAATGGGATTTCAAATATCGCTCATGAGAATTACACTCATTTAAGTTAATTTATGTTTTGGGACCATAATAAAGCATTATATAAAAGTAATAAAGGTACATATTCATATCCATTCCTATTATAAATTTTATTATTATAGTTTTATCATTACACGTAAAATAAGATAGTTGGACATGAGAAGCATTCATGCCATTTGACCCTTCAATTATTCTGATTTATCCATGGGTATAATTAACAGTTTAATAAGGGGAAGTGACATGGTCATCCCATTCCCTTTTCAATTAATTCATTTAATATCTCAATTAATTCAATTTTCCTCATTTTAATTATTGTAAAAAACTAATCCCTCTTATGATTTGGTTTGGTCATATAGAATTCTTAAAGGTGTAAAGGACACATAAAAACAGACACCCAAAGTGGTGAAGTAGATGAGGGAGAAAATTTATGACAAGATCAAGGGGTTAAGATAGTATCACATCAATGTTTAGGAAATTAGTTAAATATAATTCACATTTTAGGAGATATGTGTTGAAATTTCAGTGTACGTAACATCATCACATGATATAGACATTAAAATACTTTAGGGAATGATAGAAGAAACTTACCATATACAAGTAGTCAACCCCTCACAATGTATTTTACTTTAATCTAAACTAGAACATATGAAATCATATAAATAGAAAAATAATTTGAAAATAGGGATTATTTTCACCCATGGAAATAATATCATATATCGTGATAGAAACAAAAGAAAATAAGGAGTGGACCAAAGGATGTAGGGATGGACAACCAACATGATCAATGATGCTTGAATCAGATATCAGTTGGAGAGGCTAGCTCAAGGCCATGAATTATGGGGTAAGAGGATAAATTAAGTCAAGGGGGGTGTTGTATGTGGGAAATTATGGTGAAATGAGGGATTTACGTTTTTATGGGAAAGGTAAAATGATAATTTTTAAAAATATTTAAGGGGAACACAGCTTGACCGCATGTTTAGCCAAGACCTTTCCAAACCATGTGAGAATACTATCAAAGTGAAATAGCACCTCACAAAACTAGTAACATGGTTAGAAAAACTATGTTTAGATCAAGAATTATTAGTTTCCAAGAGACATGCCCCCTTGTATGCTTGGGGCAGGGTTAGGAGAAACTATCATCCAACCGTCCATAATAAACCTATAATTTATTTCAGTTTTCTCATGGCCATGTAGCATCACTCAAAAATTTAATTAAATCTTTCTTCAACTCTTTTTGGATTCATGGTTGAGTCACATGGTTTGCACTAAATGTTTTCCAATTATGTACCTCCTCCTATTTATCTAAAAAATAGAGTTCTAAGATCCGAACAAACCCCACACACCCTTAAAACAATACTTAATCATTTTGGATTTTTTATTAGAATAATACAATAGATTAAACTAAAAATTAAATGGTTTGTTCATCATGAGAAATTCCAAGATATTACACCCTACATCTCAATATGAACATAAGGGATACATATTCTTCATGTAAGGCTCAAATACACCTCACCCAAAGGTAAATTAAAAGTCTTAAATAATTATAAACTAATTTTAAGAAAAATAAAACAATAAAATGCATGAAAAAAATGTAAAAAAATGAAAATAGGATTAATCAAACATGAAATAAGAAATTAAAAAATTAAGATCTAAATTTGTGAGAAAAATCAATCCAATTTCAACAAATCTGTACCTTAGAAAATAAAATGTATGATACACAAGGGTGATTTTCTTGTAGGTATAAACTAGCATAACCAATCATTCAGTTCAGATAATCCTTACTAAGAGAAAACACTAAGAACTTTTATGTTCATCCCAGTATAGTCATTACATATCATATACCTCTAGAGCACATGTTTATTAATACCAACACATCCACTACTATCAACTCCTAAAAAATGCTCAGAAAACAAATTATCCTATGAAACAACAAAAAATACAAGTCATGCATTCACTTATCTAAAATTTTATCTAGATACTTACATCCCATCTAAACATATGCCATCATAGGTATTGTACATCTCTCTTGTTACATCAAGGCACCAAATAAAACAAGGTAGCCTCAAATTCCTCAAATAGGAAGAAACAAGGAAATAATAGTAACAAAATTTATAAGAAAGATCAGAAATTGAAATATTTACATTACAAGAAGTAAATGTGTTAGAAATCACACAATAATAAAAATTGTTAAGATGAAAAGAGAGATATATCCACTTGATCCCAAATATCTCAGATAACTATCCCAACTATCACCCACTCTTCCAAACACACCCTATAAGTTACACAGAGGGCCAATCCTAGGATCATATAATAAATTTATCATATTTCTATACACAACCCTAATCCATGGGAGGTAAAAAAACTCATATAACCTTAAAAATATCCTAACTATGGAATACCACATTGTATTGTTCCATAAAATCCATAAACATGTCCTTAGAGTGGTATCTATTCACATGAATAGTTTTTCAAAAATTATAACACCTATAATTCCTAAACTGAATACCATCCTACATTTATTTTTTTTCAGTTAACTCTTTATACAAAGAAACACAACCCCAAACATCACCCCATCGCACTCTATCATTAATCTATGAATCTAAGGATCCCTAGAGATTACGTTGAACATCCATTCCTCTAAATTTATAGAGTCCCTTCCATACATCATCAAATAAAAAATAGTATTAAATGAATCATCTAGGTAATTCAACAATAAACTAGCATTGCCTTTGACTATAACACAACCATCTATAATGGATAATTCTAACACTATATAATTAAATATGTCTAAATTTTTTTCATCCACAGTTCTAGTGACCATTTTAAAATTATAAAGATACATTTTATTTTATAATCTACCATGAAGAGACTTGGTAAAGTAATGATTCTCAATCTTCAACTAGATAAAACTAGAAAAACTTTTATAGACCACCCCTCATAAGAATGTTTTTTCCTAGGTTCAACAATAATAGACAGAGTGGTTTAATTAATATAGTATGGACCACATCCCCATATGAAATAAATATCTTCCCAGTGGTATAAATGGGGGAAATTTTCTCTTTAAACCTACCAAATCATCTTCAAGTCCATTATGGACAAGAAGTGGATGTATATTAACTCTCCATAAGTTGAAATCATTCTCTTTATCAAAATTCACAATATGTAAGATCATTGAATACACCTCTATTCTAATAACCATATCTAATACCAATTATTAAAGGGAGGTATATTAGTGACCCATAGGGATCCCTTCAAATGTGGCAGTGAATCGATAACCAACCAACTTCATAAAACAAAATATGGGATCAATAATAGGCAGAAAATCCTTGGAAGATGATAAAATAAAAAAAATAGAAGTAACATTGTGAAAAAATCATTCCAAAAACCACAAATAGAAATAAAATTTTGAAAAATTAACAAACATAAGGAAATTAAATGGTTTAGATCACATTGTTCTCATTTCATGATGAGAATACTATGATTCCCAATAGCTGTTACCATATTAATTATATTACAAAAATTAAATATTACATTATGATAAATTCCCAAGATGATTTAGTTTTATAGTTCTATAAAATTAGAAGAAAAAAACACTAACAAACAAAACACATGTATTTTTTAATTAATCAAAACAATCCACTATACAAGAAACTACTTAATCTATATCATGTCTTCACCATCTCCCAAAAATTCACCACACATGATATTTTTTTAGACACATCATATGGATTAAATTTCATTATTACTTTGGGGAGTGGAAATATAATAAATTGGTGATATTAGATGCACAATAAGAGTAAAAATAGGCGATTATAATGAAATATAAATAGAGAGAATATGATGAAAATATCTATATAATAATCATAGATTAGAAAATAAGACCCAATAAAACCCAGATAATATATCATTTTTCATGTAATATGATATTCCATATCATAAAATGTAAATTAAGAGAGTGTAGAAACATGGTTTAATAAAAATGATCCATAAGGGCATAACAAAGTTATTGTTATAAGGATAACACTAGGGCACAACCATAATCATAAGAACACATTGAGAAAAAAGATAGTTATGTTCACCCTTTTAGTTGTGAAAAAACATCCATGAATATTCACTAATAATTATTATATAATATATAAATCTATAAATAAATATTTTGAGGGTGATATATGACCCCACCAATCATAATCCATGTATATGTGTGTCGTATAAAGACTATTATGATCATATAATAAAGATTTCCGTGGAAAAAAATGGGTTTCATTCAGCATATCATAGGGAACCCATTGAATTCAAATCGATTTCATATTATTTTAAAATGGATGCATATAAAGAAATCATTTATTATTCCATCAATAATCATAGAATCTAAAATATTGAAAATAAATGGTTTTCCAAATATATTCAATATTTTTCTATATAAATATAATTCAATCAAGATAATAACTCATATGATATATAAACAATATTGATAAAGGTTATAATGTTATGTTGATAATATCTATGATCTATCTATGCATAGAATCATGGTGAATAACATTGAAACAATGGAATTCAATATAGGGTATTGATAGAAGAAGTATAATGGAAACAACTTAAGGTTATACATAAAAATGATTATACAAAAAAATTAGCAATGAATCATTTCACTTATATATATTTAATGTTTCTAATTATTTAAATCATAGGAAATTAATTAAGTATTAGATAAAGAATACTTTTATAATAATAGAATATATGAATTTGAAAATCAGGATAAAAATGAACCTTTTCAATGAAAACAATTTTCAAAAAATCCTAGAATAAGGGTAAAATAATTTAATTGTAAAAATTAATAAACAAGGGAGAGAATATTAAAAATTATGGAAAAAAAATTTCTTGTTAAAAAAATTTAAATTTTTTATTTTATTTTTATAAGTAAATTTTAAGAGATAAATTCACTTGTTTCATTTGAAAATATATTTCTAAAAGGATTGAAATTACAATTTTTAATTATATTAAACCATTAATTCTAATTAAATATATAATGAAAAATTATCAAAAAAACAAATAAAGTTTTTATAGAAACAATTTACAGTGGAAGATAAGAAATATATCTATGACACATAAAAACCTTTAATATTTTAAACCATGTTTAATTAAAACGAACATCGTAAATAGGGAAATAAAAATTTTATCTAAAAAGAGGTGATGATAGGTAATAGGGACACATAAATTAATCCATATTTAAGTTCCCAAAAAGTTTGGAAAACATTTTTGGGAAGGAAAATATGGACAAGGAAAAAAATATGCATTTTTAAGAATGGGAGTTATTTTTACAAATGTTATATTTTTATTTCAGAAAACATTTTTATCAAAGAACTGTTTATCAATAATGAGAAATAATATACCTAATAAACAATAGGAAATAAAATATTAAATTGGGGAATTATTGGATAAAATAAATCCTTAAAAGTTTATTAGAATAAGAAAGGCTATGACCCATTATATTAGAAATTGATTAAAAACCCCTACAAAATTAGATAACTTCAAATGAAAACCCATTGAAGGATATGATTTCAATAAACATATTAAATATCATAAATAATTAGAGGATTATGATTCAAAATAATAAATGATATGTATATAAACAATTCTAAATAAAAATGGTTTATAATAATAAATATGTCTCAAGAAATTATATTTCAGATAATAAACCCTTACCTTAATTCCCGACTTCCACTAAAGTGCTTGAACCTCCTATATGAAAAAATAAATATCACACAAACCTATTTGACAACCTTTTAAATATTAGTAACCTTTTTTAACTTCATTTATAATTATTCCCCACATGTATTTTAGTTAGATATAAACTATTTTCAATATCGAGTAAGAGTTATCTTGATCATTTTGAACTAAGTTTGTAATAGAAATGTTGTTTATTAATATTCTCTCAAATTTCATCATTACTGGATAATTTAAGTCACTAAAATATATAAAATATAAATATTTATAAATATGTTATCACATTTAATTAGATTTTACTTGTGTTGTGTGAAAATATAATCGATGTTGGCTCATTTTTGTAATTTTACAGATAAAAAATGAAAAATTATTTATAAGTTAAATATTTTATATAAATTATTCAGACCCCTAAAAAATTTATGAATTTACTATTAAATTACAGAATTATTATTTTTGTATGATCCTATATTCATCCATTGTATAGATATATAGGAGAGTTCAAAAATTTCTTTCGAGTACCGCTAACATGAACAATCTATAATTCCATGAGTGAATAAGGTTAAGAAATTGTTTTTTTAACATAATATCATTATAATGGAATCATAATGATATTAGTTTTCTGTTATTAATGATTTTAATTATATTTTAATAGGTTTTTAAAAATAATTAAAATTACTATGAAATGCATTACTTCATAAAGGTGGTTGTCCACACAACACACAGTTAATATTATCTTTTCCTGCTGAATGAGAGGAAAAAAAGTTGGATTATAATTTTTCTATTATTAATATAAATTATATTATATATTTCAAATTTATTCTTCAATTCAATAATTTTATCTAGTGAAGATATCCGGTGGTGAAAAAAGAAGATATCACTTTGTGTAGCCAACAGTCTTAACAATGCACTACCAATGTTCTTTATCTTTTCTAAGAGAGTGAGAAGGAGTAAATTAGGGTTGTTGCATAAATATAATATCTATTATGTATAATAATAATATTAAGGTAATTATATTATAATTTTTATGGTAGTTTTGGAAGATAATGATCAATAATAAAAGGTAAGGAGAATGTAGTACTTATTTCTAGACGTCAATTTTCCTCTTGATGTACTCTTTATTGCTAAAGGACTTTGGATAACATGCAGTGATTGAGGGATTTTTAAAATTTAAGGGGATTTTAATAGATTAAAATTATTTAGTGTTTAAAGGGTATTTCAATTTTAAATTTCATCATTAAAAAGTTTTGAGTGACTCCCTTTTATATGTGAATAAAATGGATCTTTTGTAAATACCCATTGATTTTCAATTACATCATTACACAATATAAGGGTCACTAGAACCAAAATTTTGAAATAATGAAATTTGGGGAGATCATAGGTTAATAACTCCTCAACTAATTATTACTACACTTATTTTAAATGTGTTTTATGTCATTTACTCTTATATGTTTTACTTTTACTTTTTTTTACTCAAGTGACTAGTTTTTTACCAATTAAATTATGTTTTACTAAACATATAAAACAAAAACTATTACAATATATGTGTTTGATGAAAGATATATTTTTCACCATTTAATCTAATTAAACTATAAATTGGAAAAAATTAACTTTTATACTAAAACTTGTTATATAAAAAACATATGTTGTTGAAAATGATGTTTTAACTATTATATGTTCTTAATAATATTGCGAATTTATTAAAAACAAAATGTATACTAATAAAATTATAAATGTGTTTAAAATAATAGTATACTAATTATTTAAAATATATTAATTAAATTTAATAGATATAAATAACACTATGTAAATAGAATAGTTCTTTAAAAATGAATGTTTTATCTCTGATATAGTGATTAACTTTAATAATAGTATTCATAATTTTATGCCTAAAAATAAAATTTTACCTATTATATAATAATAAAATTTTGTTCTAAAATATTAAATGTAGTTTTTTAGTTTTAATTTCTATAAGTAATGAAAAATAATTTTTTACATAGTTGAATAAAAACAATTATTCGAGTAAAAAGTTAGATTAGTTTCAAAAACATTAAAAATGTGTTTTACTAATTAAATATAGTATTTTAAGTTATTTTTTACTTTATAAATATATATCTTTATAAAAAAATATTTCAAGAACCTTCAAGTCATAACAATGATAGTATTAGAAAAATCAGTTTATTTTTCATTATTTATCTAAAGATTAATTATTTTTAAAAAATATAAAAAATGTATGATAATCTTATTTTGAAAACATAAATTTAAAAATGGATTTCAATTTAAAAAATTAAAATTATAAATTTTATTAATTTATTTTCTAGCTGAAAATATATAAATAAAAACTATATTTATTGAAAAAAATTACCTTTCAAAACTACAAGTGTTATTTTGTACTATTTCATTGGAATTTCATACTGATTTCTATATTTTTATATACCATACATGTTATTATTGTCATAATTTTCTTTTCTGATATTTCAAATATAATTTCAGTGTTCCGTGTTGAACAATAAATTTAAATAATATTTATTTAAGAAAAATAAGTAGCGAAATTTCATGTTGTTTCATTCTCTCCCCTTAAATAAATTGTTTCATTGAACTTTTATTTATTACTAACAAATAAAATAATTAAGGGTGTCCAAATATAGTCATGACTTTACACTTAATTTCCCTCTAGGTTTCATCCTTACAATCCATTGTATGACTTATAAACTTAACTTCTCCTTCATAATATAAATATAATTAACAGTGAGTTTTTCCCAAAAAATTTGTATTAAATACCTCGATATAATGGTTTTAATTTCTCATAGTGAATTTGAAATCATTGTTTTCTTACTAGGGTTCCAGGGGTTTATTTTTATATTTAATTTTTTAATACTAACAATTATCAAGGACTCTATTTTAAGAGTGAAAATCAATACCTATCAATACAAAACATTTCACTAAAGGAAAGATAATAAGATTTTGTAAGAGTCACATTCATATAAAAACTATTACCTAAGATTTATATACTTAGGATAAAATGATTTTCTCACTAAATGTTTTTAATAACAATTCAAAATATTTTCATTCGGGTAGTGATTTCATATTCATAGAAAATATCATAGGTACAAAGGAGTGGGTTGAACAAGATATGAAAAAAATTATCATAGGACTTCAGTGGGTGATCAGTATTATAAAATCCACATTTTACTTGGAACTCACATATATAATTGTATTTTGATAGGAATCACTTATCATTAATTTTTTTTGTAACTACCATCCCCTTTAGGCCTTGAATTATAATGTTGACTTATAGAATGTCTGAGTTCCCCCCATTTATTATAGTGTATTTTTAGTGTTTCATTGGGAGGAAATATTTTCACTTTTACCATGTTTACCACGATATCCAATTTTCCATAACAATAACTTAACTTATTCCATCCTTTTACATAGATAAAACATCATTTAGTCCCTTTTAGTGACTTTTTTCTATGTTTCATTCCACATTTTTGACGTAATGATAATTGAATCATTTTTCCTTTATAATCTTTATCGCAAAAAATTACATGATACTCCATCATTTTATTTATTGGAATGTTTGGTAATTAAATAATATTCATGTTTTTAATCATGATTCGTAATATCTATTTTAGTATAATCACAATGTTTCTCACTTAAGTTCTTATCCCATTATGTTTCTCATTTGGATAATTTTTTCATTGTCAATGACATCCATTATTAAACAGATTTCATTGAGCTTCATCAATTATGAAAACAAAACTGATATAATTGTGAGAGAAATAATTTACACTAAAATAGAATTATTGTCCGATGATTTCATGAAAAAAACACATCATAATATCTTACTTTTCAAAATTACTACACCAGCTTTAAGTTTATAATAATCACATTCAATTCAATATAGGTTTCTTTATGCTGGGTTATCTCATAATACAAATCCAAACACCTTAAGATAATTAACCGTTTGTAATGTCTCATAAAGTGAATGTGATTAACAAAATTAAATCCCCCAAGAGTGTCAAACAAAGTTTATTATTTTTCCTTTTCATCATGTACTAGGAAAATATTTAGTTAATACCAAAAACACTTGTTTTAGAGTTATTACACCTTTGTAAATTTAGTTCATATCATATACCCACTTTTAATACTATAAGGAGATGTTATTTCCACGAAATTCATACAATATGTATTTTAGCAAAACATTATAACATTATTCTATACTTATAAATACCGCTTATACATGTCACTACAGTTTCAAATAAGGATCATTTATTCTAATCTATAAAATATTCAATATCACCACTATTAACCTCAAAAGTTATCTATACCATTGAAATTTTGATAATCTATAACTTATCAACTATTATATTATCATCAAATGACATCCTAATATCCAAAGGTATCTAAACCTTTTTTTGATACCAACTATGTTTCCCAACAGATGTAACCATAAGAATTACATGTCTTTATAGAATTATTTCATTATGATATATTTCCATTACCATTTAGGATTTACATTTGTAGAGAATTATAAAAAAACATTAACTAGAAAAACTCATTTCTTTTTCAATTAATGGATATTTATTCCCTTATGTAAGAAAAAAATTAAAAAATATTAATTATTCTATATCACCCACATATTTTTTTAAAAATACATTTTCTAGAAATTTCATGTATAATACTTTTCTTCATAACCTGGGGAAATATAAACATAAAAACAGTTTTATCTCAAATTCACAATAAGGGTAGACATAAGCTATGACAATCAAATAAATATAATGATCATAAGAATATTATTTTGGTTTAATCTGGATATATAAGAAAATAAAACTCCAAAAAATAGATAACAAAAAATGAGTCATGGAATACGACATGGAATAACATAAGAATTGTATTAAGAGAGTGTGGGAAATAAGTCATTAAACATGATCTAGGAGATAATAATATAGTCATAAGGATAAGTAAACAATTGTGGAAAAAACAAAAAAATAATATCACACTATGACTAAATCCAATAATCTATTCCATTTACAATTTGAATAATTATAAGTATGTACACCAATAAAATTGTGAAAAAATGTAGGTATGTCCACAATTTTAGTTGATAATTAATCCAATAATATTTATACATCATTACCTCATGATATAAAAATCCTTATCCAATATATTGTAGGATGATATAGGACCACATATATCATCATACTTATATGTGTGTTCTACAAGAAATCAATCATAATTATAAAATAAAAAAACAATGGGAGGAAAATGCTTTTCATTCATCATATCATAGAGAACCCAATGAATAAAAATTGGGTTTATATCCTTTTCAGATTGAATAATATGAGAAATCATTTATAATTCCATTAATAATAATAACGTTATAAACCCATTGAAAATAAAAGGGAATCAAAATATATTCAGATGCATTCACGGTAAATACCATTCAATCAAGATAATAATGTATATAGTATTTACACCATACAAATGAAAGGTATACAATTATTTTAATAAGAACTTTGATCAATCTATGTATATAGTCTAGGTGAACACACTTCAATCAACAAAATAAAAAATATGGTATTCAAAAATGAATGGAATTGGAATAAAGAATAAGGTTATACACCAAATATCACTTGGTAAGAAAAAATTCATGATGGATTATTTCTCTTATTGAGATTTAATGATTCCCATTTTTAAAAACTTGCATAAATAATCAATTGGTATATGGAGAGTAACTTTATAACAATAGTAAAATATTGCTTTGAAAGGCATAATAAAAATAAACCTTTTCCAAGAGAAAACTTTTGAACTGTATTCAAAAGAAAATTATAAAATAATTGAATTTTTAATGCCATGAAACTTATCAAATAAGATTAAATAAATTTAGAATTTCATCTTATGAAAATATTTTAAAAATATGTTTATTTTCTTATTTTTATAATGATAGATTAAGCGTAAAAGTTAAAATTTTCTATTGAAAAGTAATTTTCAACAACGTTGGAAATAAAAATTTTGAGCCATATTAAAACAATAATTCCTATAAATGAGTCTTGATAAATACATAAACAGGTTCATAACATAGTTTACATATTCTTCAATGAAAAATTTTTATAGCATTGGTCAAGTATGTGGCAAAACTATTACAAAAATGAACATAACATAGTTCAATAAGTGATTATTCTTAAGAAATTATTTATTTTGACAAAAAATAGTTATAGTATAAGAATAATTATATTATTTATTTATTTAATTTTTTAATCCTATTTTATGTGTTTTGTATAAATAATGGAAATCTAGTTGAAAGGTGTTTCCTACTAAGGAGATAGTCTACACAACGCACTAGCTAACATTTTCATTTCCTGATGAATTAGAGAACAATAAGGTGGATTATAATTTTTCTTTTTATAGTGATAATTATTTTATATATGTAATATTTATTACATAAACCTATCCTTAAATATAGTTAATAGAGTCGTTGGTGGAAATTAGAATACGTTGCTTTGTGGAGGTGATAGTCCACACAACGCATGATCACATCTCTTTTGTTTTTCATAGTATGTGGGAAGGAATAAATAAAGTTTTGTAAAATAATATAATAAATATTTATTATAAAAACAAATTTATGGAATTATGTTATTATGGTTAAGGTAGGTTTTGAAGGAATAGAATAATATGAAAAGGTAAGGGGAAGGTAATACTTATGCAGATATCTTGAGCTTCCTCTTGATGAGGTACATAGAATTGGAGGACATGTAATAAATTTTAGTGACTAAGGGATTTATGAAATATAATGGAATTATAAAAGTGTAAAATTTTATAGGCTTTAATTGTTTTTCAGATGGAAAAGTAGATCATTGAAATAGTGGAAGTGATTCCCTTTTATCAGTGAAGAAAAAGTAATTTTTTAAATACACATTAATTTTCAATGGTTTAATTAAACTATTCATGGTTAAATGACTCTAAAATAAAAATAAATTGAGTTTTGGGTGTGATTGTGTCATGAAATCCTCAACTAATTGTTTCCAGACAACTTTTAAACAAGTTTAAACTTATTTACACTTATATTTTTAAATTTAATGTTTTTATCGGGGTAACTAGTTTTTACCCAAGTAACATATGTTTTCCCAAACACATAAAGTAACCCAAATTAACTAATTTGGGTGTTTTTAGACTAAATTTAATCCCCAATTAATATAATTCAATACATATATAATATAAAATATATATTTAATTTAAATTTTTTATATATAGAAAAGTTTTTTTTTGTTGGAAAATGATGTTTTAACCATTTTTTCTCTTAATATCATTCACAATTGATGACCAATTAAATGTGTGTTAATATAATTATATATGTTTAAATAAATATTATTTTCATTGGTTAAAATGGTTTAATTTAATTTATTATATAGAAATTATACACTGCTAATAAAAAATCATTCAAAATAATAGTTTTATCATTATTGTGGTAATTAACATTAAAAATTGTAATCATAATTTTATCCTTAAAAATGAAATTGAACTTATTAAATAATTTGACCAAATTTATCTAAAATATGAAATCCATTTTCTTAGATTTATTTTCTACATGTGACGAAAACTAATTTTTAATATATGAAAATACAATTTTTTTAGTGTAAGAAATAAATTATGTTTCCGAAACATTAATCATTGAATTTATATATTAAATTTAGTAATTTTAAATTATATATATTAATTTATATATTCTAGTTATTATATAAAATATGTTTGAAAAAATTTTAAGTAATAAAAATTTCTATTTGAGAATGATCTGTATATTTATCAACATTCTCCTAAAAATCAATTATATTTGGAAAAGTATAAAAAACCACCTTCAGAGAATTTTCACCTGATGAATTAAAAAATTAATTTTATTTTAAAATATTAAAATTTTAAATTTATAAATTTATCTTTTAAAATAAAATATAAAAATAAAACTTTTATTTATTTGATAAACTACCCTTTTAAAACCCTCTGTGTTCTTAATACAATCTTTTTATATAAGATTGGTTTTGTTATTTTTTTAATATTATTATATAGTATGTAATATATATGATTTCTTTTTATTGAGTATAATAATATATTAAAATAACATTTATTTAAATGAAACACATATTTAGAAGTCATACCATTGTAGACACTACCCCTCTTCATTTTATTATGTATAGAAATAAATATAATTATAAAAAAAATTGAGAAATTGGAATGAAAAAAGAACTAAAAAATCATACGATCTGCATTATGATGTTATTATAAACAAAAAATAAAGAAGTAAAAACAGGAAAATATGGTAAAAATCAATAATAAAAGAAAAAAATCAAGTCCCCTTACTAGGGCCAAACCTCACCTATCAAAGACCATATATGAAGATAAAACTACTTTAAACCTCTATAGAAATAATAATCCATTATCCCTCCACTATAAAAACACCCCTATAATTATCCACGAGCAGCATCACTAATATATCCCCCAACAAGCCCCAACCTCTCTCAGAATGTCTCCTTCCCTTTACCAATTTCTCTCGACTTCCTTCCCTATGATCTCTTTTCTAAATCCATGGAAACATAATGTCCATGGAAACATAAATCCAAAGTAAACATCCTTTTTAATAACTAGGGATGCATTTTTGTTTAATAAGTTGTAGGAAAAAATCTTCATGAAAACTGAAAGAGTTAGAAAAAAAATCATTCTTTATTGTCATTAAAAGTTTCGATATTATGGTGTCCCACCCTCTATATCATGATATACCATAAATATAGAGAAATAATTTTCGTATATATTTATGGTATGAAATGCTACCCCTTTTCAAGGAAAAGAACCAAGTTTCTAATCTACAGAATGGAAAACACCAATTTACTATAAAAGGGTATCACGATTTTTTCCCACTTTATATAAAGGTAAAAATGACTCACATAAATTTAACATGAATATAACCTTAAAAAAATAAGTTTATAATTACCCCCATGTGAAGGTACACCCTGCATCTCAAATTGCACAATAGGGTAATACATTCCTCATGTAATGGTCACTGATACCTTACATAAGGATAAAATAAAAAGATAATATACTTACAAAATTATTATATGAAAAATAAAACAAAAAAACGAATGAAAAAATTAAAAACATGAAAACATTTGAAATAAAACTTGGAATCAAAAAAATAAACAAATAATCATTTTAATTTTTAATAAAAAACATGAAAATATTTATAAATATTAAATTTCTAAGAAATGTGATGATGATTATGTAAAGGAATCAAGATGATAATTTTTTATTTTGTTATCCATATCTTTAATTCCTTTGTTTGAATACTTATTTGTTGTTCATTTATTATACTCTTAATTTGGGAGAGGTTGACTGTGTGAAAAGAGAGTGTAGTACCGAGACTATGACATGAAGAGGTGATGTTCATGTGTGACTTCACATACAGGGAGTTACACATCAATTTATATTTAATAAAGTTTTGTATTAAAATTAATTATACATAATTTGACTATTATTTAGGATGTGAGGGATATATAATTTAATGTAAAAAATGAATAAATTTAATTGGTGGTCTCACAAGATCAGACATTTCTTTTCTTTTCATTTTCACCTTTCGTTTTTCATTTATATATTTTCATTTTATTTTATAAAAAAACTAAAAAACCAATTCTCTTTGTTTTTAAATTTCCTTTTCAATTCAATAAATAAAAAAATCTTAATATACTTGACAATTTAATTTTCATAGAATAATTTACAAAGGTTTTCTTTATGAGGGATAACCAATGGTTTTTTTTGCTGAATCCATCATGTAAAAAAATCTATTTATGTAGACCCAATAAAAATTTATTATTTAGAAATACTTTATGAGAGAATAAATTAGTTAGTTAATTATTCATGACACATTTGAAAATATTTTTCCCATTCTTTATTTTAATTCATTTATTTTATTTTCTTCTCAACTGGTTTAAGAGTTTATTATTGGTCTATTTTTTAATAATGAATCAAATATCTTTAAACTATTAAATAAAGTGGAAGAACAAAACATTATGGTTTGATAATTTTCTTGAAACCATCATCTAAACACCAATTCATTATTCTTGAAGGTTCCTTCACATGATATATATTCATGACCACAACCTTAAATTTACCAAGGTGGATGAAATGATGCATGATTATAACAAAATTCAATTCAATCACATAAATATAAAATTCCTTTTTTATTACAATAAGAAAATATAAACACTCTGATGATACATTGGTCTATAGAAACATATTACATGCAAAAAGAGGAAATTTAGAAGCTTTGAAAATGATATTGATGATGAATTCAAACATTTAATTTTTAATGGTTCATTAAAATAATAATAAGAAGAGGATGATGAACTACTTCCGATGGTTTTTTCTCAAGAGGATATCAAATAAATGGAATAATAATTACAAAATCATTCACACTCAACTCATTCTAATCACGTTTTTGTGGCCCTTAACAAAAAGAGACTACCCCCACTTAAAAATATCTATGTATTTTGATATACATTACAATTTATTATTTTTTATATTTATCTATCTAAATTGATTAATAAAAAACTTCAATATTAAGATTCATATTTATCATCATTGATATAATCCTTTGATGTATAAAAAAATAAAGTGGAAAAATGATATTTGAAGAGAAGATGTAGGATCAACATCTCACTTCCATTTATCCATTCCCATAAACACTTGAAAAAGAAAAATATATTTTTGTTAAAATATATAATAGAATAGATCATACATTTAATTAAATTTTATTTATTTTTTTATTTCATGAAATACATATTATCTATATCTGTAATTTCCATATATAATTTATAGAGTAACTAATATCCAATTAAAGTGAAGAATAGGGTGAAGAAACCATTAAATTAAATAGTGTGTTTGAGTTTTAGGATATAGAACCCACTATGGGAGAGGTTGTGATAATTGAAGAATAACCATAGGCACATTTTTTGAAGTTTTTACTTCTTCAAAAATGACTCGAGCATCATATGGTGTAAGATACAATAACTCTCTAGGATAACTCCTTTTTTTATTCCATCCCCCTCTCAGGCTATATTTTACAATAATTATATAGGATGAGTTATTTTAATTTTTTTTGGGTGCTCTATTCTCAGTGTTCACATATAGACATTGGGAAAGATCACACATGGGGGTTCCCACCCCATAATCCCCATCCAAATTTATATTTTTGGTAACCCTCATAACTAACAAGTTGTATGATGTAAAAAAATTACACCCATTTTTGGATAGCCGAGGAATTATTTCTCTCCTAATTTTTAATTTTCATTTTAATTTTATTTGAATAGTATTTTCATGTTTTTTTATTTTTCATTATTGGATTTACTATGGAAAGGTCCTAACGTTTAACCAAAATAAAAATAATTATTAGTTAATATATTTTAATCTCAAACTTATTGTTTTCATTTTTTATATCATGTTTTATATCTCAAGAATATAATTTTGGATTAAATTGGTGAAATTTTAATAATTTGGTGTAGTGAAAAGAGAAAACCTTTTTTAGGTGCTTTAGTGTTTATGGTTGGTTTTTCCATCCCGTATTTTATTTTCATTTTCTACTTGAATATATATATATATATACTAATAATTTTAAAACATTAGTATAATTCCTAGAACCATTGGGTAAAGATGCATTATAATATCATTATTCTAATGGTTTTCTTATAGTTTTTAGTATAGTTATGATGATGGTGTCTCTAACCAATGGTTATAAAAACAATTTACATATCCCCCTTTGAACTAATAGGGAACATCACTCACCAACACTTTTTATTCATAGTTCAAATTAAAAAAACAAATATATTATATATTTCCCTTCTTAACTATTGATAAAATCAATAAAAATATTAACACATTTATGAAAATAGTTTTATTCACCAAACACCATCCAAATGGTTATGTCATAAATATAGGGTATTAATTTCTCCCTTGTGATCACCTCTCTCATCATATTTATCATAGTCATCACCATCATTACGAGTATTCTCAATAAAATCACCACTTCCTACATATTCATCACCATCACTACTAATAAATTCATCACTCCACCCACCACTAGATCTTCATCACCATTATCAGTTGCATCATATTAGGATTTTGACACTGAAATGAATGTATCAAAAACCATCGTAGTATCTGGTGGATTTAATGGACATACAACTATAATAGCTTTTGGAAACTACTCATTAGACATTTTTACTTCTTTCAAACTCCTATAAGGATAATTTTTTCCTTTTCTGCCTCTGTATGTTCCTCTTTTACCTATGTATAGGCCTCTTGTAAGTTGGTTCTAGAAAAGCTATTAGAGGATCCTAATGTGGGAAAATACCTATTACGAGTGATACTCTTTGCAGTTCGATGACACACTCACATGGTTATCATCAACAAATATAGCCCATAAATGATCATCTAGAACAAGGTTATCCATTTTCCATTAAGGTCTTACCAAGAACATTATCAACACTCAAAAGGGTATATTTAGTTACAAAATAGATATTAAATTTTGATTCTATTAGAATAAAACTTACAATATCTTCATTCTTTTTTCATTTACAACACTCTTATCATTATTCCTATTTCTTGAGAAAACAATCACATAAGTAACATACCCTTATATGTTCAATACCACCCACTATAAATAATGTTTAATATTGGAGAAATTATTCAATAATAATTCTTGATGATTAAATATACTTGTGAAAATCTTCATGTAGACTATTTAATATTTTGGGTATTGGGTGATGAAAATTGGATAGGTTTGGGTTAGAAGTGTTTCCAAATGATTTAGTAATTTAATATAATATGATAAAGGTGTATAATGATATTTGGTTTTCTTAATAATGTTATTATTTTGAATTGAATTGAACTAGTTCCAATGAATGATTCTAAATTGTGGAAATTTATTTCTATTTTAAAACATATTCCATCTTGTTTGTTATGAATTATTTGGTTAAATAAATATATAATTGGTGAGATATTGATAATTTATGGTTGTATCTATGTTTTTTATGGTTCTATATTAGAATTTTTTGAATTAATTGATTTTGTATTTCTATGGTTTCTTTTCTCTAAGATTATACGTGTTTTTACTGATTTATTAGTAATTGAGTTTTTGGGTAACATTTTCATTGGAGATAAATTTATGTAATTTTATGTTATGTGGAAGAAAAATGTTTCATTCATGTCTTATATGGGATGGGGTTGAGGTTTTAATATTTAATATAAACCCATTATATATTTTCCTTTGATGGAACTAGGCAGGATTATTTTGGTTTTCATGGTAATTTTATATTATATCTATTTTAATGAATTATTGGCTTATAAATGGAAAGTGAAAGTTGATTACTTGATAGATAACTATTTAATTGTCATATGTTATGATATTAATTTAGTATTTAAATAATTTTGATAAATATTTAATATAATATTAGTATATTATTAAGTATTCTTGGGATGAGAAAAGATGATTGGGAATTTAAGTTTTTAGGATTGATTAGAATTCTAAGGTTGATGATATTTTTGGTGGTGAATCCTTAAAATATCATTCTATTTTGAGTTATGAAAATATAAACTCTACATTATATATATATATATATCTCTTAGTAAATATTTTATAGAAAAATTAAAAACATATTGAAATGGTAAGCATTTGTTAAAATCCATAATATGATTTTTTTTTTAAAATAGTTTTCTATTATTTTACTAAGTGTTTACAACCTTTAACTAATTTACAAAATATATTTTTTTTTATAGTTTAAACTTAAAATATAATTATTTTATTGTCTGTTTTTACGTTATTTTGTTTTCATTAGTTTGAGTATGTCCAATTCAGTTTATATAGATTTAGTTCATTTCAGTTAAATTCTATTTCATTTCATTAGGTATAGATCATGTTAGTTAATTTTTATTCCATTAAATCTAGGTTAAGTGGGTTGATTTAAATTAATTTTAGTTTATATAAGACATTTTGTGATGTTTTTGGACATTTTATATTTATTTTGATCACATAATTTCAATTTATTATGATTTAGGGTGAGTCGTATAAGATTGATTTTGTACAGTTTAGTTATCCTTGATGCGTACAGTTAAGGATATATTTGTTTGTTGTGTTTCATTTTTGTATAATTGTATTTAAATAGGTTTGATTAATTTTGAGTCTTGATAGGTTTGGTAGGTTTATTTGGTTTTGTTCATTTGTGGTGGTTCCTAGTTAAACTTATTTATAAATGAAATATAATTACTTTTTCTCACACGCTATCATATTAGTTTATCCCAAAGTGTGGACATGATTTATAGAATCCTTTTGTTATTTCATTATGATGATTAATAAAAGAGACATTTAAACTAATTAAAAAATTATTATTAATTAAAATATGCATGAATTTCTATAAGAAAACATAAATTTTAATAATACATTAAACTCATCACTCTTCCAATAAATAATCATTTCATAGAACTGTATTACTAGAAACTCATTAGGGGTTGGTATATATAGAGACATATACTTATTATATATAGATTTTAAATATTAATATATTAATATTCATTACAAAAAATTAGGATTCATACTATAAATGTAATTTTTTAAGTGAATTTGTAAACTAGATACACCATCATCATATTTCATTAAAGATCATCAATGACTCCCAAAATTATCTACCCCCACAATATCTTTCTCATACTAATATATGATTTGTAACATCCCATTACTTTTTTTATGTGTTCTGACACATTTATTTTATTATACTTTTATTTTATCTCTTCACAGGTTGTATCTAATGTTTTTTCAATGTTTTTTTATTTTTCTAGGATTTTTCATGATCAGAACATGGTTTGGAAAACCATGCACCCAAATTGTAGAAAATTTCCAGTACCTCGTGTAGGGGTGAATGGTTTGAACATGATTAGAAAAAATATGTAGCCAAACAATGAAAATTTCCTTGAAAGGGTTTCATTGTTTGGGTACATTTAAAAAAACATGTAGGTAAACTATACAACTCTTCACATGTTTCTATTTGGGGTACATGGTTAGGAAAACAATTAGTACTAACCGTGTGACCATACCTCGGAAACCATGTGATAATATTTTAATTACTTATAAATATAAATTCAATACATAAAACCCTCCAATTACCACTAAACATTTCCCACTCAAAATAATTATTATTCTTTGTCTTTCGTAATCCCTATAGAGGTGTTTGGGCTCTCTCAATCTCATATATTGGTAGATTGAAGGACTAATAAAAGTGAAAATACCCATATAGTGAGTTCTTTTCTTCTTAATATTTGATCTCTCTTATTATCTTAATATAATCTTCCAAGAGTCTATGATAGACATAGTTATTATTGATACTAGAATAATTGATGTTGAGTTTTGATTATACGATATATTTCCTCTCCATAGAGATCATTCTTCTTTAATCTGGTGGTCGCCATCAGAGGTGACACATATCATTTTCATTATGGTTGGAAACTAGGTAATCCATGTATGTGTTTCTATGATTTTACATTATTTTTTATTTCATTTTATCTTGATAATTCATTGGTATGTGTTTCTTAATTCCTAACACATGTTCTATTAATGTTATCCTAGAAATTCCATATTAAATATACATTGACCCTCTTCCCTTTAAAATGAACTAGGAATGAATTGAATGGAAATAAATTTGACCTCTCTAAACTTATTATGAATTTTTTATTACAATAATTTGTTGTATTTATTTTCAAATAACATTTAATGGATTTATTGGTGAAATTGAGGACTTTGGATCTGGTTTCTATTCTAAAATTAAAATATTGAGATTTATATGGAATAAGTTAAACTATTTTATGATTTTTAAATAGTTTCAAATGATTGAATTTTTATAATTAACAATATCTCTCACTTAATTATTTTACCCTTTTTTAAAAAATATGTTCTATTGGATGATTTTAAATGATTTATTTTTATATGGAAAGGAGGTTCTAAACCCATGTCATTGAATAACAATAAGCATTTTAAAATTATGAAACCCCCTTGAATCCATTTGGGATGTTTTTGAAAGAAATAATTTTTTTAAAGGACCATTTGGAATTATGATGAATATTATTAATGTATGTTGGTATGTTCAACATTTTTAAAGCTAAATTGAAGATGAGGTTTTGAATTGAATTGATGATTTTTAGAAGCCCAGTTATAACTTTATGATAATTTTATGATGAAATAATCCCTTATAGCGTTTTTATTGATTCATTTACATCCCACTGGTAGTTGTTTATAAATAGACTCTTTACATTGATGGATAATATGGGTGATATTGAAAAGTGTTCTAAGGTAATGATCCCATGATTCTAATGTGAGAGCATAAGCCCATTATTAATATTTATAACATCCTCGTTGTTATCCTCATAACTAGACTATCTCACACACCTATTTCAACTAGTCATAGGGACCATGGTAGTTAGATTATTTGAACTAGATATATGATTTTATGTCAAACACACACCCCATCTACTAGATCCATACAGAACATGAAGGGTTTATTCTTTAGACATGTATCTACGAAAACTGGTGTGTTTGGAACTAGTTTGTTTGTGATTGGTGATACTAGATGAATCCTCGATGAAAAGTCATGATGTATTTTAGTATCTTGAATATATTTTTCTCTCTATCAAATCTATTTTGTACACATTAGATCCATGTATATTATATTCGATACATGACAATGTTTATTGTCACTACAGGGCACTAGAGTTTCCTTTTTGGATATATTTCTACTCTTAATTGACCTATTTGTTATTATTATGCCCTATGAATATATTATATTAATTTTTATACTACTTTTTATACCATTTTCATATTCTCATCTTTTTATGATTATCGTAATTTTTTCTTCTGAAATGTTTTTGAGGCATTTAATAAAAATTCTAGTTTTTTAATTGTGGAAGGGCATGTTTAACATATTTTGTTTTGTTAATGATTTTCAAATGAAATAAAAAAAAATTTGAAAAAAAAATTTTACTCTATTTATTTTATACCTCTCTTAGTATATTTTACATACCTTAAAAATAAAATGCATTAACACTTTTATATTATCCTACTAGGCTATGTAGCTCACACTGTGATTATGCCATTTATTGTACATCCCTATTGTTTTTATAGTAGGTTCTCATGCGATCATCAACTAATTTTGTTCCTTTTAGTTTGGCTGACCCAGGATGGGTGACCAAAGACTTGAAAGGTGGTCAAAGAGAACTAAGAGATGGGTTTTTGGAAGCTTTTTTGTTTTCAATTGTGTTCAATATTCTTGTAACTGATAGGATTATACTGATGTATGTATATGAGGAATCTTCAATAGTTTATTATGTTTATTGTTATCTTTTTTTTGAAAAATCATTCCCAATAGTTTTTTCTGGATTCCAAGGTGGTTGTTTCCAGCCCATGGATATCGATAACTTTCTTATGGTTAGTGTAAAATCACCTTAGTTATTTTTTTAGATGTTACTTCAGGTTTGATTGTCATAAATGGTATCATATGAGGTCATTAATTTAAACAAATCACTTTTCCTTCAGATCTCTTTTTTTATTTGGGTTCAGATAGGGTAGAAAAGAGATTAGGATTGTGTTGGGAGTCAAGAAGTAGTTTTTGAGTGGGTTATAGATGACCACCTCATTATGATGAGACTTGAATTACCCACGAATTTTCGGGACATTCTTTATTTTGATTTAATTGTTTCTTAATGATGAAGGATTGTTTTTTCATGATGATATTTTCATTGATTTTTGGAATATCTTATGGGTTTTTTGGTGGAATGAAAAGTTGATCATAGATAAATTATTGCTTCATGATTTTTTAAACTATAAGGATCAATGTGAATATTATAGAATTTAATATTGGATCTATTTTGAGTTTGGTTCATGCTTTACAATCCCATGTGCACAGGGTATAAACTTTTCTACTCTAAAAAAATTGGTATCGTATCTATTGTTTATAGGTTGACTTCACTTGTGTGAGTTCAATAGGAAAGGTTGTAGATGTAGTTTTTTCCTGAAATTATGTGGTTATTTAAAATTTAATCCATTTTGATGATTAAAAATCCATTTATAAAACCATATTTTTTAGTAAAAAGTTTTTTTGATTTCATTGGAAAGTGTTTTCAATTGCCAAAAGGTGTGTTCTTATGAAATGTTTGGGTCAAAAAATCTGTCTTTCAAAGACTATAATGTGATGTTAAAAATAATATTTAAAGAAATTCTTTTTGACTGTAATGGATATAAAATGAGAATTTT
This sequence comes from Viscum album, assembly GCA_963277665.1. Classification (NCBI taxonomy): domain Eukaryota; kingdom Viridiplantae; phylum Streptophyta; class Magnoliopsida; order Santalales; family Viscaceae; genus Viscum; species Viscum album. The sequence goes on along the minus strand of OY728139.1, from coordinate 336,515,457 downwards.
TTTGGAAATTAGAAAATAGAATCAATTTTTTTTGAATCAATTGAATAATTTCTATAATATGTTAAAGTATTTTTTTTAAATTTTGTGGGATTCATATCAAGATATCACATTTCTAAGTAAAATTTAATAATTTAAAAATGGGAAAATATTTTGTGATTTTAAATATATGATGGTTTGATGAAATTGGGTTTTTAATTTTTATAAAAATAATTGATATGTTTGGGTGTTATATTATTCTGGAGTTGATTCTGTTGTTTTGTGATGTTCAAACATGTACCCAAGATTCTTTCCACAAAAATCGAATAATGTTCCAATGGTCTGGTCATCCTGGTAGTTATTTATGTTTTCTATAATTGGCATATAATTTCGATTAATGTACCAAAAATATGAAGCTAGTGGTGGAGGTGGGGCATTTCTAGTCTGAGGAACCCATCCAAGATTTATTGGATCATTTGCTACCTTTTTAAAGAGGTTAGAAGGGTTCTCTTAAAGCAGCGAAGGCGATTTAAGACTTTGACATGCTCTTTGATTCTCTTATTAATTATCATTATTTAAATGTAAATATTATCAAATCCTTTTTTATGGGACTTGGATTGGAGTGGTGAGATGATTTGATTCCCAGTCATCTATATGAAAAAATGTATTTTGAATTATTCATTTCAATATTCAATAGGTGGTTCTGTCCTAAGAAAGTGAATAATGAGTTACCATGTCAATGGGTATCGGGAAAGATGATCTATTTGTTTTATAATATTCCAAGAATTCTCATATTTTGTATATTTCATATGTGTGATTATTGGTGATGAATTTAATAAGGGAACTTATTTTAGAGAAGTTCCCCAACTAGACCTTGTAACCTATATTCATATAGGATAGTTGACCACTTATCTAGAGATGCTTGAAAGGGAATTTCCTGCCAAATCATTGCAAAAAATTATCAGTAAGAGAATAAATACATTATCTTGTTATAATTAAGGAATTATTCTCTCGAAAAGAGGAAGAATATACTGTGATTCTAATGAGGATAACCTGGTCATATGGGAGTTGGTTCTAATATTTTTTGAGAGTTTTCAAATAGTGTGCCCATATGGGTTACCTTATGATGTTCTATAAGATTGGAAACCAATAAGGAGTGTTTTGATCTAGGGATATCAGCTCATAATTATCGGGTATAAAATGATTCAAGCTAAAATAGCTTCATCCTTAGTCCTCAGAGTTAATTTTTTCACATTTTCAAATAGATGTGGGTTTCTGATGGGGTTTATTATTGACACAAGTTAATTTTTTTGATGGAATAGTGGAAATTTCACATGTTTTTCATTTCTATTAATTATCTATTTTTGTAAACAATGTATTTAGGGATATTTTTTAATGATATCTTATGGACCTCTGTTGTAATGTAGCCATGGTTTCATTTTATTGAAATCTATGTGGTAGTGCCTTGTAGATTTATACACCTGAAAGAATATCCATCCATTCAAATGCCTTTAGATCCTTTATGTTATTTATTATCATGGTGATGGAGTGGAAAAATTTTATTAGAATCCCTCAAATGTTTTAGTGTTTTTGTTCTTTTAAAATTCCTTATATTTTTTCCATATGTGTCTTCCTATATTTTATGATAGATACTATTTGATTTTTATGTTGCTCTTTGGTATCCTCATATTTTTGCCTCTATGTTTTGAACTCAATTTTGATAGGTTGTATGATCTCCCTTGTGATAGTTTTGTTCATTATTGATCATGAATGTAGTTGTTTGACATCCTTACAATTGTAATATTAATAGACCATGGGTAAAATCCTAAGTAACTATTAAGATGTGATTCCTTGATGGACTAAACACCTTGAGGTGCTGGAGTGTGATATTATGAGATCACTAAGGGGTGAGTTGTTGTGTGTAAAATCCTTGGTTTCTATTGAGTAATTACCTGGGTTATAAATCCTTGTAAATTATTTACCTTTATTATGAAAATTTGATCATTTATGGACCACGGGAGTGTTTTTTCTTATGATATTTTAGATTTGTTTATAAGTGTTGTTGCTTTATAATATTCTATGTCAACCCTTAGATGTTATCCTTGGTGAGTGGTTAAAGTACATTATTTAGATCGAAATACTGTTGTTTTCTTAAGTTACACCATTTTTATGAATGAAAAAATGGAAGGGAGATTGATTATATCTTTCTATTTCTTATTTGGTTTGGAGGCATGTAATGATATTGGTGTGTTGATCATGGAGTTGGGTGTGTGTTGTTATCCTTCAAGTGAGTCTCTCTTCTGGAATCCCAATCGACAACCTGAAAAAAATGAGTTAGGGAGTTCTTCTTATGTCATATTGTTTTATCATTATGACAGAATGATTTTTCTGGACAATAATTCCTATTATTAGGATGTTATAAAATCCTTTCACGTACTTTTATGTGTCTTGACCCATTGATTTGAGAAATCCTTTAGTTGATCTCTTCAATGGTTGTTTATGGAGTTTTTTTAGTTTTGTGAAGGTATTCAGGATTGTGCATGGAAAATAAAACATTTAGACAAACTATGTAGCCAAAACATATTGAATTCATAGAAAGGGTCACATATATAGTTCATTTATAAACAAACCATGCATCCAAACCATTTATCTCTTCTAGTAGTTGTTTTTGTGTTGCACGGTTAGGCGCACATTTAGTACTAATGTTCTACATAACCCAAGAGACCTTGTGAAGGGATTTTAATAATAATAAAAACATAATTAAAATATTGAATCCTTTATATGATACCCTAAACTTCTCCCACTTGAACCAAATATGATCTTTTGGTTTTTGGGATCCCTTTAGAGGGATTTTTGTAATCCCAACCAAATCTCTTGGCAAATCGAAGTGTCGGTCAAAGTGAAAATCTTATTTTGGTGAGTTCTTTTTTTATTGGTCTTTTATCTCTCATATTATTTTAATTCCTTCATCCTATAGGCTATTATATACTTAGATATTATTGATACTAGAATGATTTATGTGGAACTGTGATTCTAGGGTATATTTCCTCTTCCCTATAGACCACAATTTTTACATATGTAGCTTGCCATCAGAGATGACACATCTCAGATACATTGTGGTTGGATTATAGATATTCCATGTCTAAGTTTCTATACATTTACCTAATATTTTAATTTATTATTTCTTGAGAATTCATAGATACACATTTATTAATTTATAACACATTTTGTTGAATGTTTTCCTTTAAATTACTTTTAAAATTTTCTTTTACCATCTTATATTTGAATTGAAAATGAATTAATTGAATGGGTATAATCTTTAACTATATCACCTTTTTGTGAATTTTCAGTTGCAATGTTTTTTGTATTTTTTTCAAATAACTTTTAAATGACTATTTTGGTAATGTGGGGGAATAAATCAAGGTTTTTTTTCGAATAATGAAATGACTTTATTTAAATGAAATTATTTTAACTACTTGATGTTTTATAAATAGATTAAAATATTATAATTTATGAAATTTAAAATAACCCTCATTGAATTATTTTCCCCTTTTTATAAGAGGACCTCTTGAATTATTTTAAATGAGTGATCTGTTTATATGGAAAAGAGTTTGTATACCCATGTTTTGAAATGCCCATAAGCATTTTGAAATTTTGGAACTCCCTTGAATGACATTAGATTATTTTGAAAGAAATGGATGTTTTAAAGGCATGTTTTGAATTGATTTGATGATTGTGAAAGGAATTGTTCTTTTATACCCATTTTAATTGTTCAATTAATGAATTTGTTTTGAATTTAATTGATTATATTTGACAACCTAGTTGGAAATTTATGATGATACTATCTTGTAATAATCCCTTATTTTTTTGTATTGAATATTGTACTTCCCATTTATGGATGTTGAAAAATGGATTATTTAGTTAGAGGGAGTTCATGGGTGATAGTGAGATATTATTTTAGGGAATTTTCTAGTGATTGAAATGTGAGGTAATGATCCCATTATTGATATTGATGAGGATCCCCATTATTATCCTCATAACATGATTATCCCACTCACTTATTTGGAATATTAATGGGAACCATCGTAATTATATGATATGGCCTAGATATATGATATTTCAGAGGATTAAAATATCATCTAGTTGATATATATATAATGTTAATGGTCCAGTCTATAAACATGCATCCAAGAAAGCAGTTGTGAATGGAAATAGGTTTTTTGAGACCTGTGAAAGTTGATGCAACCCGGGTTGCCTGTTATAATGTATTTTTATTAGATTAACTATATTGGAATCAATATCATATCTATATTGTACCCATGAAATAAATATACATGATATTTGATATATGATATTGTTCATTATCATGATATGGAACTGGAGTTTCCATTCTTGGTTGATTACTACTATTGATTGGTCTACATATTGTTATTATGCACCTAGACTCTACTATATTGACTCTAATGAATCTTTTGATACCAGTTTCATATTACCATCCTTTCATTATTATCTAACTATAGAATATGAAATTTGTTTCAAATATTTTATTGAAAAATTCTAGTATTTTAAATGTTAAATGGCATGTTTTGAGGCTTGGGTTTTATAAATGCTTTTATAATTATTTAAAATATATTTTCAAAATATGATTTGTAAACTATTTATTATATACCTTACATATCATATTTTAATTTCCTTTTAAATTATATTCATAGACTCTTTATTGGAATCTTACTGGGCTCTGCTACTCACACCCCACTTTTATTGTTTGGTGTTTGAATTCCTCTTGTTTTTATAGAAGGTGCTCATGTGGTCATCAACTTATTTTTTTTATTAGGTTATGATTAACTAAAGATGGGTGACCTAGGACATTGTGTATTTATTTATTATTTTTTAAAGTTATAGTTCCATTTTTTCACTCTTTTTTGGTAAAATAATTGAGAAAATGTTTTAAAGAAAATATGACTTTATTTCTATCATCATTCGGAAATTTGTTTCTGTAAAAATCCATGTTTTAAAAAATAATGTTTTAAAAAATATTTTATTGTTCTCTAAATGATTTATTGAATAAATTATTAACAATTTTTTAGATTTTAAAAATTATTTAGAAAGTAATATTGACTTTGTTTTTAAAATAATCCATGTTTTTCATTTATCAGAAATGTGAAAGGAATATTGGTTGTAACATGTATGACATGAACGAAATTTTCTGACATCATTACTAATAATTTCATAAAATATTCATTTATAGTTTTTAAAGATTATATTTTCAGAAAAATATTTTCAAAATGATTTACATTTTGAAAATCTTTTTTAAAAGTGGAAATGATACTTTCCTCAAAAAAATGTTTCAACAGATTTTTCAAAATCATTTACCATATAAGATGAAATCTTCTAACATTACCTATGAATTTATTAGTATATGATCTAATGATACCATTCATATTATTTCTTTGAATAGATTATATTTATGGTCACATGATTTTTATGAAACCCATTTTTATTCCCTGAGTTATACCATGGTCAAATTCTTGTGAAACCTGCATCTTTTCAACAGGTTAGTCACTAATGAAATTATTAATAATCATGTATCTCTTCTATAGGTTAATATACGATGAATTTATTATAAAACCCATTCCATTTTCTATTTTAAGATATGATCAATGTTTTATGATATTGTGAAACACATAAATATGGTTTTCATTATGATATGTGTGAGGCCTATATCTCCCTCCAATTAATTGGGGAAGGATTTACATATCATGAGATATACATGACTGAAATGAGGAGTGAACATGAATTTTAAGGGAATTTTTCCACTGTTATGGTTTTGGGAGTAAACCTTTACTAATATTATTGTTTGGGTTTAAACCCATTCCATTATGATATTCGAGGTAATGATCCTTTTCTAATATGGAAATTATTTACAATGATTATGTGTTTGCCAAATATTCTACATCTTATGAAAATCTTATGATCTCATGGATCATATTCTTTGATTAACTTACGATTCATTTGTTATAAACTACCAATAATAAATCCATGACCCAATTTTATAATATTTGATATGTATTTTATGGTTCTAAAATTTTATGCTCATGTTATCATATCTTTATGTTCATGTTAGGCTTATGTATCTCCCTTTTTTACCTTTATTATGCATTTTATCTCAACCTATGTTATATTTCCTTTCCATAAGATCTAAAAAATGTATTGGGTATGATTTTTCTAACATGGGTGATAGTTATATCTAACCTAATGAGGGATGGTTTTTTTTACATATGTACCAATTTTTTGTGTTTCCATGATTCTAAAGGTACTATACTATTATGGTCCTCAGGTGTGTGTTTGTGTAATGTATTTCATATTTATAAAAAAAGATGTAATATATATCCATAACAATTTTAGTCATTGTATAATTAGGTTTACTAAATATAATCACTATACATTCATAGTTTCAATACCTCATATAGAATTATATCTTGGGTATATCTTCACATTTAACCCTCAAATAGTAGTTTCTATATAAAAGATTAATCTTGGAAAATTATTATGGCCCTTGTAATTGATCGAACAAACTATCTATATAAGGAAGATGATACATACTCATGACTGTAGTCTTCTTCAATTTCTGATAATCAATGTATAGTCACATCAACATATTTTTCTTCTTAAAAAATAATAGTTACACCCTATGGTTATGCACTTGGTCGAATGAATCCCTTATCAAGATTATCCTGGATTCATTTATTGAATTTCAACAACTCAATTGGGAACTTCCTATATAAAGCATTTGATAAATGTGTAACGCCATGTATGTGTTCTAATAAAAACATAACTTCAAAATTAGAAGGTTAAATTTGAAATTATTTTATAATGATGGTAAAAAATGCCTATAATATTTTCATATATTCATTGTTGAGATTCTCCCCAACTATCTATTGTAAAATCCATTTTGAATAGGAATAAAGACCCATATAATGGATACAATTTCCATTGAAAGTTAAAATTTATCATCACATTGATAGATGATCATATGTTGTTTCAAAATATAAAAAATGAATTCCTTTATTATTAAATTTATATTTGATTTATATATTGAAATTAAATCCATTCCTAAAAAAATCTAATTATACAAGACAAGAAATAATGAGATTCTTAGAAATCTCATTCCCATAAACATCAATTGGAGTAGAATCACAGTCATGATATGTGATCATATTTACATAATGTATTATAACAAAATATTCAATATCTAATCACTAAATTTGTACTAGGATACCCTTATAAAATTCATTATATATTAAAGAGTGGGTAGACCCATAATCAAATGAGACATTAGTAATTCTAGAGTGGATGGTAATTTTACCATTCAATACTTCGTTTCATAACCCACATCAACAACATTGATCACAAGATATTTTCTTTACACTCTTGAATTAATTTTTAATAGACATTTATAAATACGATTAAACTTTAAATTTGAGAATTAGTTCATATAAATCCTATAATCCTTAAATTTTAAACAATAGAGATAGTGTAGTGAATTCTGTGATGTTTTATCTCTGTCATTACATATCTTAATATTCCCATCACTTATGTAGTAGATTTAATGATGATCTTACATTTCAGACTTAAAATAGTTATCATTACACTTACTATAATTTCCTAATTTTATTCAACAGATATAGAATAAATTAAATTTTAACTTATCCTCTCCATTTTTTTATTACTATAATTTAATTTGAATTCAATCTATATTTTCTTATTATAAACAAAAGATTTATGGGTAACTATAATCTCCATTTCGACATTGATATCACATAAAAATATATCATTATAGTTATTCGATACACTTTTGGATAATTCAGTTCAGAAACTTTGTTTTAAACAATTAAAAAATCGGTCAACTTTAATTTTAGGAAAGATAATAATACCATATTTTTACCCCTCAAGTCTATTAAAATTTTCCTTATAGGTACTATGGATTCATCATCCTTTTATATTTATCTAAAGGATTACTTATCTATTTTCATAAAAATAATATAAGTAAAGTACTTATTTAAAATTATACTCCCAAACTCATTCCACTCCATAGAGTAAATATCTTCTTTTTACATAAGGTTGTTGATTAGAGTCCTTCATTGATCCACATTTTCTTATAAATGATATGTAGATAAAATAAAATATTCATGTTCAAACATTGGGGAACAAAAAATATATTTTCATCAGTACTGGTCCATTTATTAGAAACATGTTGATTAACGAACCCACTAAAACTTGGTGGATGTTGTCTCATGAAGGAATCTACAGAATGTTATTCCCTTTTTTATAATTTATAACCTTGTGATGATTTATATCATAGGAATGTTTCATAGGAATAACAACAATACTTTTATTCAATATCCAATAGCATTTGGATTCTCAGGAGGATAATAACTATATTATTAATCTTAGCTTACATTAACATGGTTCCTTCAGGTTACAGTCATTAAATAAAACCAAAAATCATTTTTTTGTTAAACAATAATCATAGTGGTAAGACACATAATCATGAAAAATAATTTATATTATTTATAAATCCTGACACCTTATTTTCAATCTATGATTTACTAGGTTTAACAAAGGTCATTCATGGTCATCATTTATTCAAATTCTTTATCCATTTTCATAAATATAATTTGAATTAAACTATGTGTATCCATAGAGAGTGTTAAACTAGTTGTGAATTAAGTACACATTAATTGTGAACCTGAAATCTGGTCAATATATACTGAACCAACTCTTTCTAGTGTTATTACCCATATATTCATCTATTTCAAAACAATATCAAATTATATTATCCAAATAGATAATTATTTTTATGAAAACCATATAATCTCTTAATCACCAAAACATTAGGATGTTAACATATTTTTAGACTTTTCCCTAGGGTTTTTAAAAAGATTCATTAATCATAATCTCTAAATATTAGTGAAACTCTTTTGTAATACCAACTATAGTTGCCAATTTTTTTGTACATAGATATTCTATCTTAATAGATAATTATTTATTAAATAACATTATGATCCACACCAGTATCATAAATGTTTAGTGTTTTTTTGACTCCATAGACACCATCTTATTATTTCATTAAATATCTTCAATGTCTCCCATAAAGATCTTCCCATATAATACTATTCTTATATAGACCCTATATAAACCTTTCATCATAACCCATGGAAAAGAAAAATAATAAAAGGTTATCTTAGATGCCTAGTAAGGGTAAATGAGGGTGATATTTTTTATCACAAAATCTTAATAAGATCATAAATGTATGATGATAAAAATATATTTTAATATCACTACCTTGCATATATTCTAACACAATGTTGAAACATGGATTAAATCTTGTCATTTCATAAGAAATTAATCATATAAGAATCAAGGAACTTAATCCATGAGATAATAACATTGACATAATAAAAAATATTTTGCAATATACATAATCATAAAAAATAATTTCTTTAGTTAAGGATCACTTCCAAGACAATCATTGTGGATTGGATTTTCTCAACATTCCATAATATCCTTACTCAAGGTTTACTCCCAAGACTTTTATAGTTGATAGAGTATCTTGTTGATCGGAGTTCACTCTCTATTATAATCATTATTATCTAATGAGATATACATATTTGCACATTTAAATTGGGAGGTTTATAACTCTACCCCCCCCACTCATCATATAATTAAAATCATACATATGTGTGGAACAAGATCGTAAAACATTCATCATATCATATCCCAGGGAAAGGAAATGAGTTTCATAAATATTTAAATCATTTCATCATAGTATAACCCAAAGAAAAAAAAATTGTCTCATAAACATATTGTCATTATAATAATTAATCATCATTAGAAATTAAAATTATGGTATAATAAGATCATATCCCTTGTAATGAATAAGTAACAAAAATTTATGTCATCTTAGATGATAATGCCTTTATAAGAACACATGGAACGTTATTCGGTAAAAACATTATTTTTAATTTAAAATAATATATATAAAATTACAAAATTTCCCAAATATTAGAGAAAAATATTATTTGTTAAGAACCTTGGAATATTATAATCTAATCATTAAATAACTGATATTTCAAAGTTGTGGGATTTTTTTTCATACTCTATTTGCTAAAATAAATATTCTATTCAATTTTTTTTTTAAAAAGTAAACAAAAAAATCAATTATGAAACAATAAAAATATTATATTATAATAATATCAATTAATAATATTCATGATATTATATTCATTATTTTATAATTGATTAAATGAATTTATTGGGGGTATGAGAATAAATAAAATTGAAATTTCTCAGTTAAGAGTTAGACCTCTTCATTGAGAAGACTCTTTTAAATTACACCTTAATCCCTAAAAGGTAGGTATTTTGGAAAAACCAGAATTTATTAGATGTAAGGAAGGAATATTTTATGGTATTTTGGTAGTTATTTTCAGATATTTAAGTCTTAATATGTGTGAGGAATATAGGAGAGGGTAATTCTTTTATAAGGGTGGTGTGGGGCACTCTTAGAATTTTTTAAAGTATTAAATAAGTATATATTAATTTTCATGTAAAAATGGATGAAAATAGACATAATTATAATATAATATGAGGATGAGTTAAAATAAATAAAATTTGGAAATAAATGGTTATTTTTCAACATTATATCATTGTTTAAACCCCCTATTAACCTTTTGTAAAATTACAAAGATATCATCATTTTTAAACAATAGGGGTCATGATAATTACTATTTTTGGAAAAGAGATCCATAAATTAAACATGATTTTTATTTGTAACCATATACAATTTAATTGGATTAATATATAAATGTTAAAAAGTTTAAATTATTTAATACTTTTTTTTATAAAATATCATTAATGTCATTTTTGGAAATAAAAGAAATATTAAAATATAATATCTGTATAACTCATGTAAAATGTTTCTAAAATGAAATGTCCTAAAATATAATGAGGATAAGTTATTTTCATAATCACCAAATATAATTTATATAGGGTTAGACATCAATCTAAACATAATATTTTTGTTTAACCCCTTCGTTAATGAGTTTTAACCTTAACCATAGTAAGGAATTTTTCAATATTAAAGTGATATATTTTTACTTATAAGGTGAAAATTTGATCGTAAAAGTTTAAGAGTTGAAATTTCATTCCATTTATAATAATAATTGACCTATTTAAATTTTTTATTAATTTTAATTAATTTTAAAAAATATAATTTAATATAAAGCATCATTAATTCCTTTTTTAATACTATTTAATTAATTTCACCTTAAATTCATCAGGATAGTACTGAAATTTAAATATAAATCACTAATACATCTCCAATATGTTATATTGGTCTATAAAATTATAGGAAAATATAAATCACTAAAAAATATTTACTTTTATATTTTAGGAAAATTATTTTCTTTCGTTTTATATGGATTGCATGAGGATTATGTCAATTGTGTATAATCATTTAAGTTAATTATATCCACACATAAAATTAAAAACAAATTACCACAATTAAAATATTAATTAATATTTCAAATAAGGATTTTTAAAAAAATATATTTTTTATTTATTCCTATCAAAAAACATTATAGATATTAAGTGAAAGAAAGTGACATTTTTGGCACTATATTTTACTTTAATATTATAAAGGTCAAAATATTGAAGGGAATTAAAAGATAATATTTTAGAAGTTATGATTATTATGGATGAAATATACTCATCCAATTAAATATATAAAAGTTTTTTATTGAATTTGAAAAATTATCACATTAGTTTTAAACATAGTTAAACAATTTTTCTTTTAACACTGTAAAAATAATTTACTATGGTTACAATTCATACTGGCCCAAAATAAAAGAACCCCATTTAAAAAATTTGGACCTAAAAATTTGAAATATTGAATTTATTTTTAAATATTCTATTTCTAGAAGTGGAATATATAAATTTTAAAATTAACCCACAAAAAAAGATGAAAATCATTTTTCTAGAAAAAAATGTTTCTTTAAGTATAAAAAAATTATATACCAAAAAACAACATAAATTTAATTTTAATAAAACTAACAGGATTATTCATAACATAAATAAACTAATATTTCCTTTAATTAAATTTTAAAAATTAATGTTAATTTGTAAGTAATTTGAACAAAGATAAATTTTTCATTAGAAATCGGTATTTTCACTATTAATTGAAAATATAATCTTTTCAAAAAATTAAAAAATATTAATTCTAAGATAATTTTGACATGATAATTTTAAAAATTAAATTAAATTATTAAAAAAATTATTCTTAACTAGAAAGATATTGATATATTATTTTCCCACAACAATTATTAAAAAATATTTTTGAAGGAAAATGTGTTTTTGAAACAAATAAAGACTTTACTAAATATTGGACATTTAGTTTTCAAATTATTTAATTTATATAATACTTTTATACATAATTTCCAAATATTAGCTATTCTGATTCACTCTACCAGTTTAATGGACTAGTTAAAATTGAATACTATATTATAATTTATTTAGACTCAAGTTTGCATGTATCACGAGCTATTATATTTATTTGGAGAGATATATATCCAAAAATCTCATTGTATTATATTATACCCCACCCTTAAAATGATTTTTTCCTTGAAATAATGTTACTATGATACAAAAAATGATGATATTTCTATTTCATCTCATCCTCAGGTTTTGAAATAGCTTCTAATAATTTCGGATTCCTTCGAAGAACATTAATGAGGGCGTAATCAAGTTTTGTATCACTTTATCTCTATGACCCTAGATTTATACTATTTTTTCTTCATAGTAAACATAATTCACCAAATTTTACTACTTAAGAGTTCAATATATGTGAAGGATCAATTATATACTTATTTTGGAGAGATTCATGGAACACATCATAAACATGATAGAGGTTTGATGGAAATAATAAGAGATAATTAAGCAGCTATCACTAATCGACCAGGAGTCATAAAGAGACCAATATAACTCAGGATTATCGTTTCTTTATTTCTAAATCTCATTACTTTCTTTCATGGATAAATTCATATGAATATTTTCTCACTAACCTCGAATTCCATATTTCACCAATGATTGTCAGCATAATGATTCTATAGACTCTAGGATGCCTTCTTGTTCTACTGAATATATATAACCATATGAACCATTTAATTAGATATATATGGTCCCAATATTTTACATTCTCTAACATATCCCTGCAAGATTGAGTTATAATCTTATTTAAATATATGTTTTCATAAGAAACCATGTGAATGCTCGAGTGAAAGTTATTATTATAAGAAAACATGACATGTGAAAGCTATTGATAACAACCACATTTTAAATCCATATAACTAGATATCAATGTTAAATATGGGGATTGAGAAGTCCTCTAAAATAGACCATATATCTGAGGATGATAATCACAACTGAAACATTACTCTTTCTCCATATCCTTTTGAAGGGTTCACTAGAACTTTGAGGTACTACCCAAATCTCAATCAGATAAAGTTTAATGTGGAACTCTACAAAACCTTACCAAATTATTTTTGTATATATTAAAAATATTGATGATTGAAAAATATTATATGATAGAAATTGTGTGTGCAGGATTATTAAGGATATTGACTACAACCCAAATAGAATTATAGACCTGAATTTTTTTCTGGAGTCTGCTGAAAGAATATATAGTGAGGTTTTCTCATTTTAATTCTATTATAAGTATTGTTTTTAAATACCCATTATACTTTTGTCTCTCATCCTTAAATTTATTATTTACTAATTACTTGTATACAGACTCTATAATATCTCTATTCTTGTTTTCCCGGTATAAATATTTATTCTGATATTTTTAAATATTTTTAATTCTATGATGAATAATGAATGATGAACTATGAGATACATAAAATGCCTCCTTATTAAAATTTGGAATATATGTGACACATATAAGGTTATTAATTCTAATCATTCCATCTTAATTAACATTAAACTAAAAAATATTTCTTACCTTCTTTTTCAAGTCTACATCATCATTTGTGTCACTTTATTCTTCACCAAGATAGATTGATGAATATTCATTTCAACAACATATTATTTATTCCCCCATTAATGATATCTACATCTATCCTTTTCAAATATATAAATATTGGATCTTTTTATCCACATCATAGGTAAGATAAGCATGATCTTTCCGACTCAAGTCATCAAATAACATGTTCACATTTCTGTGGTGGAAATATATTTAGTAGTAATTATCATTAATCAACTCTAACAAAATTCTTATTACATATTAAAATATTTATAATTGAATATATAAATTTAAATTTTATGATCAATATATATTTCAAACCATTATTTGTAAAGAAAATGACTCTATATTTTCTATGTAAAAATACCACAAATATCACCAAATCATAAGTTGGGTAATATTTCCCATGAATCCTAAATTGTCCTGAAGAATAAGTTATTACAATATCTTTTTTTCATGAGAACATATCCTAGTCCCTTGATTGATTATTAAATAAATATAATATAACTTTTTCCACTACAACATAGAATAATCATCTTTGTACTGACTACCCTTCTCTTCAATTACATGAAATTTTATTCACATCAATTTATCCAAATTAAATTGGATCCCTTCTGAGTTAACATGGTGAGTAGATTAGAAAACCATGAGAAATTATCCACAAAATATTGATAATATTCATCCAGTATAATAAAACTGTAGATCTTGGTCATAGTGGTTAGTCTAGCCCAATATTCCATAACTTGTTATCTCTGTTGGATCTATCAATATACACTATTTTGATTCTATATTAACAAAAAAATGAATCTTTTTGTATTCAAACATCACACTTGGTAAATTTTTCATAAAAATTATCCTTTCTTAGGGTCTTAAATATAATTATTAATTGATCTTAAAGCTCTTCCTTGATCCTAGAATATATAATACCAACAAATATAAAGACTATTATGAAATGATCAAAGTAATTTGTAAAGACTCTATTCATTAAATCCATAAAGATAATGGGGGAATTAGTAAAGAAAAATTGTGTCACCATAAATTCATTGTGTTTATACCTCATATGGAAATATATACTGGGTATGTATTTACTATTGAACATAAAGTGATGGTATCTAGATTGAAGATCAATATTTTAAAAATATAAAATTCCTCATAGTTGATCAAACAAATCATCAATATGTGAAAGATGATAATTATTTTTTATTTTTATTATGTTCGGATCCTAATAATCAATTTAGAGAAACATTGATCCATCTTTCTCTTAATAAAATGAATAGGTTCACACCATGGTGATGCACTTAGTTGAATGAATCCCATATCAGTATTCTCCTAGAGTTTCTTCTTTAATTATGATAACTCAATTTGGTTCCATTTTATATAGATTATTTCATTTAGTTGTAGCACCATGTATGAGTTCTACGTGAAACTCAGCTTCAATATTCTGAGGGAAACTAGGAAACTCTTCCAAAAGGTAATCAAACAAATCATTTAAAATAGTAATATCTTAAATTATTAAGCTTTTATACATCCATATGAGATAAAACCCACATTTTAATAGGAATACATACTTATATAATAGATAAGATTTCAAGTAGAAGTTCATATTTATCACCACACCAACAGACAATCATAGGATGGTTTAGAATTTCAAACATGGAATCCCTCATTCAAAACGTTATATTGGATTTATATAAAGAAATATGATCCATGAATAAAATAACATCAAATACCCCTAAAGTATTAATAAAGAGTTTTTTAGGAAGCACATTCCCACAATACTAAATCAAATAAGAATCATAGACTTTATATGAGATCAGTAGACCCTTATGGGTTTTCACAACTAATTCAACATTTAATCATTGTGGTGGAACAAGTCTACCCTTAAAAAGTCATTAGATTTAAAAAATTAGTTACATCTAGATGCATAGATGAATTATAAGTTCAAGAGTAGAAGGTAAGTGTGCCTTTCACTACTTTTTTATCCCACACCACATTTGCAGTAATTATCACAAGATATTTTCCTTTGTCTTTAGGATTAAGTGGTTCCTATCATTGATCATAATAATTAATATGTAAATTTGATAATTTTTTGGTGTAATGAATAGACTCATTGAATTTTAAATATTATACTATGGGTGTTGCATTATGTGGTGCATTATCTTCATCATTAGATAACTTTTTATTCCCAAAACCGTAGTATTCGATTTCCTAATGCCCTTCCTTTTCATATATAAAACATTTACCAGTACCCTTAAGACAATTTCCCCTTGTTTTCTTCCACTCCTTGAGTATAAATCAAATATAATCCTCTTATATCCATGATTTTTATTTCTAGAATTTTATTTTAATTTTATCATTCTTTTCTTATGAAAAACACATGAAAAATGGAAATGTCTAATATTTATTTCCACCTTGATATCACATCAAATAATTTCTCCATAGTTACCAAATTCCCTTATGTATAACATCCTTTAGATAATTGGATTTAATCCATTGATGAATCCATAAATTATACATTCAAATTGGATGATAGTACCTGAAGTGTACCTTAGTATCCTTGTAAAATTCTCCTTATATGTACTAATGGATCCATAATCCTTATACTATACCTTATGAAATCTTTCTTCATTTAAATACCAAGTGTACATTTAAATTTCTTTCTAAAAAATGATATCTTAAGCTCACCCCACTCCACGGATTCAATTTCATATCATCATAATGTGTTCTTTATAATATTCCACCATTTATATAATTCACTATCCAAATGATAAATCACTATAATAACCATTTTAAGATTTGAACATTGGAGAAGAATAAATATCTTTTATTATTATTGAATTATCACTTAGAAACTATTAGATCAATTAACAAATTAAAGAAGGTGGATGTTACCTCATGATGGACTCAATATATTTTCATTCCCTCATTTTCATGTTTGGAATATAATCTTGATTCATTGATTGAGAATGTAACATAACCATATAAACAAGATTATTTATTCTATATCTTATATCATTCGTATTATTAGTAGGAATATCACAACATTTTCTAACTCATCTTGCATTAACATAGTTCCTTATGGTTATATACATTGACAAAAACCAAAAATATAATGTATGGTTGATAATTATCATAGAGTGAAACCAAAAAATCTTAAAATATCATTTAAAGTATGTCTAAATCATGTCACCTAATTTTTAATATATGTAACCTTTCATTTAACCTTGGCTATTCATGGGCATCATCTTTTCAAATCCTTCATCATAGTTCATAAATATAATTTGAATTAACCCATAAATATCCTCAGTAGTTTCAAACGAGGTTTTCATTAAGGGAACATCATCGTGCTCTAGAATGATGGTCTAGATATATTTACACAACTATTTTCAGAGTTATTACCCCTTGATGTATCTATTCCAAAACCACATCATCTTCTGGTATCCATACGATGATTTATTTCTAAGAAAACCATATAGAGTCTTCCTTAAGAAAACCACAAGATGTTATGTTATTCTTAGACTTATCCTCACAGTTTTCAACAAATTTCCCTAATCCAAATTTCTAATGAATAACTAAACCCTCATATTATTCCAACAATAATGGACTATAATTTTTATACATAGATATTAAATTTTAATCTCTAAACTTTCATTATATAAAATTATGATCCATACTAAAATTATTAGTGACTTTTAAGACTAGAAATACCATATTCTTATTTTAAGAAAGATATTAAACATATCCCACAGTGATATTACTATATATTAATCCTCTTAGACATACCCTACAAAATATTTCCTCATAACCTGATGAAATAAAACATAATAAAGGGTTCCCTTAGATTCTCAATAAGGCTAAATGGGGGATATATCAATGATCACATAAACATAACATGAACATAAGGGTATTAGAACATGATCTATTTGAAAATCCATACCCAGTATATCATATATCATAATATTCAATCATGGAATAAATTTTGGAAATTCATAAGACATGAATAATAATGGTATCAAGGAACATGATCCCTGGGAGAATAACATTGTCATAAGACATAAGTTTTTGGCATAAAAATAATCATAGAAAATCATTTCCTTAGTCAAGGACCACTTTTAATACAATCATTGTGGATTGTTTTCACTCCTCATTCCACGATTTCCTTAGTAAGGGTTCACTCCCAAGACTATAATTATGGATCGATTAGCATGCGGAATAAGGTTCTCTCCCTATTCCAGTCCTTATCATATCATAAGATATCCATCATTACATAATTAATTAGAGGGATGTATAATTCCTGGATCACCCATCAATGAATGAAAATTATACATATGTGTTCCATATGATAAAAAAAATTATCATATTATAACCCATGGAATGTAAAAAACTTTAATCAAATTTTTAAAAATTTCTTCATAGCATAACCCGTAGAAAATGAATGGGTTTCTTAGAAATCTTATCATTATAGTCCTAGAAAATCTATAGAAATAATAAGTAAGGAATATTTGTATAATATCCTAAGTAAATCCCAATTAATGTCAAAATATGTTGTCTTTGATGAAAAATTAATTTAAAAATCACGTGGAATGTATCATTGGGAAAATACACACATCACTTCAAAATTAGTTATTTAAAATAAATGATTTACCAAATATTATGGAGAATATTTTATTTATAAAAAACCTTGTAAACATTTAAAGTATTTTTCAAATCATTCATCAGTCATGATGGCGGAAAATTCAATTAATTCCATGTGTGATAAAATAAATGTTTTGTTCACATTATTTGTAAATAAATAAGAAGTATATCAATTATAAAATGAAAAGATGATTCTTTTTAAATAATTATGTAACAATTAAAACATGGTTAAAATGAACTTAAACCATTATAATAGACTATTTAAAACATTCTTGAAAACATTTTTTTGAAAACCTCGATATGGATGCAAATGGGTCTTTCGATCGAATGGAGATATAATATCTATTTTCCTTAAAAATGTCATTTATGTATATTTTCACATAAAGATAGAAAAATAACATTTAAATATGTTATAAATATACATAACCATATGAGAATAAAATTATTCATATTATTGATTGGTAAATCATGAATCGTATCATTAGAAACTAAATCGTAAACAATCCTTGTAAAGAATGAGATTGTAATATAAAACCATTAACTAAAGTTACATTTACATTGAAAGTGTTATAAAATAATATATAATATATTAAAATTTATAATAATTATATATAGTAATCATTTTCAAACATATAATATCATATATGATCCTGACATTTTAACAACAATTTATTAATAATTATTTATCAAAATTATCACTTCCTAGATTTAACTGTTTTGTTTATCATAAGAGTTTCTGTTCAGAAGTTCTAGTCCCTAGAAATTGATTATGGTTCCATAAAAATAAGAATGTTAATAATGACATTAGTTTCATATATATTTAATAAATTTACCCATATTTTGATCTATGTAAAGAATAAGTGAAAAAAGAATTGCATTACTTCATGGAGGCGGTAGTCCACATTTATGTATGAGAGACGTTATCATTTTCCAATAGATGGAAAGAAAGAAGATAATAGTTTCTATATAAGATAAATTAAAATTAAGCCTATTTAAAATAAAGAATTTATTATTTTATAAGGGATTCCATATGTTTATATGACGTATAAGATGAAGTAAAATTGACAATTCTAAATTTAGGGTTATATCTCATAGTTGTGAATCTCCTTTTAACGTACACCTTATGCCTTCAAAGGATGGTGTTTTGAGAAAATAAAAAGATATATGTTGTATTTGGGGATGTTAATATGTTATAATGGTAGATATATGATTATCTATAAGGATCATAATGTGTGAGGAGGAAATGATAGGAGGTGACCATTTATAAGTGAGGGGAAGAGAACCCTTAGAATTACATAAAGTATTAAATTAATATAAATTAATTTTCAAATGAAAATATATCCAAATATATATGATTATATGATAAGATTTTTATAAGTCTAAATAATATAATAAAATAATTGGATAGTATTTGTTAATATTATCAAACGTTTTTTTTAGATGGAAAAATAACATTAATGAAGAAGATCAGCATACGTACATATGCAAAGCCATGAGGGGAAACTATCCAGCCAGAGCTAGTTATCATCGAAGGGGCCTGAGGCCGCCAGTTGATCGGACACATTGTTTCGTTCCCTTTTGTTAAAGGAGAATGTGCTGCAAGAGAAGACTTGAAGAAGTGTGAGAATTCTCCTGATGGTGAAGCCAAATGACTGGAGTCCACTATCGTTGTTGTCAATAACATCAATTACGGTGAGGCAGTCAGACTCAATGATGATATCAACCCATCCATGTTCCACAGCGAGCCTCATACCTGCAAGGATGGGATAGGCCTCATATATTACAGGTTCCCATAAGGCATGGTCTGATTCATATTTTTCAGCAATGATTTCCCCCATATGATTATGGGCCAGGAGATCAAAGGGAAACAAGTCCATACCTGGGGAGAGACGCGTCCAAGTTAAGCATAAGAATCCCTTCTGTTGGGGGATTCCAATGAGGGGGACATGAGGGGGAAACACCTGGCATATAGTGTCCATTGTGGTCCGTTTATCACTCAATCCATGAGATGGAACGTTCAATCCAGAATTCAGGAGGTTTATGATCGTCGTGAAAAACATCATCATTACGCTGAACCCAAATGATCCAGGCCAGGGTGAAAAGTGAACCTATATCATTCAATGAGAGAGAGGAGAACGAACACATTAAAATATCAGGGAGGTCAGAGGTAATGTCCAGTGATGCATCTGAAGTCGGGCCCCATTTATTCCAAGTTTCCTTAGCCCCCGGGCAGTGAATAATTGCGTGCAAAGGAGTTTCTGGAATAATCAGGCAGAAAGGGAAGGACTCCGCACTGGACATATGTCGGAAAACGGGCAGACTTCTGGTAAATAGGGTGCCAATGCAATCCATCCACCAGAATTGGTGTATTTTTGGGTGACATTGAGCTTCCAATGTGATTTCCATGGTCCATCATCCCGGTCGACAGAGTGAATTCCAATAGCAAGTCTGTCACCGGATCTCATCATGTAGTCGGCCAAAATGTCACTGGTCCAGAAAACATGGTCGGGGCCCGCATCTGGGACCCAGGTGATGCCTAGGAAAATTTTTTGGTCTCATTACTTAAACCATTCATGGATCTTTTCCATTCAGGGATCTTTTTTTAATCCATTCTTGGTTTTAACCCCTTCTTGTAAACCCTTTTGATATTTACGGTGATATCAATATTTTTTACTCATTATGGTCAATGAATGTTTTTATAAAAGTTAAATTGATACATAAATGAACCATGGTTGATTTTTTAAACCGTATCTAATTAAATAAGAAGAATGTATTTTTTTATGAATTTTAATTCAGTTAATTATATACTGTTAATTATAAAAGATCAATAATTTCATTTTCCAAAATACATGAATTTTTTAAATAATTTATCTGTCTAACTCATGTAAAATTATTCCCAAATAATATTTATTATAATTTAAGGAGTATATGTACATATAATAATCATTTAATAAAATATATATAGATTTATATACCATTTTTGACTTTATATTGTGTTTTAATGCCTTGGTTAAAAAGATTTAATCTTAACCATGATAATGAACTTTCAATATTAAAGGGTTATTATTTTAATTATAAGAACAAAATAGTCTCTTAAATGGTTAATTAATGAAATTTTAGACCTTTAATCATCCAAATTTTCTTCTTTCAATATTTTTATAATTTTTAAATTATTTAATAAAAAATTATTTAACATAAAAATGTCATTATTGTCATTTGTGACACTGTTTATTTAATTTGACTTTAAATTCATCAAGATAGTAATATAATTATAATAAAAACCATAAATATATCCATAAAATTTTATACTTATCTTTGAAAAAAATGATGAACTATAACACACCCAAATAAAATTACTTTTATATTTTTTTAAATAATTTACTACGTTTTTCTACTTCTTGTACAAACACTATAACAACATTATGTAATCATTTATGGTAATTATTTTATCACTAAAAATTAAAAATAAATCATATTGATAAAAAAATTAACTAATATTTCAAATATTAATTAATAAATGAACATACTTTTTTTATCTCCTTTAAAAATAATTATAGTTATTAAAAGAAAGAAAATGACATTTTTTATTTTATCTTTCATTTAAATATTATAAAGAAAAAAAACATAGTTAAATGGAAAAAAATGTAATGTTTTATAATTTTGGATGATTATGGATGAAAAATAATCTTACAATGAAATAAATTAAACTTTTTTTATAAATTTTAATCCTTTTCAGATTACTTTTAACCCTAGTTTACCAATTTATCCTTTATTGAAGTAACCCAAATTTATTGTCATTAATATTCATGTTCTTGAAAATAAAAGGGAAATATTTACTAAATTTTGACCAAAATATTACTAATATAGAATAATTTTTTATATATTCAATTTCTATAAGATTAATAAATAAATTTTAAAATTAACAGAAAAACATAATGAAATATATTTTTCCAGAAAAAAAAAATTCTTAAGTATAAAATATTGTATACCAAATTGAAACATAAAATTAATTATAATGAACTTAATTGGATTTTTAATAAAATAACTTAACTAATTTTTTTTAAATCTATATTAAAATAAAAATAAACTTTGTACATTTTTTAAATGAAAATAAACATTACAATAAAATTAAATATTTTTCATTGCTCATTGAAGAATTAATCTTTTTAGAAAACTCTTTCTATGATAATTGTAACCTGATGATTTCAAAATTTTAGCTGATTTTTTCAAGTTAATTTTATAAAAGTAGTTAAATTTAATTACATTATCTACTCACAAAAAAGAAAAAAAACTATTTTTGAGGAAAAATGTATCTTTGAAGTATATAAATACATTACTAAAAATTAAATATTTATTTATCAATACATTTTATTTACAAAAAATATTTATACATAATTTTCAAAATTTATTTATTGATATTCACTCTACAAATTTAAAAACATGATTATAATGATGTATTATAATACAATTCATTTAGACTCAAGTTTTCATGTATCCAAATCTATTAAATTTATTTGAAGAGAAATATATGATTAAATATTGGGTTGTTACATTTAATATCATAGTTCTGCATGCCACTCAAAGGTGCTTTGTACCTGGTTGAACACATGGCCTCCAGCATATCTCCCCAAATTCCAGAGGCTGTCGACTAGTAGCAAGGGCCTAGGTGTGTCCGTGGGGAGACTATTCCCTCATTAATAGGGTGTAACACAAATAAAATACAATAATAGTTTCATAGAGTAAGTAATAAACCATAAAATGGAAATAAAGAGAGAAAGACTGGTGGCATAAATATATCCCGAAGTAATATAATATAACAGATAATGATACATGTCACATGATTCTAATAAAATTTCCAAAACAGGTACACAACAGTCATATACAAGGCATCACATGCATAGAGAACCCATCAATATGAATAAACTCCATTTAACTCACATGGGATTAGCAATTCAATGACAATTCAAATAATCTTATGGTCATTTTTAATATAACCATCCTAACAATCCTAAAAATCTATATCAGGCCTTAGTTTTTACATAACTCACATGGTAAAATCTATGATTAAGGAAATTCAGTCCAATTGCATGAACTCATGGAATGGCCTCCACATTACTCACACGATCATGGTATAAACAACGTAGGAATTATTAGACAAGCAATGACATACTTGGGTCCAGGTGTAGGTCATCCATCCCAAACCCTTATTTCATTGTGATTCAATTCAAATCAGAAATAAATTAATCATTTTTATTTATATACCAATTAACAGATTACATTCTAATATCAAGGGGAAAAGGCTTGCCTCATAGGAATCCAAATCCAATAGCCATAAAGGTCAATTTTAAGAAAATAGTCCATGGGTTGGTTATCATTGAAGTTATATAATATATAATATGCATTATAAATCCTACTCAATTACACTAAACATGACTAGAAATAATAAGGTTCGGTTTTATTTTAGGAGAAACATGAAAATTGGATGTGTGTCATGATGACATATATAAAAAACTCAAATTTAAGGGAATGGCATGAAACCACCTATGTCAGGTACATACTAGATAGCATGTCAAATATCAAGTTATAATGTGCAATAAGTTATGAGAAATATAAATAATTGAGAAGAGTAAGAAATTAGGGAATATGATCCTAAAACCAAATAGCGCAGCACATAGACCGAAGAATTGAGAATAAAAATAAATTAATTAAGGCCTTATCGTTACAGATCCAAGGAGATGAACTATTCTTGAATTATAGTTCGGATGGATAATTGATCTCAAATCCTACTTTAGGCTCAATGGTGATCATTTCCTAGGTTTTACACTTGTTATGCATTGAAAGAAACATCAATTAGGATTTAAATAAGATTTCTAATTTAATTAATATTTTATAAAAAATCCAACATAGTTTGGGTCACAAGGTTTAGGCACACACTTTGGTAGGTCATGATCCAATCATGAATGGATTTATATAGTATAAGGGGAACCCACGTGATTTACCCACATAGTTTAAAAACCATGTAGAAATCATGTGTGTAGAAACATTCAAAATCTACAAAACCACAGACCTGGATGCAAAGCCTTGAAACCCTGCCCATATGGTTTTCAATAACCACGTAACCTCCTCTTTTCACCCAAAAGTTGGGTTCCAGGCTCTTAACCATCATTGTACACCCCTGATCCCTCAATAAAATAAAAAATAGCCTTCATATTTGGCCATATTCAAGGAATTAAACTGATAATGAATGGAAAACAAGATATCTGTATCTTAAAGAAGAGTCTGGTTCTTACATACATCCCCTGTAAATAAATTCATCCCTGAATTTCCCTTCCAAGGGTGGTAAAGGATGATCTAAGAACAAATCCATCCACAATGATCATAAATTGGACTCACTATCCTAGGTTTTGTCTTACACTCAACTGTGCTTCCATAGAACCCGTTCTAGAATAACAAACCAACCTTATATAACCTTCATGCTATGATCCACAATATGTATAGGATGCTTCAAAAAGGAAACATATACAAGAAACTCAACCTCCTAGGGCCAAAAGGCATGAGGCATGTCAAAATAGTCAATTCACAGTTGAGAAACTTGGATGACATCATGCATATTCTGGTAACTTTGAGGCAACTGCACCTGATATCCTACTATCCTGACTCTCTCCAAAATATATAACATCTAGATATATCTTGGAGAAAGCTTATCCTTTCTTTAAATCTTCTTGTTTCCTAACCTCGATGAAACAATTAGGAATACTTGTTTCCCAATATTAAACATTAGTGGTCGTTTGCAGCGATCAGGGTAATATTTCAAATGAGAGTATAAAGTAGCCATATGCTTCTGAATTAGCCGCACCTTCTCTGTGGTCTCCTGGACCAGACGAGATCCTAGCATAGTTGTCTCTCCTACCTCCAACCAACATAGGGGTGATTGGAAAGGCATGTCATAGAAACCCTCATATTGAGATTTTTGAATAGTAGCCGAAAATCTATTATTGTAGGAGAATTAAACTAGGTGAAATGCCTCTCCCAAGAACCCCCAAAGTCTAGGACCCTAGCTCGTAGCTTGTCCTAAATAAAATTAATTATTCTCTCTAATTAGATTTATGTCGAAGAGTGGTATGTCCTTCATAGAATCACCAACATACGCAGCACCCTCTATATATCTTTGCAGAACTGATAAGTAAACTGTGAATCCCTATCTGAAACAAAAGAATAATGTACCCTATGATGTTGTAAAATATCATAGATATAAAACCTCCCAATATCATCAACTTAAAATCTCTCCTTGGTTGGAATGAAGTGGGATACCTTCATGTGTCTATCAATAATAACCCATATAATATCATTACGTTCAGTTGACCCTAAAAACATATCATGAAATCCATTGCAACATCATTCCACTTCCACTCCGGAAAGGGTATCCACTATATAAGTCTTTCATGCCACTGGTGTTCCACCATAACCTATTGAAAGGTGGAACTCCTCATGAAAAAAACAATCTACATATCCTTTCATACCTTGACAAAAATACTGGCGAGGCCATTTATCTAGAAAAATGATCACTTCATAGTCTCTTTAAACATATAGACAATGGTTCTCCCCAATAAGGATTTTATCACAATAGGGGACAATTTCTAACCATGGTATCTCCACTATTGGAATTTCTATACAAATCATGCCTCTAATCATTCTAATGATGATTCTCGCATGATTTTAAAAACAATTAATTTGTTTATTACCCACCAACTCCTTTAGAAAAGTTGAGTCGAATTTCCATTAAAGTCCTTAGTTGACAAAAAATACAAACACCACCACTCGACGATGTGCCCAAAAATGGTATTTCAGATAATGTATACATTAAATAAGAAGGATAATAGTTAAACCACCAATGTCTGACAAGTCTTGAACATGATCAGGTTAGAAGGCCAGTACATCACAAATTTAACCACAATGTGTTCCTCTATGGAATTTTTTGTTTTTCCCAACCATGTCCACTGAAGCACATAACTGGCTTCTAGTTATGTTCATTATTCAACCATCATCAGACCATTTCAATTGTCATACCTCAGTATGAACAAATTTGTAACCCAAATCCAGCCCTCTAAAATAATCACCCCTTTTAAACATCACTTTGGATCATGAAAAATAGATGGGTCTCCTAAACTTCATTAAAAATGAGTCTAAGGAACTATCCCTCGGTATTCCATACCCCATGTTATAAGTGATATTTTAGTGCAATCCAAAATGACCATGTAAGAACACTAAATTATAAAAGAGTGATATTCTCCTAGCTGTTATGTCAGAAGAAACTAATAGTGTCGAAGAGTATGTATAAGGTGTTCCTACTCAAGAATCCACATATCACTCAGGACTGACCAAGCCTCAAAATAAATCAAACATATAGTGAAAATATCTTAAAGGGATCACTTACTAGTCAATCATCTTTTAAGCTTTAGTGCGGCATAAGACTGACACTCCCTTAGATCCTCAAGGATGACGTCAAGATAGAGGGCATGCTCATATCTTTAAAATGAATAAACTAAAAATATTTCAAGCCTTTCAAGAAGATCAGTTGAACCACTAGTAGTTGGCTTCCCTTGAAATATTCTCATCTTCACTTGTTGAAGCACTATTACAAACCAAGCACAAGCCTTCACTACCTAAGGCATCTCATGATTGCTCAATCTAAACTACAAAGTCCATTCAAGGACAGTGGTGCTTCTTGAAGGTTACAAATAAGACAACCATTTAAAAGTTTGTTATCGATAATGAACTAACACAATTCCATATTATAATCCTCAAGGTCATTCATGAAAAACATTCAATTTCTCAGTGTTAATCATAGGATTTTCTCCATTTACTTGGAAGGTCACGTATTTACCAAATCCAATGCGATGTTCCCACCTCAAGAGTGTCCTAGTCATCATGTTAAGAGATAGACCATCCACTCATAGAAAATATAGATCAAATTCACACTAACCACACATTTGATACTCCTTCTAGCCACACATACAAACTAAAAACCATTCTTCATGAAATCCAAAACCAAACTGACCAGTGTTTCACAACACCCGTGTATTTGGAAAGTCATCCCGACCATTGGCACAAACTTTTTTCCTTTATCTTCCAAGTAAATCTTCTATATAGATGATCCTAGAACATAACCAAGAGAATAAGGCTCTACAATTTTACCAAACCCATTGAGTTTGTTATATCATTTAACAAATCTATGTGTACCACGTATATGAACGCATGCTACAACAAGGTTCTAAAAGTAGGACCACACCTTGATACTATCCATAGGCTATCTTCCATGTGTATATTAGTATCAGCAGGTTCATATAATAGATTTAACCTAGATTAACACTACCCCATATGAACATTAACTTGGATGATGATATACCATGTTTCCCATTACTGAAGAAGTGGAAAGGATCACAAGACCAATGAAATTCCTTACCATGCCCTCAACATGTCAAACCTTTTAAAACTGAGCATTATTCGACACTCAAACCTGTAGCAAGGTTCAGGGATACCATGAACATCAATCCAAACAAGGGATTCATTTAAAAACTAAGAGTGGGACAAAAAAATCTCGAATGATACCAAATGTCATAAACTGAAAACAAATAGCAAGAAATTTTATCATTAATGGTATTACCTTCCATGGCTATCCCCATATGAAGAACAAGAATCAAACCAACCACTATGTCACACCAAATAGAAGTCGCTAGACTCAAAATCATATTATTAAATTCTTTTCTAATAATGATAAGGCCTATGGAAAATGATCGCGTTTTATTTATAAGGAAACTAAAAAATACATTTTAGCGAGGGACACCACATATAGGTTCCATTTTTATGGTCATTGCGCCTTTTCACAATTAACCTTTAATCATTTAAAATATTCCAAAAGAAACTCAACAACCAATTTTAAACACAATAACTTGGTTCTTGATTTAACTAAACATCCAAGGAATACCTAGAGATTCATATAAAAATTATTTTTTAACACTAATCATTTATTTTCATGCCTTTATAATTGTCCAATTTATCATATTAATTCCTTTTAAAAAATAAGGATACCTATGAGGGGCATGTTAATCAAACCTCGGATAATCATAAATGACAAACTATATCTACTTCTTTATTTCTCAAGGTCATAAACTCCCATAATGGGTTTTATCAAAAGAAACAAGCCCCCACTGACCTACTTAGGCCAGTTGTGTAACTTTGAAACCAATCACAAACCATAGTTTGAGATCATTGTCAAGGATCACCACTCAAGATCATATGATAGATTTAAACCCTCCTAAAACAAAGTCACACCACTGATATGGATCCTAAGAAAGGACAAAGAAGGGAATAGTCACAAACACCACAAGAAACAATACCTCCTTCCCACTCAAAAGACGGGTCTCAGTCAAGTATCTATGTATCATTACAAATTTACATTCTAATTCAATTTCATTTTACATTTAAATCACTATTAATTTGGAGATTAAATAATGTAATTCTTAATTCTAATTCATGGGGCACATACTCCTAAGGGACCAAAGATTGGGGTCAACCTACGTCTCATAATAACACATATTCAATTTAAAGGATAAACCATGAGCCTTCATATTATAATATAAGAGGGACCATACCCTTCACGGACCAATCCATGGTGGTCATCAATTTCTCACCATAATATATCTCAATATACCTATAATAATATTAGGAATATATATCACAACACCTAACACAACAACATGCAATCAATGATTCATCCAGAATGTCATTGCTTAATGAATGGAATGTGAAATCTAGAAGGATCCTATTCGGTGGATTATATAGAATAACCTCATATAATTGGTTTGAAACATAATATAACCAAAATTAATATCAACAATAACAATGTAAATCTTGTGTTTCAACCAAGAGTGGAATCCAATGAACTATAATATTCAAAATCCAGAAAATAATAGTTCATGTTAAGGAAATTTGGATTTTTCCTCTTTATGGGTTTTCTACGCCCACATAATGCTCATTTTAAAAATCATATTCCGTCATATCCCTTCCAATTATTACCAAAAAGTAAAGAAATACATAATGGAATAACTCTGATACCACTTTCTAACATCCCAGTTCTGGATTACACATAGAGGTGCTTCGTACCTAGTTGTCCACATGGCCTTAAGAGCATCTCCCCAAATTCAAAAGGCCACTGAATAGCTGTGTGGTCTTAAGTTAATCCATGTGGAGACTATTCCCTCATTAGTAAAGTGAAACACATCATAAATAAAGTAACAGTTCAATAGAGGAAGTTGTAACCCATACAACAAAAATAAATAGTAAAAGATTTATTTTATAAACAAATGTATAAGTTATATCATATATAAGATGAAGATACAAGTCACATGTTTCTAATATAAAACCAAAATATGTTAAAAAAATTCATATAAAAGGCATCACATGTATAAAAAATCCACCACAAGGCAAAAAACATCTTTAGATCACATGTGATTTCCAATTCAAAGGCCATTCAAGTACTCCCAAGGACATTTTTAATGTAACAAACCTTACAATCCTATCAAGCTATCTTGTATCATCCCCATTTTGAATAATATAACCCTAATATATGATTGTTTATGCAACTAATGTGGTGGGGTAATGTTTGAGAGAATTTAGAAGGTTGTTGGGAAGGTCTTACAGATTTTCTAAGGTTAAACAGTTTGAGAACAATTTGTGAAAATAGTATAACACTTTTAGGTAACCATGAAATTTTAGGAAAAGGTATGGGTGATGGAGCACTGTAAAGGTGTATGGTTTTAAAATTGTATAGCCTCCATAGAAACTGTTCACCATGGGACATATATCATCTTCACGGTTGGCGCATATTTTTTCTAACCACATAGAACTATTTTGTGAGGCCCCCCTTAGATAGTAGCAGTCACATGATTTGTCTTACAATGTGGGCTAACCATGCATGGAATTAATAATGGGGTTTTTAAAAAATGTCTTAGTTGGAATTTTCCCTAAAATACTCATTGCTTCTCCCACTCAAACCCCACTCAAGATTTCTTATTCCACTAGGTTAGGGAGGCCCTCCCACAAATTTTGGAAGAAATTTGAAAGGATTTCAAGGTTATTTTAAGGTGATTCTTCCATGAGAAGCCTCTTATATTTGTTTTTTCATTGTTTACTCTAGGTATACATCCCCTCTTTTCTTACAGTTTCCAAGACCTACTCCCATTTCATGTAGATATAGGGTTGTGGTTTCCAATAATATTTTTATTTGGACTTAATGGTGTTAGGTGAAGGGATATATGATGGTTTGGTAGATTTTCCATTTATATTTGGTGTGTGGTTGTTGGTTGGTAAATTTCCACAAAACCCTAAAGGTAGGTGGAATCACTCTCAATTTTATATTTCTAGAACTTGATGGAATTGGTATTATATTAATTTGTTTCTTGAAATTTCTTGTGAAATTGATGTGTAAAGCATTTATGGAAACCCTTTGGTGTTGATTTTCAGGTTGTTGGTTGGTTTATGATATTTTTGTGCAATATACATTATGTTTTTTTTAAATGATGATTTGAAATTTTTTTCTTGTTTTTATTCATGGATTAATTTTTTGTCAATGGTTTTCAATAAAAAAATCTGTTTTATTGGAATGTGTTTTGGTATGAAGGGTTGATTTGGTATGACAGTCATAGTTTGACATGATTTTTGTAAATTTTTTTGGCATAGTTGTGTGGATTAAATGTATAAATGTTTGTTGGGTGGAATGAATAGTGTGAATGAAGTACCACTAAAAAGGATTAACATGTGGCATAAAGTACGCCACTAAAAAGGGGATGTCTTGGAAGTGAAGTTCCACCATTAATGGTATCACCGAGATCTTATGGTAAATTATGTATATGGTTGAAATATATATACAACAAAACAATTTAAAGTGGGTTATTCCATCTTGAAATGGGTAAATGGTCAATTACTTGTTTGATTACTTTCCTTGTTTATGTGGATTTTGGTAAAGTGTTTTGTTGATGATGTCTTTGTTTTATTGGAAATTTCTAAACTATTTATTGATTTTACATAATTGTGATAACTTGTTCTATCCTAGTAGTGTGAGTAGGGAAGTAGTTTGGGGAAATCTTGATGATTATTATTACTCACCCCCTATATTAAAACTTGACTAATTTTGAGGATGTATTGTTCTGATACATAGATAAAAAAAGAATCAATTTTTTATATTTTTACATTTTGATGCTTAGGAGGTTACGGAGTAGAAGCATAGATATTCTCTTGGGGTTGTAGTGTCTTAACTTGGTGTCTTGATTTGTATTGTTTTATTCTTCCACTTAGTACTATGATGCGGTATCTTAATGTTTTATTTTATTGATTTTGGAATGTATTTTATGTGTAGATAATTATTTTCATGAATCATGTAGTTATTTGTTTAATGGTATGTTGGTTAATTGTTTAATTTTTATGTTAAGATCATCCCCCACTTTTCATGAAGCCCACATTATATATTTATAGCCTTTGAAACTATAGGAATATTGCTTATGGAAAAGTAGAACTTCAGCCTCAACTCAATCCAATGATGGGGGGATGGATATTACAAGAGGTATTGGTTGTTTGGTCCTTTGGCATATGTTTTTATTTTTGGGGTTGGAATTCATAATCAGTTAATTCATTGTGTTGTTACAGTAGAAAGAAATTGGGTTTTCAGAACTTCAAATGTATAGAATAAAAATATGTAGATAACATTTTTATTCTAAACATAAAGTCACTAGGGAGTTGGGTACATATGTTTTTTGAGACACTTCTAGGACCATGATCTCATTATCGTGGGATAATATAATGGGAAGAACATGGAATGAATTATAGAAATTACATCCCTATAGGATTCAATACCTCATTTTGAGTAATGATTTATGTTGTGGTACAAATTTGTTAATTTCTAAAAAAACTATAATCTGTTTTCAAAAATGTGCTTTTTAAAAGAGAACAGTCGTGGTATTTCAAAAACAGGTTGATTTTTGAGGATATGGTGGATTAATCAATGATTATTTAACATGAGAAATGTTTAAATTTATAAATAATTTTTATAAAAGTTTTAATGTGATAGATTTAAAATTATAAGCCTTTATTTTATAGAGATATTAACCTCTGTTGGTTCTTTTGTTGTTAGAAATGGTATAATGTAGGCA
Source organism: Viscum album (assembly GCA_963277665.1). NCBI lineage: Eukaryota > Viridiplantae > Streptophyta > Magnoliopsida > Santalales > Viscaceae > Viscum > Viscum album. Next base: position 336,482,565 of record OY728139.1, on the reverse strand, counting down.
TTGTAGAGACCAACCAGAGGATCTTGTAGAAAATGTGGTTGCACAAGAACCATAGTTGAACCAACAACTAGTTCAATTAATAGTGAAAGATTTTAAAATTGTAGATAAAGGGAACCAAAAAGATGAACTAGAGCATGTGGATCATTCAATTCTATTTAAAAAATAGAATCCATCCACTTCTCAGGGTGATTCGGAACCTAAAAAGTCATAGGTTTGGATCAATAGGATAAATCGAATATTTTATTAACTATGAACACCATCATTGTTAAAATAAATATTATCAACATATATGATGGAATATCATTCATGTTTGTTGTGGGAGTTATTGGTTTATGATAAAGGGGACCAAGGTATAATATGGGAGGATTTGAAGGAATTGTTCAATAAAATATTCTACCCACACATGTTCAAAAATCAATGAACAACAAATTTATTTAGATTGAAATAAGAGAATATTTCATGGTAAAAATATTTGGTCGTGTTTATTAATGTGTTCTATTTTTCACCTGATGGTGGGACTAGTGCACCATTAATGGTATACATTTTTATGCAGGATTGAGGCAAGAAATCCGTTTGAAGATTATAGTGCTCTAGATAACATATTATACGGAAATTTTAAATAGAGATATGGTGTCTGAAATTGAAATAATGGGACTGATGTGAGGATGATTTATGTTGATACCCATAGGTAATATTGGTAACTCTAATGTAGTATGTAAGAAGAATAGGGACACCTTTTTTCAATGTGGGGGGTATGGCTCCAATTCAGTCAGTGGGATTAGTGAATCATCCTCTAGAGCCCAATAATAATCTAGGATGTTTACCATGTGGATATCTAATCCACATAATGTGAGAATGTATTAATCAACCTCAAGCATTCCATAACTATAATCAAATAGGGAATATTCTTCATTACTATCATAGTGCTTTGAGGTCAAGGGTTCGATATACTTATCATGGGTCCCAGTTTTCTTATGCTTCCAAGGGATGAGGGCTGCAACATACCCCTAATCAGTAGATATGATTTAGTTATGGGGATTCAAGTAATACCATGAATCCTTATTAGGGGTTGTTTCAGTCAGGTTATAAAGAGAAACTTTTGGCCAATAAGTCGGTTTTTTAAGCTATGTATATTTTGATTGATGATCAACCCAGAACATACACAATGATAGGTAAGCTTTTTTTAAATTCTACCTTAGTGAATTAGTTTTTTGATATTGTTGCATCTAATTATTTTATTGATTTGTGTATTGTTTCAGGTTTTGGGTTAAATGTGTAAATGATGCCTTTGGTTTTGAAACATCAAACTCCTCTAGGTTAAAGAAATTGTTAAGACTTTCTGTGTAGAGCTAATCATATAGCTATTGAGGAGGTGGAGTTTAAATGGGGCTTTTTAGTGCTTGATATGGATGTTTATGTTCTAATCATGGGTATGTATTGGATGGTTATCTTTAATTACCATATCGAATGTTATGCACAAACAGTTAGTTTCATGAGTGAGTATGGCCTCAAGCTTATCATTGGAGGGGATATGAAGGAAAAGGTATGTGAGACGGTCTTGTTGGAACTAGATTTTGGGATGATATTATATCATTTGGATGCTTTTTCATTAGCATAGATGGAATAGATTAGGAGGAGTAGTTTTTTAGCATTTGTTTATCAGTTTCTGGATGTATTTCATGACGAATTTTTAGGTTTTCGATCCATATTGGATGTGGAGTTTACTATTCATCTCCGTCCAGGGACCAGTAGTATCTCACTTCTGACATACCATATGTAACTAATAGAATTGAGTGAATTGAAGTTTTAATTTGAAGATTTAGAAAATAGAGGGTTCATCTGGCCTAGCACATCTCCACGGATACTACCAGTCTTGTTCATTAAAAATGTAAATTGAACTCATTATCTATTTTTTGATTATAATGATCATAAATTATTTGGGATAAAGAATCAATTTTAAATCACCAACATTGATGACCTTTTCAATCAATTTAGGGGATCATAGTGGTTTTCCAAAATTGATTTACGATCAAGATATCATCAATTATGGTTGTGGAAGGAGGATATTCTGAAAACAGCCTTAAAGAGTAGATATGTCCATTATGAAGATATGGTAATTCCATTTGTTATTAAAAATTAACCATTTATCTTCATGTCATTGATTAATCATATATTTCATAGATATCTCTATTCCATCATGGTGGTGTTTTTCAATGATATATTAGTGTATTCTAGGACAGGCACGGAGTGTGAGAAACACATGGAAAATGGTTTTGGGAATCTTGAGACACCACCAGTTGTATACCAAATTATCATTGTTTTATTTATGGATATAATAGGTATTTTTCCTAGGCCATTTCATTTCTCATAAATGTGTTTTAGTGGATCTATATAATGTAATGGCTTTTATTTCTTGAAAACTGCTAAATAATGTTTTTGAGATACAAATTTTCTTATATATTGATGGATACTAATAATGATTCCTTCTTTAAATCCCAAAATTGGATTCATAGAGAAAAGATTTTACTTTGAAGAATGTTCTATTTCAATGGAATAAGTAATTTTAGAATTCTTTTTAAGACCTCAAGGTTCAATTTACATCCACACCTTTCGGGGATTTTTCAAATCTAGGGAAGGGTTATGTGGTGTATTGTGATGCATCTGGATTAGATTTGTAGTGTTTTCTCATGCAAGGGAGTCATGTTGTTTCATATGGATCATGTAATTTTATGTTGCATGAAAACAACTACCAATGCATGATTTATAGTTAGCGGCTAAGGTGCATGCTTTGAAAACATGGGACCACTATCTCTTCAGTGATAAATTCACTGTGTTTACAGCTCAAAAGAGCTTGAGGGATATTTTATTAGAGAGTGATTTTTATATAAGGAAAATAATTTGGATTAAGTATATATAAATGTTTTTATTTGAATTGATGTACATACAAGGAAAAGTCAATTCAATGGTGGAAGAATTAACCAAAAAGTCATATGCTTGGGTAGAAAAATAATCTTCAGATCACTGGTAGTTTAAATTGATCATAGTCGAAAACTGGTTAAATTTTGATGACCAAGGTAATGCAGTGGTTTTTTTCATTTTCATTGGTTCTTGACTCGGTTGGTTTGGTTAAAAAGGTGAATATGTCTGATTCCGAGTGTGTGTCTATAAGGTCAAAACTCAATGGTTGGGAGACCATTGACGAATAGAAACTACATAGAAATCCAGTGTTGTGCATTTGGAATCAGATGGTTATATCAGTGGATTTTCTAGAATAACTTCATTGTTCATAACATTATTTGGGATAGGTTATTCAGCCTAGTATCGGGAAAATGTATAAGGTGTTGAAAGTGTAGTTTTTCTGGGATGGTATAAAAAATAATGGGGATGAGTTCTTATCAAGATGTTTGAAGTGTTTCTAAGTAAAGGAAGAGCCTCAGTAAGTAGTATGTATGTTGAAATATTTAAAAATATCTATAATTAAATAGTATCAGATAGATATAAATTTTTTTTAGGTCTCCCAAGAATGGTTTTGAAGCATGATTCCATATGGTTGATAGCGGATCGACTCCCAAATTCAGCATATTTTAACTCTATATTTGAATCTCATACGGTAGAAGATCTGTCCAGAATCAATACATGTGAGGTGGTAAAGAGGATTGGTGTCCCAGTTTTGATTTTATGAGATATAGATCCATGTTTCACATCTTGTTTCTAGAAATACTTGCAATAAAACATTGGGTATTAGTTGACTATGAACATGTATTATCATCTTTAGATGAATTTTCAACCAGAGAGGATGACACAAATATTGGATGATATGTTAAGGGTAGTGTAATGTATTTTGGTCGCTTATGGGAGGACCACTTACTGTTGGTGGAGTTATAGTATAATAACAGTTATTAGGCCTAAATATATATGGCCCTATTTTTTTTGATTTTATATACATCTGTGTCATTTTCTACACTATTGGGCGTAAATAGGTGAAACATTGATGGTTGGGTCGAGACTTGTCAAAGAGACAACAAATAAGATTAGGTTGATCTAGAAAATAATGGAGATGGTTTACAGTCCTCGGAAATCATATACAGATAACCATTGATGACCATTTTCATTCAAGGTGGGTAATCATGTATTCTTGAGAATATATAATAGGCTTGGACATCCTAATTTTGGAATGTATAAAAATTTATCTCCCAAGTATATTCATACTTTTGAGATACTTTTTCAGATTAGATAGGTGGCATATCGGTTGTCCATTCCACCATCATTCAGTGTGAAAAATAATGTATTTCATGTATCTCAATTGATGAATTATCAGTTGGATTCTAGAGACATTATTCTATGGGGTAATTTTGAGTTATAGTTTGATGCCTCATTGGTTGAGATGCTAGACATGATTGTGGATGCACAAAAGAAAGTATTATATGGGAAAATAATCAGGCTAGTGTGAGTCTTATGAAAACAAGGTCAACTACAAGAGGATGCTTGGGAATGGGATAAAGGACTCACTAATAGATTTTCAGAGCACTTTCTCGAAGGATATGTTTTTCTACCTTCTGATGACGAAATGGCCATTGTTGGGGAGAATGTAGCACCCCCTAGTTTGAGTAATGTAACCTTTATTTATTCCTTTTTATGTGTATAATGTTGTGGTTAAATGTTTTTTGAGTGTTTGGAATGATTTTCGGATGTTCTAGGGGGTTTTCTAAGGAAAAATAGTTAGAGTATCGTTAGTGAAAATCATAAAACAGTTATAGGTAACACTACAAGTTGAGGTAAAGGAAAGGGTGATGGTTCACAGTTAAGGCACATAATTTCCAAAATGTGTGGCCCCTATGAAAACCATGTACCATGGGACAAATAAATTCTGCATGGTTGGTGCATGGTTTGACTAATTGTATGGGCCAACTATTTGAGGCCCCCGTTGGATAGAGCAGCCACACTATTAGAACATAATTTGTCTAACTATGCAAGTTAACCAAGCACAACTTTCAAATGGAGGGTTTAAAAAATGTTCATGGTCAGTATTTTCCCTAAAACACTCATTTATTATCTCACTCAAACATCACTCAAAATTTATTTTTCCCAGGTGTTAGGGATTCTCTCAGAGTGATTTTTGAAGCAATTAGAAGGGTTTTCCAGGTGCTTTTATGGTGATTCTTCCCCAATACGTCTTTTCTATTAGATTTTTCATGGTTTCATCTTGATATACATCCCCTTCAATATTGATTTCCTAGATCTACTATTGTATCATGTAGATCTATGGTTTTGGTTTCCAATAATAGATATATTGGGGATTTTTTATGTCATGGGAAGGGATCTAAGGTGGGTTTTTTATTTTTCATCCATATTTTTTGTTAGGTTATGTGGTGGGTCAATTTCTCCAAAACAATAATGGTTGGCAGCTTCACTCTGGATTCTATAATCCTATAACATGAATGTTTTGGTTTCAAATTAATTTTTTTTCTTGAAATTTCTTCTAAAATTGATGTACGAAGAATGTATGGAAACTCTTTGGTGTTGTTTTCTAGGTTTCGGGGTGGTTTATGATATTATTGTAAAATATGCCTTATTATTGGATTTTAAAATTGTGATTTTAAATTTTTTGCCTGGTTTTATTCATGAAAAAAAGGTTTGTAAAATTTTTTTTATAAAAAATTTGTTTTATTATAATGTTTCTTGTCTTGAACGGTTGATTTGGTTTGACAATCATAGTTTGACCTGATTTTGGTAATTATTATTTGGAATAGTTGTCCTGCTTAATTGTCTAAACATGAGTTGGGTGGAAAGAATAGTGGGAATTAAGTATCACCAAAAAGGATTGAGATGTGGAATGAAGTACCAAACTAAAAAGGGGATGGGCTTGGACATGAAGTTACACTATCAATGGTAACACCAAGCTATTTTAGTAAATTGGGTGTATATTTGACATACTTGTGCATACACACAAAGTAAAGTGGTTTATTCCAACTTGTAATGAATAATGGTTCAGGATTTGTTTTACTACTTTCTTTGTTGATTTGGATTTTGGTAAAGTTCTTTGGTGTGGATTTTTTTGGGTTATTGGAAATTGGTAAACTATTTATTGGTTTTATATAATTGTGATAACATATTCTAACATTGCGGTGTGAGTCAGGAAGTCATTTGGGGAAAGCCTACTGAGTGTTATTACACACCCCCTATATTGGAACTTGGGTAATTTTTTAGATGTGGTATTCTAAGACATATATAAAAGCAAATCATCTCATTTTTTTAGTGGTGCATCATTATTCTTGGGAGGTTATGGAGTTATTGAAATGATCTTGTCTTCAGGTTGTAGTGTCTTTTCTCTGTGTCTTGAGTTTTATTGTTTTAGTCTTCTCTTTAGAACTCTGATTTGGTATTTGGGTGGTTAATTATTGTTGTTGGTAGTTGTTTTATGTGTATAACATTATTTTCATGCATCATGTAGTTATTTGGGTAATGGTATGTTGGTTGATAGTTTTATTTTCAAGGGAAACATTCCCCCCAATATTCATGAAGCCATTAAGATTTATTTCCATCTTTTGGCTCCATGGAGATGTTGCTTAAGTCCAAGTATCACATCCTCCTTAACTGAAGACAATGAGTTGTGGTAGGATTTGAAGACCCCGGAACACCCTGAGAGGGGAGGGTGAATCAGGGTGTCTACTTTTTCTTTTAAACCGACAGATCTTGTTCCCACATTGGTAGACACTAGTTTAACCTGTATGATGGATATGAGAATAAATAAAACATTCACAAGAAAAGAGATGACACAACACTTTTTACTTGTTTCTCCACTAAGGGCTACGTCCAAGGAGCATATGCCCACAGGTAGTTGGTCAGACCAAAATCCAGTATTCTTCACTCGTTGTGGATTACCAAGTTTTGGGAATAGTCACTCTGTCCCAGGCTCACTGCCTTTACAACTGTTCAGGGATAGCCTACTGCGTCCCTCAGGTCACTCCCATTGACTCCCCCTGGATCACAACCTTTGGTGAAGTCTCCCTCAGTTTATATATGTGAAGGTCTCTTCATCATTTCTATGGTATAAATCATCTATTGTTTGTAGATGATCTATTGAAGTCCAACTTCCACCCGTAGACAAAGCTCACTTTGCACCAAAGGTATCAAGAAAACTTCTAGCTTTCATGCAGCCCCAAAAAGACTGGAGAGCATCAATCACACCTAGAATTCTTCTCTCTGCCAGCACACAAGTTTCAAGATGGCACCCATGTTATAAATGACATGCAATTCCACCTCAACCACATGCGCAACACAAGCTTCTACAACTCCAAAATTACGCAACTCACAACCTTTTACGCCCAAACCTATTTTTGCGCGCAACTATTAAATATCATGCTTCTTAAAATACTAGAACACAAGTGTCACCAAACCACCTACGTGAAAAATCCTTCACCAACTCCAAACGTGGGAGACTCACCCACTTTCTTTCCCAAACCACCTTGGATGCGCAGCAAACAACTATCGTGCAACCTCTACTTGTGCGACCCACAACCACTTGCGTGACCACTACACCTATGCAATGGGAGCTCTGATTTTCTCTAAGTCTGAACATCATATAGAATGAGGAGGGGTTTACCTCTATTTAGAGCCATTTCGATACCCTGCGCGATGGCGCACAATTCATCCCTTGGCGCGCAAGTTTCGGTGTGCAAGTCACATGTGTGAACAAACATAAAACATGGTCACCCTTCTCCCTTTTCCATATTTTCAAGTTCGGATCTTGAAAAACATACGGTGCACAAGTTTCTTCTCTTTCAACACAACGGCATGCATGTCTCTTTTCCAAAACCACTTTTCTCCATTTGTCAATTTTCTAGCACAAAAATTTGGCAAACACAGGAAAATGGCGCCACCTTAAATATTGTTATCTTCTTGTTCTATATGATCACTTTGCTAGAACACTTTCTGAACATCCACTGAGGTTTGACAAAAAACACAAACCATGCTCCAATTCATGAAAATAACAGCCATGGTTCCAACAGGATTTCATATATCTCATTTCATAGTTATCATATAAGTAACATAGAAAAATCAATGATTAAATAAATTCAATCCAATTGAATAAACTCATGGCTAGCCTCTGCGTCACTCACAGGGGAAAGGATTATCCAATGAAATAATTCTAATATAATAAAGAGAATACATGGGTCAAGTGGTAAGTCATCCATCCCATACCATTAATTCATTTCATTTACAGTTCAAATAATAAATAAATAAATCAATTTTATTTATATACCAATTAAAAAATGAAATCCCAAAATCAAGGAGAAAATTTCCATTCTTCATAGGAATCCAATTCCAAAATCCATAAGGGTTACTTCGAGACATCTCACCTATGGGGTGGTGTTCATTAAAAGTACACAACCTATGACATGCATTATCAAGCCTATTCTGTTACCCAAAACATGAAAAAAAAATATGGTTAAATTTAATGTTAGGTGACACTTGGAAATTCGGCATGGTACATAATGACATATATAAAAAACTCAACAATAAGTGAAAGGAACAAGACCATATAACTTAGGATTGTGCTAGATAGATCAACCAACATCAAGAACGAATTCTGACCAAATTAGGGGAAATATGAAAAATAAAAGAAGAACAAGAAACTAGTGCATATGAGCATAAAACCAAATAGCATAGCAGATAGCTAACAAAATCAACAGAGGTAAATTAGGATTTAATGCCTTAGTGTTACATATCATAGGAGATGAACCATGCATGAATCAAAGTCTGGATGATGAATAGATCTAAAATCTTACTTTAGGCTCAATAGATACATTATCAAAGGTTTTCATCATGTTGTGTGTTGAATGAAACCTAAATTAGGTTTTAAAAGAAGATTTTTTATTATCTTAAAACAAGTAAAAAAAATCCAACACATCTTAAATCACATGATTTATGTACACAATTTCGTAAATCATGAGCTAATCATGCACAGCTTCATGTAGTCCTAGGGGCTCCCTCACGGTTTATAAATTATGAAAAAATCATGTGAGGATCCATTATAAAAATATGAAAAATGGTATTGTAGAGCTTCTCATTTGGATGTGCGGCCCTACCCTCATAGTTTTGACTAACCATGTAACCTCCTCTTTTCAACCAAAACATGAGTTCTGATCCTCGAACTAGACCTGGACACCCCTGATCCCTCTATGACCATAATATGAATTCATATCAAGATATATTCAAGCATTTAAACTAATAATTAAGAGAAAAAGATATACATACCTTAAATAAGTATTGGGTTCTTACATTTAATTATGCCCTAAAAATATATTACAACTCTATTATACCAACCATTATATATATCAACATTATACTCTCCATAGCTCACTTAATTTCTTTAATTATGTTTCCCTCACATCTTCACCATCATGAAAATTATAGCAAACATGCTTCAAAAATATTGGTTTATATAAATAAAATAATAAAATAAAAGTTGGTCTAAAAATTTTTCTTACACATATATAAGGTAATTCATTTCCCTTTCTTTCATTTTAATGGTATCTCTAGTAATCTCATTGTATTTGTAGAGTGTCGACATAAATATCCTTCATTCGCTTTGAATTTTACTAACAATTATAATGTCTTTATTGTACTTACTATCACCTATGTTCGACGATTCCATACATCATGCATATGTATACACCCACGCCACCTAATAGTTCTAGATCTAACTAGGAAATAATAAAATAAAAATATTAAATTCAAACATGTCACAATGAAAATAAAGTATAGTTACAAAATTTACTAAGATTTTATAAATATACCAGAGCTATGATGATTAGTGGGATATGATAGACTGATTGGTGGTGAATGATTGGTAACCTATGATGTGTGAGGGGATTTAATGTATGCTCGAGATGATCAAAAGGAAGTGGTGTATAATTAAATTGTGAAAAAAACAATGAGAGAATAGATATGTAGGAAATGGAGGTGGAGAGATAATAGGCTATCGAAAATGATAATGGGGATTAGGAGTGGGATCCATCTTCATATAAGAAAACTATAGGTGTGGAGGAGAATCATATTCAAATGGTGTCGATAATATAAGATGTATGAATATCATTTATTCTTTTAGGGGACCATGTCATAATAATTTATGGTATAAGGTGTATACTATTAAGGGTCTGGGTGTCATCAGTTATAAAGAGTATTGGAAGTATCTCATTTCCCCTCGCCCTCAAACTAGCAGGTTATTCCCACATTTAATTATAAATTTATTACTAATGTAAAAAATAATCAATTCTTACTAATATGCATGATAAACATGGTCATGATATGGTTTTCTTATTATATATTTAATTCATTCCAATTTAGTTTAGGTTAGGTTATTTGGTTATTTGGTCATTTGGTTATTTTATCATTCGGTTATGTAGATCATTTTTTGGTTAGGGTATTTGGTTATTTTTTCATCTATTCATTTGGTAATTTATTTAGATCATTTGGTTTATTTTTGGTTTGTTCATTTAATTAAGGTTTGGTTTGGTAGTTTCTTAGTTATGATATTTTGTTAATTTTTGGGTTGCATCTTTTGGATTATTATTTTATTTGTTCATAAAGTTATAACATTATCTTCATATGGGATAGGTAATTTTATTTCATTTGGTTTAGGTTATTTGGTTTATTTTTTTAATATATTTCTTATTTATTTCATTTAGTTCATTTTATTTTATGTTTTTTGGTTCATTTTGTGGTATATCATTTCATTTATTTTCTGGTTATGTCATTTTTAGTGATTTTTTTTTTGTTTATTTTGGGTAAGGTCATTCAATTCATTTTTTGGATATTTCATTTTTAGGTCGGGTCATTTTATTATTTTTTGTTACTTTATTTGATCATTTTTTTAAGTAATTTAATTTATTTTGGTTTTAGTTTTTTAGTTCATTTTGGCTTAAGTCATTTGGTTTCTTTTATTTTTTGGCTTGGACATTTGGATTAGTTTGTGTTTGGTTATTTGGTTAATTTTTCGTTACGTTATTAAGTTTATTTTGTGGTAGGTTATTTGCTACATTTTGGGTTAGGTAATTTTTTCATTTATTCATTTAAATTAGTTTATTTGAGTCATTTCAGATTAGGTCATTTAGTTATTTTTTCATTTTGGGTTAGGTCATTTGGTTAATTTTTTGTTTGTTAATTCTTTTCAAAGAGTGTTTTTAAACTGTGGAGTTCTCAAATTCATCCCATGAAGAATGATAAATTCATAAAATCATGTGTTCAAGGATAAATGGATAGTATTGAAATAACATTGAGGGTTTGAAAAAAATTATATCTTATAGGAATTTTATATTTCTAGGGAACTTCCAACCATTATGGAGGATTAATTTTAAAAAACCATAGAGGTAGAAAGAGTATTTCATGCAAGATATAAATTTTGTATTGAATGGAGATTTTCATCCTTCCCTTCAAGGAGTTCATGAGTATAATCCTTAAATTTTATCTTGATAAGATATACATATTAGAATGATAAATGATAGGAAGATTCTTTAAACTGGATCAAAATGTGCCATTTAGTCTTTGATTCCCACTTATAGTATAAAAGGAAGATAAAATTGATGTAAAGAATGAGGAATTGATATCCTGAAATGATAAAGATATAGAAGACCCAAGAGTCTTTCAAGCAGTCAAAAAACAATGTTTAAAATGAAACAACTTAATTTTTTTAATCATGAATAATATTTATTTAAATTAAACCAAAACAAACAAAAATAAACCAAGGATACACTTCAAAATTGAAATCGACGAGAAAAATTTTAAAAGTTTATTTTAATAATGTTTTAGGGATATCTGGGTTTGATGTAGAAGAATTATAAGATTTTTTTGAGGATTAACTATATTTTATGGATACTTTTATTTTAGGACTGCATTACAAGATAAATAATATAAAATGAAAAAATTAGGATGGTTTTATTCAATTCAATTTAGGTTGGGTTGATTGAAATGACCATATGAAAATCAAGTTAGATTAAAAAACAAATAAAAGAAAACATACCCTTACAAAATGAAACCAAATAAGACCAAATCAATGGGATTCATCAACTATACCCATATATCATGCAATATAGTTACCCAAGTCTTAATATATCTAAAACAACTGACACTAGTCCCAACCAACATAATTGGATTACCATAAAATAGCCATGGAACATGGATAGGGGTTTCCATACTCATACCATTTTACCTATATCAACCTTGTTGGGGTAAATTATAGCATTTTGAATTCACCTGACCATGGTGATATCAAAAATAGAACATTATCAATAAAGCACACACACCCGTAAGAAATTGAAATATTTCATACATCAAATTTTAGAATAAAATTATTCTTAATTAAATAATTTTTCATTAAAATGATAAATTATACCATTGAAAAAAAATTCCATCTTCATTTGAAACATTTTATAATATAATCATATGAAAATAATATATTTTTATAAATGACCTAAATTTTCATCATATTTCATAAACTGCAAATATAATATTATATGTCATAGATAATATTAAAAATTAACATGAGAATTTAATATCCTAGGAAAACATAGTTATATATAAAATTATAGTTTAAATAAATACACACAATCATAATCTTGAATAAAATCATAATTAAATAAATTTAAGCATTTATTGTCATTGACATGAAAGGGTATAGAATAATGAATCTTATTATTCCACTAAGGGAAACAATTAGAGTTCATTTATCTAATGCTTATATCCTCTTAATTTTTGAATCAAATTCATACAACATAAAACTATATGAAACTATTATGATCAGATTACCTATAAACTAAATTTAATTTACATGTAAAATGATTTACCAGTTTACATATAAAATAATTTTTAATATTATTATTTAGTTTATAAAATGAAATTAAAATAATATAACTGACCTAAAACACCAAAGTTAAGATAAACAGAATATATTGAGAACACATATGGTTTCTTATATATATTCCTCACCAATGAATCTAGTTTATAATCCACTCGAAAATTTAACTATTTGAGTCCTTATACAAAATATATTAATCAATACCAATGGGGGAATTGATCGTGTCATCATCTGTAATGTCCTAGATCCTGAATCCACCTAGAGGCACCCCGTACCTGGTTGGTCACATGGTCTCAAGAGTATTTCCCCGCATGCTAGAGGCTACTGACTAGCAGTGACGGCTTAGGTGTGATAGTGGGGAAACATTGCCCTAATTGGCAGAGTACATAGCAGAAGTAACAACACACAATAGCCGAAGAAGTAAATATCCCACAATAGTAAACAACGGAATACTGGAATAATAAACAATTGGAGCACATATGTATAAAAAATGATGCATGATACATATGTCTAGTAAAGCAGCCAAAAAAGTCACAATGCTAGAAATAAAAATAGTGTTAAACCAAAGTAAAAAAGAAAAAGATAAACATCTAATCAGCATCGCAAGCCTAAGTTTGGTCCCATGCTATCCATCTCCACAGAAAGTCAAGTACCTGAATTAGAAGGTGGCCTTCCCTTATCTATACCTCCAACAATATAAATTATTTGGGCCCAAAAGAATGACCCAAACAGGGTGTGAGACTAAATCCCAGAAGGCAACAACCTGAAGATCTGTGCCTAACAGTCAGTGAATATATGGCATGTAAAAGTATAGAAAATAGTAAACCGGAAAGTAATCAACAGTAAACAATCCACAGTTTCAATATCAAGATACAGCAAACAAACAACTAAACACAAATAGGTAACTGTCTAGGAAGTACTAACAAACATCCGCTTTAGTCCTACCTAAGGAGTACAAGAAATCCTCTGGCTAGTGCACTCAGCCTAACCCCTCTGGTTCAGTCATAGGAATTCAAAAAGACTCTCTGAGGAAGCAATCATAGTCAATTCCCATTATAGTCTAAGGTAGTACGAGACTCTCTGAGGAAGCTCACACGGTCAATTCCTCTTATAACCCCAAGGTCAAGGACTCTCTAAGAAAGCTCACTTGATCAATTCCCCTTATAGCCCAGGTCATTCAAAGACTCTCTGAGGAAGCTCACTCAGTCAATCCTTATTATAGTCTAGATTAATCTAGGTAATTCAATGTAAAAAAAACCCTTTAAGGAAGCTTGCACGGTCAATTACCCTTATAGTCTAAAGTGCTCAAAGACTCTCTGAGGAAGCTCACTCGGTCAATTACCCTTACAGTCTACTACACCAAGTTCTCACAGCCCTATGTTGGTCAACGAGCATTGTAATGCAATATGGTCAAAGTGAACCTATAGAACTACATGGATAATCTCTCTACAACTTATTTTGCATGTTAGAGTACAAATATTCCACCTTAAAAATCTAGGCATGGAAAACAAGCAAGGCATCCAAACTGGATAAACAGGACAAAACAGTCATAAAAAAACATGCAAGGTCTATACATCCAAAGCATATAAAATCAACCCTATTCACATCCATTTAACCTCTACACAAGTATACAAGCATGGAAGGAAAAAAATTAGGGGTAAAACCATTAACACACAATACCCTGTTCAAAGGTATTAGTGGAATTTTCACATAATACTCAAAGACTTTGACAAGAATGGAACAAACCACCTACCTTGGTTTTAGGATGTCGCTATATGCGATCCTCGACACTTGAATCACCTTAAAATGTTGAAAATCTACAAAATGTCTATAATGTTCAACCCAGGATATCTCACCAGAGAAGAGAAATCATAATATGGTTCTCTAGGAGAATATAGAACTCATTGATGTGATTCTAACACAACTGACGGTGTCTAATTCGGAGGACAGATGCACTCTTGGGGGTTTGTCGAAGATCTGCGGTCGTACGGAGCTCTCGGTTGAACGAGACCTAAAAGAAGAGAGTTTTGGTGATTAGATGAAACCCCGGTGATTTTAATGAAAAAAATAAAGTACACAGTGTTTACTTTTTATGTACATGATGTGTACTCGTTGTTTCCGTACAATTCTTTAAGCGGCCTCCAAGTCACTCCCACATGGCTGTGTGTGTGGCCACTACAAGGCCAGCACACAGCCTCTTCTGGCAAGGATGTACATGGTGTGTACTCATAACGTACATGGCGTGAACTTAGAAAATTTCTAGAATTTAATCTTTTCCTTAATAATGACTAGAAAAAGAAAAAACATACCATAAAAGAAGATCTGGGTTCTTACAAACTTCCCCCCTTAAAGAAATTCATCCCTGAATTTCCCTAGCACAGCATAGAAGAAGAAACCATGAACAGCTCTGGCCACTATACTCATTGTAACACCCCGACCCCAGTTACCTAGAGTCAGTGCATTATTAAATAACATTGGAATGATCACAAGAAAGATCAATTCTTGAAAGACCGATTGGTTTAGTAGCCTTGGAAACACTAGATATATTCATAAATCTTTACATTACATCATAAAGTGAAAAACTACTACAACAACATATTTTCTTCATAGAACACACTCATGTGCCCACATACTATCCTTGTAGGTCATTCATAAATTAATTCTTCACATCCTGGGAAAAATAAATCATTGAAAGGGGTGAGCTCAAATACCCAGTAAGGATAACAATATAGCGGAATCTTTCATAAATAAGAATAATCATTTAAGGAAATGTATAACTAAAACAAAAGCCTTTTAAACCTGAACTTCAACATAGTATGCAAAAAATAAAATGAAATAATTCCATTTAATTATTCACATGGATATTCTACTAATCGAATAATCACATGAAATATCGATAACCACTTTCATAATGATGGAATGCATAATGCCAGACTATCATAACCACATAGCCAACGCCTCGTGCCAAGACTACAAATAAGATTTTTCCAAGGTCTTGTGTCAAGACACTAGTTTGTCTCATTAGACCTACCGATGCATTGAGGAGATATAGCAGGCTTCACCCATCACATATTAAGTCCAATGCATTCCCATATGAAAAGGTTTAAACATAACATAAACATTCGTATTAAAACTAGCATATGAAATGTCAATACTTTCACCATAAACTATGAATGGTATAAAAATATCACATCCACATTCAAACATATCACAAAACCTTCAATACGATATAGAAGTTTTGTATCATAATAAATCAACTTCAAATAAGAGTAAAATCCATCAAAGGATGTTGACATAGATGAAATCAAAACTCTTTTTAGAGAAATATCTCTTTCTATTTTGAAATAATTTTAGAGTCATATATTTATAAAATAAAACATTTTCTTCGAAAATATTCTTATCATCTTGTAAGGTAAGCTTCGACGATTTTATAATGGCGGAAAATAACCGCACCCGCCGTATAAGTTAAAAAAACATTCTTACCTTAATTCTGTCGAAAAGGTTAAAAAGCACCTTGTTTGGAAAACGATGGAAAGATTCCTTTATAAAACTCTTATAAAAATTCAAAAAAGGGTATAAATGACTTTAACCAATATTCTTTTAAATAGTAAAAATGTTTTGAAATACATTTTTAAGAAACATGGATGTGGATGATAAAGAGATCCCAGTAGATTATTACGTATAAACAACCTCAGATAATGAAGAGATTGTGAAATAAACCTTACCTTGTACATTAACTTGGTTAGGGTATGTTAACCTCTTGTATAATGGTAAAATAATTGATATTAAATTATACAAGAATCATATACATTAATAATATATCAGATATGATCTTTTAATATTCATTTGTTAATAATATCTTATTATTATTGTTGTTTCGGGTGTTAACTTACTCATTTTATTTTATATGTTTTGTTATGTAAGCCATGTTTATAATGGATAGGTTGTATCTTAATCATATCCTGAATGATATCAAGTCCCTAGATACTATTATTAATCATCAAATTAGAATTATACTTGAATGGATACGATGGAGAATGAATCTCATCGCGTTCATGGAGATGGTAGTCCGTACGTACGCACGAGTGACAATATCATTTTTTGATATTAAAATAATATATAATTGGATGTTATATCATTTATACAGAATCATTATCATGTTATATTTATTATTTACATGAGTTACACATCATTATTATACCCATCCAAATAATAATATATTGAATAACAATTACACCACGACGTGGAGACGGTAAGCCGTACGTACGCATGTATGGTGACATGTTATTCAAAAGGTGGATAGAATAGTAAATATGGTTGTACCATATTTATAATAACATAACAGTATATATAATATACTACAGTTATTATTTTAGAATGGTAATAAAAAAGAAATAATAAGTGGAAGAAGAAAGGAACTTGGAAAAGGGTGGTGAAAACATTACCTCTTCATCGGGTTCTTCCTTTTGATTTGATGAAAAGGGCTCCTTAGGTTGGCTTTATGATCAAACTAAGGCCTCTAGGTTATAGTGAGGGAAGTTGAGAGATTATTTGGGTAGATTTTGGCCAATCCAAAAGGCTTTTAATGTGTTAGTTAATGAGAATAGGGAGTTCCCTTTTATAAGAGGGGTGAGGGGCACCTTTGGAAAAGCAAGAAATAGAAATTTAAAATAAATTTATATTCGGCTTCTAATGGCTCCAAAGTTGATTATAAAAGGTTTAAGGTGGGTATGGGTCTCAAAACACTCAACCAATAGAATTTATACAGGTTTGGGTTACTATACTAACCTTATCTTTAAGTATTAACTCTTAGTTAATTAGTTTCACTTTTACAATGTCTCTTTGTATTTTTATATTATATGGTTAATAAACATACTATATACATCCAAGAGACCCCCAAGTGGTCCATTAATTATACAACTATCATGTTATAAGTCACTTGGCAGAACCTTAGATTTTTCGGAATTTAATATCAATTAATAATATAATATTTGTTTTAAAAACTCTTTTATGTCAATTTTGACACTATTCAATAGTTGATTTTTTGTAAAACTCATTACAGAATGATTACTTCGAAAAAAGTTAATTAAATCATTCCCAACATGTCATATTAACTAATAAAATTAGTGTAATTCATAAAAGTCTCAAATTATATTTATTTGGGTATTTCTAATAACAATTATTTTAATTTGTCACTATTTTGGTACTTACTGCATCATCATTGTGTCATAAATAAATTAAATTATATAAAGTCTAAAAATTATAAATAAAATAAAATTATGTATGAAATCGTTTTATCATTCTATTGCATATTTATAGTCGAAATTACAACATATATAACCCTATGTAAAAATTGTTTTTCTAAAAGATATATGCTTATGTCATTTTTGTATTTATTTTAACTTATTTAAAATAAAGTGTCCCTATCACCGAAAAGTGGCTCCATGGGGTCCCAAAATCGACCCAAAGATGCCTATGGTCGAACATGTATCAACCAATAAGGTTATGACACGTTTCAGGGTAATTTAGTATTATTATATTATTATTTTGTAACCCTTATTTACCGGATTTACCCTTAACCATGGTAAATAAAATATTTACTGAAGTAATTATTCAAAATGTCTAAAAATAAAAGTTACCTATTTACACAATTTGAACATCCTGATTCCAAATATGGAATCCATTTTTTCAAATTCAAAACACAAAAGTGGAAGAAATTAATTTAAAATTAATTCCCGTTGTCAAAACAAAGAGCGTGTTTTTAAGATATAATAACTATCAAAAGATTGATACTTGTTTATGTTCGGTTTTATTGTGAAATTATGTCCAATGACCAAAATTGTATTAAATTGTAAAAATATATTCTAAATATACTTTAAAGACACTAAAATTCATAATTTATCGATATAAATTATTATGATTAAAAAACTTGTTTTTAATTAAAATTTAGTAATTTTCACTATTAATCAAAATATTAAAGTTATCCAAAAAGTACCAAAATTTCACCTTAGGCTAAATTTGATATTCTGAATCCAAAAATGAAGTCCATTTTTAATTATAAAATATATATAATATCAAAAAGTAGGTATTACTATTCAAAACGGCTAGTTTGATTGGTTATGGTGTGTTAGAACTCGGTGTTGTGTACAACACATGCTATTACATTATTCAAAGAGAAGCGTACCATAGAAGCTTGGGGTGTTACATTCTCCCCTCCTTCAAATAATTTTGTCCTTGAAATTTCTAGAATACTACCGCATGAAAACACTCAGGTGGTTCTTCATCATAAGTTCCTCAAGTTTCCACGTTGCCTCTTCCATCTTATGGTTTCTCCACAAGACTTTTACCAGACGAGTCGTCCGATTTCTCAGTACTTTTTCTCTCGTATCAAGAATCCTGACGGGCTCTTCACAATAAGACAGATTGGGTTCCAGTTATAACTCCTCATAGGTGAGTACATGCGTTGGGTGAGGCATGTATTTCCTCAACAGAGATACGTGGAACACATTGTGAACTTTGGAGAGACTTGGCGGCATTGTCAATTGGTAAGATACAGCCCTAATTCATTTTTGAATTTCGAAAGGTCCGATGTACCTGGGACTCAATTTACCTTTCTTACCAAAATGTATGACTCCCTTCAATGGAGATACCTTTAGGAAAACATGATCACCCACTTGAAATTCTGAATCCTTCCTTCGATTATCGGCATAGCTCTTCTGCATACTTTGAGCTGTTTTGATGTGATTTTGGATTACCCTCACCTTTTCCATAGTTTCCTCCACTAGTTCAGGACCTAGAAGTTTTCTTTCACCAAATTCATCCCAATAGGTTGGTGTGTGACATCTCTTTCTATATAATGCTTCATATGGTGCCATCTGAATATTCATATGGAAGCTATTGTTATAGGGAAATTCTACCTGAGGTAAATATTGATCCCACATACCCTGAAAGTCATGTGAGCAAGATCTCCACATGTCTTCTAAAGTTTGAATAGTCCATTCTGATTGTCCGTCTGTATGAGGGTGGTAGGCAGTGCTCAAATGAAGTTCAGTATCCAGGTATTTCTGAAGACTCTTATAGAATCATGAAGTAAAATGGGGATCACGATCAGAAACAATCGATAGGGGTACTCCATGAAGTCTCACAACTTCATTAATATATAGTCTTGCTAGACATTCCAGTAGTAGATCTTATCTTATAGTAAGAAAATGTTCTGACTTGGTAAGACAATCAACAATTACCCATATTTTGTCATTCCTTCTAGGAGTCTTTGGTAGCCCCATGACAAATTCCATCATAATATTGTCCCATTTCCACTCCGGTATAGGAAGAGGTTGCATGACTCTTCCAGGGTGTTGCCTTCCAGCTTTCACTTGTTGACAAACCATACAACTTGACACAAAATCAGCAATCTCCCTCTTCATATTGTCCCACCAAAAATGTTCCTTCAAATATCTATACATTTTGGTGCTCCCAGGGTGTATAGAGAAATTGAAACTATGAGCATCATCCAGAAACTCCCGTTTTTGATCAGGTATATCGGGAACACAAAGTCTCTTCCCAAATTTCAAAATTTCGTCTTCATACACAAAGTCTCTCAATCTACCATCATTCACAGCTTTAATCTTCTTTTGAATTTCTTCATCATCGGTCTGAGAACTCTTAATCCTTTCTAGTAAATATGGTTTGGAAAACATTTCCAAAATCATTGATGTTTCACCTTCCCTGGTTATTCCCATGTCCATATTCACTAGATCCATCAAAATTGGATCCCTTTCAATTCTCATCATGTTCAAAACTCCATGGTCTTTTCTGCTCAAAGCATCTTCCACCTTGTTTTCTTTCCCTGGGTGGTAGTGTATCATAAAATCATAATCATTGAGTAATTCAATCCATCTCCTTTGCCTCATGTTGAGTTCTTTTTGTGAGAAAATATACTTCAAACTCTTGTGATCAGTATAAATCTCACATTTTTCACCATAGAGGTAGTGTCTCTATATCTTCAAAGCAAATATCACAGCTTCTAACTCGAGATCATTAGTAGGATAGTTTTGTTCATGACGTTTCAACTGTCGTGATGCATAGGCAATAACTCTATCATTCTACATAAGGACACAACCATGTCTTTTCTTCGATGCATCACTATAAATAACGAACCCATCATTCCCTGATGGTAGAGTCAATATAGGAGCATTGACAAATCTTCTCTTCAGTTCTTCAAAACATTCTTCACACTCTTTTTTCCAAACAAATTTAACCCCTTTACATGTGAGCTTCGATAATGGGTTAGCCAATCGGGCAAAATTCCGGATGAAACATCGATAATAACCAGCTAAAACAATAAAACTACGTACCTCGGTTATATTCGTTGGTTCTGGCCATTCTTGGATTGCCTTGGTCTTATAAGGATCAACAGAGATTTCATCTTTATAGACAATATGGCCAAGAAAAGAAATCTCATGAAGCTAGAATTCACACTTGCTAAACATTCCATATAATTCATGTCTTCTCAGAGTCTTCGGGATAACACGCAAGTGATTTTCATGATCTTCATAGCTTTTGGTTTATACCAAGATATCATCAACAAATACCACCAAAAATTCATCGAGATATTCCTTGAAAACTCTATTCATCAGATCCATGAATACAGAGGGTGCATTAGTGAATCCAAAAGGCATTACTGTAAACACGTAATGCCCGTACATGGTTCAAAATGTTGTCTTCAGAATGTATTCCTTCTTCACACACAACTGATGGTATCCAGATCGAAGGTCAATCTTTGAAAAGTATTGATCTCCATGTAGTTGGTCAAATAAATCATCAATGCGAGGTAGGGGATACTTTTTCTTTGTCATTATAGCATTGATCTTCCTGTAGTCAATACATAACCTCATAGATCCATCTTTCTTTTTAACAAAAAGAACAGGGGCTCCCCATGGAGAAACACTAGGGCGAATAAATCCCTTATTACTCAATTCCTCTAGTTGTTTCTTTAGTCCAACTAATTCTACAGTGGCCATTCTATAAGGGGTCTTTGATATAGGCCTTGATCTGGGAATTAAATCAATGGAAAACTCAACTTCTCTTTCTGGAGGATGTCCAGGTAAATCTTCCAGAAATACATCTACATATTCTTTCAAAACAGGTACATCCTCTATTTGAAGATTCCTTTTCCTCACCCACATTTATTTCATTCTCTTCCTCCCCAATAATTGAATTTAGTTGAGCTACTAGGGGTGGATCTAGATAAGAATTAGGTGGTGACGATTTTTCTCTAAAGATAAGGTGTTCCTTATCATCATCATCAAGAATCGTAACCTCTTTATTCTTACAATAAATCTTCACATCATAGTCTGAAAGCCAGTTCATACCGAGGATTATATCAAACTCAATCATAGGTATGACGATGAGATCAGCAGATAAAGAACATTTATGTGCTCTAATGGGGACTGATTCACAAAACTTTGTTGCAATGATACTTCCCTTAGGAGTTTTAAATAACAACTCCCTTGTTAAATCAAATTGGAAATTTCTAATTTTCTTAGCAAACTAGGAAGATATGAAACAATGCAATGATCCAGAATCAAATAATGCATTTGTTAAACTTGATAAAACCATTAAATTCCCTACCACCACGTCTTTCGGAGCTTCTACCTCAGCAGTAGTTATAGCATAAGCGTGGCCTTGATCACATGGCCTTTTCTGAGGTAAGTTCTTCTAATGCTTAGGAAATTCATTTGCATAATGCCCCATCTCCCTACAATTGTAGCACTGAACATTGGTAGCTTCCTTCTTCCCCTTGCAATCACGATCTTGGTGGCCTTTTTCACCACATTTGTAACAGACTCTCGTTCCCTTCAAGCAAGTACCATGGTGTTTCTTCCCACATTTACCACAGGATGGATATTCAATCATTACCTTCTTCCCCTTATTTCCATTCCCAAATTGATCAGCAGATCTCTTCTTCTCTTGCTTTGCTTTAAATTCATAAGACATAGAGAATTCATTTTCGGTCTTGATAGCACATGAGACAATGTCTTCGTACGACGAGAAGGATTGTGAGACTAATGCTCGACGGAGAAATGGTTTTAACCCATCAAAGAAACGATCAATATTACTTCTTGGGTTATGTATATAATCTCCAGCATACCTTGCTAACCTTGTAAAGTTTGCCTCATACTTTGTGACATTCTCATCCTCCTTTTATCTTAGACTCAGAAATTGCCTTTCCATATCTGATCGATCGTCGCGAGGATAGTATTTTTCTAAAAATATATCTTTGAACTCCCTCCATTCCATATTTGATACCTCATCATCTTCCTTCGTGTTTTGAATCAATGACCACCATTGATCAGCATCTCCAGTGAGGCGGTAAAAGGCCATGATAACTTTTTCCCTTTCACTACTCCCCAAAGCCTGAAATATTTTCTCTAGGGAATTTATCCATTGCTCAGCTACTAAGGGATTTGTACTCCCATTGAACATTGGTGGTTTTTTACTCATGAATCGATCTAACATTGATCCTCCACACTACGGATCAGGGTTCTCCATACGGGTAAGGTTATTATTCATAGCCTAAGTGAGTTGTCCCAGTATGGTGATTAGCTAATCGGCACCAGTTGCATCACCAGATCCACTATAATTATCTTGAGTAGGAGGGAAATCCCTACATTGAGTGTGTTCATTGATACGGTTTCCATTTCTTCCACTAGGTACCATTTCTAAACAATGTCACAAACTAGATCAGTTTATGAATCAAAATACATAATTCTATACTTATAAAAAACTTAACATAAATTGAACTTTTTATGGATATAATCCATAATCATAAATATGTTTTCTTTGAGGAAGTATATACTCATAAAACATTCATAATTATTTGTAAAAAAATGAGAGTTATCCTAAGCATATCCCCCAGGAGTGTCATAACCAAGAGTGCAGCAAGGCCCATTGTCGTGCACCAGTTCCCGTTCGAGTCTAGCTAAAAGCGGTGTTTTCAGGTTTTACCCCTAGAAACATCTGTTCCAGAGCCACCTCCACCTGCTCGTATCCAGACAGGGATGTATTGCTCTAAAAACTCACAAAATCTCTACAATACCAAAATTCTAGGAAGTTCTGCTATACTAATCCTCAAAGTTCATCTTAAGTCTTTGTGCTCTAAACAGAGTTTATCTAAATCTAACTTCCAAGGTTTGTACTAAACATCCTCTGATACCAACTGTAACGCCCCGACCCTAGTAACCTAGAGTCAGTGCATTATTACATAACATTATCATGATCACAAGAAAGATGAAATCTCGAAATATCTATTGGTTTAGTAGCCTTGGAAACACTAGATATATTCATAAAGTTTTGCAGTACATCATAAAGTGAAAAACTAGTACAACAACATATTTTCTTTATAGACCACACTCATGTCCCCACATACTATCCCTACAGGTCATTCATATATTACTTCTTCACATCCTGAGAAAAATAAAACATTGAAAGGGGTGAGCTCAAATGCCCAGTAAGGATAACAATATAGCGAAAACTTTCATAAATAAGAATAAGCATTTAATGTAATGTATAACTAAAAAAATCCTTTTAAACATGATCTTGAACATAGTATGGAAAAAATAAAATGAAATAATTCCATTTACTTATTCACATGGATATTCTACTAATCGAATAATCACATGCAATATCAATAACCACTTTCATAATGATGGAATGCATAATGTTAGACTATCATAACCACATAGCCAAGGCCTCGTGCCAAGAATAAAAATAAGATTTTGCCAAGGTCTTGTGCCAAGACACTAGTTTGTCTCATGAGACCTAACGATTCATCGAGGAGCTATAGTGGGCTCCACCAGTCACATATTAAGTCCAATGCATTCCCATATGAAAAGGTTTAAACATAACATAAGCATTCATATTAAAACTAGCATATGAAATGTCAATACTTTCACCATAAACTATGAATGGTATAAAAATAGCACATCCATAGTCAAACATATCACAAAACCTTCAATACAATATAAAAGTTTTGTATCATAATAAATCAACTTCAAATAAGCGTAAAATCCATCAAAGGATGTTGACATAGATGAAATCAAAACTCTTTTTAGAGAAATATCTCTTTCTATTTTGAAATCACTTAAGAGTCATATATTTATAAAATAAAACATTTTCATTGAAAATATTCTTATAAGCTTGTAAGGGAATCTTCGAAGATTTTATAATGGCAGAAAATAACCGCACCCGCCGTATAAGTTAAAAAACATTCTTACGTTAATTCTGTCGAAAAGGTTAAAAAGAAACTTGTTTGGAAAACGATGGAAAGATTACTTTATAAAACTCTTAAAAAAAGTCAAACAAGGGTATAAATGACTTTAACCCATATTCTTTTAAATAATAAATTTTTTTTGAAATACATTTTTAAGAAACATGGATGTGGATGATAAAGATATCCCAGTAGATTATTACGTATAAACAATCTCGGATAATGAAGAGATTGTGAAATAACCCTTACCATGTACTTTTCCTTGGTTGGGGTAGGTTAACCTCCTGTATAATGGTGAAATAATTGTTATTAAATTATAAAATAATCATATACATTAATATGATATCATATATGATCTTTTAACACTGATTTGTTAAAAATATCTTAGTATTATCGTTGTTTCGGGTGTTAACTTACTCATTTTCTTTTATATGTTTTGTTACGTAAGCCATGTTTGTAATAGATAGGTTGTATATTAATCATATATAGAATGATATCAAGTCCTTAGATACTATTATTAATCATAAAATTAGAATTATACTTGAATGGATACGATGGAGAATGAATCTCATCGCGTTCGTGGAGACGGTAGTCCGTACGTATGCACGAGCGACAATATCATTTATTTGATATTAAAATAATATATAATTGGATGGTATGTCATATATACAGAATAATTATAATGTTATATTTATTATTTACATGAGTTACACACCATTATTATACCCATCCAAATAATAATATATTGAATAACAATTACACCACGACGTGGAGACGGTAAGCCGTACGTACGCACGTATGGTGACATGTTATTAACAGGGTGGATAGAATACTGAATATGGTTGTACCATATTTATAATAACATCACAGTATGTATAAGATATTGGGATTATTATTTTATAATGGTAAAAACAAAGAAAGAAGAAGAGGAAGAAGAAAGGAACTTGAAAAAGGGTGGTGAAAACATTACCTCTTCTTCGGGTTCTTCATTTTGATTTGATAAAAAGGGATCCTTAGGTTGGCTTTCTGATCAAACTAAGGCCTCTAGGTTGTATTGAGGGAAGTTGAGAGAGTATTTGGGTAGATTTTTGTCGAACCAAAAGGCTTTTAAGGTGTGAGTTAATGAGAAGATGGAGTGCCCTTTTATAAGAGGGGTGAGGGGAACCTTTGGAAAAACAAGAAATATTAATTTATAATAAATTCATATTCAGTTTCTAATGGCTCAAAAGTTGATTATTTAAATGTTAAGGTCGGTATGGGTCGGAAAAATATCATCCAATAGAATTTAGATAGGTTTGGGTTACTATATTAACCTTATCTTTAAGTATTAACTCTTCGTTAATTAGTTTCACTTTTAAAATGTTTCTTTGTATTTTTATATTATGTGGTTAATAAACTTATTATATACATCAAAGATACCCCAAAGTGGTCCATTAATGATACACCTATCATGATATAAGTCTCTTGGCCGAACCTTATATTTTTAGTAATTTAATATCAATTAATAATATAATATTTGTTTTAAAAACTCCTTTATGTCAATTTTGACACTATTCAATAGTTGATTTTTTTGAAACTCATAACAGAATGATTACTTCGAAAAAAGTTACTTAAATCATTCCTAACATGTCATATTAACTTAAAAAATTAGTGTTATTCCTAAAAGTCTCAAATTATTTTTAGTTGGGTATTTATAATATCAATTATTTTAATTTGTCAGTATTATGGTAATTATTGCATCATCATTGTGTCATAAATAAATTAAATTATTTAAAGTCCAAAAATTATAAATAAAATATCATTATGTAGGAAATCGTTTTAGATTTCTAGTTAATACTTATAGTCGAACATCCAACATATATAACCCTATGTAAAAAATGTTTTTCTAAAAGATATATGCTTGTGTCATTTTTGAACTTATTTTAACTTAATTAAAATAAAGTGTCCCTATCACCTACAAGTGGCTCCATGGGGTCCCAAAATCGACCCAAAGATGCCTATGGTTGAACATGTATCAACCAATAAGTTTAGGACACGTTTTATGGTAATTTAATATTATTATAATATTATTTTTTTAACCCTTATTTACCGGATTTACCCTTAACCATAGTAAATAAAATATTTACCGAAGTAATTATTCAAAATCTCTAAAAATAAAAGTTACCTATTTAAACAATTCGAACATCCTGATTCCAATTATGGAATCCATTTTTCCAAATTCAAAACATAGAAGTGGCAGACATTAATTTAAAATTAATTTCCGTTGTCAAAACAAAGACCGTGTTTTTAAGATATAATAACTATCAAAAGATTGATACTTGTTTATGTTAAGTTTAATTGTGAAATTATTTCCAATGACCAAAATTGTATTAAATGGTAAAAATATATTCTAAATATACTTTAAAACCACTCAAATTCAAAATTTATCAATATAAATTATTTCTATTAAAAAAGTTGTTTTTAATTAAAATTTAGTAATTCTAACTATTCATCAAAATATTTATGTTATCTGAAAAGTACCAAAATTTCACCTTAGGCTAAATTCGATATTCCGAATCCAAAAATGAATTCCATTTTGAAATATAAAATATATATAATTTCAAAAATTAGGTATTACTATTCATAACGGCTAGTTTGATTCGTTATGGTGTGTTAGAACTCAGTGTTGCGTACAACACACGCTATCACATTATTCAAAGAGAAGCGTACCATAGAAGCTTGGGGTCTTACACTCATACATCGGCCTCCCTCTCCTAGGTCTAGTCCTGTAATCTCTCGTGCTTCCATAGCACTCATAATAGAGGAATAGACTGGCCATAGAGAACCTTTTTACTATGATCAAAAATCCGGATAAGATGCTCTTCAAAGGATGCATCCACTTCAAGCTCAGCCTCCTTAGGATGAAAGACATGATATGGGTCTGAATTGTACCGTTAGAGCTGAGAAATGTGAAAATCTTCATGTATAGCTTAGTACCTATGCGGTAACTGCAACTGAAAGGCAACCGGCCCAACTCTATCCAATAACTCAAATGGCCCAACGTACGTTGGTGAAAGCTTACCCTTTCTCCTAATCCTTCTATGCCCCAACCATGGTGTGACCCGCAGGAAAACCTGATCCCCAACCTCAAACTCCAGAGGTTATCATCGCTAATCAGCATAAGACTTCTATCAAGACTACTCAATATCCATCCTCTTCCGAATCAACTCTATATGCTTTGTGGTCTCCTGAACAAGATGAGGTCCCAGCAAAGATGCCTCTCCTACAACTTGGCAAGATAAGGGTGATCGACATGGCCTACCATACAAATCCTCATAAAGTTCCATCTGAATAGTGGTTTAAAAACTATTTATTTTGGGAAACTTCCAAAGAGGTATATGCTTCTCCCAAGAACCTCCCAATTCTAGAAATCATGCTCGGAGCATATCCTCAATCACCTAAATCATACGCTCGGACTGGCCATCTATCTGGGGGTGGTAAGTTGTACTCAAAAGTACCTTTGTACTCAATGCCTTCTGAAGCCCTTTCCATACCCGAGAAGTAAAATTTAAATCCCGGTCTGAAACAATGGAGTGTGGAAATCAATGAAGACCTAAAATCTCTCTGATGTAAAACCATCCCAGATTATCAACAATGGAGGTCTCTTTGATCGGTAAGAAGTGGGTGAACTTCATGAGTCTATCAATGACAACCCATACTACATTATTCCCTCAATGTGACCTTGAAAAACCAGTCACGAAATCCATCGTGAAATTATTACACATCCATTCGAAAATGGGTAACTACTATAAAAGCCCTACTAGTAGTTGATGCTCGGCATTCACCTCATGACAAGTGGAACACCTCATGACGAATCCATAAATGTCCCTCCTCATACCTGGCCCCCAATATTGACGGTGTAGATCATGATACATCTTGCTGATGCCAGGATGAACTCTCCAAACTATGGAATGAAAGTCTCACATCAGCTCCTCGTGTATGTATGTTGGCACCCATACACACCCCTGAAAATTCAATATCTCATCCTCTCCTATGGTTTATCCAGTAATGGAGTCCTTTCCTAACACACTCTACCTTAGTAATAGGCCTTTAGATTTTGATATCATCCTCATTTGAATTCGATCATGAAGATTAGAGTTAACATCTACAGAAGATAGAAATGCCTACCCCTGTCTGTCGTGTACCTCCAAATGCATCTCAAAGAACATAGCCATAAGTTGTCACTCACTGCCAGCCTCCTGAACTGCCTATATATGTGTCCTCATGCTCAATGCGTTAGCCACCATGTTTCTCTTCTCAGGCGTGTAGGCAAGCTCAACGTCAAAGGACAGTAGGTACTCAACCCACCATCGCTGTCTTAAATTCAGATCAAGCTAAGTGAAGATGTACTTGGGACTCTTTTGGTCGATGAAAACAACAAAATTCTCTCCCGGAAGATAATTTCTACAATAGAGTAGGGCATGAACAACAGATTCCAACTCCAGATCGTGCGTCTGGTAATTCCTCTCATGTGGCCTCAACTGTTGAGACCCGTATGCAACCACTCTATCTTTCTGCATAAGAAGGTCTCCCAACCTGATACATGAAACATCACAGTAAATAGTATATCTCTTTCCTGAATCTAGAAAGACTAGTATTAGTGTATAATTAAACCTCTCTTTCATCTACTAAAATTCAAACTCATAAAAATATGACCATAAGAACATTGAACCCTTCTTAGCCAGAGCTGTCAGCGGTGCTGCGAAACATGAAGAGTCATGTATGAAACTTTTGTAGTATCCAGCTAGCCCTAAAAAACTCTACACCTCCAATATGTTATTAGTCTTCTCCCAAGAAACTACAGCTCTCACTTTCTCTAGGTCTGCTGATACTCCTGCCTCTAAGATAAAATGACATAGGAATTGAATTTGATCCATCCAAAAGTGGAACTTTGAGAGCTTAGCATATAACTGATTCTACCTCAATGTACTAAAAACAATATCAAGATGGGTAGCTTGGTCGTGTCAAGTGTGAGACTACACCAAGATATAGTCCATCGAGACCACCACGAAAGAATACAAGTATGGATGGAACACTCGGTTCATCAGTGCCACGAAAACTGCAAGCGTGTTTGTGAGACTGAACGGCATAACCATATACTTGTACAGACCATACCTACTCTAGAAGGCTGTATGAGGTATATCTAATGGTCTAATGCAAAACTGATGATAACTGGACCTCAAGTAAATCTTCGAGAACACTCGGGCTCCTCGAAGATGATCAAAGAGGTCATCAATAATCGGCAATGGATACTGGTTCTTTATCGTCAACTGGTTCAACTTCCGATAGTCCACACAAAGGTTGAGGGTGTCATCTTCCTTCTTTCCAAATAGGACAGGTAAACCCCAAGGAGAAGTACTGGGTCAGATGAAACCCTTTTCCTACAACTCCTCTAACTGTTTCTTGAGATCCTATAACTATGTTTTAGATATCCTATAAGGATTAATGGATATCAGTGCCGGTCCTTGAACAAGATCAATTGAGATGTATTCCTCATGCTCTAGAGACAAACCTGAAAAGTCCTCTACAAAGACTTCTCAGAAACAATCCAACCCTAGAGAAAGACTAACTGTGAAGTCCCCTAGTCATCCAGATATAGACTAGGAATCTGGGTTGTAACTCCTCCAAGCCCATGAGGCTATGGAACCTCTCTACTCACCTAGACATCCCACTCGCCCCTATGAATAAAGGATCCACCCTCTGGTGATATGAACTCCCCCTACGGCGATTACAATCAACAACTGACTGGAAGGGAAAACCCAGTCCATTCAATGAATGACATCATATCATGTCATCTCTAGGACATAGAGGTCCCATATAAAGTGACATTCATGAACCTTTAGTCAGAACTCCTTGCATTGACATGCACTAGCTGTTCTAGTCCCCAGCGGTGTGTCTAGTGTCAAAATATTGGAAGAGGAACAGATGCATAGGACAATGCTCTCCACAACAGTAATAGATATTAAGATCTGGGAATCCCCTGTATAAAAAATATCAGAAGCTAAAACAGTGGCTACTAAGATTGTACCTCGAACTGTAGAAGGTCCAGGGTCCTGCTCTTGTTGGGTCTTCTCCACTGTAAATTTATGGCATGCACTGTAGCCCTGTGACCCTAGTTGACCACTCTGAGATGATCGACCCTGTTTTTGTTGAAAATCGGGCGACTGGAAACCCCGACCATGACCTCCACCTTGGCCTTAATGGCTGGAATAACTACAGTTCCCTGAATACTGAGAAACTTGTGGTTATACTCCTGAAAGTGGAGTCATTGAAGAACTCTTGCCACCCACTACTAGTGAGAAAAACTGATAAAAGCGCCGAAGTTGACCCATCTTGCCACAGGATCGGAACTATATTGGGTCTCTCTGGCAAGGTGGCCTTGTATGCCCACTCTTTCGGCACTGGCAACTCACCACCAGGCTACCAGGAGATGCATCCCGACTACTCTAATTTCTTCAAGTAAACTCCCTATGACACTTCCTTCTGTCAAGAGGAGGGATACTACCTCTGGAAGCTGAACTGCCCTGGATCATTGCTTCAGAATCCCTCAGATTTCACTCTGTGATCAGCACCTAGTTGAAGGTAGAGGATATCGAAGTCAACCTGAATATATTCTCTTGCGATCGGATGTCGTGCCTCAAACCATCCTCAAACTTCCATGAAAAGAACAACCCATCATCTCCTGGAATAGGCATGAAACACTGAAGCTCTGTGAAACGAGAGGAATACTCCCTAAAAGAAAGTGTAACATGCTCCAGAATCATAATCTCTCAAGCTCGATCGGCCCTCAAGGTCTCTGGATAGAATTAATTGTAGAAGATACATTGAAACTCATCCTAAGTCATATTCTTCTAGTGTCCCACCTGTGATATGACATCCCACAACCTCTTGGCGGACTCTCGAAGCATGAAGGTAGGGAGCTTCACCCTCTTATCTGGATGTATATCAAGATGCTAGAAAATCTTCAGCATGGATTCAAGACATGACTCTATAACCAGGGGTCCTCTATCCCCTGAGAAAGTTGGAGGATGCTGCTACTGAAACACCCGTGTCAATTCTGCCATCGACAAGGCAGGAGGTAGTGGTCCCTAAAAGGTCTAAATCATCCTCAAAAAGCCCTCTTTGAATTGTGCATCATCAACTACATCGGGTATAATGGCTAGTTCCAAGACTGGCACAACTGGAGGATCTGCTGGAAGTACTTGATCTGCCATGTCCGGTGTCCGATCACCGCCAGGCAACTGGAGAATAACCATAGGACGTCTCGGTGGAATAACTCTGCAAGGCCAAGAGCACACCATAAAACAAGATTATCAAGGATTGAAAACTAGATGTGTTAGGAGGGAACAGGAGAAAGAAAGCACTCATGTTTTACAAAACATGACTACACTGCGTGTACAATTCCTACACAGTATGTTCCCTGAAGTCATTTACATGGGTGTTTACTCATGCCTAAATTGGTCATGTAACACCTGAAACACAAGGCATGTTTTATTAACACAAGGCATGTACTTGAATCACCTTTTTGTGTCTGATTCCTTCTACATGGTTAATCCACACTGCTCTCCTAAGACAAGACTACATGGCGTGTTCAAGGGAGACACGATGTGTACTAGAAACTCCTCCCCTGGCATGTGTTGTTAGTGACACATCCTGACACATGGCTCACACTGAATGGTGTGTTCTAGACAGGCAGGCGTGTATGTGAAATGATAACACTGACCGGTGTTGTTAGTGACATGCCCGGGTACCTAGGTTAGACAACACGGTGTGTTCAATACTAACACGTCGTGTATAGCTTAAGGTTTATCTGTTTGCATTGTTAGTTACACGGGAGGACACTGGGTCAACACTAGACGGCATGTTCAACTGGTACACGGTGTGTTCCCACCAGACTTTCCCCATCCTGTGTCTCTACATACATGGCATATGACATGGTTAGAGACTATATGGTGTGTACATAAAGTACATGGCGTGTACTTAACAAAAACATTTTCTTCTCGAATAGAAGAACAAATGGCATGTATTTAACACTACACGGTTTGTATTCTGGGTTTTTCCATATAGTATGCCTCAAAAACTACTCGGGAACCCAGAAAAACACCAAAATGAACATTAAAAGTTCCAAAATCTGATCCATGACGGCCCCTGCTCCCTGTGGATCAAATCTTGGCATCTTATACATGTTGTAACAAGGAAGACAAGGGAATGATCCACCAAATAATGGTCCATGAGGGACTATAGCACCTCAAGAACCAAAGTTTAGAATTTATTAAAGTAAAACCTTACACAAACAATACCCTATCAAATAGCAGGTATTTATCAAGGCAACTATCACAACAACTTGCATATTCTAAATAGCAGCTATCACAACAACATGAAATTACTAATGCACCCTAAATGGGATGGAAAAATTCATGAAATGTGATCTCTAGAGAGTTCCTATATGATGCATGAGTTGGAATACCCTCATCTCATCAGGTTGAGATAGAAATAGATCCTCAATAACATCAATGATAACAGCACAATACATGTGAGTCACCTAACGGTGAAAATCAAATCAACTATAAAATTGTAAACTAGAAAAAATTTCAATAATGAGGTAGATTGGAATTTCCCTGTACAAGGGTTAGCTACTCCCAGGCACAAATTATTAACAAGTACCCATTACATCCTATCCATGGCTAAAGGCTCCAAACAGTAAGTCAAGAGAAAAGAGTTCCTTTGATACCACTTTCTAATGTAATGGTTCTGGAAGCCACATTGAGGCGCCCCGTACCTAGTTGTCACAAAGCGTCAAGTGCATTTCCCCACATTCCAGAGGTTGTCGACTAGCAGTGAGGGCTTGGGTGTGATAGTGGGGAAACTATTCCCTCATTGGCAGAGTACACAATAGAAGTAACGACACACAATAGCAGAAGAAGTAAATATCCAACAATAGTAAGCAATCGAAGACTGGAATAATAAAAAACTAGAGAACATATGTATAAAATGTGATCCTTGATACATATGTCTGCGAAACCATCATAACAATTCACAATGCTGGAAATACAAACAGTTCTAAATCAAAGTACAAAAGAAAAAGATAAATAGATCTTCTGCATCGCAAGCCTAAGCTTGGTCACTTTCTCTCCAGCTCCACAGTAAGTCATGTACCTAATGTAAAAGGGCACTTTCCCTTATTTATACATGAAGAAATATATTCTATTTGGGCCCAAAAGCATGACCCAAATAGTGTGTGAGACTAAATCCTAGTAGGGAACCACCCGAAGATCTGTTCCTAACAATTAGTGGATATATGGCTGGTAAAAGTACAGAAAATAGTAAACTGGAAATTTCTCAGTAGTAAACAATACACAATTTCAATCTCAAGAAACATCAAACAAATAGCTAAACAGAAATAGGTAACCCTCTGGGAAGTACTCAGAGCCATCCCCTCTTGTCCTAACTAAGAATTATAAGTAACCCTCTAGGTAGTGCACTAGGCCTAACCCCTCTGGTTCAGTCATAATAATTCATAAAGACTCTCTGAGGAATCACTCACAGTCAATTCCCCTTATAGTCTAAGGTAGTCAGGGACTCTATGAGGAATATCACATGGTCAATTCCCCTTATAGCCTCATGGTCAAAGAATCTCTGAGGAAACTCACTCGGTCAATTCCCCTTACATCCCAGGTTATTCAAAGACTCTCTGAGGAAACTCAATCGGTCATTACCCCTTATAGTCTATAGTAATCATGGTAATTAAAAGTAAAACAAAGACTCTCTGAGGAAGCATGCATGGTCAATTCCCCTTATAGTCTAATGTGCTCAAAGACTCTCTGAGGAAGCTCACTTTGTCAATTCTCCTTAGAGCCTACTACACCATGTTCTCAGGACCCTGTGTAGGTCAACAAGCATAGAAATGCAATATGTCCAAAGTAAACATGCAGAGATACTTTGATAATCATTCTACAACATATTGTGCATGTCAGGGTATAAATATTCCACCCTAAAAATCTAGGCATGGAAAATACGCAAGGAAGCCAAACTAGCTAAACAGGACCAAAAGGTCGTAAATAGAAAATGAATGGGAAAAACATCCAAAGAATAGAAAATTAACCCTATTCACATCCATTTAACCTCTACACGAGAATACAAGCATGGAAGGCAATCAATAAGGGTAAAATGGTAAACATACAATACCTCATTCAAGGGTATTGGTGGAATTTTCACATAATACTCAAAGACATTGAACAGAAAGGCACAAACCACCTACCTTGGTGTTAGGAGATCGCTATATGTGAACCTTGAGGCTTGAATCGCCTTTGAACGTTGAAGATCTACAAAAACATCTAAAACATTCATCCCCCAATATCTCATGAGAGAATAGAAATCAGAAGATGATTCTCCAGGAGAAGAGAGAACTCACCGATGTGATTCCAACGCAACTGATGGTGTTTGATTCAGAGGACAGATGCACACTCAAGGGTTCGTCGAAGATCTGCATCGTATAGATCTCTCGGTCGAACGAGACCTAAAAGAAGAGAATTCTGGCAGTTAGACACAACCCCGGTTCATTTAATAAAAGAATAAAGTACATGGTGTGTACTTTTGAAGTACATGGAATGTACTTTCCATTTATTTACTCCACTTTAAGTGGCCACTAAGACACTCCCACACAGCCGTGTGTGTGGCCACTACACGGCCAGCACATGGCCTCCTTCGGTAAGGTAGTACACAGGATGTGCTCATAAAGTACATGATGTGTATATAGAAAATTTTCGGAATTTATTCTTTTCCTTAAAAACACTAGAAAAGGTAAAACATGCCTAAAAAGAAGATTTGGGTTCTTACATTATAATTTTCACTGTTATAAAAAAAATTGTGGTATTTTATCACTAATGTCACTGAATTCAGGTCTTATACAATCATCCAAATAAAATAATTTTTCACTGTTGATGCCAAACTATATGGCTCATATGCAGTTAAACAATGACACTTGTCAATAAATCTAAATAAACAATCATTAATAAATGTTTCATGACGTTTTTTTGAATAAAACCACATTCTTTTCATCATAGAAATTCAATCAAGGGATTAATAATCCAATTTTATTATTTTCTCAATAGATCCAAAATAAGACACATTTTCATATGAAGTCCTGCTATTAGATTCACTAGAAAAAAACATTTCTAATATTTTTCATATAACACCATCATTTTTATTTCTTATCTTTACAACTCGATCATTTATAAAAAAGTACTCATTGATGAACATGATTTTCATTCAATAACTAAATAATTTAGAACAAAATCCAATACTCTTTTTTCCCTAGACACAAATTAAATAGGAAAACATGAAACATGAAACATAAATTAACATTAATGTCACATTAA
Source organism: Viscum album (assembly GCA_963277665.1). Taxonomy (NCBI): domain Eukaryota; kingdom Viridiplantae; phylum Streptophyta; class Magnoliopsida; order Santalales; family Viscaceae; genus Viscum; species Viscum album. The sequence goes on along the minus strand of OY728139.1, from coordinate 336,446,024 downwards.
TATTTATTTTTTTATTTTATTAAACTAATACTCATACCTTTTATTTCAACCCAAAAAGAAACTCATCGATATGAAATATCTATTTCCTTGTCAAAGGAAATTAATTGTGAATTAATTATATATATTTTTATATTACACATATAAAAGGATAATAAAATTTTATGATTTATTTGAAAAAACATAGTATAAGATCACCTATAAATTTTAAAATTAATTACTTGATGTTTTCATTGAACAAATCATAGTCAAACAAGACCGTGCGATGTTCCATTTTCTACTCTTCGAGGCTCAATATTGTCAGTTTCTATGATATTAGAATTTCACCTATTTGGTGAAGTGATGGAAAAGTGGGATGAATTTTACCATATTTCTCTTATTCGTTTTTAATTCCATGGTTATGTATTCTTCTCACATCACCCAATTAAATTAAACATAAATGAATACATTCTTGATCCAAGTAACCTTTTGCAATGAAACCATTGGGATGAATCTTATTATAGACATAATAATTCATTGTGACCATATTTGTTTTGGTTGGAAAAATAAAATTAAAAGATAATATTCCCCAAATTAGTATTTCTGTTAGAATATGTATAGTTAGATGCATCATACACATGAAACATGTAAAGGAAAATATTTATCTAACTCACATAGAATTAATTGTCCCTCTTCATGAAATGTTTTCAGAGGAAACATATAAAATTGAAAAAAACATTTTATTTCATATTTTAACAAAAATATATGAATTAATTTCCTTACATATTGTTAAATACATTTAGTAATGGAAAATTTTTAATTAGATCCTTCATTTTGAAATTTGGTGAAACTTTTAGTTTTGGCACAATAAATTGTAATACAGTATTTAGAACATAAGGATTTTAAAATAAATTCCTTAAACTCAAAAAAAATTATATTTCTCATCGATCCATGGTATAAAACTTTAATTTAGTAAATCCAAGTTGGATTATGCATTTTTTTAGAGTAAATCGGCCATGAAGCTAGACATGGACTAGACTCTCTAGATTTGACACCACTTCAAAATTTTGGATATATTTTCCAAATATGGGCTTGGATAGGGATTAAATTTGATAATTGGAAATACAAAACAATTCATTAAAAATAAAACTTTTGGAATGAAATCTTGTTCACATGTTTTGCTGGTCAACAAGTTGGTGAAATTTGGATTAAATTATTTACCTAAATTTCTTCATTCCAAATTATAACCTCTTATAATTGTAGCCTCTCATCCCTTCTATAAATATTTATTTTTCACCTTTTTATGGGTTAAAAAGTTAATTAGGAATTTTAGATAACATGATAATTTTCTTCAATCTATTTCCCCATGCAATTCAAGTAGGAGATCTCTTAAAGAAAGGATGTATTCATCAAGGACCTCTTATTCTTCTACATATTGTAATATTGGTGTTTTGAAAATAATATTATTATTTTATCTTCCATTTCTTCTATTTCATTAAATTTTATTCTTATTTAATTAACTTTTTTGGGATGGAGATCAAGAGTGGAAATAGGACTGGTTTATATCCTTTCTAAACCATTGTGAATTTAATTTGTTTATACGATGAATACACTGGGCTTGGAAGAGTGTTTTTTATTAGTAATTGATCTACCCATAACCTTCTTAATTTTTTTTTGAATCAATGAGATACAATAATTATTGTAATATTATCTTGGAATTTTTTTAATATAAATAAAACTATGATAGAAATTTAACAATTCACAAAAAATATGCAAGGTCGAGAATTGTGTGAATTGTTAGAGCGTGATCTTAATCGGTAAAAAATGACATGGAATCAATTTATAGAAATAAAAATAATTAATTAATCAATTAATCCTCATTTACAGAATATATATTTTCCCTAATTTACCATTGATTGTAACATGGCATTAGAACAACAATCAATAACAGGTGTTATGACAACATGTTCCAAACCTAACCTAGGGTTTAATTAATTTAATGTTGGTGGTTAAGCTAATTCTCATAGGGTTTGGTGGTTAAAAAATTATTGGATCATAATTAAGTCAATTTTAATTTTAATTATAATTATAATAATTAATTTAATAAATTGATTTATATTTATTACACCTTTTAAAAATAGTTTCTAAAAAAATATCATCTCAATGTATTTTATCAATCTCATTTAACTAATAAAAAATAATATTATTATAAAATACCTATTATTGATTTATAAACATAAAAAAACACCCCCATAATTATATTTTTTGTATTTATAATATATTTATATTCATAATACTTTCTAAAAGTTGTTTTAATTCCTTCTTCTTTGAGATACAACCCTGGGCAACCACTTTACTAGACCTAAGTACCAAAAATCCACACATCATTTGAGAGTTTTCATGAAAACACATTTCAAATTAGAATCATTTTAGGTTAGAAAGTAATTTATTCAACCAATTATATTTATATTACTTACTTTTAATCTCTCTCTTCTTATCTTATTTCTAACACTTTTCCCCTTTTTATTGTCTCCTTTCCTTTTCTTTTTTTAGGCCATCAACTAAAACTTATTATATTTTTGTTATGGTAAAATTTTTTCCATTTACTTTTTCTATGATTTATTACATAAAATAATTCCAATGATCTAATATATATTGACCTTTAGATTGATCATGGCCTCAGGGATTGAATTAGACATCCCGGTCTATGGGATTATTCAACATTCACCCAATTAGGGAATTCATCCATTGTGGAAACATTGAAATTGAAATAAATTATAAATGAAACAGAAAACTATAATTGATGGAATAAAATAATAAAAATGAACATAATATATAAAAAATAATTATTATACATACCCAAACCATGAATTAAACAATGAACTAAAATGTAGGTTAATTAACCTTCATGAAAAATTCATGGATTATCTAGTGGGGATCCAAAAAAACACCTTAAATACTAGATTATAATATCAATAAAATTTGAAAAAAAAATTTCTTAACATAAATAATTATATGAAGAGTCATGGTTTGGAATTAAAGAATCAAATGCACCAAATTTTCACCACCCTCCATGAAATTTTATGTATGAACACTATAAATCCTACTTCCCAAACTGCTCTAAATCCAAAGGGGGATGTTCGTTCCATAACATGGATAAGTTAAATGAAAATTAATAATTATTATTCACTTTTCATTCTATCAGGATTCACCTCAACCCTAGATAATCCCCATCCAAGACCAACTGATGATCAGTCCAAGGAGAAAGACAATATTAAGATAAAGTTTGATCATATTCCTCAAAAACCCCTTCAATTTCCAAATAGAGTTGTATAAACCAATAATGTGGTTGAATATGCGATGAACGAATAAATTTTGGATATATTAAAGATTGTTGAGATAAAAACATCTATACATGAAGCAATAAAAAGAATTACAATTCATGATGAGTTTTTTAAATAATTATTTTCAAATTGAAGAAGGATAAAGGGAAACAGGATGATCAACCTTGGAAGGAATGTCTCTGAACTCATCACACAAAACCTAGAAATGCATACAATATGAAAATACCCCAAGACATTCACCATTCCATAAACTGTAGGGGAGTTTCATTTATATGATGATTTATGTGATTTGGTTTCCTTCATTATTGTCATTCCTGACTCCATTTTCTCTTACTTTCAGATTGTCTAGCTGAAGACAATAAGAGTGGGAGTGAAACTAGTGAATAGGTCAACAACATTCTTAATAGGTATCATCAAGTATATCCCTATCTGGGAAAGGGACATGATCTTTCCGTTAGGTTTCTACATGCTGGATATGGAGGATGTCTATGTATATTCTCATGCACCCATAATTATTAACAGACCCATCCTCAAAACTACCAATAAAATATTAAATTCCCATAAGGGTAAACTTTATAGGGATTTTGGATATGATATCATATTATATAAAATTTTATAATAAATGTTGTACCCCTCAAAGGACCATTATGATTTCTTCATCTCCCATTTTGACCTATCTAACGATAATTTTCTAAAATTATATTTTCAATATTTTCCAAGTGGGAATCATTCAATTATTAAAGACATCTTGAGGGTTGTTTCTAGTTTTATGTCACAAAATACTATCACACCTATTTCTTGGGATCAAAACATACTAATTTTTTGTTTTTATATGGATTTTTATTTTGATTCTTGGAATATAATTTCTATTTATGAGATAGAAATTTATTTTTTATATGTATTTGACTCATTATACATTGATTGTGATGATGTATATTCATACCCTAACATTAATCATGCAAAAATATCATTTCTTGTACCATTTCCATCAATACAAAACCCACCCAAAATGAAACACAAACCATTTCCAGCAAATATTAAATATTAATAATTATTATGAAAATTATCCAATGATAATTGCTAATAATTTTTTACCTTTTAAATAAATACAACTTTTAAATATTTTAAGGGAGAATATCAAGGAAATTGGGTGAACCATAGGAGGCATACTAGGTATTAGCCCCTCTATTTTCATGCATGGAATTATTTTAGAGGATATGAATAACCAGTTAGACAATGAAAAAAGACACATTACCCCACATTGTTGGAAGTTGTAAAAAAAGATGTGGAATAGTTTCGTAAGGTAGATATCATTTTCCATATTTTGTACTCTTAGTGGGTTAGCCCTGTCCATGTTGAACCCAAGAAAACCATGTTAACTTTTAAACAGAAATAAAATAATTAGTTAGTTCTTATTAGAGTACAAAATATTTCGTGAGTGTGTATATATTATATGAAACCAAATAAATTTACTCAAAAGGACCATTTCTGAATTCCATTCATTGAATAGATTCTTGAAAGAATAATAGTTAGGACACATTATTTCATTTTCTATTGAATCTATGTATATTTTTATGTTACCATTGTAGCAGAGGACCAAATGAATACATCATTCCCCAACCCATTCAATATATTTTCATATCATAGGATAACATTTGGACTTTATAACACCCCAGTTACCATTCAATGATATTTTCTAATTATCTTTTATGATTTAATTTAGACTTTCATAGAGGTATTTGCAGTTTATTATGTTGTGTTTGGTTCTTTATTTGGTGAGTGTCTCTTAGGTTTTGGAAAAGTGTTGATCACTGTATTGATCAAAATTTGGTTTTGAACTTTGAAATTTTTATTTCATTATAGAGAAGAATTTTCTTATATCATGTAGTATCAAAACATGGAATTGAGTTTGATATATCTAAGGTAGCCATTATTGTAAGAGTTAGTGTCCTAGAACCAAGTAGTTTTATTTTGATTACAAAGACATTTAATGTATTTAAATATTAAAAATCTCATAACATATTGTTTATTGTTATGCATGACTATGATGTAATAATTTCTTAGAGTCTTTTTTGCATTGATAAGGTCATGATGGTTCCCTGCTATGATGAGAACCTTGAAATTCAATAACAATATTCATAAATATATTTCTATAGTTGGATGAAATGCTATGATGGTACACATAGCATGCACATAGTCAGGTGTCAGTACTCGTAAGAAGATGAGACTTCCTATCATTAAGTTCTCACTTGGTAATCTTCACGATAGAAGATTATGAGCAAAGACCTGCTTGTAGGAATTCGGCATGTTTTGGTGTCACCAGGATTTTCTATCAGCAAACATGTGTAATGATCCTTAGACTTTAATATTATCATTAATATGTGTCATTAATCATGCACATTGATTTACAGATAAAAACCATCACGCATAAAGTTAGCGGAAAGTAGGGTACGTTGGTTGTGTCACGAGTGGAATATTATTAATGGATAAGTTGAGGACAGATTTTTTCCTTCCATTTATGGAAGTTCATATCTTGGTCCTTTGATTGAAACAGAAAAATTGTGTGAAATTCCAGGTCCATGGTGTAACGATGAGTTTATTTTAGGTAGTCAAATAATGACGTATCAATCATGAAAGTTGATGGAACTATCATGAAACCTGCTTTATGAGATATCACAACAAAGGAATTATGTTACACAGTGAGCGTTCTTATGTAGATGTTGTTGTTGCGACATTACGTTCTTTCTCTTGGGTTCCTTGACTCGTTGCTAGACAGTACTCTTGGATATTGGGCTACCCACCTAATTCCAACACAAAATAATCCTAGAGGGACACACAGTAAGTGTTTTTGGTGGCCTCAGTTAAATTCTATTTGAATTTAGTTATTGAAGTCAATATTATTCTAAAGACCATGGAATAATTTTATTCAAGTTAAAATGATGACATAAATTAAATTAAATATATTTATTTATATTATTTAACATCTAATAAATATTTCTTTACATGTTAGTAAATAAAATATTCATTTAAGAGAATATATTATTTATTAATTTGTTTGTGTGTTCAATAAATGGAAGTGGAGTTCAAGAATACCATGTCCAGTCTCGTGGTAAAATAATTATTTTCAAGACGGTAAATAATTATTTTACATGTTGGGACAAGTTAAAATAATTATGATGTTGCCATTATATTGTGATGGGGAATTTTATTTATAATTCGGGTTTGTGCAAGTTAGCACACCGTAACTAATCATGCGGTATTATTTTTATGAGCATGGATTTTCACTATGTTAATGAATGTATTTAATTGATGTTATGTAATTAAATATTTTATCTAAAGTTCCTTGCATATAAATAGACAACTACACCAATTGTACCAGACACCACATGACACTGAATCGTACACCCAATGAATTTAGAATTGTGAATATAAACAATTTCTCTCTCAAATCCTCTTCCCACCCCTATCAAGAAATAGATATGTTCTTCATGGGTGAAGAACAAGAGGTCAAGAACGACTGACACAAGATGCTTGCTTTGCCTCGCTAGAACCCGGATAATGAGCGGTGTCGATCAGAGGTCACCAGAGCACCTATGGATAGCCACAAGTGAAATTCTAGTTTGGATCCTTAAAAGCACAATGAGATAATCTAGAAGGGTTATTCTGTGTGATCAACATCATCAATGAGGAAAATATCAAAATTCCAGCTATTTTTTTCTTTATGAAATTAATTAAATTAATTATAAACAGGATGTGAAAAATCTTATCTAAAGGTTTCGGGGAACTTCCTTTTTAATCTAAATCTTTCATTATATTTCGTAGAGATAGGCGTTCATCGTCCTATTGATCCTAAAATAATCATTGATCCTGGTAAAAATCAATATTGGGTTTCATCTTAACCATGCTTCTACTGTGCCTAAAACCTACAGTTGGTATCAGAGGGGTTACATTATAGTTTATAATTATTTAAATATTTTTTTTATGACTTAGGCATTTAATCATTTTGTTTTTTCAATTCAAGTTAATTTTTCTTTAAATATGAATCTCAAGATCTATTCATCCTCTTTCGTTTCTCGTTTACCTTACAGAAATGTTCTTTTCTTTTAATTTCTATTAAAATAAAATATAAGATCTCATCTGGAGGTGACAATGCTTTTTTGATGTACAAAAACAGAACACGTGGTGTCTATTCAGCAGTACATGCCATATTTTCAAGATTCAATGCATAGGGATGGTCCACAAAACCAAGTCATGTGTTGGAGTCTTTGTAAGTTTTAAATGACTCTGTGTGTTGACCTGGAATAGGTGGCACACGGTTTCAGGATTTCACGTCACGTAGTCTACTGAACACATTGTGTAGTCCCGTCGGGTCAGGGTTTGTCCATGTTCCCCGTACACAGCTTTCCCAGCTGGAAATCATGTAACGCTCATACTACTTGCCATGTGACCCACTGAACATGCCATGTACTCCAAATATTTTTGTATTACACTCACACGTTGTTTCCTCACCTGTGTACTTCAGATGGACGTTGAAAAATAATACATGCCATATAGTTGGAAATACACGCCGTGTACTCATCCAAATTACATATATTTATTAAAATTTATTATTATATTATATAAACCCTTGAGACGTATACCATCATGTGGGAATAAAGCTGAGGTACAACATGTGATATGTGTTTTATACATATGTGTTTAATTTAACATCTTCATAATGTTCATTTCTACTTATTGGGTAGTTACTAATAGGAATTCATTGGGTTACATCCAAGTTACAAGTTGTGTACAAAGATAATTTTAAATGAATTTATTTTTCTAAAATTGTGATAGATGAGAATCTCATGGAAATTTAGAAAAAGTGTTTAAGATAAACGGGTTGATTAGTTAATGTTGATAATTAATTGATTTGAGTGTGATTTATCTTTAACCATAATGATTAAAGAAATAAATGCTAGTTTAATTTATGTATAAAAATTGTTGCATGTATGGATGATCATGAGATAGACCAATACCTTTGTATGTTGATGATTTATTTTAATTTATTTATTTATATTAATTTTTTTGGCCTGCGAGCCATATCTTTTCATTAATATGTTGGGCGTGTGTGCCCAAGGTTTTTATGTAAAACCCCTTTTCACCCCTCACATTCATGTGAGTTATAAAATTAATGTGAACTGGATGGATCTCCCATGATAGTGGGTGTGGTTCAAGTAGAATCCGAGACAAAACCAATCCCAGGAGAAACAGAGGTAGACAGATGGAATTCAATAAACACGAACCCAAAAGGATCATGGTGTTTCTCCCCTAAGTCAGGGTAGATTTATCAACTGATAGATAAACGAACCATTAGAAAATCTAATGATCTTTCTCTTTATTTGTTTTCTTTCAGTTGTATGGTTTATCATTACAGATGTGTTTTCATGATCACATAATTAATTAATTAAACAAGCATGTAAGATAGAACTGAAAAAAACCAGACTTATGTGTAAATATCATCCATACTTTCTTAATCACTTGAGTAAACTCCACTTGATATTAACAATCATGTGATAATGATAATAATCATTTCACACATAAGAGATAAAAATACCTCAAATAAAATACTAAGTTATAATAAGACTTCCATTACTTGATTAAGGGAAAAACTTAATAAAACTAGGTGTTTGACCAGCCCTAATTGGGATACATACTTTTATACAGGAAGACCTTATGAAAGGTTTCGGATTGACTTAGCCATGTTACATCAAGACTAATATCCCTTTCTAGACTTGGTGTAATATTGGAGGCAACAGTTGAGGAAATCCAAAGTCATGATTTTTGGATTGGAGAGTGCACTCAACAAATCAGGGATATGCAATCCCATAGTTGGAATCAACCTGCCTACCTAAATACCTTTTAATAGCTTGAACAACCCCTGTTGGGGTTATGCGAAGGGGAATATAGATCCTTGCTAATAGAATGTCAAGGAAACTAGACATTTTGAGTTCAATAGTTAAGTTTATTAAAACTTGATAAAATAGTGGGAGACTTATTAAAATTTATTATTTCTTATAAAATGTAATCAAGAAAGTACTAATGATATGATCTTTTAATTGTAGAGTAAAAATGAAAATCTTATTAACCACATTATCCCTATAATCAATTCTATATAAAGACAACATCCTCACCAAAATTAACTTCCAGTAATGGTTTAGACACCTTCGGTTTATCCTACCCCATGAACAGAAGTATTACGTGTTTTAATTAGCATTACCTAATTCTTCTTCTATAGAGGTGAGTGATAAGGGTTTTCTAGTCTATGAGAAACATATAAATGAAGCGGTCGACATTCAATTTTTGATGTTATCATCAATGTCTAGTGATCTCATGAAGTCTCATGAAAACATGGATTATTATAGCATGCTCGAGCACCAATGTGGTCTTTACTAAGAGAGAGCAAGATAGGGAAGTTCTGAGATATCTAATGCACTCTTTCAGAGTAATATTTGAGAATGTTCCTCAGTAGGGCCTCATGTAGTAAATTTCATTGGATACATTGAGCGTGAGGAAGTTCTATGGTTTAAACTCCCCCGAAGAACTGGGCACCGATCTCATTATCGCATCACTACCTCATATATTCTCTAAATTTGTTGTCAATTTCAATATAAACAATATTGAGAAATATTTATCTGGTCTTCATATCCTCAATCTCCCAAAAGAAAAAAATATTGAAGTGTGAAAAGCCTTCTGTCATTATGCTGAATAAGAGGAAAGGTTAGGTGAAGTTCATTAAGCCCAAATATTCTTCACAACCTTCTATGAAAAGGAAGATCAAAGGGGAAGCAAGGGAAGATGTGGTTGTTGTTTCGCATGTGGCAAGAATGGCCATTGTAAGAAGACATAAACCCATCCTAAGAAGAAAGTGCAAGCTTCATGTGAATTTTTTATCAAATTAAATCTACCTGTTTCTATAAATTGCGTATTAGATACACCTTTTGGTGCCCACATATGTAACCAAATGCAAGAACCAAGTATATTCAAGATGATTTACTTAGTGGATGTTGATCTATGAGTAGACAACAGAGCTAGAAATGTTTTTGTATCTCTCGGGGACTACCGCCTCACATTTCCAACTGGGATGATCTTGGTGTTAAAGGGTTGTTATTATGTGAATTATGTTACTAAAAACATTATTTCTATATTCAAATTATATACAGATGGATTTTTTTAGATTTTGTAAATGAATGTTGCTTCTATTACAAATATAGAATTTGTTTTGGTAGGGAACATTTGTACAGTGATATTTATGTGTTAGATTACACAAACCATGTAATGGAAATCAATAACAAAGATACATCACATGAATCATACCACACCCAACTTTGGCATCCCCAGCTAGGTCATGTAAACGATAAATGCTTGACAAAGTTACATCAAGATGGATATTTAAATTCTTTCATAATAAAACCACTTGGTGTATGTAATTCATGTTTACAAAAGAAATAACCAAATCCTCGTTTAGTGGGAAAGGTGAAAGGGATAAAGAACTTCTTGAATTGGTTTATACCAAGGTGTGTGGACCATTTCCAGTTGAAGTATGGGGAGGGTACTCGTAATTCATAACTTTTACTGATGATTTTAGTAGTCATGATTATATCTACATAATGAAGTATAAGTTGGATTCTTTTGATAAGTTCAAAGAATACAAGAATGATATTGATAATCATCTTTGTAAGAAGATTAAGAAACTCCACTCAGAATGAGGTAGAGGATATCTTAATCAAGACTTCATTGATTACTTACAAGAGTTTTTGATCCTATCCCAACCCAATCCTCTATACATTCCCCAGTGGAATAGAGTGAGCTAAAGGAGGAACCACACAATATTGGACATAAAGAGATCAATGATGAGGCATAAGAGTCTTACAATATCCTTTTGGGGATGTGCGTTAAAAACAACAGTGTGCATAATAATCCAAGTACAAACTAAATCGATAAATGGTATTAAATATGAGTTTGGAGTGGAAAGAAAGCCATATTATAGAATTTACATGTGTGGGGAAGTGATGTGTTTGTTAAGACCACTTTTGGTAACAAACTTGAACCCCGAGGCACAAAGTGTTCCTTTATAGGATACCCCAAGGAATCAAAGGGATATCACTTATACAACCCCTCAGACAAAATGGTTATTGTTGGAAGACATGCCATATTCCTTGAGAGGGAGAAAATCTCCAATATAGATAGTGGGAGCGAGATAGACTTTGTTGAAGTTGAGGCTCAAGGTAAACAAGAGTTGGTACATGAACAGATTCTACAAAGCCCTATGGAAGAATGAATTGTTCCAGATACACAAGAGCTGTGTAGGAGTACAATAGAGGTTAAAGAACCAGAATGTTATGGTTTTCTTATTACTGATAATGGTGAATCATTATTAGTTGATAATAATGAACCTCTAACCTACAAAAAAGCAGTAAGTGGAACAGATATTACCATGTGGCATGAAGACATGAATTCTGAAATGGATTCCATGTACTAAAACAAAGTATGGATTTTGGTAGATCTTGCAGTTCATATTAAGCATGTTGGTTTCAAATGGGTATTGAAGAAGAAACTGGACATTTAAGGACAAGTCCGCACCTATAAGGAATGATTAGTTACAAAAGGGTTCAAATAGAATCAAAGCATTGACTACCCCAAATCCTTTTCACAAGTTCCAATGATGAAATCAATCAGATTTATATTGGCCATTGTCTCTTACCATGATAATCATATTTTGGAAAATAGATGTCAAAACATCCTTCCTTAACAAGAACCTTCATGAAGATGTCTACATTACACAACCTGAAGGGTTTATGACTCCAAAGGATGCCAATAAGTTAAGAAAGTTGTTTAAACCTATTTATTGATTAAAGAAAGCATCCAACTCATGGAACATTCATTTTGATGAAGCCATAACGAAATTTGATTTTATCAAGAATGAATGTGATCTTTGTTTCTACAAACAGCTTAGTGGGAATGTAGTCATTTCTTAATAGTCTATTTTGATGACATATTCCTTATTTGAAATGAGATACACGTCTTATATTCAATTAATAAATTATTGAATCAATCCTTCTCAATGAAGGACTTGGGAGAGGAAGAATATATTCTTGGGATCAAAATCCATTGTGATAGATCCAAGAGACTGTTGGGCCTAATTCAAAGTACAGACATTGATAAGATACTGAAGATATTCAATATGGAACAATCCACGAGGGGATTGTTTCTAGCATCACATGGAATTTTTCATTCCATGAAAATGTGTCCCCATACACATGAGGAAAGAAAGATTATGGAAAGGACTCCATATGCATCAAAAATTGGGTTTGTCCTATATTCCATGCTCTATACTAGGATAGATGTCCCCTACACATTGAGTGTGGTGGGAAGATATCAAGAAGACTCAGGTGACCACCATTGGATGGTAGAAAAGACTATCCTAAAGTATTTGAGGCATACAAAGGATGTGTTTCTGGTTTATTAAGTATATATGGAACTAGTATTTAGAGGCTATGCAGATTCTAGTTTCTATACTTATTAAGATGAAATGAAGTCACAAACATGAAACATATTCACTTTGAATTGAGGTGCAGTGAACTGTAAGAGCTCAAAGAAGAGTGTGGTTATGGATTCAACAATAGATTCTGAGTATATCACAGCTTCTAAGGTATCTAAAGAATTAGTTTTGATGCAAAGCATTATCTAGGAGCTAGATGTGATACCTATCGGTAAAGATCCCATCACACTGTACTATGATAATATTGCAGTGGTGGCTCTCATAAAAATGATATGGTCACATCAGTGGAGGAAGGCCATACTTCAAAAGTATCATCTCTTGAGGGATTTTTATCAGAGATGTGATGTTGTAGTGACAAGTATTTCCACAGAAGACAATGTGGTGGACCCCATGACTAAATCCTTGACTCACCAAAACATGACAACCATGTGTGGTCTAGCGGATTGAAAGTCATAGGTAGTTATCCTTAGTTTATGTGGGAGTTTGTAAGAGTTGGTGTCCTAGAACCAACTGGCTGTACCATGAATACATGGACATTTAATGTGTTTAAATATAAAACATCTTATTATATATTGTTCGTTTTTCTACATAACTATTATTTAATAACATCCTAGAGTATTTGTTGCATTGATAAGGTCATGATGATTCCTCACTATGATGAGAACCTTGAAAATATATAACAATATTCCTAAATATAGTTATATGGTTGGATGAAATACTATGATGGGACACATAACATGCAGGCTATCATGTGTGAGTACTCGTAAGAAGATGATAATTCCTCTCATGAAGTTTGAACTTGGTAATATCCAAGATAAGAGATTATGATAAGATACCCACGAGAAGGAATTCCGCATGTTTTGGTGTCATCGGACATTTTTATCATTGAGCATGTGTAATGATCTTTATTCATTAAGATTGTCATTAATACATGTCATGACTCCCACACTTTGATTTACTGATGAAAATCGTCTTGCATGTAGTTTGTGAGAAGTAGGGTATGTTGGGTGCATCACGAGTGGCATGTCAGTAATGTATAATTCAAGGAAATATTTTTCCCATCCATTTATGGAAGTTGATATCTTAGCCCTTTGATTGAAATAGAACCTTCATGTGAAATTCCATAGCTATGGTGTAATGATTAGTTTATTTCAGGTAGTCAAATAATGGCCCATTAAGCATAAAATTTGATGGCACTATCATGAAACCTGCTTGATGAGATATTACGGAAAATGGATTATATTACACAGTGAGCGTTCATATATGGATGTCATTATTGTGACATTATATTCTTTCTCTTGGGTTCCTTGACCCATTTCTAGATAGTACTCTTAGACTTTAGGCAAGCCCACTTAATTCCAATGTGAAAGAATCCTAGATGGTCAAACACTAAGTGTTTTTGGTGGTCTCAATTAAATTATATTTGAATTTAATTAAAGAAATAAATATTATTCTCAAGATCTTGGAGAAATTTTATTCAAGTTAAAATGATCGCATAAATTTAATAAAATTTATTTATTTATTTTCTAAAACAATTAATAAATATTTATTTACTCGTATGTAAATAAGATATATATTTAAGAGAATAAATTATTTATTTATTTACTCAGGAGTTCAGTAAATTGAAGTGGAGTTTGAGAAGTCCAAGTATTGTCCAGAGGTAAAATAACTATTTATAAGATGGTAAATAATTATTTAACTAGTTGGAACAAGTTAAAATAATAATGACGTTGCAATTATTTTGTGATGTGTAATTTTATTTATAATTCTATTTTTGCATGTCGGTGCACCATTATAAATGATGCAGTATTATTATTTAGATCATGGTTTTTCTATAATTTCATGAATGTATTTAATTATTGTTATACAATTGAATATTGTAACAGATGTTCCATGCTTATAAATAGACAAGTATGCCTATTGTGCCAGAAACCACACGACACCAAATCATACACTTGGTAAATTGAGAATTATTGAGCTAAACAATTTCTCTATCGAATCCTCTTCCCACCCCTCTCAGCACAGAGAGAAAATTTTTAAGGCTGAAGAACAAGGGATCAATAATGACCAAAAGACACTCTCTTGGCCACATTGGTACCCAAATAATGAGTCGTGTTGATCAGAGGCTATTGAAGAATGTGGGGATCACCACTTGTGGGATTCGATTTTGGATCCTTACAAGCAAAATGAGATAATCTAGAAGGTTCATTATGAACGATAAACATCATAAATAAATAAAATAACTAGGATCTAGGTATTATTTTCGTTATGAAATTAATTAAAATAGTTATAATCATGATGTGAAAGATCCTCTCTAAAGTTTTGGGCCTCTACCTTCTTTATTTAAATCTTTTATTATATTCAATGGAGACTGGAGTTCATCATCGTATTGGTCCTAGAATAATCATTGATCACAATAAAAATCAAATTTAGGTTCCATCCCAACCATGCTTCCGCTGTGTCTGGAACCTACAAACATTTCATCATTGTCATATCCTATGTGTGTGTGTGATTTTCATTCCTTGAACATGTAATTTTATATTGATTCTTCATCAGAGAACTCAATTATATCACTCTTCCCTTATCTATATTACATAGTTAGTATATTTAGTTATTTTTTGGTGATTCATAAACGGTATCATTTGATGATCTAAATAATGATATTCCACTCCACCTATTATACTACCCCCACAGTGGGACCTCCCATTTGAGGTTATGTGGGATGCTTTAAACATCACAGTTGGTACAGTCTTATCTAAAAGGGATAAGGGTGATACCATGTGATTTATTATGCACCAAGGACATTGGAAAGAATCTAAGAAAATTACATCACAATAGAAAAGGATTTTCTTGGTATTATTATTTCTTAAGAAAAATTCTGCTCTTATTTATAGGGATTTAAAGTGGTTTTTTTCTCTGATCATGTATATTTGATTAACCCCCAAAAGAATCCAGATACAAATCCATGAAATATTCATTGGATGGTCTTTCTTAAATATTTTAACATCAAGATAAAGGATACAAAGGGTTTATAGAACTTGGTAGCTAACCACATGAGTAGGATTACTCACATGTTAGTGCAAGATACCCTAAACTAAGTACCACTTGAGGACACCTTCCAAATTAAGAATATCTATGTCATAACTAGAACACATCCTTACTATGAATATAATGCGAATGAAATGGTTTCATATAAAATTCATAAATATTTATGGAATAATTATGTCAAAAAACTAAAGGGTGTGTCTAGGTTCTATGTGTGGTATGCTCCTTACCTTTTTTTCATGTATAGTGACCAAGTGATTAAGAGAAGTGTTCCTAATCCTGAGTTAGAGTATGTTTTTCATTTTTGTCATACACATTATTGGTGGACACTTTGGACCCCAATGGAATACCAGGAAGGTATTAAACACATGATTATGTTGGTCTGCATTTTTTCATGATGCCCATGTGTTTTTTAAATCTTTCTCTCATTGAAAATACACAAGAAACATTTAATGGAGACATGGGTTACCCTAACAAACCATATTATTTTTTCATAATTGTTATGTATGGGGAATTGATTTTATGTTTCTGGTTCCAAGATCATTTGGTTTTTTATAAATTCATAACTTTATTGATTATGTTATTATATTGGTAGAGGCTAAAGATTGTAGGACCTATGAATCTCATGATATTGTTGAATTTTTAGGGATAAATGTTTATCTAGGTTTGGAGTACAAAAGGGTATAATCAATTCCTAGGAGACAAAAATTTTCAACAAAAATTTATATTCCCTCTTTTGAAAGTATATGGTAACACTGACAAAATCAACCCCATTCCAACTCAAATCTAATGGTCAGCCCAAGGATTCAATGTTTTAGTTGAAGAAGATATTAGAGAAAATAGTTAAACCAAATATGTAGGATTAGAGAATGTTCTTGGATGGTGTTATATTGGCTTAGAGTATGGTATTCAAAACACCTAATACTATGCCCTCTACTATATCATTTTTTGGAAATTGTTTAATCTTCTTATGGAAGACAAGAATCAGTCATATTGGGATATAAAGAAATGAAACATGGATATATCCAAAGTTGGATATCAAAGGAAACATATAATTATAGAGTATGAGGAGATTTGATAGTCATAATATGAGAAATAATTAATTTTTAAGAGAAGATAAAAAAATTAGATCCTGATCGAATGCTCAAAAAACTGGTATTCATATAGGATAGAACATCCTTCTCTATACTTCATAACTATAGATGATGCCTAATATTTTTTGTTCTAGATGCTTAGGTCCTTATGTTTTATCTATCTATTTTTTTCTTATGGTGTAATGGAAATCACACAAGAATAAATAGGAATTCTATATATAGTTAATGGGAAATTTTGTAAGTAATACATTGATGGACTACCCACCCATGTGGTTGATTTCATCCCACTACATGATCGCATCATCACTTGAGATTATTAGGTTCTCCCTAACCCGTTCACATTTCTATTATTTTTCCTATTTAAAATTCAATAGTTCATGTGCATTTATCATCTCATTGGTTCACATTGAGGAAAATGTAGTATTTTAAGTATAGGGAGTGGGGAAATTTTGGGGTAGCTATTTATGATTTTCATTTGTGTGTTTTGTGTGTGTTTTCTATTAATTTTCATAAGAAATAAAAAATAAAATAAAAAACACATCATTTAACATGATCATTTACATGTGGACCGTATAAAAAATGCATGTTTTCAAAATTTGTTAGTATAATGATAAGAATGATAAATAATTCATTATCATAGGTTGATTTTTATAAAAAAGGTGTAATTAATGATATGATTTTTTGTGTCATTACAAAACATTTTATATTTTGACACCATTCTTTGGGAGATTTTTTCATTTTAAATTGTTCCATTGATTTGTCCACACAGCATTTCATAAAACCATGAATTGTAAAAAATTTCATACTCAATTGAAGGTATAACCGAGTTAGGTAAAAAAAATGTTTCATCTTATATCAATGGTTAATCAATAAATTCGTTTATCTTTTGATCAATTTCATTACTATATAGAATTGACCAATTCACATGATCTTGATTTCTGATAGTTATACACCATCAAAATAATCAATCTATATATATGTGTGTGTGTGTGATATTTATAAATTGGGGAGTGATGAAATGTACAATATATGGGGATATCTAGGATGGGATCTGAAGATTTTACTTTCTAGAATTCTTAAGTAAGTGGGTCACGAAATTTTATTGGAAAGGAATGTATAATAGGGTTAGTGTAATTAAACTAGGGAAGACTTAATCTGAATATATTGAATAAAGTGTAGAGATATGACCGCTAAATGGTTGGCACACTCACATGTGGAAAATTAATGGTATAGTTGACCCATAACATGTTTCAATTTAATAACTTTCATTAATATCAATGGATATTTTTTTAATACAATTTTTTAGGCAATAAATTTAGAATTTATTGAGACTTAATCTTGATTAGATTCCTATGTTTCCTAAATTTACACTATGGATTCGGATGTATGAACATGAATATCTTATCACAATTTTCTGGATTACATGATTTGTGACTTATCCCTTGAGTGAAAAAGGGTAATTGTGGGAAATTTGACAAAATACAATTTTATTTAATATTTTATTTTTAATAAATGAAATAATTTCCTCAAACTGTGTTAAATATGATTATTTATGGAATATTTTCTATTAGATCATTCATATATAAATTTGATGAAAATTGCAATTTGGACTATTTAAAGTACACTTTAGTATTTTAGCCATTAATATATTTATATGACTAATTAGAACATAAACGTTTTGAAAATTTGACTATCTCAATGGGATTCAACTTTCATTTAGGATACCTGAGCTGAATCATGCATTTTATTAATGTAAATGGTCTATCAAAACAAAGTTGGATTGGAATCTCTATATTGGACCCAAATTCACCACTTGGGTCACATACTCTATATATGTGCTTGATATGGGATCAAATTTGGACATTAGGCCAAGAAACAAATCTCTCAAAAATAATATTTCCTGAAGTAAAGCTGTTTCACATTTTTTATTATAAATAATTAGGTACGATTTGGAATAAATATTTTGGCCGAATTTCCCCATTCACACTTGTAACATCTTGTAACCCTGTACTTCCCTCCACTCTATATATCTGTCTCCTTCAAAATTGGAAGGTTTAGTACATATATTAGGATGATCATTGAATAGTATAATTGGTTTCAATCAATTTATTCAAGAAATTAATGAAGTACAACTCTTGAAGCAAGGATCCCTTCATAGAATCCATCTTATTCTTCTCCAAGTTGAGATATTTGTGTTTTAATAATAAACATATTATTTTATCTTCCATTTCCTATATTTTTTTCAATTTTAATGTTATTTTTATCACTTATTTTTTATATAAATCAATATTATTAATGTGATTGGGTTATCACCTTTCTAAAACATTACGAATGCAATTCCATACTACGATGACTACACAGTCCATAGAAGAGTAGTTTTTCTTTTTAAGTAATATTCATCTAACCATATTTATTTATTTATTTTGAATTAATGAGATAATATAATTCACATTAAATGATTTATGAATTTTTTTAAACAAAACCCAAACTAATCAATCAATTGAACAAATCACATAAAATAGATGATGTTGAGTAATGTGTGAATTGTGAGAGAGTAATATTAATTTGTAAAAATGACATGAGATTAGTATAAACAGTAAAAAAACAATACCAGAACATAATTTATCCTCATTTAAAGAATGGATATGTTCCCCAATATACTAATGACCATAATATATCCTTATTAAAACAATCAATGAAGGGTTGTACAATTTCATGTTTTAAAGATAACCTAGAGTTTAATTAATATAATCTTAGTGGTTAATTTAATTCACATAGGGTTCAGGGGTTAACATATTTAGGGATCATAATTAAGTGGATTTTAATTTTAAAGATAATTATTAATATTTAATTGGATAATTATAGTTATATTTATTGCACATTATAAAAATTGTTTCTAAAAAATAACTTTTCATTATGTTTTTTCAGTGTCATTTTAAAAACAAAATAAAAAAATCAATCTTCTTCCCGCATACTTATTATAACTATAAAAAAATAAAAACCCCCTCATCCATATAATTTTACTATTTATTTTATATTTATTTTCTTAATACTTTATAACATTCTTTTAATTTCCACCTTTTTCATGGATTACATTGATCAGACACACTTTTCCACCTAAGTACCCAAAACCACTCATCAATTAAGAGTTCCCACAACAATGGATTTCGAAAACATTTTAGCATATAGATCTCAAGAAAAATATAACCACCAAATAACTACTACCCTTACACAAATAAATAGTAAATTATGTACTTTTATTGGAACCAATTCATGAGAAATGATTTGGTAATTATGAGTTTTTTAGATATTTCAGTTCCAACTCTCTTCGATTTCACCAATTTGATTTATTGTTTCAATAGCCATAAATAATCATGATAATTGAAACATGCATGTAATGGTGTGTGAAAAAAATAATTATATCCTATGTTAAAATTTATTTATGTTTTTAACCTAGGTTATCTTTAGATAAGAGTGCACAATAATCAAACTTTCACCTTTAATTTGAGGGAAAAGGGGTGTTTTTTAAATTATTTGATTTTGAAATGAAAAGAAACTAAAAATAGGAAAGAAATTTAAGAAAAATATTGATAATAAATTGATAAAATAGTTATTAGAATCTATTATATGAGATGGTGATCAGGTCAGGGTTGGTATTCTAATTTTAATTTTATCCTTGTTCCAGTTTATCCAATCCTCTTATACTAAACCGATTAAAGTGAGATTCCCTAATTGATTCCTCTCACTCCCTTGTTCAATGGTGATGGTGAGAGTAATACTTACCATAATATTAGTTTGGTCTACTCTTCTTTCTTTTGTGAAGGATTAGTATCGAATACCCTCAATTGATTTAGGCAATTCTCTCTCGGGTCCTATTTATCCCAAACAATCCAAAATATGCACTACCCTTCCCACACATATTGATGATCTTTGAGTGCTTCCCCACTATTCACTAACCAATTCCATATTATATAGACTATAACATAGTGTATGGATATAATTATCATTTAACAAATCAATAATAACAATAGAATATAAAATCAAATATTGTCGCACAAGAAAATAAAATTCTCTACAGGAATTTGAACAAAATTTTCCAAAGAGAGAGAGTTTTTATAAGATCAAGTTGAATAACTAAAGAATTATAAAATAGAAAACCTACCCTTAGCCAATCACACATAAGACCTTCCACACTATAGTCAGGGTAACCGAGTTGAATGGGGAAGAAGAAGGCATTATAAAATTAATAAGAACAAACAAATCATCTAAAATTTATTCTATAGTATCTATCCACTAGAATTCATATTCTATTATACCCAAAAGATGACCAAAACAAGCCATGTTACCTTCTTATAAGATTCTAGGAATTTTATTGGATATGTACCAATTAAATTTAAATTATTTTGATTCATGTAAAATATGTTATGTTGGTGTCTCTAGCATTGACTTTTTCAGGTCTCCAATCACTATTCCACAAACCCTACTTTGACTGATTCAAGGGTGGGGTTAATGAGAAAATATATCAATTGAATTTAATTAGAAACTTCAACTTATATTATTATTTTTGACCCATATAAAAAAATCCTATTTGGAGTTCCTTAGCCTGATATATTCCTCATTGACTGAGGTAGGGTACATTCTACCGACCCAAATAAGTTTTCACACTGATATATTTTTTAGAACCTGTGGGATTTTAAATGGGTTCTTGGTCTAGAAGATAAATTTGTATAAAAATAATCATATAATTGTAACAGCCCAAGATTTTATAAAGAAATATTCTTTTTAATTTTATTAATGTCTTGTGTTGTACGCTACACCAAAAGGAGCTTGCACAACACGCATCCTTGTCTTGCCTTGCATTACATGCAATCGCGACCTTCCTCAATAGCGTGTGTAATACGCAATACCGAGTTTCACTAAACAACGATGTGCTATTAAAATATTATTAAAACTAGCCGTTATGATTAGTAATAACCACTTTTTAAAATTCTGTAAATCTTATTTTTCAAAATGAACTTCATTCTTGGATTCGGAGTATCGAATTTAGCCTAAGGTGAAATTTTGGTACTTTTCGGATAACATTCATATTCTGATGAATAGTGAAAAATTACTAAATTATAATTAAAAACAGCTTTTTTAATCGAAATAATTAATAGTGATAAATTATTAATTTGAGTGGTTTTAAAGTATATTTAGAATATATTTTTACAATTTAATACAATGTTGGTCATTGGTTGTAATTTCACATTTAAACAAGACATAATCAAGTGTCAATCTTTTGATATATATTGTTTCCTAAAAACACGCTATTTATTTTAACAGCGGGATTTAATTATAAAATTAATTAATGCAACTTCTATGTTATGAATTTGGTAAAATAGATTTCATTTTTGGAATTCGGAATAAGAAATATAGCTTAGGATGAAATTTTGGCATTGTTCTGAAAAACATCAATTTTTGATGAATAGTGAAACTACTAAGTGGTAGTTAAAAAAAACTGAATTTTTCATAAAACTTAATTTTGCCGCTTCTGTGAATGGAATTTCGAAAATCCGAGAGACACGGTTAATATCAAGGACTAAAATGTGGTTCAATGAGATGAAAATAATTTTTTGGTGAATAGTAACTTTTTACTTTTTTACCGCGGTTAATAGTAAATAGGGTAACTAAGGGTAAATATGATATTACTATTACCCTAACACATGTCCTAAATCTATTGGACAAGTGTAATTCGACCAAAAACAAATTTTGGAATAAAATATGACCATTTAGGCCCACTTGGATTAGATTAGGACATTTATTATTAATTTATTTAAAGAAAGGTTAAAATAGTTAAAATCAAAGTTTAATAAGTAAATCATTTTTAATATGGGGTTATACATAAGATAAATTCGATTGTAAATATTCATTAGAAATCTAAAAAAATTTCCTACATGATGGTATTTTATTTGTAATTTTTAGACATAAAATAATTTATTTTATTTATGACACAACGATGATGCAGTAATTATCTTATTAATGAAATATTGACATAATTGATGTTATAAACACCAAAATAAATGTAATTTGAGATTTTTTATGAATTCCACTAATTTTCTAGGTTACTATGATATATTAATGTTGATTTAATAAACTTGGTTCGAACATTTAATTCTGTTATGACTTTCACAAAAATCATATATCAAATAGTGTCAAAATTGACACAAAATAGTTTTTAAATCAAATATTATATTATTAATTGTTATTGTATTCCTAAAAATCTAAGGTTCGGCCAAATGAATTAGATAAGGATATATATATTAATAATAAACAATTTGGGGTTCGTTTGGCATGTTATAGTAAGTTTATTAACCATATAGTGAAAGAAAACAAAAAGACATGGTAAAAGTTAAATTATTTAACTTAGAGTTAAATTTAATTGATAAGGTTAAAATAATATCCTAAACTTGTCTAAATTCTATTGGTTGATATGATTTCGACCCCTCCCCACCTTATCTTCGAAATAAGACCCTTTGGAACCATTATAAACCGATTTTTACTTTAATATAAAATAATATTTTGAGATATTCCTAAGGTGCCCCTCTCCTCCCTTATAAAAGGACACCTCCTCCCCCTCCTCCTCACACCAATTTGAGCACTCAAGCTCGTCCAACCCCTGCCAAAATCCCTTCTCCACTTCCCTAGAAACATCCTAGAGGTTCTGGTATTCCTCAAAGACCAATTCTAGTGCCCTAAGAGGAGGTCTCAAAGAGGCACTTCAAAGAAGAGGAGGTTCGGACACTTACAAAGCAAGTCGGACCTAAGGTAAGGGAAATATCACAATCTCATTTTTATCCGAGATTGTTTATTCGTAAGTATTTACTGGGGGGTATTTTATCATCCACATCCATGTTTCATCTATATGTAATATTATTTCCATCCACCTACAATTGTTTAAATCCATTTTTACCCTTCGGTGAGTTTTTAGTAAAAGAAGTGAAAGGAATCTTTTGTCGTTTTCCGTACGAGGTACTTTTTGACTTTTCCGACAAAAGTACGAAGAATGTTTTTTTTTAACTTATACGACCTGAATGGATTTTCAAAACATTATTTCTAAGAAATTCCTTTACAAGTTTTCAAGTTTATTTTTAATCAACTTCTTTTATTTTAAATTCGTATGACATGTTATGAAAGGAAAAAATGTTTTTGAAGAAGAAAGGATATTTTCCTCAAGAATAGAGTTGAAGTATTTTATCAAAATTATTTTCCATCTAAGATAATAAAAGGGTTCTGTTTTTATCCCTATTATTACATTGGTTTGATTATGTTGTGATGGAAATATTTTTATGAATTCCTTTATCTTATATGAATTGTTTTATGATGTCATGTTGTTTAAGAATCCCATTTTATTTCATGGGCTATGCAATGATGTATGATTTATGATTTTGTGGCACACATAAGAATGGTATCATTATGAGATGGGTGGGACCTATATCTCCCTCCAATGCATTGGGTAAAGATTTTATATCTCATGAGATAGACATGGCTGAAATGGTAGGTTATACCGGTTCAGTGAAACAGGACTGAAACGAGGGTTACTCGATTCAGAAAGGGACTTTGTCCACTAAGATAGTCTTGGCAATGAGTCTTGACTAACAAGAAATGATTTTCTATGATTATGTGTGTATGCCACAAAGTTTCATTTTTAATGTTATGATTATTGGGATTACATTTCACTTCTATGATATATCCCATGTTATGATATTATGAGCTCTTTTGCAGGTTAAGATTTCCAAAAGCTATGTATATGATGTGATTGATTTTTCTTTTGTTTACCCTTACTGAGCATTTGAGCTCACCCTTTTATGTTTTCTTTTCCCCAGGATATAAAGAAAGGTTTTAGGTAGAAAAAAAGGATGACCTTTATGGGAGATATTGAAGAACTTTCACCACGATTAGAAGATTACGTTCCGAGTTTCCAAAGACACTAAACTATTATGATCCTTTAGTGTGTGTTTTTGTTATTTACTAAGTATTCCGAAAATGTAATGTAATGTCCATGTACGTCAAGCTTCGGGTCTCTACAGTTGGTATCAGAGGAAAGGTTTAGTCAACCTTTGGAAACTAGGATGCGAAAACGTTAGTGAGATTCCTAGAGATATTTCTAAGGTATGTCTAGGGATGTCCCTAAGGATAAGTATACGTATAGGATATATTCCTAGAACTATGGTAATGATATTAGATTAAACCTAAGAAGTTAGGTATTGAGGATACTTTCCCTTTACTATGTTGTTTTCTCTAGCATGATTTTTGATTCTCACAAAATTATTTTTGTGTTTTAGTTAAGGGAGGGAACCAAAAGGAATTCAGTTAACATTGAATCCAATGGACAAATTGGTGACTATGAGCAACAAAATTGTGTAATGCCTAGAGAGAAAGATGTTGTGATTATGCCGAATCAATCATCGCGATATATGATTAACAAGGTGAAATTTAGTGGTATGCCTAATTTTTCAAAGAAGAGGAAGATAGACTATTATGCATGTTCGCATGTTTAGGAGAATAAAGAAAGGAAGATTGAGATTTCTAAAGAAGGGAAGAAGAACCTTGAGGAATACCTCAAATGGAGGGACCGATGTTATCTGTGTGGAGAAAAGGGTCATAGAGTGACAGACTGTTATGGAGTTCAATGTCTTATTTGTGGAGAACATGGGAATTACCCAACTCAATGCCCTGACCTAAAAAGTTACTTCTAAATAAAGGAAGGACTTATTCCAGGATAATCATTGATGTGGATGGACTGATGTGTTTTGGTATTCAAGAATAATGTTGTTGAGGTACTTTTATGGTGTATTGAAATATTTAAGTATTGGTCTATTGTGGTTTTCAATAATTTTAAGGTACCAATAACTATGAAAAGTGATTCAAATATTTTGGAAAGTAGATGATAAGTGCATAATGAAAGATAATGAGATGTTTGATTGTATTCATGAGCTCATGATTGATATAAGGACTAAGTGATATCATGGTTTGAGTATATAGAATTTTGAGGATTTTGGTATGTGGAAAGTGTTAACGTTTAACTACATTCATGTTTTCAATAAGGTTCAATGGGTATTCAAGGGAATACATGATTAAGGCCTTTGAATGATTAGAATGTGACCAAAGAGATATATCTTATGATATATGGGGATCAACGATGGTATTAAATCTCTGGAAATCGTTTTCACTATGTTATGAGAGTGGACTGCAGTATTATGGATAAGCCTAAAGATTGGAATGGATTATGTTGGACACAAGTTAGTATTGTTTAAGGATAGATGTTTTCTCGATATTATTGATGGGATGTTATAGTAATATAGTTTTGGAAAAAGGACAACCTGTAGGACGGGCGACAGCCCATCGCTTCGGACAAGGCTGTGGGAATCGAACCCACAACTGAAGTGCGACTGGCCTTTATCGCCTACCACTGACCTACAGGAAGTCCCTGTTTAGTAGAAACTAGTTTTATTATATTAAGCAGTATGATATATGAAGTATAAGTCCATTTTAAGAACCATATATGATTAATCTCACTATAGATCGACTTATGTATATAAGTTTTGCTAACCTTTTGTTTGAGACAGATGGAATGACCTGTCATTCTATCACATGATCTGCTAACACTTCACGAATAACAAATTCAACTTCATTTATTTAAGAGATGAAGTGGAAATTGTTCAAAGCACGAACAACAGTGAGATTGTACCAAAATAAAGTAAGTATTTATTCTAATTCAAATTTTCAACTTTAGGGGAAATGATCTTGAAAACCAAAAATGTTGTCCTAGTGATCTTATACCTGATGAATCAGATGGTACCTTATATCATCACAAATCTATGGATTTGTGATTACTGGCTTTTCCATAGCCATGTTCTCTACCACTCTCCATCAGAACATGATGGTTAGATTTCTCTTCCATATCCATATTTTCACCTATGTGGAAACCCAATGATTAGTTTATTTGGGTAACCGTTACGTTTCATACTTTTTTTTAAAGATTGGTTTTGATATTCCTTTTTACGATGTGGGTTTCTATTAAAGAAACTTTCGAATAGTAAACCATTTATAACCTCGACGAATTTCGAGGGCGAAATTCATTTTAAGGGGGGTAGAATGTAACAGCCCAAGATTTTATAAAGAAATATTCTTTTTAATTTTATTAATGTCTTGTGTTGTACGCTACACCAAAAGGAGCTTGCACAACACGAATCCTTGTCTTGCCTTGCATTACACGCAATCGCGACCTTCCTCAATAGCGTGTGTAATACGCAATACCAAGTTTCACTAAACAACGATGTGCTATTAAAATATTATTAAAACTAGCCGTTATGAATAGTAATAACCACTTTTTAAAATTCTGTAAATCTTATTTTTCAAAATGAACTCCATTCTTGGATTCGGAGTATCGAATTTAGCCTAAGGTGAAATTTTGGTACTTTTCGGATAACTTTCATATTCTGATGAATAGTGAAAAATTACTAAATTATAATTAAAAACAACTTTTTTAATCGAAATAATTAATAGTGATAAATTATTAATTTGAGTGGTTTTAAAGTATATTTAGAATATATTTTTACAATTTAATACAATGTTGGTCATTGGTTGTAATTTCACATTTAAACAAGACATAATCAAGTGTCAATCTTTTGATATATATTGTTTCCTAAAAACACGCTATTTATTTTAACAGCGGGATTTAATTATAAAATTAATTAATGCAACTTCTATGTTGTGAATTTGGTAAAATAGATTTCATTTTTGGAATTCGGAATAAGAAATATAGCTTAGGATGAAATTTTGGCATTGTTCTGAAAAACATCAATTTTTGATGAATAGTGAAACTACAAAGTGGTAGTTAAAAAAAACTGAATTTTTCATAAAACTTAATTTTGCCGCTTCTGTGAATGGAATTTCGAAAATCCGAGAGACACGGTTAATATCAAGGACTAAAATGTGGTTCAATGAGATGAAAATAATTTTTTGGTGAATAGTAACTTTTTACTTTTTTACCGCGGTTAATAGTAAATAGGGTAACTAAGGGTAAATATGATATTACTATTACCCTAACACATGTCCTAATTCTATTGGACAAGTGTAATTCGACCAAAAACAAACTTAGGAATAAAATATGACCATTTAGGCCCACTTGGATTAGATTAGGACATTTATTATTAATTTATTTAAAGAAAGGTTAAAATAGTTAAAATCAAAGTTTAATAAGTAAATCATTTTTAATATGGGGTTATACATAAGATAAATTCGATTGTAAATATTCATTAGAAATCTAAAAAGATTTCCTACATGATGGTATTTTATTTGTAATTTTTAGACATAAAATAATTTATTTTATTTATGACACAACGATGATGCAGTAATTATCTTATTAATGAAATATTGACATAATTGATGTTATAAACACCAAAATAAATGTAATTTGAGATTTTTTATGAATTCCACTAATTTTATAGGTTACTATGATATATTAATGTTGATTTAATAAACTTGGTTCGAACATTTAACTCTGTTATGACTTTCACAAAAATCATATATCAAATAGTGTCAAAATTGACACAAAATAGTTTTTAAATCAAATATTATATTATTAATTGTTATTGTATTCCTAAAAATATAAGGGTCGGCCAAATTACTTAGATAAGGATATATATATTAATAATAAACAATTTGGGGTTCGTTTGGCATGTTATAGTAAGTTTATTAACCATATAGTGAAAGAAAACAAAAAGACATGGTAAAAGTTAAATTATTTAACTTAGAGTTAAATTTAATTGATAAGGTTAAAATAATATCCTAAACTTGTCTAAATTCTATTGGTTGATAGGATTTCGACCCCTCCCCACCTTAGCTTCGAAATAAGACCCTTTGGAACCATTATAAACCGATTTTGACTTTAATATAAAATAATATTTTGAGATATTCCTAAGGTTCCCCTCTCCTCCCTTATAAAAGGACACCTCCTCCCCCTCCTCCTCACACCAATTTGAGCACTAAAGCTCGTCCAACCCCTGCCAAAATCCCTTCTCCACTTCCATAGCAACATCCTAGAGGTTCTGTTCTTCCTCAAAGACCAATTCTAGTGCCCTAAGAGGAGGTCTCAAAGAGGCACTTCAAAGAAGAGGAGGTTCGGACACTTACAAAGCAAGTCGGACCTAAGGTAAGGGAAATATCACAATCTCATTTTTATCCGTGATTGTTTATTCGTAAGTATTTACTGGGGTGTATTTTATCATCCACATCCATGTTTCATCAATATGTAATATTATTTCCATCCACCTACAATTGTTTAAATCCATTTTTACCCTTCGGTGAGTTTTTAGTAAAAGAAGTGAAAGGAATCTTTTGTCGTTTTCCGTACGAGATACTTTTTGACTTTTCCGACAAAAGTATGAAGAATGTTTTTTTTAACTTATATGACCTGAATGGATTTTTAAAATATTATTTCTAAGAAACTTCCTTTACAAGTTTTCAAGTTTATTTTTAATCAACTTCTTTTATTTTAAATTCGTATGACATGTTATGAATGGAAAAAAATGTTTTTGAAGAAGAAAGGATATTTTCCTCAAGAATAGAGTTGAAGTATTTTATCAAAATTATTTTCCATATAAGATAATAAAAGGGTTCTGTTTTTATCCCTATTATTATATTGGATTGATTATGTTGTGATGGAAATATTTTTATGAATTCCTTTATCTTATATGAATTGTTTTATGATGTCATGTTGTTTAAGAATCCCATTTTATTTCATGGGTTATGCAATGATGTATGATTTATGATTTTGTGGCACACATAAGAATGGTATCATTATGAGATTGGTGGGACCTATATCTCCCTCCAATGCATTGGGTAAAGATTTTATATCTCATGAGATAGACATGGTTGAAATGGTAGGTTATACCGGTTCAGTGAAACAGGACTGAAACGAGGGTTACTCGATTCAGAAAGGGACTTTGTCCACTAAGATAGTCTTGGCAATGAGTCTTGACTAACAAGAAATGATTTTCTATGATTATGTGTGTATGCCACAAAGTTTCATGTTTAATGTTATGATTATTGGGATTACATTTCACTTCTATGATATATCCCATGTTATGATATTATGAGCTCTTTTGCAGGTTAAGATTTCCAAAAGCTATGTATATGATGTGATTGATTTTTCTTTTGTTTACCCTTACTGAGCATTTGAGCTCACCATTTTATGTTTTCTTTTCCCCAGGATATAAAGAAAGGTTTTAGGTAGAAAAAAAGGATGACCTTTATGGGAGATATTGAAGAACTTTCACCACGATTAGAAGATTACGTTCCGAGTTTCCAAAGACACTAAACTATTACGATCCTTTAGTGTGTGTTTTTGTTATGTACTAAGTATTCCGCAAATGTAATGTAATGTCCATGTACGTCAAGCTTCAGGTCTCTATAGTAATCCTAAGAAAACGAATCTTTTGGTTTTGATCAAAATTTTAGAAGTTATTATTGAAAAAAAATCAATAAAAAACTTCTAAATTTCCAGAATTAAATAGATTTCAAATTTAAGCCCATACTCCATCATAAATCATAAAATGTTGAAAATAAGATCATATTAATTAATTATAAAGGATTAAATAATTGAAAAAAAATTATAATGAAAATATTATATCTGTCAATTCCCGAACACTTAGAACATTGACTTCTGGACAAGTAAACATCAAAACAAAATCAAAGAAAATGTTGCACTTCGGCGATGGTGTAGTGGTGCAGGGTCAAGGACCATAGAAATGGTGTTCAGTGAGGTATGTGGTATGATTCTTCAGATTCCTCACTTGGTTTAATTTCCACCTCCCATGCTCCACTCACCATACCGGGTCACTTGGTGTCTCACTGGGTGGGAAGAACGGCCCAAACCACCTAGTTGAAGGATTGATGGGTTGAACCATCACTGATTATATTGTTACCCCATGGGACACTCTACCATCTCAGCTGAAAATGGATACATCCTGGCTAAGGCTTCCCTAGATTACCTCTTCATTGTAAGGGGGTTTCTGGATGTAGATGGTTCAAAAAGGCTATTCTAGGGGATTCCCTATTCAAAAAGACAAATCAAATCAAATTTCAAACACATATCCATGAGATACACCAATAAAACACCAAGATAAATATATATAATTACTCATATAAAATGATTATTTCATGTTCTACATTCATATCATTAAATATACATCCATTTAATTTATCCTCCCATGCACAAAAAACACTTACCACTATTTACTTTTCTCTTATCACACAAATGTCAATTTTCAACAATGTTTTTATTATCCAAACTAATGAAAGGGTTAATATAGGCTTGATAAA
Organism: Viscum album; assembly: GCA_963277665.1. Classification (NCBI taxonomy): domain Eukaryota; kingdom Viridiplantae; phylum Streptophyta; class Magnoliopsida; order Santalales; family Viscaceae; genus Viscum; species Viscum album. The sequence goes on along the minus strand of OY728139.1, from coordinate 336,414,663 downwards.
TTCATAAATATCCACCAGATGTGAGTTAAGGACACATGATTATCATGAGTACTTTTTAGGGTTTTTTTATACACTTTGGTTAGCAGGATTTACATGTGAAAATTTCAGAGGCTGAATGAGGAGGGTTTGTCTCTTTTGAAGAAAAATTGCATGATTATAATTTTAACTAAAGTATGGTGTCCTCCTCACTCCCCTGGCAGAAAATGAGCTCCATCATCATGAAAAATCAAAGAGTTTTCATAGAATTAATCATTTTAGATGAAAAAATATCAATATTATCAAACAAAAGTTTTCTTGAAAGCTATATATTGACACATCATTCATTCCAAATTGGAAGATCCAGAAATGGAAAAAATATTTTATCAGGAAAGCTCTAAAAATGTATAGATTTCAAAATAATTAGTTTTGTAATCAGAAAAAAACATCTCTTAATAATTTTATTTTCTTCCAAAAGTAACACCAAATGAGGTATCACGAAACAAGATAGCTTCCCCCATACTTATGTTAAACTAGATTATGCAATTTTACATCAAGAGCAGGTTGGATAGGGAAATTTAGATTGTAGTGTGGCTAACCTAACCATTTTTTCATTGATTATAAGGGATAAAAGGATTAAAAGTGCATGTTAGGACGTTATTAAAAGTATTCAAAGAAAAGGAATATTTAAAACCAAAGAAATATCACAATAATTTAAAACCCAACTACCTCAAACCCTAAATGTTTTATAGCAATAAGTCTAATTATGGTTTAAACAAGTAGGGATTGGTTCACTCAAGAAGTGATTTTAATATAAAGAATGTGAAAAAATGGATCAGGATCCTCATAGGTATGTTATTTCAAATATATAGATAGTGAAATGTGGCATGGGATTTAAAAATATGGGTAATTTTCATAAAATTAATAGAGATTTGAACTTGAAACAAAGTTGTTTTAGTATTAATTTAAGCTCAGTTTTATGGAATAAATTATTTCACTCCGGTAAATGGGTCTCAAAAACATCAAAGAAAATAATTACTACTCAAAATATTAAAAAACACACAAAAAATGAAAAATAAACACACAATAATTGTTAAACACAGACAATTTGTTTGACAAATAGTAAAATAAAAAATTGAAATTCTTAAACTACAAAGTTTACCTCCCAATAAATAAATGATGCAGTGTTTACAATTCATTCAATTAGATTTGAAATTTAAGTATTTATATATATGGAATCTCAATAAAAAAACAAGTGTAAAGGAGGAGGAATGTTGTTGGGGAAACATCATTTTTAAAAGAAGTTTCATGTGTCACCTGGGTTGACCTCTCAAGATTTGAGTGTGTTGCAACTAATGCAGTAGGAAGGTTGTTTCCAGCTTCCAATTTTTTAGAGGATAACAACAAACAGTCTAAGGAATCAGTCTTCTGAGAAGAGAGATTATTTGTTACATGTGGATACCGCTCAATGTCATAAGATATTGTGTAATTAAGGCTAACAGGCAGCGGTGGGAGTTAAACCAGGCCTTTTTCCACAATGTCATCCCATGAAACACCATGGCCAGAGGGGGCTGACCTAGCCAAAGAGTGTTTGTGGTCAATAGGTCCCTTCTGGGAGGACCGGATGTCTAAAATAGGACTTTGAGGGAGAGCAACAGTAGAAGGTCTTCCAATTAAATTAGGCAGGCCTTTGTGCAAAGTATCCTTTAAACCAAAATCGGATTTTAGTTTACTAAAACATGTGATATGATCATGTCCTCGTAAGGAACATAAATTGCATGTCAAAGACTTCTTACATGTATTTTTTCCATGCCCAATGGTCCTGCAGTCTGGGCAGAACCGAGGTAAGTTCTCAAATTCAATCCCTAATTCAAGTTCTTCTGCATCAGTAGAAGGAAATATTTTATCGATCAATGAGAACTCTTGGTAGCAAATGAAATGTGGAAGGCAAGCGAAAGATCTTGCGAAGGGGTAGGAGACAGCTGAACCAGTAGCAAGGATGGAAACACAGACTCAAATCTCAGACTTAGATACAGATATTGAGACTCTCTTGTAGCAAGCAAGAGATTTGGAAGCACATCATAGAAGAGGATGTGGACGTGGGCGTGGGTGTAGTCAAGGAATGTACTGGGGTGATTTGAACAATAAAGAACGTGAGATTGCTGATAAAATCAGGAAAAATCTTGAATGAGGATAGTGTTGTTGTTTTGTCCTTTAATCTGTAATTTTTCTTGTTTCACTTGTTTCTGTTCAAATAAAAGGGGACTTGATCCCTTTAAATAAAAAAAAGTGTAAATGAAAGGTACAACCTGAATTATTGGTAGTGCAACATTTAGTTAAGCTCCAATATTTTTCACAATGAAACCCTACAAGAAAAAAGAAATATTGAAAAACATATAATATTTATTGAATGAAATGAAATAATAAATATAATGAGAAAATAATGATAGATCTTGTATTAATAACCCAATTGGTCTATGGCTTTTTACTGATTCTAGATGGTCAATTCCAATTCGTTAGTCCCAATCTGATGGTGGTAATGTTTTCTTAGATGAACCAACAAAACATCCTCTTTATATCTTTCACTTATTCATTTTTTAGGACACCGTGGATATAGTACACCAAATCCACCAATTGGAAAAAAAGATACAACTTTCTGGGTGAGGATAGGATAAAGAACGAGTCCTCTAATTTTATGTTTTCCACTAGTGCAATCTCTTATTTATTCTCTAGTGGTTTCTGATGGAATTAATCATCAATGGGAAAATGAAAGGGAAATTTAGAGTGTAAATATATTGTAAAAAAATAAAGCATTAAGTATCAATATAAAATTATTCCCCTTCAAAGTATGCCCATTTTGTGTCTATTTACTTAGTAAAATCTATATGGTTCTCCTCTTCTGCTCCCTCTAATAAATACTCAACAAGTTCAGAGAGCGTTATATGTTCCTCATCATGTGAATTTTCTTTTTCTTCCTCATCTACTAAGGAAATAAAAGTGTTGTCCAAATAAAAAACTTAAAAAATGTGGAACTAATCCTCAATTAAACTTCTATAAAATCACATTTAAAAGTGTTTAGAAAAATATTATCTCCCTTAAGGGGAACAACTTCAACTGATTCATCAGTGAAAATTTCCTCTTGGAGTTGATTTTACTAGATAATGTTAGGTAGTTAGGATCCTATATTTGAATGATGAGTGGAAATTTCACTTCAAAAACTAGTTCTGATTCTGTTACAAGTTTAGATCCTTTATAAAATGTAATTTCTTCCTTGGACTTCAATATTTCATAATCAGTTTTTTCTTGATTTACCATGTCCATCAGTTCTTGAAGTGAGATAGTTCCGACATGGCCATTCATAATTTTCTTGGCCAAAATAGTGAGCTCATATATATTTTGAAATAGTCTTTCCTCATCATTATAAACAATTACTATTTATAACTATGATTAATCAATCCAAGATGAGTAATTGAATAGAAAATATTTTTTATTTTTCAAAGGAAGAAAAGAAACTTATTTATGAAATATTATAACTAGCCTATTGACAATGCCTCTCAAGAAATGGCACCGAGTTTTGATAGGTTCTTGTAATGGGGTGTGAAAAAATAACTATTTATTAAGTTAAAATGTAGGTAAGTGGTTATCCATGGTGGTCTCTAGAGACAAGCGCACAACAACCAAGTTGTCACCTTTAGTTGGAGGGAAAATGGGGTGTTTTTAAATTATTTTAATTTGAAATGAAAGTAAACAAAAAAAGGAAAGAAATTTAATAAAAATATTGAGAATAAATTGATAAAAAAAGTGATTGGAAACTATTATATGATATCGTGATTAGGTGAAGGTCATTTTTCCAATTATAATTTTCGCATAGTTCCAATTTATCCAATCCTATTTTACAAAATGATTAAAGTGAGATTCCATGATCAATTCCTATCACTCCCTTCATAAATAGTGATAGTGAGAAAAACAATTTCCAATATATTAGTTTGGTCTACTCTGCTTCATTTTTTGAAAGTGCTGCAGCGAATATCTTTAATTGATTTAGGCATTTTTTGATCGGCTCTTGTTCATCCCAAATAATCATGAATATGTACAACCCCTCCCACATGTATTGAAGATCATCAAGTATTTCACTACTAAGACCTGATATATTATATTTTATATATTTCATAACCTAATGGTTAGAGGTAATTATCATTTACCAATAAAAAAATAGCAGAAGACAAAATCAAATAAAATCACACAAGATAATAAAATTTGTTATTAGAATATGAAACCAACTTCGAAAAGGAGAAAATGTTTTTATTTAATCAAGTTCAAGAAATAAAGCATTAAAAAATAAAAAACCAACCCTTACCCAAACACTCATAAGATATACCCCCACCATGGTTAGGGTAACTAAATATAATGGGGAAGAAGAAGGCTTTTCGAAATCAAGAAGAACAAAAAAAAGAATTTTTCTCCAACAGAATCTATCCACCACAAGTTTTATTCTATTCTGCCAACCAGATGGACAAACAATTCCATGATCCATTACTATAAGATGTTCATATTTGGGTTTTCCATCTTCCATTTAAATTTAAGTTTTTTTTCAGTCATTTAGAATATGTTTTAGACACATTATGAGAACAAACATTTTTTGGACATGAATCAATATTCCACCTACCCTACATTGACTAATTCAAGGGTGTCCTTAATGATAGGATTTATCAATGAAATTTAATTTTACACAAACCCCTTCAATTATCATTCCAACAACATTTATAATCATAAAATATTTTGGTCGGTAGGCTGAGATATGCCTCATTGAATGAGGTAGGGTTCATTCTTCCGACTAGATTAATTTTTCACATTGATAATTTTTATCTTGTGGGAGTTAAAATGGTTTCTTGGAACACTATAAGAATTTTTATATCACGAGCCAAGGAGTCCTCAAAAAGGAATCACTAGAATTGGAACTAAACTATAGAAGTTATGCTCAAAACACATAATTAATAGAAACCTTCTAAATTTCCAAAATTAACCAATTTTCACATCTAATCCCAAACTCCACCAAAAATCATAAAATCATATCAATAAGATTGTATTAATTAAATGTAAGGATTATATAATTGAAAACATACACTACCGAAATTCTACTCTTTACCAACAGTTCAGAACCATTGGTAAAGGCCTCAAAACCGTTTGTATATTATATACCAACAGTTTCCCAAATCATGGCCAAGTAAGTCGTTCATATAGCCTTATACCAACGGTTCTATGTAAAATATTGGTATATGTGTTAAATAAAGAGATATACCAATGGTTTCACAAACCATTGGTATATTTTATATATCAAAATTATGTACCAATGGTTTTTAAAACTGTTGGTATATGTGTTAAATGAAGAGATAAACCAATGGTTTCACAAACTATTGGTATATGTTATATATCAAAAGGATATACAAACAGTTTTTAAAACTGTTTTCATACAGATGATGTAGAATCTAGCAGTAACAGCCAGAATCCACAACAACAACAGCTAATAGCTACCTCTAACCCACTCTCCATACCTACAAGAACACATACACCCAAAATCTAAAAGGCTACATGGGATGTTTAAAATTCATCCAGAATTCAGAAATTTAGAAATTTTAATTCCATTCCTCACTCAAACCACAACATGATAAAAATCCAGAATGCAATACATCCATAATCCAATACATCTAGAATTGAAATGCAATAACACCCATAACACCAATACAAAATTAAATTCCAATACATGCAGAATCCAATACACATAATAGTATTCAAAATTTAAAATTCATTACCAATACAGCCAGAATCCAATACATCAGGAATTCGTAAATTTAGATTTGAAAAGAAATAACACCCATAAAATTATTCAAAATTTGGAATTCACTCCTCACTCAAACCACAACACCAATAAAAACAAGGGAAAAAACCTACATGTTATAGGAAGCACATTGGAGATTTACTCATGGTCTTGGGTTGAATATCTTAAAACCAACAGAAAACCTTGGGTATAGTGGAAAACGATCATGATACCCATAAGATAGACAATGGTATTGGTCATGTTCATAGACCTAGGATGAGTTATAGGAAGCGCATTGGATTTTTATATTCCTCTAATGACTATGTATCCATGTATAAATGGTTCCTGATGTGTTAGCGAAAAACATTGACCAATCTTGACATTTGAGATGGGTTACCAGAATATCCTACATTTTTTTCATAGACTTATCAGTTGGATTAATGGGTATGTGGCTAATTGTAATTTGGTCTCCTGGGTTTGATGTGAGATGAATCCCCATTTTGGGTAGTGGGTATGAATATTCACTTATGTCTTTGGTATTGGGTTTCAAAAGGGACTTTGGTTTGGTCCTAAAACCCACAATTTGAGGATGGGATTGGATTATTAAATGTCATTTGTTTTATAATAGGTGTAGGAGTTCCTCACATGAGAATTGGATTGTGTGAGGATAGACCAGGGATCCTTGTCCTAAAGTATCAATACAATCCTAATGCATTTGTTTGGTTTTCCGTATGCAAGTTGTTGTTTTCACATAAAATCATCTTTTTCGAATAAAAGTGATACATTTTTAGTGGTACTAGGTATAATGTGCCTTGTATTGAGTCGGGGTTGACTCATACATGTCAAAAATGACCCATGGATCGTTTTCCTAAAGTATCAAAATAATCGGAATGTGTTTGGTCGGTTTTCTGTATGTCAGTTGTTGTTTTCACTTAAAATGTTGTCCATTTCAAATAAAAGTGAGACAATTTGTGTGGTTCCGGCCACACCGTCTATAGGATTGAGATGGGTTTGAATCATACACATCAAAAATGACCCATGGATACTTATGCTAAAGTATCAACACAATCAAAATACGTTTGGTTCATTTTCCAAATGTCTGTTGTTTTCTCTTAAATTAGTGTATATTTTAAACAAAAGAGAGACACTTTGAGTAATATCGGCCACATAGTGCCTCAGATTGAGGTGGGATGGACTCGTACACATTAAAAATGACCCATGGATCCTTTTCCTAATGTATCAACAGAATCTAAATGCATTTGGTCAGTTTTGTGTATGTAAGTTGTTTTTTTCACATAAAATAGTATTGATTTTAAATAAATGTGAGACATTTTGAGTGGTAACGGCCACACCATCCCTCTGATTAAGACGGGGTTGACTCGTACATTTCACAAATGACCTATAGATCCATGTGATAAATTATCAACATAATCAAAATATGTTTGGTCATTTTTACGAATGTCTATTGTTTTTACCTATAACAGTGTCGATTTTAAACCAAAGAGATACACTTTGAGTGATACCGGCCACACCATGCCTTGGATTGAGGAGGGGTTGACTCTTACATATCAAAAATTACCCATGGATAAATTTCCTAAAGTATCAATATAATCAAAAAGCGTTTGGTTAGTTTTCCATATGAAAGTTGTTGTTTTTCATTTAAAATCCTTTCCATTTCAAATAAAATTTAGACAGTTTGAGTGGTATCGACCACACCGTGCCTTGGATTGAGGTGGGGTTGACTCGTACACATAAAAAATACGCATTGATTGTTTTCCTAAAGTGTCAATATAATACAAATGCATTTGGTTGATTTTCCATATGCCAGTTTTTGTTTTCACTTAAAATTTTGTCAATTTCAAATTAATGTGAGACACGTTGAGTCGTACCGGCCACACCATGCATCATATTGAGGTGGGGTTGACTGTTACACATCGAAAATGATTTATGGATAATTTTCCTAAAGTATTAATACAATCAGAAAGTTTTCCATTAGTTTTCCTTATGCATGTTGTTTTTTTCACTTAATATCCTATCCATTTCAAATAAAAGTGACATATTTTGAGTGATATCGGCCACACTGTGCCTCAGATTGAGGCAGGGTGGACTCGTACACGTTAAAAATGACCCATGGAACCTTTTCCTAAATTATCAACTGAATCTAAATTCATTTGGTCAGTTTTCTGTATGCATGTTGTTGTTTTCACTTAAAATCGTATCCATTTCAAATAAATGTGTGACAGTTTGAGTGGTAACGGCCACACCATCCCTTTGATTAAGACGGGGTTGACAATTACACATCCCAAATGACTCATGGATCCTTGTACTAAAGTATCAACACAATCAGAATATGTTTGATCAGTTTTACGAATGTCTATTGTTTTTACTTATATCAGTGTACATTTTAAACCAACGAGGGACACTTTGAATGATACCAGAAACACTGGGCCTCGGATTGAGGTGGGTTTGACTCGTACATATCAAAAATAATACATGGATCACTTTCCTGAAGTATCAGTACAATCAGAATGCATTTGGTTAGCTTTCTGTACGCAAGTTGTTGTTTTCACATAAAATCCTTTCCATTTGAAATAAAAGTGAGACAGTTTGAGTGGTACCGACCAGACATTGCCTTGGATTGAGGTGGGGTTGAATCTTACACATCACAAATGACCAATGTATTGTTTTCCTAAATTATCAATATAATACAAATGCATTTGGTCGGTTTTCCATATACAAGTTGTTGTTTTCACTTAAAATTTTGTCAATTTCAAATAAATGTGAGACACGTTGAGTGGTAACGGCCACACCGTGCCTCATATTGAGTCGGGGTTGACTGTTACACATCTCTAATGAATTATGGATCATTTTCCTGAATTATCAATATAATCAGAAAGTGTTTCATCAGTATTCTATAGGCATGTTGTTTTTTTCACATAATATCCAGTCCATTTCAATTAAAAGTAACATAGTTTGAGGGATATCGGCCACACCATTCCTCATATTGAAGTGGGGTGGACTTGTACACATCACAAATGACCCATGGATCCTTTTCCTAAAGCATCAATAGAATCTAAATTCATTTGGTCAGTTTTCAGTATGAAAGTTGTTGGTTTCACTTAAAATCATATCCATTTTAAATAAATGTGAGACAGTTTGAGTGGTAACGGCCACACCATCCTTCTAATTTAGATGGGGTTGACTCATACACGTCAAAAATGACCCATGGATCCTTGTTCTAAAGTATCAACACAATCAGAATATGTTTGGTCAGTTTTACGAATATCTATTGTTTTTACTTATAATAGCGTCAATTTTAAACCAAAAAGAGATACTTTGAGTGATATCGGCCACACCGTGCCTCGGATTGAGGTGGGTTTGACTTGTACATATCAAAAATTACCCATGGATCATTTTCCTGAAGTATCAATACAATCAGAAAGCATTTGGATAGTTTTCCATATGCAAGTTGTTGTTTCCACTTAAAATCCTTTCCATTTCAAATAAAAGTGAGATAGTTTGAGTGTTACCGACCACACCGTGCCTTGGATTGAGTTGGGGTTGACTCATACACATCCCAATGACCAATGGATTGTTTTCCTAAAGTATTAATATAATACGAATTCATTTGGTAGGTTTTCCATATGCAAGTTGTTGTTTTCGCTTAAAATTTTATCAATTTCAAATAAATGTGAGACACCTTGAGTGGTACCGGCCACACTATGCCTTATATTGAGTCGGGGTTGACTATTACACATCGCAAATGACATATGGATCATTTTCCCGAAGTATCAATACAATCAGAAAGTGTTTTGTTAGTTTTCCGTATGCATGTTGTTTTTTCCACTTAATATCTTATCCATTTCTAATAAAAGTGACATAGTTTGTGTGGTACCAGCCACATCGTACCTTGGATTGAGTCAAGGTTGACTCATACACGTAACAAATGACCCCTGGATTGTTCTTCTAATGTATCAAAAGAATCTAAATGTGTTTGGTCAGTTTTCCATCTCCAAGTTGTTGTTTTCACTTAAAAGTTTTCCCATTTCAAATAAATGTGAGACAATTTGAGTGGTAACGGCCACACCATCCCTCAGATTGAGATGGGGTTGACTCATTAATGTGTAAAATGACCCATGGATCCTTGTTCTAAAGTATCAACACAATCAAAAAATGTTTGGTCATCTTTCTGAATGTTTGTTCTTTTTACTTCAAACAGTGTCCATTTTAAACCAAAGAGAGACACGTTGAGTGATACCGGCCACACCGTGCCTCGGATTAAGGTGGGTTTGACTCGTACACATCAAAAATTACCCATGGATAATTTTTATGAAGTATCAATACAATCAAAAGTGGTTGGTCAGTATTCCATATGCAAGTTGTTGTTTTCACTAAAAATCCTTTCCATTTCAAATAAAAGTGAGACAGTTTGAGTGGTACTGACCACACCGTTCCTTGTATTGAGGCAGGGTTTACTCGTACACATCACAAATGACCCATATATTGTTTTAATAAAGTATAAGTACAATCTGAATGCATTTGGTTGGTTTTCCGTATGTAGGTTGTTCTTTTCACTTAAAATTTTGTCAATTTCAAATAAATGTGAGACACGTTGAGTGGTACTGGCCACATCGTGCCTCATATTGAGGCGGGGTTGACTGGTACACCTCAAAAATGACTTATGGATCATTGTCCAAAAGTATCAATAAAATCAGAAAGTGTTTCATCAGTTTTCCGTATGCAAGTTGTTTTTTTTCACTTAATATCTTGTCCATTTCAAATAAATGTGATACAGTGTTTGTGGTACCGGCCACACCGTGGCTCGGATTGAGGTAGGGTTGACTCGTACACATCAAAAATGACCCATGGATCGTTCTCCTAATGTATCAATATAATTTGAATGTGTTTGGTCGGTTTTCCATCTACAAGTTGTTGTTTTCACTGAAAATCATTCCCATTTCAAATAAATGTGAGACAGTTTGAGTGGTAATGGCCACACCATCCCTCAAATTGAGATGGGGTTTACTCTTACACGTAAAAAATGAGCCATGGATTATTTTTCTAAAGTATCAACACAATTAAAATATGTTTGTTCAGCTTTTTGAATGGTTGTTGTTTTTAATTAAAACAGAATCCATTTTAAACCAAAGAGAGACACTTTGAGTGATACCGGCCACACCGTGCCTCCAATTGATGCGGGGATAACTTTTACATGTCCCAAATTACCCATGTATTATTTTATTAAAGTATCAATAAAATAAAAAAGTGTTTGGTCCGTTTTCCTTATGCAAGTTGTTGTTTTGAATTAAAATCATGTCTATTTCAAATAAAATTTAGATAGTTTGAGTGGTACCATCCACACTATGCCTCAGATTGAGGCAGGGTGGCTCTTACAAGTCAAAAATGACCCATGTATCATTTTCCTAAAGTATCAACTGAATCTGAATGCATTTGGTCAGTTTTTTGTATGAAATTTGTAGTTTTCACATAAAATCATGTCCATTTCAAATAATTGTGAGACAATTTCTATGGTACTGGCCACACCATGCCTCAGATTGAGGTTAAGTTGACTCTTACACGTCAAAAATGACCCATGTATTGTTTTTATGAATTGTAAATACAATTAGAAAACATTTGGCCAGTTTTCTGTATGCAAGTGGTTGTTTTCACTTAAAATCTTGTCCATTTCAAATAACATCGTGCCTCAAATTGAGGCGGGCTTGACTCATACACATCACAAATGACCCATGTATAGTTTTACTAAAGTATAAATACAATATGAAATCATTTGGTCAGTTTTTCATATACAAGTTGTTTTTTTCACTTAAAATCATGTCCATTACAAATAAAAGTGAGACCGTTTGAGTGGTACCGTCCACACCGTGTTTCGTATTGAGGAGGTGTTAACTCGTACATGTCACAACTGACACATGGGTTATTTTCTTAAATTATTAACATAATCTAAAATCATTTAGTCTCTTTTTGGTATGCAATTTTTTGTTTTCAATTAAAATTTTTTCTATTTCAAATAAATGTGAGACACTTTGAGTGGTACCGGCCAGACCATGCTAATGATTAAGGCAGGGTTGATTCTTACACATCACAAATGACCCATGGATCGTTGTCCTGAAAAATCACTATAATAAAAAATCTTTTGGTTAGTTATCTATATACAATTTGTTGTTTTCACTTAAAATCTGGTCCATTTCAAATAAAAGTGAAACAGTTTGAGTGGTACCGACCACATCGTGCCTCGAATTGATACTTGGTTGACTCATACTTGTCAAAAATGACCCATAGATCATTTTCCTAGTGTATCAACATAATAAAAAAGTGTTTGGATGGTTTTCCATATGAAAGTTGTTGTTTTCACCGAAATTCATGTCCATTTTAAATAAATGTGGGACAGTTTGAGTGGTACCGGCCACACCGTGCTTCAGATTGAGGCAGGGTTGATTCTTACACATCAAAAATGACCCATGGATCGTTTTCCAAAAGTATCAACTGAATCTAAATGTGTTTTCTCAGTTTTATGTATGCCAGTTGTTGTTTTCACATAAAATGTTGTCCAATTAAAATAAAAGTGAGACACTTTGAGTGGTACCATCCACACCGTACCTCGAATTAAGATGGGGTCAACTCACACACGTAAGAAATGACTCATGGATCCTTTTTCTGAAGTATCAATACAATCAGAAAGCATTTGGTTGGCTTTCCGAATGTCTGTTGTTTTTAAATAAAACATTCTCTCAGCTTCCTATTTTTTATTAGGGTTTTAACTCTTCTCTAATCTTCTTCTGAATCTCTAAAACCCTCTTTTCCATTGGGATTTAGGGTGAATGTTGAAGAGAGTATATATTGGGATGTGAGATGCCGAATTAAGAGTGTGATTGTCTCTAGAATCAAAGTAGGTGGTCGATTCTTGGTACTGAAGTAATAGTAATGGAATGTTAATTAGATTGGGATTTAGGATGAATATTGAAGAGAGCATAGATTGGGCTCAGTGACCTTATGATGTAGTGATTGGTGTGATGATGTCGGTGATATATAGATGTGTGAGGTACCCAATGGAGTATGAGGATATATGTGGTGCGGGATATGCATGGTAGGAGGTGGGTGGGGGGTTGTCCAGGGTCTAGTAAAAGGGGGTTGTCTGGGGTCCATAAAGGAGGGTGGGGGCTGTCCAGGGGGGTTGTCTATGGTCTAGGGAGGAGGTTTGGGGAGGGGGTAGTTCGGGGACCAGGAATGAGGGTGGGGGCTATCCAAGGGGTTGTTTGGGGTCCAGGGAGGAGGGTGGGGGCTGTCTGGGGTCCAGCGAGGAGTTGGGGGCTATCTGGAGGGCTATCCACTAAAAGATCTCAATTTCATTAAAATATGGGGATTTCACAGAAAATCATAAAATAAAGGTTTATAATTTATAGATAAAAAAATAAAGATAATGTGACCAACCTAATCACACATATATTTGGGCACAAAAAATCAATAAACATCAGAGGTCAGTAATATCAGTCAAAATGTAACAGATCAATCTGTCCCTCATCACCATCACAATCATCACCATCATGTTCACCCTCAACCTCATCCTCATCTCCCTCCTCTTCCTCCTTAGCCTCCTCATCTCCATCCTCCTCCGCTTTAGCCTCCTCCTCGCCCTCCTCCTCCCCCTCGGCCTCCTCCTCACCCTTATCCTCCGCCTCGGCCTCCTCCTCGCCCTCCTCCTCCGCCTCGGCCTCCTACTCGCCCTCCTCCTCCTCTTCCTCATCCTCCTCCTCACCATTGTCTTGACAACCACTAGAACTTCCCCCTAGTGCACCATATATAGAATTCATCGATGACATATATTCCTCACAAGCAGTACTGGCCTCTAGTGGATGTGTTGGATGTAAAGCTTCCATCAGTTTCAAAAATATAGTGTTTCCCATAGCAGACTATGATGCCATCTCTATGGACCTTTTTTTAGCCTGTTATACATGTGCCTTAATGTGCTACAACTCAGTGGCACTACAACTTGTACCTGAGGAGGGCCAATACCTCTTTGGGACTATACTCTTCCCGGGCTGGCAGCATACTCTATCAGGGTGTTCATCTTCCAACACCTGATGTAAGTTACAAAATAGATATTAAAATTTTAAATCTACAAAGTAAAACTTACAATTTCCTGCTGAGTTAGTTCATTAACTGCACTTCCATATTTCTTTTTTCTACTTGAGAAAAATAGTTTTTCTTGAGGCACACGTCCTTATATATTCAATTTATGCCTCTATAAAAAAATTGAATGTAGGAAAGCATAATTAAAAATATGATACAAAAAAAAGTAATTGCTTAACTATAATTATATAAAACCTTTAGCAATTGAATAAATTACGAACGAAGCAATAGAAAGTGAAAGTCGTAAAGAAATATTATAAACAGTCATACCAGCTGTCTCTCATGATATGTCATCATAGTACGCCCCAATGTGTGGATTTATATCTTAGCATCAATGTTTTTTTATTTCTTCTAGATGCATCCTAAATAAAATTAAATAATTAGTATTAACAAAAAACATGAAAATTTTAATTTAAATACTTCTAATTTAATTAATACCGTAAATTGGATAGTCGGCCAATGAGTAATCATATGTCAGTACTTTTCTAATGGACAATCATTCATGCCAGGGACCACCTCTAACACGGTGCCCACTCTATCACACCATCCAATGTACAAATCATGCTTATAAGCTCTCCAAAGCTCACCTAAATCCTTTAGACGTGTTGTCCATGCACCCTCACCATCAGAGAAATTAAACCACAACTAAAACCAAAATATTAATTCATATAAATACAAAAATTAATATATTTCATTAAATACAAAAGATTTTTTTACCCATATCTCTTCCAAGGATTTATCCTTGACTTCATTTGGAAGCTGTCTCAATGAGAGTGGGCTGACAGGAATGATGTTGGAGTATTTAGCAAGAATCGCCAAGAAACTTCAACATTTCTGCCATGATTTTTAAAACATCTATCCATCTTCAATGTACTCCACCATCAAATGTGTGTGGAGGTTCCACACTGAAAGCCTGTGTGTACGCCCCTACCCTCGCCTCCTATCATTATATATATCTTTTATGAAAGAAAAACAAATATTTTATCAATACATGTTATAATGAAAATAAATAATGTTGTAACAATTTTTTATGGTTTTATAAGTATACCTATGGTAATATGATTAATGGGTTCCACTGGATCCGCAGAAACTGAAGGAACACTCGATACAAATGGAGTGGGTCCCAATGTATGCTCCGCAGGAACAGACTCTAGAAAAGTATTAGTCGAAGAAGATGGAATATAAAAGCCCAGAGATAAGGAATCATAAGTAGAAGAAGATGACAAGGTTGGATTTCCAAATGCTGGATGGGGAGTGGGAATCATCATCAGATATCGTACATACTGGTGAGGAGGATCAGATGTAAAGGGTGGTGAAAACATGGGAGGTCTAAATATCTCATCTGTCCCAAACAGCACACTAGGATCAAAATGTGGGGTGGATGGTATGTCAGTGGGATTGTAAGGGTCTAATCAAGTATGCCGACTAGATCGTCTAGCTCTCGTACCACCCCCTTATAAGAACACCCTGAGTACTGTGACCACTACAGGGCTTCTCATCGAATAATTGTCGCCTAATCAATGGATCCTAAAAAAATGTTTAAAAAAATAAATCACATGACATTATATAATATTTAAATAAAAATATTTGAAATAAAGTACTCACTACAGGAACTAGTGGTGGAATGCCCTGCTCAGCCATGTGATGACTATTCTCCGTAATCTGTTTTCGTCGCCTCTCTTCAATTTGTTTCATTTTCCTGCATTTGAAAACAAATATGGAAGTAAATAGAAAAATATAACTAATGTGTTACCTAAATAATGAGAGGGAAAATTTTAATTTTTAGTAGAGTGATTATTTACTAAGTGTCATTAGTCTATTAAAATCATTGAACATTGATTCTACCAGATTCATAAGTGGTGAAATAGTTTTCAAAATTAAGGAAAATTGTAATTTTTTTCGCCCAGGTAGATGATGCAGGTTTGAATAATTTTTTTGAAAAACAATATAAACCATCATGCTCATTACCTGGTAAAATGTTTAAAGTGGTCTTAGATTCATACAAATTTTATAAAAATCATAGTTGAAGCATTGAAATGTTCACCAAGTTAGAAATTTTGGTTTTGTAGGTTTAAATACAGTTCAATTCCAAATTAAAAAATGAAATTCAAATAAAAATTATAACCAATAAACATTGAGAATGCCCATAATGGTCAAATCAGATACAACATATCTGTAATCAACATTAAATCACTTTGAATAGTACCAACCTTAACAACCCAACTCGAGGTAAACCAAAAGAATTGAGAACATATATGGATGATTCTATATATTTTCCACCATAACTTCAAGTTCACTATAAACTCTTAAAATTGATCTATTAGAGACATCAAAATAAATAAATGGATTGCTTCCAATGGCAGTAGGTATAGTGTCAATCCCATCATCACAATCATCAAAAATATGTCTTGGAATTACTTCAACTATGACACCAAATTTAGGTCTAAGTTGGTCTTTGACATAAAAAAATTGTTTATCCATTGATGCTAGTACATATGGTTCTTTGGCAGCAAGAGTGTGAGTCATATTAATTACTTGAAATCCACAATCATCAATAAATGTGACATGTCTCTTCATCGAATCAATCCAATGGAATTTCATCATCGTGACTCATCCATGAGAATAAGAATCCAATATTACTATTTTTTCAACGACTCCATAATAACCCACATTTTAAAATCATGGTCTACTATCTGATTCACTGGCATAACACTTAATTAAATATTGATTTAATTATTTTAAACAGTAATATATTTACCTTCAATTTTAACAAAGCATAAAACACTTTTCTATGAAAAGACTCCCTCCTTCTCAAAGATAACGAACAATTATTTCTATTTATAATTGTTTTATGTTCTTTTTAGATAAAAAATTTGAATATATTAACATATATATATATATATGTAAGATATACATATTCAATTTAGTTACCTAATGTAGTCATCGAAAAAATCACAGTTTAACAAAACTGTGCAATATGCCATCTCCCGCTATTCAAGGAATATTGTATTCAATGTATATGATCCAGGAATTCCTCCTGTTTGAGGAAGTGATGTAAGACTAGTCTAAATTTTCTTATATTGTTCTTCTTCATTTCTCATTGGTCTGTTCATTCTTGTAGTAATATTAGACAAATACATTGAGTAGAGATCCATACATTCTTGAACAAAAAACCATTCGCGATAGAACCTTTGGGAGGATTCCTGTTTCAGACATAAGACTTTAATGTGTACATGTTTTTTTAGGGGGATACATCTAGTGAAAATAAATAGGTCCTCCGAGAAGTATTTCAGTGGGAATGTGGATAGTCAGAAGCATCATGCATGTGAAAAAAAATGGAGGAAACATTTTCTCTAACTCACACAAAATTAATCGGGCATCTGTCAACATTTTTTGCAAGAAATACTTGGATAACTTCTTACAAGAATGATCTCTAAAAAATGGAATAACAAAATAATAGTCACCCTTACATTATTGGAAAAAAGTTGACAGATTTATATTGGAATCAACTCATTCAGAATAATGTGATAATCAAGAGTCTTCAATGATTTTAGTTTCAACTATCTTCTGTTAAACTATTTAGATATGTTTCTTAAATATCCATCAGGAACTCTAATAATCTCTAATACATAGAGAAATTGTTTTTTCCTTAGGTTCCATCACATAATAAGAAAATAGAACTTTCCATTTATTTTCACTGATACGCACAGATGAAATTATGGTCTCATGCCCCAATCCACCAAGTCACACTGAGACCGTAAATCATCTATTTTTTTCCTAAAAATTTATAATTATTGAAAGAAAACTTTCACATATATTCTTTTCAATGTGCATTACGTCTAAGAAATGACTTAACAAATTGGTTGACCAATAAGGAAAATCAAAAAAGATATTCCGCTTCCTCCAATTGTAACAGGTTTCAGTGGAAACATTCTTCTCTTTCCAGATTTCATTTGACCCTTCTCGAATGAAAAACTGAAATATTTCAATTCATTAAGCACATCGTCTCCAGACATATGCTGAGACGGATCCTCGGTCTCTATGGTATTATCAAATCTTTGACAATTATTTCTTTATGGATGGTCCATTGGCAAGAATCGACGATGTTCCATAAAACTGAAACTACACATATGTTTCAGTCTTCTAGATCATTTATTCTTCATAAAAATAGGACATGGCAGTTTTACCTTCGTGCTCCATCCAGACATCATTGCATAATCCATGAAATCATTGATCATCCACATAAGCACAACTCATATCTGAAATATATCTTTCAAATATGCATCGTATGTGCACACACCAACATCCAAAAGAAGTTTCAACTATTTCATTAAAGGTTGAATGTATACATTAATATCAATTTTGGGATCGTAAGGGCCATATATGAGTATACTCATGAAAGTGAATGGATTTTTCATACACAGCCACGAGGGAAGATTATAAATGTGTATAAAACTATCCATGTACTGTGCAAAGTAAGCATCTGCCCAAATGGATTAAAATCATTGCAGAGAGATCCATACTAAAATTATGCATGTCGGCTACAAAATCAATATATCGAGGATCAAATCTCTGTCATGCAAATCCATCTACAGTGTGAACCAACTCATCATTATTTTTCTTTCTCTAGGTATCATTCCATATCATTTTTTTGATATTTCATCAGATATAAAAATATTCTGGTGTCTGGGGATCAATAAAAAGTTCCACATTACTTTTTGTGGCATGCAGGATGGTGTTCCATCATATTTTGACTTCAAGTGGGATGTGCCATATTTTATACAATCATTTCATTCGGTGGTTTCCTCCCAGAATAAACTACAATCTTTCAGGCAAGTATGAATTTTTTTCTTGAAAATCCAAGTTCCTCAACAAAATCCCACGCCATATAGTGGATTGAGAGAATATCTACATCATCTGGAAGTAAATACTTCAAGAAGGTAAGAATGTAATCGATTGCTGCATTCGAAATCCCATACATAGTTTTCCCATGAAATAATTGGATTAAAAATTCTAGCCTTTTAATTTTATCTCATTGTCGATATACTAGATTCATGGCAGCATCATTCAATCTATTCACCATGACAACATCATCATCTTCATTAGACGCATCATGTGTGCTAATATCGAAGTCTTCTTGTGTAAAAATAATTTCTTTTTTAAGATGATGAATAATCAAAAACTGGTCATATAACAAATTCTCCTCTCCCGTCCTCTCATTAGATCGTCAGCAATTTTAGATTTCATTTTCTCCCCATTGTGATACCACACATAGTAGTTTTCTTGAAAACCATATTTGGTTATGTAGTAGATTAATTCTTCATGGCTCAACCAAGGTTTTCCAACACAAATGGAACATGGTCAGTGTTTGTGACCACCATCTAAAGCATTGTGAAATGAAAAATCTAAAAATCTCTCCAAATTGTTTTGAAAATCTATTGAGATCCGATCTGTTTCATACATCCAACTTCTATCCATTAGATAAAAAAATAATTCCTATAAGTCATTTCATCAAAATCAATTAAATATGATTGATGTTTCATCAAAAATATATTTAAGTAAATGAAAATTGTTCACTTTATATGAAACCACAACTGACACACTACTATATATGACAATCATACTATAAAAGACAACAAAATGATATATTTATAACAAAATATGATTGAATAACTATAAAAGAGTGTACAAGATCATGTACACTTGTGGGGGAAAATTATTAAGGAGTTGAATAAATTTTAGATCAAAGAAATTTTATATTTTTATAGATAATTTTAGTGATCACATACATTTCCCAAGGGGGGGAGAGTGTCCAGGGGGTACGGGGTGTCCAGGGGGTGGCAGGGCCATCTGGGGGGGTCGGAGGTGTCCAAGGGTGGGTGGCTATCTAGGGGGTTGGGGTGTCCAGGTGGGCGGGCTGTCCACAGGGGTGGTCAGGCTGTCCAGGGGGTAGGGGGCGTTCAAGGGTGGGTGGGTTGTCCAAGGGGGTGAGTGGGGTGTCCAAGGGGTGTCTTGGGCTGTACCGGGGGTACGGGGTGTCGAGGGGGTGGGAGGGCTGCCCATGGGGGTGGAGGGGCTATCCAGTGGGGTACGGGGTGTTCAGCGAGTGGGCAAGCTATCCAGGGTGTGGGTGGGCTGTCCACAGGGGGTGGTCGGGCTATCTACGGGGGTGGTGGGGTTGTCCAGTAGGGTCGGGGTGTCAAGTGGGTTGTGGACTTTCAAGAGGGTGTGGGCGTCTGGGGGGTGGGGGTGTCCAGGGGGTGGTGGGAAGGTGTCTGGGGGTAGGGTTGGGGATGTCCAGGGGGTATGCGCTATCCAGGGGGATGGGTGGGCCGTCCATGGGGGTGGCGAGGCTGTTCAGGGGGGTTAGGGGTGTCCAGGGTGTGGGGGGCTTTCCAGGGGGCTAGGGTTGTCTAGGGGTACAAGGTGTCCTGGGGGTGGGAGCGGTTTTCAGGGGGTGGCAGGGGTGGTGGGGTTGTCTAGGGGGTACAGGGTGTTCAGGGGGTGGGTGGGATGTCCCTAGGGGTGGGGGCAGTCCACGGTGTGAGGGGGTGTCTAGGGGGTGGGCGGGGCTATCCAGGTGGTACGGGGTGGGTGGGCAGGCTATCCACGGGGGTGGCGGGGCTGTCCAGGGCGGTATGGGGTGTCAAGGGGGTGGGTGGGATTTCCATGGCAGTGGGGTTTATGCAGGGGGTACGGGGTGTCTAGGGGGTGGATGGGCTATCCACGGGGGTGGCAGGGCAGTCTAGGGGGGTTGGGGGGGTTCAGGGGGTGGGAGTCTTTCTAATAGTGGGGGCCTATCCAGGGGGTACGAGGTGTCCAGGATAGCCCCCCCCCCCCCCCACCCCCACTAATCAAAAAACATAAAACAAACCCTTTACCCCCTCCACTAAACAAACCCCACTAAATAGACCATTTATGTTGAATGATGTGTAGAACAAAAAAACAAATGGTCCACTACTCCAACAGCAATAACTCTAATTTAATTGAAATTAAAACACCAAACATTAAATTAGAAGAGGAAGAACACTAAAAATAAGATAACACTTACTAATTTGATGTTTATTAATAAATATTTGTCTAATTGAAGAAGGGTCTTCTGTTGGAAGGTATTTTGTAGCCAAGAATACGTTTGGAGGAGCTCTGTATTAGGTCTTCAATCGGACCTACTGGGAGCTTGGGAACTGGGTATATGGGGGAAGAAATCCCCAAGTCAAGCGCACCCCATGGTTGGATAATGTTTAGACTTCTACACTAATAGGTTGTTCATGGATCATATAGAGGTTTAATTTCATAAAGTATAGACAGAAACATTTATTTTTAAGTTTGAGATTAATAATAATGTATTTCACTGATACTATACACATCATGAAGAACAATAAATAGTGATAATTTTAAGGGATAGTTTATATATTATATTCTATATACTCACATACATCTACCAATCTTGTATTAGTCATTGATTCAATATCAAATAGAGTGAATCATAAAATTTCCAAAATCCCTAGAAATAAGGAAAATTATGTGATCTTTCAAGATATTTAAATAAATGGAGAAATCTGAGGAAGGGGTTTCTATGTAAAGATTTTGGAAGAGATTTAAGGAGTCCAGCCTAGATGGGAAGTTGTAGCCGATTGGATGGAAGACCTCGGGTTAGGGTTTACCTGTGCGTCGGGGCTTCTGGAGATCGGGGGAAATGAGTTCTGTGTTGTGCATCTGTGTAATCGGGAGTATTTGGGGAGACCTTCTCCAATGGGTTTTAAAAACCTTTGGGAATCATGTCATTTACCAACGGTTTGTACAAATCATTGTTAAATGGTGAAAATATTGTGGATTTCCCAACGGTTTCTTCAAACCATTGGGAAATCCTTCACAAAACCAACCTTTACCAATGGTTTGTACGAACCGTGGGAAAAGGACCCCTATACAAATAGTTCTACAGAACCATTGGTATACAGGTGTTGGGAAAACCTAACTTCCTAGTAGTGATATGAATTATAATGAAAATATTATCTTTATCAATAGTATCTAGTTATTTTATCGATTGATTTTTATTTGAATATTCTATCATACAAGTACCATATGGAACTTTCCATTTATATTCACTGATACACACATGATGTAGTTATGATCTACTACTTGATTTGAATAAGTCATATCGATTTCATATATCATATTGGGTCTTCCCATTTATATTTAGAAGAAGTGAAATGATCATTTCAAATATCATTTTTCTTAATATACATTACATATAAAAATGATGTTAAAAAATTAGTTGACCAATAAGAAAAATCAAATAAGATACTTTTCTTCTTCTAATGATACTTCGATTTTCTAGAAAAAAATCATCACTTTTAGATTTTTATGAAAATTTATCAAATAAAAAAGTGATATCTTCATATTATTTATGTAAATCAGTTTTAAACATACATTGTGGACGATCCTCACTCTCAATGGTATTATAAAACATTTGATGGTTACTCCAATATAGATGATCTGTTAGCAGAAACTTGTGATGTCCTATGAAACTAGAACTATAATGATATTTAATTATTATAGATAATTTACCCTTTATACAAACAAGATAGGATCATTTTTACGTCATTATATATCCATGTATTATTTCATAATCTATATAATCATATATAATCAATATAATAACAACACACCTTATAAATACTCGGTTCAAAGAAGCATCATATCTACACACATCCACATTAAAAAACCACATTAACTCTTTTATGAAGGGTTCCATGTACACATATATGTCATTACAAGGATCAGAAGCTCTAAATATGTGTATTCTCAATAAATTGATTGGTTTTTTCATATACATCCATTTAAAAATGTTATAAATGTTATTTAAAACATTCCAGTGATAACTATCTTAACAAAGGGATTAAAAATGTCACATGATTGTCCCAACATGATAATATTCACCTCAATTAAAAAAATTAGGATATCATTAATGAAATTTCATCCATGCTAATCCATCTTTAAGATGAACCAACTCATCAATATCTTTTATTATCACCACATCATTCCATTAAATCTTATTTTATATTTCATCAGACAATAAAATATATTAGAGACTATGAATAATTTGAATGTTCCATGTTAATTTCTATTGAACACAAGATATTGTTTTATATCTGTATAACTTCAATTCAGATATACTACATTCTTTAAAATCATTTATGTTTGAAAATTCATCCTATATTAAGTTCAATATTTTTGGAAATCAATAATTTAATTTGTAGAAAATCTAAGATCATCAATTAGATTACATGTCATATCATTATTTGATGGAATATTTGAATCACTGGGAATTATGTCTACTAAAAATTTAATAATATATTCAATAGAAGTATTATAAATTATAGACACGGTTTTACTATTATATAACCTTGTTGAAAATTATATATTTGTCTATTCACCACATTTCTCATATACATGAGTCCCTACATCATCCTTTAATTATTCACCCTATAAAAATTATTGTTATTATTAGTTGCATCATATGTACTGATATCATTATCTTCATTCACTGGAATGATTTATTTTGTGTCATGATGAATAAACAGAAACCAATAAAATACTAAATTATTTATTACACTATTTTCATTTTATTCATGAACCATATAATATTTATTTTTCTCTCTCTTTAGATAAAAGAAATAATAGTTTTTTTGAAAATCAAATTCTGTTATATGGTAGCTAACTTATTCATAAATTAACCAAGGTTTGATTCATGATCTATCTTATTCTAGTCCTAGGCGAGGAAACCAATTCACTACTGGAATGTTTTTATGAGAATTCTTAATCCCCATAGGCTGGTAACAAGTTCCTTGGCATCACGAATTTTCTTTAGGAATGTTTT
This sequence comes from Viscum album, assembly GCA_963277665.1. Taxonomy (NCBI): domain Eukaryota; kingdom Viridiplantae; phylum Streptophyta; class Magnoliopsida; order Santalales; family Viscaceae; genus Viscum; species Viscum album. The sequence goes on along the minus strand of OY728139.1, from coordinate 336,390,844 downwards.
TTGCAAACATGTGACAAAAATGTAAATAAATCCCAAAAAAATAATACTTTAAACTCATAATAAACATTAAAACATGGAATACATGATAATAAATATCCAAATGAAAAAGAAATAATGCATGGATCCAGAATGATAAAAAAATATGAGATAAGGTACTACAACTAAAGCATAGAATTAAAAAATAAAACTACCCATCTATGTGTGACATGAGGGTCAACCTTTCATGTTCGCATCACCATCACTCAACCAAGATCCACTGTTAAGAATACATTATACATCAATAAAACACCTTACTCTTAAATCAATTTTATTATACAATTTCATCATACACCAATTGGGTGTATATAGGGAGTGAGCACAAAATCCCAGTTAGTTCCCACCATGTATTCAATGAATATCCATTCTATAAAAACAAACGTTCATGTTTGAAGACATTTTACATAAATGAATTTTTAGAATTTGAAATAAATATAGGAAAAAAATATAAGACAATAATTCAAGACAATACACTATATAAATCCCTATGGTAAATAATGTTAGTGTCCATCCTAGGATCCCAGTACTATCAGTGATCAAACCATTAAAAACCCTTCCCGTGCATGGTTCACTAGGGAGGATGAATACATTGACTTATTGGTAACCATATCCATATGAGTATTTTTTTAGTTATTATTGTGTTGTAGTATAATGTCCTGGTAGGTAAGATATTTTCCCAGCGTACATGTCCTAGTCATCCCACATAGATACCATGGGTTCCCATGTGATATTCCTGTGTTAATAAATTAATTTTTCATTCACTACCGAAGGTAATAAATTTGAATATGACCTATTGCACCCAAAAAATTCTGAAAACCCACTTTAATTCATTAAATCTATTTAATATATACCTTATAAATTTAAGAAATAAATTTTAATTCATATAACGAAGGAAAAACAAAAAACTATTTACCCATCACACTTAAAATTTCTAAAACTAAATGGAAACCACAATGTAATGAGAAGAAAAAACATATATAATAAAATGGATTCTATAATTATCAATATTCACACTATATTTCTTGGATTCAAGAAACCTTAGGCTTTCATGGCCATGAGGGAGAAGACTGACCATAAAATAGAGGGAATAGACACTTAAAGGGGGTAACTTGACCCTTTCTTGATGATATTAAGGAGGAAATTGAGAATAATCCACCTAAAATTCATTCAATGAGAGGATGAGGATGAGGGTTCATGTGTTAGGGTTGGATAATAATGAGGTTAATAAAATGGTGGAGAATATATTGTTAAATTGATAGAGCTAAAATGGGAAAACTATTTTAAAAAAACATGGTTCCATAATTGTATGGTCGTAATAAACCATGTTGTGTTATCATTTTCATGCTGGAATACACAAAATAGGGGCAATGTTGCACCACAGATTGGAAAAACCTAGATATTTCAAGTAAGCATCCCTCACACATTTTATAGAGTGCTCCATGGTTTAGGGATCCCTACAGTCACCTCAAAGAGGTTTTTCCAAAATGGGGACCATGGGGGGGACCATGATGAGGGACCTCTCCATTTCAGACACATCTATCCTCCTAACCACAATGGAATTCTTCATAGCAATGATCCACACATGGGAGGTAAAAATATCCATATTCTAGTGGAAAAAATGTGGGGAAATCCATTTTGGCCCCCAAAAATTCTTTTTACCCATTTTATCAACATCTGTAAAACAAAAGTTCCTAAAACCAGATGAGAATGATGTAACAAATAAATAAATAAACATCATGCCTAAAATTTATACCATTTCTGTGGCACTTCTCGCAACCATATCACATTATTCCATTATAAAGTAATTTTTAAGCATCAATAAATAAAAAATGAGGCCATTACTACTTCATAAGGGACTCTCACTCCCATGCCTCATGAGAATAATTCATGTGTCACCAAAACTCTCATAAAAACAAAATTTATCTACATGCAACCTTTTCTCTCAGGAATCAATTATATTAACTAGTTTTTTTATCATAGGAATATTTTTCTTTAACATTATTTCATCTGAATCTACATCATAATAGGGATCCAAATGATAATTTTTTAATTGAGAAGCATTAAAGACACTATGAATTAACATTAGTTGAGGAGGAAACACAAACCCATATACTAATTTCACAATTCTGTCAAAAATCTCAAATGGCTCGACATTACTCAAAGAAACATCCCCTTCCTCCCAACTCATTGGTGGCTCACCTAAGGTGAAGCTTTTAGAAACACCTGATCCCCAATTGAAAATTCCATGGATTGGTTCCAATGATCTGCATATGACGTGTATAGAATATAATGCACCACCAATTAAATTTAAATAGAATAAATAAAACTAGTAATCTATTTCATGATACTTGGCTTGATTATGGAAGTCATAGCTACTATGCTCTACTGGATAGGGGACCAACATATATGACTATAAAAATCATAAAATGGTTCTTTCCTAATTAAAGGCTAGTGATTATTATTATAAGAAAATTCAACTAGGACCAGATGTTTATCCAACGATCCTCCAAAATCCATGAAAAAAGTACAAATAATGTCTTCTAGAATATGGATGACCTTTTCTATCTTACCATTAGTCTAAATATGGTATGTCATTCTAATCTTAACATAGGATTCCATCACCCCCTAGAGGCCCTGATAGAAATGATAGGCAAATTGGGGGTATTTTTTATAGACAATACCATATAGAACCCAATTAATCCTCATATTTTTATGCATATACAACCTATTGAGATATTCATGTTTATCTATGTACTTTTTTGGAATGAAGTGACAATATATGGTTAATCTATCTATAATGGACAATATATAATTACTACCATGATATGTATGAGGTATCCAAATTTCAATGTCCATGGACACCATATCCATGTTATTGGTAGATTTAGGAAGTGACTACAATACATTTTAAGGCATAAAATTCACAAACTTTATCAATTAAAAATTTAAACACCAAGATATGAAATCCATTATATCTCACTTCATACCAATCCTATCGAACCACAACATTAAATTATAAAACATCATAGTGGTAACTAGGTGAATGGCGCATTGGGAGAGATGAAAATCCTTCACTTCTAACTTCCCTATAATTAAATGGACTATATCATGGATTTAAAAGAAAGGGTCACCTTTAAGATATTGAGTCCACAAGACAGTGTTCTCCACACTATTTAAAATATTTAAGATTAATTGAAATTCCATATCACCTTCATTCTCAAGAAGAATTAGATTAATGAGAGAAGGAATCATCTGGATACAAAATAGAAACATACTCTCCCTTTCCTTCATGAAATGTAGATAAATATAAGTAAATAGTCTTAACAAACACATCTCATTACTATAATCCATAAGGTATTGAGAGGGAAAAAAATTTTTGAGGGAGTTAGCAATCACCATAACATTTCTTGGTCTGTAGGAAATATAAAAAAGGAAATCCTTAAAGATATTCCTAAAATATCTATTATTGAAGGTTTATATACATCTAGGAAAATATTTATCCTAATATTTGAATATATTAATAGAATATTAAACACTCCCCAGAGAGATAATGGATCCAATATTTGAGATCATGCATCACAACTATGAGTTCAATGCCTTAGTTTAGGTAGTTCGTTTTGTGTGTCTAGGGTTGGTGACAGATGAATTCCACCACATGGTTTCCTTATATAGTAACACACCCTAGACCGATATTAGAAAAATCATAATATACCACCAAAAATTGACCACCCTTGGGTAAAAAAAGAAACAGAGAAGAAGAAATCGCTTCATTAACTCATCAATAGATGCTCGACATTTTGGGATCCATAAGAAATTCACACCTTTTTAGGTGACATCCTTTAGGGTGACTAAATCATGAATAATTCCTTAAAGAAACTCTTAGTGTATCCTTCCAATCTCAATAAGATCCTAATATAAAATACTCTTCCAAATACATCATAACCCTAACTTTCTTAGGATCGAAAGAGATGCCTTGTTTCTACATCACATGCATGAGATACTTGATCTCTTGGATATAGAAACTATACTTGAAAACATAGAAAATTGGGGGTTATCATACAAGGATCCTATAATTATTCTCATATAATATGCATTCTCCTCCTTCGTCATAGAGTAAACCAATATATCATCAAAAAAATTATGATGATGGTGTCAATGTATCAATGCAATATCTGGTTAATAAGATCATGGAAAAAATGATAATTTTTTAACATTAAATGAATTATTATATACTTGAAGTGGTTTTACCTACTTTGAAAAGAAATTTTTGACACATTAGTCTCTCTCAGCCTGAGTAAGTGGTAGTATAAATGAAGATAGATCTTATTATACTAATTTACCCCTTTAATTAATTAAAAAGAGCTTTAATAAAATGTAATAGTTATTTATTCACTATTCTAAAGAATTTTAACATATGGTATTTTATGCACAAGTAAAGGGTCTTATTTATATTTCTAATAAAAAACAATGGGGCATCCCATATGGACACACTTGGGTGAATTACATCTTCAGATTCTAAATCATCTAGATAAATATTTAACTCTATTAAGTCAATATGATCCATGTGATATGATGGGATAAATATTATATAATTACTTATCATTAGATCAATAGATAATTCCACTAAAATTTCTTGTGGAATATTCAGGAAATTATCCAGGAAACCCATAGGGAATTCCATGACAAAATGTGGTAACTCACTCCCAAAATTCCCCTCATCAGCTTCTAGAAGTTGGGAAGATAGCTGAAAGATATGTCTTCCCAATTTCAGAATAGGTGGTCTACCTTACTAGACCCTTATTCCCATTATATTTAGAATACTAAATTTCCCTCATTGGGGATAGTTAAAGATACCCTCTAATGGAAATTGTCGTTGTGATTCTTATAGATCACTATTCATTCTATCAGAAGGATTGCATTGAAAAGGTACATTTGAAGTATAAGGAAGTCACATACTAGCTTAATGTTCAACAAAGATTCCATGTAATATGGGAATTAAAAACCTTTCCCCTTCTTCTTTATAAGAGGAGTCGGGATCACCATCACATATTAAATAAGCATAGAAGAGAGATTTAACTTATCCATAACACGATTAAAGATAAATTAATGAGAGGAAGATATTTAAAATAAATAATTTTATATACTCAAATTAATAATAATTGTGTATCTCACTATCAAAAGTGTTTCCCTACATTCCACTAGCACCATATCTACATCATGCAATGACTTCACCTTTGAATGAGAAAGAAATTTTTTGCTCATTTGGGAATAGTACTAAGACCAAAATACCCATTAAAAGATACATTACTACCCAACAACCATGAAGATAGGGTTATATATCCATGGGGTAAAATGAGTACATGGTAGATCCTTTGGGGCATGAGTAGCCCACATAAATCAAAGATAGTAGGCTTTCTATATAGATACTCTAAATATGGATGATTTACTCTTTGTTAATGGATTGATCTAGGTGGAACTACGCATAAATACCATATGTGACTATGGATTGCACACTTTTTGATGAAATAAGATCCCTTTTATAGAGATTCTGATGATAAAAATCAAGGTAAATACCTTAAACTACTACCATATCCCTTCCCCTTCTATTAACACTTAATTTTCTTATCTGAGAAACCAAATCAACATTCACTAAGCCCAGGATGAACTTTAATCCACCAAAATATATATTCATATTCAACCAAAACAATCATATCATAGTAACAAACCTATTAATTGGTCATGATCGTAAATAAAAAGACCTGGGACAAAAGATTGGGTCAGAGGAACATCTTGAAGTTCTTATATTTCATTCATTCAATACAAATTACATTAGGTTAAAAGTGTACCAACATTTTAATTAAATTTTTTATTTCATGACTAATAAATTTTTCAACCCAAAAAATAGAAATTACTAATATTTATAAAATTCAAAGGTTTCATGGAAGAACAATAACGTGGTTATTCCATTGAAATCATTCTATTCAATATTCTCGTGCTACATTACCTAAATGACCAATTCAACCGATTTTTGGCTAGGACCCTAAAACATGATGATATTTTACTTGAACTTAATAGAATTAATATATATATGGATGTGAAATAATTTATTGATCATCTCTAAAAAACCATGGTCTTCTCAAGGATCATTTATTTCTTGATATTAGGGATTCTAATGCTTAATAAATTCTTGAAATTGAACTTTCTCAGGAGATAGATCAGCATTCTTAGATTGAGCGGGTCCATAAGACGTCATTTGGTCTATGGATCAAAAAACCTAAACCAGTACCTTAATTAGATTCTAATATAACAATGAATACCCTTGTTTATATTTATCTATAAAATCCTCTGTAGGATTCATGGGTTTCTTTCGTAGGGGCAAGATTCTACAAAAAATCCATAAAATAGAAAAACCATCAAAACTAATAAAAATTCACCATTCAAAATCATAAAAAAATTAATTAAATATTTAATTGAATATAAAAAAAATATAAAATAACCCATAAACATCCTTAATTCATGGAAAACTTTCATGGCATATGGCCCGTACACCCTTCCCAATATGGACGGCTAAAACAAATCCAGAATCAAAACTATTTTTTTCAAAATCCCAACGAAACGCAATGAAGGATACTATGATTTTTGGATATAAAACAATTCATACGTATTATATAAGACATTAAAATATTAACTATAGTATATCCCCACATCCCAAATAACAAAGAACCCAATGTGCTTTCTCTAATCCATTTTTTCATTAATTAACTAATGCTACCCCAGACCCAAAAAATCGAGCTTGTCTATGGAATGGATTAAAGGGTATTTATGATCCCCATTGTCTATCAATATGTTCCTTGAAATTGAGAATTTATTTTAGGATATGTGTTCCCAAATAAGTTCATAATTGTTTTTAATAAAACCTTAAATAAAACAAAACAAAATTACAAACTAAAAATAAATATCCAAACATCAAATAAATGAGAATAAATATCCAATTAAAAAATTAATGATATGGGTAGAAATAAGGATATATTAAATATAATAAAAGGTACATCAACCAAATCCCAAAATAAATATAAAAAAAACTACTCATCTCCACATGACATGAGTGTCAACCTTCACCCATGCCACCGCTATGACCTGACCAAAATCCAATTTCAAAGGCACAATTCTCCTCCAGATAAAACCTTAATATTACATGTATCTAATAAGATAATGTTTCTATTCACCCATTGAGTTTATTTATGGTGTGAGTATTAAATCCTATAACGGTCCCACTATTCATTCAATTAATAGCAATTTTTAAAAAATAAACTTTCTACTTTTAATAAAATTAAAATAAAACAACATTTTAATATTTGATAAAACATAGTAAGAACCAATGATAAAAACTAACCAAAACCATACCCATGAGTATCTATAAGGTAACTAAATTCATGGTTTTTAAGGGTGATTGTACACTTGGTAATAAAATGATTAAAAATCGTTCCCTTGAATGATCCATTATGAAGGATGAATCAAAATTCTAAATGATAATGACATCCCTATAATTATTTGTTTAGTCAGATTCATGTCATCTTGAAAGTTCTGAGGATGGTAAACCTTTTCATAGAGTATTTTTCTTATTCATACCACCTAGATACATATATTTCCCATGTTCTATTCTCATTCAATTTATTTATTTATAATTCAATATTATATTAAGTCAATTTAAAATCAACCAAATACTCCCACATGCTACTGAAAATAGACTTATATAAATAAATTAAATTTAAAATATAACTTATGAATTTAGATGATCAATTTTAATTCTTATACCAAGGGGTAAACATGGTTCCACAAATATTTAATTTTTTAAACCATAATAACTAGATGGAAAACACAATCAATGGAAAATAAATACCACCTAGAATAAAAAAAACTATAAACATAAATTCACACAATATATGGTTTAGATACATTAAACCATATACCATCTTTATTGGAATAGGGGAGAAGATAAATCATGATAGAGAGGGAATATGTATCATAATGTTGGGTAAGAAGACCCTTAATTGAAGAAATATTTGATAGAATTTATAATAATCTATGTGAAATCCACCCAAGGAGAGGAAGAAAAGGAGGGTTCATGTGTGTGGGTAGGATAATAATGAGGGGGGAAGAAATGAAAGAGAATATAGGGTTAAATTGATAAAAAAAATTGGGAAAACATTGTTTTTAACTTGGCGGCATTGTGGTGTTGTCTTCATAGACCATGGAATGGTGTCATATTTATATGGGTGGGAAGAGAATAAGGGTGAAGGTCACACCATATCTTTTTAAAATATAACTATTTTTTCACATAATCCTCCATAAATTCAATGTGGATATCCATGGAATAAATATGCCCATAGACTAGCCAAAATAGTTTCCTCAATGAAGTTCATCCAAAATAGGGACCAAGGTAGGGGCACCATGGTTGGTGGCCTCATTATTTTTGATAGGTGAATCCTCCCACCCACCACATCATACTCAATAATGTGGATATTTCCTTAGTGGGTCAAAAAAGTTAGTACCTAGGGCCTATGGCATGGGGATGGATGTTTTTTCCCTAGAAATGTTTTCCCACTTTTTATTAACATATCAAAAACAAAAGGGCCTGAAAAAAAATGAGAACGATGAAACAAAAAGATAGTGGAGAAACATACCAAAAAGTAATTCTATATGTGTAACAATCTCCCAATATAATATCAACAAGGGTGTTGTATATCACCTCTATCAAAATAATTATTAAATAAAAAATCTAAAAAACAATTCATCATGTTTGGAAACTTGTTAAAGATTTGATCTGTATCATACATCGAATTTCTATCAATTATATTAAAAACATTTACACTAAAATCAACGTACAATGAAATAGTTAAAAAAACCATGATGGTGAAGAGAAATATTTATTTCATACTATATAATTTATATATGTTAAAATATATTAATACAAGAATATAAAAGTTTTACTACCTAAACCACTTGATATATCCAAGTAAAAAAGTTTTATTTGTTCATTCTTATGACACCTAGTTTAATTATAAAAATTAAAAAAAACAAATTTGATATTTCAAGTATTAAAAATGTAATTAAATTATGAAATTTCTAATAATACTATAAATATAAAAAATAAAATGAACCACATAAAAATAAATCATACTATATATAGTGAAATAAATATTTTAGACTATGAAAATTCTATTCTTGATTTTTTTAATAATTATCATTTTCATAAAAATCCAAAATTTTATTCGATAGAATAGAGATAACATATATTTTTTTTGTAATATTATATACCTCAAATATAGTGTAATATAAATGAAAACTAAATCCATTATTGATTGAGTGAACTTTTTTAAAATATAAAAATAAAGATAAAGAAGTTTTCTTTATAAAGTCACTATCATATTTGTGTCCCCTATGATTGATGAACACAATATATCAGAAAAAATATATTTATGGCCTTCTCAAGTAATTCACATGAGCCTAAAATATTAGATAAACTCATAAATATATATCATTCCCCCACATTTTGCAAGTAAATCACCTTGTAAAATGGATAATAGTCTATATAGTAGTTCAATATCGAAATTCCAAATTACGAGTCTTTAATTCTATGAATCTATATCCAATTATATTTCCCTCAAAAAAATTAGTAATCTAATTCCAAATGATAAAGTGACTCTAAATAATAACAAGTTCTATAGTAAACAATTTTTACATTGTAACATTTGTTAAGAGTAACTAATGGGTCTCATAAATATTAAACTCATTCAAATTTATTTATAACATGAGACTTTCCCATTTAACACATCACCCCAAAATATTGAAATTGTTAGAAATTAACTTATGAAGATATTCAAGTTTCAATTTAATATTAGAAACTTACATTTTAAATTTGATTAATAAATTACATCTTATTTTTATATCACATTATATTCTATTAGTAAAGGCCAGGTTTATGTAATGTTGTATTAGTCTTTAGGTTCAATAATAATCTTTGAAATAAATATTACAAACTATTTTTCCTTCAAATTGGATTATAATTTGATGGAAATGAAAGGTAATGTATTCTCATTTTACTAATAACACATTCATAATAATCATATATCAAACAGAATATGATGTTTCCGTCAGTTTTTAGTACATTTGTATCATCCCTAATCACTATTATGATGCATTTATTTGGAACCACTTAAAGATGAATTACTGTAACACCTCGACATTTTAAAAGAGGAACATCTTGTTGGATAGAATATATGACCTGAAAAACGAAGATTATAATAGAATGTAACACCCCAAGACTTTATTATATATTTATTTTTTATTAAATTCAATCCTTTTGGTACCTTATGAGTTTAACAACACTAAGTTTAAATGAAATGTGATACTCTATTAATATTTTATTATTTAAACATGGCCACTATAACATAGTCGTTATGTTGGTGGGTATTAACAGGAAAAAATAAATTATCAAATTTAAATTTTTTACACATGTATAAAATCAATTAAACAGTTATAAACAAATTAGACATAAAATAAGAACCATTTGAATGAAAAATCATAGTTTCATGAGAACCTATATTTTTGGGAAAGGTGGATTAGTCATGCTTTGTGCACATATTTTAAAAATAATTATTATTTATTTAAATTTTTTTTGAAAAATAAACTCCAGTTTTGAAATATAAATGTCAAAATTATATTAGGGTGATTTTTTTAGAATTTATAAAAAAAATTGATTAATATTGAAAAATATTGATTTTTATTGAAAAATGATATTTAATTTAAATTATTTCAAAGTTAAATTATATTTTAAATTTATTTTAAATTATATTTAGTCAAATTATAATAATATTTAACATATTTATTTCATTTTAATTAATTTTATATTGAATATTGAAAAAAAAACATTTTCATCTTTTGAAAGTTTTTCTTTTGAAAAACTACTTTTTTGACACATCAATGTGTATAATATTAAATTAAACTCTCCTACTTTTTTGATTTTAGTATATATAATTAGATTCTATTTTTTTTATTACAAAATAATATATTATATAATATGTTAAAATTAATTTTTGACTATAACTAATTATGAAAATATATATATATATATATTTACCAAGATAATGGTAAAAAAAGTTTTCTAGGGTGTTAAAATAAAAATAAAAAGTTAAAAATGATCCAAAACATGTATAATTGTTATTTTATAGTAATATATAGACATTAAATCTTTTAAGTTTCTAAAATTATACATTTTTATCCCTTTTAAATAAGAAAAACGTGGGTGTAATTCTTTCTTTAAAAAATTCAAACTATGTCCTCTCCCCCACTTATAAAAGACCACCACATATCCTCTCTGTTATACACCTAAAAACCCAATTGGATTGGCTGATTCCTACAAATAAATTCATTAATTCTATCCCCTCATCCTAAAATACATTTTTTTCATAAATCTTACCAATGAAGGATTTTCTTGCAAACCAAAATAAGTTGTCCGAAGAATAGGTGACGTCCTTGACCAACCATTTTATATTATTTCTTCATCCACATCCTTCAAATATTATTAAAACATTATGATATAATAACCTAATGTTTTTATATCTATTTAGATTTTTTTATGTTAAGTTAATAACCCACAAACATCTCATCATACCTTAAATGGGAAATGAAATCGTTGATCGTGTGTATGGCAGTCTACCGCCTTGCGAACTAATGTCATCATTTTGCGTCATAGCTTCTCATGAATGGATATAATTATTTCTATAATGTTAATATATTATATTTATTAAATAAATATTTATTTTTAATTATAATATCATATATACCTTATTAATTTCCATTCCTAATAGAATATGATAATGTCACTCGTGTGTATGATAGACTACTGCCTCACTAAGTGATGTGATTCATTTTTCACTAACGCTTTACATGAAAGGTAATAAAGATTAGTTTGATTTTTATACATGATATTAATGAAATATTAAATGATATTTAAAATAAATATATTATATACATTCTTACCTTATCATTATTTGATTAAATGATAACATTGTTTGTGTGTACGATTGACTACCACCACGCAGAGCGATGTGATTTGTTTTTATTAAAAATTCACATGAATGGTATGTGTAAGGTAATTTAAATAAATAATAAAAAATTAATTATATAATTATCACATGAGAATGACAAAATAACACTTACCTTATTTATATCATGATCTTTGATAAATGGAAGTGTTACTCCTGAGTACGTACAGGCTATTGTCTCCATGATTGTAACATAGTTAATTTTCCATTACCATATTTCATGGTTTATTTAAAAAGTATAATTTATTTATGAAAATGATAATTATATCATGTTTATGATTCTATAGATGATTATTTAATAATATCAATGACCTTAGTTAATTTACCAAAGTGATTTTGGACAAATGATTTGTTTATCATTAAAACATATTATATAAAATTAATTTTTTAAGTAACTTAACATGGAAATGAATAAAATAAATGGAATAATAATATTCAAACAGATTATTAAGAAAGTATCTAATTACCATATTTTTATTTTTTAGGTAGATTAATAACTCATGTGACTAATCAGGCTCGAGGAAAGCAATCTTTCTACACCACCCTTTTCTTTAGGTTAGGAAAATTCTCCCTCTAACTCAATTTTTCTCATGTTATAGATACGGAATGATTTTAAATTCCATATATATGTATCTCAAATATATAACTAGATTATAATACTTTCTATTTATGGGATAATACATGCCTCAACATCATCTCTCAAATGTTTAATTTATGGAATCACTTTTCATCATGTTATGAGAAAATATTAGGCCACACATTTCTTTTCAATGGTAATTATTATGTTTATGCCTTATGATTGATATAATCATGTAAAATGAATGTTCATATAGATTAAATGATTTTGATGGGTAGTCCTGAAATTATATTTTCCCCCAATTCATTGGGTAATGTTTTAGTGTCATGTGACATCAGGTATTTGATTATGGAGTGAACCTAATCCATTGTGGGACTATGTTCACCATGTAATGTTATCTTGGGAGTTTTCCTAGACATATTTTTATGTATTGTTCTATGTCATTTTCCACTTTCCTATGTTTCCATGATCTTATGATACTATTCTTTTTATTTTATGCTTCCATTTTATTACTCATGTGCCTTTCCTTTTATGGAATCTTGTTATACCTTTGACTCACCCATCCAAGATAAAAAATGTTCAGAAGAGAGTACATAGGGCCCCAAACTAAGGGTCCTGAAATAGTGTAGGCTGAGAGAATCCCCTATGACCAGGTTCACACCCTCATGATTTAGAATGTTAATTGAGATGATATGAGTACTAATGGAACTTTCATCCATCAAAGATGCCAAATGATCTGTGACCTTGTTACCCTCATGCCAAGTATGGTAGACTCAAATGTTGGTGCCAAGATGGTATCTCCATTTATGAACAGTATAGGATATTGGCCAAGGAGATAGACCTTTCCCACTCAAGGAATCATGAAGGACCATAGAATCAGTTTCCACCTCGGAGAGGTCCAAGTTCTCTTGCATGAAAATGGTGAGCTTGGTGAACATCACTTTGGCCTCAGCCTATATAGTGGTGTCATTTAAATAGAATTAAAAATAGGCCATAACCCCAGTACCAATAGAATCATGAACCACTCCCCCACCTCTCATTGCACCCATAACACAGGAACCATCCGAGTTTAATTTTAAGGCTACAACAAAAGGGTGCCAACAAACCCAATTCCCATATGGATTATCATATCAAGGAAATGAAGCTTATATCATAACCTCAAGAAGTTGTAAAGATGGATCTCCCTACCAATCGGGGATGAGCAAGGCCATGACCACCATAAAGAAGCGAGTCCTTGCAATAATGGACCTCTCTGAAGAGGGTTTTCCATCGATTCTAGCATAGTTTCTCACCTACCACAGACTCCAGAACCCGAAATTATAGATCACTACATGATCCATGTGTTCCATACACTCATCCAATGATCCATAGAACCATATTTCCAGAAAAAGAGTGTCCCTAAGATCTGGAGAAGAGAAGGCTATTTGGCCACCAAAGGCGGACCATGCTTCCTGATCCCAATCCCCTTCATGGAAGAGATTCTGAGAACTTTCCTCCCACCTGTTGCTACAACAATGGCATCGAGATAACATACTAATTTCATGTTTCTTGATATTTCTGTTAGTGGTAGTGGACTGATTCCTAATATGCTGGGAAAAAAATTATACTTAACAGGAATCTTATTACACTAGAGTACCTCATTCTTTCTCCCATGGGTAACCTGAGTAGAAACCATCCTTCAAAAGTCCCTGGTAGTGAATACACCCAAGTGAGAGGGAGTAAAGATTCATTTATTTGGCTCAACATTGAAAAGGATGGCCTCGAGTAGGTCATGTTTCTCCCCATCCAAAACTGCTTTCGTGAACCTCAGATAGAGGCTCGTATCCCTTATCGAGATCAGAGGCACAGGGATATCGGAGAATCCTAGAACAGATCCTTCCCAGTTGCAACTCCAAAAAAATATATCCCCCGTGCCAACCAGCCATAGGGAGCTTTTTAGAAGATACTGAAATTGAGGATAGATAATCGAATAGAAGGGAGAGATTTGAACATGTATCACCTCCACGTGTTTCCGCAAATGAAGGACATGGACCTACCCCACGGCATTTGATCCTCATGAATCTCCCGCGTGAGATTCATATACATGCAGTGGAGCATGATCTAAAGACACCTCACAATGATCCCTCCATCAAATAAGGGTCTTGCCAGCCTATCCCATGAAGCCCAATGCCTCTTTCCTTCCGACATGGTGTCCCACATGCAACTGCAAGGTACCTTATCAATTGTGGTTATAACTCCTCATGGAACATAGATGGAAGCCATTACATGTATGGGAATGGAAAAAAACACGTTGTTAACTAGAGTAATGTGACCTTGAACGAGAGGAAATGGTTCTTCCATTTGAGAATGTGGCTCACTATCTTGTTAAAAATATGATCGAAATCGTGGACCGTAAGTCGTGCTAAGGAGATGGGTGTGCCCAAGTACTCCATGGGAAATGATCTTCATTTCATGATGATATGATTACACAAGGATGAAATACATCTGGGAGTGAACCTATAAGAGATGAATATGTTACTTTTTGTGTTACTAATAATTTTTATGCCCCATTAGTAATAGGCCTATAGGATGTTTTTTATGCCTCGAACTAAGTCCCTACCTCCATTCATTAAAATTACTGTATCATCTGCAAACATTAGGTGGGTTATTAGAGGGATACTCATCTTCCTTTTGTAAGGCCAGATGTCTCTAGTAGAGAGGCCTCAGTTGATGTGATGACTGAGAATGTCCTGCGCAAGGATGATGATGGTGGGAGAGATCGGGTCTCCCTGCCGAAGGCCCCTCGTTGCTTTAAAAATCCATGATACTTCCCGAAAAAGAAATCCACCAGCCACGATGACCTGAATCTCTTAAAAACAAGGTCCACAACCTTAACTGAGAACACATAACTTCTAAATCCCTGTTAATAAAACTCTATTTCATCCGATCACATGCAATTTGAATATCTAATTTGATAACAATGTCCGAGCCATGGGACTTGACGTTATTGTCTCTCATCACCTCATGTGATAGTGCCATAACACCCTGAATGGAGTGGCCCCTAACAAACCCATGTTGTTTGAAAAAGATGCATTAGGGTAGGATAGTAGACCATCTCTGTTTGATCACACTCAATAGGATATTATAAGGGGGTTGTAGAAACTCACTAGTCAGTAGTGAAAAAAGAAGAAGGGTTCTTTATATACAGAATGAGGCACAAGTTTGTTGCACTAGAAACCCGAGGTAAGATACCATCACAGAAATAGTCTAGAATCGCTACTGAGATGTCCCCCATAAACACACTCCACACCCCTCTGTAAAAAGATACTTGAAAATATCTGGTGCATGTGAACTCTCGAGGTTCATATTCAACATAACCTTATAAATTTGTTCCTCATCTGGGATCGCCACCAAGATAACGTTTCCCAGGTGAGACACCAACATGATAATATCCTCCCAGAAATCTGCATGGTTTCTAGGAAAACCATCAGGCATCCTCAGGTTAGGACCAGCCAGATGGTCACTAAAGAAGCTTTGTTCTGTACCCCCTATAATCTTCTCATCCTCAGTGTACATCCCATCCTCAACAAGAATGTTGGTATTGATCTTGATATTCCTTTATTTGATTAAAGCATGGAAAAATGTTTTGTTTTTGTCACCATGGAATTTCCATTTCACCCAAGATCTCTCCCAAAACAGACACTCCTATTTATGTATCAACTCCTCCCAGAAAGCTTTCTTTCCAGCTAAATCATTGAACACTGAATCTCTACAAACCTCCTTGATATTTGATTCCATGTTATCAATACTATGCTTTAATTTTTCCATATCATGTTCTAAGGGAGGGTGCCCTCTAGCCCATTCTTGAATCCCTCACTTCAGCTTTCAGAGTCTGTTATGAATGGCCACCTAGGTATGCATGTGTGTAGGATCTTCCAACAGTTCCCTAGCAATCTAATGATACGTAGGACTGCGAGTCCATTGATTGAAATACCTGAAGGACTCTAGATAATCTTTCCCAGGAGAAAGAGAAACCAATAAGGGGTAGTGATCGGATATACCCCATGCAAGGTGAGTAACCATGGAATTGGTAAACATGCTTATGCCGAATGAGTTGGAAAAACATCGATCAATTCTTCTACATCATCTTCTTCCACGCCCCTGGTTGTTGCACCACGTAAAATGGGCTCTAAGTACCCCATATCGAGATGACCCTTACCCACCGGGAAACACACAAACTCTAGGCTTTCTTTTTTGGGAAAGGCCCCTCTCAATTTCTTCTCCCCCAGATCAGGAATTTTGTTAAGGTCCCCCACCAAAAACCATAGGAAATCCTATAGATCTAATAGGCCAAGTTCATTCCACAGTCTCTAATAGACCATGACATCACAAATACAATAAAAAATGAAAAATAGAATCTCTCCATTCACATAGTGACTTTAGAGGTATACAATTGGTCACACGCATTAATCATAACCAAAGAAACCTCTTTATTCCAGAAGATCCTGATGTGTCTATTGATCGACTCTATTTGAAGGGATCCATGAAACATCACCTTGTAGATAAACTCATCTATCTTTATCAGGTGCTATTTATGCTCGAGAACCACAACAATATAAATTTTGTTTTTATTAACATCAGAGACTATGAAATCAGACTTCACTCTGGCACACACACCGTGTGTGTTCCAAATAAGTAGAGAAAACATTAAATAGTAAGGATCCTAAATTTGGCTATAGGCTCATCGGTCATCTTTCATTGAGAGGGGGAACCAACCATGAGATATCTCGAACATTCACGTGTGCACACCCCTTGGCTCTGGGAAGAGAAACCTGGGCAAAAAAGATAGTCATGAACAATAGGTGTAACCGGGGAGAAAGGACATGAAAAATCTCTCACCCATTTCACAACCCCTGGGTTCGGGGGAAGAGAGCAAGAAAGACCATCTGAAGCACCACCAATAAGCTTGTGAGTTCCAACCATCGAATAGACGATGTGAGAGGGAGGATAGTGGAGAACATAATCCACACCCTCCTACTCCAAATGATAAATAGGGTGGATCTCTTGAGAAAATGGGGGGAAGACCCAGAGGCTCAAAAAGAATAGAAAAGAGGCTATGAGTTTGTCTCAACACCACCCAACATCACGCTTCAGAGGGATATCAAAGCAATCTGAAAGAACAGAGACCAGTGATGGGAGGGACCTTGACTTGAAGACCTCGAGAACCTTGTATGAAGAAATTGTATATGGAGAGAGAGGGAGCAGAGCCCCAATATCAAGATCAACTTATTGTTTCTGGGCAACCCCGGTATCTAGAATTGATCCTCGACCTAGATCAGACTCTAAGGCACCCAGCCTAAGAGGAGCGGGCACTCCTCCCTAAGGAGACTATGGAGCCATGATTGGGCCTCCTCTCTTCCAGTATCTGCACAAAGACATGGAGTGCCCTTAGAGACAGTTGGAATCACATAATCTAGGAAAGACCAAGAACAAAATGGAATGACCATAGTCTGCCACACCCTGCTCCTTCAAAGAAACCTTCTCCAGAATCTACTGGGAGAGATCGAAATACACACAAATGCGGGCATCATAATTTTCACACAGGAAAGGGTGTGATCGACTGTGGATATAAAACCCCCGAGAGAGTCCCCTATGGCCTTAAAAAAGAACCGTTTTGGACGGGAAAGGGTAAACCAGGGAACCCAATCCAAACCTCAGATCGGTATCTTTCCTTACCCTTATGTGAGTCCATCGACAAAAGTGTTAGGCTGAACCTCCCCCACTCAAAGGATCTGGTAAATTTTCAACACGCACGAATGAAGTCCTCCTCTGACTCTAGAACCATAGAGAAGGATGACCGATGAATCACAAAAACCCTAAACTAACTAACTAGCCCCCAAGAAGCTGCAAACCGCCTGAAAACCTCCAGGGAGGATTTTGCCACCTAAAAATGAGGCACTAGTGTCCACCTGAGACAAGTAACTGCCTCTATAAAGGCAGATGGAGGAAACTCCACCGCAACACTAGAGTCTACCAGAGACACCACTAGGGAAACCAACCGCACCACTAGGAAACATATCTACTGGGGGGCCACTGGACATACCATTGAGGGCATCGCTAAAGGATTTTTCAAGTAGGTGAGACCTCGGTAGGGGACCTGGGGGATCGAGAGTATCACAGGGCGCATAGCCTGAGAAGTCTTTGGGATAGAAGTTCATCAGAGATGGGAGCGGCGCTCGAGCAGTGCTAGTCGAAGAAGTAATAGTTAGGAGGGTTTGAAAAAAACTAGGCATGTGAGGCGCATTCCTTTTCATGTTTTCCGCCATACCTTTGACTCACATGTTATGCTTCATTGTCATGTTTTCTAAATTATTGTACTTTATAGACAACCCCTTTCTCTATGTATTCCCAAGTTATCACATGTATCATTAGGAGAAAAAATAGATTATAGGATCTCACTATGGAAAATAAAATAAGGATTATATGTTTTAATTCTTTCTATATATCATGAACCTAGTATTCCAAAAGCAATAGGACTTTATGATCGTGTGTTATGATTGTTGGATATTTATGTTTAATAATTATATTATAATATGTGTAAAATGAATGTTTTTCCATATTTGTTATCATATGCAATTTTTATTTAACCGTTGGAGGTGTGATGATAAATTATTAGTGATAACCATAAGGATAATTCTAATTATAAAATTAAGTATAGAAAAATATCTTAGAATCTTGGTGCAGTATAGAGTGAGTGGTATATAAGTAATTTCATCCCTTTATAACTACTACATATGTGCATGGTTCTAGAGAAGATTTACCTAGGGGTAATAACTCTAAAAAAGGTGTGGCAGTCTTGAATTGAGCATTTCGTAGAACATGAAAATGAGCCTTACTATGCACCTGGTTGGATACTCTTAGGGGTATGATTTTGAAAATCAAAAACACTTTATAAACCATAATAAAGGATTTGAATAAATTATGGCCACGATGTACTAGGACAAACCTAAGGTGTTATAGATTGAAAATAATATGCCATGATTTAGAAATCCTGTAAATTATCTTTCAATATTAAATGGTTTCCAAATATGATTATTAATACCCATAAAATTATTTACGGTTTTAGTAAATTGTTGGAACCAAGAGGAATCACTTAAACACTGAATATGGTGGACACATAGGGGATTATGAGAAACAAAATTGTATAATTAGTGGATATAAAGTATTATGAATATTCATAATCATCTATCATGATAAATTATTAACAACATTAACTTTTTTGAGATTCCTAATATGTAAAATAAAAGGAGGATGGAATTTTATGAAATTTCATTTGTAAATTAACATTGAGGAACGAATATTAATCTTACTACATGTAAACAAGTTCAGAAGAATCACCAAGAAGAATATATCAAATGGAGGGGAATATGCCTTTTGAGTGTAAATGGAGGCCATAGGGAAAACAATTTCCAAGTAATTTGATGTATTATATGTGGGTAACTAGGGAATTTTCTGATCGAATGCCTTAAACTAAGAGTTGGCACCTAGGCAAAGGAAGGAAATATATTATACCTAATCATTGATGTAAAGGGTTAAAGTATTTCTGTATTTTTATTTAATAATTTCATTTTTTTAATTATTTTTACTATAGGTGTTTTGGTTATAAGAATCATGAAACATCTAAGGATTCTGTTAATTTTGGAATAATATATGTCTTAATGTTTGATTAACTTAAGACATATGGATACCATCATGGTTTTATGAGTTAATGGTTGATCATAAGTTGAATTTCTTAGACAACCCCTTTTTGGTTTTAATTAATTATTTTTGAGGTGACTAATGATATTTTGTGAGATGTTTTATTGAGTTGTTGTATATATAACTAAATTTACAAGTATGAAATAATAATTTGGATGGGGGTTGTAACTGTTGTTATATTTTAATAAGTTTTAAAACATTTAGAAACTTAAAACCTAAAATTGATTAAAATTTATATCCTTATCAACTTTTATTGAACACTCATGAATGAAAAAGAAGGTATGAATGAAAAGAAAACCATATTTACATGGTTTAGCCTCAATGTTAGAACATAATAGCTTGACATAGCCACTCCCTTTGGTCTATATAAATACAATATTATGAGCCAATAAAAATAATAAATTCTTTTTTAAACTAATCCACTAATGCTCGATCAAAATCCTCATTCTAATTTGGCTGGATCAGTTTCTCTCAATCGGATGATGTTTGATCCTGATTTTTCCAATACAATGATGATGGATTCTAAATCATATTTATTTTAATATAATGATGTTGTATTCTAGATATTATTTCATTCAATATAATGATACAGTAATATGAAGATGATTTTTTCAATATAATGATATAGTAATTTTTATTTGATTTATTCTAATAAAATGATGTTGTAAATTAGTTCTGATTTCCTTCAATACAATGTTGCTATAATCTGGATCTAATTTCTTTCAATACACTTCTACTGTAATCTAGATCTAATTTCATTCAATACAATGACGTTGTAATCTGGATCCAATTTCTTTCAATATAAATATTTTGTATTGTGGATCTGATTTCATTCAAATAATGAACTCAAACTCAATCTATAAAAACTCAGGCTATTTTAGAATTCTCAAAACAATTCTCATTCCATCTGAAGAGAACTTCCACTTCAATTTCTCAAGTGCCCCACCTTTCACATGTGTATAGAAAATTTTACAATGAGTTTATGATCAAATGAAGTAATTATAAAAAATCAATAAACAAAGGCAAAAACCTGAAATCATTCCATTATTCTCAAATCTGAAAACTCTAACAATCTACCACAATTAAATTTCATCTTTGACTTCATCAAACTTCATTATATTTTTCTGATATTTCTGAAAAAATGAATTTCATGTTTAACAACATTAATTATTCTTCGTAATTGTATCTTTACAAATTATTTTTCAACCTATTAAAATCTGTTTCTTTCTCATCCCATTAAAATATTTTGATTATCCTTAATACAATTGTCAGTATTCCTTCCTCTTTGTATCTGGTTCTAATTTTCACAAAACATTGGTTAAAATTTTCACATAATGCTAGTTATGATTCTCTATGAAATATGGTTACGATTCTTTACAGAAATCATGTTATGATTCTCTCAGAATTATAGTTACGATTCTCTCAAAATGTTGGTTAAGATTCTCTTAGAATACTGGTTACAATTCACCCAGAATGCTAGTTATGAAAATCTGATTACTAAAATATAAATACCAAAATATGATTATGAAAATTTCATAATGAAAATATGATTACGAAAAATCTATTTTTCAACTCTAAAATTATTCAAACAAATTCACCATTTCTAAAAGATATTTTATCATGAATTGTTTCATGACTTATGTGATTTTCTTAATTAGTAAGTCAATGTCTGATTCTATTTTAGAATTTAAGAAAATATTCTATTTTCTGACTTCAAACTTTTCATTCAAAACCCTTTAGTAGCATCAGTAATTCCCTTATTACAATAAATATAGTCCTTCTAAAAACAATACATCCATCTTCTAATTCTTTTTTGACCTGATGAAATAAATAAAATTCAGATGGATATGATTCCTAGAAAACGAATTTTGATACAGAAAGTATTATTCTCAACAAAAAAACATTTTTATATCAAAGTATCAAAAAGTTATTTCAATCTCTATCTTTGGATTGTTTAACAACCCTCATTAATAAATTTTCAACTATCATAACTTTTCAAAACTCATGTTTTTTCAATTTTATCAAAACATATCCTTTCCCAAAAGAGAGTGTCCTAAAATATCACTATTGGATAATGTAATATTTTTTGAAGGAATTATATCCCTTAGTGAGAAGAAAAGTTTGTAAACATGTAAAGATAACCTCTCATCACTTTCATTTTCATTCTTTCTGTGCCCTATTATTTCTTTTCTCACTTTATTTTTCTGTCACTTTCCTTTTTCTCCCCTACATTATATGATAACCAAAGCATAAAATTAAAAAAATAAAGATAAATTGTTTACTTTTTCTCCACCGTTATAAACATAATCCAAAGAACAGTGGGGATTCTTCCTTATGAGATTCTGGAAGACATAAGATGTAACATCCCAAGTAAATAAATAATAATAAATTTTCATATTTATTAATATTTGTGAATTAAATATAAATTTTACATTAAATATGATTCCATGTTTGATGGAATACCCAATACGCAACAATAGGTTTCTTTGAAAACTTACGTTACACACAAAGATAAGTTATACTGAAAAATAATATATTATTATATTTGTTTTAAATGGTAGTTAACACATAGTCGTTGTATTAGCAAGAATGAACAGGACTAACTAAAATAAGATTATACATGTTTGTTAAATGTTTTTACATTTATCTAATAAAAGTTAGAAGCATAAAATGTGAATGAATCTGATTTTAAGCCTAAATACTCTAATATTCATTAAAAGGTCGATTTACCACCTTTTGAGGGAGAACCCTATTTAAATCTAGTTTTGTTCACTCTTATAAATTCTATTTGACACTATATAATTCTTATTTATAATCAGGATATCAAAATTTACTTTGGGTAAATTTGTTGTATTTTTCTGATAAAATTCATTTTTTAATGAATAGTGAAAAATACTGTATTTTAATTCACAACTACATTTTAATAAAATTTATTTTTATGGATATATTAGATTTTTAATTAGTTTTAAATAGTAATTAGATCATAGTTTTACCATTTCTTCCAATTTTGGTCATTATAATTAATTTCACTTCGAAATTGGACATAAACAAGTGTTAATCTTTTTATAGTTATAATTTCTTAGAAAAATGCTTTCTGTTTTGAAAATGGGAATTAATTTTAAATTAATTAATTAAACTTCTATGTTTTGAATTTGGTAAAAATATGACATCGTTTTTTAATTTGGAATATCAAATATAGGTTACGCTGATTTTTTGCATTTTTCTGAAAACCTTCAATTTTTGATGAATACTGAAAACACTAAGTAGTAGTTAAAAAAATTGACTTCTTCATTTAAATTAAATGTTAACACTTCTTGGAATTGAATTTCAAAAATCTGACAAACATGGTTGTTATTATTAAGTAATAAAAAATTCAATAAGATGAAAATAATTTTTAGTGAATAGTAACTTTTGACCTTTTTTTAACACGGTTAAAGGTAAATAAGGTAATTCAAGGTAAAAATAATATTATAATAATATAAAATTACCCTAAAAATTGTTATAATCATATTTTTCGATACATGTCCAACCATGGACATCCTTGGGTCGATCTTGGGATCCCATGGATCCACTCTAGTGTGATAATGACACTTTATAATAATTAATTTAAAGTAAGACAAAATTGACTTAAACATGTATCTTTTAGTAAATCAATTTTTACATGGGGTAATATAAGTTTTATATTCAAATATAAATATTAATTTTAAAGATAATATTATTTCCTACATCATAGTATTTTATTTATAATTTTTAGACATCAAATGTATAAAATTATTTATGACACAATAATGATGCAGTGTTTACCTAATTAATGAATTATTTAAATAAATAAGATTATTAAGATTAAAAAATCCACAAACTTCCAATTCTTATTGAATGATTTAATTTATAACAAGAGTCATCTTATATTTGACTTTATTAGGTTTTGGACCTTTATAAACTGAAAATAATTATATAATAAAATAACCTTTTCAAATACTCCTAAAGAGACCCTCCACCCCCTTAAAAATGTTATCACCTCTAATCCATTAATCACACCTCTAAAGCCCCTTGGATCAACCAAATTAGTCCCAAATAAACTCTCAATATCCCTTTATTCCACCTACAAACCTTACCTTAGGCAAAACGCATTTCAAGAAATCCTTTTGGTTTAAACAAAAGGGTGTTACCCAATTTAAAGGTAACATCTTCTCTTATGTTCTTTTCTATTATTTTACTTCCCCAACCCCATAAACACTTTTTATTACATTCCTTTATAACAACTCCAGTATTCTAAATATAATAGGATTTTTTTATCATAATTATTCAAAATACACTTACACACACCTCTGTCTAATCAGTGAGGAACATATTATTTTTGTGGATGGAAAACTACTACCTCCCGAAACGATTATTGTTCAGTTTTCTCCTACCAACTCTTATGGTGGCCATTAAGATGGAACTGTATTTATATGGGATATATATTATATTTATACTATCCCTATACTTCTATATTTTTTATTTATATCATACCTTTATGGTTTCCGTAGTGGGTAAATACGATAATTTCATATGAGGAAGTGTAGATTACCTCGCCCTCAAAGTGATATGACTCATTCATACCATACATGGAATGTATATATGATGGTGATAATTAAATTATGTAACATATATAAAGTATTATATTATAATATAATTAAAATATATCTATATATCATTAATTTTTCACTTCTTTAAAAAAGAAAAAAATAAATGAAAGTAGTGATCATGCATACGTATGGCTTACCGTCTCCATGAACAGTGCATTTCATTTCTTTGTCCAAATGTTATGAACTATTATAAATATATATATACTGTATATATATGATATATATGATATCTAAATCATGACTATAATTCTTGAGATAATGTACTTTTTACCACATGTATAAATTGAAATTCTAATAAGTTAATTTTTAACTCAAATTCTGAACATCGTCAAAATGTCTAATATTAACTAAAATAATTAAATAATTGTTATTGTGAGGTAATAAGTGATATGAAATGAATAATAAAAATTAAAAAATTTATTAATAAATTATAAATTAACTTATGTTTTTTATTCAGGAAGCACACAGAACAAACGAGTCAAGTCAGGCATGAGGTAAGGGGTTTCTTCTCTCACCTTTAATTTCATGAGATTTCCATTGTTCGCCAATGATTTATTTCATGTTTTGTATTGTATACTATCATTTGATATATATTATCATGATTATAATAATATTTATGGTATTTTTATATTCAATTGGTGGTAATAAACTTTTGGTCATACAACTCGATTGATTACAATGTGGTAAGGGGTTTTCATCTCACTTTTTATTCCTGTTAGATTCAGGAAATTTTTTCCACTAATTTAATTTGTGTGGTGTAAGTACTGAACATGATTATATTAATTTTTTAATATAATTCGTTTATGGGTATTAAAATCTTCATTTTATGATCCTTCTTTCATTGGGTGTATATTTCGTAAGTTACCAAATCAATAAGGGAACCTTGCACCATACTCTTTTAGTCAAAGAATTAGTTTTTTTCGTGTATTTTAATTTTATTTTTATTATTCTTGGATATGTTCTTATATATCCTTATTGCAATAAATTTTATTTCCATGTTATGAGAGACCATTTTCTCTCTCATCAACTCATTTTTTGAATTGTTAAGTGATGTCGTTATGTTGTCGAATTTTTGCAAGGGAACTCCTTAACCTAATTTCCATTCATTGGGTTAAACTTATACTTCTTGATTATATCATCCTATGAATATGTGTGAATGACCTCTGATTGTATTACACTTAATATATAATTATATTGGGTGTATTTAAATTTTTCATGCATAATGATGTCATTGAGGTATCCTTAATCTAATGGTACAATCTTTGTAAGAGACTTTGTCTCAATTTACATTCCATTGAGAATTATTTGTTGTTATACACAAATTAACTTTTATGTGGTATATATACTTACCTTTATCACATTATATCATGAATCTCCTTATATTCATGATATTATAAGCTTTGATTAATGTTATTCCTTAATTATTTGTATTCAATAATCTCTTATTTAGTTATGAACTCTTTAACAAAAATAATTTTTTAAATGTTTCAAAGATTTATTCTTCTAAATACTTCACATTAATGTCCATGTTTTAAAAATGGTTTTTTAATTATTTATTTATATGGAAATTAATGTTTTAAATTTTTAATTCCTTTAAAATCTTCAAAGTGGTATGGGACACATTGATTCAAAAATCTATTTATTAAATGTTTTAAATAGTTTTCAAAATGGTTTAATAAAGAATTATTTATTTCAATATCATGATATGATATATTGTGATTAGAAAGTAGAAATTTTATCTTTACATTATGCTTTTGTTATGTGCTTTGATTATGTTATGGTTATTGGGATTTATTTACGTATATGGTTGGTTCCATGATAAAACATGGGAGGGTGAGCCCGAGATAGCTATTCCAATACATTGGGAAACCTAACAGAAGTAAATGATAATGTTTTTCCAAAGAGAATTAGGGAATATACAGTGATGGGTATTCCAAGTGTAACTCCTGATGTAGCTGTGAAAGCTATAATGTATGTATGATATATATTCCATAATTTATCTTTATGATTTATGATTTATTTTTTTATTCATAAATCTTATGATGTCATGAGGTATGTTAAAGAGAATAGGTTTAGTATGTATTGATGGATTAATGTTATATTTATTTATTTTATAACCCTTACTGAGCTTTTTTAGGCACATCCCATGTTTTTGAAATGTTTTTCAGAGGACATACAGAAGAATATTGTTAAGGATGGGATCAACTAAAAGTCATGTTGTCTAAAACATTGAACTAGACATGTTTAGTTTTTTTAAAGTGTATTTATTTTATGGAAAAAATTGAAATTGATTATAAGTATTTACTTTTTTATTTTTGAAATGTAATGTAATAGTTATATCCTAATTCTCTAAAACTCAAAACCTGAAAAGATCCTCGGTGTGAATTTTTAATTTAATTCAAGATTATCTATTTATTTAGGCACGGTCCTTAAAATTGGTATCAAAGTTCGGTTTAGATGAATTTATGGATTATGAGTTTTTGTTAGACACATGGTTTGTCTTTATGTCTATTATTTAACTTAAATCTTTATTTTGAAACTTTTTCAGATCATGTAAAGTTTGTTACAAATAGAAAGAGGAGGATCTCAAATGGAATTCCTATCACTTGTTGATGACTTTCTTGTAATAATTATTGAAAATTAATGTGTCGATGACTATGATACATTTTATAACATAAAATTCACTTACAAGCAATTTTTTAAGATATCAAACACCTCTGCTATACCTCAATAATATCGTAGATCATGGGTTGTATTTAATTAAATCTTAATTTTTCAATATTCTCATATTTTAAAGAAAGGTAAATATTATCAAGGTATTTTCTAATATTTTACCTTATCATAAGATTTTGAAGCATATTATGATTTTGAAAAAGGTTTTAAATAAAAATACCCTTGAACAAACTATTTATATTTGATTTAATTTATAGTCTTTCAGCACATACATTGGGTATTATAAAAACACCATTGATTGAATGTTTCAACTCAAACTCAGTCGGACTATTTAATAGAAAGAATGTTTTGTCAGATGTTTTTAAATTATATGTCATAAAGGATTATTTCCCAAAACTATTTTTCAATGATCACCCATATGACCCAAGTTGTACGAGTTGTATTTGGATAATGGAAAAATATGATTTTGAAGGATCTCTAAATTATTGTTGCAATGCATGGACCATCTATAAATGTGAACAAGATGACGATGAAACCAGGTAGACACCATGATCAAGGTACTACATTCTTTATTTGGTAATAATGTTTTTTTATACAGGTAAAAAAATTTAAAATACATAAGACTTCATGAATTAAGATATTGAGGTCATTATGAGTTGGGATGAAAATGAGAGGCCTAAAACAACCATTGAGGTTAAATCATGTTATGGTTAGTTCTGAAGAGTTTATCTTATTTTTGAGAATGTTGTGAAATTATATAGTTTTTTAAAAAGGGCAACACATAGACCATGTGGCAACCTAACGTGTCGGACAAAGCTGTGAGAATCAAACCCACAACCAAAGTGTGATTGGGATTTATTGCCTACCACGGGACTATGTGAAGTCTCTAGTTAGTATGACTTATGATTTTTAGTTAAATGATTTTATTGATCATGAATAAGTTGATTTTGGATCTTATGTTTTATCAAATATATATCCTTAGTAAATGAAAATGATTTTGGGATTAAGTGATAAAAGTTATTTTGGAAGATGTTTTATCTATTTGGGAAACTATATGCGTAAGGAAAATAGAATAATTAGGGATTTCAATTGAGGAGTAATGGTGGAATATTATTTTGGAAGAATATATTCTTTTATTATAGTCATAAATTGATTTAAATTATTTATGGAAATGATTTACCTATAATAGAGAATATGTTATTTGGTTAATTAAACTTCAGTATGAGACCTCAAGAGTAGTTGATGTTATTTGGAGATAAATGTTAAGATTTACTATGGAAGAATATGTGATCAAATCATTCTGAATTTTGGGTTTCAGAAAAATTTTGGATTATTTTAATGAATTTTAAGGACAATTGTTTATTGATTGGTCTTTGTTAAGTTTTGGGTATTGTTTATTCAATTTTGGATATTAAGAGAAGTATTTCATTTCTTTAAAAAGATTATCCTTTTTTTGGATTATCTGATCTTGTACTAACCATTTTGGTTTTGGTTAATGTCTAAAGAGAAGGGAAAAATATGGTTCATCTTTTGTGGATTATGTTATTCTCTAGAATTTCATTATAGTGCTCCAGGTGCGACCAAGTCATCTTGAATACTCATCGTTTGGAGAAAAGATGAGTTTTTGGTAAAAACTTACTAAAGGATGAGACTCTACTTGAAAAGTATGTATATTTATTTTTTCACTTAGTCAACATCATAAATATATTCTCCAAATTTATGAAATGGAACATAAAAAACATTTTCCATTAACATTTCCTATTGGGGAATCAAAGACTGTTTAACCCATCATAAGTTTGTGATTTTATAGTGGTTAACTTTCTCCTAATCTTGTTTTCTATCCCTATCCATCTGAACTTTATGGTTATTTTTCTCCTCCATATCTATGCTTTCATGGAATCCTAGTATGGGTTGTCTCAGGTGAACTTTGTACCTATTTTTCATTCTTATAAAGTGATAGTTTTATTGACACTTTTTTGAGGTGGGACTTTTGATGAAGTTTTTGAGCCCAATTTTAAAATTGTGAGATTGAAATTCCCAAAATGGGGGAAGGATGTAACATCCTAGGTAAATAAGGAATATAAAATTTTCATATTTAATAAAATTAATAAATTAAAAATTAATTTTACTTTAAAGGGTATTCCATGTTCAATAGAGGACCCTATAGGAAACAACGGGTTTCTTTGAAATCCTACGTTACACACAACATTAAGTTATACCGAAAAATAATATAATATAATTATTATTTTAAATGGTAGTTAACGCATAGTCGTTGTATTGGCATAAATGAACCGGAATAACTAAAATATGATTATTCATGTTTGTTAAATGTTTTTACATTTATCAAATAAAAGTTAGAAACATAAAATGTGAATGAACATGATTTTAAGCATAAATACTCAAATATTCATTAAAAGGTCGATTTTCCACCTTTTGATGGAGAACATCCTATAAATCTAGTTATGGTCATTTATATATGTTCTATTTGAAAAAATAAAATTATTATTTTGAATCGGGACATCAAAATTTACTCTGGGTAAATTTTTTGTTTTTTTTTATAAAATTAATTTTTTTAATGAATAATGAAAATACTGTATTTTAATTCAAAACTTCCATTTAATCTAACATATTTATATGGATATATTGTCATTTTAATTGGTTTTAAAGGGTAATTAGATTATATTTTTACCATTTAATCTAATATTGGTCATTGTATGTAACTTCACTTTAAAATTGGTCATAAACAAGTGTCAATCTTTTGATAGTTATTATTTCTTAAAAACACAGTTTTTGTTTAAACAATGGAAATTAATTTTAAATTAATAATTCAACTTATATGTATTTAATTTGGTAAAAAAAGACGTTATTTTTGAATTTGGAATATCAAAAATAGATTAGGCTGAATTTTTGGTATTTTCCTTAAAACCATCAATTTTTGATGAATAGTGAAAACACTGAGTAGTAGTTAAAAAAACTAACTTCTTCATTTAAATGAAATTTTACCACTTCTATAAATTGAATTTTAAAAATATGAAAACATTGGTTTTTATTAGTAAGAAAAATGTGGTTAAATAAGATGAAAATAATTTTCATTGAATAGTAACTGTTGACTTTTATTTACCGTGGTTAAAAGTAAATTGGGTAATTCATGGTAAAAATAATATTATAATAATACAAAATTACCCTTTTAGGTATCCAAATAATATTAGTTGATACATATCCAGCATTGTGCATCCTTGAATCTATTTTGGTATCCCATGGAGCCACTTTGGAGTGATAATGACACTCTATATTAATTAATTTAAAATAAGACAAAATTGACTTAAACATATATCTTTTAGTAAATCAATTTTCACATGGGGTTATATAAGTTATATATTCAACTATAAACATTCATTTTAAATCTAAAAATACTTCCTACAACATATTATTTTAATTATAATTTTTAGAAATCGAATAAATAAAATTATTTATGTCACAATAATGATGTTGTGTATACCTCATTAATGAATGATTTAAATAAATAAGATTATTAAGATTTAAAAAAATATCAATAACCTATCCAATTATTATTAAGTAATTTTATTTCAAATAGGAGTCATATAATCATTGACTTCAATAAGTTTTGGATCTTCAGAAACCAAAAATCATAATATAATAAAAAAGTATTTTCAAACTTTCCTAAAGAGCCCATCCTCCCCTTATAAAAAGCCCTCACCTCTAACCCATTACTCACACATCTCAGGCCCCTTGTCTAGTCCAAACTCTTCCCACATAAGCTCTGAAGACCCCTCTATTCCATATAGAAGCCTTACCTTATGTATAAGGGACTTCAGGAAATCCATTTGGTTCAAACAAAAGGGAGTTACCCGATTTAATATTAATGTCTTCTCTTAAGTTCTTTTCTTTTATTTTACTTCTCCAACCCCATAAACTTTTTTTATTCCCATATATTATAAAAACACCAGTATCCTCAATATACTAGGATTTTTATGAGAAGGATTCTAACTACACTTACACACACCTCCGTCTAATGGGTAAAGAACAGACTGTTTCTGTGGATGGCAAACTACTGCCTCATGAAATTATGATTGTTCAATATTCTCCTACCACCTATTCTGCTAGAAATTAATATAGAACATTATTTATATGTGATATATATTATATTTATATTGTCTCTATACTTCTGTATTTTTTATTTATATCATAAATTTATGGTTTTCTATAGTGTGTAAATAAGATAATTTCATTTGAGGAAGTGCGGACTACCACCTCCTCAAAGTGATATGACTCATTCATACCATACATAGACTGTATAAATGATGGTGTTAATTAAATTATGTAACATATATAAATTATTATATTATACTGTAATTATAATATACATATTTATAATTATTCTATCATTTCATTGAAAATGAAAAAATTGATACAATAGTAGTGATCATGCGTACATAAGGCTTACTGTCTCCATGAACTGTGCATTTCATTTCTTATGTCAAAATGTGATGGAATATTATAAATACATATACACTGTATATATATTATATATATTATATCTAAATAATGAATATAATTCTGTAGATAATTTACATTTGACCACAGGGACAAATTGTAATTATAATAAGTTCATTTTTAACTCAAATTCCGAACATCGGCAAAATGTCCGATATGAACTCAAATAATTAACTAATTGTTTGTTAAAAGTAATAATTGATACTAAAAGATTAATAAACAATAAAAAGTTTCTATATAAAGTATAAATTAACTTCTTTTTATTATTTAGGAATAACAAGAAACAAACAATTCATGTCGGACACGATGTAATGGGTTTCTTATCTCACTTTTAATTCTGTCATGTTTCCATTTTTTACCACTTTTTTATTGCATGTGGTATATTTTTTACTTCCTTTTGATATATATTATCATTATTATCTTAATATTCATGGTATTTAATGATTAATATGGTGGTTATTAACTTTTGGTCATATGACTCGATTGATTACAATGTGGTAAGGCTTTTTTATCTCACTTTTTATTCCCGTGAGATTCAAGCTATATTTTTCACTATTTCCTTTTGTGTGGTGTACTTACCTACCATGATTGTATTAATTGTGTAATATAATATAATTTATGGGTATATAAATCTTCATTTTATGATCATTCATTCATGGGGTTTGTGTTTCAAAAGTTACCAAATCGGTAAGAGAACCTTTCACCGTACTCTTTTAGTCAAATACATCTTTTATGTCATGTCTATTAATTTAATTTTTCTTATATTGGGGTATGTTCTTATATATCCTTATTGATGTGAATTTTATTTCCATTTTATGATAGTTCCTTCTTTATCCCATCAGCTAATTGTTTTGAATTTTTAATTGTTGTCGTTAGGCTGTCGAATTTTTTATAGGTGAACTCCTTAACCCAATTTCCATTCATTGGGTTAAACTTCTACTTATTGATTATGTCATGATATGAATATGTGTGAATAACATATGATTGTTTTAAATTTAATAGCAACTTACATTTGGTGTATTTATATTTTCACACATAATTATGTCATTTATGTATCCTTAATCTAATGGTAAAATCATTGTAAGGGACTTTGTCTCAATTTACATTCCATTGAGACTTATTTGTTGTTATACACCAACACACTATTATATGGTGTATATACTAACCTTTGACATATTATATCATTAATATCCTTATTATCATGATATTATAATCTTTGAATAATGTTATTCCTCAATTATTTGTATTCAAGCATCTCTCACTTAGTTAGTAACTCTTTAACTAAAATATCGTTTTAAATCTTTCAAAGATTTATTCTTCTAAATCCTTCACATTAATGTCCATGTTTTAAAAATGGTTTTAAGTATTTAATTATATGAACAATAATGTTTTAAAATGTTAATTCCTTTAAAATATTTAAAGTGGTATGGGATACTTAAATTCAAAAATCTCATTATTAAATGTACTCATTTTTTTGTAAAATTGTTTAATAAAGCCTTGTTTATTTCAATATCACGATATGATATATTGTGATTGGAATGTGGAAATGATATATTTTATTTATTATTATGTTTTTTGTTATGATTATGTTATGTTTATTGGTCATTGATTGCGTATATAGGAGGTTTCATGATAAACCTTGGGTGGGTGATCCCGAGAAAGCTCTTCAATGCATTGGGTAATGTGATAGAGATAAAAATTAATGTATCTTCTAAGAGATTTAGGGAATATACTATCATGGGTATTCCATGTGTAACTCCCTATGTAGATATGAATTCTAAAATGTAAGTATGATATAGATTCCATAAGATAATTTTATGATTTATGATTTCAATGTGTTATTTGTAAATATTATGATTTCATAAGGTATATTAAAGAGCTTATGTTTTTTATGTATTAATGGACTAATTTTATCATTCTTTATTTTATAACCATTACTATTCTTTTTATGCTCATGCCATGTTTTGAAATGTTTTTCACATGACTTAAATTTGAATAAGGTCAAGGATGGGATCATGGAAAATTCATGCTATCTAAAACATATAACTAGACATGTTTCTTTTTTTAATGATTTTTTATCTTATGAAAAAATGGAAACTGAGTAGAAGTGTAAAATTTGT
This sequence comes from Viscum album, assembly GCA_963277665.1. Lineage (NCBI taxonomy): Eukaryota > Viridiplantae > Streptophyta > Magnoliopsida > Santalales > Viscaceae > Viscum > Viscum album. Next base: position 336,356,451 of record OY728139.1, on the reverse strand, counting down.
AATTTTTGAAGTGTAATGTAATAGTTATGGCCTAATTCACTAAAACTCTAAACTGGAAAAGATCCTAAGTGTAAATTATTAATTTAATTCAATATTATTTATTGTTTTATGGTTTTTTCCTTACATAGGAGGAGGCAGAACATTAAGTATTAGCCTCAATTCCCCAATACCTTCATTCAACATTTCTTTTGTAAATATATCAACAATCTAATACTTTGTTGAAATGTATTCCAGTAAAACATCTCCAGAAACAACATTCTCTTTTATAAAGTGGTACTTTATATCAATGTGTTTTGATCTTGAATTTTAGATAGGATTCCTAGAAATATCAAATGCACTTAGAGTATCATAAAGTGTCTAAAATAGTTTAGAAACATTAACTTTCATATATTACAGATGAACATCATACACAACATCTAATTACAATCCTGAGTAGCTGCAATATATTCAAATTCAACTATGCTCAATTTTATTTAGATTTTTTTCTTAAAATTCCAACTCACACAACATTCACACAAGAATAATGTCTGTCCTATAGTTGATTTTATATCATTACAATCTCCCTTTCAATCCACATCAGTATAACCATGAAACATCATCTCACAATTTATTCTATGTAATAAACCATGCGATGTTTTTCCTTCGACATATCTCAGTATTATTTTTGCTTCAAAAATATGAGATTCCTTTGGATTAATTTGATACCTGACACACAAATCCACAACCTAAACAATATATAGAATTGAATTGAAGCTTCTTTGGATTCCATTATCCCAAACTTTGTAAACAACAATAAAAAACATGAAACTCTTCTTCAGGATCACTTTAGTATCACATGTGTTTCTTAACAAAGCACCTTTAACTAAACAACTCTAATTCTACATGTGAGGACCCAGTGTAGAAAACAAGAGTGTCTAATCAAGTTTATCCATATTCTTTATTACTCAAATTTCATATAATAGCTTATCATTTTTCATTCAACATTCTCATTATTGGGGAAATCATGGAAAGAATTTATTTCAAATGAAAATATCTTGCACCCATCTATAAAAACATATCATAAAGTTTTGATTTATAATCATAACATTCAAAACTTACCTTTTTAACATCATTACATTCTTTTGTACGAATAGTAAGAGAATTAGCACCATCTTTATTACATAAACTCGTTCAATTCCCTTAAAATTAGTAAAAATACACAAATATGTTAGGAATAATTGTCACCCTCAATGTTTCTCAAAAGTAAATGTTAGACTGAAAGTCGTTTATAAGTCTTAAAATTTTCTTCTTCGTCTTGGATATTGAATTGGATGTATTTTCTTCCTTCTGATCATCATTCTCAGATTTTTTACAAGTTTCTTTTCATCCGTAGATATCCTTTGATAAGGATATCAACTTAATTTAATCATTAGTAACCATTTTGTTACAGTGATTTTGTTACAACTCTTTCATCCCTTTTTCTTATTCAAGCGGGAAAGTTAAACAACTTTTATTAACACTCCCTTCTTTCTAACACAACATGCAAATTTTCTAAACCTCTAAACAAAAATCTATTTAAATCTTTTTATCAACTTTTCTCATTTCTTCAGAAACTTTTTACATTCACTTTCTTCAGCTGATTTTTGTGATTATTTTAAATTTCTAGGAATTCCATTGTGATATGGTAAAAAAACTAAGCACTTATTCTTTTTAGGATTAACATTAAATCTTTTCTCATCTTTTTTAACATACTCAATTTTAATATACTCAAATTTCATAATCTTATAAATTTTTTAGGAATATTTTATTTTATTTATTCATCATAGCTCACCCATGATTCAGATCAATTTCTTGGTAGAAACACATTATACCATCATGAATATCCTCTGTGTCCAAATACTCTAAAACACCAACAGAGACCTCTAAATCATGATTTTTTTGGATGATAGTAAAATTATTCAGAACATTGTCGTTGTTTTTGTTTCTTCACAATTAGTGGACCACTTTTCTCAGGAGTATAATTTCTTAATGAATTTCTATGTTTCTTGATGAAAGATGTTTTCTCAATTACTTTCTCCACCTCTGCTTTCCAAATACTTTTTCTAGAACCTAAAAAGATAAAAGAATCAGATGAATCATTATTTTTTGTGAGAAATGATTTCACTAGATTCACATATTGGGCCCTCTCAGCATCTTCAGGAGTCTCAGATGATACTTTTGAAGCATTTTTGATGTTTTAATTCAACTTTCTCAAGGTACATTAAGACTCAAGATGTTTTTATTGAAACATATTAACTTCTTCTTCTTTAGTTTCAAGATTATTACAAATATATTCAATCATATTTACATGTTCATAAATTCTATGTTTTTGACTCAAAATATCCTCGATGTATTATTCCTCATTCTTGATGACATCTTTTCTTACATCTAAAAATACTTCACAGTCATTATTTATCATTCTGGTTTATTTATTTTGATATTTGTTTTACTCAATACATATAATAATTTCTATTATGAGCTGATACCCTCTATATGATTCTTCACCTCCTTCTACACTCTCTGAGAAATATTTTGTATTATCAACTTTTGCGATAAAGTGTCTGAATGTTTATGAAAATTCATATAGATAGGAATTGTTTTTAGTTGAGTATGATTCAAATTTCTAACTCATCATACTCCTTTTTTAGTATACTTTATCTTGTATCTCATGGAATATTTTTCTTCTTTATCATTTTTATTCCACTTCTTCCATATATGGTTTTCATCAGAATCATCTAGATATTCTCAAACATTCTTCTTGGGACAATTCATAGAAAAGTTTCATATTCCACCACAATCAAGACATTTGAATGGAAGCATTCATCCATACTTTTATCTTCCTCTTTGATAGTTCTTGTATATGAGAGAAATTATTTTTTCATTCAATTTAGCATCTTCCTTATCATCAGACTCATAAGGAATAGCTTCACTAACATCTTGGATTTTCATCTTTCTCATAGATTCAAAATTTGTTTCATCTTTCATCATCTTTTTGAATATTGGATGTTCTCTCTTCTCATAATAAATATTAATGTTATACAACAAATCAAGAAATAAATCAGCCTTATCTTATAAAGAAGAAATTTTAGAATCAAACCTATATGGAAAATTACAAATGGGTTTCTTTACAATTATATACTATTCTAGGACATATGTAATTCCTATTATATTTCATACAATTTCATTTACTCTGGTGAAGTATTAATCAATTATTTCAACATCTCTCATTCTGATGTCTTCATACTTACTACGCCAGATTTATAGCTTTGAATCCTTGACTTTTGTATTCCCTTTGAAGAAACATTATAGCTTGTCCCATATACGTTTTTAAGTCTTGATACCCATCAACTTCTGATAAATATCCTATGATAAGGATATAAGGATTTCATTTCTTTCCTTTCCATCAACTTTTATGTTTCTCTTATCAAAAAACTTTAGGAGGGAATCATTCCCAATATGTGGAAAACTAAAAGTAGTAGAATCAAGATCTTCCAAGCCATGGGATTGGAGATAAGGAATCATCCTTTATTTCATCCATAATAATTTTTTCCATCAAATTTTCTAATTCTTCTAATATTGACAGAATTGATATTATCCATGATATGGATTCAACAAGGGAATTTGGATCTTTGATACCAATTGAAGTTCCAAGTATCGAATAACAACAGAGAATGGGGGGTTGAATTTGTTTTCCACTTTTTATAAGACTCATAATATTTATAAAAATAACCCCTACAACCTATTAAGATTTATGTCCTTATCAACTTTTATTGAATACTCGTGCATGGAAATGAGGGAGTGAAAGAAAATAACACACGATTCACAAGGTTATACTCAATGAGAGTACCTACACCCATTCAACAGCCACTCCCATAGGTCTATAGAAATATACTATTATGAATAATTGAATAGAAATTCTGCGAAATCTCATTAGACACCTTCTATATCATGATATAAATGATTATACCGACTCTCATAAATTTACAATGTTTCATGATAAAATAATAGAGCCAATAAAAAGAATAAAGTCTATATTGAAATTGTTCAACAACTGCTTATTACAAATCCTAATTTTGATTTGGATGGATTCAATTCTCTCAATCTGATGAAGCTAGATCCTGATTTTATCAATACAATGATGCTGGATTTTTGATCATATTTCTTTCAATACAATGATGTTGTAATCTACTGTTGATTTCTTTCAATACATTGATGCAATAATCTAAATCGGATTTCATGTTGTAAACTAGATATGATTTTGTTCAATACAATGTTGTTGTAATCCGGATCATATTTTTTCAATATAATAAAGTTGTAATCTGGATCTAATTTCATTCAATACAAATATGTTGTATTTCGGATCTAATTTTCTTCAATACAATAAACTCAATCTCAATATGTAAAAACTCAATCTCTTCTAGAATGCTCAAAACAATTCTCCTTCAATCATATGAGAACACCACTTCAATTTATCCAATGCTCCGCCTTTAACGATTTTATATTTGACAATGAAATAATGATATAAGAAAGTATTTATAGGGATCTCAAGAATCAAATGTGGGAATATTGAAATATTTTCTACTTCATCAAATCTCAGAACTTCAAAAATCTATGGCATTTAAACTTAATCATTGAGTTCATCAATCCACTTTATATTTCTCCAAGATTAATGTAAAAATGAATGTAAAGTGTGACCACATTAATTATTCTTCATAATCTACTAATTAAGGATTATTTTTCAACATATTACAATTTTTTTATTTCTCAGCCCATTAAAATATTTTGATTAGACTGGATACAATTTTCACTATCCCTTACTCTTTCCATATTGTTCTGATTTTTATAGAATTTTGGTTATGATTTTCACAGAATGCTGGTTTTGATTTACTCAGAAAGCTTGTTACGATTCTCAGTAGAAATTTGGTAACAATTATTTTAGAATCCTATTTACGAATCTCTCAGAATTTTGGTTATGATTCTCTCAGAATGTGGGTTATGAATCTCTCACAATTCTGGTTATAAAAATATGATTATGAAAATGAGATTAAAAAAATATGATTATGAAGATCCATTTTTATCTCTAAAATTATTCAAACATCTTCACCATTTCTCCAAAATCTTTTATCCTGAAAATTTCCATGACTTATGAAAACATCTTTATGAGTAAATAATCATCTGATTTTGTTTCATTAATTATGACCACTTTAAATCTTCTGACTTCACACTCTTCTTTCAAAGCGCTTTAACATCTTCATTCTTTCTCTTATTACAACAATGATAGTCTTCTAGAAATTAATACATCATTCCTCCAATTCTTCGGGATCTAATGAACTGAATAGGATATAGATAGATCTGATTCCTCAAAAAAATCATTCTGATACAACAATTTTAGTTGGCAAAAGATACAAAAACATTGGTATAACAAATTATCACAAAGTTATTTCAATAACCATTTAGTTTAATGTTTTGGAATATTTATGAATAATTTTATTAGATTTATGGAGATGTAATATAAAAAGTTTTAAGGATGGACACCTATGGAATGGATTTAGTTAATCTTTTGGATTTTCTATTAGGATATTAATGATTGATGTTTTATATTGTATAACACCTTCATAAGAAATTGGTTTTTTTTAGAATGGATGAATAGATTTTTATTCTTTAGGGATTATGTGATCCATTGTAAGTTAATTTTATTACTTTAGGCACTAATACAACTTCTTGAAAACTTTTAATTTGGTAAAAATATGATATTGTGGTTGAGATTTATTAATAGTTGATATTATACTAGCCACATGAGTATATTTTCATATTTTCTTTGTATATATGGTAAATGAATTCCCTAACTATTGGAATCAGATCTTAGACCAAAAGTATTTTCCTATTATCTTTATATATGAGGAATAAAATGTCATTTGACTCATCCTAGATTTATGGTTTATAGGACCTTAACATTATATTGACCATTAACTTCATTATTATCAATAATTTCTATCACTCTATAATTATTTGGACTTTTCTTCCTTTTCCATATCTCCACTTTCACCCAAGTTTCTCCCATTTGGAAATCTATTACGTGTTATTCTAAATGAACTTCACACTTCTCTTTCTCTATTATTAAGAGTGTGTTTTATTAACCCTTTTAACAATGTGGGTTAAAAAAAATATTTGAAATTTTCAAACAGTCATGTACCAAGCTGGGATTCCATCTAACTCGACATCCATCTTAGACTAAGACAGGTCCCGAAGGGTGTTCCCAATACTCATTGCTGGAATGTAGTGTTGGGCATCAAAGTAATCATATTGAGAATGATTTTTTCACAAACAACCCTGGATCAAAGAAACAAACTAAACACGCTGAAGATCAAACAATAAATGAATCTCAATGAATATACAAACTGACCCAAATACAAAATTTGATGATAGAAAAATAAAAGAAAAAACCTATATTTTATCACCAAACATGATCTCCCCATGACCTCTTTGCCACCACTAGCCAGGAGACCAACCCACTCCAAGAGAGATCAAACCCAAAACATGAACATGCAATATAGCTTGGTTCTTCTGTCATCGAATGGTAAATGTAAGGTGTGAGCTCAAATAGCTTAGTATATAATCACCATAGATTCCATTAATTTCCTTTCATGAAATATTATTTAAACACTATGTTGAAATACATTTCAAAAAAATGGTTTTTAATCATTTTTGAAAACAACCTGATTTTCCACTAGTTACCTTTTTAAAATAACACCTGGTTATTCCCTTTTTGAAAATAGTTTCACTTTTAAAAACCCTTTTAGAATAAAAAATAAAAATACAAATCCAAACAAAAATAACCAAAAATGATTGTGCATTATGTAAATGAAACCAAAAATGCAGGCATAACTTGAAAAACCAATGTCTAATATGCAGTAGAAATAAAAAGAACATATAGATAGTAATTCATGAGAATTTTGGGAACATCCCTGGAGGCAATACAAGGAAATACTCAGTTCTAACTGAACTATGGGCATATAGTGAAACTCTATAGTCTATAACCAATTGGCCACTCTAAACTATCCAATCTAGTGGCAAGTCACAACTAGACATATCAAGTCTAGGGGGTACCAACCCATCTAGTCGTAGTCGAAATGAAACCATCACTCAAACCTCACGATGAAACCTAGGAATCTCAATATAATAATAATAATAACACATGGAAACACATGGTATAGTAACAAAAACCAGCAACATTCTCTTTCACAATCCACTGGAGAGGATCTCATCCAAAGTTCTATCAGTCTCAATAACAATAATGTTCCCATGTATGATCCTTGAGAGAGGATCTCATACAAAGTTTCACAGTCTCAAAATATATTCCAATCATTATAACTTGAATTAAATGTTATTTTCTTTCACAATAATTATTAAACACCTACTAGGCCTCAAACTACCCTGGATTTCAAAACTTTTTCCAATATTGATGAATTTACAAAGCCTATTTCATATCGTTTTCTAATGTAAATATAATTCACCATTTTAAAATTCATAATTCCAAACAAACATTGCATATTTTAGAAACCAAATTATATTTCAAAATTCCAAATGTGTCCTTGTGTTTCGAATCTGAAACCTTTTTTCAAGCCAAATTATAAACTTGTGACAACATAGAAAGTTCCCAAATGGCATTTATGCCACTTACACAACTCGTGAAACCCATTTGGAAAACACAAAAAGTAGTATATATGTGAAACTCGTTAATTTTTATGGGTAAATCCCCTTTCTAAATTCAAACACACACACTAATTCCATTTTAAAACACACTTCACATCATCCTTACAATTTGCAAACATATTTGAGGTGCACAACAAAGGATCTCATGTGCCATAAAACCATATTTCTTTAAAAAGTAGACTTTCAACACATTTTTACCTCAAAACTATTTTAATACATGATTCAAACCTTTCACACAATCCATTATACACAATTATAAAGGTACAAAAAAGAGGAATACTTTAAATATATTCAATTTCTTTTTGAAAATCATCTTCTATGTCATAAACACATTGGATCAATTTGAAAATACCTTTTTAATGAATCACCACATTCTTTTTATTCAAAATGAAAAAGTCACATACAAGAATCATGCCATAAAAACAACCAATTTCCACACATAACACCCAAATCAATACCCAACAGCATTATCAAAATATAACCATAGTAAAACACAAATAAACACACCCATGTTCACTTTAAAAACATAATTGGTATTTTATCAAACACTTTGTGTGAGTTTACATAAATTCATAATCAAAAAACCATTTATAAAACTACTTTTCACACATTCACCATCATGGAAATACCAAATAAATTTGTTCTAGAACATCACAACTAAGAAAATCATAGTTGTAAACTATTTAGGAATAATCCAGAATCAAATGTATTGTTCCCGAAAGGAAATATAAGGAAACACCTAACTCAAAGATGATTGAATTCAACCAAAGTTCACAAGAACGAATATCCAAGACTCAGAGAAAATACAAACACCCTAACACTAATGAAAATGAACCAAACATTGTCCCTCAATCTTAGGGTTTATCCAATAAGGAACCCCACTAAGAAAAACCCATTAGACCAAGAGATAAAAGGAGAAAGATTATAAAATTGATCAAAGATCACATGAAATCACCATAGAACATTTAAATGGATTTTAAAATGGAAAGAGGTAAAGTGAGGAGGATCTTGGAGGGTCCCACAATGCGCTTGGGTCAAGAAAGGGAAAAAATTCTGAATTGGGGTCAAAACAATTGAGAGGAAAAGATATAATTTCATATTTTTTAGAATATGGGAAAGCCACCATTTTTTAAAAACAATGATCCAAATATGCATAACCTAATGGAGAAGAGGGGAACCTCGCATGTTTTGGGGACATGGTTTCACAAAATGCACTTCAACAGACTTAAATGCATCTTTCCAGTTACAAAACCAAACTACTCAGTAGCCACAATGTTTCCCAAACTGTTTGAATCCATGCACCATTATGTAGACTACAAACCATGTGTCTCATGATTACCTTGGTGAAGACGCATGGTTTCCCCTAACCATGTGCAAACCGTGAACCACCTCTTTCCCAACCAATAACCTCTATCTTTAAAAAAACATATAAAATTATGTTGGTAATCAACCCGAGTCTCCATCATTATACCCAAATCGATGAAAATAATAAATCAAAGGAATCACTAAGGCCGGGGTGTGACAATTCACCCCACCAAAAACACATTTTACCCTTTTAAATTCACCCAGCCAATTGATAAACAAAACTCATTTCCATGGCTTATAAAAATCAATGGAAACCCTAAACCTCAATGTGTCCTTTCACTTCACAAGTCATGGTTGACCATTCTTGAGGAATCCACAGCATAAAGAACAACAGGAGAACATGAGAGGGTTATCCATAACATAGGAACCTGAATAACACTACCAACATTAAAATCTATACATGGAGTCGCTGATAATTAAAGCCCACCATAAGGGAAACTAGGAACTCCTAACTCAAGCCAAACCCGCTGGATATGGGGAATCCCATAGAAGATATGAAAACCAAACATCAACAACACCACAATGTTTACTATTTATAAATGAACAAAACATAAATCCAAAACTAACATGAACAGGTGCTAAACATGCCCAAGAAACAACAACCAATTTATGATCCAATTATATATAAACATAGCCACTCAGTTTACGAAAGAATAAGTCTATCAAACTTTTACAATTGAAAGATGAACATAAAAAACAAAAAATGAAAACAAGGAGACTTTAAACTTCTTCACTACAACACTGAAGATAAGAACATGTCCATGGTTCCCCGCACTCCTAGAAATTCTTGGCTATACACAAGCTTCACTCAATGGTATGTGTTCGGATCCCTAGTGACTGAAGTATCCAATGCCTCATTATCAAGAATTTAAATCCTATAATAAAGATTTATTCTTCAAGAAACAATTCTTAAAAAACAATGATGTTCAGTCTTTGGAGGATTGTGATAGAATGACTTTGAATGCCTGAAATGGCCGCACTAAAAACACATGATTGAGTGGCCCAACATTCTAGAAGTTGGATCCAATGAAAGAAGCTTATTAAGAAAAGTATCTTCTGACACACACCTCTCATCATATGGGAAACCTTCATGATCACCACCTATCACTGACTGCACCCAAAAATTCATTTCAGTTAAGAATGCCTCATTCACTAACTTCTCAAACTAAACATCCCAAAATGAAATAACCTACTCCTTGATCTCTGGTTAAAGACCGCTGATGAAAGGAGAAACTTTTCAATAGATCATGCAGTGAAATCTCTGAAGATAAAGAAATTATCTCCCTGAAATGATCAACATAGTCCTTCACTAACTGTTATCCTTACTGAATACTCAAGAGATATTCCAAATTACTCATCTTAACCTCATCATGTCGGAAAAATTGGACAAAAGTTGTATTGGACACCTCCCATGTCATCCAAACTTTCTTCGGTGACTGAATAGACACCTTCCAATGATCCAATATTGGACCCTCAAACAAACCCAGAACATCTCACACTATCATATCTTTGGGAATTCCCTATGATTGATTTCACTACCTCAAACAGACATTAATCACCATGAAAGATGGGAAATAAACAATAAGATCTAAAAATGGTGCGAGACAAACTAAATACATTTGGGATCTTTTTGGGTGAAAATTTCTGATCAAGATGAGAAATGAAAAACCCATATAAATATCAACCCAGAACATTGCCAAAATGAATATCTCAGTCCAACAAAATAGGCTTACAATCCCAACAAAACAAGAACTACCAAAATACACTTTTTAAAAGCACTATTTTTTTCAATTTCAAAATATCTTTCTTCCAAAGCCACTATAAAAATACAGAAAGCCATTTTTTAAAAGAAATAACCCAATTTTTTCAGAAAAACAAACCCTGAAATCACTTTCCGTTTTAAAAATTATCTTGGAAAAACTAATCCAAACCTTTGACCTACAATACCCACCCATGGAATCCTATGAATTTCCACATATGTGTATATTTCACCTCTGATTATATCATCTGTGAACTTGTTATATCATGAACTTTCCACACATACCCACACATATGAGAACATCTATAAGGAATTCCAAGGTCCACACAAACCATTTCATTCTCAAATCCAAACATTTACTATATTTGTTTATCTGAATCAAATTTCCTCCACATTTTTTCATAAATCATTCAAAATTTCTGTATCTCTTTATCTTTTTTAAAAATTGACTTTACATTTCAAAATGAATCCACTTTAAAGATATCATTTTCAATTGAATTTATTTTACTATTTTAAAATTTCACTCACACCAACCAAAACCAATACAAAAACAATTCACACAAAACTACCAGGATGAGAATCTAGTGGTCATTCCTAACTAAGAAAAATGTTTAGTGGGTCATACTTTAAGTAATAATTAATAACCAAGAGGACCTTGAACCTTTCAATTAGACTCCACATGGGTCACTACTCTAGATGAGGTCACAACATGACATTGTATTTTCTCCATTGTCATTACACAATCCAAAACCATGCAAAAGGACTCAATTCCCAGACTACTCCTAGAAATTTTTGTATCAAAATGAGTAATGGTTGATGATGTCCTTATTGTACCTACCTACCATGTCCCGATATTCCTAATCTCCAAATACCCGACACTCCAAAATAAAAGGGCCTTCTATGATACCATTTCATCATAAACCAAGCTGGGATTCCATCCAAATTGATATCTGGCTTGGTCTGATCCATGCCTCAATGGGCATTGGCAATCCCCACAAAATGGAAACTAGTGTTAAGAATCAAAGTAATCATAATGGAAATGATTTGATTCCAAAAAATCCAATATCAAGTAAATAAACTAAACATGTGGAGGAAAAAACAATAACAGAATCTCAATTAATAAACAAACTGATCTTAATATAACAACTGATGAACAAAAAAAAAATTGAATACAAAACTGAGACCGAACTACAAAACTCAATCTCTATGTGACCTCTTGGTCACCACTAGCCATGAGACCAACCATCTCTAAGAGTGTTTGAACTAGAAACCTACATCTCTAAGATATCTCGAGTCTACCGATAACAAATGGTGCATATAGGGTGTGAGCTTAAACAACATAGTTAGTAATCACCAAAGATTATAAAAATTTCTTTTCCCAAAGTAGTCTAGAAATAGTATTTTAGAAAACATTCCAAAAATATATTTTTATTCATTTAAGAAAAGAACCCAATTTTCCACTAGTTCGCTTTTAAATACAACCAACTCAACTTTCCTTTTCAAAAATAGTTTCACTTTCCACAACCAATTTCTAATTAAAAATCCAAATACCAATCCAAACTACATAACGACTAATTGTATGTGAATAAAGTAAATAAAACCAAATAAGAGGGCACAACTAGAAAAACCAATGTCTAATATGCCTCAAAAATAAACAAAACATATAGATTGTTATTCATAATAATTTCTTGAGCATCTCTAGTAAAAATCCATATGTGTAATCAGTTTAGACTCACCTTCTAGAATATATTATAGATCCATAGTCAATAACCAACTAGCTTCTCTAAACTATTAAATCTAGTGTCATGTCATACCTAGCCCTATCTGGTTTAGGGGGTACAAACCTGTTTAATCAGGGTCAACAAACAACTGTCACTTAAACCTCTAGATGATGCTCAAGAATCCCATGATATTAATGATAACAGTACTTGGAAACACATGGTATAATAACCATAAGAAAAATCATTATCATACATGATTCATTATATAGGATCTCATCCAATGTTTTGTTAGTCTCAATACGAACAATGTTTCCATGTACAAGACACTAGAGAGGATCCCATTCAATGTTCTGGATGTCTCAAAATATAATACAAACATTATAAATCACATGAAGATCCATTTTCTTTATCAATATTTTTTAAACACAAACCAAAACTCATACTACTCAGGTTTTCAACACTTTTTCCAGTCCTGGTGCACTTATAAATCCTCTTCTACATCATTTTACAAAGTCACTATAAAACACCATTTTCTAATGTACAATTCCAAACAGCCTTTGAATCATTTAAAATCGACATCATATTTAAAAATTACAATATTTCCCTTAAATTTGAAATGTGAACCCATTTCCAAGCCAAATTATAGACTTACAACAATATAAAATGTGTCGAACAATCCTTTACACAACTTACAAAACTCCATAAATACTTTTGAAAAACATATAAAGTAGTCCATATGTGTGACTCAATCATTTCATTGGAAAATCCCCTTTCTAAATTCACATATACACACACACTAATTTATTTTTAAAACGAACTTTATATCACCCTTACAATTTGAAAACATTTTTGAGGTTCACAAAAAAGGATCTATTGTTCCACAAAACCCACATTCTTTAGAAACATGAATTTCAACAAATTTATAACTCAAAACCTTTTAAAAAAGGATTCACACCTTTTATAAATTCCATTGAACGCATTTATAACGGTTCAACAAAGTGGAACAATTGAAACACAATAAATTTGTTTTAGAAAATCATATTCAATGTCATAAAAACTAAAAATCACATTGAAAATAACAATTAAAATAAGCATCACATCCTTTTAAATAAAAAAACAAGTCAGACGTAAGAATCAAACCACTAAAACCACCCCTATACACATATAACACCCAAAACATAAACCAAAATTATAATAAAAATATAAACTAGGGAAAACAACACTCAACACTCCAAATTTCAATTTAAAAGCACAATTAACATTTTTATCAAACACCTTGACTGTTTTTAATTAAAAGAATAATAATATAACCCTTTGTAGAAACATTTCACACCCATTTACCATCATGGAAATACCAAAGTTTGTTATTCAATCAAATCAAAAGTAATAAAATTACATTTATAAACGATTTAGGAATGATCAAGAATCAAATTGAATGTCTCAGAAAGGAAATTGATAGAAACACCGACCTAAAGGATGTGTGAATGCAAGAAAACCTCAAGAGAATGAATATTGAATCCCAAGAGACAATCCACACACCCTAACACACATGAAAACGAACCACACAACATACCTTTTTCATAGGGATTGTCCAACATGTTACCCCACAAAGAAAGAACCAAAAAACCAAGAGACAAGGAGAGAAAGATGATGAAATCGACAAAAAATCATAATAACTCACATTAGAACCTTCAAAGGGATTAAAAAGGAAGGGTGGAAAGATAGGAGGATATTAGAGGCCCCCATGGTGTGCCTAGGTTTGAGCAAGCGAGAAAATCATAAATTTTTGTTAAAACACTAGAGGTGAAAAGATGTAATTTCACATTTTTAATAATCTAGGCAAGCCACACGGTTTGATAAACTATGTGCCAATAATGCACACCCTTATAGAAAATATGGTCACCCTATATGGTTTGACCCTATGGTTTACCAATCATGTGGAAACTATTTAAAACAACTTTGTCCTGTAACAGAACCAAACCTCCTGGTTTCCACATAGTTTTCCATACCATGCGCAAGTTCTACACCATTATCTAGAATCAAAACCATGTGTTGCACTATTACCAGGGGGAAGGTTCATGGTTTCCACAAACATTACACCTATTATGTGCCACCTACTTCCAATCAAAAAAACCTCCATCTTTTAAAAAAACTAAAAAACATTTGTCGAGATTCAATACGAGCCTCCACCTACATACCCAAGGAAAAGAAATGAAAAGAGTAAAATAAAGGAATCTGAAGTTCAAGGTTGACACAAACCCCTTATAATCGAGATCATGATTTAATTATGAGGATAAATTTTATTTAAGGGGGTAAAATGTAACACCCTACTTTTTTAAAAGAGAAATGCTATGTTGGATAGAATTTTAGACATGCCACACCATGCTTAGAATATAATTTAACATATTTAGACCTGATTATATTTTTTGTTTTAAATAAATTCAATCTATTTTATATCTTGTGATAGACGCAACAACTGTTTTAAATGAAAAACTATAATCTATTTAAATATTATTATTTAAACATGGCCATTATTACCTATATTTTAAGTTGGTGGGTATGAATAAGACTAAATAAAATATGAAAATTATATGGTTTACACATGTATAATATAAGTCTAATTTTTATCAAATTTTTATAAATAAAATAAAAATTTGAAAGAGAAATAAATTTTTTCTAAAAAACTATATTTTTCAAAAGAAAAATTAATCAGACATTACACACATAGTTTAAAATTAAATTATCACACTTATTGAAATTTTATTTCATATAATTAACTCTATTTTTAAAATCAATATTTTAAAATGAAATTTCAGGGAATTTTTTCAAATTTTTTAAAATATTTATTTTTGATGAATATGGAAAAATATTTACTTTTATCAGAAACGACATTTTAATTTAAATTATTTATGAAGGAAATTTATATTTTGAAATAATTATAATGTAAAATTATTTCAATTATATCAAAATTTAAATAATTTATTTCATTATAATCAATTTCATATTTTATTTTGATATAAAAACTTTTTCAACTTTTTAATTTTTTTCTTTTGAAAATCCATTTTTTCAACACTTATGTGGGTTTAATTTTAAATTAAATTTTTCACTTATGTAAATTTAATTTTTTAAAAAGGATTACAAATTTGGAATCAGAATAATTTATATTTTCTAATGTGTCTAAAATAAATTTTTATCATAATGAATAATAAAAACTGTAAAAATCATTCATCGTGGTTAAGTTAAAAACAGTCTTATTGGGTTGGGGGGGTTAAACTAAAAAACTTAAGGGTATTAAAATAAATATATATATATATATATATATATAATTACCATTTAATATCCATATTTAATCCTTATTTATTATATGGTTATAAAATTCTCCATTTTTCATTTTTTATAGGAAATGTGGGTGTAATTGTTTCTTTTCAAAAATTTCAAGTGTGTCTACTCCCATAGTTATAAAATGCCACCACTCCCTTCTCCTTTACACACATAAAAGAACACATTGATTCATCCAATACATGCCAAAATAATTTACATACTTCCATCCCTTCATCCTATAATCCTTATTTTGGTCATACCTCTATCCTATGAAGGATTTGTGTCCTATAAAAAGTAGTTGTTTGAAGAAGAGGAAACATCCTTACCCAAAAGTTTTAATTTCATTCTCCCTCCACCTTCTTAAAATATTATTGTAAAATTATAATATAATAAACTCATTTTATTAAATATAAATATTTTTTTATGTTATTGGAATGACATATGACCATCTCTTCCCCCTCAAATGGGAAACGAAATCATTGATCATGTGTACAGTGGACTACAGCCTCATAAACCAATGTATTTTTTCCATCACCTCTTTTGATGAATGGATATGATTATTTATATAAAATTTATATATTATTTTTATAATATAACTATACTTATGGAATAATAATTTCATATATAACTTCTTAGTTTCCATTCTATATAGGATATGATAATATCAATCATGTGTACGGCGAACTACCTAATTGCCTAGTGTTGTGATTTGTTTTTCACTTAAGATTTACATAAAAGGTAATGAGGATAGATTTTATGTTAATAAATGATATTCATAAATTTTTTACCATTATGTAAAATTATATATTTTATTAACTTATCATTCATTGAAGAAATGATCACATCATTCATGCTTATGATAGACTTCCACCTTACCAAACGATGTGATTCATTTTTTATTATCATGTCCCAGGAATGATAGTTTTAATAGTATTTAAAGAAATAATGATATATTTATTATATAATTATCATAATGGAAATATAATATTCCACTTACCTTATTTCAATCCTAATATTTTAAAAATAGAAATGTTACTCATGTGTATGTATAACCTATCGTCTCCATGATTGTAATGTATTTCATTATTCAGGGAAATATTTCATAGATGGTTTAGAAAATATAATTTAGGTATAAATATAATAATTATGTCATTTTTAAAATTCTAAATATGATTAATTAATAATATATTTGACCTTATTCAACTTACCAAATTCATTTTTTACATATGCATTGTTTAGTATTAAACTTTTTAATGTGAAATTAATTGCTAAAGTAATTTAATATGACATGGTAATGAATAAAATTAAAAGAATAATAATATTAAAAAAAGTTTATTAATCTAGTAAATAATTAACTAATGTTTATTATTTAGTTATATAGATAACACACATGATTAATTGATCTCAAGTTAAGGGATCCTTCAAACCCACCCCTTTTTCCAGTTATGAACATTCTATCTCAAATCACTTTATCTCCCTTTAAAGTCATGGAATAGTTATAAATTTTTTTTATATCTCACTCAAATTTATACCTATATTATCCAACCTTCCTTTCATGAGGTAATACAATTCATATGATTTTCTCTAAAATTCATTCTTTAATAATTATCTTTTGATAATGTTATGAGAAAATATTTTCCTACCCACTTACTTTCATGGGTAATTCATATTTTTATGCCTTAAGATTGATATCCTTATGTGGTGTGCGTATTCTTGAAAATGATATGAATATGATGGGTGGGAACATAATTATATATCACTCCAATATATTTGGTACTATTTCAATCTCATTATACATCATTTATAGAATTAGAGAGTGAACCTAATACATTATAGGACTATGACTAAAATGTGATGTTGTCTTGGTAGCTATACTTGACTTGTGTTTAGTTCATGTTTATATTATTTCCACTTTCCCTTGATTTCAGGATTTTTTTATACCATGGTCCTTATGTTATGATTCCACTTTATTATACATGTACCTTCTCTTTTATGAAAAACATGTCATACCTTCTACCCACATGTTATGATTCCCCATCATGATTATTCCCTTATTTGTATTTTTAGCTCACTATTTTATTTATATATTCCCCATGTTATCCCAAACATATTTTGGATATCTATTTGATCTTAGGAACCCAATATGGAAATTAAAATAAGGATTCATCATTTTAGT
Source organism: Viscum album (assembly GCA_963277665.1). NCBI lineage: Eukaryota > Viridiplantae > Streptophyta > Magnoliopsida > Santalales > Viscaceae > Viscum > Viscum album. Next base: position 336,338,378 of record OY728139.1, on the reverse strand, counting down.
TTCCTTCTATGTATTATGAACCTTGTCTTATAAAGACACTACACCTTCATGGTCATTTTGTTTTAATTATTGAATATTTATGTTTTAGAATTATATAATAATATATGTAAAAGGAATGGGTTTTCATAAGTACATATGTAGTTCATTCCTCATAGTAATTTCATAATTATTTTCATCAATGAAATAAATTATTTAATTGGTGAGTGTTTCAATATAGGATTTTATATAGAAATTATACATGATTTATCACTTGACAAAAAATCCACCATTAAATATATTTATAGATTTCCTTAAATTATGAAAAATCAGATTAAATGATATCAAGAGTCAAAGAGAACAATAAGGATGTTTCATACACAAGTGATATTTGTATAAAATTCCTAAATAAATTCAAAAATTATGAATTAAAACAACTTCTTTAACATTGCAGTTAAAATAAAAAATAAGTGTAGCATTAGAAATTGAAAATTGGGAAGTGACATTTTCTAAAAGAATATTTCTAAATTTATATGAAATGAAACTTTATTTTAAATATAAATTACTAAAGAAAATTCTTTTTTATAAAATTAATGAGGAATTCAATGTTGAACATACATAGTCTGATCTCATTCCACCAAACAAACAATGTATCCTATTGACATAAACAACCCAATAGAATTGGTTATAAATGGATTTCATACTTTTTATAAAAATAAAATATATAAATATAAAATTATGACAATATATTAGGTAATTTCCAATATAAGTACTGTAAATGTATAAATAAGCGAGTAAAATAAGAGAAAATTTGAACATAAGCAACATAAATTGATGATTTAACCTAAAAATCAATATAAAAATGATGAATCAAAGTAGAATGGAAGTTTAAGTGAAGGTAACCAAAGTCAATATTAGAAAATTAAAGCATGAAAATTAGGGGATGTTTTTTTTCAATAGGAAAGGGTTGAGTGACAGTTTGTGCATGATCTTATACCCATGGTTTTAAAAAACCATTTGTATAGGCCATTGTTTACTATCTTATACCAATAGTTTGTTAAAAACATTGGTATAGGTAAAAATTATAGTAGTTTTTATTTTATTTAAATGTTTTTCAAACTTTTTTATCTTAAATGACTATAAAATTGTTTTTAGAAATTTAGAGTCATTTGAGTTTGGATTATAATATTTGTATGTGAAAAGTTTTAAAATGATTTTAGATATAAATTTTGTCTTTATTGGAATCTATGTTCAATAATTTTCATAATTTTGTATTGTAAATTGATGTTTAAACCAATGAGTAAGCTAAAAAAAATTTATTTCTCATCATGATAGGTATTATGAACCTTTATGGAATCTTCTTTCCAATACCCTCACTTTATTAGGTGAAACATAGATTTTCATTGAGAACTATATCTTCTGGTTATTCTATTTCGATGATTTTGATTTTAATATGTGTTTTAAAAGTTATTGTGGAATTTATTTTGATACCTTGAGACCATAGCTTTAAAATGATCCACGTTAAGACATTAGTTTATCATCGATGGAATTATTGGTTCAAACTACATTTAAAGCCTATATTTCACTTACATATCTTAACTCTTAATATAATTTCATGATTATTTCAAGTGTGAGTGTAGGGGGATAGTAATTTAATGTGTATCTTTGGTAATAATATCATGTTTCAATGATTCTGAGGGTAATTTCAATATTTTAGAAATTGGAACAAATATTCACATCCATTGTATTTTAAATTATAATCCCATTCTCCTACAAAAAAATTAATGTATACATAAGAAAAAAATGGAAAACATTGTAAATATAAAAAAAATTACTAGAAAAATACAGAATGAGGATTGAATGATCTTCTTGTCTTCTATTTTATGACCCATTTACCTCATCAAACATGAAAGGGGTACAGAAGTTAATTTTTCTAAGTGTAATTGATTTAGGTATCTTTTATTAAATCATTTTTCATGTATTGTATTTAAGAATAAAACCTCATCTTCCCATAATTTTTTTAACCACATACCCTCCTACCCAAATCCAAAACACGTAAATTTTCTATTCCACTTGATTGAATTAGTTTCTAATACTTGACATTGAGGATTTTTTTTATCAACTATAAAAATTAAGTGTAGTGGAGGGATGTAGGCCAAAAAAACCAAAAAAATATTTCATTTTTTAAGAAAACCCTTGTTAATTTAAATTATAATGGTAATTTAACATATTTAACATAATTTTAGAGTAAATAAAATTAAATGATAAATAGATTAAAATTGTTTTTTAATTTAATTCATTCATTTTCAAATGAATTGAAATTTTAGTTCTTTATAATAAAAAAAATTAAACTGAAAATGCTTCAGAAATATTAAATTTAATTGAGAAAATTAATTTGGGTTATGGTTTTTATTTGTCAATAATTGAACACTTTATCCCCACTAGGTGACCTAGTGGTAGGTCTCTCCCTTGAATGCCTAGTGGTCATGAGTTTGATTCTCACTAGTTGTTCATGATCTTTGTAATGATTCCATTGGAAGATTTAATCTCAGATCCATGAAAGGGTGCATCATAGGCTAGCAGTTTTAATCAGTATGATGTACCTTTTGTTGGTGAGACTGGGGGATTCTTATGAAGGTATGGGTCTAAACCATGACTTATAAGATGGGGTATTTTTTTAAACACAAAAAAACACATTTTTTAATTTTTGAAAAAAATAAGGTGGAAATTTATATACCTATAAACCTAAAGTGGTGACATATATTGGAGTCATGTCCTCACTTAGGTCTAGTTATAAAGGAATGTTTCAGTACCCCATTAGGCATAACACATTAGATATAAAGTTGAGGAACCCACACTTTGGTTTTTTAACTAAATACCATTCTTAAGAATACATTGACGTGGGACTCATTCACACCAGATCATGTGAAAAATATTTGACATCTAGAATGGTTTTATTATTTTTTGAACACTATCCAATCCTTTTCCTATAACTCCACTCAATCTCTACCTCCTACCATTGAAAACCCATCACCCTCATCATAAATAGTGTCTGTATCTCATCAAAACCACCAATCCCATGTTTAATCTATGAAATGGAAGTTTATCTTTCCATATATCTATGAAACTTACCCAAATAACCCCACCTCATCTTCCCTATTAGTAAGATAAACTTCACTCGTGCTTACACCCATTCCACCTCGAAATCGCAATACTATTTTCATAACACCCTAAAATTACATGAAAAATTGTTCCTCTACCATGTGTTTCATGATCTCACCAATGTTGTTTCAAACTATGTATATATATAATTTCTAGGTTTCTTATAATGAATAACTATTATTCATAATAGAATAATAATTTCTAAAAACAAAACACTGAAAATCTCCATGCAATAATAAGTCAAAATGATAGAATAAGAAATAAATCACTATTTTTAAACATGAATACCTCACATAGAAGATTCATATTCTACATCTCTATATTCATATAATATGTTTTATAATGATCACTATAAAATAAAATGAAATACTCTTACTTTTGAGGGTGGTACATCATTCATTATATCCTCATTCATATTGAGAGAACTGTGATACATTAAAGGGGTGTTAAACCATTATTGTCATGAAAAACTATGTAACAGGAAGAATAGTGAATCAAGATGCTTGATTGAAATCAATGGTAACCCATAGGATCGATGGAACTCCCTTATATATATACATTCTTGAAGAGTTTTATTCAAAAAAACATGTTTCCCATATTCAACATATGGACATATGTTTATTCCGTTTGGAATTATTTTTTTGATTTCTCCATCCCTTCCCAATGGATTACATTTAATTAAATTATAACAGATAATAACTAATTAATCTATGTAAAAAGATTCATGCTCTAGAATTTAATTCATTCAAAGAACATATTTTAGGGCACATCCAACACATGATGTTGTCTCCTCCATTAAGATAAACTCATCATGTCTCCACTAGTATGAAACTTATAATATAAGGCTAAATGGATCACACCTCAAGGGTAATAATTATCCATCCAGTGATGACTGAACCCAATTATGGCATAGGCTTACTCTATATGATGCTCGAGCTCAAACGTCATGTGCATCTCATCTTGAAGGAGTAGTGTCATGTTTTTGTTGTCAAGATCCAATTAATCCATCCCAGACATTCTTATTCCAACATGTAATCCCATCTAGGATTCTATCCAAAAACCAATTCTTTGTAGGATGAGTAGCTTATCTAGGCTTATATTTCAACCACCATTCTTTATGGAAGTTGATGTGGGATTGGGTTTTCCCTAAAATCTCACATATTCCTACCACTCTCACATGTTACTACCATAGGTCCTCATCCCCAAAGATCAGCATCATAGTTTCATCTACTTCCTCTAGTGAAATGTTATACACATGATCCCTCCAAAATATTTACCCCACAATACATGAAAAATAACTCCATGAAAACAACCTCTGAATCATATAAAACCCACACCAACATAATCTTCTATAACTGCTACTTGTGCACGTAGATTGTCCAAGATGGTGTATCTTTCTCTAGTCTGATAAGAATAATTGTCCCATAGATTCTCTTTATTTTTCAAATAATAATTCCATATCTGTTCCACATTAAACACTTCCAGAGGCCAACCATAACACCTGATCTTTAATTATATTAAGTATTTCCTTCTAAAGAAACAATAGCATAATGCACATAGCGTTATTCAAGAATATTATTTAAATTTAAATTAAAAAATTTAATAAAATTTAATTTTTTAAAATGAATTTATTATTTCTAATTAAATATGGTAAAATTTTATTTGGGTTAATGTTTTATGAATTTTTTATTTATTGTGGAATAGTTAAAAATACCGATTTTACAAAAACTATAAATTTTATGACATTATAATGATAGAATATTTAATTTAACGATTATGAAACCTTTTTATAAAAAACAATATATTTAAGAAATAATATAATTATTTAAAAAACATTATTTTTGACTTAAAAATAAATTCTTAACATTTTTTGTAAATCAATGTAATGTTTTTATTCAAATAAAAAAAATTTAGTTATTTAATATTAATAAATTATTTAAAAGGTTAATTTTGATTTTGGTTTAGTATAAAATAAAAATAAGTCTCTTTTTATTTAAAATAATCTAATTAAATCCATTAGAATCATAATTATACTTTATTTTTTTGTAATATTATTTTTAGGTTTGAAACAAACATTTCTCTAAAAATATATTTTCTTGAATTTTGTGCACTTATATTAAAATTACTTTTTAACGATTTTATAAATTTTATAATATAAAATGTATTCCATAATTTTAATAAAAAAGTCATATTAGGTAATAATTTTAACTTGATTTTGGATCATATCGAAAAGTAAAAATAGTGAAAATTTGTTATCACGGTTAACGTTAAAAGGGTTTACTGGGGGTTAAACTAAATGATAAAGGGTTGAAATGACACTGAATCATGTATAAATATTATTATTTGAATATATATGTCCCTTATCTCATCTTAATTTAAAATTATTTCCCATTTTGTTCTAATTTCACTGGAAAATGACATTATATTATATAAATCATTTAAGTAATTATATATGTGTCCCTCCCTTAACTTATAAAAGTAAACCTTTTACCCTCCCTTATTCAAAACCTTTTAGAACTATATATATGTCAATTCATTCCAAAAAAAATTGCTATATTACTTCGCATCATTCTTTTTCTTCTGTTATTCTCCTTAGATGATCCCAATAAGGCTAAAGGTGTAATCCTAATGAGGCCATTCAATGTATATTTATGCTTTAACTTACTATAAATCTGTTATATTCATATTATATTAATTAATAATATATAATAAATATACTGGTATGTTATTATGATAATGGTATAATCATTTCCAATGTATTTTGAATCAAATGGTAATTGGGAGTATCACTCATTTGTATATAAGATATATTGTTTTCGTCAACGATATAATTCATCTTCAATACCAAGATTTTATATATGATTCTAAAATTTTATATATTTAATTTATAGAACACTTATTACATTAATAATATTATTTAAATTTTACATGAAGTTTATACCTTATCATGTTCTTTCACATTCATTCTTCATAACATGCTCTTGTTTAAGTCATTTTTACCACCTACATAAGTGATGTTATAATGTTTATAACATGAATTATTAAGTAATGTTGAATAATTGTGACATTATACAATAATAATATATAAATTACATGATTAAAAAAATTATATACTAAAACCATGATCAAAGTGAATGGATAAGACCTGATGAATCGAAACATGAATGAAAAATGAAACAATTATCACAACCAATAGTGATTTTAATACAGAATTATTTATAAAAGGGTGATAAGATATTACTAATGGAGGATATATTATACTATATGTATGAATATGGTTCTATAATATAAATATAATAAATTCAAATTTATTATGTAGAAGGATAAAATCACTTATGATGAAATTTGAACACAGGGTAAGGGTTTTTTTGTTACAATTCCACTTTATACAAGGATTATTTAAATGTAAATTTATGGTGATGAAATTTTATGATAAATCTCTCAAAAATATTTTTTATTTTATAATCCTATATTTGTTTCTAAAAATTACAAGTATTCAATTAATTTTCTTCTCTTTATGTACTAAAAAATTATAAAGAATGTTTTTTTGGAAAACTATCTTTGTTTTTCAATTCGGTAGGAATTATTTTTCTTCCATGTCCATATTTTCTTTAAATTATTTTCAAGAGTGTTTTAAATATTATATAATTATTTATCGAATTCATTTTTACCCACGTATCAATTTTTCTATAAATTTTTAAAATGTATTTTCATTCCATTTTCTAAAGATGATACTTTTTACTATTGTTGTGAATGGAATATTTGTTTTAATGTTTACACTCAAATGGATTTTACTACCCCCAATAAAATTATTTTCCATGAATATTACATAATAAATATTTCATGATTATCTTTAGATAAAATTATTTATACTATTCTGGAAATTTTATCAATTAAAAGTAATTTCAAAATGAAAATTGTATTTTCATCAACCAATGTTCTGGTGATCTTTTAAAAATATTTTAATCTATGTCAACATCCTTTGATGAATCTTATTATTTACTATGGATATAATATAATTATACCATCCAATATATTTCACTTTATCGATTATTATCTGTTAATATAGTGATTTACTGTGGAAAATATTAACATTTTTTATTCTAGTTTTCCTATAGAATTCTTATCTGAATTATGTATTAAATTTTAATATGATGAATGAATTTGACTTATTAAGTGATTGGAGGGGCCTGTTATGTTACCTATATACATTATCATGTGTTTTGAGACTAACTATATTTGATATTTAGTGTATGCCTTTTCTATTTGTATATGATGTCTTGGCAAAAATCCTTGACAGAAATTTTTTGATGTCTAAAATTATGAATTCTATCATTATAAAACTAGTTATTATTATACATGTGATTATTTATGTTATTTTTAATCCATGTATATACTCTCCTTTTATGATATTAGTTATGTGTAATAATTTATTGTTGTTTATCTTTTCCATATTATTCATGATTTATTTATTCTATAATAGCTTATATTATACTCTTTCCCTTACTAAACTATTGAGATCACTATTTATTATGTTTTACTTTAACCACGACACCAAGATTAAATCTATGAATTATTTTAGGGGCATACTTGAAGAAATAATAAATTTATCACTATAATTTTTATTTTTATTTCATGTTTTCAAATATAATGTGACAATCATGTTTGTATCTAGTCTCCTAATACTACTAAACTATTCTATATTTGGGAATACGATCCCTTATATCTTCTGAAAATGTAGTATAATAGCCACTATCTTTGAATTAATAGATTTTAGGTGTTAATGTTCGTATCATATTATGGTTAGTACGAACCTTGAAAAATTGTTTTAAGAAAACCTAAATTAAAGAACATAACCATTTCATGAAATCTAGGGATAAGTCTAATTATGGGATAATATCATTAAGTATTATAAAGTATACAATGTTTGGTTTATTATAAATTAACATCCAAATATGAATACTAGAAATTGGATGTGAATATGGCATGGTTTCACCTAGGGGTAAATACCCTAAAAATGGTTGGTTGAGTATCAACTCGATATTTAGTCAGTTCACAATTAGTGAGCCTAAGAATGAACACCTAGATATACACTTCAGGGGGTATGATTTGGTTGATTCACATATGTTTCATGATCCATTTTGAAGAACTTGAAAAAAAAAATTATGATTCAGATTTATTCCCAAAGATTCTAAAATTATGATTGTGATATTATCCATGAATAAATTTTTAATTTATATTGAGTGTTATAAAATATTTAGAATTATATAATATATTTTAAAATTAATAAAATATTAATCTAATAAAGGGTAATTTATTTTAATAAACGGAACCTAGTTGAAGGAATGGAAACTATGTACGTGTGTATAATCTATAGAGGGATTTCCCTCCTAGTAAATACAATTATGTTTAAGCTGGTTCTAAAAATTTATAACTATTTTTGTGTAGATATATTTAGATGTGATCAATAACCATTATCATATAGAGTAAATTTTTTATCCCCCACATGGTGAAACAATTTTGGACTTCTTCAGGTGATAAAAAACCTCTATTAATCAATGAAAATAGTAATATATTAGTAAATAAGAAATGGATCATGTACCTAGAGAAGATATTTATCACTTTTTCAACTAGTAAAAGATAAAATGTTATCATGATAATTTTTAATATTAAAGTAAAGGTTGATCAATGGTGTTAATTTATCCAGAAAATTAAGAAGAATGAGGAAATAAATTACACGGAGTGGGATATATTCAAGGTGATATTATGTGAAAAATAACTTCCACATGAGAAATAAGCTGACATAGAGAGGTAGTTCCTCAATCTAAGTAAAATGAAACGTGAAAATGTTATTGAATATAAATATAACATTAAGAGGTTAGAAAATAATGTTATAGATTATGTACATAATACAAGGAATGAGATTTATCATTTATTTGATGGGTTAAATCATAGCATTTTAAGGGAATTATTATTATCTTTCATTATTAATGTATGTTGATATAGTATCAACTTCCATCAATATAGTTGAATTATTCTACAAGATATAAAATTTCAAGGTATAACAAGAAAATAATTGGGTATATGATCACTCTAAAAAAATTCTGAAAAAGGGAACAAGGGAAGGGTGGAATTTCAAAATTGTATATAATTGAATAAATAAACACTATAGAATGTTATTCCTGGTGATGGGATTTTGATTTAAGTGTGTAAGGAAAAACTATGATTTTGATTTTATAGGTAAGAAATAATCCACCAATGTCTAATTCTTTAACTATAATTTGATGGGGAACTATTTGAATGAAAACCCCATGGATCAATTGAACGTACCTTAGAAAAGGCCAAGGCTGTCTGGAAAAGATTAGTCAATCGCCAAAACCAAAGATAGTGTTTCTAAATATGTGGTTGCATTTATTTTAATCATTGCCTTAAATTAATCTAATAATTTATTTGATTCTTGATCATCTCACACCTTCATATATTCTGTATTTTACATGAAAATTAGATATTTACCTATAACTTTAAAATATATTTTTTAACAAAATCATTTAGTGGAAATATTATTAAAATAATAAAGTGTCAATAAATTACTATTATAAAATAGAGACATTCCTATTTGAAAATTTTATTATTGTACCTATGGTGAAATTTGATATAATACTTCGTATGGATTAGATTACAAATTATAGTATGAAAAATTATTTTTAAGAAAAGAAGATTATGATTCTTGATCGAGATAGGGAATTACTTATCTTCAAATAAGATACTGCATCATCTAAATCATGTTTGTATCCACCTCTATTTATTTTTTCTAATGGAATATATAGATAAGAATAGTAGGTGAAACCTATGAATGGGAATGGGGTCCTTAGAATATAGTATGTACCTGTTGTGTAGGAATACATGGACGTGTTTCCTTTAGAACTATATGGATAACCACCTAAAATGAGGTTGAGTTTTCCATTGATATCATCCATGATAAAAAACCCTATATCATAGACTCCTTATAGTATGGAAACAATGGAATTACTATAAATGAAGAAAAAAATAAGAATTATATGATAAGTGTTTTCTATAAACTAGTATTTCACCATGGGGATCCAGTGTTCTTTTTTAAGAAAAAACTTGTTTATATTATCTTATACATAAATTATAGTGAAATCAATGTCATTACAATAAATATAAAGTATCCTCTACCCCGAATTTATGACATATTTGATCAAATTCCATGAGAACAATATTTTTAAAATATTTATCTTCATTTGGGGTATCATCAAATATATATAAAGAAGCAGAAATTACCAAATATTCCATTTCATATGGGCTATAGACAATATGAATTATCAATAATTACATTTGGATAGATTAATTATCTCTCTATTTTTATAAATCTGATTGGAATATTATTTTAGGATTATAACATCAATTTTATAATATTTTTTATTATTTATATCTAGATATAATCTAAATGTTGTAATCAGCGTAAGATTAATTTTAAAATAATTTTTTTAACGAACCTAGAGAAAAGGAGTTATATGGAAAATTTATAGAATTAAAATTATAGATTTAGGAAATTTCATTTCTTAGACATATTATCTATAAGGATGAAACACATGTTGATCTTTCTAATAAACATCTAGTGATGGAATGTCCAATGCTTGAAAATATAATTGAGGAATGTAGTTTACAAGTATTATAATATTACTATCGATGATTTGTTCAAAACATTTATCAATTAGCTAACTCATTAACAAATTTGACACATAATGGGGTAATTATTATATGTTCAAAAGAATGTGAAGAACGTTTTGATGAATTAAATACAATATTGTTAAATGCACTGATATTGAATTTACAATTGGGAATGGTTAGATTTATTATATATAGTGATGCGTCAATGAAGGGACTTTTATGTTTCCTTATGAGAAATAATAGAGTTTTATTTTATACATTAGCAAAATTAAATATTCATGAATATAATTAACCAATGATTTATCTTCAGTTGGTATCTATAATATTTTTATCAAAGATATGGTTGTATTACCTTTATGGTAAAAGATTTGAAATATATTCGGATTAGAAAAGTTTTTAAAGAATGTTCTTATATAATGGGATTAAAATGAGGGAAACATGATGGTTTGAACTACTCAAGGATGATTATTACTCAATACACAACCACCCTATGAGGGAAAATAATATGGATGATTCATTGATAAAAAAGATCATGAAATTTTGACAAAAATGAGGATTGAACAAAAATCTATTTTCATATATTTTTAAAAGTTCGATATGGGAATCATTAAACAAGTTGAAACATCACATATATTCTAAATGATTTCCAAATCATACTTATTGGGTAAAATATAATGTTACCAACTTGATGAGAATAATATAAAAAAGAAAATTAATGTTTTGAATGATTGGAATTTGGTATACTTCTTCAATGAAAATGGAATTTTAAAATTTGTAAAGAGGATATGTGTTTCATTTATAATTTAGTAGAAAGGAGAATTATTAAATGAATCTCATAGATCAAATTTTTCTATACACCCCAGGAGCACCAAAAAGTACTGGGATTTGAAGGATCGTTTTTCATTGGATAATATGAAATCTAAAATTGATGTGTGTATCAAGATGATCAGTTTTTCAATGGGAAAATGCTATGAGGTAACAGCCTAGAGGAATTATAGAACCTTTACTTAATTCTGTGTATAAATGGAATTATTTTACTATATAATTTTTCATTATATTTCCTAAGACTACTAGATTGTATACTACCATATGGTTTATTACTGATCACTTTACCAAGTCTAGACATTTTCTCACTATATGGGAATCCCTACCTCTTGAGATCCACAAACGGATCTATATTAATGAATTTTTTATACTTCATGGTGAAACAATTTTTTATTGTATACAATCATGATCCAGAATTTACATAGAAATTATAGAATATTATTCTGAAGGCTCTTGAAGATGAACTACATTTGAGCATCACATATTATCCTCAAATTGATGGGAAGTCAAAAAGGACTATATGAACATTAGAATATATGTTTATAAATTTCTAAAATTACATTCAAGGTACATGGGGTAAGTATTTACCTTCATTAGAATTCATATATAATAATATATTCAATTAAATAATTAAAATAAAAGAATATAAGGAAGTGTATGGAAATGGATGTTGTACTCCAACTTGTTGGTATAATGTTGGTGAAAGGGATCTTGTTGGCCCAAATCTTGTTGAGTACACAATGTGGAATGTAGAGAACATTAAGAATCATATTAAAGGAAACCCAAATTATGAAAAAATATATACTGATAACTGAAGGAATTATTTTTAATTTCAATTTATAGATCATGTTTAATTGAAGGTGTCTCTATGGAAAGGTGATATAATTTTTAATAAGACAGGGAAACATAGTCCTAGGTATATTGGGACTTTTGTATCTTCGGAAATAATTATATATGTGGATTTTTTTAGAGAATCCTCTTATCCTTTCTCAAGTTCATTATGTGTTAAATATCTCTTAATTGAGAAAGTGAATTCTATACCCATCAAATATACATGCCTTTGATAAAAAATAATGAGAAATTTATTTATCTCACTATGAAGATCCAATCTAGATTCTTGACACTATAGAATAAGTGTTGATGAATATGATGAATTGGCTGGTAAAGTTACTTTGGAAAACTCATAAGATAGATGAAGTGACATGGGGACCTAAAGAAGTTAGGATGAATAATTAACCACATCTGTTTATAAGGTGAAATTATATAAATTTAGAGGATAAATGTTTTTAAGGATAGAAGAATGTAACACCAAATATTCAATTATAGTGAGTTTTTATTTCTGAAGAAACAATAGCATAGTCATCATGGATTTATTAAAGAACATGATTTAAACATAAATTCCCAAATTTGATAAAATTTAATTTTATGAAATAAATTTAATTTTTTAATTCATTATATCCCAATTATATTATAGGGGATTTTTCAAGAAATTTTTTATTTTTGGTTGGGTGGTGAAAAATAACAATTTTACAAAAAAAATCAGTTTTATAACAATATAATGATATAATAAAAATATTAATTATTACAAAGAATTTTTTATAGACAAAATTTATATTTAATAATTAATATAATACATATAAAGATATGATTTTAATTTTATAATTATATTCATAACATTTAAAAAATATAAGTAATTTTTTTGTTAAAATAGAAAATAAATTTAGTTATTCTCCCTTAATCAAGTAAGGTTACTTTTAGTTAGGGTTTATTTATTTAAAATAAATATCTTTTAATTTAACATATTTCAATTAATAACATTGGAATCAACATTATACATTTTTTAATGTAAATCCTTTTTATACATAAACAAAATATTTTTTCTAAAAACAGTTTTCATTGTGTTTTGTGCACATATATTAAAATTTATTTCTTCAACATAAATAATTTAAATAATTTGAAATTTATTTCGTACATGGATTCATTATAATTAATATTTTTTAATAAGGTCTAGTTAATTTTTTATCATAATGAATAGTAAAAATAGTAAAACTTTGTTACCACCAATAACATTAAAAGAGTTTACCATGGGTTAAACTAAGATGTTTTGATCTTATCATATCTTAAATTTTAATTAATGTCTAATTTTTCCACTTTCCCAAGAAAATTAATTTATATTATTTAAATATTTTATGTAATTCCAATTGTGTCCCTCACCTCACTTAAAATAGGGATCATCTTCTCCACCCTTACACACTAACATTGAGCAATATAGCTCATACAATCCATGCCTAAAAACATTCCAAGATTCCTTCCCATTATTCTTGATTTTTTGTTCTTATCCTTAAACCATTATTATAAGGATGAAGGTACAATCCAATGCAGGTCTCCCAAAGATGAGGTAATCATCTTTATAGACTCTTTCAATGTTTATTTCATCTTATACTTCCTATAAATCTATAGTATCCATTGTAATAAAATGAATATAGTATCATCAATATACTGATACAATATTATGATTATTGAAATACATTTTTCAACCCCACTTTCATTAAATGCGTATTTAATTTATCGCTCCTGTATACTTATGAACTACCATCACCATAAGCGATGCATTTCTTTTTCAATATCCAACTTTAATAGAATGTTATAAAATTGTATATAAGTTATGTATATAGTATAAATTAAATGGATATGTTTTTTTAAATTTTATATTAATATTATACCTTATCATGTACTTACCCATTCAATATTTTTAACATTCTATTGTTTCGGTTGGTTTTAACTCAACCATGAGTCAAGTTATAATTTTAATGACATGAATGATTTAAAAATATTTAATACTGGTGATATTATGTAATAATTAGATATATATTACAATATTAAGATTTTGGATATGTTATAACTATTTTCAATGTGTAAGCACTTAAATCATTAATCTAAAACATGCCAAAAAAATGAAGTTATTGTCACCTGGAATAGTTTTTCTTAATGAATAATTATTAATAAATGGGTGATAATATGTTATAAGTTGATCATATATTATCTTATAAGTATTAATATGATTTTATAGAATAATTATAATAAATTAAATATTATTATAAATAATTTTTAAATCACTTATGATGCATGTCAGACCTGAGATATGTGGTTTATGTTACAATACATCTTTTTAAATGGATTGTTTATGGTTAAATTTATGATTATGAAATTATGTAATATATATATTAGAAATATAATTTATTTTTATATTATTTTTTTATTTCTAAAAATTACATAGTTTCATTTCATTTTTCTCTCTCTTTGTACTCAAAATTATGAAATAATATTTTTAAAGAAATCAGACTTCATTTTTCTATTCAATCGATATTCTTTTTCTACAATGTCCATATTTTCTTTACAAAAATCCAACAATGTTTTTTATATTCTATTATTATTTATTAAATTAATTTTTATCTATTTTTTCATTTTAAAAAAGTTTTAACCTAAATCTTATAGTATTTTTCCAAACAAGGTACTTTTTACCAAAGGTGTCAATGAAATCTATGTTTTAATGTTTACCAAAAAAATAGATTTTATCAATATAATTAATATTATATTACTTGAAGATTAATTTAAAATTTAACATGGATATTTTAAAAGAAAATATTTTTCTTAATATATTGAATAATTTTAAATTTCAAATATGTTATTTCAAAATGAAAAATGTAGTTTTCTAAGGAAATGTTCTGTTGATCTCTAAAATAATTTTCAACCATGTCAAAATCCTTTGATGAATCTTTTTCTTTTATATGGATATAATCTAATCCAAACATTCACTATATTACTATGTATGGATTATAATCATCTTTCTCTAGTGATTTACTGGGTAAAATATTAACATTTTGTATGATAGTTTTTCAATATGAATGTTTATGTTGATAATGTATTGAATTATTATTCATTTCATCCAAATAATAAATGAATTAGACTTATTAAGTAATGAGTGAGGACTATTTTTACCACTTTATGCATTGTAAGTTTTCATGATACATACTAGGTTAGGTATTTGGTGTATACCTTACCTATTTATGTTTGATATCTGGGAATGGAATAATGAAAGTAAGATTATGATGGAAAAATTATGCATTCTATCATTATGAAACTAGTTATTGATTTTCATGTGTTTTTTTATGTCATTATACCATAAATTGATATATTACCCTCTAATAATATTATTTATATGGTATATTTGATCATTATTTTTATATACCATAACATTAATTCATTTTTTATTTAATGATATATTTTTTCAAGCTTTACCTTACTGAGAATCAGATCACACCCTTTATTGATTTTTCCTCAAATTGGATTCCAAGAAGGGATCTGTGAATTATTTAGTGATATATTAGAATAAAAAATAAATTTATCACTATAAGTTTTGGTTTTATTTAATTTTCTCAAATGTATTGTAAAACTCATGTATGTATTTTGTGTTCCAAGACTACTAAACTATTTGACCCATTGATATTTGTTCTCTTGTATCTTCTACTAATGTAGTCTAAAAACTAATGGCTCTAAGTTAAATGAATTGAGTTCTTACACAAACATATTCTAAACTAATTCATCTACTTTTTATGCTCCCTCAATACTCTTGTTCGATACACTAATGAATAAAATAATTCTTAGGAACACCTTAACACATCCATGCAAGCACATCAACGCCATCCTATACTAAAAGGACTCAAGAAAACTCTATTTAAGGGATGTTCTGATACTATATTTTTCACCAATGAAATGTCCAATATATATTAGTCCTGGAACATGTTCCCCAAGCCCATCTCACATATTAAGGATGTCTTATACGAAACATGATCCATAGATATGATTCATTGGATCAATCATATTCAACCTATCGCACTTGTACATCCCCTTAGTAAAAAATAATATCTCACAAATCTATATTTCATATTATCAAGTAAGAACTAAAACTCCTCCCCATATGTCGCACATACATGAAAATTTTCTAACAAAGGATCATGAGGGTGATCCAAGGTGTGCGTATGAAAAAAAAATAATGTTTCCCTATGTACATTTGTAGTATGCCCCGTGTTTATTATGATAAAAATAAACTAAATGGTATGTGTGCCCCAAATTAGAAGTGCCCATGTCTTCCTCCTCCCTGAATTATGTTCACCTCCTCAATTTAATTTTTGATATTCAAGATTAATCAAGATAGGTTTTTTAGTTTTTGTTTTACACTCTATTAGATTTTCTACAAGAAAAATATCTATTTCTCTTTCCTTTTCTACTGAGAGATAGGTACACCCCCTAGATTTCACCACATCCAAAACAAGGCCAAAGTTATTTTCCCATAATTTTATAAGATAGAAGTGAATTTTTTTGGGTGGTAAGGAGAACACCTTTCTTTAGTTCTCCCTTCACATTGATTGAGGATCCTATGAAATCTGACTATCTCACTTAATATAGGTTAAGAAGGTAATACTGATGATACCACCCAAGATTGTTAGAGATGTAGTTTCCCCTATGAATCATCATGATGTTGAGATTGAAGGATGATATTGTAGGTAGCTAATGGGTTCATTAACTAGGATGAAAAAAATGATTTTCAGATAGTTACATCACATCTTGAAAACTATAGAAGGCCCTATCATTAGTAACAAATTGGTGGAATTGAAAACACCATCTATTAAGAACATCGAGTAAAGAGGATTCATAAAATGTGATTAAAATCCCCTATTAAGGGGGTTCACAGACATGAATTATTTTTTTGGGGGTTTTACCTGTGTAGAAGGTATTTAATATTGTGTGTTACTGTATTTCTAGTTTCATGTAATCCTTTATATTCATATTGAATACTATGATGATTTTACCCCCACACACATAGGTCACTTATCCAATACATGTAAATACCCAGGTCCTCTTTACTGATTTTTTTATTTTATTTTCATTTACTTGGTAGTTTTTGATATTTTCACATTACATTAGTGATTCTTTCATTAATTCAAATTTTCTTGAGCATTTATCCTTACTTAAATCTTTTCCATGATGCTAGTTCTAATTATATATTGCTATTAAATGTTATTTGTATATTAAGGTAGTATTGTATTTTGGTTTTGTATAACTCATACATGATATTTTTTATTCCAGTTTTATTAAACTAGAATAGTATATTTACTATTTATATAGTTTTAATTTTTAATCGTATGTTTCTTTCATGTTTTTTGAAATTATGATTCAATTATTGTATTATCGATTCCATGTATATTTCATCATGGTTTTTTAATCATTGTTTATATTATAGGTTATTTTAATTAAAATGTGAATATTTTCAAAGTTTTTTAGATTTATTTGGTATATAACAATAATGATTAAAATCAGATTTAGATTTCATTTTTTGGGTTTTGAAAACCAAAATTCATACTCATGGGATCTTAGTTGTTATGTGAAGACTTCTTGGACAAAAAATCCCCCAAAATTTGTTATCATAGTGAAATAGAGCATAATATTATATTGTTAAAATTGAAAATTGTGTTATTCTTTTTTTCTGTTTATTTTTTTGAATTTTAAATTAAAACATGCTTTGATGTTTGTTAATCTAGGCTATGGTCTATTTTGTCTATAATTTTCCATCTAATTAATTATTATTTCCTTGTTATCTCTCTTTTATATTTGAGACTATATAAAACTTTTGGTGGGTATTTCCTAGTTGTTTCCAAGATTCTGGGTTAAGAAGGGGTGATTCTGATGTTGGATAGGGTGAGGGTATTTGGATTGTAGTGTGAGATGTTTGACATGGTCTTTAGCTGTGTTCTTTTATCTCTTGGTTTTTTATTCTACCATTGGAGTTTGATTTAGTATTTTAATCCTGTTTTTTCTTATTATTTCTGTCTGAGAATAGACTGGTGTCTCTATGTTTTGACATATTCAGAATTTGTGGTTGGTCATGGGTAGTGTTTATAGTGGTGGGTTTATGTAAATACGTTTAGTGATGACTAAAATTCATGGAACTTCTTCTAGTATATCTTCGGTGATATTCGACAGTGCTTATATATTATTAGGAAGCTAGATTGGGGTAGGTTTATTTCTTGGCTAATATCTAGATTCTATTGGATCATATGTGTTTCTCATAGTTTAGAGATTAACTTTAGGACACTTAGGGATATATGTGACTTAATTTGGTACCATATTTAAAAAACTATACAAATATCTTGGTTTTGGAAGACTGATCTCCTTAGGTACAGATTCGAGATTCCCATTAAGGATTCATCTTATCTTGTGTTGATGGCTTTCCATGTTTTGGTTATCAGGTGGAATCTTGACTATACTCATGTCTCAATTTGTGATGATGGAACAAGTGATTAATCCTTAGTTTTATTGTTTCATGGGGAGATATTATTATGGATTTTTCTATGCTTTGGTTTCCAAGTGTGTTTATTAATTTTTTATGAATACATTTTTTTGATAAGTTATTTTAATTTTTAATTTTTTTATATTAGTTTTTCAAGGTTTTATAGGATGGTACTACTTTTTCCTTTTCAATAATCGATGATTTATCCTAGAGTTCCCTATTAGCATGTGATATAGCTAGTTTGGAACTTCCTCAATGTCATGGTTTTAGAGGGTGGATTAGATAAGTGTTGGAATGGGTTCTAATGATGTAGTTTATGATTAGATTTTTTTAAATTGTGGGAATGTTTAGTTTCACTTAGTATATTATTTCATTTGGGTACTGAGTGTCATTTTGTTGCATTTTAGGGCTTGCTACATTAATAATATGACAAATGTTTTACAACTGTTACCCTTTAGTCTCTTCTTTAGGATGTGACGCCCAAATGTATGATGATAGGGGTTTAGAAACAACATGTGGTAGATAAGTTAATTATCAATTTTTATATCATATATATTTGTTTTATATTAAATTATGTTCATGAATTGTAATTTCCAAGGTGAAAAATAATTAAATTTTTCCCATTTTAGTAAATTAAATTTTATTTTTAATTTAAATATAATTTTTTATTTTTTTACATGTGTTGCGCCTCTTGTTTGGGGATTTATTATTTCCCTTGTTCATCTATGAAAATTTTTTGTGTCCCTTTTTTGTTACATTGGAGATGTGATAGACCATATGTGTGTACCAGATTAGATGCACCCATATCTTCCACCTCCTCGAATTCTCACCACCTCCCCAGTATGGGAGTGTAACTTCAAGATTGGCGGGGTAAGGGTTTTCAATTTTTTCTTTCACTCAGATGGATCTGATATATGTTAATTCTATGGTTCTTGATTTTATTCTCCAGAGATAGGTGTGAGACACCTATATATCACAAGATCCATGGTGAGGCTGACATATATTTTCCCTTCCTTAGCTAAGAGTGATGTGTTGTGGCGGACTGAGAGGTAGAACTCCTTGTTTAGTTGTGAAGGTTCCAGGTGCAGCGGAAGCGTGGTCGGGATGGCACCAAAATATGTTTTTTACTATGATAAATTATTATTATGGGATCATTACAATGATGAATTCTAGTCTCCATGGAATAGAATCAAATATTTTGATAAAGAAGGAAGAGGCCCCAAACCTTTAGAGAGGATCTTGCACATCATGTTTATAAATAATTTAACTAATTTCATAAAAAAAATGTTTCTTCTCTATTTTCTTAGTTGATGATTTTGATCCTCTAGAAGGACCCTTTCATATTATCTTGTTGTCCTTGAAAGGATCCAAACTATAATCCCTCTAGTGGTGATTTACACACACTCTGATGGCCTTTGATCAACACTGCTCATTCTCCAAGTGCTAGCACAGTGAAGCGACTATCTTGTGTCAATCATTCTTAATCATTCTTGATAGCTTGTTATTTGGCCTTGAAGAACTTCTCTCATTATTGAGAGGTTCGGGAAGAGGATTATAGAACGAAATTTTTTAGCCCTACAAATCACAATTCACAGGGTGTGTGGTTTGGTACATGGTACGAAAGACATATGTGTCTATTTACTGACATGGGGCTTTAGTTACAATATTAAATTTCATAACAGAAATTAAATTCATTCATAACCTTAGATAAAAACCATGCTATTAATAATAATATTGTGTCATTATTTATGGTGCACTAACTTACTCAAAACAGAATTAGAAATGAAATTCCACATCACAAAATATTATTAGTGTTATTTTAATTTGTGCCAACTTTTTAAATAATTATTTATCATCTAGAAAATAATAATTTTACAATTGAACCATCCTTGGTCCTCTTGAACTCCATTTCCATTTATTCAACACCAAAATAAATTTATAAATAATATATTCTCCTAAATAAATATTTTATTTACAAAATAGTAAATAAATATTTGTTAAATCTTCAATAAAATAAATAAATATATTTTACCCACAGTCAAGTGAATAAATATTGATTTAATTTATGCAATAATTTTAACATGAATAAAATTATTTCATTATCTTGAGAATAATATTTATTAATTAAATTCAAATATAATTTAACCAAGACCACCAAAAACACTTTGTTTGTGACTCTCTAGGATTCTTTCTCGTTGGCATTATATAGGCATACCAAAATTCCAAGAGTACTATCTAGAAATGGGTTAAAGAACCCAATAGAAAGAAATTACAGTCACAAAAATGACATCCACATACGAATGATCAATTTTTAATATAATCTCTTTGTCACAAGATCTCATCAAACAGGTTTCATGATAGTGTCATCGATTTTTATGGTTGATATTTCGTTCTTTGACTACCTAAAATAAACTCATAGTTACACCATGTCCATGGAGTTTCTCATGATGGTTCTATTTCAATCAAAGGGATGAGATATCAAATTCCATAAAAAGAAGGGAAAAATCCTTCCTTGACTTATCTAATAATAACATGCCACCCATGACGCACCCAACATAATCTACTTTCTGCCAACTTTCTGAGTGATGGATTTCATCAGTAAATAAAAGTACACAAGTTGTGACACGTATTAATGATAATATTAAATTATAATGATCATTACACACACCCGCAGATATAAATATCTGATGACACCAAAACATGTTGACTTCCTACCGGCAGTTCAGTTCTCATAATCTCATGTATTAGAGATTACCAAGTGTGATGTTCATGAGAGGAAGTATCATCATCTTATGAGTACTCACACATGATGGTCTACATTCTATATGTATCATCATATTATATCATCCAATCATAGAACTATATTTATGAATATTGTTATATCATTTAATGGTTCTCATCATAGCGGAGAATTACCATGAACTTATCAATGAAAAAAATAATCTAGGACATTATTACATCATAGTCATATAGTACAATGAATAATATATAATAATATGTTTAGTATTAAAATATAATAATTATCCATGTAATAAAAGTGAAACTATTTGGTTCTAGGAAAGAAATCTTACAAACTCCCACTTGGACTAGAGACAACTTCCTATGAATTTCAATTCCCTAGACATCACATAGTTATCATGTTTTCCTTAAGTCAAGGATTTTTTCAATGGGTCTGCCATGTTGTCTTCCATGGAAATAATGCTCACTAAAACATTACCTCTCTGATAAAAATCCTTCTAGAGATGATACTTCCAATGTATGTGCTTCGTCTGCTAATGTGACCTTGGAACTTTTGTGAGAACCACCACTGTAGTATTATCACCATACAGTGTGAGGGGATATTTAATACTAGGTATCACATCCAATTACTAGATAATTCTTCGTATCCAAACTGATTCTTTAGTTTCCTCAGATGCTATGATATACTCAGAATCTACTATAGAATATGCAACCACACTCTACTTCGAGCTCTTCCAGCTAACTGCACCTCCATTCAATGTGAAGATGTATCCTGTTTTTTGAATTCATGACATCTTGATTAGTCAAGAAACTAGCATCTTCATATCCTATGACGACTAGTTCCTCTTCCCCTCCATAAACAAGGAACATATCCTTATTGTGTCTCATATACATTAGGATAGACTTGACTGCCATCCAATGTCGGTCACTTGGGTCATCCTGATATATGCCTACCGCACTAAATGCATAGGTGACATCCATCATAGAACATACCATGGCATACATGACAGACCAAATCACTGATGTGTATGGAGTCCTTGCCATTATTTCTCATTCTTAATGTTCTTGAGGACACATTTTCTTGGAAAGATGAATTCCATGTGATGTTGTTAACAATCCCTTCGTAGAGTGTTCCATACTGAATCTCTTAAGAATCTTATCAATGTATTTACTTTGACATAGGGCCAATAATCTCTCAGACCTATAATGGTGGATCTTGATCCAAAGAATATATGTTTCCTCACCCAAGTCCTACATGGAGGAGCATTGATTTAACCATTCCTAAATAGATTGTAAGACTGGAATCTCATTTCCATTAAGTAATATGTCATCATCATACACTATTAGGAAAACTAATTCCCTCCCTCTAAATCGTTTTTAGACACAAGGATCCATTTCATTATTGATAAACCAAATTTTGTTATGGATTCATCAAAATGAATTTTCCGTTACTTGGGTTCTTTCTTTAATCTATAAATGGATTTATGCAACTTCATAACTTATTGTCATCCTTTGGATTCATAAACCCTTCATGATGTGTTATGTAGACATCTTCTTGAAGGTTCCCATTAATGCAGGTCATTTTGACATCCATTT
Organism: Viscum album; assembly: GCA_963277665.1. NCBI lineage: Eukaryota > Viridiplantae > Streptophyta > Magnoliopsida > Santalales > Viscaceae > Viscum > Viscum album. The sequence continues at coordinate 336,315,040 of OY728139.1, read as the reverse complement.
TTTAAATCTCATAGTCATGGTATGCAGTAATGGCCAATAGAATTTATATGGATTTCATCATTGAAACTGGTGAAAAGGTTTCATCGTAGTCAATTCCATGATGCTATTTGAACCCTTTTGAAACCAGTCATGCCTTATAGGTACTAAATTGTCCTTCCATGTCCAGTTTCTTCTTGAATACCCAATTGTAAACAACAGGATTTAAATCAACTCAAGAATCTACTAAAATCCAGACTTAGTTTTGGTACATGGAATCTATTTCATAATCCACGGCTTGTTTACATTTGGAAACATTTGTGCCACTTATAGATTCTTTACTGGTCGGAGGATCATTATTATCAACTAATAAAGAGTCACTAGAATTGATAACTAGAAACCCATAACATTCTGGTTCTCTAACCTCTCTTGCACTCCTACGCAGCTCTTGTGTCTCTAGAACAGTTATTTCTTCCATGAAGCTTTGTGGAATATGATCTTGTACGAACTCTTGTGTACCATGATCCTCAACTTCATCGAATTCTATCTCGCTCCCACTATCTATTTTGGAGATGTGCTCCCTCTCAAAAAAATATTGGCATGTATTGACACTATAAAATTTTTGAATGATGGTTGTATAGGTAATATCCATTTGTTTCCTTAGGGTATCCTATAAAGGTACACTTTGTGCCTCGGGGTGAAAGTTTGATACCTTTAGAGGTCGTACAAATGAATCACTTCCCCACACATGCAAATTCAATAATATGGATTTCTTTCCACTCCAGATCTCATATAGAATACCATTAATCGATTTAGTTGGTACTTGGTATAGTATGTGTGCTGATATTTGTAATGCATATCCCCAAAAGGATAATAGAAGACTTGCATGACTCCTCATTGTCTCACCTTGTCCAACAGGGTATGGTTCCTCCTATTGCTCACACCATTCCATAGGGGCATGTACGGAAGAGTGAGTTGGGATAGGATCCCAAACTCAATTATGTAATCAATGGTGTCTTGATTTAGATATTCTCTACCTTGGTCTGAGTGGAGTTTCTTAATCTTTTTACTAAGCTGGTTCTCAACTTTATTCTTGTATTCTTTGAACTTCTAAAAATAATCTGACTTATATATCATTCTGTACATATATCCATATCTACTAAAATCATTAGTAAAAGTTATGAAGTATGAGTACCCTCCCCTTGATTCAACTGTAAATGGTCCACACACATCAGTATGAACTAATTAAGTACATTCTTTTTCCCTTTCACCTTTCCCAATAAATGGGGATTTAGTCATTTTGCCTTATAAACAGGCATGACATACGCCAAGTGGTTTTAGTTTGAAAGAATCTAAATATCCATCTTGATGTAACATTTTCAAGAATTTCTCTTTTACATGACCTTACCAGTGATGCCAAAGCTAGTTGTGGTATGAGTCATGTGATGTATATTTGTTATCGATTACCATTACTTAGTTTGGGTAATCCAACACGTAATGCCCATTATATAAATGTTCCCTACCAAAAAAATCTATATTTGTAAAAGAAAGAAAATTCATTTCCATACATGAAAAAAAAATCCATATGTATCTAATCTGGATATAGAAATAATTTTTTCAGTAACATACTACACATAATAACAACCCTTTAACACCAAGATCATCTCAGTTGGAAGTGTGAGTTCGTAGACCCAGATAGCTAAAGTTTCAAGTACGACTCTATTGGTTTCTCGTAGATCTACCTCCCCTCGGTCAATCATCTTGAATCTACATGTTTCATATATTTTGATACATTTGTGAGGACCCCAATCTATATCTATTTCCCAATTTACAGAAATAGATATATTGAATTCGATAAAAATGCACATGAAGCTTCCCCTTTATTCTTAGGCTAGGTGTGGTTCTTCTTCTACTGGCCCTTCTTTCCACATGAAAAGAAAACAACCTCTTATTCCCATTCCTCCCCTATGATCTTCCTTTTCATGGAAGTCCGTAAAGAAGCTTTGGGCTTAAATCTCTTCACCTTCCCTTTCTTCTTATTCACCATAAGGACATAAGGCTTTTCACGCTTCATATTTTTGTCCACTTGGAAAATGAGAATAAGAAGATCAGTTAGAGACTTCTGAGTGATTTTGATTTTTAAATTGACAACAATGTTAGAGAAGATCATAGGGAGTGATGCGAGAATGAGATTGATGCCTAGTTATTTAGAGAGTTTCAACCCTAGAACCTCCAGACACACAATGTAGCCAACTATCTTGACTACATGAGGCTCGACTGGGGCTCCTCCTCCAAGCTTAATTTGAAAGAGTTCTTTAGAGATCTCAAACCATTCTTATCTTGAACTCTCCTGGTATAGACCACATATGTGCTCAAGCATGCTATAAGAATCGATGTTTTCATGAGACTTAATGAGATCACTAGATAGTGATGATAAAATCAAACATTTAACATCGATGTGTCCTTCATATGTTTCTCATAGAGATGGAAATCCTCCTTAGTAGCCTCTTTTGCAGGAAGATCAGGTAATACAGACTTCTGTACATAAGACTTTATGTAACGGGGTAAGATAACCCAAAGGCATCTAATCCATTCATGGAAATTAATACCATTGAGGATTTTGTATTTATTCAGAATTGATTGTCGGGAAATTTTGGTTGATGATCTTGTCATTTTTATTCTATAATTAAAATAGAAAATCATTAGTACTTTCATGAATACATTTTTTGAGAAATAATATATTTTTATTAGGTCCCCACTATTTTATCAAGTCCCAATGGCACTCATCATTGAACTCAGAATGTCTAGTTCCCATGACATTCTAGTGGCAAGGATCCATATTACCTATCGCATACCCCCAAAAAGGGTTGGTCAAGCTATAGAAGGTATTTAGGTATGCAGTTGTTTTCCAACTGTAGGCTTGTAGCTCCTTGATCTATTGCGTCGAATTCACAATCCTGAAATCATGACTTTTGATTTCCTTAACTCTTGCCTCCAATATCACACTAAGTATAATAAGGGATACTCCTCTTGATGTAATATTGTTAAGTCAACCTAAAACCTTTCGTAAAGAATTACTGTATAAAATTAAGTGTCCAAACAAGGGTTGTTCAAACATATCTTTTAGTGAGTTTTTTCCTTAATCAAGTAATGGAAGGCCTATTATGAAATAATATTTTATTTGAGGGATTTTTATCTCAAATTCGTGAATTTCTTATTATCATTATCACATTCTTGTTAATATTTTGTGGATCTTTCTTAAGTGATTAACCATATCTTGATTATATTTATGCATAAGTCTAGTTTATTTTTGTTCTATCTTGCATGCTTGTTTAATTAATTAATTATGTGATTGTGAAAACACATCCATAATGATAAACCATGCAATTGGAATAAATAAAATAAAGTAAAGGGGATGATTGTGATATTTTCAAATGGTTATTTTATCTAGAAGTTGATAAAATAACCATAACCTAGGATAGAAACATCTTGATCCTTTTGGGTTTGTGTTTACAGCTTTCAACCTATCCACCTCTGTATCTCCAGGGATTTGGTTTCATCTCGGTTCCAGCTTGAACCGCCTCCAATAGCTTCGGAGATCCATCCATTACATATGAATTTTGTTAACTCATATGTAGGTGAGTGGTAAAAAGGGGTTTTATATATGAATCCTTGGGAACGTAGGCCATACATATTAATGAGGATATGGCTCACAGGCTAAAAAAATTAAAATAAATAAATTAAAAGAAACTATCCACATACAAAATTCTAGGAATTTCCCATGATCATCCATACATGCAACGATATTTACACATAAATAAAACAAGTATTAAATTATTTAATCTTTTTTTAAGATAAATCATACTCGAATCAATTAACTGTCATCTTTAATTAGTTGGTCCTTTTCCCATTTCTTAATTTCCATGAGATTCTCGTCCATCATAATTATAAACAAATAAATTCATTTAAAATAATCGTTATACGTAACTTTTACCTATGAGGCAACCCAGTAAATTCCTATTCATAACTACCCAATGAGTAGAAATGAAGATTACATAGATGTTAAAATAAACACATATATATAAAACACCTATCATGTGTTGTGCCCTAGATTTACACCCTCATGACGGTACATGTCTCTAGGGGATGTATAATATAATAATAAATTTTAATAAATATGTGTAATTTTGATGAGCATATGGCGTGTTATATTTTTCACCATCCATTCGAAGTACACACCTGGGGAAATGGTGTGTGAGTGTGCTTCAAAAATATTTGGTGTACATGACATGTCCAGTGTGACACACCGTGTAGTTCCTCATTACACAATATCCAACTGAGAAAGCTGTGTACGAGGTACACGGTCCAACCCTAACTCAAAAGGGACTACTCGTTGTTTCCAGTGGGCCACACGATATGTAATATAGAATCCACATTCCATATGTTCTTTTTCAACACACAGAGTAAATAAGACTTTGACAAACTCCAATGAAACAGCGTGGTTTGGCATACCAAACCTAGTGCATTGAACCTTGGCTACATGGAATGTACTATCTAATACACATTGTGTGTTATGGTTTTGTATGGTTAGGAACCTTTTTCACCCACAAATGATATCCTCTTTTTTATTTTAACCAAAATTAATAGAAAAGATCATTTCTCTATGGTGAACGAGAAATGAAAGGGGAGGAATATATCTTGAGATTCAGATTTGTAGAATAATTAACTTGAATTGAAACAAATAAACTATCAAATGTGTAAATCATCAACAAAATATTTAAATATTTATAACTATGATATAACCCTCTGACACGACTTGAAGGTTTTGGGTGCAGTGGAAGCATGGTTGGGTCGGCACCCAACTTTGATTTTTACAATGATCAATGATTATTTCAAGATCAATATGAAGATGAACACCATCATCCATGGAATTTAGTCAAATATTTAGATAAAGAATGATGAGGCCCAAAACCATTATAGAGGATCTTGCACTTCATGTTTGTAATTAATTTAATTAATTTCATAAAGAAAATAATACCTAGATCTTTGGTGTTTTTTTCGCTGCTGATGTTGATCGTCTAGAATGAACCTTTCAGATTATCTTGTTTTTCTTGTAAGGATATAAACTATAATACCTCTAGTGGTGATCCATAATTGCTCTGATGGCCTCTGATCGACACCGCCGGTTCTCTGGGTGCTAGTGGAGTGAAGCGAGTGTCTTGTGTCAGTCATTCTTGATCGCTTGTTCTTTATCATTGAATAATATCTCTCATTCTAGAGTGGGGCAGGAATAGTATTCTAGAGAGAAATTTTTATCTCAATAAATCTCAATTCACTTGGTGTGCGGTTCGGTACATGGAAAAATAGACGTATTTTTCTATTTATTGACATGGGGCTTTAGTTACTATTTATGACGCTTTCGTTGGGGCGCGAGCATCCATCTGTGAGGACGCGCAACTGTTTCCCTGCATTTATGCTTTCCAAAGGTGGGCGACATTCGCTCCTTATTCAGGGATGTTTGCTCCTTGATCAAAACGGGATGATGGGTTGTTGGTTCTTCCTTCTGTAGATTCCTCCTCAAAACTAGTCACCTAGTCCGGGTCTCCCTAGTAGATTAAGTTGTGGTTTGTGAATCTCGTTCCTAGTTCCATATATTCATGGACGCCAGTTAATTACACTACTACCATCAAGACATTCCATGGGGTATTGACATGGTAGAAACCTTTGGTTAGAGTAGATGGCAACATCAGGTATGTCGGCACATCTTTGGGTGCGTGGATATCGGGGAACCTGTATTCTTCCTCATAAGAGGGCATCTCAAGGGTTCAAAACACGAGGCATCCCACATCAAATGAGGGGAATCATATTCCATAGGCATTTATTTGAGGTTTTTCTCAGTTTCCCATGTTTATCATAGGGTATGCCGCAAGTTTAACATCTAGCAGAGACGGTTACGCCCAAGGTGTGTCTTATGAGGTTTTCCTTAGGCATCTCATGTTTAACATGCGGTAGACTATAGGTTTAACATCTTGTGGAGATAGTTACGCCATAGGCGTGTCTTATGAGGTTTTCCTTAGGCATCTCATGTTTAACATTAGGTAGGCCCCGAGTTTAACATCTTGCAGAGATGGAATGAGTGTGATTAGAATGTCCCATAGAGACAGATCAGAGGTGGTGTGTCCCATAGAGGGGAGATGTCACATCGTGAAAGATGATCTGGGCACCGCTGAGGGAGGATCTGGGAGAGTTCACCCCATAATGGGGGACACCAAGGTTTACTGTTGGCTGGGATTGAACCTCATAAAAGTTTCCTACGTACCCTGTGCAGACAATAGGGATCAAAATCCACGTAGTTCGAATGGGTGATGAATCAGGGTGTACACAGAGGACAAAAACCCGAATACATGCTGGGGCTTATGCGTGGATAGTGGCCTAGGTACTACTAAGACCAGTGAAGAAATGGGTGTCATGATCCCATCGGGATGTCATGGCCTGGGTAAGAATCAGGATGGATGATGGAGAGTTGAATGAAGTGGAGGGGGAATGAGATGGAACCGACGTGAGGACGACGGTGATGTTGGGATTGAGTCTTGAAGAGACTTTCTACGTATCCTTGTGGTAGGGAATCAAAGTCTGTGTAGCTCGAAGGGATGATGGGACACCTGAGGAGGCGGCCCGTGAGAATGGACGCATGGGTAGGACCCAGACAATGGGGAACCTCTTAATTGGGGTGTGACCTTCCTGAGACAGATAGGCTCAAGGGAGAGATCAGGATAAGACATGAGTGAGGGTCTTGAGCCTCAGGGAGGCTTCCTTCGTATCCCTGTGGCAGGGAATCAAAGACCACGTAGTTTAGATGGCGAATGGTGTTTGGTGAACCGGCGTGAAGGAGGTCGGAATGACCAGGTAGTGGGCTTGATCCTTCTGAGGCTTCCTACGTACCATGGCTTGACATAGATCAAGGTCAATGTATTTCAAGAAAGGGCATGTTAACGAACCGATATGAGTATGAAATGTGGGTCCAATGGGTGATGGGCTTGAACCTTGGAGAGACTTCCTACGTACCATGCCTCGGCATGGATCAAAGACCTCGTAGTTCATAAAAGGGGAATAAATTTTAACGTCATGCAGGACAGGGGTATTTGGGGCTTACGCTCTGAGGCGGGCCAGGTTGTTGGAGAACCGACATGAAGGAGTTCAGAATGACCAATGGGTAGTGGGATTGATCCTCTTGGAGGATTCCTACGTACCATGCCTTTACATAGGTCAAAGTTCACGTAGTTTGGGTATGTAGTTTAATGTCATGTGGGATGGGGAGTTCAGGGCTTATGCTCTGAGGTGGCCCAAAGTGTGTCATGATAGGTGCTCTCTCTAAGATCAAAGGAGTCATGTTCAGTGTGAAAAATAAGAGGTTGTAGGGACTTAACAATAACTTTGCAAAAGGTGTGTCTGTGGGAAGCGAAGAGGGGCTTACCCGTTGCACAACCCAAGGGGTCGGGACTTACTCCATGATGGAGGCCCGGGTGCCGCTATAGAGCAGCAACAATGAATGTGGCTTATGCTAGGAAGCATGATATTGTTAATATTTTCATGTCTTATTATATACTGCATTTACTTATTTCATATGAAATGTACATAATTTGTGTGAAATATTAATGTTTTAATATTAAGTATAATTTTTGAGCATTATTAGAAGTAGTCCAATTGAGTCAGTTTACTGTTTTAATAATAAATATCACTATACTGATCCAAATTTTTTGGGTTTTCTTTTTTAGGATTCTAAATTCAATATAAAACATTTCATTAGAAGGTACCATGAGCCAATTCTTTCATTTGAAGGTTTATATGGTTCTCACAAACCAGACCAAAGAATCTGTGAAGAAACTGGATTACTCATGAAGATTGATTTACTGGGATAAATAAAGAAGTCCAAATTCATTAATTCTCCTTCCACGTTCCGAGGATATTTCATGGAGTCCATGATAAAAATTTCAAGGCCCAACTCCAAAAACTAGTGTCCAAACATATGCATTTAATTCTAGACCACCATTCTTGACGAAAAATAAAATCAGTATAGTATTCATGACATTTCTCATGATGTAAGAATCAAATCAAGCTGAGATTTTGCAGTGTGAAAGAGGAGATATAGGGGAAAGACATTGTTGAATAAATAAGTCGGATTTGAATGAATATTCCTGTTCCAAAATCCATTCACAGTTTCTCCATATAAAAAGCATGGATAGAAATGGACAGTTAACCATTGTTTAATAAAACTTACATAACATTGTCTCCAATTGTAAAACTGCCTCCAAATTTTGATAGTAGTCGGAAAACTTTATTATATTCAACATTGAAGAAGGAGATATTTGGATACTCAGCTGTCTTAAGATCCAAATTGGCGATGCAAGTGGAGGGACAGATTGGGAATGCAAACAGTCCGCTCCTTGGGCTATAAAAACTCTCCCCTTATCTCCTTGAGAGGGGTTGGCATTTCAGAAGAGAGGAGATAACATTAGAAAGACCAAAGCATTTCCAATGGCTTGGGGGAGCTTCCATACTCATGTTTTCAATTGACAAACCTTTCCTCCTCGATTTGTTTTCACTTAATTTCTTGTTCTTCATTTTTTTAATTTTGTAAGTCTCTTTCTTTGTAATTCTGTTTTAATGCAAGTTACTTATTCAATATCTCTTATTCTCATCCACCTTCTGTAGTTTAATATTTATGTTCTTAAAATAGTTTAAATATATTTGAATCCACTTCCCTTATTTTTCTTCCTCATTCTATCGAAAGTTTGTTTTTAATTATCATCATTGTTCGTGTGTGTGTGCTGACGTACCACTCTTTTCTTATCCCTTCCTTTTTATTTTCTTCTTAATTTATAATCATAATAATTATAACCAGATTATTAAACACCCAAATGGATAAGTAAATCTCTCATTGGGGTGAGTTATAATTTGGGGATGTTAAGTGATTGAGAGTTTGCTCGATGAGTATAATTTAAATTAATATTGTGTATGTTAAACTTAATATGTCATGGATTAAAGATAAGTTTTGTTTATCGAGTGGTTTCCATGGATTATTGAAACCATAAATACAGTACCATAAATAATTTTTTATTGAGATTATAACCCTAAATTATGTTAAGGCTTGGATTAAAGCCTTAACACTTAGTAATTCCAATCAACGTCAACTTATGACATGGGTGTTAATTTAATGCAATAAAAAGTAAGGATCAAGGATATCACTAGGTTAACTCCCCAATAATGAACTCACCCCAATCATTATCAATTTCTTAAATCAATCATAATCAATTAGTCATATCAATTAAGCTCTACAATCAAACCCCCTCAATCAAAATACAATCAACTAAAAACAAACGACTATTTCAAAGTATCATCGCTGAGGATTCGACTCGAGTGCTGCTATACACATTAGCAGAGCACCGTAACTTTGACCGGTCGATAGGCGAAAATCGTCCGTGTGTTTCCAAAAGCGCCATTGCCGGGGATGGTGCTTTAAGTAGTCAGTAGTTTCTAGTTATTGTTAAAAAACCCAAAAAAAACAAAATTGAAAAAAAATTGACAAAAAAACACAAAGAAAAACCCGTCTTCTCATAAAAATCATAAACTGAAAAAAAAAATACAAAGAAAACCTCATCTTCCTCTTTCTTCCAACATCTCTTTGAATGCCACGTAGCCTCCCAAACAATCCCTTTGATGTTTTTGACCCTGAAATTGAGCGAACTCTTCGCCAACTTAGGAGGAACATAAGAGATGATCAACTCATTCAAGAACCAGTCCTCATCCAACCAGTTGAATTTGAAATGGCCAATCCTAGGGAATAAACCCTTAAACAACTAGCTACCACTGATATGAATTACCAACCTCTTGGTATTCAATATCCAAATATATAAGCTGAATTCGATCTCAAATCGGGTTTGATTCATCATCTTCCACATTTCCATGGGCTAGCTCGTGAGGATCCACATCTTCACCTTAATGAGTTCCAAGTGGTGTGCTCTACCATGAATCCTCAAGGGGTTTCTTAAGAACAAATAAAACTTTGAGCATTTCCTTTCTCCCTATCTGACTCTTCCATGTCATGGCTCTACTACCTTCCTCCCGGTTCCATAACCACATGGAATGACATGAAGCGACTTTTCATAGAAAAATTATTTCTTGCTTCTCATACTGCTTATATCCGAAAGGAAATAAGTGGTATCCATCAGTTCCCAAGTGATTCACTCCCTGAGTATTAGGAGAGGTTCAAAAATCTTTTTGCAACCTACCCACACCACCAAATTCCTGACCAACTCTTGATCCAATACTTCTATGAGGGGTTATTGGATATGGAGAGAACTCCCATTGATGCCTCAAGTGGCGGTGCTCTTGTTGATAAAACTCCCACAGCTGCAAGAGATCTCATAAGTAACATGGATGCAAACACACAACAATTCCATACTCGAGTACATGCTCAAGTCAAACAAGCCCAAGATAATCAATCAATTGAGCCGAACAAGATGACCGAGTGGATGAGTGAACTTACAGGTCTTGTGTGACAACTTGCTGTGGGTACAAAATCTCCAACCTCGTCTTCTCCACAATCCATGTTTCCTAGACCTGTCAAAAACTGTGGAATCTGCAACTCTCCATCTCATCCAATAGACACATGTCCACAAATTCAACAGGATCAATCTGATTAATCTGGACCAATGGAGCACAATGTAGCATATGCTCAGCAGAACACCAATCCTCAACTATTAGGTCAGTTTGTTATAAACTTCAACCAACCTCACTCTGAGCCCATCTCTTCTTCCTATAACCAAGGCTTGAGGTATGGTAATCCCATCTCTCATCCCCCTCAATTCCCTCCTCAAAACCCAAACCAGTTTTAATATGGTCATGGTGTTGGTAACTTCCAACAACCTTATCCTTTTGTCCCTCAACCTCAAAGGATCAATCCTCCTCTTCCACCTCCTGGATTCCACTATCCTAGTGAGACTTCAAAATTCTCAAACCAATTCAATCTCTTTCCCAAGAACCAAAATCAAGGTAATCCCAATCCGCGACAAGCCTCTTCTTCCAAGAAACCATGGGAAAGTTCTGTTAAAGATCATGCCTCACTCACCCGTTCAATCCTCAAGAACATTGAAACCCAAATTGGTCAACTTGCATCCCACCGTAGTTAGCAGCTACCATCCAATTATTCCCAACTCCCAGTCCAACCATTACCCAACCCCAAGGGTAATGTAAGTGCAATTTCACTTAGATCGGGAAAGCAAATTTCTATGCCTCAAGATAAGTCATCCAACCCTCCTTTGAATGTTGACCTAGAAAATTAAAAGAAAAAGAAACTTGAAAAGAAACCTGAAACCATTGCCTCACCTCCTTCCATTCCACATAGGAATCCAAGTCCTTTTCCACAAGCTGTCTCTAAGACAAAGAAGTCATTTGAACTAGATCATGAAATGCTCGACATGTTTAGACATGTTGAAGTCAACATTCCTCTCTTAGATGCCATCAAAAAAATTCTTAAGTATTCCAAGTTTCTTAAGGAATTGTGCACCCACAAGAGGCAACTTAGGACCTTAGAAAATGTTTCCACCCAGCAGTCTATTCCCATAAAGTGCAAAGATCCAGGAACCTTTACGGTTCCATGCCAAATTGGAAGTTCCAACTTTGATGATGCACTCATAGACCTAGGAGCCTCAATTAATTTCATGCCCAAATCCATACTCTCCAACCATGGTCTAGGTCCGTTTCACCCAACGGGTGTTGTCATTCAGTTATCCAATAGAAGCACAACCAGTCCTGAGGGAATAATTGAGGATGTCCTTGTCCGATTCAATGATCTTATCTTCCCTACTGATTTCTATGTCTTTGACATGGAAGGTGAGACGAACTCTTCTTGATCTCCCCTAATTCTAGGAACACCATTCCTCATGACTGCGATAACCAAGATTCATGTCCATTCTGGCATCTTATCCATGGAATTCGGTGACCAACTGGTCAAATTCAACATTTTCCAAGCCATGCGACGCCCATCTGAGGATCACTCTGCATTCTCAATCCATGCTTCTGAGTACACTTCTAAGAGTCAAGCGAACCCCAATCCACCATGTTCTTCATGTTCTAATGACAAAGGATCTTGTGAAATCTACACCATGATTAATAATGTCATAAATGGTGACGTTTATGTGGACCTTTAATTCATAGACTCCATCAATCTGGAAGATCTTGAAAACTCTCTGGAATCCCATGTTAACTCTCATCTCTACTACTCCACCTTGTACAGTACTGAAGAAAATGAATCTGAAGCAACTGAAATCCCTTCATCCATTCCTGAGATGTCTAACCCACAAATAAAAGATGATACTCATCTGAAACCTCTTCCTGAATACCTAAAATATGCATTCCTTTTCCATGATCACTCTTATCCTTTCATTATCTCTTCTTCACTTACTGAAACTGAGGAGTCCAAACTTGTTCAAGTGTTAGAGGAAAAAAAAGGCCTTAGGTTGGACCCTAGATGACATACCAGGAATCAACCCTTCCCTTTGAATGCATCTCATCCATCTAGAGGAGTCATCCAAACCAATTATACAACTACAAAGAAGACTCAATCCCCTCATACTTGAGGTAGTTATGGAAGAGATCACCAAGCTTCTTCAAGCTGGTATTATCTACCCAATTTCTAATAGTGAATGGGTTAGTCCAATTCAAGTTGTACCTAAGAATGGGGGGGATAACTGTTGTCACAAATGAACAAGGAGAGGTATTCACAACTCGAGTGAAGGAAAAATGGCGTGTGTGCATCGACTATAGGAAATTGAATGTTGAAACCCGAAAATATCACTACCCTCTTCCATTCCTTGATCAAATGCTATAAAGATTGGCCATAAAGTCACTCTATTGCTTTCTTGATGGATACACCGTCTATTTTCAAATCCCAATCGCACCTCATGATCAAGAAAAGACTACTTTCACATGCCCCTTTAGAACATATGCATATAGAAGAATGCCTTTTGGTCTTTTCAATTCTCCTGAAACATTCCAGAGGTGTATGATGAGTATCTTTTCCGAATTCATTGAACACTGCCTGGAAGTCTTCATGGATGACTTCGCCATTTATGGTGAGTCATTTGAGTCGTGCTTGAATTCACTCTCTCTAGTCCTTAAAAAGTGTTTCAAGTGTAACCTTGTGTTAAATTTTGAGAAATGTCACTTCATGGTTACAAATGGGATTCTTCTAGGGCACATAGTTTCAGAAGATGGTATTGAAGTTGGTGCTTCCAAAATTGAAGTGATTCAATCACTTCCTGAACCCACTTCTCTTCGGGACATCCATTCATTTCTCGGTCTTGCTGGTTTCTATCAGCGATTCATCCATAACTTAAGTAAGATTTCCCTCCCAATCACTAATTTGCTCCAAAATTATGTCACTTTCCATTTTGATGAGGTTTGCAAGAGAGCCTTCATTGTACTCAAAACTGCTCTCACATCTGCCCCAATAATCCAACCCCCTAATTGGTCCTTACCCTTTGAATTGATGTGTGATGCTTCAGATAGAGCTGTTGGGGCTTTTCTTGGTCAAAGAAGAGAAAAGATTCCTCATGTCATCTATTATGCATCAAAAACATCGGATGAAACTCAATCTCACTACACTGTCACTGAAAAAGAACTTTTATCAGTTTTTGTTTGCTTTAGATAAATTCTGTCCCTATCTCTTAGGTGCCAAAATCATCATCTTGAAAGACCATTCTGCTATAAAGTTCTTACTCAAGAAAAGTGATTCCAAACTGAGGCTAATAAAATGGATCCTAATGTTCCAAGAGTTTGACCTTCAAATAAAAGATAGATCTGGAAAAGAAAACCCTGTGGTTGATCACTTGAGTATAATTTCTAATTCTTCTCATTCTGAAATCATCTATCCTGAATTCCCAACTGAGTACCTGTCATCTCTCACTCTAAAAATACCATGGTATGCCCCAATTTTAAATTACTTGGTTTCTGGTGTTTTTCCTAAAAAGTTTTCAAAAGAACAAAAAATGAAGTTGAAAAGTGATTCAAAATACTATTTTTGGGAAGAAAATAAACATTGGAAAACTACGGTATACATGGTAATTAAGAGATGTGTTGATAAAGATGAACATTCTTCCATATTAGAATTTTGTCACTCAGTTCTTAGAGGTGGCCACTTTGGACCATAAAGGACTTCCCGAAAGGTCCTAGACTCTGAATTCTTCTGGCCTTCACTCTTTAAGGACTCACATGAGTTCATTCAATCATGTCCCACTTGACAAACGTTTGGCACAATTTCAATGAGAAATGAAATTACCCAAATGCCTTTAATTTTCTGTGAGATCTTCAATGTTTTGGGTATCGATTTCATGGGACCATTTCCTCCTTCCAATGGATTCTCATACATCCTTCTTGTACTTTATTATGTTTCTAGGTGGGTCGAGGCCAAACCCACTAGAAAGGATGATTCACATACTGTTAGGGAGTTCCTAAAGACACACATCTTCCATAGATTTGGCACACCTCGTGCCTTGATAAGTGACTTAGGAACCCATTTTTTTAATAAAACCATGGAATCTATTTTGAAAAAGAATGGTGTTGTTCATAAAACTTCAACTGCATATTACCCCCAAAAAAATGACATGGCTGAACTTTCTAATAGGGAAGTGAAAATAGTGCTTGAGAGAACTGTAAAACCCACCAAAAAAGATTGTCCTGAAAGAGTTGGTGAAGCACTTTGGGCTTATCGAACTTCCTATAAAACACCCATTGGGATGTCTCCTTTTAGGTTAGTTTTTGGTAAAGCATGTCATCTACCAGTTGAAATCCAACATAAGTCTTTTTGGGCTGTGAAAATCCGTAATTTTGATCTTGAAAAATCCAGTGAAGAAAGATTGTTGCAAGTAGCTGAACTGGAGGAGCTTAGACTTGATTCTTATGATAATTCTAATCTCTACAAAGAAAAATCCAAGGCACTCCCTGATAAACACATCCTGAGAAAGGTATTTCATGAAGGTGAAAAGGTAATGCTCTTCGATTCTCGATTTCAGATTCACCCAGGTAAGCTTAATTCTTGTTGGGAAGCTCCTTTAGTTATTACTAATGTTTTCCCATTTGGTGCAGTGCATGTCCAAGACCCTTCTTCCAAAAGGACATTCACGGTTAATGGACATCGGTTGAAGCATCACCATGAGAGGACGCATAATCCTAGATCCACATCAACATCCATTGGATCCCCAACTTCTGTATTCAACCTACCACTAGATGGAGATGGCAACCCGCCAAATCCAAACCAGGGGGCAGCTCCTTCCCTTTAACTCTCTCTCTATCTCTTCCTCTCTCTACCTCTTTATTCTTCTTCCTCTCTCTTTCATTTTTTTAACCACTTTATTTATCAAAACCATTCTTTTCACTTTTTATTTTGTGTGTTTTTATCTTCATAAAAACACAAAAACAAATAAAAACCTAAAAAACAAAAAAAAACAAAAAAAACAATCACTTAAAACAAATAAAAAAACTCAAGAGTCATGATTACTAACCTTACAATTTTCAAATTTCGTCCAACTATTTTGGGGAGTTAACAGATATGTTTTCATCTCAATTTTTTTTATTTTCATCATGACTTTGGATAAATAATTTTTTGTCAAAATTAACAAATTTTGAATGCTCAATTTTTGATTTGGAAAATGATTTTTCCGAACCGTGAGGAACATCATTTGCTTTCATGCTAAGGCCACCTATGGCCATCTTTTCAAAATGTGTGTTTTCACCCCCATTTGTGAGTCTTGAGTTTGTGGACCTTCAAGATGAATTTCCTACCTTAGTGTGTATTAATATTATAGAGGAATTTTCTGAACCACAATAGAATCACACTAGCCAAATAGCCTCCCATTTCCCTTACATTAATCCTTTTATTGAAAGCCCCTTCAAGCCTATGCAAACCTTTTCTTTGATAGCCACATTACAATCCCAATACCTTTTCCCACCCAATATCAACATGGATTTTCATTGCCTTTTTTTTTGAATTTTAAGTGTGGGAGGAATAGATTTCATTGTTTGGTTACCCTATTTTTGATTTTCAACGAGTTATTATCTGCTTGAGGGAAAGCATCCATTTCAGTTTGGGGGAGAGGTTTTCATTCAGTGTGTTTTGGGGAATGTAATGTACTTCCATTTATGTAATTTTGTAAATATTATGGACAAGTGTTCAAAAACAATTTCAAAAATGATGAAAAAAATCCAAAAATGGGTTTAGTCTTGGGTAGGTCAAAAATCACTCTTCCTCAACCTTTGATCTTGTTATAACTATTACAATTAGTGTCGTGAGGAGATCAAACATGGGTTGGGATATGATTGTGAGATCTGTTTCAAGGTCAACTTTCAAAAAAACAAAGAAAAAAAGGAAAAGAAAAAAAAGAACACATTCATTAAATTATTATTGGGAGAAGTTTTGTGTTTTTTAAATATTCCATCTTCTCATTACCTTCATATTTTATTCCTCTATTATGTCTTTCTTCACACAATCATACCCTTGTAAATATGGGTTTTCATTTCCTTCCATGTTTTATTTTAAAAAAATGTGCATTGCTTTTTCTATTTTGGAATTTTAACCCTCTTCTTCTCTCTCTTGGACATTATATTCCTACCGTCCCATAGCCACAGAAAAACCCCTTAAAAGACCTCTGGATTCTTGTGCACTTTGGATAAGAATTTTAAGCTGAGAGCTCTTTCAAACTATAACATTTTTACTTTTGGTTGGTGAAAGAGTGAACCTACACAAATGAATTTTATCATCTTGAGAGGTGTGAGTTTTGAGTGTCCACATTTTCCATTTCTAAATTTGAGCATGAAAAAAATGAGTTAGTTTTGAAAAATTGTTTATGTAAAAACTTGTGGTGGAATTAAATATGGATGAGTGAAATATTCTAAACCTCCCCTGATTGGATAAAACAAAATTTTAATATTTGTTGATGAGTAAAAATGATTTTTTCATGTTCTTATAATTTTTGCACGTGAGGAAATGCACAAGACTTAGTGTGGGGGAGTTTATATTGTTAATATTTTCATGTCTTATTATATACTCCATTTGTGGATTTTATATGAAATGTGCATAATTTGTGTGAAATATTAATGTTTTAATATTAAGTATAATTTTTTGATCATTTTTAGAAGTAGTCCAATTGAGTCAATTTACTGTATTAAAAATAACTATTACTATACTGATCCAAACTGGGTGGTTATTCTTTTTTAGGATTCTACATTCAATATAAAACATTTCATTAGAAGGTACCATGAGACAATTCTGCCATTTGATGGGTCATATGGTCCTCACAAACAAGACCAAAGAATCTGTGAAGAAACTAGACTATTCAGGAAGATTTATTTACTAGGATAAATAAAGATGTCCAAATTCATTAATTCTCCTCCCACGTTATTAGGACATGTCAAGGAGTCCATGATAAAAATTTCAGGGCCCAACACCAAAAAAAAGTGGCCCAACCTATGCATTGAATTCTAGCCCACCATTCTAGACGAGAAATAAAATCGGTACAGTTTTCATGACATATCTCATGATATAAGAATAAAATCAAGCTTCAATTTGGTACTGTGAAAGAGGAGATATAGGTGGAAGTCTTTGTTGAAGAAATAATTTGGATTTGAGGGCATATTCCTATTCCAAAATCCATTCACATTTTGTCCATCTAAAAAGCATGGATAGAGTTGGATAGTTTACCTCTGTTTAATAAAACTGCCATAACTTCGGCTCCAATTTTCCAACTGCCTCCAAATTTTGATAGTAATCGACCAACTTTATTATCTAAAACTTTTAAGAAGGAGATATTGGGAGATTAAGCTGTCTTAATAGCCAAATTGGTGATGCAAGTGGAGGGACGGATTGGGAATGCAAACAGTCCACTCCTTGGGCTATAAATACTCTCCCCTTCTCTCCATGAGAGGGATTGGCATTTTAGAAGAGATGAGATTATATTGGCACGACCAAAGACTTTAAAAAGACTTGGGAGGACCTTCCATACTCATGTTTTCAATTGAGAAACCTTTCCTCCTCTCTTTGTTTTCACTTAATTTCATGTTCTTCGTTTTTGTAATTTTGTAAGTATCTTTCTTTGTAATTCTATTTTAATGCAAGTTACTTCTTCAATATCTCTTATTCTCATCCACCTTCTGCAGTTTAATATTTATGTTCTTAGAATATTTTAAATATAGTTGAATCCCCTTCCCTTCTTTGGCTTCCTCATTCAATCGAATGTTTTTTTTTAATTATCATCATTGTTCGTGTGTGTGTGCCGACGTACCACTCTTTTCTTATCCCTTTCCTTTTCTTCTCTTCTTAATTTATAATCATAATAATTGTAACCAGATTATTAAACTCCCAAATGGATGAGTAAATATATCATTAGGGTGAATTATAATTTGGGGATGTTAAGTGATTGAGAGTTTTACTCGATGAGTATTATTTAAATTAATATTGTGTATGTTAAACTTAATATGTCAGGGATTAATGATATGTTTTGTTTAACTAGTGGTTTCCATGGATTATTGTAACCATAAATATAGTACCATAAATATGTTTTGATTGAGATTAGAACCCTAAGTTAAGTTAAGGCTTGGATTAAAGCTTTAACACTTATAAATTCCAATCAACGTCAACTTATAACATGGGTGTTAATTTAATGCAATAAAAAGTAAGGATCAAGGATATCACTAGCTTAAATCCCCAATAATGAACTCACCCCAATCATTATCAATTTCTTAAATCAATCATAATCAATTAGTCATTTCAATTAAGCTCTGCAATCATACCCATCAACCAGAATACAATCAACTAAAAACAAATGACTATTTCAAAGTATCATCATTGAGGATTCGACCCGAGTGATGCTATACACATTAGCAGAGCACCGGAACTCTGAACGGTCGATAGGCGACAATCCGCCGTGCATTTAAAAGCTGTCTGGGTGCCAGTATGGAGCAGAAATCGTGGATGGGGCTTACTCAATGATTCTGTTCGGTTGCCACTATAGAGCAACAATAGTGGATGGGTATTACGCAAGGATGATTCCCATAATTCCTTTCTCATGTCTATCCATGAGGGAATCCCACCCCACTGGTGGGTTGAGGCCTTCACCTATGCGCTAGAACACAAGAGGAGAATGCCATGGGCGTTGGAATCGTTCCGAACCAATGGAGATGAAATGTGTGAATTATATGCCTGACACTCGGTATGCAATGAGGGTGGCATGGTGATGGAGGATAACTGTTAACCATGTTTGAAACACAGTATCCTTATCACATTAGCCTGAAATGGGGACAGAAAAACGAGGGTCGACTGCTGAATGTGTTTGAAACACAAGACTGGACTCAAAGTGGTGTCCAAAGTCTTTTGGGGTGTTGGCCCAGGATGGTAGGTGAGCCAATGCGGCATGGGACTGGGTCGTTAGGGGGTCCCTCCAGACATGGAAGTGGATGAGGATCCGAATGAAGGACTCTCAAAGCATGAGGTGGAGTGATGGAATGTTTGAATGGATTCCCACGCTCATGAAATTACGCCACTGTGATCATGGAATTAGAAATCTTATGCTCGTACCATAAGGCATCTCTTGTTTCGAGCAAGAGGCATCCTATGTTTGGGACATAGGGTGTACTATAGTTTATAGTCATGTAGATAAGACTATTAGGTATCTCATGCAGGGACATAAGGCATCTCTTGTTTAGAGAAAGAGGAATCCTAAGATTGGAACATAGGGCCTTCTATAGTTTTTAGTCTTTTAGATAGGACTGTTGGCATCTCATGCTTGGAGAATAAGGAATCTCTTGTTTGGAGTAAGAGTCATCCTATATTTGGAACATAGAGATCACTACAATTTATAGTCTTGTAGAGAGGATTGTTGGCGTCTTATGCTTGGATTATAAGTCATATCTTATTCTGAGGAAGAGGTATCCTATAATGATCATATAGGGATTAATATAGTTTAAAGTATTGTAGATAGGACTATTTCCATATGGTGCCAAGTAATGGCTGGTGTTGGGACATAAGCAAGGGGGGCCCATTGTAGTTCAACCTGGCATAGGAGTCAGGTTATGGGTTTTGGAGGAGTTTCCAGAGGAATGGTTTGAATCAAGGTACTCAGGAAATGGATGATTAGAATCTCATCTCACAACCTATGAAAGGGACCGAGAAGAATATGTCGTCTCAAGGTGTTTCATGGTGTGTGGAGGAGTCTCTCAAATTATGGTATTCCATGGGTAGAAGGAGGATGCACATAAGGGCACAATGGAAAATTCCAATGTCCTGGGCCGAAAAGTTCATAGTGAGACCCTCAATTTTTCACGAGGGTCTGTGACGGTAGTGAAGGGACCGGCCAGCAGGGCCAGGACCACAGCCAGGCACGGACCCCAAGCGGGGGAGTGGGGGCTACGCCCCCGCGGTATGGACCTATAGGTGCGAAGGTAGAAGCATCGCATAGGATAGGTCTTTGTGAAGTAGTTTCATGGAGAATGGACTCAGGGAGAAAAGGTATCTCGTGGAGGAAACGTCTTTCACAGAGCAAAGGTCTCTCGCGAAGAATGGTCTCGTGGAGAAACATCGCAGAACATTGGCTTGTGGACAATGGAATCACGAAGTATCGGCTCACAGTGCAGCATTGCAAAGGAAGATTCCCGCGAAGCATGGCCTCGTGGAGCTCCATGAACCAGGAGATCAGCCACTTAAGGGAAAAATTGGCCATCCGGAGAAGGGGGTGAGCTGGGTATTTATAGGTAAGGGGCACCGCGAAGCCGAGCTCGCTCGACATGAAGACGGAGCTTGCTCCGCGGCGAGCTCGCGAATATCAAAGTCATTCACGGAGCATCCCACCTTCTTGCTTCGCGGAGGGGCTTCATGGTGCGTCACGAACATCAAACAGGTTCACAGAGCATCCAGCCTCCTTGCTTCGCAGTGGCGCTCCGCGATCACGGAGGGGGCTTCGCAAACGGGCTTTGTGAACTAGTTTTCCAGCCCAACTTCGAATGTCCCTAAATCCTAATCTGTAACTCTGTTCGGGCCCTGGGACCTACCAAATCGATGCTTGCGAAAATGACTATGATCTTGGATCGTGTATGAAAGAATCTGGAAAATTATGGGGACGCATTTTCTTGGGTCTACAAATGCCACCCCTGAGAACGCGGTCCAACGAGGACGAGTAGGGCGAGGCCAACCACATTTTGAGTAAATGACTGAGGAAAATGCATTTCATGGAGTCCATTGTATATCGATCGTATTGAAGACATATTTGACTAAATCTCTAAGCTTCTGTGAGCCATTCTCAGTGCGGGAAATAAGAGAAAATATGAGCTCTTTTACGAGAGTGTTAAACAACCGAAGGTGTGAGAGGATCAACATGGGACATCGATCACCATGTGGGAGAATCCTAAAAGGGAGAGGGGTCACAGCTGGAGAACAGGGCTCTCTAGACATCCCACATGTTTTTTCCATCGTGCTCTGGCGCATGAGCGGGGTAACACCAGGGGTGTTAGAATCAATCTGAACAGAGGGGAGTGGAAGGTGTGAATCACGACACCAAAAATCTGGAATACTATGGGGGTGTAATAGAAATGAAGGATAACCATTGACCATGTTCGAAACACAATATCCTTATTGGATTACCCTAAAATAGAGATAACAAATAAGGGTCGACTGTTGACCATGTTCAAAACAAGGTACCTGAAATAAAATGCTACCCATTGGTCTTCCGGAATGTTGTCCCAAGAAAATAGGCAGGCTATAGGCTGGACATCTATATTGTTAGGGGGTTTCTCCAGACGTGAAAGAGGATGAGGGTATGAATAAGGGGCACGCAAAGCGTGGGATGTGGAGTGATGGGTTGTTCGAATCGAACCCAACACTCTTGAGATTACGCCACTGTAGTGGAAGCACACTGGATGGATGCATCAGTTTGATCATGGATCATTCCTTCTTTCAGATAGGGCCTCTCTGGTGAGGGAGTCATCGCTTCCCAATGTCATCTTGGGGCATCCTGAACTTACTTCAGGGTAAAGATGTAGTTACATGGTTCCCCACAAGGGGTCAGACCAGGGGGCCGGAAATGGGTGGGAACATGACATTATGATTCCTGGGGTTGGACCCTAAGAGAAATGCCTAGGTGTCTCTATGTATCCCATGAGAATGGTAATCAAGCATTACATAGTTCTAGAAGCATAGTGTAATCATAGACCAACACTGACAGGTGAAATCCTCTCTGGCAGGGGATATGGTGCATCTCATGACTAACATGGGGCATCCTGAACTTGTTCAGGGTAGAACCACAGTTTAGTTTCCTAAGTTGAGGAAATATGAACTCCTTCAGTTTAACATCATATGATAGGCTTTGGAGTAAATAAGGAAGATCCTAGTGAGTATGTGGTTCGGTAACAATAAAATCGACGTGAATGAGAACATGGAGTAAAAATCACACCACGTATCCCCGGAGAAAACTCTTCAGGTTGAGGGACTGAGAGTGAGAATTATGCTGGGCCAGAAGCAGAGTGGTCGGGCATTCCTACGTACCCCGTGAGGATGGGAATCAAGTCGTACGTAGTTTTGAGGGCACAGTTTGACATCCTACGGGACGATGAGAAGCTTGGATGCACTGGTACACATCCTACCAAAACTACTAAGCCCATCTGAGTCATGCTCGATGTGGGAAACAAGAAGTAGTGGTGGTAATTTCCCGACAAAGGAAGGGGAATATTAGGGTGAAGGGACACTCAGTGAATACAGGCACAATGATTCTAACCTGTCGAATTAGCACACCTAGACACATGAAGATATAAAGATGAGTATGTCAGAATTCCACTTGAACACGAGGAAGTGGAAATGTGTGAATCATGACGCTCAAAATCTGGACCAAAATGATGGAGGCGTGAAAATGGAGGATAACTGTTGAATATAGAGGAAACACAGTATCCATATCCCATTAGCCTAGAATGGGGATAGACAAATGAGGGTCGACCATTGGCCATGTTAAAAACATGGGACCATGTTGCAAATGTCATCAGAGATCCTTGGGGGTGTTTTCCCGAAACGATAGGACATCCCTTCTGCGCAGAATCCATGGAGTGACCTTAATCCTAGAATCCATGTCATCTGGGGGTCATTTTGGATGTGGAAGAGGATTAGGATCCAAATAGCGAGCTCACGATTCTTGGACACGGAACAGGAGTAGTGTCTCCATGAAAATTTCTCTCTCCAGGCTCTTTATCAAAATGCATCTGAATACAACAACGAGACATATTAGATAGATGGATTCGGGTACCTTTCTATAGGGAGATCTTAGTTTAGGGTCATAGACCTTGGACCATGGATGATAGAAAATGCGGGAGACATGTAGTGGGGAGATTACAAAAACCCGTTGTGGATGGGAACCGGGGGTTCCGACCACCACATGTTCCTTGGAGAGGTTTTTGGTCGAGGGACCGAAAATGAGAGTTGAGATGGACTTGAGGCAAAGTTCACAGGTGTTCCAACATATCCCATGTGGATGGGTATCTAGCTGCACGTTTTTCTTGAAGTGTCACGATATGGTACCAGTGCTAAGGATAAAAGGGGCATGCGGTCGTGGCCCTCGCACCTAGAGAAGCAGTATTTGATAAATTGTGTTTGTCCTTTATGGTGAGTGGTTTTTTTTGAAGTGACGGGCCTAGGGTAGTAGGCCCTAGAATTGACACAAGAATCAAGCCATTTTAGGCATTGACAAATGCTATGGCATTTGACCAATACCAAACAAGGTGCCCCCCTGGGTGAGGACATCACGATGTAGTGTCGTTTTTCATCATGTGGCTAGGATGATAATATCACAGTTTAGGGTCATGTGATAGGGCCCAAAATTCATTTTAATGTCATGTATCACAGACATAACAGAGATGATTCTAGGCGGGGAATGTGTACGGTGCTATAAAACATAACCTAAGTGAATGGGGACATGATCCGACATCACACTGTATGAAATTCTGAGATGGAAACCTCAAGCCAAGGGGCCTATTTAGAGGTGAGAAAAAAAATGGGCCGGAGAAAATAAATCCCAGTTGAGATGGACCTAAAAATGAGATGTCGGATTGGTCCAACATATCCCATAAGGATGGGAATCAAGCCGCACATAGTTCTGGAGGATGCCTTTTAATGTCATTGAGGACAAGCGGGATAGGAATTAGGAGGGCTAATTTTTTGAACGGGGTGTGCGTGGTGCAGCTATTGAAAACCTGACATGAATGAGGAGGTACTCACATACCATGCCATGTCGTCTCATAGTCAATGTCCAAAAGTCAGGACAGAAAGGAAAAATTTTCAAAACTCAGGCTGGACCCAAAGACAAGAGGTTTGGGCATTCCTACGTATCCCATATGGATGGAAATAAAGTCACCCGTAGTTCTGAGGAGATCTTGGTTTATGGTCATTGATCTCGGAACATGGAGGGATGGAAAACATACATGTAAGCGCAGACCTCAACCCGATCTCTAAGCCCATGTGAGTCAAACTCATTGTGGGAAACAAGGAAGGAAAATGTCTATTGCCATACATGGAATACACACAAAAGGGAAATCAGTGCGGAGCCCTTATTGCGGCTCTGGTCCTCCTAACACACAGTTGTGCACTGAGGAATAGTACCAAGAGTTTCAAAGTTATACTTGGACATGATGAGCTGGAGAAGGATGTGAATAATGTGACCGACATTTTGGGCTTAATGAGGTTGGCATGGAGATAGAGGATAACTGTTGACCGTGGTGGAAATGTAGTATCCATATCGCGTTATCCTGATACGAGAACAACAAATGAGCATCGACCACTGACCATATTCACAACACGGGATTTGTAATGGTTTTTTGACTGTGACCCTCAGGGGAATTGGCCCGTAATGGTAGGAGATCCCTTAGGCCTAGCATCCATGCAACTTGGGGGGTCCCATTGGGTGTCAAAGGTGATGGAAGCCCTAATGAAGGGGAAGAAAATGCCTGAAAAGTGGGTGGAATCATGTCCGAGCATAGTCTGACATTCTAGGTACTAAAGCAGAGTACCCTTAGGCACATTGGTGAACCACTGAAGAGGGTTGATGAAGGCATCCAGGAAGAAGAGGGTAGGCCAAGGGGCCAAGGTGAAATGGAGATTTCCGGGAGATGGAGCTGGACCCGAAGTCTAGACATTCTGGTGGTCCTACGTATCCCATAAGAATGGGAATCAAGCTGCACGTAGTTCCCAAAGATACTCGGGCGGTAGTATACCCTGACGAGGAAGTGTACGGTAAGGAGAGTAACCCGACGTGAATGAGGACATAATCCAGCACCACACTGCACAATCCCAGAAGAGAGAACCTGGGCCAGGGGCCGAAAAGAACAAGGGGCCTCGGTCAGGAAGGCTTGAACAGCTTTCAGTTTAATGTCTTCAGTGAGGACGAGGGTTGGGGGCCTGAGAAGGCCAAGGGGCCTGAGGTTAGGCCTCGTTCAAGAAGACCTGACCAACTCGCAGTTTAACATCTTGCGGTGAGGATGAGGGCCGGGGTCCTGAGAATGCCAAGGGGCCTGAGGTTGGGCCTCGGTCAGGAAGGCCTGACCAGCTCGCAGTTTAACGTCTTGCAGTGAGGACGAGGGTCGGTGGCCCGAGAAGGCCATGGGACCTGAGGCTGGGCCTCGGTCAGGAAGGCCTAACCAGTTCGCAGATTGACGTCTTGTAGTGTGGACGAGGAGGGGAGTAGGATACCCCAAACAAGTGAGTTGTACAGTAACGCGAATAACCCGACATGAATGAGGATATAATCCCACATCATTTCATACAATTCTATAAGAGTGAACTTGGTCCAGGGTCTCGAAAAGTCCAGGGGCCTAAGGGTTGGCATTGCCTGGAAGAAGTTCGTCGCTTGGAGATAAAACGGGGCAGAATGAACCAATACACTTAATGTTTGGGAAATCTTTGGGTGGTCCCAACGATCCAGGATAGTTGTTTACCATGTTCGAAACACAGCGTCCCTATAGTGACCATTCAGGAGCAGCAAATGAGCATCGACCGCTGACCATATTCGAAACACAGGACTTGTATCGGCTTGTTTCTCAACATCCTTGAGGGTGTTGGCCCAAATTGGGAAGAGGGAGCCCTTTTGCCTAGCATCCATACCATTCAGGGGCCCTTCCAGATGGGGAAGCTGACGAAATCCCAGTCAAGGAGTGGGTGAAGCATATCTGTACCAATCCCTCAAAGAGGAGAACATCTCCAGGGACTGGGACATACAGCTGGATCGAGGCAAGATTAACGTTAATTAGAGCAAAGGTTTGCACCCCTGCCATATATCTTGACCCTGGGTAAATATTTTGGCATTTGGGCTAGGCCAACAGAAGAAATTTCTGGGCATTCCTATGTATCCCATGCAGATGGGAATCCATCCATATGTAGTTCTTGAAGGCCATGCAGTTTAACGTCATGCAGTGAGGAAGGTGGTGATCTTAGTTTAAAGTCATAGAGCTCAGACCGTTTTCCAGTTTATTGTCATGCAGGATGATAATGTGCAGTTTAACTTCATGATGAACAATGATGAATAGTTTAACATCATGCAGGACGATGATGAATAGTTTAACATCACGGAGGATGATGATGCAGTTTAAAGTCATGTAGGATGATGATGCAGTTTAAAGTCATGCAGGATGATAATGTGCAGTTTAACATCATGACAGACGAAGATTAACAGTTTTAAGCCATGAAGGACGATGATGTAGTTTAAAGTCATGCTAGATGATAATGAGCAGTTTAACATCATGAAGGACAAAGATGAAAAGTTTAACGTCATGCAGGATGAAGATGAACAGTTTAACATCATGCATGATGATGATGAACAGTATAACATCGTGCAGGACAATGATGCAGTTTAAAGTCTTGCAGGATGATAATGTGTAGTTTAACGTCCTGACAGACAATGATGAATAGTTTAAAGTCATGCAGGATGATGATGTATTTTAATTTCGTGCATGATGATAATGATCAGTTTGACATCATTATGGACAAAGATGAATAGTTCAACATCATGAAAGATGATGATCTAGTTTAAAGTTGTGCAAGACGATAATGATCTGTTTAACGTCATGATAGATGAAGATGAACAGTTTAACATCGTGTAGGACGATGATGTAGTTTAAAGTCGTACAGGATGGTAATGATCATTTTGACGTCATGAAGGTTGCAGATGAACAGTTTAACGTCATGCAGGATGATGATGTAGTTTAAAGTTGTGCAGGATGATAATGAGTAGTTTAACGTCATGGTGGATGAAGATGAACAGTTTAACTTCATGTAGGACGATGATACGGTTTAAAGTCATGTAGGATGATAATTATCAGTTTAAAATCATGACAGACAAATATTTATAGTTTAACGTCATACAGGAGGATGATGCGGTTTAAAGTTGTGCAGGACGATAATGAGTAGTTTAACGTCATGATGGACAAAGATGAACAGATTAACGTCATGCAAGATGATGATGTAGTTTAAAGTCGTGTAGGATGATAATGATCAGTTTAATGTCATGACGGATGAATATGAACAGTTTAATGTCGTTTTGGATGATGATGCAGTTTAAAGTCGTGCAGGATGATAATGAGTAGTTTAACGTCATAACGAACGAAGATGAACAGTTTAACATCGTGCAGGACGATGATGCTGTTTAAATTCGTTTAGGATGATAATGATCAGTTTAACGTCATGAGGGACGAAGATGAACAGTTTAACGTCATTCAGGATGATGATGTAGTTTAATGTCGTGCAGGATAATAATTAGTAGTTTAATGTCATGACAGATGAAGATGGACATTTCAACGTCATGCAGAATGATGATGCTGTTTAAAGTTGTGCAGGACGATAATGATCATTTTAACGTCATGATGGAAAAAGATGAACAGTTTAATGTCGTGCAGGACGATTATGCAGTTTAAAGTCGTGCAGGATGATAATGAGTAGTTTAACATCATGATGGATGAAGATGAACAGTTTAACGTCATGGATGATGATAATGAACTTTAAAGTCGTGTGGGACTATAATGATCAGTTTAACATCATGACGGATGATGATGAACTGTTTAACGTCATGTAGGATGATGATGCAGTTTAAAGTCATGCTGGACGAAGATTGTTATGCAGTTTAACATCATGCAAATAGGAAATGGTTGTAATGTAGTTTAATGTCATGAAACTGGGATGTAAAACCACATGGATTATGTCAGTAGATGGATGATCATCTCTACGCCATTGTGCTGGGTTGGGATGAGGGGGAAATCTATGTGATGAGATTTCCCTAAAATACCCTGATCATAAGGATCCTTCCATGAGCTACTGTCATGGCCATAGGGAGGACCTCTTTGGTTGATGCAACGTGCTTGTTGGGATGACACAGAGTGTCACAAGGGTATTAGTGATGACTACATTCTCTTGGTATGGAGGGGCGAAGAATCAAGGATCATGGGTTTGACGGGGTGATGGATCTTAGAAGGCATGTAAGCCTGGAGCATCTGTACGACTGGGAGAAGGAGCCCAGAAGGTGTCGAAGCCTGGAATATCGGTACGACGAGGCGAAGGAGCCTGGTTTCGTTGAAGCCTGGAGCGTCGGTACGATAGGGAAAAGGAGCCCAGAAGATGTTGATGCCTAGAGCATCACTACGATGGGGTGAAGGAGCCCGAATGTGTGGAAGCTTGGACGTCGGTACGATGGGGAAAAGGATCCCATAGGCATCGAAGCCTGGATCATCGGTACTACAAGGTGAAGGATCCTGGAAGGCATCGATTCTTGGAGCATCACTATAACGGTGCGAATGATCTCGAAATGCGTCGATGTCGGGAGCGTCGCTACGACGGGCCGAAGGGGCCTGAAAGGTGTCAATTTCTAGAGAGTTGTCCTCCGTAGTGGCTATTGGTACTGTTGGAGATGCACCATTGGATTGGGGCTGGTTTTCTCCTATGAAACCCATGAGGGCAGCGAAGTCGGTGAGGAGCAGATGGAGTTGGGAGAGGATTCCCCATGTGCGGCCTCTTGAGGTGGCAGATTCGGTGAGGATCCAACGAAGTCGGGTGGTGGATGCCACCTGCGCGACCTCTTGCGGCGGTGGAGTCGATGAGTAGCTGATGTAGTGGGGTGGCAGATGCCACCTTCGTGGCCTCTTGAGGAGGCGGAGTCGGCGAGGAGCCGATGAAGTGGGCTGGCAGATGCCACCTTTGCAGCCTCTTGAAGCGGCGTAGTCGGCGAGAAGCTGATGAAGTTGGGTGATGGATGCCACCTATGTGGCCCCTTGAGGTGGTGGAGTCGGTGAGGAGTTGATAAAGTCAGGTTCCGGATTCCACCTATGCGACCTCTTAAGGTGGCGTAGTTAGCATGGAGCCGATGCAGTGGGGTGGCGGATTCCACCTGTACGGACTCGTGAGGTGGTGGAGTCGGTGAGGAGCCGATGAAGTGGGTTGGCGGATGCCACCTGCACAGCCTCTTGAGGTGGCATAGTCGGTGAGAAGCTGATGAAGTCGGGTGGCAGATGCCACCTACGCTGCCTCTTGGGGTGACGGAGTCAGTGAGGAGCCGATGAAGTGGGGTGGAGGATGCCACCTGCGCGGCCTCTTGAGGTGGAAAAGTTAGTGAGGAGCCGATGAAGTGGTGTGGTGGATGCCACCTACGTGGACTATTGAGGTGGCGGAGATAGAGAGGAGCCGATGAAGTGGGGTGGCAGATTCCACCTGTGCGACCTCTTGAGGCGGCGGAGTCGGCGAGGATCCGATGAAGTGGGGTGGCGGATGCCACCTGCGTGGCCTCTTGAGGCGGCTGGGTCGGCGAGGAGCCAATGAAGTTTGGAGAGGACTCTATCTGTGCGGCCTCTTTAGGCGGCGGGGTCGGTGAGGAGCCAATGAAGTTTGTGGCAGATGCCACTTGTGTAGCCTCTTGAGGCGACAGGGTCGGTGAGGAGTTGATGGGGTTTGGTGGCCGATGCCACCTGCGTGGCATCTTTAGGTGGCAGGGTCGGTGGGGAGCTTATGGACCGTAGTCCTGAAACACATGATGTAATGCATCCTCTCATATATAAAGGAGAGGGGATTCACTTGGGTGATGCCTCAATTTTCCTGACACATTTGGTCTACTCACTATTGAAGTAGAAGAGATTCACGTTAGGTTTACCATTTCTATTTTTGATGCTTTTTCCGGGGCACATTCCTCCATCTGTGAGGATGCGAAACTGTTTCCCCGTATTATCGCTTTCCAATGGCAGGTGGCATTCACTCCTTATTCAGGGATGTCTACTCTTTGATCGAAATGGGATGATGGGATGTCGGTTCTTCCTTCCCTTGATTCCTCCTCGGAACTTTTCACCTAGTCCGTTTCTCCCTCATAGATTAAGTCATGGTTCATGAATATCATTCCTGGTGCTATATATTCATGGACGACGGTTAATTACACTACTTTTTTCAAGACATTCCTTGGGGTCTTGACATGGTAGAAACCTTTGGTCGGAGTAGATAGCAACACCAGACATGTCGGGGAATCTCTGGGTGCGTGGACATTGGGGAACCTGTATTCTTCCTCATAAGAGGGCATCTCAAGGGTGCATAACCCAAGGCATCCCACATCGAATGCGGGGAATAATATTCCATAGGCATGTATATGAGGTTTTCCTTAGCTTCCCATGTTTATCACAGGGGATACCACTAGTTTAACGGCTAGAAGAGATGGTTATGCCCAAGGCGTGTCTTCTGAGGTTTTCCTAAGGCATCTCATGTTTAAAACGCGGTAGGCCGCGAGTTTAACGTCTTGTGGAGACAGTTACGCCATAGTCGTGTCATCTGAGGTATTCCTTAGGCATCTCATGTTTACCATGAGGTAGGCCACGAGTTTAACGTCTTTCGGATATGGAATGAGGGTGATCATAACGTCCCATAGAGACAGATCAGAGGTGGTGTGTTCCATAGAGTGGAGATGTCACACTGTGAAAGCTGATCTGGAAACCGCTGAGGGCTGATCAGGGAGAGTGAACCCCAGAATGGGGGACATCAAGGTTTACCATTGGCTGGGATTAAACCTCATCGAGGTTTCCTACGTACCATGTGCAAAAAAAAGCGATCAAAACCCATGTAGTTCGAAGGGGTGAGGAATCAGGGTCTACACAAGGGACAACAACCCTAATACATGTTGGGTCTTACGCGTGGATAGCGGCCCGGGTACTTCTAGGAGCAGTGAAGAAATGGATGTCATGATCTCACCGGGATGTGGTGGCCCAGGTAAGAATCAGGATGGATGATGGAGAGTTGAATGAAGTGAAGGGGGAATGAGATGGATCCAACGTGAGGACAACAGTGATGTTGGGATTGAGTCTTTAAGAGACTTACTACGTATCCTCATGGCAGGGAATCAAAGTCCTCATTGTTCTAAGGGACGATGGGACACTTGAAAAGGCGGCCCTTGAGAACGGACGCATGGGCGGGACCCAGTGGAAGTGGAACCTCTGGGTTGGGGCGTGACCTTCCTGAGACACATAGTCTCGAGGGAGAGATCATGATGAGACATGAGTGATGGGCTTGAGCCTTAGGGAGGCTTCCTACGTATCCCCGTGGTAGGGAATCAATGACCACGTAGTTCATATGGCGAATGGTGTTTGGTGAACCGACGTGAAGGAGGTCAGAATGAACGGTTGGTGGGATTGAACCTCATGAGGCTTCCTACGTACCATTCCTTAACATGGATCAAAGTCCACATAATTTAGGAAGGGGCATGTCGGTGAACCAACGTGAGGATGGACCGGCGGTCCAATGGGTGATGGGATTGAACCTCACAGAGGATTCCTATGTACCATGCCTTGGCTTGGATCAAAGACCTCATAGTTCATAAAAGGGGAATATAGTTTAATGTCATGATGGGCCGGGGTGATTGGGGATTACGCTCTGAGGCGGCCCAGGGTGTTGGTGAACCGACGTGAAGGAGGTCGGAATGACCAATGGGTGGTGGGCTTGAACCTCGTGGAGGCTTCTTACGTACCATGCCTTGACATGGATCAAAGTCCACTAGTTCGGGTATGCAGTTTAGCGTCATGCGGGATGGGGAGTTTGGGGCTTATGCTCTGAGGTGGCCCAAAGTGTGTCATGGCCGGTAATCTATCTAAGCTCATAGGAGTCATGCTCAGTGTGAGAAATAAGAGGTTGCAGGGACCTAACGATCACGTCGTGCTAGGTGCGTCCATGGGAAGCAAAGAGGGGCTTACATATTACGTAGCCCAAGGTGCTGGGACATACTTTAGGATGGAGGCCTGGGTGCCAGTATAGAGAAGAAATAGTGAATAGGTCTTATGCTAGGAAGCTGCCTGAGTGCCACTATGGAGCTGCAATCGTGGTTGGGGCTTATACAAGGATGTTGCCCGGGTGCCGCTATTGAGAGGAAGTAGTGGATAGGGCTTATGCAAGGATGTTGCCCATAATTTCTTCCTCATGTCTGACTTTGAGGTAATCCCAACCCACTGGTGGGTTGAGGCCTTCACCTATGCTCTAGTGCACAAGAAGATAATGCCAAGGGGTATTGGAATCTGTCCGAACAAAGGGAGATGAAATCTGTTAATTACATGCCTGACACTCAGAACATAATGAGGGTGGCGTGGCGATGGAGGATAACGGTTGACCATGTTCGAAACACAGCATACTTATCATTTTAGATAGAAATACGGACAAACAAATGAGGGTCGACTGCTGACCATGTTCGAAACACAGTACCAGACACAAAGTGTTGTCCAAAGTCTTTCGGGGCATTGGACCCAGATGGTAGGTGAGCTGATGCGGCATGGGACTAGGCAATTAGGGGGTCCCTCCAGACATTGAAGTAGATGAGAATCCTAATGAAGGACACGCAAAGCGTGAGGTGGAGTGATGGAATGTTTGAACGGATTCCAACACTCTAGAAATTACTCCACTGTGATCATGGCATTAGGCATCATATGCTTGTAGCCTAAGGCATCTCTTGTTTCAAGAAAGAGGCATCCTATGTTTGAAATATAGGGTGTACTATAGTTTATAGTCATGTAGATAGTACTGTTAGGTATCTCATGCTTGGAGCATATGGCATCTCTTGTTTAGAGAAAGTGACATCCTATGATTGGAACATAGGGCCTTCTATAGTTTTTAGTCTTGTAGATTGGACTGTTGGAATCTCATCCTTGGAGCATAAGGTATATCTTGTTTAGAGTAAGAGGCATCCTGTGTTTGGAACAGAAGGAGCAATACATTTTATAGTCATGTAGAGAGGATTGTTGGCGTCTTATGATTGGAGAATAATGAATCTCTTATACTGAGTAAGAGGTATCCTATATTGATCATATAGGGATTACTACAGTTTAAATTCTTGTAGATATGACTCTTTCCATAAGGCGGCAAGCAATGGATGGTGTTGGGACTTACGCAAGTGCGGCCCTTTCTGGTTCAACCTGGTATAGGAGTCAGGTTATGGGGTTTGGAGGAGTTTCCTGAGGAATGGTTCCACTCAAGGTACTCAAGAAATGGATGATTAGAATCTCAACTCACAACATGTGAAAGGGATTGAGAGGAATATGTCAACTCAAGGTATTTCATGGTGTGTGGAGGAGTATCTCAAATAATGGTATTCCATAGGTGGAAGGAGGGTGCACATAAGGGCGCAATGGAAAATGCCCATGTCCCTTCCTAAAAAGTTCACGGTGCGACCCTCCATTTTTCATGGGGGTCTGTGACGGTAGCGAAGGGACTAGCCCGGAGAACCGGGACCACAGCCCGACACTGACCCTGAGTGGGGGAGTGGGGGTGCACCCCTACTGTATGAACCAGTGGGCACAAAGGTAAAAGCATCGCAAAGGATTGGTCTTTGTGAAGTACTTTCACGGAGCATGGCCTCGAGGAGTAAAGGTATCTCGTGGAGAAAAGGTCTCTCATGGAGCAAAGGGCTCTTGAGGAGCAGCATCACAGAGCATTGGCTCGTAGAGCATGGACTCGTGGAGCATCGGCTCGTGGAGCAGCAACGCGAAGGAAGCCTCCCACGGAGCATGGCCTTATGGAGCCGCAATGCAGAGCTCTGTGAACCGGGAGATCGGCCACCCAATGGGCAATGTGGCCGTCTGGAGAAGGGGGTGAGATGGGTATTTATAGTAAAGGGACTCCGGAAAGCATAGATCACTTGGAAAGAAGATGGGGCTTGCTCTGCGGTGGGCTTTTAAACGTTAAAGGCATTTGCAGAGAATCCCGCCTCCTTGCTTCGTGGCGCGTCATGAACGTCAAACAGGTTTGCAGAGAATCCCTCCTCCTTTCGTCGCAGCGGCGCTCCGCGATCGCGGAGGGGGCTTCACGAATGGGCTTCATAAACTAGTTTTCCTTCCTAACTTTGAATGTCCATAACTCCTAATCCATAACTTTTTTCGGGCCCTACGACCTACCAAATCGAATCTTGCGAAAAGGACTACGATCTTGGATCATGTATGGAAGTATCTGGAAAATTTTGGAGATGAATTTTCTGGGGTCTACAGTTACAATATTTAATTGTGTAATAGTAATTAAATACATTCATAACCTAAGAGAAACCCCATACTATTAATAATAATACCTTTTCATTATTTATGGTGTGCCAAATTATGCAAAATGGAATTATAAATAAAATTTCGCTTCACAAAATAATAGCATTGTTATTTTAATTTGTTCCAACTAGTTAAATAATTATTTATCATCTTGCAAATAATTATTGTACAATTGGACTAGCCTTGGTCCTCTCGAACTCCACTTCAATTTATTGAACACTCGAATAAATAATTAAACAATTTATTCTCTTAAATAAATATATTATTTAAAAACTAGTAAATAAATATTTATTAAATGTTAAATAATATATATATATATATATATATTACCCAAAATCCATTGAATAATTGTTTATTTATTTTATGCTATCATTTTAACTTCAAGAAAATTATTCCATTGTATTAGGAATAATATTTACTAATTAAATTCACATAGAATTTAACTGAGACCGCCAGAAATACATACTATGTGACCCGCTAGGATTGTTTCTCAGGGGCATTATGTGAGTTATCCTAAAGTCCAAGAGTACTGTCTAGAAATGGGTCATGGAACCCAAGAAAAAGAACTTAAAGTCACATTAATGACATCTAAATACGAATGCTCACCGTTTAATATAATACCTTTGTCACAATATCTCATCAAGTAGGTTTCATGATAGTGTCATCAACTTTTGTGCTTGGTATGTTGTACTTTGACTACCTGAAATAAACTCATTGTTACACCATGGACTTGGAATTTTTCATGGAGGTTCTATTTCAATCAAAGGGATGAGATATCAACTTTCATAAATGGAAGGGACAAATCCTTCCTCTTCTTATCCATTAATAACATGCCACTCGTGATGCACCCAATGGACCCTACTTCCCGCCAACTGTCTCTGTGATAGTTATTGTTAGTAAATCAAAGTTCATGAGTCGTGACACATATTAATGATAATCATAAAGTCTAAGGATCATTACATATTCTTGCATATAGAAATATACGATTACACCAAAACACGCAGAATTCCTACTAGCAGGTATGTTCTCATAATCACCTATCTTGAAGATTACCAAGTGTGAACTTCATGAGAGGAAGTCTCATCTTCTTATGAGCACTCACACCAGACTATCTGCATGCTATCTTTCCCATCATAGTATATCATCCAACCATATAACTATATTCAGGAATATTTCTATATCATTTCAATGTTCTCATCATAGTGGGGATCTTCCATGACCTTATCAATGCAACAAATAATCTTGGACATTATTACATCATATTTATGAAGAACAATGAAAAATATGTTATAAGATGTTTAATATTTAAATTCATTAAATATCCATGTAATTAAAGTACAACCAATCAGTTCTAGGACACCAACTCGTACAAGTTCTCCCATCAAGGAGAGTGTGGGACCTATGAAATCCAAATTTATTTCATATCAGAAGAGAAGGAGTGATCTTAGATGATTATCCTTGACCGAAAAGAGATGTAAACATAACCTGGCATCATCTTGATGCCACCCATGAATAATGATCTTAAAGGGATCTCATTGGTTCTAAAACATGGATAGTGATAAAAAGTATTGCATAGTGGAAGAGAATTTGAATGGCTACAAAATACCAAAATTGTTGTAGTGGTGTCATTCTCCCTGACTAGTTACGTTTAGGTGTCCCAAATTAAATTATACCCAACTACATAATGAGTATAGTGGATATATGAGGTCCATCCTTAGTAAAAGTTGAGTATTTTCTAATGTGAACTAAATATCAATTATTTAATGAATTGTTTTTTTGATTAAGAATAATTGAAATCATAAAATTCACTCCATTCTAAATCTTCTAGAAAATTTATTTCACCAAAAACAATAAATAGTGAAAAATATATTTTAGGTGATATTTATGAAAAAAGTGAATTGAGGTAATGAGATTAAATGGAAACCATTGGAATTGTTCATTCTTATTTTTATTAGTGCCACTCATTGTTGATTTTAGCACCTTGATTTTAGTATGCCACAACATCTTTGATTTGGTAGTTTTTAATTAATCTATTAAAAATATATTCTTGGCCTAATAACCAATTTCCAAGAGTGTTATTTAAGAAAACCTCAAGGTGACGATGAATTAATCTATTGGTCATAGAACGATTCATCATAACTCCTTCAAATATCTTTGAATATGTAATTATTGGTTTGAAATAAAATATAATGTGAATGGATTTATGTTAAAAAAAATATGAATTAATTATATTATTCAAAATAATACAATAATTATAATTCAATTATCCATGAAAAAGTTTATCATCACCCACAACCCTGACACAAGAGTGGATTTATCAACATATGGTTGACATGAAAAAAATTAAACAGAACTTATAACAAATTGTCGTGGTAGTAATAAAGAATAGGGGAATATGAATTGAAAATTATAATGATTACTTTCTTCCCATAGGTTTCAAGCTTTTCCCACAGCCAATAATACTTCCTTAAATGATTATTCCTCACCAAATGGTTGGCCAACCTCTTAATTAGTTAGGCATCATTGTCCATGAGTTGTTATCGGTCATAATATTATGTTAAATGGGGGTTTGGGGTTATTTTATAGGTGTATTTATAAATTTAACCATGACACATGGTTAAGGTGAATGTTTTGGTAAACCAAGCACCAATCATGTGGTTAATTCTATCCTCCTTCTCTTCAAGAGGTGTAGTTACTGGGTGAATCTGAATGATTTGGTTAACCATGTGGAGACTGTTTAGTGGGAAATATCTTTTTATTTTTTATCACACATGATTTCATTGGAGGTATCTCATTGCAAGAAAATCTCCATGGTATCCATAAAATATGTATTGTCTCTTTCTTTCTTGTGTGAGTTTTTAGGTTGGTTGCACATGACTGAACCTGGCCCACTGAGACCCATCATAGGTGGTGATAAGTTGAGTTCTCCACCACAATCCCACTTTTAATAGGCCAGGAACTAGAAACTAGCACTAATAAAGAAAAACTGTTATATGGTATGACATGTACTAAAATTCTCGTAGAAGATTAGAACAATAAATCCAAAATTAAAGAACACAACTATAAAAGGTATACATAGATATCTGAATAGAAAAACCTAAATATACATACCCAATAACCATTACAAAACATAAAAATAAAAAAGGTATATGGGAAATAATATGAGGCCAAAAAACCCAAAATACACTTCCAAAAGTTCCTTGGAAGGGTTAGATCACCAGGCTAAATCGTTGTTTACTTTGATCAATGTATTTAATGAATGTCATTAGGTGCTCGCATATGTTGGAACTTCCATCTCTACTACCTATAAGACCTCATAAGATATCATTTATTTTCATGTCATAGTCCTCAACACACAAAATGTGGGGAACGTAGCCCATACCGAGGTGAGTGTAAGGATACACAATAGGATGCCCTGAAAGAAAAAGGTCAAAAGTTCCTCCTCTTAGAAAACAAATAATGTTGAACCATAGACCACTCAATGCAACCCAAGGGAACCTAATTATTGGAAGATGATATCCCAACCCTCCAGGCACAAGGGACACCCTATCCGGAAGGGTGACTAGGGTCAACTACAACCTCCCCCTTAACCGAATCACAGGGAAACCCAAATAGGTCCCACACTATAAGAGTAGATACCTCCCTAGAAATCATATGTAACAAAGATTTCCAACTCAATCGACCTAAAAAGAAAGAACACTGCCTCACGCTCTCTACTAAAACACCCCCATGAATTTAGAAAAATCAACAGAAAAATAATGTATTCCATACCATGAACCACACCTCAACATGAATCTATAATAATTTTTCTAATGTGAATGTGTGGTATTTATTATATCCCATAAAAGGACTCTTAGGAAAACATGTTTTACTTTGAAAATTTAAGGCAGTGGTCAAATGGGTGACCCATAAATGAAGCACCCTCCCACTTACTTAATATTATGTATGATTCCCCATGTCTGATTATGGTTGATAAGGATGGGAAAGTAAAATGTATGTAGAGGATAGTGGAGTGAAATGAATAAAAAAATTCAAAATAAATGGAAGGATAAGTTTCATAAATTGTTGGTGTGCGATCAAATGGTGTTCAATGTGAGAGAACAGACCGAAGATAAGGGTGTGCTCAAAAAATTCAATTAGGTACACGTACTATCTTAACAAAATTATCAAGAAAAAATTATTCATGGAAACAATCACAATATTATGGGATAAATTGTAACAAAACACAATCAGACCATGTAGGAAAATATAAATAATTCATCACACAAGTTGAATGATATGAAAATGGTTTAATAAATCCAATGAGAGACACATAAGTGGGATGAAAGGGTACAAAAAAATAATGGAAATTGAGAAATTATTCCCATCATTTAGGAGGGACAGTTTTGAAGGATTAAATAAAAATTTACTTTGATACCTCTTCCTGGGTTTTTATCCTCTATTAAAGTCACAATCTATGCCTCAAATATTTTCTAGATCACCACCATTGTAGCCTACAGAAGAAGTTCATCCCTTATTACTTCCTATGGATGGTGGATTTCCAATTACTGAAGAGGTCGATGCATTAATTTAATAGAAATAATACCAACCTATGGTGTAATAAGATGAGATATGGGGTGGTAAGGGGTGGTAGAGAACTGGGGAATGAAGGTCATGTCATCTTTATCCTTCCAATTATCATCTAGTATACTCAACATTCCATTCAAGTTTAGTATAATGATTGTATTGGAACTTACACTAGAGTTTAGGATCATCACAGGGTGTTCCCTGTAGGTTTGTAAGGGTGGGTTAAGGGTAGTACGGCGATAGAGGCATGATAGAGGATGGTTTAGTGAGGGTATAGTGGTAATGTGGGGTGGGGATTGGTGAAACTCCTCACGAATTTCATTAATATAGTCATCTGTAGGGGGATGTACACGAAGTCTTCTTAGGTGGTATCATAGGAACCATTCAAGAAGCACTAATACCCATTAGATGTAAGAATCCACATGATATGAACCATGGAAAAATCAAAATAAAGAGGTATCATAAATTTAGTTAAATAATTTCTATAAAAAACGTTCCTCAAATGGCCAACCAAGAGCATGATGTATGGGAATCCAAAAATCCCCTATATGGATAGGTAAACTTGTACAAGAGGTGTTAATTAAATAAGAATTAATAAATGATACCATAACATATAATAATAGAATAATTTATAATAAGGTCTTTTAGGGATATATTATCCTCACTGTTCGAGCATAGGGTATAGTAGGTGATGAAGACCCGATGTTAATCTTGATGCACCAGGTTCATATACTTGGAGGATTTTTCTATCATGGGGTTATAAGAATCCATGGTGGGTTTATTTGTTCTTAAACCTTCATGGTGGAATTATTTTACAATGATTATTAAAATTTACAATAATAAATAATGTTTAAAAATCCTTAGAATACAACCCAATCAGGGTCATAAATTTCTTAAGGGTTGTTTTATAGCATATATTCAAGAGGTGGAATGTGAAATTATCATATTTCTCAACAATTTCACCCTCCTCATCAATGGGATACCATTAATTATAATTTAAGGTGGATAAAAAGTAATAATAAGATTTGATTTGTTTTTTTGTAAAATGACATGGTAATAATAAGTTTTCCCATCTGAAGGTAATTTATTAGTTCACCATCGATGCCAGGGGCAGTGAGATTTTGTGGTTAAAATAATATACATTTGGAAAAAAATCATCTGTATAGTATTTCATATTTTTTATTTTCTTATTTATTTAATATATGATGGTGTGGGACGATGGTGGTTTCAGAAATAGATCCATATCTCTTTTTGAAGATATATTGTACATGGTATGGTATAAAGTTGGGGGAAAGTCCCTAAACACATCCAAAAACACAAAATTGAGAAACATTTACAAAGTAAATTATTTATAAGTGAGGTAATTTATGTAAATCATAAGATAATTTTATAAAATCCCTAAAGTCATTAAGTTTAATAAGTAAAATTTTGGGATTTTGAAGAAAAAAGTTTTTAATTATGTGTACAGTGAGTAATTAGAAAATTGTGACATGAAAACTTCATAAAACATGGGAAGAAAGGAAAGGAAAAAATATGGAAGAGGGGGAAAGAAAGGATATTGTTATAAACTAAAGGTAATAAGAGAGTAAATAGGAAAATAAAAATAATATAAATAGGGAAAAGAATAAGAATAATATGTAGAAGAATGTTAAACGAACTTATATTGGGTTTTTATATCATAAGTGAGAGGATTGAGGAGATATGGATGAAGGGAGAAGAGATGAATATATAAAGGATGATATGGGTTATTCACATTTACTAAGAATGAGTGGGGAATAAATTTTTAATTTTTTTAGAAGAGGAAAAAATGGGGGGGGGTTAAAATTCCACATATTTACTTGGTAGGGCTTTCTAAATTGGGAAGAAACCGTGTGATTGATACTAGAAAGTTTTACACCATTTTACACAGTTGAGTCACATGGATAATTTTATCATGCCCCAAATGTGTAATATAGTAAGGACATGATATACCCCTTTCATAGTTAAGGTTCATTATTTAGTAAACATAGTGTAACAATGTAATTTTATTTTGGTTTTGAAATTTGGTTTTTAGCCCATTTTTTAAATCAATTGTTTTATTATTAATGAAATTTTTTTAGTTTCCCAATGGTTTTAAAATAAATTAAGAATTTCAAAAATATTATCATAAGTGTTAGAAAATAAAATTATATCATAATTCACTTACTTAATTTTATCCTTCAACTAAAACACATAAAAAGTGAAATCAAAATAACATGATTACCTAAAGAAAATCCAAAACACAAGAACAAGAAATTATTATTAAATTTTTATGATGTGATGGGATACCTCAAATAAAGTTGCACATTTAAAATCTTATGCTATATATACCAAAGACTCATTTTGAGCACAAATATAAAGTGGAAATAGTTCAAACCATGTCCTCTATTTGAAAATATGGCTTTAAGCGCTTCCCATTGATTTTGATAACATTTCAACTCTCTCCCTTGACTTTTACTACCCCAGAGTGAAAGTCTTTGATCAATATAAAGGGTCTAAACCATGAGGACTTCAACAAACCCCATAAAATCTTCATCCGTGAGTTAAAATGTAATATACATTCCCCAAGTTGAAAAGAATATCAATAAATAATATGATCTTGAACATATTGTTTTCTTATAAATAGAGGTATTATCATATACCTCCCTTATGATTTTATATTGATCAAAAAACAATAATTTTAATTTCTACTCAATGGTTTTATAATGAAAATTAAATTAATCTATTTCCTAATATACAAAATTTTCTATCTCATTTTAAAGGTGAAATGTATTTATTTAATCTAATCATATAGTAGATATGCCTTCATGATTTTTGTAGGCAATCATATATTCCTTGAGAGCATCATCAAGCTTTATTTTCTAATATTTTATCAAGTAACCGACCATATTTTTCAAAATCTATTTTAGTTTTTTATTGAACACATCCACTTTTCCACTTGATTAAGTATGGTATAGTTTTCTCATATTATACATTACTCTACATTTGATAAAGAAGTTTTTTATCACGGAGTTATCAATGTTGGAACTATATCATCTAATGAGTGCCTTTAGAACCCTAAATTGGTTAAATATATTCATATTGAGGAATTATATGATATCGTTAGCTATGTTGTATTCTGTTTTCATGGATTTCTCCCATTTTAAGACATAATCTAAACACACATGAATATAAATTTTTCAATAAGAATGTGAAAATATGCCTCTAAAATTGATACCCCACACATCAAATATTTCAAATTATAAAATGGGGTTTTGCATAATTTCTACTCCATGCACAATAATTTTTGTTTTCTCAATTTTATCACATTATAAGGTGTAGTACTGGACATCTATGTGAACCCTAGGAAAAAACATTGATTTATATCCTTATTATGGTTTACTATGGGCCATGATTTCCCATGGGTTGGGATGAATGACAAAACTCTAGGTCCCCACTTACCTCTAACTCTAGTAAATAACAATTAATATTCCTTCACTACAAGAACAAAAAACAATATATATTCCTAGAAAAATTGATTTACATTATAAAAAACCACTTCCATTATTGATAAGTGATAGAAATAATATTTTAATATATTTAAATTTTAAACTCGTGATTTTTATCCCACCATTTTGATTTATTCTAGGGTGAGTATAATATTTATTAGTTTTGTGAATAATTTTGAGATTATTATTAAATTGATTTTACCATTATTTTTTACTATTTATTTCATATTTGGAATTCTTAAAATAAATCCTACACTTAATTTTGTGTTTTTTGATATTACTAAATAATTTTTATAGTTGA
This sequence comes from Viscum album, assembly GCA_963277665.1. Taxonomy (NCBI): domain Eukaryota; kingdom Viridiplantae; phylum Streptophyta; class Magnoliopsida; order Santalales; family Viscaceae; genus Viscum; species Viscum album. Next base: position 336,272,089 of record OY728139.1, on the reverse strand, counting down.
TTTTAATGTCTTATAATTCATTTCATGAAGTTCATGATACATTTCAATAAATTCATGAAACGTTGTGTTGAGATAAGAATTTTGGATGTGTAAAATGTCATATTGTACTTTCACATAAGATATTTCATCCACGTGTAAAATATTTTCTGAGCCTACAAGCGATAATATGGGATAGAATTGGATATTTCACCTATTTGGTACACACTTATGGAATTTCTGAAGGTTGATGTTTATTTTGATAAAGTGTATGATATTTTAAGTATGATGAAAATTATTAAAGTATGAATGCATAATAAAAATAAATTTATGAGCCTTTAAAACTTTTAATTTTCTTATAGTATAATTATCTTATGTGTAATACATTTAGTCCATTGCATAAGATATTTTTAGAGTTAACAATTTTAAAAATTTAAATATCATATGCTTTGTACATTTTCTCTAACTGTATGATATTTTTGTTCCATGTAGGATATTTTATACTCTCATTTGACAATTCTACTTAGTTAAATACATTTTACCTCTTGTAAAATAATTTACTTTGTGAAAAAATAATTCATAGGATGATCAAAATAATGTAAACCTACACCACCGAAAGGAAACCTCTATGTGAAATATTCTACATAAAGGCAATGAAGATGCACATAAAGATATCTTTCATTATGAGTGTGATATATAAATGTCACTCCAAATATCTAAGAAATTCAAGGTAGTCTAGAGTCCTGACAAGGTAAATTTTGAATTGTTGTGGTTGTGGAATGGTAATTTTATACCTACATAATGTCCATAATTTAGTTGCACTATCTATGAAAGGATAAAGTAGATTCTTATCAACTTACTCTAAATACAATAATTTTCCTACAGGTAGGGATGAAATCCTAATAATTTTAGAAAGGAAAAATTTTATGATAGTTGATACTAGAAACAAAAAATATTCAATATAAGACATTAGGGTACTACATAATCTTCATAATATTCCATATGTATCATTATGCGTATTATATTTCGATCAAGAGTATAGAGGAAACAATAAAACTAATCAATTAATTTTCTTAAAGATAGTATCGAATGGGAATGATATTTTATGAAGAAGAAAAATGTATACAATTTAAAAGGTATAGTATCTATAAGGTTTGAATATGGTGAAGAAGGTGGAGACTAATGATCTAAAAAATTAATATGAGGCTACTGATCGAGGAGGTACTTTTCTCATTCAGATTCTTGGAGAACCAACTACTATTGTTGTTTATTGGTTTAATTTTTTTTTCTATTTTTCTCTTATGTCTATAATGTCTTATACTTACTCATTTATCTCTGTTACCCTTTGAATGGAATGGTAAAACATAAGTGATTATAGAAGTGAATGAGTTTAATTTTAATGCACGAGTCCTATACTTAATTAATAAAAATAATTTATATTGATTTAAGTCAATTTTTAGTGATGGTTTAATAATTTAAATACAAGTTATGTTTAATGTTTTCAAACATTATAAATTTTTAGTACTATGGTTTATAATATATTAACTCCCTCCATCTAATGCAGCTTATATTGGATGAATGGGTTGTGTAAGATGGTGTTGTCTTGTAATTTATAACATGTATTTGTAAGAAATGGATTTCACTTGTCTTACCTAAAAACACTAATACACTATTGGGTATTTCCTTGTTAGTTTGGGATTAGTTTTACTAATTTTTCACACACACACACAGGAAGGGAATCTAACAATGTTGTAACTACTATTAGGTGTGTCTCCACAATAACCTTCAACCAAGGGTGGTTAGAGAATAAATCAAGGAGCCTCTAATTGTAGCAATTAATTAGAATAGAAGTTAAATTGATTTTAATATTTTGATAACATTTCACATGTAAATCCAATTCTGAAACCATCAATTTAATTATTATATTTCTCTAAACCACCATAATTCCTCATTTTGATGGGTTTTTAATCAAAAAATTTAAAAAAAACCTTCTCTAACAAAAGTGAAAATTGATTTTTTTTCACTCCTCTCTGTAGAAAAACTAGGATTTGTATTAATTATATATTAAAAGCTAATAAATAGGTATCTTTTTTATCCACTCATGATAGGTCTCATAAAAAACTTCATGTCATTAATGGGGAGGAAGTTCCATAAATCTAAATTTTAATTTTCAATACTAGAACTTATAACAATAATCTCATACATATTAATATTGATATTGAAATAACTCCACTAACTTTATTTAGGAACCTTAATTTACAACTTGAATTTGAAGAAATATCCCACAAAAACATATGAAACATCATGTTTTCACTTTGATTCTTCTATCATGTCTATAAATCCAAACCATAATTTTTGTGATTTATGTTCCTCATAGTTTATTGATTAGAATAATAAAATTTCTATGTCCAACTTTCAACATGATTCTGGACTAAAAACTAGATTAATCAAACTATTACCTAAATTTGATTTCTTGGAATGAGACGATAATAACAAGAACATTGAGGATTTAACACATCCATGATATTATTTATAACCATGAGGAGTGGATGTGGAATAATTGAAGTAGAGGGAATTACCCTTCTCACTACAATGACCATCAAAAGAGAAGCTAAACATCTTATAATTTAGACAGATCCAAATATGGAATAACTTTCAAATAATATTATTGAAAATATTTATCACCACTTCTAGATGCACATTAGTAAGGAAGGGTATTCCATTAGGTAATCATCTATTGAAAGTCTCTATAATTGTTTAGAAAGGTTTAAGAAGCTATGTGATAGTTTCCCATATTAAGTTATCAAGGAGAACCAATTTTTAGCCTAGTTTTACCAAGGTCTGTTGGAAACGATAGTAAGTTATAGATGGATCAAATTATAAATTTCTCATTGAAAAATCACTATTATAATTTAACAGATTCATTGAAAATATTTCAAAAAAAATCATAGTATTTTGGTACAAGTGTTACTAGTACTTGAGGTGTCCATGACGTAAGAATTTCTTATTCATCACCACTATTAAAATCAATACATTAAGAATTAACAAGTATTATAAGACATATGATATTGAAACAATGTAGTGACCAACATGTATCAACCGAGGTATGTGTTTTATGTTTATCACCTAATCATTTCACTAACTACTGTGATAATGTATAGGGTATAGAGAGTTGTTTCATTTCCTTTAATACAAGGTAGTTTCAATAACCCAGTCATGAATTAAGAGAAAATCCCAAGTCTAATATATATTTTTAAATTTGTATATATATTTTTAGTTCCCTCGAGGGGTTTAGGAGTGACATACCAAGATATGGGGTGAATTAGTCCAGGAAACTAATTTCTTATTTAACCCCTTTTATTTTTAAATTCTCACATCCCAAATGATATTGGCCACTTACTTTGAAGCTACACTTATTTTTATCATTTTTATTAGATGATCTAATTCACTTTTCACATGAAAAAACATTCAATAGATATTATTTATAGTTTCTTTACCCCTTTTAAAAAATTTTTTATGCATAAAATATAAAATAAATCACACATCACCGATTGATTTTTACTTGGATCAGCACTACAAGATAAACCCATAAGAATGTAATTAAAAATGTGTAGATACACCAGAAAAACTATAATATCAAAACATGAGGTTTATCATGGTAACTACGTATTGGGATAACTAACATTATAACAGTTTTGGGTTGTTTCACTACCCTTCAAGGATTTCTTTCTCTCACTTCCCTTCTAGGGATCACTACTTTAGGAAAGGAATTCAAATTTAGAAAGTATTACAATAACAATTTCACCTTTCTATAGATGATTTCACTATCTATTGATGAATTAATTTAAATCTATTCTATCAATTTGATAGTCCTTATATAAATGTAACCTTGGGTATCATCATCTTCTTTATGGGAGATATCATAGAATCACATTCTACTTCTTATTTGTAAATATCTCCATCAAGTTTCAACCTCCTTTATTTCTTCTTTCTAACATAGTACCAATTTCTTCCCCTCATTATCTAAATTTTTAATATAATATTATGAACTCTATTTAAATTAATCTTACCTAGAACATTCATCGATAGTTTTATATAGATCTTCCTTACTTATTTCTAATCTATTGGTGATGATTGAATCGCTTTACCCTTACCCTTTGATTATTCTAAGTGTACTATGCATTTAATTGGATCATAATTGGCCATGAAATCATAAGATCACCTAGAATTTATAATACTTAACTCGACTTTTATTTTAAAGTCAATTTTTTCCTAATGGAATGAAAACACTTTAACTATATTGTGGTCTATGTTTCCACTGAGTAGTCCACAAGTTTCATTATTTATCTACAGTGCAGAAAATGTAACTATGGAAAGAAATTTGAGCTCAATCAAATTCAGTAGCATGGATGACTTCCCTATAGTGTATTTTTTTTAATATTTACCAAATCTTCACCTCTATCATGAATTCAATTCTCCCATAATCTGTACATGATCTTCTCTATAACTCTCCCGTGATGACGACATGATCTACTTTAACTTATTGGCCCTATGAGATATCTTTATCATGTTCACTACAATTATGGCATGAAATATTATAGGATAGTAAATATTAAATAATATTTATGAACAATATCACAACTTATACACCATAGTTCACATTTTATTCATGGATTCATATAGGTCCTTAGATCACGAAATCATTGGTTTATATTAAAAAACTCTCAATGATGCAAGAACTTTATGTGGTGTGGAATCATTGTCATTAACTGGATTACCCCATATAATTCCCTCCACATCATAGGAACCCTTCAAACTCTAGTGACATGGATGTTCTACTGATCACCTCTTATGACTTGGTAATTTTCACCATAGTGAAGTACTAAATACAAATTAAACTAACTCATTTTTCATTTTGTGGCCTGGTATTTTTTCTATAATGTATCCTACATGATCCATGCCTCATATTAGACTTTCCTCTCAATTAATATTGAAATTTCAATAATTTAATGACATCAACTCACCAAATAGGTAATGTGGTACTAACCCATTCCACATCCACTTCATTATGGTGTTTCTTAGAGCTATAGTTCTTCCTTTAAATGCACCAACATTGAACAACACTGGTGATCACCTACACTATCTCCTAAGGTTTAGGAATTATTTGAGCTTAGTCAGATGCCTCATTGTGGAAAACTTCTTGGATGACCCTATATAGTGTCTGGCCATATTTTTTCATTCTCTATCCTTAATTGTATCTTAATAAACATCACTATAGTGTAAAAAAGATCACATGTACTAGAGATATAACTCCCATTACATTTTATCTATAGAAAATTTATTAGAGCAATGACATGGTTTCTTATATCAATTAAATACAATGTAATAACCTTTGTTTTTTGACATTGATTATGCCCTTCAAAATCATTTATATCTTACATTCACAAACAACCATCTTCATATCACATAATGGATTTAGTGAATCTATATAAATCCTATAAGAATCATTATTAATTGTCCGCAAGTATTTTCAAAACATATTTTCATAAAATATATAACACTTCCTCATTACTTATTGCAAAAAATATAATACAATTCCAGGGGGTTCCAATAATATCATTCTTTAGATTTTTTTGGACAATACCCAATATTATCAAATATTAATATATATGAATGGATTGTTTATGGATTCTTTTCTCCTTATTTTTTTTCTTTTCTATATTTTTATATTATTAATCTCTTTTACCCCATAATATTTGGTGACGATATCTACATCCCATTATTGGAAATAAAAAAATCAGGGTCCAACCAATCCTTTTTTACCATTTTTTACTAACTAGGATGGTGGGGTTTCTCCACAAATTGAACTTCCCTCATGAATTTTAAACATTATCCCACTCAGAGTATTGTTTCTATGTAAATTAATTCATCATTTCTTTGGGGACACAACTCCTCTTTGGTCTCCCCCTATTATAATAGTCTCTTTTCTTGATTTCTTAACCAATTTTTACAACATTTATATATGGTCAGAATATGCAATTATAGAGTTATTCTCAAAGAAAATTTTTATAATTGTTATAGAAAATTAAGACATACAATGACTGAATTTTCTACTTATCACTTGGTCTAACAAAAAACACACTAATTATACTGAGTTGGGAGATAGTGTAGAAAATAAAATTCTAAGAAAAATTCCACAATGTCATCTATCTCACTCATGGGTTACAATAAAAAGATGGAAAGTTCTAGACTTTTCACATTCCGACAGTAACACAACCTATGATTTTATCTTCACATAATCCAATAGTGTGTAAAATTTATGTGCAAAAGTGTGATACATACCTCCTAAAGAATAATTTTATACCAAATGTAAATACCAAATTAGTAAATTGAATCATCTTCCATGTTTTCTAAATTCTCATAGGATTTGAAATTGAAATATGAGGTTGACCTACCTTTGAAGAATCATTATCAACTCTACATGAGTATTTAACTCTTGACACCCATTATGTTTTCCAATTTTGGGACTCCACATGTTTGGAAAAATATCTCCTATATAGAATCTTTGAGTATCCTTTCTACTATAGATTGTTGAAACTAAATTATTAGAACATAGAAAAATAAACATTAATTTCATCCATTTATTTATTTCAATCTATCCAATTCATTAGTGGTATGATTCCACTAACTCTATGGTCCAATATCATTTGAAAAGTATCATGATACTCACTATTATTTAAAATTGTAATCATGATACCAATTGTAATATTTTATTGTTAGTATAACAGCAGTGACTATCTTAGGTAGTCTTTGGCACCTATTATTTGAATGATTGGGCCCTTATTTATGAAATTTATCATTTTTAATACTCCATATCATATGCCTTAAGTATTAATAACAATCATGACCTGGTACACAAAAAAACACATGTTAAATTCAATTTCTAACTTCAATATATTTGTACGTATCTCAATTTTATGCGATTTTTTTTCACACTTACACCATGGGTCATGTATCCCCCAAATTTTTACAACTCTTTATACAAGTTAGAAACATATAAAACATATGTAGATAAGGTACCTTCCATTATCCATAAGTTAAATAGTTTAGTGAGTCACTATAGGCTATAATATTCCCTTTATCCTTTATATTGTAGTCTATTAATAGATCTGAATCATATTTAATTGAATTCAATACAATTTCCATATATTTTGATTTGTTATCTTCTTCAATACCAAAAAATTAACATGTTTTCCTTGGATAAATTTACCAATAAGGATTTCCTTCACCACGATGCTTATAATTTTTATTTTTCACACCTTCTTATTACTCAATATTTCCCTAAAAGAATTGTTAGACTTTTTAACATATACCACATATATTATATAACTCTCTCATGTTCCTTTTCAATTTTAGCAACATTTAAACCCTTCTTAAGATTCCAAGTTATTTTTTTATTTCTATAAGAATTGTTTACCTTAGAAATGGTCTTTGAGTTCCTTTTATTTTTAATTTTAACATTGAGATATTATACATACAACCCTTGAAATATATTTCTTATTGGTTGTAGTTTTTTATTTCATGAATTTTTAGTTCCTCTTATAATCCCTTTGGAATTTCTGTTAGATTTTATACATGAGGTGTGGTTATTATGATAGGAATATTAGAATGATAGCCATAAATTTGTTTCTATTCTAGTGAACATAATATATCAAAATTTTAACAATATTAAAAGTATTTAATGTATCCTTATGACTCAACACAAAAACTATTAATGTAACTATACATCCCCCAAAAGTAGAACATGTTTCCAAACCTTCTTATGAGACTTATCTCATTTCCACTTTCTATTGTAGGAATAATTTTATGGTTTTTTCCAATATCTCCTAGAATTCCCTTATTTTAGGCTTCTCCATATTTCAATTATTTAATTTCCTTTGAGAGATCTCATCATAGCCAATATTAGATTTTCCCATATTTCATGGCCTTCTGAAAATCACAATATTATCATGATTATCATTAAATGATGTATATTTTCCTATCAATTCGCTATCAGATACCAAAGGACAGTCAAATAATAAATGTAAATCATTATTGAGTATAGGATTACCCTTGGAACTATATTATTTCACTTCATTTTTTACATAGATTAACTCATTTTCTAACTCCTATAAATATTTTTATTTTTTCTCAAAATGTACATTTTAATATTCTTTGATTGATTTCCTAGTAGGCATATCTTCCTCTACTGTCGAGAATGATTTTAAAAAACTTCATTTTTCACCATAGCCTTCTTGTTAATTGGAGCAGTATAGTCATGAAGACATACCTTCTCTTCTTACAACATGTTCACTTCCTCTACTAATTTTTACATGTGTGAAAAAAGTTCATCTTTATTTGATTTCAAATAATAAACCACTTTTGAGTTTGTATTATTCCCTTTTTGAATCAATCGTATATTTTTTCATCTTTTTGGATATAACCTTCATCTCTCCATATAGAGAATAATTCTTCCTCCTCAGAGATGTGGCTACATCAATAATACTTATGTTTAGGCTTTTAAAATTTTAAATTTAAATTTCTATCACTTGATACTAATATATTGACACTTGTTTTATTCTCTTAATTGGTGAGCTATATCCACCGATAGGTGGGAAAAATTTACTTTTGATATCCTTAGGACTTTATCATAATTTTTAATCTCAAATTCACTTATCTTATTAGCACTTTTATTCATTCCTATAAAACCAGTAACGAGATAAAAAATTCAAAATCAAAATCATATATATCTTTTTTTTTATAATGCTAGATTCTATCAAAAGGATATCACTATTTCCATAAATGGTTCCATAATATGTAATTCCTCGTGATCTTTTCTTCTTCTCTAATTGGATTTTTACATAAGGAAATATATTTTTTCACCTTTTTTCGTTGAAAATATTATCTTCTAGAGCTATATGTATATATTTAGTGAACATTCATAGAGGAATTTTCTTATAGGTATATTCTATAAGAGAACCATTAAAATCCTTCTTGATAGAGAAATAAATCTCCATGTTTATTTAATATGATTCAAATGTGACTCTATATTAGACCTAAACAATAATTTCTTCCTAAAAAACTTATTAGGGAACTCAAAGACAATATTCCATAAATGTAATGAATTCGTTTCACTACTACATAGAGTTTTTTCTAACAAATAGAAGAGCTTTCACTTCATGTTTAATTTATCAAAAAAATCAGATCACATCAAAGAAAAAAATTGACAGTTGATAAAAATATACATTAATAATAGTTTTTAGGGTCATCATGGAGATTTAGGGAGAAAAACATTAAGTGGGGGTGAATCTTTTAATCAAACTCACTTCCAATTTATCCATTTTTCTTGGTAAAACCATAAAATCCTAATAATATTAACCTCTTTTTTAGAATAATAAAATTTTATACACTTTATTATTAGATAATATGATTCAATTTTTAATTGAATAACGTTCTAATACATATAATATATGGTTACATTAACCCTTTTCAAGATTTTATCATGTAAAAAATAAACAGGAAAGAACATAAAATACACTTATTTTTAAATAGTTCACCACTACTTGATAATGTATGGATAATGCAATTGATAATATGTTGGTGCACCAAACACTATAAGATCACTACATAGAGAATTTATAGACCACTCCTTCTTGTGCTCACTATCCTTATAAATATTTTGGAGTTGTTCACTACCACCCCAGGATTACATTCTTCTACCTACCTTCTTTTGATCTCTTCTATAAGAAAGGGATTAAAAGTGGGAACATAGGAAAATAATGTTTCCACCTTGTTTTATATGATTGTACTATTGAAAATCCCATGTGGCTATCATTACATCCCTATGCTGATAACAAAAAAAATCTATAAAAAACATAAATTGTGAAACTAATTAATTGAAATATAGTGTGTAGAAAGATTGAGGTCAAACCCATAAGATATTGAATTATTTTATTTAGGTTTTTAAAACAATTTATTTATTCAATTTTATGGAAGTTACCGAAGAAATAAATAGTTTGGTTTCTAGAAATAGTTTTAAGAAAGTGAGAGAAACAAAGGTAGATTGGTTTGTTTGAAGGCATTTTGAGTGGTTTTTGGTTATAGGGTTCACGTGAAATTGGATTTAGAAATTAAATTATTGTTTATTATTGGTTTAAGAGTCAATATAAGGTAGATTTAATGGTCAATAAATCCCATCCTCGAAGCATAAATCCCCCCTTTACCCATGGTATTGTAATTTAGGGAATTATTAAATAAAGTTTTTCAAGATATCATCATTAAATCAAATTTTCCTATATTTAAAAATATTCATGCATCAATTAGGATAATCAATTTCACAATTTAATAGTTATTTTAGTTCCACATATCTATTTTTATGTTTATATGATAATAATGATATTATAAGTTTTATTCAAGATTTCAATAACAAAAATACATAAACAAAAATAAGGAAATAAAATACAAAAAAACCTCACAATTCGGAAAGATTACCCTAACATAAGGTAGGAATTACCCCCTCTTCCAATGGATGAGGCAGTAATGAGGGAGTAAAAAATAAAAAATGAACCTTAAGAAAGTGGATATTTCGACTAGTGAGGATCATGCCCCGTGCAGGTTCCCACCGAAAGCTTTAGTATTAGAAATTTTCCTAGTTACAACAATGGAACTATATATTTTTGGTCTTACATGGGGATTATGTTAAATTTAGGTGTTAATTAATACATCCCATTATTAGTTTCAAGTCTTCCCTGACATTTAATGTCCACCCTGGCCATTTATTTTATTCAATTCTATTGAAATACCCATAGAAACTTTTATTATAGGTAATATCCAGAAACTTTCACAGTTTGAATGTTGTTTTATTTAATCAAAGTGTCAAGACCTATCTGAAGTGGTTCACATACTATATATACTTCCTTTATTGTATTATTTCATGTCATGTAATTGATTCACCTAGTGAATTGAAATTTTGGAGCATCGAAACTGCTAAATTTATGTATTTCTTGTCTTTCACCCCATAGAACTATTCCATATGTTTCCAATATCTTAGGAAGTAATTTTTCATCATTCATTCCTCGTTTATTGTTTTCCAAAAAATATATTATCCTTCTCAATATAAAGAAATAGACACACTAGAAAGAATTAATGATTAAATTTATAAAAGTGATGGATTTTAATATCAAAAATTTATAGAATTAATTTTTCTATCTTCTATTTATAGATGATTTCATATGAATCTTATATTTCTCTTTTGTATGTTTTTTATAAATTTTTCATTGAGTAGTATCATATTATTTTCATGAGATTAAAAGATTCTATAAGGACCTGGCCATATTACATTACAAAATATTGAATTTAGTCATGAAATCACTTACTTCACATTGAGGATATTTTAATGTTTAGTGATTTAAAGAAATGATACATAACACATTCATAACATTACACATTAATATAGAGTGGATTCCATAGAAAACATAATTTATTTCTTATGAAATATAAAGAATTTCAAATAAAATATGGTTTCATTGAAAAATCTTTGAAAATTTAACTTGAATTCCTTCTTTTTCTTAAAAATTATTATAACCTGTGATAAAGCATTTAAAAACTATGGGTGAGCACAAAAATCTTAGTAAGGGATATAAAAATAAGGAAAGAACAAATCAGTCCCTGAATACTTGTAACATATAAAATCATTTTCAGAAGACATACTTGTCGCCCATATATACATGCAATGTGAAACATGATATTTCAAAATGATTCCCAAAAATATATAAACATAAATAGAACCATAATGGTATCTTGGGGGAATTTCAAACATAATCTTGTAACCCTCTCGACTAACTTAAAATTTGTAACCCTCATGGATACCTTACAATTTCTGTAACCATCACAATTACACTTGGAGTAACCATATGAATAACCTCAAAATTACACATACCTAATGAATTTGAGGGATATATAGGTCCCAAAATTCATCATAAAAAATTCCTAATAACTAGAACATAATCATACAACATGAATAATTCCATTAAAACATTTCATTTGAATCTTGTAAAATATAATTTTAAAAGTGTATTTTAAAAGAAAAGCCCCCTAAAAATATCATATAATTCAAGTGAGACATAATAGAGTGGATGGAATATTTATATATACTGTAAATACTCATAATCAATCATAATATAAACAATTTTCATTTCACAAACAATTTTAATACCACATAAATAATGAAGTTAAAGGTTAACCCAAAGAATGGAAATTGGGTTAAGAATTCCCTTAAATTAGGTTTGTCTTACATAAAATATGTTTTAAACCTACTGTATAATGGTTAAAAGAGTGTTATTAATATCTTATAGGAACATATACATTTTTATAATACCTTATATGATCATTTCATTTCATCCTTTCTATCTTTAATAGTTAGTATTTTGTTCCTTCCATTGTTTTGGGTGCGTTCTTTACATGATTTCCATGATCAGTTCATGATGGATACACTTTCCGATTGGAAGTGAAACTCCAGAATTGGAATAGAGTGGTATTTACATGTTTATAGAACCATAATTTTTACATTTTATCATTTTTAATTCTTACGTGAGGATGATTCATATGTTAAATAATTATTGATATTTTTTTAGATCATTTGGGTGATTCTTAGATCTTTAAGAACTCATTTGGTTTTATAAGTTATTAACTTGTGTACAAAATGATTCCAAAACCTTATATAAGTTATAATACATAAATTATAATATGGTTCAACCCTAAAAATGGTTTCATGACCAGTATTGAAATAAGTAAATGAAATTGAAATCACATCATCCATGTTGTCGATAAATCGACAAATCACAGACAGTTCATTATTTTCTTGAATAAGAGGAAGAGGAGAAGGAATATAATGGTGAATCATCCATAAAAATTATGAAATATATAATATTTAATAGACTGGATCATTCATTCCTCTTGGAGAAGACATGGTAATGAATGAAAATAAAAAAAAAGTAATCTTTAAATAAAAGAAAATTTTAGAAATCCCTTATGAATATTTGGCAGCCAAACGGTGTCGCTTAAAATTTCATAAAACTATTTTGATGAGAGAATAGGGGTATACCATAATTATTAAATAATATGTATAATAAGGGTGTATTTAATGACATATCCCAACATAATCCAATGGAAATTAAAAATAATAACATAAAATGAAAGCTTGAAAAAGAGAAGGGTGGTGGATTCCCTTACCTTCTAGAGTAAATTCTAAAACATGAAGGTTGGGACCATGGGGGATTGAAGACACCTTGGTAGGACTAATGGGGTTAATAATACCATATATTTATTTAGGAGTAATTTTGAATGAATGGAATGAAGTAATGGGTTGGTATTTATAGCAAAATTATGGGAAAATTTTATTAATTTTCAAGGGACACCTCCTTAGTGGTATTTGCAAAACCATGGGCTAGCCCATGGTATTTTTCATTGGTATTGGCCACATGGGACACCTTATAAAAAAATTTACTACAAAAAATTCAACTAGAATTATTACATCATTATTACATCATTAATGATTTCATTAAACACTCTAAAACTCAAAAATTATTTCTACTATTCAATGAAAATTCCATTATTTCAGAAACAAATCCCAAAAATTCAACCTATACATTTTTTGATGTGTAGAATTCAAATATTAACTCCATTTTTTGAAAATAATTCTCAGAAATATTATTAATTTAATTTTTAAATTAAACTATTATTTATTCATAAATAACAGTTTCAAATATATAACTATTTTTTAACACCTTGAAAAGTTAATCAACATCTCATTATCTTATATACTTAAAAAAAAGAAATAATATTATTTTTTACTATTCATAAAGTTCATATTACTATTCATATTACTATTCATATGTGTATGTTACAATTCACCAAACAAACAAGTTGGTTATATAAGACTCCATATAACTTTCTGATCATAATCATAGATGACTATTTCTTGAAATTCAAAACATAGAAGTGGAAAAATTGTGTTTAAATGATCGTTACAAATATATTCTTGAAAAAAGTTTTAGGAATTTTATTTTTTTTAGAAAACCATGGGGTGTTACATTATCCCCACCTTCTAAAATTATGTCCTCTCAATTTTATTTACTTATTAAACAAGTGAGGGTACCATAGCCTCATATAATTTTTAGACTCTCATGTAGCTTCATCAACCATGTGGTTTCTCCAAAAAATATTTACTTTGAGGAATACCTTATTCTGTCATACTTGTTCCCTTAGATCAAGAATCTAAACTGATTCCACTTTATATGAAAGGTTCTCTTCTAGATGAACTGCTACTGGCCTCAAAACATGATTTGAATCTGGCACATACTTTTTCAACATCTAAACATGAAAAAATTTGTGTACCTAAGACAAACTCAGAGGAAAAGATACTTGGTATGAAACTATTCCAACTTTATCTAGGGTCTAAAATGACTAATGAACTGTAGAATTAGCTTTCCTTTCATACCAAAATGAATCACACTTTCCCAAAATATATTTTAAGGAAAATATGGTCACCTACCAAAAAAAAGAAGCCTTTCCTACTACAATCTTCATAACTTTTCGTCCTACTCTCAGCTTCCTTCATGTGATGCTCGATCATCTTTACTTTCTCAGCCAATTACTCTACTGATTTTGTTCCTATAAACTTTTTCCCCCAAATTCATCCAAAAATTATGGAGTTCAACACTGCCTCCCATACAATGCCTCAAATGGTTAAATATTTATACTGGAATGAAAACTGTTATTGTACGAAAAATCAGCTAAATAAAGATGGTGATCCCAACTTCCCTATTGGTCTATTGAATAAGCTTGAAGTAAATCATCCAAAGTCTGAATTGTTCATTCTGACTGCACATCTAATTGTGGATGTAAATTTGTACTGAAATTTAATTTGGTTCCCAATGACTTCTGAAGTCCCTTCCAAAAATTAGAAGTAAACCTGGGATCCCAAACAGATTCAACTGAAAGAGGATCTCTATATAACCTGAAAGTATTTTTGAGTTACAGTCGAGAAAGATGGTCCAAATACATTGTATCTTGAATATTAGGAAAATGTGGATATTTTTTCAGTCAATCAATAATAACACAAATCGTATTGTTACATCTATATTTTCTTAGGTAGTCCCACCACGTAGTCTATGGATGTATTCTATCATTTCCAATCTGGCACTAGAAAAAGCTGAAGCATCCCCTTAGTTAACCATCGCTCTGCTTTAACCAGTTGACATGTCAAACATTTCATAGTAAATTCTAAAATATCCCTTTTCATTCCGTCCCATCAGTAATAATCTCAAAGGTAACTGTATATATTAGTACTTCTAGGATGAACTGAAAATGGAAAACTATAAGCTTAACACAACAAATCATTCTTCAACTAGGAATAAAAAGACACACACAACCTTTTACCAAATCATAAAACACAATATTTATCAAGGTTAAATTCTGGAAAATTACCCATTTTAACAAATTCTAGCTTTTCTTATAGCTCACTGTCATACTTGTGTGTTGCATAACTCTATGTGATAATGATGACTGCACTGAAACCTAAACGAAAATGGAGGTATATCCAGCACCAACAAATTCTAAGACAATCAAATCATTAGTCAGGGGATCATGTTCCAAACATAACATGGTTAATTATGTGTGATGTTTTTGACTCAAGGTATTTGCAAATTTGTTTTCTTTTTATAAATGGTAATTGATTGTGCAATCATAATATTTTATTAGTTCAGGCCATCTTCTATGCCTCTTGTTTAATTCCTTCTGAGTGAATATATACTTTTGACTTTTATGGCTAGTATATATTTTACATTTGGCTCTTTATAAATGATGCCTCCATATTTTCAAAGTAGAAACCACATATTCCAATTCCAAATCATATGTGGAATAATTTAACTCACGATATTTTAGTTTTATTAAAGAATAATAAATTACCTAATCATTCGTCATCAGAACACAACCAACTCCCTTTAATAAAGCATCATTGTAGATGAAAAACTCACCATTTCGGGAATGCAAGGCCAAAACTAGAGCATTCACCAATCTCTTCTTTAGTTACTTAAAAAAATCACATTCTTCTATCGAAATAAACTTAACCCATTTTCACGTTAACTTAGTTAGCAGGATAGATAACTATTCAATGTTTTTAACAAACTGTCGGTAATAACCAGCTAATCCAATAAATCTATGAATATCCGCAACATTTGTAGGTCTTGCCAATTCATCAGCCACTATTGTTTTGGTAGGATCAACAATTATTCCACCCTTATTTACAATATTCCAAGAAAAAAAATCTATTGTAACCAAAAATCACATTTTCAAAATCTTCCATACAGTTTTGTTTTCCTTTAAGTTTTCTAAAAAAACCCATAAATCTTTCTCATTCTCTTATTTACTCTTAGAAAACACCAGAATGTCATCAATAAAAAAACCAAAAACTTATCTAAGAACTCATAATATATTCTATTCATATGATAAATGAATACAATAGGTGAATTAGTTAACCCAAATGGAATACCAAAAAATTCATAATGCCCATATATAGAACTAAAAGCTGGTTTTGGGATGTCATCCTCCTTCATATTCAGCAGATTGTATCCGGATCTCAATTTAATCATGGAAACGTACTGAGCTCCCTAGAGCTAATCAAACCAGTCATCGATATGAGGCAAAGGATAATTGTTTTTAATATTGATATTATTAAATGCTCTATAATCACTACAAATTCTCATGGAACCATCTTTATTTTTAACGAACAAAATAGGTCACCCCATGGTGAAGTTCTATAATGAATCAATCCTTGATCAATAAAATATTGCGATTAATTTTTCCATTCAAGAATATCCATTTGTGCCATATGATATGGGGTTTGTAAATTGTCATAAAATTAGTAACTAATTAAATATTAAACTCAACCTCTCGATTAGGAATAACCCTAGGAAAATAATCAGGAAAAACATCTAGGTATTCATTTATCGCGGGAACATCATTAATCTAAAAAATTCCTTTATTTTCAACAATATGAGAAAGATAAATTTCATTTGAATATTTCAAAATTTTATCATCTTCCTAATATGTTATCAATTGTATGGGTTCATTTTTGTATACAAACTTACACTCTTTCGAAAAAACAACTTCCTTAGCTCTACAATCAATCGTTGCATGACAAATAGAAAGCCAATCCATTCCCATAATGACATAAAACTCTACTAAGGGTAAAACAACAAGTTTTCAGGTAATTTCCTTCCACAGACCAT
Source organism: Viscum album (assembly GCA_963277665.1). Taxonomy (NCBI): domain Eukaryota; kingdom Viridiplantae; phylum Streptophyta; class Magnoliopsida; order Santalales; family Viscaceae; genus Viscum; species Viscum album. Next base: position 336,254,786 of record OY728139.1, on the reverse strand, counting down.
AATAGAACGATTCTCATAATTCATCTTTGAAATAATATTTTTCCCTGGTGTTTTAGCAATAATATATGGTCTCATTTGTTGAGGTGAAATTTCCTATTTAACCAAAATTTCTTAAAAAATAAAGGAATGCGTTGACCCCATATCAAACAAAACATTAGAAAAACATGATTAAACAAATAATGTACCTGGTACAACTTCATTGGATGGGATAAATACTACGGACATAGTTGTAAAGGATCTCACTACAACTTTCTGCTTAGAGTCTAGGTTCTTTGCATCATTAGGATCTCTCTTTGGGAAGGTATTTTCATAATTACCAATCTCACCACATTTAAAAAACATAACAATTAGATTATCCAAATTAGGAATAGGATCATTTTCATTACAATCTCAGGCCATATGTCTATGCTTACCATATCAAAAACATTTCCTAGTTTTGGTCAGGCATTTCCCAGCGTGCTTCTTTCCATAATTTTCACAAACTAAAAACTATATTTTCTTACCATCATGTTTCTTTGGTGGATTCTTACCCATATATTGAATTTGGACCTCTTCTTATCCTTGTTTTCAATGTTCATTTTATCATTCGAAAACTCCATCTCTACCCTCTGAGCACATCAGAGAAGATTCTCATTGCTTTTAAATTCACATTAAGCCAATGCCCTTTGATGACTTTCCTTTAATCGTGATTAAAATCAGTTGATTTTTATATCATGATCCAAAATAATATTTGGAGAATACCTCACTAATTGGTTGAAGTTAGCTTCATAAATGGCTGCTGAATCTTCCTCCATTTTCTTCAATTCAAGGAATTTCTTCTCCATCCTATGTCAATCCACCATTGGAAAATATTTTTCAAGTAAATGACTTTTAAATTCATTCTACTCTAAGGAATCAACATCCCCTCTCTCCCTGATATTCTTGACCATTGACCACCACTGATCAGCTTCACCTTATAAAAAATAAATGTAAATACTTACCTTTTTGATTATATGAACATCCCATAACATCAAATATCTTTTCAAGGGCTTTAATCCATCCTTCAGCCACTACTGGGTCAGAAGATCCATTGAATGCAGGAGGGTGTTGTCTCTTAAAATGTTACACTATTTTCATGTTCTGGTGTGGTACCTCTATTTTATCTCTTGCATTGATGCCACCAAAATTTATTTCATGTGTTAGCTGAGCGATTAATATCATAAACTACTAGGTTACAATCCCTACCATTCTAGGCTGCATATTTGGAAGGATATCATTCTGTTGGTGCCTCTCCTCTTCAGCTTCTCTGTTTCTTATACGGAAAACCATTCTGAAGAAACATTTCATATTCAAAGAATCATAGTAATCATTAAATTATATAACATTTCAAATTAATCATAGAGTAAAAAATTCAATTATGGTTTTCAATTAACATCACGCAAACCCCTAATGTTATCTAAACCATCTTCTGATATCAACTATAAGGACCCTTCTTTATTACATTACATAATCTTGAATTTAGTCAAGAAATAACATATTTATATTGAGGTGCTTTTCAGGTTTATACCTTTAGATAAATGGTACATAACACATTCATAACATTACACATTACTATAGAGAAGATTCCATAAAAACCTATTCTTTCCTTCGAAAATATAAAACTTTTCAAATAAAACATGATTTCATTGAAAATTATTAAAAAATTTAACATGGTTACTTTTATTGTCTTAAACATCCTTATAACCAGTGAAAAAAATTTAAAATCATGGGATGAACAGAAATACTCGTGAAGGTATACAAAATGAAGGAAAGAGCACATTAGTCCATGAATACTTGTAATGTATGAAATCATTTTCAAAAGACATACTTTTCACCCATATATACATAATTTTTGAAAAATGATATTTTCAAGATATTCCCACAAATATAAGAACATAAATATGACCATAAATTTTTCTTGGGGGCATTATAAACAAAATCTTTTAACCCTCTCAACTACCTTATAATTTGTAACCCTCACGACTACCTTACAATTTATAAAACCATCGATGTAATACTTGGAGTAACCATATGGTCGACCTCCAACTTACACATACCCAATTAATTAGAGGGAGATATAGGTCCCACAATTCATCATAAACAAAGAAAAATAACTAGAATATAATCATACTACATTAATTATATCATAAAAACATTTCTTTTGAATATCAAAAAACAGAATTTTAAAAGTGGATTTTAAAATAAAAAAACCTTACAAATATGATATAATTCAGGTGAGACATAATAGAGTGGATGGAATATATATATATATATATATATATACTGTATAGAAACATAATTCATCATAATATAAACAATTTTCATCACACAAAAATTTTTTATACAACATAAATAATGAAGTAGAATGTCAACCCAAATAATGGAAATCGGGATAAGAATTACCTTACCTCAAGTTTTTCTTACTTTAAAATTTTTTAAACCACTTTTATAATGGTTAAAAGAGTTTTATTAATATTTGAAAGAAAAATATTCATGTTTATAATACCTTATATGATCATTCCATTACAAAATTTCCCTTTTTCATTGTTAGTATTTTGTTCCTTCTATTGTTTTGGGTGTGTTCTTTAAATTATTTTCATGATCATTTCATGATGGATATTCTTGTTGATTGAAAGTGAAACTATAGAATTTTAATGGTGTGGTATTTACATGTTTACAGAACTATAAATTATAATTTTTTTCATTTTCACTTATTATATTATAATTATTCCTAATTTAAATCATTATTGATATTCATTTTGGTCTTTTTGGTGATTCTTCGATCGTAAAGAACTCATTTTATTTTATAAATTATTCAAATTTGTAAAAAATGATTCCAGAACCTTATATAAGTTATAATAAATAAATTATTATCTAGTTCAACCATATAAATTTTTTCGTGACCATTCTTGAAGGATTTTAAATATATTTAAATCACATTGTCCACGATGTCAGTAAATCGACACATCACAAATGGTGTTTTAATTTCTTGAATAAGTGTAAGAGGAGAAGGAATATAAAGGAGATTCTGCCATAAACATTATAAAATAAAAAATATTTAAGATACTGGATCATTCATTCTTATTGGATAGGGTGAGGTGAGAAAATAAATATAAAATAATGGAATCTTGAAATAAAAGAAAATTTGAGAAATCCCTTATGAAAATTTTGCAACCTAATGGAATCGCTTAAAATTTAATAAAATATTTTGAGGAGAGAAAGGGGGTATCTCGTCATTATTACATAATATGGACTGTAAGGGTGATATGTAATGACATATCCCAACATAATCTAATGGAAATTAAAAATAATAACATAAAATGAAATCTTGAAAAAGAGAAGGGTGGTGGATTCCCTTACCTTATAGAGTAACATCTAAAATGTGAATGTTGGGAATTTGGGGGCTTTAAAACACCATGGGAGGAATAATAGGTAGGTACTAAGACCATAGATTAATTGAGTAAAAATTTGGAATGAATGGAATGAAAGAATGGGTTGGTATTTATAGCAAAGGTGAGGGAATATTTTATTAGTTTTCAAGGGATGCATCATTAGTGGGATTTGAAAACCCATGGGCTTGCCCATGGTATTTTACCACGGTATTGGACACTTGGAACACCTCATAACATTTTTTACTATAAGTAAGTCGAACATAATTATTACCTCATTATTATATCATTAATGATATCATTAAACACTCTAAAACTCAAACTGTATTTTTAGTATTCCCCGAAAATTCAACTATTTCAGAAAAATCCAAGAAATTCACCCTAACCATTTTTCAACATGTAGAATTAAAAAATGAAATCCTTTTTTTAATAATTTTCTAAATATTATTAATTTAATTTTTAAATAAAATCACAATTTATTCAAAAATGATAGTTTTAAATCTATAACTCTTTTTTTAATAAATTGAAAAATTAATGAACATCTCATTATTTGATATATTTAAGAAAATAAAATAATAATATGATTTAATATTCATAAGGTTCATTTTTCTATTCATATAAGAATGTTACTTTTCACCAAAAAACATGTTGGTTCTATTAGACTCTAAATAACTTACTGATCACAATCGTAGATGACCGTTTCTTGAAATTTAAAACATAGAAGTGTAAAAATTATGATTAAAGGATAATTATAAATATCTACTTAAAAGAAAGTTTCTTGCATTTCAAATTATTTTTATAAAACCTTGGGGTGTTACAGAATCACCTTATCATTTTATTTAAGTTCTTCAATAAGTTTCAAACTACTTTCTTTATTCTTTGGTGTACAACAATAACTCCTTCATCTCTTTCTCTAAAATTAAAATATCACATTATTCACTCAATTGAAATATATATACTCAAAAAACATCCATCAATGGTTTTATAGATATCTATATTCTTTTATTTCATTACATTGGTTTGGATTTAATCTTCTTACCTTGTGATTATTCCAAGGGCCCCATGTATTTAATAAGATCATAATTGGACATAAATTCTGAATCATCACCTAGAATTTTGATCCTTAACTATTATTTTATTCACCAATCAAATTTTCAAGATATATTGAAGACTCTTTTATTGTTGTATGGTCAATGATTCCCTGGTTTATCTATATATTTTGAGATCTAATCCTTGATGTATCATATTTCATTATGTCATAAAATATAAGGACAATTATCATATCCAGTGTGGGATGATACCATATAGAATATCCTTTTATTTTTTATTGATATGAAACTATTGAAAAAATTCAATGATCCCATGATCTTCTATATAACTCTCCTAGGATTATCACATTATCTCCTCTAACTTTTTAATCCATTGAACTATCTACAATGCAGTCACCTTTATAATGGAATGAGATCTCGTAGAATAGAAAATATTAATTCATCATCACTATCAATATCACATCTTCCATGTTGTAATTTTTTTATATGTCCTGACTTCCTATAAGATCTTATATCACCAAATCATTTGTTTTTTTGTAAAAATAACACTCTCAATGATGCAATCCCTTTATGCGGTATAGTCTCCTCTTCTCCAACAAGATATTGGTGTATACTTCTTGCCATAGTGTAGGCACCTATAAAACTCCAGTGACATAGATGTTTAGCCTATGAAATCATACAACATGTTCCTTTCCACTATGATGATATCTCATATAAAAATCACAAAAACTCCTTATTTTGAATTATATGGCATAGCCTTTATTCTATGATGTAGTTTTCAGAATCCATGTCCCAAATTGAACATTCATCTAAATTATTACTATAATGTGAATAATATTGTGCCATAAACTCATCAAATATATAATGTGGTATTGAACCATGCTACAGACACTTCATCATAGTACCACCCTAAGTCATGGTTCTTCTTTCACATGCTTCAGCACTTACCTACACTGGTTTTGACCTCTATTTTACCCTAATATTTGGGATATCTTTGATCTCATTCAGTGACCTTCATGTGGAATAATACACAGATTCACCTATCTAATATCTATCTATATTTTTTTTCCAATCCAACCATCATTATGATATAACCAACTTCAATATGGCATGGACAATTATCAATTGTTAGAGAGACAACTCCAACCAAATTTCATCAATGAATAAATCATTAGAGTTAAAACATGGTTACTTCCCTTAATGAAATACCATTGAATAGACTATAGGTATATAGTCTCAATTATATCCTTTATATATATTTCACTCTAGTATTTATAAGAATCCTTATTCTTTACACATTATGGATTTATTTAATCCATAACAATCCTCTCAGAATATTTAGTAATTTATATCATGTATTTATGAAAAGTATATAATTATACATTATCACATATTATCAATAAATAAAATATAGTCTTATACATTCATAAAAACCAGTGAAGACCACCTTTTTAAAATCGATTCCAATAACATCTCCTTTTTCAGTAACAACATCAACCTTAACAAAAGAAATTCCAAAACCCACCACCAATTAAAATGACATAAAAACAATATTATAATCAATCTATTTTCAACAACCCCAATGTATTCCAAAAAGGTAAACTTTATTTATATCCATTAACCTATGCACTATATCTCTCATATAAATAACATAATACTAATATTTATAATATTAGGAATTATGTTGAAGAGTTAAGGAACTAGATCAGTAGTCTTATGGATATTATATCCAAAAATCCGTGAATGTTTCTAATATAATATATCCAAAATATAAAGGGTAATGTTAAAATTATAATAAACTGAAGTGGAATGGAAAATCAATAAATATTAATTACCCATCTTAAACATATTCAACCCAACAATGAATAAGAAGAATCTAAAAAATCTGTGTAGATACGTAAAGACTAGCCTTAAAAAATAGAACAAGGAAAGGGAGAATAAAGAACAAAGTTAAAAGTATTGGAAGAAAAAAAAATACAAGATACATCCCTTGAGAGGTAGAAAAGGTAGAAGAAACACCTTCCCCTCCTATTTATTTTAAGAATTACCCAATCCAAAATATTCAAGAGGAATATCTACAAAGAGAAATTCTAGAAACATTATATAAATTTGAGATCCACATATCCCTTCTATAATTTCACTAAAATTCCTAATGTATACTAAATTTCACAAGTAAAGTTTCATGAAAATAGAGGAAATGTCAAGGGAATGAAAGGATCATTATGGGAAGACGTTTTTTTAGCTTTAATCACACCATAAATTCCAACAAAGTTCCAATATCCAAGGATATTTTCTATCCCATAAAAAATTGTTCTATAACATTTTTAGATTATTTATGTTATTTATTCTCCTCAATTAATTTTACACCCCACTAAATTTTTACATATTTTCAAATCTGATAATTAAATACAAGATTTGTGTGTGTGCGGCTTGAAAATAGATCCAGCTTTTTCTAGAATTGAGTGTAGGTAGATGTCCTCATGATATTTGAAGACCTGATATTACCAAAAGACATATATTAATTCAACATTGAGGAAGATAAATTCTCATCCCAACAATCTGTAATTTTGGTTATTACATTCAAAAATATATTCAATACAGTCATAAATGTTCAAGAAGAAATACTCACTATAGAGTTTTGATAAAACACTATCAATTTCAATATATTTGACTCTATAAGGTACCCTTTATCTAACCATTCAATACGTAAACTTTCCCACATTGAAGGTATTAAATCCATTTAAGTACAAGGAATATTACAAGAATTTTTATACTTATGAAACCATGAATTGATTTAAAATTTCATAGATAATGATGTTTTCCAAAATTGTAAGGAATCTATTTTCAGAATTAAGGAAGTGGAAACTTCTAATTCCATTAATGGATTTTATTTTTTATTTAACTATGAGTTAGATTATATGAAATAATGTCTTCAATAAATTCAAGATATCGAAATAAGAAGCCGAAAAAATCATCTTTATAATAACCACTAAAACTAGAATTAAAATCATTACCAAATAATCACAAGTATGTATACTTACTAGAGGGAGGAAATTTACTCATCATAATTTTTAAAGACCTACCCCCTAACAAAGTAAAAAAGGTATCGAACTTCTGAAGTGGAATATATAAGTAATTTCTTGGTGTTTATAATATATCCTATGTATAAAAATTGAAATTTTATTACAAACAATTCTTCTCGAGGAAAATTCAAAACCTTTTGGGGAGGCCTAAAGAAGGATAAATATAACCATGATATAGGTTGTTAAAATGAAGATAGAGAAAATATTAAAAGATAAAATTATCTTCCCTATTTAATAATAAAAATGGGTCAACCACATTTCAATTGATCCTAATAAAATAAGATTAACCACTATGATGAATGACAAAAAAACTAATTAACATATGTAATAATTCAGAATATGTGGATATAATTTATAAATTATAGGAATATAAATTATTTTACCAAGAATAATAATTTATACATACAATTTATTAACCATATGTTAGATATTTTCTTAGGGAAAATCACTATTTCTTCTTAAATATTGTTTCAGGTTATTTATAGGTACCCATTTCTCCATAGGACCAAGATAATACCACCTTTACATGTCCCTTTGATACATTTTATTACAAAAATCTTCCATTTGAATTCTGTAATACCCTATTTAAATTTCATAGGTGTATATAAATTTCATTTTTTAAAATCATTTTTAATATTTCCTAGAGGTATTTTTTGTATGATTTCACTATCTTTGGGGTTTTCATTTGATAATTGCTTGAAAAATATAGGAAATATTTCTATAAATAACATTGAAAATAAATTGGTCCTAAATTTTGAGAAGCCTTATTTTGTGGTGAAAAAAATGAAGAGTCTTAGGTAATAACATTCCATAAAAAGAAATAGATGTTAACAACTTAAAAATTAAAGTGATACATTCTTTGATTATCTGAATTTAACCAAACTTGTTAAATATTTCTGTGGGAATATGTTATTTTTTAAGAGGTTTATCAATGAATTCATTAGTATTTCTCTACCACTCTATAGATTAATTTTAAATGATACTAATTTTGATTTTAATGATTAGTGAAATGAATTTTTTACTGAATTAAAGAGTAGGTTAATCTCCACACAATTGTTACATCAACCCAAATGGGATAAACTCTTTGAGTTACTTTGCAATGATTCTAACCATTACATGGGAGAAATTATGTCTCAACATATTTATAGGAAATCTCAAGACATTTCTTATACGTCCAAAAAATTTGGATACTTCCAAGATCTACTACACAGTCATAGAAAATTAGATTCTAGAAACTTTATTTGATTTAGATAAATAAAAAAGTTTTTTCTTGGAAGTGAATTTACAATTTTAATTAATTGTAAAGAACTTATATACTTGATGAATAAAGGTGATTAAAATTTACATCTGGTCAGATGAATATTTTCTACTTAAATAATTTAATTTTGAAATAAAAGAAAAGAAAGTAACTGAGAACCAAGGGGATGGCCACTTGAGAAGGTTGTCCAAGAAGAAATTTAAGCTTATGAAACACTAAATGACTATATTCTAGGAGATTAGTGATAAATGATTAAATTAGAGGTGGTTGGGTATGTCAATATGATGAATAATTAGGTAACTTACATGGGACTATCTCATTTTAATTTCTATCAAATTTTATGTCTTAAATGATATTTGAAGTTTTACATTTAGTAAGATCCATATATATGGAATATATGTGATGATAAAGTAAAAATATGATTTTACCTATAATTAAAATACTATATATATTAGGAATATTAGTTCTAATTGATTATATTTTTATATTATATATTTATCAAAATGATTTAACATTCATCTAATGTTTTTTCTATCCATGGGATAAGAATAAATCTCATTTTATTCCTAAAAATTTATTTTTCTAGAAAAAGGTTTGCATCACATTTTTCACATTTATCTTAAAAGATATTTCTTCAAATTATACAAATTTAATCATTAATAATGGATTCCGTAATATTTTTTCAATATGAATAGTAACTAAAGTAAATTTTTGTTACCTCAGTAAGGGTAAAATGAGTAAAACATGGTTACAACTTTGGGATAAGGCTTTGAAATGTATATAAAACATTCCTTTAACATATTTTATGAGTGTATTTCATAAATATATATCCACATCTATAATATATTTCCACTTGGGGACATGTTTCTTCGATTGTGACATTTATATTATTTTAGGAAAACAATAAATACAAAATGTCATATTCTTGACTTTAATATCTATATAATTTATACATATGGAGAAAATAGAGTATGTTTGGTTATTAATATTTAATTAAAGTATTGATTATTTTTTATCATGATAATTTATTTTTAATTTTATTTCATTAATAATAAACATAAATTCTTATGCAACATTGACATAATATTTATTCAAATAATAGAAAAATAAAATAAATGATATTAAAAATAATAAAAAGTAAAAAAATTGATGAATTATTTTGTTCTAAGATTTTTTAGTTTAATATAACATATTTAGTAATTTTAAAAGTTTTATATTATAATTATTTTACCTTCAAGTTGTTTTCAAATTCAAATGAAATTAACTGCTTCAAAAATGAAATTAATTATATTTTAGTAAAATAATATTTCATTAAATTATATGAAAATAATACAAATATTTTAATAATAAATGGTGGATAATATATGGTCTAAAATTTCATCCCTTATCCATTTATGAGAAAATTTTCTTCTTATAATTAAAATTATAAATCTTTAATATTGAAATGTCATTACCTTAGTTAAGGTTAAAATTGGTTAACCAATGGGTTAATAAAATAGATAACGTTTAAAATTTCACCAAAACCTATATAAATTTAATTAATTGATTATATTTATATTTTAATCACTTTAACTTTTAATATATGTCCATTTTGTTGTTTTTTAGACAATTACTAAATTATATTTTAGTCTTTTTTGCAATTCCAAGTGTGCCCCTCCCTTAACATATAAAAGGGTGCCCCATATTCTCTCTTCATTACACCTTTTTAGCCTCATATATTAGAAAATATCTATCATAATGCCTTTTTATGTTCCTTCACCACATCCTAGAACTTTCAGTATTTCAAAAATATCATCTCTTCAAGGCTTAAGTTGAAATCCAAAACATGTTTCTCAATGAAGATATATAACTCTTCACAGAGAATTTTCAGTTATATTTCCTATTCAACCTATTATAAATACATGGTATCTATTATAAAATAATTAATTAATTATGATAAATATACTAAATTTTTATTATGATGATGTAAAAATAATTATCCATATGGTTTTCATCATACGGTAAGAGAAAACATTGCTCGTACATACTTAGGGATTATCGTCTCCGCTTAGCAGTGTAATTCACTTTTCCTAGACACTTTACATTGATTATTATAATAATTTATTTTATAAATATATATAAAAAAGTTAATTTTAATTAATATTTACCTTTATTTCATTCTATCCATTGGAAAATGGAAACAACGTTCAGGTATACATACGGCTTACCGTATCCATGAATGGTGTAATTCATTTTCTGATCTATACATTTTATAGATGACTCTAAATATATATATATATATATAATAAATATAAATGATATTTATATAATACTTAAAATTATTAATATGATGTAACTATAATAAAATTATAAATACTGATACCACCGAACTAAAACATGCATGAAAATTGAAGCAATTATAGACCGAAATAATGATTTTAATAAAGAAATATTAATAAATATGTGATAATATGTTATAATGTGGTAATATATGGTATGATATAAATGAGTATGGGTATAAAATAAATTTATAACAAAGTTATATTTGTTATAAAATAGTTTTAAATTTTTAAAATTACATATGAGAATTGAGGTAAGGGTTTTATATTATAATCAAATTGTTTAAGAGGATTATTTATGATTAAGTTCTAATAATGAAATCATATGACCTAACTCTCAATAATATCGTGATTTTTTTAATTATACTCAATTTACTTCTGAATTTCACATGTTTTTTTTCAATATTCTTTTGTTAAGTACACAGGAGACAAAAATAATATTTTTTAAAAAAATTTATTTTATTTTTTTCTTCGATGAAAACCCATTTTCTTCCATATCCATGTTTTCTAAAAAAATTTACAACAATTTTTTTAATATTCTCCTATTATTTTTTAATATCATCTTTACCCATGATTGACTTTTTACAAAACAGTTTAAAATTAATCTTCTTTCTTTTCGAATGGTGAAATGTTTATCTTCTTTTAAGAATTTATGAAATGAACGTTTTATTTTAAATTATATGAAGTGAAGGGAATTCTCAACCATCATAAATATTCCAAGGTTATTTTCAAATAAAATATTTTTTTAATATTTTTTTAATTTTTATATTTTAAATAATTTATTTCAAATTGAAAAGTATGTTTTCCTGAAAAACAATTTTCATGAGATATCTTAAGGGGATTTCCATCTAATGTGACATACATTGATGTTGATTATGATTTTCTAGAAATATGATCCAATGATACCATCCTTATTTTTTTGTAGATGGTTTGTTATTATAATGAAAATATATTTTTGAAATTAATTCCTTTTCCCTAGGTTATTCTATGATGAATTATTAAATGTTTATGAAACCCATTTCAACCATGGGTTATTCCATGAAGAAATATTTTGGAAACCCATTTTTTTCATGGGTTATGATATTATGAATTTTTTATGATCTTGTGGAAACCATATGTATGATTTTCATTTTGTTACAGGTGGCCATAATATTATATCACTTTCCAATGAGTTGTGTAAATATGCATATCTCATTAGATAAATATAAAGGAAATGGGGATGAAACATGTTCATTAAGGACCTTTTCCCATTATAATTTTCTTCTGAGTGAACCTTTAATATTATGATGTAATTTGGAGTAAAACTAATCCACTATGATATTTTTTAAAGTGAGACCTGAATACTAAGTAAATGTTTTTCTATGAAAATATGTATTTCAAATAATATGTATTATGATAATTTTATGCCCCTGTGGCTCATGTTCTTTACATACTTTATGATTCATGTCTTATGAACATCTAAGAATTATACCAGGACATAATATTATGATATATGATATGTAGAGAATTATTTTTCAAATATTAGCCTCATTTTATCATAACCTTATAATCAAGTTATTATTATGTGGTAATTGATATCTTCCTTGTTTTCATTTACTAAGAATATGATATCACTCTTTGTGATATTTCACTTCCTCAAGATAGGATGAATGATTTTAAGTATGATATGTCTCAGAAGGGTACTAGTATTGGTGAACTAAGGGGGGGATTTTTTAGATATATTATAAACATGTTGTTCATATATCCATGTTTCCAAAGGCACTAGACTTATATGATTTTAGAATGTATCATTGTATTATTAAATGAATACTCATCTAAAAATATGTAATATCTTTGTAGGACAATTAAGGGCTACTATAGTTGGTATCAAAAATAGTGTTAGTGAACCTTTGAAAATTAGTATGAGAAAGATTTAGCCTATACCCTTAGGATAATTTGATGTATAGGATAATTCCATAAGTTATATTAAATAATGAAAAATAATATTCTTAAAAAATATCTCTTTCTGGATACTAAATGTGGATGTGGTTTCATCATAAATTCATCTATGGGAACTGACCCCAAAAATTGTTGGTTTATTATTATTCATCTATAATTATAGTTTATAGTGAATGTACTCTTACTATGCACCCAGTTCGACACTCTCTCGGGATATGCTTGAGTTAATTCCAATTTTATTTACAAACCATAATGAAGGAGATGATTACCATGAATAACCGTGGCTAAACTATGGTGTCATAGGTTGAAAAAATATCATGATTTACACTTCCTATAATATTTTTCATGATTATTTGGTTTCCCACTATGATTATTCTTGTTCACACAATGATTTTTGGTTTTAGTCAGTGGATAGAACCTAGAAGAACCATTATAATGTTGAATGTAATAGAAAATAAAATTATTTTACCCCTAAGAAACTAATTATTATGGGAGCATTAATAAAAACTCTAACTACTATGGTTAGAAAACATACACTAGAAAAGAATCCCTCTGAGCTTCCAAATAAGCAAAAGAAAGAACACGGTCATGTTAAGTCTTCTGTGAGGAAACATCCACCTTATTTTAGTGGGTCTATCAATCCATTAGTTTCTAATAAATAGATAAGTACCAATGAGAATATATTTTTCATTCTCCATTTTTCATAACAAGAAAAATTTGTTTTTTTTTTCTATAATTTGGAAGGATAAGTAGATCAATGGTGTACTCTTATCAATAACATGAGGTAATGGGAATAAATTGACTCAATAGAGTGGGATGAGTTTAATATATTATTTTTCAATTAGTAATTTCCATGAATTATTTGTATAAAAATAGATAAGGAATTACTTGAGAAAAAATAAAAGGATGATGAGTCTATTAGTTCATATGCGGAAACTTTTATAAGACTTTTATGTATGCTTATGGTATTATCATCCAACCATAAATTATCATTGATTGAATATTAGTTGGATAAAAACCAAGTCTATACATGGAATTCTTCATATGGTACTTTAGTAGCTATGAATAAATAATACTATAGGATATCAAGTTAAATATGGATATTATACTTACCCATAAATATAAGGGTATTGATAAAATGTAAATATGGAATTCAAAGGAAATTATAAAATATATGAATGTAAAAAGATGGTATTTCAATTATTATCAATGTGTGGAAGGAAACATGGTGGAAATTATGTTAAGGGGTTGGTAAATTTTTTAAGTGTGTATAGGATGGTCATCGAGAAATTGAATACCGAAGTGTTGGGATGAAGAAGTTAGCTAACGATGGAGAGAAATCACCCAAAAATGAACCACCTATACTCTACTATTTAAAATTAATAGATTATATTTATTATTATAATTAGCGCATAACCCAAAGATTATTGATGATGATTGGTGTTGGAAAACTCTTAAGCCCATACAGAAAGTGAAATATACTATTGTTGATGTGAAGTATGCTAATGAAGTGGTGAAAGGTATACATACCAAACACTATAGAACTGTTAATATCTTATTTGATTCTAGATCTACTCACACTTATATCTAAATACTTTTTTGAGGGTTTCATAATACCACATAGATTATTAGATATTGAATTAGAAATAAAAACCCTTAATGGTACAATGATAACATCTCATGTCTATGATTCTTCTTCGACTAATGTTTCTTGAAAATATTTGTATTCTCTCTACAATTGAATAAAAAGTTATTTTGGGAGTGTATTGGTTTTTTATAAATACCACATTAAATTCTGAGTAAGGGATGTCATGTTTTATATTATGAAGTAACTTATGATCATCATTCGATGAAAAGATAAAAATGAACTTCCAATAGAAATGGCACCCATTACATGGGTATTTATTTCTATTAAAAAGGGGTTTTTATCTCAGATGGTTGGGGAGAAACTAAACATCAAAGATATTCCAAATAAAGTTTGTTGATGTTTTTTTGGATGAGTTTACTCATCTTCCACCAAATCATGAAGTTGAGTTTTCAATATAACTCATACCCAGTACCACATATATTTTAAATACTCTATATAGAATAGCCCCAATTGAGTTGCATGAATTGAAGAAATAACACCATGAAAATATTAATAATCGAATTATTCAGCCAAATGCAACACCTTGGGAGCATGTATTCTTTAAAAAAACATGGATCCATATGATATTTCATTGATTACTAGGAATTGAACATGACTGTAATCAATATTAATTATCATATTCCTCATATTGATTATTAATTCAATCAATTATTGTTAGATAAATATTCATCCAAGATTGATCTTCTGTCTAGATATTATCATTTTATGGTCTAAGGTGAATTCATACACAATAAAATCATATTTATGAGGTATATAAACTATGAATTTATGGTGACTTTGTTTGGTCTTAGTAATGTCCCATCTATCTTCATGTATTTAATGTATATTGTCTTAAAAAATTACCATAATTGTTTTATCATTCCCTTTATAGGTGGAATTATTATATATTAAAAGAGAAAGTATGATCATTAATATTATTTGAGGATTGTTATAAATACCCTAGGTAAGGATATGTTATATGATAAATTTACCCAGTGTGAATTTTGGCTACAAGAAGTTTTATTTTTTGGGTCACATAATCTCAACAAAAGGTATAAAGGTGGATCCATCAAATACTGAGGTTAATGAAGGTTGGACCATAATAACAACTTTGATTGAGATACATGGTCTTCTGGGTTTATATATATATCATAGATTTTTTATGGAGAATTTATCATAGTTATCTAATTCAATCACCATGTTAACTCAGAAGAGATCCAAGTTCCTTTGTATGCATGAATGTGAAGAAAATTTCTTGTAAATGAAGACAAGGTTTTTCAATGAACATATGTATAATTTACCATGAATTTGGTAAAGTATTATGATCTATATTCATTTACTGAAGAAGTAACTAGGATGAATCCTCATGAAAAATAATATAGTTATAGCTTGCACCGTATCAAAATTTAAAGTTCATGAGAAAAATTTCCCCACTCCTGATTTAGAGATATTTGTGGTAATTTTTTCATTAAATATATAGAAGTTTTATATTTATAGAGAAAGGTGTTATATATATATATTTATTATAAACTTCTAAATTATATATTCATTTAGAAAGAGTGGAATAGGTGTTAGAGAAGATTGTTGGAGGTGATTTGTGTTTATGAATTCTCAACACATTACCATCCTAGGAAATCAAAAAAAGGTGGTGGATACTCTAATTTGAAAGGATCCTTCAATAATATCTATGATCTGGATCACAAAAGAAACAATATTTATGGATTCTCAAAGGATGGATATAAAGATCTTGAAGGAAGGGTATAAATATTATCAAAATCAAATTAGTTCTTAATAGTATATACTAGTGAAGATTAAAGATCACATAAGTAATATGTAGAGATATAGAAAAATTATAGAAATTTTCCTTAGTTTAACCTTGATTGTGATGGAATAATAATGTTAAATTAGCATGTATGTACCTTTTTAATATTACACTTAAAGAAGTACTTATTGGATAAATCAGATAGTTCATCATTCTCGATTCATCTTAGAAGTAAAATCTTTTATATAGATATGAAATATTATTTATGGTGGGGAAAATGAAAATAGATATTGTAAAGTATTTATCTCAATTATTTAAATGACAAAAATTTATGTATGAGATATATATTTCTAATGGTAAGTTAGAATCATTACCCATAATGGAATGGAAATGCAAATACATCACTATAGATTTCATCATCTGAACCCCCAAAATTTATAAAGTCCATAATGTTTTTTGGTTTGTAGTCAATCACCTTAAAAAATTTAGCACACTTCATTTCTATATAGTAATATAGCTATCATGATCAACATTGTAAAATAACCATTAAGGAAATGGTAATGTTATAAGGATTACCACATTCTATTAAATCCGAATAGGATCTCAGGTTTTCCATGAAGTTTTGACAAAGTCTTAAATGGAATATAGTTAAAAAGTTGAGTTATATTGTTTCTTATCATCCTCATAAAGGAATAAAATCAAATAGAACCATTCAATACCAATAGGATATGATGATATCTTATTCTATGAATTTTAAATATGGTTTGGATCAATACATTCCTTT
Source organism: Viscum album (assembly GCA_963277665.1). Classification (NCBI taxonomy): domain Eukaryota; kingdom Viridiplantae; phylum Streptophyta; class Magnoliopsida; order Santalales; family Viscaceae; genus Viscum; species Viscum album. The sequence continues at coordinate 336,237,560 of OY728139.1, read as the reverse complement.
AGCATATATTTCATACAATAATAGATTTTAATCAAGCAATCAGATGAATCCTTATGAATCCATCTATGGAAATATGTATTTAACTCCAAAATATTGAGATGATTCTAGAGATAGAAATGTATTGGTACATAAACTAGCTGAGGAAACGGATGAGAATGTTAAACATATTCAACATCACATCAAGGTATCTTAGAGTTGAAAGAAAAGGTTTGATGAAAGTTATCATCAAAATATGGAATTAGAAGTCATTGAGAAGTTATTCCTATGAATTTCTCAATGAAAAAAGGTAATTATATTATAAAATAAAGAAAATTTTATCCATATGTATATTATCCCCTTTGATATTCCTAATCAAGTAGGGACGGTAGCTTATCACTTGACCCTTCCAGCGAACCTATCTCATGTTCATGATGTCTTCCATGTATCTATCATGAGAATGTACAAACTTGATCGATAACATCTGTTGAACATAGAGATTATAACACTATAGAAGGATCTTTACTATGAATATAAACTTATACCAATCTTGTATTGTATAGAAAAAATGAAACAGAACAAGACAACTCACCTGGTTAAAGTTCATTAAGAGAATTAAAATTTTGAAGAAACTACATGGGAACACAAGGACATGATGAAATAGATATTTGCTCAATATTTTTTATCAGAGTGAACTAATTTCAATGATGAAATTTATTTTAAGGTGGTTAGAATATAAAACCACTATATTGTATGATATATTTCTCTTCAAATATATTTTTTTCAATGTCTTTTTGAACATGAAGCCCTCAGTCTAAATACACTTTAGCATAGTGTAACACTATAAACTGGTTTTAAAATTATAGGGTATGAATAGGAATAACTAAATTATGAAAATTATAATTTTTATCACAAATTCATTGGTTATCAATTTCTAAAAAATTAAAAAAAATCATTTGAAATTAAGAGATATTTTTCTAAAAAACTGTTTTTATTCACGCAATGTGTTTTAGTGTAATAAATTAAATTAATCACTATTGGTGAATTATTTTTATGAAATATATAGATGTATTATATATTCAATAAATTTTTATAACATTCATATAATGTTTTCTCTTCAAATGGTAAAATAATAGATCTGTTTTTATGCATAAATTGTATTTTTCTAAAAAAACACTTTTTTTCGCATTATGTGCACTTATTTTAAAATGAATTTCTAAAACTTATAGATATTAAATTTTGAAAAATTTACTCTACATTTTGAGTCATTATGATCATATTTTGAAAATATTTCCCATTTATTTTTAGACAATATGAATGGTAACCATTGTAAAATTTGATCACCTCGGTAATGGTAAAATGGGATAAATATGATTAAAACGTTTGGATAAGGATTTACAATTTATATAGAACTTTAATTTATCCTATTATATAATTTTATATTATTAATTTCCATAAATTATATAATATATGGAAACTTGGTCCCGTTTTTCCAAGATTATTACATTTATATTATCTTCAAAAAATAATATTTACAAAATGTCACTCTCATGACATTAATATAGCTATAATTTTTATGTAAGGATTAATAGAGGATAATTTAGGTTATAAATATTTATTTTAAGGATGAATAAATTTCTTATAATATTAATTCATCTTAAATTTTTATGTATTGAATAATTACCTTAAATGCTTACACAATGCCTTCCTAGTATTCGATTAATTAATAGAAAACTAAATTTATTGATTCTAAAAATATTAATAGCAACACAATTTTTATGAATTAATTAGTTCCATGATTTTTTTAGAAAAATATAACATAATATAGAAGTTTTAAAGTATTATTTTTAAATTCATTTACTGTCAAGTTGTTTTCAAAGTGAAATTAAATAAATAGTGTCCAAATGATATTAATGATATTAATGATATTTTATGAAAATAATATTTTGTTAAATTTTTTAGAATTATAAAAATATTGAAATTTTAATTTTTTGATAAGATATAGTATAAAAGTTCATCCTTTTGCTATTTATGATTTAATTATAACTTTATAAGCAAAATTGTAACCCTTTAATATTGAAAATTTTATTACTATTGTTAATGTTGACATTAGTTAACCATGGGGTTAATAAAACATGATATGATTTAAAATGACACCAGAACCTGTATAAATTTAATTTTTTGATGATATTTCAACATTATCCTATTTTTATTATAATTTATATCTGTTTTGAATCTGTTTTTTTTATAATGAATCAATTATATTTTAATCATTTTTATAATTCGAAGAGTGTCTCTCCCTACACTTATAAAAGGATGCCTCTTAATCTCTCATCCTAACCACTTTTGAGCCCTATAGATCATAGAATACCTACCATAATACATACCTATATTATTTATCCACATCCTAGATCTTCTTTTATTTCCAAAATATCATCCCTTCAATTCTTAAGGTGTAATCAAAAAGAGGGTTGTCAATGAAGAGGTATGACATTTAACTGAGAAATTTCAATTTCAATTTTTATTAAAAACACATCAGAATCAATGGTATAAATTATAAAATAATGAATTCATTATCTTTAATTTACATCATTGTTACTATGATGATGGGGTAACCATAGTCTACTTTATTTTTATCCTGTATAAAGTTAAAAACATCACTTGTACGTACTTACGACTTACCATCTCCACATAGAGGTGTAATTAGTTTTTCAATACAACTTTAATTTATAGTTGTTATGATGGTTTTAATAAATAATTCTTTTATTTTAACTTTATATTTACCTTTATATCATTCCATCCATCCAAAAATTCATAAAATATCCATATTTATGTATGAAAAACGGTCTCTTTGAATAATGTAATTCATTTTTCTACCTCTACCTTTTATGGATAAATATATATATATATATATATATAATAAATATATATATTATATTATATTAATATCTTGGTTAACATTTTATGTAAAATGTAACCATAATAAATTTAGAAATTTTGAGTCTATAAAATTGAAAAATGCATTATAAATGAAGTATTTATCACCAGGAACAATGATTTATACAAAGAATCATTAATAAACTGTTGATAAGATAGCATAAGAAATTTATATCTGGTATGATATAAATGAGTATGCTTATGGAATAAATTTATAATAAATATAAATTTATTATAAAGTAGTTTCAAATATTTATGAATAAATATAATACTTTAGGTAAGGGTTTCATGTTATAATATCATTGTTTATCGAGATTGTTTATTATTATGTTTTGATGATAAAATATTTTAATATACCAATAAATAATATCATGATTTTATTATTATTATTTTACTATTTATTTATATAACATGTTTTCCTATTATTTTCATCTCTTTAAGTACTCAAGAGATAGAAATAATATTTTTGAAATAAATTTGACCTTATTTATTTCTTCGGTTAAAAATATTTTTTCTTCCATATCTATGTTTTCTCAAATTGTTTTCAAGAATATTTTTTAATATTTCATTATTATTTTTTAAATTTATTAATACCCATTATTAAATTTAAAAAATATTAAAAGGAATATTTTTATAGTTTTTTGAATAAGGTAGATTTTGGATTTTTTTTTACAAAGGCATGAAAGAATTTTTTTCTTTTTAACTTATATGACATGAATGGATTTTCTTACTATGATGACCAATCAATTATTTGAAGCTTAATTTTCACAATTCCAAGGTTATTTTTAAGGATAATTTAATCCATAATATTATGTAAATTTTTATATTTAAAGAATTGGTTTCAATGTGAAAAGGGTATTTTCATCAAGAAATATTCTAAGTGGTCTATTAATAGAATTTTCATATAATATAACATCTTATGATGTTGCCTATGCTTTCCTAGGTATATGATAAAATTATACCATACTTATTATTTTTTTACATGGTTTATGATTATGGTGAAAAAAAATTTATGAAACTCATTCCTTTTACATAGGTTATTCTATAATGAATTGATGAAATGTTGATGAAACTCATTTCCATTCCATGGGTTATGCCATGTTGAAACTTTTTGGAAAACCGTATCATTTTCATAGGTTTTGATACAATTAATGATATATGATCTTATTGAACACATATGTATTATTTTCATTATGTGTTAGCTGGGACAAAATTTATATAGTCCTCCAATGAATTGGGTAAAGTTGGATATCTCATGAGATAAATAAAAATGTAATGAGGAGTGAAACCAATTTAGTAAGTTACATTTTCAAATATGATAGTCTTGGGAGTGAAACATAACTAATATGATAGAATGAGGAGTGAACTCAATACACATTTATTTTCCTTGAAGTGTTCCTTGACTTATAAGGAAATTATTTTCTATACTTATTTATATGACACAAATCATTGTCTTATGACAGTTTTATGCCCTCATGCATCATGTAATTTTATTTATTTGTCATTAATGCCTTATAATCTTCCAATATTTATGCCATGACTCAATATTATGATCTATGATATGAAAGGTATGGTATTTAAATGTTAATATCATGTTACTATATCCATATTCTCATGTTATGATTATATCATCATTGATATCTCACTTGAATAATCTAACTGATCATATGTGGTCACTCTTTCTTATATTTCCCTTGCCTAAGATATAAATAAATATTATTAGTGTGATAAGAATAATAATTGTTCTTTTTTTGAAGAACATAGTGGGAGATAATGTATATCTATATATATCTTATGAAAAATTTGTTTTTATATCAATTTTTCAAAACTCACTAGACCTATTAGATTCTAGCATGTATTGCTATATTATGTAATGAATAATCATATAATAAGATATAATATCTATGTATGAAAATTATGGATCAATATATAGTAGATTTATATGAAATTAAAATATAATCTAATGAAAACATAATTATTTACCATGATAAAACAAGGGTTGATCATGAAAATTGGATTCAATATTAATAATTCCATCCATGGAACCATAAACTGATATAAAACACAAGACTTAATCTGATGTTAGGAAAACATTGTTCCATAAGGGTTGGTCCCTTTATAATCACTAATTACTTTCTACTTTCTGTTTTTAAGATCAAAAAATAAGGAAATAAGAAACTATTCACAATTTATTATCACAAGCTGAGTAAATTCCAGGGAATTTTACCCTAGGAACCAATGGAGTCGATCAAACGCCTTTTACATATCTATCAATGAATCCTCAGTTGGTTGTACCTATCATTGAAACTGATTGATTTTTTTTGTTCTATTTTAAATGTTCTTTACAAGGTAAATCTTTATATATTCATTGAGCACACTATATCTTTTAAGTGTGTCGGTCGGTGGGAATATTTTTAGTTTAGGACTTTCAAATTTTGTTTTGTATTAGTTTTCCATTTTTTTGTCTTTTCCATATTTTCATGTGTTTTATTTTAAAATTTTAGTGTGTTTTGAAACATATTGAGAAAAACTATAATTCACTTATAATCTTTTAACCAACTATGATGATAAGAAACTGGTTTATCCTATTTACCCACCATAGATGAATGCTAAAATAATTTTTTTTAAATTATATGTGGTGTAAATTTATTCCATAACCACTAATTTTTGAATCCCATTTTTTGATATACCATACTACATATTTAATCACTTACTTAAGAAGATTATGAACTAATTTTGAAATATTACCTCTAATAACATTTTTTAGAGAGACCCAAGACCTACTTGAATAAAAAGAATTTATAGATTCCTTTAATAAAAATCAAATATCATACAAGGAATATTTAATGAACATGATTGAGGCATTATTTTGAATTTAAATCCCAATTTCCCATGAAATATTTTTTCAATATACTTTATATTTAAATATTGTATACCCTAACTGACATGAATTTCTTTATTATGAATCCATATTATAAACAAAAACCCGATATCTACTATTATTTAGAAGATGATGCATGATCAAAGTTGCAATCATGTGTGGGGGAAGGGAGAATTGAGTTTGAAGATGTTGTACAAATCAATATTATAGGGAAAATAATGTATGTTCTGAATCATTTGTGCTGATATTTTGTGGTAAAAAATCTAGAAAGGATGAAGATATGGTTCAGATGTCATCAAATGTTGGTGATGATGGTACACCACTGTTTGAAGTAAAAAATATCTCTCTTTCCCAAAGAAAATTTAATTCTCCCCTATAATGCCCCAGCCCCAGTTACCCAGAGTCGTTACATTATTACATAACATTGGCATGATCACAAGAAAGATCAAGTCTCAAAAGACCGATTAGTTTAGTAGCCTTGGAATAATTAGATACATTCATAAAGTTTACATTACATCATAAAATGAAAACTACAAAAATATGGTCTCCATAGTCCACACTCTTATCCCCTCATACTATCCTTGTAGGTCATTCATAAAATACTTCTTCAGATCCTAGGAAAAATAAAACATAGAAAGGGGTGAGCTCAAATGCCCTGTAAGGATAACAATATAGCGGAAACTTTATAAATAAGCATAAAAATTTAAGGCAATTTATAACTAAAACAAAAGCTTTTAAAAACCTTAAATTCAGCATATTATAGCAGAAATAAATGAAATAATTTCATATACATATTTACATGGATATTCTACTAGTCGAATAATCACATGCAATATCAATAACCACTTTCATAATGATGGAATGCATAATGCCAGACTATCATAACCACATAGTCAAGGCCTCTTTCCAAGACTACAAATAAGATTTTGTCAAGGCCTTGTGCCAAGACACTAGTTTGTCTCATGATACCTACCGATGCATCGAGGAGCTATAGTGGGATCCACCCATCACTTATTAAGTCCAATGCATTCCCATATGAAAAGGTTTAAACATAAAATAAACATTCGTATTAAAACTAGCATAAGAAATGTAAATACTTCATCCATAAAATATGAATGGTATAAAAATAACACATCCACAGTCAAACATATCACAGAACCTTCAATACAATATAGAAGTTTTGTATCATAATAAATCAACTTCAAATATGCTTAAAATCTATCAAAGGATGTTGACATAGATGGAATCAAAATTATTTGAGAGAAATATCTCTTTTTTTGAATTCATTTTATAGTCACATATTTATAAAATAAAAAATTTACTTTTAAAATTTTTTTATAAGCTGTAAAGGAAGCTTCGAAGATTTTATAAAGGCAGAAAATAGCCGCACCCGCCGCATAAGTTAATAAAAGACATTCTTACCTTAATTCTGTTGAAAAGGTTAAAAAGGACCTTGTTTGGAAAACGATAGAAATATTCCTCTATAAACCACTTATAAAAAGTCAAACAAGGGTATAAATGACTTTAACACATATTCTATAAAATAGTAAAAAAATTTGAAATATATTTTTAAGAAACATGGATGTGGATGATAAAGAAGTCCCAGTAGATAATTACGTATAAACAACCTCGGATAATGAAGAGATTGTAAAATAAACCATTACCTTGTACTTTTACTTGGTTGATGGTAGGTTAACCTCCTTTATAATGGTGAAATAATTTTTATTGAATTATACAATAATCATATATATTAATATGATATCATATATGATCTTTTGACATCGCTTTGTTCATAAAATCTTAGTATTATCATCGTTTTGGGTGTTAACTTACTTGTTTTTCTTTATATAAGACATATTTGTTATGTATAGGTTGTATAATACTCACATAGATAATGATATTAAGTCCTTAAATATTATTTTTAATCATCCAATAAAATTTACTCTTGAATGGATACGATGGGGAATGAATCTCATCACGTTCATGGAGACGGTAATCCGTACGTACGCACGAGCGACAATATCATTCTTTTGATATTAAAATAATATATAATTGGATGTTATATCCTATAGATAGAATCATTATCATTTTATATTTATTATATACATGAATTATACATCATTATTATAGCCATATAAATAATAGTATATTGAATAACAGTTACACCACAACGTGGAGACGGTAGGCCGTACGTACGCACGTATGGTAACATGTCATTCAAGTGATGGATAGAATAATGAATTTGTTTGTTCCATATTTATAATAACATCACCGTATATAGAAGGTACTGGATTTATTATTTTATAATGGAAATAACAAGGAAAGAAGAAGTTGAAGAAGAAAGGAACTTTAAAGAGGGTGGTGAAGACGTTACCTCTTCTTCGGGTTCTTCCTTTTGATTTGATCAAAAGGGCTCCTTAGGCTGGCTTTCTGATCAAACTGAGGCCTCTAGGATAAATTTAGGGAAGTTGTAAGGATATTTGGGTAGGGTTTGGCCGAGCCAAATGGATTTTATGGTGTGAATTAATGACAAGGGGGAGTGCCCTTTTATAAGAGGGGTGAGGGGCTCTTTTGGAAGTATTATTTTATAATAAAATCATATTCGGTTTCTAATGGATCCAAAGTGGATTATTAAAATTCTACGGTAGTTATGGGTCGAAATACTTTCAACAAATAGATTTTAGACAGGTTTTGGTCACTATATTAACCTTATCTTTTAATTTTAACTCTTAGTTAATTAGTTTAACATTTACCATGTCCCTTTGTATTTTTATATTATATAGTTAATAAACATACTATATACATCCAATAGACCCCCAAGTGGTCTATTAATGATACACCTATCATTATATAAGTCTCTTGGACAAACCATAGATTTTTCAGAATTTAATATCAATTAATAATATAATACTTGTTTAAAAAACTCTTTTATGTGAATTTTGACACTATTCAGTAATTGAATTTTTTTAAAGTATTAAGAACTTTATTAATTCGAACCAAGTTAATTTAATCAATATTATAATGTCATATTAAGCAATAAAATTCATATATGTCATCAAAACTTTCAAATTATCTTAATTTTAACATTTATAATACCAATTATTTGATTCTTTCATTAATAAGGAAAATACTGCATCATTATTGTGTCATATATAATATTAATTATCAAATGTATACAATTATAAATAAAATAAAATTATGTAGGAAATATTATTAGATTTCTAATTAATATTTATAGTTGAAAACCCAACATTTATAACCCTATGTAAAAAAAATTTCTAAAAGATATATGCTTGTCATTTTTGTATTTATTTTAACTTAATTAATATAAAGTGTCATTATCACTTACAAGTGGCTCCATGGGGTCCCAAAATCGACCCAAAGATTCCCATGGTCGGACATGTATCAACAAATAAAGTTAGGACGCGTTTTAGGGTAATTTATTATTATTATAATATTATTTCTTACCCATATTTACCGGATTTACCCTTTAACCATGGTAAATAAAATATTTACCGAAATAATTATTCAAAATGACTAAAAATAAAAGTTACCTATTTACACAATTTGGACATCCGGATTCCAAATATGGAATCCATTTTTCCAAATTCAAAACACAGAATTGGTAGGAATTAATTTAATATTAATTCTCGTTGTTAAAACAAAAAACATGTTTTTAAGAGATAATAAGTATCAAAAGATTGACACTTGTTCATGTCTGGTTTAATTGTAAAATTATGTCCAATGAAAAAAAATTGTATTAAATGGTACAAATATATTCTATATATACTCTAAAACCACTCAAATTCAAAATTTATCACTATTAATTATTTCAATTCAAAAATTTGTTTTTAATTAAAATTTATTAATTTTCACTATTCATTAAAATATAAATGTTATCCAAAAAGCTCCAAAATTTTATCCTAGGATAATTTTGATATTTTGAATCTAAAAATTAAGTCAATTTTGAGAGATAAAATTTATAAAATTTCAAAAAGTGGGTATTACTATTCATAACGGCAAGTTTGATTGGTTGTGGTGTGTGTTAGAACTCGAAGTTGCGTACAACACACGCTACTGTATTATTCAAATAGAAGCGTATTGTGGAAGCTTGGGGTGTTATATTCTCCCCTCCTTAAAATAATTTCTTCCTCGAAATTTCAAGAATATTAGTGTATAAAAATACTCGGGTGGTTCTTCATCATAAGTTCCTCAGGTTGCCATATTGCCTCTTCCGTCTTATGATTTCTCCATAGAACCTTTACCAGACGAGTCGTCCGGTTTCTCAGAACATGTTCTCTTGTATCAAGAATCCTGATGGGATCTTCTCAATAAGACAGATCGGGTTCCAGTTCCAATTTCTCATAGGTGAGTACATGTGTTGGGTAAGGCATGTATTTTCTCAACAGTGATAGGTGGAACACATCGTGAACTTTGGAGAGATTTGGCAGCATTGCCAAACGGTAATCTATAGCCCCAATTCGTTCTAGAATTTCAAAAGGACCGATGTACTTGGGACTCAATTTACCTTTCTTGCCAAAACGTATAACTCCCTTCTATAGAGATACCTTCATGAAAACATGATCTCCCACCTGAAATTCCAAATCCTTTTTTTCGGTTGTCAGCATAGCTCTTCTCCCTACTTTGAGCTACTTTGATGTGGTTTTGGATTACCTTTACCTTTTCTATCATTTCCTCCACCAGTACTGGGCCTACAAGTTTTATTTTGCAAACGTCATCCCAACAGGTTGGTGTATGACATCTCTTTCCGTATAACCCTTCATATGGTGCCATCTGAATACATGAATGGAAGCAATTGTTATTGGAAAATTCTACCAGTGGAAAATATTGATCCCACATACCCTGAAAGGAATGTGAGAAAGATCTCAAGATGCCTTCTAAGGTTTGAATAGTCCTTTCTGAATGTCCATTTGTTTGAGGGTGGTAAGTAGTGCTCAAATGAAGTTCAGTATCCAAGGCCGTTTGAACACTCTTCTAGAATCTCGAAGTAAAATGGGGATCTCGATCTGAAACAATCGATAGGGGTACTCCATGAAGTCTCACAACTTCATTAATATATAGAATTTCTAGATGTTCAAGTGGTAAATCTTCCCTTATAGTAAGAAAATGTGCTGACTTGGTAAGACGATCAACAATAACCCATATTGCATCGTTCCTTCTAGGTGTCTTTGGTAGTCCCATGACAAAGTCCAAAGTGATATTATCCCATTTCTACTCAGGAATGGGAAGAGGTTGCATGACTCCTCCAGGCTGTTCCCTTCTAGCTTTCACTTTTTGACAAACCATACATCTTGACAAAAAATCCGCAATCTCCCTCTTCATGTTGTCCCACCAATAATGTTTCTTTAAATCACAATACATTTTGTTGCTTCAAGGGTGTAAAGAGAAATTGGAACTATGAGCATCATCTAACAATTCCCTTTTTAAATCAGGTATATCGGGAACACAAATTCTCTTCCCGAATTTCAGATTTCCTTCTACATACACAAAGTATCCCAATCTCCCATCATTCACATCCTTAATCTTATTTTGAAATTCTTCATCATCGGTCTGAGAACTCTCAATCCTTTCTAGTAAAAATAGTTTGGCAACCATTTGAAAATCACTGATGTTTCACCTTCCATGGTTATTCCCATGTCCATATTCACTAGATCCATGAAAATTGGATCTTTTTCAATTCTCATATTGTTCAAAACTCCATGATCTTTTCTTCTCAAAGCATCTTCCACCTTATTTTCATTCCCCGGTTGGTAGTGTATCGTACAATCAGAATCCTTGAGTAATTCATTCCATATCCTTTTCCTCATGTTGAGTTCTTTTTGTGAGAAAATATACTTCAAACTCTTGTGATTAGTATAAATCTCACATTTTTCACCATAGAGGTAGTGTCTCCATATCTTCAAAGAAAAGATCACAACTGCTAACTCTAGATCATGAGTAGTATAGTTTTTCTCATGAATTTTCAACTTTCGTGATGCATAGTCAATAACCCTATCATTATGCATAAGGACACAACCAAGTCCTTTCTTCGATGCATCACTATAAAAAATGAACCCATCATTCCCTGATGGTAGAGTCAATATAGGAGCATTGAATAATATTCTATTATGTTGTTTAAAACATTCTTCACACTATTTTTTCCAATCGAATTTAACCCCTTTACATGTGAGATTTGTTAATGGGTTAGCCAATCAGGCAAAATTCTGGACGAAATGTCGATAAAAACCTGGTAAACCAATAAAACTGCGTACCTCAGTTATAATCATAGGTGCTGGCCATTCATGGATTGCCTTGGTCTTTGAATGAACAACAGAGATTCCATCTTTAGAGTCAATATGTCCAAGAAAAGAAATCTCCTGAAGCCATAATTCACACCTGCTAAACTTCCCATATAATTCATGTCCTCTCAGAGTCTTCGGGATAATGCACAAGTGATTTTCATGATCTTCATAGATTTTGGAGTATAACAAGATATCATCTATAAATACCACCACAAAATCATCGAGATATTCCTTGAAAAAACTATTCATTAGATCCATGAATACAAAGGGTGCATTAGTCAGCCCAAAAGGCATTACCGTAAACTCGTAATGCTCGTACCTTGTTCGAAATGCTGTCTTTGGAATGTCTTCATTCTTCGGATAAAACTGATGGTATCCATATCGAATTTAAATATTTGAAAAGTATTGAGCTCCATGCAGTTGGTCAAATAAATCGTCAATTCGAGGTAGGGGATACTTGTTCTTTATTGTTATAGCATTGATCTCCCTGTAGTCGATACATAACCTCATAGTTCCACCTTTCTTTTTAACAAAAAGAACAGGGGATCCCCATGGAGAAACACTAGGGCGAATAAATCCCTTAATACTCAATTCCTCTAGTTATTTATATAGTTAAACTAATTCTATAGTGGTCATTGTATAACGGGACTTTGATATAGGCCTTGATCTCGGAATTAAATCAACGGAAAACTCAACTTCTCATTCTGGAGGATGTCAAGGTAAATCTTCTGGAAACACATATACATATTCTATCACAATAGGTACATCCTCTATTTGAACATTCCTTTCCTCACCCACAGTCATTTCATTCACTTCCTCCCCAATAATTGAATTTAGTTGAGCTACTGGGGGTTGATCTAGATAAGAATTAGGTGGTGACGATTCTACTCTGAAGATAAGGTGTTCCTTATCATCATCATCAAAAATCAAAACCTCCTTATTCTTACAATAAATATTTGCATCATGGTATGAAAGACAATCCATAATGAGGATTATATCAAACTCAATCATAGGTATGACAATGAGATCAGCGGATAAAGAACATTTATGTGCTCTAATGGGGACTGATTCAAAAAACTTTGTTTCAATGATACTTCTAATAGGAGTTTTAACTGACAACTCCCTTGTTAAATAAAATTGGAAATATCTAATTTCCTTAGAAAAATGGGAAGATATGAAACTATGTGATGATCTAGAATAATATAATGCATTTTCTAAACTTGAGGAAACTATTAAATTACCTGCCACCATATCTTTTCGAGCTTCTACCTCAGCATTAGTGATAGCATAAGCTTGGCCTCGATCCCTTGGCCTTTCCTGAGGTAAGTTCCCCTAACGCTTTGGAAATTCATTTGAATAATGTCCCATCTCCCAAAAATTGTAGCATTGGATATCGGTAGCTTCATTCTTCCCCTTGCAATCACAAGCCTGGTGTCCTTTTTCACCAAACTTCTAACAGACTCCCATTCCTTTTAAGCAAGTACCAGGGTTTTTCTTCCCACATTTAATGCAGGATGGATATTCAACTTTTCCCTTCTTCCCCTTATTTCCATTCCCAAATTGATCAGCATATCTCTTCTTCTCTTTCTTTTCTTTAAAGTCATAAGACTTAGAGAATTCCTTTTCTGTCTTGATAGCACATGAAACAATGTCTTCGTACGACGAGAAAGATTGTGACACTAATGTTTGATGGAGAAATGGTTTTAACCCATCAAAGAAAAGATCAATCTTACTTCTTGGATTACGTATATAATCTCCAACATACCTTGATAACCTTGTAAAGTTAGCTCATACTTTGCGATATTCTCATCCTCCTTTTATCTCAGACTTAGAAATTGCCTTTACATATCTACTCGATGGTCATGAGGAAAGTATTTTTCTAAAAATATATCTTTTTACTCACTCCATTTCATATTTGATACTTCATAATCTTCCTTCATATTTTTAATCAATGACCACCATTGATCAGCATCTCCAGTGAGGCGGTAAACTGGCATGATAACGTTTTCCCTTTCACTAATCCCAAAAACCAGAAATATTTTCTCTAAGGAATTTATCCATTGCTCAGCTACTAAGGTACTTTTACTCCCATTGAATATTGGTGGTTGTTTCCTCATGAAGTGATCTATCATTGATCCTCCACGCTATGGATCAGGGTACTCCATACAGGTAAGGTTATTATTCATAACCTGATTGAGTTGTCCTAGTATGGTGATTAGATGATTAGCACCAGTTGCATCACCAGCTCCACTATAATTATCTTGAGCAGGAGGGAAATCCCTACATGGAGAACGTGCATTGATACGGTTTCCATTTCTTCCACTAGGCCCCATTTCTAAACAATGGCATATTCTAGATTAGTTTATGAGTCAAAATACATAATTCCATACTTATAAAACACTTAACATAAATTGAACTATTTATGGAAATAATCCATAATCATAAAAAAATTCTTTGAGGAATTATATACTCATAAACCCTTCATAATGATTTGTATGGAAAATGAGAGTTATCCTAAGCATATCCCCCGGGATTTTCGTAACCAAGAGTGCAGCAAAGCCCGTTGTCGTGCACCAGTTCCCATTTGAGTCTAGCTCAAAGTGGTGTTTTTTGGGTTTTACCCCTAGGTACATCTGTGTCAGAGCCGACTCTACCAGCTCGTATCCAGACAGGGATGTATTTCTTGGAAAACTCACAAAATCTCTACAATACCAAAATTCTAGGAAGTTCTTCTATACTAATCTTCAAAGTCCATCTTAAGTCTATGTGCTCTAATCAGAGTTTATCTAAATTTAGCTTCCAAGGTTTGTACTAAAAATCCTCTGATACCAACTATAACTCCCCGACCCCAGTTACCCAGAGTCGGTGCATTATTACATAACATTGGCATGATCACAAGAAAGATCAAGTCTCGAAAGACTGATTAGTTTAGTAGCCTGGGAATAACAAGATACATTCATAAAGTTTACATTACATCATAAACTGAAAACTAAAACAACATAGTCTCCATAGTCCACACTCTTATCTCCTCATACTATCCCTGTAGGTCATTCATAAAATACTTCTTCACATCCTGGGAAAAATAAAACATAGAAAGGGGTGAGCTCAAATTCCCAGTAAGGATAACAATATAGCGGAAACTTTCATAAATAAGCATAAACATTTAAGGCAATGTATAACTAAAACAAAATACTTTTAAAACTTGAAATTCAATATAATATGGAAGAAATAATATGAAATAATTACATATAGTTATTCACATGGATATTCTATTAGTTGAATAATCACATGAAATATCAATAACCACTTTCATAATGATGGAATGCATAATGCCAGACTTTCATAACCACATAGTCAAGGCCTCGTGCCAAGACTACAAATAAGATTTTTTTCGAAGCCTTGTGCCAAGACACTAGTTTGTCTCATGAGACCTACCGATGCATCAAAGAGCTATAGCAGGCTCCACCCATCACTTATTAAGTCCAATGCATTCCCATATGAAAAGGTTTAAACATAACATAAACATTCGTATTAAAACTAGCATACGAAATGTAAATACATCATCCATAACCCATGAATGGTATAAAAATAACACATCCATAGTCAAACATATCACAAAACCTTCAATACAATATATAATTTTTTTATCATAATAAATCATCTTTAAATAAGCTTAAAATCCATCAAAGGATGTTGACATAGATGAAATCAAAACTATTTGAGAGAAATATCTCTTTTTTTGAATTCATTTAAAAGTCACATATTTATAAAATAAAACATTTACATTGAACATTTTCTTATAATCTTGTAATGGAAGCTTTGAAGATTTTATAACGGTGGAAAATAGTTGCACCCACCGCATAAGTTAAAAAAAGACATTCTTGCCTTAATTCTGTCGAAAAGGTTAAAAAGGACCTTGTTTGGAAAATGAGGGAAATATTCCTTTAGAAACCTCTTATAAAAATTCAATCAAGGGTATAAATGTCTTTAACCCATATTCTAGTAAATAGTAAAAATGTTTTGAAATACATTTTTAAGAAACATGGATGTGGATGATAGAGAAGTCCCAGTAAATAATTACATATAAACGACCTCGAATAATGATGAGATTGTGAAATAAACCCTTACTTTGTACTTTTACTTGGTTTATGGTAGGATAACCTCATATTTAATAGTGAAATAATTTTTATTTAATTATAGAATAATCATATATATTAATATGATATCATATATGATCTTTTAACATCGCTTTGTTAATACAATCTCAGTATTATCGTCATTTTGGGTGTTAATTTACTCATTTTCTATTATATAAGCCATGTTTGTTATGGATAGGTTGTATCATACTCATATCTATAATTATATTAAGTCCTTATATATTATTTTTAATCATCCAATAAAATTTAGTCTTTAATGGATATGATGGGGAATGAATCTCATCGCGTTCGTTGAGATGATAATCTGTACGTACGCACGAGCGACAATATAATTTTTTGATATTAAAATAATATATCATTGGATGGTATATCATATATAAAGAATCATTATCATTCCATATTTATTATTTACATGAATTATACATCATTATTATACCCATCTAAAAAATAGTATATTGAATAACAATTACACCACAACGTGGAGACGGTAGGTCATAGGTACGCACGTATGGTGACATGTCATTCAAGGGATGGATAAAATAATGAATATGTTTGTTCCATAATTATAATAACATCATATTATATAGAAGGTACTGTAGTTATTATTTTAGAATGTAAATAACCAGGAAATAAGAAGTTGAAGAAGAAAGGAGCTTTAAAGAGGGTGGTGAAGACGTTACCTCTTCTTTGGGTTCTTCCTTTTGATTTGATCAAAAGGGATCCTTAGGTTGCCTTTCTAATCAAAATAAGGCCTCTATCATGAACCTAGGAAATTTGGGAGGATATTTGGGCAGGTTTTGGCCGAGACAAATGGTTTTGAAGGTATGAATTAATGAGAAGGGGGAGTGCCCTTTTATAAGAGGGGTGAAGGGCGCTTTATGAAAAACATAAAGTATTATTTTATAATTAAATCAAATTCAGCTTCTAGTGGATAAAAAGTGTATTATTCAAATTATAAGGTGGGGATGGGTCTAAATAATTTCAACCAGTAGATTTTAGACAGGTTTGGGTCACTATATTAACCTTATTTTTTAGTTTTAACTCTTAGTTAATTAATTTAACATTTACCATGTCACTTTGTATTTTTATATTATATAGTTAATAAACTTACTATATATATCCAATAGACCCCCAAGTGGTCTATTAATGATATACCAATCATGATATAATTCTCTTGGCCGAATATTAGATTTTAATAAATTTAATATCAATTAATAATATAATATTTGTTTTAAAAACTCTTTTATGTGGATTTTGACACTATTCAATAATTGATTTTTGTTAAAGTATTAAAAAATTTATTAATTCGAACCAGATTCATTTAAGCAATCATATAATGTCATATTAAGCAATAAAATTAATGGATTTCATCAAAACTTTCATATTATAATAATTTTAACATTTATAATACCAATTATTTGATTCTTACATTAATAAGGAAAATACCGCATCATTAGTGTGTCATAAATAATATTAACAATTAAATGTCTAAAAACTATAAATAAAATACCATTACGTAGGAAAGATTTTTATATTTCTAATGAATATTTATAGTCGAACATCCAACATATATAACCCTATGTAAAAAAAATTTCTAAAAGATATATGCTTATGTCATTTTTGTATTTATTTTAACTTAATTAATATAAAGTGTCATTATCAATTAAAAGTGGCTCCATGGGGTCCCAAAATCGACCCAAAGATGCCCTTGGTCGGACATATATCAACCAATAAGTTTAGAATATGTTTTAAGGTAAATTATTATTATAATGTTGTTGTTTTTTTGCCCTTATTTACCAGATTTACCCTTTAACCATGGTAAATAAAATATTTACCGAAGTAATTATTCAAAATGTCTAAAAATAAAAGGTACATATTTACACAATTTGGAAATCCTGATTCAAAATATGGAATCAATTTTTCCAAATTCAAAACACAGAAGTGGATGAAATTAATTTAAAATTAATTCTCATTGTTAAAACAAAAAGCTTGTTTTTAAGAGACAATAAATATCAAAAGATTGACACTTGTTCATGTCTGGTTTAATTGTCAAATTATTTCCAATGAACAACATTGTATTAAATGGTAAAATTATATTCTAAATATACTTTAAAACCACTCAAATTCATAATTTGTCACTATTAATTATTTTGATTAAAAATTTTATTTTTAATTAAAATTTAGTAATTTTCACTATTCATAAAAATATAAATGTTATCCGAAAAGTTCTAAGATTTTACCCCAGGAAAATTTCGATATTCCGAATCCAAAAATGATGTTAATTTTGAGAGATAAAATTTATAAAATTTTAAAAAGTGGGTATTACTATTCATAACGGCTAGTTTGATTGGTTGTGGTGTGTGTTAGAACTCGAAGTTGCGTACACACACGCTACTGTATTATTCAAAGGGAAGCGTATCGTGGATTCTTGGTGTGTTAAATTCCCCAAATTATAGATCTAAATTCATGATGAATTAATTCTACAATGGGTTAATGATTTAAAAAACATTTCATTGATACTGAAAATATAAAATTGGTATTAACCATGAATATGATTAAGATTTTTAAGGATAACTAGATCTGTATAGGAGATAAATCTACTTTGAATGTTTCTAATCTAAGAATATTTATTTAAAGAAGAAAATTGGAAGATTTCATGATCATAGTAAATTAAGGGCCTATAATACATAAAAAGGAAGTAATAAACTACTGAACTGGGGAAAGTTTGATCCCATTCCAATACTAGATAAATCCAAAGTCCCTTTCTACCATAACATATTGAATTATAGTAAAAAAATCTCCAATCAAAACCTGCTAAAGGAAATAGAGAAGGGAATGTTTATTACTTCTTAACTTATAAGGGTATGACCGTACTTATTGAATAAAAAAGGTAATATATCCAAATCAATGGAATAAGAAAATATGTAGGAATCCATCCTTAAATAGAATATAAAATAAAGCATTATGTTTCACAATAGAGCCAAACCTTCCAATATTCTTCATAATTTTTTGAACAGAAACAACCTAACATAAACAATGTAAAAACCTTAAAAACTATAATTATATGCACAAATAATTAACTCATTGAATGGATATAAATAAATTGATCAAGTCTTTGGGGATACTTGAATTAACATTGAATGAGAAGAACTTTTTAAGATTTCATATTTGAGTGATGAGTGAAATAATTCCGAGAAGGAAGGTATAAGTGAGCCGAAGAGGATAAGAAAAGTGTAAATTAGGTAAATGTACTTAACGATGAAAATTGAATTAATATCATTAATTATTAATAATAACTTGAGGACCAAGGTGTTTAAAATGGATCTGATAATTCTCTAGTGTTTGCTTTTTTCTTTGGTAATATTATTGAAGATAAAATTTCCAGTAGTTTAATATTTTATTGTGGGATATTTAAAAAATATTTTTATATATTTTACTTTGATATTAATGGATTTTATCACACCATTTTGATCAATTCTTGATTAAATATCACATTCATTAGTTTTGTGAATAATCTGGTTTTTAATTGTTCAATGGACTATAATATGATTTTTAACTGTTTAATTCATCTTTAGTATTCCTTGGGTAAGGCATAAAATTTTTTTGGGATATTTTATTTTACCATAAGATGTTTAGAAATTATTTTAGGGTCCTATAATTCATTTTATGATGTTTAGGACACATTTTCAGATCTTTTAAAAAAATTGGATATAAATAAAATATTTGGATATAGAAAATGTTCTATAATACCATTGTGTATGATATTTCATCTGTGCGTATGATATTTTATATGTTTTAATAGGTTAATTTTGTGATCGTGTAGGATATTTCACCGATGTGATTCCCTTGTACAAAATTTGTGATGTCTATACGATATTTTTTTAGGGCATGTGATATTTGAAGTGTGTTGAGATTTTTCGAAGGTAAAAGTCATATGTGGAAGGTATTTTTGAGCTCTTATTACTTTTTATTTTCATGTAGAAAAAGTATCTTACCCATAATACATTTTATCCATGATGTATTATATTTATGAAGTTAAAAAATTAAATATTACAATATCATATGTATTATAAATTTTCTCCATCTATATGATATTTTGGTTCCACATAGTTTTTTTATCTCATGTGACATTTCACCTTAGTGTAATATATTTTTCCTCATATAAAATAATTTATTTTTTTTGAAAAAATAGCCAAAGTATGTTCAAAATAATGTAACCCTACACTATAGAAATATATACTTAGTTTTTAATGTACATTATAAAGGTAATTAAGATCTATATAAAGGTATATAATGATTATATTGATATATGTAAAGGTTAAACTAAATATACAAAAGAAACATCAAGGTAGTATGGACTCTCATAAAGGTAAATCTGGAAATTTTTTTCCTTTCTAATGGTAATCTGATAACCGTATAAGGGTTATCATCAATTTTAACTATTTTGGAAGGGTAAATTGGGTACTCTATAAAGGTACACTAAAGACTAAAATCTATATAAATATAGTGAGTAAATCCTAATAATTTTTAGAAAGAGAATAAATGTGGCAGTGTTTGTTGGAAAAATTAAATATTAAAACCAATACATTAGGGTTTGACATAAACCTTAATACAATAATTCAAAGGGTGAAACTTGGATAATTTTTTCTATTTTATTTTTATAAATATTTATGATAAAAAAATAAAACCAAAACATGTATTTTTAAGAAGATAGTATAGTGGTTAAGAAACAACTCTATGGAATCCCTTGTATAATATATCAGGTAAAAGATATCATCATCTTTCTCTGCAAGTCCTGCTCCCATGGTATAAGCATTTTTGTCACTTGCAATATCAAATGACTCTATTAAATCTTGTAAAATCATGATTGGATATTCCAATAATGTTTTATTAATCAACTTAAATGTCTTGATCAATTACTCATCAAACTCAAGGATAGAATCTTTAGTAAAATGGTTTGTTAATAGTTGTGTATTTTTTGAGAAATCCCTTAAAAACCTTGGGTAAAAGCTAGTGACCCTAAGAAAACATAAATATTCCTAAATAAAGTTTTAATGGTTAAGTTATAAATCACTTGAATGTTTTCTAATTTGACTTCAATTCTATTCCTAGAAACCTTATAGCTTATGACTATTCATTTTATTCTATAAAGTGACACTTTTCACAATTCAACACTGAATTAGTTTATCCAGATCTCTCCAAGTACATATCCAACTTACTTATGAAAACATCAAATTGATTTAAATAAATGGAAAAAAATACATGAAAACCTCCAATATACATTCCATCATATCATGAAAGATATCCATCATACAATATTGGATGTTGGTTCTAGTTTTATACATTTTGAATAGAATTTATAAATATAAAATGTATCATAATGACATGTAAAGGTTCTACTTTCTACATCTTTGAGAGAAGTGAACTTTATTTACACCAAATATCCATCTAAGAAGAAATAGAATCCATTCCCTGATAGATTATCTAGCA
Organism: Viscum album; assembly: GCA_963277665.1. Taxonomy (NCBI): domain Eukaryota; kingdom Viridiplantae; phylum Streptophyta; class Magnoliopsida; order Santalales; family Viscaceae; genus Viscum; species Viscum album. The sequence continues at coordinate 336,215,817 of OY728139.1, read as the reverse complement.
TCTGATCCATAAAGGGAAGTGAAAAATGATCTTTTCATGTTGTTTCATTTAACATTCAACAATCCACACATACCTACTGTTGTGTAATCATACTCATAAATATTAAGTCGTTATTATCATTTGAGATCATTGTGATGCCTCCCTTCTTTGGTAAAACTTAAAAGGGAATCACCCATGGTGTATCTGATATTGAATATATTATTCTACTTTCTAACATCTTGATCACCCCTTTCTTCAAAATTTCTTTCATGGGAGGGTTTAGTCGTCACATTGGATTTCTAAATGGATTAGATCCTTATTTTTAAAGCACATTATAGGTGTAAATTTTAAGGATGGACCCTTTAATATTAACATAATTACGCCCAATATATTTATGTATTTTCTTAACATTTTCAATAACTCGTCTACTCAATCCTCAGTGAGGTAATAACTCAGGATAACAAGTAATGTTTCATCCTCCCCTATGTATTAATTTTTCAATAATGATGTAAGGGGATTCATTTACAAAAAAATGTCATTTTGAACTGAAGGCACCAAATATTCAACTCTCTCCCACTCTAATGTATCTAGTATTTTCTCAGGCTTCTTATAATGAATTCCCTAGCTAGATACAGACTACACCTCTTCTTGTTATGAAACAAACTGTAATTCTCCATCACCTTTCCCTTCAAATGACAGCAGATAATTGAAATCAACTTCAATGAAACCTAGATAATTTTTCAAGGTATAAATAGTAAAATAAATTCTCATATTCCATTATAGAGGATTTTTTGAAATACTTGATCACATTTCATGATACATTTTCATCTCCCACATGAAATATATTAACCCATTTATTCATGTCAATTAATACATTTCTTATTGAGAGAAATGGTCTCCTCAATATTGAAGTGCCTATGGAGGTGTTTCACTACTAAGAAGTGGGCTGGGTTAAATTAGCAGTGATTTTTTAAAATTTTAATTATTTTGAGATTAACCTCTGTAGACCTATTTGGATATGATCCACTATTATGATTACCCAACCTCTCCCAAATGCAGTAAATATAAACTTCACATGAGCACAACATTTTATAGGGTTCATCTTCAATGTGAGCCTACTCATTATTATGATTGTTCAGACTCTCCAATCAATGTTTATCTACTATAATCACAAATTATTACAATATACATGTCTTTACTTGCATAGGGACACAATATTCTTTACTAAGTCCCATTTGAATAATACTTTCATACAACCATAAATAAAAAATACAAAAAATTTAAGAAATATCACTTATGAATTTTGGATGATTCTACAATATTTGATGAATATATTTTCTTTTGAGACTTCAAGATAAATAAAATATCATATGTTCACTTTCTAATGAAAGTCATTGAATCAATTCTTCATAAATATATGAATTTAAAATTATAAAATATATTATGAACATATAATAATTGTTATATACATAAAATAATTATTGCATAGCACATTTATTTTGTTATACACTAACTTCAAAGAAAATAACAACTTCATTAGATGATATTTTCATCATTAGTGATAAATAATTTTCTTAAAAAATATTCACTACACTTCAGTGCTCTCACCCTTTAATCTAGGAATCAACCCAATATATTTAGGAAACAAATCACTAAATATCCAAGAAGTTAAAGCATGATAATTCAATACATTGTGGAAATTAGTCTAAATTAGTTCCATTGTTTGTTAAACTAAAAATGTGTCACATATATCCATAGAACATATTTTCCTAAAAATATCATTTTAAAAAATAGTTTTCACATTTCACTTTCTATTCCTCATACTCAAAATAAAATCACCTCATAGCATTTTATATGCTTTTCTATTTGGTATGGAATAATGTCGGCATAAAAACGGGTCAATCTATGAACTGATCTTCAAATATAATTATTTATTCATGGTATTATTACATTTTCCTAAGGTTCATCTACAAATCATGAATCTTCACCTATCATTTTCATCCACAAAGATCCATCTTCACATAGAATTTTCATATTTTCATGGCATGTCCACGTATCTACTTTCGTTGTCACATACATTAAATTTATTCACTACAAACACTCATCACAGACCACCTAGTTCATCCACATAGGATATTTACCCAATAGTACATGGTAGTCTATAAATTGATATTATCTCATAGTGTTCTTACTCAAAAACAAAACATCACAACACTCTACATAGTATTAACTATGGTATGTGGCTTCACATAGAATTCCATTATCTGTAACGTGTCTTCCAAATACTAAACCTCACATGGAAACTAATTTACTTATAATTCTCTATGAACTACCAATAATACTCAAATTACCATCACAAAACTTTTGTATGCATTATGAAAATCCGTACTTAAACAATATTTAAATCTCTATTGAGTATAGGATGATATCGCATAGTGGATGAAATCGTATGCAGTCACTGTATGAATAAAACTATTCCTATAGGGAATGTTATGTGAGAGGATTAAGAAGATATCCCCCTTGATTGGAATCTCAAGTATAATGGAATAGACAACAATTGTTTTATATGTATGTCTTTAGTAGATTAATAGTAACCCACATAGTGTGGGATCCCACATCGAACTTCTCCTAAATATTTAGTGATGTTTATTACTAATGATTCATCACTACCTCATCAAGATGACCACTAAGGATTAACACATGTCACAATTTGACACATCATAGGCCTCATCTCTGTGGGGTGTCACCCCAAACTATGTACACCTCCCGGCATGCACTATGTGGGACCTATAAAGGGGTTTGTCAGCTTATATGTGCACTGTATACATAGGGGTGGTCTTATAGGCCTATACATGGACCACCTACTTCTTATCCTCCATGAGTCCTCTCATAGAGGCTCTACCATGGGGGTTTACCTCTTCGGCCCCCTAAATATGGTTGAGGGCTAGTCTATGGGGCTTTTGTGGTTGGATCCATTTTTTTAACCCTTAAAATAGTTTAAGTGTAATTTTTAAATGTCTCCTCAAATAATTTTTTAAGACACCTTCTCTTATTCATACAAACAGAATATTAATTTCTCATGGCCTCAATAAAATCATTATGAAATGACAATTTAATTGCATGGCCTTTTTCTTTATCTTTCCATTAAGCGTTCCATAAATGACCCATGTCTTGGAAGTTAAGATCAATTCAAACAATCGCCAGAGTAAACATAGAATAATTTTCCAATCATGACATCCAATTCCATTAAATGGGTACCTGAAAGACTCCAGGAATTACAACTTCACCCAAACTCACCAATCAAATATTTATACAATATTGAAAAACAAAATCAAACACTTAGGAAAAAAATATCCCCTTTTTATTTTTTTTTCTGTACCCCTTCACATAGAAGTCAATATTTGTGTTCTATATTTACTCCCACTTATTGAAAATAAAATGAAAATTGTAATTGGGGTCATATCATCACAAATTTCACCTCAAGAAAATCTTGTCATTTTTTAATATGAGTGATAACACATAATAAATGGAAAATAACATTTCATTAATCAACTCTAAGTCTACATGGGTATACCCAATGTATATTAAAATAGAAAAATAACCAAGGTTATCTAACATTTATATTAAATAGGTAGTCATGTGAAATCAAACTCATAATGTCTCAAATGATGAGTTAAAAAGTCATAAAATCAAAAAATACAACACGTACTTTATCAAACACATTATAAAGTTTAGGAGAAAAATAATAATTCTCCATATGTATAAGAATTCATCAATCAAGCACTCTCCTTAAATAAATACAATTTATAATTAAATATGATAGTGTCACTGGCTTACTTAAACCTCATGAAGGCTCCCCCTCATAGAATGCATTCACTTTTATCATCATGGAATTAAATGTAATTCATGATGAACAAAACATTTCCATCAATCGACTACTTTTTATCATAATATGCATAAAAAAATTTAGAATATGTAGATAACTCTTGACAGTTTCAAGTGATTGGAGAAGGATGAAGATGAATTTCATCCTTAACTCTACAAATCTATATCTTCAAATTACTTTGGTGAAAATATATACAACTTGATCTTTTTGATAAATTTATTCTAGATATATTTCTCCCATTTCCACCTTTTCTCTGATAAAATGATTCCTTATATAAATATTATTGGATATTGAACTTTTTACTACATTTTCAGATAAAAATATAGAAATTTTTTATCATATAAAATTTTTAGTGATTGTTCAGTCAAAATTTTCAAATCTTCCAACTGCACTTTCATCCAAATCATTTGTGTACAATCATGTGTAGTTACAACACATTCATACTCATTAATAATCATTGTTATTGAATTCTTCTTTGTACTATAAAAACTAACATAGCATTCTCCTTGAAAGGTGGTTCCACATGATCTTGATCATAGGTCTGTACATTATCCTACCAAATCAGTATTTTTAAATCCCAATAGTTTTAAATATTCACTATGTTTGTATAAAATACCATTTTTTCAATGTTCCTTTCACTTGTATCATAATTCATTTAGAAGAAAACAACTGAGACCCTTTAGGATAACTCTAAAATATTTAAAAAAAGAGTCACTCTATAAATTATACACATCCTTGATACAGTTAGATATAGAAAAATTCTAATGATTCTTCTAATTTATTCCTGGTTAAAACTACTTAAAGTTTCATCATTGTATAATATGGTTCCAAATTAAATGGGAGTTTAAAATTCATTGCCATTTACCATTCATAAAATATTCATAAATTCCCTAGCATACTTTTCCAATGAGAAAAATATGGAATGTGGTTTTTTCTTAATTTTAAATCCTAGAAATAATTTCATCTGACCAACATTATAAATCTCAAAATTATATTTCATTTGATCTAAAATTCTTCACATAGACATTTATTGTCACTAAAAAATATAATGTTATCCAAGTACCTCTGAACATTTTTGTCACACAAAGGTTACTATCAACTTTACCTTTTATAGAATTCCTTCCATTAAACAACCATCCAATTTTTAATACCATGCTATAGGTGCATGTTTCAAACTATAGAAATCTTTTCTCTATCTTAATACCTTGTTGCCATCATTTTCTTTGAAAAAACCATTAGTTTGTTCAATATAGAATTATTCCATAAGATCAAATTTATTAAATCATATTTCACATTTATTTGATAAACTATATAATGTTTATGTGGGGCTACTACAACGGAAATTAAAAGTTTCTTCAAATTGAATTCCTTAGAATTGATAATATCCTTTTCAAACTACCCTATAATTTTTTCTTGATACTTCATCTTTCACATTTATAATACTTCTAAAAACCCACTTGGTGTTAATAATATTTTTATTTTTAGGTCTTCATAAATGATCCTAAGTGGATTTATTCTCAATGCGATCAAGTTCCACATAATAGATTTTATCCATTCCTCATGATAAACTTACTATTCCACTATATGACGTTTAATTTTAGAAATGAGTGTAGTTTGATATTAAATTTCCAATATTCTTCTAGTTTTAACTAGAGTCTGTTGACATCCCATGGTGTTTTTTGAATTAACATGTTTCTTTGATTTTTGGTACTGTTTTCTCTTATTTATATCATATTCAACTTTATCACTAGTATGTTTGGAATCAATATCAATAATTTTTGGATTTTCTCAGTAACATCATCGTTCTACTGTTCTGTTTTCATTCTATTTTCTATCAAATCTTATGAATATGTATAAATAATATACATGATTTGTTCTTGTTTTCAGTCATTTTTACATCATTATAGTCAATTGAATTTTGAATTAATTTGTTCCAACATTTCTATCCACTTCCATTATATAGATATCCCTGAAACAACCTTACTCATATTTTTATTTAAATTTTCCAATATTTATTTTCTTGATCTTTATAATGCAAGGGCTTCTTAAAAATATGAAGTATTTAATAGTTGTATTTTTCTTATACCACATTTTATATGATATATTTTCTTTTTATAGACTCAGTAGACATCTCTTCTATATACGTATACCATTAAATACAGATCCCCACCAAAAATACATCAAGATGTTGTATTTACCTAACATAGTCCTAAATGTTCCCAGATAGATTATTGTATCACTAAGATGGGGAGGGGTGAATCAGTGATACTCTTTTCTTTTATGTTTCTTTTCAATTGTAACAATATTCACCTCCGGTGAAATATTTAAATTCCCTACGGAGAAATAAATCAACACACATCCAAAGGGACAAAATTATTTACAAGGATAATTATTCAATAAGAATAGATACATCCTTGGTATGGTTTATAAATGATCCAATACCATACAATTCACGAAGAAAACAATTCTTATATTACAACAAATAGGATATACCATTAAACTCGTGTTGCACTATGGAATAATACATATAGTGCATGTGAACCCTCTTAGCACAATAGGGTAATACAATTTTTTTGTAACAACTAATGCTACCTGTGCTTCCTTTCAATTCAACAAATTTATTCAAATTGTTATATAATTCATCAATTCTATACCCAGAATAAAGGTAATAACCTCAAAGGACTATGATAAATAAATCTCCCTAAATTCCAAGTTCGATTTTCCCAGTCTGATTCTCTAATTATGATTATATCAATACAATTTTTCAAGTCTGATTTTCCTGATTGAATGTAATACAAATGAATCAGCACTAATTCAATTCAAAATACAATAATTCCTCAGTCCAAGAGACCCATTACGGAGATACCGATTATGGAAATCATAAAGCCAATTAATACAGCCCATTAAGAAAATCATCCAAATACAATTGACTAGATGAATATGATGATTCATTGGATACAAAAGATCATAAATACAATGACCAGTTGAATACAATCGTTGCAATCTTGCCTCTTCTCTTTCACTTCTTCGTCGTCAAATTGTCTACAATACAAAACAAAATGGTACCACTTTTTATGAAAAACATAAAGCTTATCCCTCTAATATATTGAACAGTACTTCATCATCACATGAAAATAATGTACCTTACGCCTTTTATAGGTGACCCAAAACATGTTTAAGTGGGAATCCAAAAAAATTTCCCACTCACAAAAATTCACCCACATTTGAATTTCACCTAAAATCTCATAGAAATTATGACTTTGTCAATGCTTCTTGATTCTTCTCAAAACATCCAAAATCTTCAAATATTCTTCCTCAGACTCCTATTTCAATCATCAATATGATTGAAAGTGATTATCAATACATGGGTCTAATCATATGATTCTGATTCTCTCTTTCTGATTTCTTGAAAACAGAGGTCTGTATCATTTAAAACCAAGCATATGAAGAAATGCCTTCTTCCACAAAAGCCTCTTTTTAATGAAAGACTCCCCATATTACAATTTATTTATAAGTATCCTCTTTTATTTTCTCTTTACCCACATGAGAAAACACATCTTCTCTATCAACTACCATCATTCAATAACAAGTGTTTGTATCATGACTTTATTCATGAATTTGATTTCATTAAGGATCATCTTTAGCATTGCCTAATTTCAATTGGAAGGTATTGTAACTTTCCATTCATTAATTCTTACTTCTTTCCAACTCAACCCAAGCATGATCTTTTTTGAATAAAAATTGTATGGATACGATCATCTTGAATACGGTCATTTCTGGTTACGATCATTTCAGTTACAATCAAATACAATCTAAAAACAATGATCTACCTCGATATGATACAAAACAATCTGATAAAGATTATCTTCTCAAATATGATACAAAACAATCTAATAATTAAGATCTTCATAGATACGATATAAAACAATTTCATAACGTAGATCTTCCTAGATACAATACAACACAATCTGAATTTGATTTATTCCCAATCGACACCATCTCTTCCTTTTTCTTCTACCCAAATATTCTTGTTCTGAAAAACAATCAGTGTCTCATATTCCATTTGCATCACCTCTTCCAATGGCCCCACATCAATCGGTTCCAATTTCCACTCGCATCAACTTTCCCATCGACACCACTTTCCATCAACACCAACATTCATCTGCACCACCTGAATAAAAATCGGCACTAGATCTTTTACTTACACTCGGTATTCAATTGTTTTGATAGAAAATCGATACAATCTAGATATGATTATTTTCTGAATGTTTTGAAAAAAAATTGATACCACTTATTTCTCTCTTCTATCTGGATATAGTAAATATGAATACAATTATTTCCTGATTGTTTTGAATGATAATCGGTGCCACTTATTTCTCTCTACCATCAAGATATGATAAATATGAATATAATTCATTTCTAATTAGCAGTATCTCTTTAACTCCCCCTTATTTATATCAAGATTGCATCACATGTTTTCAATACAACACATGATTTATATGAAATAAAAATCATCCAATCATCATCATAATTAATTCAATCGTAGTCATACTGACTTTGATTCTCCAGCAAAACAAACTCCTCTTTCTAATTGTATTTAGAGTGAATCTGATGACCATCTACTTCCATCAAGATGTTTTCAAATTAAAATCCACTTCTTCTCATTAAAATAGACTTTCACAGTGATTCCTATTTCAATAAATACTAACAGTAGTATAATTGTTTCTAGAAACAAATTGAATTGAATCATAATATATTTATTCTTCCTAAGAAAAACCTATCACCCACTAAATAAACACTTATTTCAAGACCTTTCATTCTAAATTCTCATTCATCAACATCCTTTCTTTCTTAATCATACCTATCGATTTACAACAATTACAACCAAAACACAACTTGGGCCTAACAATCTCTCAATTTGTATACGTTGTTAATTCCCACTTTAAAAACATCGATAAAAAAATGAGTGGTATTGTTTCTTTTCTTTCTCCCTCTATTTATTTTTTCATTGTCTCTACCCCTTTATCATATCCATCCACCTTATTGAAAACCAAATTCAAAGGGGTCATCATGATAAATTTTTCCCTTATTCGTAAATGATATCAATTTCCAGAGGTTGGGACATTTATTTAACAAGGATATCACATGACTTTCTAAACAAAAAAACTTTAACTAAACAAATATAAGTCTATTTTTTCAAACCTAGTGTAGAAAACAAGAATGTATAATCAAGGTTATAAATGTTTTCCTTAACACATCATTCATGTATTTCCATATCCATAATTCTTTTATCATTCTAATGATTGGAGAGATTCTTGAAGGAATTTTTCTAAGACAAAAGTAATCTGCACCCATCCCCAAAAAACATCAGAATGTTCAGATGTACAAAAACAACTTTTCAAAACAAAATTCTTCATATCCTCATTAATTTCATTTGTAAGAAAAGTAATAGACTCATCAATTCCATCATCCTTATTTACACTCCTCCAGTTCCTTGCATGTTAGAACAATTATACAAAGATATTGGGAATAAGGAGGAACCTTAATTGTTTTTCAGAAACAATAATCATACTAAGAATCCTCTCTCAGTATTTCTTTCTTCTTCTTCTTCTTGAATTTTTCATTGTATGTGCTTTCTTCATTATGTTCACCTTTCTCGATTTTTGTAATAGATTTCCTTTTAACTATTGAATCTTATAATGAGTATAACATCTGTTCTTCATATTTAGAATTATCCTTGTTACAGTCAGTTTGTTCCATGTCTTCCATTTCTATATTTTTATCTATAAATATTGTTGAAGAAGTTTTTATAACATTCTATTATTTCTCATCTTCACCATCTGTTGATACCTTTTTGTCATAATTTCTCATATCTTTAGAAGTCTTCTTCTTCCTCTATTCTTTCACTTTCTTTTGTGAATCCTCTAGTTTCCTAGCCATGTCAATGTGATCTAGAAAAATAATTAATCACTTTTCCTTATAAAATTTACTAGATCTTCCTTTCTTGACATCCAAAACATCTGGCTTCTGATAATTGTTAAGAATATTTTATTATGCAGGTAACAAAACAAGACATCCTTTTTCAAGGTTTCTAGGTTGCTCACACCTTTCACAAATAGTTTCCAATGGTTGCAACCTATTTTCAATCTTTACTTCATTCTTCTCATATTTCTTCAAATCAACTTTCACAAACTTCTTCTTTTGAGAGAATTGACTCCACCTTATACCATTCCTTCCATAACCCGTGGAAGAATAGTAGTGTTTTTGGTTGAACCAAAAAATATTCTTTATATGTCTAAATCCACCACAATACCAACAATATCAAGAAAGGGAGTATTTGCCTTTGAAACTTCGATACTGTCCAGAATTGTGAATGTATTACTCAATAACATTCTTCTCTTTCTTTTCCAATCCACCAAACTTTGGATTATCAATTGATTTCTTCCTTTTATTTTCTTTAATATCAGAATTAGATGTATTGGAAAAATTTCTAGATTTAAATTATTTCAGAACATTTTCGGACTCAGGGTTCTTTGAGACTTTTGAATTCACACCCTTGTTGGTATTGGCGACATACATAACATTCATGGCTTTCTACTTTTAAAAAACAATTTCATTCTTATTCAGAGCATTTCTAGGTAAATTTTGTTGATCCTTCCTATGTTTCTCATTTTGATAACAACCACTAATTTTAGTGATAGTGTTTTAGAAACATGTATTTCTGAATTCAACTTCAACTAACTTTTGTTGGAAAAGTCCCAACTCTTCTTCCTTTTCCTTCAGCTTCACTTCCAGTTGCTCATTACGATTCTTCTCAGTTTCAAGATATTTCTTCAAGTAATAAATATATTTCTCCATATTATCTTTATCTTTGATAAAATTTCATTAATTTCTTATTGCAAAAGATTTATCTACCAACTTTTTGTTTTTTCTCAATCCTTCTGATCTTTCCCATGTATTCTTTCAATTTTTCTTTTAAATGAATCTCATGTTGAGTATCATATTCATCAAAACTATTACTTCTAAATTCATCATTATTGCAATAAAATTATTTTCCATAGTATGCTCTATGGATTTTTTTATTCATCTTTACATTCTTCTCCTTTTTCAGCAAAACTACTTTCATTACTGGAAGAACTTTCTTCGTTAACTATTTCAATGAACATGTTGCCTTCACCATAATTTGTAAAATCCTCACTATGATATTCCTTATAAAACAATTTTCTCATTTGGGAATTGGAGAACCTCTTATCTTCCCTCTTGGAATAGAATTTTTCTATATCACCCTTTTTCTTCCAAGATCTTCTTGGCCTTATTTTTTCCTCTTCACTTTATTCTTCATCAGTTTCTTATTTATTTTCTCATTGAAGAAAGTTGGAAATAAAATTCCCAATGGATCCAAATCGAAAATACTTTAAGGAATGATTTCCTTTATACCATCTTCTACCTCTTTTCACATTCCTATAAAATAAATACAAAATTGAATCAAAATTTTTACATACTATATTTTCAGAGTCAGAATGTCCATATTTTTCTTCTTCAAGAATCATCTTTTCTTTCTTTGAAGCATTGAAAGAAATTTCTCTAAAAATTTAGATTTCCCTTTCATAGCATTTTCCCTTATCATTTCTTATGTAATGAGAGTACTATGAAAATAATCAAGAGATGATGTTTCAGGATCTCCCCCTTCCAATGAAAGAAATTTTGCATCGAATTTATTAGGTAGGATTCTCAAAATCTTTTCAACCACAGTAGAATCATCCAACTTTTCACCAAGAAATCAGATAGTACTTACTATATAATTTACTCTGGTAATTAAGTCCCCAATATAATCATGCTCATCCATCTTGAGATCTTCATACTTTAATGTCCATATCTGTAACTTTTCCTTCTTCACTTTTTTATTTACTTCGTATAGGTTTTTCAATTTATCACATATACCTTTGGTTATAGAAACAATTTTTAATCTCAAGAATTAAATTTCAAAAAGTGATGAAAATATAGCATTCTTTACCCTTCCACCATTCTCAAGTTGTCTCTTATCAATATGTGTAAGTGGAGTTTTATCATCAATGGGTGGAAACCCAACCGTTGCGGCTTCAAGAACATAATAACTGATAAACATAAGATACAGAAGCATTATATCCTTCTAGATATGATAGTTCCTTCCATAAAAGACCAGAATACCTTTACTGTTCACATAGTTCATGTTCTCCATCAGAAAATAATAGAGAATGGAACCGGATATGAAACCAATTAAAAGTTCACAGAGAGAGTATTATTTCACTTAGAGGGGGAGGGGATGAATCAGTTATACTATTTTCTTATATGTTTCTCTTCAATTGAAATAACCTTTAACTCTTATTAAAAATTTCATTTCCCTACTGAGAAAAAATAATCGCACATCTAAATGAACACAATGATTTACAAGGTTATTTATTCAATAAGAATAGTTACATACGTGGTATGGTTTGGAAATGATCCAATACCATAAAATCCATTAAGAAAAAATCCTTATATTTCAATGAGAAGGATATCACCTTACACTCATGTAGTAGTTTAAAAAAAATCCCAGTAGTGTGTGTGCTACCTCTTAGCACAATAGGGTAATAAAATTGTTTTTTAACAACTCATATTATATGTACATATTTTTAATTCCAAAAATGTATTCAAATCGTAATAAAATTCATTAATTTTTTACCTAGAAGAAATTTAAGAACCTCATAGGACTTTGATAATGAAATCAGCCTGAATTCGAAGTCTGATATTCCTAGTCTGACTCTCTGAGTATGATTATTTTAATACAATTATTCATGTATAATTTTTTTGATAGAATGAATTACAAATGAATCATAACTATTTTAATTTAGAATAAAATATTTCCTTAGTCTGAGAAACCCAAAATGGATATACATTGTATAGAAATTTGGAAGCTTATTAATTCAGCCCAATACCAAAAATTAGCCGAATACAATTGACAAGATGAATACGATGATTCACTAAATATGATAAATCCTGAATAAAATTACCAGCTGAATATAATCGTTGAATCTTGACTCATGTCTTTCACTTCTTCCCCATTGAATTGTCTACAATACAAAACAAAACGGTACCACATTTTATCTCTAAAAACCTCCAAGATTCTCTCTCTAATAAAATGAATGGTACTTATCTTCACACATGTACAATGTACTTCACACCTTTAATAGGTGACCCAAAACATGTTTAGGTAGTAATCCCAATATGTATCCTGGTCACACAAATTTTCCCACATTTTAATTTCACCTGAAATCTCAGAAAAATTATGACTCCCTCAACACTTATCGATTCTTCTCAAAATTTCCCAATCTTCACCTCTTCTTCTTCAGACTCCCATTTCAATCATCAATACGATTACAATTGTTGACAAATACATGGGTCCGATCATATTAGTCTAATTCTCTAATGATACTTTCTTCAAAAAAAATCTCTATATCATTTCAAAACAAATAAATAAATAAATATATTCTTCCACAAAACATTCTTTCAAATGAAAGACTCCACCTTTGACAATTTATTCATCAGTATCCTATTTTCTTTTCTCTGTACCACATGATAAAACACACCATCTCTTGTAACTACCTTCATTCACAAAGATATTATTTTATCATGACTTTATTCAGGACTTTTAATCCATTGAGGATCAGATTTAGCATCGCCTGATTTCAATTGGAATGTATTGTAACTTTCCATTCATTCCTACTTCTTTATTTTCATCTCATCCCATGAAAGATCTTCTCTAAATAAAAATTTTCAGGATACGATCATCTTGAATACGTTCATTTCTGGTTACGATCATTCCGGTAATGATAAAATACAATCTAAAAACAATGATCTTCCTCAATTTGATAAAATAAAATTAGTTAGGGATGATCTTTCCAGATACGATACAAAACAATCGAATAATGAAGATCTACCCAGATACGATACAAAACAAGCTGATAATGAGGATCTACTCGAATATGATACAATACAATCTGAATGTGATTTATTCTCAACTGACACCATCTCTTTATTTTTCTTCTACTCTAATTTGATTGTTTTGAACAAAATCAGTGTCTCATCTTCCATCAGCATCACCTCTTCAATGGCACCACTTCAATCATCACCACTTTACATCAGCATCACCATTCCCATCAAAATCACTTTTCATTGGCACAATCTTCCATCAACACCACCTGAATACAAATCAAAACATGATCTTTTACTTCTACTCAGTATCCAATTTTTTTGAAAGATAATCAATACAATATATATATGATTTTTTTAAAGATAATCGATTCAATTTAGATATGATTATTTGAAAAGACAATGGATACAATCTAGATACCATTCTTTTCTAATTATTTTGAAAAACAATTGGTACCCCTTATTTCTCTCTACCATCCGGATACAATAAATTTGAGTATGATTATTTTTTGATTGTTTTGAAAAACAATCGGTACCACTTATTTCTCTCTTAAATTATTATATGATAAATCTGACTTATTATTTTATAATTGTTTTGAAAAACAATTATAATGTGATTCATTTCTAATTGGAATCATCGGTTTCACTCCCCCTTTCTTCTGTAAAGATTTCATCACAAGATTTGAACAAAAATCATGATTTATATGAAATAAAAATCAGAAACTCATAATCACAATTAATCAATTATAGTAATAGTTACTCCGGTTCTCCAGAAAAACAAATACCTATTTCTCATTGTATTTATATTGAATCTAATGACCATCTACTTTCAGTAAGATTTTTTCATTTTCAAATCTGCTCCTCCTCATTACCTTAAAATTTTACAGTGAGTCCTATTTTAATCAATACAACCAATTGTACAATTGTTTCCAGAAACAAACTGAATCGAACCAGAATACATTTCTTCTTCCTAATAAAAACCTATTACCCAAAAAACAAACACTTCTTTAAATCCCTTTCATTATGAATTCTCATTCATAAAAATAATTTCTTTATCCATCATACCTATCGATTGACAAAAAAATACAACCAAAGCACAACTTTGTCCTAACAAGTCCTTATCATATATACTATGCTTCAATTATTTCATTCAGTTACCCCATTTTGATGAAGAATATATGGTGTGATATACTAATGTTTTATTCAATATTTGAATAGATAAATTTCAAAATCATCACAAGTAAACTTCTTACCACCATCGGATCATAGCTTTTTGACATAAATACTTATATCATTCTCATATTTCCTTCTATTTATTTATATTTTAATTTCCTCTATATTCTGTTTGATAAATATGAAATTAGTCATTGGAGAAAAATCATCAACAAATTTAATGAAATATAGATCACCTATAGTAGAATTTTATATCATTAGAACACATAAGTTAGTATGAATTTGTTCAAGGGGTCTATAAGATAGAATATCTACCCCTTTGTGAGAACATTAATCCAATTTTCCTATTTGATAGGTTTCAAATATTTTATCCTTTTCTATCTTTAGCCTGGGTAAATCTCTGAAAATATTATGATTCATGATTTTAAATAAATACATTTACCAAGATGGAAAATCCTTCTATTCCATAGGTTTTTTTCATCTTTGGAACTCATGTAACAGAAATTGATAAAACCACAAATTTTAAATATATTACTATTATTTCTTTTTCCACAATCGATAATTATTCTATAATGTGTGATTTTAATGATACAAGAATTATTTTTGAATAATACCTCATGTTCATTATCAAAATGGTAGTTGACACTAAGAAAATTATGCTTTGTGCCTTTAATAAATAACAAATTATTAGACTTTAAAATTTCAGTTTCAATCTTTTCCTTTCCAACTCCCTTAATTTTCAATGAACTGTCATCCCTAATGGTTACTACTTCTTCATTATTCTCAATGTTTATTGGTATTTTTATGTCACCAGTTATGACTGATGAACATCCGCTATCAAAAATACATGACTTGGTTTTTATATAGGATTTCAAAGAAACTTTAGTAAAATGATATTTTTCTTCATTCATTTTTTAAACTCTAATTCCATTCAAAAAGTTGAATGCTTTTTAGGATAATACTCATGTACATTTTAAAAATATTTCCTTGATAATTAGAACATCCATATATGTCTTTTAAATAGTTAATTTTTTTCAACTAGCTGATAGAATGAATTCATTATAACTACTTTCTTACTTTGTATATTTTCTCTTCTTTTCTTAGAATAAATCCCCTTGGTTCATGTTTTATATCTAGAAGGGACATGTTATACCAATATAAATTTGATTTGTTCCCAAAAACTATATAACACCAGAATTTTCCTTTAAACCTGTATCTTCTAAACTAGTAATATCCATGCCTTGAAGATTATGGGTGATGCCTTTCCATATACTAAGATTGTCTCTACTTTGGGAGAAATAATCTTCTTAGAGAATTTATTTCTACATTTGTATCGGAATATGGTTTCTCACTGCTATTAATCCTCAATACTTGTACAAAAATAATTTTTTGACTATCACTGTTATAGATAACATATTTATTTTCAAATTCATTGATCTTTGAAGTAACCCACTTTTTTTGACCCCCATTTTCTCTAGTTTGCGATGACTCTAACTTCACTTCAAAATCATTATTGAAATATTATATAATATTCTTCAAAAAATTATGTGATTTAAGATGTTTATAATGAGTATTTTAATATTCTTATTATTTGAGGGATATTCTCTATTCAATTTCATTTACCATATTTTCTATTTTAGCCACTTTTAGTTCATCTCTTTTGATTTATTCAATGTAAAGAATCAATTTATTTCTAAATTATTCCTCTTCCTCAGTTATATTTTCTTTTTACTTCAATAAAAATATCTTTTCTTTCTTAAGATTTGTGTTTTTTCAACACAATCTTGGAATTATTTTTCAAACATTTGGTCTATCTTTTTTTATTCACCTTAATCATCTTCATTTTCAAATGATGAAAATCCTTTTCCACATAAGCCATGAAGTTAGTTTCATATTTTTAATGGATTCTATAATTGGAGTTCACTTCATTTTCAATTGTAATTAAACTTCTTCTTTTTCTTTTAAATAATTTCATCTGGCTTCTTTTAAATTTATTTGGTTCTTTTATGATCTTCTCTCATTTCTTTTTTTTTTGTGGTTTCTCATCAGGTGTCTTAGGTTCCATAGAATTCTTTTTAGGAACATTTATTTCAAATTGACTAATTTCATTCAAATTGTATCTTTTTACTAGTAATTTACCATTACCCGTAAACATTCCATTTTAGAATCTTTTAGATACAAGATAAATGATTATTTTATAATATTCTTCGTCATTTTCATCACCAGATTCACTTGATTCTAACATTTCATCATCACTGATTTTGATTATTCTTATGACCTCAAAATCTATCTCATCGATGATATTTTTATTGAATACTAAGACCTTTTTTTCACCAAAACCCCTAATATTACTAAAAATTTCATTGACACTTTTGAAGTATTCATCAACATTTTCTCCTTCACCCATCTTGATAAATTCAAAATTTCTCCTCTAATTTTTCAATTTTGCCTCTTCAACTTTTATGGTTCCTTTATAACTAATTTCAAATTTATCACAAATTTATAAGTCAGTTTTAATCCCCATAACCTTCGTGTAAACATTTTATGAAGGATATATCAAAATGGAATTTTGAGATTCTCTATCAACTTTGATATTTCTCTTATTGGTAAAAGTCATTAGAGAATCTTCTATGGTAGGTTGGAATCCGAATGTAACTATATCTTTAACATAATGGTAAAAAGATAAAATATAATGAAACATATTATAATTACAAATATGATATTTATTTCCATTTAAAATAGGAACACCATAACTTTTTAAATAATTTTCATCATCCATCTTTTGTACGTAGTGGATCCAAATAGAGGGAACCTGTAACAACGCGATTTATTGTGAATTTTTTTTCAAATAAATTAATTTTAATTAATTTCTTTCATTTCATGATAATATAATTTAGAAATTCATTATAAAATCACAAATATAATCTTTTGTTACATGCAACATCGACTTACCTTTCACTACATGCATCACTAATTTTTTAAGAATCATCATTTTATTGTTATAATTATTTAAATAAGTTAGTTATATCCTACAAATTAAACTTAGTAATTTGAATTATAATAACTAATTTTAAAAATTACTTATAATTTTTTAATATAAATAAAACATATCTATAAAAAAACATATAATTTTTTGTTGTCTTTATATGATTGAAAATATTATTTTCCAAAAAGATCTAATTTTTATATCTTTGTGTTATAAATAATAAAATTAATTTTAGAAAATGTTATAAATGTAATTTGATAAAATAAAATTCATTTTTGAATTCATAATTTCAAAATTATCTTAGGGTTATTTTTTGAGGTTTTTCTAAAAAACATCATTTTTTGACGAATAGTGAAAAATTCTAAATTTTAATTCAACGTTTCCTTTTCATAAAATATATTAATATAGTTAAATTATATTTTAATTTGGTTTTAATGTTTAATTAGATTATATTTTAATCAATTAATCCAAATTAGTTCATTGATATCAATTTTGCATTGAAATTGGACATTAAAACATTTCAATCTTTTAAAATTTTACCCTTAAAAACCTCCTACCGTGACACGTTTGTGGGATTCATTTTAATTTAATTTTTGAGACTTCTATGTTTATAATTTATTAAATCGGATTCCATTTTTCAAATCATGATAATTTATAGTTTCTACTATGTTCAAAATTTTTTATAAAAAATTATTAGAAAAGGTAATTAAAATTAATTACAGTGATTATGGTAAAAACGAGCTTAATGGATGAATAAACATAGAAAATAAGGTCGATAAATGTCCTTATACTTGTATAAAAATTTTATTTGGGAGATATTAAGACCATCACACCTCTAATGATCTATAAGGATCGATTTTAACCCTTTTTTGACAAGTAAAATGTGGGTAGCACTCAAATATTTTCAAAAGTACTCAATGTCTCATTTTCCCCATTATAAATGGCATCATCTCCTCCAACTCTATTTAGACTCTCAAGAACATTTTGTCGCAAAAATCCTACCCAAATATCCTCCAAACTTACCTAAATTCATCTTATAATCCTCAATTTAATAATAAATCCATACATGGAATCCCTTTGGTGCAAACCAGAAGGATTTACCCAAAGAATATGTAACATCCTTCCATAAGCTCTATATTTTATAATCATTATCCACCACTTCAACACTTATTATTATATTTTTATATAATAACCTAAGTATAATAAATATACTGATATGATTTGTTCTAATGGTTTTATATACACCTATACACAATTCCATCAAATGGGTAACGAACTTACTGTTATTGTGTATGACAAACTACCACATCATTAAACTATATTGTTCATTTTTCTTTTACCACCTATCATGGTTGGGAATTATAAGGAAAACAATGTTTTTATAAGATATATATAATATTTATTATTTATTTATTCTTACTTAATTATTATATAACTCATACCTTCATTATTTACATTTTTTGTAAATATGATAACTTTTGTGGATTTGTGGACTATTGTCTCCTCAAAGCTATGTGTTCCGTTCACACTCTACATGAAATGTAATATGGGAGGGTTTAGTTACCATATATGATATATATGAAACAATAATTATTTTATAATTATTTTATATATATACATATATATATATCATTTACATTCTTTCTTTCAAAATGATAGTTAAACAGAAATAGGTTTCATTCGTATGTACGACCTACCATCTCCATGAACGGTGCATTTCATGACTTGTTTATATATTTTATATATTATTATAAATACATATATACTGAATATATATAATATTTATATCATTATTTACATTATGGAGATCATGATATAGGTATAAAGACAAAAAATATAGTAAATCAAAACTCATGTGGAAAACAAAGCGGTTATTACCCAAAGAGTAATTTTAACATGAAATTGTTAATAAACAGCTAATAGAAGTTAATAAGTAAATAATATATGGTATGATATGATTCAATATTGTTATTTTATAGATTTATAATAAACATATATTAATTATATAGGAGTTTCGAATGAGTATAAAGAGATTCAATACATAAGGTAAGGGGTATTCTCATCTCACTTTTATTTATGTGAGACTTATGCCTTTTCACCACAAATTTCTTTTGTGTGGTGTATATAATGAAAATGAATATATTATATGATTATTATACATAAATTTATTAGTATTTACATATCTATTTTATGATATGTCTTTCATGGGGTTTATCTTTCAAATTTTACCAAATCAGGGAAGAAATTTGGTCTCGGTTTCTTTCTTTGAGACACATTCCATGTTATAAACCTATATCCTTCTACAAGGTGTATATAATGACTTCTGAAATGTTATATCATGAATATAATTATTTTAAATAAATTTTAAGCTTCATTTAATTTAATTTTATTATTCGGGGATTATGATTCACTGTTACCAAGTGGTAAGAGTTTATTGAAACAATCTCATCATTTATTAGTATTGTTTATGGTTATGCTTCCATTGATGAATACTTATGATCTATTTATCTAGAAAAATCATTTATTTTATTATAATATGGTCATTAATTATGTATTAATGAATTATTAACATTTTTAAATTCTTTGGTACTTAAAATAATTACAGATATTTCTTATGAAAATATGACATCAGTTCCCTTTTCAGTCGGATACCAGTATTATTAAATAACCATATTTTCAAGTGTGTTTTAAAAAAATGTTTTCTAAAATGATAATTTAATCTCATGTTCAAGGAAAATTATTTTAAAAAAATATTTCAATATTCCTTTATAATTTTTCAATTCCATTTTCAAAGAAATATGTTTTTAAAAAATGTTTTATGTCTTAAAAAGTTGTTTTTAAAGAAGAAAGGATATATTACTCAAGATATGTTTTCAAAATATATTTGACATCAATGTTAAAAAAATTTGAAATAGTTTTTTCTCCAAGGAAACCATTATTATTCTTTCACTGAATGAATTATGTTTAAGATGAAAGGTTTTCTGTAACACCCATTCCTCTTCCATGGGTTATATACTTCTGAAACCTACATCTTTTCACGTGTTATACATTGATGAAATTATTAGAAGACCTATAAAAATTCCATAGGTTGTGATATGTAGACATTTTTATGTTACCCATTTCATTTCATGGGTTATAATATATTTTTTATGAAACCCACCCATTCTTATGGTTTATTACATGATGAATATTTTTTTATCTTATGGCACATGTTTGTATGATTTTATAATGTGATGGATGAGACTTATATCTCTATACAATTCATTGGATAAATATTTATATCTCATGATATAATTATGGGAATCAAGTCAATGGGCTTGATACACTATGGAAAATGGGGAAACTCGGTCCATTATGGGAAGACGGGGAAACCCAATCCACTATGGGGAGACAGGGAAACCTGATCCACTATTGGAAGAGGGGAAAACTTGATCCACTATTGGAAGATTGGAAAACATGAACCCTTATAAGGAAAGGAAAATGTATGGGGATGGTGGTGTATCCCTCATAGTATATGTAGTCCCCATTAAGTACCACAATACATTTTTGACATTGAGACTTGACTTATAGTGAATGATATTACATGTTTTTGTGTTTTCCACAATTCTATGATTTATTCCTATTTTATGATTTCATGGATTATGCTCTTGATTCCCTTATGATTCATATATTATAAACTACAAATATTTAAAAACATAATCATGAATATGATCTTTAATATGCATGGTATGATATTCTAATGATATTATCATGTTCTCATACCCTTATATTCATGATTATACTTACATATCTCCCTTTTTTACCCTTACTAATCATCTAATCTCACCCCTCTTTTATGTTTATGTTCCCTAGGTTATGAAGATATAATTTATGTATGATGTCTCTAAGAGGGGTTCTAGTCATGAAGAATCTAGTCGAAGATAATGTATCTCACTTATGTATTAGTGTTTATATTTACATGTTTCCAAAGGCACTAGACTAATACAGTCATTGGGGGTATTTTTGTGTAATGTATTATGTATTCCCAAAAAATGATGTAATGTTAATGTATAAAAAAGTTGTGGTTTTTATAGAACCTATATTTGATACCAATTGAAGTTCCCATGTAATTATTACACAACTAATAAGGGTTGGTTGAATTAGTTGTAATATATATATATATATATATTATTTATTTTGAAATTAACCTTTGTTGACCTATTAGGATCTGATCGACTATAAATACTATTCAACCTCTCCTGAATGAAGTAAAAACAAATAGTGTAGGAACAAAGTATTTTTACAAGGTTTGGTCTCAATATTATCATACTCCATGTTGTTATTGGTTAGACTCCACAATCATAGATTCTACACTATAATCACAAGTTGTTACAACGTAAATGTTCTTACTAGCATAAAGTCACACTATACTTTACAGAGTCCCACTAGAATAATTATTACACACTCTTTGACCCAAAAATATTACAAACATTTCACGAAATATCACTTATGAATTTTTTCTTCTTCTGCAAAATTTATTAAATATCTTTTCTTTTCAGCCTTCAAGATATATAAAATAGCATATGCACACTTTCTGAAGAACATTAATAAACTGGTTCTTCCTCAATAACTGAATTTTGTCTTATAAAATATATTTTTCTCATATAGTATGAGAAATAATCTGTTTATATATAAAATAATTATCATATAGCCCTTTTATGCATCCACATACTATCTACACGTAATTTTAATGCTTTAGAAGCTAATATATACACTATGAGAGAAAAATGATTTTCATAGAAAATATTCTCTACACTTGAGAACTCTCACCCTTTGATATGGGATTCAACCCAGTATTTATAGGAAAAAAACCCAAGTTATTCAATAATTTAATACATGATAATTATATAGAACATGGGATTTAACATAGTGGACTACCATCCCAAACTATACACGCCTTCTAGCATGCACTATGCAGGTCCTGTGCACAAGCTCGTTATCTTATATGTTCCCCTTAAACATGGGGGTTACCCTTATACATGGATGTGATTATTTGGACCAATACATGAATGACCCACTACCTAACCTCCATTCATCATCCCTGATAGTATCTTGCATGGGGGTTGACCCCTTGGCTACCCCTAAGTGTGGTTGAGAAATACCCTGGGGGTGTATGTGGTTGGCTCTATTATTTTTTCTAAAACTTATAATAAATTATGTGTAAATGTTAATGTAACCACAAATAATATGGAATTACACCTTCTCTTATTCTTACAAAATTAAGATTCATTTTTCATTACCCCAATCAAATCATCATGCAATAATATTTAAATTTCATGACCGTTTTCTTCATCTTGTAGTAAATAGTGTCTTTAATGACACAAGTCTCAGAACTTAGTATCACTTCAAATAATCATTAGTGTATACCTAGAATAATTTTACAAGAAGGAAATCTATTTCTTTTATATAGTTCCATAAAAATTCTTCATAAATCACCACTTTATACAAACTCACTAGACACATATTAACACAAATTTAATAGTTAATGCAACAATTCAGTTCAACCAGTGTTAGTGGCACGTATATATCCTCCTCTATATCAAGAATGATGAAGTCTTCTAGAAAAATAATATTACTAACCATTAATAATACATCTTCAAATATACCTTTGGAATATTTTATTGATCGGTCAACAAATTGGAGCACTAAGTGGTGGAAGTCAATTCATTTGTTCCTAGCTTCTTAAAGACTCTGAAAGGCATTAGATTAACACTAGATCTAAATTCAAATAAATCCTTCCCAAAATCACATGATTAAAAAGTGAATGGGATATATAAACTCCACCTATATTTAGGTTTTGTTGGTATTGAATATTAAACCACTTATGATAATTCATTAGTAAGGGATATGGTTCCCAAGACCTCTATTTTCCATTTGTTTGATAGTATTTCTTTCATGAATGTTAAATAAGTGGGAATTTAGGTTAATGAATCATGAATATAAATATTGATATGAATCTTCAGAAATGATAACATAAACTCCCTGAACTATTTGTCCATATTTTTTTGTTTTAGAAGTTATAGAAAAGTTTGAATAGGTACAAAACGAGTGACCATTTCCTTTTCTTTTATTAAAAGACACCCTTTTATTTAAATGAAACTTTTTTTGGGGGTAACCACCACAGACTCAAATTATTCCATGGTTTATGAAGGAAAATATTTTTTCTAACCTTAAACTATCATTTTATTTTACATGGATGTATTTTTTTGAACTTCACCACCCCTTATGATCACCACTTTAGATTCCTCTCAAGGGTTATTTTTAGGTTTACTAAGAAGTGTTCATTGTTATCTCACTAAAAGTTGGTTTATAAGCTACCTAATTAATTAATATAGGATACCGATATTAACCTCTTGATTCTAAAAACTAGTTTCATCTATGGTGATAAACATATACATGATCTCCTATATTTTCAATTTAAGCTCTTGTTGGGGATGTAGTGTCACTTTTTGTTGTTATCGATGGGGTTTTAGTTTACAATGGTTATGATACCCTTGTTGTTGATATGAACCATTCTATTACTTACTTCTTTTTTATTGCAAATAACGTACTTCTCTATGTGAGGGGGTTCTAAAATTTTGGTTGACCATACTTTGGTGGACTTTGGGGCCTTAACAATGCAATTTGGTGTTGATATCTGCCCCTCAAAAATTTGAGTTACATTTCTATAATGGATTATTATAGGATCAAAATATATTTAGACCATGAATTTTTCAAACATTTAACACTTAAATAGTAGAGAGTTTAACACTAATGTTCAAAGACTCTGCATGTTTCATGGTTTTATAGCATGTAGGGTATTTCATGACTTTAATATTCATTATTGTTCTAAGTTAGAGTGCATCGATTTTATTTGACATGGAATCTAATTAGGATGAAAACGTAGTATTTTCATAGAAATTATACATATATCTATTTTATATACCATTATTTGAGTTTTATTTGAAACTATTAGTCAATATATCTTCTCGTATGTAAAAGAAATTCTTTAGGTTCTTTCCTCATAATTGTTCCCTTAGCTACTACATTTACCATGGTATTTTTTCCCATGGAAATTCCACCATAGAAGGTTTGGAACATCATCTACAATTCTTGTCCTTGGTGAGTAAAATTCCTCAGAATCACCTTGAAATAAACTCATGATTGATAGATAGATTCACTTTCAAACTACTAAAATTTGTTGATATCATTTCTCAACATTACTATCTTATATAGAGAAAAATATTTTTCTAGTAAGGGTTGAGAAAGAGCCTCCCATTAATTAATTTAATGTTGTTTAGGACCTTTGATCCAATAAATATCCTCTTCCCTCAATTAAAATGAGAATACGTCAAGTTTTATAGAATCCTATAAAACTCTGTTGTAATGTAAATTATCAAAAATATTTAAGAAATTAGTGAGGTTAGTGTTGTGTTATTCACTTGGTAAATCTCCATATTATTACATATTATCTATAAGATGCATGACCCAAAATTATACCATATTCTAGTTAAAATTCATAATAAATGGATTGATTTAAAAGTTTTTTATTGAACTCGTGGCCAAATAATACTCAAGTTGGCTCCATGGATTTATGGATATTCATAATATTTAAGATTCTATTTAAGTGGTAGATATACATAATGAATTTATGGAATGTATAGTTATAGATCCTATAGGAAAAAATATTAGTGAATATTGAACTTTTTGATGGTTTTTTTGAACATGTTCCAAAATATTAGAGGGGGTTTTTATTCTATCCCCTTATAGGTTAGAATTAATATCAAATCTCATAGACATTTACCTAGACTTCCACTTACACATTTTAAATGAGTTCATTTCAAATGTGTTTTCCCATAAGTGATCGTCGTTGCCTTGAAGTATTCATTCAATCTATAGAAAAAAAATTAAGTCTCTCAAATAATTCATAACTCTTCAAATGAGTGATGAAGTATCTCATACACACACTATCCTACAAAGGTAAAAATGAAAAATCAAGGGTAAAATGGGAAAATAAAAAACAGGTAAAAAAATAAACGAGTAAATAAATAGAACTATTCGAAATTTTCAAAAAAATAAAATTAATTGACCTAAACATGTTAAAAATTACACCATTTGAAGAGTTCTCTAACAAGGATTGAAAAAATTTCATAAATTATTCTTCATTAAATACATTCAGGTAGTCCAAATTAAATTTAACCCAACTCCACAATGATTATATAAGATGTATTGGGTCAATCCTTGGGGAACCTTGAGTATTTGTTGACATGAACCCTCGGTTAATTATTTGAAGAATTGTTTTCTAATTAATAATCATTAAAGAGTTTAAATTAACCCTTTTCTAAAGATTCTAAAATTTTAATGTCACTAAAAATTTGAAATGGTAAAAATGATATTTTTGGGATTTTTATGATAAAAGTTCATTGGAGTTTTGGGATACGATTCAGATCACTAGTATTATGAATTTTATCGATGTTTATTACACTCACAATAGTTTTCACTGCTGTGATTCAAACATTTCACCACCTCCTTGATCATTTTTTATTATTATGATTTTAAAAATGAACTTCTTGGTTAGAAAACCAATTTAAAAAAACATTATTTGAGACAAACACTAAGGCGATGATGATTTATTCTATTGGTAATATATTTATTCTTTTTAACTCCTTTAGAGATCCCTAAATATGTCATTATTGGAAAGATATCAAATATCTTCTGAATGGGTAAATGTTAACAGGAAAAAATTATATGAATCACATTAACACAACAATAATAATTCAATTATACATAAAAAACTCCTTAATCATCCAAAACCACAAAATGGGAGTGGGTTTATATATAAATTGTAGAGATGATAGTAGTCAAACACAACATATAGTATATTTTCATGCAATAAAGTCAAAAAACAAGACGGGATTCCATCCAACATGACACCTGACATAATTCATGGCATGTACCGAAGGGAATTCATGATGCCCATGGTTTGGGAAATAGTTCATGGGTACCAAAAATATGCTTTGGGAATGATTTTTCCATTTTTCTCAAGAATAAAAAACCAAAAAAAATAAACATCACAAAAACTGATAACTATTAACAAATAAGGAAAAACATTTTTCAGATTCAATGTATAGAAATTTAAACAAAACATAAAGGTAATACAATAGAATAGGAATACAAAACTATCCCAAAATAAATATACATGTGAAAAGATATTAATCACCCTCAAGACACCACTACTATCACCTTTAAGAAGTAAACTCTAACAACCGGATCCACCATCACCATGGTACATCTTACCTTTACCCGAGTCATACATAACAAAGTCTACAAACACCCAAAGATGTATGTAGGGTGTGGGAAAAATCCCAATAGGATGCCACCCAAACAAAATATTCCATTCTATAACATTATAATACAAATTTACATTCACATTTGTACAATAAAATTTGAAACATTTTTAAGAAAACATTTCAAATAAAACCTTCTCAAGAAATTATTTTCAATGAAAACCATTTTTCCCAAATAAGATTTCTTGAAATAATGTAAAAAAAAGGTATACCATATGCTAACAACTATAACCATATCACATAGCATCATGTCATAAGATAGATCCATTGTAAAATCCCTATAGGTAACTATAACTAGAGGGACCCCAGAAACATCATACCTCAGTGATTAGAATCCTCAAACTCAACTGTCGACAGTGTTCTAATTCATGAGCCACTATAGAGGATGAAATCCTATTTCTATTAGTCTAAAAAAATTCTCATTCCTGATCTACTAGAGATGATCTCATACAATGTTTAAGTGGTATCCAATCATATCACATGTTTAGTTAGTGTTTTAATCATCAATCATACTAGACAAAACCAGGCCTCATCCACTTCCGAATCAACTAGAGTAATACTTATAGTTTTCCCACCTAGATACTTGATATTTCATTTTTGGGCTCAAGTTCAATTTTATATTTCACATACACATTCTAAGAATCACAGGAATACAAGAAGATCACCACTTTACACAATAAACCCAATTTACATTTCATATGAAAACCAAAACCATTTGGCAGTACAATTCATAGCACTAGAACAATTAATGAAATCCCTCTAGAAAAACAACAAAAATAGAACATGTGTAATCCAAACACTTTTCATGGGAACATCCCCTTTCAAACCCATATTCACACCAAAACCATTTTCATAACATGATTCACAATTTCAAGAAACCTTAAACGTGCACCACATAGAATCCAAAAAGCAAAAAAACCCATTTCACTTAGAAAATATACTTTCAATGAATTTTTACCTTTAAATATTTTTTTAAACACATTTCACACCTTTCAAATTAGTCATTTAATATATTCAAGAAACAGCACAACAAATCATTTAACGAATAAAACCGCTTTACTTTAGAAAATTCATTTTCATCAAATGAGCGTTTGAATACTTTTCAAAAACATGATTTGAACCTCAAGAATATTCCATAGAAAATATTTAATAAATCATGAAATTATATAAAAAACCATTAAATAATGTAAAAGCAATAAACCACCAACCTTTAACTTGGAATCTTCTGAAAAGTGGTGTGAAACCAGAACTGTACCACCCAAAGACTATATAAAGGCATGATCAAACATTAATCATCAATATTTCCCCTAATAATATAAGATCAAACCCCACTATATGTCAATAATCCTATTGGAAAAGAGAGAAGTAATGATATAGTAATAGAAACCCTAAAGGAAGGTAGAAACCATGGCATAAGGGCACTCACTTAAAGATCCTTGAAGAAACCACACCAAATCCACCAAAAAAATAAACATTTAAGGGATAAAGGAGAGGGGGAGAGTCACCTAGTTGAATAATTACAAATGGGGGAGAAATGAGAGGATATAGGGTTAAAATCTAAGAGGGAATGAAGGTAAATTTCTAATTTTCAATGATACGGACAAGTCACATGGTTTTCCAACACAGTTTTCCAAACAATGCGGAAACTGTGACCCCCTCTCTATCCAAGTGGATACAGACCAAATAGTTTTCCCATACTATTTTAATAACCATGCAACAACCATGTATATTTACACTGACCAAAAATGAAATTGGTCGCATGATTTCCTAGGAAAGGGTTCGTTATTTCCTCTAACTATGTTCCACTAAACATCGAACCCCAAAATCCCCATTTTTTACCCAAAAACTCATAGGGGACCCAAGGGATTAATTAAAGGGAAAAATAAACATAATAAATACATAAAAATGGAAACACAAGTGTGAAAAATAAAGTATGAATATGGAAATAATAATGGAAAAGTAATATAATTCCTTCCCCCACATAGATTCCCATCTTTTCCCTCAACCAAGAATGCTCTCTTGGATGATTCCTCCTTCTAAAATGGATGGTTATCCCCTTAATTATTAATCCCCCAAATTCTATGAGTTGTTTGGCTTCATAATCCTACTTAACTGGTTGTTGGGGTAGATAAGTTGTGGTTATATAAATCTAGCCATGACACATGGTTAAGGAACATGGTTTGGTAAACCATGAACTATACATGTGGTCTGAACTATCCTCCTTCCCTTCAAGGTTCATGGTCACTATGATAATATGCATAGTTTTTTAACCATGTGGAGACTATGAAATAGGATGTATCTTTTTATTATTGTTATTATATAGTTTCCTAGGTGATTCTACACTTTTAGATAAACCATGTGGTAAATGTTAAAAATGTCTAGTCTCTTTATTTTTTGCCTCACACTGTTTATTGGGATAGGGAACACATAACATGACCTGACCCACTAGGACTCATTATGGGTTGTTAAAGACCAAGTGTTCCACCTAAAGTCAACCTCAAACAATCCAAAGGAAGTAGACTATCACCAAGAAAGAATAAATATCGTATGGGTGACCTTAACCAAAAATATTGTAGGAAATAAAACCCAAAAATCTAATAAAAAATAACACAAACATGTATGATATACATAACCAAAAAATATTAAAACATACGTGAATATTTTTTCTAAAAAATGAAATGAAATATAAAGTAAAAAATTTGTACATGGTAAATAATATAGGGCTCAACAAAACAAGATACAGTTCTAGAACTACCCAATGAAGGGGAGATCACCATGTTCATCAATTCTTTACTTCATGTATTGTATAAAATAATTCCAATCATATGTGAAAATACTTATACTCCACTGACTCCATTATCTCTACTAGATCAAGTCCCTTTAAAAACATCATCAACCTATAAAACATCTTAATATACACACCAAAGTCCTAACCATATGACCGCCCAAAGTAACCTAAGTGAACCCCAAACCAGAGGAAGATATCCCAAACTCCCAGTCATAGAGGTCACCCTATCTGATAGGGCAACCAGGATCAACACTAAATTATCACTCTATCACTTGATGGGGACAACCAAATAGGTCCCATTCCTTAAGGTAATAATCATCCCATCCCATAATCCATAATAAATATGGAAAACTCAGTCAACCCACAAATAAAGGACACTTCCTCACACACTCCACTAATACATCCCTAAGCATATAGAAAGATCCCCATCCAAAGAAGTTAGGACCATATAAAAAACACATTTTCCTCACTAAAATCTCCAGCTACCCATAAGGTGAGTAGCTTAACCCAACGACATATCAAGATTCCTAGAAAGAGTCTATGTGATACACCCTACTCACTAGATCACACTATCAACAGTTTCCTATAAATATCATCATATTTAAAAGAATTTTTGACCTAGAACTATGGGAATAAATCTAAACTTCCATCATTCTATGGAAAGTGGATCCCTCAGCCAAATATCACAAAATATAGAAACCCAACACCATAGGTTCTCACGAGGGATTAAAGGAAACATTCATCAAAAGAGAATCACTACCTAAACCTACTCATCTTTGTAAGGTAGGGGAAGAAGGAATGAACTGAAGAAAGTCTTTCTTCATAAGCTTCTATATGTATAAATCATCCACAAATGTCATCTATCTCCATCACCAATCCATGAAACCCAAAACTATCATGGGATACCCATGCCTCACCAGAATACAAAACATTGTTGAGGGGGTACCAACCCCTAAGACACTTATCCATCTCTTCTGAATAGCCATATCAATCACCGAGCTAACATTTCCACTACATAGAGGATCTTATTACTTGTAAAGGGAGATACCATATATAAATAGTACCATCATCATCCATAAAAGAATAGTCTTAACCTATATAAAGGGAGACTATGAAATTATATCCTAGCATATAGGACCCACACACCACCCAGTAGGGTGTTTATGACTCTATAAACTAAAGGGAACTGATCACCCTTTGACTTAGCATGTAGAACTAAGTAAAGATAATGATACCAGGCTATATGATAATACAACTATATAGGCATCAAATTAGATGTTTTGATGAAAATGGACTATCCATGATGCTGAGTAAATGTTTCACCATCTCCCTTTTTCATAACAAAATAAATAATAAAGAATTGATAAGATATCTATTTTTTGAATGAAAACTTCCCATAGAGGCTATAATGAATAAGGAGATAAGGCCCAACTCCACTTCCCCCAAACACAATCCATATACACCAAAAACAACTCTAGGGTTTGTGGGGAGAAAGATGTATTATTCCATGAGTATCACGTCAAACTAAGACCTAGTGAAATACTCTTATCTAAAGAGTGTGGTACTAACACTTGTCTGAAATCTAGTTTCTATGACCCTACATCCTCTTAGGATCCCATAATCATCAACACCTATCATAGGGTATTAGTCTCTAAAAACATGAAAGGGTCCCTCATCCAATGAATAAATGTTCCCTAGGAACGTCAATATCCCCCACACTTTTTCAACTTTTTGATTTTTGTCTCTCCATCATCTAAAAAAGGGTTGAATATCTTTAACTGTCCTTGAAAACTCTTGCTAATGACATCTATTAGTGGAGAAGAACTCACCACCATTTTCTACATGGTATGATGCTCAGAATAGGACACCTACTCATCTAAACTCTACTCCTAGTAAAGTGAAATTAAAAATCAAAAATAAAGGGGATTACACTACAATTTTTAGGGGTACATGACATGCACACCCAAATTCCCATCTTTGGGAATGTATTATGATATAACCCACCATGACATTCATAGTATATGTGGTATCTTTTCCATACATTTCATGTCGGGCACATGGGTACTATCCCATGTTGTGTTCTATTTTACGGTGTGTACTTATAAACGTCGTGTTCCTCACATGGGGTTCTATTTGTGTACAAGACCAGGCTAGGAGTCATGTGTACTATGGTCCTACTCGGTGTACACATATATCACACACATGATGTAGACATCATCCTCAAATTGTGGCTCATTGAAAACTAAAAAACATGTGTTTTGGAGAAAAAATGATGTGTATTCAAGATTTTTAGATGAATACTACCTGTGATCAAACTAATTTTTCAAAACCCCTGGATAACTGATCAAAACCCAATGAAAAACCATCATCATTAAATATACATCTTAGAAAAAAAACATGAAAATGATTGAATAAAAACAATTAAAAATTGAAAATAAATATCCATACCTATATCACTACCTATTGGATCTACCACATCATTAATGAAGGGGGAAGAAACTTTGAAAATGCATATGGATAGAGGGGAGAGGACTAGGATATTTTATATACACTAATTAATTAAATGGAATAACCATTAAATGGGGTTGACTTAGGCCTAGAACCTAAATGAAAGTTATATCATGTTGAGGTAAAACCCCTCAGTATTTATTATACGATAGAGTTGGAATTTTCATCCAGATATTCATTTATGAGATATCATTATTCAAACCCATAGAAATAATCAATATTTATTTAATAAATATTAAATATTTTGAGCGGATTGTGTTTTATTGAGGGGTAATGTCACAATGTAATTCAGTATATGAACAAGATTCAAACCTAGATAACCTTCCTTTGGGTGATTTCAAAGCCATTTATGGTCAATGATGTAGGTGGTGATTCAGGTGATGATGAAAGCAAAGGTGATGACTAGGGTACATGCAAGAACAATGCAAGATGTAAGCACATGTCCTTTTAGGAAAACCATGTTCTATGTGCTATGTTCCTATAATCCTATAGGTCATGTAATAGCTTCCCTCCCAACCAAGTTAAAAATGTAGGTTTCTATTTATAATAATGGGATTTGACCCCAGCTTATTTCAATTAAATATTCTCAAAAAAATTCGTAACTGTGAATATCAATAAAGCTTTTCCATGTGGTAAATGGAACATTTCAGAATCAATGGAACCATCATAAATTTTTCAAGGTTCTTAACCTAGGGGAAATTAATATTTTAAAATTTGTAAAATATCGGGAACTGAAACTGAAAATCATGATAAGGATTCTAAATAGAAAACCCCAAATCAATACATTCCCCCCACCTTAATTATTTTCATCCTTTAAAGATGAACAACCACACCAACTCTCTAAGAATCCCTCCAGGTAACCTCATGCATAAAAAAGAACATCATTCTATAAGCTCCCCTAGCATAATAGGTCCATCAC
This sequence comes from Viscum album, assembly GCA_963277665.1. NCBI lineage: Eukaryota > Viridiplantae > Streptophyta > Magnoliopsida > Santalales > Viscaceae > Viscum > Viscum album. Next base: position 336,182,265 of record OY728139.1, on the reverse strand, counting down.
ATATAGGGATCCTTAGTAGATCCTATATTGGAATACACTCATTACCAGTGCTCGTTTGGGGAAACACTTCCTCTAACATTCTCTTTCCTCCATGGCTAACCAAACTAAACCCATTATAGGGGTATCTTTCAACCCATTCCCAAATCACATTATGAAAACTCACCATTTATTCCCACCAACAACCTATATCCTCATAATATGAGACTCTCATCAATATTAGCATGTATAAAATCCAAAAACCAAGGTATTTACTAGATATAGTCCCTTCACAAATGCACTTCATAGGGACATCACACTCCCCACCTTAAAAGGGGTAAACCCTATGACTATCTTTCAAAGATAATAAAATGACATATACAAATAGTCTTAGGATTCTCAATGAGAGAACCACACTACCCCATAAGAACTTATCATTGCTTCTTCTAAAAATAATCTAAGATCACACATATACATCAATTGATTCTGGGCACCATGATATTATCAACCCTCTCATCATAACATCTTGAATGGGTGTAGGGACACCGCATATGAACCATTGACCCCATCTTGGTCCCCATCCACTATATTTGTATTGATACATTCTCTAAGAAACTCATATTCAATGTCTTCTTGATTTTAGACACCAATAAATGATCATGAAAAATGGTCATCCAAACCCACATTCATGGAGATACCACCATTAAGCTATACTAAAAAATCATGCCACGCTACCATAGAGGGAAATTAAATAATCAAACTGATTGCATGTCATCTTGATAGTTGTGACTACTAAACTCACTCTATCTAAGAGTCTTCATACAAGTTCATTGAAATTATTAATACTAGGGTCATCATAGGTACTACATTCATGAATCTGATCTATGACATAAAGAAATATAGCGGAATAGAACAAACCCTACTTCTTCTCCTTGAAATCCATAAGAGTAATCCATTTCCAAGGACTTTGTGATCAGTTCATTCCTCACATAAAAAAATACTACTAAAGGAAAGGGGGTAATTACTTATCCTACATATACATATCAGATTCCCTAAAACCATAATGTATGAAATAATGCTTGATAACCCATTAATGAACGAGAATAAGGCTCTGAGGACTGGTCATGTTCCCTAGTTAGGTCCCACTCACATAAAAGTTGATGGTGATCCAACCCCCAAACACAAATAACTTCAACATCATTAACTCATCTAAAATCACTAAAGGGTGACTTCACGTCATCATGAAAACATGATGTGCCTCATCTTGATATGATGAAACTCTTAGGGAACCTATTTCTAAGACCAAATCGTACAATAAGAATAAATGAGGTTAAATGTTCACCTCTAATAGATGCCTTTGGCCTCACCTAACTAATCTAGAGGCCCTATAGGGATCTAAGGAACCCCAATAAGCAACATAATATTGAACTAAAATAATGAATTTGTGATAAAGATACACACTCCAACCAAACGTCACAGACTATACCTTGGTCATTCAAGCCTTTCCTGTTTCGTCCATCCATATCCCATTCCAGGGGGAAATCATCATATTGATTATCATTTTTCCTCTACATACTGCCAAAGAGACAAGGTTTCAGAACAACTGAGGCTCTACACACTTAGTAGAGAGCACCCATCTTGGTAGAATTATTAAGCCTAGCTTCCAACTCATTATACCCATCACCCTCTGGTCAAAATTTCCCATTGGGAAGTGACTTCCTAAACCAAGGATAATCCTAGAAAACACTCTTAGTCAAGAGAACACAATTAAAAATCACATAGATCCTAAAACACATCGATAATTTATTTATGGTGAATGACCCACACCTTACTGAGTGACTATAAAATAGTCAATGGGGGTAACAATTACACATGTGGTGGAACTCTTTCCCCAAATCATTGGGGAATTATCACTCCATAAAGTTAAACTGATTATAACTAAGTTAGTATAATAGACCCATATCTCATCAAAACTGATGGGGTACCAACTTCATTATAACCAAGAACCTCAACAAACCTACACCCATCCTGATAGTGGTATCGAATCCTATACAATATAGAGGGCCCACACCTTATCGCAATCGATGAGGTACCTAAACCATGCTTGAAAAGAGGTTACACAACTTAAAATGGAGTATATCGCTCTATACCGATGGGGGTGCTGAACTACACAATCCCTTATGGGGGATCCATTCCTCATTTGATTGAACATGAATGGTGAGGTGGAAATAACACCATGTGGAGGATCCCTAACATGCTTGAGATCATTGGACTGGTGGAACACCATTACATAAATAGATTATATTTTCACCCCCATGAAAGAATTGGAGGGGAGATACGGACCCTATCTAAAGATGGCCTCAACCACCATAATATTCAATGGGATCCTCCTCGATATCCTAAAAATTTTTGAGTAGTATGAGGGCTCAAATAATCCGTAGAAGTCGTATTTCAAACCTCTAGAAAAAATGTTTCATTGAGGTAAATCAACATCTTCATTTCATCGCATCAACATACAAACATAATTTCACACTATGAAAACAAAAAATGTACAAATCATTATATGAAACATAGAACAATATAATTATACTCTATGACCAATTTTATATTCTCCCAATTTAGTCACATATATTATCCGATTCTTTTTATAGTAATTCATCAACTTCCACACCCAAGATGGGTTCCCTAGTCTAATAAATAATCCTATGAAGCTGAAGTGTTATCACACCATGTTTCATGAACCATACTCATGAGACCCCCATTTGAAAACATTATCTCTAGGAAGCACCCATTTTGATATCACTTTATCCTTACTTAAACCAAAAAAACCCCACTTTTATGGAAATAGGCTGAGTGTCCCCCCCCCCCACCTCCCAAGAGTGTCCCCCCCAGAATATGCCTAATAGGATAGGGGCTACATTCTAGAACCAAGAATACATAACAGTCATATGGTAGGCCTTATCCTAAACATCCTCTAGGAGATAAAAATCACCAGTCCCACAAGATATTATGAAACCATATAGGATATACATAACCCAAAGATGAGTAAATCATTCATGAATATACATGATAACCATATAACAACATACAAGGAAAAATGATGGTGCAAGGAAAGAATATGAATCCTGGAAAATAGAAATACACTGCAATAAAAACCCAAAAAATGGTATATGACCATGCCAAAAAATCCTATACACTGAAAATTTTATTCAGTTAACCTCATATGACACACACATACTCTAGATCTACCATATCCACTACCTATTCTATCTCTAGGACATCATAATAAATTGCTAACCTATTTTTTCGTCTACATAGATAAAATAAATATGGTGTACATAGACCACACATGTGTGAGTATAAAGATACTTAGTTGGACACCCAAAAAATAAAAGAGTAATGGGGCCATAGGTTAGTGAAAAAATAGTGATAAATAATATGACCATACAATGAAACCCAAGGGAACCACAAATCCTGAAGAAGACATCCCAAACTCCCAGGCATAGAGGCCGCCCTATCTAGAAGGGTGTCTGAAGTCAACTCCACATTCTAACTCAGCCACACAAAGGGGAAACTCAAATAGGTCACATTCCATTGGTTATACACCTCACTATCCATAAACCACAACACAAAAAGATCTACTTTTCATCCCAAAAAATAAAGGGATCCACCTAAACACTCTACACCAACAAACCCACTAGAATCTGAAAAGATCCTCATCTAAAGATGTTGTGCTCAATAAGGAACCAATAGTTTCTTATAAGAACCACTACATGACCATAGAGAAAGTAACTAAAATCACTAACATGACAAAATTTCTAGAACTAGACCACATGACAAACCAGGATCACCAGAGCACATAGCAGAGATTTCCCTAGAACTCTTGAAACATAGAACATAATTCCATGTCTCAAAATATGGGGATAAATTTACACTTTGAACATCTTTAGGGATGAATATCCCTTGACAAATATCACACATTCCTCTCTAGTATATTCCGCCTTACTGAGGGGGTACTAACCCTAGATGTCTATTTATCTTTGTTGATCAAACACTACCATAATCCAGACAAAACTAAAACTACATCTAGGATCACACACCATGCCAAGGGTGATATCAAATATGAATAGTACCATCATCATCCATAAAGTAACAGATTTCACCTATCAGAAATGGTGCTCTAGAAATCATTTTCTAGAATATAGGATCCATTCCCTACCTTGTAGGGGGGTATAGACTCTATGAATTGAAGGGAAATGCTCTCCCTTCAACCCAATGCTTAGGCTCATGGAAATATTTTAGAATAATATTATTTTTAACTAAAACTCTATAGGCATCAACTATGATATCCTTATAAAAATGACCATAAATGATTCTCTAAAAACTTTTAATGATCTCTCTTAATCGTGGCAGGAGAAATAATGCATATGAGAGATGAAATCTACCATCTGAATGAAGAGTGGTCGTAGAGGTCATCTCAACTAAGAAGAGAAGGCCAAACTCCTTTATAATATAAACCCAATCCACATACACCAAAACCAACTCTGGGTGTATAGAGAGAAATATGGATTCCTCTATAAGTCTCACACCATTATAAGACTTTTTTAACTACCCTTTTGCAAAGAGGGTACCAATCATGCCTGGTAAAACACTGATATCGGTGACTCTCTATACTCCATGATTCCTATAGTAACCAAAAACACTCAAAGGGTACTGATCTATGAAATCTTGTGAGGGTCTACTATACAATTTACAAATGTTCCATGGGAATGTCTACAGCCATCACACCTGCTCTACTCTAATATCTAGATCTCATCATAGTCTATAGGGGTTAAAAATATATAACCAGATGAAAAAATTTCTTTCCAGTAACCTTTATTAGTGAAGAGGACCCCACCATCACATTCTACATGGATTGATACTCAGAATATGTTATTTACTAATATAAACCTAGCTCTAGGGTGAGAAAAAACATAAATCTAGAAAAAAGGTAACTATCCCATTTTTCACACCCAAGTTCCTTGAATATTGTGTGTATTATGGTCAAACCTATCATTTAAATTCATAATAAAAGATATTTACTTACCCTATAAGGAATTTTGGGTGCATGGGTACCAATACATGTCATGTTTCTTGACATTGTGCGTACTTTTACATGATATCTTCTTCACATGGATTTCTAGTCATGTGTATGGTGGGACACCAATTTGTGTGTCCTAAGGACCAAATCATCATGTATATATATCCAACATTCCAGGTTGACATCATCCCCAACCTAAGATGCACCGACCAAAAACACAATATGTGTTCTTAAGAAAACATGGTGTGTGGTCATGATTTCCAATGATCCACCCATTTTTTCCCAAAAACGCCCAATAATCGATCCAAAATTGAATGAAAGGAAAACCGTAGATGATATAGATCACATAAAACTCCTTGAATAGTGATTGAATAAAAATGATGAAAATTTAAAAAAAAAATGATCCATAGCTTGTGGAAAATAGCTAGAGCTTCAAGATTGCATGGCTTTGATTTTTGATTCATGATCCTTTCATCTAGATCCATCCTCAAATCATCCCCATTTGAATATCCCTCCCTCAATCTCCTCTTCTCAGCTCCGCGACACTATAAAATATATAGAGGGGGAGCAGATTTATATGGGCATTGTGAGAGATGGGAGAGTTCTAGGGTATTTTATGTACCCAAATTAATTAAATAGAATACCAATTAAAGGATCCAAAATAAGGCTTGAAACACAAATGAAAGTTATAACTAAGGTGAAACACTACATTCTATATTCAAATATGGAGTATAAATTTCTATATAGATAATTTTTTAGGAGATATTAAACATGAACCCATATAAATATTAATATTGATTTTATAAATATTAAATTTTCCAATTAAAAAAATCGACTTATAGTCTCACCAAATTTATACCCTATAGTAAATTATTCATTCTAGAATCAACAAACCCATCCAAAAAACTTACAAGGATAATATTCTAGGGAAAATTATCATTTTACACTATCTAAAGGCCTGGGGACCAAAAATAAAAAACATGGTAAGGATTATATTTTGAAAAACACAGATCATTATAGTATGGTTAATGAATTTTATTAGAAATTGTGAATAAAATAAAATGTTTCTAAATGAAACCATTTTTCCTCCAAAACTCTAGGGTAATGCCAAAATAAGCCAATTAATCATTAAAAGACCATTTTCATCAATAAAAATCTACTTCATTCCATAAATTTAAGATATATGAATGTAAAAAAAATTAATAATAATTTCATTGTGAAATCTGCATTTGAATCCTAGTATATAAAGTGGATACCTAGAGGACTCAACAAAATCTTATACAAATAACATCAACCCTGGAGGCTTAAAAAATGTGATGTTAATCCCCTATTAAGGGGTGGATTATCCTATTCCTATTTCTTTATCAGTTATTTCCCTTCTACATGATAATTTTTATTATGGATTTCTATATTTCTAGTTTCATGTACTAGTTTATTTGTGTAGTGAATCACATGATGATCCTACCTCCTAAACATAGGTATATTAGTGAAAGAACATAAATCTTCTTATCATATTCACTTCTTTCTATATTCTATTTTCTTCATCCTAGTAATTTGTTAATGTTCACATTGCATTGGTGTTTCCTGAATTAATTCAAAGTTATTTGATCATTCAATCATCCTCATATTTTTTCAAATTTTCTACTTCTAAATCATAATTATTTGTTAATTTTCTTATAATATTGAGACCCTAATGTATTTTAATTTATTATAGATCAAACTTCAGATGTTGTGATTTTATTTTTTTTAAAATGGAATGGTTTTTATTGTTATTTTAATTTTACTTTTGAATCATTGGATTCCATATTGATTGATAGTGTAACACCCTAAGATTTTATGAGATATATTAATTTTAATTTATTTTATTTCTTATATTATACACTACCCCAAAATTGGCTTGAACTATATGCAACACCGTATTAGCTTGCAGTATACACAACACTATTTATTGCTCCTGTTACAAACAAATTCAAGTTCGTTTTGTGGAAATTATTCTACGCGACATTAAGTATAGATTTTGTTTAATGTATAAATGAAATAAGTTTTGATTATGTTATACGCAACACCAAATAGAGCTTTCACTACACGCATCCCTGAATTGGCTTGCATTACACGCAATCAATACCTTCCTTGATAGTGTGTGTAGTACGCAATACCGAGTTTCACTAAATGATATATTATTATAATATTATTATGAACTAGCCGTTCTGAATATTAATACCGACTTTTTGAAATTTTATAAATTTTATCTTTCAAAATGGATTTCATTTTTGGATTCGGAATATCAAAATTAGCCTAGTGTGATGTTTCGGTATTTATCTGAAAACTTTAAATTTTTGATGAATAGTGAAAACATTGGGTTACTATTTAAAAACCGACTTTTTATTTAAATAATTATTTATTTTTTTAAAATTTATTTTAGGTAAAAATGGATACATAATACCTATATAAGTTCAATTCAATTCATTGGAGTCATTTTATAATAATTTTAGATATAAAAAAAATTTATTGAACTTTTCATCGTCTTTTACCTACCTCCTAGGAGAATTTGAAAATTTACATAAAACGTAATTTTACCGCTTATGTGAGTAGAATTTCAAAAATCCAAGAGTCATAGTTAATATCATGGAGTAAAATTTGGTTCAATAAGATGAAAATATTTTTTGTGAATAGTATCTTTTTACTTTTATTTAACACAGTTAAAAGTAAATAGGGTAATTAAGGGTTAAAATGATATTATTATTACACTAACACATGTACTAATTATATTTTATAAGTATAATTCGTCCAAAAACAACCTTATGAATATAATATTATCATTTAGGTCCACATGGATTAGATTAGGAAATTTATTATTATTTTATTTAAAAAAAGTAAAAATAGTTAAAATCAATGTTTAATAACTAAAAAATTTTTAATATTTGGTTATACATAAGATAAATTAGTCTATAAATATAAATTATAAATCTAAAAATATTTCCTACCTAATGGTATTTTATTTATTATTTTTAGACATTAAATAATTTAATTTATTTATGACACAATGGTGATGCAGTAATTACCTAAATAATGAAATATTAAATTAATTGATATTATAAATACCCAAATAAATATAATTTGAGACTTTTTATGAATTACATTAATTTAATAGGTTAATATGACATGTTAGTATTGATTTAAGTAATGTTTTTCGAACTAATCATGTTGTTATGATTTCAAAGAAATCAATTACCAAATACTATCAAAATTGACATAAAATAGTTGTTAAAAATAATATTATATTATTAATTGTTATAATATTTCTCAAAATATAAGGTTCTGTAAAATGACTTATATAGGGTTATATATATTAATAATTAACCACTTGGGGTTATTTTGGATTGTTATAGTAGGTTTATTAACCATATAGTGTAAGAAAACCAGAAGACACGGTAAAAGTTAAATTATTTAACTTAGAGTTAAATTTAAAAGATAATGTTAAAATAGTTACCTAAACTTATCTAAAACCTATTGGATGAGACTATTTCGACCAAACCCCACTTTAGCTTCTAAATATATCAATTTTAAGCTATTATAAACCTAATATGACTTTATTATAAAATAATATTTTATGTTTTTCCAAAGGTGCCCCTCTCCTCCCTTATAAAAAGGGCGCCCCTTCCCTCTTCTCTTCACACCCTTTTGAGCCTTGAAGCTCAGAAAACCCCTGAAAATTCATCTTATATACCTCTCTAGTTCATCATAGAGGTTCTGGTCTTTTCAATAGACCAAATCTAGTTCCCTAAGAAGAAGTTTAAAGGAGGTGCGTCGAGGAAGAGGCAATCACTTCTACCGACTCTTTCAAGTTTCATTCTTCTTCTACTTACTCTTATTAAGTTGTTTAATTATAAAGTAATAACATCAGTATTAATTTTATACTGATATGTTATTATAAATATTAAACAACTCTATTTCACCTTCTATCCATCCTACGGAAAATGAAATCACTACGCGTGCGTATGTACGGAATACCGTCTCCACGCTGTGGTGTAATCTATTTTCAACCGCCACCTTACTTGGATGGGTATAATGGTGTAAATAAATAAATAAATATGATTATTATAAATTGATATTGATTATGAAATATTATACATACACTTAAATACAATTCCACGATCATGGGATTGATATCATCACTCGTGCGTACGTACGGACTACCGTTTCCATGACGTGATGAGATTCATTCTCCATGTTAACCATTCATGAATGATTATAAAGTATATATAATGAATAATAATAAAATATATGACATAATAATGATACTGGATTTATATATATATATATATATATATATATATATGTCATCTACTTAATTCCATTCAATTCAATAAGGAAACGAAAATAGTGTTCATGTGTACGTACGACCTACCGTCTCCATGAACGGTGTATTTCACTCCATTTATCGATCTATCATATATATATGTGTATGATGAATATATATTATATATATAAACCATGTTTTACATTCTAGAATTAATTAAATTAGGATATCCGGATATAAGTAATAATATCAAGAACAACAAGTCGAAACACGTATGATAAATGAAATGATTTTACCCAAAACGTTGCTTTAGCATGGAATTTACAAAAGAACGGGTAATATAAATTCATAAGTGAACCATATACAATATTATAACAATGAATATGATTTTTTAATAAGTCAATGACATTATTTAAATCATTATATAGTAGGTCCAGATACGTATGAATCATATCATACTTAAGGTAAGGGATAAGTATTCCAATCTCATTCTTATCCGAGAATGTTTATTCGTAAGTATTTACTGGGGTTATGTTTATCATCCATGTCCATTTTTTCTAAAAATATTTTCATAAAATTTTTAGTATTATTACATGTATATTTAAAGTCATTTTTACCCTTTTATGACTTTTACCACAAGGTTTGGAAGGAATCTTTCTTTTATTTACCATACGAGGTACTTTTTGACTTTTCTGACAAAAGTACGAGAAGAATGTTTTTCTTTAACTTATACAGCATGAACGGATTTTTACGGTTTAATAACTCATTATTTTCAAGAATATTACTATATAATATTTCATGACTATTTTCAAAAAATCCTTTTCTTTTAAAATTTCATGGAATTTTGTAAAAAGAAAATGATTTTGAAGAAGAAAGGATATTTTCCTCAAGAATTCATTTCAATTGTTTTATCAAAACCATTATCCATCCAAGATGACATTATTTCCTATGTGTATGTTTCAAATATAATTTCTCTGTGATTTACATGGGTCTAATTGTCTTATGATGAAATTTTATCCATTTGTTTTATATGGATTATGTTATGATGGGATGATGTTTATAAAACCCATTTTTATTCTTTGGGTTATGATGAATGGTTTATGTTTATGTTGTGACACAAGTAAGAATGATTTCATTATGAGATGGGTGGGACCTAGATCTCACTCCAATTCATTGGGTAATGATTTATATCTCATGAGATAGACATGGCTGTAATGGTAAGTTAATCTGGTTCAGTAATACAGGACTGGAACGAGGAGTGAACTCGATTTAGAAAGGGACTTTGTCTACTAAGATAGTCTTGGCAGTAATGCCTTGGCTACTATGGAAATAATATCATTTTCTTAATGGTTTCCACAATCACATGTTTTATTCCCATTCTATTTTATCATTATTGATGTTCCTTTATGAAATATGCCTTACGTACTTCCAATATTTATTTCTTTGATCAATATTTTGATGTTTAGATTTTATGTTCAAGTTTTTGCATTCAAATGTTTATGGATTTTTTTCTGTTCTCTATGTTTACCCTTATTGAGCATTTGAGCTCACCCTTTATATGTTTTTTTCCCTAGGATATAAGTAAAGGTTTTGGGTAAGAAAAGAAAAGGGGAAGATCTTTATGGGAGATGTTGAAGAACTTTCACCACGATTAGAAGATTATGATCCAAGTTTCCATAAACACTAAACTATTTCGGTCCTTGTGTGTTTGTTTTTGTTATGTATTAAGTATTCTACAAAAAATAATGTAATTTCCATTTACTTCAAGCTTTGGGTCTCTAAATTTGGTATCAGAGGAAATGTTTAGTTAGCCATCGGAAACTAGGTTGCGAAAACTTTAGTGAAACCCCTAGAGGTATTTCTAAAGTATGTCTAGGGATGTCCCTATGGATAAGTATACGTATAGGTTATAGTCCTAGAATTACTTTAACAATCTGAGAATTTAACCTAAGATGTTAGATATTGACGGTACTCCCCCTTTATTATGTTTTTTTCCCTAGCATGATTTATGTCTCTCACACTATTATTTTTGGGTGTTAGATGATGGCTGGAACCCGAAGGAACTGTGTTGATTAATGTAATGGACGATGTAATAATTGTCCTCCTGAACAAAGAAATGTTATGGGAGATGGAGTGAAAAATATTATTTTTATACTTACACAAGCTATGAATCATTATGGACTTCTAAATGAGCAGAGAAGGGGACAATCTTCCATTGAGTCCTTTATGAGGCAACGTCCACCTTTTTTCAGTGGGTCTTCTGATCCACTTATTGTTGAACAATGGATCAGTAGCATTGAAAATATATTTTCCATACTTCGCTATTCAGAACATGAAAATGTCATTCTGGCTATTTACCATTTAGAAGGTGAATCAGATCAATGGTGGACTCTAATTAAGAATACGAGGCCCCGAGATGAAATTGAATACATGGAATGGGATGAGTTCAAGAACTTATTTTTCAATAAGTACTTCCCTTTTATTCTTCAAACAAATATGGAAAAGTATTTCCTTGAGCTTAAGAAAAAGGATGATGAATCTGTTGGTATATACGAAGCGAACTTTACAAGGATTTCAAGGTATGCATCTGGATTTATCACCTAACCTGAATGTAAAGTTGATAAATTCTTCAGTGGCTTAAAACCAAGTCTTTGAAGGTAATTAGCTATAAGAGACTTCAGTAGCTATGAAGAAATTGTGTGTTGTAGGTAGAAATGGAAGTTGGTGTTACATATCTATCTCATGGTTTTGGCTAGAAACGAAAGATGGATTTCAAGGAGAAATCTCAAAATAATGGTTAAAACAAGATAAATGTATCTTTATGCTCAAAGTGTGGAAAGAAGCATGGTGGAGATTGTCTTAAAGGGACTAGAAAATGTTTTAAGTGTGGAAAATAAGTCCATAGAGCAGCTGAGTGTCTAAGTAATGGAAAAAGGGTTACTAATGATTTAAATAAAGAAAATACTGCAAAGAATGCACCACCAACACTTTAATGCTTCAAGTGCAAGGAAATGGGGCATTATTCTAATCAATTACCTAATACAAAGGTTAATGATGTTCAGCGTGAGCAACCTATTGAGGAAAAGGACAAAGGGAAGTCACATGCGATCACTATTAACAATGTTGAGTATGACAACGATGTGGTGGAATGATTATGTGTTTATGTAAATGGATTCCAAAATAATGTTATAGAATCTCATTTATAGTATTGTGGAACATTAGAATATCTATGTAATGGTTTATTGTGGTTTTCGATAATTATATGGTACCGGTAACCAATAAAAGTGATTCAAATATTTTGGAAAGCAGATGATATGCGCATAATAAAGTGATAAGGAGAAAATTAAGTGTTTGATAGTATTCATGAGCATATGACTGATATAAGGACAAGAGTATATTGAATTTTTGGATTTTGGAAAGAGTTAACTTTTGACAGTATTAATGTTTTCAATAAGTTTTAATAGGTATTCATTTCTCAGGAGAATACATGATTAAGGTATTCACATGATTGGAATGTGACCAACAAGATATATGGGGGATAAATGATGGTATTCACATGCTTTCTATATAACCTTTTTAGTAATCATTCTCTTTATACTATGATATTGGATAGAAGTATTTTAGATATGCCTAAAGATTGGAATGGATTAAGTTAGACATCAGATAGTATTGTTTAAGGCTAGAAATTTTTCTATTATTCCTAGAATGTTATAATAGTATAGTTTTAGAAAAAGAACAACCTGCAGGACGGGTGACAACCCGTCATGTCAGACAAGGTTGTGGGAATCAAACCCACAACCGAAGTGTGATAGGCCTTTATCGCCTACCACTGGCCTATAGGAATTCCCTGGTTATTAGAAACTAGTTTTATTTTATTAAGCAGTATAATAGATGATGATTAAGTCCATTGTTGGAATCATATACGATTTATCTCACCATAGATGGACTTATGTTTTTTTAATAACTTATGCTAACCTTTTTATGATAGAAACAGATGGGATAACATATCATTCTATTGCATAATCTTCTAACACTTCATGAATGAAAAATTCAACTTCATTTCTTTAAATAGAGATGAAGTGGAAATTGTTCATGGAATGACCAATGATGATATTACACTAAAATCAAGTAAGTATTTATCCTCATGTAAATGTTAATCAACATTAGGGAAATGATCTTGAAAACCAAAAATGTTGTCATAGTGCCCTTATATCCAATGAATCATATGGTACCTTAGATCATCACAAATTTATGGCTTTGTGATTATTGGATTTTTCATAGCCATGTTCTCTACCACTCTCCAGCAAAACTTTATGTTTAGATTTCTCATTCATATCCATATTTTCACCAATTTTATCCTATTTGGAAACCCAGTGATTAGTTAATTTGGGTAATTGTTACTTTTCATACTTTAGTTTTTAAAAGATAAGTTTTAGTATTCCATTTTATGATGTGAGTTTCTATTAAAAATTTCAAGTAGTAAACCATTTATAACCCCGACGAATTTCGAGGGCGAAATTCATTTTAAGGGGGGTAGAATGTAACACCCCGAGATTTTATGAGATATATTATTTTTAATTTCATTGATGTCTTCTATTATACACTACACCAAGATTATCTTGTACAATACGCAACATCGTATTAGCTTACAGTATACGCAACACTATTCTTGGCTTGTGTTACATACAAATTCAAGTTCGTTTTGTGGAAATTATTCTACGCAACGTTAAGTATAGATTTTATTTAATGTAAAAATGAAATAAGTTTTAATTATGTAATACGCAACACCAAACAGAGCTTTCACTACACGCATCCCAAAATTGTCTTGCATTACATGCAACCAAGACCTTCCTCGATAGCGTGTGTAGTACGCAATACCGAGTTTCACTAAACGATATATTATTATAATATTATTATGAACTAGCCGTTAATAATATTAATACCCAATTTTTGAAATTTTATAAATTATATCTTTCAAAATGGATTTCATTTTTGGATTCGGAATATCAAAATTAGCCTAGGGTGAATTTTTGGTATTTTTATGAAAACTTTCAATTTTTGATGAATAGTGAAAACACTGGTTACTATTTAAAAACTGACTTTTTATTTAAATAATTATTTATTTTATTTAAATTATTTTAGGTAAAAATTGATACATAATAGCTATATAAGTTCAATGCATGTCATTTAATTCATTTTATTATAATTTTAGATATATAAAAAATTTATTGAACTTTTCACCGTCTTTTACCTACCTCCAAGGAGAATTTGAAAATTTACATAAAAATTAATTTTACCACTTCTATGAGTGAAATTTAGAAAATTCAAGAGAAACGGTTAATATCAAGAAGTAAAATGTGGTTCAATAAGATAAAAATAAGTTTTGGAGAATAGTAACTTTCTACTTTTATTTACCACGGTTAAAAGTAAATAGGGTAATTAAGGGTAAAAATGATATTATTATTACCATAAAACATGTCCTAATTCTATTGGATAAGTATAATTAGATTAAAAAAACCTTAGTAATATAATATTATCATTTAGGTCCACTTGGATTTGATTACGACATTTATTATTATTTTATTTAAAAAAAGTTAAAATAGTTAAAATCAATGTTTAATAACTAAAACATTTTTAATATAAGGTTATACATAAGATAAATTCGACTATAAATATTAATTAGAAACATGAAAATATTTAATACCTAATGGTATTTTATTTATAATTTTTAGAAATTAAATAATTTATTTTATTTTTGCCACGTTGGTGATACAGTAATTACCTAAATAATGAAATATTAAACTAATTGATATTATAAATACCCAAATAAATATAATTTGAGACTTTTTATGAGTTCCACTAATTTTATAGGTTAATATGATATGTTATTATTGATTTATGTAACTTGTTTCAAACTAATAATTCTTTTATGATTTTCACAAAAATCAATTACCAAATACTGTCAAAATTGACATAAAATAGTTTTTAAAACAAATATTATATTATTAATTGTTATAATATTCCTAAAAATATAAGGTTTGTACAAATGACTTAGACAAGGTTATATATATTAATAATTAACCACTTGGGGTTCTTTTGGATTCTTATAGTATGTTTATTAACCATATAATGTAAGAAAACAAGAAGACACGGTAAATGTTAAATTATTTAACTTAGAGTTAAATCTAACATATAAGATTAAAATAGTATCCTAAACTTGTCTAAAACCTATTGGTTGAGAGGATTTAGACCCATACCTACTTTAGCTTCAAATTAAATCAATTTAGAGCTATTATAAACCGAATATAACTTTATTATAAAATAATAGTTTAAGTTTTTCCAAAGGTTCCCCTCTCCTCCCTTATAAAAAGGGCACCCCTTCCCTCTTCTCTTCACACCCTTTTGAGCCTTGAAACTCGGATAACCCCTGCCAATTACTCTTATAAATCTCTATAATTACATCATATAGGTTTTTTTCTTCTCAAAAGACCAACTCTAGTGCCCTAAGAAGATGTTTAAAGGAGGTGCGTCGAGGAAGAGGTAATCTCTTCTACCGACTCTTTCAAGTTTCTTTCTTCTTCTACTTCCTCTTCTTTAGTTGTTTCATTATAAAGTAATAACATCAGTATTAATTTTATACTAATATTTTATTATAAATATTAAACAATCCTATTTCACCTTCTTTCCATCCTACGGAAAACGAAATCACTACGCGTGCGTATGTACGGAATACCGTCTCCAAGCCGTGGTGTAATCTATTTTCGACCACCACCTTACTTGGATGGGTATAATGGTGTAAATAAATAACTATATATGATTATTGTAAAGTGATATTTTTTCTGAAATATTATACATACACTTCAATACAATTCCACGATCATGGGAATGATATCATCGCTTGTGCGTACGTACGGACTACCGTCTCCACGACGCGATGAGATTCATTCTCCATGTTAATCATTCATGAATGATTATAAAGTATATATAATGAATAATAATGAAATATATGACATAATAATGATACTGGATTTATGTATATATATATTTATTTCATCTACTTAATTCCATTCAATTCAATAAGGAAACGAAAACAGCGTTCATGCGTACGTACAGCCTACCGTCTCCATGAACGGTGTATTTCATTCCATTTATTGATCTATCATATATATATGTATATGATGAATATATATTATATATATAAATCATGTTTTACATTCTGTAATTAATTAAATCAGGATATAAGTAATAATATCAAGAACATCAAGTCGAAACACGTATGATAAATGAAACGATTTTACCCAAAACGCTGCTTTAGCGTGGAATTTACAAAAGAACGGTTAATATAAAGTCATAAGTGAACTCTATATGATATCATAACAATGAATATGATTCTGTAATAAGTCAATGACATTATTTAAATCATTATATAGGATGTTCAAATATGTACTAAGCATATCAAACCTATAGTAAGGGATAATTATTCCAATCTCATTCTTATCCAAGATTGTTTATTCGTATGTATTTACTAGTGTTATGTTTATCACCCATGTCCATGTTTTCTAAAAATGTTTTCATAAAATGTTTAGTATTCTTCCATGTATTTTTAAAGTCATTTTTACCTTTTTATGACTTTTACCACAAGGTTTGGAGGGAATCTTTCTTTTATTTTCCATACGAGGTGCTTTTTGACTTTTCCGACAAAAGTACAAGGAGAGTGATTTTTTTAACTTATATGGCATGAACGGATTTTTACTGTTTCATAACTCCTTATTTTAAAGAAGCTTACTATACAATATTCCGTGACTGTTTTCAAAAAAACTTTTTCTTTTAAAATTTCATGTCCTTTTGTAAAAAGAAAATGATTTTGAAGAAGAAAGGATATTTTCATCGAGAATTCATTTCAAGTGTTTTATCAAAACCATTTTCCATCCAAGATGACATTATTTCATATGTGTATGTTTCAAGTATAATGTCTCTATAATTTACATGGTTCCAATTCTCTTCTTATGAAATGATATCCATTTGTTTTATATGGAGTATGTTATGATGGGATGATGTTTATGAAACCCATTTTTATTCTTTGGGTTATGATGAATGGTTTATTTTTATGTTGTGGCACAAGTAATAATGATGTCATTATGAGATGGGTGGGACATATATCTCACTCCAATGCATTGGGTAAAGATTTATATCTCATGAGATAGACATGGCTGGAACGGTGAGTTAATCCGGTTCAGTAATATAGGACTGGAACGAGGAGTGAACTCGATTCAGAAGGGGACTTTGTCCACTAAGATGCTCTTGGCAGTAATGCCTTGGATACTCTGGAAATCATATCATGTGCTTAATGATTTCCACAATCACATGTTTTATTCCCATGTTATTTTATCATGATTGATGGTGCTTTATGATATATGTCTTACTTACTTCCAAGATTTAGGTCTTTTCTCAAGATTTTGATGTTTAGATTTTATGTTCAAGTTTTTGCATTCAAATGTTTATGGATTGTTTTATGTTCTCTATGTTTAACCTTACTGTGAATTTGATATCACCCTTTATATCTTTTCTTTTACCTAGGATATAAATAAAGGTTTTATGTTAGAAAACAAAATGGGAAGATCTTTATGGGAGATGTTAAAGATCATTCACCATGATTAAAAAATTATGATTCATGTTTCCAAAGACACTAAACTATTACGGTCCTTGTGTGTTTTTTTGTTATATATTAAGTATTCTGCAAACGTAATGTAATGTCCATGTACGTCACGCTTTGGGTCTCTACAGATAGCATTATGGTTATATTGTTGTATTGATAGTTCCAAGTGCCTTTGTTCATGTCTGCTAAATTATTATTTACCTTACTAGTTATTGGGATTATAATGTGAATATTCTCTATGTTGAATAGTTTTATTTTTTTATAACTATAGTGATAAATATTTGAATTATATTTTATTTTTTGGCTTCTTTGAACCAAAATTATACCCATGGTATCTTCCCCATAGTATAAGGACTTCCATGTCAATACTTCCCACAAAAATATAGCAGAATCATATTCTCAGTATTGTATCATGGACTGATCCAATAAAGACAAGGAGGAGATTATAAACATCTATAAAATGGGATGATAATCATTGTATCAAAGTATTGGTTCTGGGGGTTGAGGCTTGGTTAGGCTTCTCTAGGGGATAAAACTTCCTTTCATTCTTCCTCATTAGGATTGGAATTATGTTTATATTTTACCATTTATTTTAGTTTATAGTATTGTAGTTATTTTATTTTAATTTATTATTTATCTCATTTATCCCATATTTATAATTTTACATATTTAATATTTTAGTAGATCAGATCTTGTTAATGGGCGCTCTCCTTCATCGTACATAATATAGAACTTTTCAAGTTCAAACCAAAGGGTAAAATAATGATGTTTATGAGTGTTTTACCTTTAATTCTCTATTATATGAATTTTTTTATATTTCATGGACTCAGTAGTGGTGATTTCTAGAGGAATATGTGGGATGTCATTATTTCACCATAAAGTTACCATGAAAGTGTATAGTGATTATTTTAAGAATGTGGGATTCCACTCTTTATTTTTCTTATTCATATCCTAGGTTCCTCTTCTTTTTTCAATACTCAATTAACCATTATTGATCACACACTTCATTTTTGAGAATTTGAGTGTGACAAATAAGATTATAGAATGTTGTTTATGGATATAAAAGGAAACACGCCTGTGTGACTCCACTTACGAGGGAGGAACATGCATTTTTATTAGAAATTAGAGGTATTATAAAACATGATTTAAAATTTGGTTATCGTTTAGGAAGTGAGAGATGAATAATTAAATATGAACCATGATTAAATTTAAATGGTAGTCTCCAAGGTCTTGTTATTTATTTTCTTTTCATTTTCACCTTTCATTTTTATTTCTTCTTTGTTATTTTATTTTATAAAAAATTAGAAAAACATTTTCCATTTTTTAAATTACTTTATTAAATGAAAAGATAAAAAATATTAACAAATGTGAAAAAAAATAGTTCACAATGAAAAATTAAACCATGTTCTCTCTTTGAGAGAGAACCCATGGTTACTCAATATTATACATCCTTCAAGAATTTAAAATTATGTTAATGTGGAACTCATAATAAGTTCAACTCATCATAACCCACCAAGTACCATCGAGTACCTGTTCCAGGTGTACTGAGTACCCATTGATACTCTGATACATGGGTTCCTTTCTACTCCTTTTATCCTCTAGCACTCTACCCCCCCCCCCCCCAAATTCTATTTTTACTTATAATTATACAAAAAATATATATTTAAATACTATAATTAAGATCAATACTACCCCATAAATATGATTCTATTTACAAACCATCAATACAATAAAAATCAATGAGGTATAAAGGTATGATTCGGATCTTCAAATGATAGTGAGAGAAATCAAGGATGGGAAATTTCATATATTCAACATCGATTGAGATTGAGTTATTCAGTCTAGAACCAGACTATATGCACTATCAATAATAAATATAAATATTTATATACAATATTATGCACATATATCATCATTCCCCATCCACTCTAGATGTTCCTAGATATACCAAGATCTTCGATAACACTTATAGTAGGGAAACATAAAGAATTATATTTCATATTATACCTAAAGGTTCTTAGTATCATTGAAGTTTAATTAATAGAATTATAAATCCAATATTAAGATGAAACATTATCCATACAAATGTGAAAATCAGAAAAAATCCCCCATAGAGTTTATCACGGTTATTTCAATTCCATCTAAAGAAAGCTATGCTATATGATTTATGGTGCATCAACAAAAAAAGACTACTCAATTTATTGACATGTGTTAAGATTTATTAGTCTATAAAATCCCATATATATATATATATATATATCATATCCTATGAGTATTGATGGTTTTAAATTTCAAGAGGTTTTTGAATTTCAAATTAGTGGCGGTGGATTTGGAAATGGGACTCGAAATGGTATTCTAAGATTTAGATCATCCAAAAGGGGTGTTTGGGATGTAGTTTGAGGATTATAAGGGAGTCAATAAACATAGGTAATAATAAGAGGTTAACATAGGTTGGTAGGTTTTTGGAATCCTATACCCTATAGCCACTAGTAAGTTCTTATCTAGACAAATCCACTTGTATATTGCAAGTGACTATTGACAAGTCAATGGTATTTTCAATGGGAAAATTTAAACATTCCCCCTAAATTTTATAATGGTAAATACCCAGAGTTACACATAATTTTCATGTGTATGGATATCCCCTCTCTCATATCTCATTGGTTTACCCTTAGATTCAGGGTGCTTCTTAGGTGATTTTCGACACTTAAATGTGATTCTCTTCCGTTGATGATCTCCCTTCTTCTTATTATTCCCGTTATTCTAATTTATTGTACAATATAATTAGGTTCAATTCTTATTCAACAAAATAATTTTGTAATCATCCATTTAATATGATTATTGTTTTTTACCGAGAAAAGTTACATCTTGAGATAACCCATACATACCGTTATTCATTTATTCAGTGAAGGTATGTCATTGTTTGAAATTTTCTTGAGGTTTTACATATAATGAAAATAAAATTATTCTGTTATTAGTTTTAGTTGTTATATATTTCATCCAGAATTATTTTTGGGGACCACTGCAAACCTTCCATGGCCTGTTGGTTCTATTTCTGGTTTGACAGATGCATCTATTGATTTTTTGGTGGTTATACCAAGTTTAAAATAAATTTATTTCTTAATTTTACAAGTTTTAAATTTTTATTTAAGAATAAATGTTATAAATATTTTTTTTATTCTTGGTTTGAGTTGGGTCCTTGTGGCTATAAAAAGTGGATAGATGAAATTTACTATGCTTATAAAACCTACGTGGAGCGATCGAGCGATGTTTTAATGGAAAAATTTTCATGTGAGGTAGGTTGTCCTTGATAATCATTCTTGGGTTAATTCATGTTGTTTATAGTTAATTTGATGGACATTTATGCAACTAAAGGCATTGAGCCTCACAAAATAATTAATTGAATTGATTAATTAAATTGAATGTGTAATTTAAATGCCATGATTAAATGAACTGAACAAGGTGTCAAGGATACATTAGCCTTATGTAATGGATTGTTTTCCTCAATTTTACATGGTTATATTTGTGATTAAAATGGTCTCCAATTTCCCATAGACCCCCATTAAGGGGTTTTCCTAGGTTTAATTGAAATTACTATGACATGGTGGCATTTCCTTGTAATCCTTAGACACCTCTAAGAGTAGGGTGTGTGATGAATTGAGATGGACAGACCTAGTTGGCCGTGTTTCAATCCTTGATATGTTTTTTCCTATGTGGTTAGACCATAGGTCAAATGGGCTTCGGTGGGTGATTGGAACAACTGAGGACAGCCCTGGGTATTCGGATGGGATGTGAACCATCTCCCATGACCATTTATGGTATGGTGTACCTCATTTGGCATATGTTTTTTTTTCTTTTTATAGATTTTTATGGTGTGTGTTTCCCTCTAGGAGATGAGTGATGGATTGATACATGACAAAACCTAAGACCTCAAGTAGGAAACATTGATGTGTGGTGACCTAGGGGACCCCAATAGGTTTCTCGATTCTAGATCAACCGTGAGATTGTGTGATGGGATATATATAGTAATATAATTTTTAGGTGTTTTTACAACCATTATTATCTTATCTGATAAGTTATTCATACAACCTCAAGGTGGTTAGGTTATGAAATAAAAAACACCCATATGGGAGGTTGTGAATACTCTATTCAAGGAGGTTTTTAATAATCTATAATGGGATGTTGTGAAAACTCCATTCGGGGGGTTGGTGATACTACTAGTGGGTATTACATGGATTTAGAGTTAATTTTACTTTGGTTCTTGGTGAAAGATGGAATTCATACCATGTATGAGCTATCAAAACTTCTAGGGTCTTTGGTAGATATGGTAGATCTTTCTATAGGAAAAATGTTCCTTCTACATGATGGATTCTAGGGGCATGTAGTGACTTTAGTGAGTGTTTTCAAGCCATGGCACTACTAGGGATCAATCATTGGGACCTTTTTATATGGAAATAGAGCAGTCCTCATGTTGTGATTCTAAAATAGATCTAACCGTAAGCTGTTATCATTTATACCAGGGTGGATGAGGCCCTCGAGTCGTTATTTTTATATAGAGGTGAAAGACCCTCACGAAATATTGATGTTTTTTACAATCATGAAAACATTTTTAAGGGAACCCCAGTATAGAACGAAGAAGGTATGGTTGATTGATTTCACATACATAAAGATTGATGGTGGTTTATTTATTTATTCTTTTCCAATAGTTTGGTTATTTAATCAAAGCATGTCACATGCACATATCACTGTATAGTCAGTATGTACGGTACCACGTCGGTGGTTCCCTACTGAGTTATGTACTCATAGACTTATAAGGTTACCATTTCAATTGGGTATCTAAACAGATGCTCACTTGGTTTTAGGTATATATTGGGATGATTCCCCATGGTTTTATATGAATGAGCAGGATTTCTCATATGGGTTTATGGAGATTGGGACAGGGTATTTATCATATATTTTTTTGAAATGTTGTGATTTATGTTATTTTTTCTTTTTATATATGTGATTTCCATAGTGCATCATCAGTCTTTTATGCTTGTAAAGACTATATATATGTTTATAAATTTTATATTATTATTTTTTGATGTTTTATTTATCCTATGTATTATGGTAATTTTTCTATTATGCATGATACTTGGGTACTTTTTTATGATTTTTCACTCTGATATAGGGGTATATTCTCCCCATAGTACATCTTTAGACCCTCATAGCTAGTCAGAAGAATCTAACACATGTGGAGGTGATCCTGAGGTCTCATGGAACCACTAGCCCAATTACTATTCATAGTGAGTTGGGTCATGATGATACAAAGTGGAATCAAATGTGTTTTTTTTATTTTTCATATTATTTGGTATATGGTTTCCAAGATATTTATGTGTGGGTTAAAGCATGTGATTGATATTGTACTAGTGCGTCAAGAAAATCTTTTTTGTTTGGAAGTCGAAGTTAACAGGGGCTCGGGATTGATGTTATTGTCTTGTACTATTATGGTTATTCGTGATTTTTTAAATTGTGTGAAAAACATGTAAATTGATATTGATGGTGAGTTATTGTATTTTTTGATCTTATCCCATTAAGGAGAATCCATTTATTGTATTTTTCTCATGGACCATAGTGGCTTGAGATTTTTAATGCATCATAACTATATACATAGAATTAACATGAAATGTATGTGTGCAAGTGTGATTTTATCACTGAAGAAAAAGGCCCAACTATTTCAATTGTCAGAAAAATCTCATATGACATTTTCTTATAAGAGTTCTTGGTGGAATTATACATAGCAATAATTCCCTATATGTGTATCTTTTTTTGATGGTATTCCATGTGAATCTATGATGAGTACAGTGACTCAAGCATAACATACATGTATATTATGTCATTTTAGATTAATAGTAAACACATTAAAAAAGTAAATTCCTAAGGACTATAATATTATTGTTTATTTTTAAACATGGAACACATTATTCTAGTTTAGTGAAAGATCAGAAATGTCTCCCACAAATATATTCCCCTTTAGTAATCTTATTTAAAACTTTTCTTCATAACCCGGGGTAAGAAATATAAGAAAGGGGTGAGACAAAATACTCAGTAATGGTAAATAATGGAGATACATAAGCATAACATGAACATTAGTATATGATAACATGATCACAACATTTGAAGATCATACCCTACATATCCAAGATCATAATCATGGGACATTGCATAAATATTGACAATTCATAAGACACAAATCATAATGGTCATAAATCATCATAAATCAATCATAAACCATAAAATCATATCATATATGTGTGACACCATTATAACTATAGAAAACCATTTCATGTGTCAAGGTTAACTATCAATACCATTAACATAGTGGATCATGACACACCTATTTCCCCTTTTTTGATCAGATCATGTAAGTTTACCATAGTGGACCGGGACATGTCTATTTAACCTTATGGATCAAGCCCATCAACTTTTCCCCATCATTATCTCATGATATGTCAATCTTTACCAAATTCATTGGAGGGATATATAGTTCTCACTTTTCATGTAAAAAACATGCATACATGTGCCATAAGTTAATAAAACATTCATCATACCATCAACCATAAAAAGAGATGGGTTTCATAAACATAATATCAAAAAACATGAAATGAAATGGGTATCATAAATAGTAATCATATCATAACTTGTGTTAAGTATATATTTTTCATAATCATTTCATCATAAAATTACCCATAAAAGTAAGTGGGTTTCATAACAATTTTATCATGTTATATCTCATGGAGTAGAAATGTGTTTCGTAAACAATTTTTCATCTTAATCATAGACCATTTAAATAAATAATAAGAATAATTTCCTTGGATAAAAACCCTAATAAATCTTAAACTATATAAAAGGATATCATATTAGATAGAGAAGGATTTTGGAAGATCACTTGGACTATAATTATTCATTGAAAATACCTTTTTAAAACATATAACACTTCCAAAATCCTTTTCTATGAAAACAATTTTAAAATATATATATAAGAGTCATGAAAAATCATTTAAAATATTTCTTGAAGAAAATATCCTTTATACTTTTAAAAAATATTTTTAAAACATAAACATTTTTCATTTGAAAATTACCTTGAAATCATATAAATAAATCTTTGAAAACAACAGAAAAAGTTTTCTTTTAAAATCACATTAAAATAAAGAATTTATATAATATTAGGAAAATATATATTTTAAAAATAACCTTGTAAATTTTAAAAATAATCTTCAATTAAATGATGGTGGATAAATCTATACATGTTGAACATTCTTATTTCACCGTAAAATGATCAGAAAAGTGCCTTGATCAAAAAATTACAATGATATTCCTTTTAAAAAAATTATTAAAAATCTAAAACATGGGTAAAAATATATTTTACACATCATAGTAATAAAAAAATTTAAAACATTTTTATAAAACAAGGTTTTCTGAATAAAAACAATTTCTGACTGAAGAGAGAAATAAAGTCAGATTAAAAAAACACTTTCTTAATTGTCACCAAAGAGTGAAAAATGGTACCAATACATGTATATATCACAGATTAATATTGGATAATAAAATTCATTATATTTATTGAGATATGGATCATAATATATCATTAGTGGAGTTATAATCATAAATAATCTTGAAAAACGACAAGATTATAGCAATAAATTGTTACCACTTCGGTAACATTAAATTATAAAAATAAATAAATAATAACATTTCATGATGATTTAAATATCATTAAAATAATGTTATTAATTATATAACATGTCAAATTTCATTCTATACACCTCATAGAAAAATATTGGTTCATAATATTGTATGTGTCTCAAAGAAGGAAAATTGAAACAAAATTACTTTACCGATTTGGTAACTTTTGAACCATAAACCTCATAAAAGAGAGATCATAAAAGAGATATGTATACACTAATAAATTTTATTATAATAATTATATAATATATTCATGGGTATTATATACACCATACAAAATAAATGAGTGGTAAATAAGGTATGCGTCTCACATTAACAAAAGTGAGATGAGAAAAACCTTTACCATAAGTCTTGACTTTGTTCATCCATGTTCAAAACTCTTGTATAATATGTATAAGTTTATTATAAATATAACAAATTACCATATTCTAATATATAATAGCATATATTATTTTATTATGACTTTATATTACCTTTTTTAACAATTTCATGTTAATGTTATGTTCTGGTTAATATCTGCTTTGTTTTTATATATGTTTTTACTTGTTATTATTGATAATATTACATATATAATTATTTAATTATTTAAATAATTTAAAACCTGATGAAAATATTATAAATATTCCGTATATAAATATTTATAAAAATTAATAAAATATATAAATAGGAAATTTAATACACTGTTCATAGAGACGGTAGGTCGTACATATGCATGAAAGATGTTTCTGTTTTATTATCGAATTGAAAAAAAAGTAAATGATATATATATATTATCATTTAAATAGAATTATTATTTCATATATATCATATATGTTTACCAAAATCATCCTTCATACATTTCATGTAATGTGTGAAGCAATCACATCACATTGAGAAGGTGGTAGTCCACACGTTCTCAAACGAAGTTATCATATTTACATAAAATGGAAATCATGAAGGTGTGTTTAATGTAATTATTAAAAAAGAATAAATAAATCAAAAATATCATATAAAAACATTATTTTTTTCAAAATTCAAAACTATGATAGGTGGTAAAAGGAAAATTAACAACATCATTTCGTGAGGCGGTAGTATGTCGTACACATGAACGGTGATTTTGTTACCCATTTATTAGAGATGAGTAAAGGTATAGATAAAACCATTAATGCACAAAAACTTAATTATATTTATTATAATAATTTCATTATAAAATCATGTAATAATAATAATTTAATGGTTTTATAATGAAATAAAACAAAACTGATCATTGAAAAATGTTACCCTTTTCGGATAACTCCTTTTGGTTTTCTCCTAAGGAATTCCTTGAATTATTTTTTGAAAAACTAAGTATTTTGAGTTTATTGGAATTATTTGGGAGCCAATTTTGGTATTATATGGATGAGATAATGTGGATTGATAGTTTTGAAGATGTGATGGGGCTGAGTTCCCAATTATAGTGGAGGTGGAGTTTCATTCTTGTAAATATAAAAAGGTAAACACTATTGAGAGATCTCCCTTACATCACATGCCTCAAATAATTTTAAATTTTCTATAAAATTGATTATATAGTCAGAATATGTCTATAAAATGGATTTTGTACATGTGCCTAGGGTATTTTTACCATTAAGTCAATGTTTAATCACTAAGTAAACATGTTTTTTCATTAATCATTGTAATTAATTTCAATTACTTTCACTAATATTTTTGGTCAAAACAATGTTGAAATTAATAGATATTATAATATATTTTTAATTAAAATGTGTAATCCATTTTTTTAAATTTGATCCACCTAAGTGGCAGAAATTAATTAAAAATTAACCCTAAACACATGTCGCGAAAACTGGTTTTTAAAGCGTAAAAATTCCAAAAGATTGAAATGTTTCATATCCAATTTCAATTTTAAATTGGTTAAAATGACCTAGATTTTATTAATTGATTTATAATTTATATAATTAAACTTTAAAACCAAATTAATATATAATTTAACCATATAAAGAAAATATATCAAAATTCATTTTTGAATTAAAATATTTGGTTTTTTCAGTATTCATCAAAAATGAAACTTCTCATAAAAATAAAAAAATCACCAAATGTAAAATTTTATATTATGATTTCAAAAATGAAGTTTATTTTTTAAATTAAAAATTATTAAATTGACAAAATTTATAAATAAAATGGGTTCCCCATTAAAAGGTGGAAAAATTACCTTTTAGAAAAATACATCTTTTTATTCATAAAATTGGATTTATTCCTATATTATACCTATAAAATCTAATGAATTAGTATCAAAAATATTTATTGAATATATAATATATAAATTTAATTTAAAACATTCATAAAAATTTTTGTTTAATTTATTGAGATAAAAATTTGTTTGTGTATAGAAAAAAAACTTTAGTAGAAATTTAATTTCTTTATTTTTCATGTAGTTATTACATTAATTTATAAATAATTGATTACCAAAGGATTAATTTTATATTAATTTTTAATTCATATTTTTCCAATTTATTTAATCATATTTTTAACTTCCATAGCAATGGCTAGGTGGTAACTATTATAATATTTTAGTAACAATATTAATAGTATATTGTAGTTAGGAAAAACTCAGCCTTGCGTGTAACATAAGCTATCAAAGGGACTTAGTATTGTGTATAATACAAGAAAAACATAGAGTTTCATGTAAGAAAATCTAATATATGTATTTTTTAGTTAAATATTAAATTGGTTTTGTGTATAATGAAATCTAAACAGAATTATTTTGTATAAAAACGTAATATTCTGTGTTGTGTGAAATTAAAAATATTAAAAATATTAAATTAATTCGAAAAAAATCAAAAACTCTCAGGGTGTTACATTGGAACTCCCATAAAATTAATTTCTCCCTAAAAATTCACCTATATTATCATTGGTTTAATACTTTAATATTCCTTTCATTGAAACCCACATCGTAAAAATAAATTCTAAAACTTACTTTAAAAAGGAAAGTTAGAAACAAAATAGTTACCCAAATTCATAACTATGTTTCAAAATGGGAGAAAATATTTGGAAAGTGGAAACATTGAAATAGAATAAATGCGTAAATAATCATAGAGATTGATAAATATCATTGACCATAAGAAATTGGTTGATCTCAATAAAGTTACCAATCAAAAAACCATTAACTGAAGAAGTGTGAATGATGTCATTGATATCATAAAATAGATGACAATAGGATGAAAAATATTTCAAGACCCATTTTCTTCTATATTTTAATAATTTTCATGAGAATATATACTTACATGATTTAATTATAATATCACCCTTACTTATACCTTGGTCAATTTCAACTTCATCTCTTATTCCAGGAAATGAAGGTAAATATTTCATTCCCAAAGCATTATAATATCATGAGATCCATAAATAGAATCATAGGTGATTCCATATGTCTTTATTAATCACAAAAAAGGCTATCATGTGTTATCCAAAATTCATAAATACTCATATGTAGATATAATACTTTAATCTCTAAAACATCAACCAAAGTTTAACATAAACCATTCCATAAATAGATAACCTTATAAAACATCAAAAATATAGAATCCCACAACAATATAAATAAGGTCATTAATGTCACGAACCAACCCGGGTCGACCCTTAACCGGTCACCCGAGCCGGCCCGCGACATGGCCCGAGGGGCGTTCCCAATCCCCATGGGCTGGCAACTAGTGCCGGGCATCAAAAGTTAACAGGTGGGAACGATTTGGCCCAAAATATAATAAACTAAGCAGCAGAAATAAATAGAACAATTGTAAATAAGGAAAAAGGAACCAACAACGCAACTAACCTGACCACGACCAAAGCTCCACGTGACCCTGTGGGTCACTCTCCAATAACACAACTGACGTCGCTCAAGGCGAACAAGTGAAGGTGGAACCTCCAACAGAACTAAAAAAACAAGAAAACACTATAGGCGTGAGTATTAAAACTCAGTAGGTAGGCCCGACAAATTCTATTCCCAAAGCACATACCAATAAATAAAGAATTTATCAATTCCAGGTTTGAACTAAATTATATAAAATATGGTTTCCACACACTTTCATTTCTGAAACAAGTAACAGTCCATTACCCTTTTTAATTTAGAACCAGTTTAATGTTGAAATAAACAGGTGCATTGCATTTTTAAAACATTTTGCGAACGATTTAGAAATCCAAACTTTAGTTTTTAGTCAAAAGGAGAATCACACACAACACACACTAAGGGAAATGGTAAAAGTGGCACACATGGGTCAGCAACCGAACTCGACCTCTCAAACATCCTCCACACACAAATAAACACTAAAGGAAACATGGGTCGAACCTAGGAAATCGTTAACAATCCAGAACGTACTATACATGTGACTCATCCTGAAGGCATGCCATAACTCGATGACGTTATAACGCCCATAATACTACCCGTCATAGCCCTGTATAGCCTAACCGAGGGGCCCAATCCCCAGAGCAGCAATAACTCAGTATTCCCCTGCTATGGGGCCACTAGCCAGTGCGTGGTCTAAACTAGTGCAGCAATCGTTCTCAGAAAATTCACTCAATATGCCAGGTTCTCATGTCAACACAAGCAGTAAAAAGGGGGTGTGTCTAAAATGTAAATAAACCAGTCACGATGCACCAACATCACATACAGCTCACGCAAACAATGCACACCAAAGGTCACCCCCGAGTGGGATTTCCAAGATAATCCATTTCATTAAAGTGCCAAACGGGCTTTCACCAATTTTAAAGTAAAACCTCATTTCTCAAAAATCTCAAAACACTTGTTCAGAAGAAATTATTTATCTTTAAAACTAGAAGCACATTTGAAGTTCCGTGAATTATGTTTAAAGGCCAAACTGGCATTCTTTCAAAACTGGGTTTCCGCCCGTCAAGAAAATGTCACATGTGTTCGGTATAAAATAAACATCTCTTTTCGCACTAAATAATAATTTAAAGTTTTATTATCTAATATTATTTCTAATTCATTAAAATTTAACAAAACATCAAGCAATTAATAAATTCTAAATCTAAAGGTAAGTGCAATGGGGGACCTACCTCGGCTCGCTGTCCAAACACAACGACGCAACGCGCCACGCACGGGCGCGCAAGCGTGCCCGCCAGATGACGATCGCATGACTGTGGAAAAACCTTGCCAACACACTGCAACCGCAAAGATAACTGAAATATGTAAACACCGACTTAAAACAATCCAAATGAATAAACAACTCAAAATAACCAGCTCGACACGTTTTGAAAATATCAAATCCAAAGCAGGTATTAAAACACAACAAAACTCTATATTTGAATCTAATCGCGACCTTTAGACATACTAACCACCTTCCAAATATCATACACACCACATGATTTAAGCAATAAACCATTTGAATAACTTATAAAACATTTTATAAAACAACGCACCCATTTGCACAACCAAAACATCACCGCTTTTTATAAAAACTAACTTTTCAGTTTACACACACCAAAACCTGTTCAAAAATATATATGTATATATATATATATATCTTTTATGACCCACTTCACAACGACGCTAAACCAAAACACAAACTGCAGTGTTTGTGAAATGCAAATAAACAATTATGCACGGTTGTTCACAGAAAACACGTCCATAGCATAAATACATATCAACTTCAATTAAAAACTTTATCTGCAAACAAACTAATTAATATAATCGCTAAACTAATTTAAGATGAAAATTAATTCATAAACAGTCGCTAAACGCAGAAACATGCTACCTAGCAAAACAAATACATATTAAATATCATACAATACCAGATTCACAGCACGCAACTAATAAATAACATGCTAAAATAATTAAACTCACAAATTAATTCATCATACCAAAGTTATACACGGAAACACCAACCTCGGACGTTGACAGACCACCCGAAAATGATGTGAACCCTCGTTCGCGCCACAACCGCACCTCAAAGTCATGTAACCATGACACCACTTCAGCGGAAGGAAGAAGAACCTCTTGTGCACCTATCAGACTCCTAAAAAAACAAGGAAAAGTGAGAATTACCATAAAAAACAGTAGGGTTCAGGTAAATCGAATACAGACCGCCAAAAATTGAGTGAAACACATTGATGGAGGGTTTCACGGTCAGAAAAAAAAAGGCAGGAGTCAGCCTGGACAGTGCGCGGGAGGCTAGAGCGTGGATTGGATAGAGGTGTGGATGGCCGGAGGATAGTGTGGGAGCAGGCCGAGGGCAGAGGGACGTGCTGGGACCAGTAGAAGAGAGACGGCCTTTGGGGGAGGAAAAACCGGCAAGACTTCCAGCAGGGGAGGCGAGCTGGACGTGGGCGGAGGACCCGGCCAGAATTGCCAGACGAGGGCAGGAGGACGGCGGAGAGGCAGCGGGGAAGAGGTGGCTGGTGCGCCAAGAGGAGGCCAGATCGGCAGGTGAAGCACCGCAGGAAGAGAGGGAAAAAAACGGGAAAGAGAAGGGGGGCTACGCCGGATTGTGTCGGAGGCTACAGGTCGGTGGCGGCCTCGCCAATAGGGTCGGCAGGGGCACGGGAAGGGCCGGAGGCCGCTGGCCTGCGACGGGGGTTCGCCGGAAGCGCCGGTCGGGGAGCTGCGGAGGGAGTCGAGACAGCAGGGGGGTCGGCGCGGAAGTCGGGGTGCGCCATCGGGATGGCGCGGGGGGGGGGGGGTGACAGGGAGGCCGGGACCAGCAAAGGGGAGGGGAGAGGGACGGTGAGAGGGTGAGGTTGCCGACGACAGGGTGCTGGTCGCGCGGGGGAGCCGGGACGCCGGGAAGCCGGGGAGGCCGAGACGCCGGGGAGGCCACGCAGGGGTCGGTGGTGCTAGGGCAAGGGAAGGGGGAGAGCGGCGCAGGCAAGGGGGGAAGATCATGGAGACAGGCCGGAGGCGCGGTGGCATTCAGGGTTAATGGAACGCAGGGAAGGGGTCGGGTAGCGCTGGAAGAAAACCGGGGAAGGAGGAGGGTTTGCGACCCGCGGCAGAATAGGAAAGGGAAGGGGTGGGCTTCGGGTACCTAGGGTTTCTAGAGTTTTCTTGTTTTTTTTCTTATTATAATATTATTATTACAATATTAATAATAATAATAAACACAATATTAATAATAATACAATAATAACATTAACAATATTTATAATAATAATGGCAATGAAGCAATAATAATAATAGTATACCAGAATAATAATAATAATAAAATTAAAATTAATAAAAATTAATAAAAATAACCATTTAATAATAACGTGAGATAAACCAAATTAAAATAATAAAACAAAGTTATAAAAAAACACTTGCCCGACACCCGGATAACTACGCGGCAACCGCCAAGCACGCGGCGGCTGCGCACGGGTCCAAAACCCAGAAAAAGCATCAGACGTCAAATATTTTAATCGGGGGCGCAGCCCGTACAGCAGCGTGGACACTCAGAAACAAGATATAATAAAAATAAAATAAATAGAAACGACGGTTGTGACAATTCTCCCCACCACAGACACTTTCTGCCCCCAGAAAGTCACCCAGCTGAACGATGGACCAAACAAGAATCTCTTCCCAATTGTAACTAAAGGAACATCACCACAAGAGAATAGGAGAACACGAGAGGGTTCTCCCCACCACAAGAATTCAACTAGCAAGTAAATTTAACACCTACACATACCACCTCAGGAAGGGAGGCGACACATGAACTCTCATCCGATCCAGACTAACCTCTATAGCACGAGCGAAACAACACCTCCGCCAAAACTTGGAACTCTCGACTCAGACCAAAGAAAGCCCGGAGACGATAGAAAAATCTCCAAGCAGAATTTAATCCAAGCAGTAAACCCGAGCATAACAGGAAGCCTGGACTCCACCGCAGGCACTTATATCTCCAAACGAACATCGCCAAACCAAGGTTAACCCACGCAAGGTCCAAACATACCTCTAAGAAAAACGCACGATCCTAAACACCAAAATCTGACAAACGAGACTGTTTGGATTTCAAACGAATACGTTCATCCCAAGCTCACGACGACACAATGAACCGACAACAACGCCAAAACTTTTACAGTGAAAGAATGGGAACGGAAGGACATTAAATGTTTTGTTGGAAACACTAAACACCCAAACCCGAAATGAGGCTTCACACCCCCGTCAACTCCTGACTGCGCGCGAGCTTCACCCCAAGTCCTGTGGTTGGGGCTCTGATGGTTGAAGCATCTTCTGCCTCACAGCCAGGCACTAGAATCTTCTAGTCACAGTGTATTCCTCAGGCGACGCTTCCTGCAAAGCTTCTCTATATGATCCAGAAACCTGCAATGATGGCACGTTTTTGGGAGGTGTGACATAGCGGCTCGTATTCCCTAACCGTCCATACTGACGGTACACCATTAGACGGTCCGACGAAAGTGGAAGTTAGAGCCACCACAATGAACTCTTTAGAAAGAATTTTACCTGACACACTCTGCTAATCAGATGGGAGACCTTCACGTGCAACTGGATAAGGTGGATTGTCAACCGTTTGCGCTTTAGAAACCAACTCACCTAAGAACACCTCATGCACCAACTTCTCAAAAGTGATGCTCCCAAAAAGAGAGGACTCGTTCCTTGATCTCTGGACGAGGACCCCTGATGAAGGGAGGAGTCTTCATCCAGTCCTGCGACTCTACCCCCTGGAAAAAGAGACACAAGATCCTTGAAATGGTCGACATACGCTTTCACCGTCTGCTAGCCATGTTGAGCACGCATGAGATCTTCTATTTCCTTCATCCTCACCTCCACAAGTATAAACCATTGAATGAAGACGACATTAAAGAAATGCCACATCATCCCAAATTGCAGAAATGGCGAGCGTAAAACTCCTACTCATCCAGAGCTGGACCTTCAAACAGACCCAAAACAATACGCACTCAGATTGCTTCGGGAGTTCCCAATACCCCAAAGACACGCTTGACTTCTTCAAGCCACTGTACTGCCTCTAACAGACTTCAATCACCATGAAGGATAGACAACGTCCGAGAAAGACCAAAAACTGGGCATGACTCATCAAAAAACCAGGGATCTTTCTGGGCAGCATTTCAGAACAAGATATATAACACCAAGACGAAACCAATATCAATCGAAGCAACATCAAAGAAAGCGCTTTCATAAAAAGTAATCATCACAAAGGCCAATCAAATACAAACACAATCCAAAACAAAATTCCCCTCTTTTTAAAATCCCCTTTTCATTTTAAAATTTCAAAACTTCCTTTTTCAAGACCAAAACCAATCCACTTCCAAACCAAAAGTCACTTCCCAAAACCACTTTCCCATTTAAAAACCAATTTAGAGGACAAGGCCAAGCCTTTAATTTCAAATACACACCCAGGTAATCCCATGACCCGTTGCACATGTCGTTATCCACATTCCATTCATACACACACCAACACGCACTTTACATGCATCATCTCACATGTGCAAACGTTCATAAGGAGTACCTAAGGTTTCCCTCCAAACTACTCTCGACCAATTTTCAAGAAAACACCAGTTTTCTTAATCCAAAATCATTCAGTTTTAAAACTCATTTCACAAATTTAATGTACTTTAAAAGAAATCAGTCTCATTTCCAAAACCCCCTTTTTCACTTCCAAAAACGCACTTACACTATCCAAAACGAAAACGACACTCAACTCGCATCAAACCATCAGGGTGAGGGACCAGCGGTCACACTTAACATGGCGACATTATAGTGGGTCATGCCCCAAGTAAGCGTCAACCACTAGGAGGAATTCAAACCGTGTACCCAGACTCCACATGGGTCACTACTCCATGCGAGATCACGATGTAACATCGGTTTACCTCTGTTGTCATCCCTCAATCCAAAACAAACCAGAACGAAACAAGGACTCAATTCCCAAACTATCCCTGGCAACTCGAGGTGCGGAACGGGCGAGGATTCATGACGTCCTTCCCGTACCTACCTCTCGAGTCCCGACAGTCCTAATCTCCACCTACCAGACAACCCAAATAACAAGAACCACCTCTGATACCATTTGTCACGAACAAACCCGGGTCGACCCTGAACCGGTCACCCGAGCCGGCCCGCGACATGGCCCGAGGGGCGTTCCCAATCCCCACGGGCTGGCAACTAGTGCCGGGAATCAAAAGTTAACAGGTGGGAACGATTTGGCACAAAATATAATAAACTAAGCAGCAGAAATAAATAGAACAAATGTAAATAAGGAAAAAGGAACCAACAACGCAACTAACCTGACCACGACCAAAGCTCCACGTGACCCCGTGGGTCACTCTCCAATAACACAACCGACGTCGCTCAAGGCGAACAACTGAAGCTGGAACCTGCAACAGAACTAAAAAAACAAGAAAACACTATAGGCGTGAGTATTAAAACTCAGTAGGTAGGCCCGACTAATTCTATTCCCAAAGCACATACCAATAAATAAAGAATTTATCAATTCCAGGTTTGAACTAAATTATATAAAATATGGTTTCCACACACTTTCATTTCTGAAACAAGTAACAGTCCATTACCCTTTTTATTTTAGAACCAGTTTAATGTTGAAAGAAACAGGTGCATTGCATTTTTAAAACATTTTGCGAACGATTTAGAAATCCAAACTTTAGTTTTTAGTCAAAAGGAGAATCACACACAACACACACTAAGGGAAATGGTAAAAGTGGCACACATGGGTCAGCAACCGAACTCGACCTCTCAAACATCCGCCACACACAAATAAACACTAAAGGAAATATGGGTCGAACCTAGGAAATCGTGAACAATCCAGAACGTACTATACATGTGACTCATCCTGAAGGCATGCCATAACTCTATGACGTCATAACGCCCATAATACTACCCGGCATAGCCCTGCATGGCCTAACTGAGGGGCCCAATCCCCATAGCAGCAATAACTCAGTATTCCCCTGCTATGGGGCCACTAGCCAGTGCGTGGTCTAAACTTGTGCAGCAATCGTTCTCATAAAATTCACTCAATATGCCAGGTTCCCATGTCAACACAAGCAGTAAAAAGGGGGTGCGTCTACAATGTAAATAAACCAGTCACGATGCACCAACATCACATACAGCTCACGCAAACAACGCACACCAAAGGTCACCCCCGAGTGGGATTTCCAAGATAATCCATTTCATTAAAGTGCCAAACGGGCTTTCACCAATTTTAAAGTAAAACCTCATTTCTCAAAAAGCTCAAAACACTTGTTCAGAAGAAATTATTTATCTTTAAAACTAGAAGCACATTTGAAGTTCTGTGAATTGTGTTTAAAGGCCAAACTGGCATTCTTTCAAAACTGGGTGTCCGCCCGTCAAGAAAATGTCACATGTGTTCGGTATAAAATAAACAGCTCTTTTCGCACTAAATAATAATTTAATGTTTTATTATCTAATATTATTTCTAATTCATTAAAATTTAACAAAACATCAAGCAATTAATAAATTCTAAATCTAAAGGTAAGTGCAATGGGGGACCTACCTCGGCTCGCTGTCCAAACACAACGACGCAACGCGCCACGCACGGGCGCGCAAGCGTGCGCGCCAGATGACGATCGCATGACTGTGGAAAAACCTTGACAACACACTGCAACCACAAAGATAACTGAAATACATAAACACCGACTTAAAACAATCCAAATGAACAAACAACGCAAAAAAACCAGCTCGACACGTTTTGAAAATATCACATCCAAAGCACGTATTAAAACACAACCAAACTCTATATTTGAATATAATCGCGACCTTTAGACACACTAACCACTTTCCAAATATCATACACACCACATGATTTAAGCAATAAACCATTTGAATAACTTATAAAATATTTTATAAAACAACTCACCCATTTGCACAACCAAAACATCACCGCTTTTTATAAAAACTCACTTTTCAGTTTACACACACCAAAACCTGTTCAAAAATATATATGTATATATATATATATATATATTTTATGACCCACTGCACAACGATGCTAAACCAAAACACAAACTGCAGTGTTTGTGAAATGAAAATAAACAATTCTGCACGGTTGTTCACAGAAAACACGTCCATAGCATAAATACATATCAACTTCAATTAAAAACTTTATCTGCAAACAAACTAATTAATATAATCGCTAAACTAATTTAAGATGAAAATTAATTCATAAACAGTCGCTAAACGCACAAACATGCTACCTAGAAAAACAAATACATATTAAATATCAAACAATACCAGATTCACAGCACGCAACTAATAAATAACATGCTAAAATAATTAAACTCACAAATTAATTCATCATACCAAAGTTATACAAGGAAACACCTACCTCGGACGTTGACAGACCACCCGAAAATGATGTGAACCCTCGTTCGCGCCACAACCGCACCTCAAAGTCATGTAACCATGACACCACTTCAGCGGAAGGAAGAAGAACCTCTTGTGCACCTATCAGACTCCTAAAAAAACAAGGCAAAGTGAGAATTACCATAAAAAATAGTAGGGTTCAGGTAAATCAAATACAGACCGCCAAAAATTGAGTGAAACACATTGATGGAGGGTTTCACGGTCAGAAAAAAAAAGGTCGGAGTCAGCCTGGACAGTGCGCGGGAGGCTAGAGCGTGGATTGGATAGAGGTGTGGATGGCCGGAGGATAGTGTGGGAGCAGGCCGAGGGCAGAGGGACGTGTTGGGACCAGCAGAAGAGCGACGGCCTTTGGGGGAGGAAAAACCCGGCAAGACTTCCGGAAGGGGAGGTGAGCTGGACGTGGGTGGAGGACCCGGCCAGAATTGCCAGACGAGGGCAGGAGGACGGCGGAGAGGCAGCGGGGAAGAGGTGGCTGGTGCGCCGAGAGGAGGCCAGATCGGCAGGTGAAGCACCGCAGGAAGAGAGGGAAAAAAACGGGAAAGAGAAGGGGGGCTACGCCGGATCGTGTCAGAGGCTACTGCTCGGCGGCGGCCTCGCCAATAGGGTCGGAAGGGGCGCGGGAAGGGCTGGAGGCCGCTGGCCTGCGACGGGGGTTCGTCGGAAGCGCTGGCCGGGGAGCTGCGGAGGGAGCCGAGACAGCAGGGGGGTCGGCGCGGAAGCCGGGGTGCGCCATCGGGACGACGCGGGGGGGGGGGGGGGTGACGGGGAGGCCGGGACCAGCAAAGGGGAGGGGAGCGGGACGGCGAGAGGGCGAGGTTGCCGGCGACAGGGTTCTGTTCGCGCGGGGGAGCCGGGACGCTGGGAAGCCGGGGAGGTCGAGACGCCAGGGAGGCCACGCAGGGGTCGGCGGTGCTAGGGCAAGGGAAGGGGGGAGAGCGGCGCAGGCAAGGGGGGAAGATCATGGAGACAGGCCGGAGGCGCGGTGGCATTCAGGGTTGATGGAACGTAGTGAAGGGGCCGGGTAGCGCTGGAAGAAAACCGGGGAAGGAGGAGGGTTTGCGACCCGCGGCAGAATAGGAAAGGGAAGGGTGGGCTTCGGGTACCTAGGGTTTCTAGAGTTTTCTTGTTTTTTTTTCTTATAAAAATATTATTATTACAATATTAATAATAATAATAAACACAATATTAATAATAATACAATAATAACATTAACAATCTTTATAATAATAATGGCAATGAAGCAATGATAATAATAGTATACCAGAATAATAATAATAATAAAATTAAAATTAATAAAAATTAATAAAAATAACCATTTAATAATAACGTGAGATAAACCAAATTAAAATAATAAAACAAAGTTATAAAAAAACACTTGCCTGACACCCGGCTAACTGCGCGGCAACCGCCAAGCACGCGGCGGCTGCGCAGGGGTCCAAAACCCAGAAAAAGCATCAGACGTCAAATATTTTAATCGGGGGCGCAGCCCGTACAGCAGCGTGGACACTCAGAAACAAGAAATAATAAAAATAAAATAAATAGAAACGACGGTTGTGACAATTAAATTTCCTCAAAATAGCATAGCATTGATCCCACGTATATCTTAAAGTATCCATTATTTGTCATATACCAAACATGTGAATACCTTCATCATGTATCCCTTTGAAACATTGTAATGACCTAAATTACCGTAAATCCTTACTAAAAACATGATGTTTTCTTATTCGAAAGTTTATTGGATATATTCCTTAAATCCAAAAATATTATAAACATCATCAATGGAAAAATAAACCACATGTAAATAAATCCTCAATTAGTTTTAATGTAACCAGTACAGTACAATTTACTTATTCATATCCAATGTATCTTAACCAAATATCATTATCATAACACAAGGAACATATTAAGGGTTATATTTACCTTAATCAAGAGTTTTCTGTGAACATTACCTTTCCAATAAATCACTTTTCTAAGTATGTATCACCATTAAAAATATACTTTTCCATCCGTAATGAAAAAATTATACTGAAAAAAAAATTATATACTTCATGATTCATATAACATATTCTTTGAATTACAAAACATATGAACTTCAATCATCCAACTTTAACCCTAAACCATTTCTCAGGATTCATCATCTTATTCCTTAATACCCCTTTCCTAGAATATGAAATATGAATCATGTTCTAAGGTTCCTCAACTTCAATATAATAATTATTCTCAAGTTTAATGTAAATAATACTATTATAAAAAATAATACCTTTCAGATGTCATTTGAGTCTCCTTTATCTTTAGTTGTGTAACCAATACTCATACAACCTTCCTGATTATCTTTATTATATTTCTATTTATGGATTCAATTTTCATAATTCCTAAACTTTACACATCTAAAATATTAAACATTAACCAAGTTCCTTCAAGTTCCTACAATTGACTAAAACCAGAAATCATAGGGTGAGAAATACTTAACATAGTAAAAAACTACATAATCAGGAAAAATTATTTATATGATGCCTAAATCATGATACCTATTTTTAAACCTATGACACCATACTATTATTCTTAGATACATCACTAGAAATATCCTTAAAAATATCCATAGGGATCTCACTAATTTTTTCAATTCCATGTTTCCAAAGGTTGGATAATACTTTACTTTGATATAATCTATATAAACCTAGGATTAATATAAAGGATATTACATCATTTTAGATGGAACATTACAAAATTACATGCCTCAAGACTATAATAATATATTGCCTTTGGAAACCAAGACCATATTATTTGAGTCTGATGAAAGATATTAAACATATCCATTAAAAACCTTTCCCATTTGTACTCTTACTTAAAACATTTCTCAATAACTTGGGAAAAGTAAACATAAGAAAGGGGTGATATAAAATGTTCAGTAAGTGTAAATAATGGAGGTTCATAAGAATAACATGAACAAAATGGTTTTAGGACATGATAATAATATTTAATGATCATACATTTTATATCAAAGATCATAATCATGGGTATAATGACCCATACTTTACATACGTTGTTAGTACTTCAAAATTGAAGTACACTTATTACAACATATAACAAAACCATGAAAGGACCGTATAGGTATAGTGTTTTTAGAAACTAGAAAACATAAACAATTGGTTCATAAAGAGTCTACACTGTATCCCATTTATTTCATCATATCTATAGTCCCTTTTGGCATATATTACTTAATAACCTTCTTCCTGACCTGGGGAAAGAAAAAATACAAAAGGGTGAGCTCAAATGCTCAGTAAGGGTAAACAAAAGAAATATCAATCACATCATATTCATGAGAACATAACATTTTGGAAATCTTACCCTGAAAAATATATCATAATTTCATAACATGGGATAAATCATTGTAGTGAAATGGAATCACAATAATCATAACTTAAAACATGATCCTTTGTGGAATTCACACATAATCATAGAGTATCATTTCTTATTAGTCAAGACTCATTTCCAAGACTATCTTAGTGGACAAAGTCCATTTCTGAACCGAGTTCATTCCTTGTTTCTGTCCTGTTTTACTAAACCGGTTTAACCTGCCGTTCCAGCCATGTATATCTCTTGAGATATAAAATCTTTACCCAATGCATTGGAGGGAGATATAGGTCCCACCCATCTCATTATTATACCATTCTTATGTGTGCCACAAAATCATAAACCATACATCATAGCATAACCCATGTAATAAAAATGGTAATCTTAAACATCGTGACATAATAAAACAATTCATGTAAGATAAAGGAATTCATAAAAATAATTTCATCACAACATAATCAAATCAATGTAATAATAGGGATAGAAACAGAATCCTTTATTATCTTAGATGGAAAATAATTTTGATAAAACACTTAAACTCCATTCTTGCGGAAAATATCCTTTCTACTTCAAAAACATTTTTCCTTTCTTAACATGTCATATAATTTTAAACTAAAAGAAGTTGACTAAAAATAAACTTGAAAACTTGTAAAGGAACCATCTTGGAAATAATTTTTTAAAAATCCATTCATTCTGTATAAGTTAAAAAATCATTCTTCTCTTACTTTTGTCGGAAATGTCAAAAAGTACATCGTTCAAAAAATGACAAAAGATTCCTTTCATATATTTTACTAAAAACTCACTGAAGGGTAAAATTTGATGTAGAAAACTGTAGAAGGATATAAATATTACATATTGAGGAAACATGGATGTGGATGATAAATATTCCCCAGTAAATTCTGAAGTATAAACTATCTCATATAAAAATGAGATTGCGAGATTTTCCATTACCTTTGGTCTGATTTGCTTCGTAAGTGTCCAAAACTCCTGTATAATGATTTAGATAATGTCATTTACTTATTCCAGAATCATACTCATTGGTATGATATCATATATGGTCATATTCTTAGCTTATTATTAGTCATATTTCATTGCTACTTGTTATTCGGGTGTTTATTACTTTTTGTTCTTATGTGTGTTTTGTCGAATAAATTATTATTCTTCTTTTTTGGTTATAGATACCTAATTTAAAGAATTTATTAGTGTAATATATATCATATTCATTCATTCAATTCATTTATATAATCATTATGCAATGAAAATCATGTAGAACGAGTCGCATCACATCGTGGAGACGGTATTCCGTACGTACGCACGAGCGATGATATCGTTCCCATGATCGTGGAATTGTATTGGAGTGTATGTATACTATTTAAGAATCAATATCACTTTACAATAATCATATATATTCATTATTTACACCATTATACCCATCCAAGTAAGGTGGTGGTGGAAAATAGATTACACCACGGTGTGGAGACGGTATTCCGTACGTACGCACGCGCGGTGATTTCGTTTTCCGTAGGATGGATAGATGGTGAAATACTGTTGTTTTA
This sequence comes from Viscum album, assembly GCA_963277665.1. Taxonomy (NCBI): domain Eukaryota; kingdom Viridiplantae; phylum Streptophyta; class Magnoliopsida; order Santalales; family Viscaceae; genus Viscum; species Viscum album. The sequence goes on along the minus strand of OY728139.1, from coordinate 336,139,293 downwards.
TACTTACAATAAAATATCAGTATATTAGTGACAATTATGTTATTATTTCATAATGAAAAAACTAAATAAGAAAAATTTGAAGAAGAAATAAAGTTGAAAGAATCGGTAACGGACATTACCTCTTCTTTGAAGTGCTTCTTTGAGACCTCCTTTTTGGGCAGAAAAATTGGTCTTTAAAAATACCAGGACCTCTAGGATGTGTCTAGGGAAGTGGAGAGGAGAAATTGGCAGGGGTTGGCCGAGCATGAAGGGTCAAAGTGGTGTGAGGAAGAGAGGGAGGAGGGGCCCTTTTATAAGGGAGGAGAGGGGCACCTTTGGAAAAACTAAAAATATTATTTTATTAGTAAGTCATATTCATTTTTAAATAGCTCCAAATTGATTTATTTCTAATCTAAGGTTGGGTTGGGTCTAAATCCTCTCATAAAATAGAATTTGGATAAGTTTAGTTTACTATTTTAACCTTATCATTTAGATTTAACTTTATGTTAGATAATTTTACTTTTACTGTGTATTTTTGTGTTCTTACAGTATAAGGTTAATAAACATACTATAACAAGCTAAACAAACCCCAAGTTGTTTATTATTAATTTATATAACCTTATCTAAGTCATTTGGCCAAACCTTATATTTTTAGGAATAAAATAACAATTAATAATATAATATTTGTTTTAAAAACTATTTTATGTCAATTTTGACACTATTTAGTAATTGATTTTTTGTGAAAATAATAACAGAATTATTAGTTAGAATAAAGTTAATTAAATGAATAATAACATGTCATATTAACCTAGAAAATTAGTTTAATTCATAAAAAGTCTAAAATTACATTTATTTGGGTATTTATAACATTAATTATGTCAATATTTCATTAATAAGATAATTATTGCATCATCATTGTGTCATAAATAAATTAAATTATATAATGTCTAAAAATTACAAATAAACTTCCATTATTTAGTAAATCGTTTTAGCTTTATAATTAATATTTATAGTAGAATTTATCTTATGTATAAACATATATTAAAAATTATTTACTTATTAAACTTTGATTTTAACTATTTTAACCCTTCTTTAAATAAATTAATAATAAATGTACTAATCTAATCCAAGTGGGCCTAAATGGTCTTATTTTATTCCTAATTTTGTTTTTGGTCGAATTACACTTATCCAATAGAATTAGGACATGTGTTAGGGTAATAATAATATCATTTTTACCCTTAATTACCTTATTTACTTTTAACTGTGTTAAATAAAAGTAAAACGTTACTATTCTCCAAAATTATTTTCATCTCAGTGAACCACATTTTACATACTGACATCAACTGTGTCTCTCGGATTTTTGAAATTCCACTCACAGAAGCAGTAAAATTACGTTTTATGTAAATTTGAAAATTCTCCTAGGAGGTGGGTAAAAGACGGTGAAAAGTTCAATAAAATTTTTATATATCTAAAATTATTATAAAATTACTCCAATGAATTATATTGAACATATATAGGTATTATGTATCAATTTTGACCTAAAATAAATTTAAATAAAATAAATATTTATTTAAATAAAAGTTTGGTTTTTAAATAGTATCCTAGTGTTTTCACTATTCATAAAAAATTTTAAGTTTCCAGAAAAATACCAAAATTTCACCCTATGCTAATTTCAATATTCCGAATCCAAAAACGAAGTCCATTTTGAAAAATAAAATTTACAAAATTTCAAAAAGTGGTTATTACAATTCATAATGGCTAGTTTTAATAATATTTTAACAGCATATTGTTGTTTAGTGAAACTCAGTATTGCGTACGACGCAAGCTATCAAGGAAGGTTGTGATTGCGTGTAAAGGAAGCCAATCTAGTGTTGTGTGTAGTGAAAGATTCCTTTGATGATTTATATAAAATAAAAACAAAATATTTCTTATAAAAGTCTCGGGTGTTACATTCTACCCCCCTTAAAATGAATTTCGCCCTCGAAATTCGTCACTTGTAACAAACAGATGTGGATACCTCTTCCTCATCATATCCTCAAGCTCCCATGTAGCTTCTTATAATTGGTGGTTCCTCCATAAAACTTTCACCAAGCGAGTGGTCTTGTTCTGTAGGACTTTTTCGCTACGATCGAAAATCTCTATCAGCTGTTCTTCATAAGAAAGATCCTGCTCCAGTGGTACAACTTCTGATCTGAGTACATGTGATGGATCAGGTATGTACTTTCTCAAGAGAGATTCATGGAACACATCGTGAACTTGAGAGAGATTCGATGGAAGTGGCAATCGGTAAGCTACCTTCCCAACATGATCCAGTATTTCTAAAGGACCGATATACCTAGGGCTCAGCTTTCCCTTCTTTCCAAATCTCATTACCCTCTTCCAGGGAGATATTCGTAAGAACACTTTATCACCCACTTCAAACTCTAGGTCTTTTCTTCGGTTTTCGGCATAACTTTTCTGTTGACTCTGAGTTTCTCTTATGTGTAGTTGAATAGATCAGACCTTTTCTACCATCTCATCAACAAGATCATGTCCTAATATCTTTCTTTCCCCAACTTCATCCCAACAAGTTGGATTCCTGCATTTCTTTCCATAGAGAGCTTCATAAGGAGCCATCTGAATACTGGAGTGAAAGCTATTATTATAAGAAAATTCCACCAAAGTTAGTTGTTCATCCCAACCACCTTTGAAATCCATAGAGCAAGATCTCAACATATATTCTAGAGTTTGAATTGCCTTCTCAGACTAACCATCTGTCTGAGGATGATAAGCAGTTCTGAAACTCAACTCTGTATCCAGAGTATGCTGAATACTTCACCATAACTTTGAAGTAAAACTCAGATCCCGATCAGATATAATAGAAAGTGGTACTCCGTGAAATCTTACCACTTCCTTTACATATATCCTGGCAAGCTAATCCAGAGATAAATACTCTCTAATATCAATAAAGTGTGAAGACTTTGTAAGATGATCAACTATGACCCAGATAGCATTATTGCCTTTGGATGTTTTAGGAATTCTGGTGACAATGTCCATAGTGATGTTTTCCCATTTCCTTTCGGGTGTTGGTAATGGTTGTAACATCCCCTTATACTTCCATCTCTTAGCTTTAACTTGCTGACAAACCAAGCATCGAGAGACATATTCAGCAACATCTCTTTTCATTCCATCCCACTAGAAGTACTCTTTCAGGTCCCTGTACATCTTCATGCTTCCAGGATGAATAGATAATGAAGAACTATGAGCCTCATCCAACAGATCCTTCTTTAATTCGGGGATGGGAGGAACACAAACCCGATTCATATACATTATTATTCCATCACAATCAAGGTTTAATTCAGGAACATTTCTCACCTTCTTTTGTAACTTGACATCTTCTTTCTGTGCCTCTTTAATATTTACATGTATAGATGGTTGAACATTCATTTGAGAAAGATATGATCTTTCCCCTTCCATTATAATTCCAAGATCCATCCTTTGTAAATCCATAAATATTGGATCTTTTCTGATCCTCATCATGGATAAACTGGCATGGTCGTGTCGACTTAATGCATCTTCCACCATGTTTGCTTTCCCAGGGTGGTAATGAATTGAGCAGTCATAATCCTTAATCAGCTCCAACCATCTTCTTTGGCACATATTCATCTCCTTTTGTGTGAAAATATACTTTAAACATTTATGATCAATATAAATGCCACACCTTTCTCCATAAAGATAATGCCTCCAAATCTTTAATGCAAAGATTACCGCAGCTAACTCCAAATCATGAGTTGGGTAATTTTGCTCATGGATTTTTAACTGTAATGAGTCATAAGCTATCACCATATCATTTTACATAAGAACACACCCTAGACCCTTCTTGGATGCATCACTGTAGATCACAAACCTTTCTCCACTACAAGGAAGTGTGAGTACAGGTGCACTGGATAACCTTCTTTTCAACTCCTTGAAATTCTATTCACATTCCTCCATCCAAACAAACTTAACTCCTTTCTGAGTCAACTTGGTGAGTGGATTAGATAATCATGAAAAATCTTTCACAAAACGTCGATAATATTCAGCCAAACCAAGAAAACTTCGGATCTCAATTACTGTTGTTGGTCTCGACCATCTTTCCATAACCTCTATTTTTGTTGGATCCATAGATATCCCCTCTTTTGAGATTATGTGACCCAAAAATGAAACTGTTTGAATCCAAAATTCACACTTGGTAAATTTGGCATAAAGCTTCTCCTTTCTCATGGTCTTCAATATAATTCTCAAGTGATCTTCATGTTCTTCCTTGCTCTTTGAATAAACAAGAATATCGTCTATAAAGACTACCTCAAACTGATCAAGATAGTCTCTAAAGACTCTATTCATTAGATCCATGAAGATAGCAGGGTCATTAGTAAGACCAAATGGAATCACTATAAATTCATAGTGTCCATACCTTGTACGGAAATTCATCTTTGGTATATCCTCCCTTTGAACCTTAATTGATGATACCCTGAATGAAGATCAATCTTGGAAAAGAATTGAGCTCCTCGTAGTTGGTCAAATAAGTCATCAATGCGCGGGAGAGGATATTTGTTCTTGATAGTGATCTTGTTATGTTCTCGATAATCAATGCAGAGCCTCATTGATCCATCTTTTTTCTTAACAAACAGAACAGGTGCTCCCCAAGGTGACACACTAGGGCATATGAATCCCTTATCAAGATTCTCTTGGAGTTGCTTCTTCAATTCCTACAACTCAATTGGGGCCATTATATAAGGTGTCTTTGAAATAGGCAAAGCACCCGGTATGAGATCTATTGAAAACTCAACTTCACAATTTGGTGGAAGACCCAGCAATTCCTCTGGAAAGACATCATCAAACTACCATATAATGGGCATATTCTTAATTGTGAGTTTCTCACCAACCATTTGAGATAAATAACCTTCATTTAGTGGAATCAAGACCCATAAGATGGAAGAAATTTCCACTGGAATGTTATGTTCATCCTTGCATCGATAGACAATCATAGATTGATCTGGAATATGAAATGTGACTTCCCTTCTTTGGTAATTGATACGATATTCATATAGAGAAAGCCAACCCATGCCAAGAATCACATAAAATTCCACTATAGGAAGGATCACAAGATTTGTAGGAAGCACTTTCCCACAAACTTCAAACTGAGAAGAATTATAAACTTCTGATGTGACTGTTGTGCCATTAGGGGTTGTCACAGCTAACTCAATATCTAATTGTTGAGGTAATACGGTGATACCCTTAGAAAATTATTCATTAATAAAAGTGTGGGTGGATCCAGAATCAAATAAAACATTTTCTACTTTAGAGTGGATGGTAACTGTACCTTTCACCACTTCGTTATCATACTCCACATCGCTGATAGAAATTGCATGTGACTTTACTTTGTCTTTATCCTTAAGAGTTTATTGATGTCGATCATCATCAACAACCCTTGGATTAGGACATTGATTGGCATAATGCCCCATTTCCTGGCACTTGTAACATTGAAGTGTAGGATGTGCACTCTCTGTAGCCTTTTCATTTTTCGCATCACTAGACATCTCTTTCCCATCATTCCGGCATTCAAATGCCTGATGACCTTCGTTTCCACATTTGAAACATTTACTTGTCCCTTTATGACAACTCCCTCCATGTTTCTTTCCACACATTGAGCATAAGGAAAAACTCATCTTCTTTTCAGTGTGCTCTTTAGATTTTCCTTTGAATTCCATTTTCCTCTTATTATCAAACCTATATGACTGATGGGTTACTCCAATCTCCATCTCAACTTTGAGAGCACATTGAACGATTTCCTCATAGCTATTGAAGTCCATTATGGCTAACGCCCTTAGAAGGCTTGGTTTTAAGCCACTAAAGAATCGATCGATCTTACTCTCGGGTGGGATAATAATCCCAGAAGCGTACCTTGCAAGTCTTGTAAAATTTGCTTCATAGGTACCTATAGATTCATCATCCTTTTGTTTTAGTTCAAGAAATTCTTTCTCCATCTTTGTTCAGAGAATATGAGGGAAGTACTTATTGAAAAATAAGTTCTTGAACTCGTCCCATTCCATGGACTCAATTTCATCTCTTGGCCTCGTAATCTTGATAAGATTCTACCATTGATCAACATCACCTTCCAAACGATACACTGCTAAGATGAATTTATCATGTTCAGAACATTGAAGAACTGAAAATATCTTTTCAGTAGCACTGATCCATTTTTCAGCAACTAATGGATTAGTAGACCTGCTGAATAAAGGTGGACGTTGTCTCATGAAGGATTCAACAGAATGTTTCTCCTTCCTTTGCTCGTTTGGAAGTCCTGCATGATTCATAGCTTGAGAAAGTTGTGTGAGCATGGCTACAAGATTTTCCATTCTAGCTCCCATAACATTTGGTTGCTCAAGGGGACAATCATTGCATTGCCCGTCGCATTCCGCATTAACATGGTTCCTTCGGGTTCCAGACATTGACTAAAACCGAGAAGAATAGTGTGAGAAACACTAATTATAATAGGAAAACCACATAATCAAGAATAAAATTTCACACTTAAGGTATTATCATAAGTTATTCATGGCCATTTCTAAAACACTAATATTTTGTTCTATGCTTAGACTTATCCTTGGGATTCTTACTAAGGCTTTCACATCCTAGTTTCCAAAGGTTGACTATAACTTTCCTCTGATACCAACTATAATGACCCATACCTTACATACATTGTTAGTACTTCAAAATTGAAGTACACTTATTACAACATATAACAAAACCATGAAAGGGCCGTATAGGTATAGTGTCTTTAGAAGCTGGGAAACATAAACAACTGGTTCTAAAGCGTCTAAACTATCTCCCATTTATTTCATAATATCTCTAGTCCCTTTTGGAATAACTTACTTAATAACCTTCTTCCTGACCTAGGGAAAGAAAACATACAAAAGGGTGAGCTCAAATTCTCAGTAAGGGTAAACAAAATAAATATCAATAACATCATATTTATAAGAACATAACATGTTGTAAATCATACCCTGCAAAAGAGATCATAATTTCATAACATGGGATAAATCATTGTAGTGAAATGTAATCACAATAATCATAACGTAAAACATGAAACTTTGGGGCATACACACATAATCATAGAGAATCATTTCTTATTAGTCAAGACTCATTTCCAAGACTATCTTAGTGGACAAATTCCATTTCTGAACCGAGTTCATTCCTCGTTTCAGTCTTGTTTCACTGAACCGGTTTAACCTGCCGTTCCATCCATGTCTATCTCATGAGATATAAAATATTTAACCAATGCATTAGAGGGAGATATAGGTTCCACCCATCTCATAATGATAACATTCTTATGTGTGCCACAAAATCATAAACCATACATCATAGCATAACCCATGTAATAAAAATGGTAATCTTAAACATCGTGACATAATAAAACAATTCATGTAAGATAAAGGAATTCATAAAAATAATTTCATCACAACATAATCAAATCAATGTAATAATAGGGATAGAAACAGAATCCTTTATTATCTTAGATGGAAAATAATTTTGATAAAACACTTAAACTCCATTCTTGCGGAAAATATCCTTTCTACTTCAAAAACATTTTTCCTTTCTTAACATGTCATATAATTTTAAACTAAAAGAAGTTGACTAAAAATAAATTTGAAAACTTGTAAAGGAACCATCTTGGAAATAATTTTTTAAAAATCCATTCATTCTGTATAAGTTAAAAAATCATTCTTCTCTTACTTTTGTCGGAAATGTCAAAAAGTACATCGTACAAAAAATGACAAAAGATTCCTTTCATATCTTTTACTAAAAACTCACTGAAGGGTAAAATTTGATGTAGAAAACTGTAGAAGGATATAAATATTACATATTGAGAAAACATGGATGTGGATGATAAATATTCCCCAGTAAATTCTGAAGTATAAACTATCTCAGATAAAAATGAGATTGCGAGATTTTCCATTACCTTTGGTCTGATTTGCTTCGTAAGTGTCCAAAACTCCAGTATAATGATTTAAATAATGTCATTTACTTATTCCAGAATCATACTCATTGTTATGATATCATATATTGTCATATTCTTAGCTTATTGTTAGTAATATTTCATTGCTACTTGTTATTCGGGTGTTTATTACTTTTTGTTCTTATGCGTGTTTTGTCGAATATATTCTTATTCTTCTTTTTAGGTTATAGATACCTCATTTACAGAATTTTATTACTGTAATATATATCATATTAATTCATTAAATTCATTTATATAATCATTATGAAATGAAATTCATGTAGAACGAGTCGCATCACATCGTGGAGACGGTATTCCGTACGTACGCACGAGCGATGATATCATTCCCATGATCGTGGAATTGTATTGGAGTGTATGTATACTATTTTAGAATCAATATCACCTTACAATAATCATATATATTCATTCTTTAAACCATTATACCCATCCAAGTAAGTTGGTGGTGGAAAATAGATTACACCACGGCGTGGAGACGGTATTTCGTACGTACGCACTTGCGGTGATTTCGTTTTCCATAGGATGGATAGATGGTGAAATACGGTTGTTTCATACATATAATAAAATATCAGTATATGATTGATACTAAAGTTATTAATTCATAATGAAACAACTAAATAAGACGAAGTGGAAGAAGAAATAAAGTTTAAAGAATCGGTAACAGACATTACCTCTTCTTTGAAGCGCTTCTTTGAGACCTCCTTTTTGGGCACTAAAATTGGTCTTTGAAGAAGGCCAGGACCTCTAGGATGTTTCTAGGAAAGTGTAGAGGAGAAATTGATAGGGTTTGGCCGAGCTTGAAGGCTCAAAGTGGTGTGAGGAAGAGAGAGAGGAGGGGGCCTTTTATAAGGGAGGAGAGGGGCACCTTTGGAAAAACTAAAAATATTATTTTATTATAATGTCATATTTGGTTTTAAATAGATCCAAATTGATTTATTTCGAAGCTAAGATGGGGATGGGTCAAAATCCTCTCATATAATATAATTTTGACAAGTTTAGTTTAATATTTTAACCTTATCATTTAGATTTAACTTTAAGTTAGATAATTTTACTTTTACTATGTATTTTTGTGTTCTTACACTATAAGGTTAATAAAATTACAATAACAAACCAAAAAAACCCCAAGTTGTTTATTATTAATTTATATAACCTTATATAAGTCATTTGGCCTAAGCTTAGATTTTTAGGAATAAAATAACAATTAATAATATAATATTTGTTTTAAAAACTATTTTATGTCAATTTTGACATTATTTAGTAATTTATTTTTTTGAAAATCATAAATGAATTATTAGTTCTAAAAAAGTTAATTAAATCACTAATAACATGTCATATTAACCTATAAAATTAGTTTAATTCATAAAAAGTTTCAAATTACATTTATTTGGGTATTTATAACATCAATTATGTCAATATTTCTTTAATAAGATAATTACTGCATCATCATTGTGTCATAAATAAATTAAATTATTTAATGTCTAAAAATTACAAATAAAATACCATTATGTAGGAAATCGTTTTATATTTCTAATTAATATTTATAGTCGAATTTATATTATGTATAACCCTATATTAAAAATTATTTACTTATTAAATTTGATTTTAACTATTTTAACCCTTCTTTATATAAATTAATAATAAATGTCCTAATCTAATCCAAGTGGGCCTAAATGGTCTTATTTTATTCATAAGGTTGTTTTTGGTCGAATTACAATTATCCAATAGAATTAGGACATGTGATAGGGTAATAATAATATCATTTTTACCCTTAATTACCCTATTTACTTTTAACCGTGGTAAATAAAAGTTAAAAGTTACTATTCGCCAAAAATTATTTTCATCTCATTGAACCAAATTTTCCCTACTGAAATCAATCATGTCTCTTTGATTTTTGAAATTCCACTCACAGAAGCGGTAAAATTAAGTTTTATGTAAATTTGCAAATTCTCCAAGGAGGTGGGTAAAAGACGGTGAAAAGTTCAATAAATTTTTTATATATCTAAAATTATTATAAAATTACTCCAATGAATTATATTGAACTTATATAGGTATTATGTATCAATTTTGACCTAAAATAAATTTAAATAGAATAAATAATTATTTAAATAAAAATTCTGTTTTTAAATAGTTACCCAGTGTTTTCACTATTCATCAAAAATTGAAAGTTTCTAGAAAAATACCCAAATTTCACCCTAGGATAATTTCGATATTCCAAATCCAAAAACGAAGTCCTTTTTGAAAAATAAAATTTCAAAAATTTCAAAAATTGGTTATTACTATTCATAACAGCTAGTTTTAATAATATTTGAATAGCATATCGTTGTTTAGTGAAACTCGGTATTGCGTACGACGCAAGCTATCAAGGAAGGTCGTGATTGCATGTGAAGAAAGCGAAGATAGTGTTGTGTGTAGTGAAAGATTATTTTGATGATTTATATAAAAGAAAAACAAAATATTTCTTATAAAGGTCTCGAGTGTTACAATGGGACATGGAATAAATATTAATAGTTCATAAGAAATGAATCATATTGGTGATAAATCACCATAAATCAATCATGAACCGTAAGTTCATGTCATTTAAGAATATACCATTATAACTATAGAAAATAAAATCAAGTTTCAAGGTTAACAACAAATACCATCGAAATAGTGGATTAGCACACACCTATTTTCCATTAATGGATCAGGACACACCTATTTCCTATAGTGGATCAGGGAACACATGTTTCTATTTTATATTTGGACACACCTTTTCCCATTTTGGATCCCAATGTGGATCAATAAAAAATTGTTTCCCCGTATAGATCAAGAATGTATACTTGTTTCCCATCATGATCTCATGATATATCAATCTTTACCCAATGAATTATAAGGAGATATATCTCCCACATCTCTCATTAAAAAAGCATACATACATATGGCACAAGAAAATGAAATATTCATCATATCATGACCCATAAAAAGAGATATATTTTATAAACATCATATCATAACCCATGAAATAATATGGGTATCATAAAATTTTCTTCATATCATTACCTATGGAATGGATACAGGTTTCATAATCATTTCATCATAGAATAACCCATTAAAGGAATCATGTTTCATAAGAATTTTACCAATGTATAGCCTATAGAGTATATACAGGTTTTATAAAAAACATTTCATCTAAATCATAGGATATTAAAATAATAAATAATAATGGTTTCCTTGGATCATAAACCTACTAAATCAAAAAATTTATCAAATTATATCATCTTAGATGGACTAGGATATGAATTCTCTCTTGGAACATAACTTTTCTTTGGAAATAACTTTTTAAAATATATTAAACTTTCAGAATACTTTTCTTTAAAACCATTTTGAAAAAATATATATAATTAATGAAAAATTACTTAAAACATTTCTTGAGTTAAATATACTTTCATATTTAAAAAAAACATTATAAACATAAACATTTTAAAAACATTTTTCCTTTGAAAATAACCTTGAAAACATATAAAAATGCATTGAATACCATAGAATAATTTTCTAAAAACCATTTTCCTTGAAGAAAACTATGAAAAAAAAAATTCTATAGTATTAGGAAAAACACTTTTACTTAAAAAATAATCTTGTATATTATCATTGTAAGATTCAATGAAATGATAGTGGGTAAATCTGTATGTGCCTAATATTCCTTTGGCACTGTCAAAAGTTTAGAAAAGTGCCTTAATCCGAAAATGATAAGGACATTCCTTTTAAAAGCTTTTTAATCAAAAAAGATAAAACGTGGGTAAATTTTTATTTTATTCATCATTTTAAAACATCTTTCAGAAATGTTTTGAGAAAACATGGTTTTGTGAATAAAACATATTTTTTACAGAAGAGAAAAATAAAGTCATATTTTCTTTAAAATGATTTCTAAATTATTTTAATTACCAATGAGTGGGAAAATGGTACCAATACATAGAGATATTATAGATATTAGTATGATAATAAAATTTATGAGATTGTTTGAGATATTTATAGTCATATTTTATCAATGGAATCGTAATCATAAACAATATTGACAAATGATGCTATTATAGCAATGAATCGTTATAACTTTGGTAACATTAAATCATAATACAATGGAAAGAATAAAATTAAATTAATATTAAAATATCATAAAAATAAGTACATTAATTATCTAACATGTAAAATGGAATCATATACACCTAATATAAAAATATAGGTGTATAATATGGCATGTGTCTCAAATAAGTAAAATTAAGACAAAATTACTCTACTAATTTGGAAACTTTGGAACCATAAACCCCATGAAAGAAATATCATCAAAGGGATATGTAGATACCAATAAATTTAAATATAATAATCATATAATACATTATTTTTAAGAATATTCACCACCAAAAATAAATTCTTGGTGAATAAGGTATAAGTCTAATAGAAATAAAAGTGGAACAAGAAAACCCATTACCTTAAGTTTTGAATTTATTCAAACATGTTCAAAACTCCTATATAATAAGTATAATTTTATTATAAATATATCAAATAACAATAATCTAATATATAATTCCATATATTATTTTATTATGACTTTATATTACCATTTTATTAAATATTTCATATTAATTTTATGTTTCAGGTAATATCTGCTTTGTTTTTCATATATATTTTGACTTGTTATTTTTTATCCTCTTACATAGATCATTATTTATATGTTCATATAATGTAAAACATGGTATAAATATCATATATATTTAGTATATGAATATTTATAATAGTCTATGAAATACATATATAAGAAATGGAATACACCGTTCATGGAGACGGTAGGTTGTACGTACGCATGAACATTTTTTCTGTTGTATTGTCATATTGAACGAAAGAAGGTAAATTACAGATATATATATATATATTATAATTCTAGTAGAATTATTATTTCATATATATAATATAATTTTATTTAACCCGTCCTCATTACATTCCATGTAAATTGTGAATGAATAACATCGCTTTGCTGAAGTGGTAGTCCACACATCTACAAACCAAGTTATCATATTTATATAAATTTTCAATCATAAAGGTATGTTTTATGTAATGATTAAAAAATAATAAATATATAATAAATATCATATATATCATATAAAAATAGTATTTTCATCATAATTCCCAACAATGAGAGGTGGTAAACGAAAAATGAACGACATCATTTCACGAGGCGGTAGTCCATTGTACACACGAACGATATGTTAGTTACCCATTTAATGGAAGTTTCAATAGGTGTAGTTCAAAACAGTAAAATTAATACATTTAATTATATTTATGATATTTATATGAATATATAATCATGTAATAAGAATAATATAATTGTTCTAGAAAGAAATAAAATAAAAGTGATCATTGAAGAATGTTACTTCTTTTTTAGGTAACTCCTTTTGGCTTTCACGATAGAACATCATTGGATTGATTTATTCCAAAATATAGGATTATATATTTAAGGGAAATATTTTTAGAGATTATATGGGATGGTATTTTATAAACCAAAGTGTCTTGAGAGTTGTTAAAATGGAGGGGTGAGTTCCCCTTTATAATGGAGGGGTGAGTTCCCCATTGAAAAGGGATGATATGGTCGAAATATGTCTATAAAATGGATTTTCTTGATGTTTATAGGGTATTTTTTCACTTAAATTAATGTCTAACAACTAAATAAACTTATTTTACCTTAATCATTGTAATTAATTTTAATTACTTTCACTAAATTTTTGGTCAAAAACAAAGTTTAAATTACTAGATTTTATAAAATATTCAGAATCCAAATATTGAATCAAAATTTAAAAATTTTAACCACACAATTTTTATAAAATAATGTAAAATTAATCTCGTAAACGTGTCGCAAAAGTGGGTTTTTATAGCGAAAATGTCCAAAAGTTTGAAATGTTTTTATATCCAATTTCAATGTGAAATTGGTTGTAATGACATATATTGGATTAATTGAGGTATAATTTATATAATTATTATTTAAATACAAATTAATATATAATTTAATTATATAAATAAATTATATGAAGATAAATTTTTGAATTAAAATTCAGTATTTTTCATTATTTATCAAAAATGAAAATTCTCTAGAAAAAACAAAAAATTCGCCCAAAGTAAAATTTTCTAATAAAATTTCAAAAAATATGTTTATTGTTTCAAATAAAAATGATAAAAGTGTTAAAATTTAAATTTTAAATGGGTTCTCCATTAAAATTTAGTAAAATTTGCTTTTAGAAAAATACCTATTTTTATTCATAATATTGGATTTATTCTTTTCTTATAAGTATAAAAAATGTTGGGTGAGTATTAAAAATATTTATTTAATACATAATATATAAACATTATTTAAGATATTCATCAAAAGTGGTCTTTTTAATTTATTGATATTAAATTGTGTATATATAGTGAAAAATATTTTTCTTCGAAAAGTAATTTCTTTATTTTCAAATAGTTATCACATTCATTTCAAAATATTTTTTTACCAAAGGATTCATTTTATATTCATGTGTAAATTATATTTTCAAAATTTAGTTAATTTTATTCTTATCATCCATTCCAATGGCTAGGTGGTAACTATAATCATATTTTACTAACAATATTAATAGATTATTTTAGTTTAGTAAAACGCATCCTTGTGTGTAATGAAATCTATTGAAGGGACTCAGTAATGTGTGTAACATAAAACAAAAATAGTTTTGCGTGTACCTTATGCAAATAAATTTGTTTCATGTAGTTCAATGTTAACTTTTTTGCGTATAACACAAGTTCTTTCTTATAATAAAATAAATATTTGATGTTCTGTGAAATTAAAAATATCAAAAAGATTAAATTAATTCAAAACATATTCTCAAAAATATCAGGGTGTTATAACAATACTCTTGATTTTGAGGATAAAAATGCAGGGTCATGTTCATGGGAGGCTTAGTGACCCTAGTACATCAATGAAATAATTAGATTCCATTTTAATAAACCCCTTGTGGATCATTACTATTTATGTTTGATTATATAGAGTTATAGGAAAAAAAAATATTGTGTTCTCCCATATATCTTGAAATGAAATTATAATTAATTGAGACAATTGTTGTGTTTTCTTTGATATAGATCATCTAGGATGACTTCATTAGTAATGAATGTGTTGACTAATAAGTTTGTGATTCATGAGGCAGAAATCTTGTAAGGGGTTTCTCAATGATATAATTTCCTTATTAGGATGGTGACTTTACATTTAATATCATATATGATTTTTGAGGAACCTAGAGTGGCCATGTTCTGATATGTTACCTCAATTTTTAAATGGTAATGGGATGTTTCTATGATTTTTAACCTTGTGATACAAGGTATTAGGGTTATGTGGGAGGACCTAGTAACCCTTAAGATGAGACTAAAAATTCTGAGTGAGTTTGTTCCTAGTTTTATGTGTGAAGGTAACTTGTTAGTATTATTAACCATGGTTAGTAAGTGCCTTAAATATATAAATCATGGGTAATTTCTTGAGATGGTTTTAATACTTTTTAGGAACTATCGAATGTTTGTTAAAGGCATGAGTAGATTCCTTGAGTTTAAGATTAGTTCATGAAATGTGTTATCTATAATATAAAATTATCATGGTGATACCTCAATGTCCTTTCATGTGAACATAACCATAGTTTCTAGTGACTTGGGATGTGTGGAATCATGGTGTTGAGACTGGCTTCAAAGGTTAGAACCATTCAGTTTTCCTAACCCTATTAACTTACTATGTTCTTTAACATCATAAAGAAATAATAGAAGATCCTCCAGTTTTTGGAGAAACTCTAATTAGTTAGTGGAGTTTTGATAAATCATAGCTTGTGTAAAGGGTCTGGATTTGAATAGTAGTTCCAATGGCACTCAAGATAGTTGAATTGGGGGTATTTGTTGTAGGAGAGTTTCAAGCCCTTAGGTGTCAATTTGATCAAGGAAACACAAGTTGTTATGTGTTTGATCAGTAGAAATTTCAATTAGTGATGATCACATGTGGGCTAAGGGCTGATGGGTTTTGATTAGATGTGTTGAGCATGGCTTGAAAGGATAGATATGTGTGTTTTTTGATAGAACCTTTTAAGGTAATCTTTTAGGTGTGGTGTAAGGTAAATCAAATGGCCGGAATTGACCATCATCAATTTGAGGGTATGAACCTCATTTCAAATGACTCTCAATGAATGTTTTGGTTTCTCTTTCTATGATTTAGGGACAAAAAAACATTTATGTTTCTTGTTGGTGATTGGGTATGAGAATGTCAGACACATTCACTCTCCTTATGAGAAATAGATGGAGTGTAGGATATTGTATTTCAAAATTCAACCTAGTGATGTGATGAAAAATACTCTCATGTGTTGGGGATAATGATGTCAATCATGGTTCCACAATGCTCATACAAGAGTGATCGTGGATATATGAAATCAGTCATTGGGTTATTATAATAGTAGTTTATTATTTGTGGATAAATAGATCTAAATACATTTGTATTCCTAGGTGAATTACAAGTATAAATTTGGGTATGATACCAGTTAGAGTCAGAGAATCATCATTAGGATTGAGGTAATTTTTTTTAACCAGATCATGATCAAGTTAAGGGTATGTTGGTTCTAGTGGTATTATACAGAAAGGCATCCCATTTGGGACATTTGATGATTCAAACATGGAATTACATTAGGATTTGGGCATGTTATTCATTATTTAAGGCATGGTGGTTATGAAATCTTGAAGCATATTAGTGATTGATACTAAGAATCCTTAGGATAGGTCATCTAGGGGAGGTTTTACTGGTTAGTTTATGTGTAATTGAATGTAGTGATCCAAAACCCACATCAGGTATATCGTTTTGGATACGATAGGTGCATGTTGAGATTTGTCTGGGATTTTTTGAGGACAAGATGGAATTTTTATACTATTCAAGGATAGTTGGAGTACTATAATTAGGATATGAAATTTGAAACAAATATTTTTATCGATTTTGAATGATGTTCTCATGATTACGGAGGTGTGTTGTGCTGGGAACTATATAGAGCATATTATCAGAAAATTGATAATTTTTTTTAATAGGCAGTTCTGATGATGGAAGGTTTTATGATTCAAAATTAACCATTGTGAGATAACTCCTATGATAGGGATAATCATGGGAAGGATGATCAATTGTATTTTTAAAACATCATGTATCAAGGTGTAAAAAATCATGTAAGTTTCTTCCCAATGTTTAGTTTATGAATTAAAATCATTAGATAAGTTTTTGTGGTTTAAGCGCCTTGTGTTTAGAGTTATATTGTGATAATTCATTAGTGTTAAGGGTGGTACCATGTCTATTTAGTGGGAATTAGTGATCGATATATTTTAAGAGAAATAATTGATTGACCACTTGTAATTCTTAGGGATGTGAAGTGTTATGGTCGGGTGTTTGAAATATCTTGTGTGTACATATGAGTTTGAATTTCAAGGGGGTTTTGAATTTTGAATTTTAAATTAGTGGTTAGTAGAAATCCTAAACTATGAATTATAATTGTATTCTAGGAATTATAGAACCCCATAGGGTTTATTTTCAAGGTTTGAGTCTTGTAAGGTAGTCAGGTAACTCATGGAAGCAACAGAGTCAGACTTTGGTGGTTGGGTTGTTGGTAGCTAGCATCCTACAACCATATAGATATTTCAAAGACCTTTTTTGGTACCAATATGGGGAGTTGAATCAGTGGTAAATTACTTTTTTGAATTATCCTTCTTAATATAACCTTTAAAAATAGTTAATGTCCATAATCCACTAAAAAAATTCTTATAGCCTCACCTTGTTTAGAAATATATAGAAAGGTAATTCCACATAAATTTTCAAGTTTTGGATATAAAGGATACTCCTTTCCATGTTAGTTATTCCATCCAACTTAGATTCTCCACTATCTCCAGCAAATATTTTACAATATAGAATCCACTATGTTCCACCACTTCTAGAGACCACTGGAAGATACAACTCTCTACAAAATTTATGATCCAAAAAAGAAATGTGTTCTTATTATCATTAGTTTCTCTTGAACCACTTGATAATATAATCTTCCTCCATGAGTTGATAGATTATAAAAACCCTATAGATATAAATATTATTCCATATATTCAAAAATTGATGAAAATAATCAACTTGGTGGTCTTGAAACTTCAAAAATATTTTGAATGATTTGGATCCTCAATCCTCTAAATTCAAAAACAATTTATCTTCTTCTATGATGAACGATATCCTTAATTAAAGATCCATTCTCTTTCCTAATCATAAGTTCTTCTTTTCTAACTTGTTTTCTTCATAGGCTTCTCACTTATAACATCTCATTAATTCTATAAATATACCGAAAAAAATATATCTATTCCATGTTTTAATTTTAATTTAAAATTAAATTTCATACAATCAACTTCCTTCAACCACATCTTTAACAACCCTTGGATCATATGTCAATTTATATTCCCTATCCAATTTAAATTGTTTGTTAGAATGGGTTATAATAACCACTAAATCACATAGAATAATCCATGTCATCATGGTAGTTTTTAATATACATAATTTTCCTATAAAACAACATCTACCCCATGACCAACTATTTTGTGACATAAGGAGTGGAACTATGGTGTGATGAATTACCTATTGTATATCCGTTGAGTTTTTAATAGTTTCATCTCAACTGACATAAACCATTATGGCATGATCTATAGGTTATTTCATGGTGCTCTTCCAAAGTCCAGTACCATGAATATCTGCTCAAACTTCGCTTGTAGTGTGATCCTCTATCTGTGACACAACACCTCATTTATCTATACACTAAAGCATAGCCTATATCTTATAGTATGGAGGTAATATAATTTCTAAAGACACAAAATTTATACACATTACTAAACTATGTTTTAGTTTTCTCTGATGATATGTGGAGACTCCTTTATGTTCTATATGTGGTGAAACTAGTTTCACTGTGGTGTAAAGACCTCTGTTGAAGCCTCGCCAACAGCATTGTCACTCACACTACGGTGTAAAGTACTATAAATAATTATTTATATCACTACCTAATTTAGTATCTCTATTGTGTGTAAAATAAGTTATAGCATGATCCTCATTTATCCTTCATTTCCATGATGTGGTATACAGCTTGCGGTCTAGTCTCAAAATGCTCTGCATCCTACTACTTTTATCATGGTCTCTCCTTCTATGATAGGTTATCACTATAAAATATTTCAACAATTTTATGAATTTTTTATACCAAAAAATATAGATTATTTATAAATTCTTAATCAATAATTCATTATCGCTATCTTCATTCAGTGTGATGTGTTTTTTTAACTTCAAGTTACTCTTTAATATAGTGACATCAAAGAAAACATTCTCTTATTGATAAAAAATAAAACTTTAAAATTAGGATCACCAATCCCCCCTTTGTATTTTTTGGTAGTACCCTTATCAACAATATATCAATATGTATCCCTCAATGATAAATTATTATTCCCCTTATTTATAATAAATATAAAATGATAATGTGGGGAATCTTTTCAACTCATATTTCTTCTCCTCTATTTTGATATATTAAAGAGAATGATGATATCACTTGGATCTTTAGAAAATATTTATTGATTAATATACTCTAATTCCTCCAATGGCCCGAAGGCCTTCATTTTTTATTGATTTTGATAATCCACCTTTCAAGGGGTGAGGTGGAACCCTTACAAGGCCCGCAGGTGTAAGTATTACATGGCCCGTAGGACTTAGAGGAATTCATTGCTCGTAGTCTTCAAACATTACATACATCCCAGATTAACTACTTGGAACTTCTCCTTCCCAGCATCTTCATCATGATATACTCTAAGTCTATATACAATATACAATATATATATATATATATATAATCAAGGATATATAATTCATCCATACCATCCAATCATGTGATAATATTATCAAAATCCTAACATAAGGGATTATTAAAAATAAATTTATCAATAAAAGAATGATCCTATACAAAATTCAAAAAATACATCAGAAAATTTGTTGTGTAAGTCATAAATTCTCAATTTTTTTATCCTTCAATCAACCAAAACTCTCCCTTGATAAATATATTGAATTTATTCATAATAATGGAGTTTAAGTGTGATTATCATACCTCAAATCCAGTGATATTAAACTTGTGTATCCTGATTTCATCAACATAGTTCAATTACTTCTAGATAATATTCTCTTTTTCTTTAGCAGAATTATCATTATCCCTAAACACCTACTTCTTTTATTTCATGATTCAAGTAATCTATTCATGATAAGATTACAATTTTCCTTTCATTTTACACTCAATTTATATCATATCCTCTTCATTATCACTATTTCTTGATGAATCTGAGTCTTTATTCACACTATTCAAAAATACAACTTCCTTATCTAAATAATTACTTGATAAAAATCATGTTCATTCTTGTACACTAAACTATTATAATTTTATCCATTATTCTTATTATTATTATTATCTTTTTTTAGATTTTGATTCTTCTCATCTTTCTCATATTATTTAGATTCACCAACCTGCTTTTTGGTAAAATATTTTATAATATGAAATATATCATTTCAATTGAATTTTTAAAGAATTTATTACATTTTCCTTTCTATTTTCAATTCAGGAATCTCTTTGATAAGAGTTCAATAATATTGTATAGATCTTCATTATTATCAACCTCTAAATCACTGAAATATTCTATTAATTTATTTTTCCTTTTTATCCTAGCTTCAAATAAAATCCCATATTTCTATTTTTCCCATAAAACTTGATCTTTCCTCATTTCATAAGATATGGTAATATTGTAAAACTCATCCATAGAAAATTCCTCCCAATCATCAAAATCTGAACCATTGGGAAAAATTCCTTCTAGAAAATTCCTCAAAAGATTTTCAATAATAGTATATTCCTCAATATTATCTCCAAATCCTCAAATATTTTTTATTATATCATTCACCCTAGTGAAATAATCATATATATTTTCATCATTATCTATTTTAATATCTTTTAATCTGATCCTCCAAATTTGTAGCTTGATTTACTTCACTTTTATGTTTCCTTCATAATTTCTTCTCAATTTAACCCATATATATTTTTTATTTAAAAGGACCATTACTTTAATTTAGAACTTTTTAGATAAAGACATAAAAGTTTCATTTGTTTATTTTCCGTCCATATATAAATTCATTTTATTATCATGATTAATATAATAATTTTCAGAAATTGGTTGAAATACCATTGTGGTAGTATCTCTAACTTCAAGGCCAAGTGAAATAATGTAGGGATTTATCATATTCATATAACAATCATATTTTAAACCATAAAATGTAGGAACTTTTCCACTATTCAAAGAATTATGATTCACTATGTCTAGAGAAACTTCTTTTGGATCTTTAGAGGCAACCTCCCTCTCATACTAATTATAGATTCCAAGGATGAGTTTTGGTACCACAGAGAAAAGGTAAATCTATATTAAACTCTTTTTATGAATTACCCTTATTAATACAACCTCGATAAACAATTAATGTTCACTATCCACTAAAAATAATCTTATAGTATCACCATTTTTAGAAATATAAAGAAATGTAGGCACATGATAATTTACAAGGCTCGACTCTAAAGCCCACTCATTATTGTATTGGTTATTCTCCCCAATATAGATTCTCCAATATCTCAAAAACAATTTTAAAAATTTAAATCCATTGTGTTCCACAACTTCTAGAGTGAAATGTAAGATACAATCATTAAAAAATGGTGATCTAATAATGAAATAATTTCTTCTTCTACTCGTTTTCCCTTACACCACTTGAGAATATAATCTTCATCCACAAGAAGATGAATCGGGGATACCCTACATGTGTAAATATTATTACAGATACTCAATAGCTAATGATGATACTCAAACTACTATTCTAGAAACATCAACCATATTCTAAATTATTAGGATCTTCAATCTTCTGAATACTCAGGTAATAGAGTTTTCCCCTTCAATGAATAATCTCCTTGTTGTAAACTATATTCTCTTCTCTTATTAAAAGTTATTATTTTCTAAATTGTTTTGTTATTAGGATTCTCAATTTTCACTAATCTTAAAATGAAAAAATATAAAAAAAATAAACCTAATATTTATTTTAATTTAAATATCAAATTCTAATTCCAACACTGAAATTCCTTCATCCAATTCATTAAAAAACCCTAGATCATCAGAAAATTTATCTTGACTATATAATTTAATGTTGTCGTTAGAATATCCAATAATAACCACTAAATCACATAGAAGAATTAAAGTTAGAATGGATATTTATAATGATTATAATTTTCCTAGAAAACCACTCCTATAGTGTAGCTATCTATTCAATGATGTGAGGAGTGACACTGTGTAATAATGAACATCATTGTAGTGTATCCATCTAGTTTTCACATGTTTCTTCTCCACTAACACAAACCATTAAATTGTTGTATATATGTTATTCTGAAGAGGTATTACAAAGTCCAATTGAAAGAAAATATGATTTAAATTCTATTGTTAAGTTATCCTACTTCTGTAGATTAGAACACCATTACTCCATCCACTACAGTATAGACCATCTCTTATGACATGGAAATGCTCAAATTTCTAGGGTCACCAAAATCCAATAGAGAAATTTACTATAGAATAGCATGATTCTACAACATATGCCACCCCATTTATATTATATGTATACTGAAACCAACTTCACTACAGTGTCGAGACCTCTGATCAAGCCTATCTTATGGTGTAGTAAATCACTATGTGGTGTGAGGTCTTGTAGACCATTTTTATCACACTTCCTAATTCATCATCTCCATGGTGTGAAAAATATAATGCAGTGTGATCCGCCTTTCTCCTTCATTTTCATGGTGTGGTATATATATTTTGGTGTGGTATCTACCTAAGTCTTGAATCTTGGTCTCTCCATCCATGATATGTTATCACTGTAAACTATTTCAAGAATAATCTTAATTTCTTATAAAAATAATATTAGATTTTTTTCCAAGTCACAATAAATATTTCAGTATCACCATCTTCATTCAAAATCCATTATTTTTCATCAATTTATGTTATTCTTCAATGTATTTAAATTAATTAAATCCTTCTCTTATTAAAAAAATACAACATAAAGTGGGATCACAACACCATCTAGTGGGTAGCTAGATAGAGCCACCACCATGTTTTAGGTGTCCATCGACTAGACAGTGGTCCAATACCAATATTTTGATGAAATTTTTAAGGGTAAGTAATTAGTATTTTCCCCTGGAGTTTATAAAGGATTCATCCACATTCATCCTAATAATTTTCATGCATGCTTCTAGCCCATATCCCCCCCCCCACTTGTCTCCTTAGATTACCCTTGGAATTTGGGTGTTTGTTTGATGATTTATAGAAATTAAAGGTGAGTATCACCATCATGTGACCTCTCTTATTATTATTACTCCTCTTCTAATTTAATTTTCTATTAGATTATGGTTTGATAATGATTTTATAATATCATTATAGAATATTTCATTTGATATAGAGATTATTTTTCCTATAAAATGGATATATTGACATAACCTCCACCAGCTTTCATTCAATAATTCGTTGAAGGTACGTCATTTTTTGAATTTCTATTATGTTTTTCCTTAAAATTAAATTGAAATTATTAATGGATAGGTTGTGATAATTCGGTATTTCACCCATAATGATGGTATGGGTATGTTTTTGACCTCTTACAGGTTGTTCATTCTATTTTTGGTGTAATGTAAGAGTTTGGTGGGTTTTTATTAATTATCCATAGTTTAAAAAAATTGATTAATTAATTTTAAATACATTAATTGGTTAAATAAGTATAAATATTATCATTTTTTTGGTGATTCTTGAGGTAATTTAGGTCCTTTTGAATATTGGAAATGAATGGATGATATTAGACAATCTTGTTGGGACTAGGTAGAGATTCCAAGTGATGTTTTAAGCAGAATAAATTTGTGTGAAGTTGGTGATCTTTAATACCCACCCTATGGTTAGTGAATGTTATTTATAATGTGTTTGATTTATAATAAATCCACTAATGTTGTTGAACCGGTCTAAAAAATTAATTAAATTTCTTGATTAAATTGAATGATAAATTTAAATTTTTTACATTACATGAACTGAACATGGTGGCTAGTCTATGTTAGACTCATGTACGTTCTTATTGGACTCATTCAATATTGGTCTAGGTCATGATTCAAATGGTATCCCATGACTCTTAGACCCCCCCCCCCCCCCCCGAGTGGTATTACTAGGTTTAATGAAAATAGTTGTGACATGGTGGACTTGGTTAGTAATTCATGGACACCTCCAAAGGGGAGGTGTGTGATGAATTGATAAGAACCACCCTAGTATGCCTTATCTAGATCTATGATTCATGCTTTCATAGGTTCATAGAAAATATATTGGATGGTATTGGTTTTGGTTAAGCGAATAACCTGTGGTGACCATAAGTATTTAGATGGGACATGAGTCATCTCCTATGAACCTTGGCGATATGGTATACCTTATGATTAATGTAAGTATTTATCTATTTATTTCTTAAAATGAAGTGTGATTCCATCTAATATCTTGGTGATGACCCAATACTTGACTGATACCTTGGACCCCATGAAGGGTGCCTTGATGTGTCAAGACCATGGGACCCTAGTAAGGGACCATGTGTTAGATTATCCCTGATAGGGTGAGATGTTTTATCGAGAGTGATGGCAGGTGTTGGCATTCAACCAGTTCTTATTCTCTTATATGATGGGATATGTATATTCATTCAGGGATGTTTAATTATGAAATAGAAAATACCCATATGGTTGTCTTTGAATACTTTATTCAGAGAGGTTGTGAATACTTTGTATTGGGAGGTCATGAAAACTCCTTTAAGGGAGGTTATGAAAACTCCATTTAGGGCAGTCAGTGATATGATTGGTGGGGATTCCATGAATTTTGAGTCGATGTTACATTGGTTTTAGATATAGTATTGTGTTACTACCATGTACGAGCTTCCAAGACTTATGGGGTATTTAGTGGTCATGGTTGAGCCTTCTAAAGGATATAGTTCCTGTAATTCCCCAACCACAGTTACCCAGAAATGGTTCATTATTTTAATACATTGGCATGATTATAATGAATCAAGTCCCAAAGGACCAATCAGTTTAGCAATCTTGGAAAATAGATTACATACATGAATGTTATATTACACTTTATAACATACAAAATAACATAAATAATTCTTTATGAATGTCATTATTCCCTTGGCTTAACCCTGCATATCAGTCAAAATACACTTCTTGAAATCCTGGGATAAATAAAACAGAGAAAGGGGTGAGCTCAGATGCTCAGTAAGGATAACAATACCGCAGAAACTTTCATAAATAAGCATAAACATTTAAAGCATTGTTTAACTAAAACAAAATCCTTGTAAACGTGAACTTCAACATAATATGGAAAAAATAAAAGGATGAAATTCCATTTACTTATTCACATGGATATTCTACTAGTCGAATAATCACATGCAATATCACTAACCAATTTCATAATGATGGAATGTATAATGTCAGACTATCATAACCACATAGTCAAGGCTTTGTTCCAAGACTACAAATAAGATTTTGTCAAGGCCTTGTGCCAAGACACTAGTTTGTCTCATGAGACCTACCAATGTATCGAGGAGCTATATCGGGCTCCACCCATCACTTACTAAGTCCAATGCATTCCTTATATGAAAAGGTTTAAACATAACATAAGCATTCATATTAAAACATGCATACGAAATGTCAATACTTTATCCCTAAACCATGAATGGTGTAAAAATAACACTTCCATAGTCAAACATATCACAAAACCTTCAATACAATATGGAAGATTTTTATTATAATAAATCATCTTCAAAAAAGTTGAAAATCCATCAAAGGATGTTGACATAGATGAAAATGATTTGTAAAAATCTTTGAGAGAAATATACCTTTATCTTGAAAACATTTAAAAGTCACACAATTTAAAAAGGAAGACATTTAAATAAATTTTTAATCAAATTTTCCCATACCACTTTGAAACTTTGTAAAGGAATGAACATTTTAAAAACATTCATGTTCATATAAATAAATCCTTAAAAACCATTTTAAAGACATGGACATTAATGAGAATGATTTAGAAGGATAAATATTTAAAACATTTGAAATGATGTTTTTGTAAAAATTTCCTTAAAATAATCCCTTTGAAAACACTTTCATGAAACATGGACATGGATAATAAATATGTCCCATTAGATTCTTACGTAAAAACAACCTTGGAAAATAAAGATATTGTGAAATTAACCCTTACCAATTTGGTAACTTACGAAACATACACCCCATGAAAGAGGTATCGTATAATTAATATGTAAATACACATAAATTAAAGTGTATTACACAAAGAATACAATTATGGGCAGTACATACACCACACAAAAGGTAATAGTGGCAATATGGCATGAATCTCATGGGAATAAGGAGTGAGATTAAAACCCCTTACCTTGAACTTTCCTTTAGTTTAGGGTACGTTTAACCTTCTATATGAAGACCGTAGTATGTTATTAAATTGTACCAGAACAATATTAATATTTATTATGTCATAAATTATTCAATTATGACTTTATACTACCCATTTCATAATAATTTCCATGTTAAATTAACATTTCGTGTAATAATCGCTTTCTTTATCATGCGTGTTTTAACTTGTTACTCTTGATTGTATCACTTAGATCATGATGTAAATAATTCCAGAATATAAAACATTATTTATATATCATATATATTTAGAATATAAATATGTGTAATATACATATAAATGAAATGGAAAACACCATTTATGGAGATGGTAGTCCGTACGTACGCATAAACATTATTTCTGTTTTCATAATGTATTGAACGGAACTAAGTGAATAAAATATATGTCAGTAAATATATATATATATATATTTATATGTATATATGTATATGTATATATGTATATGTATATCTCCAGTAGCATTATTATTTCATATATTAAAAACATATTAGCAATATATATTTTTATAATCACCGATGATTGGTGAATATGGAAATAAATCTCATCGCGTCGTAGAGACGGTAATCCATACGTACGCACGAGCGACCATATCATTTCCTTAAAGGTTTGGAATTGGATGGTATAATAATTTTACAGATACATTATCATTTTTTTTCATTATTTATATACATATTACTCATCATTAAATCCATCCAAATAACATAGTGTTTAATAACAAATTACATCACTGTGTGGAGACGGTAAGTCGTACGTACGCATGTATGGTGATATTATCATTCATAAGATGGATAGAATAATGAATAGAGTTGTGCAATATTTATAATAACATAATAGTATATAGAAGATACTTGAGTTATTATTTTATAATGGAAATAACAAAGAAAGATGAAGTGGAAGAAGGAAGGAACTAGAAAGAGGGTGGTGAAATCATTACCTCTTCTTCGGGTTCTTCATTTTGATTTGATAAAAAGGGCTTGTTATGTTGGATTTATGATCCAAATAAGGCCTCTAGGTTTAATTAATGGAACTTGAGAGAATATTTGGGCAGTTTTTGGCCGAATTAAAAGGCTTTTAAGGTATTAATAATTGGTTATAAGTGGTGCCGTTTTATAAGGGCGAGGAGAGGCTCCTTTGGAAAAACATAAAGTATTATTTTATAATAAATTCATATTCGGTTTATAATGGATAAAAACCGGATTATTTAAATTCTAAGGTGGGTATGTTTTGAAAATCACTCAACCAATAGGTTTGAGATAGGTTTTGGCCACTATATTAACCTTATATTTTAGATTTAACTCTTAGTTAATTAGTTTGACATTTACCATGTCTCTTTGTATTTTTATCTTATTTGGTTAATAAACTTACTATAAACTACCAAGAGAACCCCAAGTTGTTAATTAATGACATAATTATCATCATATAAGTCCTTTGGAATAACCTTAGATTTTTAGGAATAATATATCAATTAATACTATAATATTTGTTTTAAAAACTCTTCTATGTCAATTTTGACACTATTTAATAATTGATTTTTATTAAAGTAATAAAAACTTTATTAATTAAAAATAAATTTTTTTTCAATCCTAACATGACATAGTAACCTAGAAAATTCTTGGATGGTAACAAATTATTCAAATTTTATTTATTTCATCATTTATAATACCATGTATTTGATTCTTTTATTAATAAGGAAAATACTGCATCATCATTGTGTCAAAAATAAATTTAATTATTTAATCTATAAAAATTATAAATAAACTATAATTATGTAGGAAATATTTTTATATTTCTAATGAATATTTATAGTTGAATTTATCTTATGTATAAACCTATATTAAAAATAGTTTAGTTATTAAACAATGATTTTATCTCTTTTAACTCTTCTTTAAATTAAAAAATAAAAAATGTCTTAATTTAATCCAAGTGGACCTAAAGGGTCATATATTTTTCATAAGTTTGTTTTTGGTCAAATTAAACTTATACAATATAATTAGGACATGATTTAGGGTAATAATAATATCACTTTTACCCTTAATTACCCTATTTACTTTTAACCGTGGTAAATAAAAGTAAAAAGATACTATTCACCAAAAAATATTTTTTTTCTTATTGAACCAAATTTCACTCTTTGATATTAACCGTGTCTCTATTATTTTTGTAAATAAACTCACAGAAGATTTAAAATTAAGTTTTATGTGAACTTTCAAATTCTCTTAGGAGGTGGGTAAAAGACGGTGAAAAGTTCAATAAACTTTTTTTATATCTAAAATTATTATGAACTAACTCCGATGAATTACAATGAACATATAAAGTTATTATGTATATATTTTTTCCTAAAATAAATTTAAATAAAATAAATAATTATTTAAATAAAAATTCGGTTTTAAACTATAACTCAGTGTTTTTCACTATTCATCAAAAATTAAAAGTTTTCAGAAAAATACCAAAAATTCACCATAAGCTAATTTTGATATTACGAATTCAATAATGAAGTATATTTTATCAAATTAAAAACATAGAAGTTGAATTTATGAATTTAAAATTAATTCCTGCTGTCAAAACCAAAAGGCGTATTTTAAAAAAATAATACCTATCAAAAGTTTGACACTTGTTTATGTCCAATTTCAAAGTGAAATTACTTACAATGACCATCATTGGATTAAATGGTAAAAATATAATCTATTTATACTTCCAAACCATTAAAATTTATAATTTAACCCTATAAATTATTTTTATTAAAAAAGTTGTTTTTAGTTAAAATATAGTATTTTTCAATATTCACCCAAATATAAAAGTTATCAGAAAAACACCAAAACATTATTGAAACTAAATTATTATGTCCCAATTCAAAATAAGAAGTTTATTTTGTTAAATTTAATATATAAAAGATTCAAATATTGTATTTGAAAAGGATTCTCCATTAAAAGGTGGTAAAATTGCATTTTTTGAAAAATACTTCTTTTGTCTGAAAAAATGTATTTGTTCTTACATTATGTCTAAGAAACTCATAATATGGATTCTAAAATTATAAGGATTATATATGGTTCAAAATTCAGTTAATATTATTCATAATTTCTTTTGAACGGCTAGTTTGGTAAGTCATGGTGCGCTAGAACTCGGTGTTGCGTGTAGTGCAAGTTATTGAATTACATTGAAGAAATAACGTACTATGAAATATTGGGGTGTTACAGTTCCAACCATGTTCTAACTGTTGGGGGATAGTGAGTTCTTCAGTGGCATGCTCAATACATGGGGTTATTAGGATTAAATTATTGTGATATTTTCATAATAGGATGGAATAATCCCTAGGTTGTGAAACTGATATAGAGCTCACCCCAGACCGTTATCATGTATATCGAGGTGGATGATCTCACCAAGTCAATATTATGGTTATTAAGTTCATTATGACATACTAAAATACACCCTGATATAGGATAATGTAGGTATAGTCAATTAGGGTTGTGGGCCTGGGGATCAATGGTGACTTGTTTATTTATTATTTTCTAGAAATTTGGTTATTTATTTTTATTATTTAACATAAACATATCACTACATTTCTAGTATGTACTAGATTGTGTTAGTGGTTCTCTACTATGTTAGGAAATAACACACTACTCAAGCCACCATTGCACTTGGGTACCAGAGAAGACTCTCACTTAGTTACTGATACAAGTTGTGTTGAGGCCCTAGGTTTTTTATGAGTAATAATGATTTATCAAATAGGTTTAAAGAGTATGGGATGTGGTATTGATCAAAGATATAGTGGATCCTTGTATATTATTTTTATTTTTATTTTTGTATATGTGACCAACCAAGTTAGATATTGGTCTTGTATTCATATATTATTATATGTATGTATATAAATTTCACATTATCACTATTTAATTTTTCTTTATCATGGATATTATTAATTATAGGAGAAGGAAATGGAAAGGCGGGAGGTGAATTTCCTTCATAAAAAATTTAATATAAGAAAATGATGAGTTTAAAATAAATCCATTTTGGTGTGATGAAATTCTAAAAGTTATAAAATTTATTCAAATTAAATATAATATCAATTTTAATTAACAGTTTAATTACTATGGAAAGAATAATTATTGAATTTATTCACTTTATGAGTATCAAAATTTTGGTGATATAATGCGGAAATATAAAGAGAGAGGGAACACAATATGATAAGGTGATTGGAAATATCACAAAATGTTCT
Organism: Viscum album; assembly: GCA_963277665.1. Taxonomy (NCBI): domain Eukaryota; kingdom Viridiplantae; phylum Streptophyta; class Magnoliopsida; order Santalales; family Viscaceae; genus Viscum; species Viscum album. Next base: position 336,108,466 of record OY728139.1, on the reverse strand, counting down.
CTTATATCTCCACCCCTCAATTGATATGCCTTACTAAAACCCTGCCTTGTTTTTTAATAGAAATACAAGAACCACATCCCTTAGTTTTAATAGAAATCCAAGAACAATGTTCCTTAGTTTTAATAGGTACCTAGGAACCAATCATACCTCAATTTTAACAGAATCCCTAGAACCATGACCTATGGTTTTAGTGGAAACCTAAGAATCACATACCTCACTTTTCAATTATGATCATCCTGAAAATATGATATGATAATAAATTATTTTATTATTGAAAATCATTTACAAATCTGGTCCACTTTCTCTCTCTCCCTCTTTCTCTTGAAGGATGTATACAATTTGAGAGAGAGATAGAGAGACTAAGGTGAGATCCTTTGAGACAGAGAAATGAAGGTTGTCTCTTTTAGAGTAGGGCTTGGATAGTTCTAGTGATCTGATATCGATTCAAACAAGTATTTTTTCCACAAGATCATTATGGTGATATAAGAACGTAAGGCCTCTATTTATTGGATTTAAAATAGTTAAAAACCTTCTATAATATTCCATTTCCATTAATTATAGAGAACACCACAATAAATGTGTTTTTAATAACATTAAATTCATTCCCAAAACACCTATCATGATGTCACAAAATACAAGTTAGTCTCTACTAGGTGGTCAAAGATATATTTGGATGTCCCTATACACTACCTACTTATACCAACTAGTCTTTTTACCTCCACCAACTGTCCAGTAGACTTCTAGAAGATGAGGGGAATTATTCCCATTCCATATAATTTTCGATTCTTCCTACAAGTTGGAGAACACCACCATATCCCTCTAGCATCCTTCAAATATATTATAAGAATCATTGAACTTTCTTCCATGTATTTAACTCATCATTTAAAATTTCACGAGATCTTAATGTCAAATTCAAAAAAAATTGAAGAGAAATCGAATCTCTTAAATATTTCATAATTTGATATTCAATATAAAAAATTAAACTTTCTTAAAAGAGTATGTTAGATACATATGTGAGTATTTTTATCATTAAACAACATGAGAGAGATAGATGTACAAAAATCTACCCTTTTTGAGATATTCAACATGCTCAAGGGATTAACATAAATATATTCAACATTCTCCAGGGATCTATAAAAAGATATTGCACTTGCAACTCCCCTTTTGAGAGATAAAACATTTCTTCCACTTTTTTACTAATAAAATAAATTAAAAAAAATCTCATACTTTGAAATAAAAAACACCTAAAAACTTCCCCACGAAAATTATCTCCCACATTGGAATTATAAAAAAAATAAAACAAAGAAGGAAAAAAGAATATTTAATGGAATAGGATAATTGCACATAACATAAAACAATTAATATGTGGAAGACAATCCCCCCTTTATGATTACCATAATTCAAAAACCACAATTATTGAATTGGAATGAAAAATAAATAAAATATTAAAATATTAAAGGTCATGATATTGATCAAATATAAAACACTTAATATCGCATCATCTAAATTATTAATTAAAAATAAGCATGGATATCCAAATTTCAAAAAAAATTGAAAAAAAAATTAAAATAATATTTAAACATGGAAAGAAAAATTTGGAATAATAATGTTATCCCCCCCTAAATATTAAGAAAACATAAACATGAAATTGGAGAGGTATTGAAAAAAACTTAATAGTGAAATAATATTTAAAGAAAAATATTATTTCCCATGTAGATTCATCAAAACATTATTGAAATAGATAAAATATATGATCCCCTCATTTGGGGAATTAAACATTGGTATCAAGATTCATATTGATAGATAAATAACTTCAAGGGTTAATTAGTCAATTATTTTTACGAATCCATAAAATGATATAATAATAATACTCGGTGTTAAAGACCTAAAAAAACATGAAACACAGATCCTTTTTGTACCCCTGTGGGTCTGAAATTACGAAACAATAAAAATTGAGTTGGGGAAATAGTTTTAGGTCCCCTAATATTGGATAATAATTATTTAGGTACCAACATTTTTTTAGATTGAAATTTTTTTTAGTTAATTTCTAAAAAACGAAATGTTTGTTTCTACCATATTTGGAATTTTTTTCAATCACATTCATAAATCAAGTGCATAAATTTTCTGTAACAAATAAAAAACAAAATTTGAGAAATTACTTTGAAAATAATTTTATTATTTGATGTTATTTATTCATTTGAAAAACCAAACCCATGATTATTCCTTTTAACACATTAATAACCAAAGATGGTGTTAATATTTTTCACATTTAATGAATTTTAAAGATATATTTTGAGATCCATGATTTAAATTTTGAAAACTTTATCATTAAACTTATTTTTTAATTTTAAAAAAACATATTTCTCTTTTAAATTTATATATTTTTCATTTAAAACTATATTTTAATCAACAAGAAATTGTTTCTTTTTTTTTGATATATTTGTATAAAAAATATTTCATGAAAACCATATTCATGTTAATCCTGAGCATATTCTATATCTTTATGGATTAGGAAACTTAAAGAAGAAAAATAATGGAAAGAAGAAGAGGGTTATGGGGTGGAAGAAGAGGGATAAGAGGAAGATTGAGAACTAACCTCTTCATTTACCTTGATATAAGACATGAGGAATTTAGGAGTTTACTGGATAGATTCATATGTTGAAAGGGAATCCTCAATAGAAATTCTTATTGAGACTTTAAGGGACTTATTGCCTTTCATATTATTTCTATTCGATGGGAAATCCAGATTGATATGACCATTATTTTTGCAACTGAAGAACATCATAACCAAGGTTTTAGTTTAATTTTATTTGTAGAATGTTAGGGTGATTTTTTCATCAATAAAATTTTGTTCACTTATTTGAAAAGTTTCTCAAGTTCACCTTCATCAATGTAGTTACTTTCAGAAGAATAATCATATTTTATTACTTTAAAATCTAGGTTTATCTTTGTTTCAATATATTTCATTTATTAATTTACCTCTTGAAATTTCTTGGTGATTTCATAGGTCATAAGAGAACCAACGAGCTCCATAAATTCTATTTTATTTAAAAGTTTTACTTCTTATATTTTCATAACTTTGGAAACCACAGATATTTTTAAAGCCAATAGGATTTTCTTCAAAATAATTTCTATATAAAAATCATCCCTAAAATATTTTCTAATATTTTAAATATTAGTAAACCTCATAAACAAGCAAGTAATGGATTCATTTGGATTCACAAAGAAATTTTCAAAAAATTTATGATAGATATCTAATTTAGTGTCTTTTAATTTATTTTTTCCTTTTTTGTATGACATAAAAAAGATTCCATATTTCATCACAAGTTTATAAAGAATATATATGGTTAAATTCATTTTGTTCAATCCTGTACTTGATTTCCCTCATATATTTTCCATTATGTTCAAAAATAACAATGTATTTAACATCCCATTTATCCTCTGGTTCTTTAGTAAGAATATATTAATGCATGACAATTTTTTAAACAAGATAACTTATACAACTAAGAAAGTTAGACATGTCATTTATCCTATAAGAATAATTTATATGATCAAATAAAGGATCATGAATATAAGAGGTATATTCCTTCATAAAATAATTCATTGAAATCAATACATATTTTGAAAAGAAAAAACAATTTCTGAAGAAGTGGGATTTTTAAAAATAAATAAAAATATCTCCTTTGATATCAATTGTTGGTTAGGGTTTGAGGAAATTTAAATAGGGTGTGAATTTCATTTTAAAAAATGAAGTGGAAAAATTAAACCATAAATTGAAAATAAAACAATTTTAATATGATGAAATAATAAAGAGATAAATTCAATTATTATTAAATATAATATAAAATTTAAATAAGAATTTAAGGGTAATAAAAATGAGGACATATAGAATATATATACATTATTTGTATTGAAATTTGTATGATGTAATGAGTAAATATGAAGAGAGAACAAACACAATTGAGGAGTTCTGAAATAGTACACAATGTGCCCCTACATCCCCACCCATAAATTAGAGAGATATTTCTTATTAATATATTCTCTTGGTTTAACTATAAATATAAGCACCACATTCCATTTTTTATAATAAGTATAAGAACCTTTTCCCTTCATTTTAATAGAGACCCAAGAACCAATCTTTTCATTGTTTTAAAAAAACCTAATAACCACGTCCCTTAGTTTTAATGTAAACCCAAGAACCGCATCCCTCACTTTATGGTTCTAACCACCTTTAGAATACGAGATTATAATAGATGATTTTCTTAGTGAAAATACTTTAAAATGATAGTATTCTATATTTCTTTAAGTATGGATATGATTTTATCAAGAGATATAGAGAGAGACTATGGTTATAGCCTTTGATATGGATAAATTAATGTTGTTTATTTGAAGGGAGATTTTGTAGAATTGTAGTGATTTGGCATCAATTCGATCTAGGAGTTTTTTCATAAGTTTGTTTTTCTGATCCAATCACCTAAGGCCTAAATTTATAGGTTCAAAAAAGTTTATAACATTATGGAATATGACTATTCCATTAAACATGGTGAAACCCTCAATAAATTTGTTTTTAACCGCATTAAATTCATTCTTAAAAATCCTATCCTAAAGCAAATATATACCTAGTATCCTCCACTAGGTGTCCAATGGCCTACCTAGAGGTCCCTATACACTACTTTCCTCCACTAGCTTGCTGTTGCACCCCCACCATTTAGTTGGTGGAATTTTGGTGTATAATTTACATTATCCCCATTAAACTACATATTTTGTGCTACCTGTATGTTTGAGAATGCCACATTGACCCTCTATCATCATTCTATGGTCTTCTAAGGAACTTTGATCTTCATTCCATTGATTTAACTCATCCATTAATACTAGAATATATCTTCAATAAAACATCAAATAATTTTTAGAGATGACAATGCTCCATAAGATTACATCATATGAAAATTCATTATATACACTAAAACACATTTTAAAGGATATGTTTGATACATGGGGGAGTGTTGAGGATCATTAAAACACCATGAGATATAGAGAGGTAAAAAACATACTCAGGTAATTTTTCTATTACACATGATACTTTGTAATTTATTTTATAAATAATCACTCTAATATAGTGGTATAATATCCCCACAGTATCTCCTTAGACCCCCATAGTTAGTCGAAAGCCTCTAGCATATAGGGAGGAGTGCCTGAGATCTCATGGATCCACTGGTCTAATTAATTTTTATAGCATTGAACCCAACTAAGTATTTCATTTATTTTCAATGAGTCAACATATGTTTGGTGAGTGTAATTGAGGTGATGATTCTTGGATAATTGTTATGGATTATTTTAATGGAATTGAATATCCTAATTTCATAATTATCCTTACTAAAAAGTATGATGATTATTGAAGCGGTCTTAAATCTCAAGGACATGTTTCAATAATAATCGAAGAAACGACATAATTTTGTCATCATCGTTGATAAATTATTAATAATGGATTAAATTTAATGAAAAATATATATTTTGATGGGGAATATGAAAAGAGATCATAATTATTTCAAGGGATGTATTGGAAATATTATATGTCAACATTTTATAATAAGATATTTTACAAGTGTTTAATAAAAAATTGGTTGACCATCGAGTCATCCAAAGGGTCCTCGTGTAACCAATGATTAGGTGTGCAATAGATTCAACCTCTAAATAGATAAGTTTTTAGGTGAGTATAGTGATGGTAAAGACTATGATGAGGCATAGTGGGTGAATAGATCTTGTAGAGAGAATAGAGGGATAAGAGCATGTGTGCATAGTGGACACAGGTGGTACGTAAGGGAGAAAGAGGGTGTAGACCACCCCATGTAGTTTGTGTACTGTATTCGAGTGAAAAAATTCAATGTTGGATTAGGAGGTAGTAAGAAAAGAAATTATTATTAAGTGGAGTTTGGCATCATGAAAAGGAAATGTGGGATTATAATCCAAGATGCCCTGTTTATCTATAATAAAAGATAAGGTTATTATATTGGCTTTATGAACCCTCTAATGTAAGGTGTATGATGTCATTGAGTGTCATCAACTTCATCCCTAATTATAGGATTCATATCTGCATGGTCATCCCACCATTTATTATCCATGGTGATCATGTTGACCTTGATCATTGATTGAGACATGATCAAAGTATGATCTTCCATGGATTATACTAATATGATATGGCTTCCGAGTTGGGAATCAAGCACTTATGAATATTAGAGATCCATTAATATTTAAACTACCATAGATGAGTTGAAAAAACATGAATATAGTATTTATCATATTATATTTCTATGTCTAATGCACAATTGAGATATAAATGGTCATGCATGGAGCTTCTCATTTCATGCATAAAAATAGAATAAAGAAGAAATTTAAATGAGGCTGATATCCATGTGAATAATAAAGGGACGTTGATCCTTTGGGTATACTCATTTATAGTGTGAATAAATATGATGGTTTGAATATTTCAGGCATTAGAAATGTGAGGTTTTAAAATAGAGAAGCATGAGTTGTATGACCATTATAAATGAGGATTAAACAACTGAATGAGGGTGGTGAATAATTGGTACTCTCATTTTATAAATTATATATCAATTAAACTTATTTAACTGGTTAATTTTATCCATCAATTCAAATATAACTAATATAATCACCTTAAATATAGAATAAATTAAATAGGTCCCAAAAAAAGTATTTGCAAGGTTAAACTGAAATCCCACTCCTTTCCATATTGGTTATACCCTTTCTTTGATTCTATACTATTTACATCATAACTTTTGCAAAATTTAATTCATTGTACCATATATACTTCCAGATTCCACTGTAAAAAACTAAAAATATTGAACAAAGAAGTTCCAACAAATAAATACATATAGAATCCTTCATCATTATTACATGGATCACTAGTTCAGCATGTGTATACATTATTCAAGATCATCAAAAATATCTTGGTGGTCTTAAAAATCTAACCAAATAATGAGTTATTTGGTCTTTTAAAAAATTAATACTCAAGAACAAAATTTTATTCTTTTTCAAGTTCTCCTTGCTTAAAACTCTTTATTTATTCTTGATATAATGTTTTATCAAATTCCACACAAGTATTCAATATCAATTATTCTTTATATCTTTCATGCACACATTTATCCATAAAATAAAACAATATTTTTTATATTATATTTCATTTATTGCCTTATTTAAATGTATTCAGCAGAAAATATTTATTGTTCTTAATTTAAATTCTTTCAAAGGATCAGGTATTTTAGTAACTTCTCAAACTCTTTTAAAATTACAATTTGAATACCCATTTTAAATATATACATATGGTTCGGGTATATTGTTATATTTAAATTTTGTATAAGAAACCACATTAATTAAATTATATTAATAACATGATAATTCTATGGGTATTCTAAATATTTATTCAGGTCATTTAAAATACCCAAATATTTTGGATTCTCTTTATTCTTCAAGTAGATAAATAAATATCGTAAATCATATCCTATTAATGGAGTATCAAATAACTATTATTTTATCCTCCATTAAAATGACCTCACTTCTCGGGCTTCTCCATTTTAACACCTCACATTTTCAATGCTTAAAAGATTTATACCATCAGATTTATTCATGGAAAAAATGAATATAAATGAAGGATTAGTATCTCTTTTTCTGTACATGAATATCAAACTCATTTAATTTTCTTCTTCATTTGATATTCATGCATAAAATGATAAGTTTCATGCATGTTCTTTTTGATATCAACAGTACATTGATCATGATATTAATATTAGAGAAAGAATACATTTCGGCTAATACAACTAATCCATAGCACTTTACAAATACATGGATCTCTAACATGTCGTAGTGCATGATTATCAACTCAGTAGCGATCTTATATCAGTATAATCCATGGAAGATGTATCTTTGATCATGGCTCAATCAATACTCTTGGTTTGGAATGATCATCAAGGATCATAAATGGTTTACAAACCATTAAAAACTAAAACCTATAATGCATGATGAAAATGAAGATGCTCAAAGTGATTAAACGGCTCAAATATGAGTGATTGGATAGCCTGTGTTATATCCATATATTTTTAATATGAATGATTTTTTAATCAACATGTAATTCCAATTTTCTATTGCAAACCGTCAACCTCCACTTAATAATAATATCTTTTCCCAATACCTCTCAAGTTGGAACTATGTTCATTATTTAGACACACTACACAAAACACATGGGGTAGGAGGCACCCGCTTTCCACCTTACATGGCACATGTGCACACTATGTGTCCATGCTTTACTTCTCGTATTCATCCTATAGGAGCTATGCACCCACTATCCCTCCATATAGGCTTTACTATCACAATAATCAGCCACCACATATAATGGCTTGAGGTTAACCCTACTACACACCTAAGTAGTGACTTTATGGGGCCCCTTTGGTTGGCTAGGTGGTTGGAAAAGTTTTTGTTAGACACTTATAAAATATTTAAGTGTAAAATGAAATTTTATAATAATTTCAGCTTATCCCTTAAAATAATTCTTATCTAATTTCATATTCTTCATCAAAAAAATATATTTTTCATGGAATTCAATCGATTCTTAAAAATTTCTCAATCATGTTTCAAATGTTGTGTCAGTTCTTTAATTACCATTAACATATTTCTTTGAGCTTTAAGACTACTTCAATATTAATCACACTTTAAGAAAGGTGAATTTCTCAAGCATGAAATCCAATGTTAATAAATTAATCCATTATAATTATACAATAATAATGATCTTAATTCCACTCGCCAAACACACATTGACTCCTTGAAAACAAATTCAATACTTACATAGGTTAATTAATATCCCCCTTTTATTTGTTGTAAATATCTCCTCACATCATTAAATTAAATATGTGGTTCAAAAAAAATTATCCCCCTTATTCAAAATCAAATTCAACAGAGAAGTTGGGGTCTTCTAATCTCATCGATTTTCCAAAAACATGTTCTCATCCCTTATATGATTATTTCTTGAGCACTTATGAGAGAGGGATGATGTCACTTCGTTGTCTTAGAAAAGAGCCTTTTATTAATCAACTTTAAATCTACATGAGATAAATCATTGTATAAAATAAGAGATATATAACAATGTTTCTCAATGTTATCCATAAACTACCATTAATGTGAAATAATCCTTATAAATTCCCAATTATCAAGATAGTGTCTATTAAGATAAGAAATGCATGATCTTGAATATAATTTGACAAACACATCAGAAAGTTCTGGTGCTCAAGAATAACTCCCCCTTTATTTCATCTTTTCATCAACCAATACCCCGCTAAATTATTATAATGATATAAATAAAGAATTGGTAGAATGTGTGGTTGACATACATTATCTCTCATGTAATATCCTTCTTAATGGATGCAATCATATTCTTCATCATTGTAAGTTCCCAACCATGAATCTCCATGAAATAAATCATCATCATTACATTCTAGATGTTACTATGTAATCCTTATTATTTAATTCTCATCATATTAGATTAAGACACATAAAATAATAGAGAATAATGGGGAACCGCATTGTGCTTCCAGAAGACATGCTCAGGTTGAGAATTTATTCTTAACCATCTATATTTTTAGACTCATCGTGCATGATTCTTTATTTATTTTACTTATAGAACAAGGATGTTTATTCATTTTATGACTGTTTTTATTTTATGATAAATTCTTCTTAGTTTGGTAAAATAGTAATGTAATGTTTTCAGTAATCCTAAATTTTGTCATATATTTCCCATTTATTTTGAATTATTGGTCTCATTTTATCATCAAATATTTCTATTGAATCTTTTTAATTTCTTAGTAATGGAATATTATACCAATAAGAATAATATTTGTGATCATATCATCCAAAACACTAGTAATAGCCTCTAAAATATGATCTTAGAGATTGATTCAAAATCCATCAAGGATTTTATTATTGTTTTCCTATTGTTGAATAATTATTCTTTTTTTATGAAGAGATTATTTCCTTGGTACATTCATCTCTATCACCGATATGAAATTTTTCCTCTTAATCTGAACCTCCATAGTTTTACCTAAACTATTTGGATTAAAATATCTTTTTTCAAAATGATCAGGTGTACTTTTACCTTGTTTCTCTCCAATATGAAAATATTATCCCTTGATCTTAATTATTTTATTTATATCTTCTCTATATTTATTTAACTCATGTTTAATTTTAACACATATATGACTTGATTTTTAAACAACTATTTTTATTTAATTACCAACTTCTCTTCAATTTCATATATCATCTTATTTTATCTTCAATTTTTAATTTGTGATTCTGTATATCATTAAAATAAATTGATCCCTTCTTGATAATCTCCTATTTTTATTTATAAAAGTTTATTATTTCATAATCATTATTTTTATTAGTTATTTTCTTTATTTTGATAAAATATTTCTTTTATTTCTTTCATTGTGTAATATTCTCAAGAAAAGATTCCAAATTAACTTTAAGTTATCATTCAGGCATTATCCTTTATTCTCTATCATCTTCACTAATTAATGAATCAAATATTTTCTCTAGAAAGAAAATGAGAATTACATAATTATATAAATCACTAGATGAATCATCCCTTTCTTTATTTCACATGAAACATATTGTTTTGAAAGTGTATTACTTATTCTTCTTATCCTATTTATTCCTCTAGGATCTATACTTGTTTGAGTAATATTCCTTAACCTACTTCTTTGGGAAATGTTTTTCAATATAATCAATATTATCAATGTTATAATATCTTAATAATTTATTACAATTTACATTCTATTATTCCTTATTTAAAATTTTTTAGATAATAGACGTAATATTATTGAAGTCTTCTTCATCTTCATTAGTTTCTAAATCAATTAATTTTGTAACCTGTTATTATTATTTTACTTTAACTTTTCATGAAGCATAAAAGGAAATTTCATCTTTAGCTTTATTCATAATGGAAAGAGACTTTCTCATTTTCAATGAAATGATTGAAATATACATCTCATCAAGAGTAAAATATTATATATCTTCTATAGATAATATTTCTAGATAAAACCAATCTGGAAAATTACTCAATAGTTTTTTAATGATAATGGAATCATTAATATTCTCACCAAATCCATGATATTTCTAACAATCTCATTTACTCTTGTGAAATAATCATTAATGCTTTCATCATCATGCTTTTTTATGTATTTAAATATACTTCTCCATACCCATATTTTTTATTCCTTGAATTTAATGTTTCCTTCATAACTACTCCTTATTTTCTCCAAGATTTATTTTATATTATCCCATGTTAGGAAAAGTTTTAAATTTTATAGGGAATGTAATACCCTAACCCCAGAATCCCAAAGTCAGTGCATTATTTTAATACCTTTTCATGATCACAGGGGATCATGTCCCAAAATACCGATTAGTTTACTAGTCTTGGAAAATAGATTACATACATGAATGTTACATTACACATTAGAAAATTAAACACAACATAAATGATCCTTTGAGAAGGCCATTAATCCCCTAGTTTAACCCTACTTATCAGTCATAAAACACTTCTTGGAATCCTGCGAAAATAAAACATAAAAAAGGGATGAGCTCAGAATCTTAGTAAGGATAATAATATAGAGAAAACTTTTATAAATAAGCATAAACATTTAAGGCAATGTATAAGAATAAAACACAAGCCTTTTAAACATAATTTTCATCATATTATGGAAAATATAAATCAAATAATTCCATTTACTTATTTACATGGATATTCTACTAGTCGAATACTCGCATGTAATATTAGTATCCAATTTCATAATGATGGAATGTATAATGCTAGATTTCATAACCACATAGTCAAGGACTTGTGCCAAGACTAAAAAAATATTTTATCAAGGACTTATTCTAAGACACTAGTTTGTCTCATTAGACCTACCGATGCATCGAGGAGCTATAGTGGGCTCCACCCATCACTTACTAAGTCCAATTCATTCTTTATATTAAAAGGTTTAAACATAACATAAACATTTGTATTAAAAATAGCATACGAAATGTCAATACTTTATCCATAAACCATGAATGGTATCAAAATAACACATACATAGTCAAACATATCACAAAACCTTCAATAAAATATAGAATATTTGTATAATAGTAAATCAACATCGATCAAGAATAATATCCCATAACGGATGTTTACATAGTTGAAAATGATCAGTAAAAAACTTTGAGAGAAATATCATGTTTTCATAAAATCATTTAAAAGTCACATAATTTATAAAGTAAGTCATTTAAAAGATAGTTTTGAATCAAAGTGTCCCATACCACTTTGAAACTTGAAAGGAATTAACATTTTAAAACATTCATGTCCATATAAATATATCCTTAAAATTATTCTGAAAACATGGAAATTAATTAATAATATTTAGAAAAATAAATATTTAAAATAAATTAATTTATGATATAGTTAAATAGACCCTTCCATAAAAAATTAAAAGACTTATTTTTAAAACATTTTTATGAAATATGGATATTGATGATAAATATGTCCCAGTAAATACTTACTCATAAACAATCTCGGATAATAATGAGATTAAGGAATTAACTCTTACCTTGTACTTTTCCCTGGTCAAGAGTACATTAAACTCTTGTATAATAGTTAAATCATTGTTATTAAATTATAATAGAAGCACATACATAAACATCATATCATATATGATCTTCTAATGGTTCTTTGTTAATAATATTTAAGTAGTATCATCATTTTGGGTGTTAACTGATCTGTTTTCCTTTAAATGCTTGGTTACATAAACCATGTTTTTTATGTATAGGATTTATTTGATTCATATACAAAATTATATTATGTTTTAAAACATTATTTTTAATTATGTAATGAAAATTATTCTTGTATGATTATTATGGGGAATGAATCTCATCGCGTTCATGGAGACGGTAACCCGTACGTACGCACGAGCGCCAATATCATTATATTGATGGTGAAATCGTATGCAATTGGATGGTATATAATATATACATAATCATTAACATGTTATATTTATTATTTACATCAGTTATACTAATTATTATACCAATCCAAACAATTAAGTGTTTGACTAACAAACTACACCACAACGTGGAGATGGTAAGCCGTACGTACTCACATATGGTGTCTTTGTCATTTATAGGATGGGTAGAATAACGAATATTCTTTTACTGTATTTATAATAACATCATAGTATTTAGGAGGTACTCGAGTTATTATTTTGGTATGGAAACAACAAAAAAATTGGAAGTTTAAGAAGAAAATAACTTGAAATAGGGTGGCGAAATTATTACCTCTTCTTCGGGTGTTTCCTTTTGAGTTGATAAAAATGGATCCTTAGATTGGATTTTTGTTCAAAGTAAGGACTCTAGTTTGATGTGAGGGAAGTTGGGAGGATATTTGGGCAGGTTTTGGCCGATCCAAATGGATTTGGATGTGTGAATTTGAGAGAACGGGAAGTTCCCTTTTATAAGAGGGGTGAGGGTCACTTTAGGAAAAGATTAAAATATTAATTTATTATGCAATAATATTCGGTTTATAATGGATCTAATTGAATTTATTTCGAGACTTAGATGGTTATTGGTCGAAAGAATTTCAAATAATAGGTTTCATACAAGTTTAGGTTACCATTTTAACCTTATCTTTTATATTTAACTCTTAGTTAAATAGTTTAACGTTTATCGTGTCTTCATGTATTCTTACACTATATGGTTAATAAACATACTCTAAGAATCAAAGAGAACATAAAGTGGTTCATTAATGACATATATAATATTATTTAATCCTTTTGGACAAACCTTAGATTCTTAAGAATATTATATCTACTAATAATATAGTATTTGTTTTAAAAACTAAATTATGTCAATTTTGACACTATTTGGTATTTGGTTTTTGTGAACGTCATAACAACCTTATCTGTAACGCCCCGATATTTTATGAGAAATATTATTTTTAATTACTTTTATGTATTGTATTTTATGATAAACCAAGAATATCTTGCACTATATTCAACACCGTATTATCTTGTATTATATGCAAATACTATTCTTGGCTTGTGTTTTACTTAAGAGTGACCTTCCTCAATAGCATGTATTGTACGCAATACTGAGTTTCACTAAACAATGATATATTGTTATAATATTGTTATGAACTATCCGTTATGAATATTATTAATGAATTTTTTAATTTTATAACATTATCATTAATCTTACACATTTTCTACATCATGGTATGAGAACAAAATAAATATTTCGGGTAAAATAAGTATTTTTCAAAAAATGCAGTTTTGCCGCCTTTTGATGGTACACCTATTTTAAATATAATTTTTAACAAGTATATAAGGTAAATTTTACAAAATAAACTTCTTCTTGTGAGTAATGATATAAAAATTTACATTGGATAATGTTTTGATATTTTTCTAATGATGTTCATATTTTGATGAATAGTAAAAATACACTAAATTTTAATTAAAAAAAACTTTTCTAATCAAGATAATTTATATGGTTAAATTATAATATTGAATGGTTTTAAAGTATAAATAGAATATATTTTTAACATTTAATATAATTTATTTCATTATCATTAATTTTACATTAAATTCATAGGTAAAAACATTTAAATCTATTGCAATGTTTTAAATAAAAACCCATTTTTTACAACATGAATAATTTTAATTTAATTACTAAAGATTCTTTATTTTGAATTTGGAAAAATGGATTCTATATTTGGAATCGGTAGGTCCAAATTATGTTAATAGGCTACTTTTATTTTTTAGGCATTATGAATAATAACTACGGTAAATTTTATTTACCATAGTTAAAGGTAAATCGGGTAATTAAGGGTAAATATAATAATATAAAATTACCCTAATGCTTGTATTAATATAATTTGATGATTTTAGTTTTTCCTACATCATACTTGTATCTAAATGTTATCTTTTGGAATCCGCTTGGATGTGATTAAGACCTTTAATTTATTTTATTTAAAGAAAGTGAAATATGTCTCACTCAAACTTTAATTATTAAAGTATTTTTAATATAAGGTTATACAGAATATAAATTCTATTATAAATAATAATTTGAAAGCTATTTTTTTTCTTGGAAATCTATTTTTTATTTTTAAGAATTATTTAATTACCTTAATAGCTTATACATTAATGATGCAGAAATTATTTATTTAGTAAAAAATCAATTATATAGTTTTTATTAAAAATATAATACCCATAAAAAGGACCATAAACATTCCCAAACCTTATTGGTCAAGTATATATATACCCTAATCATCAAATGGTCTACCTTTGGTCCATTTGGTGCCTTATAAAACCGATTATGACATTTTTATTATTTTGTTTTAAATGATGCCAAAGTTGTCACCTTCATACTTTAATAAAGATAAAATGTTACTAGTTGGTTTTTTTAAAATATAAATTCTACTAAAAGTATTATAATAAAATATATTAGATTTATATTAATCATAGTATTTTATTTTTAATTTTTATGCTACAAATAAGTATATTAAATAATTATACAAAACTGTTGTATTAATTATTTTATTAAGAGAAATATCAAATAAATGGTTTTAAAAATACTAAAATAAATATTATAAGAACTAATTAATGTGCTGAACTTATTTTATAGACGAATATGACATGTTAGTAATCTATTAAATATTTTTTTGTAATATATACTCTGTGTGGAGGTTATTTTAATTCAAATAAATGAATTGTGTCAAAATTGACACTATTGATATATTATGAAAATAACATATTATTAAATTGATTAAAAATCACAATAATATTTAAAAATTACAAGTTAAACTTTATATGGTCTAACATGTAATAAAGTATCAAATTATATACAATTAACAACACAAACGTAAGTATTTATAACCATCTAAAATTTATAACATTATTACCACAAATAAAATTAAATAGATAATATAAGGATAAATCAAAATGATAATGTTTAAAATAAAATCAAAACATGTCTAAATTTGATTTTTTTATGATATTAAAACCCTATAACATCTCATATCTTAATGTGAGTCCTTTTGGAAGTTTTTAGGTGGTGTTTGAGTTTATTATAAATTAATATTTTAGAGGTTTCCAAAAGTGCCCCTCTCCTCTCTTATAAAAGGGCACCTCCTTCCTCTCTTCCTCACACCATTTTGATCCTTCTAGCTCGCCCAAACCCTGACCATTTCCCTTATACACTTCCCTAGAATCATAATAGATGTCATTTTCTTCTTCAAATACCAACTTTAGTTTCCTAAGAGGAGGTTTAGAAGAGGCGCGTCGAAGAAGAGGTAATCTCTTCTATCGATTATTTCAAGTTTCTTTATTCTTCTCATTTATATTATTTAGTTGTTTCATTATAATGTAATAACATCATTATCACTAATATACTAATATTTTATTATAAATATGAAACAACCCCATTTCACCTTCTATCCATCCTACGAAAAAGAAAATCAATGCGCGTGTGTACGTACAGAATACCGTCTTCACGCCGTGGTGTAATCTGTTTTTCCACCACCACCTTACATAGATGGGTATAATGGTAGAAATAATAAATATATATGATTATTATAACAAGATAATAATTCAGAGATATTATATCCTCCACTCCAATTCCATTCAATAATTATGGGAATGATATCAGCAATCGTGCGTACATACGGATTACCATCTCCACAATGCGATGAGATTCATTCTCAATGTTAACCATTAAAGAATGATTATAAACTATATATAATAAGTAATCATGAAATATATGACATAATAATGCTACTGTATTTATATATATATATATCATTTACTTCCATTCAATTTAATAAGGAAACGAAAACAACGTTCATACGTACGTACGGCCTACCGTCTCCATGAACGGTGTATTTCATTTCATTTATCAATATAACATATATATTTATATGATGAATATTATATATATATATATATAATGTTTTAAATTCTGGAATTATGTAAATTGGGATATAAGTAATTATATCAAGAACAACAATTCCAAACACGTACGATAAATGATAAGATTTTACCCAAAATGCCGCATTAACATGGAATTGACAAAATAATGGGTTATATAAAGACATAAGTGAATCATATATGATATAATAAATAATATTATGATTTTTTTAAAAGTTAATAATATGTTTAAACCCACTATATAGGAGTTTTGGACATGTACAGAAGAAATTGGACCTAAGGTAAGGGATAATTATCCCAATCTTGTTTTTATCCGAGATTGTTTATTTGTAAGTATTTATGGGGGTTATATTTATCATCCATGTCCGTGTTTTATAAAAATATTTTCATAAAGTGTTTAATATTATTCCATGTATTATTAAAGGCATGTTTACCCATTTTTTAATTTTAATATGTAGTATGGATGGAATCTTTCTTTTGTTTAACATACGAGTTACTTTTTGACTTTTCCAGAAAAAGTACAAGAAGAATGTTTTTGAACTTATACGGCATGAACAGATTTTAACGGTTTCATAATGCCTTATTTAAATGAAGATTATTCCAAAATATTTCATGATTATTTTAAAAAAAATTGTTTCTTTTAAAATTTCACGGAATTTTCAGAAAAGAAAATTATTTTGAAGGAGAAATGATATTTTCCGCAAGAATTCACTTCAAGTGTTTAGTATATTTATGTTTCAAGTATAATTCCTCTATTATTTACATGGTTCGATTTTTCTTATTATGAAATGATATCCATTTGTTTTATATGGATTATGTTATAAAGGGATGATGTTTATGAAACCCATTTTATTCTTTGAGTTATGCTGAATGATTTATGATTGTTTTTTGGAAAATATAAGAATGATTTCAATATAAGATGGGTGGGACCTATATCTACCTCCAATGAATTAGGTAAAGATTTATATCACATGAGATAGACATAGCTATAACGGCATGTAAATCTGGTTTAGTAATACAGGGCTGGAACGACAAGTAAACCGAGTTCAGTAATGGACTTTGTCCACTATGATGGTCTTGGAAGAAATAGCTTGGCAACTATGGAAATCATATAATGTTCTTAATGTTTTTCCATAATTACATGTTTTATTCCCATGTTATTTTATCATTATTGATGTTACTTTATGATTGTTTCAGTTCGGTCTCGAAACGCCCAACGGTTCCGTATCTGATGATGCGTGGTCCAGTAGTCCAAAGGTAGGAGTTCGCCAGATGGTCTGACCAGCAATGCTTAAGAACTCACATTGGTCGACGGGATGGGAAGTCAGGCTCATCTCACCCTTTTGGGGGGAATTATTTCCTATTTCAGGACTCTCTTATATATTTAAGAGGTATTCATATATTCACGAATCTTTGGTTTATACCCAAACATAGTATACATGGATTTCTCCTGGTTGTCAATGGTCAGCTGAAAACAGGGTTTTAGAATCATTTATGCATGAGGTTTACCATCCCTCATTGGATTAATGACCCCGAGGAGTCGGAACTCATTGGGGCGGCACTAGGAGTGGCGCAGTGAAACGATGTGAATATGGTCGGATCGACCGGTTGTTGGGCTTGAACCTCATGGAGGCTTCCTATTTACCCTGCCTAGGGGACAGGGATCAAAGTCCACGTAGTTCGAAAGGGTAGCGTCGGAGAACCGATGTGAAGGTGGACACGGGGGTCCGTTGGTGATCGGGCTTGAACCTCATAGAGGCTTCCTATGTATCCCTGTGGTAGGGAATCAAAGTCCTCATAGTTTGCATTGGCTTGGGACTTACACTCTGAGGCAGCCTAGAATGATGGATTGGGGCTTACACTCTAAGGAGGCCCAGGGTGATGGATTGGGGCTTACACACTCAGGAGGCCCATAAGAGGATGTCATTTTTGATGCTTATTCTAAGCCCACGTGAGTCATGCTTGGTTTGAGAAACAAGAGGCAGCAGGGACCAGAGGATCACATCGCAAAAGGTGTGTCTGTGAGAAGTGGAGTGGGGATTACACATGAGGGTGGCCCATAAAGTCGGGGCCTACTCCGAGGTGGACACCCATGGAAACAAAGCGCAACGGGAGAGGGAAAGGGGAGCTGCTGTGCTCGTTACCTCTCTTGTTCCCTGGGGATGTACCCGGGGAAGTACCGAGGTGCATGGGGAAGGATTCTTTCAGATGGGTATGTCGCCCCCTCTCTAGGGAGGAGATAAGTGACCGACCGCCGAAGCGTGCATTCCCCCATCCTAGCGAGTAGAGGCAGAAAGGGGGCTCACGAGCTCAGACACCTCATTACCATGGAAATGTGAACCCAGACATGCTTCAGGAATCCACCCAAGGGTTGGGGCAACCCCTTTGCCCCTATTTACCATGGGTATGTGAACTCAAAACGGCGCGCTGATGCACCTAAGGGTTACACCACACGGATCCGGTGGCTCTGGTGGAGGCCTCGACTCAGGGCCGATGAGTAGGCCAATGAGGAGGTTGCGAAGGATGAGGCCAGATTGAAATTGGAAGGATTTTATCTAGCTCGGGGAATGGGAACTCCGAAGGTTTTGGTAGGCCACACAGGGGTATGGGTGGTGGCACCTTTCGCGTAGGGAAGTGCTACGCGGCTGGAGAGGTCATCCGTGAACCAGGGTGGTCCGCGAACTAATGGGCATCCCATGATCCAAGGTGGTTCGTGGCTCCGGGTTTGATCCGTGAACCAGGGTGGTCCGCGGAGGGTTCTATGCAGGCAGCGGCAGCCAAGGGCGGTGCCAGCCGGAGGTTCGTCGGTCGAGGCTTCGCCCGTGTTGGAGGGTGCTAAGCGGTGTGGCGGATCAGAAAAAAGGCATAAACTCCCTGGTCCACAGAGAGTACATCCGCAGAGGGTCCATGGTTCGCGGTTTTCTCTTATCTGTTATTTTAAATTCACGGTTCACCAAGTTATTATGCATTTTTTGGTTCCTTATTAGTTCATTCCTAGGTTTATACCTTCTCTGGTTCGTGAACTGGAACATCCAAAATCCTAAGCCTTTCTTCAAAATCCTTCCACCATAATCTGACCGATCTCCTCTCTGTTCTCCCTTTCTTTATTCTTCAATCTCCTTTCATAGAGCAGGGAAAAGGACGTATCTATGGTCACGCGATACCTTTTGCGAAGGCCCATGACCGAAAACCCAGTTTGCGGATGACTTGGTCAATCCGTAATTCATGAGGTATTAAACACTCCTCCGCAAACCAAACTCGGGGATTGCTTCATGGCCGCAGAGGGTTCCACCTTCATTTTGGAACAACAGTGGAGGCGGTTCGGGCCGGCTGACGCAGCTCGCAGCTGGGGTAGTCCAGAATGGTGAACCGGGTTGGCGCCTATCCTGCCTCGTGACCACGTATGATCTCTGCCTCAATCTCATGAACGACGACGGTCCGCGGAGGAGGGACGATTCGCAGAACCGTCCATGCATCGTTAACATTAGCCCGGTCCGTGGACCGGTTCCTCCGTCTCCATCCTTGAGTATTGTCCACATTTACCTAATCCTTTTGAGGGGAAATTGGGCAGAATCTCCCTTGAGTCAAATGGGATCATCATTCTTCTTTGCGTATTTTTTTCAGGACCCTAAAAATGCCCCCCATTGGAATGGGGTCTGATCGGAATGTAGAGGAGGCTATTCCGATAGAGAGTTGTCTTTAAACTTGGGTAGTTCACAGGAGAAAGGTGGACCCGGTAGGGGACCACACCCATAAATACAGGGGGACCTTCATTTTTCCTTTACCAAATTCTTCATGAAACCAGATCTTTTTTTCATGTGTGTGCGTGTTCCTTCGCGAAATACTACGTCTACGAATCGGATGCTAATTCCACGAACCATTTCTCATTTGCGTCATTCTTCATCTGCGGATCAACGTCCCTGCCACGAACTAACACTTTTAATTAATAAAAAAGTATGTCATGATGGGCCGCGTAGGAACTCGCTTTGAGGATTTGGTGTTCCGCAGTTTCGATGCTCCATGGTTTCGATGGTCCGTGGTTTCGATGCTCCGCGGACTAAAATATTCTGAACTTTAAAAGTTTCTAAGTCTTCTGAACTTAACCACTTAAATTAGGGATTGAAATTCCACGAAGCAACCTGGTCCGTGGTTTCCTGGCCAATGCTCCGCGGTTCAGGGTTTCACAGACTACTTTAGCGAAGGGCTAGTTCACGGGATGTTGTCATCACGAACCATAATTCGAGGCCTCCTTGCGGACTTTTCTATGAAGGATCCTCAACTGATCCTTAGCCATATATTTGGTATTTTTTTCTGAAGAAATTTTTTATTCCGGACTAACCGCTTGTTGGCTTTCATCATGCAGGGAGAAAATATGGTTCCCCCTCATTCTGCACCAAGGCCTGCTGCAGAGCCTCTCCCAATTGGCGACCAACGCCTGAAGGACATGGCCAGCTCTGTTCAGTATGGAATCCGCCAGTCCCCACCATCTTCCTTTCTTGTTAGCCGGCTCTCCAAGTCATAGTAGGAGTACCCCTTTTCTAACAGCCTTCCTGCCTATGGGTTCAGTTTGCTATCTGATACCCTGATTCTGGTACCATCCCTTGAAAACAATCCTGAAGCATGGATATTTACTGCCACTATCCCTCGGTTCGTGATACCTGTCAGCGGGTGGCCTACCCCGATGGATACAACTATAGGATCCGTGTTGAATCACCTTCCAGTATCTTCGACAGGAGAACAACGTCAACTGGAAGGAACAATTCACTACTACCAGAGCATTGTTCGGAATGCCATGGTAAGCGACCAGCATGGCTGGTCAGCGAATCGGGACCTCAGACCTGGAAGAGCATTTAAGTCCTTGGATTGGGGGTGGCCCTTATGGGTCTACCAAATCTGTACTGAGTTCGAGGCACAACTGCAAGCCGTAGGCTTGTATGAAGCTATCTGGGTGTCCCAAACCTATACCTACCAGCCTCAAGCCCTCGTGAGCAAACTTCTGAGCCATTTGAACCCGAACACCAACACCTTTCATGTCACGACCCGTCCTCGGGGCCCGTGCCGTGACTACCCCAAGCCCGCCTTCCATAGGCCAGGGGCTGGCAACTAGCACCAAGGTGTAAATCACAACAAAAAGGGAAGGCATTGCCTTTGAAAAGTAAACAAGCACCACAGAGTAAGCAAGCGGAAAGGTAAACACTAAGTATAAACTGTACAAGCTGTGCTGAAAGTAAAAGGGGCCGGAAATACAAGCCCAACTGTAAAGTACAACTGAAAGGAAAAACAACAACTGAAAGGAAAAGCCGCTACACCGAGCTGTCCACTGGGAATCCCACCTGAAGGGTGGGTACAGATAGATATACTGCTCCTCGGTCCAGCCGTCCGCTCCGAGTGCGTCCCGCCCAGTGGTCCACCTCCAGGTACCGTCCTGCTCTGCATGCCTCCACCACGATCACCGCTGTCCGTCGTCTGCAACCAACACAACGAAGTGCGGGCATAGCCCGTGCAGGGGTGAGTATAAGCTACTCAGTAGGGACCCCAAGACCCCCAAAGGTCTCCCGAAATCCGCAAAGGAAAGATACAATCACGAAGTAACATCTGACACGGCTTAGTTATATGCCCATTCATATACCTAAGTCGTCAATTCCCGTTCGGCTCCAATGTCTGAGCCTAAGCACAACCCAGTCCACAGGAAAGAAAACGTATACCCACACAGGATAGCACAACACAATCCACAAAGGAGAGTAAACAGTAAATCCACACAGGATAGCTCAACACAATCCACAAAGTAGAGTAAACAGTAAATCCACACAGGATAGCTCAACACAATCCACAAAGGAGAGTAACAAAAGATTCAGCTCACACAGGTATACTTCTTCAGATGAAGATAAAGATGATCACTTATCCATCTAAGTCGTCGGACCCACAAAGGATTGATAGGTAACTAACCCCCGCAAATACCCACACAGGATCGGGCCCACACAGGACCTGTAGGCGCTGGCTCACACAGAACCGCTGAGCGCTGACCCACACAGGATCGGACCCACACAGGATCGGGCCCACACAAGACCTGTAGCACTGATCCACGTAGGATCGCTGAGTGTTGTAGTCATCGCAGTCCACTGAGGATCACTGCACAGTCGTCGCCGCAGTCCACTGAGGATCTCTGCACGGTCGTCGCCGCAGTCCACTGAGGATCTCTGCACGGTCGTCGCTGTCGAAGTAGCAGCCACAGCCAGCTCTAGGGTTCCGCACACAGCAAGCTCGTTCGGGAGGGTCTGCTCCACGAGCCAAGAGGCCGATACATCAACTGTCACAAAGTCCGAAGTTGATGTATCCAAAAGATCAGTATCGTCAATAGGAACTCAACGTCGCAGACGGCGCGTCGATCGGACGCCCGGTCTGAGAGTTATTGGCTTTTTCGTCCGAGGGGCCCGGTTGGTTTTTAAGGCAAAACCAACCCGACCGTACTCCACCTGTGTCCAAACCTCGGGCGGAGTATGCCAAAAGATCCGTATCACTTAGAGGAAAACAACAAAGCTGAAGGTGCGTCAATCGGACGTCCGTAGCTCAAGATATGAGCATTTCTGCTCCGAGGGCCCAGTTGGCTTCGTGTACGAACCAACCCGGCCGAACCCAAGGTATTCCGAAACCTTGAGTGCGATATACCGAAACGACTGTCTCGATCCAAGGATCGTGTTGCCGCTAATGGCGAGTCGTTTGTAGGCCCGTAGCTCAAGTTACGGGCATTTGACCGAAAACGGTCAGTAGTTGGGAGGTCCGGGCCCGGGTCGACCCGGCCCGACCCCCCCCCCCCCCCCCCACCCATGGGTCGGCCGAACCAGGTCGACCCAAACCGGGTCGACCCGACCCGGTCCGGCCGGGATGACCCTGCCCGGCCCGGCCAGGGCCGGTCCGGCTCAGCTCGGCAGAGCGGCCGATGCGGGGGGAGACGCCGCCCCGCGTGACACCCTCGCGGCACCCGCGGGGTGTCGGCCAGACAGTCGGGCGCGGCTGAAGTCGCATCCCGAGTGACGGGGGGGAGCCGCCGCCCCCGCGTGACACCCCCGCGACACCCGCGGGGTGTCTCCCTGGCGGCCGGACGCGGCTTCAGCCGCATCCCGCGCGCACCGGACTTGCGCGGTATCGGGTTCGCGAGCGCCGCCGCTGCGGCCGGTGCCGCGGCGGTCTCGTCCAGCGGCGCGCCGGGCGCCGCCGCCGGCTTCCGTGGGCCGCCGGAGTCGCTCCGGTGGCCCGTTTTTCTTCCCGTCTGTGCTGTTGTCCCTCCCGGGATCCGTTCTTCACTGCGGGATCATCAAGCTGCTCTTGCGTCACATTCTGTCGTCGTCCGTCAATTCCGTACCATCACGAAGAACGACGGAGGGTTGTCGGGCCATGTTTGTTTGGTCCACACCCTCCGCGTTAGATATAAACAACGGGAGAAACAATATTCAACATATGAATACATATCCGAAAACAATTTTAATGAAATAAAAATTGTTTATGAATCGGGTTCTTCATTTTGAACGGGAACAACACGGGAAATAAGGGAATTTCCAAAAATAAAATCCCTACCTTGTAGTCATCGCGCGTGAGCGTTCTTTGCGGAAATTGATCATCGCGGAAGGCGTCGTGTCGTCGCGGAAAGGCGTCGCGTTGTCGCGGAATCCGGCGTTGAGTCGGCGAACTCAACGGACCAAGAAACAACAGATTTAATTATAAATAATTAAATTCGTGTTTCGGTAAAAACCACAAGGGAGATTGAAAAGAAAATCCGAGACTCTTACCTCATGCAGCCGATCGAAGATTCGTTGCGGAGGAAGAGACGTCACATAAGAACATTGCAGGAATGGAACGTCGGCGTCGCGGAACACGGCGTTGCGTCGTCGACTTCCATGGGTTCGGCGTTCTCCGCGTTCTTCGTGTTCTTCGCGAAGAAGGATGAAGGCTCAAGAGCTCTGACAAACCTCTCAACGAGTAATCCTTCAAAAGACCTTGTTGGTCTTATTTTATTATTACGCCAACAAACGAAAAAGGGTAAGTAATGACCCATCAATTCGTTGAATTAATTCAACGAAAGAAACCGCCCATTTAATTCACGAAATAAACCACCCAATTAAATGGTGCTTTATGATTTTAAGAAAACGCGTCAGTTGACTTTCATAATGACGGGTTTTTGCGGGTGTGTTACTTAGCGGAAAGAAACAGTGGGGATCGTGCGGGACCCACCTCACAAATATCCTACCGAGAGGGTAGGATATTTCTGGATAGTCCCCTATCCGTTTCAACTCAGTTTAAGCCGCTATTAAGTTGCTTCAAGTGGCTTCCAAGTGACTTAAGTGAAATAAAATAAAGTTGTCGTAAAATTATTTTATTTCTTAACCTTAAGCCCGAAAATTAAAAACCACATCCAAGCAAACGCAACTCCGGAAGAGGTGTTTCTAAGTGAATAACGGCGCTGTGATTTCATCGGTGCCCTAAGAATTTGATTCTGGGCACCGGTTCAAAAGTTAGAAAAATCCACTCGTCCGTTCACTGAACGTACCCGAGCCAAACTTCGGAAAATGATTCCGGGAACACCAGGCCTCAGAATCAGGTGCCGTCAGAAACTGCGCTCTTGTAAAATTCCAAATAAAATTAAGAAAAAAAATTTCCTTGAAATTTACGGGTCTTTACATTACTCACACCTCAGGGCTTTATGTCCCCATAAAGATAAATCAAAAACTAGGGAAATAAATGTGGGTACTGAGCAAGCATCTGAGCCTCCCGCTCCCATTTGCTCTCCTGGAGGTTCCCGTGATGCCATCTGATGTGCACAAGAGGAATCGATCACCCACGTAGGACTCGCTCCTGTCGATCCTCTATCTCCACTGGGACCTCCGCAAAAGTCGCCCCATCATCCACGTCTAGCTCCCCATGGTCGATGATGTGTGTCAGGTCGTGCACGTATCTCATCAGCTGAGATACGTGGAAGAAGTCGTGCACCCGGTGCAACTGAGGTGGTAGAGCCAGGCGATAAGCCACCTCGCCAACCCTGCTGAGGACCTGGAATGGTCCAATGAAGCGTGGAGACAACTTGTCGCCTCGGCCAAATCTCCGCAAACCACGTCGAGGTGAGACACGCAAGACGACGTGGTCTCTATCCTCGAACTCTAGTGGCCTCCGCCTCCTATCAGCATATGACTTCTGCCGGCTCTGAGCTGTCCTCATCCACTACTAGATGACCTAGACCTTCTCTGTCGTGGCTCGGACCATCTCTGGTCCCACAAGTGCAGACTCCCCAGGGTCTGTCCAGCACAAAGGAGATCTGCAAGGCCTGCCGTACAACTCCTCGTAGGGTGCCATCCCGATGGTGGAGTGGTAGCTGTTGTTGTACGCGAAATCCACCAAGGGTAGGTGGTCCCCCTAGCTGCGACCAAAGTCGAGGAACCATGCGCGGAGCATGTCCTCGAGAGTCTAAATGGTCCTCTCCATCTGACCATCCGTCTGAGGATGAAAGGCGGTGCTCAGACGTAGCCGCATCCCGAACACCTCCTGTAACCCCTTCCAAAGCCGAGAAGTAAAGCGAGCGTCCCGATCGGAGACGATAGTCGATGGCACACCGTGAAGCCGTAAAATCTCATAAACGTAGAGACACCCCAAGCTCTCCACCGAGCCCTGCTCTCAGATGGGTAAGAAGTGTGCCGACTTGGTGAGTCGGTCAACAATCTCCCAAATGGAGTCGTGACCTCTAGAAGTTTGTGGAAGTCCAGTCACGAAGTCCATAGATATGTCGTCCCACTTCCACTCCGGGACCTCCAAGGGCTATACCAAGCCTTCTGGTACCTAATGCTCTACCTTCACCTGCTGGCAGGTGAGGCACCGTGAAACGAACTTTGCCACAGCCTTCTTCAGGCCCAGCCACCAGTTCTGTCGTCTGAGATCCTGGTACATCTTCGCCACTCCAGGATGTACCGCCAAAGGAGAAGTGTGAAACTCTCTCAGAACCTCCTCTCGTAAATCAACTGGTACCAGGGTACGTCCTCTGAAAAGGACGTCGTGATCTACTCCAAGGGAGAAACCATCAGGTGCCTATCCCGAGGAGAACTGTGTACGTCGCGTCTCACAGTCAGCATCCTCACGATGTGCCTCTCTAACCCGCTGCAGAAGTGGAGGAGTGACTCTGAGAGACTGAAGGAAGGCTGCTCCATCCCTATCCACGAAGGATATCTGCAAAGCGGATAGCTGCTCTGTCGCCTCCTCAAGTAGCTGGATGCATGTCCTCCTGCTGAGGGCATCAGCTACCACGTTCCCCTTCCCAGGATTATAGACTATCTCAAAGTCATAGTCCTGGAGGAAATCGAGCCATCGCCGCTGTCTCAGGTTCATATCCTTCTGCGAGAAGATGTACCTGAGACTCTGGTGGTCAGAAAAGACTGAAAAGCGCTCGCCCATTAGATAGTGCTGCCATGTCTTCAGAGCGAAGACGACTGCTACTAACTCCAGGTCATGGGTAGCATAGTTCTGCTCATGCGGCCTCAACTGACGTGATCCATAGGCAATCACGGCCCGCTCCTACATCAGGACACACCCGAGTCCGGTCCCTGATGCATCGCAGTAGACTACGTATCCAACTCCCTCCTTAGGCAACCTCAAGATAGGTGCGCAGGTCAATCTCTGCCTCAGCTCCTGGAAGCTCTGCTGACATCTGTCTGACCACACAAAGGGTTTATCCTTCTTCATCAATGCTGAGAGTGGTGTCGAAACTCTTTAGAAGTCCGGCACAAATCCTCGATAGTATCCGACTAGGCCCAAGAAACTCCGCACCTCCGTCATGCTCCTGGGTGGCTGCCAAGCTAGCACTGCCTCGATCTTCACGGGATCCACTACAACTCCCACCTCAGAAATGATGTGCCCCAAGAATTGGACCTCATGTAACCAGAACTGGCACTTCGAGAGCTTTCCATAAAGCTGGTGCTCTCGGAGTGTGTCTAGTACAACCCACAAGTGGTAGGTGTTCTCCTCCTCCGTCGTCGAGTACACCAAAATGTCGTCGATGAAGACCATGAAAAATCGATTGAGGTATGGCAGGAAGATCTTGTTCATGGGGCTCATGAACACTGCTGGAGCATTGGTTATGCCTAAAGGCATAACCAAGAACTCATAGTGGCCATACCGAAACCTGAAGGCCGTCTTCTGCACGTCCTCGTCTCGAACTCTGAGCTGGTGATAGCCTGACCTGAGGTCTATCTTTTTGGAGAACCATTGTGCTCCCTTGAGCTGATCTAAGAGGTCATCAATCCTCGGTAGCAGATACTTGTTCCTCACTGTCACCTGGTTCAGGCGACGATAGTCGACACACAGTCGCAAGCTCCCGTCCGCCTTCTTGGCGAACAAAATCGGGGAAGCCCAGGGTGAAACAATGGGTCGGATGAACCCCTTGCCCTGCAAGTCCTCCAACTGTATCTATAGCTCTCGAAGCTCGGCAGGGGCCATCCGATATGCTAGAGTGGATATCGGGGCTGTCCCAGGGTACAGATCAATATAAAAGTCTACCTCTCTACGAGGAGGTAGCCCTGGAACGTCGTTGGGGAAGACGTCCGCATACTAATCCACCACTGCAGGAAAACTAGGACTCTGCACGTCAACTGCTCCAAGGATGAGGCTAGCCAACTGATGAGTGATGGTCTATCCTCTCCTCTACGTGAGTCCATCCTATGCTGCGAAGGCTCCCTTCTCGCCGGTGAAGGTGAACCTGCTCCCATCGGTGCGCACACATCGCACCTTGCGCCTAATGCAGTCAATCTGAGCTTGGACTGTAGATAACCAATCCATGCCCAAGATGACGTCGTAAGGCCTCGACGCCGCTACAAGAAGATCCCAGCCGAAGCTCTCGCCTCATAGAGTAATCTCACACTGCCGGCACCAGTGCGTAATCGTCGAGTCTGCTCCCGTAGGAGCATCTAGCCGTAAGGATCGAGCCAACGGCTCTGTCAGAATCTCCGAGCTCCGAACAAGGGCAGTGTCTATGAAAGAGTGACTCGCTCCTGTGTCTATAAGAACTGCAGCAAGGGTGGAATAGACATAGATCGTACCTCGAATCATCTCTAGTGCGCCGTGGTCATAGGCCTCCGCTGCCTGGAGTTGTGCCTGTCTCTGCCCGCCATCTCCCTGTGGTCGGGGCAGACCTCCTGGTGGTGGTGGTGGCAGAGCCTCAAAGCTTCGCCCACCACCTGCTACTCGGCCAGCTCCTCTGCCTCATCCACCTCCTCCCTGCGGACCGCCACGGTTGACCCTCTGCCTCTGCCTGGGTGGCCCCTCCACCGTCTGCTGCTCCTCGGTACGGCGGGTCGGGCAGTCACGAGCCATGTGGCCCTGCCCGCCGCACGCGTAGCACTGCCTGCCTCTCGGAAGACTGGCCATGCGCTGTGTGCCCCGCACTGCTGAGCCAGTGTCCCGAGGTCATCTGCCAGAAGGCCTGGTCTGCCTGGAATCCTGAGTCATCCGTCGTCTACCCGCTGCCGAAGACTCTGCTACCTACCACCCTGCGGTAGGTCTCACTGTGGACTCAGCCAGAAAGCTCTCGATCAGAAGGGCTCGCTCCAGCACTCCTGCCTGGGTCGGGATGCTGAGGGAGATCAGCGATTCCCTGATCTCGTGTCTCAAACATTGCTCGAAGGTCCGGGCCCGGAAGAAGGGGTCCCGTACCATGTCTGTAGAGTAGCGAGAAAGGTCGGTGAACCTCGCCGCGTACTGGGCGACTGTCAAGCTGCCCTGCCGCAGCTGAAGAAGCTTCAGAATGAGCACTACACGGAGGGTGACCGGGACAAACTCTGAGCGGAAGAGGCTCTCGATGTCCGTCCAGATGAGTGAGGCCTCATCGTATACCTAGAGCATCATGCTCCACCATCGTCCTGCTGCTGCGTGCAGTAGGCTCGCCGCGAGGATCACCATGAGGTCTGCTGGTGTCCTCACTAGCCTGAAAACTCAGACGACCGCCTCCAGTCAGTCCTCGGCTGCCTGGGGGTCCGTCTCCCCACGGAACCTGGGTGGTTGCTGGCGCTGGAACTCGTGCAGAGCTCCGTGGCGTCGTGCATCGTCAGCGATCGGCGCTGGAAGCATCGAGGGCTCGGCGGGTAAAGGTACCGTCGGTGCCTCTGCTATCAACAGGCCCTGTACCGAGGCCTCGTCACTCGGCGGGCTATCGTCGCACTCTACTCTCGGAACCCTATATGGCTGCCATCGTGGGGCCATCCTGAAAAGGAAACAAGTGAGCCATGGTCAGAACAGTATACCTGGTGAGCTGGCACAAGTAATCACAAAGAAAACTTGAAACACACATGCAATCAATGTTTTCGTGCATTAAGTCGGAAATCAGAAGTCAGGGTCATGGTGTACGGATACGTCGGCCACCGCACCAACACTGGACTCCCTAGACTGATAACCACACTAAATACGCTAAACACTATGGCTTCACATAGAATAAAGATCAGAGTCTGCAGTAGAACCGACCGCCTCTGTTACCAATTTGTCACGACCCGTCCTCGGGGCCCGTGCCGTGACTACCCCAAGCCCGCCTTCCATAGGCCAGGGGCTGGCGACTAGCACCAAGGTGTAAATCACAACAAAAAGGGAAGGCATTGCCTTTGAAAAGTAAACAGGCACCACAGAGTAAGCAAGCGGAAAGATAAACACTAAGTATAAACTGTACAAGCTGTGATGAAAGTAAAAGGGGCCGGAAATACAAGCCCAACTGTAAAGTACAACTGAAAGGAAAAAAAACAACTGAAAGGAAAAGCCGCTACACCGAGCTGTCCACTGGGAATCCCACCTGAAGGGTGGGTACAAATAGCTCTAATGCTCCTCGGTCCAGCCATCCGCTCCTAGTGCGTCCCGCCCAGTGGTCCACCTCCAGGTACCGTCCTGCTCCACACGCCTCCACCACGATCAGCGTTGTCCGTCGTCTGCAACCAACACAACGAAGTGCGGGAATAGCCCGTGCAGGGGTGAGTATAAGCTACTCAGTAGGGACCCCGAGACCCCCAAAGGTCTCCCGAAATCCACAATGGAAAGATAACATCACGAAGTAACATCTGAAACGGCTTAGGTATACGCCCATACATATACCTAAGTCCTCAATTCTCGTTCGGCACCAACGTCCAAGCCCAAGCACAACCCAGTCCACAGGAAAGAAAACGTATACCCACACAGGATAGCACAACACAATCCACAAAGGAGAGTAAACAGTAAATCCACACAGGATAGCTCAACACAATCCACAAAGGAGAGTAAACAGTAAATCCACACAGGATAGCTCACCACAATCCACAAAGGAGAGTAACACAAGATTCAGCTCACACAGGTATACTTCTTCGGATGATGATAATGATGATCACTGATCCATCTAAGTCGTCGGACCCACAAAGGATCGATAGGTAACTAACCCCCGCAAAGACCCACACAGGATCGGGCCCACACAGGACATGTAGGCGCTGGCTCACACAGAACCGCTGAGCGTTGACCCACACAGGATAGGACCCACACAGAATCGGGCCCACACAGGACATGTAGCACTGATCCACGTAGGATCGCTGAGTGTTGTAGTCATCGTAGTCCACTGAGGATCACTGCACATTCGTCGTCGGAGTCCACTGAGGATCTCTGCACGGTCGTCGTCGCAGTCCACTGAGGATCTCTGCACGGTCGTCGCTGTCGAAGTAGCAGTCACAGCCAGCTCTAGGGTTCCGCACACAGCAAGCTCGTTCTGGAGGGTCCGCTCCACGAGCCGAGAGGCCGATAAATCAACTATCACAAAGTCTGAAGTTGATGTATCCAAAAGTTCCGTATCGTCAACAGGAACTCAACGTCGCAGACGGCGCGTTGATCGGACGCCCGGTCTTAGAGTTATTGGATTTTTCGTCCCAGGGGCCCGGTTGGTTTTTAAGGCAAAACCAACCCGAACGTACTCCACCTACGTCTAAACTTAGAGCGGAGTATGCCAAAAGATCTGTCTCACTTAGAGGAAAACAACAAAGCTGACGGCACGTCAATCGGACGTCCGTAGCTCAAGATATGAGCGTTTCCGCTCTGAGGGCCCGGTTGGTTTCGTGTACGAACCAACCCGGCCAAACCCAAGGTATTCTGAAACTTTGAGTGCGATATAACGAAACAACCTTCTCGATCCAAGTATCGTGTTGCCGCTGACGGCGAGTCGTTTGGAGGCTCGTAGCTCAAGTTACGGGCATTTGACCGAAAATGGTCCGCAGTCGGGGGGTCCGGGCCCGGGCCGACCCGGCCCGACCCCCCCCCCCCCCCCCCCCCGCCCCCGTGGTTCGGCCGAACCGGGTCGACCCAAACCGGG
Source organism: Viscum album (assembly GCA_963277665.1). Classification (NCBI taxonomy): domain Eukaryota; kingdom Viridiplantae; phylum Streptophyta; class Magnoliopsida; order Santalales; family Viscaceae; genus Viscum; species Viscum album. The sequence goes on along the minus strand of OY728139.1, from coordinate 336,076,114 downwards.
TCGACCCGACCTGGTCCGACCAGGTTGGCCCGGCCCGGCCCGGCCAGGGCCGGTCCGGCTCGGCTCGGCCGAGCGGCCGATGCGGGGGGAGCCGCCGCCCCACGTGACACCCCTGCGGCACTCGCGGGGCGTCGGCCAGACAACCAGACGCGGCTGAAGCCGCGTCCCGAGTGATGCGGGGGGGAGCTACCGCCCCCGCGTGACACCCGCGGGGTGTCTCCCTGGTGGCCGGATGTGGCTTCAGCCGCGTCCCGTGCGCGCCGGACCCGCGCGGCCAAGGGTCTGCGAGCGCCGCCGCCGCGGCCGGTGTCGCGGCGGTCTCGTCCGGCGGCGCGCCGGGCGCCGCCGCCTCCTGGCGCCGGTGCCGCTGGCTTCCGCGGGCCGCCGGAGTCCCTCCGGTGGCCCGTTTTTCTTCTCGTCTGCACCGTTGTCCCTCCCGGGATCCTTTCTTCACTGCGGGATCATCAAGCTGCTATTGTGTCACGTTCCGTCGTTGCCCGTCAATTCCGCACAATCACAAAGAATGGCGGAGGGTTGTCAGGCCGTGTTTATTTGGCCCGCACCCTCCACATTAGATATAAACAACGGGAGAAACAATATTCATCATATGAATACATATCCGAAAACAATTTTAATGAAATAAAACTTGTTTATGAATCGGGTTCTTCATTTTGAACGGGAACAACACGGGAAATAAGGGAATTTCCAAAAATAAAATCCCTACCTCATAGTCGTCGCGTGTGAGCGTTCTTCATGGAAATTGATTGTCGCGGAAGGCATCGCGTCATCGCGGAAAGGCGTCGCGTCGTCGCGGAATCCGATGTTGAGTTGGCGAACTCAACGGACCAAGAAACAACAGATTTAAGTATAAACAATTAAATCTGTGTTTCGGTAAAAACCACAAGGGAGATTAAAAAGAAAATCCGAGACTCTTACCTCAAGCAGTCGATCGAAGATTCGTTGCGGAGGAAGAGACGTCGCAGAAGAACGTTGCAGGAAGGGAACGTCGGTGTCGCGGAACACGGCGTCGCGTCGTCGACTTCCACGGGTTCGGCGTTCTTTGCGTTCTTTGCGTTCTTCACGAAGAAGGATGAAGGCTCAAGAGCTCTGACAAACCTCTCAACGAGTAATCCTTCAAAAGACCTTGTTGGTCTTATTTTATTATTACGCCAACAAACGAAAAAGGGTAAGTAACGACCCATCAATTCGTTGAATTAATTCAATGAAAGAAACCGCCCATTTAATTCATGAAATAAACCGCCCAATTAAATGGTGCGTTAAGATTTTTAGAAAACGCGTCAGTTGACTTTCATAATGACGGGTTTTTGCGGGTGCGTTACTTAGCGGAAAGAAATGGCAGGGATCGTGCGGGCCCCACCTCAAAAATATCCTACCGAGAGGCTATGATATTTCTGGATAGTCCCCTATCTGTTTCAACTTAGTTTAAGCTGCTATTAAGTGGCTTCAAGTGTCTTCCAAGTTACTTAAGTGAAATAAAATAAAGTTGTCGTAAAATTATTTTATTTCTTAACCTTAAACCTGAAAATTAAAAACCACACCCGAGAAAATGCAACTCCGGAAGAGGCGTTTCTAAGCGAATACCGGCGCTGTGACTTCATCGGTGCCCTCAGAATTCGATTACGGGCACCGGTTCAAAAGTTAGAAAAACCCCCTCATATGTTCACTGAACGTACCCGAGCCAAACTTCAGAAAATGATTTCGGGCACACCGGGGCTCAGAATTAGGTGCCGTCAGAACTGCACTCTTGTAAAATTCCAAAAAAAATTAAGAAAAAAAAATTTTCCTTGAAATTTATGGGTCTTTACATTTCATCTGGTCCATGGGGAGGTGGGCATTAGTCTTTGAGATGTCTTTCCGATTTCAGGGGTCCCCATTGTTTGGGGTATGTAAGACGAATTTCTGCCTCCCCCTTATGTGTGGGATAACGAAGGGAGAACCCCTTCCTTGGTGAAGCGACTCATCGATCAGGCCCAAGAATGTTCGAAGGATACATCTACGAGAAATCTTGTCCCTGGTCGCAAGGAGAATTCGAAGGATACGTGTCTAAGACAGCTTGTCTCGTATCACGACTGGATCAAGCCTTTTTCTAGAGAGAGCCCATCTGTATCTCTTCTGTGTAGGCCCATGACCTGCCCTACAATGGAGTCCCGAAAGCAGAGGGGCATCTATTGGCTGAACCTGGATCAAGGCCAATTCAATGACTATGTCTAGGAGTTGTCCCAGATGTCGATTGGTTGCTTTGTCTGCTGGAATTTCTGGCCATGTTTTTGAGTGGCTGGCTATTGTCTGTACGTGAGTCTAGCGGCGTACGGGTCTCTACCTTTGTCATGGCTGAACAATTAGCTACTGGAAACCTTATCAACCTAGCCATCCTAGTACTGGCCAGGATTTACCGGTTGCTCGGTAATATTACCGATGGGAGCCATCCAAACTGAGTGGCTATCCCTTTTCAGATTCTTTGGGGATGGCTAGGCGTTCATATCAAGAACTGCTACACCTTCATCAACCAGCTTCAGATTCAGGGCACCACATTCCGGCCATACTTACAACTGACCAGTGGGGCTATGCCTGAAGAGTGGGTGACCCAAGAGAAGGATAATCAACAGACAGTTCAGAATAGGCATCTGTTATCGAGTCGAATCTCATGTTATGATCATTTCTATTTACATCTATTCTCTTCCCCAACTGGTTCAATCACGAACACCATAACAGAGGAGTTTAGCAAGCGGGGCTACATCTTTTTCCTCCGAGAGGGTATTCTGGAAGCTCATATTGGTGGGGAACTGATATGCGAGGGGTACGCACCTTACCGATTCGGGCACCAATTTGGCTGTGTCCAGGCATTGTGGCCTCCCTCACATAATGGTGCCCATGAGAATATTCATTTAATGGTGGCCAAGAAACTGTGGTTAATGTTTACCCAGGAGGATACCGGCTATAAGGTTATGACCCCCATGATTGCAGACTCCACGCCCTTCTTATTCAATAATTATGTTGACTCTTGGGTACAATCATACCCAAATGGCTAGCAAAGGACGTTGATGCCTAACATCTAAAGCCCCAATCCATCAAAGGGCAAGAGGAAGACAAAGGGGGATGGTGCTTCAACTAGGTCGGGCAAAGTTCTTTGCCACCCTACTGGTACCGTGACCTCGGGGAAAATTTTAACAGACATAGGTGTATCCTCTCATGCCCTCAAATTCGCCCGAGGGAGGTTGGTTATTCCTGCAGATGCTGCCTTCCCGACGGCCTGGGGCCAATGCGACGAATTCAATGGTCGATCATCCTTCCGTAGCCAGTACCCCCTTTCTCTGTGGATGTATCTTTAGGAATCAGAAGTGGCATTTGACATGCTGGGCTACATATCTGTCCCTGTTGACATTCTTTATGATGTGGACCCAGAGCGGGTCAATCGGTATCTCCATGATCTTGAAGCCTATATTTCCGCGTGCCAGGGTTACGCAGTATTAACCCACCGAGACCAGGCCATACTGCAACCCAGTGACCGATGAGGGGGAAGGAAGTGACCACTCTTCTGGGGGTGATGATTTCGATGATCTCCCTATCATGGCTGAAGCAAGGGAAATCTGCTCCCTACCTGTGAGGTCCCATCCATAGGTAGCCCCAAAGAGATCTAGGGCGGTGGCGAGATCCAAAACACAAATACGACCATTAGCGCCCCTACCAGCCCCTATCGCTACCCGACCCTCTCAAGTTGACCCTTCTAGGATACCCATTCCTATTATGGCAGCATTCCTGGATGCATGGAGGATTTGGGATGACCTAAGGGCCAAGGGCTTAGATGATGAGGTTTTGGCATCACTCCAAATGAGCCCTCTCAAGCTCCCAGGTATTGGGGTTATCTTCGCTCTGCCACACCTTCAGTTGGAAGAGGACTTGGGTGACATAATCGCGTCATTGGAGGAGATGGACGTATACGTGCTCTCACTCCGAAACCGTATCTATGGGACCACTCGGGTGTACGTGATGATTATACACCCCAAATTATCCGACCCTAAAGAAGTGGTTGCTTTGCTTCCCATTCTGGCTTTCTTCCTCTTTTATTGTGGGGGTTCTACGGTTCCCCCCCCCCATTCTTTTTTATGCAGGGCACCTAGGAATCCCAAGGAGAAATTTCCTCCCCAAAGTATACTCCTTGTGGGACAGTGGTAGGTGAACACGCGTTCTCAGACACGGGGATCACTGAGGAGGGATCTCCTGGCACAACTGAGCTTATGGAGGGGACCATTGTGGAGCCAGCTAGGGCCTTTCCTCCCCCAGCTCCTCCCAATGTTCTGAGCAAGGAATTATCCATGGAGTAGATCTAGAGGCGTCCGCAGGCATCCCATTGGTCAGAAAGGCTCAGGCAGGGGACATCAGGTAATCATGACTTCTAGTTTCTTTGATTACCAACTCATATGCTCTGATTCTATCAGTTGTTGACTTTTCTGGCGCTACAGTGCAGGGCCATTTGGAGACCTAGTTGTGGCTACCCAAGCGACTGTACTCCATGTCCCTTTATCATCTAAGGGATCACCCGCATTCCCCCTTGAGCATGACAAGACAATGGGACCCACTGACAGGGCAAAAGACAAAGTTGCTCCCCTTACCCCTTCATCTACCAGAGATATGTCCGAGGAGGGACAACTGGAAGCCGAGACTCCCGCTGATCCTACAGCCTCTATAATTGCGGGTGAGGATGGGGTGCTGATGAATACTGAAGAGGCCTCAGATCTAACGGGGCCAGTTTCCTCAGACCTAGTGGGTCCCATGGCGAGGGAGGAGGAGCCTGCCATCAGACCAGTCATCAGGAACTCAGAGCGGGCTATCATTTTATTTATCGGGGGAGTGATTTCCCCGGGCTTGATCTCTGTAGCCGATCGCTTGGGGTAGCTTTGGGAGTTGCTGGCCTTGGGTATGGTCATAGATCCTGGATGCCCCTGGTGATTACCAGGGCTTCTTTGCCTTTTTGAGTATGTAGCATCTTCCTCGAGTCGCTATCGCGACAGTGCAGAGCTTGAGGATGTTGACACTTTGACGATCAAGAGTAAGCTTCCCGATCTTTTTCCACTGACTCCTTTTTCTTCCCTTTTCTAGTTAGGGGTACTTATCTATTTGATTGACTCTCGGGCTTCAGAACCACAACCTTTGGCAGTAGATATTTTGTCGTTAGACCCAACCGTGCCTATGACCACAAATGTTGGGGGTGAAGTTGCCACAATGCCAGAGTTCGAGGGTGAAACCGCATCGGGTCCATCCTTAGTGACATTCATCACCGAGTATGTGTCCTTTTCCGGGAGTGATTCCGAACTCGATCAACAAGCCCTTTACAGTCTTCAGCCTACTTTCCAAAGGGTTTGGGAGAAAATCTGGAGGCTAATCTCTCAAACGCCCTTGGTCGAGATGCCGACCAAATTACCGAGGCTATGTAATTTGTTTATACTGCTAGGATTTTATGGATTTGACTATCATGGTGTTTATGACATAGTCAAGTAGGTGGTTTCTAGTCGATAAAGACTAGGTGGTTTTGAATCTTGCCTTTTTTCTACCCAATCTGAATCCTACCTTTCTGAAACCCGACAACTTTTCCTAATAGAGGCTCATGATCATGCTGGGGTAGTTGTGAGGCTCCAGGGAGAAGTTTTTTAGCAGTGTTCTCAGCTGTATGTGCTGAGGAATGAGATATAGTGACTACAGAAGGAAGAGTCCAACATTTCCACCATAATTAAAGAAGGGGAGTGGCGGATGGAGGAGGAAATGAGGGCGAGCACAAAGGCGGCCCAGGAGGCGGAAGAGTTGCGGGCTGGTGCAGAAGCTGAAATGGCCTTAATGAAGAATCTCTCTCAAACAATCGAGGATTCTCACCAGCGCCTGATACAACTTTGTGAATCTGCTGAAAACCTCTTGTAATAACCTTTCATGCTAGAGGAGGCTCCAGATTGTGGATTCCCTTCCTACCAACTTTGTTATGAAACAAAGAAATATTTCTCCTCAATGCTCTTGTCATCTTCTCCTATGATAAAAATTATTTGGCATGATCGTTGCATATGTTAATTCCCCGAACATAGAATAATCAGAGTCTAGGAACCTTGAAAAAAATAAAACAAGCTCTAACTTTTTCCTGGACCATGGGATCCAGCGAGCATAGTTTGAATATTGCTAAGATTTTTAGAAAAATCCTATAAACTTTTTGTATTTTCCTTTAATGCCATAATTTTTCTTGGGCTCATAGTGTGAACCCAGTGGGTATATCCTGACTTTTGCTTTGGTCTCCCGTTTCAGGTTTTCGGCCTAACAGGCTTTGTGCCTCTTATCTTGGGCGGTTCAAAGTCCCGCCATCAAGACTATCATTACTAATGTTTTAGGTCGAACGGATTTGATGAAATATGGAGGGTAAAGGGCCCCAATGGGGTTTGGTTGATTAAAAGATGTATCAGTTCCCTTCAGACGCATTTGGGAGGGAGTTTGTTTAAATTTGAATGACATTCAGGGCATGTCTCAAGGCATGGGAGCCATGTCGGCGTGCAGAGGTGGGAGGAGCATTGCCTAAAGAAATCATGTCTTTGGTAGAAAGGCTAGGGGAGATCAATATTCAGAGCCGCTAAGGTAATGGTATGCATAGTCGTGCAAATGTGTCCTTAAGTCATTCACTCTCCATTTCTGATGGCCATAGTACTTCATGAAAGTCTGGCTTATGGAAACCACCATGGGTGGCTTGGAGAATTATGAAAACCACCGAGGGTGGATCGGAAAGGGTATGTTATGTTTGAAAGGTTTTGAGAACATCTTCATAAATCAAGAGTGTGGAAGCAAGGTTCATGTCCTAAGCATTAATTTAGCATAAAGGATGGTTGAAGCTTAGCGCAGTTTAAAGTCATGCAGGTGGGACATAATCTAGAATGGAATGGCTTCTCCTGGTCCTCAGTAATCTTGTCAGAGATGTTCCACCATATTCAGGTAGGGTTGAGAAAGAGGTTGGTAAACTATAACTTAGAGGGTTTTCGAATCCCGGGATAGACATGGGGGCTCAGAGGCCAAGAGGCATATAGAGAGAAGCACTGCCTAAGGAAATCTTGCCTTTTATAGACGGTCCAGGGGAGATCAATATGCAGATCCGCTGAGGGCATGGTATGTATACTCATGTAATGTTGTCCTTAGGTCAACGATTTTATTCCCCCGATAGCCAAGAAACTTCAGGGAAGTTGAGATTTGCGACCACCAGGGGTGGCTTATGAGAGTCCGGATTTTTCTGAGTACAGAGTATGGTTTATTATTAAAGGGTGGCTTGATATGGGGGAAACATCTAGACTGAACTTCCCAAGAATGGGTGAAGTAATCCCTTCTCATGTGGGTGTGAGACGGTGGCCTGTGTCGGTCTGACCCATGCCCTGAAGCACAGAGAAAAGCCTTCGTTCCTTACTGAACCCGTGACGGGTTTGACCATGTAGTTTAGCGTTATGCGGTAAAGACGAGGAGCATTATTAAAGGATGTTTTGAAATTTAATATCATGTTGCGAGGATGGGGAACATTTTTTCTTCCTTTTCCAATGTTGTGCAGTTTAATGTCATGCAGCAAGGATGATTTACCATGCAGTTTAATGTCATGTGGTAAGGACGAGGAGCATTTTTGAACCAGTGAAAATGATTTTTGTTAGAGGCATTCCCTTGTATGTTTGATGCTTTGTCTTTGTAGTCTTACGCCAAGTGGCCAAGATGTGATCTATGTCATTTGACATCATTTGGGAAGGACGTAGTTAAAAAGGCCGCTCTTGATTAGAATGTAACTGGGCCCGAGTATCTTGGCATGTCCAAGACATGGAGGGGGGTTGATGGTGTAAATCATGGTTCTGAGGATTCTTAGATCAGGAGATATGACATGGAGGCTCTGAGGCCGTTAAGCGTACGGACCTAGGAGGAGTATCTCCTGGGGAAATCTTTCCTTTGGTAGATGGGCCAAAGATATCAATATGCAGATCCACTGAGGGCATGGTATGCATAGTCATGCAAAGGTGTCTCTGGGTCGATGACTTTCCACATCCGATGGCCATGAATGGTTATAATTATCCACAATTATCTGAGCCACGAAGTCTGTCATAGGGGAAGAAAATGTCTGAACATGTCGAGCATACTCGACCCTGGTTGCTGTTAAATCTTAGAGAGCTCCCTACGCTGATTTATTTTGCACGCGGGGGTGTACCTTTACTCCATGCAGTTTAACGTCGTGCGGTAAGGACGAGGTACTCCTAGTTTAGCGGTCATAGAGGTCGGACCATTGGGTGACTATTTCTGTAGTCACTCGAAGGATAACTGGGTCAACATTCTCTAATATACTTGGAACAAGGTGGGGGATGAAGGTTGTAAACTACAACTTTGAGTTTTCCCGAATCAGGAGGTGTGGTGTGGGGGCTCTGAGGCCGGTAAGCGTATGGATCTAGGAAGAGTACCGCCCAAGGAAATCTTTCCTTTGATGGACGAGCCGGGGGAAATCATTATGAAGAGCCACTGAGGGAATGGTATGAATAGTCGTACAAAGGTGCCCCCAGGTCGATAACTTTCCACTTATGATGGCCATGAATGTTTACGAGAATCCGAGATTGCTCATAGTACAGAGTTTGGCATGTGGGGATAATGGTGACCGAGCATACAAGGGACATCTTCACTGCAATTGTCTGTTTAGTAAAAGTATCCTAGTACTGGTTTGATGTTCATTGATGCAAGTCACTATGTGAACCACCGGTGGACACATAGGCTAACCGGGTAGGGATACCCTATCAACATTTGGATGTGAAAAGGGGAATGGACTTGTAAACAACTGCTCCATAAATTTTTGGATCAGCAGATGTGATACGGGGGCTCTGAGGCCGGTCAGCGTACGGAGCTAGGAAGAGTGTCGCCCGGGGAAATCTTTCCTTTGTTAGATGATTGAGGGGCTATCATTATGTAGAGCCACTGAGGGCATGGTATGCATAGTCTTGAAAATGTGTCCATAGGTCAATGACCTTCCACTTACGATGGCTATGAAGGGTTATGAAGATCCATAATTTTCTAGGTCGTGGAGTCTGATGTATGGGGAGGATGCATCCAATATACACAAGGAGTATTTCCACCTCATTTTTTCATATATCTTTGGTGGTTCGTGATGAACTCCTTGCAGTTTAACATCATATGGTAAGCACACAGTTCGTGCAGTTTAACGTCGTGCGGTAAGGAAGATAAATACACCTCGTGTAGGTCTGGTCCAAACACGGGGGAAAGGGGAATTTTTAACATTATTGTCCATGCAGTTTAACGACGTGCAGAAAGGACGTAAAAATACACCCTGTGCAGGTCTGGCCCATATACAGGGAAAAGGGAGAATTTTTAAATCTTGCTATCCGTGCAGTTTTACGTCGTGCAGTAAGGACGAGGAGTACACCCTGTGTCGGTCTGGTCTGTACACGGGGGGGGGAGGGCATTTTTATCTTTTATTCAGGGGGATGGGCCAGGACGGGAAACCCTGGCATCACTACGTATCCTGTGAGGGCAGGAATCAAGCCACACATAGTTCTCTGGAAGAAGTACACCCTGCGCAGGGCTGGTCCATACACGGGGGAAGGGGACATTGTCTAACTTTTATTTTATTTCATTTGGAGGTGGTTGGGCTAGGATGGGGAACCCTAGCATCACTATGTATCCTGTGAGGGTAGTAATCAAGCCATACATAGTTCTATGAAAGAAGTACACCCCGTGCTGGTCTGGTCCATACACAGGGGGATAGGGGTATTGTTAAAACATCTTTTCCGTGCATTTTAACGTCATGCGATGAGGACGAGGGATACACCTCGTGCAGGTCTGGTCCATACACGGGGGGAATAAGGCATTTTTAAATTTTATTTGGGAGTGGATGGGCAAGGATAGGGGATCCCGGCATCACTACATATCCTGCGAGGGAAGGAATCAAGACGTACATAGTTCTCTGAAATCTGTGCAGTTTAACGTCATGCGGTGAGGACGAGAAATACACCTCGTGCTGGTCTGGTCCATACACGGGGGGTGGGAGCATTCTTAACTTTTATTTGGGAGTGTGTTGACGCTCCTTTCGTCACAGACTCCAAAGATCGGAAAAGGGAATATCTCAGCTGAAAGTGATTCATCCTTTGAAGAAAACATCAAAAATCGACAAAGGCATGAACAAAGGATCAACAGAAAATCCACCGCGCAAGTCATACCACTGCCGCACAAGTATACTTGCGCGGCTACCTTGGTCGCGCAGGTGAATTGCGCGACCCAATTGGTAACCGCCCGGTAACCGCACCGGGTCTTCTTTTGCCTATAAATAGACCCTGTGGGCCCCCCATTCAGGGGGATCTTTTTCCAGAAACTCGGATTGAAGCTCCCGACGCCCAAGTCTCTTCTCAAAGCTTCCAGAACACTTCTAAGGTAATTTCTTACCTATAACGGAAGATCTAAAGAGAAGGAGGAAGGCCTAAGTGTTGAAACTTATCAAACCCTTGCGCGCCGACTTATTTCCTTCAATATAACTTGCGTGTTTCTTTTCTAGAAGAACCTCAAGGGGATTCTAAAGGGTTTTATCAAGAGTCGCTCAAGTATTTCAATTCTGATTGAAAATCGCGCAAGTACACCATGTGTCGCGCAAGTATACTTGCGCGGACAATACTTGCGCGCCGCCGCAGGACTTGCGCGCCTTTCAAGACTTGTGCGCCCCTATCTTTTTGGGTGCCCATCTTGCCAATTTTACCCCTCTTAAGCCATTTCACCTTTCCTTTTCAAGATTCAGTCTTCAAGACACTCTTCAAAGCAATTTATGGCATGATTTCTTGATTTGACTTTCTTATCTGAAAGGAATTCTGTGGAATCTTTCTCAAAGTCTAGTGATTTAAATATCCTTATGTCACTAAAATACGGAGAGTTCATTCATTCAACCTCATACTTTAAAATGAGAGAATCTTAACCTGGGTCTCCTTTTCAGGAATAATCCCCAATTATAAAACCTTTAATCTGGGCATCTTCCTCAGGAGTAAGCCCCAAATTCTTAAAGTTCCCAATCTTGGGCATCTTTCTTAAGAATAATCCCCAACCTCAAATATGGGAATCCTCATCAGGAGTAAGCCCCAAACCTTAATCCCTAACCTGGGTCTCCTTTTTTCAGGAATAAGACTCAGTCATAACTTTGGGTCTCCTTTTCAGGAATAAAACCCAATCATAAGTCCCCTCCTAACTTGGGCATCCTCCTTAGGAGTAAGCCCCAAGATTAGAGTATTCAAATCTCCATGAAGCATATATAACTTTATGGACCCTGTTCATGGATTTTCTCCCTAAAAGTAAATCCTAAACCTTCATCTATCTGGGCAGTCATCCATACATAAGCCCCAAACAAATTCTTATGATTGCATATTTCATGGCACAATTGTCTAAATTTTACTAATACCTCTTGTTTCTCACACCGAGCATGACTCACGTGAGCTTAGAGTGTAAAAGTAATTATGACATTCATCTTTGAGTCATCAATCATAAACATCATACTCCATAACTCGAACTACGTGGGTTCTGATTCCTTTTCCAAAATAAAGGATACGTAGGTAGCCCATTTATGGGTTCGATCCCAACTTTGAAATAATCCTTGTCCTTCTGAATGACGATAAACTTCAAGTGCCCCACTGAGTGGCTTTAAAACCAGCCCGGTCGTCATAATGACCAAGAGACTTTTATATAAATGTTTTGAAGGATACCATTGACCAAGAATCTCTAAACAGATATAGATGATTCTCTATTGATGAAGAACCTCGAATACATATAAAAGATTCTCTAAATTTCTTGCATATTTAATCATTGATTGTTAAAATTAAAGGAAAGCACATTTTTTATACTTGGTAATATAATAAGGAATCACGAACATAACTTAAATCTATAAAGAGAGTCCCGGAGTAGACAATAATTCCCCTCAAAAAGGTGTGATGAGTCCGACCTCCCATCCTCTCGACCAATGAAAATTCCTAAGTCTCATTAGTCCACAAGCTAATGAGCGCCTGCCTTTGGAAAGTAGGTCCAAACGGATGTGGAATCATTGGATGTTTCCGGTTCTACGAACAAACCCGTTAGAAACCGATCGGAACGTTTGAATCTCTCGTCCAGGAGGTCATCCCCGGATTCCGTGCAAAACAAAAATGGTGAACCCGACGTGAATCCTTAACCAAGTGAAAGTGATGTTCTTCTTATTTTAGGCCCCTTGGGCCAACAAGGCAATCATTGACATATGCTCATCCAAAAGATGCAGTGGCTGGATTCATCTTGATTATGTCTGTTACATGGAACAGGCACTCTTTTCTCAAGATCTTCTGCAAAAATGGCTTTCCTTAAATTCACCCCTGTGAATACTGCTGCTGTGAACACCTCTACTGTGAGGTCTGCTGCTGTGAAAACCAATGCTGCTACTCCTGCTGGAACGTCATCCGTTCTGAGGATGACATCACCAACTCAGCGTCTTCAACGCTGTGTTTCTAATTCACTGGTTAAGGAGTACCGTCGCAACGGTACTATCCCAACTTTGGAGGCCGCTCGTCAAGCCCTCCAAGTTAACAACTCTACCTGGTCGTCCGGACAACGGTGGCCAGCAATCAAGAAGCAGGCGGTGATGACTACCGTCCTCAACCGTTTCGGGTCGTTATCCCCGGAACGCAATTTCCATTCACTCCCTTACTCTGAGGAAGTGAATGAGCAGGTCCCGCAGGACCTTAATTCAAAAATACATGAGTCCTTCTCAAGGGCTCCCATCAACAATCGCCTCCAGACTCGTGCGGTAGTGCGCCCTCAACATGATGAGGGTACCGACTCCAGGCATTCAGCTCAGGTTCCTCGAACCCGAGCAGGCAAGATGAACCGCCAGAGACGGAATCCGGTTAACAATAGGCAGGTTGTCATCCCTGCCATCTCCGGAGAAGTCCACCAACCTAACTTGGTGGAAAACAACGAGCAGGAATACACACCTGCCCGTTTTAATTCCGCTGTCCAGCATACTCGTCTGACAGCATCAAGACTATCCCGCCAGGCAATTCCGGCGGAGTACCATATGCAGGAACATACACCTGCTTATACATCACCAGTTAGTCGGCAGGCTCGTCTGACTACATATGGTGGATCTCGTCAACCGCATTTGGAGAAGTGTAATCAGCAGGAACATACACCTGCTAATACTAATCAGGCCTACCAACAGTCTCACTTGGTAGCGTCCGGAGAAGTCAGTCGGAAAGTCCCGAAGACAAACAGGGGGCAGACTCAACTCTCTGCCTCCATACTTGAGTACTATCAGGATTCACTGACAGGAAAAGGAGGACAGGAGCAGGCACATACACCTACTCCAAGCCCGGAATGGACGTATATCCCCGTTCCGGCGGCTGAATTCACCAAAGATATTTTGTCAATGGTGAAAGAGCAGAAGCAAATTCCTGCTCATATTCTGGATGCTTGCCAGGATATCATAACAGCTTCAGCATCATCTCAGGGACAGACACATAAATCTATCCCTAGCAATGGAGTGACACATCAACGATTCACTCCGGAACAGACACACACATCTGTTCCAGTCCAAGAGGGTTATGGGGCATACTCCCCCATATCATACGGACAACCAAGTCAGGAACATACACCTGATTTGAGTGGAGATCGTCAGCCTAACCTGACCATCTTTCCTGATCAGGCACATACACCTACTCAGAGCAATCACTTTCGTCATCAAGTGGTTTCTAAAGCGAGTAAGAAGGCATCTAAGAAAAAGATCCGCCCAGCACATTCAGGAGATCAAAGTCCAATCTGCAACAAGGCCTTGCTCGATGCTGGAGTTCTTGAAGCCCTCAGACATTTATCTGTCGGAATTCAAGATTCTACTCCCTCAGTTCCAAATAACTGGAACATTAATTCTGAAGGTCTTCAACAGACACTTCCTCATGAAGACTTGCTTCGTGAAAATTCGGTCAATCTTGAAGTTTCTTCTTCAGATGAGAGCCACAGGAACCCTATGTGTGGTCAGAAGGACAAGGAGCAAGAGATTTCATCTTTTGCTGTAACCCATCATGACAGTCCTCCTCATGGTGATGAACTTCGCTGCGAAAGTTCTCTCCGCAGTAGTGATTCACGTTGTCTCGAAAATTCTTCAGAAGGCAATGTAGTGACGAGAAAGCCCTCCTATCTCGAGGCACTTGCAAACGTAAAACCAGTCATGTCTGATGCTTTACTATCGGCAGGTGAAACTCTTTCTCCATCAGAAGATAGCCTGGGGTTCAGGTTATTCTTCGAACCATCCCTGGGTCATTCATCTTCCAGCATGAATAGTGATTTCTCTACCAATCTTGTTGAATCCGATGAAGCAACAAGGAAACACCAACTCTGGTCCAAACAGGTAGAAGAATCTTCATTTAATGATTAAGAGGAAATGCTGAACATGAGGAAAAAACTGGCAAAAGGTGAAGTACCAGTCATGTTTTGGCCTTTGGCTGATTCCCAGTACGACATTCCAAAGATGTTGACGGATGATGGAATCCATGATATTCGTCTCAACATATGGAAAACTCTTTGTCAATTAAAGAAGAAGGTATTATCTTACGATGAGTATGAAAATCATCTTAAGATAATAGAAGGGTTACAACGCCAGATTGATTTGGCATCTCTATCAGTCTCTCAGTATCTGAAGGCTGAAAAGCAACAGAGAACCCTTCAACGTTCATGCCTTGGCGCACTAAGAAGATTGCGTCAGTTAATTGCCAATGATCCATCTGATGTTCATATCAGAGGATGGGGTGTTCACGGAGCACTACATTTCACAGTGCTTTCCGGTCAGCAAATCCCGCCGAAAATGGTCTCATGCAATGCTATTGCCCATGGTCAGCCACAGTCAATGGGCTTTGTTCATAATCAAAAGCTTGCTCAAGAACAAGCTTCAACTAGTTCCTCTCAAAATCAAATATATAGAGAACAAGTTGTTGAAATGCTCCGACATCAAGCAGGCGAGAATATTGCACAAGCCTCTCGTCTGGAGCAAACACGTCATCAAATGACAGATGTTTCGGAAATCATCCAACGGTCTGTTGAACCAGGTGATAAAAGTGGATACAGGTTAATGCATCCAGCTAATTTCCGAACTAAGATTCGCAAGATCAAGAGAGATTTTAAGAATATCTTAGACATAGCATGTCAAGAGACACCCCAGCTGTCCAGACTGGGGACTTCTCTAACCCAACCCTCAGAGTCAACGAATGGGATTCGAGGAGTTGAGCGGAAGCAGCAGGAACATCCCCAGTCCACCGGACTGGGGACTTTTTCAAATCTTCAATCCTTCCCTCAGAGAAAGTCAGTATTCTCTCGATTAGGGAATAAGCCTCAAGAGGAACGAAGAGCCAAGCTGTCAGGAGATTCTCTCCAAGTAACGGTTCTCCAAGAAATTCCTGAGGGATCAAGTCAACGGAATGCCATGTCTCATCATGGACATAGAAGGAGACAATATCACAGAAATTCTGATAGAAAGGATTCCATGCAATATGCATCCATTAATGTCATCAATGTCGTTGCTGCTGATTCACCAGATGAGGCTCAATCAGAGGGATCAGACGAAGAGGTTCCTGCTCAAGAAGTCACGCACACAGACCTAAATGAAGAAGGTGTGCGCACACGTAATCAAAGGCTTACCCAAAATCTGGGTATTCCTTCAAGTAACCCACTTCCCCCTCTCTGAAAAGGATCCAATAAGGGGAAAGGAAAGAATCAGGTTACTTCTCACCCTTCCTCTGAAGGAGGTCAATTGCGCTCATTAGAGAAAATGTTTGCACAATAGGAGGAAGAAATGAAAGAATTAAGAAGGTTTAATGCAGAACTACTTCAGAGTAGTCTTCTTCTTAAGAATGCTGAAGTCCGACAGCCGAAGGAATTTGTTGTAACTACTGAGATGGATCAAGAATATCCTCCTTTATCAGTACACCCACAGAGGTATAATCCTACGGGTCAAACGCAACAACGGTTGGCAGCACTACCATCAGTTGCAACACCAACCACCACGTCTGTCCAAGCTCCATTCATTGCACCTACCCAAAACCAAGTTCAACCTGACGTTTCTCAAAAGTTAATAACTACTATTGAGTTATTAACAGCTCGGTTAGAAACTATGGAAGGGAAACGGGCGCAAGTTCAACCTGAAAAGAAAGTTTACCCTGAATGGGTAGATTCAATTTCTCCTCCATCCAGTTTTGGAAACCCTATTTTCCCTACTTTCAATGGATCAGGCGACCCTGAACAACATTTGATGCATTACGTATCTTGTTGTGATTGTAGACACTGGAAAAGTCCGTTGTTCCCAAACGAAGCTCCGGATGCGGAAAGCGAAGTGATATTTGGAGTCAGAGGCACGTTCCAGAGGGCCCGGAGGACTTGCGCGAAATTTCAGAGGCCCGCGCGCAAAGTTGAGTCGCGGCGCGCAATCCTCCCGGGATGCGCGCAATGCGCTGGGCCGGCGCGCTATTTTGCGCGCCCGTGGCCTGCACGGCTCCCTTGCGCGCCAGGTCCTGATTCCGCGCCCGCGAAGGGAATTCCGCGCCCGAGACCGGATTCCGTGCCCGGGGTTGCCTATAAATATAAGGCGACCCCCGACGTTTTGAAGGTTGCCAGAATCCGAAGCGTCGCTCGTTCGCGCAATCCAACCCCTTCCGCGCGCAATGCTGATCTTCAGGTAACCTCCTTTCTTTCGCGCAATAGAGCCTTGGGGTTCGCCTTCGCGCGCAATCCCCTTGGCTCCTTTCCTTTGAATAATCCTTAAACCCGAAGGCCTTTGCGCGCAAAAGAATCCTCTTGCGCGCAATTGCCCCCGGGTGCGCGCAATCCAACCCGATTGCGCGCACCCCCCATTTTCAAAGTGGCCATTCGTTAGAGAATGAGCCGTTGCCCCCGCGAGCTGTCCGAAGCCCGGTGCGCGCAATCTCAATCATCTGCGCGCAAAGGGCTGGCCCGATTGCGCGCCAGCCCGCCATTTTGCGCGTCGCCCTGCTGTTTTGCGCGCAAAGCTCCTCTTTTGCGCGCAATCCGCCAGGGTCGCCCCCCTTGACCCCCTGAGGGTACCCGCCTGCGTGGCGCTCGATGATCTTCATCCTGGGTGCCCGCACCGTGCGTTGTCTTTCCGTGCGACCCTCCAGGCTTGCGCGAAGTGACACGGACCCATCGGCGGCAACCAATGTCCAGCATGACGTTAAACTGCGCATATGTCCAGCATGACGTTAAACTGCGCATATGTCCAGCATGACGTTAAACTGCACATACGTCCCGCATGACGTTAAACTGCGCATACGTCCAGCATGACGTTAAACTGCACATTTGTCCAGCATGACGTTAAACTGCACATTCGTCCCGCATGACGCTAAACTGCATCCGTCCAACATGACGTTAAACTGTACTACGTCCAAGCTGCACGACGCTAAACTGCCTAGCCCCTATCGTCCGTGCTGTAAGACGTTAAACTGCCAAGCACCTTCATCCTCAACACACGACGTTAAACTGTACTTCGTCCGGCAAGACGTTAAACCGTCCGCTTCGTCCTCAACACACGACGTTAAACTGTACTTCGTCCGGCAAGACGTTAAACCGTCCGCTTCGTCCTTAACACACGACGTTAAACTGTACTTCGTCTGGCAAGACGCTAAACCGTCTGCATCACTCGATCCCGTGCCTCGCACGCAGGGTCCCCCCCCCCCGGTTTGGATGTGGCCCCCACCCGCTCGTCTCTGCAGGGATGTCAGGATTGCCCCTCTTTAGGGACGATTTAATGGGAGCGGCTTTTCCCTACGGGGGTAGGGTATTACAAACCCATAGTTTCTTGTGGGGGGCTGCACATGTGTATCTCCATTGTGCTCCCCCACCGCCGAAGCCAGTAGAGGGTGTGACTGGGATCGAGGTGTCTCCTACTTTCGGTCCAAGTCCCTTCCAACTGAGTTTTTCCGCGTCTGGGCTGCCTCAAGTGCGTAAGTCCTGACAGAATGAACTACGTGGACTTTGATCCCTGTCTTCTAAACAGGGTACGTAGGAAGCCTCCCTGAGGTTCAAGCCCACCACCTGGTCGTCCCGGTCGTATTCACGTCGGTTCGTCCATCAGTGGACCCCTCCAGGGTTCACGCTTGCGTCGATTCACCTATGAATCCGCCCCTGTGGGAGACTGCCTGTGTGTATCTCCACTGTGCCTCCCCACAGCCCCTTTTTCCATTTCTCCTTTTATCGTCCAGCATGACGTGAAACTGTGATCCACCCGGCCGTTCCATCCCCCCCTGTGCGAGGTGGTTCGGTTCAATCCTCCGCCCGGCGGCCTCGACCCCTTCGTGAGTCGGCTTGCCGACGTCCAGCATGACGTTAAACTGTATACCCGAACTACGTTGACTTTGATCCGTGCTAACGCGCGGTACGTAGGAAGCCTCTACGGGGTCCATGCTCTTCACTCCATCATCCATCCTGATCCTTACCCGGGCCGCCACATCCCGGTGGGGTCATGCCACTCCACTCCACTCCACATCACTTGGGAAGCCGCCCATGCGCTGGCCCCAGCGTCGGAGGTTCCCCGCAAGGGGTTCTGTCATCTGATCCACTTTTCGTGTTGATCGGTCCGATGCCGTCCCCGCTGGACGTTAAACTCGCGGCGTACCCCGTGTTAAACATGGGAAGCTGAGGAAAACCTCAGGTGAAACAGTTCCCCGCACCCAGTGCGGGATGCCTCAGGCCATCATGCCTTCGAGAAGCCCTATTAGGGACGGAAGACAGACGTGCAGAGCCGCAGTGTTACGACACGCCCCCAGCACCCAGAGCCACTCGGCCTTCTCACCGCAGGTTGCTGCCCCGACCAGACTCCTTGGAGCGTCCGGGCGGAAGCAGCGTAATTAACCGGTGTCCATGAAGATATGGCGCCGGGAACGAGATTCACGAGCATGTCTTAAATCTATGAGGGAGACCCGGATTAGGCGACGAGTTCCGAGGAGACGTCCAAGGAAGGAGGAGCCGACATCCCATCATCCCGGTTTCGATCAAGGAGCAGACGCCCCTGAATAAGGGACGGATGCCGCCCGCCTTTGGAAAGCGGGACTTCGGGACCACAAGCCGCGCGCCCATCCCCTCGGGTTGACGGGTGCACGCGCGAACGCGTCCTGGCGGAACAGCGTAACCCGACGCACATCCGCACCGAAACAGAAAAATGGTGAACCCGACGTGAATCTCTTCTCCTCGATACGAAGACCGATGGCTTTCAGAGGTGTCGGAAGACCGGCGTGTTGCCCGGCCAAGCATTCAGTCTTACCCACCAGGGGCTGGGGGAGGGACATCGGGCACTCCGTCTCGCAACGTCGAGGGCCTGGGTTCCCCCCACGGAAGGCGTCGTGGCGCTAATGGTTGGTTGTCGATTCCTTTTTCCTGTCAGTGTTAATGGGTCCTTCTCCCTGCTTTCAGAAATCAGGTCACCCGATCCAGTGCCCGATCGCCACCCGCCCACTGGCGCAGGGGTAGGGGAAACACCGACGCGGCTACTCCGCGCGGTCCCGCCCATTCCACAGCCGTCCCAGCAGCCGCAATTGCGGGACGACCACGCCCTCTCTCCCCCTCGGAGGTCATCCAGAGAAGGGTTATCAACACCCTGGTGCGGAGATATGAGGAAGAGGGAGTCATCCCCACTAGGGACATGGCTCGCCTAGACCTTGAGGAGGCTGCACCTCGCCACCACCGCCGCCCCTGAGGGCCGCACAGGGAGGCACCACTGCCTACCCCAACATCCAACCGCTTCGGGAGCTTATCCCCGGAGCGCTCTGACAGTTCCCTTCCCTATGCGGATGAGGTGGAAGATTCCCGGGATCACCCTATCCCGGATTCGCTCCAGGGATCTACGGTAAGGACTCCCGCCAGGCCACGGCGACACCGCCGCCAGGCCTCTCAAGTCGAAGAGTGGGCTCTCCACCTGCCCGCGCCGCTCATCCCGACTCGTTTGTCCCGACGCCAACGTCGGGCACGAGCGGAAGAGGATGCCCACCTTGGGGCCCTAGCAATAGCGGCCGCATTGGCCCAAGCCACTGTTGGCCCCAGTCGCCAGGCCCCTGCGCATCCTGAGCAGGGGAACTTCTGTGCCCGACCTGGATCGAGGCCTCGACCGCCCCAAAGGCAGGTTGGGTCGACTCTCCCGGTTGCTGGTGCAGGCAGTAGCCACCGCGGACCACCTCGCGGTAGCGCTATTCACCAGCGGGATCTACTCCGTGTGGCCGATCCAGGAGGCATGGGTCATCCCACCTTCCGATCCCGGCCCGGAGTCCTGCCTGGAATCATCTCTCCCCGCGTCCCCTTTGATATCTGTCCCGGTGCCCCTCGCACCTTGGTTTCCAGTCCTCTTGGCCCCAGCACCAGTGCGGCCAGAGGACGCCAGGACAGAGATCAGCCCTGCCCCGAAGAACCACCCAGGGGCAGGAAGGCAAGGCGTCGACGCCGAGGGAAGAATGTTATGGAATTCCGGACAGAGATCCGACCGGTTCGCTTCTCTGATTCAGAGGCGGAGTACGATTCGGCGACAGAGCCCTTTCCCCAATCCCGCCAGTTAAGGGCAGGGGTAGGAATGCGGCACGTCAGCCTCGTGCTCCCCGAGAGCGAGATCGATGTGATCCCCGCTTCTCTCCGAAGGTATATCCGGAGTAACGAGGGCCTGGTAGACCCCCAAGGATCAAGATTGCGGTTGGTACCGGCCCCTCCGGAAGTGCCTTCCGTCTCGGTCGGAGAAGCCGGAGACTTTTTCTGGGGACCGACGGTCGAACCACGATCTGGTGCACCCTCGGCGAGCACCGATGCTACGGCAGGATGTTCGCTCGCCGGCCCGTCCTATCGTGATGTGGTAGCCAGGGCACCGCCACCCTCAGAGGGCGGCCCGGGATATGGAGGCCAATCGGCCTATTCGCCGTATTCACCGTCGGCCAGCCCGTCAGCCCGGCGGCCCGCCTCGGCACCACTGCCGGTTCCCCGTCCGTTCCCAGCCATTGAAGAGGACCAAGGAGATCTGGGTCCCGAGTTTGAGTCGTGGAGCTTCTGGACCGTCCTTGCAGAGGGCCACTTCCCCGAGAAGTTTTGTCCAGTCGCAGGACCGGGCTTTGATGCACCCGAATCGCTCACCCCGGATGAGTTCGAATGCTTCCGCCGAACTCTCCGGGAGACTCGCTCCTGTCTTCACCGCCTACAAATGCCATACCCCAGGGGTCAAGCGCACCTGGAGGATATTGGTGAGCAGTGCCGTCAAATTGACCTGGCCATGCTCCCCGCGGTTCGGCACCCCGGGTCATTTGGGCACCACGAGGCCCTCCAACAACGATGCGTTGAGTGTTTTCAGGTACTCCGAAAAGTTATCGAGGAAGCCACTCCCCACGTGTATATCCGTGGATGGGGGCAGTACGCTGCCCTACGCTTCAGTGTGATTTGCCGACAGCCCGATTCGCTGGGTGGCCCTGAGGGTATATCCCCAGGGACAGAAACGGTCAATATGGCTGACCTGTCGGGGGAGGGGAACGACTTGGAACTTCTCGACGGGGGCTTCCCCCCCGAAGACAATCCGTCGTCAGAGCCATCGGTGAGAGTCACTCGTCATCAGAGGAACCTCCTGGGGCTCCCCGCACCCACTGAAGCACTGACGTTGAGCCGAAACGTCAGCAAAGGAAAAGAGCACAGCGAGGCTATAAAGCCCGCCGACCCATCTGCCTCCACGCAGAGGGCAGAGGAGGATCCCGAGAAGGCTACGCTACGTCAACAGCTCGCCGAACAGAAGAAGCTGGTTGACCAGCTCCTCGCCGAGCGCGCTGCAGAACGGCGGCCTGACTACAGTGATCCTAGGCCAGGACAGCAGGGACCGGAACAACCGCTCCTCGACGAGACTCTCCCGGGCAACCGTGATTACGCCGTGTTCGCCGACAGGAGAGAGGCCATTGCCTACGGCAAGAGGGCGTGGTATGTTTCGCCACACCCTCCCGAGCGGCGTGACTACCTGAGAGACCCCGCTCGGATTCCTCCCGCTGCCCCAAGGTCCGCTCCGCCCGCCATCCCACGAGCTGCCGAGTTCGACGACCCGGTCGACGACCCGATTGAAGGGCCGTGCAATGCGCTCGTGGTTAGAGATCCTCTCCAGGACTGGAACCCATGTCCGGACGATCCAATGGCGGCACTCATTGCCCGCTTGGAGGCCTTGGAGACTCGGCAGGTGGCGATCCCACCGGACGGCAAGCCCTACCCAGCATGGGTGGATGACATGCCGGCGCCTCCGGGATTCGGGAATCCCACTTTTGCCCCCTTCAACGGGACTGGAGATCCGCCACAGCATTTGGCCCATTTCAACTCGAGGTGCGGGCCTATGTTGGGGACTCCGGCGCAACAAGAGGCCGCTAAGCTTCGCTGCTTTGTTCAGACACTGGAAGGGCCAGCATTTGTCTGGTACAGCCAGCTCCCCGTCGGGTCGGTAACCAGCTGGGAGGACCTCCGTAGACAGTTCCTCTACCAGTTCAGTTCCACGACCCGGAAGACAAGTATCGTAGACCTCTTCAAGTGCAAGCAGAGGCCTGATGAGCGAGTCGCGGACTTCGTCGCCCGATGGAAGGGTCTCACGTATTCCCTTGACATGCCATTGACTCAGGAGCAGTTACTGACAATGTGCATCGGGAACGTCAAGACCGAGCTGGTCCCTTCCCTGATCACTCAAAATTACCCCGGAGGGTTCAGGGACTTCTCAGACAAAGCTCAACGTCTTGAGGAAGCCCTGCAACAGGCCATCCAGGCACACCCGCTGCCTCCTATGATTCCTGCAAGGAGAGTCAGCAGGGCTGAGCCCGCTGCTGTCGCCCAGATAGAGGCCCCCAGGCCATTGGAGCTGCTGCCGGCGAGGCCAGCTCCACAGCCTCACAGGAATCCGCCTCCACGGGCTCAGTTCCCGGCCCAGCAGCGGCAGCCTCAGAACCGGCCGGCCCCTCCGCGTAATGTACCGCCGCAACCCAGGCGAGATAATCAGGGTCCACCTCCTCGGCCGGCCCCTCCAGCCCCTCGTCAAGACCACGCTCCCAGGGGCCCGCGACACCTGACTTACTCATTCCACGAGGATCAGGTCCCCGGTTATTTCTGGAGCGCCCTGGAGCAGAGGATTGTGCGACTGCCTGAGTGTTGGAAGCCAGAGGAGGCACATCTTACGAATAACCCCCGCTACTGCCCCTACCATCGGGCCCTGGGGCACACCATCCAGCGGTGCTATGTGTTTAAGGATTGGCTCCAAGACCAGATTAACAACAATGTAATCAGGTTGGGCCCAGCTCCAGCACAAGTGGCGGGCGTGTTCGTGGGATCAGATGACGATAGTGGCAACGAGGACGAATGGCAGCTGGTCTCCAACCGCGGATCCCAGAAGTATAATAACTGGATGGCCCGCAAGACGACCATTCGCGCCCATGGAATCATCCGTACGCGCTTGAATCAGCCTGAGCCCCCAGAATCTGCGGGTGCTGCTTCGGCATCGTCGTCCCAGCCTGCCTCTTCCAAGAGGAGCAAACGGCGGCAGCGCAAGAAGGAAGAGCGCACCCCGCCAGTTTCGCCACTATCCCGCACTCTCGGCGATTTCATGCCCCCGGAGATGGGGGTCCCCCCTCGGATCCGCCCGGTGATGGATGATTCGTCCGATGACGGTATTGGGTACGCTTCGGTTAACACCGTCGAGCTGGTAAATCCCTTTTCAGTTCCCGACGTTGAAGAACACCAGGTGGACCTCCCTAGTGTCCCCGGTCGTCGCCACCGTCGAAAGAACCGCAGCAGCAGGAGTCGCCGGGGCACAGCCGTTGGTACCTCCAGCCAGGCCGTGCACGCCACTGAGACTAGGCAGCAGGCTCAAAACCGAGCACAACGCGCGCCGCCCCCCCATTCGGGGATGACGGATTCGCCTCCGCCGCTGTTTGTGGTGTGGGACCAGGCAGAACTGCCTCAGCCGCGTCGCGACCAGCTCCGCCCTGCCACGAGTCCATCCCGGTCTCCTGACCCCAGTACGGTGACCATTTCTCGGACTGCAGCCAGTGAACAGCGAGATGCGCCAAGTACCAGTCGGCCGCCGATCCAACCGGCAAGGCCCGTCATGCCGCCAACCGCAGAGCAACCTCCTGCAACCAGGGGCTCGCGCTTGGCCAAAAAGTATGATGTCCTGAAACACTTGGCCGACATCCCAGCAAGGATCTCCATCCTTGAGGCTCTGCGCATGTCATCTGAGATGCGCGAGGCACTCGCTGAAGCCCTGAAAAGCCCCCTCTAGTTTGAGACAGAGGTTGCGTCTGTAGAGGCCTTTCACGCCGAAACGATCGAGGACGCCGAATGTCAGGCAGTTATCTCGTTCTCTGGTAAGGATGAAGACCCTCCTATATAGGGACACATTCGTCTGCTGTATGTCACTGGCCAGTTCAATGGCCTTGAAGTCCGGCGCTGTCTTGTCGACACGGGGTCCGGGATTAACCTGATTCCAACTCGGACGCTCCGGAGATTGGGGTTGTCTGAGGATGACTTGATTCCCTCCGACCTCAGGATCCAGGGGTACGACCGCACCGAGCAAACCCCGGTCGGCAAGATACGTTTGAAGACCCAGTTCGGTGACTTGGTTGCCAACACCGAATTCATGGTAGTCTCTCAGGACACTGCGTACAACGCATTGATGGGCAGGCCATGGCTCCACCTTCACGTGGCGGTTCCCTCGTCATACCACCAATGCCTCAAATACTCCCTTAATGGTCGAGTAGGCGTGCTTCAAGGAGATGCCTCTCCTTTTGCCTCATGTGAAGCCCGCTATCTGGACGCGGACTATTACAAGAGCAAGGATAAGTAGATCCTGGCAGGTGAGGTTGAGCCTGTCGATGTTGCAAGTGATCCCTGGGCAAGTCTGGATGACGCTTACGTCCTCCCGATTCACCGGTTGGACGTCGCCATGGTCTCGACGGCCTGCGAGTCTCCTGATGAGATGACCGCGACCGCCCGCGCCAGCACCAGTGGCCCAGCAGGATCTGGTAGCCCCAATGCCGTTTCCAACGCAGTCTCTTCTGTGGACGATCCCTCCCTGAGTGGAGAGGACGTGGAAGATGCACCCCCAGCCTTTGAGGAGGGCGTCCCCGCCACGGTCGATGAGTTAATACAGGTGAACCTTGGAACCGAGGCCGATCCAAGACCCACATTGGTCAGTGCCGCCATGCCCTCTGAGGAGCGGCAGCAGTACGTGGACTTTCTCAGGCAGCACCGTGATGTGTTCGCTTGGGGCTATGACGAGATGCCGGGGCTAGATCCTCAGGTAGCCGTCCACCGCCTTGGTCTCCCGGCGAACCATCGCGGGTTCAAGCAGCCTCCCAGGAAGATGCACCCATCCCACGGTGCCATGGTTGAGGCCGAAGTTGACAAGCTTATCAAAGCCAACTTCATGAGGGAAGTTCAGTACCCCAAATGGCTGGCCAACATTGTGCCGGTCAGGAAGAAGAACGGGCAGATTAGAGTCTGCATCGACTTCCGCGATCTCAACTGCCACTGTCCGAAGGATGATTTTCCCCTTCCAGTGACAGAGCTGTTGATTGACGCCACGGCAGGGTTCCAAGCCCTCTCCTTCATGGATGGATACTCCGTATACAACCAAATCCGGATGGCCCCTGAGGATGAGGAGTTCACTGCCTTCAGGGCCCCCCAAGGTACCTTTTGCTACCGGGTCATGCCTTTCGGCCTGAAGAATGCAGGTGCTACCTATCAACGGGCGATGCACCGCATATTCAAGCCAATCCTCGGCACACTGGTGGAATGCTACGTCAACGACTTGGTGGTCAAATCGCGCCAGCGTCAGGACCATCTCAAAGATCTTGAGAAAGTGTTCGGCTTCCTCCGGTCTCGCTGCCTGAAGATGAACCCGTTGAAGTGTGCCTTTGGGGTCACCTCCGGAAAGTTCCTTGGATTTGTGGTAAGATACCGGGGTATTGAGATCGACCCAGAGAAAATCAGGGCGATTAGCCAGATGCCTCTCCCAGGTAACATCCGGGAACTACAAGGGTTCCAAGGCCACTTAGCCTATATACGCCGATTCATCGCGAATCTGGCCGGCAAGTGTAAGCCCTTTTCTCGGCTCATGAAGAAAGGTGCCACCTATGTATGGGATAAAGAGTGTCAGACCGCTTTCAAGGAAATCAAGCAGTACCTGCTTCAACCTCCGGTTCTGATGCCGCCCGTATCCAGAAAGCCACTGGTCCTTTATGTGACCGCCCTGGAACGGTCCCTGGGTGCCCTTCTCGCCCAGAAGAACAACGAGGGAACAGAGAATAGCCTCTATTACCTCAGTCACATGCTCCTCGATGCGGAGGTTATGTATTCCCCCATCGAGAAGAGCTGCCTGGCACTCGTATTTTCCGTACAGAAATTACGGCACTACTTGCAGCACCATGAGGTACAGTTGGTTTCTCGGGTAGACCCGTTGAAATATATCCTGAGCCGGCCTATGTTGACTGGCCGTCTAGCACGGTGGGCTGTGATTCTCCAGTAGTTCGACATCAGGTATGTGTCTCAGAAGGCCATCAAAGGGCAAGCATTGGCAGACTTTCTGGCAGCTCACCCGACCTCCGCGGATCAGCCGCTGGATCTAGGCTTTCCTGATGAGACCATTCTCTCAGTTGATCGAGCCGATCCATGCTGGCAGATGCACTTTGACGGTGCCTCCCGGAGCCCCACCGGTAGAAGACTCGATAATCCTAAGCTCAACAGAGTGGGATTGGGTATCGTCTTCATTACCCCGGAGCGAGCCGTGCTGCCATACTCGTTCCTGTTGTCAGAGGGCTATACCAACAATGAGGCGGAATACCATGCCCTCATCACCGGCCTCGAGTTAGCTCTCGAGATCGACGTGCCCCGTCTGTGCGTGAAAGGGGACTCCGAGCTGGTCGTTAAGCAGATCAATGGCGACTATGTTGTCAGGAAGCCGGAACTTGTGCCATTGCTGGAGTGCACCCTCCTTCTGATGGCCCGGTTCCCTTCTCGGCCAGAAATTGTCCATATTCCCCGGTCGCAGAACGGTCGAGCAGATGCCTTGGCCAGCCTTGCTGCGTCACTTGCAGAGCCTGAACATGACAACCTGATCGTCCGCGTGACGCGCCGCAGGCTCATCGCTCCCGTTATCCCGGAGGAAGATCGCGGCCCGTTGGTAAGTAATCTCACCACGGTTTCCCCTATGCCCGGAGCCCCGAGTACCCCAGATATGACAGTCGGATCAGCCCCTGATTGGAGGACGCCTTTGGTTGAGTACCTCCAACATGGCACTCTTCCATCGGATCGGGCCGAGCGCGAGCGAGTTCGACGCCGCGCATCGCAGTTTGTCCTCCAGAGCAGTCCCGGCCTGGAGCAGATCCTCTACAGACGTGGATTCGATGGTGTTCTCCTCCGTTGCCTTCAGGGAGTTGAGATCCCACGAGTCATGCAAGAGGTTCATGCTGGTTCATGTGGCGCCCACCAGACTGGACCGAAGCTGTCCCACCAGATTCGGAGGTTGGGATACTTCTGGCCCTCCATGATCCATGACTGCATCGAGTATGCCAGGAGGTGCCATGCGTGCCAGGTTCATGCGAACTTTGTGCATCGGCCGCCGGAGCCTCTCCATACCACTAGGTATTCCTGGCCCTTTGCAGTCTGGGGTCTGGACGTTGTGGGACCTTACCCACCGGCGACAGCTCGCCAGTGCTGGTTCATTCTGACCGCCACGGACTTCTTCTCCAAATGGGCAGAGGCGATTCCGCTCAGAGAGGTCAAATCCTGTTCGATCGCTGACTTCGTGACCTCCAACATCATCTATCGATTTGGAGTGCCTCACGCTATCCTCACGGATAACGGAACCAATTTCCGAGCAGCCGAGTTGAAAAGTTGTACGCCAAGTATAACATTCGCTCGAACCATACATCTCGCTATCATGCGCAGGCGAATGGACAGATCGAGGCGTTTAACAAAACCCTCTATAACATTCTGCAAAAGATGGTTGGTCAGAACAAGAAGAGTTGGCCGGACAAGATCCCCAACGCCCTCTGGGCTTATCGGACGATGACTCGCAATTCCACCCAGATGACCCCTTATTCCCTGGTGTATGGAGCTGAGGCCGTCCTGCCCATTGAGATCCAGTTGCCGTCCTTGCGCACTGCGGTCTACGACCAGAAAGCGCCGGACAGAGTTGCTGAAGCCCGTCTAGTCGAGTTGGAAGCACTGGATGAGAATAGACTTCGCGCTTTGCACAACTTGGAGAGGCATCAAAGCAGAATGGCTCGAGCTTTCAATAAGAAGGTTCGCCTCTGCTCCTTCCTACAGGGTGATCTAGTGCTAGCCCTAAGAGCACCGATGATCCCCGGCAGGAAGCCGCCCAAGTTGGAGCCCAAGTGGGAGGGACCTTTTGTTGTCCACAGGGTCTATCCCAATGGCGCGTACTCACTAGCGACTATGGATGGTGAGCGTGTCACTCCTCCCACCAACGCTAGGTTCCTCAAGCAGTACTTTGTCTGAGTGTGCCAACGTCCTGCACGATGTTAAACTGCATACGTCCGCGTGGCAAGACGTTAAACTGCCAAGCATCATTCGTCCAAGCTACAAGACGTTAAACTGTTCAGCATACGTCCTGCACGACGTTAAACTGCATACGTCCGCGCGACAAGACGTTAAACTGCCAAGCATCATTCGTCCAAGCTACAAGACGTTAAACTGTTCAGCATACGTCCTGCACGACGTTAAACTGCATTTGTCCAGGCTGCAAGACGTTAAACTGTTCAGCATTCGTCCGCGCTGCAAGACGTTAAACTGCCAAGTGCCTCGTCCTGCATGACGCTAAACTGCACCACGTCCAAGCTGCACGACGTTAAACTGCCCAGCGTATCGTCCTGCATGACGTTAAACTGCCCCTCAAGAACTACGTGCGGCTTGATTCCCATCCTTATGGGATATGTAGGACCGTCTGGACATTCATGTTTCAGGCCCAGCCCCATCCTTTGGGAATTTCCATCCCATCTCGGGCCCTTGGCCCAGTTGCCTCCGGGTGTGCGGCGTATGGTGTGAACGCGGGGCTATGCCCTCATTCACGTCGGTTTGCTCGCCACGCTGTACGCACCCCACGTTTGGGGATGCCTTCTGCTCCCCCCTTCTTTTCATCGTCCTGCATGACGTTAAACTGCACTTCAAGAACTACGTGCGGCTTGATTCCCATCCTTATGGGATACGTAGGACCGCCTGGACATACATGTTTCAGGCCCAGCCCCATTTCCCGGGAATCTCTATCCTGCGTCGGGCCTCTGGCCCAAGTTCCCCTCCTTTTTGTGCGAGGCGTATCGCGTGAGCGGGGGATTATGTCCTCATTCGCGTTGGTCTACTGGCCGCGCCGTACGCCTCCCCCCGTGTGTGGGACCACCTCACACCTCTCATCGTCCTGCATGACGTTAAACTGCCTCTCAAGAACTACGTATGGCTTGATTCCCATCCTTATGGAATACGTAGGACCGCCTGGACGCTTGTGTTTCAGGTCCAGCCCCGTCTCTTGGTTGATCACGGGGATCTGCCCTCTTTTGGTTGCTCTCAGGGTGAGTCCTCCGACCCTTTTCGATGATCTGTTAACATGTTTTGGGTACTTCAGTCTATGACTCGTAGTGTCAGATTCAATCCCGACAAGTCCTGTGTTGCTTGTCAGGCCTCGCGCTTCCTCTTGTTCGAGCCTTCACTCAAAGGGATCCTCGTTAGCGGTTTGGGTATGATGCCTCAGTGCTCTCCTACCGCTCCGGGTCGATTTACCGGTGAGTCCTGGGCCGCAAATCGATATGAATCCTGCGCTTGAGCGGTTGATGCTCGTTTTCTTGCCCCGTCTTAGGCTGACGCGATCGGATGTTGTGTTGCGAATATGGTCAGCAACGTCCTTGATCGCCATGTCGGCTCTTTCAGGATCTGAACATTGGTTGTGCAGTCCTCCTCACACTCCGCCTTTGCGCGTTGTAGTGGAATCTCGACACTCTCTTCATACTGACCTTCAGTACACCTCTACACGTTAGGCAGACCAACCAGGGTAATGATGTCGTTCGAGGCTCCCATGATCTGAGCACCAAGGGTATATGCGGATATCCTCCCTAAGGGCCATGCGTAGCTGGACCCTCGTCCCCATAAAGAGGAAGGAGTCGCCCGAACAATCGCGTTCTGGGCCCAGTATAGCTGGAGGCTAGCATCTCTGTCCCTCGGGTGATGGACATACGCAGACCCCTATCCCAAGACTCTTCTCCTAGAATCGTGCGTGACCGCAGGGCTGGGTATGTTCCCACCTCCGCCGTGCCCTCCGTACCGCGATAAGCGGATTCCTCCATGGTCCGAACCACACGACCTGAAACTGTGTTGTCTGGTCCTACCACACGACCGTAAACTGTGATCGTCTTGGCCGCTCGACGAGAAACGACACTGCATCGTGATGTTCCCCTCAGGGGACACTCATGTTGGGCGCTGGTTAATAACCACGCCATTCATCAATGCCTTCCGTTGCTTGATTATTGTGGCGACGCCAGAGATTTCTCAATCACAGGCATGTCGCCGCACAAAGAAAAACCATTCATCTTTAAGGACAAACAAGAAACATCAAATGCCGCTCCTTCTGTGTGCGAGGGTCAGACCCGCACTCTTCCCCGCGCTGGTGCCCGATTGTGTTGCGCCGCGCTTCAAGAACTACGTGTGGCTTGATTCCCATCCTTATGGGATACGTAGGAACGCCCGGATGTTTGAAACTTCGGGTCCAGCCCCCCACCTCTTAGAGATTCCCCCTTCTATGGGGAATCTGCCGCCTTCAGGTCACCCTCAAGGCGTGTTCCCCGACCCCTTGCAGTGGTCCACCGGTGTCAAAGGTACTCTGGTTTATTGCCAGGAGGGTCAGGATCCGCTTGGTCAGGTTTCCTCCACTTTTCAGGCTTCGTGCTCCCTTTCATTCGGACCCATCATCCACGCCCTGGGTGGAGCCCCCGTGAACGGTTCGGACACAATGCCTCAGTTCTCTCCCACCGACTCGGGCCGGTACCCCCAATGGCCTCGGGCAGCAAATCGATATGAATCCTGCGATTGAGCCGTCGATGCTCGTTTGCTGCCTCATTCCACCAACGGTTAGTGCGATATTGATGCTGCTTTTCCGCCACGGTCGGCAGTACTCCCATATCGTTACTCTGGTGCCCCCAGTCCTTGAGTGAATGGCAGCATGATTCACATTTTCCACCTCCCATTCTGACCAGGCGAAACCTCGACACTCTTGACACTATCCCTCAGTGCATCTTTGCATATCTAGGGGATAGGACCACGATGCGGCGTACTTTGAGGTTCTTATGGTCCGAGCTCTAAGACCTTAAACTAAGATCTACCCTTATGGTCCGAGCTCTAAGACCTTAAACTAAGATCTACCCTTATGGTCCGAGCTCTAAGACCTTAAACTAAGATCTCTCCTTATGGTCCGAGCTCTAAGACCTTAAACTAAGATCTCTCATTATGGTCCGAGCTCTAAGACCTTAAACTAAGATCTACCCTTATGGTCCGAGCTCTAAGACCTTAAACTAAGATCTCTCATTATGGTCCGAGATCTAAGACCTTAAACTAAGATCTAGCCCTTATGGTCCGAGCTCTAAGACCTTAAACTAAGATCTACCCCTACGGTCCAAGCTCTACGACCTTAAACTATGATCTCCCCGAACGGGGTTCTACGTCCTGCATGACGTTAAACTGCACTCTCAGAACTACGTGTGGCTTGATCTCCAGCCTGATGGAGTACGTAGGAACGCCCGAGCATCTCAACTCGGGTCCAGCCTCAGGGATCGTTAAGTCCCGCCCCTCCTCGTCGTCAGCCGTCTGGCCTGGCTTCTGGTAGAGTGGTGCAGTTGTGATATTCTCCCCGATTCAGCTCGGGATGCCCCATTGAAATGATGGGAAGTGACGGTTTCCTCGTCAAAGAGGTGCTGTCTGAGAATTGGGGTGATTCACGGCCAGATTAGTGCATCTGCCTAATACGCTTTCCCCATGGTGGCGCAATTCTGAGAGCGTTGGATTCTGTCCGAACAATCGTCACTTCGCCCCACGCTTCGCATGCCCTGTTGATCTGGATTTCCACCCTTGTGTCTGAAGGAACCCCCAAAGCGGTATTCATGATGACATGTGGTCCGCCTCCTGCAATATGAATGATGAACTTCGGTCCGTCTATTGCAGTTGTTATGGTCGATCCACTGTCCGCCTACCGTCTCGGGCATTTCCTGGAAGGCCGACCGTTGTGGATGTCCGGATTCGGGACACGCGATTCACCCTTTCTCATTTCCCTATGTTCGGATAAAATCTCAACGCCCCTAGCATTGTCCCGCTCGTGTGTTGGAACAAGTTGGGGGATGATACATTGATTAGGCTTGAGGTCTCCTTTCCTAGGAATGACCTCCCTCTTTTCTCCAGCAATCCAGGCCCAACTATGGATGCCTGATGCTTGGTTAACGCTCCTGCAAGACAGTGAATTGTGGTTGAGCATGTTAAGCCAAAAGATGCAGATAAATATATTGATTCATACAAATGGATCAAAGTAGCGGAAGAAAATGTTCTGGGAGTGGCAAAACAAATCCCCTAGGGATTAGCGTGCTGAATGAGTCTCTCTAACGCCACTAACCTTTGGCTGGCGGCCTCCAGGGCTGCTTCTCGCTCTCTGCGTGCCCTCTCCTCGTCGGCGGTCGCAGCACGCAGTTCGTCGATTCTGGCCTGTGCACGCTCCCGCTCGACCTGAATTGTGACCATCTGTTGGCCCGCCTCCGTCAGCTGTACCTGGGCGTCAACCAGCTGGGCTGCTAGTTGCTCCACAAGCTCGGTACACGTTGCGACGAAGGCCTCCTTCTCTGCCGCCTGCCCTTCGAGACGCTGGACTTCCTGCTCCGCCGCGAGGAGCGCCCGCGTGCTCTCCGACATGTCCCGACTTTGTGTGACGTCGGCACGCCGGCAGCTCTCGCGCATCTTTTCGGCCATGAAATCACGGACCGTCAGATGGAGGCGTTGAGCATCAGCTCCCCCGGCACACAGGAAGCGCAGCCAGGTTTGAAGTGATCCCATGCGCCCTAGCCACTCCGATGGGTCTCGCTTGAGAAAGCGCTGGATGCACTTCCACCCCCTGCGGCGCGTTATCCGGCTCTCCTCGACCGCCTCCGCGTCCGAGTTGTCCATCTCCTCGGGGTCGGCAGGCCGGTAGGCAGGGAAGGCAGCCAGCAGGTCTGCTGCAGGGGTCCGCCCCTGGGAGGTCCTCATGAGGGATGGGTTCCCCAACATCCGGGCGAACTTCTTCTCTCTCCCCAGCGGCGCTGACACCCTCGTCAGCCCCCGACCTCTCTCCAATGTCAGCACCGCCGGCGTCCGCAGCCCCCTGATCAGCAGTTGGTGGGGCCGGCTCGGTTTGGGAAGTCTGTTCCGGAGCAGGCAGCATGTCCACCACTGGTCCACTCGTAGATGGCCCGGGTTC
This sequence comes from Viscum album, assembly GCA_963277665.1. NCBI lineage: Eukaryota > Viridiplantae > Streptophyta > Magnoliopsida > Santalales > Viscaceae > Viscum > Viscum album. The sequence continues at coordinate 336,042,570 of OY728139.1, read as the reverse complement.
GGCGACCCGACGAGCCTCCAGTCCTGAGATCACTGCGCAGGGCATGCCATGGTTAGTCATGGATCGTCAACGGAAAGCACCAGCAGTAAAGTAAGGAGACTTACGAGAGTTCAGAGCGTCATCTTCCGCTATCCCGGCCGCCGTAGGAACAGTTGCAGCAGGGGGCCCTTCCGCGCTTGTCAATTCGATAATGGGTGCCTGGCCCCCGCCTTGTCCTGCTGGCGCCCCTCCTACTCCCGCTGAGGACGCCTGACCAACATCCGTGCACTCCTGAGAAAGATGGAGAAATGGGTTAGAAGCTGCATTAGGGAATGGATGAAGCAGGTTGAGTAGGGATAGAAGCGGACCTCGAGGAGCTCAGTGACATCAACATTGTCAGAGCCGGCCACCTCGCCGCTCTCCCGCGGACTCCCCTGATGGGATCTTCCCTCGGAGCCTTCATCCTCCCCCATCTCCTCCTCTTCCTCGGAGTCGTTGCCACTTTCATCTTCCGCCGGCGGCATCTGTTCTGGAGCGGGCTCTAGACCGAGCATCACCTTCACCAGAAGGGATGGCTCCGCACGCTGACCACGTTGGCGCGCGTAATCGTCCATGGCCGTCAGATACGCATACTGCCGGTTGAAGTCCACCCTGTCAGCAATATGGAGGCGCCCGACCTCTGGCAAATGGATTCCTTCTCTGAGAATCTTTCGCCAGATGGCGTCGGTCCCCAGTGACTGCCGCAGGGTCATCCAGGCCGACCACAGCACCGGGAAGACTGCATCGTGGGAGGGTTCGAGCAGACGTCTCACCTGCTTCCCGGGCCGCTCTTCGACCCCTGTGCGTGCCCCCTCTCTGGGCGCCGAGGTCGTAGCGGCAGCCTGCGATGTGCCCGCCGCCGAAGTCCCTGCTCGCACCGGCTCCGCTGCTTGGCGCGCCTCCGTTCTCCCCCGTGTGGCGGCGCCTCTCCTCCTTCCTTGATGCCCGGTCTCCGCACGGGTAACCTCGAGCCGCCGAACTGGCTTCCGTAGAAGCCCCTCGGGGTACGCGATGACCCAGTGTTCGGCGTACTCGGTTTCCAAGCCTGCGTCAACCCCGGTAGGAGGGAGAGTGATGATGTCGCCAGAGCCGAAAGCGGCAAACATCAGCCACATCTGGCGAAGAACGCAAGGGTTCGTCTCCTCCCGGACAGGAGTGAATACCCTCTTCGGCATCCGTTGAAGGCACCCGAACTGCCTGGCGAACCGGGTTGGCACGTAAGGCTCGAAGATCACCTTCCCGTCGATCCGAGCCACGAGCACCCCGCCCCGCATGTTCAGGAAGTATTCATGCTGCTCCAGCGGACCCTGCCCGTTGTCGATCATTTGGCCAACGGGAGTGGGGAACGGACTGAAGTTGAAATTGGAATGATTGCCAATCCGAATCCTCACGCCCTCCTCACTTAGGGTCATCGGAGCGACCCCCGCGATGTTCAGCAGGGAGGGTCGCAGGTCGTTGCCCGGAGGAATGATGGCATTCGGAAACGTGTACCCACCGAGGTGAGCAGCCACCCAGCCATGGAAGAACTGAAAGGGCCCACAGATCCTTCGTGGCGACCCCCCTCGTGAGATGCGTCCCAGGATGGCATACAGCCTCGCCAGCACTGGGACCCCGAGGTTGTATCTTTTGTTGGCGGCCATAGCGCCCGCCACCGCTAGTGTCGCCGGGCGAACGCCCATTCTCGCGTCCCGCACTGGCAGGAGCCACCCACTCAGAAAGGCGGCCAGGAATGTCGCGTACCGGACATTTGGGTCTCGGGCCTCGATGACGCGGTACCCCCATGAGCGGTAGTCGCCCGTCTCCAGGACCCGCCAGTACGACCCGTTCCGGCTCCTCTGAGCTGCGGTCGGGCACCGCTTCCCCCTGCCTGGCATCTTGACCGCTGGGTCATGCTCCATGAACTGGCCGAACCACTCCTTGTAGGCTATGTCCTTCTGGAAGTCCTTGACCCCGAGCCGCTCTGTAGCCAGGTCCAGCAGATGCCACGTCAGGATGGGAGTCTGTGACCTGTCACCCCAGGTGTTCTTCGGGGGCAGGAACTCATCGTATTGGTAGCCCTCCAGCGGGATACCTCCGATGCAGTGGATGTCCCAGAGACCGATGCCGACCTCCCCATGGTGAATATGGAAGGTGTTGGTATCCGGAGACCAGCGGGTGAACAGCTCCGGCCCGAGCTTGGACTGCTGGTAGAAGTGGAACTGCGACGTCCACACCGCCTCAAATAGGCCGATGTACCGCAGCTCCTCTGCGAAGTGATCGCAAGTGTGGCGTACCCAGAACGCCCAGGCCCACTCCCTGGTGAAATTTCTCCCAGACCGCAAGTCCCAGTCCTTCAGCCAGCCCTTGGTGTCGTCAGTGACACTCTGGCGATATGTGCTCGAGTAGAGGGCTGGAGAATTCTCCGCAGTAGGCTCACCCCCGTCAATGGTTCGCGTCCTCGGGTTCAGGACATAGATGTCCAAGTGCCTGGTCTCCCTGGCAGGATTCCCATTGTTGGTGATGTTATAGCGGGGAAGCTCGTCCTCCCGAGTCACCCAGGTCCGTGGCGCATCAACCTCGAACCCTGGCACCGGAACCTCATCTAGGATGCCGAAGTTCCAGAGCGGCAGGTTGTCCGACAGTGGATATGTCTTCTGGGCCGGCGTCAGCAAGTCGAACAGGGATTGATTTTTGGAAACAATCTCCTTGGCTCCGTAAACCTCCTCGTTCGCCGCCATCTCTGCTCTGCGAATGGCGGCATCCCCCTCATTTCCTTGATGCGCGGCCATCTCAGAAGTTTCGGGAGTCGTGCGGGTTAAGGGATGAAGCGTGCGGGATCGGACGAGGCTGGTAGAGAAGTTTGAAGGTTGGCGCGCAATCCAAGTGGACGGCGCGCAATTGGGAAGAATGTCGCGCAAAGTTCCGGGTTTTTGCGCAAAGACAGGCGAATTCCGGACGGTTTTGCGCGCCGATCGGGCGAATTTCGCACCGGAAAAGGCAATTTCGCGCACGAGAGCGTTGGAGCTTATCGCGCGGAAGGCCTGTGTACGGAACGCGGAACCCTGGACCCCTATTTATAGACGAGGCCGGGATTCCGTGCCACGCGGAACGCTCGATTGCGCGACCGCGGCGGCGAATTGCGCGCCCGGCGCCCCTTTTTGCGCGCCTAAGTCCCGCGCAGCCCAGGACTTCGGCATTCCGGCGTCTCCCTCGGAACCCGATCGTTGCGACCTCTCGCCGATCAGATTCCGAGGGGGGGCTTTGGTAGACGCCAGAAAAGTCCGTTGTTCCCAAACGAAGCTCCGGATGCGGAAAGCGAAGTGATATTTGGAGTCAGAGGCACGTTCCGGAGGGCCCGGAGGACTTGCGCGAAATTTCAGAGGCCCGCGCGCAAAGTTGAGTCGCGGCGCGCAATCCTCCCGGGATGCGCGCAATGCGCTGGGCCGGCGCGCTATTTTGCGCGCCCGTGGCCTGCGCGGCTCCCTTGCGCGCCAGGTCCTGATTCCGAGCCCGCGAAGGGAATTCCGCGTCCGAGACCGGATTCCGCGCCCGGGGTTGCCTATAAATATAAGGCGACCCCCGACGTTTTGAAGGTTGCCAGAATCCGAAGCGTCGCTCGTTCGCGCAATCCAACCCCTTCCGCGCGCAATGCCGATCTTCAGGTAACCTCCTTTCTTTCGCGCAATAGAGCCTTGGGGTTCGCCTTCGCGCGCAATCCCCTTGGCTCATTTCCTTTGAATAATCCTTAAACCCGAAGGCCTTTGCGCGCAAAAGAAGCCTCTTGCGCGCAATTGCCCCCGGGTGCGCGCAATCCAACCCGATTGCGCGCACCCCCCATTTTCAAAGTGGCCATTCGTTAGAGAATGAGCCGTTGCCCCCACGAGCTGTCCGAAGCCCGGTGCGCGCAATCTCAATCATCCGCGCGCAAAGGGCTGGCCCGATTGCGCGCCAGCCCGCCATTTTGCGCGCCGCCCTGCTGTTTTGCACGCAAAGCTCCTCTTTTGCGCGCAATCCGCCAGGGTCGCCCCCCTTGACCCCCTGAGGGTACCCGCCTGCGTGGCGCCCGATGATCTTCATCCTGGGTGCCCGCACCGTGCGTTGTCTTTCCGTGCGACCCTCCAGGCTTGCGCGAAGTGACACGGACCCATCGGCGGCAACCAATGTCCAGCATGACGTTAAACTGCGCATATGTCCAGCATGACGTTAAACTGCGCATATTTCCAGCATGACGTTAAACTGCACATACGTCCCGCATGACGTTAAACTACGCATACGTCCATCATGACGTTAAACTGCACATTTGTCCAGCATGACGTTAAACTGTACATTCGTCCCGCATGACGCTAAACTGCATCCGTCCAACATGACGTTAAACTGTACTACGTCCAAGCTGCACAACGCTAAACTGCCTAGCCCCTATCGTCCGTGCTGTAAGACGTTAAACTGCCAAGCACCTTCGTCCTCAACACACGACGTTAAACTGTACTTCGTCCGGCAAGACGTTAAACCGTCCGCTTCGTCCTCAACACACGACGTTAAACTGTACTTCGTCCGGCAAGACGTTAAACCGTCCGCTTCGTCCTTAACACACGACGTTAAACTGTACTTCGTCTGGCAAGACGCTAAACCGTCCTCATCACTCGATCCCGTGCCTCGCACGCAGGGTCCCCCCCGGTTTGGATGTGGCCCCCACCCGCTCGTCTCTGCAGGGATGTCGGGATTGCCCCTCTTTAGGGACGATTTAATGGGAGCGGCTTTTCCCTACGGGGGTAGGGTATTACAAACCCCTAGTTTCTTGTGGGGGGCTGCACATGTGTATCTCCATTGCGCTCCCCCACCGCTGAAGCCAGTAGAGGGTGTGACTGGGATCGAGGTGTCTCCTACTTTCGGTCCAAGTCCCTTCCAACTGAGTTTTGCCGCGTCCGGGCTGCCTCAAGTGCGTAAGTCCTGACAGAATGAACTACGTGGACTTTGATCCCTGTCTTCTAAACAGGGTACGTAGGAAGCCTCCCTGAGGTTCAAGCCCACCACCTGGTCGTCCCGGTCGTATTCACATCGGTTCGTCCATCAGTGGACCCCTCAAGGGTTCACGCTTGCGTCGATTCACCTATGAATCCGCCCTTGTGGGAGACTGCCCGTGTGTATCTCTACTGTGCCTCCCCACAGCCCCTTTTTCCATTTCTCCTTTTATCGTCTAGAATGACGTGAAACTGTGATCCACCCGGCCGTTCCATCCCCCCCTGTGCGAGGTGGTTCGGTTCAATCCTCCGCCCGGCGGCCTCGACCCCTTCGTGAGTCGGCTTGCCGACGTCCAGCATGACGTTAAACTGTATACCCGAACTACGTTGACTTTGATCCGTGCTAACGCGCGGTACATAGGAAGCCTCTACGGGGTCCAAGCTCTTCACTCCATCATCCATCCTGATCCTTACCCGGGCCGCCACATCCCGGTGGGGTCATGCCACTCCACTCCACTCCACATCACTTGGGAAGCCGCCCATGCGCTGGCCCCAGCGTCGGAGGTTCCCCGCAAGGGGTTCTGTCATCTGATCCACTTTTCGTGTTGATCGGTCCGATGCCGTCCCCGCTGGATGTTAAACTCGCGGCGTACCCCGTGTTAAACATGGGAAGCTGAGGAAAACCTCAGGTGACACAGTTCCCCGCACCCAGTGCGGGATGCCTCAGGCCATCATGCCTTCGAGAAGCCCTATTAGGGACGGAAGACAGACGTGCAGAGCCGCAGTGTTACGACACGCCCCCAGCACCCAGAGCCACCCGGCCTTCTCACCGCAGGTTGCTGCCCCGACCAGACTCCTTGGAGCGTCCGGGCGGAAGCAGCGTAATTAACCGGTGTCCATGAAGATATGGCGCCGGGAACGAGATTCACGAGCATGTTTTAAATCTATGAGGGAGACCTGGATTAGGCGATGAGTTCCGAGGAGACGTCCAAGGAAGGAGGAGCCGACATCCCATCATCCCGGTTTCGATCAAGGAGCAGACGCCCCTGAATAAGGGACGGATGCCGCCCGCCTTTGGAAAGCGGGACTGCGGGACCACAAGCCGCGCGCCCATCCCCTCGGGTTGACGGGTGCACGCGCGAACGCGTCCTGGCGGAACAGCGTAACCCGACGCACATCCGCACCGAAACAGTGATCCTCTGATGGGAACTCCAGAGCAGCAAAAAGTAGTGAAACTCAGATGCTTCGTGCGAACCTTGCAAGGACCAGCTTTTGTCTGGTATACAAGCTTGAAATCCCGGTCAGTCATCGGATGGGAGGATCTTCGTCAAAAATTCCTTCTTCAGTTTAGCTCAACTTTTCCAAAAACGACAGTTTTCGATCTTACAAACTGCAAGCAAAGGGATAATGAAAGAGTCTCTGATTTCATTGCTCGTTGGAAGGGATTAACGTATTCCTTGAGTTTATCACTCCCTCGGGAGGAATTGTTGCCAATCTGTGTGGCAAATTTGCGTGACGAATTACGCACGCCATTGATCCCTGTGAAATACACAGGAGGGTTTCGAGACCTTACTTCAATCGCTCAACAGATTGAAGATTCCCTTATACAGGCTAAGGTTAAATCTCGTGTAATTCCATCAGCTCCAGGAAGAAGAATGGGTAAAGCAGAAACTGCTACAGTTATGCTTAAACAGGCACCTGTACCTATTTCTACTTCAAAACCTTCATCTTCTCGAAGGGCTCCACCTCCTGAACGCCAACAACAAAGGCTGTTTCGTCCAAATGATCAAAAAGATCAACGACGAAAACAATTTGAGGATATGAAGAGTAAAACATACTCTTTCCGAAGTGAGAAAGTTCCTGGTTACTTCATTTCAGCCCTGGAAAATAATTTGGTTCAATTACCAGTGCCGAAGAGGCCAAACAAGGAAGGAGATGAAGACCGTCCCAATTATTGTCCCTTTCATCAAATGTTGGGGCATCCCATCCAGGAGTGTTTTTTCTTTAAAGACCTCCTGCAAAAGATGGTCGACTTGGGACAAGTCAAATTGAAGGGTTCTTCAGCTCATGTAGCGTGTATTACCGCTACAGATCCAGAAGAAGGAGGCGAGTGGCAGGAATTCAAAAGCAAAACAGCGAAAAAATATGATGATTGGATGGTCAGAAAGACAATCAATCGAACCCATTCCATTTTGCGAACACAATTGAAGAAGCCAATTGTGTCTCCTACAAAAGCTGAAGTAAAGCCTCCATCAAAAGACAAATCCTCAAAAGGGCAGCGCAATTCAAAGAAGAAAGAGGAATCAGGAGAAGATGAGTATGCATCAAAGCCTAAATTGTCTTTGACTCTGGAAGATTTCATGCCATCTACTTCAAAGCCACGGGCACCGTCCCACAAAACGGTACAGCCTAAACAGGCTAACCAGGCAGAGTCTTTATCAGACGAAGAATTAATCTTTGGTTCTGTTAATATAATTCAATTAACAGATTCATATTCCAGTCTTGATGAACCTGAATTCCCTGTATCAAATAAGGGAACCCGAGGAAGTTCTAGAGGTTCAGGATACAGGGGAAGACGTGGATCTTTCCGAAGCCACTACTCTAATTCTACCCCTGCTAGCACTGTATATGCAGCAGAAACTCGTGGTAAAGCCCTTCAGCGAGCTCAAAAAGAACAAGCAAGTTCTTCTGCCAATGGCCAACTCAGTTTCGACACAGTTATTTTGGAAGACCGATTAAAAGTTCCATCTTCTTTATCTCAGCAAGTAAATGGATCTAATCAGTCTAATTTTCCAAAACCAAGGATGTTGCCAACTTCAATACAAGATGCATCAGCTTCCAAAGCATCTGCTTCCAAAGTACCTGCTAAACCGCATATTCCTATTGGGAAACGCAGACCTCTAGATCAAAAGTATGATATATTGAAACACTTGGCCCAAGTACCAGCCAAGTTATCAATTTTGGATGCTTTGAATCTGTCAAGAGATCTTCGGGAAGCACTCATCGAAGCTTTTTCAAGTCCTCAGGAGTTTGAAACTGAAATTGCTGCAGCTGAAATCTATCACATAGAGAATAATCCTGCGGAATGCCATGCAGTGATATCTTTTACTGATAAAGATGAAGATGATGTTGTGCATGGGCACATAAAACCTTTGTACTTATCTGGAAAAGTCAATGGTATAGATGTTCGAAGAGCTTTCATTGACAATGGTTCAGGAGTCAACCTCATGCCCATTCGCACACTTCGTCGATTGGGCCTCACGGAATCTGATTTATCTCCTTCTACCATGATGTTGCAAGGATATGATAAAAATGAACAAGAACCACTGGGAGAAGTTACGCTCAGAACTGAGTTTGGATATCTTGTTTCCAATTCGGATTTCATGATTGTTGATCAAGACTCAACTTTCAATATCTTGCTTGGAAGACCCTGGCTACATCAGCATGCAGCTATTCCATCATCATACCATCAATGTCTCAAATACTGTTTCGATGGTCAAGTTGGAACATTGTATGGTGATAAGGCCCCGTTCAAGACATGTGAGTCTCAATACATTGAGGCGGAATTTTATCACATGAAGGGAAGAGAAAAATATACAATGAAGTAAATTACCAAAGTTAATGCTCCGTATGGTTTGGAAAAAATTCCAATAAATCCATTTTCACATGTGAGTACAGATTATGTGTTACCTATCAGTCAAATTGACAAAATAGGCCCAAATCAAAATACTCTTATGGAAAGATCCATAATGTCAATTACGGCAATCGAGCCAGACAACATTGGAGAAATTGGTAACTTACCAAGCAGTGATGAAAGCATAAGTGGTGACGTTTTCATTTCGTCTGCTGTAATCCAACAAGTCTATACTTCGCTAATCAAGCCAGAAGAAGTTATAGCAACACCAGAGGTGAATATTGATGTCGATTCTCAATCCATCATCTCCTCTTTATTTCCCAAAGAAGACCCTTTTTCATCAATAGGGTCGGAAATGGAAGCTTCTTCTTCAAAATGTGAAAATTTTGACATCTCTTATGATCATGAGAATTTCGTTTTTTCATCTACTTTGCAAGTAGAAACGGAAGAAATAACACATGATGAAGAGGAAGAGGAAGATCTTAGAGATGCTCCTCCAGCATTTGAAGAGGGTATCTCTACCACTGTGGATGAACTCAGAGAAGTAAATCTGGGTACAGAGAAAGATCCACGCCCCACTTTAATTAGTGCGGCCATGACCCTTGAAGAGCAAGAGATGCATATTTCTTTTTTAAAGAAAAATACAGATATTTTTGCTTGGAATTATACAGAGATTCCTGGCCTTGATCCTGATGTTGCCACCCATCATTTGGGTTTGCCAAAAGAACATCGAGGATTCAAGCAAGCCGCGAGAAGAACACACCCAACCTATGCTGCCAAAATTGAGGCTGAAGTGGATAATATTATCAAAGCTAACTTCGTCAGAGAAGTTCAATATCCCAAGTGGTTGGCTAATATTGTCCCTGTAAAGAAGAAGAACAGACAAATTAGGGTTTGCATCGATTTCAGAGATCTTAATCGGTATTTTCCTAAAGATGATTTCCCAGTTCCGATTACAGAACTCTTAATTGGTGCGACGGCTGGCTATGAAGTACTTTCTTTCATGGATGGATATTCTGGATATAATCATATCCGAATGGCCCCAGAAGATGAGGAATATATAGCCTTCAGAGCTCCTCAAGGTGTGTTTTGTTACCGGGTGATGCCCTTTGGTTTAAAGAATGCAGGTGCAACATATCAACGCGGTATGCATCGTATCTTCAAACCTTTTCTAGGAAAATTTGTTGAATGCTATGTAGATGATCTGGTGGTTAAATCCAAACAAAGTTTTGATCACTTGGCTGATTTGGAAGTCGTATTCCACAAGCTTCGACAACATAATTTGAAGATGAACCCCTTAAAATGTGCTTTTGGGGTAACCTCAGGAAAATTCCTCGGCTTTGTTGTACGCCATCGTGGTATTGAAGTCGATCCTGAGAAGACCAAATCAATCCTTGGTATGTCACCTCCTCAGAATTTGAAAGAATTAAGAGGACTTCAAGGACACTTAGCCTATATTCGGCGTTTCATCGCCAATTTGGCAGGCAAAAGTTTACCCTTTACCAAATTATTGAAGAAAGGAGTCACTTACCAGTGCACTGAAGAATGTCAAGAAGCATTTGATGTTCTCAAGAAATACCTCTTAAGTCCACCAGTACTCATGCCACCTGTTGAGGGTAGGCCTCTTATCCTCTATGTGACAGCTTTAGAGCGATCATTGGGTGCCTTTCTCGCTCAAAAGAATGATGCTGGGAATGAAAATAGTCTCTACTATCTCAGTAGAACTATGCTTGAAGCAGAAACCCAGTATTCGAGTATTGAAAAGTGCTGCCTAGCATTAATCATTGCAGTTCAGAAACTGAGACACTACCTGCAACATCACGAGGTCCAATTGGTATCTCGTAATAATCCACTCAAATTCGTCCTTAGTCGTCCAATGCTTACAGGACGTCTGGAAAGGTGGGTGGTTATTCTACAGCAGTTCGACATCCAGTATGTGTCTCAAAAGGCAATTACGGGCCAAGCTCTGGCTGATTTCCTGGCTGAACATCCTTCAGTGGAAGACACGTATTCAGATATCGAACTCCCCGATGAGGAAGTTTTCTCTATTCAAGAGAGTCCTCAAGCATGGGAAATGTATTTTGATGGTGCTTCTAGAAGTCCAACAAGGAAAAAAATGGAAAATCCTAAATTCAACAAAGTTGGTTTAGGAATTGTGCTCATTTCTCCAGATAAGGCAGTGTTACCTTATTACTTTTTATTGTGGGAAGGTGGTACCAATAATGAAGCTGAATACCAAGCTCTCATTACAGGCTTGGAGTTAGCGCTTCAAGCACAAGTGAATCACTTAAAGGTGAAAGGTGATTCAGACCTGGTAATCAAACAAGTCAATGGGGATTGTGCCATCAGAAAAGAAGAATTAATCCCTTTGTATGATTACGTCAGAGAGTTAATGTCGGAATTCCCTTCAGAACCGACATTTTCTTATGTCCCAAGATCACAAAATGCTCAAGCTGATGCACTGGCTAATATAGCCACAGCTTTAGAAAATCCAAATCGGGACGAGACAACCATCTGTATTGCCCACCGTCATGCAATTTCACCTTATGTTCAAGTCAGAACAGAGGAAATTAATGAAATTAGTCTCATTCTTGAACCGTATGGTCATACTACAGGATGGATGTCACCTATCAAGGAATACCTTCAAAATGGAACACTTCCACCTGATAGAGCCGAGAAAGAACAAATTCGGCGACGTGTGGTCAATTTTACTCTTTATGATGGTCCAAACCACCTCGAGAAAATTCTCTACAAACGTGGTTTTGATGGAGTGCTCTTCAGATGTATTGATGGTGAAGAGACAATGGCTGTCATAAAAGAAGTGCATGCAGGAGTCTGTGGTGCCCACCAGTCTGGACATAGACTGTCTGATCAAATTCGAAGGCTTGGATACTTCTGGCCTTCAATGATACAAGATTGTGTTAATTTCACAAAGAAGTGTCATTCATGCCAAGTATATGACAACTTCATTCATCAACCTCCAGAGTTGCTTCATACAGCTATATACTCATGGCCATTTTCCACATGGGGAATGGATGTGGTGGGACCTTACCCTTCAGCAACGGCCAAGCAGTTTAAGTACATTCTTACTGCTACTGATTTCTTTTCCAAATGGGCAGAGGAAGTACCTCTCAAAGAAGTCAGTTCTAAATGCATTGTTAGCTTCATCAAGTCTAACATCATTACTAGATTTGGTGTCCCTCATACCATATTGACGGACAACGGCACCAACTTCTATTCTTCTGAGGTAAAGAAATTGTATCAAGAATACAACATTAAGTCCAACCATTCATCTCGATATCATGCAGCGGCTAATGGCCAGATAGAGGCCTTCAACAAGACTCTATCAAACATACTGCAAAAGATGGTGGATAAATATAAGAGGTCATGGCCTGATAAACTCTTTCATGCTTTATGGGCTTATCGGACTACCACTCGCAATGCAACACGGTCTACTCCATATTCATTGGTATATGGAACAGAAGCAGTCTTGCCAATTGAAGTTCAATTGCCCTCACTCAGAATAGCCATTTTTGATCAGTTATCAACAGATGAGAAATCCCAAAAGCGGTTGAATGAATTGGAACAGTTAGATGAGAAAATATTGTGCACTTTTCACCACTTGGAAATCTATCAGAATCGGATAGCACGAGCTTTTAACAAAAAAGTTCATCTTCCTTCATTCATTCAGGGAGAATTGGTATTGGTTCTCAGAGCACCAATGATACCAGGAAAAAGCCTCCCAAACTTGAACCAAAATGGGAAGGACCTTATTCAATACATAAGGTCTACTCCAATGGAGCGTATTCTCTGATCTCAATGGATGTAGAACACATCAAGACTCCAACTAATGCCAGATTTCTGAAGAAGTATTTTGTATAAACACAAAATATTGTTCCCAGAAACAAGACTCTTACAATTGGTTCATACAGCAATGGTCCAGTATGACCTTAAACTGCAACTTCATCCAACATGATGTTAAACTGTGTCACCTTCAATGTCCGAGATGACATTAAACTATATTGTGTCCTAGCAACATGACATTAAACTGTGTGGCACTTTCATCGTCCAGCATGACGTTAAACTGTAAAAAGTCCCCAGAACTGATATCCTCATATTGGTTCACCTTAGTCCTAGCTACATGACTTTAAAACTGTACAGCACCAGTTCATCCTTGCTATATGACGTTAAACTATACAGCAATGGTCCAGTATGACTTTAAACTGCAGCTTCGTCCCACACGACATTAAATGGTGAAAAGGTTCCCTACACCGTCCAGCATGACCTTAAACTACATCATCCCTGGTCCATGTATATGACCATAAACTATTTGCAAATCCCTTATGTCCAGCAAGACGTTAAACTGTGACGTCCTAAATTACATGACGCTAAACTGTATAAAAGTCCCTCACGTCCGGAAAGATGTTAAACTATATAATCTCAAAAGTCCAGTATGAAATTAAACTGCACCATTCACGGTCCATGCATATGACCTTAAACTATTTCGCACCTTCGTCCGACATGACGTTAAAATGGTACACTCTTTTGTCCTTACTGCATGACATTAAACTGCACAGTCCCCCTTTCGTCCAATATGACGTTAAACTATTTTATCCCCATCGTCCTAACTACATGACGCTAAACTATACAGAAAATCCTTGATATGTCCTACATGACATTAAACTGTATTTTGTCCCTGCTACATGACACTAAACTGTGTAGCACCAATAGTCCTAACTGCAAGACTTTAAACCGCATAGTCCCCTTTTTTTGTCCTACATGACATTAAACTGTACATCGTTAAGGTTGTTATTACCTCTTGTTTCTCACACCGAGTATGACTCACGTGAGCTTAGAGCGAACATCAACCATAACACTCCCTTTGGGCCACTAACCATGTGTAAGTCCCAACAATATTTTTTATTAGATCATTGTCCACAAGAACAACTTGATCATTGATTCATTCTTTAATTGAACTACACGGACTTTGATCCTTGCCCTCCAGGATGGGTATGTAGGCAACCTCCCAGGGTTCAAGCCCAAAAACAATCTCTTCACATCGGTTCACCACAACCTCATATGATGTTGATTTGTGAAACCGCCCCTGGAATCAATATCTTTACATTGATTCACTTTCATCCTTGTTATATGACGTTAAACTATACAACACTTTTGTCTGGTACGACAATAAACTACAATATTCATTGATTTCCTCATTTGAGAGAGAACTATTATTGACATTGATTTTTCAATCATGGTTTTCATTTTCAAAAGACTACGTGCATACATGGTAATGCCTGAACTTTTTATCTCAGGTTAAACCATCATTGCACTAAAGTCCCCTTTCACCCTTCACATGTACGAACCAAATTTGTACAAAGGGTAGTTCTAGAACTACGTGGACTTGATTCCCATCCTTATGGGATACGTAGGAACATTCGAGTATCCCTCGAATCCAGTCCCAAGTCTTTTGGGCCTAACCCCAAATTTCACTTTCAGTCCCTTGGCTGAAAAGTCCTCATGAAAACACACATTGTGTATTCATTATTATGGTCCGAATTCTATGACCCTAAACTAAGATCACTCATACTTTCATCATGAACGACGTTAAACTTCATTTCAAGAACTACTTATGGCTTGATTCTCATTCTTATGAGATACGTAGTGAAGTCCAAGTTTCAATTCAGGACCCATCCACAACATGATTATGGTTTTAATTGACCTATGTATCTCTATATACATTGTACAATACCCATCTTTATGTGTTATAATCCTAACCTTAAATATTTTCAGATCTTCATAACCCTTTTCATGACTTCTAGTCACAAAAATTTCAAACTTCTGAGAATTCTTTTGCCTGACTATGCAGCACGTGCCCATAGGTGGCCTTGCATAAACAGTCCACATAACAGACTTGTCAGCCAAAAGATGCTATTCATTTGACCATGCAGCCAATGCCCATAGGTGGCCCTGCATATTTCAACCCCCTAACGGGTTTTGTTAAATAATAGTAACTTTATTCTTTGGAAGAATGCCTCTTTTGTCCTTATTTGTCTTAAACGACAATATGAAGGGATCCGCAAAAAAAATAGCCATCCTTAACATATTTGTCCCATATCCTTTTTCATGATCTGAAAGTATTCAAGTCTATGGTTTATTCTTCTTCCCTACGTTTGGGTCAGACCTTCGTAGGAGTGATATTCATCCAGTTCTTCAGTATTCTTGTTTGGAAATATCTTCTCCATATTCAAGTACCTCTTTCCATACAACAAACTCTATACTTTAGAAAATTTGAATCTCCATAAACTATCACTGGATTTTAGCACTAGGAAAGTAAATTTCTGGGAGTTCTTTTGCCTGACTATGCAGCACGTGCCCATAGGTGGCCTTGCATAAACAGTCCACATAACAGACTTGTCAGCCAAAAGATACTATTTATTTGACCATGCAGCCAATGCCCATAGGTGGCCCTGCATATTTCAACCCCCTAACGGGTTTTGTTAAATAATAGTAACTTCATTCTTGGAAACTACTTCTTCTAATGCCTTTTAGCTCTTTTTCATATCATTCCTCAGATTCAAATATTCTTAAGCCATAGTTTACATTTTTCCCCTCATACTTGAGTATAGTAATATGTTTTCAGATAAATTGTCAAGGAATTTATTCCATTTTTAATCCATTTTCGGTCAAAGCTATTTCGACCTTAAACATTTGCCCCTTTATGTCCGGCGTGCATGACTTTAAACAACCCACACAAAAGACAAAGGAACTCTGAATAAAAGTCAAGTTCCAGCTCCCTAAATATACATTTTTGTATGATTTAGGTAATATTGAGCAGTTAAAAGATTCAAAGTTTGTAGGGTTATTTGTAATAATCCTAGTAAAAATCAAACTATGATTACTAAGCCCATTGGCTTAAGTAAATTTGAAGCAGGTAATGGAAGAATGCAGGTACAAATGATTGAAGACAAAAGTGTTTTTCATTGATACACAAGAGTTAGAAGGACATCCACAGACTGGAGTCTCTTCTTTTCTTTCAAGAATTACAAGAGGCTTTCAACATAACACTTCATTTGATTTACGGCATCCCGATCTTCATTAGAAACCACCTAGAATTCATTCATTCAACTGGATACAATAAGAGATGCAGTGATACCAGCTCTTCTTGGAACAATTGTAAAAGGATGTTCTTGAGTGCGGTTTGAGAAAATTTTCTGCTGATCAAACAGTGACTCTGTTTCTGTCCAAGAGACTTGGAAGATGGATACATGGATTTGAGAATGGAGAATTGGAAGTAAAGAGCCATTTGGAGAGAGTAATCTTTTCAGATATTGCTCTAATACCATGTTTGTCTTCTCTCCACCAACCGGCAGTGGAAAACATTTCATCCCATGGGTTTTCCATTTTCATATCTGCAAGGGAATGACGTGGAGGAAGAATTTGAAAGTTCACACCATTGTTGTTACTCTTAATGCACAGCATAACCGAAATAGAGAAGTAGCAGTGCAGCTGCATCTCAGGTGTATAATTGTTTGAATTTGGAACATTGACTCCTTACAGATGACCATGAACACACAGAGACAGGTAGATGCTCTATGGGAAATTAAGATGATATTTCTTCAAGTACCTATCCAAATCTGGGAAAGTGCTGTCGCAGATATCATAGTAATCATGGCCAATAATGTTCATCATGTCATCAATCCGCTTGCTAGCCAGTTCATCAGCCGTTTCAATTCCCTTAGGAACCACTGAATCTGCACAAAAGATGAATAAACTAACTCTTAAATGGGTTTATTTTCATAAAATTTTTGATGAAATTTGGAAAAATGGCTAAGGCATTTAAGTCGCGCAAATCTAAACATGGCGCGCAAGTATTCGTGTGTCGCGCTAGTTTTTGACGCGCAAGTATAAACCGTGCAAGTACAAATACCTTTACAGTGGCGCGACATCGAGGAAAACACTAGAAAATAGAGCAACCTGCGCGGTCAAGGCGACCTGCGCGGCGAGAGCTCGAGAAGGGATGATGTCCGGAAATCCGGATACTTGTACGGAGGTGAGGCCATGTATTTATAAGCCAGGAAGCCTACCTGCGCGCCACACCCAGAGCGCTTAAGGCCTGCGCGATGCAGACTTGCGCGCCGCCCTCTGCGCACTGAAAGACTTGCGCGCCCTCCCTTTTCCTTTGGAGGGATTCGATTTCCTCAGAGTCAAATCCTCATTTCTCTCCGGACCCAACTCTGAGGGGGGAATTTTGTTGACGCTCCTTTCGTCACAGACTCTAAAGATCGGAAAAGGGAATATCTCAGCTGAAAGTGATTCATCCTTTGAAGAAAACATCAAAAATCGACAAAGTCATGAACAAAGGGTCAACAGAAAATCCATCGCGCAAGTCATACCACTGCCGCGCAAGTATACTTGCGCGGCTACCTTGGTCGCGCAGGTGACTTGCGCGACCTAATTGGTAACCGCCCGGTAACCGCCCTGGGTCTTCTTTTGCCTATAAATAGACCCTGTGGGCCCCCCATTCAGGGGGATCTTTTTCCAGAAACTCGGATTGAAGCTCCCGACGCCCAAGTCTCTTCTCAAAGCTTCCGAAACACTTCTAAGGTAATTTATTACCTAGAACGGAAGATCTAAAGAGAAGAAGGAAGGCCTAAGTGTTGAAACTTATCAAACACTTGCGCGCCGACTTATTTCCTTCAATATAACTTGCGCGTTTCTTTTCTGGAAGAACCTCAAGGGGATTCTAAAGGGTTTTATCAAGAGTCGCTCAAGTATTTCAATTCTGATTGAAAATCGCGCAAGTACACCATGTGTCGCGCAAGTATACTTGCGCGGCCAATACTTGCGCGCCGCCGCAGGACTTGCGCGCCTTTCAAGACTTGCGCGCCCCTATCTTTTTGGGTTCCCATCTTGCCCATTTTACCCATCTTATGCCATTTCACCTTTACTTTTCAAGATTCAGTCTTCAAGACACTCTTCAAATCCATTTATGGCATGATTTCTTGATTTGACTTTCTTATCTGAAAGGAATTCTGTGGAATCTCTCTCAAAGTCTAGTGATTTAAATATCCTTATGTCACTAAAATACGGAGAGTTCATTCATTCAACCTCATCCTTTAAAATGAGAGAATCTTAACCTGGGTCTCCTTTTCAGGAATAATCCCCAGTTATAAAACCTTTAATCTGGGCATCTTCCTCAGGAGTAAGCCCCAAATTCTTAAAGTTCCCAATCTTGGGCATCTTTCTTAAGAATAATCCCCAACCTCAAATATGGGCATCCTCCTCAGGAGTAAGCCCCAAACCTTAATCCCTAACCTGGGTCTCCTTTTTTCAGGAATAATACTCAGTCATAACTTTGGGTCTCCTTTTCAGGAATAAAACCCAATCATAAGTCCCCTCCTAACTTGGGCATCCTCCTTAGGAGTAAGCCCCACGATTAGAGTATTCAAATCTCCATGAAGCATATATAACTTTATGGACCCTGTTCATGGATTTTCTCCCTAAAAGTAAATCCTAAACCTTCATCTATCTGGGCAGTCATCCATACATAAGCCCCAAAAAAATTCTTATGATTGCATCTTTCATGGCACAATTGTCTAAATTTTACTAATACCTCTTGTTTATCACACCGAGCATGACTCACGTGAGCTTAGAGTGTAAAAGTAATTATGAAATTCATCTTTGAGCCATCAATCATAAACATCATACTCCATAACTCGAACTACGTGGGTTCTGATTCCTTTTCCAAAATAAAGGATACGTAGGTAGCCCATTTATGGGTTCGATCCCAACTTTGAAATAATCCTTGTCCTTCTGAATGATGATAAACTTCAAGTGCCCCACTGAGTGGCTTTAAAACCAGCCTGGTCGTCGTAATGACCAAGAGACTTTTATATAAATGTTTTGAAGGATACCATTGACCAAGAATCTCTAAACAGATATAGATGATTCTCTATTGATGAAGAACCTCGAATACATATAAAAGATTCTCTAAATTTCTTGCATATTTAATCATTGATTGTTAAAATTAAAGGAAAGCACATTTTTTATACTTGGTAATATAATAAGGATTCACGAACATGACTTAAATCTATAAAGAGAGTCCCGGAGTAGACAATAATTCCCCTCAAAAAGGTGTGATGAGTCCGACCTCCCATCCTCTCGACCAATGCAAATTCCTAAGTCTCATTAGTCCACAAGCTAATGAGCGCCTGCCTTTGGAAAGTAGGTCCAAACGGATGTGGAATCATTGGATGTTTCCGGTTCTACGAACAAACCCGTTAGAAACCGATCGGAACGTTTGAATCTCCCGTCCAGGAGGTCATCCCCAGATTCCGTGCGAAATAGAGTGGATAGGCTAGGATAGGGGATCCCAACGTCACTACGTATCCTGTGAGGGCAGGAATCAATCCGTATGTAGTTCTCTGAAATCCGTGCAGTTTAATGTCATGCGATGAGGATGGGTAATACACCCCGTGTAGGTCTGGTCCATACACGGGGAGAGGGAGCATTCTTAAATTTTATTTGGGAGTGGATGGGCTAGGATACGGGATCCTGGCATCACTACGTATCCTATGAAGGCATGAATCAAGCCGTACATAGTTCTCTAAAATCGGTGCAGTTTAACGTCATGCGGTGAGGACGAGGAATACACCCTGTGTAGGTCTGTTCCATACACGGGGGGCAGAAGGCATTTTTAACTTTTATTATTCGTGCAGTTTAACATTGTGCGGTAAGGACAAAATCCATGTAGTTTAACGTCATGTGGTTACTATGTAAGCCATACAGTTTAACGTCATGTTGTTAGGATGTATTCCATGCATTTTAACTTCATACGGTGAGGACGAGGGGCATTATTAGATTTCGTGTAGTTTAACGTCGTGCGGTAAGGATGAACTCCATGCAGTTTAACCTCATGTTGTGAGGATTTAATCCATACAGTTTAATGTCATTTGTTCAGGACGTTCTCCACTTTCAGTTTATATGCGAAATACTTCTTTAGGAATCTCTCATTGGTAGGAGCCGTGGTGACTTGCCCGTTCATGGATATCAGGGTATATGCTCCATTTGAGTAGACCTTGTGTACAACGTATGGTCCCTCCCATTTGGGCTCCATCTTTGGAGGCTTCTTGTCGGGTATCATTGGGGTTTGGAGAACCAACACTAATTCTACTTCCAAGAAAGATCGAAGAAGAACCTTTTTGTTGAAGGCTTGTGCGATCTGGTTCTGGTATACCTTCAGATGGTTCAAAGTGTGCAACTGCTTCTTGTCTAGCTATTCCAATTCACCTTGCCGCTTTTCTGACTGCTCATCATCAGATAATTGATCACAGATGGAAACACGGAGTGAGGGAAGTTGGAGTTCAATGGGCAGGATTGCTTCTATGTCGTACACCAATGAGTACAGGGTAGCCAGAGTAGCGGTGAAGGTTATGGTTTGATAAGCCCACAATGCATGGAGGAGTTTATCCGGCCACGACTTGTTGTCTTTTTCCACCATTTTCTGGAGAATGTTGGACAGGGTCTTGTTGAAAGCCTCTATCTGTCTGTTGGCCGCAACATGGTAGTGGGATGAGTGGTTAGCCTTGATACCATACTTGTGGTATAGTTTCTCAAATTCAGCAGAGCAGAAGTTGGTGTCGTTGTCCTTCAGTATGGTATGAGGGACACCAAATCTGGTTATGATATTTTTCTTCACAAAGCTGAAAATATTTCTTGCCCCGAATTTCTTGAGGGGTATGGCTTCTGCACATTTGGAAAATAAGTCAGTTGTCATGAGGATATACTTAAACTTTTTGGTCGTGGTGGGAGGATATGGTCCCACGACGTCCATCCCCTAGATGGAAAACATCCATGAGTACTTGTCTAGATGAAGTAACTTCGGGGGTTGGTGTATGAAGTTGGCATGAATCTGGAATGAGTGGCATTTTGCGGTAAAACGGTCGCAGTCTCGTGCCACTGTGGGCCAGTAGTACCCAAGCCTTCGAACCTGATGGGAAAGCTTGGTCCCTGGTTGATGTGCTCCACACGCATCGGCATGTACTTCATTCATTACAGCAGCGGTTTCTTCTCCATCAATTCTTCTGAGGAGCACTCCATCAAGGTCTCATTTGTAGAGGACCTCTTACTGACCCACGCCACCATATAGGACAATGTTTATTTCCCTTCTCCGTATTTTCTCTCGTTTATCCCTTTATGATGGAATTTATCCTCGTTGAAGGTAGTTTGCAATGGGGGACATTCAGCCGTTGGTAGGATCATACGGCTCGAGGATAGGACTGATTTGTGGAGTTCCTCCATCTTGGTCTGAACAAATGGAAATACCATTCAACGGTGAGCAATACTAATAACTGTTTCATCCTGGCCTGGGTTAGATAGGGCTATGGCCGCGTTGGCTAATGCATCAGCCTGAGCATTCTGAGACCAGGGAATATAGGTAAATGATGGTTCTGTGGGGAATTCCACCATTAACCCTTGAACATGGTCAAACAGGGGGATCAGCACCTCATTTTTATTAACATAGTCACCATTGACTTTCTTGATGACCAGCTCCGAGTCACCTTTTACCTTAAGGTGCTGTATTTGTGCCTCTAGTGCGAGCTTCAGGCCTGCAATGAGAGCTTGATATTCCACTTCATTGTTTGTACATACCTTTGACAAGAGGAAGGAATATGGAAAGACTACCTTTTTTGGTGACACGAGGATTATCCCCAATCCCACTTTGTTGAATATGGGATCCTCCATCCTCTTCTCAGTTGGGCTTCAAGATGCACTGTCGAAGTACATTTCCCATGCTGGGAACTCCTCTTGAACCGAGAAGATGTCTTCATCAGGTAGCTCAGTGTCCGGTGCAGTGGTCCCTGTCGAAGGGTGCTCTTCCAGAATGTTTGAAAATTCCTAGCCCTTGATGGGTTTCTGAGGCACAAACCGGATGTCAAACTGTTGTAGGATGACTTCCCATCGGGATAGGCGTCCGGTTAGCATCGGGCGGCTAAGGATGTACTTTACTAGGTCACTCTGTGAGATCAAATAAACTTCATGATGCTACAGATAATGTCTCATCTTTTGAAATACGAAGACAAAGGCCATACAACTCTTCTCGATATTTGAGTATCGAGTCTCATCATCAATCATGGTTCGACTGAGGTAATAGAGACTGTTTTCACTGCCCGTGTCATTCTTTTGTGTGAGGGAGGCTCCCAGTGATCATTCTAGGGTCATCCCGTACAAGATGAGAGGTCTTCCTTCAACTGGGGTCATGAGCACCGGTGGGCTTATGAGGTACTTCTTCAAGTTGTCGAACTCCTCTTGGCAGTCATCTGTCCATTGGTACGTGACCCCCTTCTTCATTAACCTGGTTTAGGGAAAACATTTTCCTGCCAGGTTGGCTATGAACCTCCTAATATAGGCTAGGTGTCCTTGGAATCCCCTCAAATCAGTGAGATTTAGGGGAGGTGGTAATCCAAGGATAGCCTTTGTATTCTCAGGGTAACTTCGATGCCACGATGCCATATGACGAAGCCAAGGAATTTACCTGAGGTAACCCCAAAGGTGTATTTCAAGGAATTCATCTTCAAGCTATACTGTTGGAGTTTGTTGAATACAGTCTCAAGGTCTGACAGGTGATCCGAGTGCTGTCTAGACTTGACCACCAGGTCATCCATGTAACATTCAACGAATTTCCCTTGGAACAGTTTAAAGATCCGATGCATGGCACGCTGATATGTGGCGCCAGCGTTCTTGAGACCAAAGGGCATCACCCTGTAATAGAATATCCCTTGAGGGGCCCTGAAGGCAGTAGCTTCTTCGTCTTCTCGGGCCATCCTTAATTGATTATATCTATAATAGTCATCCATGAAAAATAGAGCCTCGTACCCAGCCATCGCATCGATTAGTAATTCAGTGATCGGGACAGGGATATCATCTTTCAAACAATGCCAATCAAGACATCTGAATTCAATTCAGACATAGATTTGTCTATTCTTTTTATTGATAGGGATGATGTTGGAAAACCAAATGGGGTACTGGAACTCCCGAATAAAGCCTTATTTAATGATCTTATCGACTTAAGCCTCTATTTTGGCAGCATGTGAGGGATGCGTCCTTCTGGCTGCCTATTTATAGCCCTGGTGGTCTTCTAGAAGACCTCGTTGATGCGTCGCCACTTCAGGATCGAGTCCCGGAATTTCTGTGTAATTCCAGGAAAAAACATCCTGATGTTGCCTCAGGAAAGAGGTATATAACTCGTGCTCCTCGGGGAACATGGCTGCACTAATGAGAGTAGGTCTCAGATCTTCCTCAGTACCCAGGTTTATTTCCCTGAGCTCGTCCACCGTGGGGGAGATACCCTCCTCAAATGTAGGATGTGCATCCTGGAGATCTTCCTCCTCTTCTTCTCCCAGGTCCTCATCTTCTTGATCTGATGGGCGGAGAGTTTCTGGTCTGAGCCTTCAAGGTTTTGAGGGAGAGGCATCGTGGGCATCCCCGCTTGAGTATTCATCCCCAGATCGAGGGTTGTCATATGTTCCCGCATTGTCGTGCTCGGACATCATGGCTGGAGTCATGAGGAAATTCGAGTGTGTGTTCGTACTTGAACTCTTACTCTCAACATGGTTGATGGGCAGGACATAATCTCTGCCAAGATTCCCGAGGGGGTCATCAGGAACCATTTCCAGGCCATTTGGAGTGGGGATCCAGTCGACACCATCGACCAAAGGCTTCTTTTTCTTTTTCTCATAGAACCCGGCATCAATTTAATGTGACTTGGAGAGCTCTAAAGGGGCCTTTTTGGCATGCAGTGTTCCACTTTGTCCACTGACGTATTACTTGATAAACTGGTGGTAGGAAGAAGGAACGACCGTGTGCTTATGGATCCACGACCTTCCCAATAGGGAATTGAATGTTTTGCTCTTCCGAACCACCAAGAATTCCATGTAGGCTACCAGGTCACCAAAATGGGTCTTTAGCTTGATTTTTCCCATTGGTTTCTGCTCACTCTTGCCGTAACCCAACAGAGTTTTGGTCGAGGGAATTCGGTCGTCCTCACTATATCCCAACTTACGGAGTGTCCATAGGGGAAGGAGGTTAACTCCAGATCCATTGTCTATAAATACTCTCCGGATCTCAATACCATTCAGTGTGTCAGACACATACAATGGTATAATGTGTCCTTGCATGATGGCATCTTCATCCTGATCAGTGAAGGAAATCAGCGCATTGCATTTATCTGGGTCAGTCTTTATCTGGTAAATTTCGGTGGCAGCAACCTCAGCTTGAAACTCTTGGGGGATGATCAAAGCTTCTATAAGCGCCTCCCTGAGGCCTGCTGACAGACTTAGGGCATCGAGTATTGACATCTTGGCTGGTACCGATGCCAGATGATTGAGGATATCATATTTCTACTCCAGCGGCCGACGCTTCTCCATTTGTGGGAGAGTCTTAGCAGGTGCTTTAGGGGATGGAGCATTTGACGAGGAGGGACCGGCCGCAGGGTTGGATATCGATGGTGTTCCGACGTTTTGAGGACTTGGCCCGGCCATTCTGTTTGTGCGCACTAGGTAGCCAGACGCTTGTTCCTCTTCTAGTGGGTATCGCAGAATAATAGGGCTAGAGTGGTTGCTTGTGGAGGTGGATGGGCATTCTTTCTCCTGCTGAGTCCGTTGAAGGGCTCTCCCATGGGTTTCCGGGATACTAACAGTTTGGACCAGGGTCCAACCGTAGGGTTCGTTTCGGTCGCGGCTGTGGCTCCCCTGGTATCCCCTACCTCTGCGATTCCTCCTCCTGGATCCTCGTGTAGGGAACTTAAGTTCGTAACCATACCCTTCATCAAGGAATGATTCAATAAGATGGATGACGTTAATAGAACCAAATATTGGCTCTTCATCCTCTAACAGGTCAACCTGGTCGGTTGTCCCTGATGGTTACGTTTGGTGGGTCGGTGCCCGTGGCACCAAATTCGAGGGCATATAATCTTCCATGGTCGGGACTAACTTTGGCCTCATCATGGATTTCTCCTCTTTCTATTGTTTCCTCCTTCTATTACACCCAGATGACCATCTCGTGGAGGGTTGTGAGGTCGATATTGTTGGCTCTGCGGCTTCAGGGGATGTTGGTGGCAACACCGGCTGCTGTAGTTGAGCTCAAAGTATGCCCTGGGCTCAGTTGATAGTCTTCTGAGTCATCCAGTTGTCAAATTTATACCCCTTCCTGCTGGTGACTTTCTTCCACCCCTCATCTTTGCCGGAGTCGGTGGTAGAGATACATGCCACATGTGCTGGGGGTGGTCCCATCTCGACATGTCCGGAGTCTACCATCCTCTGCAGGATGTTTTTTAAGATGAATCATTCTCGGATATTTTTCCCCAACATCCGATGGTAGGGGCAGTAATCTGGCCTGTCATCACGTTCGACCTCTTCAGGTTTCCTCAGCTCCGGGAGGTGGAGCAAGTTGTATTTCATAGCAGAAATGAAGTAGCTTCGGACTTTATCGTCTCGGAATGAGTATACTTTTTGTCTTCATTCCTCAAACTAGTTCTTATTTGGTCCTTGCTAATCGTCCCATTTAGGCGGAGGCGGCCGCTGATGTGAAGGATGTAACGCCCCGACCCCAGCTACCCAGAGTCGGTGCATTACTTCGTAACATTGGCATGATCACAAGAAAGATCAAATCCCGAAAGACCGATTAGTTTAGTAGCCTTGGAAACACTAGATATATTCATAAGTTTTACATTACATTATAAAATGAAAAACTACTACAACAACATAATGTTTCCAACGTCCACACTATAAACCCCTCATAATATCCCTGCAAGTCAATCATAATTTACTTCTTCACTACCTGGGAAAAATAAAACATAGAAAAGGGGTGAGCTCAAATGCCCAGTAAGGATAACAATATAGCGGAACATTCAAAATAAGCATAAACATTTAAGGCAATGAATTACTAAAACAAAAGCCTTTTAAAATTGAACTTCAACATGGTATGGCAAAAGTAAAATGAAATAATTCCATTTACTTGTTCACATGGATATTCTACTAATCGAATAATCACATGCAATATCAATAACCACTTTCATAATGTTGGAATGCATAATGCCAGACTATCATAACCACATAGCCAAGGCCTCGTGCCAAGACTACAAATAAGATTTTGTCAAGGCCTTGTGCCAAGACACTAGTTTGTCTCATGAGACCTACCGATGCATCGAGGAGCTATAGCGGGCTCTACCCGTCACTTATTAAGTCCAATGCATTCCCATATGAAAAGGTTTAAACATAACATAAACATTCGTATTAAAACTAGCATACGAAATGTCAATAATTTCACCATAAACTATGAATGGTATAAAAATAGCACATCCACAGTCAAACATATCACAAAAACTTCAATACAATATAGAAGTTTTGTATCATAATAAATCAACTTCAAATAATCTTAAAATCCATCAAAGGATGTTGACATAGATGAAATCAAAATTCTTTTTAAAGAAGTATCTCCTTTTATTTTGAAATCATTTAAGATCCATATAAAATAAAACATTTACTTTGAAAATATTCTTATAAGCTTGTATGGAAAGCTTCGACGATTTTATAACGGCGGAAAATAACCGCACCCGCCGTATAAGTTAAAAAAAACATTCTTACCTCAATTCTGTCGAAAAGGTTAAAAAGGACCTTGTTTTGAAAACGACGGAAAGATTCCTTTATAAACCTCTTATAAAAAGTCAAACAAGGGTATAAATGACTTTAACCCATATTCTTGTAAATAGTAAAAATGTTTTGAAATACATTTTGAAGAAACATGGATGTGGATGATAACGAGATCCCAGTAGATTATTACGTATAAACAACCTTGGATAATGAAGAGGTTGTAAAGTAAACCCTTACCTTGTACTTTTCCTTGGTTGGGGTAGGTTAACCTCCTGTATAATGGTGAAATAGTTGTTATTAAATTATACAAGAATCATATATATTAATATGATATCATATATGATCTTTTAACATTGATTTGTTAATAATATCTTAGAATTATCGTCGTTTCGGGAGTTAACTTACTCATTTTCTTTTATATGTTTTGTTACATAAGCCATGGTTGTTGTATCTTATTCATATCCAGAATGATATCCAGTCCTTAAACATCATTTTTAAATCATCAAATGATAATTATACTTGAATGGATACGATGGAGAATGAATCTCATCGCGTTCGTGGAGACGGTAGTTCGTACGTACGCACGAGCGACAATATCATCCTTTTGATATTAAAATAATATATAAATGGATGGTATATCATATATACAGAATCATTAACATGTTATATTTATTATTTACATGAGTTACACATCATAATTATACCCATCCAAATAATATTATATTGAATAACAATTACACCACGACGTGGAGACGGTAAGCCGTACGTACGCACGTATGGTGACATGTTATTCAAAGGGTGGATAGAATACTGAATATGATTGTACCATATTTATAATAACATCACAGTATATGTGAGATACTGGAGTTATTATTTTAGAATGGTGAGAACAAAGGAAGAAGAAGTGGAAGAAGAAATGAACTTGGAGAAGGGTGGTGAAATCATTACCTCTTCTTCGGGTTCTTCCTTTTGATTTGATCAAAAGGGCTCCTTAGGTTGGCTTTCTGATCAAACTAAGGCCTCTATGTTGTAGTGAGGTATGTTGGGAGAGTATTTGGGCAGAGTTTGGCCGAACCAAAAGGCTTTGAAGGTGTGAAGAAATGAGAAGGAGGAGTGCCCTTTTATAAGAGGGGTGAGGGGCACCTTTGGAAAAGCTAGAAATATTAATTTATAATAAATTCATATTCGGTTTCTAATGGCTCCAAAGCTGACTATTCAACGGATGAGGTGGGGATAGGTCGAAAACAACTCATCCAATAGAATTTAGACAGGTTTGGGTACTTATATTAACCTTATCTTTAAGTATTAACTCTAAGTTAATTAGTTTCACTTTTACAATGTCTCTTTGTATTTTTATATAATATGGTTAATAAACATACTATATACATACAAGAGACCCCCAAGTGGTCCATTAATGATTAACCTATCATAATATAAGTCTCTTGGCCGAACCTTAGATTTTTAGGAATTTAATATCAATTAATAATATAATATTTGTTTTAAGAACTCTTTTATGTCAATTTTGACACTATTCAATAGTTGATTTTTGTGAAACTCATAAAAGATTGATTACTTCGAAAAAAGTCCATTAAATCAATCCTAATATATCATATTAGCCTAGAAAACTAGTTTAATTCATTAAAAGTTTCATATTATATTTATTTGGGTATTTATAATATCAATTATTTTAATTTTTCACTATTATAGTAATTACTGCATCATCATTGTGTCATAAATAAAATAAATTATTTAATGTCTAAAAATTATAAATAAAACATCATTATGTAGGAAATCTTTTTATCTTTCTAATGAATATTTATAATCGAAAATCCAACATGTATAACCCTATGTAAAAATTGTTGTTCTAAAAGATATATGCTTGTGTCATTTTTGTATTCATTTTAACTAAATTAAAATAAAGTGTCATTATCACTTACAAGTGGATCCATGGGGTCCCAAAATTGACACAAAGATGCCCATGGTCGACCATCTATCAACCAATAGGGTTAAGACACGTTTTTAGGGTAATTTAGTATTATTATAATATTATTTTTTTAACCCTTATTTACCGGATTTACCCTTAACCATGGTAAATAAAATATTTACCGCAGTAATTATTCAAAATGTCTAAAAATAAAAGTTACCTATTTACACAATTTGAACATCCTGATTCCAAATATGGAATCCATTTTCCTAAATTCAAAACACAGAAGTGGCAGAAATTAATTTAAAATTAATTCCCGCTGTCAAAACAAAAAGCGTGTTTTTAAGAGATAATAACTATCAAAAGATTGACACTTGTTTATGTTCGGTTTAATTGTAAAATTATGTCCAATGACCAACATTATATTAAATGGTAAAAATATATTCTAAATATACTTTAAAACTACTAAAATTCATAATTTATCACTATTAATTATTTTGATTAAAAAAGTTGTTTTTAATTAAAATTTAGTAATTTTCACTATTCATCAAAATATGAAAGTTATCCGAAAAGTACCAAAATTTCACCTTAGGCTAAATTCGATATTCCGAGTCCAAAAATGAAGTCCATTTTCAAATATAAAATATATATAATTTCAAAAATTAGGTATTACTATTCACAACGGCTAGTTTAATTAGTTGTGGTGTGTGTTAGAACTCGAGGTTGCGTACAACACACGCTATCGCATTATTCAAAGGGAAACGTACCGTAGAAGCTTGGGGTGTTACATTCTCCCCTCCTTCAAATAATTGCGTCCTCGCAATTTCTAGGGTATTACTGCATAAAAAGACTCGGGTGGTTCTTCATCATAAGTTCCTCGGGTTCCCACGTTGCCTCTTCCATCTTATGATTTCTCCACAAAACTTTTACCAGACGCGTCGTCCGGTTTCTCAGTACTTGTTCTCTTGTATCAAGAATCCTGACAGGCTCTTCACAATAAGACAGATCGGGTTCCAGTTCTAATTCCTCATAGGTGAGTACATGAGTTGGGTCAGGCATGTATTTTCTCAACAGAGATACGTGGAACACATCGTGAACTTTGGAGAGACTTGGCGGCATTGCCAATCGGTAAGCCACAGCCCCAATTCGTTCTAGAATTTCGAAAGGTCCGATGTACCTGGGACTCAATTTACCTTTCTTACCAAAACGTATGACTCCCTTCCACGGAGATACCTTTAGGAAAACATGATCACCGACGTGAAATTCCAAATCCTTCCTTCGATTATCGGCATAGCTCTTCTGCCTACTTTGAGCTGCTTTGATGTGATTTTGGATTGCTTTCACCTTTTCCACCGTTTCCTCCACCAGCTCTGGGCCTACAAGTTTTCTTTCACCGACGTCATCCCAACAGGTTGGTGTACGACATCTCTTTCCGAATAACGCTTCATATGGTGCCATCTGAATACTCGAATGGAAGCTATTGTTATAGGAAAATTCTACCAGAGGTAAATATTGATCCCACATACCCTGAAAGTCAAGTGAGCAAGATCTCAACATGTCTTCTAAGGTCTGAATAGTCCGTTCTGATTGTCCGTCTGTCTGAGGGTGGTAAGCAGTGCTCAAATGAAGTTCAGTATCCAGGGATTTCTGAAGACTTTTCCAAAATCTTGAAGTAAAACGGGGATCACGATCAGAAACAATTGATAAGGGTACTCCATGAAGTCTCACAACTTCATTAATATATAGTCTTGCTAGACGTTCCAGGGCTAGATCTTCTCTTATAGCAAGAAAATGTGCTGACTTGGTAAGACGATCAACAATAACCCATATTGCATCGTTCCTTCTAGGAGTCTTTGGTAGCCCCATGACAAAGTCCATCGTAATATTGTCCCATTTCCACTCCGGTATGGGAAGAGGTTGCATGACTCCTCCAGGCTGTTGCCTTCCAGCTTTGACTTGTTGACAAACCATACATCTTGATACAAAATCAGCAATCTCCCTCTTCATGTTGTCCCACCAAAAATGTTCCTTCAAATCTCTATACATTTTGGTGCTCCCGGGGTATATAGAGAAATTGGAACTATGAGCATCATCCAACAATTCCCTTTTTAGATCATGTATATTGGGAACACAAAGTCTCTTCCCGAATTTCAAAATTCCATCTTCATACACAAAGTCTCTCAATCTCCCATCATTCACAGCTTTAATCTTCTTTTGGAATTCTTCATCATTGGTCTGAGAACTCTTAATCCTTTCTAGTAAAGATGGTTTGGCAACCATTTGAAAAAGCATTGATGTTTCACCTTCCCTGGTTATTCCCATGTCCATCTTCACTAGATCCATGAAAATTGGATCCCTTTCAATTCTCATCATGTTCAAAACTCCATGGTCTTTTCTGCTCAAAGCATCTGCCACCTTGTTTGCCTTCCCCGGGTGGTAGTGTATCGTACAATCATAATCCTTGAGTAATTCAAGCCATCTCCTTTGCCTCATGTTGAGTTCTTTTTGTGAGAAAATATACTTCAAACTCTTGTGATCAGTATAAATCTCACATTTTTCACCATAGAGGTAGTGCCTCCATATCTTCAAAGCAAAGATCACAGCTGATAACTCAAGATCATGAGTAGGATAGTTTTGTTCATGAATTTTCAACTGTCGTGATGCATAGGCAATAACTCTATCATTCTGCATAAGGACACAACAGAGTCCTTTCTTTGATGCATCACTATAAATAACGAACCCATCATTCCCCGATGGTAGAGTCAATATAGGAGCATTGACTAATCTTCTCTTCAGTTCTTCGAAACATTCTTCACACTCTTTTTTCCAAACAAATTTAACCCCTTTACGTGTGAGCTTCGTTAATGGGTTAGCCAATCGGGCAAAATTCTGGACGAAACGTCGATAATAACCTGCCAAGCCAATAAAACTACGTACCTCAGTTATACTCGTAGGTGCTGGCCATTCTTGGATTGCCTTGGTCTTAGAAGGATCAACAGAGATTCCATCTTTAGAGACAATATGGCCAAGAAAAGAAATCTCCTGAAGCCAGAATTCACACTTGCTAAACTTTCCATATAATTCATGCCTCCTCAGAGTCTTCAAGATAATGCGCAAGTGATTTTCATGATCTTCGTAGGTTTTGGAGTATACCAAGATATCATCAATAAATACCACCACAAATTCATCGAGATACTCCTTGAAAACTCTATTCATTAGATCCATGAATACAGAGGGTGCATTAGTCAATCCAAACGGCATTACAGTAAACTCGTAATGCCCGTACCTGGTTTGAAATGCTGTTTTCGGAATGTCTTCCTTCTTCACACACAACTGATGGTATCCAGATCGAAGGTCAATCTTTGAAAAGTATTGAGCTCCATGCAGTTGGTCAAATAAATCATCAATACGAGGTAGGGGATACTTGTTCTTTATCGTTATAGCATTGATCTCCTTGTAGTCGATACATAACCTCATAGATCCATCTTTCTTTTTAACAAAAAGAATAGGGGCTCCCCATGGAGAAACACTAGGGCGAATAAATCCCTTATTACTCAATTCCTCTAGTTGTTTCTTTAGTTCGACTAATTCTACAGTAGCCATTCTATAAGGGGTCTTCGATATAGGCCTTGATCCAGGAATCAAATCAATGGAAAACTCTACTTCTCGTTCTAGAGGATGTCCAGGTAAATCTTCCGGAAATACATCTACAAACTCTTTCACAACAGGTACATCCTCTATTTGAACATTCCTTTCCTCACCGACAGTTATTTCATTCTCTTCCTCCCCAATAATTGAATTAAGTTGAGCTACTGGGGGTGGATCTAAATAAGAATTAGGTGGTGATGATTCTGCTCTAAAAATAAGGTGTTCCTTATCATTATCATCAAGAATCGTAACCTCTTTCTTCTTACAATAAATCTTCGCATCATAGTCCGAAAGCCAGTCCATACCGAGGATTATATCAAACTCAATCATAGGTATGACGATGAGATCAGTAGATAAAGAAAATTTATGTGCTCTAATGGGGACTGATTCGCAAAACTTTGTTGCAACGATACTTCCCTTAGGAGTTTTAACTGACAACTCCCTTATTAAATCAAATTGGAAATATCTACTTTTCTTAGCAAACTGGGAAGATATGAAACAATGCGATGATCCAGAATCAAATAATGCATTTGCTAAACTTGAGGAAACCATTAAATTACCTGCCACCACGTCTTTCGGAGCTTCTACCTCAGCAGTAGTGATAGCATAAGCCTGGCCTTGATCCCTTGGCCTTTTCTGAGGTAAGTTCTCCTGACGCTTAGGACATGCATTTGCATAATGCCCCATCTCCCTGCAATTGTAGCACTGAACGTTGGTAGCTTCCTTCTTCCCCTTGCAATCATGAGCTTGGTGGCCTTTTTCACCACACTTGTAACAGACTCCCATTCCATTCAGGCAAGCACCGGGGTGTTTCTTCCTGCACTTACCACAAGATGGATATTCAACCTTTCCCTTCTTCCCCTTATTTCCATTCCCAGATTGATCAGAAGGTCTCTTCTTCTCTTGCTTTGCTTTAAAGTCATAAGACTTAGAGAATTCTTTTTCGGTCTTGATAGCACATGAGACAATGTCTTCGTACGACGAAAAGGATTGTGAGACTAATGCTCTACGGAGAAATGGTTTTAACCCATCAAAGAAACGATCAATCTTACTTCTTGGGTTGCGAATATAATCTCCAGCATACCTCGCTAACCTTGTAAAGTTAGCCTCATACTTTGTGACATTCTCATCCTCCTTTTGTCTCAGACTCAGAAATTGCCTTTCCATATCTGCTCGATGGTCACGAGGAAAGTATTTTTCTAAAAACAGATCTTTGAACTCCCTCCATTCCATGTTTGATACTTCATCATCTTCCTTCATGTTTTGAATCAATGACCACCATTGATCAGCATCTCCAGTGAGGCGGTAAACTGCCATGGTAACTTTTTCCCTTTCACTACTCCCCAAAGCCTGAAATATTTTCTCTAGGGAAAATATCCATTGCTCAGCTACTAAGGGATTTGTACTCCCATTGAACGTTGGTGGTTGTTGTCTCGTGAATCGATCTAACATTGATCCTCCACGCTGCGGATCAGGGTGCTCCATACGGGTAAGGTTATTATTCATAACCTGAGTAAGTTGTCCCAGTACGGTGATTAGCTGATCAGCACCAGTTGCATCACCAGCCCCACTATAATTATCTTGAGCAGGAGGGCAATCCCTACATGGAGTGCGTGCATTGATACGGTTTCCATTTCTTCCACTAGGCGCCATTTCTAAACAATGGCATAAACTAGATCAGTTTATGAATCAAAATACATAATCCCATACTTATAAAACACTTAACATAAATTGAACTATTTATGGATATAATCCATAATCATAAAAATGTTTTCTTTGAGGAAGTATATACTCATAAACCCTTCATAATGATTTGTAAAGAAAATGAGAGTTATCCTAAGCATATCCCCCGGGAGTGTCGTAACCAAGAGTGCAGCAAGGCCCGTTGTCGTGCACCAGTTCCCGTTCGAGTCTAGCTCAAAGCGGTGTTTTCGGGTTTTACCCCTAGGTACATCTGTGCCAGAGCCGCCTCTACCTGCTCGTATCCAGACAGGGATGTATTGCTCGGAAAACTCACAAAATCTCTACAATACCAAAATTCTAGGAAGTTCTTCTATACTAATCCTCAAATTTCATCTTAGGTCTACGTGCTCTAATCAGAGTTTATCTAAATCTAGCTTCCAAGGTTTGTACTAAACTTCCTCTGATACCAACTGTAACGCCCCGACCCCAGCTACCCAGAGTCGGTGCATTACTTCGTAACATTGGCATGATCACAAGAAAGATCAAATCCTGAAAGACCGATTAGTTTAGTAGCCTTGGAAACACTAGATATATTCATAAGTTTTACATTACATTATAAAATGAAAAACTACTACAAGAACATAATTTTTCCAACGTCCACACTATAAACCCCTCATAATATCCCTGCAAGTCAATCATAATTTACTTCTTCACTACCTGGGAAAAATAAAACATAGAAAAGGGGTGAGCTCAAATGCCCAGTAAGGATAACAATATAGCGGAACATTCAAAATAAGCATAAACATTTAAGGCAATGAATTACTAAAACAAAAGCCTTTTAAAATTGAACTTCAACATGGTATGGCAAAAGTAAAATGAAATAATGCCATTTACTTGTTCACATGGATATTCTACTAATCGAATAATCACATGCAATATCAATAACCACTTTCATAATGTTGGAATGCATAATGCCAGACTATCATAACCACATAGCCAAGGCCTTGTGCCAAGACTACAAATAAGATTTTGTCAAGGCCTTGTGCCAAGACACTAGTTTGTCTCATGAGACCTACCGATGCATCGAGGAGCTATAGCGGGCTCCACCCGTCACTTATTAAGTCCAATGCATTCCCATATGAAAAGGTTTAAACATAACATAAACATTCGTATTAAAACTAGCATACGAAATGTCAATAATTTCACCATAAACTATGAATGGTATAAAAATAGCACATCCACAGTCAAACATATCACAAAAACTTCAATACAATATAGAAGTTTTGTATCATAATAAATCAACTTCAAATAATCTTAAAATCCATCAAAGGATGTTGACATAGATGAAATCAAAATTCTTTTTAAAGAAGTATCTCCTTTTATTTTGAAATCATTTAAGATCCATATAAAATAAAACATTTACTTTGAAAATATTCTTATAAGCTTGTATGGAAAGCTTCGACGATTTTATAACGGCGGAAAATAACCGCACCCGCCGTATAAGTTAAAAAAAACATTCTTACCTCAATTCTGTCGAAAAGGTTAAAAAGGACCTTGTTTTGAAAACGACGGAAAGATTCCTTTATAAACCTCTTATAAAAAGTCAAACAAGGGTATAAATGACTTTAACCCATATTCTTGTAAATAGTAAAAATGTTTTGAAATACATTTTGAAGAAACATGGATGTGGATGATAACGAGATCCCAGTAGATTATTACGTATAAACAACCTTGGATAATGAAGAGGTTGTAAAGTAAACCCTTACCTTGTACTTTTCCTTGGTTGGGGTAGGTTAACCTCCTGTATAATAGTGAAATAGTTGTTATTAAATTATACAATAATCATATATATTAATATGATATCATATATGATCTTTTAACATTGATTTGTTAATAATATCTTAGAATTATCGTCGTTTCGGGAGTTAACTTACTCATTTTCTTTTATATGTTTTGTTACATAAGCCATGGTTGTTGTATCTTTTTCATATCCAGAATGATATCCAGTCCTTAAACATCATTTTTAAATCATCAAATGATAATTATACTTGAATGGATACGATGGAGAATGAATCTCATCGCGTTCGTGGAGACGGTAGTCCGTACGTACGCACGAGCGACAATATCATCCTTTTGATATTAAAATAATATATAAATGGATGGTATATCATATATACAGAATCATTAACATGTTATATTTATTATTTACATGAGTTACACATCATTATTATACCCATCCAAATAATATTATATTGAATAACAATTACACCACGACGTGGAGACGGTAAGCCGTACGTACGCACGTATGGTGACATGTTATTCAAAGGGTGGATAGAATACTGAATATGATTGTACCATATTTATAATAACATCACAGTATATGTGAGATACTGGAGTTATTATTTTAGAATGGTGAGAACAAAGGAAGAAGAAGTGGAAGAAGAAATGAACTTGGAGAAGGGTGGTGAAATCATTACCTCTTCTTCGGGTTCTTCCTTTTGATTTGATCAAAAGGGCTCCTTAGGTTGGCTTTCTGATCAAACTAAGGCCTCTAGGTTGTAGTGAGGGATGTTGGGAGAGTATTTGGTCAGAGTTTGGCCGAACCAAAAGGCTTTGAAGGTGTGAAGAAATGAGAAGGAGGAGTGCCCTTTTATAAGAGGGGTGAGGGGCACCTTTGGAAAAGCTAGAAATATTAATTTATAATAAATTCATATTCGGTTTCTAATGGCTCCAAAGCTGACTATTCAAAGGATGAGGTGGGTATAGGTCGAAAACAACTCATCCAATAGAATTTAGACAGGTTTGGGTACTTATATTAACCTTATCTTTAAGTATTAACTCTAAGTTAATTAGTTTCACTTTTACAATGTCTCTTAGTATTTTTATATAATATGGTTAATAAACTTACTATATACATCCAAGCGACCCCCAAGTGGTCCATTAATTATTAACCTATCATAATATAAGTCTCGTGGCCGAACCTTAGATTTTTAGGAATTTAATATCAATTAATAATATAATATTTGTTTTAAGAACTCTTTTATGTCAATTTTGACACTATTCAATAGTTGATTTTTGTGAAACTCATAACAGATTGATTACTTCGAACAAAGTCCATTAAATAAATCCTAATATATCATATTAGCCTAGAAAACTAGTTTAATTCATTAAAAGTTTCATATTATATTTATTTGGGTATTTATAATATCAATTATTTTAATTTTTCACTATTATAGTAATTACTGCATCATCATTGTGTCATAAATAAAATAAATTATTTAATGTCTAAAAATTATAAATAAAACATAATTATGTAGGAAATCTTTTTATCTTTCTAATGAATATTTATAATCGAAAATCCAACATGTATAACCCTATGTAAAAATTGTTGTTCTAAAAGATATATGCTTGTTTCATTTTTGTATTCATTTTAACTAAATTAAAATAAAGTGTCATTATCACTTACAAGTGGATCCATGGGGTCCCAAAATTGACACAAAGATGCCCATGGTCGACCATCTATCAACCAATAGGGTTAAGACACGTTTTTAGGGTAATTTAGTATTATTATAATATTATTTTTTTAACCCTTATTTACCGGATTTACCCTTAACCATGGTAAATAAAATATTTACCGCAGTAATTATTCAAAATGTCTAAAAATAAAAGTTACCTATTTACACAATTTGAACATCCTGATTCCAAATATGGAATCCATTTTCCTAAATTCAAAACACAGAAGTGGCAGAAATTAATTTAAAATTAATTCCCGCTGTCAAAACAAAAAGCGTGTTTTTAAGAGATAATAACTATCAAAAGATTGACACTTGTTTATGTTCGGTTTAATTGTAAAATTATGTCCAATGACCAACATTATATTAAATGGTAAAAATATATTCTAAATATACTTTAAAACTACTAAAATTCATAATTTATCACTATTAATTATTTTGATTAAAAAAGTTGTTTTTAATTAAAATTTAGTAATTTTCACTATTCATCAAAATATGAAAGTTATCCGAAAAGTACCAAAATTTCACCTTAGGCTAAATTCGATATTCCGAGTCCAAAAATGAAGTCCATTTTCAAATATAAAATATATATAATTTCAAAAATTAGGTATTACTATTCACAACGGCTAGTTTAATTAGTTGTGGTGTGTGTTAGAACTCGAGGTTGCGTACAACACACGCTATCGCATTATTCAAAGGGAAACGTACCGTAGAAGCTTGGGGTGTTACAAAGGAGGCCCTTGACGATTTGGTGGAGGCCTGAGTGGTGGAGCGGGCACAGGGGCCTTCTTGAGTGTGACAGCAGACGCTTCAGCTCTAGGGGCTCTTTTCGTAGGAGCCTGCAAGGCTATTCTGGACTTTGAATTAGTCCACCGCAGGGAGTCCTCAATTCTATGGGTAATGGCCGAGAGATGGCGGAAGCTAGTAGTGCACTCCACTGATATGAGTGGTGTTTGAAGCTCATATAGAAGATTATCGATGCATATGGCTAGCTTCTCATCTTGAGGCATCGTTCTATTCAGGGAATAGGTTAGACCTTTACATCTGGTGATGAAATCTGAGACCCTCTATTTCTCCCTCTACATGCAGTTCATGAGATCGCTGGCCATTGTTTTAGGCAACATTGAGCTGAAGTGGAACATCAACTACTGTCAAAGGTCTTCACAGCTCTTTATTGACTGGGCTGGTAGACTCGTATACCAGACGAAGGAAGATCCTTGCAGGGTCCGTATGATGCATCTGAGTTTTACTGCTTCTTGTTCCTCCGGAGTTCCCATCTTAGGGCCACAATAGGATGCATAGTGAATCAAATGTTGTTCTGGATCGCCTGATCCATTGAATATAGGGAATATAGGGCTCCCAAAATTGGTTGGAGGCAGTGTGTTGCTCACCCAATCCGGGTAGGGTTTCCGCTCTAGCTGTATCGAAGCGCGTCGGCCTTCCATCGCTTCCAATCGAGCTGTTAGTGACTCTATGTTGTTGGTGGGACCTTGGTTTACATCCTGTTGGGCCCGGTCCTAGGCAGGCGTAGCCCGACGCATTGCCCAAGGATCCGGATTAGCCGGCACCCGGGGTGCGTGTGCCATTTGTGGTACCTTCAGAGGGATCAGGCATACTCGCTCAATTTGCTTCCTGAGTGGAGGGAAGTCTTGGTATTAATCCTAATCTACATTTAGGTAGTTGGATAGGCCAGGTGCCTCGTAGGACAGGATCCCTGACCGTGTTTCATTTGTCGGGGAAAACCTTAGTCTTTGAGTTGCACTTATTGTGAGTGCATGATGTGGCTCCTCCCGGGTCGCACTTTCAATAAAGAGATTCCTCTAGAGTAGCTCAGCATTAAGCCGCCTTAATTATTTCATCTCATCTTTCTATCAAGTGAATATCTCTTCGAGCATGAGTGGCTCATCTTTGTCGAGAGAAGGAGGCAGGTTAAGGGTAACCAGTCCTTTGTTCTTATCCTTGTTGGAAGCTTGCAGGGTAGGCAAAGGAGGGTTGGCTGGAAAGACAACCATATTTAGGGCAGCCCTCTGGTTCCGGGTGTGCACACCTGATGGTTCGTTGTGAGTCACATCCTGACCGTAACTATCATCAACTGATCCCTCCTGATTTGCAATATCTCTGGTGTCACCCGTGGGGTTAACCTCTATGACGTTGATAGATTTATATCGTGGGGCGAAGAAGATGTCATCATTCAAATGGGAAGAGGATCTCCCGCAAATTCTGTTGGCCTTCCCTTTCGTGACCTGGGATTTCCATTGGACATATTGATGAAGGGTGACGTGGAGGGTTCTTTGGTGCAACCTTACGGTGCACCTTCCTCTCGGAGGGGATGATGATTCAAATGACGGGATAGGACGGGATCCTCCTCTTCTGATTTCCCTCCCTATACGAGAGAATACTGACTCTCCTGGGGGAGGATGTTGTTAAGGGGGTAATAATTCCCCCAGCCTTGAGGGCTAGGGTTGGCTCCATTCATTGGACATCGAGTCTCTTCCCAGTTTTATTGGTCTTATGGGGTCATTTATTATTAAAAATGCCCCCAGCCATGCAGGCTGGTGTTGACCCTGGATTGCGGCAGTGGCTGTGGCTATCGCTACCTGCCTGATCTTGCGTGCCCCCATTCAGGGGTGGACTGGGTTTGGTGTCGAGTTCTTCTATGAATCAATCCCTTCTAGGGATGCATGCAAAGATCGATGATCGGCCTCTCTTAGGCAAGAGGCATTTTGTATGATCTCAGTGGCCTGATTCGGGAGTTCTTGAATGGTTGTTCCCATCGGGCCTGATGGTTCTGGGACTTACTCAAGGCCTGACTCTGCTGGGTGTGTTGCCTTCCCTAAATAGAGAGACCACTCGATTGCCTTCTTGACGTGATGAAGTTGCGAGACACCACGCCAAATGGGTTCTTTTGGGCAGAGAGCGGAGCGAAATTCAGAGCTCCATGTTCTTCCCATCCCCTGATATGAACTCCCGTCAGAGCATCACCGATGAGGCGGTGCAGCTGGTGCAGCGCAAGGGGGCAGGCTATCTCCATGTTTCCTTTACGCCTCCTGGGTCACCGTTTCCATGCTAAAGGAAGAGCTTCTAGGTTGATGTGACATAAGAGGTCCCCTATTGTCTTGACGTAGTCTACATACCCGTTGTAGGGTAGGAAGCTTGATTTCAGTTAGCGGAGGGTTGTCCATATATTATGGCCGATGTCGTGCATGCATTCTTCTGAAAACTCTCTGGGTATCTCGAACTGAGATGTGGTCGTAGGCCAAAACATAACTGGTATATCATCCCTGGCCATTCATTTCCTCAAGTGCAGCATATCGGCATACTCCTCCACCAGTGACTCCCCTACCTGGTCGGCCCAACTGAGACGCTCGCTGCCAATGTGGTCAGAGGTAGTGGGACCGATATGTGCTTAATAATTATGTGGGAGATTTAGAGGTGGTTCAGAGGATGAATGTGGCCATGGACCGTCTCCTGATTTTAGAAGGATTTCATCGGCGACTAACTGGGAATCTGACAATCTTGATCCTATCCTTCTGAGTGCCTCGGCATACAAGGGCTTTTCTGTGATTGATTCGGCAGGAGGAAGACCTTCTTATCGATATGATATGTCATCACAAGGAGGACCTCCGCAATGGCAGCTGTAAGGGTGAGTACTACCATTACTTCTTGATGCTTCACTACATAGAGGACTTTTGCAGTGCACACCCTGGGGAGGACCTCCAAGGCGTGTCGCAGCAAGGGGAGGACCTTCTGGATGCATAGTGTCATTACAGGGAGGACCTTCACAACAACTACCATCATGGTGAGGATGACTATCATTGCTTGACGTTCGATGTGCATCCTGGGGAGGACCTTCAGGACACATTACGACAAGGGGAGGACCTTCTTGTTGCTTGGGGCCAATGCGAGGAGGACCTTCCCAATGGCGGTCGTGGTGGTGAGGACTACCATCATAGCAATAAAAATGGTGAGGACTACCATTACTACTGCCGCATGGAGAATATCTACAGGATAAATCCTAGGTAGGTCCTCCAGAATGTACCGCAATGAGGGGAGGTCCTTCTCATTGCTTGACATCCCTACGGGGATGACCTCCATTATCAGGGTGGAGAGGACTGCCACCGTGATATGATGACTAGCTATGTGGAGTTCCGTTGTAGCGTAACCCCTAGGGAGGACCTTCAGGGTAGGCTATGACAAGGGGAGGACCTTCTTGTCGTGATGATATTTTACTGCGGGGAGGGCCTCCACCGTTTCGACTATGATAGCGAGGACTACTATCATAATCTGTGGTTCCACTGCATGGAGAGTGTTTGCAGCGTATACCCCAAGGAGGACCTTTAGGGTGGACCGCAGCAAGTGGAGGACCTTCTTACTGCTCGATCTTCTGGCCACGTGGAGGGTTTTCATGACTCGCATCAAAATAGAAACTCTCGTGATCGATCGTTATATGCCCATGGGGGAGGCCCCCACGGGTTCTCTGGGGAGGACCTTCAGATCTACTGGTTCAACATTTCGGGGAGGACCTTCACCACCGCTACTACCACTGCCATAATATGGTAATTGATGGTCAAGGTTCTGAGCCATTGATGTATGCTTAGCGGCGTTGGGAACCCCAGCTTACAGCATAGCGGAGTAATGAACCCCCTCTTTATTTTCTGGCTTCCTTTGGCGCATTCGGGGCGCTCTTTTGCAGGAAGCAGGGACCGTCTGTTGTTGACAACATCCTTCACCTTTGGGACCCTCTCTAATTGGGTCCCGTGATGCTGCCGGGATATGATGACGAACATATTGACTTTTATCAGGGATATATGCTTGCTCTGGAGAATCCACCGTGATGGACGGGTGTCCCCCAGTTGGAACGAGTGAGGTTTCTCGATCCAGTTTCCCTTGCATCGCGGAATATGGTCGGCGACCCTCCTGAGAAGAAGTAGGGATGTAGATCTGCTTCGAGGCAGCTATATCATCTCTCATATGAGTCACCTCAATTGGGAAGACGGGCTCAAAAGCCCGAGTCCTTGCTATTTCCGCTGATGAAATTACATCCTGGAAAGTCTGCAAGATATGATCTGGGATTGATACCTGCTCTGCCATCATTTTCAGGATATGTAGAGAGACATCTTTGGCTGGAATGGGTATGAAGGTCCATTCCGGTATCGGAGTAGGAATATCCTGCTACGGTCCTCCGGTGGTCAGTGGGTGCTGAAAATTCTTCTGTGTCGTGGCAGGTGAACGAATCTTCCCCTATACCGAGATACACTGATTTATCTCTCAGTTGGCTGCCACATCGGGATGGCGGACATTACTTGCATCCGCAGGGAGTTGGCCCTGTATATATTGGTTTCCCACCATATCGAGTCGGTGGCCTTTGTTGGCGGGGAGACATGCCTGCCTATGATTTTCCGCCACATCTAGGTGGCGGGTTTTGTTGATCGCCACCATATCAGGATGGAGGGCTTCAGAAGAAACTACTAGGAGCTGCTCCTGCAGGTGCCGGGTCTCCACCACGTCATGTTGGTGGGCTTCATGACCCTGGGAAGGGAGAGGTGCCTTCCTGGTAAGTGTCATCCTGGGTGAGCGACATGCTTGATGGAGCTCTACGGGGATGTGTACCGGCTTTTATGATGCTGCCATGTCTGGATGGATGGCTCAAGAGGAGTGAATAGGTGTAGGTACCTGTTCGTGGTACGTATCTGTGGCTGGGCAGTGGAGCTCCTCCTCGAGGACCAGGGTGATGACCGGTCCCTGATAGTACGTATGTCACCCTCATCGGGGGTTCCGAGGGGCCGGAGCTCAGGGAGCGTGGGCATGAATCCTCGGGGAGACATCCTTCTCGCCATGAGGATGTTGAATCACGTCGTGACTACGATGATGTCTTCCAGTGGGGGCCTTGGAGCGGAACCCCCACTCAGTGGGGATGAAGTCCTCAACATCGACCTCATCTGCCTCCCTAAGATAAGGGAGGTACGCATTGTCCCGTTCTGGGGATAGACTCCCGAAACGGTTGGAGACAGCAACAGGGGCTGTCTGGATCAGCCTTTGCGG
Source organism: Viscum album (assembly GCA_963277665.1). Taxonomy (NCBI): domain Eukaryota; kingdom Viridiplantae; phylum Streptophyta; class Magnoliopsida; order Santalales; family Viscaceae; genus Viscum; species Viscum album. The sequence goes on along the minus strand of OY728139.1, from coordinate 335,999,521 downwards.
CTACTATTGGGCAGGTGACCGGCGAGTTCTGGTGTATTGGAGGGCATGCATGGCCGCCTCCACCATTGGGAGAGTACGGTTCACATGGTACTCTCGGATCAGCTCGTCTGAGACCCAGCCTTGAAGATGCTGGGTGAGTGATGGGGTCCTCCATAGGTGAGGACGTCCGGTCATTGTGTTTTTAGAAGCACGTGCTTTTGAGTTCCTTCAGGACGCCATTGGATCGAAGGGAGTTTTTTATAGTACCTGTAAAACTTTTTAATAAATACAAACAGCAAACCCGTCAAAGAAACATCTCATGATCCCATGTGAAATGAATGACCTTTCTTGGCCCTCCTTGTGAGTAAAAGGGGGCATAGAGTGGAATTAGGTTAAATCTGTCATTCTTGGTTAAAGATTCATGTCGGGTTCACCATTTTTTTCGGTTCAGTCTCTAAACACCCAACGGTTCCGTATTCGATGACACGTGGACCTCCTTTCCAAAGGCAGGTGTTCGCCGGATGGTCTGACCAGCGATGCTTAAGAACTCACATTGGTAGAGAGGATGGGAATCGGGCTCATCAGACCCTTTTGTGGGGAATTATTTCTTGTTCTGGGACTCTCTTATAGATTTAAGACGTATTCATATGTTTGTGAATATTTGGTTTATACCTAAGCATAGTATCCATGGATTTCTCCTAGTAGACAATGGTCAGCTGAACGCAGGGGTTCAGAATCATTTATGCCTAAGGTTTACCATCCCCTGTTGGATTAATGACCCTAAGGAGTCAGAACTCATTGAGGCGGAACTAGGAGTTGTGCGGTGAACTGATGTGAAGATAGTCGGATCGACCAGTTGTTAGTCTTGAACCTCATGGAGGCTTCCTACATACCCTACCTAGGGGACAAGGATTAAATTCCACGTAGTTCGAAAGGGGAGCGTCGGAGAACTGACGTGATGGTGGACTTGGGGGTCTATTGGTGATCGTACTTGAACCTCATGGAGGATTCATATGTATCCCTGTGTTAGGGAATCAAAGTCCTCGTAGTTCGCATTGGCTGGGACTTACGCTTTGAGGCAGCCCAGAATGATGGATTAGGGATTTCACTCTGAGGAGGCCCAGGGCGATGGATTGGGGCATACACTCTGAGGAGGCCCATAGGAGGATGTCATGGTCGATGCTTACTCTAAGCCCACATGATTCATCCTCGGTGTGAGAAACAAGAGGCAACAGGGACTAGAGGATCACATCACAAAAGGTGCGTCCGTGAGAAGTGGATTGGGGCTTATGCATGAGGGTGGCCCATAAAGTCAGGTCTTACTCTAAGATGGAAGCTCCTGGCGACAAAGCGCAATGGGAGAGGGAAAGGGGTGATCATGTGCCCATCACCTCTCTTGTTCCCCAGGGAAGTACCGAGGTGCATGGGGATGGCTGCCTTCGGATGGGTATGCCGCCCCCTCTCTGGGGAGGGGATAAGTGACCGACTGCCAAAGCGTGACATCCCCCATCCTGGCGAGTAGAGGCAGAAAGGGGGCTCTCGGGCTCAGACCCCACATTACCGTGGGAATGTGAACCCAGGAATGCTTTGGGAATCCACCTATGGGTCAGGGTAACCCATTTTCCCCTGTTTACAGTGGGTATGTGAACTCAAAACGACACGCTGATGCCCCTGAGGTTTACACCACATAGATCTGGTGGCTCTGGTGGAGGCCTCGGCTCGGGGCCGATGAGTAGGCCAATGAGGAGGTTATGAAGGATCAGGCTAGATTGAAATTGGAAGGATTTTATCTGGCTCGGGGAATGGGAACTCCGAAGGTTTTGGCAGGCCACATTGGGGTATGGGTGGTGGCACCCTTCATGTAGGAAAGTTCTACGTGGATGGAGAGGCCGTCCGCGAACCAGGGCGGTCTGAGAACAGATGGGAATCCTACGAACCAAGGTGGTTCACGACTCCAGGTTTTATCCATGAACCAGGGTGGTCTATGGAGGGTTCCATGCAGTCAGCAGTGGCCAAGGGCGGCGCCGGCTGGAGGCTCATCGGTCGGGGCTTCGCCCACGTAGGAGGGTGCTACGCGGTGCGGCGAATCGGAAAAGAGGCATAAGCTCCGTGGTCCTTGGGGAGTACATCCGTGGAGGGACCCTGGTTTTCAGTTTTCTATTCTTTTTTATTTTAAGTTCGTGGTTCACCAAGTTATTATGTGTTTTTGAATCCTTATTAGTTCATTCCCAGGTTCATACCTACTCTGCTTCGTGAACTGGAACTTCCAAAATCCTAATCCTTCCTTCGAAATCCTTCCACCCAAATCTGGTTGATATCCTCTCCATTCTCCCTTTCTTTCTTCTTCAATATCCTTTTATAGAGCAGGGAAAAGGATGTATCTATGGTCATGTGGCACCTTTTGTGGAGTTCCATGACCGAAAACCCAGTTCACAGATGACTTGGTCAATCCGTAATTCACGTGGTATTAAACACTCCTCCGTGAACCAAACTCGGGGAGTGCATCACGGTTGTGGAGGGTTCTGCCTCCATTTCGCGAATTACAGCAGAGGCGGTTCGGGCTGGCTGACGCAGCTCATGGCTGGGGTTGTCCGGAATGGTGAACCAGGTTGGCGCCTGCCCCGCCTCGCGACTGCGGAGGATCTCTGCCTTCATGTCGCGAACGATGATGGTCCGCGGAGGAGGGACGCTTTGCGGAACCATCCATGCATCGTTAACATTAGACCGGTCTGCAGACCTGTTCCTCCTCCATCCTTGAGTATTGTCCACATTTTCCTAATCCTTTTGAGGGGAAATTGGGAAGAATCTCCCTTGAGTCAAAGGGGATCGTCATTCTTCTTTGCATATTTTTTTCAGGACCCTACAATGATCTATTCCTTACATACTGCCATGATTTATTTCACAACTCAATATTTTGATCTTTAAACTTTATGTTCATGTTTTAAAGTTCAAATGTATATGATTTGTTTTATTTTCTCTATGCTTTCCCATAATGTGAATTTGAGCACACCCTTTATATGTTTTATTTTCCCCAGGATATAAAGAAATGTTTTAGGTAAGGAAACAAAAGGGGGATATCTTTATGGGAGATGTTGAAGATCTTTCACCATTATTAGAAGATTATGTTCTGAGTTTCCAAAGACACTAAACTATTACAGTCCTTGGGTGTCTATTTTTTTATGTATTAAGTATTATGCAAAAGTAATGTAATGTCCATGTACGTCAAGCTTGGGTCTCTACAGTTGGGATCAAAGCGAAGGTTTAGTTAACCTTTGGAAACTAGGATGCGGAAAATTTAGTGAGATCCCTAGAGATACTTCTAAGGTATTTCTTGAGATGTCTGTAAGGTTTAGTATAACTATAGGTTGAAATCCTATAATTATGTTGACGATCCTGAATAACCTAGGGTGAACCTACAGTGTCATGGATTAAAGAATGTGTGATAAGTTAGACATCCCATAAGTTACTTTTTATGATTATGTGGTTCCTCATTATTTTAACTATTTTTTACTCAATGGTTTTTGGTTTTAGTTAATGGATGGAACCATAAGGAATTGGGTCAATATTGAATCCGATGAAAAAATTGGTGACTATGAGAAAAAAAAATTGTGTAATTCCTAGAAAGAAGGATATTATGATTATATCGAATCAGTCGTCGTGATATATGATAAACAAGGTGAACTTTAGTGGTATTCCTAATTCATCAAATAAAAGGAAGATGGACTTTTATGCATGTTCGCATGGTAAAAAGCATAGATAAAGGAAGATTGAGATTTCTAAATAAGGGAAGAATAACCTTGATGAATAAATCAAATAGAGGGGAAGATGTTATTTTTTGTGGTGAAAAAGATTATAGAGTGACAGACTGTTATGGAGTTCAATGTCTTGTCTGTGGAGAACATGGGCATTACCCAACTCAATGCCCTGACCTAAGAGGTTACTTAAAAATCATGGAAGAACTTATTCCATGACAATAATTGAAGAGGATTGATATTTTTAATATTTTCATGTCTTATTATATACTCCCTTTACTGATTTTATATGAAATGTGCATAATTTGTGTGAAATATTAATGTTTTAATATTAAGTAGAATTTTTGAGCATTTTTAGAAGTTTCCCTATTGAGTCAGTTTACCGTTTTAATAATAAATATATCTATACTGATCCAAATTTTGTGGTTCTTGTTTTTTAGGATTCTAATTTCAATATACAACATTTCATTAGAAGGTACCATAATCCAATTCTTCCATTTTAAGGGTCATATGGTCCTCACAAACAAGACCAAAGAATCTATGAAAAACTGGACTATTCATGAAGATTGATTTACTAGGCTAAATACAGATGTCCAAATTAAACTATTCTATACCATAGTTAGGTGAAAAATGTAAGGAGTCTTGGATAAAAAGTTCAAGGCCCAACTCCAAAAACAAGGGCCCCAACATATACTTTGAAGTTCAGCCCACCATTCTGGACGAGAAATAAAATCAGTACAGTATTAATGACATATCTCATGATGTAAGCATCACATCAAGCTGAGATGTTTCATTGTGAAATAGGAGATATAGGTGGCCGACTTTATTGAAGAAATAATTCAGATTTGAAGGCATCTTTCTATTCCAAAATCCAGTCACATTTTGGACATCAAAAAAGCATGGATAGAAATGGACAGTTTACTTTTGTTTAATAAAACCACCATAACTTTGTCTCCACTTGTCCAAATGCCTCCAAATTTTGGCAGTAGTTGGAAAACCTTATTATCTAAAACTTTTAAGGAAGAGATATTTGGATATTAGGCTGTATGAATAGCCAAATTGGCGATGAAAGTGGAAGGAAATATTGGGAATTCAAACAGTTCACTCCTTGGGCTATAAATACTCTCCCCTTCTCTCCTTGAGAGGGGTAGGCATTTTAGAATAGAGGAGATTATATTGGCACGAACAAAGATTTTCCAAAGGCTTTGGAGGACCTTCCATACTAAATTTTTCACTTGAGAGACCTTTCCTCTTCTCTTTGTTTTCACTTCATTTCATGTTCTTTGTTTTTGTAATTTTGTAAGTCTCTTTCTTTGTAATTCTGTTTTAATGAAAGTTGCATCTTAAATATATCTTATTCTAATCCACCTTCTATAGTTTAATATTTATGTTCTTAAAATAGTTTAAATATAGTAGAATTCCCTTCTCTTCTTTTGCTTCCTCATTCAATCGAAATTTTGTTTTTAATTATCATCATTGTTCGTGTGTGTGTGCCGACGTATCACTCTTTTCTTATCCCTTTATTTTTCTTCTCTTATTAATTTATAATCATAATAATTATAACCAGATTATTAAACACCCAAATGGCTGAGTAAATCTTTCATTGGGGTGAGTTATAATTTGGGAATGTTAAGTGATTGATAGTTTTGCTCGATGAGTATTATTTAAATTAATATTGTGTATGTTAAACTTAATATGTCATGGATTAATGATATGTTTTGTTTAACGAGTGGTTTCCATGGATTATTGGAACCATAAATACACTACCATAAATAAGTTTTGATTGAGATTATAACCCTATATTAAGTTAAGGCTTGGATTAAAGCCTCAACACTTAGGAATTCTAATCAACGTCAACTTATGACATGGGTGTTAATTTAATGCAATACAAAGTAAGGCTCAAGGATATCACATGATTAACTCCCCAATAATGAAATCACCCCAATATTTATAAATTAATTAAATCAATTATAGTTAATCAATCATTTCAATTAAGCTCTGCAACCCCCCCCCCTAATCAAAATATAATCAACTAAAAACAATCGACTATTATAAAGTATAATCTCCGAGGATTCGACCCGAGTGCTGCTATACACATTAGCAGAGCACCGGAACTTTGACCGGTCGATAGGAGACAATTGGCCATTCATTTTAAATGTCATTGTTGCTGGGGATGGTGATTTAAGTAGTTATTAGTTTCTGGTTATTGTAAAAAACACAAAAAAAACAAATTAAAAAAATTGAAAAAAAATAAAAAGAAAACCCAATCTTCCTCTTTCTTCCAACTTCTCTCTGAATGCCCCGTAGCCTCCCAAACAATCCCTTGGATTTGTTTAACCCTGAAATTGAGCGAAAACTTCACCAACTTAGGAGGAACATAAGATATAATCACCTCATTCAAGAACCAGTCCTTATCCAACCAGTTGAATTTGAAATGGCCAATCCTAGGGAATAAACCCTTAAAGAACTCGCTACCCCTGATATGAATTACCAACCTCTTGGTATTCAATATAAAAACATAGAAGCTGACTTCGAACTCAAATCAGGTTTGATTCATCTTCTTCCACATTTTCACGGGCTAGCCGGTGAGGATCTACATCTTCACCTTAAAGAGTTCTAAGTGGTGTGCTCTACCATGAAGCCTCAAGGGGTTTCTGAAGAACAAATCAAACTTCGAGCATTCCCTTTCTCCCTAGCTGACACTGCTAAGTCAAGGCTCTACTAACTACCTCCTGGTTCTATAGCCACATGGAATGACATGAAGCGACTTTTCTTAGAAAAATTCTTTCATTCTTCTCGTACTGCTTCTATCTGAAAGGAAATAAGTTGTATACATCACTTCCCAAGTGAATCACTCCATGAGTACTGGGAGAGATTCAAAAATCTTGTTGCAACCTTCCCACACCACCAAATACTTGACCAACTCTTGATCCAATACTTCTATGAGTGGTTATTGGTTATGGAGAGAACTCTCATTGATACCGCAAGTGGCGGTGCTCTTGTTGATAAAACTCCCACAGCTGTAAGAGATCTCATAAGTAACATGGTTGCAAACACACAACAATTCCATACTCGAGCACATGATCAAGTAAAACAATCCCAAGATAATCAATCAATTGAGCCGAACAAGATGACCGAGTGGATGAGTGAACTTATAGGTCTTGTGCGACAACAAGTTATGGCTACAAAATCTCCAACCTCGTCTTCTCCACAATCAATGTTTTCTGGACCTGTCAAAAACTATGGAATCTGCAACTCTCCATCTCATCCAACTGACACATGTCCACAACTTGAAGAGGATCAATACGATTCATCTGGACCAGTGGAGCTCAATGCAGAATATGCTAAGCGGAACACCAATCCTCAACTATCAGGTCAGTTTGTTAGAAACTTCAACCAACCTCACTCTGAGCCCTTCTCTTCTTCCTATAACCAAGGCCTAAGGTATGATAATCCCATCTCTCATCCCCCTCAATTCCCGCCTCAAAACCGAAACTAGTTTCAATATGGTCATGGTGTTGGTAACTTCCAACAACCTTATCATTTTTTCCCTCAACCTCAAAGGATCAATCCTCCTCTTCCTCCTCCTGGATTCCACTATCCTAGTGAGACTTCCCAATTCTCAAACCAATTCAATCGCTTTCCCAAGAACAAAAATCAAGGTAATCCCAATCCGGGACAAGCCTCTTCTTCCAAGCAACCATGGGAAAGTGTTGTAGAAGATCTTGCCTCTTTCACCCGTTCCAGCCTTAAAAATATTGAAACCCAAATCGGTCAACTTGCATCCCACATTAGTCAGCAGCAACCATCCAATTCTTCCCAACTTCTATATCAACCATTACCCAATCCCGAGGGTAATGTAAGTGCAATTTCACTTAGATCAGAAAATAAAATTGTTATGCCTCAAGATATGTCCTCCAACCCTCCTTTGAATGTTGACCTAGAAAATGAAAAGAACAAGAAACATGAAAAGGAATATGAATCCATTCCCTCACCTCCTTCAATTTCACTTAGGAATCCAATTCCTCTTCCTCAAGCTATTTCTAAACCAAGGAAGTCCTTTGAACCTGATCCTGAAATGCTTGACATGTTTAGATAAGGTGAAGTAAACATTCCCCTCTTAGATGAAATAAAAAAATTCCTATGTATGCCAAGTTTCTCAAGGAGTTGTGTACCCACAAGAGGCAACTTAGGACCTTTGAAAATGTTTCAACCCAATATTCTATTCCCATAAAGTTCAAAGATCCAGGGACCCTTTGAGTTCCATGAAAAATTGGAAGTTCCAACTTTGATGATGCACTCATAGACCTAGGAGCCTCAATTAATGTCATGCCCAAATCCATCTTCTCAAACCTTGGTCTAGGTCCCTTACATCAAATGGATGTTGTCATTCAGTTATCCAATCAAATCACAGCCAGTCCTGAGTGAATAATTGAGGATGTCCTTGTCCGAGTGAATGATCTTATCTTCCCTGCTGATTTCTATGTCCTTGACATGGAAGGTGAGAAGAACTCTTCTCGATCTCCCCTAATTCTAGGAAGACCATTCCTCATGACTATGAGAACCAAGATTGATGTCCATTCTGGCATCTTATCCATGGAATTCGGTGACCAACTGGTCAAATTAAACATTTTCAAAGACATGGGATACCCATCTGAGGATCACTCTACATTCTCAATCCATGCTTTTAAGGACACTTCTAAGAGTCAATCGAACCCCAATCAACCATGTTCTTAATGTTCTAATTTCAATGGATCTTGTGAAATCTGCACCATGATTAACAATGTCATAAATGGTGAAGTTGATGTGGACCTTTCATTAATAGACTCTATCAATCTAGAGGATCTTGAAAACTCTCTTGAATCCCATATAAATTCTGATCTCTACTGCTCCACCTTGGACAATATTAAGGAAAATGAATCTAAATCAACTGAAGTCTCTGCATCCATTCCTGAGATGTCTAACCTATAAATGAGAGATGATACTGATCTAAAACCTCTTCCTGCACACCTAAAATATGCATTCCTCTTCCATGATCACTCATATCCTATCGTTATCTCTGCCACACATACTGAAACCGAGGAGTCCAAACTTGTTCAAGTGTTAGAGGAAAATAAAAAAGCCTTAGGTTGGACCCTAGATGACATACCAGGAATCAACCCTGCCCATTTCATGCATCACATCCATCTGGAGGAGTCGTCCAAACCAATTAGACAACCACAAAGAAGACTCAATCCACTCATACTTGAGGTAGTTAGGGAAGAGGTCACCAAGCTTCTTCAAGATGGTATTATCTACCCAATTTCTGATAGTGAATGGGTTAGTCCAATTCAAGTTGTACCTAAGGAGGGTGGGATAACTGTTGTCACAAATGAACAAGGAGAGGTAGTCACAACTTGAGTGAAGAACAAATGGTGTGTGTGCATCGACTATAGGAAATTGAATGTTGAAACCCGAAAATATCACTACCCTCTTCCATTCCATGATCAAATTCTAGAAATATTGGCTGGAAAGTCACACTATTGCTTTCTTGATGGATACACTGGCTATTTTCAAATCCCAATCGCACCTCAAGATCAAGAAAAGACTACTTTCACATGCCCCTTTTGAACATATGCATATAGAAGAATGCCTTTTGGACTTTGCAATGATTCTACAACATTCTAGAGGTGTATGATGAGTATCTTTTCATAATTCATTGAACACTACATGGAATTATTCATGGATGACATCACCATTTATGGTACGTCATTTGAGTCGTGCTTGCATTCACTCTCTCTAGTCCTTCAAAATTATGTCAACTGTAACCTTGTTTTAAATTTTGAAAAAAGTCACTTCATAGTTGAAAATGGGATTGTTCTAGGGCACATAGTTTCAAAAGATGGTATTGAAGTTGATCCTACCAAAATTAAAGTGATCCAATCACTTCTTGAACCCACTTTTGTTCGGGACATCCGTTCATTTCTTAGTCATGCTGGTTTCTATCGGCAATTCATCCATAACTTCAGTAAAATTTCCCTCCCACTCACTCATTTTCTCCAAAATGATGTCACTTTTCATTTCGATGAGGTTTGCAAGAGAGCCTTCATTGATCTCAAAACTGCACTCACATCTTCCCTGATAATACAACCCCCTGATTGGTCCATACCCTTTGAATTGATGTGTGATGCTTTTGATAGAGCTTTTGGGGTTGTTCTTGGTCAAAGAAGAGAAAGAATTCCTCATGTCATCTATTATGCCTCAACAACATTGGATGAAACTCAATCTCACTATACTATCACTGAAAAAGAACTTTTAGCAGTTGTATTTGCCTTAGATAAATTTCGGCCCTATCTCTTAGGTGTCAAAATCATCATCTTCACAGTCCATTTTGCTATAAATTTCTTACTCAAGAAAATTGATTCCAAACCGAGGCTAATAATATGGAACCTAATGCTCCAAGAGTTTGAACTTGAAATCAAAGATAGACCAGGAAAAGAAAACCACGTGGCTGATCACTTGAGTAGAATTTCTAATTCTTCTCATTTTGAAATCATCGATCATGAATTCCCCACTGATCACCTTTCATCTCTCACTCCAAAAATACCATGGTATGCCCCAATTGTAAATTACATGGTTTTTGGTGTTTTTCCTAAAAAAATTTCAAAAGCACAGAAAATGAAGTTGAAAAGTGATTCAAAATACTATTTTTGGTAAGAAAATAAACTTTGGAAAACTTGGGATAGCATGGTAATTAGGATATGTGTTGATAAAGATGAACATTCTTCCATATTATAATTTTTTCACTCACTTCCCAGAGGTGGCCACTTTGGACCACAAAGGACCTCCCGAAAGGTCATAGACTCTGGATTCTTCTGGTCTTCACTCTTCAAGGACTCACATGAGTTCAGTCCATCATGTCCCACTTGCCAATGGTTTGGCACAATTTCAAAGAGAAATGAAATTCCCCAAAAGCCTTCAATTTTCTATGAGATCTTCGATGTTTGGGGTATCGATTTCATGGGACCATTTCCTCCTTCCAATGGATTCTCATACATCCATGTTCCAGTTGATTATGTTTCTAGGTGGGTCGAGGATAAACCCACTTGAAAGGATGACTCACATATTGTTAGTGAGTTTCTAAAAACACCCATCTTCCACCGATTTGGCACACCTCGTGCCTTGATCAGTGACTTAGGAACCCCTTTCTGTAACAGAACCATGGAATCAATTTTGAAAAAGAATGGGGTTGTACATAAAACTTCAACTATATATCACCCCCAAACAAATGGCATGGATGAACTTTATAATAGGGAAGTGAAAAGAGTGCTTGAGAGAATTGTAAAACCCACCAGAAAAGACTGGCCTGAAAGACTTCGTGAAGCACTTTGGGCTTATCGAACTTCCTATAAAACAACCATTGGGATATCTCCATTTAGGCCAGTTTTTGGTAAATTATGTCATCTACCAGTTGAAATCCAACATAAGTCTTTTGGGCTGTGAAAAGCTGTAATTTTGATATTGAAAAATTCGGTGAAGAAAGATTGTTGCAATTAGCTGAACTGGAAGAGCATCGACTTGATTCTTATGAGAATTCTAATCTCTAAAAAGAAAAATCCCAGGCACTCCATGATAAACACATCCTGAGAAAGGTATTTCATGAAGGTTAAAAGGTAATTCTCTTCAATTCTCAATTTCAGCTTCACCCAGGTAAGCTTAATTATCATTGGGAAGGTCCTTTTGTTATTACTAATGTTTACCCATTTGGTGCAGTGCAAGTCCAAGACCCCTCTTCCAAAAGGACATTCACGGTTAATGGACATCAGTTAAAGCATCACCATGAGAGGACACACAATCCTAGATCATCATCAACTTCCACTGGATCCCCACCTTCTATTGTCAACCTACCACTAGATGGAGATGGCAACCCACCAAATCTAAACCAGGGGCACCTCTTTCCCTTTAACTCTCTCTCTCTGTCTCTTCCTCTCTCTACCTCTTTCTTCTTTTTCCTCTCTCTTTATTTTTTTTACCACTTTCTTTATCAAAACCTTTCATTTTCACATTCTCTTTTCTGTAGGTGTATCTTTATAAAAAAACAAAAAAAATATAAAAACTTAAAAAATAAAAAAACCCAAGAAAATAATCACTTAAAAAATATACAAAAAATTAAAGAGTCATGCTTACTCACCATCATGTTTTGAAATTTTGTCCAACAATTTTGGGGAGTTAACAGACATGTTTTCATCTCAAAAATTTTGTATTTTCATCATGTCTTTGGATAAAGAATTTTGTGTCAAAATTAAAAAAATTTGAATGCTCACTTTTTTATTTAGAAAATGCTTTTCCCGAACCGTGAGGAACAACATTTGATTTCATGCCAAGGCCGCCTATGGCCATCTTTTCAAAAAGTTTTTTTCACCCCCATTTGTGAGTCTTGAGTTTGTGGACCTTCGAGTTGAATTTCCTACCTTAGTGTGCATTAATATGATAGAGGCATTTTCGGAACCACATGATAATCACACTAGCCAAATAGCCTCCCATTACCCTTACATTAATCCTCCTTTTGAAAGCCCCTTCGAGCCTATGAAAACCTTTTCTTTGATAGCCACATTACAAGCCCAATACTGTTTCCCACCCAATATCAACATGGATTGTCATTGCATTTTTTTTTTGAATTTTAAGTGTGGGAGGAATAGATTTCATTGTTTGGGTAGTCTATTTTTGATTTTCAATGAGTTATCATCTACTTGAGGGAAATCATCCATTTCAGTGTGGGTAGAGGTTGTCATTCAGTGTGGGGGAATGTAATGTACTTTCATTTATGTAATTTTGTAACTATTATTGACAAGTTTTCAAAAAAAACAATAAAAAAGTCAAAAAGAAAGAGAAAAATTGGGGTGTTTCTTCGGTAGGTCAAATATCACTCTTCCTCAACCTTTGATCTTATTATAACTATTACAATTAGTGTCGTGAGGAGATAAAACATGGGTTGGGATATGAGTGTGAGATCTGTTTCAAGGTCAACTTTCGAAAAAACAAAGAAAAAAAGGAAAAGAAAAAAAAGAACACTTGCATTAAATTATTATTGGGAGAAGTTTTGTGTTTTGTAAATATTCTATCTTCTCATTACCTTTATATTTTATTCCTCTATTGTGTCTTTCTTCACACAATCATTCCCTTGTAAATATGTGTTTCCATTTCCTTCCATGTTTTATTTCAAAAAAAATGTGCATTGTTTTTCTATGTTGGTGTTTAACCCTCTTCTTCTCTCTCTTGGACATTATATTCCAACTATACCATAGCCACAGAAAAACCCCTTAAAAAGACCTCTTGATTATTGTGTACTTTGGATAGGGATTGTAAGCTAAGAGCTCTTTCAAACTCTATGATTTTTACTTTTGGTTGGTGAAAGAGTGAACCTAGACAAATAAATTTTATCATCTTGAGCGGTGTGAGTTTTGAGTGTCCACATTTTCCATTTCTAAATTTGAGCATGAAAAAAATGAATTAGATTTGAAACATTGTTTCTGTAACAACTTTTGGTGGAATTCAAAATGGATGAGTGAAATAGTCTAAACCTCCCCTGATTGGATAAAAAAAATTTAATATTTGTTGGTGAATAAAAATGATTTTGTCATGGTTTTATATTTGTTGCACATGAGGACATGCACAAGACTAAGTGTGGGGAGTTGATATTTCTAATATTTTAATGTCTTATTATATACTCCCTTTACTGATTTTATATGAAATGTGCAAAATTTGTGTGAAAAATTAATGTTTTAATATTAAGTATAATTTTTGAGCATTTTTAGAAGTAGTCCAATTGAGTTAGTTTACTGTTTTAATAATAACTATCACTATACTAATACAAATTTTGTGGTTCTTGTTTTTTAGGATTCTACATTCAATATAAAACATTTCATTAGAATTTACCATGAGCCAATTCTCCCATTTGAAGGGTCATATGGTCCTCACAAACAAGACCAAAGAATCTGTGAAAAAACTAGACTATTTGTGTAGATTGATTTACTGGTACAAATAAAGAAATCCAAATTAAATTAGTCTCTACCATAGTTTGGGGAAATATTTATGGAGTCTTGGATAAAACTTTCAAGGCCCAACTCCAAAAACAAGGGCCCCAACATATTCATTGAAGTCCAGCCCACCATTGTGGCTGGGAAATAAAATCAGTACAGTATTCATGACATATCTCATGATTGAAGCATAAAATCACGATGAGATTTTTTAGTGTGAAATAGGAGATATAGTTTTCCTACTTTATTGAAAAAATTATTCAGATTTTAAGGCATCTTACTATTCCAAAATCCATTCACATTTTGGCCATCGATAAATCATGGATAGAAATGTACAGTTTACCTTTGGTTAATAAAACTACCATAACTTTGGCTCAACTTGTCCAACTACCTCTAAAGTTTGACAGTAGTCAGAAAACTTTATTATATACAACTTTGAAGAAGGAGATATTTGGAGATTCGGCTGTCTGTATATCCAAATCGGTGATTCAAGTGGAGGGATAGATTGGGAATGCAAACAGTCCACTCCTTGGGCTTTAAATACTCTTCCCTTCTCTCCTTGAGAGGGGTTGGCATTTCAGAAGAGAGGAGATTATATTTTCATGATCAAATCATTGCAAAATTCTTGGGAGGACCTTCCATACTCAAGTTTTCACTTGATAGACCTTTCCTCCTCTCTTTGTTTTCACTTAATTTTGTGTTCTTCGTTTTTGTAATTTTATAAGTCTCTTTCTTTGTAATTCTGTTTTAATGCAAGATACATCTTAAATATCTCTTATTATCATCCACCTCATGTATTTTAATATTTATGTTATTAAAATATTTTAAATATAGTTGAATCCCCTTCCCTTCTTTTGCTTCCTCATTCAGTCGAAAGTTTGTTTTTAATTATCATCATTGTTCGTTTGTGTGTGCCGACGTACCACTCTTTTCTTATCCCTTTATTTTTATTCTCTTCTTAATTTATAATCATAATAATTATAACCAGATTATTAAACACCAAAATGGCTGAGTAAATCTCTCATTGGGGTGAGTTATAATTCGGGAATGTTAAGTGATTGAGAGTTTTGCTCGATGAGTATTCTTTAAATTAATATTGTGTATGTTATACTTAATATGTCATGGATTAATGATATGTTTTGTTTAACAAGTGGTTTCCATAGATTATTGGAACCATAAATACACTACCATAAATAAGTTTTTATTTAGATTAGAACTCTAAGTTAAGATAAGGCTTTGATTGAAGCCTTAACCCTTAGGAATTCCAATCAACGTCAACTTATGACATGGGTGTTAATTTAATGCAATACAAAGTAAGGCTCAAGGATATCACATGATTAAATCCCCAATAATGAACTCACCCCAATCTTTATAAATTTGTTAAATCAATTATAGTCAATAAATCATTTCAATTAAGCTCTGAAAACAAACCCCCTAATCAGAATACAATCAACTAAAAAAAATGACTATTATAAAGTATCATCGCCGAGGATTCGACCCGATTGCTGCTATACACATTAGCAGAGCACCGGAACTTTGACCGGTTGATAGGTGACAATCGGTCGTGCGTTTCAAGGATGGATTGAAGTTTTTATGTTTTCTTTATTCATGAATAATGTGGTTTAGGTACTTTTATGGTATATTAGAATATCTATGTATTTGTCCATTGTGGTTTTCTATAAAAATATGGTACCGGTAACCATGAAAAGTGGTTAAAATATTTTTGGAAAGAAGATTATTTGTGCATAATGAAGGGATAAGGAGAAAATAATATGTTTGATAGTATTCATGGGCTCATGACTGATATAAGGACAAAGTGATATCATGGTTTGAGTATATAGAACTTTTGGGATTCTGTTATGTAGAGACCCTAAGCCTGACGTAGATGGACATTACATTACTTTTGAGGAATACTTAGTACATAAAAAAAACACACACACAAGGATCATAATAGTTTAGTGCCTTTGGAAACTCAGAATATAATATTCTAATCGTGGTGAAAGATCTTCAACATCTCCCATAAAGATCTTCCATTTTTTTTACCTAAAACCTTTCTTTATATCCTGGGGAAAAGAAAACATAAAAGGGTGAGCTCAAATGCTCAGTAAGGGTAAACAAAAGAAATATCAATCACATCATATTCATAAGAACATAACATTTTGGAAATCTTAACCTGCAAAAGAGAGCATAATTTCATAACATGGGATAAATCATAACAGTGAAATTAAATCTCAATAATCATAACTTACAACATGAAACTTTGTGTCATACACACATAATCATAGAGAATCATTTCTTTTTAGTCAAGACTCATTTCCAAGACTATCTCAGTGGACAAAGTCCATTTCTGAACCGAGTTCATTCCTCGTTTCAGTCCTATTTCACTGAATCGGTTTAACCTGCCATTCCAGCCATGTCTATCTCATGAGATATAAAATCTTTACCCAATTCATTGGAGGGAGATATAGGTCCCACCCATCTCATAATGATACCATTCTTATGTGTGCCACAAAATCATAAACCATACATCATAGCATAACCCATGTCATAAAAATGGGAATCTTAAACATTTTGAGATCATAAAACAATTCATATAATATCAAGGAATTAATAAAAATAATTCCATCAAAACAAAATCAAATCAATGTAATAATATGTATAAAAACATAACCCTTTATTATCTTAGATGGAAAATAATTTTGATAAAACACTTGAACTCCATTCTTGAGGAAAATATCCTTTCTACTTCAAAAACATTTTTCTTTTCTTAACATGTCATAGAATTTTAAACTAAAAGAATTTGGTTAAATATAAACTTCAAAACCTGTAAAGGAAGATTCTTGGAAATAATGTTTAAAAAATCCATTCATGCCATATAAGTTAAAAAAACATTTTTCTCGTACTTTTGTCAGAAAAGTCAAAAAGTACCTCGTACGAAAAACGACAAAAGATTCCTTTCATATCATTTACAAAAAACTCACCGAAGGGTAAAATTGGATATAAACTATTGTATAAGTATATAAATATTACATATTGAGGAAACATGGATGTGGATGATAAAATACACCCCAGTAAATTCCAAAGTATAAACAATCTCGGATAAAAATGAGATTGTGATATTTTCCTTACCTTAGGTCTGATTTGCTTCGTAAGTGTCTGAACCTCCTGTATAATGATTTAAATAAAGTCATTTACTTATTCGATAATCATACTCATTGTTATGATATCTTGTATGGTTCACTTATGACTTTATATTACCCGTTCTTTTGTAAATTCAATGTTAAAGAGCGTTTTGGGTAAAATTGTTTCTTTTGTCGTCCGTGTTTTGACTTGTAATTATTCATATGATTACTTAGATCATGATTACTTAATTCCAGAATATAAAACTTGATTTATATATAATATATATTCAGAATATACATATATATAATAAATCAGTAAATGGAAAGAAATACATCGTTCATGGAGATGGTAGGTCGTACGTACGCATGAACGCTGTTTTTGTTTCCTTATTGAGTTGAATGGAATTAAGTAGATGACATACATATATATACACATAAATCCAGTATCATTATTATGTCATATATTTCATGATTACTTATTATATATACTTTATAATCATTCATGAATGTTTAAAGTGGAGAATGAATCTCATCGCGTCGTGGAGACGGTAGTTCGTACGTACGCACGAGCGATGATATCGTTATCATGATTGTTGGACTGTATTGGAGTGTATGTATACTATTTCAGAATCAATATCACATTAAAATAATCATATATAGTTATTATTTACACCATTATACCCATCCAAGTAAGGTGGTGGTGGAAAATAGATTTCACCACGGCGTGGAGATGGTATTCCGTACGTACGCACGCGCGGTGATTTCATTTTCCGTAGGATGGATAGATGGTGAAATAGGGATGGTTCATGCTTATAATAACATATCAGTATATTAGTGATACTTATCTTATTACTTAATAACAAAACAGCCTAAGAAGAAGAAGTGGAAGAAGAAATAAAGTTGAAAGAATCGGTAACGGACATTACCTCTTCTTTGAAGCGCCTCTTTGAGATCTCCTTTTAGGGCACTAAAATTGGTCTTTGAAGAAGACCATAACCTCTAGGATGTCTCTAGGGAAGTGGAGAAGAGAATTTGGCAGGGGTTGGCCGAGCTTGAAGGCTCAAAGTAGTGTGAGGAAGAGAGGGAGGGGGTGCCCTTTTATAAGGGAGGAGAGGGGCACCTTTGGAATAACTAAAAATATTATTTTATTATAAAGCCAAATTCGATTTTAAATAGCTCAAAATTGATTTATTTTGAAGATAAGGTGGGTATGAGTCTAAATAATCTCATCCATTATAATTTAGACAAGTTTAGGTTCCTAGTTTAACCTTATCATTTAGATTTAACATTAAGATAAATAATTTTACTTTTACTGTGTCTTCTTGTGTTCTTATGCTATAAGGTTAATAAACTTACTATAAGCAGTCAAACGAACCCCAAGTTGTTTATTATTAATATATATAACCTTATATAAGTTATTTGGCCGAACCTTAGATTTTTAGGAATAAAATAAAAATTGATAATATAATATTTGTTTTAAAAACTATTTTATGTCAATTTTGACACTATTTAGTAATTGATTTTTGTTAAACTCATAACAGATTGATTAGTTCAAAAGAAGTTAAATTAACTCACTAATAACATGTAATATTAACATAAAAAATTAGTGTAATTCATAAAAATCCTTAAATTACATTTATTTTGGTATTTATAACATCAATTATATCAATATTTCATTAATAAGACAATTACTTCATCATCTTTGTGTCATAATAAATGATAATTATTCAATCCCTAAAAATTCTAAATAAATTATTATGATGTAGATAATTTTGTTAGATTCCTGTAGACTATTCATGTTAGATGTTTCATGAAGTTTATCACTAAATTAAAATTATTATACTTATAAGATTTAAGAAAGTGACATGTTGTCACATTATTTGGTTTTAATAATAATTAAATTATTTTCATGGAAAAAAGTCCATTAAATGAATCTAATCCGACCCTTAGGTGATATGGGTCGAATTTTAGTCATACAATAGGATTTTTACATGTTTTAGGGCAAATTTATAATATTATATTTACCCTTCATTACATGATTTACCTTTAACTATGGTAAATAAAATTTACCGTAGTTACTATTCATAATTCCCAAAAATAAAAAGTTGCATATTAACATAATTTGGATCAACTGATTCCAAATATGGAATCCATTTTTTCAAATTCAATACACAAAAGTTGCATAAATTAAATTAAAATTAATCCCGTTGTCGAAAGAAAACGGGGTTTTCTTTAAAACATTGCAAAAGATTGAATTGATTTATCCTATGAATTCATGGTACAATCAATGATAATGACATAAATTATATTAAATGGTAAAAATATATTCTATTTATACTTTAAAACCATTAAATATTATAATTTAACCATATAAATTATTGCGATGAAAAAAATTGTTTTTAATTAAAATATAGCGTGTTTTTACTATTCATCAAAATATGAAAGTTACCAGAATAATATGAAAAATTTATCCAAAGTAAATTTTTATTTCATGATTCCAAAGAAGAATTTTATTTTGTCAAATTAAACTTATAAACATGTCAGAAATGAGATTTAATTTGGGTGCACCATCAAAAGGCGGCAAAACTGCATTTTTTTAAAAATACTTATTTTACATGAAAATTTTATTTTGTTCTTATACTATGTTTTAGAAAATGTGTAAGAAGAATAATAATGTTATAAGATTCAAAATTTAGTTAATACTATTCATAACGGCTAGTTCATAATAATATTATAATAATATATCGTTGTTTAGTAAAACCCGGTATTGCGTACAACACACGCTATCGAGGAAGGTCGCGATTGCATGTAATGCAAGCGAAGTCAGGGTTGCGTGATGTGCAAGAATCCTTCATTGTTTCGTATAACATAATCCAACCATATTTCATTTATAAATTGAAGATATATATATATATATACTCAATGTTGTGTAGAATAACTATTATCAAAATTGTGTGTAACATGATCCAAGAATAGTGTTGCGTATACTGCAAGCTAATACGGTGTTGCGTATAACGAAAGGTAATCTTGGTGTAGCATACAACACAAGACATTAATGAAATTAAAATAATATTTTTCATAAAATCCCAGGGTGTTACATTCTACCCCCCTTAATATGAATTTCGCCCTCGAAATTCGTCGGGTTATAAATGGTTTACTACTTGAAAGATTGTTTAATAGAAACCCACATCGTAAAAAGAAATACCAAAACATGGCTTTAAAAACAAAAGAATGAAATTTAACGGTTACCCAAATTAACTCATCACTGGGTTTCCACGTAGGAGAGCATAGGTGAAAATATGGATATGAAAGAAAAATCTAACCATCAAGTTCTGATAGAGAGTGGTAGAGAACATGTCTATGAAAAAGCCAACAATCACAAAGCTGTTGATTTGTGATGATCTAAGGTACCATCTGATTCATCAGATATAAGGGAACTAGGAAAACATTTTTGGTTTTCAAGATCATTTCCCTAAAGTTGATGAAATTGGAATTAGATGAAATATGTTCGTGATTTTGGTATAGTCTCACCATTAGTCGATCTTTGGAAAATCTCCACTTCATCTCTTAAAGAAATGAAGTTGAATTTTTCATTCGTGATGTGTTATCAGATCATGTGATAGAATGAGGGGTAATTCCATCTGTCTCAAACAAAAGGTTAGAAAAGTTATCAAAAAAAATAAGGAAGTCCATCTATAGTGAGATATATCATATATGGTTCCTAAAATGGACTTATACTTCTTATATTATACTTCTTAATATAATAAAACTAGTTTCTACTAAACAGGGACTTCCTGTCGGCCAGTGGTAGGCGATAAAGGCCAGTCGCACTTCGGTTGTGGGTTCGATTCCCACAGCCTTGTCCGACGCGATGGGCTGTCGCCCGTCCTGCAGGTTGTCCTTTTTATAAAGCTATATTACTATAACATCCCATCAACAATATCAAAAAAAAGTTATATCCTTAAACAATACTAACTTATGTCCAACATAATCCATTCCAATCTTTAGGCTTATCTAAAATACTTCGGTCCAAGCTCATAGTATAAAGAAAATGATCACGTGAATTCCATCATTTATCCCTCATATATTTTGTTTGTCACATTCCAATCATGTGAATACCATAATCATGTAATCTCTTGAAAAATGAATACCCATTGAATCTTAGTGAAAACATGAGTGTTGTCAAAAGTTAACTCTTTCCACATACCAAAATCCTCAAAATTCTATATACTTAGTCATTATATCAATCATTCGCTCATGAATACTGTCAAATATTTCATTTTCTCCTTATCCCTTCATTATGCGCATATCACCTGCTTTCAAAAATATTTGAATCACTTTTCATGGTTACCGGTACCTTAAAATTATTGAAAACCACAATAGAATAATACAAAAATATTCTAACACACAATAAAAGTACCTCAACAACATTATTCTTGAATACCAATACATAAACACTACAATCCATCCTCTTCAATTATTGTCCTGGAATAAGTCCTTCCTTGATTTAGAAGTAACTTTTTAGGTCAGGGCATTGAGTTGGGTAATTCCCATGTTCTCTACAAATAATACATTGAAATCCATAACAGTCTGTCACTCTATGACCCTTTTCTCTACACAGATATCATCGGTCCCTCCATTTGAGGTATTCCTCAAGGTTCTTCTTCCCTTCTTTAGAAATCTCAATCTTCCTTTCTTTATGCTCCTCAACATGCGAACATGCATAATAGTCTATCTTCCTTTTCTTTGATGAATTAGGCATACCACTAAATTTCACCTTGTTAATCATATATCGTGATAACCAATTCGGCATTATCACAATATCTTTCTCTCTAGGCATTACACAATTTTGTTGCTCATAGTCACCAATTTGTCTATTGGATTCAATGTTAACCAAATTCCTTCTGGTTCCCTCCATTAACTAAAACAAAAAAAGAATTTTGTGAGAGGCAAAAATCATGCTAGAGAAAACAATATAGTAAAGGGGGAGTACCCTCAATATCTAACATCTTAGGTTAAATTCTAATATCGTTAGCATAATTCTAGGACTATAACCTATACACATACTTAACCTTAGAGACATCCCTAGACATACCTTAGAAATATCTCTAGGGATCTCACTAAAGTTCTCGCATCCTAGTTTCCAAAGGTTGACTAAAACTTTCCTCTGATACCAACTGTAGATACCCTAAGCCTGACGTACATGGACATTACATTTCTTTTCCAGAATACTTAGTACATAACAAAAACACACACACAATGATCGTAATAGTTTAGTGTCTTTGGAAACTCGGAATATAATCTTCTAATTGTGGTGAAAGATCTTCAACATCTCCCATAAATATCTTCCCTTTTTTTTTTACCTAAAACCTTTCTTTATATCCTGGGGAAAAGAAAACATAAAATGGTGAGCTCAAATGCTCAGTAAGGGTAAACAAAAGAAATATCAATCACATCATATTCATAAGAACATAACATTTTGGAAATCTTAACCTGCAAAAGAGAGCATAATTTCATAACATGGGATAAATCATAGTAGTGAAATGAAATTCCAATAATCATAAATTACAACATGAAAATTTGTGGAGTACACACATAATCATAGAGAATCATTTCTTTTTAGTCAAGACTCATTTCCAAGACTATCTTAGTGGACAAAGTCCATTTCTGAACTGAGTTCATTCCTCGTTTCAGTCCTGTTTCGCTGAACCGGTTCAACCTGCCATTCCAGCCATGTCTGTATCATGAGATATAAAATCTTTACCCAATGCATTGGAGGGAGATATAGGTCCCACCCATCTCATAATTATACCATTCTTATGTGTGCCACAAAATCATAAACCATACATCATAGCATAACCCATGTAATAAAAATGGGAATCTTAAACATTGTGACATCGTAAAACAATTCATATAATATAAAGGAATTCATAAAAATAATTGCATCACAACATAATCAAATCAATGTAATAATAGGGATAAAAACATAACCCTTTATTATCTTATATGGAAAATAATTTTGATAAAACACTTGAACTCCATTCTTGAGGAAAATATCCTTTCTACTTCAAAAACATTTTTCCTTTCTCAACATATCATACAATTTTAAACTAAAAGAAGTTGGTTAAAAATAAACATGAAAACTTGTAAAGTATGCTTCTTGGAAATAATGTTTTAAAAATCCATTCATGCCGTATAAGTTAAAAAAACATTCTTCTCGTATTTTTGTCGGAAAAGTCAAAAAGTACCTCGTACGAAAAACGAAAAAAGATTCCTTTCATATCTTTAAAAAAAACTCACCAAAGGGTAAAATTGGATATAAACTATTGTAGAAGGATATAAATATTACATATTGAGGAAACATGGATGTGGATGATAAAATACACACCAGTAAATTCCAAAGTATAAACAATCTCAGATAAAAATGAGATTCTGATATTTCCCTTACCTTAGGTCTAATTTGCTTCGTAATTGTCCAAACCTCTAGGATAATGATTTAAATAATGTCATTGACTTATTCCATAATCATACTCATTGTTATGATATCATATATGGTTCACTTATGACTTTATATTACCCGTTCTTTTGTAAATTCCATGTTAAAGAGTGTTTTGGGTAAAATTGTTTCATTTGTCGTCCGTGTTTTGACTTGTAATTATTCATATGATTACTTAGATCATGATTAATTAATTACAGAATATAAAAAATGATTTATATATAATATATATTCAGAATATACATATGTATAATAAATCAGTAAATGGAAATAAATACACCGTTCATGGAGACGGTAGGTCATACGTACGCATGAACGCTGTTTTTGTTTCCTTATTGAGTTGAATGGAATTAAGTAGATGACATACATATATATACACATAAATCCAGTATCATTATTATGTCATATATTTCATTATTACTTATTATATATACTTTATAATCATTCATGAATGGTTAAAGTGGAAAATGAATCTCATCACGTCGTGGAGACGGTAGTCCGTACGTACGCACGAGCGATGATATCGTTCTCATGGTCGTGGGACTATATTGGAGTGTATGTATACTATTTCAGAATTAATATCACTTTAAAATAATCATATATAGTTATTATTTACACCATTATACCCATCCAAGTAAGGTGGTGGTGGAAAATAGATTTCACCACGGCGTGGAGACGGTATTCCGTACGTACGCACGCGCGGTGATTTTGTTTTCCGTAGGATGGATAGATGGTGAAATAGGGATGTTTCATGCTTATAATAACATATCAGTATATGAGTGATACTGATTTTATTACTTCATAATGAAACAACCTAATAAGAAGAAGTGTAAGAAGAAATAAAGTTGAAAGAATCGATAACAGACATTACCTCTTCTTTGAAGCGCCTCTTTGAGATCTCCTTTTAGGGAACTAAAATTGGTCTTTAAGGAAGACAAAAAACTCTAGGATGTTTCTAGGGAAGTGGAGAAGATAATTTTTGTGGGTTTGGCCGAGATTGAAGGCTCAAAGTGGTGTGAGGAAGAGAGGGAGGGGTGCCCTTTTATAAGGGAGGAGAGGGGCACCTTTGGAATAACTAAATATATTATTTTATTATAAAACCAAATTCGGTTTTAAATAGATCCAAATTGATTTATTTCGAAGATAAGGTGGGTATGGGTCTAAATACTATCATCCAATAGAATTTAGACAAGTTTAGGTTCCTATTTTAACCTTATCATTTAGATTTAAAATTAAGTTAAATAATTTTACTTTTACCGTGTCTTCTTGTGTTCTTATACTATAAGGTTAATAAACTTACTATAAGTAGCCAAACGAACCCCAAGTTGTTTATTATAAATATATATAACATTATATAAGTCATTTTTCTGAACCATATATTTTTAGGAATAAAATAACAATTAATAATATAATATTTGTTTTAAAAACTATTTTATGTCAATTTTGACACTATTTAGTAATTGATTTTTGTGAAACTCATAACAGAATTATTAGTTAGAAAAAATTTAATAAAATCAATAATAACATGTCATATTAACATATTAAATTAGTTTAATTCATAAAAGTCTTAAATTACATTTATTTGGGTATTTATAACATCAATTATGTCAATATTTCATTAATAAGACAATTACGACATCATCTTTGTGTCATAATAAATGATACTTATTTAATCCCTAAAAATTCTAAATAAATTCCTATGATGTAGATAATTGTATTATATTTCTGTAGAATATTCATGTTAGAAGTTTCATGAGGTTTATCACTAAATTAAAATTATTATACTTATAATATTTAAGAAAGTGACATGTTGTCACATTCTTTGGTTTTAATAATAATTAAATTCTTTTCATGGACAAAAGTCCATTAAATGAATCTAATCCAACACTTAGGTGATATGTATCGACTTTAAGTCATCCAATAGGATTTTGAAATGTGTTAGGGTAATTTTATAATATTATATTTACCCTTAAATACCCGATTTACCTTTAACTATGGTAAATAAAATTTATCGTAGTTACTATTCATAATTCCCAAAAATAAAAAGTAGCTTATTAACATAATATGGATCCAATGATTCCAAATATGGAATCCATTTTTCCAAATTCAATACACAGAAGTTGCAGAAATTAAATTAAAATTAATCCCGTTGTCGAAAGAAAACGGGTTTTTCTTTAAAACATTGCAAAAGATTGAATTGATTTATCCTACGAATTCAAGGTACAATCAATGATAATGACATACATTATATTAAATGGTAAAAATATATTCTATTTATAATTTAAAACCATTAAATATTATAATTTATCCATATAAATTATTGCGATGAAAAAAATTGCTTTTAATTAAAATATAGCGTGTTTTTACTATTCATCAAAATATGAAAGTTACCAGAATAATATGAAAAATTTATCCAAAGTAAATTTTTATTTCCTGATTCCAAAGAAGAATTTTATTTTGTCAAATTTAACTTATAAACATGTCAAAAACTAGATTTAAAGTGGGTGCTCCATTAAAAGGCGGCAAAACTGCATTTTTTGAAAAATACTTATTTTACCCGAAAAATTTATTTTGTTCTTATACCATGTTTTAGAAAATGTCTAAGACAAATAATAATGTTATAAGATTCAAAATTTAGTTAATACTATTCATAACGGCTAGTTCATAATAATATTATAATAATATATCGTTGTTCAGTAAAACCAGGTATTGCGTACAACACACGCTATCGAGGAAGGTCGCGATTGCGTGTAATGCAAGCCAAGTCAGGGTTGCATGCTGTGCAAGAATCCTTCATTGTTTCGTATAACATAATCCAACCATATTTAATTTATACATTGAATATATATATATATATACTCAATGTTGCGTAGAATAGCTATTATCAAAATTGTGTGTAACACGATCCAAGAATAGTGTTGCGTATACTGCAAGCTAATACGGTGTTGCATATAGCGCAAGGTAATCTTGGTGTAGCATACAACACAAGACATTAATGAAATTAATAGAGTATTTTTCATAAAATCTCGGGGTGTTACATGTTATGTGAAAAGAGGTAACTTTTGGTAGCATTCATGTTTTCACTAAGGTTCTATGGTAATTCATGTTTCTAGAGAATACATGATTAAGGTATTTACATGTTTGGAATTTGATCAACAAGATATATATTATGATATATGGGGGGTAAATTATGGTATTCACATGCTTGGTAGATGACCTCTCTACTTATCTTTTTCATTATACTATGAGATTGGACAGAAGTATTTTGGATAAGCCTAAAGATTGGAATGGATTAAGTTAGAAATCAGATAGTATTATTTAAGGATAGAAATTTTTAATATTATTTCTGAAATTTTATAATAGTATAGTTTTAGAAAAAGGACAGCCTGTAGGATGGGCAACAACCCATCACGTTGGACAAGGTTGCGGGAATCAAACCCACAACTTAAGTGTGGTGGGCCTTTATCGCCTACCACTGGCCTATAAGAAGTCTTTGGTTTGTAGAGATTAGTTTAATTTTTTGAAGTGGTTTGATATATGAAGTATAAGTCCATTTTTGGAGCCATATATGATTAATATAACCATATATGGACTTATGTATATTTGATAAATTTTGCTAACATTTTGTTTGAGGCAGATGGAATGACCCATCATTCTATCACATGATCTGATAACCCTTCATGAATGTCAAATTCAACTTCATTTCATAAAGATATGATATGAAAAATTGTTCAAGGAACGACCAATGGTGAGATTGTACAAAATCAAGTATGCATTTCTTCTAATTCAAATTCTTCAACTTTAGGGAAATGACCTTGAAAACCAAAAATGTTGTCCTAGTACTGTCATATCCGATGAATCAGATGGTACCTTAGATCATCATAAATTTAGGGCTTTGTGATTGTTGTATTTTTCATAGCCATGTTCTCTACCACTCTTCATCAAAACTTGATGGTTATATTTATCTTCCATATCTATATTTTCACCTATGTTTTCCTATATGGAAACCCAGTGATGAGTTAATTTGGGTAACTGTTACATTTCATACTTTAGTTTTTAAAATTAATTTTTAGTATTCCTTTTTACGATGTGGGTTTTTATAAAAGAAACTTTCATATAGTAAACCATTTATAACCCCAAAGAATTTCGAGGGAGAAATTCATTTTAAGGGGGTAGAATGTAACACCCCGACATTTTATGAGAAATATTATTTTTTTTTGCTTTGAGGTCATGTGTTTTACGCTACACCAAGATTATCTTTCACTATACACAACACCGTATTATCTTGTATTATATGCAAACACAATTCTTGGCTTGTGTTGCATGCAAGAGTGACCTTCCTCAATAGGCTGTGTTGTACGCAATACGGAGTTTCACTAAACAATGATATATTGTTATAATATTATTATGAACTACCTGTTATTAATAGTATTAAAGAAATTTTGATTTTTATAACATTATCATTAATCTTACACATTTTCTAGATCATGTTACGTGAACAAAATAAATTTTTTGTGTAAAATAATTATTTTTCAAAAAATGTTGTTTTGCTACCTTTTGATGGCGCACCTATTTTAAATCTAATTTTTAACAAGTTTATAAGTTAAATTTTAAAAATTAAACTACTTCTTGTGAATCGGGATATAAAACTTCACATTTGATAAAGTTTTGATATTTTTCTGATAATGTTCATATTTTGATGAATAGTAAAAACACACTAAATTTTAATGAAAAACAACTTTTTTCATCAAGATAATTTATATGTTTAAATTATAATATCTAATTGTTTTAAAGTACAAATAGAATATATTTCTACCATTTAATATAATTTATGTCATTATCATTAATTTTACGTTGAATTCATAGGTAAAAACTTTTCAGTCTTTTGCAATGTTTTAAATAAAAACCCATTTTTTTACAATGGGATTAATTTTAAATTAATTACTACAACTTATGTGTTTTGAATTTGGAAAAATTGATTCTATATTTGGAATCAGTTGGTCCAAATTATGTTAATAGTCTATTTTTTATTTTTAGGAATTATGAATAGTAACTACGGTAAATTTTATTCACCATAGTTAAAGGTAAATCAGGTAATGAAGGGTAAATATAATATTATAAAATTACCCTTACATTTGTATTAATATAATTGGATGATTATATTTTTCCCTAAATCATAAATGGGTAGAAATGGTATCATTTGGAACCCACTTGGATGTGATTAAGACCTTCAATTTATTTTATTTAAAGAAAGTGAAATATGTCTCACTCAAACATTAATTATTAAAGTATTTTTAATATAAGGTTATATAGAATATAAATTATATTATAAATAACCATTTTAAAGCTAATTTTTTTATTTTATATGGCAATTTATTTGTAATTTTTAATAAATATTGAATTACCTTAATAGCTTATACATTAATGATAAAGAAATTATTTATTTAGTAAAAAATGCATTATAAAGTTTTTATTAAAATACTAATACCCATTAAAAGGACAATAAACTTCAAAAAACCTTATTGGTCGAGTATATATATACCCTATTCATCCAAGGTTCTACTTTTGGACCATTTGGAGCCTTATAAACCTGATTATGACATTTATATTATTTTATTTTAAATGATGTCAAAGTTGTCACCTTCATACTTTAATAAAGATAAAATTTTAAAAGTTGGATGTTTTATAAGATAAATTAGAATAAAAGTATTATAATGAAATATATAAGATTTATCTTAATCATAATATTTTATTTTTAATTTTTATTCAACAAATAAGTATATTAAATAATTATACAAAAATGTTGTAGTAATTATTTTATTAATAGAAATATAAAATAATTGGTTTTAAAAATATTAAAATAAATATTATATGAACTAATTAATGTGATAAACGAATTTTATAGAAGGATATGACATGTTAGGAATCCATTAAATATTTTTTTTCGAATATATCCTCTGTCTGTATTTTATTTAAATTCAAATAAATGAATTGTGTCAAAATTGACACTATTGATATATTATGAAAACAACATATTATTAAATTGTTTAAAAATCACACAATTATTTAAAAATTACAAATTAAAATTTATATGGTATATAATGTAATAAAGTATCAAATTATGTACAATTAACAACACATAAGTAATTGTTTATAACCATTTAAAATTTATAACATTATTAACACAAATAAAATTAAATAGATAATATAAGGATAAATCAAAATGATAAGTTTTAAAATAAAATCAAAACATATATAAACTTGATTATTTGATTATTTTACAACCCAATATAATCTCATATTCTAATATGACTCATTTGGGAAGTTTTTAGGTGGGTTTTGAGTTTATTATAAATTAATATTTTAGAGGTTTCCAAAAGTGACCATCTTCTCTCTTATAAAAGGGCACCTCCTCCCTCTCCTCCTCAAAACATTTTGATCCTTCAAGATCGGAAAAACCCAGACCATTTACCTTATAAATTTCCCTATAAACATAATATAGGTCTTTTTCTTCTTCAAAGACCAACTTTAGTTCCCTAAGAGGAGGTTTAGAAGAGGCGCGTCGAAGAAGAGTTAATCTCTTTTACCAATTCTTTCAAGTTTCTTTATACTTCTACTTCCTCTTATTTATTTTTTTCATTATAAAGTAATAACATCAGTATCACTAATATACTGATATATTATTATAAATATTAAACAACCCCATTTCACCTTCTATCCATCCTACGGAAAACAAAATCACCACGCGTGCGTACGTACGGAATACTGTCTCTACGCCGTAGTGTAATCTGTTTTTCCACCACCACCTTAGATGGATAGGTACAATGGTGGAAATAATAACTATATATAATTATTATAACATGATAATAATTATTAGATATTATATCATCCACTACAATTCCATTGAATAATTATGGGAATGATATTATCGCTCGTGCGTACGTACGGATTACCATCTCCACGATGCGATGAGATTCATTCTCCATGTTAACCATTCAAGAATGATTATAAAGTATGTATAAAAAGTAACAATGAAATATATGACACAATAATTCTACTGGATATATATATATATATATGTCATTTACTTCTATTCAATTTAATAAGTAAACGAAAACTGCGTTCATGCGTACGTACAGCCTACCATCTCCATGAACGGTGTATTTCATTCCATTTATCAATCTATCATATATATTTATATGCTGAATATATATTATATATAAATCATGTTTTACATTCTGTAATTAATTAAATCAGTATATAAGTAATAAAATTAAGAACAAAAAGTCCAAACACATATGATAAATGAAACTATTTTACCCAAAACGCTGCTTTAACATGGAATTGACAAAAGAATGGGTAATATAAAGTCATAAGTGAATCATATATGATATCATAAATATTATTATGATTATTTTGAAAGTTAATAAAATGTTTAAAACCACTATACAGGAGTTTCGGACACATACGAATGAAATTAGACCTAAGGTAAGGGATAATTATTTCAATCTCGTTTTTATCAAAGATTGTTTATTTGTAAGTATTTATAAGGGTTATATTTATCATCCATGCCCGTATTTTATAAAAATATTTTCATAATGTTTTTACTATTATTCCATGTACTTTTATATTCATGTTTACCCCTTTTTGAATTTCACTACGTAGTATGGAAGGAATCTTTCTTTTGTTTAACATACGAGCTACTTTTTGACTTTTCCGGCAAAAGTACAAGAAGAATGTTTTTTTAACTTATACGGTGTGAACAGATTTTTACGGTTTCATAATTCCTTATTTACATGAAGATTATTCCAAAATATTTAATGATTATTTTCAAAAAAATTCTTTTCTTTTAAAATTGCACGGCATTTTGAGAAAAGAAAAATATTTTGAAGAAGAAAAGATATTTTCCTCAGGAATTCATTTCACGTGTTTAGTATGTTTATGTTTCAAGTATAATGTCTCTATTATTTACATGGTTTGATTTTTATTATGATGAAATTATATCCATTTGTTTTATATGGATTAAGTTATAAAGGAATGATGTTTATAAAACCCATTTTATTCTTTGGGTTATGATGAATGATTTGTGATTATTTTGTACCACATGTAAGAATGATTTCAATATGAGATGGGTGGGACCTATATCTCCCTCCAATGCATTGGGTAAAGATTTACATCTCATGAGATAGACATGGTTCGAAGGGAAAGTAAATATTGTTCAATAATATAGGGCTGGAATGGAAAGTAAACTCAGTTCAGTAATGGAATTTGTCCACTATGATGGTCTTGGCAGAAATGCCTTGACTACTATGGAAATTATATCATGTTCTTAATGGTTTTTCACAATTACATGTTTTATTATCATGCTATTTTATCATTATTGGTGTTCCTTTATGATCTATTTATTACGTATTGCCAAGATTTATTTCACAACTCAAGATTTTTATGTTTAAACTTTATGTTCATGTTTTTAAGTTCAAATGTATATGGTTTGTTTTATTTTCTCCATGATTACCCTTACTGAGAATTTGAGCTCACCCTTTATATTTTGTCTTTTCCTCGGGATATAAAGAAAGGTTTTAGGTATGAAAATAAAAGGGGTATATCTTTATGGGAGATATTGAAGATCTTTCACCATGATTAGAAGATTATGTTTTGAGTTTCCCTATTATAGTCCTTGGTTGTCTGTTTTTGTTATGTATTAAGTATTCCGCAAAAGTAATGTAATGTCCATGTACTTCAAGCTTGGGTATCCACATTTTCACTTCAAAATAAATTTATCTAATCAACCCTATCATGTCATATTACACTATAAAATTTTTAGATGGCATCAAAAATTTTAAATTCTATTTATTTTAATATTTATAATATAAACTATTTTAATATTTCATTAAGAATGTAATTACTGCATCATCATTGTGTCATATAAATGTAATTATTTATATCTAAAATTTATAAATAAAATACCATGATGTAGGAAATATTTTTATCTTTCTAATCAATATTTATAGTCAAATTTATCTTATGTATAACCTTATATTAAAAAAGTTTTAGTTATTAAACATTGAATTTAACACTTTTAACTCTTCTTTAAATAAAATAATATTAAATTTCCTAATATAATCCAAGTGGACTTAAAGGATCATATATTTTTTCCAAATGTTTTTTTGGTCAAATTATACTTATCCAATATAATTAGGACATGTGTTAGGGTAATTGTAATATCATTTTTACCTTTGATTACCCTATTTACATTTAACTGTGGTAAATAAAAGTCAAAAGTTACTTTTCACCAAAAATTATTTTCATCTTATTGAACAATATTTTACTTACTGATGTCAACCATGCCTCTTAGATTTTTGAAATTAAACTCACCGAAGTGGTAAATTATGTTTTTTGCAAATTTTCAAATGCTCCTAAAAGGTGGGTAAAAGATGAGAAAAACTTCAATAAAACTTTATACAACTAATTTTATTATAAAATGAATCCAATGAATTACATTTAACTTATATAGGTATTATATATTTATTTTGACTTAAAAGAAATTTAAATAAAATAAATAATTATTTAAATAAAAAGTCGATTTTAAATAATAACGTAGTATTTTTCACTATTCATCAAAAATTGAAAGTTTTCAGAACAATATCAAATAATAACATTAAGAAAATTTTGATTTTATGAATTCAAAAATGAATTATATTTTACCAAATTCAAAAAATATAATTTTCATTAATTAATTTAAAATTAATTCCTGTTGTCAAATCCAAAAGGCGGGTTTTTAAAAAGTAATTACTATCAAAAGATTGACATGTGTTTTTGTCAAATTTTAAAGTGAAATTACTTATAATGAAATATATTGTATTAAATGGTAAAAATATAATCTAATTATACTACCAAACCATTCAAATTCATAATTTAACACTATAAATTATTTCAAATAAAAATTTTGTTTTCAATTAAAATTTTGTATTTTTCACTATTCATCAAAATATGAAATTTATCCTAAAAGTGCCAATAATTTATTAGAACTAAATTTTTATGTCGCAATTCTAAATAAAAATTTAATTTCATTAAATTTAATATTTTTAAAAGTGTAAAATATTGGTTTTAAAAAGGGTTCTCAATTAAAAGGCTGTAAAATTGCATTTTTTGAAAAATAATTCTTTTATCTGAAAAAATGTATTTGTTCTTATATTATGTCCAAGAAACACATAATATGAATTCTAAAATTATATGGAGTATATAAAATTCAAAATATAGTTAATACTATTCATAACCTCTTTTTGAACGGCTAGTTTGGTAAATCGTGGTGCGCTCGAACTCAGTGTTGCCTGTAACAGAAGTTATTGAATTACATTGAAGATATAATATACTATGAAATCTTGGGGTGTTACAGGGAATTTAAATTTTTTTTTACTATATAGATAAAATTAGGAATGAATACTCTAACTAATATTTTAAGAGTTGTAATGCCTAAAAATGATGTTTTGAGAAGATAAACTAGGATTACGATGCATCCTATGTGTTTATATAAGCTTTGGAGGCATTGGGATTTATTTCATGTGTTTTGGGGGTTTCTAGCCATGGTGAATAGTTTAGTGTGCATGTTTTAAGAGAAACTATGTGACACCTTGATTATTAGGGAGTTTTCAGTAATATTTGAACTACACACATTTGAGTTTCATAGTTTGAGAACAGTTTAGGGTAAATCATTTGTGCAAAAAGGAGAAATCATGTGTGGTTTATAAGGGTTTGGGACATAGATAACGACATGTGCATGGGTTTCAACAAACTATGTAGACTGATACAGAGGGGAGGTATTATTGATATCAAAATTGGTGCATGTTTTTTTAACTATGTGTCGTAACTATGAGACGCATGGGGTTTTGGATATTAGGGGTACATGGTTGCTGCAAGGTTTGGATAACTGTGTTGACAAAAGGCATAGATACCCAAAATCTAATTAAAATTGTGATTTTACAGTTTTTCACTTATGATATCTTAACTTACCATCACTTTTTCTCTTCCCCTTATGTTTAAAACCCAAAGGAGGGATCCTTTTCAAATCTTCCCTTCTCTAGTACTCACTCAGGAGGTGTTCCTAGTAGATTCTCATGACATTTAAGGTGATATTTTTCTTCCCCTTCCCTTGTTTTCTTAATCTCATTATTTCTTTCTAATTTTTTAATGTGTGAGTTTAAGTATTTTATTCCAATTCCACTAGATCATGGTGGAATCAGCTAAGGATAATGGGTATTTCAGTTTAATTACCTATAGCAGATCTTGAGAAGAATTCTACACATTTTTGTGTGATGTTTCACTAATGTATGAGGCCATGGTGAATTTTCTTGGGTTTTTTTCTAATCGATTAATCTAATTATTTTTTGATTGGTATTAACTCTTATGGATTTTCATAGATATAGTTTTGGGAGTTCATTTTGACCACCTGTGGTGGTTTCATTATGTTTTGATAAGAGGTGTAAACCTAATGAGATTAGAGACCCATATGAAAATTTAATTTAAATTATTATGTAAATTGGTATATGATAATATAATGTGTCTTCTATTTCTTGGAATGAGTTTAGAGCATGGGAAATCGAGACAAACTCATTGGATTCTGCTTGGTTTAATCATTGATTTGTATGGGCCTTGGCAAGGCCCACATGCTTTGGAAATGTTTGGGAAACTTCATTGATGAGGTCTGCGGTCTATGAGATTTACCCATACTCTTGTTAGATTGTTTTCATGTGTATATGGTATGTTTCTTAAAGACCATGTGTGATGTATTCTGTTACTTGGTGTAACTAAATGGATTTGGGATCCAAATTGGTATATTAGACCTTCCATGGATCCTACTAGATCCACTAATATTTATATGACCAAACATAAATCCCCCTATGGGGTGTATCATTCGTTAAATTAAATGGGTTACAATATTAAACTAGTTAAGGAAATTAGTTGGGTTAATAAAATGGTTACAGATTTAATTGGAACAACTTTGTAATAAATGGAATTCACTTTTAAGAGGATAAAATATGTTTTTCTCATGTGTAAATATTTTTTGAAATGTCTATAAATCCATTGAATTGGTTTTAACTATGAGAATGGGTTTTGATAAGGTTTGGTTATCAGAGGGTAAAATATATGATTTCAAAGCTTTATATATTTTAAATTAATAGTTTACCTCCAAGTGGTTTTGTAATTTTTTTTATAAATGGATATTAAATGTGATTTGAAATAGGTGTGTGGTTAAGCCTTTAGTTAAATGCATTGATGGATCATTGAATTATTTTTATGGAAGGGAGTTCTTTGACCCTATCTTGATATAAGAGGTATGTAGGGACATTTTTAAATGATAATGGTTGGGAAAGGGTTTGTTGTTATTTCTTAATGTTTTTTCATGTGAAGATATTGAACCTTGAAAAGTGATTATTGGTGAAATTCTTTTGGGTATTGGTAATGGTAGTACTCAAACATGGTTTAATGTGTTGTTCATTGACGTCCACATGAATATTTTAGGGTGTTGGTCAAGGAATTACTCACCCAAGGTTTAAGGTGTTGGTCATGGAGGTCATCACCTATGGTTTAAGGTGTTGGTAATGGTCATCCTCTCCCATGGTTTAAGGTGATGTACATGGAGGTCCTCACCTATGGTTAGGGTGTTGGTCATCATGGTCCTCACCCATGGGTTTGGATGTTAGTCTAATTATCATCATCTTTAGGCTAGTTCCACACTAATTCTCTAGGCACCATTGATATTTTTTGTTAATGGGTGTTGGGATGAGGTCCTAGACATGTTGGATATTGATGACTATGACTACTAGAGAAATATGATAAAATAAAATCCATTTTATACACAATATTAATCACACATATTATGATTTTACATGACCATTTAGGGTTGGTTTGGGCTTAGTTGGCTTGATTGTTACCCAAGAACTCAAGGGCCAGTGTGTTCTAGATAAGAATTTTTTTAGCTTGACTTCTATATTTATTCATTTACTAATTATTTAACATAACGTATACCTGCAGACATTATTTATTCAACCGGTATTTTCTTTAGACACCATTGGTGTTGTATTTATAAGTTTTACTCAAACCCAACTTGGGCTTCCAATGCACATGGATACCCAAGTATCTCTTATATGTTTACTGTAGTCATGGGTTTGGGTGGAGACTCGTGTTGATTTTTACATGATTGAGTAGTATTTCTCTGATGGTATCTGGTGGTTGGAAGGGGTATATCTTGGAGTTAAAATAAATCCCATTTTTATTATTTTATTTTTATTCTGGCATGTTATATACTTGGTCTAGTGGGAAATTAGTTGTATTTATTTTATGGGTTTTTTGTCCTTTATTGCATTTTGTATTATAATATTATATCCAATTGATTTACACATTATGTGTACTATGATGTGGATTATGTTTGGTTGTTCAAATTATTATATCTTACTTGGATATGGGGGCTATAATCTCCCCACAGTACCACCTTAGACCTATGCTTCTAGTTGGAAACATCTGACATAAGTGGAAGCATGGTTGTGGTCATGTGGTGAACCATCTTGGGGAAATTTTTTAGTGGATTCTAGCCTGGGATATTAAAAAGTGGTATCAGTTCAGTCACCTTCTTGTTGATTTACTATTTGGGATTAGTTATACTGTACATATTGGAATTTGTTGGATCTTATGATGGATATCAGTTGGTGCATCATAAACACTAATTTTGGTAGGAATTCAAGGTTACTAGGGTCAGAATTGATGTTTTCGGTTTTCTATCTTACGGTTGTATATGATATTTTCCATGGGGTATCCACATGTTGTTTGGATGCTTTGGTTAATGATGTATTTTTTTATCTTGGCCTATTGGTAAGGGGCCTATGATATGGTTTTAACTCTTGTCCTATAGATGTAGGAGGAATCTCATGTATCATGTTAGGAATGTAGGATCCGCATGTTATAGGACTTATATTGTGTGATTTTATGTGTTTACTTCTAATTACATGTTATTCAGATCTATGGTGAGATGTTTATCAATGAGGGTGTCAATGCGGTCCTCATGCATAGTTGGTGTAGTGACCATGGTGTATCAGTATAGAAAAAGTGTATGAATATTGAACCCTTGTGGGTGGGTTTGTTTTGGTATTGGTTGTGTGGCCTAGTCCTCCCAAGAGGAACCTTATGTGAAGATACTCAAAGATAATGAGTTCCTTGGTTGTGGGTATTTGGTTTTTCATGTGATGTCTCCTATTTTTGAGACCCAATAGATTGGTGTTTTGGTATGTTTATGTTATTTGATGTTGGGATAGGATTGTGTTTCCTAACCCATGATGGTAACCTTCTGTGGGTTGGCATTGATCGAGGTGGATAGATCTAGTGACTTTATTTGAGACTTTACTAGTGGGGTTAGGTGAGAGAGCCCAGTTACCTTCTTAACTTGACTCTAGTTTAGGGATTTAGTGTTGTATGGATTTTGAGGATGAACCATGAGAGGTTTCGACTGAGTTATGTGTTCTATTTTGGTGCATCGGGAATAAATAAATGATGGTAATTTTAGAAACAATTCAAAAAGGGTGCATCCTATTATGATATTTCAACATGATGGATGCCTTTTGTTTTTTATAAGGATAACTCGTATGCTTGTTCTTCAGACCTTTCACTGGTTTCAAGAAGGGTAGGTTTGGTCAGCATCCTATACCATGAGATGGTTGTGTAGGAGGTTTGTTCTTGATGGTTATGAGCTAGATCAAGAGAACGAGAGATTATTAAGAATATATAGTTTTGTACTGATGAGTTTCCTATGGTTTTCTAAGGCACCAAGGTTTCTATTTATTAGGTGATATTAGCATGCAGGAAAGACATGTCCAATGGATAAGAATTATGAGTTGAATTTTCATGATATGTGAATCATTTGGGGGATAATTCTGTTTTATTTTTGAGTTATAGAATAGAATTAATGGTTATGTTTTAATGAAATCATGGAGATACGAGAACTAGTGATGTACTATATCATTTGGTTTATGTATTGGGTGCCACATAAGCATACATTTTGATGCTAGGATTGAGATAGTAGTTGTGGGTTAGCTGAAAACCAATGTGGGTGTGATGAGAGGCTTGTGGTCATGGTAAACCAAGGCCCTTGGGATAGAAATATGATTTTACATTAATCGATGAGTGTTGTTGGTATTTTTTGATAGTATATAAGTATACTCTTAGTATATACATGATCATGCCCAATGTCTTCACATTATACTAAGTATTCTAAGAGAAAAATGTATATACACCTATATAACTAAATGTTTTCTTGGTTTGATGGAGGTCCTCCTTGGAGGTGAAACTCGTGAAAAGGTGGGAGTAAGGTTTTATGGTGGGTTACATCATCAAACATTGTGAGTAAGTCCTTGTAATGGGATAGAGGTTGGATAATGATGTGGGTGTCATTCTAAAAAGATGGGAATGGGTGGTAGTTGGTGTTTTGTTTTTTTTCACTCTAATTTGAGAAATTTGTCCATGTCTAATCATTGGTTTAGTAGTGACTATATCATGGACCACGTTGGATGGAGTCGGTTGAGTTAGGTGGTGACAAAGACACTCCTATTATAGGCAGTGACATGTTGGTCGTAGGGGTGTGACCCTCATGTTGGGAGGGTATAATGTGTGTAAAACTGACCATGGATCGGTCATGGAGGCACTAAGAATCCAATGATGAGGTTATGTGAGGCATTTTTAAATTCTACAAGGAATGATAGAAGTATATTAGTTGTCGTGGATGATTGATTCGAGCATATGATTTGGGATCAAGGTGGTTCTGAAAAGTAATTCTAGTTGCTTATATCAGAGGTTTATCAATGCCTTTAATAGATAAGGATAATGATTTTTGGTTAGTATAGGAATATATTAAGGAATCGCACTGATATTTAAGTGTATACTCTAGTGGGAGTGTTTGAATAATCGTGGAATTCCAACAGTCTAGAAGGCATTGTGATGAGGTGAAGTGAAAACATGCCGAAAGTGAGATATAAGTGATTTAAATATGATTTTGTTTGGGATAGACCAACACGGGTTAAATGTGAAACTATTTTAAATCAGATTTTAGATTGGGATCTTGTGTAAAAGATGATTCATTCTTAGTTTTCATTTGGAAGGATGGTAGGAATCTACTCTAGTTGGTTTTCGATGATGAGGATGGGTGTTGATGTTGATTGGATTTATCATGGGTGGTGGTCATGGTAATTTGGGAAATGTGTTTGTAACATTATAGGAGTGTGACTTTGAGTTTATTTGTAGTTTTTCGATGGCAGATTATCTAAACATCATAAGTCAGTTATTATAAGTCAAAGCTTATTGTGGTAAGTACCATAGCATCGGTCGGTGGTTGGGAAATGATATAACTGGTGTTCCAATTGTATGAAATCGGGTGAGTACTATCATGGTTCTCTAGTTTTGACAATGGTAGTTGGTTTAGGTTTTGGGTGATTGCGTGCCTTGATCTAGAGTTTTTTCCTTGGTTGTATTTCAGGTATTCAGAGATTAAATGAGGTCATTAGTTTTAATTGGTGGATTATGTAGGTCAAGAGGTGTTTATTAGTGACCACCATTGATTCATGGGGAAGATATATATTATAGTGGGTAAGTTTTAAAATTATTTGTTTGGGTACGTTTTAAATTTCATAGAAATTCAAACATTAATTTACTGGAGGGTCAAATTTTGAATCTAGACTGGGAATGAGATTACCAGATTTGGAATGACTTAAAAGGTTTTTTTGAGAACATGAATGAGTCTTAGGATATAGCCTACATTTTCAGATGATCTTCGAAGGCGTTGGGATCAGTTTTGGGAGTTTTGGAGTTTTCTGAATATGGTGCATGGTTTGGTGTGTATGGTTTTGGAAACATTGTGTGACACATTAATGGTTAGGGGGGTTTAACTTCATTTTTTTACTTCACATGGTTGAGTTACATGGTTTGATCTTGGTTTTAGAAAAACCATGTTATGAAAAAGGAGAAACTATTTTTGGTTGAGAGGGGTCGGAGACATGGTTCATGGGTTCAAACAAACCATGTTCCTTACTGAAAAAGGGATGTAATGCTAAAAACATGATTTTCATGTTGTTTTTCTAACCATTTTGTCAAATCGTGTTGGGAATTGGGTTTTGGATAGTATGGGTTTATGTTTGGTTCACATTTTGGATAAATATGTGGCTAAACCATAAAGCTTCCCTGAATCTCATTAAAATGGTGATTTTACCATTTCTACCTTCCGAGCATTTAACTTATTGCTTGGTTTCCTATTCCCATTGTGTGCATAAACTAAATTAGGTCTTGTAACACCCCCAGTATTTTAGGAAATAGTTTTTTCAAATGAATTTAATTTCTTCAATAACTTCTGTTACATGTAACACTTGGTTTTAACAAACCGTCACAAACAATTAATATTGTTACATAAACAAGGCCATTAATACCTATCCATTTAACTTGGAAGAATGAATATGAATAACTAAATATTAAATAATAATTATAATTACCTTATCTAAATAAAACATATTTATAAAAATGTAATCAATTTTTGGAAGTCTTTATATGTTTCAAGAATACTATTTTCCCAAAAAAATCATTGTTTTTTATAAAAATATAATAAAATTAATTTATGAAACTTTTAGAAAATTTATATCAAAAAATAAACTTCCTTTTTAAAATTTAAATATAAAAATTATCTTAGGGTTAATTATTTTTTTTTATAAAATATTAATTTTTCGATGAAAAGTTAAAATACAGGTTTTTATTTAAAATTGTATTTTCATTTAAGAATGTATAATTTTTATTTTATTTTTCAAATGGTTTTAAAATAAAAATTTGTTCAATTATATATTTATTAATCAATTTTAGTTCATTAGAATAAATTTCATATTGAAGTTTGATCTAAATACTTTTAAAACTTTTAAACATTCTCCCTTTGGAAACCCGCTTTCTCGCCCCATCTATGGGTTTAATTTAAAATTAAATTCTTCCAGTTATTTGAATGTAATTTAGAAAAATGGATTGAATATTTTTAATTAGGATAATATATATTATATAATAAGTTCAACTTAATTTTTGGTCAAAATGAATAGTTAAAAATAATAAAAATTAATTATTGTAGTTAAGGTTAAAAACGTTTACCTAGGGTTAAAATAAAATGATATGGGGTGAAATGACCAATAAAATTTTACAAAACCCATTTCATGAGTATATATATATATATATC
This sequence comes from Viscum album, assembly GCA_963277665.1. Taxonomy (NCBI): domain Eukaryota; kingdom Viridiplantae; phylum Streptophyta; class Magnoliopsida; order Santalales; family Viscaceae; genus Viscum; species Viscum album. The sequence continues at coordinate 335,957,915 of OY728139.1, read as the reverse complement.
TTATAACATCTAAGAATCTATAATGGACCATTTTTTATCTTTTTAGCATGTGAAAAATGTTGGTACACTTTCTTCTTTTCAAAAATTCCAAATGTGTCCTCTCCTACACTTACAAATAGCCACCCACTCTCTTCCACTCTTCACAATCTCAAAACCATTTTTTTACCAATACCTAACCAAATATCATTAATAATTTAATCTCCACATCCTATACATATTTTTTTTATGAAACTCCCCTAATAAGGCTTTAGGTATAAATCTTTAGAGGTTCACCAAAAAAGAGGTAAAATTATTAAACTTGTGTTTTTATTTTATTTATTATATCATAACCATAAAATAATAATAAAATATGATGATAAAATTAAAAAACACATCCCATACACTAAAAAATTATTATGTTTTCATAATAATCTTAATTCATCTCCACTTCCATCAAATGTGAAACAAAAATGTCCCTCATGGGTACGTAGGAAAACCGCCTTGCGAACCAATGTTATTCATTTTATATAACCATATCTCTCAAATGGAAATAATGATGGAATTGATGTTTATATAATATTTTTTTGATATTATTATACTTCTATAATTATAATATCACACATACCTTCTTACATTATAACCCATTGTAAAATAATAACGTCGGTCATTTGTACGGCAGACTACCGCCTCACGAATCGATGTGATGTGTTCTTCATTTATATTTTACTTGGATTGTAATAAGGATATATCAAATTAATATATATTTTATTTATAACATAATTATACTTCTATAATTAAAATTTCATATATAACTTACTAATTTTTATTTTATGTGGGATACAATAACGTCGTATGTGTATACAGTGGACTACCGTCTCGGGAAGTGATTTTAACGACCCAAACTTTTGAATAATATTGGTTTCCTATTTTTTTGTGTTATTTTATTTTATACTTACAAAAATATATATCCTTTAATTAATTGAGTATAATTAAAATGAAACTGTTGGGTTTTGATTTTTATATGATTGTCGTACAATATGACAGTTGGAAATTACACTCTTAACGTTGTGATTATTTTTTATAAATACAAATGATCGTGGTTAATTAATATAGAAAGAAAGTTGGATGGCCTCATAAATTAAACTTCGGCCAGGAAAAACCCATATTTTTGAGCTTGGGAAGGAGTTTGCATCACTGGGCTTTTCTCTAGACCAAGCCAAGGTCGAACTCCAAAACGTTAAGCTTGAATAGAATCGCTTATGGGAGAAGTTCAAGCTCATAAAAATCACCACTCTGGAAATGTTGTCTGAGCCACCTCAAGATTCTATAACCATAAAACTCCTTACACTTAGGTCATATGTAGTTTTTATAATGGTCTATGTAATGAGTCCTTAGTTACTTTGTGTAGTCATTTTTTTATAAATAAAATTTTTATTTCTTATTGGGGTAAAATTTGGGAATTTAAAATGTAAAAATAAATATAGGATGAATTTATAGAAGTTCCATATTATTGTTAAATTTCAAAAAAAAATGGTGTTTTAAAATATTTTTTAATACATTAAATAATTAATAATGTGAAATGACTTTCAAAAAATGGTCTTCTACAGTTGTGATCAGTAATAAATTTAGAGTCTAAGCAGATCAACTTAATTTTTGGTGAATAGTAAACTATGAATAGTAATTTTACCTTTGTGAATATTAATATGTCCAATGGAATAGTAAAGTCACTTAAGAAAGTATAAATATAATTTAGGCATCTTGAATGGTGAAGTGATATAATAGCATAATTAAATAACTATTTCATAAATTATTAGTTAAGTATTATTTTTTTCAGGTAAATAGTTTTTTTACTTAAAACATATATATCTCATAATTAAAATTTTATTTTCGTAAAATGGATTTCATTTTTGAATTCAGAGTATTGATATTAGTTTAGGGTTTATTTATAATATTTTTATAAAATGTTTTGTTTTTCAGTGAATAGTGAAAAATACAGTTTTTAGTTTCGATGTGTTTAATGACATCATTAATGATGTAATAATTCTGGTAGAATTTTCTATAGTAAGATATTCTATAAATTGTCCCAAGTTTCCAATACCATGGACAAATACCATGGTCAAGCCCGTGGTTTTGTGAATACTACTAATGAGCTGTCCCTTGGAAATTAATAAAATATTCCCTAACTTTTGCTATAAATATCAACACATTCCTTCATTTTTTTCATTAAAAATTTCTCCTTAACAAATCTCTTGTCTTTTTACATCATAATGAGTCCTCACAAGGTTTTCTAAAGCCCCCCATGGTCTCAACCTTGGATTTTTTGAAGTTACTCTTCAATATATATGAACCTTTCACCCTCATCTTTTAGTCATGACTTCCTTTATATTATGTCTTCTAGTTTACATTTTATTATGTGGGAGTATGTTCTTCTATATTCTTATTTATGTCCATTTAATTTCCAAATTATGAAATACCCTTTCCACTTTCATCAACTAATTTTATGAATTTTTATGTGACTTCATTAGGATGTCAAATTTTGGTAAAAGAAATCACATCTTCTCTTTTCATTCAAGTTTCTGTTTCATATGGTATGTCATTAAAATATCCATAACATGTTCTTATCTCTATGTTATTATGTAATTATACTGTAATATAAATCTCTTCTAAATGGTTGACCCCTATCCCCTCTCTTTTTAATGTTTTCTAAAACCATGTTGTATAGTTGTTATGCTGCAGAATTTTCATCTCAAAATCTATCTCTTTTTATCAAAAAATTATCTTATTTTATTTATGTGAATACCCAAACATATTTTATTTCTAGGGGTATTCATCAATACAAAAAATTTATATATTTTATTCTATAATTGACATATATATATATATCCCTAACTCCCTTTCCATGAGTTATAAATGACATAATGATCTTGTTTTTAAGCACTTCATAAACATCACAATTTTGAAATAAAACCCATTTCTTTTATTATATTTGGATTATTTAGGAAATGTTTGATTATGATATATGTGAATCGCATGAAAATAAATACATATTAATGGGTTTCCCTAATATATCTCTAATACATTAGGTAAATAAAATAATCTCTAGAGATGACAAGTTTTACAATACATTAGTGAATAACCTTAGTAATTTTATGACACCTTAGGGATGGACCCTAGTGATATGTTCATGAATGTATTAAATAAATTTTGTAGCCACATTTTCAAGTTATTTTTCAAGTTAATGTTATTATGATATTCCTCTTTATCCCCTTATTCTTATTGTTATCACTCAAGTTCACATGAAAATTGTTTCACTTGTTTTCTTTACTGGGCATTTTCCTCACCCATTCCTTTGATGTATGTCTCTAGGTTATGAGATGCAGTTTATGTACACTGGATGATCCTAAGATTAATCCTTACAAGTTGATTATAATATTGTTTTATGTTTTCATATTTTATGTTCTGGATTTCCAAGACACTAGACTTTAAAGATCATCTGTTTGTAAAATTTAATGAAAAGTTACGTAATAAAAAAAGGATGCCATAGTTGGTATCAAATGTTAGTTTAGTTATTTGTGCAAATTAGGCTAGAAAAATTTAAATATAACCCTATATAAAAGTTTAAATATTGGAAAAAATCCTATTATTTTAGTGAAATATTATGTAAGTTGTTTTCAAACAAATAAATCCATGTCTAGATACGAACAGGTGGATGTGGCTTTGGTATTGATATAACTCAGAGTGAAAAATCTAACAAGTAGTTTAATTCTTGACCCAGGGTATCCTGGTACACGACAGTGGGCATTGCGACACTCTTGTTTTGACACTATCGGGGAATTATTTTGGTTAATCAGAAGATTTTTATGAATCATTATGATTGATTTATAGAGAAATGTAATTTTTGTTAAATAATACTACGTTTAATCATGATGTTTTAAGACATAAAATTCCTTTATAGTTAAAATATTTGTAAATGAAATAATATTATAACTAAGGTTTTATTTCTTTAGAAAATGGTGGTAAATATAAGGAATCTCCCAAATACTGACCACAATGGACCATGAACTGACGGCCCTATAATAGAAGTCGAAATGGAAACATTCATGAGAATGTTGAACTAACTTACTCATGTTATGGGAAATAACTTGAGTCAAGATGAGAGACCAATATCACAACGAAGGGAAAAAATTATGTTGATTCCTTTATGTATCAACAACCACAAACCTTCAGTGGATCTACCGACCCATTGATTTCTGAAAAGTGGATCCGTTATATTGAGAAGATCTTTTTTGTTATCTATTGTTCAGAACAAGAGAAGTTCACCATGGTTTTTTACCTCTTAGAGGGATAAGTTGATCGTTAGTGGGAACTGAATAAAAACAAAAGCAAAATAGTGGATCTTAAAGCTATAGAGTTGTAAGAGTTCATAGGGGTCTTCTTTAATATGTATTTCCCTCGTTCTATAAGAAAAAAAATGGAGAAGGAGTTTCTCAAGATGAACTAGATAGAGAATGAATCTGTTGGAAGCTACGAGATAAACTTCACAAGACTCTATTGTTATACATCAAGATTTTTCATGGATCCTAATGGGAAGTTTGATAGATTCTTTGGTAGATTGAGTCCTCATCTGTAGAAGAATCTAGCCATCCAAGACAATGACATCCATGAGGAGATTGTACGGAGTTCAATGAAAGTCAAACTGGAGTTTGGTGAGATGTAGTGGTCTCATAAATCCAATGAAAATAAGAGATCAATGGATCCCATCATATGGAGGAACTTTGATCATAGAAGAGGAGGAAAGAAAGTGAAATGTCCCATGTATAATAAGTGTGGGAAAAATCATTCAGGTAACTACCTTCTTGGGAGTGGGAAGTGCTACAAGTGTGTAAGATATGGCCATATTGAGCAGAATTATTTTATTGATGTGAAGCCTAATCTTTCCCACATCAACGATAAGGGGAAGATGGTGCAGGACCTACCGGGTGTCCAATGCTGTAAGTGTTGACAACTTGGTAACTTTTCCAATCACTGTCCAATTCTGAGGGAAGTAGAGGGGAACCACCATAATCCTCAGCAAAGTCCAAGGGGGGAAGTCCATGCTTTTTCTATCGCAACATCTGATGTTGAATACCCAAATGATGTGTTGTAAGGTACTCTTGTTTTTTTCACAAAACTAGAAAATATTGTGTTTTATTATGGTTTTACTCATTCCTTTATTTCATAAAAGTTTTCAAGGAATTTATAATCTACCTTCGAATTTCTAAAATTATAGTTATCAATCAAGACTCCTAGTGGGATTATCCAAGATTTTCAGTGTTTAGAAACTATAGTATTTACTTTTGTGAGAACAATATTATCGAAAATATAGTAGTCATTTGCATGCTATAATTCGACAATATACTAGGGATGGATTTTCTCTGAAATTATAATACTATAATCAAATGCAGAAGCAAGGAAATATTGGTAATCTTAAATGTAAAACCTATAGTTATCTTCCAATGATATATATATCAACCAGATCTTTGTCAAGAAAAACCTCATTTATTCTTCTTTATAGAGTTGATCAGTGAAGAATAATAAATAAATGAGAGTATAAGGATATAAAATTTCCCCATCATCCGGGAATACATTGACGTATTTCTTGAGGAGTTATCTAGACCTCCTCCAGAAAGAGAGTTAGAGTTTTCCATTGAACTCATACTAGGATCTCATCTGATTTCAAAGAACTCGTGTAAGATGGAAAATGTGGAGATGGGGGAATTAAAGAAACAACTCCAAGATATTTTTGAGAAGTTGTTTATCTGACCGAGTGTGTCTCCTTAGGGAGAACCTATTCTTTTTGTGAATAATAATGATGGATCATTGTGGATATGCATTGATTATAGAGAACTAAATGAGATCATAGTAAAGAAAAATACCCCCTTCCAAGAATTGATGACTTATTTGACCAACTTCGTGGGGCTCAATTCTTCTCCAGGATTTATCTTCGATCTCGTTATCATCAACTAAGGGTGAAGAAAGAAGATATTCCAAAAACTTCCTTCTGATCCATATATAGGAATTATTTGTTTGTTTTTATACCCTTTGGACTAACTTATGCACCTGCTATTTTATGGATTTGATTAATAGAGTCTTCAAGGACTACCTTGATAACTTTGTGGTAGTTTTTATTGATGATATTATGATATATTATAAAATTTTTGAGGAGCATGAGAATCATCTAAGGGTTATTTTTCAAACTCTATAAATGGAGAAGATTTTTGGAAATTTCAGAAAATGTGAATTTTGGTTAAAAAAGTTTCTTTCTTGGGGAACATTATAACCGATGAAGGAATCACAGTTGACCTTACAAAGTAAAAAAGTTGTAGAGGAGTGACCTCAACCTATAATAATAACTGGGATTCTTAGTTTCCTCGGATTAAGAGTATATTATAGAAGGTTTGTGAATAACTTTTAGCAACTTTTTAATCCATTAACCAATTTAACACGAAAAGGGATCAAGTTCATCTAGATAAAACAGTGTGAGGAAAGTTTCCAAGAGCTGAAGAAGAGATTGGTTACCGCACCTGTGCTAAATCTTCCCTCAAGTGGAGAAATATTCTTTATTTTTTAGTGATGCATCTCTTAAAGGGATTGGGTTGTTCCTCATGAAAAATGAAAAATGCATTCCTTATGCATCATGATAGTTGAAGATTCATAAACAGAACTATCATATACATGATCTTGAGCTAGCTGCGGACATTTTTTCTCTGAAGATATGGAGGCACTATCTTCATGTAGAGAAATGTGATATATACACAGATCATAAATGTTTGGAGAATATTTTCTCACAAAAATAATTGAACATGAGAAAGAATAGATGGTCAGAACATTTTAAAGACTATGATTGTTTAATTCATTATCATCTCGGAAGAGGAAACAAAGTCCCTGATGCATTAAGTAGGAAGGACCTAGTTGTTCCTTATATGATGAGGATTTAAATATATCCCTTGATCCAAGACCTAGTGAAAACAGACATGGGAATTATAAGGGAAAAGACATCATCAACCCTATTCCAAATGATTTCTCAACCAACATTACTATAGAAGATCAAGAATGCTCATAAAGAAGATCCTTTGTTACAAAAGAAGTTTGAATATGTGAGGGATGAGAAGTTTCCTGAGTTCAGTATTGATCAAGAAGGTGTTCTGAAATTTTTTAGAATACTATGTGTTCCATCTATTCTGGAAATAAAGAAGGAGTTGATGGATGAAGCTCATAACTCTACTTTATCTATACATCTGGGAAGCAAGAAAATTTTTAGAGACCTTAGTAATCAATATTGGTGGAATAATATGAAAAGGGAAATCATTGACTACACTTCAAGGTGCCTGGTATGTCATCAAGTGAAGACCGAGAAAAAAATTCCTAAAGGGCTATTGCAACCACTACCCATACCAGCATGGAAGTGGGACAATATCACTACGGACTTTTTCATTTGTATACTGAGAAATTACAAAGTAAACAATGTGATATGGGTTATTATGGACCGTCTCACTAAGACTACCCATTTTATCTCTATTTAGGAAGATTTAACTCTTGATCAACTTGCTAAGATTTACATGAAGGAAGTGGAAAGGCTACATGGAGTTCCATTTTCTATCATATTTGATTGTGATCCAAGGTTCACATCAAAATTATGGAGAAGTATTCAAAATGCTCTTAGCACCGAATTGAATTTCAGTATGGCCTATGTAAAGACCTAAAATTTCCATGTATGTTTTTTTTGTATATGTGAATTTTACGAGCCCGTGAAAACTGATGGCGTGTGATTATGAGGCCCTGTTTGCCTGGAATGAATTTCTAAACTTTTTTCATGTATTTTCAGTAAACATATGAAAGGTTTTTTGTATCTTTTGAACCATTGCTCGTAATTGAAATCTAAGGGCACCGTTGAACTTGCAACGCTGATATTCGCATAAGTGGACCTTCACCTCAACCGCAGTAGGTCAAGGGTGAAAGATAAAATTTTGGTTTTTCATGAATGAATAAAATAAAATAAAATTGTGTAACATTTTAATTTCCTTTGGAACTCCCATGTGGATTTTGAGAGGGGGGTACCACTAGAACTAAACCTCCCATGTGAGGTTATGGAGGTGGGGACCAGCAAAATTAACCTCGCATGAGAGGTTATGGTGGTGTGGACCACCCGGGACTAAACCCACATTGAACTCCCTCTAAAATGTGTGAAATCCTCTTAAACTCCCCCACTTTAATGGTGCCACACCCTTTAATTAATTATCCAAAGTCAATTAATTAATTAAGACAATTTGAAATAATGCCACCAAAATAAATAGACAACATATTATATTATGTTACATATTCTTTTGTTGGGAAGAGGGTTGGAAAAGTGCCTGGGAGAATTTGGAGAAATTCATCTCCAATGAAGAAAATCACCTCCAAATGAAGAAAGACCACCAGATATTGTAGAACGAGGAAACCAACCCCGAGCCGGATTGGAAGCATCTTGCGGAGGCAACCAATGTAGAACATCTTAGAAGACAAAAAACCAACGATCGAGGAAACTCAGACACTGCCAGTGTCCATTCTTTCCTCCTCTTTGATGTCAATGAGAAATCAAGGTAGGGGTGTGTTTTAATTTGATCAATGTTAAATTCCCTCTCACATTGAATCATCTTCCTTGAGTCGTATGCTACTACCCTAACACGGAGGGTGCGGGCTAAAAAAATATGGCCTGACCCCTCTACAAATCTTGCGGATCTTTTATGTGATCTTTGTGATGGTGTCGGTGACCTGTGTCGACGGTTGTCACCAAGGGAACTCGAGAACCGTGATGAAGGCGACGAACGAAAGGCAGTTGGCCAAGCCGGCCGCCAGCTAAGGCTTTTTACCCAGCGGCCTCCGACCACCCGCGACATCTGCCGCCCCGTGGCCCACGTGCCTCACGGCCTCTGTGCCCCACAACGCTCTGCCACCCTACGGCCTCCACCTTCCCAAGGCTCCGCTGACCCACGGATCTCCATCATCCATGGCCCCCGCCGCCCCGTGGCTCTGCCGTCCGCGGCCTCACGGCTTCGCCGCCCTCGCGGACTCGTGGCCTCCACGCCGCCCGACCGGGCCGCCTAGTGTGGGTTGAACCACCTAGCAGGTCGTGCCACCCAGTGCGGGCTGGGCCGCAACACAAGTCGGGCCAGACCCAGCGGGTTGGGCCGGGTCGGCCCAGGCCGGATTAGACCAGGCCCCGACCCACTACGACCCATTTACACTCTTTTGGGCATAACTTTGGAACAAGATGTCCATTTGATGAACCATCAGTAGTGTTAGAAACCTTGGATTGAGACGGTCTATTGAGTATATCCCACTAGAGATTTGGGTAAAGTTGGAGTATAGTTGGTTTGGATTGATCACGAATACAACTGGGACCATGGGAAAAAAGGATAATATCTTACAGAATATGCATCCGACTGACACGTCGTATGTTGCATTGAGACCCTTATGACATGGAGGTCCTTTTAGATACTTCTCCATGGGACTTTGTGGTAGTTGGAGTATGAACCATTGCCTCATGGAGTGGATCCTCCCTGAGACAAGCAGGCCTAGTGTAGGAACCCAGTAGCTGGCTGTGATGTGAAGAATGAATTGGGATCCTGTGTGGGTCACCACCTAACAATCCTACGTGGGTCAACACTGAGCGATCCTATATGGGTCTTCACCGAGTGATCCTATTTGGGTCAGCACTGAGCGATCTTGTGTGGGTTAGCACCTAGTGATCCTGTGTGGGTTAGCACCAAGCGATCCTGTGTGGGTCAGTAGTAGAGCCTCTTAACATAGTAAGATGATTAGAAGTTACATTTAATCATCTCTACTTGTACCTAAGTTATACCTGGTGTGAGCTGAGTCTATACTAGTGTGGTACTTTCTTTCGTGGTAATACCTTGGTGGTATTATTTTGTGCGGCATACCTATGTGGTACTTTCCTTTGAAGTATTTCTTCCTTTGTGGAACAATTGAGCTTGGGGCTTTGGAGTTGGAATTCATGTTTTCCTCATTATTAAGATGGGTTTACATGATAACATAGGTATATGTATGGGCATATACCTAAGTATGGTTATCAATTGTTTCATTCCTTTTTGGTTTATCATTTGTAGATTTTTTGAGAAATTGAGGGTCTCGGGGTCCTTATTGAGCATCGTTATACTCACCCCGGCACGAGCTATGCCCGCACTTCATTGTGTTTGGGGAAGACGATGGGCAACACTGACTAAGGATGAGGGTACTAGGACTAGAGGTATCTCAGAGTTGGACGTTAGACGATGCAAACTGTAGAGATGGTTGTTCGTGAGATGTACATAACCTTCAGGTAGGATCTGATGTGGATGATCCAGGAGCTGATTTTCACCTATCAGTTGTCTTGTACTTTCCAGTTTTCCTTGTACTTTCTAGTTGGGCTTGTATTCTGGCCCCTTTTTACTTGTTGCAGTAACTCTGTTTACTATTCAGTTTACTTGAGTTCGTATCTTTTTGTGTGCTTGGTTGTGTGTGTTACAGGTTATAAAGGCAATTCCTTCTTAGTTTTAGGGAACATGCTTTTGGTGCTAGTTTCCAGCCCCTGGACTATGGAAGGCTGGCTTGGGGTAGTTATGGAATGGGCCCCGGGGGACTGGTTGTGACAAATTGGTATCAGAGGAGTCAGTTCTACCATAGAACATAGGACTCTGATATTTATAATTGCAATAGTGTTAAGTGTAGTGAGTGTGGTTATTAGTTTAGGGAATCCAGTGTTGTCTCACAAGGTATAACTTATAGATTGTGGCACACCTGTTTCTTTTCAGGATTCCTCTACACAGACAGCCAGCTAGGGTTCCAAGAGTAGTATGCACTAATAGAACACCAGGTGACGAGGCCTCAGTGTAGGGCCCTCTTCTAATAGAGGCACCAGCGGAGGCACCAGCGGTACCATTACCCGTTGCGCCCATGATTCCAATAGCACCAGCAGTAGAGGGTGCATGCCACTTGACCACATTTAACGTGTTACAGTGCCAGAGGCCACCTAGGTTCAGGGGAGAGATGGACCCACATGCGGCTTAGGATTGGCTAGAGGCTGTGGTGAGAGTCTTTCGACTGGTAGGGACACCAGCCGATCTCTTGGTGATCCTTACCACTAGTCTTCTATAGGCAGCAGTAGGAAGATGGTGGAGCTTGATGATCCAGGCTCACGATGAGGTGACACTTCTCTGGGAAGACTTCGAGATCCTGTTTTAGGAAAATCTGGTCCTAAGGACTCTTCACAGAGTGCGTATACATGAGCTTCTTCATCTGCAGTAGGGCAGAATGACTGTGGCTCGGTACTCAGTGAGGTTCACTGACCTCTCACGCTACTCCATAGATATGGTGTGTGACCCATTCTTTAGGGGTCGAACCTTCTATCATGGACTCAGGCGGGAGATTATAGCTTTGTTGATCTCACTCAGCATCCTGATGCAGGTGGAGGTGTTAGAGAGAGACCTTTTAGTGGAGACTTTCCTTGCAGAGCAGTCACCAGCAGCAAGTCCCACCACCAGTCATCACGTAGCAGAGTCTTCTACAGCTGGTAGTAGACATATGTCGCAGAGGTCCAAGAGGACCAGATATACAGATAGACGACCGTAGGATTCAAGTTTGGTTGTGCATGGAACACGGGGCAGAGCTAGTAATTCCAGGATTGGGCAGTGTTATGTTTGTGGTAGGCAGGGTCACATGGCTCATGACTATCCGACCCTCCATATATATGATCAGCATATGGTCAAAGGACCACCCATGAAGAGACAGAGGTTCTATCTAGGAGGTCCGTAGGGAGTAGGTAGATGTGGCAGAGGAGCTGGTCGTATAGATGATGGTGGGAAATGATTTAAGATGTTACTGCGACCAACACCAGGTGGTCCACCCTGACCACAGGGAGAAGGAGGACTGGGGAGAGCTCATCTTGAGGCAGCTGAGGCCTACGATCACGGCACTCTGGAGATGATATGAGGTATTATTTGTGTCTACTCCACCTAAGCTATAGTACTTATAGACACAAGTTTCGGTCATTATTTTATTTCCATTGAGCTCATTTGGAGCTCGGAGATTCTGACGGAGTCGTTGGCTCAATCCTTACATCTAGAGACTCCTATGGGAGCAGATTCTATGATTACACACTAGTTCCAGCAGTGTGAACTTACTCTAGGATGAAAGAGCTTCGAATGGGATCTCCTAGTAGCAGCGTCGAGGACTTACGGCGTCATATTGGGTATGTACTAGTTATTTACATTCCATTCTCAGATTGGTTGTATTAGGCACAAAGTGCGGTGTGTCTGCACGGATGGGACCGGGTTCACCTTCACTGGCGAGAAGGGAGCCTTTGCAGCACAGGATGGACTTACTCGAAGTAGAGTGTAGGAAATCACTCATCAGTTAGCAGGACTTATGTAATGGCCCGGACCCCACGGGTCCATTCCTTTGTTGAAATCGATATGGTCAACACGACGTGCATTATAATGATAATTTTTAATACTAATGATAACGTAAAAAGATGTTAAATAATAATGATGATGACATAAATTTTGTGATTAATTAAACTAAAAAGAGAATAATCATGATAAAATGATTTAATGGCTGTTATTATTATTAATGATTCGAAGTGGGAAGGTGTGTGACCCATTAGACATTGATAAATGAAACATGCGGTTTATTATTAATTGAGTAATTGTTGAAATTAAATTTGAATAATAATAATGGGTGTTGTGTTATTAATATTATTCATAATATTAATAATAATGATAAATTAATGAAATGAGTCATGGTATTTATTGCAAACAAATAAATGAAGATGCACAGTGGAAGCATGGTGGTGTGTTAATATAATTAAATGGGAGTTTGTTATTATTATTATGTTAAATAATAATAATAATGGTGGTGTAAAAATATGTTGGGTTTATTAAATTTAATGGTTATAATTAAATAAAAGTGGTTTCAATTTAATCAGTGTGAAATAAAAATAAATAGAATTAAATAATTAAATAGATGGATGTTATGCGACATTGACGTGGCATGGTCAGATTCAGATATCCAATGGGGTGGTTTAATGTGGTCAATGCGATGAGCGTAAATATTATCATTATTAAAAAATAATAACGGTGATGAGTTAATAAAATAAGTTGATGAATTGTAATTATTATTGAAAAAAATAACAATAATGGCGTAAAACTATGTGCGAGAGGTTAATGAAATTACATGTATTAAAAAGGGGTTGAATATTTAAGTTATATTAATTTTTTTTTGTCATTTAATTTAATTTAATGGAATGGTTTTAGTTTAATTTGAGAATAACCATGATAAACTAATTTAAGTGGATTAAATTAGAACATTAATGATGGATGTTATTAATATTAATTTTATTAAGAATTACATTAAAGTGAGAATGGAGGTTTGGGGCATGCCACATTGTGTAAAGGAAAGGGGAGGCGCCACTTTTGGTGGAGTGGGAGAGAATCATGGAAGAAAGAGTTAGATTGGAGAGAGAAAATGTTTAAAGGAAACAAATAAAATTTTAAACTAATAAAAAAAGAGAGAGAATCCCATGAATGGGGTGATGCACACCAAATTAGAGTGATTTGTGTGTGAATCTAAAGTGAGATTGGAGAGAGAAATTTTCAATGAAATGAAATAATAATAATAATATATTATTATTATTATTATTATTTATCGTTGTCAAAACCATAATTCATCCGTAACTTCTTCGTGCGACCTTCGTTTTATGAACCATCAGTGGTAGTGAAACCCTGACTTTGATACGGAAATTATGAGTCCAATAGTGGATGTCTTTTTTGGGTTTTCGAGTCAGGTACCCAAAACGCTTGTGAATTAATAGATTTAATATTATTATTAAACCTTCGACCCGTCATAACTCCTGCGTGCGACATCCGATTGACTTGTCGTCAGTGGCGATGTTATCCTATCATTAATATGATCAATTCAAATCTAATGTTGGATATTAAATTATGGTTCGTAGCTCGGGTCCACGAGACATCCAATAATAATAATATCATTATTATTACGGGATCTTGTATCCAACGTATCTCCCCCATACAGTATCGGATTGACGAACCGTCAGCGGCAGTGTTACCCAAAAATTATGACAATCATTTTAAGACCAATGATGAATACCTTTTTATGACTCATGTTTCAAGTAAATAAAACACCTATTATTAATTGAAGTTATTATTATCATTAAACGCATGGAAACCACGTGACGTGTTGTGTGTTGACCACTCAAACAACGTAACAGTTGTACAGTCACGTCGTGTATTCATTAATACATAATGTGTACCTTTTTACCTTTTCATTGCCTATATAAGAGAGGGTCACATGTTCATTCTGTAACTCTCTTCTTCTCCGCATGGCGATGCTCCCGGATGACCAGGAAGCCTTCCTCCTAACTTCTTCATCCGGACTCTGATTGTCGATCCATCAGTGACTGCGGGATCATGTCAGTGAGGAGAACATCGTACACCCTGTTCTGTTCCATCTTCTTCGACTTCCCCTCTGCAGTTTCCAACAGAGGATACTACTAATAATTGACAGGAATGACTGTCTTTGACGAACGACTCTAAAAAGGTATGTTAAACCTATGTTCTTGTATTCTCTTTCCAATCCTAATTCTCTCGTTTTCCTTCCATGCTACTACATGTGATCTCTGTGTTGAGGGAGTTTCTTGTGTTGTTGATTCGGTGGTGTTGCGACGTCCTTGGTGGGTGCAATCGTTCTAGGAGAATCCTTGTGATCATGGTGGTCGTTTTCATATAAGGACATCAGAACCTGTTGAGGTAGGGATCTTACCTTCGTCTCTCTAAATTGTGAATCATGTAGGGTGGGTGTCCTCTTGTTTACGTGAAACACATTTGAACCGGTTTAATAAATGTAATAACTATCTTATATAATGGGGATGGGAAGTTTGTGAATGCAGTTACATTATTTATATCCTGTGATATTATGTTGAAAATTGAATGAGATTCTTCCAACTAAAAATCATGGTTGTTGGAGAACTTTGCTTATGCAATTAAATGTTTCCCTCTCCTTCTAGATTTTCTTATGGATGAAAATATTATTGAATGTGGAAATTGGTTAATCATAGAAATTTGGCTGGTTAAATACCTGAAACCCTTTTGTGATCACCCCGGTTGAACAAACTGAAACAATGAACATGTGGGTGCTCGTTGGGGTTTATTTATGTAAATGGGGTGTTTTGTGGGTTGTTGTGGATCGGGTGAGAAGCGGGGATGTGGTTGGCTTGGTTGTGGGTTGGTGTGAATTCTATGTTTGTGATGGGCAGCGGGTCTATGATAAATGGTATCAAAGGGATGATGATGTATGGGTTTTGGTGTGATTGTGGTTATGGTTGTTGGCAACGAGGCTGTACGAATGGGTTTGAATGTGAACGAACTATGGGTTGTGAATAATAAATTAAAGTGGAAGAGTTAATGAATGGTGGGGCATGGTAATGGAATAGGAATAATAATCAATGGGGTTGGTTGGTTAATAATAAGGGACTTGTTTGTGTTACTTGTGTTTTCCTAACTTGATTTGTGGATAGCAGGGATATGTTTTATGAACTCTTGATCCAGTTTGGTTGTTGATAGTTTCCCGGTAGTTAAGAAACTAATAACTAAAGTTGTTTAAACATGAAAAAATTAAATGGGGTTTTGGGATTGATTGTTGTGTGCATACTCTCGAAGTAGCAGCGCCAAGGCACGTGCTCAGATATTTGTGTGGAAGCCTTAGGATGGGCTGAGTGGTTGTTATACTTATATAAATATGTACGTTTTATGTTTCTTTACGCACCCCACCCATGTTGATCTCTACGTGACGAACACCCATGGGATGGGGGGTGAGATTCTCAAACATCCGAAGGATGGCTAGTTATTGTTCTTCCATGTGCTCCCGCTTCTAGGTTCTATAGCCCAAGTTCCTTCGGGCAGGTTACGACAGATGTTTCCCAAGAATCTTTGGGATGAGGTGTGATATGTTCCCAGGTTTCTTCAGGATGAGATGTGGTTATGGATGTGGATTGTGTGCCTGTGGGATTTGATTTGAGATGGCTGAGGATTGTGTGTCAGTGGGTTACTATGAGCTTTATATGGCCAGGTTGCAGCACTAGCTTGAGCTTCGTATAGTCATGTTGAGGCACTAGCTCAGAAAGAGGGGAAGCATTAGAGTGTTAGGCGTGAGGGATTGATCAGTATCCAGTGGGAAGGTGGTGCGGGGTACCCATACTTTGATAACATTACTACTATACTCTATTTCCTTGTGTTACTTGGTGAGTGTGACTGGTGAGGCTGGGTGGATAGATTCCTTGTTAGGTTTTGGTTCTTCTGTTTTTCTCCTGGGGCATTAGGATGTCTCACCACTTGTGCACGAGAGCTTTAGGTTTTCTTACTAAGTATAATTTTATGCTCACCCTACATTTGCTTTCTGGTTTTCAAAAGGACTACAGGGCCTGTGCGGGACCTTACTAGTCAGGTAGGGGGAGTTGATGCTATTTGCTGTTGTTCTTTTCCTTTACTTTTTGGTACAGTACTTTGGAGTTTTTATGTACTTGTACTTTTTTTCAATGTTGTATAAAACATGCATATGGGTTTGGTTTTGGGTTTATTTTCACTTACTTGTTCTTTTTTCCTTTTGGTGTTTGACTCATCCTATTTCCTGATCTTAAATAATAAAAAGGGTAATGCCTCCCATATTTTTGAAAACTCATACCCTTGGTTCTAGTCGCCACTCTGGGGCCTACTGGAGGCGGGACTCAGGGTTCATTATCTCCCTTTCACCATTGCCAGCTCAGGAGGGGCATCTTTGGTGGGAGGGGGTCGTGACAGAATGGTATCAGAGCAGATGGTTGAGAGATAGGATGGAGTCTTGAGTTAGGCACAATAAGAATTGCATGGGATGGTAGGGAAACAGTGTTGGTTGATCTTGGTGCATGGTATAGGCCAGGGAAGACCGGCTAGGACATGGGATTATAGGGCCCCCCGTGATCCGATGCAAGGAATCTGATCTTACCGAATGACCAAGTAAGAATACATTGATTGTAGTGTAGAGACCCTAGGAAAGGTACATGTCTCATCATGATTTGTGTTTCACATGATTTGGGTGTTCTGGGAATGAAATCGAAATTAAATAATAAAATGAAACCTTGATAAAATTTCCTTGCTACTTGGTCTTAGGCATTCATTATTTATCGTACCGCTATGGAACCTATACGTCAACAGAGAGGCAGAGGAGTGGGACGCGGACAGTTGAACGCAACAGAAGCGGCAACCCTAGCAAGGTCAGAGATCGAGAGAGATGTTTTCGGTTTTACTTAAATGCTCTCGTTTATGTTTTGGAGCATCACACTTCTTTATTGAAACTCATTCTCACCCATGCTTTGGGCATGGAACTTGTTTTCAATGAGTCTATAATGCTAATATGTTTCCCTCTTTCCTTTAAATGTGTGTGAAGAGTCCTAACATGTGGGTAGAGGAGGACCTGATCCCTAATTGAGACGCATTAATGTGGATGCAATTAAACCCGTGTAGGTGAGTTAGTGCCGCATAAAGCGGATAATATCTCGACATGGGAGAAGGAATTCCTCAATCAATGTGTTCGGGTAATTTATTGTTGTTTTGTATGGTGTTGGGGGCAGTGTATGTTAGGAAAATCCTAATATATGGAAGTCGGAAGGCCTAATTCCTAACCAAGACGCATTAATGTGGATGCGATTAAACCCGTGTAGGCGAGTCAGTGCCTCCTAAAGCAGATAATATCTCGATATGGGAGAAGGAATTCCTAACTCATATAATTAGGGTTGTTGGTTGTTTCCTGTTATGACGAGAGTCCGGAGAGGTATCTTGCAGAGTGGTTGTTCGGATCCATTCTTTCTGCGGGGTTGGTTTTTAATTCTCGAGGACGAGAATGTTTTGAGAGGTATCTAATGTAATGGCTCGGACCCCATGGTTTATAATGATAATTTTTAATACTGATGATAACGTAAAAATATGTTAAATAATAATGATGATGACATATATTGTGTGACTAATTAAACTAAAAAGATAATAATCATGATAAAATGATTTAATGGGTGTTATTATTATTAATGATGTCAAGTGGGAAGGTGTGTGACCCATTATACATTGATAAATGAAACATGTGGTTTATTATTAATTGAGTAATTGTTGAAATTAAATTTGAATAGTAATAATGGTTGTTGTGTTATTAATATTATTCATAATATTAATAATGTTGAGAAATTAATGAAATGACTCATGGTATTTATTGCAAACAAATAAATGAAGATGCACAATGGAAGCATGGTGGTGCGTTAATAAAATAAAAGGTGAGTTCGTTATTATTATTATGTTAAATAATAATAATAATGGTGGAGTAAAAATATGTTGGGTTTATTAAATTCAATGGTTATAATTTAATAAAAGTGGTTTCAATTTAATCAGTGTGAAATAAAAATAAATAGAATTAAATAATTAAATAGACGGATTTTATGCGACACTTACATGGCATGGTCAGATTCAGATATCCAACGGGGTGGTTTAATGTGGTCAATGCGATGAGCGAATATATTATCATTATTAAAAAAAATAACGGTGATGAGTTAATAAAATAAGTTGATGACTTGTTATTATTATTGAAAAAAAAATTACAATGATGGTGTAAAACTATGTGCGAGAGTTTAATGAAATTAAATGTATTAAAAAGGGGTTGAATAGGTAAGTTATATTAATTTTGTTTTGTAATTTAAATTAATTTAATGGAATGGTTTTAATTTAATATGAGAATAACGATGATAAACTAATTTAATGGGATTAAATTAGAACATTAATAATGGATGTTATTAATATTAATTTTATTAATAATGATATTGAAGTGAGAATGGAGGTTTGGGGCGTGCTACATGGTGTAAAGGAAAGGGCAGGCGCCACTTTTGGTGGAGTGGGAGAGAATCATGGAAGAAAGAGTTAGATTGGAGAGAGAAAATGTTAAAAGGAAACAAATAAAATATTAAACTAATAAAAAAAGAAAGAGAATCCCATGAATGGGGTGATTTGCACCAAATTAGAGTGATTTGTGTGTGAATCTCAAATGAGATTGGAGAGAGAAATTTTTAATGAAATGAAATAATAAAAATATAATATTATTATTATTATTTATGGTTATCCAAACCATAATTCATCTGTAACTTCTTTGTGCGACCTTGGTTTTACGAACCATCAGTTGTAGTGTGACCATGACTTGGAGACGGATATTATGAGTCCAATATTGGATGTCTTTTTTGGGTTTTCGGATCGGGTACCCAAAACTCTTGTGAATTAATAGATTTAATATTATTATTAAACCTTCGACCCGTCATAACTCTCGCGTGCGACATCTGATTGACTTGTCATCAATGGTGATGTTATCTTGTCATTAATACGGTCAATTCAAGTCTAATGTTTGAAGTTAAATTATGGTTCGTGGCTCGGATCCATGAGACACCCATTATTATTATTATTATTATTATTATTATTATTATTACGGGATCTTGTATCCAATGTATCTTCCTCATACAGTATCGGATTGACGAACCATCAGCGGTAGAGTAACCCAGAAATTATGATGGTCATTTTAAGACCAATGATGAGTAACTTTTTATGACTCATGTCTCAGGTCAATAAAACAACTATTATTAATTGAAGTTATTATTATCATTAAATGCATAGAAACTGTGTGACGTGTCGTGTGTTGACCAGTCAAACAGTGTAACAGTTTTACGGTCACATCGTGTATTAAATAATACACTTCGCGTACCGTTTTACCTTTTCATTGCCTATATAAGATAGGGTCACTTGTTATTTATAGACCTCTCTTCTTCTCCGCACGGCGATGCTCCCGGATGACCTAGAATCCTTCCTCCTAAATTCTTCTTCTAGAATCCGATCATCGATCCGTCAGTGACTGCAGGATCGTGTCAGCGAGGAGAACATCATACACCCTATTTTGTTCCCTCTTCTTTGACTTCCCATCTGCAGTTTCCAATTGAGGATACTGCTGATAATTGATGGGAATGACGGTCATTGACGAACGACTCTAAAAAGGGATGTTAAACCTATGTTCTTGTATTCTCTTCCCGATCCTACTTCTCCCGTTTTCTTTCCATGTTATTACATGTGATCTCCAAGTTTAGGGAGTTTCTTGTGTTGTTGATTCGGTGGTGCCGCGACATCCTCGGTGGGTGCAGTCGTTCTGGGAGAATCCTTGTTATCCTGGTGGTCATGTTCGTAGAAGGACATCAGAACGTGTTGAGGTAGGGATCTTACCTTCGTCTCTCTAAATTGTGCATCATGTGGGGTGGGTGTCCTCTTGTTTACATGAAACACATTTGAACTGATTTAATAAAGATAATAACTAGCTTATATAACGGGGATGGGAAGTTTGTGAATGCAGTTACATTATTTATATCCTGTGATATTATGTTGCGAATTGAATGAGATTCAACCTACTTAAAATCATGGTCGTTGGAGGCCTTTTCTTATGAAATTAAATGTTTCCATATCCTTCTAGATTTTCTTATGGATGAAAATTTTATTGAATGAGTAAATTGGTTAATCACATAAAGTTGGATGATTAAATACCTGAAACCCTTGTGTGATCACCCCAGTTGAACAAACTAAAATATAAACATGTGGGTGTTGGTTGGGGTTTATTTATGTGAAGGGGGTGTTTTGTGGGTTATTGTGGATCGGGTGAGCAGCGGGGTTGCGGTTGGATTGGTTGTGGGTTGGTGTGAATGCTATGTTGGTGATGGGTAGCGGTGCAGTGATAAATGGTATCAAAAGGGATGATGATGTACGGGTTTCAGTGTGATTGTGGTTATGGTGGTTGGTAGCGGGGCTGCAGGGATGGGTATGAATGTGAACGAACTATGGGTTTTGAATAATAAATAAAAGTGGAAGAGTTAATGAATGGTGGGGCATGGTAATGGAACAGGAATAATAATCAATGGGGTTGGTTGGTTATTAAGAAGGGACATGTTTGTGTTGCTTGTGTTTTCCTAACTTGATTTGTGGATGGCAGAGATATGTTTTATGAACGCTTGATCCAGTTTGGTTGTTGATAGTTGCCCGGTAGTTAAGAAACTGATAACTAAAGCTGTTGAAACATGAAAACATTAAATGGGGGTTTGAGATTGATTGTTGTGTGCATACTCTTGAAGTATCAGTGCCAAGGCACGTGCTCAGATCATTGTGTAGAAGCCTTAGGATGGGCTGAGTGGTTATTATACTTATATAAATCTGTACGTTTTATGTTTCTTTACGCACCCCACCCATGTTGATAACTACATGCCAAACACCCATGGGATGGGGGTGATATTCTCAAACGTCCAAAGGGTGGCTGGTTACTATTCTTCCATGTGCTCCCTCTTCCAGGTTCTATAGCCCAAGTTCCTTCAAGAAAGTTACGACAGATGTTTCCCAAGAATATTCAAGATGAGGTGTGATATCTTCCCAGGTGTCTTCGGGATGAGATGTGGTTATGGCCGAGGATTTTGTGCCGGTGGGATGTTATTTGAGATGGCCAAGGATTGTGTGTCGGCGGGTTACTATGAGCCTCATATGGCCAGGTTGCGGCACTAGCTCGAGCTTCGTATGTCCAAGTTACGGCACTAGCTCGAGCTTCGTATGGCCAAGTTTTGGCACTAGCTCAGGAAGAGGGGGAAGCATCAGAGAGTTAGGTGTGAGGGTTTGAGAAGTATCTAGTGGGAAGGTGGTGTGGGGTACCCATACATTGATAACATTACTACTATACTCTATTGCCTTGCGTTACTTGGTGAGTGTGACTGGTGAGGCTGGGTGGATAGATTCCTTGCTAGGTTTTGGTTCTTCTGTTTATCCCAGAGGGCATTAGGATGTCTCCCCACTTGTGTACGAGAACTTTAGGTTTTCCTACTGAGTATACTTGTATGCTCACCCTACGTTTTCCTTCAGATTTTCAGGAGGACTACAGGGACTGTACGGGACCTTACTAGTCAGGTAGGGGGAGTTACTGTGGTTTTCTGTTGTTGTTTTCCTTTAATTTTTGGTACAGTACTTTGGAGTTTTTCTATACTTCAACTTTTGTTTCAGTATTGTATAAAACATGCATATGGGTTTGTTTTTTGGGTTTATTTTCACTTACTTGTTCTTTTTCCTTTTGGTGTTTTACTCATCCTATTTTTCGATCTTAAATAATAAAAAGGTTAATGCCTCCCATATTTGTGAAAACTTATACCCTTGGTGCTAGTCGCCACTCCGGGGCCTATTGGAGGCGGGAATCGAGGTTCATTATCTCCCTTTCACCATTTTCAGCTCAGGAGGGGCATCTTTGGTGGTAGGGGTCATCAAAACTTACCCTCAGAGCAGTTGATGTGGAGAGTCTGAGCCATCCTGTAGTGGTGGAAAAGTACGCGGATGTCTTCCTTGAAGATTTTTCAGGTATACCTCTTTGAAGAGAGGTGGACTTTTACATTGACTTGTACACCGGGACGACACCGATATCTACACCAGCGTATCGGATGGCTCCCATAGAGCTTCATGAGCTGTGGGTATAGATAGAGGACTTGTAGGGGAATGAATTCATCCATCCCATTGTTTCATCTTGGGCAGCCCCAATTTTGTTTGCCAAGAAGGAAGATGGGATCTTGAGACTTTGTGTCGACTATTGGCGCCTGAACTAGGTGACCGTGAAGAACAAGTACCCACTCCCGAGGATTGACAACCTCTTTGATCAGCTAAAAATAGCACGGTGGTTCTCAAAGATAGAACTCAGATCAGGCTATCACCATCTCATAGT
This sequence comes from Viscum album, assembly GCA_963277665.1. Taxonomy (NCBI): domain Eukaryota; kingdom Viridiplantae; phylum Streptophyta; class Magnoliopsida; order Santalales; family Viscaceae; genus Viscum; species Viscum album. Next base: position 335,935,064 of record OY728139.1, on the reverse strand, counting down.
ACAAGATGAGGATGTGCAGAAGATGGATTTCAGATGTCGGTATGGCCATTTAAAGTTCTTGGTTATGCCATTCAGCATAAACAATGCTACAACAGTGTTCATGGGACTCATGAACATGATATTTTAGACATACCTTGATCTCTTTGTAGTATTCTTCATTGACGACATTCTGATCTACTCGACTATTGAGGAGAAGCATGCCTACCATTTGCAGGTACTACTGGACACACAACGAGAGCACCAACATTATAGTAATCTCTCTAAGTGCCATTTATGGATCCGAGAGGTTCACTTTCTGGGACATGTCATATCGGAGGATGGAGTTTCAGAAGATCCTGTGAAGATTGAGACGGTACTTTCTTATGATCCAACCAAGAGTGTGACAGAGGTACGGAGTCTCCTGGGTTGGGCTGGATACTACCAGAGATTTGTGACAGATTTCTCCAGAGTTGTTTCACCTCTATCAGCGTTGACGAAGAAGAGGTAACCCATCGTGTGGTTAGAGATATGTCAGAAGAGTTTTCAGGAGCTGTAGTAGAGGCTGACTAGTGCCCCCCATGTTGAGGCTTCTAGAGGAGGGCGTAGGGTACATGGTCTACTACGACGCATTAGGGACTGGGCTTGGATGTGTCCTCATGCAGGGGCAAGCAGTGATCACATATGGTTCTCGACAGCTGAGAAATCATGAGCAGAACTATGCTACCCATGACCTAGAGTTAGCAGCAGTGGTCCTCGCCTTGAAGATTTGGCGACATTACTTGATGGGAGAGCATTTTAAAAGCATACTCTAATCACAATAGTCTTAGGTATATCTTCTCATAAAAGGACATTAACCTGAGACAACGACATTGTCTCGAGTTCCTCCAGGACTATGACTTCATGATAGTCTATACTCCAAGGAAGGGTAACGTTGTAGCAGATGCACTTAGCCAGAGATCTCGTATACATCTTCTAGGTGAGGTTACAGATCAGTTGGCCACTTTTTAGATATCATTCATGGAACATGATTGAGCAGTTTTTCTTCAGACTCTTACATTCACTCCCCCACTTCTTCTACGAGTCAGGGAGGCACAGTGTGGGGACATTGACTGTGAGGATCGACATGCTCAGATATCCACAGGACTGGCACCTGATAGATTTTCTGGAGGTGGGGAGCATTTCATCCTCTTCAGAGGAAGCACCATGGTACCAGTGTCACTTCACGTGGAAGTGTTGAGATAGTTCCATACATCACCTCTAGCGGTACATCTAGGAGTGTCGAAGATGTACCTGGATCTCCAACAACAGCACTGGTGGTCGGGAATGAAGAAAACAGTAGCAGAGTTTGTCTCTCGGTGCCTCTCTTGTTAGCAAATGAAGGTAGATCATCAGTTACCAATAGGCTTGGTTCAGCCTTTAGAGGTCCCAGAGTGGAAGTGGGATGGGATATCCATGGACTTCGTGATTGGACTTCCACGAACATCCATAGGTCATTATTCTATCTGGGTGATCATCGAACGACTCACCAAGTTTTACCACTTCTTACTGATCAGATAGTAGGGTTCAGTAGAGAGCCTTAGATGCCTCTATGTGCAGGAGATTGTGCGGTTACATGGAGTACCCTTGACGATTATCTATAATTATGATCCATGTTTTACTTCCTGGCTATAGAAGGGGTTGTAGGATGCTTTTGGGACACGGCTTCATTTGAGCACCGTCTTCCATCCTCATAAAGATGTCCAGACTGAGCAGACCATACTAACCCTTGAGGAAATGTTGCGTGCTTGTGTCCTCAACTTCAGTCACAGCTGGGAGGATCACTTTACATTGGTGGATTTTTCATAAAACAATAGCTATAACTCCACCATTGGGATGGAACCTTTTGAGGCATTGTACGGGCGACCTTGAAAATCACCTTTGTGTTGGACTGACCCAGGGGAGTCAGCACTAGTGGGACTATAGATGGTACGGGCTACCACGGGGAAAGTGCATATCATCTTGGAGTGGATGAATATTGCACAGAGTAGGCAGAAGTCTTATGCCAATAAGAGATGGAGTCCTTTGGAGTTCCAGGATGGAGATCACATCTTTTTACGGCTCCCACCTCAACGAGGTTTACGGACATTTGGCCGAGGAGGAAAGTTATCTTTGAGGTTCATCATACCCTTCCTGGTACTCAATAGAGTTGGTGAGGTGGCTGACCGCTTAGCTCTTCTACCTCAGTTGCACCGGGTGTACGACGTCTTCCTTGTATCCCAGTTGAGGAGATAAGTGAACAACCTTTCCCAAGTCATTGACCACAGAGAGCTGGACTTCGAGGATGGGAAGACATTTCTGGAGGTTCCAGTTGAGATTGAGGATTGACAGGAGTGGGTCCTTCTTGGTCAGTTGATACCTTTGGTGCACATTCATTGGCAGCACGGGAACCACCAGGAGAGCACATGGGAGCGGGAGGCTCAGATTTGTGCTCAGTACCCCCCACTTGTTTTTCTAGTTTTGAGTTGGGGCTTATGGGTACATAAAGCCTTGAGGTGGGGAGAATTTAAAGACCTAGAATTTAAATGTAATTTTTTTTAATATATGGGAATTTTATGAGTCTACGGAAACTGACAGCACCTGATTCCGAGGCCCGGTGCACCCGGAATGAATTTATGAATATTTTTTTGAGTACATTTAGTAAACATACGAGCAGGGTTTTTGTAACTTTTGAACTAGTGCTCGGAATTAAAATATGAGGGAACCGTTGAATTTGTAGCACTATTAATCTTTTAATGGGACCTTCACCTCGATTGTAGTAGGTCGACGGTGAAAGATAGATTCTTGGTTTTCCATGAATGAATAAAATAAAATAAAATTTTGTAACAATTTATTTTCTTTGGAACTCCCATGTTGATGTTGAGAGGTGGTGACCACCAGAACTAAACCTCCAATATGAGGTTATGGATGTTTTGACCACCAGAATTAACCTTAAATGGGAGGTTATGGTGGTGGGGAACACCTGGGACTAAAACCCCCTTAAACTCCCTCTTAAATGTGGGGAATACTCTTAAACTCCCCCACTTTAATGGTGCCACCCCCTTTAATTAATTATACCAACTCAATTAATTAATTAATCCAATTTGAAATTATGCCAACAAACTAAATAGACAACATATTCTATTATGTTTCCTATTCTATTATTTAGAAGATGGTTGGAAAAGCGCTTTGGAGATTTAGAGAAATTCATCTCCAATGAATAACATCACCTCCCAACAAAGAATGACCACTGGAGATCGTAGAACGAGGAAACTGACCCTGATCTAGATCGAAGCACCTTGCGGGGGAAACCAATGTAGAACGTCTTCAACGACAACGAACCGACGATCGAGGAAACGCCGACACTACTAACATCTGTTCTTCCCTCATCTTTGATGTGAATGAGAAATCAAGGTAGGGGTGTGTTTTAATTTGATCAATGTTAAATTCCATCTCACATTGAATCATCTTCCTTGAGCCATATGCAACCACCCTAACACGGAGGTTACGGGCCAAACAAACTTAGACCGACCCTTCAAAAATCTTGTGGATCTTTTGTGTGATCTTCACGATAGTGTCAGAAACCAGTGTCGGCGGTTGGCACTAGAGGAACTCGAGAACCGCGACAAAGGCGATGAACAAAGGGCATCCAATCAAGCAGGATACCGGTGAAGCCACAGCGACCCGTCATCCCCGCCGCCCCGCGGCCCCGACCGCTTCGCGACCACCGCCGTCCCGCGGCTCCATCGCCTCACGGCCCCTTCGCGCCACTCGTGGCCCTGCCGTGATTTCCCGTGGCTTTTCTGCCCTCACGGCTCTGTGGCCTCCACGCCACCAGGTCGGGCCATCTAGTGCGGGCCGTACCACCCCGCTGGCCGGGCCGCCCAGTGCAGGCTGGGCCGGACCCAGCGGGCCGGGAAGCTACACGGGCTGGGCCGGACCCAGCGGGTCGGGCCGGGTCAACCCAAACCGAGTTGGGCCTGGTCGACCCAAACCGGGTTGGCCAATGCTAGGTCGGGACAAGTCAACCCAAACCAGGTCATCCCAGGCCGGGTCGGGTTGGGTCGGACTGGTCTCTGGCCCACTACGAACCATTTACGCTCTTTTGGCCATAAATTTGGAACAGGACGTCCGTTTAATGAACAGTCAGCAGAGTTAGAGACCTTGGAGTGAGACTGCCCCTTGAGTATATCCCACTAGAGATTTGGGTAATGTTGGAGTATGGTCAAGTTGGATAGAGCACAAATCCAATCGGGCCCTCGAGACAAAAAGGCTAATAACTTACAGATCGAGCATTCGATTGACGCGATGTATGTTGCATTGAGACCCCTATGACCTGGCGGTCCTTTGAAATACTTCTTCGTGGGACTTCATGGAAGTTGGAGTATCAACCAGTGGCTCGAGGAGCGGACCCTCCCAGAGACAAGAAAGCCTAGTGTGGGAACCCAGTAGCTGGATGTGACGTGAAGAATGAATTGCGATCCTATGTGGGTCATCACCTAGCGATCCTGTGTGGGTCAACACCGAGAAATCCTGTGTGGGTCAGCACTGAGTGATCATGTGTGGGTCATCACTGAGTGATCCTGTGTGGGTCAACACCTAGCGATCTTTTGTGGGTCAGCACTGAGTGATCCTGTGTGGGTCAGCAGTAGAACCTCTTAACTTAGTAAGATGATTTGTAGATACATCTAATCATCTCTACTATTGTACCTAAGTTATACCTGGTGTAACCTGAGTTTGTACATGTGTGATACGTTCCTTTATAGTAATACCTTGGTGGTATTGTTCTATGTGGTGTACCAATGTGGTACTTGCCTTCGTAGTATTTCTTCCTTTGTCGAACAGTTGACCTTGGGGCTTTGGAGTTAGACTCTGTGTTTTCCTCAGGATTGATATGGGTTTACTTGATAACCTAGGTATATGTATGGGCATATACCTAAGTAGGGTTATCAGTAGTTTCCTTCCTTTGTGGTTTATCCTTCATGTATTTTGTGATACATTGAGGGTATTGTGATCCCTATTGATTATCGTTATACTCACCCCTCCACGAGCTATTCCCACACGTCATTGTGTTTGGTGCAGACGACAGACAGCGCTGACTGAGGGTGAGGGTATTACTACTGAAGGTAGCTCGGAGGTGGACGTTAAACAAGGTGAACCATAGAGACAGCTATTCACGAGCTTTACCTACCCTTCAAGTACGATCTGTGGTGGATGATCCAGGAGATGCTTTTCACTTATCAGTTGTCTTGTACTTTCCAGTTTTCCTTATACTTTCCAGTTGGTCTTATATTATGGCCCCTTTTTACTTGTTGTACTAACTCTATTTACTTTTTAGTTTACTTGAGTTTGTATCTTGTTGTGTGCTTGGTTGAGGGAGTTACAGGTTATAAAGGAAATTCCTTCCCAGTTTTAGGGAACATGCTTTCGGTGCTAGTCGCCAGCCCTGACCTACAGAAGGCGGGGTTGGGGTAGTCACAGAACGGGCCCCGGAGGATGGGTCATGACAGCCTATCACCCCCAAATTGATGGAAAATCTAAAAGGACTATTAAAACACTTGAGGAAATGCTGAGAACATGATCAATGGAATTTAAAGGTAGATGGTATCAATATCTCCCATTAGTTGAGTTCTATTACAATAATATCTTCCACTCGAGCATTCAAATGGAACCCAATAAAGATCTCTATGGGAAGATATTTATAACTCTTACTTGTTGGGATAAAGCTAGTGATAGAAAGCTTCTTGGGCCTTATCTTGTACAAGAGATGACAGAAAAGGTTTATACCATCGAACAACACATTAAGGCTACTCAAAGTCAGCAAAAGAGCTATGTCGACAACCGTTGAAGGGACATGGAGTTTGATGTTGGTGAAAACTTCTTTCTTAGAATTTCACCTTGGAATAGATTCATGAGGTTTGGGTAGAAATGGATGCTCAGCCCTAGGTACATTGGCCCCTATGAAATCTTTGATCATGTAAGAGCAGTGGTCTATCGGCTTGCACTTCCACCAAACCTAGAAATGTTTCATGATGTCTTCCACGTATCCCTCTTGAGGAAGTACATACCTAACCCTTCACATGTACTAAATGTAGAGGTTGTACAACTAGAACATGGAATCTCTTTTGAGGAGAATCCAGTGGAGATCTTAGTTCATAGGGACAAGGTTCTATGCAATAGGACTACCCACTTTGTTAGGGTGTTGTGGAGGAACCTAAAATATTAAGAATCCATGTGGGAATAAGAGGATTTTATGAGGTAGAAGTACCCACACCTTTTCTCTTTAGAGGGTACGAGTAAACATTTTGGGGAAGAAATTTCTTAAGGGGGGAAGAATGTAACGACCTGAAATTTTGAATAATATTAGTTTCCTGTTTTTGTGTGTTAGTTTATTTTATAGTCAACAAAACTATATCATTTAATTAATGAAGTGAATTTAATTAAAATGAGACTGTTGGGTTTCAACTGTTATATGATCATTGGTTAATATGTCCATTGGAAACTATACTCTTAACGGTATGATTATTGTTTATAAATACAAATCATCATAGTTAATTAATACAAAAAGAAGAGTCTATGTACTCATATAGTAGACTCAGTCCATAAAAATCCCATATTTTAGATCTTGGGAAGGAGGTAGCGTCACTAGGCTTTTTTCTAAACCAAGCTTAGGTCGAACTCCAACACATTAAGCTTAAACAGAATCGCTTACAGGATAAGTTCAATCTGATAGAAATCACCACTCGGGCAATTTTGTCTGATCCAAACCAAGATTCTATCTCCATAGCACACATTACACTTAGGTCTTATGTAGGTATTATAAGGGGCTATGTAATGAGGCCTCAATAATTTTTTGAAATAATTTTGTATAAATAAAATTGTTATTTCTTATTGTGGTAAAATTTGTAAATTTCAAATGTTAAAATAAATATTGGATGAATTTATAGAAGTTCCATATTATTGGTAAATTTTAGAAAAACGGTATTTTAAAATATTTTTTTATACTTTAAATAATTAATAATGTGAACTAATTTTCAAAAAATGGTCTTTTACACTTGTGATCAGTCTGAAATTTAGAGTCTAATAAGATCAAATTAATTTTTGTTGAATAGTAAATTATGAATAGTAAAGTTACCTTTATGAATATTATTGTGACCATTGGAATAGTAACCACACTTAATAAAGTATAAATATAATTTAGGAATCTTGAATATTAAAGTGATATAATAGTATCAGTAAATAACTGTTTCAGAAATTATTAGTTATGTATTAGTATTTTTCTCAGGTAAATAGTGTTTTTACATAACAATTAAATATCACATAATTAGAAATATATTTTCATAAAATGAATTTCATTTTTGAATTCAGAGCATAGATATTAGGTTAGGGTTAATTTATGATATTTTTGTAAAATGTTTTGGTTTTAGGTGAATAGTAAAAATACAGTTTTGAGTTTCTGTGTGTTTAATGACATCATTAATGATCTAATCATGATGTAATAATTATGGTATACTTTTTTACATTAATATATTTTATGAGGTTTCCCAAGTGACCAATATCATTGTAAAATGCCATGGGAATGCCAATGGTTTTTCAAATACTACTAATGAGGTGTCCCCTGAAAATTAATAAACTATTCTCTCAAGTTTGCTATAAATACCAACCCATTCATTCATTTCATTCATTAAAAATTCCTTCTAAACTAATTTATAGTATTTTTAACTCCCAATTTTCCCTCAATCCCCCCCAAGGTCCCAACCTTCGGGTTTTTGAAGTTACTCTTCAGGGTAATGGAACTTTTCACCCTCCTCTTTTATTCGTGACTTCTTTTATGTTATGTCTTCTATTTCCCATTTTTTGTGGGGGTATGTTCTTATATATCCATATTGTGGTCCATTTTATTTACAAATTATGATAGACCCTTTACTATATCATCAACTTATTTTCTGAATTTTTGAGTGATGTCGTTAGGCTACCGAATTTTTGTAAAAAAAACCACATCTTCTCTTTTCTTTCATGTTTCCTTTTCATGTGGTATGTCATTAAAATATTCATAACATATTCTTATATCCATTTTATTCTATCCTTATACTGTATTATGACTCTATTATGAATGTTTTACCTCTTTCCCATATCTTTTTAATGTTTTCTAAAACCATGTTGCATAGTCGTTATGCAGAAAAAGTTTCATCTCAAAATTTCTCTCTTTTCCTCAAGAAATTATCTTATTTTATTTATGTCAATACCCAAACCTATTTTATTTCTATGGGTATTCATAAAGACATAAAATTTATATATTTGATTCTGTAATTTACATACATATAACCCTACTCCCTTTCCATGGGTTATAAATGAAATATTGATCTTATTTTTAAGCACTTTTTAAACATCATGATTTTGACAGGAAACCCATTTCTTTTATTATCTTTGGGTTAATTATGAAATGTTTTATTATGATATATGTGGATAACATTAAAATAAATTCATATTAAGTGTTATCCCTCATATAACTCCAATTAATTGGGTAAGGAAATTATTCTCTATAGATGACAGGTTTTATGATACCTCGGAGAATAACCTTAGTAATTTTATTACACCTTGGGGAAGAACCTAGGTGATATGTTCATGAATGTATAAAATAATTTTTTTAGACAGATTTTCAAGTTATGTTTCAAGTTATTATTATTATAATATACCTCTTCATCCCCATTTTCTTGTTGATATCACTCAAGTTCACATGTAAACTATTTCACTTCATTTCTTTACTGGGCCTTCTGCTCACCCTTTCCTTTGATGTATTTCTCCAGGTTATGAGATTCAGTAATTAAACATAGGATAAACCTATTATGAATACTTAAAAGTGTATTATAATAATGTTTTATGTTTTAATATTTTTTTCCTTATTTCTAAGAAGCTAGACTTTAAAGATCTTCTATTTGTAAAATGTAATGAAAAGTTATGTAATAAAAAGGCAGGATGTCATAGCGATGTGATTCGTTTTTCACTAAAACTTTGAATGGAAGGAAATGAGAGATATTGAGTGAATATTTGTTATATATATGATATAAATATTAATACTTAAAGGTAATATATTAATTAACTTTATCTAATTTTGTCTTTCGAGAAAATGAAACAACATTTATGCATGTGTACGACCTACCGTCTTGATGAATGAGGTATTTCATTTTATATCTCTAATAGTTATGGGTTACTATAAATAAATTTATATTTAATTTATATGATATTTATATCATAATAAAAAATCTAGATATTATGGAACCATCATCAAAGTAAGGAGGTAAAAAATAAAAAATCACAAAATACACGAAAAACAAATCAGTTATTACCAAAAATATGACTTTAACATGGAATTATTAATAAATGGGTAATATAAGGTCATAAGAAAATAAAATATGAAATAATATATATATTTATGGTTATATTATATATTTATAATAAAAATATATTTATTATACATGAGGTTTGAATGCGCACTAAGGAAGTCGAGACTTATGGTAAGGGATTGTTGTCTCACTTTTATTTTTTATCAAACACATTCCATATTCTGAACATGTTTCATTTATATTGTATTCATACTTATCATTAATTTATTTTATGAATATTTTATGAAAATATATGGATATTTATATATCTATTTAAGGATCTATATTTCAAATGGTTTGTATTTTAAAAGTTACCAAAGTGGTAATGGAGATTTTGTTACAATTTGTCTACTTTGGGACATACATTATGTTATGAACCTATATTATTTTATGAGGTGTATACACATCCCCTATAATATTTAATATCATTAAAATCTTTGTATTAATTATATTTAAAGTTCATTTTGATATTATTCTATAATGGGGTTTATGATTCAAAAGTTACCAAAGTGGTACGGGTTTGATGTAACGATCCCATTATTCATCGGGATTATTTGTGAGTATGATTTTGATGATGAAATATTATGATATCTATCAAAATATACTCATGAATTTTATTATCATATGTTTATATCATTAGAATAATTTTTTCCCTTCATTTTTTAACTTTATGTACTCATTATTCCAAAATAATGTTTTTAAAGAAAACCAAATCTATTTCTATCTTCGGTTGAAAACACTTTTTTCTTCCATATCAATGTTTTCTAAAAATGTTTTCTAAAATGTTTTATTGTTCCCCTAGTATTTTTTAAAGTCATTTTTATCCTTGATTAACTTTTTAAAAAATATTTTAAAATAAATCTTCATGTCATTTTTAAAATAAGGCACGTTATGATAGTTCTAAAAATATGGAATTAATATTTGTTTTAATGTGTATAATATTTACCACTATCTTGAGAAATCAATGTTTTATGAATTTAGTTATAAATTTTAAATATTATTTTCAAATAAATGTATTTTTAAAATGTTTTATGCTTTTAAAAAAATATTTTTTAAAATTGGAAATGATATTTTACTTAAGAAATGTTTTAAATTATTTTTAAATATTAATTTATAAATTATATTGGTTATTTTGAAAGAAAATGATTTCCAAAATATTGTATAAATTTTAGGTTTTAAAAAAATTATTTTAAAAGAAATATTGTTTTCCTTAATAAAAATTACTGGTGATTTTTCTTTAAGAATCAATTTCTATCTAAGATAAAATCCTTTGGTGTAACTTATGATTTTTAGGGGATATTATCCAAGGATACCATACTTATTATTTCATTGAAATTTTTATGTTTATGATGAATAGATGTTTCTAAAACCCATTAATTTTTCCAAGTGTTATGTTATGATGATATGATTATTTTTTTGTAAAACCCATTTCCTTTCATGAGATATAATATATTTAATGTTTTGTGATCATGTGGAATACATATGTATGACTTTTTTATATGATAGGTGGGACCTATATATCCTTCCAAAGAATTGGGTAAGGAATGATGTTCTATGATATCATAAGGTATAAAAATGGTTATCCCAAGCCCAAAAAGAGGGTAAATGGGAGTTTATCTCAAGCCAAAAGTAGGCACACAAGTGGTTATCCCAATCCTAAAATGCCATGATTGTCTTGGTGGCTAGCCTTGACTAAGTGTTTCTATACTTATGTGTTTTCCAAAACTGTATGTCTTATGGAAATGTTATGCTCTCATGACCTATGTTCTTTGATTCCTTTATTATTCATGTCTTATAAACTACCAAGATTTATGATATGACTCAAGTTTATGATCTATGATATACAAGGTATGGTTTTTAAATGTTATTATCATGTAATCATAACTTTATGATTAAGATATATTGATACGTCCCTTGTTTACCCTTAATGTGCATCTGATCACACCTTTTGTTATGTTTCCATTCCTCAGGTTATGATGAATGGTATTATATATGATATGTATAATAATGGTGGTAGTTATGAAGAACATATTGTGAGATGATGTAACTCACTTATGGACCATTTTTTATATGAGGTACTAGACCTAAATGATTCTTGTTTGGATCATTGTGTTATTTAATAAATATTCATATAATAAGATGAAATATTTATGTATAAGAAGTTTTGGGTCTCTATGGTTTTTATCGGTGAAAGGTTTAGTTAAAAAGTTGGATTCCAGGATGAGAAAAGTTTATTTATAACCATAAGGATATGTCTAAGTAAAGAAAAATATCCTGGAATTTTGGTGAATGATAGAGAAATTGGTTTCTAAAAAATTTCATCCCTATCTGGAAACTATGTGTGGATGTGGCTATGGAACAGAGGTTCCTAGGGTTAATAACTCTCAAATGGGTGTGTTAAGATAGACTCTATCATCACCTTGTTCATGAAAACAGACCTTACTACACAACTATTTTGATACTCTTGTGGTATATGATTTAAAAATTTAAAAAATCATTATAAACTATAATGAAGGATTTAAATAGATAATCACTACAAATAACCTAGTATAAACCTATGGTTTCATGATTTAGCTATACTATAATTAATTTTTCTTGATTATGTGGTTCCACACTATTATTATTGTGGATCACACTATGTATTTTGTTTTTATTCAATGGCTGGAACTAGGAAGAATCATGTTAAAATTTAATGTGATTTAAAATTCAATGTTTATGAAGAGATAAATTGGATTATGACTAGAAAGAATGTTATTGTGATTATGACTAATATACTATCACGATATGTGGTTGACAATGTAAATGTTAGTGAGATTGGTAATGTGTTATGTAAGAGGAATATAGACCCTTATGAAATATTCTATTATAATGAACATAATGAAAATAAGGTTTAGCTATCTACATGTCAAGACGGTGGGAATATGCACCTAGAAGAATATGTCAAATTGAAGAGAAGATATTTTCAATGTATAAAAGAAGGTCATAAAGTTATGAATTGTAAAGGAGTTCATTGTCTTATGTATGGAGAACATTGTAATTTTCTATGTAAATTCTCTAATACATGAGTTAACTTCAATACCAAGGAAGGACCTATTCAATGTTAATCATTTAAGTAGAAGTATTTATATATTTACGTATTGGGATTCAAGGATTATGTTGTAGAAGTATTTTTACCAATGTTATTTGGGTTTTAATAATCATAAAACCACTGAGGATTGTGTTATCTTTTCCAGATTATATGATTCCATCTAAAATTAACTTTATAGTTATAGATAAAATAATTATTTTATGAGTTTATGGTTGATCACATGTTCAAAGTCATAGAAACACATTTTGAGGTTTTATGTGATGGTATTTTTTCAATATTAAAGATATTTTGAGAGTAATGTATGGTAATATAACCCTTTTGTTTTTTATGTCTTTTTCAAAACGTTATTTTATAGGGAATGCTATAACATTTTGTAGGCATAAGTTTAAAGGTATCGGTAATCTTTATGGTTTATATTATCTTTTATTTTGATGTAATTATGGGTTATTAAACTTTTATAATGTTTTGGGGATTATTTAAATATAGTTTCAGAAATAAAGGATAAATCATAGGTCAGGGAACAACCTGTCACATCTGGAAAGGCTGCAAGTCTTTAACCTACAACCAAATGATGGAAAGGGTATAGTGCCTACCATTGACCAATGTGAAAGTTTATTTATAGTGGGGAAATTTTAAGAGATATATTTATAATTATGTATCTTGGTACTTGGTATGTTATTATGTTAGGTCCAAGAGAGAAATATTTTAGTGAATTATACAACCATTATCCATAAAAAAATGGAAATGGTAAAAAATTACCATGAATTTTTTCATTAGATTTCTTAAAAAATATGAAGGGAATAATTCTATATGATTTAAATTATATCATATTACAAATTTATAACACTTTTTCACAATTATTTAATAATTATCTCCTGATAAGCTATCTAGAGTATACATTAATGAAGTGTTAAGGTTGTGTGTAGTATCACATTCCACTGTATTTTATTAGGATCTGAGGTTTACCTCAAAGTTCTGGAAAATCCTTCAACAAAATCTTGATACAGAGTTGTATTTCGATACTACATATCATCCTTAGATATATGGTAAGTCTTAGAGAACAATTAAAATACTAGTTTATATGTATGGATCTTTTTTTATGGAATTCAAATGATTTTGGTATCAATACATTTCTTTACGTGAATTTTCATAGAACAATAGCTTTCACTTTAGCATTCAGATTTCTTTTTATGAAGCCCTATATGGAAAGTTGTGTGTAAATAAAAATTTTGTGACAAATTTAGAGAGAGAAATAAATTGGGACCATAACTAGTTACAAAAATTTTTGAGAATGTAAGGCTTATTCAAAGGCACATAATGGTAGCACAAATTTAATAAAAAAATAATTCTCGTAATTTTCAATGTGATATGGAATTTGAAGTTTTTGAAAACAAAATTGATAAATTTCCCAATATAATAAGGTAATTATATTCATAAATAATTAAAAACTATGCCCTAGGTATATTATTCCATTTGAAATTCCATATCGTATCTGGACCATAGATTATCGCAAGTAAGGTCCACCAAACCTCTTTCAGGTTCATGTTGTGTTTCATGTATCTCTCCTAAGGATGTATATACCTTATTCATCACATGTAATGAACTCATGGGTCATACCACTAGAGAATGATAATTATTATGAGTAAAAAATGGTGGAGATTCTAGATTGTATTGAGAAATTTTAATGAAACAAGATCACTCAACTGGTCAAAGTTTTTTGGTCAGACCACCAGCTTAAGGAAGCTACGTAAGAACCTGGGGATGTAATATGAAAAAATTATAATCAATATTTTATACAAAAATTATGAATTTTTAGGGATAAATTAATTTTAATGGGAGTATAATTTAAAACCTTGATATTTTATGAATTATATTTTTTTAATAAATTTAATTTCTTCGCAGCTTGTGTTACACGCAACACCGGGTTTTAACGAACCACAAAAAACTATAGATACAATTATTTAAAAATGACCATTATTACCTCTATGTTAAAATTGGATTCATTATAGTAATAAAAAACTTTACTTATTAAGTATAATTGTTTAATATAACTAAAACATCTTGATAAAAAAGTAATTAACTTTTTAAAAAGACTTTATATGTTTTTAAAATACTATTTTCTCAAAAATTATTATTTTTATGAATAAATAATAAAATTAATTTTTGGAAATTTTAGAAAATATATTTCAAAAAATAAGATTCAATTTTTAAATCTACATGTCAAAATAATTTTATGAATAATTTTATTTATTTTTTGGAAAATATTATATTTTAAATGAATAGTTAAAATTCTAGTTTTTATTAAAAAATGCTTTTCATTTAAAGACTGTATATGATTAATTATTTTTAAAATTAGTTTTAAAAGAAAAATTAGTTAAATTATGTATTTATTAATCTAATTTAGGTCAATTTAATCAATTTAATATAATTTTTTATATAATAACATTTTAGAATTTTGAACATTTTCTCATTGAAAAACAATTTTATCATCATGTCTGTGGTTTAAATTTTAAATTAAAATTTTCCAATTATTAAAATTGAATTTATAAAAATGGATTTAATATTTCCAATAAGTATAATTTATATTATATAATAATTTCATTTAATTTTTTCAAAAATGAATAGTAAAAAAATTAAAAACTAATTATCGTGGTTAATGTTAAAATGGGTATACTGGGTGTTAAACTAAAACGATAAGGGGTAAAATAAACTAAAAAACCATATAACAATAATTTTATGGAAATATTTAGACCTTATATCCTATAAAGTTTGTTAATAGAACATTTTCTAGATTTTTTTCATGTGAAAAACTTGTGTACACATTATTCCTTCCAAAAATTACAATTATATCCTCTCCCATGCTTATAAATGGCCACCCGCTTTCCTCCCATATTCACACTTACAAAACCAATTGGTTCAGACAATAACTACTCAAATATATTATATAATTATATACCCACTTGATAGAGGCCTCATTTTTCTTAGTAAACTCTCATAGTAATAGTTTCAGTATAAATACAAAGTGGTTCTCCGAAGAAGAGGTAAAATTCTTAAACTTGTGTTTTTGTTTTATTAATTTTTATAACTCATTAAAATATTTTTAAAATATGATTATATAATAAAACAATTATCTCCCATATATTTATATTTTATTATTTTAATTTAATATGATATCTACTTCCATTAAATTGGAAATGAAACTATCGCTCATTTGTACAGTAGACTACCACCTCATGAACTGATGTTATTTGTTTTTTCTCACTAACTCTCACAACTATATATAATGATGGATTTAATTTTTATATAATTTATTTATGATATTATTATACTTATGTAATTATAATATCAAACCTACCTTCTTACCTTCTAACCCATTCTAAAACAATAATTTCGCTCATTTTTGTGACGGAAAACCGCCTCACTAACAGATGTGATGTGTTTTTCATTTTTTTACTTGGATAGTTATATGGATAGATCAAATAAATATATATAATATTTTTAACATAATTATACCTATTTAATTATTTTATCACATATACCTTCTTGGATTCTATTCCATTGAGGATACAATAACATTGTTTGTGTGTACAGCGGACTACTGCCTCGCGAAGCGATATGATTCGTTTTTCCGAAAAACATTAAATGGATGGTAATTAGGGTAAATGTAATGAATATATGTGAAATATATGAAATTAAAATGATTATTTAAAGTTAATATATTATTTACCTTTCTTTTATTTTATTCTTCAAGATAATAGAAACAGTGTTCATGTGTTTGTACGACCTACCATCTCCATGAACGGTGTATTTCATTTTCTATATCTAAATTTTATGGATCAATATAAATAAATATATAATAAATATATATGATATTTTTATAATTTTTATCAACATGGGGGATATTTAACAATTATCAAAGTCAGATGATCGAAAATAACAAATCAAAACTTACAAAAGCTCATAAGAAAATAATATATGGTATTATATATAAAATTATTGCTATTTAATAGATTTATAAGTAAAATATATTTATTATTCAAGAGTTTCAAATGTGTACAAATTAATTTGACGTGTATGTTAAGACATTTTCATCTAAAATTTATTTTGTCTGTGACACATGCCATATTCACCACATGTTTCAATTATATGGTTTATATATAAACCATAAATTTAATTTAATATTATGATATTTAAATTTATTGTGATTTACATATCCATTTCAGGTTCTCCCTTTCATGGGTTTTACAGTTCAAAAGTGACCAAAGTGGTTAGTAATTTATTTGTCTCAATTTTTCTTCTCTGGGACTTATGTTATTTTATGCGCATGTATTATTTTATGAGGTGTATATACAAACCATATGTAATTTTATATAATTAATATAATTATATTAATTATATTTTAATTTTCCTTTGTTTCTATTATTTAATAGGTTTTATAATTCAAAAGTTAACAAATTGGTAAGGGTTTGATGTTATGATCTCATTATTCATTGGGATTGTCTATGGTTATGAATTACATGATGAAATATTATGATACATATCTCAATAACCTCCTTAATTTTATTATCATTTGGTTATGTTATTAGAATATATTTTTCCCTTAATTTTACTATATTTATATACTCATGGTTATAAAAGTATATTTTTAGAGAAAACCGACTTTATTTCCCTCTTTGGTTGAAAACCCTTTTTTCTATATCCATGTTTTAAAAAAATGTTTTTAATTTTTTTAATGTTCCTATGGTATTTTTTAAATTCATTTTACCTTTTTTTTTACTTTTTTAAAACTATTTTAAAATTAATATTAACATCATTTTCAAAGAAAGTAATGTTTGTATTTTACCAAAAATATTAAAATAATATTTTTTAACATGTATTAAAATTCACACCATTATGGATACTATGTATTTTAAATATTTTTTATATGTTTCAATGGTTATTTTCAAATAAAATTATTTTTAAAATGTTTAATGTTTTAAAAAAATGTTTTTCAAAGTGTAAAGTATATTTTTACCAATAAATTTTTATAATTATTTTTAAAGATTCATTTATAAGTTTTCAAGTTAATTTTAAAAGAAAATTATTTTTGCAATATTATATGAATTTCTAGTTTTAAAAAGGTTTTTTTCAAATAAATGTTATTTTCCTCAAGAAATGTTCCAAGTGATTTTTCTTTAAATATCATTTTTGATCTTAGATAACATCATTTTATGTAACTTATGATTTTTGGGGATATTATCCAAGGATACAATTTGTATTATTTCTCTTAGTGGTTTATGTTTATAGTGAAAATAAATTTAAGAAACAAGTTCCTTTTTCCTTAGGTTATGTAATAATTAAATTTTTATGAAACCCATTTATTTTCATGGGTTATGATGTTATGAATGTTTTATGATCTTATGGAACACATATATGGGATATTTATTATGTTATAGGTGGGACCAACATCTCCATATAATTAATTGGGTAATGATTAAAGTTATATGAGGATTGGATGGTACACGAAGTTTATCCAAAGCATAAAAAGAAGGTACACAAGAGGTTATCCCAACCCATAAGCAGTTTCATGGGTAGTTATCCCAATCCTAACATGTTATGAATGTCTTATTGGTTATAATTGATATAAAGTTCTATATTATTGTGTGTTTTCAAAAAAATCTATGTCTTATTCCAATGTTATGCTATCATGGCCTATGTTATTTGATTATTTTATTATTCATGTCTTATAAATTTCCAATATTTATTCCATGAATCATGTTTAGGATATATGATACGCAGGTTATGGTTTCAAAAATTTATTCTTAGTATTTTATACCATTATGCTCCTGATATGTGGATATCTACCTTGTTTACCCAAACTAAGAAACTAAGCTCAACCTTTATTATGTTTTCTTTCCCCATGTTATGATGAAAGGTATTATGTATGAAATTTCTGAGAAAGGTTATTATTATAAACAACTTAGTAGGATATGACATAGTTCACTTATGGACATGTTATTTATGTGTATAAGTTCCAAAGGTACTTGACCTAAATGATTTCAGTATGTATCATTACATAATGTAATTAATATTAATCTATTAATATGTAATATTTATTTAAGAAGTTCAGGGTTTATACATGACTCCTCCTCCCATCCTTCATTCTCCAACCTTCACCATGGAGGTGTTCTTGGTATCTTACCTCAGCATTTAATGTTATATTTATCTTCCTCTTCCCTTCATTTTTTCCTCTCCTTATCTATTTATTATTTTTAAATTTTTGGGTTTAGGGATTTGATTCTGATTCCACCAGATCATGGTGGAATAATCCTAGGATTTTGGGTCTTTTGGTATGCTTGTGTAGAGAGGATCTCGATAAGTTTTCGAATGTCATTGTGTGACATTTCATTATGGTTTGAGCTTTGGTGAATTTTCCTGGGTTTTCTTCTAATTAATTATTGTATTGGTATCACCACTTAATTATTTTCTCAAATATGGTTTTGAGAATCCATTATGGACCACCCATGGTGGTTTTGTGAAGTTTTGATAAGAGTTAAGTACCCATTAATATTGGTAACCCTTATGTCAATTTAATTTTAAAGGTTAAGTATATTTTTTGACATTGATATATGGTGTTTTTTTATTAACAAGAGGCTTGATCTTAGGAAGCTAGGATGAACTTATTGGGTCCTAAGGGGTTTTATTGGTACTTGGATGTGCCTTAGAAAGACCATTATTCTTTAGAAATGTTTAGTAAGATTAATTTATTGGGTAGATGATCTATGATCTTTATCTATAATCTCTTTAGATTATTTACACGTGTATATGGAATGTTTCTTTAAATCCCTTATGTGGTTTGTTCACTTCCGTAGGGTAATTAAATTGATTTGGGTCCTAAATTGGTACCTTATACCTTTCATGAATCCCCTTATATTTTTTTAATTTATAAGACTGAACCTACGACCACCCATGGGGTGTGTTGTTCCTTGAAAATGGTAAGTTGTGTTTTGAAGGGTAAATTATATGGGTTATGAGATTTACCTAATTAAGCTTATTGGTTAGATTAATTAAATGGTTAAAATGATAATAGGTAGAACTTGGTAATAAATGGTTGTAGCTTTTAAGGGAATAAAATTGGTTGTTTTCACATGTTAATATTTTGTGAAATTATTATAAGTGCATTGAAATGGTTTTAACTGTGAGTATGGGTTTTTACCAAGTGTTAGGTATCAAAGGTGAAAAGTTATGACTTTAAATATTTCTTATTTTAAAAATAGTATTTAACCAACAATTGGTTTTATAAAAAGGGGTGTATAAATAAAGTTTAAATGTTATTTTAAATATATGTGTGGTTAACCCCATGGTGAAATGCCTTGATGGATATTTTAATGGTTTTGATGGAAGGGAGGGATTTGAACCAGTTTTAGTTTGAGAGACATGTAGAGACATTGGTAAATGATAATGGTAGAAAAATGGTTTTTTTTATTTTTGAATGTTTTTTTTCAAGATGTTGAACCTTGAAAGTGATTTTTGGTGAAATGGTTTAGGGTGTTGGTTATATCTATCCTCTCCCATGGATTAAAGTGTTGGTCAGGTTGGTCCTAACCTATGATTTAGGGTGTTTTTCATGGCAGTCTTCACCCATGGCTTAAGGTATTGTTCATAGTTGTCATCACATAAGGTTTAGGGTATTGGTCAAAGCTCTCCTTGTCCATAGTTTAAGGTGTTAGTTATGGTGGTCCTCACCTATGTTTTAGGATGTTGGTCATGGAAGTACTCACCAATGGTTTAAGGTAATGGTCATGGACATCATTTCCTATGGTTAGGGTATTGTTCATGAAGTTCATCACCCACAGTTTTAGATTTTGGTATGATTATTCTCATCATTGGGATAGTGTCAGACTGATGATCTAGGCACCACTGATATTTTTGTATTAATGGGTGTTGTTCAGAGATCCCAAGCATGACTGGAATTAATGTCTATGTTTCATAGAAATAGGTTACAAATTAAAATCCATTTTTTATTCATAATATGTATCACCCTCTTCTACACTTTTAAATGACCGGTTCGGGTTGACATAGGCTTGGTTAGTACATATTTCAACCTTGAAATCGAGGGAGAGTGGGTACTAGATTTGTATTTTTTTTATGGACATATATGATTATTTCTATATTATATATTTATCATGTTATTTACATGCATGCAATGTTTCTTTATGTGGTATTTACTTAAGACACCATTAGTGGTGGTCTATTGAGTTTTACTCACACCCTGCTCAGACAACCATTGCACATGGGTTCCCGGGCATCTCTCATATATTTATTGCAATCACAGGTTTAGGATGAGTCCCTTGTTAATTTTTTTCATGATTGAATATGATTGATCGGATGGAATCATGTGGTTGGGTTTTGTATGGCTTAGATGTGTTGTATCACCATTTTTCCTTATTTTATTTTTATTTAGGCATGTTATTTAACTGGACTAGTGGATAGTCAGTTATATGGATGTTATAGTTTTTTGAAACTTTATTTCATTTTATTTTATTAAATAATTTCTAGTTGATTTTCCCATTTTACATACTTTGATGAGGATTGTGTTTGGTTATTAATATTTTTATTGCACACACTGATATAGTCTCTACACATTTCCACTATAGACCCCCACTACTAGTCGGTAACCTCAATAATATGAGGAGGTGTTCTTGAGTTCATGTGGCGGACCAGCTCAAGGCACCAATTTAGTGGATTATGGGATGAGAAATTATATATTTATTATTTGTAAGAACTATAACCTTGTTCAAAAGATTTTCTGATAGACACATTGAAATAAAATTTTGTTCATTTCTATCAATCTCTATATTCCTCTTATTAACATGAGTCATATGTGAATCCTCAGTAATGGGTTGAAAACCTACAATATTAGCATCTCTAATATTAAGATAAATGAAAGGGTATAAGGTAGAATCATGTTCCTATATTTATAGTAATTTTTTAATCATATATTGGAACTTATCAATTGCTAATACGATTTAAATTATCTATTCGTAACTGATTCTTTATATTTTTAGAGGGAACCACCTATGATGCCAATTTTAGAGTCTAATGACAAGTTAGGGGCCAGGGAATGAGGTGTAAATTAGTGTTACACATATTTTACACATTGTGTGGTGGAACATGATGTTATAATATCAAATAAGTGGATATACTACATAGGGAACCACTTCTAATTATATATTATTGAGACCCAAGATCCACCTCAATTTTCCAAAGGAGTCTTTAGCAAGACATGAACATAGAGTTGATCTTTAGTATGAACTATCACCCCTAGAAATATATTCAATATTAAAGTAATATCTAGACACTTGAGAATACACCGGTAACTTTCCTAATGTTCTTTAAAGGACATTGGGATCAATATCTTCCCTTGTTATGTTTGTCACACAACAATGGTTTCCAGACATGTTTTTAGTTGGCTGCATATAAAGATCTACTTGGGTAGATATGGAGAACTCCAACATGCTAAGATGAAGTCAGTGGATATAATTTTCTAGTACCCAAAAATGTACAAGGGATGTTAGAGATGGTTTATTCCATCAAATAATACATTAAAGTAGCAAAAAGTCTACTAAAGAGCTATATTTAAAATCATTAAAGAAATTGGGAATTCAAAGTTATATTTCAATTGAATATCTCCATAGAATTTATTCATGAAGTTTTTAAAGAAGTTAAATCTTATCCCTGGGTACATTGGACCCTTCGATATCCTTTATCGCATAACAATTATAGCCTATCATCTTTCACTTCCACTAAACCTTGCTCATTTGTATATTGTGTTCCACATGTCTCTCCTAAGTAAATACCTAATCCATCACATGTACTGAATCTGTATGTGGTAAAACTAAAGCATAACCATTATTATAGGGATCTTGTGGTGTATATCTTTCACCATAGGTACAAATTTCTATGTAATAAGACAAATCACGTTATCAAAGTGATTTGGAGAAACATTAAGTACGAAGAGGCAACATGGGAACCTATGAATGTAATGAAACAGAAGTACCCCATCAATTCTCAACCAAGGATATGAGTTGATATTTCAAGGTTGAAATTCCTAATGGGGAAAGTATAAAATGACCTAGACTTTTTTATATGAAATTTTCCTTGTTAATATATATGTGTTTCATGTTTAGGTATCGGGTATTGAATAAATCACATGCACTACGTAATAAAAATAAATACTACTTTATTTTATCAATATTGAACACTACATATAAAGAAAAAATAGACTATATAAATTTAAAAATAATGAAATGGGATAATAAAAAAATAAATGACATAAGTAGTATTTGAAAATACATTGGACCATGGAATCTAAGAACCATCACATCCATGAATAACACTCTAAAAAGTAAACTGTAAATTAAAAATCTCATCAAAATTTTTAAAATGATGCAGATAACTTTAAAATAAAAATAATTAATGACTAATGAAGGAAATAAGAGGTATTTTTTGTATAAAACAAATATGATTGTAGAAAAAGTAACCCGACCATTAGAATAGTGACGTTACTGTTAGAATACTAATATGGCCATTAAAATAGTAAATTGCATTAAAACAAAATTTAACATGAATAAAATAAGTAAATATATATATTATAATTTTATAAAATAAATATCCAAATTAGGTAACTCAAAAAAAAATATAAGTTTACGATTTTAATAAAGCATGTTGTAACTTTTTTTTTGTAAAAACCATTATATTTATATTAGTAATAAAATATTTAAATTACTGGAGTTATAAAATTATTTTGATAAAATGAATGGAATTTTTGGAATCGGTATTTCAAAATTATCCAAAAGTGATTTTTGGTAATATTTTTAAAAACATGAATTTTTTAGTCAATAATAAAAATAATATTTTTAAAAATTGGTTGTTTTACATCATTATATTGAAGAAATATTTATCAAATGAATTATATTAAAAAAATTAGACTCTAAATGAGTTTAATAAGATAAATAATTTATTTAAAAACATTAAAATTAATTTCAAATGTTTAAAAAGATAAAAAATTGCATTAAAAAATACTTATCATTTTTTATTCCTTTCTTTGTATAAACTAATAAATTATTTTTTGGAATGTATTAAAAGTTATGAAAATATGTATTTTTAGTTAACAATTATTTATTATCTCAAATAAAATAACTATTTAAAGTCTATATTTTGGAATTATATTTTATTCATTATTTTTACTCAAAGTACCCTCCCTTAAATTATAAATATCCCATTGAATCCCATGGAAAATAACTTAAAAATTAATTTCATTTCCAAATCTTTACTCAATACCCTTATCCTAAGTCTCGTTAGAGCATTAGATATGTTCTTTCCAAACCTCACTCAAAGTTTTCAAGGTGTTATACCATTAGAAAAGGATTAAACATCAAGTTTGAGGTAATATTAATTTTATAAATCCCTGTGACTTTATGATATATTTCTTTTTATATAAATTTAATCACTTCGATAGCTTTTGGTACACACAACCTCAAATCCAACTGAATAGTAATATGGTATACTATTATATCTTATTCGTTAAATTGAAGGATATGAATAGTACTATATGAAATATGAAAATTATATGGTTTAAACATGTATAAAATAAATTAATTAGTTATAAATTAAGTATAAATTTAAATAATCATCATTTTAATGAAAATGAAATCTTTTTCAGAAAAACTGTATTTTTCTTTTAAGTTATTTCATCGCATTTCTTGAACAAATTTTAAAATTAATTTTTACCAATATTAGAAAATATATTTAAAAAAATTAAATTCATTTTTTGAATAATCATGTAAAAATTATCTTACAGTTTCTTTTTGATAATTTTTTGAACGGATTAATTTTTTTATAAATAGTGAAAATTACTAATTTTTTATGAAACTGTCTTTTTTGTTAAAGAATTTACAAGTTAAATTTTGTTTTAAAATTTATTTAAAAGTAAAATTAGTTAATTTATATTATAAATGAATTAATTTATGTCATTATAATCAATTGTATGCTCAATTTTTATATAAAAACATATTATACTTAGTGAAGCTTTTCTTTAGAAAACAACTTTTTCATCACGTTTGTGGGTTTAATTTTAAATTATATTTCTCCAATTATGTGAGTATTTTTTTCAATATATTAATTTTTTAAAATAAAAAATAATAATTTTATATAATAAGTTTGACTTAATTTTTTTCATAATGAATATTAAAAATAAAAAAAATAATTGTTGTGGTTAATGGAAAACAGGTTTGCTGGGAGTTAAACTAAAACGATAAGGGTGAAAATAACATATAAAAATTTATAATTACTATTTAATGAACATATTTTGACATTATATCCTATAAATTTTTATAATGGTCTATTTTGGATCCATTTTTTGCGTAAAATATGTGGGTATAATTTCTTCTTTTAAAAAATTTCAAGTGTGTCACTCACCTCAATTATAAAAAGTAAACCCATATAATCTCATATTAACACTTAAAAGCCCCTTTGGTTAGGAAAATACCTCACCAAATACCTCAATTAAATTCCTCCCAATTAACTATATACCCTTGTTTCATCATAAAACCATTCTAGGGAGGATTTAGGTATAAACCTAAAGAGGTTACCTAAAGAAGAGGTATAGTTATTAACCAAGCGTATTGATCTATTTTTTCCTATAACACCTTAAAATATTATAAAAATGTGATTAAATAAAAAAATATTAATTATAATATTTTGATATTATGTTAATTTCATAACCTAAATCCATCCCATATTCCATCAATTGGGAAATGAAACTGTTGATCATGTGTATGGCGGATTACCGTCTCATAAACCGATGTAATTGGTCTCCCATCACCACCTCTCCCAGATTGATATAATAATGGATTTAATGTATATATATTATATTGATGGTGCAATTATACTTCTGAAATTACAATATCATGTATAACTTATTTCCTTCGAATCTT
Source organism: Viscum album (assembly GCA_963277665.1). Lineage (NCBI taxonomy): Eukaryota > Viridiplantae > Streptophyta > Magnoliopsida > Santalales > Viscaceae > Viscum > Viscum album. Next base: position 335,909,622 of record OY728139.1, on the reverse strand, counting down.
TGGAAAATGATAATGTTACTTGTGTGTGCCTGTGGACTACTGCCTCCACGTAGCGATATGATGATTTTTTTATTTTATTTTGAAATGGATAGTAATAATGATATATTTAATGAATATAAATTATATATACGATATAATAAATATTATATAAAGGTTAAATATTCTTTACCTTTCTTTCATTCCATCTATTAAAAAAATGGAAATAGTGTTCATGCGTAGGTATGACCTATCATCTCTATGAATTGTGAAATCCATTTGTTCTATATAACTTTAATAGATTATTATAAATACATTTAAATTAATATATATTATATTTATATCATTATTAACTTTATGGATATGATGGAATAATTATCAAAGTACACTAACCAAAACAACCAAACCAAAACATACATGAAAAACGTAGCAGTTATCACCCATAATAGTGATTTTAATGAAGAATTGTTAATAAATATATGATAAAAAGTTATAAGAAAATAATATCTTGTATAATATATTTTATTATTGTTATTTAATAGATTTATAAAAAATCTATATATATTATATAAGAATTTCTAACACTTATAAAGGAAATTGAACACGGGGTAAGGGTTTCTTACCTCACTTTTACTTTCGTGAGACATATGTAATATTCACCACTTTTTTATTTTTTTGGTGTATATAATACCTATTTTATTTGATATATCATTAATATATTTACATTAATATTATTTAAAGTTTCATTTGATGTAATTTGGGCTATAATTAAAAATTTACCAAAGTGATAAGGGTTTATTTTACAATATTATCGTTTATCGTGATTTTTTATGATTATGTTTATAATGATAAAGTATTATAATTTCTCTCTCAATAATCAAATGAATTTTATTCTCCTATGGTTATTCATGAAATTTTAATGTAATAATATTATTTTTATCTCTTTGGTACTTAAAATTATTGATAGAATGTTTTTAAGAAAATATTACTTGATTTCTCTCTTCGGCTGAAAATCCTTTTTATCCCATATCCATGTTTTCTAAAAATATTTTCTAGATTTTTTTCAAGATTCTAAAAAATTATTATTAAAGACCTTTTTACACATTTTATACTTTTTAAAACGTTTTTAAAGAAATATTTTTTTTATTTTATAAATGACGTATTTTTTTATTTTTTAAAATATTAAGAAATTAACTCTTTTTACTGGCATGTACGAAATTACATGTCATCATAAATAATCATTTAATTAAATATTACTTTACAAGTTTCTATGATTCTTTTAAAATAAAACGTTTTTCCAAATATTATGGATTTTTTTTTTATTTTTAAAAAGTGATATTTAAAGTGAAAATATATTTTCCTCGAGAATGTTTTTAATGGAATTTTTATGCCTTTCTTTTTATCAATGATAAAAACCCTAATTTTACATATAATCCATTGGAAATATATTTTAATGATACCATAATTATTATTCTACTAGATTTTTTATGATAATTTTGACTAGGGATGTACTATTTTGATATCATTCTCTATATTACTCTCGATGGTTTATGATTATGTTTAATGATTAGGGAAATTATTTACATTTCATATGCAATATTTTCAATATAAATGTTTTTCATTGATTGTTTTATGCCCTTTAATATTAGTAACTTATTGGTCTTAGTACGTAATGGGTGGGGCACACTATCTCCCATTGAGGTATTAGTAGGTATCATAAGATAAACTAGTTTGGGTGTTTGGATGAGGCTTTACCTATTTATGTACGATATATTATCAAAATTCCTTGTAGGTATGGTTATGATGTCTATAATTTTTCATTACCTCATTATGATATTTTTTATTGATGTCAATTTTATTATTTTATTAGTTATGATGTTCATTGATAAGTTTCAAGATCAAGTGATTATTTAGATATAATTATTTGATAATAATTTATTCATGACATATTATTTTTTGTGATCATGTAATTGATTAAATGGAATGTGTTTATAGTTATCAACATTTCCATATTATTTATTCCTAATGTATTCATGATATATTTTTTTGTGCATACCCTTACTGAGCATTTGAGATCACCCCTTTCTAATTTTTATTTCCCTAGGATGATAGGAAGTGTATTATGAGTGATATACAAGGATATACCAAAGGGGATAATTTTCTTCTCAAAGAAAATAAAATATTGTATTTTAAGTTTTAAATTTTAATGTGAGATTAAAGTATGTATCTAGTTTTTTAAGACTACTAAACTGTTGATTCCTTGGGATGTGATCATTTGTTTCTTGTTTCAATGTAATAAATTAAACACTAACTCTAAGATACTAGGTTTATGGTATTTATAGTTGGTATCAGAAGAAGTTTAGTATAAATCTGGGGAACTATATTTAAGAAAACATTAATTATTGAGTTTGTGAAAAACTAAAGAGAAAAATGTTGTATATTATGAAGCTAAATTTACAAGGTTAGCAATGAATAGTAAAGACTATTTACATAATCCAAATATAAATATATATCATTTATTTTATGGGATTAATCCAATATTTAGAAGGGACTAGTATCCTAAAATTTCTTTCCATGTGAGGACATGATATCATGTGTTATCAAGATAGAGAAAGTATTATCCATGTCTTATGGATATGATGTAAAGTAAGATAAGAATATTTCTACTGATCATGTTAGAAAAGAAAATATAATAAAATGGATAAAGGGAAGGAATAAATTATTATTTTGTAATAAATGTGTAAATAAACACCATGGAACATGCTTGATGGGAATAGGAGTTTTCTACCAGTGTGGAGAGAAAGTTTACCATTATCATGATTTAAAGGGTAAGAAATAAGTTATTAATGTGAAATTATTCAAATGTAAATATATGGGGAACTATGTGAATGATTTTCCCATGTTTCAAGGCAATTTTCCCCAGAAAATGTCAAGGGAGTAAGGAAAAGATTATGTGCCCACAACAGAGAATATTGAAGTTTCTAATGATATGGTGGTAGGTACTTTAATCATATCCTGAAATTTAAGTAATTATTTATTTTAGTTTGGATCTTCATACTCATATATATCTTCCATGTTTTCTATGAAAATTAGATATTAGCATAGCACCTTAAGAATGGATTTATCAATCAAGAATCCTAGTGGAAGTTTGACAGCAATAAGGATGTGTCAGTTAGTTCCCATTTTGACAAATAAATGTTTCCTATTTTCTAAATTCATTATTATACCTATGGTTGATTTTATTATAATCCTTGGTTTGTATTAGATTTCAAAATTTGGGGAAAATTTAATTGTAATGTGAAGAAAATTATGATTCCTAATTAAGATGTGGAATTCCCTATATTTAGAGGGGTGACTTCATCATTTGAGTCGTGTCTAGATCCACCCCTCGTAACTATTCGAAATTAGATTTTTAGGGAAGAAGATAAAAAAAGATCTTTGGATGGAAAAGGTAATATTAAAATTGAGGATGTACTTGTTGTCCAAGAATACATTGGTGACTTTCTTAAGGAATAACCTGGAAGTCCACTAGATCATGAATTTTAGTTTTCCATCGATTTGATCCCTGATGAAAGACCAATATCAAAGAATCCCTATAAAATGGACATTATAGAATTCATGGAGTTAATGAAACACATGGATTAGTTTTTTAATAATGTATTTATATTCCCTATTGTTTAACCTTGGGGAGTCCATGTTGTTTTTGTTAATAATAAAGATAGATATATGATGTGTGCACTTATTATAGTGAAATTAATGATATTATGATCAAGAACAAATATCATATACCTCACATTGATGAATTAATCTATCAAATTCATATATCTCAACATTTTCTGAGATTAACCTTAATTATTAATATCATCAGTTGTGAGTAAAGAATGAAAATATTACCGATTGGATAAGGGGGCCATGACAATCACTTGCGAATCATTTATGAGACACTTAAAAGAAAAGAGTTGTATGGTAAATTTACCACATGTGAATTATAGATTCATAATTTTTTTTCATGTCTATATTGTCTTTAAAGATATAATTGTTGTTGATCCTATAAAGACAAAGGTGGTACAAGAATATCCTACACCAATGAACATAACCTATGTACATAGTTTCATTAGTTTGGAAGGTTGATTTCAATAATTTGTTCAAAAAAATTATAGATTAAATAACCTATTAACCAAGATTACTCATAATTAGGTAAAGTTCGTATGGATAAAGTAATGTGAATAATATTATAAATAATTAAAGAATATATTAGCGAATGATTCTATTTTCAATATGCCTTCGGTAAATGAGGGATTTTTGATATATAGTTAGGCATAGAAGAAGGAACTTGGTTGTGTCCTTATGCAGAATGATAATTTTTTTCCTATGCATCAAAATAGATAAAGATTCATGAATAAAAATATCCAACCCATGATCTTCAGATGTCCTCCCACTTCATCTAAGGAACATCTAATGCTTGGAGAAAACCACAAGGAACATGGTGTTCAGCCTTTACCTTTTGTCAAACTAAACATTGAAACAAAAACATTGTAACTACACACTTCAACCTAGGCCACCAAAACTAAACTATCAAAGCTAAGTATATCTTTTTCATGCTAGAATGTACTGCTAAGGGAGAACTATGGAACACTCTAAGAACCATCTCACGCATCACCAAAGGAACAAAAATTCTTCTCTAAAACAACACTCATTTTTATTCATCCTCAGAACAACAATTAGGGGCCACACAATAAATAACTCATTCCCTCCAAACCTCCACCTCAAGATCCCCTAACTAGGATTCCTCCACCTGCTTCACTAGAGATGAATTCTTCTTCATCTGAAAAATACAACCTCTACCCCCAACATCTCCCATATCCAGATGTAATGCTGAAATTTCTTCCATAACTCTCTAGGAATCACCTAATTCATGCCCTTCATCACTACACAACTTCATGCTCAACTAATTGGATAAAAAATTCCCCTTTCCAGGTGTATACAAAATTTCAATGACGTAATCCTATAATAGATCTATCCATCGATGTTGTTGTAAGTTTAAGTCACATTGGTAGAAAACGTACATCTTCCTCTTATGATCAGTGAAGACAGAAAAAACACTCGCCAATAAGGTAATTTCTTCACAACTTCAGAGAAAGAACTACTACCACTGACTTGAAATCATGGGTGGCATGGTTATATTTTGGGGGATGAAACTGACGAGACCCGTAAGAAATGATTGATCTCTACTATATCAAAGAATATCCTAAACCCTTACAAAAAGAATCATAGAAAAACTCAAACTTAACTCCTTCTACTAGTAGACAATGAATCATAGAACTGACCAACTTATCCTTCATATACTCAAAATCTTCCTGACACCATCCAGTCCCCACAAATGCCTGATTCTTTCTGGTCAACAATGTTAGAGGAGTTGCAACCTGAGAGAAATCATCTACCATCCTCCTCTAATAGCCTGTGAGATCAAGGAAACTTCATACCTCTACCACTATATTGGGAGATTCCCAAGACACAACTACTTCTATCTTTGATAGATCCATATCTACTTTCTGTTGGTATACAACATTCCCAAAGAAATAGAAAATTTGCAACCAAAACTCACACTTCTATAACTTCCCAAATAGTTGTTGTCAATGAAGAACTCCCAAAACATCATGAAGATGATCTGCATGCTCCCCCTTGGACACAGAGTACATAATGATGTCATAAATGAAAACCACCACAAACCTATCTAGAAACTCATGGAATGTAGCATTTATAAACCCCATGAACATAGTTGGAGCATTTGTCACACTGAACAACATCACAAAGAACTCATCATGCCCATGACAACAATAGAAATTAATATTTAGGATATACTCATCTTTCACACACATCTGATGACATCCTAACCATAAATAAATATTTTATAACCAACATCCATCCTTTAGTTGATCAAATAAATCATAAATACATGGAATAGGATGGCGGTTCTTCACTATCACTTGGTTCAGTCAATGATAATTGATACACAGCCGCAAACTTCCATCAACATTCTTCATGAACAACATTGGTGCACCCCATGGTGATACACTCAACTGAACAAAACCACACCACAATATACCATAGATCTATATACATAGCTCTCACAACTCATAAGGTTCCATCCTACACACAGACATCGAGATAAGATACATACATGGATGTAGCTCGATCCCAAACCAGATCTCTCATCAAGGGGATTAATGCTATAACCTATTCTAGAAAGACATTAGGGTACTCGTACACAACCCTGGGAAAAGAAAATAAATGAACTTCCAACAAACTCTACATCAGCTCAGTTATCAAGGATTACACGGAAGGAACACGCTTCTAACCCATATGAGGGTCTTGATCACCAACAAACACTACTAGATCACTATCAGCATCGAAAAACATGACCTTACTCTGGAATGAATCCATGATAACCTGAACCGAATACAACCAATACATGTTGAGGATGAAATCATATGGTTGTATATGTAAACATATAAAATATCCCTTATAGAGGTGCTACCCTAGGACTATCTCATGGTCTCTACATACTTAAAACAAGTCAGATCAACCTATAACTAGAGTAGTCAGTACTAACGGAACTGGATGTCTTTCTACCTCAAGTCCCAAAGCATGGAAAAGGGTTGGTGATATGAAAGAGTGTGTCACTCCTAAATCAAACAAGGCATGTTCCCAATTTGAAAACAAGAAAAGAGTATATTGAATGATGTTTGGATCACTGGGTTTTGGTAGTGTTGAGGCATAAAGCTTACCATGGCCTACTCCATGACCTCTCTAAACCTGCTGATGACCACCTCCATATCCATGCTCTACTCTCTAAGGATGGGGATAATCCTAGTGTTATCCCCATCCTAACCCATCTACTCTATACTAATCCAAAACTAGATCAAACTACTACTGTTGCCTCAGCTGTAACTGCCTCAACAGAGGAACCTGAAGTGGAACAACTGGTGCATGCTAATTGCTCAGAAAAGTTGGGTACTCTCACCGCTGATGACTATAGCCTTTATAAGAAAAAAATGTGTCTAATATCTTGGTATAGGCACGAGATCCACTACCCCTGGAAAAATGAGATGATGAGGGCTGGGATCTACCACCGGCTAACTAAAATATCTTCTTCCCTAAAAATAGGGAACCCCGGACCACAACTCTTATTTGTGAGGAATCCTGATGAATCCCATCTCATGATGATCTTTCTATAGATAAAATTCTCTCAATGAACTTTTCTCTTACTAACACCTTGATATATGTCTTCAATATAAGTTGGGTGATATGGCATTGGATCTCTAGATGAAAAGCCTCCTCCAAATGCCTCACCATGGCCTCCTTATCTGGTAATAGGTCTGAAGCATATCACAAAAGGTTCCCAAAATGGATTCCAAGATCTGACACACTAGGGATCCCCTACCAAAGGGAAATCAGCACCAGGTGACTGTCCGCCTTCATGGTTGAATAAATAAACACAACTTTGAACTGGTATCAAAACTCCTCCAATGATACTTTTGACTTCTTGCAATCTTTGAGGAACATGAACCACCAGTACCTTGCTTCCCTGTCTAGCATCATCAGAACTAATGATACCCAGTTCTCCTTCTAATAATGGATAAAACTGAAGGTTATATCATCCTCCTCCAACCATTCTTCCATTAATTCATTTGAAATGAATCCCTCATACATATTCATACTTCAGTGTTGAAACTCTCAGAGTTTTCTCCTCAAAGAGTTGTTGTCTTCAACCTCTACTCTGTGGCTATCTACTAGTGCAACCTACAAAACATATTTTTCAAAAGCCTAATGAGGATGTCAACCTCAATCTATTCTTAGAAAATAAAAAATATTTGGATCTTGAAATCATAGGATATGGAATACTTTATCATTAATTAATTGTTTTCTTTTATTCAATTTAGGTTAACCTATCCCATGGTCTACCCATTCAAACAAAATACCAAAGAAGAATGGTTCATGATCCTTTCCTAGTTCTCCACCCTACAACCTGTATCACCTATTTTAGTAGCCATTTTAAGCCTAAAGGTGCATGTTTTGGATCACAAGGGAGCCTAAATACCTATGAATCTGCTAGTAACCCATGTTTACAGAGTTTTCTAATGTTAACTAACATTTTTTACCTACCAACACATATAACCTCACTTGTGCCTAACTCAAAACTCCATATTATCACTCAACCAGACCTCTGATACCACTTCTCCATGACCTCCTTCCCACAAAGTGTACCCTTCTTAGGCCAAAAATTGGATAAGAGAGGTAATGGCCCATGATTCCTACCCACAGTAGGCCCCGAGTAGGGGAATAGCACCGAGGGTATAATAAACATGAAGATGGGAAGAATTGGCCTCTAAGAGAAACACATGCAGAAGATAGATATAATATATACATAAACCAACCCTTTCTCATACAATAATATAAAATAATCCTAAGTAAAAAAATCAATTTCAGGCAAGAAATACTAAAACTAAGAGGAAAAACAACTAGTACCAAAAGAAAGTAAAACAATAGTGACCATGAAACCCAAACAACTCCTAAAAAACCTCAAGATAGTAGTAACTAGCCAGATATCTAAAGTACTCTAACTAACATGAAAAATAGTTTATATACATAGGGTGAGTATAACAGTATACTCAGTAGGATCCTCCCAGAATCCTCTTGTGCAAAATTAAAGAAAGCATGCTAAAGAACAGTGAACTACAAGTGAAACTAACTCATCACCAAAATAGGTGTACTATTTTCCTAGCCTCATTGTGGATACTCTCACCAATTATTCCATAAAATATAATATAATATAATAAATAATATCAAGGGTACCTTGCTATCTGTTCCTGAAAAGTTTTTCACTTTTCCCCAACATCGTATGTCCTAAGCATCTCTCTCCAAAAAGGATATCTCTAGACACCTAGGAAAATCACCAAAACATGAACCTCATATTTCAACATGCACCTCATGTATCACACCACCATATCCACATAACCAAAGTAACCAGGTATTTTTTGTGAGCCACTGCAACCTATAAAATCTGTGTCATTCATCGGTTATTATACCTCATGACATTACATCCCATACGTTGAGTAAGGATCCTCAATCCATCATAGCCTATATATGTTATAACTATAGTAGAAATTAGGAAACTACATCCAGAATATATGGGTGTGAATAAACGCAAGCCAATACAACCCTATACACACATATATGGAGAAAACTAACCATTATTCATACCAGTGCAACTAATAACCAAGAGAAGATAGTAGGGACAAAGGGGGTAGCTAGCCATCCATCCTCAAGCTCCAACCCCATGGGTTGAACATTTATTCAAAACATTACCACTTTCCATAATTCATTTATTATAGTTAAACATTATAAACTACCAAACACAAGGGTCTCAAAATGGTGAGTAGATGAACTGCCCGTCGAGTCTTTTCCCCATGTAGCAAGAGCGTAAACCCATCCAATCATGATAATATAATCATAAAAAACATATGAAAAACCTTTTCCATTTCACCTCTCTTGTAAGGAGAGTAAGAAAAACCATATTCCTCTAGAAATGGGGAAATTAAAGAAAATAAACAACCAACATATTCAACAAGCATCCAAATTTCATATCAATGGGTAAGCCCAGAATCAACCCATTCTACCAACTCTGGTGTCCTATCTGACACCATATATATAAAAAAGTGCATCTAGCCACTCCAAGTGCTAGTTGTTGCGACAAAAACTGGGCCTCCCTACCCCATGAACCAAAATAGCCCTCCAGGATTAGCCATCCTAGTATCAAGTCACATCCAGGCCTCCTTGCCCTACCTACCATAGGTCTCATATCCAGACCACATCACAGGTAGAAGGAACAAAAATATCAATAGGACCTCATCCCAAAATCAAGGCATTCATCCTTTACACACAACAAGATCTCATAGATCCAAAACATAAGTCACTTTTCCTTTAAAATCTAGTGGGTAACTCAGGCCCTACAAAGGCATTATCCTTATCACCCAACAGGTTCTAATTCTATCTTGAACTATGGGTAACCTATGAAACAAGATATCACAAGCTATCACAAATTAATCAAGTAATTAATTTTACAATACTTTAATTACTTTATCAAAAATAATCAATATGGTTCATGTTCATTAACCAATTTCATTAAATATGCATTTCAGCATCAATTTGATTAACATCGTATTATAACAACACCCGGATTTATTAAACATGCCTCTTTAACCAATTAACCAATTAATTATCAATTCATTACGGTTATATGTTCTTTACCAATTTTCATCAAGAATGACATGCTAAATCAAAAAAATAATAGATATCAGACTATCTATAAAATCAAGAGGCAAACTGTTATCACAGTATAAAGCAACAGCATCGCTACATGGTCGATACCAATTATTTAATCTTGTTCAAGTATTTAATTAGGTCAATTTAAGTATGATAAAAGGGTATAAATCATGGTAACTCTAAAATTACACATAAATAAATATAGAAGCATAGAATCACCTACCTTAAAATTTCATTGATGCTCTTTTAATGAGAATGGATCAAAGCAAAGGATCATGATCACATCTCCCGCAACAACTACACCCACCTGAGGATGTCGCAATACAACTGTGCCTACCAAAAACTAAGAAAGATCCATTAGAAACATGTAGATCACATTAAATCACATGGAAAAGAGAAACAAGAGGAAATGGATCAAAGAAACCCCAAGATCTGAGGTAGATCATACCTTATATTAAAGATAGATCACTATGGATAGAAGAAGGGAGCTAGGGATCATTCCTTGGAAAACGAATCCCAAAACACTAAAGAGTGGGTCATCAGTTTGACTAGGGTCATGGGAGAGCTGTTTTAGCCCTACATTTTTACAAAAACAGAGCATCTAGAAAACACTTAAAACATACAATGTTGTGGCATTACACTATGTGTAATCCCCTTTCACATCATGTAATGCCTTGAGGTCAGTTTCCGCTGAAAAATGCATCACCTCAATGCTTTATTTTATTTTTCAAACCCTAAAAATTTAGACTTTGTGAAACCCTATTTCATGCCATGAAAAACCTGTGAAATAGGATTTTACGTCGTGGAATTCAGTTACACGACGTGTAATCCCCACTTTCCAGTTTTCACTTAATCAAACTCCTCCAAACTACTTTCGAGCCTCCACTAAGCGCTTTGATATTTCAAAACAAGAAAAGGGTCAATACATATGGATCTAAGCCCTTACATTAATATTTAATTTATTTTTTAATGGATGCTTGTCCATGAAAATGAATTATATATTATTTAAATCAAAGATAGTTGCAAAATGTCACTCTCTTTATATTTAATATCTTTAATGTGTCCAAATTGGGAAATAAATCAAGATATGAAATAAATTAAATATATATTTTGACATTAATTGAATTATTTACATTATAGAAATTTATTTTTAATTTTTATAAATTATTTAATTACCTAAATGCTTGGGAAATTCTAATATAGTATTTATTTAATTAATAGAAAAATAAAATAAATGATTTTAAAAATTATTATTTTGATATAATTTCAATTATTTATTGTGTGAAATTAATTTTATAGATATATATGACATATTAGATATATTTTAAATAATTTTATTATAATTTACTGATTTTCTTAATGTATTTTAAGTCAAATTAAATGAATAGTGTCAAAATTGACATTAATGATAATTTATCAAAATAATATTTTCTTAAATTATTTAAAATTCATAAAAATATTATCTTTATCCTTATAAATATAATATAGTTTAACAAATCATACATTTTTCATTTATGATTCTTTTTTTTATTTATAGTAACATTATTAACCCATTATGTTAAAAATTGTGGTTACCACGGTTAAGGTCAAAAATAACTAACCAAGGGGTTAATCAAAATGGTAAGGTTTAAAATGACAAAAAAAGTGTCTAAATTATATTTTTTAAGTTATAACAACACTACACTATATTATATTCAAATACCTTTTCCATTTGGAGACATTTATCATGATAAATTAATTTATTATATTTTAATCTTTTGATAAACTCCAAAATTACCCCTCACCTCAATTATAAAGGGGAACCTCTTCTATCACTTATTCACACCACATTGAGACATATAACTCAAAACATTCCTAAAAATGTATCCTCTAGAAATCATTATCCCTGTTCTAGAGGTCCTGGTATTCCAAAATTACCAAACCTAGTGTCCTTAGGTGGAGATCCAAAGGAGGATTTTTTAGGAGAAGGTAATCATCGTTACATACACTTTTAATTTTCTTTATTTTTCTATTTAATATTAATTTATTGTACCAATTATAAAGAAATAACTCTATTATAATAAATATAATTATATATTGTAACACCCCAATCTTCCACAGTACACTTCTCTTTGAATAATACAATAGCGTGTGTTATACGCAACACTGAGTTCAAGTACACCACGACTTACCAAACTAGCCCTTCAAAAGATGTTATGAATAGTATTAAATAAATTTTAAATATTATATTATACTTATAATTTTAATCCATATTATGAGATTCTAAGACATGATTTATGAACAAAATCATTTTTTTCAGATAAAAGAAGTATTTTCCAAAAAATGAAATTTTACAGCCTTTTAATGGCGAAGCCTTTTTAAAAAATATATTTGAAACTTTTATATATTCAATTTGAAAAAATTAAATTATTCTTAAGAATTGGGACATAATAATTTAGTATCAATAATTTTTTGGTGTCTTTCGGATAACTTTCATATTTGGCTGAATAGTGAAAAATTACTAAATTTTAACTGAAAACAACTTTTTTAATCAAAATATTTTATATTGTTAAATTATACATTTTAATGGTTTTGAAGTATAAATAGATTATATTTTTACTATTTAACCCAATGATGGTCATTTTAAGTAATTTCACCGTGAAATTTGACATAAACAAGTGTCAAACTTTTGATAGTTATTATTTCTTAAAAATACGCCTTTTGGTTTCGAAAGCAGGAATCAATTTTAAATTAATAAATGAAACTTTTATGTTTTGAATTTGGTATAATAGACTTCATTTTTGGATTCGTAATAATGAAATTATCCTAGGGTGAAATTTTGGTACTTTTCGGATAACTTTTATATTTTGATGAATAGTAAAAAATTACTAAATTTTAATTAAAAACAACTTTTTAAATCGAAATAATTAATAGTGATAAATTATGAATTTGAGGAGTTTTAAATTATATTTAAATTATATTTTTACCATTTAATACAATGTGGGTCATTGAACATAATTTCACATTTAAACCAGACATAAACAAGTGCCAATCTTTTGATAGTTATTATCTCTTAAAAACATGCTTTTGTTTTAACAACGGGAATTAATTTTAAATTAATTTCTGCCACTTCTGTATTTTGAATTTGGAAAAATGGATTCCATATTTCGAATCAGGATATTCAAATTGTGTAAATAGGTAACTTTTATTTTTAGAGATTTTGGATAATTACTTCGGTAAATATTTTATTTACCATGGTTAAAGGGTAAATCCGGTAAACAAGGTTTAAAACAAATAATATTATAATAATACTAAATTACCCTAAAATGTGTCTTAACCCTATTAGTTGATAAATGGTCGACCATGGGCATCTTTGGGTCGATTTTGAGACCCCATGAATCCACTTGTAAGTGATAGGGACACTTTATTTTAATTAAGTTAAAATGAATACAAAAATGACACAAGCATATATCTTTTAGAAAAACAATTGTTACATAGGGTTATATATGTTTGATTTTAGACTATAAATATCCATTAGAACGCTAAAAATAATTTCTAAATAATGATATTTTATAATTTTTAGAGATTAAATAATTTAATTTATTTATGACACAATGATGATGCAGTAATTACCATAATAGTGAAAAATTAGAATAATTGATATTATAAATACACAAATAAATATAATTTGAGACTTTTCTTGAATTAGACTAATTTTCTAGGTTAATATGACATATTAGGATTGATTTAATTAACTTTTTTCTAACTAATCATTCTGTTATGAGTTTCACAAAAATCAACATTGAATAGTGTCAAAATTGATATAAAAGAGTTTTTAAACAAATATTATATTATTAATTGATATTAAATTCCTAAAAATCTAAGGATCAGACAAGAGAATTATATAATTATAGGTGTATCATTAATGGACCACTTGGGGGTCTCTTGGATGTATATGGTATGTTTATTAACCATATAATATAAAATACAAAGAGACATTGTAAAAGTAAAACTAATTAACTAAGAGTTAAAACTAAAAGATAAGGTTAATATAGTAACCCAAACCTGTCTAAATTCTATTGGTTGAATGTTTTTAGACCTATCCCCACCTTAAACTTTGAATAATCAACTTTGGATCCATTAGAAACCGAATATGAATTTATTATAAATTAATATTTCTAGCTTTTCCAAAGGTGCCCCTCACCCCTCTTATAAAAGGGCACTCCTCCTTCTCATTTCTTAACACCTTCAAAGCCTTTTGGTTAGACCAAAACCTGCCCCAATACTCTCTAAACATCCCTCACTACAACCTAGAGGCCTTATTTTGATCAGAAAGCCAACCTAAGGAGCCCTTTTGATCAAATCAAAAGGAAGAACCCAAAGAAGAGGTAATGTTTTCACCACCCCTTTTCAAGTTCCTTTCTTCTTCCACTTCTTCTTTCTTTGTTATTTCCATTCTAAAATAATAACTCCAGTATCTTATATATACTGTGATGTTATTATAAATATGGTACAATAATATTCAGTATTCTATCCACCCTTTGAATAACATGTCACCATACGTGCGTACGTACGGCTTACCGTCTCCACGTCGTGGTGTAATTGTTATTCAATATATTATTATTTGGGTGGGTATAATAATGTTGTGTAACTCATTTAAATAATAAATATAACATGATAATTATTATTTATATATGATATACCATCCAATTATATATTATTTTAATATCAAAACAATGATATTGTCGCTCGTGCGTACGTACGGACTACCGTCTCCACGAACGCGATGAGATTCATTCTCCATCATATCCATTCAAGTATAATTATCATTAGATGATTTAAAAATAATGTTTAAGAACTTTATATCATTCTGGATATTAATAAGATACTACCTATCTATGACAAACATGGCTTACGTAACAAAACTTATAAAATAAAACGAGTAAGTTAACACCCGAAACAACGATAATTCTAAGATATTATTAACAAAGCAATGTTAAAAGATCATATATGATATCATATTAATGTATATGATTCATGAATAATTTAATAATAGTTATTTCAACATTATACAAGAGGTTAACCTACCCCCAACCAAGGAAAAGTACAAGGTAAGGGGTTTCTTATCTAACTTTTAATTCCGTGAAAATTCCATTGTTCACCACTTATTTATTACATGTGGTGTGTGTAATGCCCATGTTTGTATTCATTGTGCAATATACTTTAATTCATGTATATTTACATCATAATTGTATGATCCTTCTTTCATGGGTGTATGTTTTGTATGTTACCAAATCAATAAGGGAATTTAAAATTTCAATTTCCATTTATTTGGCTTTACTCAAACTTCATTGATTATTTTACTCCGAGATTATGTGTGGAATAACTATTCATTTGCTTATGTCATAATTTCCACTCCCCGTTTCTGTGGATATACTTTTGATACACATAATCACTCAACTGATAATTTCTCTAGTCATCTATATGAATTTGATAAGAGTAATTTTAACTCACTCTCCATTTGTTGAGTTAAACATCCAATTCATTGGTGTTGTTTTTATAAGATTATATGTGAATGTCCTTTGATTGATTTAAACTGAATATCAAATCATATTTAGTGTATTTATATTTTTCACACATAACTATATCGTTGATTTATCCTTAACCTAAGGATACGTCCTTTATGAGAGATTTCATCTCAATTTACATTCCATTGAGACTTCTTGGTTGTTATACACCAAATCACTTTTATGTTGTGTATATAATGTACTTTGACATTGTATATCATGAATTCATTTATTCTCATGATATTAAAATATTTTTATTTCATCAATTATTTATATTCAAGTGTCTCTATTTTGGTTAGAAACTCTAAATAAAATACCATTTTTAAATGTTTTAAAGACTTATTCTTCTAAATCTTTCTCATTAATGTCCATGTTTTAAAAAATGCTTTTAAGGATTTATTTATATGGACATTAAAGTTTTAAAATTAAAACTACTTTTAAAATTTTCAAAGTGGTATGGGACACTTTGATTCAAAAAACTATTTTTAAATGGCTTCTTGACAAATAGTGTGACTTTTAAATGATTTCAAGAAAAAGGGGGATATTTCTCTCAAATAGTTTTGATGATTATTTTCATCTATGTCAACATCCTTCATTATTCTTGATTGAGGTTAATGTGATACAATAAAATCTTTTATATTGTATCAAATGAGTTAGGTTTGACTGGGGATGTTCTATTTTTATACCATTCATGGTTTGTAGTTAAAGTATTGACATGTAGTATGATAGTTTTAATACGAATGTTTATGTTATGTTTAAACATGTTCATATGAGGAATGCATTGGACTTAATAAGTGACTGGTGGATCCCACTATAGCTCCTCGATGAATCGGTAGGTCTCATGAGACAAACTAGTGTCTTGGCACAAGGCCTTGGCAAAATCTTATTTGTAGTCTTGGCACGAGGCCTTGGCTATGTGGTTATGATAGTATGGAATTATGCATTCCATCATTATGAAAGTGGTTATTGATATTTCATGTTATCATTCGAATAGTAGAATATCAATGTGAGTAAGTAAATGGCATTATTTTATTTTATCATTTCCATTTTATGCAGAAGTTAAAGTTTAAAAGGATTTCGTTTTAGTTATAAACTGCCTTAAGTGTTTATGCTTATCTATGAAAGCTTCTGCTATATTGTTATCCTTACTGAGCATCTGAGCTCCCCCCTTTCAATGTTTTATTTTTCCCAGGATTATGAAGAAGTAATTTATGAATGACCTGCAGGGATAGTATGAGGGGATATGAAGACAAGATGTTTTTTTTGATGGAATGTAAAACTTTATGAATGTATATAGTATTTCCAAGGCTACTAAACCAATCGGTATTTCGAGATTTGATCTTTCTTGTGATCATGCCAATGTTATGTAATAATGCACCGACTCTGGGTAACTGGGGTCGGGGCGTTACAGTTGGTATCAGAGGAAGTTTAGTACAAACCTTGGAAGCTAGATTTAGATAAACTCTGATTAGATCACGTAGACCTAAGATGAACTTTGAGGATTAGTATAGAATAACTTCCTAGAATTTTGGTATTGTAGAAGTTTTGTGAGTTTTCCGAGCAATACATCCATGTCTGGATACGAGCAGGTAGAGGCGGCTCTGGCACAGATGTACCTAGGGGTAAAACCCGAAAACACCGCTTTGATCTAGACTCGAACGGGAACTGGTGCATGACAACGGGCCTTTCTACACTCATGGTTACGACACTCCTGGGGGATATGCTTAGGATAATTTACATTTTCCTTACAAACCGATTTAAAGTATTATATATATAAGATGAGAGTAAATGACCTTGGTTAATCCTAATGTGTTTAAAATTGAGAATATGGTGACATGTTAATCTCTAAATGATTATATGACTACTATTACTCACACAATGATTTCTGGTTTTAGTCAATGGCTGGATTCCAAGGAAGTCATAGTGAATTTGAGAATGATTTACAAGGTGGGAACGGTGGTGGCAATGAGCAACAAAATGGAATGTTGATAGGCGTAAAAGATATCATCTTTATGCCAAATCATTTTTCCAAAAATATGATCAATAATATATATTTTAACCAATTACCGGACTCAATAAAGAAGAGAAAGGTGATGAATGATAAGAGCTCCGGTAGTGGATACCATGGAGGAAGAAATCCTCAATTTCCATCATGCAGAAAATGTGGAAGGAGACACCCAGGAAAGTGTCTCAATGGGACAAAGAAATTCTTTACGTGCGGGAAGGAAGGACATAAAGTGAATAATTTTAGAAGAAAAATGAAGAGTACTATGGAAGAAGATAAAAATGGTCCCAAGAGTCCATTTACAGTCATTTGCTGTAAATGTAGGGGACCTGGCCATTACCCGAGTGAATTTCGTATTCTATTGGATATTTTCTTGGTCAGAGAAGAAGCTATGTGGAAATAAATGGTTGGATAAATGTTTAAAAATTATTAGTGATTGTTGTTTAAGGGGTTACTTTGGAATAATTTTCTCTTGTATTTGTAACCATAACGTTTGCCATTTGAGAATGATATTTATGGAAGAATTATATTTTCTCTTGTGGATATAGTTATAAATAACCATTTGGTTTTATATGATCATTAGTTTTGAGGAAATTACAAATTATTATAATTTGGGATGAAAATGCAAGGTATGAGATAACATTTGTGGTTAAATTATGTTATGGTTATTTTGAGAAATTTATCTCATTTTGGTAATGTTATAAAATATAGTTTTTGAAAAAGGACAACACGTAGACCGTGTGACAACCCATCGCGTCAGACAAAGCTGTGGGAATCGAACCCACAACCAAAGTGTGATTGGGATTTGTCACCTACCACTAGACTACATGAAGTCCCTGGTTAGTGTGACTATTATTTTTAGTTAAATGATTTTATTGATCAATAATAATTTGATTTGGGATCTTATGTCTTATCAAATGAATACCCTTAGTATAGGAAACTGATTTGGTTATTAAGTGATAAATGTTATTTTAGAATTGGTTCACTTTGTTGAGAACACTATATGCCAAAGGAAAATAGAGTATTATGGGATTTTATTTGAGGAGTAATGGTGGATTTTTATCTATGTTTTTATTGTGGATTTATAATGATTTGGGTTATTTATGGAAATGATTAGGTTAATTACTTTTAAGTATGTGACTTTAAGAGTAATTAATGTCTTTTAGAGATACAATTTAACGTGGAAGACTACATTCTTAATAATTTTTGGTTTTCAATATTATTTTTGATTATATTAAAGGATTTTAAGGAAAATTGATTATTGAATGGTATTTATTTAACTTTGGGGTATTGTTGGTTTAATTTTGGAAATTAAGATTAGTGTTTATTTCTCTCAAGGAATATCCTTTTGGGGGATCATTATATCTTGTACTAAACATTTTGGTTTTGATTAATCTCTAAAGACAATGTAAATATATAGTTCATCCTTCATGGATCACGTGATTCTATATAAGTTTATTCTAGCTCTTCCAGTGTGACCAAGTCTTCTTGAATACTCATCGTTTAAAAAAATGAGTTAGTGGTGGAAATTTACTAAAGAATGAAACTCAACTTAAAATTTAAGTATATATCTTTATATTCTTAGTCAATATCATAAATAAATTCCTCATCCTTATGTAATGTAACTTAAAACAAAAAAAAATGTTGTCCGTTTACTTTCCAACTAGGAGACTAATGGTCGTTTGTCCCAACACAAGTTTGTAGTTTTCTTATTGTTAACTTTCTCCTAATCATGATTTCTATCCCTCTCCATCAGAACTTGACACTTAGTTTATCATCCATATCTATGTTTTCCTACATGGAATCCGAGTATGGGTTATTATGGTTGACCTTTATACCTCTCTTTCTTTCTTTTAAAGTGATAGTTTTATTGACTCTTTTTTCTGATGTGGGACTTTCCATTATATTCTCAGGCCCAATTTTTTAAAATTGCGAGGACACAATTTATTGAAGGAGGGGTGAATGTAACACCCCAATCTTCCACGGTACACTTCTCTTTGAATAATACAATAGCGTGTGTTGTACGCAACACTGAGTTCAAGTACACCACGACTTACCAAACTAGACCTTCAAAAGAGGTTATGAATAGTATTAACTAAATTTTAAATGTTATATTATCCTTATTATTTTAATCCATATTATTAGATTCTAAGACATGATTTATGAACAAATTCATTTTTTCAGATAAAAGAAGTATTTTTCAAAAAATGAAATTTTACCGCCTTTTAATGGCGAAGCCTTTTTAAAACCAATATTTGAAACTTTTATATATTCAATTTGACAAAAGTAAATTCTTCTTTAGAATCAGGAAATAATAATTTAGTATCAATAATGTTTTAGTGTCTTTCTAATAACTTTCAAATTTGGGTGAATAGTGAAAAATTACTAAATTTTAACTGAAAACAACTTTTTTAATCAAAATAATTTATATTGATAAATTATAAATTTTAATGGTTTTGAAGTATAAATAGATTATATTTTTACTATTTAATCCAATTATGGTCATTTTATGTAATTTCACCTTGAAATTGGACATAAACAAGTGTCAAACTTTTGATAGTTATTATTTCTTAAAAATACGCCTTTTGGTTTCGAAAGCAGGAATCAATTTTAAATTAATAAATGAAACTTGTATGTTTTTAATTTGGTAAAATAGACTTCATTTTTGGATTCGGAATAATGAAATTATCCTAGGGTGAAATTTTGGTACTTTTCGGATAACTTTTATATTTTGATGAATAGTAAACAATTACTAAATTTTAATTAAAAACAACTTTTTTAATCAAAATAATTAATAGTGATAAATTATGAATTTGAGTAGTTTTAAATTATATTTAAATTATATTTTTACCATTTAATAAAATTTGGGTCATTGAACATAATTTCACATTTAAACCAGACATAAACAAGTGTCAATCTTTTGATAGTTATTATCTCTTAAAAACATGCTTTTTGTTTTAACAATAGGAATTAATTTTAAATTAATTTCTGACACTTCTGTATTTTGAATTTGGAAAAATGGATTCCATATTTGGAATCAGGATGTTAAAATTGTGTAAATAGGTAACTTTTATTTTTAGACATTTTGGATAATTCGGTAAATATTTTATTTATCATGGTTAAAGGGTAAATCCGGTAAACAAGGGTTAAAAAAATATTATAATAATACTAAATTACCCTAAAACGTGTCTTAAACCTATTGGTTGATACATGGTCGACCATGGGAATCTTTGGGTCAATTTTGGGACCCCATGGATCCACTTGTAAGTGATAGGGACACTTTATTTTAATTAAGTTAAAATGAATACAAAAATGACACAAGCATATATCTTTTAGAAAAACAATTGTTACATAGGGTTATATATGTTGTATTTTAGACTATAAATATTCATTAGAACACTAAAAAGATTTACTAAATAATGATATTTTATAATTTTTAGAGATTAAATAATTTAATTTATTTATGACACAATGATGATGCAGTAATTACCATAATAGTGAAAAATTAGAATAATTGATATTATAAATACCCAAATAAATATAATTTGAGACTTTTATTGAATTAAACTAATTTTATAGGTTAATATGACATATTAGGATTTATTTAATTAACTTTTTTTAAGTAATCATTCTGTTATGAGTTTCACAAAAATCAACTATTGAATAGTGTCAAAATTGACATAAAAGAGTTTTTAAACAAATATTAAATTATTAATTGATATTAAATTCCTAAAAATCTAAGGTTTGGAAAAGAGACTTATATCATGATAGGTGTATCATTAATGGACCACTTGGGGGTCTCTTGGATGTATATGGTAAGTTTAGTAACCATATAATATAAAAATACAAAGAGACATTGTAAAAGTAAAACTAATTAACTAAGAGTTAAAACTAAAAGATAAGGTTAATATAGTAACCCAAACCTGTCTAAATTCTGTTGGTTGAATGTTTTTCGAACTATACCCACCTTAACCTTTGAATAATCAACTTTGGAGCCATTAGAAACTGAATATTAATTTATTATAAATTAATATTTCTAGCTTTTCCAAAGGTGCCCCTCACCACTCTTATAAAAGGGCACTCCTCCTTCTCATTTCTTCACACCTTCAAAGCCTTTTGGTTCGGCCAAACCCGGACCAAATACTCTCTCAACTTCCCTCACTACAACCTAGAGGCCTTAGTTTGATCATAAAGCCAACCTAAGGAGCCCTTTTGATCAAATCAAAAGGCAGAACCCGAAGAAGAGGTAATGTTTTCACCACCCCTTTTCAAGTTCCTTTCTTCTTCCACTTCTTATTTCTTTGTTATTACCATTCTAAAATAATAACTCCAGTATCTTATATATACTATGATGTTATTATAAATATGTTACAACCATATTCATTATTATATCCACCCTTTGAATAACATGTCACCATACATGCGTACGTACGGCTTACCGTCTCCACGTCGTGGTGTAATTGTTATTCAATATATTATTATTTGGGTGGGTATAATAATGATGTGTAAATAATTTAAATAATAAATATAACATGATAATGACTCTGTATATATGATATACCATCCAATTATATATTATTTTAATATCAAAAGAATGATATTGTCGCTCGTGCGTACGTACGGACTACCGTCTCCACGAACGCGATGAGATTCATTCTCCATCATATCCATTCAAGTGTAATTATCATTTTATGATTAAAAAATAATGTTTAAGAAATTTATATCATTCTGTATATGAATAAGATACAATCTATCCATGAAAAATATGGCTTACGTAACAAAACGTATAAAAGAAAATGAGTAAGTTAACACCCGAAACCACGATAATTCTAAGATATTATTAACAAAGCAATGTTAAAAGATCATATATGATATCATATTAATGTATATGATTCATGAATAATTTAATAAAAATTATTTCAACATTATAAATGAGGTTAACCTACCTCCAACCAAGTAAAAGTACAAGGTAAGGGGTTTCTTATCTCACTTTTAATTTCGTGAGAATTCCATTGTTCACCACTTATTTATTACATGTGGTGTGTGTACTGCCCATGTTTGTATTCATTGTGTAATATACTTTGATTCATGTATATTTACATCATCATTGTATGATACTTCTTTCATGGGTGTATGTTTTGTATGTTACCAAATCAATAAGGGAATTTGAAATTTCAATTTCCATTTATTCGGCTTTACGCAAACTTCATTGATTATTTTACTCCGAGATTACGTGTGGAATAATTATTCATTTGCTTATGTCATAATTTCCACTCCCATTCTCTGTAGATATACTTTTGATACATATAATCACTCAATTGATAATTTCTCAAGTCATCGATATAAATTTGATAAGAGTAATTTTAACTCACTCTCCATTTTTTGAGTTAAACATCCAATTCATTGGTGTTGTTTTTATAAGATTATGTGTGAATATACTTTGATTGATTTACACTTAATATCTAATCATATTTAGTGTATTTATATTTTTCACACATAAATATATTGTTTATTTGTCCTTAAGCTAAGGATACGGCCTTTATGAGAGATTTCATCTCAATTTACATTCCATTGAGACTTCTTTGTTGTTATACACCAAATCACTTTTATGTGGTGTATATAATGTACTTTGACATAGTATATCATGAATTCATTTATTCTCATGATATTAAAATGTTTTTATTTCCTCAATTATTTTATTCAAGTGTCTCTCTTTGGGTTAGAAACTCTAACTAAAATACCATTTTTAAATGATTTAAAGACTTATTCTTCTAAATCTTCCTCATTAATGTCCATGTTTTAAAAAATGGTTTTAAGGATTTATTTATATGGACATTAAAGTTTTAAAATTAAAACTCCTTTTAAATGTTTCAAAGTGGTATGGAACACTTTGATTCAAAAATATATTTTTAAATGGCTTCTTGACAAACAGTGTGACTTTTAAATGATTTCAAGAAAAAAGGGGGATATTTCTCTCAAATAGTTTTGATGATTATTTTCATCTATGTCAACATCCTTCATTATTCTTGATTGAGGTTAATGTGATACAATAAAATCTTCTATATTGTATCAAATGAGTTATGTTTGACTGGGGATGTGTTATTTTTATACCATTCATGGTTTGTAGTTAAAGTATTGACATTTCGTATGCTATTTTTAATACGAATGTTTATGTTATGTTTAAACATGTTCATATGAGGAATGCATTAGACTTAATAAGTGACGGGTGGAGCCCGCTATAGATCCTCGATGCATCGGTAGGTCTCATGAGAAAAACTAGTGTCTTGGCACAAGGCCTTGGCAAAATATTATTTGTAGTCTTGGCACGAGGCCTTGGCTATGTGGTTATGATAGTCTGGCATTATGCATTCCATCATTATGAAAGTGGTTATTGATATTGAATGTGATCATTCGACTAGTAGAATATCCATGTGATTAATTAAATGGAATTATTTTATTTTATCTTTGCCATTTTATGCTAAAGTTCAAGTTTAAAAGGCTTTCGTTTTAGTTATAAACTGCCTTAAGTGTTTATGCTTATCTATGAAAGCTTCTGCTATAATGTTATCCTTACTGAGCATCTGAGCTCACCCCTTTCAATGTTTTATTTTTCCCAGGATTATGAAGAAGTAATTTATGAATGACCTGCAGGGATAGTACGATGGGATATGAAGACAAGATGTTTTTTATGTAATGTACAACTTTATGAATGTATCTAGTATTTCTAGGGCTACTAAACCAATCGGTCTTTCGAGATTTGATCTTTATTGTGCTCATTACAATGTTATGTAATAATGCACCGACTCTGGGTAACTGGGGTTGGGGTGTTACAATTGGTATCAGATGAAGTTTAGTACAAACCTTGGAAGCTAGATTTAGATAATATTTGATTAGAGCACATAGACCTAAGATGAACTTTGAGGATTAGTATAGAATAACTTCCTGTAATTTTGGTATTGTAGAGATTTTGTGAGTTTTCCGAGCAATACATCCCTGTCTGGATACGAGCAGGTAGAGGCGGCTCTGGCACAGATGTACCTAGGGGTAAAACCCGAAAACACCACTTTGTGCTAGACTCGAACGGGAACTGGTGCACGACAACGGGCCTTACTGCACTCTTGGTTACGACACTCCTGGGGGATATGCTTAGGATAATTTACATTATCTTTATAACCCGATTTAAAGTATTATATATATAAGATGAGAGTAAATGACCTGGGTTAATCCTAATGTGTTTCAAATTGAGAATATGGTGACATGTTAATCTCTAAATGATTATATGACTACTATTACACACAAAATGCTTTCTGGTTTTAGTTAATGGCTGGATTCCAAGGAAGTCATAGTGACTTTGAGAATGATGTACAAGGTGGGAACGGTGGTGTCAATGAGCAACAAAATGGAATGTTGATAGGCGTAAAAGATATCGTCTTTATGCCAAATCAGTTTTCCAAAAATATGATCAACAATATATATATTAACCAATTACTGGACTCAACAAAGAAGATAAAGGTGATGAATGATAAGAGCTCCAGTAGTGGAGACCATGGAGAAAGAAATCCTCAATTTCCATCATGAAGGAAATGTGGAAGGAGACACCCAGGAAAGTGTCTCAATGGGAAAAAGAAATGCTTTACGTGCGGGAAGGAAGGACATAAAGTGAAGAATTGCCGAAGAAAAATGAAGAGTACTATGAAAGAAGATAAAAATGGTACCAAGAGTCCATTTACAGTCATTTGCCGTAAATGTAGGGGACCTGGCCATTACCTGAGTGAATGTCTTATTCTATAGGATATTTTCTTGGTCAGAGAAGAAGCTATGTGGAAATAAATGGGTAGATAAATGTTTAAAAATTATTAGTGATCATTGTTGAAGGGTTTACTTTGGAATAATTTTCTCTTGTATTTGTAACCCTAACATTTTCCATTTGAGAATGATATTTATGGAAGAATTATCTTTTCTCTTGTGGATATAGTTATAAATAACCATTTGGTTTTATATGATCATTGGGTTTGAAGAAATTACAAATTATTATAATTTGGTATGAAAATGCAAGGTATGAGATAACATTTGTGGTTAAATTATGTTATGGTTACTTTGAGGAATTTATCTCATTTTGGTAATGTTATAAAATATATTTTTTGAAAAAGGACAACACGTAGACCGTGTGACAACCCATCGCGTCGGACAAAGCTGTGGGAATCGAACCCACAACCAAAGTGCGATTGGAATTTATTGCCTACCACTGGACTACGTGAAGCCCCTGGTTAGTGTGACTATTATTTTTAGTTAAATGATTGTATTGATCAATAATAATTTGATTTGGGATCTTATGTCTTATCAAATTAATACCCTTAGTATTGGAAAATGATTTGGTGATTAAGTGATAAATGTTATTTTGGAAGTTGTTCACTTTGTTGAGAACACTATATGCCAAAGGAAAATAGAGTAGTATGGGATTTCATTTGAGGAGTAATGGTGGATTTTTATCTATGTTTTTATTGTGGATTTATAATGATTTGGGTTATTTATGGAAATGATTAGGTTAATTACTTTTAAGTATGTGACTTTAAGAGTAATTAATGTCATTTGGAGATACAATTTAACGTGGAAGACTACATTCTTAATAAGTTTTGGTTTTCAATATTAGTTTTGATTATATTAAAGGATTTTAAGGACAATTTATTATTGAATGGTATTTATTTAACTTTGGGGTATTGTTGGTTTAATTTTGGAAATTAAGATTAGTGTTTATTTCTCTCAAGGAATATCCTTTTGGGGGATTATTAGATCTTGTACTAACCATTTTGGTTTTGATTAATCTCTAAAGACAATGTAAATATATAGTTCATCCTGTATGGATCATGTGATTCTATAGAAGTTTATTCTAGCTCTTCCACTGTGACCAAGTCTTCTTGAATACTCATCGTTTAAGAAAAATGAGTTAGTGGAAGAAATTTATTAAAGAATGAAACTCTACTTAAAATGTAAGTATATATCTTTATATTCTTATTCAATATCATAAATAAATTCCTCATCCTTATGTAATGTAACTTAAAACAAAAAAATGTTGTCTGTTTACTTTCCTACTAGGAGACTAATGGCCGTTTGTCCCAACACAAGTTTGTGGTTTTCTTATTGTTAACTTTCTCCTGATCATGATTTCTATCCCTCTCCATCAGAACTTGACACTTAGTTTATCATTCATATCCATGTTTTTCTACATGGAATCCAAGTATGGGTTATCATGGTTGACCTTTATACCTCTCTTTCTTTCTATTAAAGTGATAGTTTTATTGACTCTTTTTCCGATGTGGGACTTTCAATTATATTATCAGGCCCAATTTTTTAAAATTGTGAGGATGCAATTTATTTAAGGAGGGGTGAATGTAACACCTAAATATTCCACGGTACACTTCTCTTTGAATAATACAATAGCGTGTGTTGTACGCAACACTGAGTTCAAGTACACCACGACTTACCAAACTAGCCGTTCAAAAGAGGTTATGAAAAGTATTAACTAAATTTTAAATATTATATTATCCTTATAATTTTAATCCATATTATGAGATTCTAAGACATGATTTTTGAACAAATTCATTTTTTTCAGATAAAATAAGTATTTTTCAAAAAATGAAATTTTACCGCCTTTTAATGGCAAAGCCTTTTTAAAACTAATATTTGAAACTTGTATATATTCAATTTGACAAAATGAAATTCTTCTTTAGAATCGGGACATAATAATTTAGTATCAATAATGTTTTGGTGTCTTTCTGATAACTTTCATATTTGGGTGAATAGTGAAAAATTACTAAATTTTAACTGAAATCAACTTTTTTAATCAAAATAATTTATATTGTTAAATTATACATTTTAATGGTTTGGAAGTATAAATAGATTTTATTTTTACTATTTAATCCAATTATGGCCATTTTTAGTAATTTCACCGTGAAATTGGACATAAACAAGTGTCAAACTTTTGATAGTTATTATTTCTTAAAAATACGCCTTTTGGTTTCGAAAGCAGAAATCAATTTTAAATTAATAAATGAAACTTTTATGTTTTGAATTTGGTAAAATAGACTTCATTTTTGGATTCGGAATAATGAAATTATCCTAGGGTGAAATTTTGGTACTTTTCGGATAACTTTTATATTTTGATGAATAGTAAAAAATTATAAAATTTTAATTAAAAACAACTTTTTTAATCCAAATAATTAATAGTGATAAATTATTAATTTGAGTAGTTTCAAATTATATTTAAATTATATTTTTACCATTTAATACAATGTGGTTCATTGAACATAATGTCACATTTAAACCAGACATAAACAAGTGCCAATCTTTTGGTAGTTATTATCTCTTAAAAACATGCTTTTTGTTTTAACAATGGGAATTAATTTTAAATTAATTTCTTCCACTTATATATTTCGAATTTGGAAAAATGGATTCCATATTTGGAATTATGATGTTCAAATTTTGTAAATAGGTAACTTTTATTTTTAGACATTTTTGATATTTACTTCGGTAAATATTTTATTTACCATGGTTAAAGGGTAAATCTGGTAAACAAAGGTTAAAAAAATAATATTATAATAATACTAAATTACCCTAAAACGTGTCTTAACCCTATTGGTTGATATATGGTCGACCATGGGCATCTTTGGGTCGATTTTGGGACCCCATGGATCCACTTGTAAGTGATAGGGACACTTTATTTTAATTAAGTTAAAATGAATACAAAAATGACACAAGCATATATCTTTTAGCAAAACAATTGTTACATAGGGTTAAATATTTTGGATTTTAGGCTATAAATATTCATTAGAACACTAAGAATATTTCCTAAATAATTATATTTTATAATTTTTAGAGATTAAATAATTTAATTTATTTATGACACAATGATGATGCAGTAATTACCATAATAGTGAAAAATTAGAATAATTGATATTATAAATACCCAAATAAATATAATTTGAGACTTTTATTGAATTACACTAATTTTCTAGGATAATATGACATATTAGGATTGATTTAATTAACTTTTCTCAAAGTAATCATTCTGTTATGAGTTTCACAAAAATCAACTATTGAATAGTGTCAAAATTGACATAAAAGAGTTTTTAAACAAATATTACATTATTAATTGATATTAAATTCATAAAAATATAAGGTTCGGAAAAGAGACCTATATCATGATAGTTGTATCGTTAATAGACCACTTAGGGTCACTTGGATGTATATGGTAAGTTTATTAACCATATAATATAAAAATATAAAGAGACATTGTAAAAGTAAAACTAATTAACTAAGAGTTAAAACTAAAAGATAAGGTTAATATAGTAACCCAAACCTGTCTAAATTCTATTGGTTGAATGGTTTTCGTCCTATACCCACCTTAAACTTTGAATAATCAACTTTGAATCCATTAGAAACCGAATATGAATTTATTATAAATTAATATTTCTAGCTTTTCCAAAGGTGCCCCTCACCCCTCTTATAAAAGGGCACTCCTCCTTCTCATTTCTTCACACCTTCAAAGCCTTTTGGTTCAGCCAAACCGTGCCAAAATACTCTCTCAACTTCCCTCAATACAACCTATAGGCCTTAGTTTGATCAGAAAGCCAACCTAAGGAGCCCTTTTGATCAAATCAAAAGGAAGAACCCGAAGAAGAGGTAATGTTTTCACCACCCCTTTTCAAGATCCTTTCTTCTTCCACTTCCTATTTCATTGTTATTACCATTATAAAATAATAACTCCAGTATATTATATATACTGTGATGTTATTATAAATATGGTACAACCATATTAATTATTCTATCCACCATTTTAATAACATGTCACCATACGTGCGTGTGTACGGCCTACCGTCTCCACGTCGTGGTGTAATTGTTATTCAATATATTATTATTTGGGTGGGTATAATAATGATATGTAAATCATTTAAATAATAAATATAACATGATAATGATTCTGTATATATGATATACCATCCAATTATATATTATTTTAATATCAAAAGAATGATATTGTTGCTCGTGCGTACGTACAGACTACCATCTCCACGAACGCGATGAGATTCATTCTCCATCATATCCATTCAAGTATAATTATCATTTGATGATTTAAAACTAATTTTTAAGAAATTTATATCATTATGGATATGAATAAGATACAACCTATCCATGACAAACATGGCTTACGTAACAAAACATATAAAATAAAACGAGTAAGTTAACACCCAAAACGACGATAATTCTAAGATATTATTAACAAAGCAATGTTAAAAGATCATATATGATATCATATTAATGTATATGATTCATGAATAATTTAATAAAAATTATTTCAACATTATACAGGAGGTTAACCTACCCTCAACCAAGGAAAAGTACAAGGTAAGGGGTTTCTTATCTCACTTTTAATTCCGTGAGAATTCCATTGTTCACCACTTATTTATTACATGTGGAGTGTGTACTACCCATGTTTGTATTAATTGTGTAATATACTTTAATTCATGTATATTTACATCATAATTGTATGATTCTTTTTTAATGGGTGTATGTTATGTATGTTACCAAATCAATAAGGGAATTTGAAATTTCAATTTCCATTTATTCGGCTTTACGCAAACTCCATTGATTATTTTACTCCGAGATTATGTGTGGAATAACTATTAATTTTCTTATGTCATAATTTCCACTCCCCTTTTTTGTGGATATGCTTTTGATACACATAATCACTCAATTGATAATTTCTCAAGTCATCGATATGAATTTGATAAGAGTAATTTTAACTCACTCTCCATTTGTTGAGTTAAACATCCAATTCATTGGTGTTGTTTTTATAAGATTATGTGTGAATATACTTTGATTGATTTACACTGAATATCCAATCATATTTAGTGTATTTATATTTGTCACACATAACTATATCGTTGATTTATCCTTAACCTAAGGATACGGCCTTTATGAGAGATTTCATCTCAATTTACATTCCATTGAGACTTCTTTCTTGTTATACACCAAATCACTTTTATGTGGTATATATAATGTACTTTGACTTAGTATATCATGAATTCCTTTATTCTCATGATATTAAAAGGTTTTGATTTCCTCAATTATTTGTATTCAAGTGTCTCTCTTTTGGTTAGAAACTCTAACTAAAATACCATTTTTAAATGTTTTAAGGACTTATTATTCTAAATCTTTCTCATTAATGTCCATGTTTTAAAAAAGGTTTTAAGGATTTATTTATATGGACATTAAAGTTTTAAAATTAATACTCCTTTTAAAAGTTTTAAAGTGGTATGTGACACTTTGATTCAAAAATCTTTTTTTAAATGGATTCTTGACAAATAGTGTGACTTTTAAATGATTTCAAGAAAAAGGGGGATATTTCTCTCAAATAGTTTTGATGATTATTTTCATCTATGTCAACATCCTTCATTATTCTTGATTGAGGTTAATGTGATACAATAAAATCTTCCATATTGTATCAAATGAGTTATGTTTAACTGGGGATGTGCTATTTTTATACCATTCATGGTTTGTAGTTAAATTATTGACATTTTCTATGCTAGTTTTAATATGAATGTTTATGTTAGGTTTAAACCTGTTCATATGAGGAATGCATTGACTTAATAAGAGACGGGTGGAGCCCGCTATAGATCCTTGATGCATCGGTAGGTCTCATGAGACAAACTAGTGTCTTGGCACAAGGCCTTGGAAAAATCTTATTTGTAGTCTTGGCACGAGGCCTTGGCTATGTGGTTATGATAGTCTGGCATTATGCATTCCATCATTATGAAAGTGGTTATTGATATTGCATGTGATCATTCGACTTGTAGAATATCCATGTGAGTAAGTAAATGGAATTATTATATTTTATCTTTGCCATTTTATGCTGAAGTTCAAGTTTAAAAGGCTTTCGTTTTAGTTATAAAATGCCTTAAGTGTTTATGCTTATCTATGAAAGCTTCTGCTATAATGTTATCCTTACTGAGCATCTGAGCTCACCCCTTTCAATGTTTTATTTTTCCCAGGATTATGAAGAAGTAATTTATGAATAACCTGCAGGGATAGTATGAGGGGATATGAAGACAAGATGATTTTTTTTTGATGTAATGTAAAACTTTATGAATTTAACTGGGGTCGGGGAATTACATATATTATTATGTTTATGTAACAACCATTTTTCATTTATTCTCTATTATATGAAAATAAAAAACATCGCTCGTGCGTAAGTACGTCTTACCGTCTCTACATAGCGGTGTAATCTGTTTTTCATCACCACTTTACTCAGATGGTTATAAAGATGGAACTAATGTCTATATATTATATTTATGTCATAAATATTATTCTTGAAAGAATAATTACTATTCAACCTTATTTCATTCCACCCTTCGAAAAATGGAAACAGTGTTCATGCTACGTACTACCTACCGTCTCCATGAATGGTGTTATTCATTTTTTTGTCTATAACTTTTAAGGATTACTATAAATAAATATTTAATTAATATATATTATATTAATATCATGATTATAATTTTTTATATATTTTAACCTAGATCTTCATATAAATACTAAGACTTATGAATCAAAACATACATGAAAAATGAAGCAGTTATCACCAAGAATAATAAGCTAATAATTATTTTTTTAAAAATGGGTGATAAAAGGGTATAAGTAAATAATTTATTATATGATATATATTATAATTCTTGTGTAATATTTTTATAATAAAACTATATTTTTTATATAGAAGTTTCATATATGTATGATGGAAATCATACATAAGGTAAAGGTTTAATTCACAATCTCATCTTTATTTGAGATTGTTTATGTTTAAGTCTCCACAAAGTATTATCTATATTCCAAGTCCATATTTTCTAAAAATGTTATAAAAATGTTTTACTATTCTCTAATAATTTTTAAATTCATGCCTACCCTTTTTAAATTTTTATAAAAAAATTAAAACGAATCTTCATGTCGTTTTCCAAACAAGATACTTTGTGACTTTTCCAGAAAAAATACAAAATGAATGTTTTTTAAATTATATAGAACGAGAAGATTTTACCATCATCATGATTCCTTAATAACTTGAATATTAATTTAATATTTTACAAGTTTATTTTTAAATAAAAGTTTTTCATCTGTATTTTCAAAGTTACTTTATAAAAATAATTTCAAAGTGAGAAATATATTTTATTCAAAAATATTCTTAATGATCTCTTTATGGAATTTCTATTCATCAAAATCAATAAATTTTATTCTACTTATACTTAACTAGGGGTATATTGTAATGATAACATCCTGTATATTTACCTATATGGTTTATGATTAGTTCGATTGGGGATGTACCAGTTTGATACCATTCATATTATTATGGATGTTTTATGATTATGTTTACATTTCGTATTCTAGTTTTTAAATACGAATACTTATGTTGATTATGATTTTTTTCCATTCATATGAGGAATGAATTTGACTTAGGTAAGTGATGGGAAAGTCCAATATATCCCATTGATGTATTGATAGTTCTCATGAGACAAACTAGTTTGCGTATTGGCTGAGGTATTACCCATTTATATATGATTTCTTAGTCGAAGCCTTAAAGGTATGTTTATGATATATAGAATTATTCATTCCATAATTATAAGATTAGTTATTGATTTAAATATTATTATCTTAATAGTTATGATTACCATGTATATGTTTTATCTCATGTTATTATGGAATTATTTGATTGTAATTTATTCATTCCATATTATGGTCAAGTTATTTATTAAATGATATGTGTTTCAATAATTTACCTTTCTATATTGATTATTCCAAATTTATTCAAATCTTCTACTATATGTATACCCTTACTAAGCATTTGGTCTCACCCATTTTCTTATTCTCATTATTTCCTGGATACCAAGATGTTTATTATGTTTGATATGTAGGGATAATCTAGGATAATAATGGTGTTTTCAAAGGAAATACAATGTTATATTTTATGTTTTAAATTCTAATGTTAATTTCAATTATGTATCTAGTTTACCTAGACTACTAAACTATTCATTCCTTTGGGATGTGATTCCTTTTATCTTATGAAAATATAATAAATTAACCAGTGATATTGGGATACTATGGTCAGAGTCTTTAAAGTTGGTATCATATGAAGTTTATAAGAAACCTTGGAAACTAGATTTAGGAAAAAAATGATTAAATAATGAAACCCAATGAAAAAATTTAGAAATATTCCCAATGAAACAAAGCTTATGATTTAGATATTAGTTATAGATAAATTTTCAATTTATGTTAAATTTTTTACTATCGTTGTGATTATAAATTATTTTTAATAATATTTTGATCTAATCTAGTGTATTCCATTATTTTATAGAAATGTAACCTACATGAATGAATGGAAATTGTATCAATACACATAATCCAAATAGTATGAATGATCATTTACTTGATGGTCTTAATCCATTATTTTGAGGGGTACTAGTCTCTCAAGTATTCTCATCATACGAGGATATAGTATTAGATGATATCAAAATAGAGGAATAATTATCTAGGTATTATTAATTCTAAGGGAAGTAAGATAAGAAGATGATGAAAAAAAATAAGGATGAAGGGGATAAGGGAAAGAATTATTTTACAAAACATGATACTTTTGGAAGGAAACAGCTTGGTATATTCTTAAAAGGAAAGGGAGTTTTCTTCAAGTGTGGGTCAAAAGGCCACCATTCTCATGATTTAAAGGGAAATAAAGAATTTTTCAATGTGTAATGTTTCAACTATAAATAAATTGGGTAGTATGAAAATTGATGCTCTAATCCTCAAAGGAATATACCTCAGAAGAAGTTTTGGGATCAAGGTCAGCCTTATATTATTAATACACTAAAATTTGAATTATTACTATTCTTTTTTATTTGATCCAAGAAATATGTTGTAAAAATATTTTATTAATGAAATTATCATTATAATAATCATGAAATGTATAAGTATTGTATTATAATACCATTTTATAAAATATTTTAGAGTATTTGTTGAATGAAACTAATAACCAAGAAATGTGATTCCGAGAAAATTTGAACCACCTAGAAAATACATGATTGAGGTAGGATAACACTTAATATGTTCATGATGTTGAGACAATAATGTTAGGATAAAGAGATGATTTCTATATATAATGTAAATTAGATACCACTAAATACCTTTGGACTAATTAATTATTTTTTTAAAAAGTGGTTTATATTATCATTAATGGAGTTAGCCGCATTTTTAGATTTAATTAATATATCTGACAATCTGAGTTTTATTTAATAAATAATGAAGCATGCATGTTTTCATTATGGTTTTATAGTTATTTCATATTTTACCATGTTTTAGGAGAATATGAGATAAAATTATTCATATGTTTGGAATGTGAAATTATAAAATTCTTTATTTTGTCTAAGGATAAATGTTTGATCAAATTTTTAGATTTTGAATATGGTCGGTAATATTTTAATCAATTCTTATGGTTAACTATTTATGGAATGGATTAAGTTGGACTTTAGATATTATTATTTGTGGTTAAAATAGGATTTATAATATTGGAAAACATCTTCTAACGATTTTGGTTCTGGTAAATATTCAAAGGGAGAATTAATGAATTATGCGTATTTTGATAAAATTACTTCAGCCACGGAATATTCTTCTCAAATACCAATTTTTTAGAGTAAGAGATTAAGTATAAATATATAAAAGCACAACCAAAGGATGATATTATTCTTATAAAATGGAAATAAATAAAGTAAGTTTGTTTTATTAAAGGATTTATCTAGATAGTAATGTAATACCGTGACATTTTGAAAAAGGACCTTGAAATAAAAAAAATTATCAGTTTACTTTTCTTAATAAGAAATCAATGGCCTTTTAACTCACCACGGATTTTTGGTTTTGTGATTGTTAATTTCCACATGACTATGTTCTCTATCACTCACTATTAATCTATAGGCATTAGTTTTATTTTCCATGTTCATGTTTTCACTTACAACTAATGTTATCATATTTTGAAAACTTGTTTTTTGGTGACCTTCACATTTCCCTTTTCCCTCTTTTTAGGACGACGTTTTATTAATCCTTTTTACATTGTGGGATTTCCACAAAGGTACATTTAAATTTAAAACCCATGATTATAAATCACAAGTTTAAATTGTGAGGATACAATTTATTGAAGTTTCAGAACGTATAACACCTGTATATTTTAAAAGAACATGATGTTCAATAGCGTATACAACACGTAATTCCATGCTTAAACGAACCCCAAAATATTATTATATGAGTGTTATAACCTAGCCACTAAATTTGAAGCTACAAAAATTATTAAAAAAATTATGGAATATATATATAGGACCTACTCAGTAAAAACTAATCAATTAATACTTTGTGAATAGGCACTTTATTTTTAGTCAAGTAATTTTATTCTTCAAAAATTTGTTTTCTTCACAAATGGATTTTCTTGATTTTTATGAGAATGTTAAAATTAATTTCTATAAATTTTTAAAAACTTACTTGAAAAAACGAATTTAATTTTTGGATTAATAATGTAAAAATTATATTATGAATAATTATTTATAATTTTATGAAAATTTTGAATTCTCAATGAATAATGAAAAATATTGATTTTCATTAAAAATGAATTTTCTTTTAAAGAATATAAAAGGTAAAATTCTATTTTGGATTAGTTTTAAAATTCAATAATTTCCTTTTAATATAATTTTGATATTTTAAGTTAATTTTATATATGAATTTATTATAAAAACATTGTATACTTAAAATGGCATTTTTTTGAAAAATAGTTTTTCATTGCATTTTTTCAGTTCAATTTTAATTAAATTAAAAAACTTTTTTATATTAAATTTTTAAAATTGGGTTACATATTTTTAATCAATTGGCCCAAATTTATTAAATATAAACCTTTTATTTTTTCCAATATGAATTGTAACCTTAGTCGTTTTTGTTACCCCAGTAAAGGGTAAATCAGATAATTAAGGGTAAAAATAATATGGTAATGGAAATAAAATGACCATAAAACTTGTTCGAATTTTATTTTAAGATTAATTTCCATCATTAATTATTCAAGGTTTAAATATATGTCATTGTTTCTATTTTTAAGTGATTATGATATTTATAATAATTTATTTAAAGAAAAGTCAAAGATGTCACAGTCATGTTTTTAATTAATATAACATTTTTTATTTGGGATTATCCAAAGGATATGTTCAAATATGAAAATTATTCTGAAATATAAAATATTTATCTTTATCATGTTAATTTATTTTTAATTTTTAGTGTATAGATGATTCAATTAAATTCTTACACCACTCTAATGTAGTAATTATTTAATTTTTGGAAATTCAAATAAATGATATTTAAAATATTAAAATAAAAATAATTTGATATAATTGATGATATCCATGAATTTTATAGATGTAATTTAAATTTTTTAGGATATAGTAAAATATTGATAAAAAAATAAGTTTTATCATGATATTGTTAGTATCAAAGTAATGAATAGTTATAAAATATGACATTATGAATATTTTACTAAGTGATTAAAAATCCTAAAAAACATAAATTTAGTCAAATAAATAAGATATTGTTATATAAATCTACCATATTTCATTTATGGTTCTAATTTAATTTTATAGTAACATTATTGACCCTTATATAGTATAAAATTTTAATAGTATGATAATTATCGAAAAAGTTAATGGGAGGTTAAAACAAAATGATAAGGTTATAACAAGGACATAAAATTTTCCAAAAAAATATTTGGTGATTATAATTGGAACCTTATCACTTTATTATCTAATATGAGTTTTTTAATGGACACTTTTTCATGAAAATGATTTATATTATTTAAATCAATGATATATACAACATGTAACTCTCTTTGTATTTAATGTCTTTTATGTATCTATATTTGGAAAAATCATGATATGTGTTGACCTCACCTATTTTGATAATCCCAATTATGCTTTCACATACTTTTATAATCCCAAATAATGTTTATCTATATATTAATTCCTTCAATCTATGACATTCTATTATCAAGATTATAATAATGTTAAAATAATCTTTGAAATATGTTAATCAATGTTTATCTATGGTTATATGAATTTTGATATAATTCTAACTCAATCGGATATGTTTTGCATAAAGCAGATATGTGTTAAGTCACTGATATGCTTATAGATATTGATATAGATCTACTGGTACTTAGTCTACCGATAGACATAGTCACTGATAAATAAAGGTCACTGATACGCAGAGCTACTAGTTTGTATAAATCCACCAGTAAGCACAGGCCACTAATAGATCAAGTCCACTGATACAGAGAGCTACCGATATGAGCTGATCTACCGATAGAACAAGTCTACCGGTATGCATAAGTCTACCAATATACACTTGACTGGTACAGAACGGAGCTACCTGTATGCACAAGCTACCGATACAAAGTTCACCGATAAAAACTGTCACCGATACACCAAGCTACTGATACAAGGAGCTACCGATACAAGGAAAAATAGCTACCGATAGGAGGTCACAGCTATACAAAGTCCATCATTACACATCTACCGACAGAAGGCTACTGATGAAAGACTGACTAGTTAAACTCTATACTCTCAATATTATTTATTTATTAAGAAATGGTAATATTTGATGATTTTAATGAAATTAATGTTATTTAATGATAATTTTTGGCAATTCAGGGAACCGTACCTCATACCTGTAAAAAGGTAATAATTTTATTTTACCAAAGATAAAATCAATAAAATGAAGGAAAAAGGCCAGGCAGAAAGTAACTAAGGAGGCACGTGAAGTGTGTGGAAAAGCCAGGGCTGAATATCATTGTAAAGTGGTGCATTCACGCAAAAAAGAAAGGCTATATTCATACTAAAAGAACACTGGACATACAAGAATCCATTCATTATAGAGGAGAACACAAAAATAACCTTATTCAAGGAGTGAATAACTACAACAATCTCTTTATGCACTCAATCTGATCAAACTGAACTTGAAGAAAATGACCCTCTGTTTTCCAGAAAAAAACCAGAGAAGGACTCAGAAGCATTCCTGATTAATCAAGAGTCCAGAGCTGCACTTCAAACCACTATATCTTTCTAAAACTCGTATCTACACTCTTAGTGATTCTTTTATTTACATTTTGAGTTGTGTGTGTACTCTGTAGTTTATTTACTCACACTGTCTCCTATGCTAAGCTGAAGGATTTCCAAATCCTCACACAAAACTTTCTTAATTATTTTTCATCCCACCGTGGATAGTGGTAGAGGTCATGTAGGGCATGGATAGCCAGTGTGCTGTTGTTTTTGTTTTCCCACAAACAAATGTGGTAGAAGTATTAGTACCTGGACAGTCTATGTACTGTTGTTTACCCCGATCCAGGGTGTGGATCAAATTTATATAAATTGTTTGAGAGGATTAAGTCTCAGCTTGAGACTGAACCGGTAACACCTGAGACTTTTATAAGAAATATTTTGTTTTTATTTTATATAAATCATCAAAGGAATCTTTCACTACACACAACACTAGTTTGGCTTGCTTTACACGCAATCGCAACCTTCCTTGATAGCTTGCGTCGTACGCAATACAGAGTTTCACTAAACAATGATATGATATTAAAATATTATTAAAACTAGCCTTTATGAATAGTAATAACCACTTTTTGAAATTTTATTTTTCAAAATGGACTTCTTTTTTGGATTCGGAATATCGAAATTAGCCTGGGGTGAAATTTTGGTATTTTTCTAGAAACTTTCAATTTTTGATGAATAGTGAAAACACTGGGTTACTATTTAAAAATCGACTTTTATTTAAATTTATTTTAGGTCAAAATTGATATATAATACATATATAAGTTCAATTTAATTCATTGGAGTAATTTTATAATAATTTTAGATATATAAAAATTTTATTGAACTTTTCACCGTCTTTTACCCACCTCCTAGGAGAATTTGTAAATTTACATAAAACTTAATTTTACCACTTCTGTGAGTGGAATTTCAAAAATCCGAGTGACACAGTTGATGTCAGTAAATAAAATGTGGTTCAATTAGATGAAAATAATTTTTGATGAATAGTAACTTTTTACTTTTATTTACCACGGTTAAAAGTAAATAGGGTAATTAAGGGTAAAAATGATATTATTATTACCCTAACACATGTCCTAATTCTATTGGATAAGTGTAATTCGACCAAAAACAACCTTCGGAATAAAATATGACCATTTAGGCCCACTTGGATTAGATTAGGACATTTATTATTAATTTATTTAAAGAAGGGTTAAAATAGTTAAAATAAAAGTTTAATAAGTAAATAATTTTTAATATAGGGTTATAAAAAAGATAAATTCGACTATAAATATTCATTAAAAAGATAAAAGTATTTCCTAAATAATGGTATTTTATTTTTAATTTTTAGACATTAAATAATTTAATTTAGTTATGACACAAAGATGATGGAGTAATTATCTTATTAATGAAATATTGACATAATTGATGTTATAAATACCCAAATAAATGTAATATGAGGCTTTTTATAAATTCCACTAATTTTATAGGTTAATATGACATGTTATTATTTATTTAATTAATTTTATTAGAACTAATAATTTATTTATGAGTTTCAAAAAAATCAATTACTAAATAGTATCAAAATTGACATAAAATAGTTTTAAAAAAATATATTATATTATTAATTATTCTTTTATTCCTAAAAATCTAAGTTTTGGCCAAATGACTTAGATAAGGCTATATATATTTATAATAAACAACTTGGGGTTCGTTTGGCTTGTTATAGTATGTTTATTAATCTTATAGTGTAAGAACACAAAAAGACACGGTAAAAGTAAAATTATCTAACTTAAAGTTAAATCTAATTGATAAGGTTTAAATATTAAACTAAACTTGTCCAAATTCTATTGGATGAGAGTATTTCGACCCATCCCCACCTTAGCTTCTAAATAAATCAATTTGGAGCTACTTAAAACCGAATATGGCTTTATAATAAAGTAATATTTTTAGTTTTTCCAAAGGTGCCCCTCTCCTCCCTTATAAAAGGGCACCTCCTCCCTCTCTTCCTCACACCACTTTGAGACTTCAAGTTCAGAAAACCCCTGCCCATATCACCTCTTAACTTCCCTAGAAACATCCCATAGGTTCTGGTCTTCTTCAAATACCAATTTTAGTGCCCAAAAAGGAGGTCTCAAAGAAGCGCTTCAAAGAAGAGGTAATGTCCGTTACCGATTCTTTCAACTTTATTTCTTCTTCCACTTATTCTTATTTAGTTGTTTCATTATTAATTAATAACATAAGTATCACTCATATACTGATATGTTATTATAATTATGAAACAACCCTATTTCACCATCTATCCATCCTACGGAAAACGAAATCACCGCGCGTGCGTACGTACGGAATACCGTCTCCACGCCGTGGTGTAATCTATTTTCCACCACCACCTTACTTGTATGGGTATAATGGTGTAAAAAATGAATATATATATATATATATATATGATTATTGTAAAGTTATATTGATTCTGAAATAGTATATATAAACTTCAATACAATTCCACGATCATGGGAACGATATCATCGCTCGTGCGTACGTACGGAATACCGTCTCCACGATGTGATGCGACTCCTTCTACATGATTTTCATTGCATAATGATTACATAAATGAATTCAGTGAATAAATATGATATATATTACACTAATACCATTCTGGAAATGAGGTATCTATAACCTAAAAATAAGAATAAGAATTTATTTGACAAAACACGCATAAGAACAAAAAGTAATAAACACCCGAATAACAAGTAGTAATGAAATATTACTAATAATAAGCTAATAATATGACCATATATGATATCATAAAAATTATTATGATTCAGTAATAAGTCAATTACATTATTTAAATCATTATACAGGAGTTTCGGACACTTACGAAGAAAATCGGACCTAAGGTAAGGGAAAATCTCACAATCTCATTTTTATCCGAGATTGTTTATACTTCAGAATTTACTGGGGAATATTTATCATCCACATCCTTGTTTCCTAAATATGTAATGTTATTTCCATCCTCCTAAAATTTTTTAAATCCAATTTTACCCTCTGGGGAGTTTTTAGAAAAAGATATGAAAGGAATATTTTTTCATTTTTCGTACGAGGTACTTTTTGACTTTTCCGACATAAGTACGAGAAGATTTTTTTTTACTTATACAGAATGAATGGATTTTTAAAACATTATTTCCAAGAATATTCCTTTAAAAGTTTTCAAGTTTATTTTTAATCAACTTCTTTTAGTTTAAAATTGTATGACATGTTAAGAAAGGAAAAGTGTTTTTGAAGTAGAAAGGATATTTTCGTCAAGAATGGAGTTCAAGTGTTTTATCAAAATTATTTTCCATCTAAGATAATAAAGGGTTATATTTCTATCCCTATTATTACATTGATTTAATTATGTTGTGATGAAATTATTTTTATGAATTCCTTTATCTTATATGAATTGTTTTATGATGTCACGATGTTTAAGAATCCCATTTTTATTACATGGGTTATGCTATGATATATGGTTTATGATTTTGTGGCACACATAAGAATGGTATAATTATGAGATGGGTGGGACCTATATCTCCCTCCAATGCATTGGGTAATGATTTTATATCTCATGAGATAGACATGGCTGGAATGGCAGGTTAAACCGGTTCATTGAAACAAGACTGAAACGAGGAATGAAATCGGTTCAGAAATGGACTTTGTCCACTAAGATAGTCTTAAAAATGAGTCTTGACTAATAAGAAATTATTATCTATGATTATGTGTGTATTCCAAAAAGCTTCATGTTTTATGTTATGATTATTGTGATTACATTTCACTACCATTTTTTATCCCATGTTATGAAATTATGATCTCTTTTGCAAGGTAAGATTTCAAAAATGTTAAGTTCTTATGAATATGATGTGATTGATATTTCTTTTGTTTACCATTACTGAGCATTTGAGCTCACCCTTTTGTATGTTTTCTTTCCCCAGGTCAGGAAGAAGGTTATTAAGTAAGATATTCCAAAAGGGACCATATATATGATGAAATAAATGGGAGACAGTGTAGACACTTTATGAACCAGTTGTTTATGTTTCCAAGTTTCTAAAGACACTATACCTATACGGTCCTTTCATGGTTTTGTTATATGTTTTAATAAGTGTAATTCAATTTTGAAGTACTAACAATTTATGTAAAGTATGGGTCGTTATAGTTGGTATCAGAGGAAAGGTATAGTCAACCTTTGGAAACTAGGATGTGAAATCCTTATTAAGAATCCTAAGGATAAGTCTAAGCCTAGAACACAATCTTAGTGTTTTATAAATGGCCATGAATAACCTAGGATAAGACCTTAAGTGTGAAATTTTATTCTTGATTATGTGGTTTTCCTATTATAATTAGTGTTTCTCACACTATTCTTCTTGGTTTTATTCAATGGCTGGAACCCGAAGAAACTGTGTTAATTCGAAATGCGGCAGGCAATGTAATGATTGTCCCCCTAAGAAACCAAACTGTATGGGAGTTTGAATGAAAAATCTTGTAGCCATGCTCACATAACTTTCTCAAGCTATGAATCATACAGAACTTCCAAACGAGAAAAGGAAGGATCAAAATTCTGTTGAATCCTTCATGTGACATCGTCCACCTTCATTCAGCGAGTCTACTGATCCATTAGTTGCTGAACAATGGATCAGTACTACTGAAAAGATATTTTTGGTTCTTCAATGTTCTGAACATGATAAACTCATCTTATTAGTGTATCATTTGGAAGGTGATGCTGATCAATGGTGTAATCTTATCAAGAATACGAGGCCAAGAGATGAAATTGAGTCCATGGAATGGGACGAGTTCAAGAACTTATTTTTCAATAAGTACTTACCTCGTATTCTCCGAAAAAAGATGGAGAAGGAGTTTCTTGAACTAAAGAAAAAGGTTGATGAATCTGTTGGTACCTATGAAGCAAATCTTACAAGACTTGCAAGGTACGCTTTTGGTATTATTATCCAACCAGAGAGTAAGATTGATCGATTCTTTAGTGGCTTAAAACCAAGTCTTAGAAGGGCGTTATCCATAAGGGACTTCAATAGCTACGAGGAAATAGTTAGATGTGCTCTCAATGTTGAGATGGAGATTGGAGTAACCCATCAGTCATATCGGTTTGATAAGAAGAGGGAAATGGAATTCAAAGGAAAATCTAAAGAGCACACTGAAAAGAATATGAGTTTTCCCTTATGCTCAAAGTGTGGAAAGAAACATGGAGGGAGTTGTCTTAAAGGGACAAGTAAATGTTTCAAATGTGGAAAGGAAGGTCATCGGGCATTTGAATGCTGCAATGATGGGAAGAAGATGTCTTGTGATGCGAACAATGAAAAGGCTACACAGAGTGCACCTCCTACACTTCAATGTTAGAAGTGCAAGGAAATATAGCATTATGCCAATTAATGTCCTAATCCAAGGGTTGTTGATGATGATCGACGTCAACAAACTCTTAAGGCTAAAGACAAAGGAAAGTCACATGCAATTTCTATCAGAGATGTGGAGTACGATAACGAAGTGGTGAAAGGTACACTTACCATCCACTCTAAAGTAGAAAATGTTTTATTTTATTCTGGATCCACCCACTCCTTTATTTCTGAAGAATTTTCTAAGGGTATCACCGTATTACCTCAACATTTAGATATTGAGTTGGCTGTGACAACCCCTAATGGCACAACAGTCGCATCAAAAGTTTATAATTCCTCTCTGATTGAAGTTTGTGGGAAAGTGCTTCCTGCAAATCTTGTGACCCTCCCTATAATGGAATTTGATGTGATTCTTGGCATGTATTGGCTTTCTCTATATGGATATCATATCAATTTCCAAAGAAGGGAAGTCACATTTCATATTCCAAATCAATCTTTGATCGTTTATCGATGCATGGATGAA
This sequence comes from Viscum album, assembly GCA_963277665.1. NCBI lineage: Eukaryota > Viridiplantae > Streptophyta > Magnoliopsida > Santalales > Viscaceae > Viscum > Viscum album. The sequence goes on along the minus strand of OY728139.1, from coordinate 335,864,734 downwards.
CATAACCTTCCAGTGGAAATTTCTTCCATCTTATGGGTCTTGATTCCACTAAATGAAGGTTATTTATGTCAAATGGTTGGTGAGAAACTCATGATTAATAATATTCCCATTATATGGGAGTTTGATGATGTCTTTCCGGAGGAATTGCTGGGTCTTCCACCAAATCGTGAAGTTGAGTTTTCAATAGAACTCGTACCGGTTGCTTTACCTATTTCAAATACACCTTGTAGAATGGCCCCAATTGAGTTGCAAGAATTGAAGAAGAAACTCCAAGAGAATCTTGATAAGGGGTTCATACGCCCTAGTGCGTCACCTTGGGGAACACCTGTTCTGTTTTTTAAGAACAAAGTTGGATCAATGAGACTCTGCATTGATTATCGAGAACTTAACAAGATCACTATCAAGAACAAATATCATCTCCCGTGCATTGATGACTTATTTGACCAACTACACGGAGCTCAATACTTTTCCAAGATTTATCTTCTTTCAGGGTATCATCAATTAAGGGTAAAAAGGGAGGATATACCAAAGACGGCTTTGCATACAAGGTATGGACACTATGAATTTATATTGATTCCATTTAGTCTTACTAATGCCCCTTCTATCTTCATGGATCTGATGAATAGAGTCTTTAGAGACTATCTTGATCAGTTTTTGGTAGTCTTTATAGACGATATTCTTGTATATTCAAAGAGCAAGGAAGAACATGAAGATCACTTGATAATTATATTAAAGACCCTGAGAAAGGAGAAGCTTTATGACAAATTTACCAAGTGTGAATTTTGGATTAAAAAAGTTTCATTTTTGGGTCACATAATCTCAAAAGAGGGGATATCTGTGGATCCAGAAAAAATAGAGGTTATCGAAAGATGGTCGAGACCAACAATAGTAACTGAGATCCGAAGTTTTCTTGGTTGGTCTGGATATTATTTAAGTTTTGTGAAAGATTTTTCATTATTATCTAATCCACTCACCAGGTTGACTCGGAAAAGAAGTTAAGTTTGTTTGGACTGAGGAATGTGAAGAGAATTTCAAGGAGTTGAAAAGAAGGTTATCCAATGCACTTGTGCTCACACTTCCTTGTAGTGGAGAAAGGTTTGTGATCTACAGTGATGCATCCAAGAAGGGATTGGGGTGTTTTCTTATGAAAAATGATATGGTGATAGCTTATGCCTCACGACAGTTGAATATTCATGAGCAAAATTACCCAACTCATGATTTGGAGTTAGCTACGGTAATCTTTGCATTAAATATTTGGAGGAATTATCTTTATGGATAAAGGTGTGACATTTATACTGATCATAAAATTTTAAAGTATATTTTCACACAAAAGGATCTGAATATGAGCCAAAGAAGATGGTTAGAGTTGATTAAGGATTACGACTTCTCAATTCATTACCACCCTGGGAAAGCAAACAATGTAGAAGATGCATTAAGTCGACAATACCATGCCATTTTATCCATGATGAGAATCAAAAAAGATCCAATATTTATGGATTTATAAAGGATGGATCTTGTAATTATAATTAAAGGGGAAAAATTGTATCTTTCTCAATTGAATGTTCAACCATCTATACATGTTAAGATTAAAGAGGCACAGAAAGAAGATATAGAGTTACAAAAGAAGGTGAGAAATGTTCCTGAATTAAACCTTGATTATGATGTGATAATAAAGTTTAGGAATCGGGTTTGTGTTCCACCCATCCCCAAATTAAAGAAGGAGATGCTAGATGAGGCTCATAGTTCTTCATTCTCTATTCATCCTGGAAGCACGAAGATGTATAGGGACCTAAAAGAGTACTTTTGGTGGGATGGCATGAAAAGAGATGTTGCTGAATATGTCTCTCGATGCTTGGTTTGTCAGCAAGTTAAAGCTGAGAGATAGAAGTCTAAGGGGATGTTACAACCATTACCCATACCAGAATGGAAATGGGAAAACATCACTATGGACTTTGTCACAGGACTTCCTAAAAAATCCAAAGGTAATAATGTTATCTGGGTCATAGTTGATCGTCTTACAAAGTCTACACACTTCATTTCTATTAGAGAGGATTTATCTTTGGATCATCTTGCTAGGATATATGTAAAGGAAGTGGTAAGATTGCATGGAGTGCCACTTTCTATTATATCTGATCGGGATCTGAGGTTTACCTCAAAGTTCTAGCGAAGTCTTCAGCATACTCTGGATACAGAGTTGAGTTTCAGCACTGCTTATCATCCTCAGACAGATGGTCAGTCTAAGAGGACCATTCAAACTCTAGAAGATATGTTGAGAGCCTGATCTATGGATTTCAAAGGTGGTTGGGATCAACACCTACCTTTGGTGGAATTTTCTTATAATAATATCTTTCACTCCAGTATTCAGATGGCTCCTTATGAAGCTCTCTATGGAAAGAAATGCAGGACTCCAACTTGCAGGGATGAAGTTGGGGAAAGAAAGCTATTAGGACCTGATCTTGTTGATGAGATGGAAGAAAAGGTCCGATCTGTTCAACAACACATAAGAGCAGCTCAGAGTCGACAAAAAAGTTATGCCGACAACCGAAGAAAAGACTTAGAGTTTTAAGTGGGTGATAAAGTGTTCTTACGAATATCTCCTTGGAAGAGAGTAATGAGATTTGGAAAGAAGGGAAAGCTGAGCCCTAGGTATATCGGTCCTTTCGAAATACTGGATCATGTTGGGAAGGTAGCTTACCAATTGGCTCTTCCACCGAATCTCTCTCAAGTTCACGATGTCTTCCATATATCTCTCTTGAGAAAGTACATACTTGATCTTTCACATGTACTCAACTCAGAAGTTGTACTGCTGGAACAAGATCTTTCTTATGAAGAACAGCCGATAGAGATTCTCGATCGTAGTGAAAAAGTCCTACGGAACAAGACCACTCGCTTGGTGAAAGTTTTATGGAGGAACCTCCAATTAGAATAAGCTACATGGGAGCTTGGGGATATAATGACGGAGAGGTATCCTCATCTGTTTGTTACAAGTGACGAATTTCGAGGGCGAAATTCATTTTAAGGGGGGTAGAATGTGGCACCCGAGAATTTTATAAGAAATATTTTTTTTATATAAATCATCAAATTAATCTTTCACTACACAAAACACTAGCTTGGCTTGCTTTACATGCAATCGCGACCTTCCTTGATAGCTTGCGTCGTATGCAATACCGAGTTTCACTAAACAACGATATGCTATTAAAATATTATTAAAACTAGCCATTATGAATAGTAATAACCACTTTTTGAATTTTTTTCTCAAAATGGACTTTGTTTTTTGATTCGGAATATCGAAATTAGCCTAGGGTGAAATTTTGGTATTTTTCTGGAAACTTTCAATTTTTGATGAATAGTGAAAACACTGGGTTACTATTTAAAAACCAACTTTTATTTAAATTTATTTTAGGTCAAAATTGACACATAATACCTATATAAGTTCAATTTAATTCATTGGAGTAATTTTATAATAATTTTAGATATATAAAAATTTTATTGAACTTTTCACCGTCTTTTACCCACCTCCTAGGAGAATTTGCAAATTTACATAAAACTTAATTTTACCGCTTCTGTGAGTGGAATTTCAAAAATCCAAGAGACACGGTTGATGTAATTAAGTAAAATGTTGTTCAATTAGATGAAATTTTTTTTAGTGAATAGTAACTTTTTACTTTTATTTACCACAGTTAAAAGTAAATAGGGTAATTAAGGGTAAAACTGATATTTTTATTACCCTAACACATGTCCTAATTCTATTGGATAAGTGTAATTCGACCAAAAACAACCTAAGGAATAAAATATGACCATTTAGGCCCACTTGGATTAGATTAGGACATTTATTATTAATTTATTTAAAGAAGGGTTAAAATAGTTAAAATCAAAGTTTAATAAGTAAATAATTTTTAATATAGGGTTATACATAAGATAAATTAGACTATAATTATTAATTAGAAATATAAAAATATTTCTTACATAATGGTATTATATTTGTAATTTTTAGACATTAAATAATTTAATGTATTTATGACACAAAGATAATGCAGTAATTATCTTATTAATGAAATATTGACATAATTGATGTTATAAATAACCAAATAAATGTAATTTGAGACATTTTATGAATTCCACTAATTTTATAGGTTAATATTACATGTTAGTATTTATTTAATTAACTTTTTTAGAACTAATCATTCTGTTATGATTTTAAAAAAAATCAATTACTAAATAGTGTTAAAATTGACATAAAATAGTTTTTAAAACAAATATTATATTATTAATTGTTATTTTATTCTTAAAAATCTAATGTTCGGCCAAATGACTAATATAAAGTTATATATATTAATAATAAACAACTTGGGGTTCCTTTGGCCTGTTATAGTAAGTTTATTAACCTTATAGTGTAAGAAAACAAAAAGACACGGTAAAAGTAAAATTATCTAACTTAAAGTTAAATCTAAATGATAAGGTTAAAATAGTAAACTAAACATGTAAAAATTATATTGGATGAGAGGATTTAGACTCATCCCCACTTTAGATTAGAAATAAATCAATTTGGAGTTATTTATAACCGAATATGGATTTATAATAAAATAATATTTTTAGTTTTTCCAAAGGTGTCCCTCTCCTCCCTTATAAAAGGGCACCTCCTCCCTCTCTTCCTCACACAACTTTGAGCCTTCAAGCTCGGCCAACCCCAACCAATTTCTCCTCTACACTTTCCTAGAAACATCTAGAGGTCTTGGTATTCTTAAAAGAGCAATTTTAGTACCCCAAAAGGAGGTCTCAAAGAAGCGCTTCAAAGAAGAGGTAATGTCTGTTACCGATTATTTCAACTTTATTTCTTCGTCCACTTCTTCTTCTTTAGTTGTTTAATTATGAATTAATAACATCAGTATCAATAATGTACTGATATTTTATTATAAGTAATAAACAACCCTATTTCACCATCTATCCATCCAACGGAAAACGAAATCACCGCGCGTGCATACGTACGGAATACCGTCTCCACACCGTGGTGTAATCTATTTTCCACCACCACCTTACTTGTATGGGTATAATGGTGTAAAGAATGAATATATATGATTATTGTAAAGTGATATTGATTCTAAATAGTATACATACACTCCAATACAATTCCATGATCATGGGAACGATATCATCGCTCGTGTGTACGTACGGAATATCTTCTCCACAATGTGATGCGACTCGTTCTACATGATTTTCATTGAATAACGATTACATAAATGAATTTAGTGAATAAATATGATATATATTACACTAATACCATTATGGAAATGAGGTATTTATAACCTAAAAATAAGAATAAGAATTTATTCGACAAAACACGCATAAGAACAAAAAGTAATAAACACCTGAATAACAAGTAGAAATGAAATATTACTAATAATAAACTAAGAATATGACCATATATGATATCATAACAATGAGTATGATTTTGGAATAAGTCAATGACATTATTTAAATCATTATACAGGAGGTTCGGACACTTACAAAGCAAATCGGACCTAAGGTAAGGGAAAATCTCACAATCTCATTTTTATCCGAGATTGTTTATACTTCAGAATTTACTGGGGTATATTTATCATTTGCATCCATGTTTCCACAATATGTAATGTTATTTCCATCCACCTAAAACTGTTTAAATCTAATTTTACCCTTCGGTATGTTTTTATTAAAATATATGAAAGGAATATTTTGTCGTTTTCTGTACGAGGTACTTTTTGACTTTTCCGACATAAGTACGAGAAGAATGTTTTTTTAACTTATACGGCATGAATGGATTTTTAAAACATTATTTCCAAGAATCTTACATTACAAGTTTTCAAGTTTATTTTTAATCAAATTATTTTAGTTTAAAATTGTATGACATGTTAATAAAGGAAAAGTGTTTTTGAAGTAGAAAGGATATTTTCCTCAAGAATGGAGTTCAAGTGTTTTATCAAAATTATTTTCCATCTAGGATAATAAAGGATTCTTTTTATATCCCTATTATTACATTGATTTGATTATGTAATGATGAAATTATTTTTATGAATTCCTTTATCTTATATGAATTGTTTTATGATGTCATGATGTTTAAGAATCCCATTTTTATTACATGGGTTATGCTATGATGTATGGTTTATGATTTTGTGGCACACATAAGAATGGTATCATTATGAGATGGTGGGACCTATATCTCCCTCCAATGAATTGGGTAAAGATTTTATATCTCATGAGATAGACATGGATGGAACAGCAGGTTAAACCGGTTCAGTGAAACAGGACTGAAACGAGGAATGAACTCGGTTCAGAAATGGACTTTGTCCACTAAGATAGTCTTGGAAATGAGTCTTGACTAATAAGAAATGATTCTATATGATTATGTGTGTATTCCACAAAGCTTTATGTTTTAATTTTTGATTATTGTGATTACATTTCACTACCATGATTTATCCCATGTTATGAAATTATGATCTCCTTTTCAGGGTAAGATTTCCAAAATGTTATGTTCTTATGAATATTATGTGATTGATATTTCTTTTTTTTTACCCTTACTGAGCATTTGAGATCATCCTTTTGTATGTTTTATTTCCCCAGGTCAGGAAGAAGGTTATTAAGTAAGATATGCCAAAATGGACCATATATATGATGAAATAAATGGGAGACAGTGTAGACGCTTTATGAACCAGTTGTTTATGTTTCCCAGTTTCTAAAGACACTATACCTATACGATCCTTTCATGGTTTTGTTATATGTTGTAATAATTGTACTTCAATTTTTAAGTACTAACAATGTATGTAAAGTATGGGTCGTTATAGATCCTCTTGGTTATATCTAATGTGCATTTTAGATTAAGTCTAAAGTACACTATATAATTTATTTTCCAATGCTAATTACATTGAAATACAATTTGTTTTCAAGTTACTTTTATAGTTAAATTATCAAGTGTTTACACTTATTTTTTAATAGTAAGTTAGTTTCAAAAGTTAATTTAATCTTCTGATTAAAATAACTGTGACCTAATCAATCTTTGAGAAACTAATTGAACTTTTACAATCTGTATGAATTCACTACAGTTTAACTTAGTTTTTAAATTGGGGATTCAAAGAGAAATATTGTTAACAAAAATTTTAATTGGAACTCAATTCACCCCCCCCCCCTCTTGGGTGTCCACTTCGACCAACATTTGGTATCATAGGTTTGTTGTGTATATCAAGGTTTTCAAAATACTCTGTTTTTCAACTGTGATTTTAGTTGTATCTTAAAGATCTTATATTTTTGTTAGTTCTAAATTTTATCTCTTAAAATATATTTGCTAAAATCTATTTATGGATAATATATTAGGAGGTGTTGCTACCAAGAGGCCACCCTTATTTAATGGTACAAATTATGCCCAGTGGAAGCTTAAAATGAAAATTTATTTAGAAAGTTTGGGATTTAATATCTAGACTGCTATAGAAACTCAATATAAGATTCCAGACACTGAGAGAACTACTTGGGATGAAGCTACTAAGACTAACTAAAATAATAACTGTAAAGAAATGAATGCTTTGTACTGTGCTTTAGGAGATGAAGAATTCAATCGCATATCTTCTTGAATATCTGCTTATGAAATTTGGGACACTTTGGATATTTCCCATGAGGGAACAACCAATGTCAAAGAAATGAGACTGAATACCTATACTATGAAATATAATAATTTTAAAATAAATCCTGTTGAGACTATTTTTGACATGTATCTTAGGTTTAATGATATTGTCAAAACTATGAGCTCTCTTGGTAAAGTTGTTCCTACAAAAGAACAGATCATGAGAATATTAAGATGTTTACCAGAAATATGGAGAGGCACATCCCTATCAATTAGATAATCATGTGATATTGGTACTTTTCCTATCAAAGAATTAATTGGTAAGATTATGATGTATGAAGAAGAAATTAAGGTAAATAAGGAAGAATATGATGAAACTAAAAGGAAGTCGGTGGCTTTTAAGTCTACTGCCTCAAAGAGAAAAGATAAGAAGAAAGTTCACTTACCTTATGAAAGCTCAACAAGTGAAAGTTTAGATTCTGATAGTGATGCTCAGATGGATCAGATAGCCAGGAGATTCAAGAAGTTCTACAGGAAGAACAAATTCTTCAGAAAATAAAATTACAAAGGGAAATATGAAAGCAAAGGTCATTGGATGAAGGATAGGAAGAAGCCTGATAAAAGTGATGAGATTGTCTGTTATGAGTAAAAAAGGAAAGGACATGTAAAAGCAAACATCCCAAAGTTGAAGTTCAAGAAGAAACATGACTACAAGGACAATAAGTACAAAAAATCTATTAAACCTACCTGGAGTGATTCAGAAGACAGTATAAGTGAAACTGAAGTTTCTGACTCTGAAAATAATCGTGCTAAAATTTGTTTCATGACAAACACATTTGAGTTAACATTGGATCCTCCTACATTAAATTCATATTATTCTAGAGTTGATTCAGATTCCGAATCAAAAAATATTTCTAGTGAAGAGTTATTTGAATATTGTAATATGCTTGAAGAAACTTGTAATGAGATTAAGGGCAAGTAAAAGACCTTGAAGAAACTTCATGCTTTGACCATCTCTGTTAAATCTACCCTTGATATAGAGAAAGACAATAATTCTCAATTACTTAAGGAAAATACTGAACTAAAATTTTTTTAATGAGCTATTAAGGAAGGACTTAGAAAAATTCACAAATGGAAAAGATACACATACTCAGCTGCTAGGTAAGCAAGTGGCACCAAAATATACCACTGGAATAGGATATCATCCTGGACAGAGACAGTTTACTAAAACTAGATTCATTTCTAAATCTGTATAGAATGCTACTAGTTCTAGTTCTGGAAATCTATTTGCTTTAACTAGTTATTCATATGGTTACAGATCAAATAAAGTTTATCTTTCAAAATCTATCGATTATGTAAATTATATGAGACCCATAAGAAAAATCTGGGTACCTAAATCTTTGATTTTCAAAACTATCTAGACCCAATAAAATCTGGGTACCAAAATCATTTTCTGTTTAAATATATTTTGTAGGAAACTTGCTTGAAGAGTTCTCATAAGAAGGTATGGTAATTGGACAGTGGATGTTCAAGACACATGACTAGAGATTACTCATGATTCAAAAGTTTAATCAAATTGTATGGAGGCCATGTCACCTTTGGTGATAATTCTAATGGAAAAATCATCGGCCTAGGCCAGATTGCTAACACTGATTTAGTTTTAATTTCTATTGTTTTATTTGTTGCTGGACTTATATATAATTTGCTAAGTATTTCTCAGTTATGTGATGATGGTTTCAATGTTAAATTTGAAAATGATTCTTGTAATTTTTTTAACTCTAAGAATGTTTTAGTATTTTCTGCCTTGATAAATGAAAATGTTTATGTTTTTGATCTGAATTCTTTAGCTAAACAAAACATTACTTGCTTAAATGATTTTCATAAAGAGTCTTGGTTATGGAATAGAATATTAGGACACTGCAATATACACTCACTTAGATAACTGACTAGGAAGAACTTAGTTAGAGACCTACCCAAACTTGAATTCCTATCAAATAGAGTTTGTAATCCCTATCAAAAGGGAAAGAAACATAAAGATTCTTTTAAATCAAAGAAAGAAGTTTCAACTTATCAACCTCTCAAGTTGGTTCACATGGATTTGTTTGGACCTTCTAGAGTTTCTAGTTTAAATGGGTAGCACTATGTCTATGTCTTAGTAGATGAATTTTCTATATATATTTGGGTATACATATTATCTCAAAAAAGTGTAGCTTGTTCTTACTTTATTAAAAACTCCAAGTTTGTAGAGAACCTTAGTGGACTTAAGATTAAGAATTTGAGAAGTGACCATGGTCGTGAGTTTGAAAATCATGATTTTGAATCTTTTTTCTCACACAATGTCTATAGTCACACTTTCTCTTCCCCTAGAACACCTCAGCAGAATGGTGTAGTAGAAAGAAGAAATAAAACCCTTCAAGAAATTGCAAGAACCATGCTTAATGAGTATGACCTGCCAATTTATTTTTGGGTTGAAGCTATAAATATAGCTTGTTATATTATAAACAGAGTCTTAATTAGACCCGTTCTCAAGAATACCCCTTATTAATTGTTGAAAAATAGGAAACCTAAGGTTAGTTACTTTAGAGTTTTTGGTTCCAAAGTCTTTATTCCCAATACAAAGGATAATATTGAAAAGTTTGCCCCCAAAAGTGATGAAGAAATTTTTCTTGGTTATTCTTTAACTAGAAAAGTCTATATAGTATTTAATAAAAGAACCAAATGTGTGGAATTATCTGTTCATATCAATTTTGATGAAACTAATCCACATGAACCTAAATCCTCTATTGAAAATCTTGAAGAAAATCTGACTATTCTGGACCTTAATGATAAAACCAATGAGCCTATTGTAAAGACATCCAGTTCTGGACATATTCTAGAATCTGCTTCTATAGAACCCAAACTAAGATAAGAGATTAAAATTTCTAGTCTTACCTTTACTAGATCAACTCGGATTCTAAATAATTATCCTTTAGATGTTGTTGTTGGTAATATTGATAGAGGGACATAGACTAGAGCGTCTTTAAGAAATCAGGTTGAACATCAAGGCTTTCTTTCATAGTTATAACCTAAAAATATCAATGATGCAATCAATGATGAATTTTGGTTAATGTCTATGCAAGAAGAGTTAAATCAATTTTAAATAAACAAATTCTAGGAATTAGTAGAAAGACCTAAGGACACTTTGACCATAGGCACTAAATGGGTTTTTAGAAACAAAGTTGATGAGTCAGGAAATATAGTTAGAAACAAAGCTAGGCTAGTTGGACAAGGCTATAGTCAAGAGAAAGGTATAGACTATGAGGAAACCTTTGCCCCTGTAGCTATATTAGAATCTATTAGGATTTTACTTGCCTATGCTGCTCATCTGAATTTCAAGTTATATCAAATGGATGTCAAAAGTGCATTTCTAAATGGTTTAATAATTGAAGATGTTTTTTTTGAACAACCACCTATATTTACTACTCCCTATTTCCAAAATCATGTTTTTAAACTATCAAAATCTTTATATGGTTTAAAATAAGCTCCAAGATCTTGGTATGATAGACTTAGAAATTTTCTTATTTCAAAATTTTTTACTAAAGGGATTGCTAATCCAACTCTTTTTATCAAAAGAATTTCTAAAGATGTTTTGATAGGAAAAATCTATGTTGATGATATTATTTTTGGATCCTCAAAACATTCTTTATGTACTGATTTTTCAAAGAGTATTCAAAATGAATTTTAAATGAGTTTAATGGGAGAACTCAAATATTTTATTGGATTTCAAGTTTTTCAAAATGAAAATGGTGTTATTTTGAATAAAAGTAAATATAAAAAGGATATTTTGAAACGTTTTGGTTTGGATAGTATTAAGGAAAGTGATACACCTATGAGTACTGTTTCTAAATTGGACATTGATGAAACTGGGAAACTAGTGGATCAAAAAAATTACCGAGGTATGATTAGAAGTTCACTTTACCTTACTGTTAGTCGACCAGATATTATTTTTAGTTTGTGTGTGTGCAAGATTTCAAGCTAATCCTAAAGAATCTCATTTTCTTGCTGTTAAAAGAATTTTTAAGTATCTTAAACATACTACAAATTTAGGATTGTTTTATCCAAAAGGAAAATCCTTTCACTTAATGAGTTATTCAGATGCTGACTTTGCTGGTTGCAAGTTGGATAGAAAAAGAACATCTGGAACATGTAATTTATTGGGAAAATCCTTAGTATCTTGGTGTAGTAAGAAACAGAACTCTGTTGCATTTTATACTACTGATGCAGATTATATAGCTGCTGGTAGCTGCTATGCACAAATTTTGTGGATGAAACACACACTTTTGGACTATAGATATTGTTTTAAGCATGTTTCTATTAACTGTGATAACACCAGTGCAATTGACATTTCAAAGAACCTCGTGTCTTACTCTAGGACCAAACACATTGATATAAGGCACAATTTCTTGAGAGATAACTACAAAAAAGGTGATATTACTCTTGAATTTATAGGTATTAAACATCAATTAGCTGACATTTTCACCAAACCTTTAAGTTTAGATAGGTTAAGTTACATTAGACATTAGTTAGGAATGATTAACCTTGACTGGTTGATACCTCACCGATGTGATACCTCACCAATATACCTCACTGAGGTGATACCTCACTGATGTACCTCATTGATGTGATACCTAACCGATGTACCTCACCGATGTGATACCTCACCGATATGAAACCTCGCCGATTAGGAATTCTCATCGATATACCCTACCAATTATGAGATGTTTTAAACTTCTGTCTGCCACCAGAATATGTATCGTTTATACTTTACTTATTATATTTTAATTACTTATTTTATGATTCCAAAATGATAAAACTAAGATCTAATTACTTCTCGATCCCCCTCAATCCCTATTCCCTCAAGCCTTAGCTCCTGACTATCATGAAAACCCTAAGTTACTCAAAACATAGATGGAAAAAACCAAACTCTCCACTTTCAGAGATGACATTGATGACCTGAATGTGAAGAAACAGAAGATAGACCTAGAAGGAAGTAGCAGTGTCAGTAGAATAAGATCAAGAAGGTAACCAGTGAACCCACATTTACAAAATAGAGTTATTATGATCGAAGAAAAGATATGTGTGGAATTTTTGTTATCTAGTAAATCATTAGTTCTCGAGGTGCTGGAAGATAAGAAGTGGGTAGAATGCTTTTAAAAAATAATGGCCCCTACTATCTGAATCTAGTGAAACAGTTCTATGATTTTTTAAGATTTGAGATATCATAAGATGGGAACCGAATGATTTCACTTGTGAATAGAAAGGAGATAGCTTTTTCTTCTATTGAGTGGGTTGAATGCCTGAAGGTTCCACACGAAGGTGTTTCTGGATATTTCTGGAAATCAGTACCACCTACAAGTGAGATATTTTATTATGTGATTGCCTTAGAGGAACTCACCAGTAGTGGAAAACAAAGATATTGTGGTAGCTATTGAAATGGATGGAGAGAACATATTACTGTTCAAGTTTTTTTAGCTTGTTTTAATTCCAAGGAGGGGGGACTTTGAAAATTTATGATATCAAGATATCTATCTACTACATCTTTTGAGACATGGTGTGAATGTGAATCTGTGTAGGTTGCTAATGATTCAAATGGAAGATTTGACCAGGACAAAATCAAAGACCAATGCCTTATTCTTTGACAAGTTGATTTCTGTTATTATTAATGTAAAGGGGGTAGCTGAGTCTCAAGATGAGATAGTGGTGGTAAGGAATAATTTTTGTATCACAAGCACTATTTTCAAATACATGAAGATAAACTAAAATCCATGGAAAATAAAATGGGTTAATTATGACAAGAACCTATATGATACGTTCAATCCTGTGGATCATCCTTCAAGGCCTCCAGGTCTAGGACCTGATAAAGAAGAACCTGAGTACAGTGATGAAACTGATGAAGAGGAGACTTCTATGGTTAATGGAAGGGATCCGGACTTTCCCCCAAGTCCTGTTGCTGAAATTATATCTTTAGGAAAGGAAAATTTATTAGAAGAAGAAACACTTGTTGATGAGTAAAACCAACAGAAAGTGGATCAGGAAAAGGTTGCTCAAGAAAATGAAGAATAAATTCATGCATGTGAAGCATCTGTTTCTGTTAGTTTGAGCCTTATTCCCCTGATTGGACATTCCCTAATTCATGTTGAGGAATTTGATGAAGTTGATAGACCTTTACCTAATCCAGAGGAGACTCTTGCTGTTGCGGAGATGGAGTTGATTGTAGAATATTCTTCTAAGGAAGAAAGAACTGCTGAGAATGTTGTTGTCGTACAAAAGAATGCCCCAGTTGAGGGGGAGCATCCAATCAGGTTTGGTAGTGTTTTATTGGCAATTGAAATTGAGGATTGGGCAGAAGACCCAGGTTTTGTGGTTTGTGGATTGGATTATCCATATTTTGATAATGAGACATCCCTAAATAGACCAGAAATCAAATATGATATTCATACCGAGTTGTTACCTGAAGATGTGGTCAGAATGCATGATCTGGATAAGCTCAAGTCTGATCTCAAAATCAGTTTTGTGGAAGAAATAAGGAAAATGGAAGCTTCACTGGTGTCATCTATTAAATTGATTATGAATGAATCTGTGGACAGTATAGTATCTGAAAGAGCACCTATTGTGGTTGCACCTACTGATATGATCACTAGAGCTGATCTTGAATCCTTAAAGAATGATCTGAAAGAGTCTTTTAGTGCCTCTATTTTTGAGTTAAAGCACTGCTTTGTTGAAGAGATGAGCAATTTGGAAAAGTCTTTTGAACTCTCTCTTGGGTGTAATGTATCAACCTTTGTGGTAGAGATAATGGATGAAGTTACAGCTTTCCAGAATCAAATTTCTATCCTGGAAGAGGATGTTGAAGTTCTAAAGAATTCTATTATCTCTTTAGAATCTTATATGAGTTCTAGACCTCAAACAGACAAGGGCATAGCTTATGTAAAAAGTGTTTTGAGCCAGATGGTATCAGTCTTTGAGGGATTTAAAACCTCCATGAAAGATCATTTCATCACCCAGGATTCCCAAGTGAAAAATCTTATTAGTGGGTTGACCAAAAACTTCAATGAAACAGTAACCTTCTCTATTGGTTCTCTTTCCTCCAGACCTTCAATAGAACTGAATTAGATTCGAGCTTTGATGAAGGAGGAGCTTGGTTCATCATCAACCAGTGGCTCTGTGGACTCATCAGATCTAACTAAAGTGGTGACTTCTACTAGATATACAGCTTGAGAGATAATGAAGATTGCTAAGGATTATATGAGAGAAGCTTATGCTTCTCAAAAAAGAGGTGAAAGACAAGGTAGATTACTATTTCCAAAGGATTTATACCAAGGATAAACTTAACAATCATTTCAATCTTATGTTAGAAAACATGAAGCTACCACCAGTCAATCAAGCCTTTAGAGAACAAGTCATCAAGCTCAGAGAGTTGACTCCTGCACTGGACAAATTCATGGAAAACAAGGATGATTTCATTTCTGCCATGGAAAGAGGAGGAGGAATTATTATAGATTTTAGAAATCTTCTATTACCCTTCTTGCATGTCGATGCTAGGCCATTTATTATACCTCCAGCTTTACCTGCATCTACCTCTGATACTTATTCTATTCAGATGTCTCCAGCCCAAGCCATCAGAATCCTTACTCCAATGATTACTCAGAGAGCTACACAATATAGACCAGGAATAGTTTCAGTAGCTCAGCCACCTCTGATCATCTCTGGAGTTCCTAATCCTTCACCTGCATCCACCTCACCTGAATCGTTTTCTGATCCCAAGGGCAAATCTCATTCTGAGGATGTGGATTGATCAGTGGCTAGGATTTTTTGACACAAATCACCTGTATTTACTTTTTTATTTGTTTGTCTCTATTTTCTCCAAGAAATATATAGGATCTTAATTTATTTTACTATATGTTACTTCTCTTATCATGTGTTTTTTCTTCTTTTCCCACTTTTTGATTATCACAAAGGGGGAGAAATATTATCTAAGGGACACATATCTTGGATATGAAAAAGGGGAGAAATACTATCTTTTATGAGCATAATTCATTTTCCTCCGATACATTTGTTTCATATTTTATCTTTACTATATATTCTTTATAATACATTGTTTTCTCTCATACAATTTGATCTAATGCACTATCCTCTAATACATTACTAATTATTCTGGGCTTATAATATCAGAAGTTGTGATTATCAAGGGGGTAGATTGTTGACCTCACCTGTTTTGATAATCCCAATTATGCTTTCACATACTTTTATAATCCCAAATAATATTTATCTATATATTAATTCCTTCAATCTATGACATTCTATTATCACGATGATAATAATGTTAAAATAATCTTTGTAATTTGTTAATCAATGTGTATCTATGGTTATATGAATTTTGATATAATTCTAACTCAATCGGATATGTTTTGCATAAAGAAGATAAGTGTTAAGTCACTGATATGCTTATAGATACTGATACAGATCTACCCATACTTAGTATACCGTTAGACATAGTCACCGATAAGAAAAGGTCACCAATACATAGAGCTACTGGTTTGTATAAATCCACTGGTAAGCATAGGCCACTGATAGATCAATTCCACTGATACAGAGAGCTACCGATAAGAGCTGAGATACAGATAGAACAAGTCTATCGGTATTCATAAGTATACCGATATACACTTGACTGGTACAGAACAGAGCTACTGGTATGCACAAGCTATAGATACAAAGTTCACTGATACAAACAGTCACTGATACACCAAGCTACTGATACAAGGAGCTACCGGTACAAGTACAAATAGCTACCGATAGGAGGTCACAACTATACAAAGTCCACCCTTACAAATCTACTGACAGAAGGCTACTGATGAAAGACTGACCAGTCAAACTATATACTCTTAATATTATTTATTTATTAAGAAACGGTAAAATTTGATGATTTTAATGTAATTAATGTTATTTAATGATAATTTTTGGCATGTCCGAGAACCGTACCTCGTACTTGTAAAAAGGTAATAATTTTCTTTTACCGAAGCTGAAAGATATAAAAGGAAGGAAAAATGCCAGGAAGAAAGTAACTAAAGAGGCATGTGAAGTGTGTGAAAAATCTAGGGCTGAATACCGTTGGAAAGTGGTGAATTTACACAAAAAACAAAGGCTGCATTCATAATGGAAGAACACTGGACATACAAGAAGCCATTAATTACAGAGGAGAACACAAGCCGCACCTTATTCAAAGAGTGAAGAACTACAATGAGCTCTTCATGCACTCAAGCTGATCAAAATGAACTTGAAGAAAACGACCCTCCATTTTTCAGACAAAAACCAGAGAAGGACTCAGAAGCATTCCGGATTAATCAAGGGTCCACAGCTGCACTTCAAATCACTAGAGCTTTCTAAAACTCATATCTACTCTCTATGAGATTCATTTATTTACATTTTGAGCAGTGTGTGTACTCTTTATTTTATTTACTCACACTGTCTCCTGTTCTAAGGGGAATGATTTCTAAATCCTCACACACACCTTTCTTAATTCTTTTGTATCCCACTGTGGATAGTGGTAGAGGTCAAGTAGGACCTAGACAGCCAGTGTTCTGTTGTTTTTGTTTTCCCACAAACAACTGTGGTAGAGGTCTTAGTACATGGACAATCTCTGTACTATTGTTTACCCTGATCTAGGGTGTGGATCAAATTTATATAATTTTTTTGAGAGGATTAAGTCTCAGCTTGAGACTGAACCTCTTCGTTATATCTGCTGTGCATTTTAGATTAAGTCTAAAGTACACTGTATACTTTATTTTCTGCTGCTAATTACTTTGAAATGCAATTTGTTTTCAAGTTACTTTGATAGTTAAATTATCAAGTGTTTACACTTATTGTGAACTAGTAAGTTAGTTTCAAAAGTTAATTTAATCTTCTGATTAAAATAACTGATACCTAATCAATCATTGAGAAACTAATTGAACTTTTACAATCTTTATAAATTCACTACAGTTTAACTTTGTTTTTAAATTGTGGATTCAAAGAGAAATCTTTTTAACAGAAATTTTAATTGGAACTCAATTCACCCCCCCCCCCTCTTGACTGTCCACTCCGACAAACAATATGAATGAAAATAAATATATATTTTTATATTAATTAAATTAGTTTCATTATATAAATTTAATTTTATATATTATAAATTATATAGTTATATAAAATTATTGTGAAATGCTAATATATTATTTATTTAATTAACATAAAAATAAAATAAATGATTTTATAAATATTTATTTTGATATAATTTGAATTATTAATTATGTGAAACAAACTTTATAGATCTTTATTACGTATTATATATTCTTTTAATTATTTTATATAAATTTTCTATTTTTCTTGATTTATTTGAATTCAAATTAAATGAATATTGTCAAAAATTTAAATGAATTATAATTTATCAAATTACTATTTTATTAAATTATTTAAAATTAATAAATATCTTATCCTTGTCCATGTGAATTTAATATAGTTTAAAACATTATAAATTTTCCATTTATGTGTTAGTTTTTCATTTATAGAAACATTATTAACCGTTTCTGATTAAAACAATTGTCACCATGGTTATGGTCAAAAGTAACTAACCAAGGGGTTAATCAAAATGAAAAAGGTTTAAAATAACACAAGAACTCATCTAAATTATATTGTTTTATGGTATTACAACACTATCTTATATTATCTTATAATCCCTTTTGAATTTTAGGGATTTTTCATTATAAATTAATTTTTTATTATTTAATCTCTTGAGAAATTCCAAAAAAGTTCCCCTCACCTCAATTATAAAATGGAACCTCCAATCTCACGTATTCAGACAAAATTGATCTTTTTATTCCAACCAATACATTAAAATTTATCCTCCAAAAATCATTATTCATGTTATGTAGGACTTGGTATCCAAAAAATACAAATCATTGTGTCCCTAAGAGGTTATCCAAATTGAGGGATTCCTTAAGAGAAGTAGATCATCCTTATAGAGTCTTTCAATTTTATTTCCTTTTCTATTTCCTCTGAATATGTTATAACAATTGTAAATTAGTTATAATAGAATCATTAATATATTGAGATATATTTTTTTTGGGAAAACCATTTTCTATTTATTTTATATCCTATAAAAATAAAAAATATTGCTCGTACGTATATACGACTTAATGTCTACACATAAGAGTGTATTTCATTTCTCATTCCTCTCTTTACTCATATGGTTATAAAGATATAAATAATAAGTATATATGATATTTCTGAAATAAATATTATTATTTAAAGATTAATTAATATTCACCTTTATTTCATTCCATCCAGTGAAAATGGAAATACCATTCATGCATACGTACGACCTACCATCTCTATGAATGATGTTATTCATTTTTTTGGATATAAATTTTTATGATTACTATAATTATGTATATAATATATATATATATATATATATTAATATCATTATTAACATTATGGAGATGATAAAATCATGATTAGAGTACAAGTACATAGACTTCAGAATCAATACATACCTAAAAAATGAAGCATTTTTCACTCAGAATAATAATTTAATAAAGATTTTTTTAAAAAGGGTGATAAAAGGGTACAAGTAAATAATATAATGTATGATATATATGATAATGTTTATATAATATATTTATAATAAATATATATTTATTATATAGGATTTTCATACATGTATGAAGGAAATTAAACTTAAGGTAAGGGTTTATTTCACAATCGCAAATTTATTGGAAATTGTTTATATTTAAGTCTCTAGCATAGAATATTTCTTATCATGCCCATATTTTCAAAAAATGTTTTAAAAAATGTTTTAAAATTATCTAATAATTTTTTAAAGTCATTTTTACCCTTGTTTTATGTTTTATAAAATGTTTTAAAATGAATCATCAAATCGTTTTCCAAACAATGTACTTTGAGACTTTTCTAAAAAATATGAAAGAACTATTTTTTAACTTATATTTAACAAGAATATTTTTAAACCATCATGAATCCTTAATAATTTGAATCTTACATTATAGTTTTATAGTGTTATTTTCAAACAAAATTTTTTCCTTCATATTTGCGCAGTTTCTTTATAAAAATTTAATTTCAAAGTGAAAAATATATTTTCCTAAAAAAATATTAATTATCACTTCATGGAATTTACATTAATAAATGATAATAAACTTTATTATAATTATAATTTACTGGGAATATATTTTAATGATATCATCCTATTTATTTTTCAAGATGGTTTATGATCGGTTCCATTGTGGATGTTCTAGTTTGATATCATTAATAATACTTTGGATGGTTTATAATTATGTTAAAATTTTATATGCTAGTTTTTCAATAAGAATTTTTATGTTTATTATGATTCAACCATTTCATTTAAGGAATTAATTGTACTTATCAAGTGGTAGTAAGTACTCGTTATAGCCCCTTGATACATTGATAAGTCTCATGATACAAACTAGTATGGTATTGGCTAATATCTTACACATTTATGTATGGTTTCTTGGCTTAAGCCTTAAAGATATGTTTATCACAATCAACCTTATGAATTTCCTCATTATGTGACTATTTATTGATTTCCATGGGATTATATGATTAGTTATGATATCCATGGATATGTTTTAGCTCATATCATTATGGAATGATTTGATCATAATTTATTCCTACCATATCATTCTCAAGTTATTTATCAAATGGAATGTATTTTAGTTATTTACCTTTCTATATTGAGTATAACTTATTTATCTAAAGCATATTATTTAAAATTACCCTTATTAATCATCTGATCTGACCCTTTTCCTTATGTTTATTTTTTACCTAGATTCCAAGAAGTATGTTCTGTTTTTTATGCAGGTGTAAGCTAGAAAAATAATGGTGTTATCAAAAGAATTAATATGTTGTATTTAATTTTTTAAAATGTAGTGTCAATTTTAAGTATTTATATAGCTTACCCAGACTAATAAACCATTCAGTCCTTTCGGATGTGATTCCTTGAATCTTATTTCAATGTAATAACGTAACCACTAGATCTAGGCTGCTAGTGTTGATATCTTTACAGGTTATGTAAAATTTAAACCCTTCTTGGTTATTCCTATGAGTGGTGCTACAAGGCATGATAAATACTATATAAAGAACCTATAATAACCATTCATACCCATGAAACATCATATATCTAATATGTTCTTTAGTTTCTCCAAGGAAACTATGGATCTTTCCTTTCTAAGGTCAATGGATACTACTAATTCTGATATGATGTGGCCTAGCAAGTAAACCTTGTTGATCAAAAAGGATAATTTTTTTAGAATGGAAAATATATATGTATATCTTAGTTTATTTATTATGATCTAGAGATGTTTTCATAGTTATTTTGAGTGCGAGAATACACCAATATTTCTTCCATGAAGACTACCACAAATGAATCTTGATACAGGTGGAAACTCGATTCAATAGAGCCATGAAAACTTCTGGGGTGTTTATGAGACTGAACGACATGACTATATACTCAAACCATCCATATCTAATATGGAATGTTGTAAAAGTTATGTATGATGTTCTAACATATACATGGTGGTAGCCTAACCTTAGATCAATCTTATAGAAAAGCCTCACTCCTCAAACCTGGTCAAAAAGGACATTTATACAAAGTAAAGGATACCATTTCTTAACCATAAAATGGTTTAATTGGTGATAATCCACACAAATCTTGAGGGACCATCCATATTCTTAGTCAAAATCATTGTAAACACCCATGATGAAGTATTAGGTCATATAAAGCCCTTAGCTTACAAATCTTATAACTACATATTGAGCTCATACAACTCGGTAGTAGCTATCCTATAAGGCTGAATGGATACTGGTGCTAATCCTAGATCTAAAAAATCATAAACTCTACCTATCTCTCAAGAGTTAGGCAAAAATTAATTAGGGAATACATCCCCAAAATTATCCACCATATGAGGTAAATATTTATGATGTATTACCTAGTCATCTAAAAAAGAGACTAGCAATCTAGGTTGTCACTCCGCCCATCCCACGATACTCAGGTCCAGCATGATTCTCCTAGATATCCCATTCTCCCTTATAAATACTCTGATGATAAAAATTAGTGTACATATGATAAGGAACTAACCCATCCATCTTGATAATGATGTAAAAACATTTAATCTTTAGGACAATGAGGTTCCATGTAAAATTATTGTTGCCTACCTCAAGGAGAAATTCCTTAAAATGGCATACACATTTTGATCTAATTCACAATGGGGTATAAAGTTTCATCACCACAAAAAAATATTGGATCTTGATCCTATTACTCTCTACAATTTCCATATATATAAAGGTGTGGGAATATCTTAAGTTAAATAAAATAGACACTAAAGTAGAGGTTTCTAGAACCGTACCTAGAAATGTAGAAGGACTGCAAATCTTCACCTTTGGTATTGGTTTTAATGCTTATATCGATCTTGATCCACATCCCTGAGATATATCTTGACTTCCCTTGGAAATTCTTCTCTATTGGAATTTTAATTCTAGTGTTTAGATCCCTCTCCCACAACCACCTCTTAGGTCTAGATGGCTAGTAGTACTTCATCTTCTTTCCTGTCATAGGGCCACTAGTCTAGCTCTTATACCTAGAGTTAGTGCATACCCCCTCTCCCTATATTCTAGAGGAAAGGTTCTATAAACCCATTGAAGATTCCGTATTATACCATAGGCTCTACACTAAAAAGTGGCTCTATCACACTGGGGACTCCTATGAAGTTACTTACCACACTAGAGTTAGATATCCTAGTCATATGGGTTCATAATATTCCCACTTCTGCCTCCACAACAAATCTCAAAATAGAAATTTCTACGTTTAGATGAATTACTTCTCTAATGAGGTACTGGACAGACATGTCCCATGCCTCCAGATTCTTGAAGGTTATTCTTGGTGATTAGGGCCTTTTTTAATATCTCATTAATGGTATTCAGACAAAACACATTCACTTAAGACTAGATGGTGTATATGATCCCCTCATTAAAAAATATAGATCTAGATATAATTTCATAAAGGAGAGAGAAAAAAAACATAGAAGATCCATAAAATGAGTTGAATAATCCATAACAGATTGAGTTTCTTTCCCCAGGTGTATAAACACTTTGGTCAGCCAGTTATCAGCATCTTTGAAAAGAAATAATTAAAGAAGGCTTCCTGAAAATCCCTCCAGAGTATAAGCTGATGTTGTTCTTACTATGTTAAAACATCCCACCATATCTTGTCTGGCCCTATAAGAATATATGTTACAAACTTGAACCTCCTCTAGTGAGTCTCCTAAAGTTGGTCAAATATTTAAAACATAGCCTCTATCCATGACTCAACATCCTAAGGACCACCATCCCCTGAAAACATAGGTGGATTTTTTCTGAAATTCACGAGTCAAATCTTCCATAGTCGAGGTAGGTCTTGGGGCTCCCTACATGGTCTGCATGATTCATAGAAAACCCTCATGAAACTGGGAGTCATTTTTCAAGTCAGGTATAATAGGAGGTGATGTAGGTGGATATATAGGAGGTGTTTTAGGTGGCACTGTAGGAGTTAATATTGGTGGATTAAGTCCCACCACCTTCGGAGCATGGTCTTCACCACCCTATTGGTGCATGACTCAAGGTCTTCATGGTAGAATATCTTTATAATTCTAAAATCACACCACATAGAAAAATTTTATAATAAAATATATCATTAATAAAATAAAATTATAGGTACAAATATTTCTTATATGTAAGTCACACCCCAACTTCCTACTCCTAAAGACAGGTTTGGTTGATAAAGCAAGTCATAATGAAAATAAAGATATAGTACCAACTTACCACTATTATGGATGGATCAAAGGAGATTTATCTACTTCATAAAAGGTTCCATTATATGGAGTTTCAAGTAAATATTATAGAGGAAATCACCCTTTATGTTTCAATTTGCGTACCCATTTAATGGAAACCACATCATTTAACTTCCAAAGAATCAGAAATTTCTTTGGTTGATTATATATATATATATATATATATATTCATGTATATCATGGTCTAGTTAGATTAATTACCATTACCATGTTATAAACCCCTAAACTCTATAAGTTATAAATGGAACTTCATGTAATAGAAACAAACCTTTTACGTTCGGTATTAAAATGTAACAAGCCTTTTTATGATAGCTTGATTAGATGGATCATAATTCCCAATTTATATATTTACTAGCTTTATAAATTTGAATTTTAATCCATATAATCATATATAACTAATGTTTCATTTCTTGTAACCATGGTTACAAATAAGCCCCAAAGCAATAATAAATGCCACAAATCATGTATTCCACCCAATGGTGAAATCAATACAACTGTTATAGAAATAATCCAGAGTAAAAATTCACATCTCATGTCATTTTTATATTCCATATATGTGGATTAGATACTCCTAGGCACAGAATCATTACAAAATTCTTACACATTACTAGTCTCTTTTCTACCAAACCAAAATAGTAAGACAAAAATTAAAACGGACCACCTATGATACCACTTTTATCACCTCGAGTGTCATTTACTAGTATGTAAATGAACCTAAGAGTTAGCTGGCCTCAATCTATGCCGGAGGATGATGACTCGAAGTGAGGATTTGTGATGGTATAGTGGGAATATTATAACCTCATGGTTAGAGTGGAGCATTGTAGTATAATAAAATGATAAGAGAAAAAAACTAATATAATAATAAGTTAGTAGAATAAATAAACCTTTCAAATATAATAAATAAGAAGACATAAATGATGGTTCCACCATATCCAAAATCATAAATAAAATTTATAATCATGTTATGCTATGAAAAAGTGGGAGACACATTGGGAAAAAAAGTATCATGCATATACAACTTGTTATACAAGAGTATAAAAAGACCAAAATCTATCTCTGCTAAAATTGTAAACATATTCCCAGTCCTCTTCTCTCGTACTCTATCCTATCATAGGAATCAGGAATCAAAATATGGGCCCTTCCCTTTATCCTTACATATAACCATAAAATATATATGAGTACCAGTCAGTGGCCCGAATAGGGTGACAAATATACTCAGTAGTACACCACAAATGATTTCTATAACAAGTCTAGTGTGTGAATATAAAATTTAATAGTGTGCAGGTATATCATGAATAAGTTTGTACATAAACAAGTGGTACAACTCAAATCTATAAGTATATTCGGTGACAAACAATGTATAATGAAAGTTCATTATACAATAGAGTAAAGAATTAGTTATGTCGTACATTAGATGAATCAACTATCAGGTCTACATAGGCTAGGTGTATCAAGTATCAGACCTATGAGGACCAGGAGCCAAGGGAATTTATTAGGGCATCCTCTTCAAGTCAAAAGAGCTCATCCATATAAAACTCGGTGTAAAGTATACCTATATGGTCTAGGAACCAAGGTCATTGACCAAGATATCCTCTCTGATTCCATGGAGCTCATCCAAGGAAAACATATAAAATACTTGGGAAGAGTCTAAGGAGTATGTTCATAGCATTCCAAGAAAGTCAGATCCTAGAGTAATAATCTAAGGCATCTAATATTAGTACATCATTGTATCCATATCATGTTGTTGATTTTATAACATGATGTCGGTTACATACTGTGATGTCAGTTAAAAACAAAATCATTCATAATAAACCATTTTTTTACAAAGTTCAAGGGACATGTTAGTTTCCATGCATTTGTTAATGGTTTATTCCTTATAATCTGTTCATTTATCAATTCACTCATAAGTGAAAAATTAATAGGAACCATATTAGTGTCCATGCCACCTTACCAATCATTTCCATTAAACACGTAATCTAATAGTCCATTAAAATAAATTCATAGCTCTCAATTAATCCATTTCATCATCCCCTTTAATTTATAAATGAAACAGATCTATAATAGGTATTTAACCTTTCACACAGTCTTTTAATCGTATGTGGCTTCTACTCATAGTTGTTAAGCCCAGCTCACCCAAAGGGGTGGCATAATTATAGGCATTCAAATGAACCCACCTCAATGGGTGGTTCGGGTTGGGTTTAGAGACCCACAAACTAGTAAAATTGGATAAGGCACATTAAAATATGTTTTACAACATTTAACATTAAGGTATTTCTCATTTTAAGGGAATAATATATAACACCTGTCTTAGAAGGATTTTATACTCCTCATCCATTATTTTCCTCTAATATAGGCTAGAAAGTTGAAATCATGTAAATAGATGAACACCCTAAAAATAGGGAACATTATCTCCTATAAATTTAATATTCTATATAGAGAGATAAGTAAAGAAAGTAAGGAAGAGGATTTAAGAGATTATCGGTGTAGATCCAACATGACCAACAATAAAAGATTCTAACATCATATGATGGAGGATGCTCAAATCCTAGATTGGATTCTAAAGGATAGCTCCAATGAGTGAGGAGCCTATTTTTTATGAAAATGGGAGAAGGAGGGAGGTGGTGAGTTAATTAAAATGAGGGTATAAATCTCAAACTCACCCATTTTTTAAGGGAATATTGTTTGGAAACACTATTTGGCCAAACTATGCACCACCTTTGTGGGATCACTACCTAAGTGTCACTACCCATGTGGGCTAGGAACACAATCTAGAAAATCATGTATTTCCCATACAGATCCCCTATACAATTTTTCTATAGCTCATTTCATGGTTGGGAAGCCTCCTTTTCATGGTTAAACTAACTATGCACCTCCTCTTACTAGGTCACATGGTTGAGATTCATGGTTACTACTATCTATTTTCTAACTCTGAGCCTTGTCTTTTTTATCTAAAAATTGGATCTTAGGGCTTTGAACAAGCCCTTAACTCTCTCAAACCCTTCCTCAAACCTTTAAGCACTTCCATTATAATAAAAAAGTTGGTTTAAAATGGAAAGTAAAAAACTATTCATACATCATCAAAAATATGGGATGTTACAAAAATGACCAGTTCATCGATCAAGATATCCCTATGATCAATTTTAGATAAAGGGAATATTTTCACTAGTGTGAACTTACGATAGAGGTATAGGTGCCTAATAATTATACATTATTATGAGAGGAAGTTATATATTCTAGATTCCCTTATTTTTATCTATCCATCTAATGAGGCTAGAGAGAATAAACATAAACTCTTCTAGAAGCAAGTGAATTATAATTTAGATTTCCAATTCTTGATTTTATCATCCATGTTAAGTGATATCTAGAAGTTTCATAAATAATTTAATTTATATAACATGTATCCCATATCCATGATATCTTTTAAGAGAGACCAAGAAAGGAAAGGTGTGAAATTTCCAGTGAACTATTCTCATTAAAGTTTAGAGAGGGGATACCATTAGGATATCATATAGTAAAGATGATTGGTCATGTATAGCATCAAGTTATCTTGGGTTTCAATATACTAACGTAATTGTGCAGGGATCTTGTGATCACATCATTACCTCAAATATTCTCTAACTTTATTGTGAATTTTAATATGAACAATAGAGATAATTCTATACTATATCTACTCAACCTTATTCACCATGATAATAAGGATATTAAGCAAGAATATATTTCAATTATTATAGTGAATAAAAGGAAAGTAATGTATAAGATATATAAGTCTAACACTTAGTCTAAAGCTTTTTAACACGACCCTCACAAGAAGAGGAATATATAAGATAAATAAAGAGATTTTGATGTTATTTTTTTAATATGGAAAGAAGTTCCACTATAAAAATAACCATGTTGTATCCAAGAAGCAAGGGAAAGCTTAATGTTAATTTTTTATCAAGTGTAATATCTCTGTTTCTATAAATTTGGTACTAGATATAGATTTTGGTGCAAAATTTTTTATCCAAATATAGGAACAAAGTATATTCCAAAACATTTCTTGAGGTGAGGTGGATATATATGTTACCAATGGTGAAAAGATCACTGTACTAGACATTGGAGACTAATATCTCACATTTTCAACAATATTGATTCTAGTTCTAAGTGATTATTACTATATTCCAATATATTACCAAAAATATTATACATGTATCTATAATAGATATGGGAAGTTTTATTTTTAAATTTTGAAATAAAATATGATTATTTTATAAATATATCATTTGTTATGGTGTGGCACATTCGAATAAAGGTATTTGAATTCTAGAATATGATAATATGGTGTTGTAAATTTATAATGAATCTAGTTCAAATAACTCATACCACACCCAACTAAGGGATTTCCAACTAGGTCATGTAAACAAAATCATTTTAAAAAACCACATCAAAATGGATATTATGATTCTTAATAACTAAACCCAATTTTTATATGCCACGCTTATTTATAAGGTAAAATGGCCAATGAACTATCTAGTGGAAATGTTGATAGGACTACAGAGCTTCATGAAATAGTTTAGATAGATGTGTGTGGACCATTTTCTATTGAATAAAGTTATGGATACTCATACATTATAACCTTTACCAATAACTTGAGTAGATATTGATATATCTATTTAATTAGGTTCTATTCTAATTCATTTGATAAATTCAAGGAACACAAAAATGAAGTTGAGAATCAAATTGGAATGAAAATAAAGAAACTCTACTCAACTCCTGGTACAGAGTATCCTAACCAAGAGTTTATCAATTATCTTTAAGATTTTGTGATATTATCCTAACTCAATCATCCTTATACACCATAAAATAATAGTGTCAATAAAAGGAGGAGTCATTCCTTTTTAGACATGGTGATATTTATGATGTGACATGTAATACTTCCATTATATTTTTGGGGATAAGAATTGTAGACAAAAATTTTCATACTAAACTAAGTTTCAAATAAAGTTGAAAATGTATTCCCATATAAATTATGTTGTGTAAGGAAAATAGTTTTGTCGAAGTTATATTTCTGGGGATGAAAAGTGTTTGTAAAGGCAACTTTTGGAAACAAACGTATTCCTAAATTCACAAAGTGTATCTTTATAGGATACCATAATAAAAAATGGGATATTACCTATATGAAACCTTAGATAAAATATTTATAGTGGAAATAACATCCATGTTCCTTAAGAGGGATCACATCTCCAAAGGAGATAGTGGGATCTAGATAGATATCAATAAATTCAAGGATCAAGATACACATGAGTTGACATAGGAATAGACTTAAAAATCCATGTAGAAGAGGATGTTTCAAAGAAAAAATTACTTTTTAAGATCACCAAGGAGATTAGAGAACCTAAATTATATGGTTTTCTAGTTACCATGGAAGTTGACACATTACTATTTTATAGTAGTGAACCAATCACCTATAAAGAGTCAATACATAGATCATAAGTTTTAAGGTTTAAGGGGATATGTATTCTATTATGGATTACTTATTCTAAAACAAAGTCTATAGTTTGGTAGATCCTCCAGTGTTCATAAATCCCATTGAATGTAAAGGGGTTTCAGAAGAAAATGTACATGGATAGACAAACAATACCTATAAAGAATGATTGGATTCTAAATAGTTTAAAAGGATTCAATGGATTGACTATAAAGAAACCTTTTCATGAGTCATAATGTCAAAATCCGTTAGAATTATACAAACCATAACATCTTACCATGAATATGATATTTCAAAAATTGATGTCAAACTAACTACTATAATGGTTACCTTTTGGAAGATGTTTATATGACAAAACTATAGGGGTTTATGACACTAAATGTATCCATTAAATTATGTAAGTTATGTTGAACCATTTATATATTTAAGAAACTATCTAAATCAAGTAATGTTAATTTTGATGAATCCACAATATAATTTGGTTTCATAATGAATTAATATGAGATATGGGTTTATAAGAGGTTTATTAGGAGTGTAGATATTTTCCTTATAGTATATGTGGATGAATTACGAATTAGAATTGAGACACCTATCTTAAAATCCATTTAGATATGGTTAAATAAATGAATCTCTATAAAGGAATTAGGTGAATAAACCTATGTTATAGGGATTAAGATATATCGTGATATATCTAAGAGGACTCTTGGATTAAGTCAATCTATATATATTTTCAAATTGTTGAAGAGATTTGGTATATAATAATTGATGATAAGATTATTGCCTATATCACATGGAATACATCTCTCTAAGAAAATGTGTCCTTGGAAACATGAGAAGAGATAGAGGATGAGTATAATATCATATGCTTATGTGATAGGTTCTATTGTGTATTTCATGTTATGTATTAAGCTTGATGTTTCCTATGAGTTGATCATGATAGATAGATATCAAGAAGACTCATGAGTCCTATATTTGATGGGTATCAAGACTATCTTAAAGTACCTAAGACATACTGAATATGTGTTCTTGGTGTTTGGAGGAGATCAGGATCTAGTCATCAGGGGATACCCATATGATATTTTAAATATAGATCATGATGAACTAAAATCACAATTGGGATATGTGTTCAACCTTAATAGAGGGGTTTTGAGATAAAATAATTTGAATTATCCTATGGGTACTAACTATAAATTAGAGTTTAAGTATATTATGGATTTTGATGCAACTAAATATGTAGTATGGATATGCATCTCTTTTCAAAATATTCATATTGTTCATATAATTAAGGATACTATCATAGTCTATTATGATAATACTACAACAGTGGTTCTTTTAAATACTCTAGTTTTTCTGGGCTAGTCCTTTGAATATTTCTATGTACATATCTAGATTTATCCTTGAAGTATACATAATTTCTGGGTGTCTTGGGCCCTATAATTAATATATTAAATTTTTTAATATATTCTAAATCATATTTTCACATCATTTTATTTTAAATGATTTACCCATTTTTTGGGACCTCTAATTTAAAATTTGAGACTATGGTTAATTCCATAATGTGGTGTTTACTTTTGGTGCAACATAAAGTTCAACGATGTCAAACATTTCATGGAAGGTAGGTTTTGGTGGTGTATTTAGTAAAATAAATAAATAATATATTTATTTATTTTAAAATATAAAACCTATCCCTTTCAATTTAAATAACATGTTATATAAAATCCAAAAAGTTATCTATATAAAACTAAGATATTAGATAGTTAAAGAAGGAGAGATCCATTAGAAACTAGGAGCATGGATTGATGAAGAGTGGTCAAGAGATAATGAGGTATATGGTGATCATAGCGATATCCTCTTATTCATCATTAGAAGACATGTTCTTCGCCAATGATTGATCCATCGTTGAGGTAGGTATAGTTATTTTTGGTTTTCTACCTTTGTATTAGAGGATAAGAATATATTTTTATTATCTTCTTTATTGATCTATGATTATGTATTTTTTCACATGAGCCTAATTGTAAATTATCTTTCTGAACTTGTTTTATTATAATTATTCCTTTTAATTCACCCTTGTTCCCTCTTATGTAATCATTGGATGAGACCACATCATCCAATAGTGGATTTACCTCATTTATATGTTTTTTAGCTTACTATTCTTTGCGTTCTTCACTGTTGTCCCATGAGGTTTCAGTTCAACATTTCCAGGGTGAGTTCAAGCATGATCGTGCCCCCAAATTTATATCAACTATTAGAAAAATGTATAAATCCAAGGTTTGTGAATGGATTGATATTTGATATGGGATATAGGTGATGGATTCTTGAATTTGGGATCTTGAGTGGTGAAGGGAGGCATGACAGCTTTACACGGGTGATCAGATTTCTAATTTTTAGCCTCAAGAAACTAAATATCAATGTTTGGTGATGGATCCTATAATTTTGGGTCGTTAAAAACCAAAGATTGTGGATGAAATAGTGGATTAGAAAACCATGTAAAGACCAGGCTTCATTGTTTGTGAAAAATACAACTACATGTTGTGTAGTTTAGATGAAGACACATTTTATAGTTCTCTAGATATGGTTGCTCGGGTATCTAGTGGAGATAAATATCACATTTATTATCTGAAAATAAACAGATCATGTAAACTGGTACCAACATCTTAGTGTGTACTCTAAGAGTACACAGTCATAGACACGGCCAAGCACAGGGGTGTGGCCAGAGTACATGGTCATAGTTGTGCACTCAGACAATGTTAGGGTACATATTCATGGCTAGTGCACATAGGAACATTCCAAAAGGACATGAGAAAGCCTTGTATGGCCAATAAACTCCCTTTACCACTTGAAACATCATGAAGTTTCATATAGCCAGTTAATAAATATATAGATGAAGACATATCTCGGTGTCCAGGTGAGATGAAACACTGTGTGGCGCAATGTACACATCATGTACCTCCCTTAGTCTCTTCTACCTTCTGTATCTATACCTTTGTAACTTGGATTTATCCTGTGAGTATCCAATACTAATTGTTTTTTGTGTAGGACACAACAGAAGTCTTTATCGTGTATTTTGATACATGACATGAGGTGTTGCAAGCATAACGCTTCCTCGAGATATTCTTGACTGATACCAGTGATCGATCAAGATTATCATAGAGATATCGAGGTTAGAAAACCCCATGTCACACCAAGGTGTGTATAAGAACTTGGGTTTTTCTTGAGGTACAGATCTTATTTTTGGGCTAAATATATTTACTTTATTTTTTGGCTCAGACCCTAGGTCGGGACATGGGCTAGTTGGGTTGTTTTTAGAAAGAAAGGTAAAAACAGGCTAAAAGATATATGAATTCCAAGTCAATGTCATGTACTTTTACTACACACGGTGTACTAGGCCATCACGATGTGTAGCCAGTCTGACTCAGAAAAAAAATATAGTACACGCCGTGTACTTGAGGTATACGTTGTGTACTTGTCTAGTGGGGGTTTTTTATAAAAGAGGAAGTAGCTTATCTTTTTGATGGACCATATGTTTTCCACTCCTTGAACCCAAAAACCATTTATTCTAGTTTTTCAAGTATAAAAGTTGTCCGGACTCTGATTTATCCACCATCTATCACATTAGAACAACATAATTAAGTACTCAATTCCTTTTTAGTCATTATTGATTCTTCAGAAAAATGACTGTGCTATTTGTATTTAGGCTCATATTCCCGAATATCTCATTCTTCATCCATTCTTCATATTTCTTCCAAACCCGGATGAATCAAGACTCTATAATGGATGATAGTTCTACTACCAAGGTGTGGTAGTTGGTTTATACTTTCTTTCAGCTTTTTAGGTGCTATTAGGTTGTTCTTCCTTTTCTCTACCCATCGAACTTTCTGGAGAGACCATGTTTTTGAGCGATTTTCTTTCCATAGTTGTAGTTGGACCTGGTGAGGATTCGTGTAGGTTCCATTTAGGTGTATTGGCACCCTTTACATGTTTCAAGGTCACCCAATGGGTGCGAAATAAGAAAAATATCTTGTTTATTCCTATTTAAACCACCAAAGGGGTGTGTTCTTGTGCTGTCCTTGTTAGAGGAAGCTTGTTAATGCTTTGATAGCTTCAATAGCCTATTTAGAAGATGTACTGCCTCCATGATTTTAGAATATCATATAATTCCTTGTCTTTTATGATATTTTGGCATGTTAAATGGATAATATGGGTGGGTATACCTATATTAAATGACTAATGTAATGTTAATTGGTTTATATAGTAGGGTAGGCCCATATTCTTGTAGTTGATAAATGGTTTGCATTGGTGGGTATACTCATAGATTGTTCATGTTGATGTGAGTGGTATACTCACATGGATTGAAAGTTTAATTTGATAGTTTGGATGCTTGATTGAATGGTTTTATAGATTCCATATACTTCTCTCCATGGATTAAGAATGTGGTAGTGGACGCCTTGGGTTGACTCAGCCCCTTGGGTCTTGATTTCGTTGGATGCCTTAGGCCTTACTACCCCTTGGATCTGGCTGGCTTGGGCTCACATTGGACTTGTTATTACCATGATCCTAGGACCCCAATCAGAGCCTAACTGAGTTTTCACTGAGGATTCCCATGGGACTTGATGTAATGACATGGAAAAGCTCCATGGATCTGGCCCTCTATGGTCAAGATATTATTACATGAATGTCTTGGTCTGCTGACACCTTGGATACAGACCTTGAGGTCTTCTACTTCACTATAAAGTGTGGCCATGGAATACTTGATTTCTTTATACAGTTTTGTTGGTGGTTTCTTGATACATATGGATGTCTGGAGTGGCCACATGACTTACTTGTTTACTTGTTATAACTGCCTTGTTAGAAGCTGAGTCTCTTTTATAGGTAGCCTTGGGGGCTAGTTAGTTTTACATATTGAAGTAGAATTATTCCATGGGCATACGCACTTACTTTACTAGTTGTTTACACTTGTATTAGACTTATTTCATGGGCTCCACGTCAGGATGGAAGCTGAAGCAGTGCAGGCCGGTCAGGCTAGGGCAGTGGTGGTTGTGGTCGTGGAAGCCAAACACTAGGTTCTCCAAGATAGTAGAAAGGATCAACTTAGGGTAGCCAGGTAGGGTCACAGGGTCATGGTGTTGGCCAGCTTATACAGTGCAACAGACCCTACAGAAGTAGAATCTCAGACCATCTATAATGAGAGGTACAATCTTAGTAGCTTCTACTATTTCATCTGTTCTTTTTTATACAGGTTCCTCTCATAGTTTTATCTATGCACAAGTGGTAAAAATTCTAAGGCTTTTGGTTTTTCTTTCTGAGGGTGTTTTGGTACTGGACACACCATTGGGAGTTAGAACAAGTTATGGGATCTAGTGTATGGAGTTTACCCTTGAGGTCAGAGGGTTTCACTTCATTTGGGATCTTTATGTCCTCAAGATGACAGGGTTTGACATCATTCTCAGAATGTACTAGATCATGTCTTATCAAGTGTACATTGACTACTTTCATTAGAGGGTGAATTTCACATTGCCAAAGGGTGCAGTGTTTATTCACAATGGTGATTGGGATGTCCATGCGAGAAAAGTTGGACCCGAGCATCGTGGGCATAGCGGGATGACAGCCCATATTTCTAGTTTGTTTATGGATGATTAGGGAGTGGGTCAGGCTGAATTTCTTCCAGTGGTTGAGTGCTTCAGGGACATATTTCCCAACTAATTTTCTAGTTTACCTCCTGAGAGAGAGTTGGATTTCTCCATCGATCTAGTTTCTGGAGCAGCACTGGTATCCATTTTTCCTTACAGGATGTCTAAGATGGAGTTACAAGAGCTCAAGAGCCATCTAGAGGATTTGGAGGCAAAGGGGTTTATTAGACCCATAAATATCTATGGGGTTCACAGATCCTTTTTGAAAAAAATTTATATGGTTCCCTTAGGCTATGCGTGTATTATCAGAAACTAAACTAGATGACAGTTAAAAACTGATATCCTTTACCATAGATAGATGACATGTTTGATCATCTTTGAGGAGCTCGAGTGTTCTTGAAGATCAACTTGAGTTCAGTATATCACCAGGTGTAGGTTCAACCTACAGACATACCTCATATAGCCTTTAATAGAAAATATGGGTTATACAAGTATCTAGTTATTATGTATGGTCTCACAAATGAACCAGTAGTTTTCATGGATTTGATGAACAGAGTGTTCCATCCATACATGGATTCTTTTTTGGTGGATTTGTGGATTATATCTTGGTGTATTCTCACAATCAACATGACCATGCCAACCATCTTGAGATCGTTTTGAATACACTGAGAGAGCATTAGTTATATGTTAAACTCAAAAAGTGACAATTTTGGATGGATTAGATTCACTTCTCGGGTCACGTAATCTTAGAGACAGGAGTGTTAGTAGACCTAGAGAAGGTGAGAGTTGTAGTTTCCTAGGAACAGCCCAAGAAATTTTTTGACATACATAGTCTCTTTGGTCAAGCTGGTTACTATAGGTGTTTTATACCTGACTTTTCATGCTTAACAGTTCCATTGACGGGCTTGACAAAGTACGGTGTGAACTTTTGT
Source organism: Viscum album (assembly GCA_963277665.1). NCBI lineage: Eukaryota > Viridiplantae > Streptophyta > Magnoliopsida > Santalales > Viscaceae > Viscum > Viscum album. Next base: position 335,829,200 of record OY728139.1, on the reverse strand, counting down.
GGTTAGAATCTTGTGAGATAGCCTTTCAGGAGCTGAAATGGAGGTTGATATCAGCACCAGTCCTGATACTTCCAGAGTATGGAAAAAGGTAAATTCTATACTCTGACGCTTTAGGTATTGGGTTGGGGTAGTGCTGATGCATGTAGATTGAGTAGTTGTGCATGGGTCTTGGAAGTTGAGGCCTCATGATAGGAATTACCCTATTCACAATCTTGTGTTAGCTATAGTTTTTCATGCATTGCACTGTTGGAGGCACTATTTACTGGGAGATCATTTTTTGGTGTTCATAGACCACAAAATCCTCAAGTATATCTTTACACAGCATGATAGGAATTTGAGGAAGTGTAGGTGTGTGGAGTACCTATAGTCCTTTGACTTCGAGCATTCCTAAATTCCTGGTAAGGGAAACTTAGTAGCTAATGCACTGAGTAGAAGGACTCAGATACAGGTAGTGCAATAGGTCGGTAGTGAGTGGCGGCTTATGGATTTGTTTTCTGAGATGCATCTATAGGTACATGATAGACAAGGAAAGGATTTTGTTTCATCCTTAGATGTTACCTATACCATGATGGACAGAGTTAGGATGAGTTAGATATAGGATTTGGAAGGCCTACTTCTACGGGAAGGTGTGGAAGGTGAGGACCCTCCTCTTGGTTGGACAGTAGGTGATGATGAGATCCTATGTATCCATGGATGTGTATGGGTTCTAGTGGACATACTTGATGAGTTGATGTATTAGTTTCATGCTTCATCTTGGGAAGTGCATCCTGAGGTTACCAAGATGTACCATGACTTGTGACATCATTACTAGTGCCTGGGAATGAAGAGAGAGCTGGATAGTTTTGTTACTAGGTGTTACGCCTATTAGTAGGTGAAGGTGGAATATCAGCTGCCAGCTGGGCTTTTACAGTAGTTACCTATCCCAGAGTAGAAATGGTATGATTTCACGATGGATTTCATGACTATTTTTCCAGGGTCACCTAAAGGTAATGATGTTGTGTGGGTTTTCTTTGATTGGATTATGAAGTTCGATAATTTCTTGTCGGTCAAGGAGACATTTAGTATTGATGAACATGGAATGTTGTACATCCGAGATGTGGTACGACTTCATGGGGTCCCATGTACTATCATTTCATATAGGTATTCCTGCCTTACGTCTTGATTCTGGAAGAGTTTTTAGAGGTTGTTAGGTACATAGGTTCTTCTGAGAACAGCTTACAACCTTCAGACCGATGGCCAGTCCAAGCATATGATACAGGTGCTAGAGGACATGATGTGAATATGCATCCAATATTTTGGGGGCTTTGGGAGAGTCACATTCCCCTGGTTGACTTCACCTATAAAAACGGTTATCAGGTGATGATATAGATTAAACCTTACAAGGATTTATACAGTAGTCCATGTCATTCTCCAATGTTCTAGTTAGATGAAGGTGAGGCAGCTTTACTAGGACCGAGTCTCGTGCAGGAGACTTCTAAGTAGGTCCAGTTGATTCAAAAGAGGATGGATACTGCACAGTATTTTTAGATACCATATGATGATCACTGCAGATAAACTTTAGAGTTTGAGGATAGGGATTGGGTTTTCTTGCCTATTTCACTAAGGTTGGGACACAGGTGGATCAGGAGATAGGGAAAAAATTCACCAAGATATTTTAGGCCGTTTGAGATTCTAAATATAGTCAGGTCGGTTGCCTATCGGTTTTAGTTACCTCAGAGGTACCGAGCCATGCACGACGTCTTACTTGTATCTCATCTATGCGGCTATCACTTAGACTTATCTCATTTTTTCACCCCAAGGAGGATGAAATTCAGGTTGATGCCTCCTTTGAGAAGAATCCGATTCGTATCATTGATAGGAGCATGAAGGTTCTCTAAGGATGGTCAGTTTCAATAGTATGGGTGTTATAGAAGAATGGTCGTTTATAGGACGAGACTTGGGAGAGGGACCCTAACACACATGATCAGTGGCCAGAGTTGTTTTTATATGAATCTTGACCACCCTTCTAAGAGAAATTCAGGGACAAATTTCTATGAGGGGGAATATTGTAAGATCCCAAGTTTTTCTTTAGGTAAAGATCTTATTTCTTGGTTAAGTGTGTTTAATTTATTTTTTGTATTAAACCCTAGGTCGTTTCATGGGCTGGTTGGGTTTTTTTTTTGGAAAGAAAGGGAAAACAGGGTAAAAGTTGGTTACAGGTCAAGTACACATCATGTACTTGGACTACACACTGTATACTGGGTCTTCATGACGTGTAGCCAGTCTAGCATAGAAAAAAATAGAGTACACACTGTGTACATGAGGTAAATGCCATGTACTTGTCCTGTGGTGGGTTTTTTGAGAGGCAGTAGCTTATCTTTTTTTAAGGACAATATGTTTCCTCTCATTTTTTAACCCAAAAACCCTCTATTAAAGTTTTTCAAGTATTGAAGCCATTCGAACTCCGATTCAACCTATGTCTATCACGTTAGAATCGCATCGGTATGTAATCAATTAAATTTTAGTTGTTCTTGATTATTTGGAATAAAGATTGCACTATTTGGATTTAGGATCATTTTCCCTAATATCTCTTTCTTCATTTGGTATTCATATTTCTTCCAAACCAGGATGAATCAAGACTTGATATTGGATGAGTTGTCTACTACTGAGGTGATGTAGTTGTTATATACTTTCTTTCAGCTTTTCGGGTGCTTTTAGGGCATTTGTACTTTTCGCTTCCCATTTTACTTTCTGGTAAGGCCTCATTTTTGAGCGAGTTACTTGTTCAAGCTGTAGTTGGACCTAGTGAGGATACCCGTAGGTTCAGTTTAGGTGTGTTGGCACACTTTTTGTGTTTCAAGGTCACCCAAGGGGTGTGTCATAAGTAAAATAACTTGTTTATACCAATTCAAACCACCCATGGGGTGTGTTCTTGTGCTTTAAAAGTTAGAGTAATCTCGTTAATGCTTTGATATTTTGAATAGCATGTTTAAGAGATGTACTGCCTCCTTTCTCTTTGAATATTATGTTATGCCTTATCTTTTTTCATAGTTTGGAATTTCAAATAGATAATATGGGTGGGTATATCTATATGAAATGAATAATGGCATGTTAAATGGTTTATATGGGAGGGTAGGCTCATATGATTGTAGTTGATAAATGGTTTTCATGAGTGGGTATACGCATGGCTTGTGTAGGTTGATGTGAGTGGGTATACACACATGGATTGAATGTTTAATTTAAATGTTTTATTGATTTATTAAATGGTTTGATAGATTCAATGGACTACTCTCTATGGATTTGGAACACTGTAGTGGATGCTTTGGGTTGACTTTTCCCGTGGGGTCTTGATTCTATGGGATATATTAAGCCTTTATACCCCTTTCATCAGGCTTTCTTGAGCTCACGTAGGACTTTTTATTGCCATGCTCCTAGGATCCCAACCAGTGCCTAATTGAGTTTCCACTAGAGATGCCCATGGGATATGATTGGATTCCTTGGACATGCTCATTGGATCCAGATCTATATATTTTAGATACAATTACATGCATTCATTTGTCTGTTGAAACATTAGATCTGGTCCTTGGTGTATGATACTTCACTATATGGAATTGTCGTGGAATAATTAATTTCTTTATACAACATGGTAGCGGGTTTTTTAATATAGATGGATGTACGGTGTGGTCATGTGACTTGCTTGTTTACTTGTTATAGCTGCCTTGTTTGGAGTTAACTCTCTTTTGTAGGTATCCTTGAGGGATAGTTGGTTTTACATACTTCATTAGACTTATTCCATGGGCATACAAACTTACTTTAGTGGTTGTTTACACATTCAAGAATTTTTTTAGAATTTATATTAGAACTGTATAGACCTGGGTGGTTTCCTACTGGGATGTTTATCTCAACCCTGTTTGGGCCTCCTTCGGGACCCAAACAGATTATATGGTAGCAGGTGATGATATGGGAAATCACCCTAGAATAGGTTGTTGACTGTGGCTTGGAGCAGTGGAGCATAGGACCAAGCTGGGGCTTGTGATGCTAGGATACCTTTTTGGTCTTTTTTTCCTTTTTGGGATACTTGTATTGTACTATATTTCCATGTAATTTTTTGGATATTTTCTAAACACTTATACCATCTGCATCATTTTTTTATATGAGACACTTTTGGTTATTATTATGTATTCTTGTCTTCTTGTCTCACTTTTAGTTGTCTACTATTTATTTTGCTTCCGCTATTGTATATATATTTGACTTCCACTATGATACTATGTTAATGAGGTCATAGTCTCCCCACTACCTCACCTAGTCCCTCGCTGCTAGTCAGAAACCTCTGGTATTTGGGGAGATGTGCTTAAGGCCATGTGACCAACCGAGTTTGGGGCAATGTTTAGGGTGGAATTCAGGTCTGGGATGGTACATTGTGTTCCCCTCATCATCTATTCATAATTTGAGTTGTACCCCCTGATTCACCAGGGCGCAGGTCCTCTATCTACTAAGTGGAACCCACCTGACACACCAAGGCATGGGTCCTCTATCTACTGAGTGGAACCCCACTTACGCACAAGGAAACGGGTCCTCTATCTACTAAGTGTCTCCACCCTGATGCACTAGGTAACAAGTACTCTATCTACTATGTGGTACCCCAATAACATATCAGGGATTGGTTCCTCTATCCATAGAGTGGTTCCCCCAATTTCACTTGGTTACAGGTCCTCTGATGGATATAGTACCCCCCGACCTTTAGATATAAAGGAAGACTCATAATTCTTGACTAGTCTGTAGATATAGAGATTTCCATTTATCTTTTCCATGTTTCATTATTATAATATATGTGTTTTGGGTTGAGATGACTATTTTGGTATCTTTCTATTGGTCCTTTTGTGGTTTTAGAGGCATTCTACTAGGTCTGTATATACTCACCTCTACATGGGATTTTCCTACATATGTCATGTCTTTTCTAATGATAGGAAGATCAGTGGTGGCATCGGTGGAGCATAGTGGTACCTTGGGTGCATAGACAGTATTTGATGGTTGGAATTGGAGATCAAGAGATGAGATTTCTACAGTTTTTCTTTCATCCAATTTTTGTTAGGTTGGGACCTCATTTATATTTGGGCACATATTTTTCACCTTTATGCTTTGATTTTTTATTATCACACTCTGATGTATTCTATGGAGGTTATTGTATTCATGGTTATACTCTAGATGTTATAGTAATTTATTATTCCTCTTCGCTATTTCATGGATATGGTTGTGTGTGTTCATACAGTTACTTTAGGGTGAGGCCTCCCATTTCAGTTTATGTCTTCTCAGTGCTACTCTCAAGATCCTATCCTAGTGAAGGTAGGCTTAGGGTTGTCACACAATAATGGGACAGGATTTACATACACATATATTATATCTTAAAAATTAATATTCATTTCATTATGAAAAACATGCTTTGTGATTGCTATGGTTTAGTGTCATTGGAAATTAGGATACATAAATAACTAGTTTATATATGGACTATATCATCTCCCACTAGGTTATTCATAACCATAACCCTTCTTATATATATCATATATAATACCTTTCTTTATAACCTAGGTAACGAAAATAGGAGAAAGGGTGATCTAAAATCTTTATTAAATTTAAACAAGAGATATATCAATATAACATGAGCATAAGGGTATCATAACATGATAATAACATTTTAAAATCACACCTTGAATATCATAGTTCATAAACCCGAGTCATTGAATAAATATTTTTAGTTCATAAGACATAAATCATGAATTAATAAAATAACATAATCCTTAAGATATTAACATTGGAATAAGACATTGTTTTTTAGAATACACATATGAATATAAAATCCTATATTTAGGATACCAACCAATGCATTCATAACATGTTATTCATGTGATAACCACCCATATACCTTATTTAGGATTGGGATAGCCTCACATAAACCCTATTTTTTGGGATTTTCATAACCTCTTGTGTACCCAATTATTTTGGGATTGGGATAACTTCCAATGAACCCTCTTCTTCTAGGCTTGATATAACCCCTCGTATACCATTTAAGCTCATAGAACATTAATATTTACCAAATGAAATAGAACGAGATATAGGTCACACTCATCACCTAATCCATAAAATTATTTTCTATAAGATCACAAATCTTTTATCATATCATAACCCATATAAAGTAAATGGTTTTCATAAACATTTCATCATATCATAACACATATAAAGGAAACGGGTTTCATAACCATATCACCAATTCATCACAACATAACTCATGGACAATGAATGGGTTTTATAAACATCTCTTTATCATAATCACAAACATAAACCATCCATATAAAGAATAAGTATGGTACCATTGGATCATATCACAAATAAAACATAATAAACAAAAAACTTTATTAGTGGTGGTGCATAAAAATTCCATAAAAAGATCATTAAAACATTCTTAAGGAAAATATCCTTTACATTTTGAAAAATAATTTTTAAAATATAAAAATTTATCAAATATTAAAGAAACTTTTTATTTAAAAATAACCTTATAAATTTTTAATGGAAGATTCAAATCATTGAGCATTTGTGGTAGTAGAAAATATTGTTTATGTCATATATGATAAAAGGAATATACATTTCACATTTTCAGTAAAAATTCAAGAGAGCCTTGTTAGAAAAAAATCTAGAATATTATTTTTAAACCATTTTGAAAAAAATAAAACATGAGTAAATATATCAGTAAAAATCATTCGATAATAGTGGAAATTTTATTTAAAACATTTTTGGAAAATATAGACATAGAATAAAAATATTTTTGACTGAAGAGAGACATGAGGTCTATTTTTCTTAAAAACATTATTTTGGACACTTTAATACTTTTAGGGCGGAAAATAAAAGGAAAAATTTTATTTTCATGAAATAACCATAGAATAATAAAATTAATGATTTTCTTGAGAGGTTGACCATAACATTTCATCATCATAAACTTAATCATAAACAATCTTGATAAATCATGAGATTGTAACATAAAACATTTCAGATGGCCCTTATCTAACTCTATTTGTTTGTTTTTAAAAAATGTATTAGATATGAAGCCTCTCTACAGGTTAAAAATATTTTTCTTGTGGCAGTGGTGGAACTCCTAAATGATATCTGGTACATTAGAAATTATATCATTCATAATAAACACTCATTTAGTCTCAATGCAGGAAAATCTCGGATTCTTATTGCTATTCATGAAGCTGCTTCAATTCAAAAATATTGTTTCAATAACTTGGTTGGTGACTTTTAGATTCTTCTTCACCTCTGTGTGCCTGGCATTTACCCAAACCCCAAACGTTCCTTTGAAGTATTCTGGAAATCACCGATGTCAGGATGGATCAAAGTGAATGTTGATGGTTCTTCTAATGGCAATCCAGGCCCTGCCATTTGTGGTGCCATCTTCAGAGACTCAGTTGTCCAGTGTCAGGGTTGCTTCTATGTTGGATGTGGTCACTCTTCATATCTGGAGGCTGAAATGCTAGGTTTCATCCATGCAGTTGATTTTGCGCTTCAAAGAGGTTGGAGAAAGATTTGGATTGAAAGTGATTCCACCACTATCGTTCATGCCATCTGGAATGGCAACATTCATCTTGACTGTCCACTTACCACACTTTGGATGAATTGTTTGAACTCGCTCCATGGGATTGATTACAAAGATACTCATGCCTACCATGAAGCGAATGCTGTTGCAGATGCTCTTTCCAACAAAGGAGTACATCAGTGTATGACTTGGTTGGACACTCTGCTAGATGACTTATTACATATATTTGATAGAGATTGTAAAAAAATCTTATCCTTCTGACTTTTGTAATCCTTTTTCTTATCAATAATTTGTGATTTATCCTTTGACCAAAGCATTACCTTTAAAAAAATAAAAGACCCATGAAATAAATAACCATATATGAATAGGTATATCTACTAATTTTAATCGTAATAATCATAAAATATATTCATGGGTAGTATATATACACCACACAAAAAGAAACAAGTGGTGAATATGGAATGTGTCTCACAGGAAATAAAAGTTAAATGAAAATCCCTTACCTTGAGTATCGACTTTATTAACACATTATAACATCATGTATAATATATATAGGTTTATTATAAATATATTAAATATTCATAATAATATATATCATACCATATATGATTTACTTATGACCTTTTATTTCCCATTTATTAACAATTCTTTGTTAAAAACATGTTTTTGGTAATAACTTCTTTGTTTTCCATGTATTTTTTGTTTGTTTTTTTTTTGTAAATTTTACTTTGATCATGGAATAATCATATCCAGAAATTTAATCATGATATAAATATCATATATATTTATTATATATATATTTATATTAATCCATTAAATTTAGATATAGAAAATGAATTGCACTCTTCATGGAGATGGTAAGTCATACGTATGCATGAATGTTATTTTCAATTTTCTTATCAGATAAAACAAAAGGAAGGTAAGAAATATATAAAATTTAGATATTAATTATGATTTCATATATATCACATATATTCATTAAATTTATCTTTATTACCTTCCATGTAAAGTGTAAGTTAAAAATGAATTATGTCATTGTGTCGGTCCCTCTCCCGTTGATGGGGGGAGGACCCTCCACATCCTCTAAAGGTTCTTCCCCTTCATTCATTCCCTTCTCAAATCTGGATTTTCTCCCTCCTTTTCTTAAAATTTTGATAGGTTTCAAAGAACTAGAGTTTCGCAATGGGTGTCCTAACCTTCAGTTATCTTCACCTAAATTCTCAGAATCCTCAAATCTTATGATGCACACCTTAGTGGCTAGGTTTTATCAGTGACAACCTTCTGTGGATTCGTTCGATCGGCACATATTAGACTCTTGGGGCTTTCAAGATAGGGAGACTGTGGGGATATTAGATAATCGACACATGATGATACGCTTTTCCTCAGAGGATAATCTCAATAAGGTCTGGTCAAAGTCCCATCGTCACTTCAACAGCTTCTGAATCTTCCTTTTCTAATGGTCCTTCGAGTGGCATATGAATCACAACACTCCAACTATGGAAATTTGGGTAAGTTTTTCCGATATTCCCTTTCCTTTTGAGAATATATCGGTTATGAGTTTTCTAGGGAACATGATTGGTAGGTATATGTGATCGGATAGTCGAACAGAATCCCTTTGTCATCCTATCAATCCTTGTGTCTCTGTCGAACTGGATGTTTCTAAAATTATATTTGAGTATGTGTGGATCACTATAGGCGAAGAGTACCGATGCATGCAGCGTGTGGTGTGTGAATCTTGGACTGATTTTTGCTCTGGTTATAGCTGCCTAGGTCACTCGCTGGATGCCTATCATAGGTGGGGGCCAAGTTACCGTGAGGAGGTGAAATGTTAGAGAGGGGGAGCCTGAGGTGCAGAGTTAGGGAGAGGTCTCAGTGCAGAGACTCACTGTGGTGGAAGATAAAGTGGTAAGGGGGATGTATTCAGTAGTAGGAGAGTGTAAGAGATCAATCCTATCGGATCAGCAGCTAGTGACATGACACTTGAGGCAAGGTTGTGACGGATGAGGTAGGACATGTCTATTACAATTCCTCTCATTGATAGGGTGATGAAGGATTGTGTGGCTCTGTAAGAGGTGGATCAAATGGGATGTGAGGAGGATGGGAGTAATATTGTGGTGGTTCAAGTAGAGGATAGATAGAAGAATGACATGGGTGAGTTTACTTAGTTGGATGGTGGTGTGATTTAGAAGGGGGCTCAGAGACCTACTATGGAGGTGGTTGATAAAACTAGTGGTGGGAAGGCAGGGGTTCAGAATCAAAGTATCGGTCCTCAACCTAACTGAGCAAAAAATTTGAAGTGATTTCCATTTCAGGCTTGAGATTTGGCCTAGCTATTTCTTTATAGATAGACTGGGGATGCGTGAATGAGTTAAATGGAGTCACAACCATTCTTTAGGAGAAGCGTCAAGCCCGAAGAGGAACCATAGTAATAAGTGGAGGAAGGGCTAGAGGGATTACTCTTCCTTGACACCACCACTTAAGACTTGTTTATCAAGGAACACAAGCATCGAAAAGGTTCACAATGAGGATTCGAACCAACAGGGACATGTGGCCCAAGGCAAGAAAACTTCGGACTTACTGTTAAGCTCGAAGGATGAAGTGTTTAAGCAGGTCTTGCTTCTTAATGCTTCTAAGGAGGAAGCAGCTAAAATGATGGGTAAGTCTTTAAGGGAAACCCTTAATGAGGAGAAATACACTTGGGTGGACAAACAGAACCTCATTGTTTTTGGGGTTTTCAACAATGGGAATATTATCATCGAGGAGTATATACATTCATGGGACCAGCTTTCCTCAGTATTTAAAAATATGGTGATGGAGGATCCAGACACCAAGGTAACCTCTATCCCATGGAAATTTCTTAAGGAAAAGGAGACAGGTAATATCAAACTACTCTTCAATTAATATGGTTAAATTAGTAAAATTTGTTTTAGTTGACATGTTTTCTGGTCGTTAGATTTTGTTTTTGTTTTTCGTGTTCTTTTGTTTGTTTGGGGTGACATGTCCAGCATTTTTTGTATCTACTTAAAATGGGGTTCATAGCACAAATCCTTCAATTATGCATGCAATTTGGACTTGGATGTTGAGAGGTTATGGCTACAGAATTGGTTCCAGGCCCATCTTTGTGCGGGACAGCTAGCCGAGTGGTCATGCATTAGTGGGGTTTGTTGTCACAAGGTTAATGTTGGGGGAGATAGATCCAGTTTGTGTTCGGATGTTTTCTATTTTGACTTTTTGGTTTTATACTTGACTTTTTGGTTCTCACTTTACCCTTAAAGTGTTTTGATAATAAAAAATTAATTTTCAGTCAATTGTGTCTCTTTGTGAGGCAGTAGAGAGTGATGTTATCATATTCCCATATAATGGGATGTAAGAATATATATGTCATATTATAATTATATAAGTATAATTATGTTATTAATATCACATATATATTTTAAATCCATCATTATATCAACCCTTGTGAGGTAGTGATGAATAAAAAATTACATCGGCTCGTGGAGCAGTGTTTCGTCATACACATGATCGACAGTTTTGTTTCCCATTTTATGGGAGAGGAGATGGATTTAGGTCATGAAATTAACATAATACATATCATTATATAGTATATAATTATTTTAAAATATAATTATAATTTAATAATATTTTAAGGAGTTGCAGGAAAATATAATATTAAAACGCATGGTTAAGGACTATACCTTCTCTTTCGAGAACCCCTTTAGGTCTACACATAATGCCTTTTTAAGAGGGTTTAATAAGAAAAATAAGGCCTATATCATGTGTGTAAGGAATTAATGAATGGATTTTTTTATTTTTTTGTCCAAACCAAAGGGTTTTGTAAGTGTGACTTGGAGAGGATAGTGGGTTCCCTTTTATAACTGGGGGAAAGGACACACTTAGAATTTTTTATAAGAACAAATTTTAACCACATTTTAAACATTCCATAATGAACAAAATTGGATCATTATCGAAAATTAAATGGTATAAGTTTGAAATATGTACATATAATGGAAGTTGGGAAAGTTTCTATGTCATTTTAATTGCTTATATTTTTAGTTTATCCTCTCGATAAACTCATTTTCACCTTAATCGTAGTAATTAATTTTTACTTTTTTTACTATTTGTAGTGAAAAAATTTTAGTTAAACATATTATATAAAATTAATTATTTTTTATAGAAAAATGGAATCTATTTTTTCAAATTTCATTGATATAATTGGAAAATGTTAATTTGAAATTAAACCTGCAAAGGTGACTAAATATCATTTTTTCAAAGAGAACATTTTCATAAGTATAGAAAGTTTTAACATTAAAATTAAATATAAAGTTGATTACAATGAACTAAATTGTATTAATAAATATTTAATTGACCTAATTTTTCTTTTAAAAGAATATTAAAATAAAATGGTTATTGTAAATGATTTAAAAAATAATAATGTTTTTAATAAAAATCATAATTTTTTACTATTCATTAAAAAATTAATATTTACAGAAAATTATAAAAAATTAACTCACATATAATTTTGAAATGTAGAAATAAAAAATGAATTTTATTTTTTAAATTAAATTTTCCAAAAGTTTCAAAAATTAAGGTTATTATTTTCTCATAAAAATAACATTTTTTGAGACAATATTATTTTCAAAAAATATAAAGGCTTTACTAAAAATTAATTATATTTTATTAGTAATATTTCTTTATAAAAAACCATTATACGTAATTTTCTAAATTGTTATTTTATATACTCATATCTCCATGTTTAATGGCATGGATACATCAGTCGTGTTTGAATAGTAATATTAATAGTATGTTGTGGTTTTTTAAATCTTGGTTTTCCCAATAATAAAAGATATCAAAGAAATTAAATTTATTAGAAAATATATATTTCATAAATACTCATGTTATTCTATTCTAACCCCATTTAAGATTAATTTCTCCCTAAAAATTGTTTCCACCTAATACAAACAAATTAGGATACTTATATATCATCGTATCCTCAAGTCCCCATATAGCTTCTTCAAAGTTGTGGTTTCACCACAAAACATTAACCAAGTGAGTGGTCTTGTTTTATAGCACTATATATATATATGATCTAGGATATCCACTGGTTTTTATTTATAGAAAATATCATGTTCCACTAAAACGACCTCTAATCTGAGTACATGTAAATGGTCAGGTATGTACTTCCTCAGAAGATATACATGGAACACATCATAGATTTGAGAGATGATTGGTGGAAGTTCCAATCGATAAGATGTTATCTAGATACAATCAAAAATTTCAAAGGTACAAATATACCTAGGGTTTCATTTTCCCTTCTTTACAAATCACATTACCTACTTCTGTGGAAATATTTTTAGAAACACTTTGTCTCCATCTTTAAATTCCATATCCGGTCATTGATTGTTATCATAACTTTTATACTAAATTTGTGTTTCCCTTATGTTTTGTTGAATGTATCTATTATTATCTACTATTTATTCATCTATCTTATGTACAAATATATTTATTTATCCAACTTTATTCCAGTAAAATGAAATTCTACACTTAATTTAATAGGTGGATTAATAATGATCCATCTGAATGCTCAAGTGAAAGATATTATTCTATGAAATTAAACCAGGTGAATAGAGAATTAAGAATAATTATCTTCATCTAAATAATTTTTTGTCAAATAAGGTATGGATGGGACACATATATAGTTCATAAACCTTATCATTCCATTTTGATCAAGGTTAAACTCAGGAACACTTCTGACCTTCTTCTATAGATCTATATCTTCCTTGGACACCTCTTTAATCATCACTTGGATTGGTGTTCAAACACTCATTTGAGAAAGACATTATTTATCCCCTTATTTCTATATTTCCATATCCATCCTTTGAAAATCAATAAATATTGGGTATTTTGTAATAGTCATCATAGATAGGCTAGCGTGATCATCTTGACTCAAAGCATCATCCAACTTGTTCTCCTTCCTAGAATGGTAATGTATTGAGAATTCATAATCTTTAATCATATCCATCCATCTTCTCTGATACATATTTAACTCCTTCTATGTGAATATATAAGTTAAAATTTTTTGATTATTATATATATCAAACCTTTATCTATAAATATAATGCTACAATATTTTTAAGGAAACAATTACCACAGCTAACTCCAAAACATGATTTGGGTAATTTTCTCATGAACCTCAAATTGTTAGGAGGAATAAGCAATAACAGTGACGTTTTTAAATCCCATGGTTATCCCTATCAAAAAACTATTTTCTTAAAATCAACTTAATATTTATATATCACATAATTTAAAAAATGAAATACTAATCAATCCATTACTTGGGCTAGTGTTAAGTGTTTCACACATATCACACTTCAGTTGGGGTTTCAATCCCTATGGTCTTTCTGGATATGGAAGGTTTTCCTTTTTTACAAAAACTATATTAATTTAATTATTATAACTTCCTTGAAAATTTGATGAAAATACTAAAATAACATTAATAGTTAAATTTCATATAAACCTTAATGGTTTTAAAAACATTTAAATATATTAAAATATCATTCTTCCTAAAATAATACTTTATGTTAAACGAAAGAGTTATATATACTTTATTTCAATAAAAAATCTCCAAAATTTTCATTAATCACATTAAAATATCATCACTTAGTACCCAAAAAGGGGGTGTCTAAGAATTTGAACTTATGATCAATCTTAAACTAATAAACATATGATGGTATCCATAACTCTTAATTTAATCTTACATGAAATCATATAAACTACCAAAATTAACATAATCCTTAGATGTTACATGATTCTTATAACCAAAACACCATCGTTAAAATACTAATATAGCATGATTATTTAATAAAAATAAATAATTAAACCCTTTTACATTTATAATATAGTATAGAATAGGTCATTCCTTAGTATATGGGATAATCATTATTTTTGGTCATTGGCTCGAATAATGCCCAAGTTCCTTACATATAAGATATCGAATTCCTTGGAAATTCATTGCTCTATGAACATCATTTCCACTTAGAAAACATATTCCTTTCTATTTTATATATTACTTTATGTTCTTATTCTTACCATATTGACATATATGAATCCAAATATTATTTCCTCTATGTTCATTACTATTTTAACTTTCATAAAAGTTCATCTTATTTTTATTTGATGTATTAGGAATCTCATTGAAGTTCACATTGTTAATCATATATCATGAAAAATGGTTAGGCATGATCATAATATATTTATATCCAGTCATCATCCAATTCAATTTCTCAAATTCACTAAATTTTACATCACAATTAGTTTTAATATTATTTCTCCTTATTCGATAGATTTACTAAAACCAAAAATCATACTGTATGAAACACTGCTTTTATTAAGAAACTATATAATCATGAAAAATAATTTATAGGATCTCTAAATCATGATGCATTATTTTCAAAATTTGAAACCTTAATTTTAACCTAGGTCATTCATGGTCATCATCTATTCAAATGTTTCATGATGGTTTATAAAGATTTTATGGATTTTAAAAGAATATCCCCTAGGAGTTTCAAATAATGTGTGGAGCAAGTCCCATTGTTGTGCACCAGGGGATGATCAAGTCCAAAAAAATGTGAATTTTTTATGGTTATTACCCCTAGGTACAACTATTATGGATCAAAATCCACTTATAATATCCATATAGAGATTTAATTTATTGGAAACCACTCACTATATTCTTCACCAAAATTCCAGAACATTTTCTTATTCTTTGGAATACCCTTAGACTTATCTATAGACATATCCTAAGACATATCTATAGGAATTTCACTAATTTTTTATCATCCAAGTTTAAAATTTTATCTAATACTTTCCTTTAATATATACTATAACAACAAATGATTTTCAGAAATAGATATTACATCTTAAAAGATGAATATTCATTTCATTATGAAAAAACACGCAAGGGGGGCATAATAGTTTAGTGTCATTGTAAATAGGTATACATAAACAAATTATTCATAATTGAACTGTATAATGTCCCACTAGTTAATTCATATCTATCTCTCTTCTAATACATATCATAAATAATATTTTTTTATAACATAGGGAAATGAAACATAATAAAGGGTGATCCTAGATGCTCAATAAGGGTAAACAAAAAAGATATCAACATAACATGGGAATAAGGGCATTAGAACAGAAGAATAAAATATGAAAAACATATCCTAAATATAATTGATCATAAATATGACTCATGGAATAAATCTTGGTAGCTTATAAGGCATGAATCATAAAGGATTCAAGGAACATAATCCCTTAGAGAATAACATTAGCATAAGACAAAGATTTTTGACATACACATAAGCATAGAAAGTCATATGTTAATCCTACCCACCAAGAAATTCATAACATGTTAGGCTTGGGCTAACCACCCTTGTTTTAACATCCTAATATTTTAAAAATAACACTATGCTTGATATCATATTCAATATGAAATACTATGTTTAAAAAAACAACAATATTATATTAAAATATTATTATTTAAACATGACCAATATATTGTAGGGATTAAATTGGTGGTTATGAATAGTATTAACTATATTATAAAATATATATAGAGGTCATACTCAATATAAATCTATTTATAAATTTTTAATAAATAATCCCTCAACTTTAATAAAGATATTTTATTCTATATAAAAAAATATATGTTTCCTTTAAAAATGGTTTATATTGATTTTGAAAGAAAATATTATAATTAATATTCATAAATTATAGATATTTTATTTTATAAAATAAAAATAATTTTTTAAATAATAATATCTATATTAACATAGGGTGATTGTTTGGGTTTTTCTTAAATTTATACTCTTTCATTTAATAAAGACAAAATACCAATTTTTATAAAATTTTCATTTCTTTATAATAAGTTAATTAATTTAAACATACTAGTAAAATTTTCATTTTATTTAAAATTAACTTAATTATTATTTATTTATATAATTCCAATTAGTATACTCAAATCATTTTTATACTGTATTTTATTATAAGTTTATTTTTAGGCTTTAAAAACACATTTTTCTAGAAACAATTTTACAGCGAATGATGTTTCTACATTTTAAATAATAAAAAACACTAATGAGGAATTATTTAAAAGAAATATATAGTTTATATATATATAAATATTAATTTAAATTCATTTAATTTTTATTACTTTTTATATAGTTAATATGAGATCATATTTTCCATTAAAAATTCATTTCTTAAAAAATTGTTTTTTTCACATATATGCGGGTTTAATTTTAAATTAAATTTAAACAATTATATTAGTTGAATTTGAAAATATGGATTCCATATTATGAGTTACTATAATTTATATTATATAATAAGTAAAATATGATTTTTTCCATAATTAATAGTAAAAACAATAAAAATTTATTTACCATGGTTAAGGTAAAATGGGTTTACCAAGGGGGTTAAACATAAAATATAAGGGTTAAAAGTGAACCAAACATTTATAAATCCTATTATATGTTAATATTTCTACCATATCCCTTATAATGTTTTAAATTGATCCATTTATTAACCTTTTTCATTCTTATAACTCTGGGAGTAGTTCATTCTTTTCAGAAAAGCTAAGTGTGTCCTCTCCCCCACATATAAAAGGTCACCCCCTATCATCTCATATTTACACTTAAATAACTCATTTTTTACAAAATAACTATGAAAATAAATACTTTAATTACATAAAATACTCTAAGAATCCATTTTTATCATAAACTCAATATATAAAGGCTTTTGGTTAAAATATGAGAAGTTTTCTGAAGAAGAGGTAACGTCTTTAACTGAGCATTTTATTTTATTTCTAATTCCACCTTATTAAAATATTATTAAAATATTATGATATAATAACCTTATTATATTACATATAGTTAGATGTTTTTATTTTAACGTTATCACCTATGACCATCCCCTCTTCCTTCAAATGGAAAACAAAACCATTGATCATACGCACAACGGACTACTGTTTCGCAAATGGACATAATTCTTTTTTCACCACCACTTCTCACGTTAGGATATAATTATATATTTAATTTTTATATATGATATTTATTATATAACTATAATAATGGATTTATAATACCATATAATCCTTCTTACTTTCTCTTCCATATGGAATTTGATAACGTTGCTCGTGTATATAGAGGATTACCACCTCAAAAAGCGATGTGATTAGTTTTTCACCTACAATTTACATAGAAAGTAATAAGGGTTAATTTAATGTTTATATATGATAATAATAAAATATTATAAATTATTTACAAGTAATATATCTTATAATTTATTACTTTATCATCCATTGAAAATGAAAACGTCTTTTGTGTGTATAGCGAACTACCACCTCACGAATCGATGTGATTTATTTTTTTAATTACCGAATCACATGGATGGTATATATATTGGTATTTCAATAAATTATATAATATTTATGATATAATTATCATCCTATAAAGAAAAAATACAACTTACCTTATTTTCATCATGATCGTTAAAAAATGGAAACGTTACTCATGTGTATGTATGGATTACCATCTCTAAGATTGTATCATAGTTTATTTTACATAACTATATTTCAGGGCTATTTAAAAAGTATTATTTTTGAATAAAAATGATAATTATATCATTATTACCATTTTTTATATAATTAAATAATAATATCCTTGACCTTATTCAAATTACCAAAGTGATTTTGGATATACGAATCATTTAACGTTAGAATGTCCAATGTGAAAATAATTGGTTAAGTAATAAAATAAGACATGGTAACAAAAAAAGAATAATGAAAATGAAAATTCTTCATAAAAAATTAAATAATTAACATAATTTTATTATTCTGGATGATAAGGAATACAAGTGACAATTCAAGCTTGAGTTAAGGGTTTTGTCTCAAAACATTCGTTTCTAAGACACATGTTCTTTTATGCACCTAATTTTTTTATATGGTGTATATAATAACTGTTTAAATATTATATCATGAATAAATAATAATTAATGGTATTTTAAGTAACAATTAATTTAATTCATTCATGGGTATTTTTATTCAAATTTTACAAAGGCGATAAGGGCTTATGCTTCAATCATATTTTATTCAGGATTGTTTATGCTCGAATTTACATTAAAGAAGATTATTTTATCATTATATAATAAAAACCTTCAATTTTATTCTCATCTATTTATTCATGAACTTTTAATCTAATAGTACTATATTCCTCTATTTGGAACTTAAAAATATTTGGAACATGTTTTTAAGGAAAAGTGACTTAATTTTTCTCTTCGGTCGAAAACCGTTTCTCTTCCATGTCCACTTTTTATTTAAGGCGTCTTAAAAAAATTATTAATATTCTACTCTGATTTTATAAAGTCATTTTTCCCCTAATTTTATTTTTTAAACAATATTTTAAAATTAATATTCCTATTTTTTTATAAATAAGGTACTTTTGACTCTTCATATATAATTATGCAATGAATATTTGTTTTTGAATACAAGGAATGTATGGACATACCTTCATCATAAACACTAAACTCTTTGAATATTTTGTTATAATTTTTCATGGTTATTTTTAAAGTTTTTTTTAAATTTGTTTTTGAAATTTTTAGTTTTTAAAAAGTTATTTTCAATGTTAAAAGGATATTTTCCTCAATAATATTTTTAAAAGTATTTTAACTCATCAACAACAACAACCTATAATGCTATGGAAGGAATATTAATTTTTAATATATGTATTTTACATATATATTAAGATCACCCTCTATTCCTTTATGTTTAATACATGAATTATGTTCACTTATAAAATTCATTCATTATTAAATTTACTTTGATTATGACATGAGAGAAGATTATGAAACCCATTTTATTTCCATGGGTAATTATTATGTTATGAATTATGATTGAATTCCATTACATAGAACACATAGATTATGAAAAAAAATTGATCGATTCACCTAAATAGTTATCCAATACATTGGGTACTATTATTATCTAATGAGACTCCATGAATGAGATTATGGAATAAACATAATCCATTATGGGACTTTATCTGTCATCTGATATTGTCTAGGCAGTTATCCTTAACTCATGTTTATTTCATGTCATGTATTGCTTCCACATTTCTTATTTTACCATGATATTTTGATACCATGTTATTTATGTTATTTTGTCATGTGATTACTCATATTCCTTCTCTTTTATGAAATCATGTTACACCTTTGACTCTCATGTTATGCTTCCTTATCATGTTCATTTCCTTACTAGGATTTTTAGATCACCTGTTTTGTCTATGTATTCCCTAAGTTATCCCATGAAGTATTAGGAGAATGATATAATTTAGTAGATAATTATGGAGAATTAATAGAGAGGTTTTATTTTATCCACACTTTGATATATTATGATCTTTTCTTCTAAATACTTTGGGCCTCATGATCTATAATATTATACTTGTTTTATATTTATGATTAAAAATCATGTAATAATATGTGAATGTTTTAGTTCTCTATATGTGTGCCTACATCGGGCTTGTTATAGCCTCTATTGAACCATTTTTATACTTGGTATAAGCTCTCATGTACCATATCATCTTAGGATTGGGATAACCTCTCACGTGCCCTCTTCTTTTAGGATTAGGATAACCTATCGTGCACTCACTTATTTTGAGATTGGGGTAACCTATCATGTACCATTTATCTCATAGAACATTAAATTTTATCCAATTCATTGAAGGGAGATATATTTCCCACCCATAACATAATCTATACAATTTTGTTTCTCAATATTATAAAGCATTCATCATATCATGACCCATATAAAGGAAATGGGTTTTATAAACATTTCATCATAGCATAACCTATAGAAAGGAAATGGGTTTCATAATCATATCATCAAATCAACATAGCATAACCCATGGAAAAGGAATGGGTTTCATAAACATATCTTCATTATAGTCACAAATATAAACCATATTTTGAAATAATAAGGATAGTACCACTTTATAATTTCTCTATTAAAAAAAACCATCACTAATGTTTATTATTTTTGATGAATGTAAATTCTAAAAAAAATATCATTAAAACATTTTTCATGAAAATATCCTTTCCATTTCAAACACACTTCTTTAAAATATAAAAATTTCTCAAATATTAAAGAAAAAATTTCTTTTAAAATAACCTTGGACATTTTTTAAGGGATATTTAAATCCTTAAGTGGTTATAAAGGTGTAATTTTTTATTTATATCATACATTTAAAAAATATAATTTCTTACAGATTTTTGGAAAAAAAGTCAAGAGATACCTATTGAGAAAATAACAAGTAGATTCATTTTAAACTATTTTTTTAATAAACAAAATTTGTAAATATTTGTTTAAAAAACATTGGATAAAATTTAAAACATTATTTAACACATTTTCAGAAAATGTGAACATGGAAGAAAATTGTTTTTGAACAAAGTGAGAAATAATTTTAATTTATCTTTAAAAACTTATTTTGGTATATTTATAACTTTAAGAAAGGAAAATGAAATTAAAACATTTATATTCATAGAATTAATAATGTATAAGAAAATTCCTGAGTTTATTAAGATTTATACCATAATATTTCATCATTATAAACTTAATCATAAAACAAATCCTAATAAACAACTAGATTGTAATATAAAACTTTTATCACTTTGATAACTTTCTAATTGTAAGCCCCACAAAATAAAGAACCATATATGGATATGTATCTTCCATATTTTTTATGTGAATAATCATAAAATTAATTCATGGGTATTATATATACACCACAAAAGATAAAAAAGTGATAAATATGGTATGTGTCTTATAAAAATAAAAGTGAGATGAAAATATCTTACATTAAGTCTCGAATTTCTCAATACATGTTAAAAACTCATGTATAATAAATATGGTTTTATTATAAATATATTAAAAATCAATAATCATATATATCATAACATATATTTTTTACTTATGAACTTTAATTACCCATTTACTAACCATTCTCTATTAAAATCATGTTTTGGGTAATAACTGCTTTATTTTTTATGTATCTTTTGGTTTAGAATTTTCATTCCTTTTAATTTGATCTTGGATACATCATATAAATAATTTTAATAATGATATAAATATAATATATATTCATTATATATTTATTTATAGTAACCCATTAATTTTATATATAAAAAATGAATTACACTATTCATGGAGACGGTATGTCGTACGTAAGCATGAATGTGTTTTCTATTTTATCGATAGATTAATAAAAAGGAAGGTAAATAATATATCACCATTATAGATTAATTATTATTTCATATATGTAACATATATTCATTAAATTTATACATATTACCTTCTATATAAAGTGTAAGTAAAAAAATCAACATCGCTCTGTGAGGCAGTAGTCCACCGTACAGACAAGCGATGTTATTGTATTCCCATAGAATGGAATGTAAGAAGTTATATGTGATATTATAATTAAATAATTATAATTATTTTATTAATATCATATATATAATTTAAATCCATATTTATATCCACCCATTATATTTGGTTATGGAAAATGAATTACATTGGCTTGTGGGGCGGTAGTCCGTCGTACACATGATTGATGGTTTCATTTCACACTTTATGGGAGAAGAGATAGTTATAAGTCATTAAATTAAAATAATAACATGTAATAATATTTTATATAATTATTTTGTTGTATCACAATGTTTTAATAATATTTTATGTAGTTAGAGGAAGAAATAAAATTAAAACACATGGTTAAGGACTATACCTCTTCTTCGGAGAACCCCTTTAGGTTTGCACCAAAATCCTTATTATCAGGGTTTACTAATCAAAATAAGGCATATATGATATGTTAAGGGATTAAGTAATGTATTTGGATATTAATTTTTGAAACCAAATGGTTTTTTAAGTGTGAATAGGAGAAAAAATGGGGTTCCCTTTTATATGTGGGGGAAAGGACACACTTGGATTTTTTAAAATAAAAAGGTGTACCGATGTTTTAAACATGAAACAAGGATAAAAAATGGATCATCCTCAAAAATTATATAATATAAGATCAAAATATAGTTGTAAAATGGGATTCGGAAAGGTATCTATTTCATTTTACCCCTTATATTTTTAGTTTAATCCAAAGTAAACCTGTTTTAACGTTAATCACAGTAATTAATTTTAACAATTTTTACTATTCATTTTGACAAGAAATTAAGTTCAATTTATTATATAATATTTATTATGATTATTAAAAATATATAATCTATTTTTAAAAATTTAATTCTAATAATTTTTAAATTTTAATTTAAAATTAAACCCATAGAGGCGACAAAAAATTGGTTTTCCAAAGAGAACATTTTCAAAAGTACAAAAAGTTTTAATATCAAAATTCCAAACTAAATTGATTAAAATTTCCTAAATTAGATTAATAAATATATAATTTATCTATTTTTACTTTTCTAAACATATTAAAATAAAATTTATCTTGTAATTTCTTTAAATAAAAAGTCAGTTTTTAATAAAAAAAATATTTTTACTATTCATCAAAAAATTAATCTTTGCATAAAATTATCAAAAAATCAATAAAATATAATTTTGACATGTATATTTCATAAATGAAGTCTATTTTTTAAAATATATTTTATAAAATTTTCTAAAAAAATAATTATTTGTTCATAAATATAAATAAAAACATTTTTTGATAAAATAATATTTCCGAAACATATAAAGACTTTAATAAAAAGTAAGTATTTTTTAAAAATATGATCTATTTATATAAAAAAATTATACATAATTTTTTAAATTTAGTTATTCTTATTGATATCAACAAGTTTAATTTCTACGTTATAAAAATCATGTTTAAATAATAATAGGAATAGTATATTATGGTTTGTTAAAACTCAGTTTTGTATGTAACACAATCTATAGAGTAAATTGAATTGATTTGAGAAAAATATTTTATAAAAACATGGGGTGTCACACACACCCGGATAGACACTAACCAGGTGGGATTCGGTGGGATAGGTCATGATAGAGTGGTATTAGAGGATTTTATCCTTGAGTCGATGTTGGAGTCAAAACCATTATGATGATTAGTTTGGGGACTTAAGGTAACGATGTCAAAGCGTATCAAGTATGAATTTCAAGCTATGGATTCTAGTATTGGTCTAGAAACTGCAATATCCATTCATTGGGACTCTAGATACCTGCTCTTTGACATTATATAATGATACATCAATTGCATGGAAACAATAGTACAACCATCATATAGGACTGAGTCATTTTGTTGACCTTCTTGATTCAGCTCTCCATATATTCTCATTTAATTTTGGTGCATCTTCATTACTTTTAAGATTCCTTTGTGAAGGAAGTCAACCATATTATCAATATAGGATTGTGATGATAATCAGTTAAATGATAAGGCCTTAGTTTATGGACCTTCTCATGAGGTGTTTCTTACAGGAGGGTAGGGAGTAGGGCAACCACCTGTTGAGTAGGGGATAGTACCAACAAGTCAAGATGATGATGTGTGCATGTTTAACACCCTATGTGAGTTCCAACATGAGATACCGTTGAGGATACATGGAAATATGGACCCTCATGAAGCATTGGATTGGATCAAGTTGGTGTTTTGATACTTTGGTCATGTTCAGACTCTGACCGGTCAGATGGTTGTGTAGGTACCCATTTTTTCATAGAGTAGTAGGGTACTAGTGGAGTCTGATAATATAAACCCATGATGAGATAATTACCTCATTGTAAAACTTCTATAAATTATCCTATGATAATTATTACACTTATTTCTATCATTCCATGTGGATTTATGATCTTATCAATTCGAAGTAGGGTGATATGATAGTGTTTTAGTATATTTTGAGGTTTACTGACCTCACACATTACTCCCTTGACATGATGTGATATGGATTCTTCCCAAAATGGATGTTTGAATAGGGCCTCCATATATAAATATATTCTGATATAATCTCCATATAAATTTCTACTTATACTCATATTCTATAGAGGGATATAGTAATAGAGAGCTTCCTATTAGAGGGATGTCGGGTGGCCAGAGCTGGCGGTGGACATCATGGGTTGGAGTCGTCTGTAGAAGCTAGCAAGTAACACCTTGTAATTTTTAGAAAGGAACATCATGTTGGATATAATATATGAAATGAAACATAAATTTTATAATATAATTTAACACCCTGATACTTTATGATATATTTATTTTTAAATAAACTTAGTCTCTTTGATATCTTGCAAAGTATGCAACACTGAATTTAAAATGAAATGTGATACTCTATATTATTATTTCAACATGAAATTTATAACATATAAATTAAGTTGAATGGTATGAATATGACTAAAGAAATTATGAAAAATATATTTTTTACACATGTATAAAATAAATTCAGTGGTTATCTATTGATTATAGATAAACTAATAACCATTAGAAAGAAAAAGATATGATTTGAGAAAAACAATACATTTTCTAAAAGGTGGTTTAGTCATGATTTTCATACATAATTTAAAATTATATTTTTAAAACATTTATAAAAAATTGTTTTAAAAAAATCATTTTTGAAATAATCATATTGACATTGACTTACAGTAAAATATTTGGATTTTTCAAAAAATTAAATTTATTTAGTAAATAGTGAAAATACCAATTTTTATAAAATTGTCATTTATTTTGAAAAATTTAGTCCCATTATTATTTTAATTTGATTTAAAATTAAAATAAGTATTATTTAATTATATTAAATCTAATTAATTACATTTAAATCATCTTTATACTATATTTTAGTATAAGTTTATTTTTAGGCTTCAAAACACTTTTTTCTGAAAATTGTTTTAAAGTGTATAATGTTTATCCAATTTAAATAATTAAAATAAAAAATCATTAGGAACAATTTAAATTAAATTTATATACTATAAATCTATAAATATTAATTTAAATTCATAGAATTATATTTTATTATCATATATTTAATATAATGTCATCTTTTCCTTAAAAATGCATTTCTTGAAAAATTGTTTTTTTTTTGCACATCAGTGGGTTTAATATTAATTTGAATTTTCTCACTTCCATGAGTTAAATTTGAAAAATTAGATTCCATATTCATAATAATAAAAATTTATATTATCTAATAATTTCAATTTAATTTTTAACTTTAATGAATATTGAAAATATTAAAAATTATTTATCACATTTAAGGTAAAATGGGTTTATCGAGGGTTAAACTAAAAAGATAAGTGTTAAAATTGACCCAAAACATTTCTAATTCTTATTTTATGGTCATATTTATAACTTTTATATTATATTATTTAAAAATAATCTAATTTTTAACCTTTTTTAGGAGAAAAACATGGAAATAGTTCTTTATTTTCAAAAATTCCAAGTGTTTCCTCTCCCTCACTTATAAAAGGACACCCACTATCCTATCCTTTACACACTTCCAAATCCCATTAGTTTAGTGAATACCTACCAAAAATAACTTCCTTAATTACCTAAACATATCCTATAATCCTTTTTTTGTTCATAAATATATACTATGAAGTATTTTGGTGCAAACCAGATGAAGTTTTCTGAAGAAGAGGTAACATTCTTAACCAAGCATTTAATTTTATTTCAAATTCCACCACCATATAATTTTATAAAAACATTTTGATATAATAACCTAAGTATATTAAAAATAATTATGTATTTTGAGGTTAATTTCATGACCTAAAACCATATCATCATCCATTAAATGGGAAATGAAACCATTGATTGTGTGTATAATGGACTACCACCTCACAAACCAACGTAATTCATTTTCCATCACCACTTATAATAGCTGAATATAATGGGAAATTTCATAATTATAAAAGATATTTATGATATAATTATACATATTTAATTATAATATCATATATAAATTATTACTTTACATTCTATATAGAATGTGATAACATCATTTGTGAGTACGACAAACTACTGTCTTGCGAAGTGATGTGATTCATTTTACACATACACTTTTTGTGGAAGGTAATATGATTAATTTTATATTTATATATTATATTAGTGAAATTTAAATAATTATTTAAAATAAATATATCATATACTTTATTTACTGATCATCCACTGAATTAATGATAATGTCCTTCTTGTGTACAGTGGATTACCGCCTCGCGAAGCGATGTGATTCATTTTTCACTAACAATTTACATAGAAGGTAAAAAAGGATACATTTAACTAATATATGTGATATATACGAAATGGTACTGATTCTATAAAATTGATATACAATCCACTTCCTTACCCTTTTACCCATTAAGGAAATGATAACCTTGCTCGTGCGTATGTACAACCTAACATCTTCACAAAATGATGTGATTAATTCTCCATGTTAAAAATTAAATAATGACTATAAATATTTATCTAATAAAAAATGAAATTTATAAAATTAATATAGTTTTATAGATGATGGGACTATAACCTATTTTCAAGATCTAGATCTCTCACGGTGAAATTTTCTTGAGAAAACAAGGCAATTAACACCCGAAACAATAGTTTCAATGAAATTTTATTAATGAATATGTAATAAGATGTTCTAAAAAGACCATGTAATATATTAAAAAATATTATTATTATATTATAATTTAATAAAAATTTTAAAACCACTATATATTAATTTTAGGATGTTCCTAAACCAGGGTATTGAGGTGGTCTATACATAGAGGTAAAAGGAACTTTGTAGCAGATAGCTTGGATTTCAAATGGAGTGCTAGTGATAAAACAATTCTATATAACTGCATTGGTTTTTTACCTTGAGATTGTAATTTTATTGTAATGGGTAATGATCTTGGACTTCATTCCTTTATTCCACCTTGATCCTCATCCTCCCTCTTTTTTCTTGGAATAAAATTTTATTTTTGAGTGAGTGAAAAAAGGAATTGTGAAGTAAGGGGTTATTAACTAGATTTCCATTCATTGGGTTATATGATTACTTAATTGATTATATTATGCCAAAATTATATGTAAAATTAACTTTTATTACATTATGTTGTATTTAAACTTTTCTTTGTGCGAATATTCATTTTTTACGCATTATCACACACATTGATTAACACTCTCCTCAATGATACAAAATTTCTAATAGTTTCATCTAAAACTTATTTATTTTAGACACATTTTCTTTTATAAACCAAATTTCTTTTTAATAGTGTATATAATTTCCATTTACATACTATATCAAAAATCCTTCCTACATCATGAGATATTAATTTACAATTCATCTACTTCATTCATGGGAATTTATGATTCAAACATTCTCAAAGCTATAAGGGTTTATGTTTCAATCTCATTTTAATCGAGATATATTATAATTGAATTTATATTGAGGGAAATTATTTGATTTTTATTTAATAAAACCCTTATATTTTATTCTAATCTATTTATTCTTTAATTTATCAAGTAATATTTTTATTTCCCCCTCTTTGGTACTTAAAATGATTTAGAAAACATTTTTAAGAAAGTTGACATTATTTCTCTATTCAGTTGAAAAACAATTTCTTCCCTATCCATGTTTTCTAAATAAAATTGAAATATGTTTTTACTATTATACATTGATTTTAAAAAGTCATTTTAGTACATTTTTTAATTTTAAAAAATCATTTAAAAAGGAATTTTCCTATCATTTCTTAAATAATATACTCTTTTACTTTTATCAAAAATGTGGAAGGGGTCATTGTTGTAACGTGTACGGAATAAATGGTATTTTACACCATTATTACCATTATTTTCCTTGAATATTCATTTATAATTTTCCAAAGTTATTTTCAAAGAAAAGTATTTAAAAAATATTTTATGAATAATTTTTTCAAAACTAATTTTCAAAGTGGAAAATTTATTTTCCTCAAGAATGTTTTTAATCTCTTTATAGTATTTAAATCGCTCAATCATAACAAAAATTGATGTATTTTATTAATTGAAAAGTATATATATATATATGTCTCTCACATATATACCTAGATTATTCTCTCTTCCTTTTATGGTGTAATACATACCTTATGTTTATCACACAAATAAATTCATTTTGAAAATATCATTGGAACATGTTATGAGAGAATATTATGCAACCCATTTCTTTTTATGGGTAATTATTATGTTTATGACTTATGATTGATATCCTTAATGGAAAACACATGCATGAAAATGAAATAAATGTGATGGGTTTTCCTAAAATTATATATCCCTCTAATTAATTAGGTAATGTTTTAATCTCATGACATGTCATGTCTGGGATAAGGGAGGAAACCAAATATATTATGGGACTCTATCCATTATGTGGTATTGTCTTAGATATTATCCTTAACTTATTCTTATGTCATTTTTTATGTTTCTAAAACATTTCCTGTGATTCCTTGATCTTATGATACCATGTTATTTACATTATGTTTCTATTTGATTACTTATATGCCTTCCCTCTTATGATATCATGTTATACCTTTGACTCACATGTTATACTATCATATTTATTTCCTTAATAGTCTTTTTATTTCACCCATTTATTTATGTATATCCCAAGTGATCCCATGTTTATTTAAGAGATCAAATATATTTTATAAGATCACTATGGAGAAAAAAATAAATATTCCATTCTTAATTTTCATTTTATGTAATATGAACTTATTTTCAAAAGACACTAGGCCTTTATGATTCTTGTATTGTATTAATAGACGTTTATTTTTAAGAATCATGAAATAAAATGTGTAAAATTATTGGGTATATATATTTGGTTTTACCGGAAATATTTTGTTAACCTTTAGAACTAGTATGAGAAGACATTAGTAAGAAACCTTTGGATGAGTCTAAGGATAAGACTAAGTATAGAAAAATATCATGGAATCTTGATAAAGTATAGAGTGAGAGGTTTATAAAAAATTAAATCCTTGTATAGATACTATAAGTTGACTTGGTTTGAGAATAGATGTATCTAGGGGTAATAACTCTGAAAAAGGTATTTTGATATTGACTCAAGCATTACCTGGCACATGACAACGGGCCTTACTGTGAATTTTTTTTGACACTCTCGAGGGATATTATTTAGAAATTACTAATCTCTTTATGAACCATAATAAATTATTTGAATATATTACACCCATGAATGACCTTAGATAAAACTAAGCTATCATAGATTGAAAATAATGTTTCATAATTTAAATATCTTATAAATTATTTTCATGATTATGTGGTTTACCGCAATGATTATTATTTATTATATTATGCGTTGTTGTTTTATTTATTGGATGTAACTAGTAGGAATCAGGTTAACATTGAATATGACGGATACTTTCATGATTATGAGTAATCAAATGGAATAATGAATGGAGATAAATATATTTTCTTACTCTTAATCAGCAATCATGAGATATGACTGGCAACGTGAACTTCGGAGAAATTACTAACAAGTAAAATAAGAGGTGGATGTAATTTTATGAAATTTATTATGGTAATGAAAATATAGGAAAGAATATTCATATTTCTACATGTCAAGAAGGTTATAATAATCACCTAGATAAATATCCCAAATTTATGGGAGGATGTTTTCTATGTAGAAATAGTGATTATAGAGTGATGAATTTCAAACTAATTTGATGTCTTATATGTGGGTAATGTGGGGATTATTTATACTAATTACCAAAACTAAAGGTTAACCCCTTGACCAAGGAACTACCTATTTTATAAAAAATTATTGAAGTAAAAGGGTTGAAGTATTTATGTATTGGGAATCAAGAATTACGTTGTAAAAGTATTTTTACCAATATTATTTTTGTTATAATTACCATGAAATATTTAGGGATTGTGTTAATTTTGGAAACATATAATTCTTCATGTTAGATAAACTTAATAATTATAGATACCATAATGGGTTTATGAGTATAAGTATGGTCATTTGTTTGAAGTCTTAGTCACCCCTTTTTAGGTTCTAAGTAATTGGATTTCGATGTGACTAATGATATTTCGGGAGATTTTTTATTGGTTTAAAGTATATGAAACCTTTTGGTTTAACAAAAAGGATTATTTGGGAATAATTCTATTAATATTTTTGAGATGTAAGTTGAAAGTCAATGGGATAAACTTCGAGTTTAAAAACTTATTTCATGTTGAGGTTCTTGAGGTTAATTGGGATATACAATTATTTATTTAAGGAAATATCTATGTTAAACCTTTGGTTTCATTGTTGAATTTTTTAGATTAATATATTCATATTTATTTTGGTTATTATCTTACCTTTTTCTAACCATTTTGGTTTTAATAAAGATAATAGGAATATATTGTTACTCTTTTTAGATCTTATGATCAGTTAAAAGTTGATTTTAGTTATTTATGAGAAAAATTCATATTTGATATTCATTCCCTTAGAGTAAGAGGTAAATTGAAAATTGATAAAATCCTAAATAAAGAGTGAAATTGTGTTTGTAAAATAAAAATATACTAATTAAGTATATTTTCTGGTTTTCTCTGTCTTGATAGAAAAATAATCCCTCAACTCTAAGAAAATGATCATCAAACAAAATGATACCCTATTACCTTATTATGTAATGAATCAATGGTGTTTTAATTTATTACATATTTAATGTTTTTTGGTTTTTAAATTCTTCATGATCATTCACTTTATTATGATCAATGATCTCAATCACTCTATATTAATTCTTGGTCACTATTATTCTCTTCTATGTCTATGTTTTCATTTCCCACCAATGTTCTCCTAGATAAAAACCTAATAATGTTTTATTCTGTATAAACAACATATATCCCTTTATCTCTCATCATGGGGAATATTTAATAACCCTTTTTATTATGTGGGTTTCCAAAAAAATGTATTTTCAAATTTCAACCCCTTGAAATCTGATATCAAGATTAAATTATGAGGGAAAATTTTATTTAGTTGGGTAGAATGTAACACCCCGACATTTTAAAAAATTAACATCATGTTGGATAAAATATATGTCACACAACACTAAGTTTAGAATAAAATGTAACACCCTGATAGTTTATGTTATATTTCTTTTTAAATAAACTCAATCTCTTTGATATCTTATGATGCATGCAACATTGGGTTTAAATGAAACGTGATACTCTATATAATTATTGAAATATGACTATTATAACCTAGTTGTTAAATTGGTGGATATGAGTATGAATAAATAAATTGTAAAAATTATATGGTTTATAAATGTATAAAATAAATTTCCGGGTTATCTATTTATTATAAATAAAATAAGAACTATTTTAAAGAAAAGGAAATGTTTTCTGAAAAAATTTATTTTTTTCTAAAAGATAATATAATCACACTTTTTGCACATAATTTAAATTTAATTTTATAAAAACTTTAGAAAAAAATTGAAAAAAAATGTCAGTTTTTCAATTCATAATATAGATATTAAATTATGGTGAAATTTTTGGTATTTTCCATAAAATTCTAATTTTTTTAGTGAATAGTGGAAAATACCGATTTTTAAAAAATTAACAATTATTTTAACAAATTAACTCCTTTTATTATTTTAATTTTATTTAAAATTAAAATAGTTATTATTTATTTATATTAAATCCAACTAATTACATTTAAATGATCATTATAGTATATTTTAGTATATGTTTATTTTTAGTATTTAAAACACTTTTCTCTAAAAACTATTTTAAAGTGCATAATATTTATCTATTTTAAATTATTTAAATAAACCCTAATTAATAATTATTTAATTGAAATTTATATATTATATATAAAAATATTAATTTAAATTCATCTAATTATTATTATCTTTTATATAGTTAATATGAGATTATTTTTTCCTAAAATAATACATTTCTTAAAAAACTATTTTTTTGACACATTTGTGAGTTTAATTTTAAATTGATTTTTTTCAACCATTGTGATTTTAATTTTTAAAAATTGATGCAATATTTTTAATCATCATAATTTATATTATCTAATAAGTTTAGATTAATTTTTTACCATAGTGAATAGTGAAAACGGTAAAAATTGTTTACCAATGTAAAGGTAAAAATAGGCTTACCATGGGTTAAACTAAAAATATAATGGTTAAAAATGACCCAAAAGTATTTTAGTTACTATTTTATAGTCATATTTAGACCTTATATATTATAATTTTTAATATTAGTCTATTTATGAACATTTTTACATGAGAAAAACATGGGTGGAATTCTTTATTTCCAAAAAATCTAATTGTGACCTCTCCCCCGCTTATAAAATTCCACCCCTTCTCATATCCTTTCCACACTTAAAAACATATTAGTTATAAAAATACCTACCCAAATAAATTCCATGATTACATACACTCAACCTATTATCATTTTTTTCATAAATCCAACCTAGGAAGGCTTTTGGTGAAAACCAAAAGATGTTATCCAAAGAAGGGGTAACGTCCTTAACCAAGTGTTTTATATTTTTTATTCATCCAAATACAAAAAATATTATTATATAATGTTGATATAATAAAATTATTATCTTAAATATATTGATATTTTTTTAATTTATGGTCATTACCTACAACCATCTCTTCATTCTTTAAATGTGAAACAAAATTGTTGATCATGTGTATGAAGGACTACCACCTCACAAACTAAAGTTTTTCATTTTTCATCACTAATTATAATGGATGAATATAGTGATATATTTAATATTTATATATGATATTTATTATATAACTATACATATGTAATTATATTATCGCATATAAATTATTACTTTTCATTCTATTGAGAATGTGATAACGTCATTCGTGTGTATGGTGGACTATCGTCTCACGAAGCAATGTGTTTTATTTTTTCACTTATGATTTACATCGAAGGTTATAATGATTAACTTAATGTTTATATATGATATTAATTACATGTTAATAATTCTTGAAAATAATTATATCTAATACTTTCTTACTTTATCATCCATCTAATAAATGGTAACATTGTTTGTGTGTATGGAGGACTACCGCCTCACGAAGAGATGTGATTCATTTTACACTAATGATTTACAAGGATAGTAAAAAAGGATAAATTTACTGAATATATGTGATATATAAAAGATAAAATTTATTCTTAAAAAACTTATATATAATCCAATTCATTTCCTTTTCACCCATTAAAGAAATGATAACATCGCTTGTGTGTGCGTTCGGCCCACTGTCTCTATGAAATGATTAGATTTATTATCCATGTTAAAAATTAAATAATGATTATAAAGATGTATCTAATGAAAAAATTATATTTATAAAATTTATATCATTCTGTATATGATTTAACTCTAACCTATGTTTAATATTCAAAACATTCATGATGAAATGTGAAGAAAAAAAAATCAATTAACACCTGAAGTAATAGTGGTAATGAAAGATTATTAATGAATAAGGCATAAGATATTTTAAAATGGTAACATATGATATTTAAACAATAATAATATTCTATTATAATTTAATAATATTTTTAAAACCATTATACAAAAGGTTAAAAAGTGATAAGCAAAAGGGAAAGTGTGAGTTAAGGGGTGTCTTAACTCAATTTTCATTCATTGGGTTATATGACTACTTAAATGATTGTATTAAAAAAATTATGTATGGAATTAATTTCTATT
The DNA here is from genome assembly GCA_963277665.1 of Viscum album. Classification (NCBI taxonomy): domain Eukaryota; kingdom Viridiplantae; phylum Streptophyta; class Magnoliopsida; order Santalales; family Viscaceae; genus Viscum; species Viscum album. The sequence goes on along the minus strand of OY728139.1, from coordinate 335,794,951 downwards.
TATTTATATTGTATTAAAAAATATATTTGAGTTTATATACATTTTTACCACATGATCACTGTGTTTATTAACTCTCACCTTAATGATACAAACATTGTAAGAGTTTCATCTCAAACTTCCTTCTTTAAGACACATGTTCTTTTACAAACCTGATTTCTTTTGAATTGTATATATAATTACACTTTTCATACAATATCATGAATCCTTACTACATAATGATATTTTAATTTTCAATTCATCCACTTCATTCATAGGGATTTATGATTCAAAATTTAGCAAAGTAGTAAGGTTTTATGTTTCAATCTCATTTTAATCAGGATTATTTATGCTTGGATTTATATTGAAGTAAATTATTTGATCATTATCTAATAAACCCATTAAATTTTCTTGTACTGTATTTATTCAATAATTTTTCATGTAATATTACCATTTCCCTCTCTTTTTTACTTAAAATGATTGATAAAATTTTTTTAATAAAATATACTTCATTTCTCTCTTCAGTCAGAAACCATTTTTCTTCAATATCCATGTTTTCAAGAAAAATAAAAAAATTAGTATTATTTTATGATTTTTAAAAAAAATAAAATATTTAACTTTTAAAAAATGGTTTAAAAATTAATCTTTCTTTCATTTTTCAAACAAGGTACTTTTTTACTTTTACCAAAAAAGGTGAAAGGAAACATTGTTTTAATATGTAGGGAATGAATAGTATTTTCTATAATAATTAACATTATTTTCCTCAAATATTCCTTTATTATTTTATAAGTTTATTTTAAAATGCAATTATTTCTATAATGTTTTGTGAATTTTAATTTTTAAAAAGTAATTTCCAAAGTGGAAAGGTTATTTTTTTTGAATAATGTTTTTAATATTTTAATAGAATATTTTTCATAAAAAACAACATCATTTGATCTTTTGCATTGATTACAAATTTGGTAAATATGTATCTCAGATATATACTTAGACTATTATCTCATCATTTTATTAGGTAATAAATTCCCTATGTTCATCTCTCAAATTCCTTCATTATGAAAATATATTTGAAACATGTTATGAGACAAGATTACGAAACCCATTTCTTTTCATTGGTAATTATTATGTCTATGCCTAGTGGTCAATATAATTATGTGGAATACATATGAATATACATGAAAATAATGTGCTGGGTGGGCCTAAAATTATTTATTTCTCCAATGTATTGGGTAACATTTTAGTCTTATGAGACATAATGTATGGGATTATAAAGTTCTTGAAATCAATTTTGGGACTATGTCCACCATGTGATGTTATTTTGGAATTCATCCTTGACTTGATTATGTCAGGTTTTATTTTTCTACAACATTTCCTATAATTCCATGAACTTATGACACCATGTTTTTTAGGTTATGTTTTAATGTGATTATTTGTGTTCCTTTTCTTTTATGATATCATGTTATACCTTTAATTCACATGTTATGTTATCATATTTATTCCTTTAATGGTATTTTTATCTCACCCATTTTTTTATGTATTCCCCAGGTTATCACATGCAGTTTTAGAATCTCAAATGAATTTTAGGTGCTCACTATGGAGAATAACATAAACATGTCATGTTAAAGTTTCATTTTATGTAATATGAAACTAGTCTTCTAGAGAAACTATGACATTTTGATACTTGTATATAATGGATATTTATGTTTATAAATATTGTAATAAAATGTGTTAATGTCTTGGGTCACTATATAGTAAACATCAACCATCAGGTTTTAGAAATAAGAGACCATCCTATAGTTAGACTCAGGCCCATGGATTTGTGGCACATGGTTCTAATAGAGGATCCAATCATCCAAGAGAGATTAATTGTAATAATTGTGAAGGTATAGATCACATGGAATGTGATTTCACAACATAACATGTCAAGGAGAGTATATAGGTAGTAGATAGACTGTCACAACATAAGAAGCATCATGATTAGAGATATCTGAGGCATGGACAAGGTAACCCATAGAGAGGTGATGTTTGTAGGGGAGCTGGTGTAGATCCAAAGTATAGAGTTGTCAGTGGTTGATATAATGAGATAATTCCACTACCACTACCAGGTGTATCATGCCAGGCTCAGAGATTTTTTGGTTGAGGTTGTGGGTAGTTGTAAGCTATGGAGGGATATTCTCAGGAAGATCATAAGATGATTCGAGGTTTGATATGTTTTTTATAATCATTCTTTAATAATTATAAACATAGTCTTGAGTCATTCATTCATATATATCCCTCATGCGATAGATAGAGATCCCCATTAGGACATAATCCAAGAATATTTTTTTAGAGGTTCCTATTAGGTGCGATTCTTCACTATATCATATTTACCAGTTGTGAGATCTTGCACTAGGTGGAGATATTTTATCATGAGAAGTCTTGGTAATAATGATGAAACATTATATTTAATATTGGTAAATACTAGTTTTCCTTGGTTCAGGACCAGATTTAATTTCATCATATGAGATTTATATGTTGTTGGGAAAATAGGATGAGAATCTCCTTTATGGGAAAGAGATATCTCATGTATGAGCAAGTGGTCCATGTGAATAGGAAGCTATAACCCATCACCCATTAATCATAAAGTTTATCAATTGACATAGTGGGAACTTTAGGTATTTGTATTTTTTCCTTGTTGATGGATTATAAGGATGCCTTCCCCAATGATATTCTAGGACTAACTCCAGGGTAGGATATTGACTTCTTCATTAACTCTCACCCTAGGTCCTCACTTATATATTCTACACCATATTGGATGTGACCTACCAATATTTTGGGAATAAGGTTGTATTTAGAGGACCTTTAATAGAGGGTTTTATCATACCTAGTCTGCCCCCTAGTAAGCTCTAGTTTTTTTCAGGAAAAGGTGGAAGGGAGTTTGAGGATTTATATTGATTATCATAACCTAAATCAAGTAATGATAAAGGAAAGTAACCCTTGATAAGGATTGATAACGTCTTTAACCAGTTGAGAGGTTCAAATTTCTTCTAAAAGATAGATCTCAGGTCTGACCATTTGAGGGTTCACAGGGATGATATTCTAAATATGTAATTTTGATGTCATTACGGACATTATGAGTTCCTGGTGATTCCTTTTTGTGTGATAAATATCCCCACTGTGTTTATAGATGTTATGAACTAGATATTCTATCCATACTTGTACTAATTTGTGGTTTTCTATATTAAATACATTCTCATATACTATGTTTCATAGGAAGAGCATGTAGAGTATTTGAGTTTGGTCCTAGACTTACTCTGGGGGAACTAACTTTATGGTAAGCTCTCAAAGTACCAGTTTTGGATCTGTGAGGTAAAATTTCTAATTTACTCAATCTATGATCATGGTTTATCTATGGACTCAGTGAATATTTATGTGTTGATTTCATGGGATCCACCTATGATCATGTCATAGATGTAGAGTTTCCTTGGATTTGTGGTTTACTATAGGTGGTTTATGGAATACTTCTTTAGGATTAAAACCAAGTTGACTACCTTAATATTGAGAGGGTATATGTTTACCTTGAACAATTAGTGTAAGGGATCCTTCTAGTATCTAAGGTGGGTATTTAACAGTTCTCCTATATTGAGAATACCAGAGGATGGTGTTGAGTATGTAGTGTTTTTTAAGGCCTTTGAAGCTAGGCTCAGTTTTGTGTTGATGTCATAGAATATAGTGATCGCTTATGGGTAGTGGAAGTTAAACCCCCATGAAAAGAACTATTAAAATCATGACCTAGAGTTGTTTGTGGTATTCTTATCTCTACAAATGTGGAGGCACTATCTTTCAGGTGAAAATTTTATTCATTACTCAAACCTCTAGAGTCTTAGGTAAAAATTCACATAGATATATATTCTCCTAAGATAGAGTAATTGGTTAGAGTTCTTATAAGGATATTACTTAGAGATATTCTATACTAATATTAAGTTAAATTTGGTGGTATATTCCCTAAGTTGGAAGTCTCATTCTCTCTTAGTCTATGAGGTGTCTGAGTAGTTGTCTTCATTTCTTCCAACCTTGGAGGAGGAGAGGGTGAAGTTTATCTTCAGTTGATAATGGTAACTCCTCTTCTTATTCAGTATGTTAGTGAGGTTTAGTTGGGAGACATCTATTGTTAGGTTATATGAGACTAGATATCCACTTTATATTCACTAGATAGATTTTATGGAGGAGGAGAGGACTTCATCCTTTTTCGAGGACTGATGGTGGTTCCTTTCATGTTGTGTGAGGAGGTGATGATGGTGTTTACCACTTCCCCCTATCATTTAAATACCAATATGAAAAATATATACAAGGAACTTCTATATAAATTTTTTCAGGCTATAATAAGGTAGATAATTGTTAAGTTCATCTCTCAGTGTCTCACATGTCAGCAGGTAAAGGCAGAGCATCAGGTTCCAGCAATTTTGACATAGCCTCTTGAGATATCAGAGTGGAAATGGGATGGAATATATATTGAATTTTTTATTGGGCTTCCACGTATGGATAGAGGTTATTATTTTATCTATGTTATTATTAACAAACTTACCAATTAGACATACTTTATTGACATCCAAGAGCGTAGTTCAATTGAGAGTTTAAGGAAACTGTACATGTGGGAGATCGTATGGCTTCATGGGGTACCCTCTAAATCATCTTGGACCATGATTATTGGTTTAAATCATGGTTTTAGAGAGTCTTTTGGGAGTATTTTGAGATCCATTTTTGGATGGGCATGGGTTTTCACCCCCAGATGGATGGGCAGACCGAGCGGACTATCCAAGTGTTGGATGATATGTTGAGAGCCTATGTGTTAGATTGCAGCCAAATCTGGGAGGATCATTTTACATTGGTATATTTTTCTTATAATAATATTTATCACTCTATTATAGGCATGGAAACTTTTTAATTCATATATTTTATACCCTACTAGTCAATATTATGCTGGACTGAGATTAGAGAAACATATCTTGTTAGGATAGAGATGGTGAAGGTGACGACAAAGAAGGTCTAAGTGATCTATAATCATATAAGTATAGCCTAAAAAAGTTAGAAATCTTATACATATTTATTTCTTAGACCTTCAGAGTTCATGTAGGGAGACCATGTTTTCCTAAGAGTCTCTCCATGATGAGGATTGTATAGATTTGGTTTGGAAGCAAGAAATACCTGAGTTTTATCGAGTCATTCGAGATCCTATATAAGATTTTTGAGGTTTCATATCACTAAACCTTATCCCCATAGTTGTATTGAGTGAATGAAATCTTACATGTTTCTTATTTGAGGAGATACATGCATGACCCCATGCACATTATTGATAGGGGTGAGTTGGACATCGAGGATGGAGCTAACTATGTGGAGTACCTAATAGAGATTGAGGATCATATGGAGAGGATCCAACATGGACAGACTATACCTCTGGTTCATGTGATTTTATATCATGGGATCATGTAAGATAGATTTTGGGAGTGTGAGAGAGATATATAGGCTTAGTACCCCCAACATTTTGTGTTGCTTTTTCTTTTCAAAGGAAAAATCATTTGGAGGGGAGAATGTAATGACTATAGATTTATTGGATTAGTCCTTTGAATATTTCTATATATGTTTATATATGTGAGTGTGTGTGTGTGTATTCTTCCTTAGAGTCGATGTGGTTTTTGGGTGTCTCAAGACCCCAAAATTAATATATTTAAAATATTAATATATTTTAAATAAAGTGCACACATAATTTTAATTTAAATTGTTTCCCCATTTTTTGGGACCTCAGATGGAAAATTGGATTACATAGTTGATTATGAAATGTGGGTTTTACCCTAGGCATGAAATAAAGTTTATCGGTGTTAGAAATATCATAGAAGGAATCCATTGGCGGTTCATTTAGTTTAATAAATAAATTATTTATTTATTTTAGTTTAGTTTCCAAAACCTAACCCTCTTTCTTTAACTACCATGTTATGTAAAATCCGTAGGTTTAGCATCATAACCCTTGGATATTAAAGAGTGATAGGAATAGAGATCCATTGGAAACTAGGAGCATGGTTCGATGATGAATGATCATGGGATCATGACTTTCATAGATAATGTAGTGAGATCCTCTTATTTATCATTGGTGAATACATTATTCACTAATAATCAATCCACAATTGAGGAATAGATCATTATTTTTTGTTTTTCACACTTCGATCAATTGATAAGCATGGATTTTTATTATATGATTTATTGATCTATTATTATCCATTCTTCACATGAGACTGATCATAATTGTATTTCTCTAAACTTGGTTTATTATCATTATGCCTTTGATGTCACCCATGTTCTTGTTTATGTGATATTTTGCTAAGACCGCATCATCCATCAGTATATTCCCCATGTTTATGTTATTTACACCCCATTTTTCTTTTTGTTCTTCACTATTGGCCCATAGGGTCCTAGAACGACATTATAGGGGTAGGTTTAAGTGTGATCTAACCTATGGATTCATAGTGGTTACATGAAATATGTATGGATCATCGGTTTGAAGATAGATCATGGTTTGATATGGGGTGTGGGTGATGGATTTTCCTATTTGGGATCTGGAGTAGTAAAGGGAGGAACGACAGCTTCGCATGCATGATTGGATTTCCAATTTCTAGAAACCAAAGGTTAGAGATCAGAATTTGGTGATGGACCCTTCGATTTAAATTGGTTAAATGATGAGGATTATGAAAAAATAGTGGATTAGGAAAACATGTGAATATGGGGATTCACTGCCTGTGAAAACCCAACTACACATCTTATGGTTCACATGAACACACAATGTGTCATTTCCTGGCTGATATACACATCATGTGACCTAGTGTTGTAGACTCGATGTGTACTCTGGGAGTATATGGGAATAGACAAGGCCATACATGTGGACACTACTAGAGTACACGGGCATGGACATGTACTTGGACATGTCCAGGGTACCCGGGAATGGCAAGTGTACGTAGTCACAATCCATAAGGACATAGGAATTCCCCAAGTGGATAATACACATCGTGTACCACCTGTACACGCTGTATAGTTCCACATGGACATCCAAGCCATGTTCATACGTGGACATGGTCAGGTGTCCATGTGAGATAACACATCATGTGACCCTTAGTACATATTGTGTACCTACCTCAGGATCTTCTACAGTACATATATTATCCTTTGGGACTCATATTTTAGCACGTGATCAGTGTATCCTAAGTGTCTTCCATGTAGGATACAATGGTATCCTTCATAGTGGATTTTGAGATAAAATGTGAGGTGTTGTAAGTGTAATTATTCCTCAAGATATTATTAACTCATAATAGTGATCAGGAAGGATCATAAAAGAGATATCAAGCTTAGAAACCTGCCTATCACACTAGGGAATGAGTCCCCATACTCTTTGCACATGTTGAGTGGTACCCCCTTGATGCACTAGGGTGAGGGTGCTCTATCCATTGAGTAGCACTCCATGACACGTCAAGGTGTGGGTTCTCTATCTACTAAGTAACACCCCCTCCTAATGAACCATGGAATTATTCATATGTCTTCTGATTGAAACCCCCTAACACACTAGATCATGGATCCTCTATCTAATGAGTGTAACCCCCCCCCCCCTAACACACTAGGGTTTGGGTCATCTATCTACTGAGTGAAACCCCCTGATTCACCAGGGAATGAGTCCTCTATCCAAAGTGTGGAACACCCTATCATACTTTGATGTGGTCTATCTAATGAAGATAGTTTCCCCTCAATCTATGCATTATAGTGGAAATTTATGGGTCCTCCATATGGTTTCCATGTACGGATACCCAAGATGTTGGGTGTCAGAGATGGGCCTTTGGAGATACAATAAGGATAATTATTCATGGCTTGGTTTCAAAGATAGATATCCTCATTCCCTCTTGTATAGGTTTCTCTATAATCACATGTATGTTTAGGGTTGAACTTACTATTATTGTATCTTTCAATTTCTCCATTTTTGGTTTTAGGGGAAACATACTAGGTATGCATATAATCACCCCTATATGGGATCTTCCCACACATGTTGTGTATTTTGTAGATTATAGGTAGATTGGAAGTGACATCAATGGATCATAGTTATACCTTGGGTTCATATAATTCATTTAGTGGTCAGATTTATAGATTAGGAGTCGGTCTCTTTTCAGTTTTTCCTTTATCTAATTATTGTCATATTGGGACCTTATTTCTGGTTAGGAATGTATTTTCCCCTTTAAGATTTGGTTTTATATTGTTTTAGTATGATTTATTCTCTATATTTTATTACATACATGGTTATACTCTTGATTTTACAAAAAATTATTATTACTTTTCACTTATGTATAGTGATTATTGTATCCATGCGTACATGTACTTTAGGCTAAGTCCTCCCATTTTAGTTTATAAATTATCGATGATTTTCATCATCCCCTAGCCTATTAGAGGTGGGATTGTATTTTTCATGCCTGACTTTCAACCTATAAAGTGGGCCCCGATGGGATGTTTTAGGATAGTTCTTGTTGAGGAACCAAGTTCACATCAATGAAAAAAGCATATACTCTAAAAGTATCATCTCATGATGGATTTTAATCAAATAGGTAAGGTCATGCAAATAAATGTTTACAAAGAGGATAAATTGGTGGGACCGTATATTAAATCCTTATCTTAGTATAAGAATTACTATCATATAAAAGCTAGCAAAATGAAGGTCATTAATAGTTTTCTCTAGAGAAAGTTTGAGTCTGTTGGATTTGGTTCCCCAGAACCAACTAATTTATGCTTTAGATTACCTATATATACTCAAAGACAAAATATATCAAAATAATATCTTGTCACTTTATAATTTTTATTTTTATTACATTAAGGTGATAATGTCTTCTTGGTATTTTCCATATTGAAAGACTATAGAAGTTCCTCACAATGATAAAATCCTTAAAGTACTGTGAAATATTCCTTAATATAATCTTATAATCTAGATATCACTCTATGACTAGAAACATAGTGTGTTAACTGTTAGGATCTTGATAATAATAAGTGTATGATACTTCATATCATGGTCTTCTCACTTTTTAATCTCCAATATGGGATATTATGAGGAAATAACTGCCTATAGGTATTCTATATGCTACGTGCCATTGGATATTCCTATTTTTGAATGTGTGTAATGATCCTTAAACTTAGGACTATCATTAATGCATATCATGAGTTGCATACTATGATTTATTAACAATAACCATGATGATCTATGTTTATTGGGATGTATAATACATTGGGTGTGACCTGAGTGATATAAAATTGATGAATAATTCTAGAATTGTTTTTCCTTTCCAAGGCTGGAAGAAGATATCTCAATCCCTTTCGTTTGAATGGAAGTATCTAACTAAATCCAAGTTCGTGGTTTATTGAGTAGTTCATTTTAGATATTTAAAGAAATATTGAGCACATAGGTTGATAGAATGAGTATGAAACCTTCTTTATTAAGATATATCAAGACAAATGAGTTATATTACATGGGTATCATTTTTATGTGGCTATTATAATTATGATGTTAACATATTATCTATCAGTGACCATGTTTCTAGACATTAATCAAAGACTTTAGTAAAGCCCAACTAATTTCACTAAGAAAGAAATCTATAGGGTCACCCACAAAGTATACCCATGATCTCAGTTAAGTTCTATTTGAATTTAATAGTTGGAATAAATAATATTCTCAAGACTAGGGATTCATCTTTATTCAAGATTTTATTAATTGCAATCATTATTTCACCATTTACATTTTAATTAGAATAAATATGTTTGTTGAATATTAAATATATATATATATATATTCAAAAGATCATAGAATAGAATAATTATTTATCAATTGTTTTATCCACAATGTAATGAATAATATTTATCCAATATATATTCATTTAGTTATGTGAATTTAAAAAAAAATATTTGTACAAAATACCATGAAAGAAACTATTTTATTTATTTATCAACTAAATCATATTTATTTATTATATGTGGTACAATAAATGTCTAGAAGGAAATTTGGGCCAACTCAAGTGCCTAGTTATGAGAATAATATAAATGTTAGATAACATTTAAATAAATATGAATTTATTTATTTAATAAAAAATAGCATTTAAAAATGTGTGAGTTAGCGTATTCGATGAAATAATAATTATTATTATTATTATTATTATTGTTATTGTTATTGTTATTATTATATATCATGGGGAATATTATAGGTTTTTTATTTGATGAAGGTCTATTTTTTCAATTTTTAATAATAAATTCTTAGCATAATATATCTTATCTTATTTTATTTTGAGAGGTGTGGGTTCATTTTGTTATTTTTCACAACACATATCCTCCTAGGGTTATCTCTCAATTAATAACATCTCTATGATTATCCCAAGAATTAGAGAAGAATTATTCCTCCTCCTCTCTCTTAAGACTAAGAGATCAATAGACATGATCTTCAAGACCGAAGGATCACTCATTGTGATCAACTCGAATGATGAAAGGAAATTGTTACCTCCATGTTAGCACGTGGAGATTCATTGGAGATGTTCAAAGATTTTTAATCATATGTGGCTCACTGCTAGAGGTATTCTATTTTGTATCCTGATATGAAAATGATGGTATAACTGGAACAATATTCAAACAGTCAACATCTTCATTGGAGAAAGATCTCAAGATCAAGGTATTATTATTATATTTAAATTAATTATAAATTTAATGAGAAATATTCTCTCTCTAATTCTAGGATTCTTGTATCATTTTTCTTTAGATATAATCATTAGATGTTTCATTCTTCTTCATGTTCCTGTGGTTTATTTATCAGATCTAATGAAAACCCATCATTTAGCATAGACCCAACCATATTCCATTGCACTTGGGACCATTATTTATTATAATATAAATATTTTTCCCCAAATCTTAACTTTTAACTTTCATAATGGGGATCTCAAATTATATCCATTTCCTTCGGATTTATCCTCTTCTTCTCTCTCCTATTACCATGCCACTTCTAAATCTTCATTAAATCCCTTATAAATGTCATTTATCTAAATTTTTACTTTTATTTATTATAGGGTTATGAAGGTTGACATTTCATTAGGTTTAATCCATATAATCCTTTAAATATATTTAAAAAGTATTTATTTTAAAAACCTCTTAGTGATTCTTCTTACATTATTTCTTATTCTCTTTATGACTTGTGCTCTTTTATTTGATGTTAACCTTGAATATCCAAAATAATGATCTCTATATTTCATTTAAGAACTTCCAAGTTTATTTATTTTTAATTTATTTATGATATTATTATTAAAATATTTTTTCATGATGGGTTATTTTGTGTTTATGCCTGATGTACATTTCCTTTCAATGTGGTGTGCACATTTATGAGAACATTTTGATGTGACGGGTAGACTATGAATTATATATCCATAAAATTCATTGGATAAACTATTATATCCAATGAGATAATTATGAATAGATATGTTATAGGTATATGTTTCTACAATGTTGTGTATAGACGTGATTCAGTTAGCTTTTTGAAAAATATTATTTTGTCTTATAAGTGAACCTTGACTTATAATGTTTCATTTTTATGCATGAGGGATATTCCATATATATTTTTATCTTAGTTGCATATTCCAGGACTATGATCCAATTCTAATGATTTAATGATAATTATTATTCTCACCTACTTACTCATATTGTTTCATGTCTCATCTTCCTATTATTCATACCCTTTCAGGGTTTTTTAGCGCACCCTTTCTTTGATGTATTTCCTTAAGTGATCACATGTTTTAAGGATATTTTAAATTCCTATAAGAGGGATATACTGATGGATATGAATACATTTTAAGTATTTTTGTTGATTAATGTTGTATAATAATAATTTTCACAAGACATTAAACATGTCAATTTTTTGTGTTGTAATATTATGCATGTTGAAACATCACAGACCCAGATCCCACTCAATAGTACACTGAGCCCGGTTGGCCACAAGGCCTCAAGTGCATCTCCCCAAACGCTAGAGGCTACCAACTAGCAATAAGAGCCTAGGTGTGTCTATGGGGATACTATACCCTCATTACCATAGTGTAGCACAACATAATAACAATAACATACAAATATCGAAGCAGCTTAATAACTAGAAAAGAAGTAAATAGAAAAAGATTTATAAATAAACAATTCCAAAAATCATCTCATATAAAAAATGATGATACATGTCATATTCCTCTACAAAACATCCAAAATAGGTAAAAAAATGTTAAAATACAATACATGTATCAAAATTAAAAAAAGGAAAAAATTATCCCAGTATCATCTTGAGCCTCAGCTCGTCCTCATGTTCATATTATCCTAAGAAACAATCAAGATCATGTAGTATGGAATTTTCCCTTATTAATACATACAATAATATAGTCTGTTTGGGTACCCAAAGGTGGCCCAAACAGGGTGTGGGATATAATCCCAGTAAAAAACCACCCAATGTCAAGTTCAAATCAACCAATGAATATATATAACAATAGTTTGTAAGAAAAATAAAACATGTAAAGTAATTACAAAAAAGTAAACATCCTATAAGTCCAGGTTCTCAATTATAATCATTTCATTTAATCATTCCATTTCAAAATATGTCTCTAAATTAATAGTCAATCCTATATCATTTATAAGAAGGATCAATTAATTATTCAATTCCATTTCATCAATAAGTCCCAAGACCCAGCACATATCCCAACTTCCCTTGTGATAGCATGATCAAAGGATGTCAAAACAGACCATCCATAAAGTTCAATAAAAAGACTGAATACAAGCTTGTGATTTGGCTTGGTAGACGTGTAATATAAACCATTTCATTCAAAAATCAATTTGGAACCTAAGACTGTCCTTTGAATTCCTAATTTGGAGTCCAAGTATCACTCTAGGTGTAATATAATATAATACCCTATAATCCCATCCATTGATATCCTCAAAAGGACCCAGGTATCACTCTAGGTGTGGTATAACATCACTACCATTCAGGTCTGTCCTTAGTCGTCCACTAAGGGAGACCAAGTATCACTCATGACATATATATAATCAAATTCCCTTTGATTATATCCTTAGAAAACCATTTGGATTCCAAGTGTCACTCGGTATATAATAGACAAGCCTCTAAGTTTGTCCTTTCCAATCCTCAAGGGAGTCTATGTACCACTCGGGCATAAACAAGGTCAAATACTATTGATTTTATCTATGGAATTTATCATTGAATCCATGTTCCACCCAAGTCATATAAGCATTCAATCAATTAAAAACCATTTATTCATTTTCATTTAACAATCCAAGGTCAAAACCAAGAACATACAACCTATACCTCCCCTCAAAATGTGTCTCAAGGTATTATCCAACCTTAGAAGGCTTGGATTCAGACTACTCACATGGTAAATTCATTATAAACTAACATCTCATGATTAAAAAACTATTACAATGCATAAGACCCATTTAACACATAAGGGAACATCAAAATAAAGGTAAATTATTCTTAGTCAAATAATTTCATAATAAGGGCTACGGGTCAAGGTCATCCAACCCGTTACCTTTAATCAATTTCATTTACAATTGATAACACCAAACAATTTAAAATTGTTAATTTAATTTAGAAATCCCCTTAAAAGGGGAAAATTCACACATAAGGGTGTCCAAAGTAAATCTACCCATGGTGGTCCATTTTTAAAATCAACACACCCAACAGAGTAGTTCATTCAAGGTTATAAACCTATAAAAATTCAATAATGGCCTCTTCAATTATATAGGTCATGGTAAATAATTTAATTTAAGGATTAAAACTCATTTAAAGGGATATGGTCAGAGAATTGGGAACCCAGCACAACCACCTACCTTATGTCCATAGTGGATAGATCATCCAGTATCTGCTCCTGATTTGGATCAGATCTGGAAAAAATTAAAGAACTTATGAAGAACCTAATAACTGGGTATATTAACATGAAATTAAATATCACAGTTGATATCCAGAAGAACAAATAACATCTAAAAAGGAATTGAGAGCTCACTGATGTTGATCCAATGATATGAGCAGTGTTTGAATTAGATATCATATGGAGACGATACCTCAATTCCTAGTTTAGAGATTCAATGGAGCTCTCAAAGCCATGGTTTTTTGTTGAATAAGAATATAGAAATTAGGTTATAAATAAGAGATTAAGTGGGGATAGTTTGGTAAATTCACAAAAAATTTGGAAGCACATGTTTTAGGTTCATAGTTTTCAAATTGTGCATAGTTAGCTATAGATAAAAGTCACCCCATATAGTTTCCTCACACAGACTAATCGTGTGAAAGCTGTAAATAACCCAACTATCAAAATTGTAGACATTGTCTCATGGTCGTGTGCCACAAATTTAATGGTTTGGATCTAACCATGAGATATATATCTCCCCACTATCCAGCCTTTCGTTATTTCATCTAACCATGAGGCATTCCCCACAAAGTTTTCTTTAACCGTGTGTTGGGCCATTTTCAACCCAAAAGGTGGGTTCAAGAGTCCGAATCAGCCTTGGACACCCCTAACACATCCAATACCATGAAGGGAATTCATATTAGGCCATATTTAAACATTTAAACTAATATTTTAAGAAAATAAAAGGATTTTTACCTCAAAGAAGAACTGAGTTCTTACAAACTTTCCCTCATAAAGCAATTCGTCCCTAAATTTCCTTCTCAATGGTGTTCAAGCAAGTTTGAGAATAACTATGGCCACTACGATCATACGTTGGCCTCATTCTCCCAGGTCTCATCCTATACTCAGTTGTACTACCATATTACCCATACTAATGGAATTGACCAGCCTCAGATAACCATAGTTCTATGATCCACTATATTAATAGGATGAATCTTTCTATAACTCAACCTCCTACAGATGAAAGGCATGAGACAGGTCTGAAAATTAATATTGTAGTTGAGATACATGGAATACCTCATGTATGGATTGGTACCTCTGAGGTAACTATAATGAATAGGATGTAGGCCCAACTCTCTCTAGAATCTTGAACAACCTGACATGATATGGTGAAAGATTACCATATCTCTTGATTCTCTTATGGCCTTGTCACGACCTGACCCAAGACGGGGCTTGGTCCGCAACTACCCCAAGACTTCCTCTATAATCCATGGGTGGAGATACGTGTTGATGGAACAACTAAACTTGGGGAAGCCTTTTCCTAAAACCTGTACACACACACATAGCCAACTTAATGAAAATTTGCAGAGGAAAAGTAGGAAAAGTGAAAACTGCTATAAAGTAAAATGAACATGCACGAACCTCTATACGATACAAGAGTATGATAGTTTCAACTAAAAACTAAAGTTAAAAAACACACACCCAAACCAAAACTAGTCCCAACCTGAAGGAAACTAAAAAAGACTATCAGCTGAGAGAGCTCCACTCGTGTATCCCATCTTTGACCATCGTATGCAGTCCCTATAGCCTGTATCCCTAAGCTCCTCTAAGATCATGATAGACATGTTTTTCATCTACAAAATACACGACACGTGTTGGGAAAATACCATGTAGGGGTGAGTATATACATACCCATTAGAATGCTCTAAAAGGGTGAAGGGGTTGAAGTAAAAGATACACTGAAGAGGGAAGCAGTATAGAGAACATATTACTGTAAAAGAGAATGGAAAGAGCACAGATCAACCCAACAAGAGAGTGAAAGTAGAGTGATCTAAACACAAGGAGATTGAAATGGTGATAATATGAACTTCTCGTCAATCCTTTTCTACCTATAGTATGAGATTAGACCTTTCCAACCATGATAATCTTGACATAGAAAGTATGTTTCATACCCTGTGCATCTTCGCCTTTCCTATAAAGAGAGTAACCAAGCCCCAAGGAGTGGGTACTATAACATGATAGATATATATATGATTAGTTAATGAAGCTCAAAAAAGTGGTCAAGGGGATCTCTATCTCATAGCTCAACCTAGGAAAGTGAATATCCAATAGTTCCAAGGTAAAATAATCTACGTTTCTCATCACCTCATGCATCTACCCAAGAGACACAAGTCAAAGGGGCTCAAATAGCCACACCTCAATACTATCCATTTTGGGTGGAACTAAATCACCCAGATGGTTTTTAAGTCACGTCACAAGAATGTGTCTTGGGGGGTAAAGTTCCCCTCTTTCTCATGATTTTAAAGGTAGGTCCAACCATGCCTCATCACTATGTCGTACAGTTGAGGGTCTTCTCTGGTAGCCTCTAAGGAACACCACTACCCAGCCCAACTAGAGGGTACCACTCCAGAAAGTCACTATGGAATGCCACTACCTAGACACTACTAGAGGGTAATCATGGGGAGTAATCAAGGAAACACCACTTTCCAACCCAACTAGAGGATTACGCCTGGAAGATCATCATGGAACACCACTACCCAACCTAGCTGGAGGGTAATCTTATATTGTCAAGGAACTCCACTGCCTATATCATACTAGAGGGTAACTTGGGAAGATCACCAGGGAATTTCACTGCCAAGTCCTATTGGAGGGTAAGCCTAAAACTACTATTGTCTAACCCCACTGCTCAGCCCAGCTAGAGGGTAAGCCAGGTACTAATCTGGTAATCTTTAATGATCGTTGCCATCATCAAGTATTTCCATTGTGTGTGCCAAACCTGGGACATTCACATCATAACTTAAAATCTCCATCACCAAGTGTCATCATGCTCTAAATGAGAAAACACTCTAGATAGAGATATCACAGGCCAAAATCCATGTTCAAATAAAAGAGATGTGGGGGTTTAAATATCACTTCAAAGATTTCAAAAGTACGTAGTGTGTGGTCCTTCTCTGATGCCTGGCTATGTCTCTGGCCAGTGGATGGGTCCTACCCCATTTAGTATGAAACACCATGTAGGAGGACTACATGGATTGTTCTAACTATCTAGGATCAGGATCGTTTCTGTTGGTCAAGTCCATGTACTCGAACACCATATTTGTGTACTCTGATACACTGTGTGCTGGTCCACATGGGATGTTGTCCATGTGGAAAACCCATGTAGTTGGAACATGGTGTGTTCATGGGTGTGTGGTCCTACACACATCTTATTCACATGGGAAGGGGTAAACGGTGTGTCAAGTGGAGTACACGTTGTGTCCTCTTTAACTTCCCCAAAACCCTAACATCATCGTTGAGGAAGGATACATGTCATGTGTTCTTCATTGTACATGTAATGTAGTCAGGTCTTTCTATAAAAACCTAGGGTTTCTTCGATTTTGAACACCACGTCCAAATATTCTCCAACCATGGAAAAGACCACTTGAATAATCTTTGAAATATTCAGATGTGACTAAAGAATGTGGAATCCCATCACCGTTCATCGCAAATCAGCCTCATTCGAAAATGAGGGTTTGGTTAGATCTTCCACACACCATCGCAGATTTTATCCTTTTCATATTGAAATGAAACATTTGGATTCTTCATCCTTGACTCATGTCATTTTTAGATCTATACCTTGCTCCCAGATCTGTCACCATTTCGCAAATCTCTCTCGAATCTTGGTGTCAGATCATGCTCGGGTTGCCTGGAAATTGTCGATCCAAGAACCGTAGGGTTCCGCCAGTGAAGAACACAAATAATTATAAGTGTAAAGGAATATAAGCAAAGGTTTCTATCATTTTAAAATCATTCTTGGCCAACCGATTGAGAATGTCCATTTGGGTCAAATGAATGATTGAGGAACAGTATATTTTCAACAATCAGGTAGGTGTGAGGGGTGTAGATTAAAGAATTAATTAGAAACATGTACAAAGTTTAATCAGAGGCATAAAAACACCAAATATGAGTCCTAGTTTTACTGTATCAATTTTAATTTTATGAATAATGCATTCTCCAGGCTTCATTGTGTTTATCCTCCTTTGATTTTCCAGAATCCAAGGTTTTGTCATCATTATTCAATCGTAGATCGACAACGAAAAGGAGAGAAAAGATGGAATCATTGAAAAAGAATAGGATTATGAATTAGTCCTAGAAAATATCTACATTGAGAGACTTATATATTATCAATTAGGGTAAATTACATTTAATTAATTGAATAAATTTGTTTATTTAAATAATTAAACCTACCTCTAATAGGCGTGGGGTCAGGATGTCCCACACTAACTTATTTTATATCATGCCTAGGGGAAACACTGATCCTGGACCCAACTTTGATCTTAGATTTATAATCTGACCATCCATTTAAGAGTTATCTCATTTTTTTAATTAACTGAATGTGTGAAATATAAAATATCATTAATATTTTTATAAAATAAATTTCCGACACACCGGGCCTCGGAATCACACACCGTCTAGTGCATGGCTCTAGAAAAATATTTATAAATATTTCAAAGTCTTACAAAGAAAAAAACTGGGTCTCTAAATCATTCCCTACTTATATATTTTCATCCATAAAAAAACTAAGAAAACAACTTGGGATACTAAGCCTGTATCTAGATATCCCACTACCAGGAACTCTCCTGCGCATTTCTATATTGCCACAGCACCCAAACCATAGGGATGGTTCATCCTCACAAGGTCTTCTCCTATCAATACTTCATCTCCACTGGGTTCTCTACATAGGTGGCTCCATCCTCGATGTACAAATCTCCCCGATCAATAACATGTGTGGGTCCATTCACATACCTCCTTAGCTACGACACATGGAAAACATTTTGCACCCGCTCTAACTATAGAGGTAAGATGAGGCGATAGGAAACCTCATTTATCCTCTTCATGATCTCAAAAATCTCGATGACAATCAAGGATAGATTTCCTCCCTGACCAAACCTCTACATTCCCTGCCATGGGGAGACTCAATGTGGTCTCCCTTCTTGAACTCCAAGAACCTATAATAGTGATCTATGTCAGACATTTTTCTACTTTGGTTCGTCTTCATCCATTCATAGATGACCCGTACAATCTATGTGGTCTCCTGCACCAACTTTGGACCTATAAGAGATGACTATCCAATCTCCATACAACACAAGCGTGATCTGTA
Source organism: Viscum album (assembly GCA_963277665.1). Classification (NCBI taxonomy): domain Eukaryota; kingdom Viridiplantae; phylum Streptophyta; class Magnoliopsida; order Santalales; family Viscaceae; genus Viscum; species Viscum album. The sequence goes on along the minus strand of OY728139.1, from coordinate 335,775,922 downwards.
GGGTCTCCCATATAGAGAATCAAAAGGTGTTGTGTCAATGTTGCAGTGGTTTTTGTTTTTGTACACAAACTCTACCAAATTTAGGTGATCCGACTTACTCCATTTGAAATATAACATGAAAGCCATCAACATATCCTCTAGAACCTGGATAGTGTGCTCGGTCTTCCTATCATCCAACAATCACCCAGATAGAAACATGGTCTATGACTATGGAAAAGGCCCTATAACAAAGTCCATGGATATGTCATCCCATTTATACTCTGGAATCTCAAGAGTCTATAAGAAAACCATCATAACATGGTGCTTAGTCTTCACCTGTTGACTAGTAAGGCATCATTAGGAGAACTCAATTATGCTTCATCTCATGTCAGACCACCAATAATTACACTAAAGATCCCTATACATATTCCCCACACCGGTATGTATAGCTAAGGGAGAAGTCTGGAACTCCCACATCACCTCCTCCTACATCTTGATTGGAACCATTGTTCACCCTTGGAATAAGATCTTGTGATTACCACCTTCAAAATATCCGTATGGTGCATCACTTGTGGTTATATGGTTATGAAGAACTTCATTTTCAATGTCTCTTAGCTTGTAAACTTTTACATTCTCAAGGTGAAAAATAGTCAACACCATCAACTGTATGAAAACTTTACCCTCTTGCTCCACTAGGGTCAATTGTAGTAAAGATAACTACTTTGAAACTTCCCACACTAGGTGGTCCAAGGACTTCCTATGTAGGGAATGTGCTACAATATTTCCCTTCCCTAGAGTATAGAATATCTTGAAGTCAATGTCTTGAAAGAACTCTAACCAGTGTCGCTACCTCAGGTTCAGTTCTCTCTGGGGGAAGACATATGTGAGACTCTGGTGGTCTGAGTAAACCAAAAAGTGATCTCCCAAAAAGTAGTACCTCTGCATCCTCAAGGAGAAGACTAACACTACTAGCTATAGATCATTATTCACATAGTTATTATCATGGGGTCTCAACTACCTCTACCCATATGACATAACAACCTTTCATTGCATTAGAATGCAATCGAGCCTAGCTCCTAAAGCATCGTAATACACCAAGAACTCAACTCATTCTTCTAGTAGTCTCAAAATTGGGGTGCTCATCAACCTCTACCACAACTCCATGAAGGCCTTATTGTACTTCTTAGCCCAGGTAAATATCTATCACTTCCATGTGAGAGTGGTAAAAAGATCTTTGATCCTAGAGAAATCTACCACAAATGTCCTGTAGTATCTCACCAAGATAAGAAAGCTCTCCACCTCTTCCACATTCTCAAGTGGAACCCAAGAAAACACTTCTTAGATCTTTTTTGAATATATGGATAAACCTTATTCAGAAATAACATTCCCTAGAAAGTGAACCTTCTCTATTCAAAACTGGAATTTTGAGAGCCTTCCATAAATCTAATGATCTCAAAGTAAATCAAGAACCCTTATTAAGTGATCTGCATGTTCCTCCTCTATTTCAGATTAGACAAGTATTTTTTCAATGAATAGAATGACAAAATGGTCCAAATACTAATGGAATACCTGGTTTATCAAATCCTTAGAAATAGAGGTGGCATTTTTCACACCAAATGGAATCACTAAGAACTTATAGTGTCCATAGTGACATCCAAAATCCAACTTTGTAATATTGGCCTCATGAACACACAACTGGTGGTAGTTGGACCTAATATTGATCTTGGAGAACCATCTCATTATTTTCAACAGATCAAAGAGGTCATTAGTCTTTAGAAAGGGGTACTTGTTCTTTATCATGGCCTGGTTCAGGCAGCGATAATCCTTACAAAGTCATAAGATCCCATCTACCTTTTTCAAAAACAAAACCGGAGCCACCTAAGAGGACACACTGGGTCTAAAAAAACCTTTCTCACAAAGTTCCCCTAGTTGAAACCTTGGATCTTCAATCTTATTGGTTTCGATACGATATACCGAAAAATATATCGGGGAAGTAACTAGTTGCAATTCAATGAAAAACTCCAACTCCCACCTCAGAGGTAGTCTTAGAACATCTTTGGGAAATACATCTATATAATCCTACGAAACTAAAGGAATATAAACACCTAAAGAGTCTACTACTCCAAGGGTCGTACTCACTAGATAATGCATAATAGGTAGTAACCTCTTGCTCACATCACCCACTCATCCTTCTACAAGGTCTCTCTGGTCAAAGAAGGTGAACCTCATCCCATCAGCACATAGGCATCTGACTAGTTTGTGGTGAGATTCAAACTAGTCTTGAACCATGGAAATCTAATCCATGCCTAAGATAATGTCATAGTGTTCCATTATTATGACAATTAGGTCCCATGCGAACCTCTCTCCTCCTAGAAATATCTTGCACTGCCGACAAATGAAAGATACGGAGGAAGTGTTCCCTGTAGGGGAGATCTAGCACTCGTACTAAGAGATGAGAGATAAAATAATGGATAAAACATGTTTCTACTAATATTTAAGAAATATTAGAATAAACACATATCGTACCATGAATCATCTCATGTGTTGTAGGATCGTAGATGTCCGAATCATGTATCTTTTCGTAGCCCTGGCCACCAGCTCCTTGATCTTAACATGGGCCTCCCAGTGGTGGTAGTGGAAGGACCTCATAGATTCATCCCCCACCTATAGCTCCTCCTACTCCTCTACTAGCTCTACCTCCCTGGGACCACCTTTTCCCTACCTAGGAGATCCCTAGACATGGTGTTTTCTCGGTCATAGTGTTCCATCTACTTCCTTCATGGGATACTCAGTGCACCTGGTCAAGTAGTCCCATTCCATGCAACCTCTCCCATCAAAAGTATAACATTGTCCCTCTCTGGGTTTCCCCATAACTCTATGTTGGCCCTGTATGGTACAACCATGCCCCTGAGTCATCTTATAGAAGGGTCTCCTGTTCTGAAATATCTAGTGTTTTCATGCTGTTGTAGATGACTCGTCACTGTCGCACCTACTATCAGCTCTAACTATTTGACACCCCTCAATCAAGAATCTCTCTGTAACAAGTTCCCACTCCATAACCATAGCATAGGTGGAGATGAAAAGGGGAACTAACTGGCTCAGATCTCTCTATGGATTCCTTTCTCAAACTTCCTCACATAGAAATAGCCAACTTTGATCGTGTCAAGAGAGTAGCATCTAAGGTTAGTGAAGCTCACCATGTACTCTACCATTATTATCCCTCCCAACTAAAGCCACATAAGTTCCTATATCTAAATGGAGAATGTGCGATAAGTGTATCACTCCTCACAAAATAGCTACTGAAATTTATCCCAAAAGAGTGTCAACTCATCGTGCATCTGAGTAACTAACACTGCTATAAAATTGGCCTTTAATATCACTATAAATTGCCATTATCAATGATAAAAAAGTGATGAAAATGTGATAAATGTTAAAATCCCATGAATTTTATCAGCACTGAAATACCACTGATAAATGGGTCACTTATTAGCACTGAAAACGCACTGATAAATAGGACCTTTATCAATGCTTTTAAAAGTACTGATAAAAGACCCATTTTTTAGTGCTTTAATTTAGCACTGCTAAAGGAACCCTTTATCGGTGATTATAAAATCCCTAATAAAGGTCTTATTTCTCATCACTTTTAAAAGTGATGATAAAGGTTCATATTATAGAGTGTTGTAAAAGCACACTGTAACATCATAAACATATCAGATATCAACAAAAACATGTCCCAATACTTAATTAAAAAGAAAATAAATTTACAACACAAATACTAAAAAACATTATATTATAGACATTTCAAAAATTTGTTTATATAATTACATAAATAAAAATTATTACATACATTCAAAAAAAATCCTAACTATCAATGTTACCATGATTTTTGTTGAATTTATTTTTTGAACTTCCAACATTATATGAGCAGTTTCAAACAAACCACCTCAACTTGAAAAAAAAAATCCACCTATATAAGAAAAAAATATTATGAGTAATACTAAAAAGAAATAAATTAAACATAAATATACAATAATACATTAACTATATGGAAAATTATTTTACAATGAAACTATCAAGATTGCCTCTATGATTGAGTAGTAGAGAGAACTTAAAAGAAAGTGATAAATTTCAACACTACAAGAGTGAAGGGTTTTGTGAGAGAATAATTTTATGGAATTTTTGGTGCATAAAGAGATGAAATATGGATAGACTACCCAAACTCGAACAAAATATTCCACTTGTATAAGAAAAAAATTATTATGTGAGTAATACTAAAAGTAAATAAATTAAACATACATATTAAACAATACATTAAAACTATAGAAAATGATTTTAAGTGAAAACTTCAACATTACCTTTGTAATTGAGCAGACACAATGTTATTTCTCTTCCTACAGAGGTAGAGGAGGTAACTTTAAAAAAAGTGATAAATTCACCACTAAATGAGTGAAAAGGTTTTAAAGGAGAAGGAGAATTAAAGTTGCAAAGAGAATCCCAAACTTGAACAAAATAATCCACTTGTATAAGAAAACAATTCTTATGTGAGTAATACTAAAAAGAAATAAATTAAACATATATATGTAACAATACATTAATTACATGGAAAATGATTTTACTATGAAAACATAAATATTAACTCTATAATTAAGTAGAGGAATCATTATTTCTCTTCCAACAAAGGAAGCGGAGGAAAGTTGAAATAAAGTGATAAATGCACCACTACAAGGGTGAAAAGGTTTTAATGGAGAATGAGAATGAATGTTAGAAAGAGAACCCCCAACTCGAACAAAATAATCCACCTGTATATTAAAAAAGTTATTATGTTTGTAATACTAAAAAGAAATAAATTAAACATACATATAAAAGAATACATTGATTCTATGGACAATGGTTTTACAATGAAAACATCAAGATTACCTCTGTAATTGAGTAGAGGTATCATTGTTTATCTTCCAGAAAATGAAGTGGAGTTAACTTGAAAGAAAGTGATAAATGCACCACTATAGGGTTGAAAAGGTTTTAAGGGAGAAGGATCATGAAAGTTGGATAGAGAACACCCAACCTAAAAATAATAATCTACCTATATAATAAAACAATTATTATGTGAGTAGTACCAAAAAAAATAAATTAAACACAAATATGAAACAATATAATAATTCTATGGACAATGATTTTACTATGAAAACATCAAGATTGCCTCTATGATTGAGCAGAGACAACATCGTTGCTCCTCTTGTAATGTCATGACACATGGACATAAATGTTCTAAAATAAATGAACTCTTTAATGGATAATGAAAATTAAATCAACGTTCCATTATATAATTTTTCAATAAAATTGATAAAGTGTATCATAACATTACCTTTTCATCTATCCAAAGGGTTTCATTAAATATAGGTTTTCTTCTAAGGGATTGGTAACATCATCATGTTCAGAAGATATTGTCGGCATGAGTAGTCAAACATTTAATTTAGATTATGTTAATGAAGTAGAGAACATATAATATTATGAGGAAATTTATAATATATTAAAAAAACACTTTTACCTTATCATTGAACTCTATTTATTTTTTTTAAATGTTTTAATATTTTTTTCCTCTTTTGAGAATCAAAATCCCCTCTTTATGGTCCCCTATAACATACAAGACATTATCTATAGCGGGACAGACATGAACTAATTTTTATGCCCCAATGAAAGGTTCATCCTTGATTGAATTTACATCTAAATCAACAATTGTTTTAGTCTCCAGTAGTACAATTGACCAATTCTTGTTTGTTGGATTAGAGACATAAAATACTTTCACTCCTTGTGATACCATTATGAATGGATCGTCTTTTTCCCTTCTACTCTGAAATTCACCTTCGTAAAGCCCATTTCATCAACTTTCACTTGATTGATATTGGCAACACATTTGAAATGAAACATTATCACTTGAAGTGATGTATAATCCAACTCGTATACATGTTCAATAATACCAAAATATGACATATTTTCTTAAATTTTATTTCTATCCTTGGAACTAGATATGTACATCACTTCAGCCACAAGTGTAACACCACTATTTTGTATCATACTAATTTTATCATGTTCTTTTTTATAGAACGTATAACCATTGATTAAAACCCCATTATAAGATATAAAATTTTCCTTCGATCCTCTGTCTATCCATTGAAATTGTTCGGAAATTGAATTGGTATTTTCAGATAACTTCTTATAAATTTGATCTTTGAACCATCCTATAAACTATTGATTATGTGTATCTGATATCCATATTTCAGCCCTTGATGGATTCAAATCTCTAATAATTTATTTTTGGGATTCAATGTATGGATTAGCATCTTCATTATTATGTAATATCTAAAGATGTGTTTTCTTCCGCTCTATCAAGTTAATTGTAACAACATCTCTTCTAGAAATACATTTTCCCATAAGGCGTTCGTTGTGAAGAGACTTTAGGAGGCTGATGCTTTCAACATATGAAAGGTAATCAGAAAAAAAAATTCAATACCTTCTTCATCAATTTATTTTTCTTCAATACAACCTTCTGGCCTACATTGATTCTTGAAATAACCTTTCAAAATATTCATATACTGTTCAATGGTGTATATCCATCTTTAATGGAAAAGACCACATAGTTAAACATATCTGAAAAAGTGAACCATCAGGTGGACCTTTATATCAAAGAATGATGGTGGTAAGAACAATTCAAATTCACATAATATAATGGAAGTCTCCTTATTCATGATGGGAAACTTCATCAGGTCTACAGCGTTTCTCCATATGGATTTGAAAAAGAAGTAGAGTCTGGTTAATGTATGTCATACATTTTGAGGTAGAATGAAATAGAAATTAATATACATTAAATCTTTCATCAAAACATGACAGTAATGTGATTTTTGTCCTTTTAACTTCAAACTAGTCATTGACATGACATTCTTGATATTTGATGAACAACCCGATAGAACTTTTATACTAGTGAGGGAAAGGAAAAAATGCAATTTTTCTTATCTAGATAGAGTGTAAGTTGATGGAGGAAGAAAATTATACATTTAACCCTTCACTGGTTCCAACTCTTCCCTTATCCCCATTTTAATAAAGTCCAACCTATCCTCGATTCCATCTTTTGTCTTACCATGAACATTTAGTAATGTTTCAGTAACACTATTAAATATATTTTTTTTATATGTATGACATCAAGAAAATTTCTGAAATAAAAACAATTCCAATGTGGTAATTCAACGAAAAGAGATCTATTCTTCCAACCTAATTTTGTAATGTTTTTTGTAAATGGTTTATTGAAAACAATTTCAATCTTTTTTACTTTTTTTTACAGTTGATCACCTTTTGCTAGAGATAATGTTATACTTTTTTTGGTATTCCCATCGAATTTTGTCGTCCAATATCGGTATTTATTTCAGCAAGGTAAACAATTTTGAGGTTCTAAAAACACAGTCTCATAGGAATGTTTCAACCAAATTGAGTATGTGCATTTTTTACAAACAGGACACTCCAATATTCCTTTAATGTTATAGCTTGATAAATTTCCATAAGTGGGGAAGTCATTTATCATTCATTAAAATAGAGACCTCAATATGAGTTCTTCACTTCTATAAGCATCATAAATTGTAACACTTATATCCCACATCAATTTCAGATCTTCGAATCAATGGAGCAAAATAGACATCAATATCATTACCGAGTTGTATTGGTCTAGATATAAGCAGATACAATATAGTTTATTTGCACTTCATGAATAACTATGGTGGAAACATAAAATTTTCCAACATGACAGGCCATGTACTGTGAGCACTAATCTATACACCAAAAGGATTTATTCCATTTGTAGATATTGCAAAATGAAATTTTCTCAGCTCATCTCCAAATTTAGGAAAGTTGTAATCAATTTTCTTCCACTAAGAAGAATATTTTGGATGACATAGGTTCCCATATTTAATTATTGTATCTTCATGCCATGTTAATTGTCTTTTGGTTTCTTGAAATCTATATATTCTTCTAAACCATGTAATTCTAGGAAAGAACAATACATATTTCAAAGAACTTGATTTATTTTTCTTGTATCGGTCTGCACCACACTTAAGGAATTTGATGATTGATTCATGGTCCTTGTAAAAAAATATGCAATCATTTGTACAAGCATGTATTTTTTAGAGATCGTGGCCATTGAATGTAACATTTTATTAGCATCATATATTCGTCATGGTAGGTCATTTTATTTTTGTAGAACATAATTCATAAGACTAATTAGTTATGTAAAGATGGGGTCACTCTATCTATTGTCAGCTTTCAAATTATATAACTTCAATAAAACTGACAGTGTTTTTTATTTAGTAAAACTGATATATAATGGTTTCTTGGAATAATTATTTAACTCCTAAAACAAATTTGGACAATCAAGAAGGTCATCTTAAATTACCATTTTCATTTCTTCCATGTGATCTTTATCATATTTTATAAATTTATTCATATCAAATGATTCATAAACCATATTATCATCCCAATCTATGTCCACATTCAATTTTTCCATGTTTTTAGTCCATCATTTATATCTTTGATATATTCCATGAAAAATCAAATGTTCATCCAACTCATCTGGACTAATTTTTCTTGAATAACAACAATGTAAAGATAGATAGAGGATTTTAGAAGAGTCGTCTACATGACCTCTTACAAACTTTATAAACTCTTTAACACCATTTGTATATTCATTTATCAAATTATTTTCTTGAATCCATTTTCAGTTCATATCTCTAACAATATTATCTTGACATAAATGGAAATTACATTTATTCTGAGGAATACTTAATAAATTTCGTAACTAGAATCTCAAAGACCATATTAGTTTAGTGTCTTTATAAACTAAGAACACATTCTTCTAGTATGAAAAAAGATCTTCAAGATCTCCCATAAATATCTTCCCCTTTAATTTTACTACCTAAAACCTTTATTTATATCCTAGGGGAATGAAAACATAAAAATGGTGAGCTCAAATGCTCAATAAGGGTAAAAATGGAGAACATCAGCCAAAACATAGACATAATAATTTAAAAACAAGAAGATATATTTTGAATATCAAAATATTGATTCATAAAATAAATATTCGCAGTACATAAGGAATAAATCATAAATTAACTTTAACCATGATAATATAGAATTAGCATAAAACATGATCGTGTGGAAAAACTACAAGTATAAAAAATCATTTCTATATCATCCAAGGCTCATAACAAGGCCATTATAGCAAAAAAAATCTATTACAGAACTAAGTTCACTCCTCGTTTCAACCCTGTATTACTGAACCAGATTTGGTTGCTATTTCTTACCTATATTACTGAACTAGGTTTACATGTAATTTTAACCCTGTATTACTGAACCATATTTACTTTTCATTTTATCCATGTCTATCTTATAAGATATAAATCTTTACCTAATTAATTAAAGGAAGATATAGTTCCCAGACATCCCATAATTAAATCATTCTTACTTGTTCCACAAAAACATAAATCATAATCATAGCATAACCCAATAAATAAAATGGGTTTCGTAAACATCATTCCATCATAACAAAAAACAAATCATAGTGATCATAGAGATAGAAACATAACCCAATTTAAAGAGAAATAAATTATATGTAAAATAGTTTTGATAAAATATTTGAACTTAATTCTTGAGGAAAATATCCTTTCTTCTTCAAAAACATTTTCTTCTCTCAAAATTCCACACATTTTTAAAAGAAAAGAATTTATTTGAAAATAAAATTGAAATTGTGTAGAGTAATATTCATGGAAATAAGGTGTTATGAAGTCATAAAATTTTTTTCATGTTGTATAAGTTAAAAAACATTCTTCTTGTACTCTTATCATAAAATTCAAAAAGTACTTCGTATGGAAAAAAAACGAAAAATTATTTCCATACTGTTTAAGAAAAATTCATAAATGGGTAAAATTGTATTTAAAAATATTATAATAATAGAAATAATATTATATATTTAAGAAACATGGATGTGGATGATAAATATACCCTAATAAATACTTGCGTATAAGGAATCTCGTATAATAATGAAATTGAAAATTTATACCTTACTTTAGGTCCGCTATCCATTGTATGCATCCAAAAATCCTATATAATTATTTAAATGATTTAATGGAATTATTATAGAGATATATTAATTATTATGATATCATATACGATCATATTATCAAATGTTTGGTATATTTCATTATTACTCGTTATTCAGGTATTAACTGCTTCATTTTCTTATGCATGTTTTGTCAAATAAGTTTAGGTTATCCTTATTAGGACATTTTTATACCATTAAAAATTGATATTGACCTAACATATACCATATTTATTTATTTATTACATTTATATAATCATTATTTATTGGGTATCATTTAGAATGAATCACATGGCATCGTGGAGATAGTAGGTCGTACGTACGCACAAGCAATGATATCATTCCTTTAATTATGAAATGGTATTGAAGTGGATGGTAGATATATTGTTACATCATAAATAAACTATTATAATAATCATATATAGTTATTATTTCCATCATTATACCCATCCAAGTCAAGTGGTGGTGAAAAACATATTACACTACGACATGGAGATGGTAAGTCGTGTGTACGCACACATGGTGATTTTGTTTTTTCATAGGATAGAAAGAAGGTGGAATATGGTTGTTTCATAATTATAATAAAATATAAGTATATAATTGATACTGATTTTATTAATTTATAATGAAAAACTCATGAAGATGAAGTAGAAGAAGAATTGTTAATCGGTAGAGGAGATTACCTCTTCTTCGACGTTCTTCCTCTAAATCTCCTCTTAGATCACTATAGTTGGTCTTTAAAGAAGACCATAACATATATAATGTAACTAGGTAAGTTTATAATGGAAAAGGGGTAGGATATGTATGAGATTGAAGGATCCAATTGATATGATGAAGTGAGGTTGGAGGTACCCTTTTATAAATGAGGTGAGGGGCACTTTTGGAAACATCAAAAATATTATTTTATAATAAAATAAAACCACACTAAAAAACATACCTAATGTCCCAATTTAGAATATGATATGAGATAGGGTTGAAACATAATCATACAATAAATTTTAGACAAGTATTTATCTCAATTTAAACATTATCATTTTAATTAACACTTAGTTATTTTATTTAATTTTAATTAAGATAAAAAATATTTCAATATTAAAAGAGTAAAATATATATTTATTTTATGTAAATTAGAACATAAATAATCATATTAGATCATATTGAACCATATTTTAATTATTATATATTGTTTAGAAATTTTTTATGATTTTTGAATAATTTAATAAAACATTGTTCTAACTAAACAACAATAGTGTCAATTTTGACCCTATTCATTTCATGGGTTTTTAAAAATATCAAGATAATATGTTATCATACAAAAAATTATTTAATTATATATATATGGGGTCTAGGTAGTCTATAAAAATAATTTTACTTATTAATTATCTCAAATTATATTTATTTTAATATTTTTAACAACATTAATTTGATATTTCCATTAACAAAATAATTACTACATTAGTTTTGTGTAATTATTTAATATACTTATTTGTTGAGTAAAAATTAAAAATAAAATTCTATGATTGATATAAAAATAATATATTTAATAGTAATACTTTTATTTGAATTTATCTTCTGTAAAAATCAACACTAAAAATATTATACTTATTAAATTATGAATGTGACCACTTTAACATAAATTTAAATAAAATAATAAAAGTATCACAATCTCTTCCATATGGATCCAAATTGTTAATAACTAGACACCTAGATGATTATGGTATATATATACTCTACCAATAATAATTGGGTAAGTTTTTTGGTCTTTTAAAGCTAATTATCATTTTAATAATAATTGTTTTATTGGTTTCTCATCAATTAATTAATTTTACACCATCAAAGTATAAGTATCTAAGGTAATTATATATTTAATAAAAATTAAAAATAAATTAAAATGATAAATAAAAATATTTTATCTTTCAAATAAGTATTTATAATCTAATTTACCATCTGTATAACCTTATATAAAAAATGGTTTAGTTATTAAAATTTGAGTGAGACATGTTTAACTTTTGTTTAAATAAAATAAATTAAATGTCCTAATCTCATACAAGTGGCTTCCAAAGGAAACCATTTTTACCCAATTATTGTTTAGGTCAAAAAAACTCATAAAATTATATTAAGATAATTGTTAGTGTAATTTTATAAAAGTATTCTTACCCTTAATCACTGTTTTTACCCTTTTACTGTATTAATAAAAATTATAGAAGTTATTATTCATAATGCCCAAAAATAAAATAAATCTATTAAAATAATTTAGGCCTACTTATTATAAATATGGAATATATTTTTAAAAATTAGAAACACATAATTTTCATTAATTAATTTAAAATTATTCTCATTGTCAAAAAGAGATAACGGGTTTTTAAAAGTTAAAATATTGGAAAGGATTGAAATGTTTTTACATTTGAATTAAAATTAAAATTAATGAATATGAAATAAATTATATTTAATGATAAAAATATATATTCTATTTATACTTTAAAACAATTCAATAATATACTTTAATTACATAAATTATTTTTATGAAAAAATTTGTTTTCAATTAATATTTAGTATCATTTTACTATTCATCAAAATTTAAAACTTATCAAAAAAATATCAAAATTTCATAAAAATAAAATTTCTATATCCCTATTATAAATAGGATGTTTTTTAATTATAATATATAAAATTTTCATCAACTTTATTTAAAATGGGTGCCCTATCAAAAGGTGGAAATACTGCATTTTTTGAAAAATACTTCTTTTATCTGAAAAATTAAATTTGTTCTTATATCACGTATAGAAAACATATAAGATGAATTTTAAACATTATACTGAATCCATAAAGAGTGATTTAAATATTTTATAGACTCACTTATTTTAATTTAAATAGTTTTTTTAGAAGGAAGTTAATATTATTCACACATGCCATTATAATGACTTTGTTATAATATTTATGTGTTCACTTATACTCGGTCTTGCGTGAAATTAATTATATCATAAGAACTTGAAATTATGTGTAACACAATATAAACATAGTGTTTCCTATACCACAGGCTAATCTTGGTGTAGCGTACAACACAATACATCAAATAAATTAAAAGGAATCTATCTCAAAAAATCTTGGGGTGTTACATTCTACCCCCTTTAAATGAATTTCTCCCTCGAAATTAATCGCGGTTATAAAAGGTTTTATATTTGAAATTTTTATTCATAGAAACCCACATCATAAAAAAAAATATTGAAACATAGTTTTAGAAAATTAAAGTTCAAAATAGAATGGTTACCCAAAGTAACTAATCCCTAAGTTTCCATATAGTAGAACATAGGTGGGAAGTGAAAACATGGATATGGAAGAAAAATATAACCATTGTGTTCTGATAGAGAGTGATAGTGAATAAGGTTAGGAGAAAGTTAATAATTAGAAACCCTAAATATGCAATTATTTAATTCACCATCTGATTCATCGTATAATAAGTTATTAGGATAACATTTTTGGTTTTCAAGATTCTTTTTCTAAAGTTTAAGAACTTGAGAAGAAATACTTACTTGATTTCAGAAAAATCTCATTATTGGTCATTCCTTTAACAATATCCACTTCATATCTTATTCAAATAAATTAAGTTTAATTTTTTATTATTTAAGTATTAGTAGATCATTCTATCTATAAATTTAATGATATATTATTCCATATGTCTTTATCACAAAAAACATATCAAAGGTTAAAAAACATGCATAAGTCCATATATGATGAGATAATTCATTTTTCTAAAAATCATCATAAAATGTTTAAGTTAAACATTATAGAAAATTGATAACCATAAAATCATTTTGAAAGCTAAAAATCCAAAACTATAGAAAAAGGTACAAAAAATCGGCTTAACATTTATCCCCCATATATCATAAGGTATCTCTGGTTGGTCACATTCCAAATGTGAACACCTTCATCATGTATTATCTTGAGTCATGGTAACAACCTGAATTATCAGATATCCTTAATGAAAACATGCTTTTTTACTTGTTCTAAAACATAGTGGATTATTCTTTAAGTCAAAAAAAATTTTATACTTCAACCATTATAGCATAACCCTCTTATCGACAAATCTGTAATTAGTTCTCAAGAAACTCACATCATCAAATTTACTTATTTAAATACAACATATCTTTATCCAAAAAATCATTATCCTAACATAATGAACATATTAAGGTTTATCTTTCCCTTAATCATGAGTTCTCTAAGTATATCACCTTACCCTTAAATTAATTCTTTTGGCTCCTCAGAACTATTCAACATATCCCCTCCAATCCTTAATGAAAAAAATTATACTAAATACATTTATATAATTTATGAATTATATAACATAATCTATGAATTATAAGAAATATACACATCAATCATCCAACTTTATTCTTAAAACATTACTCAGGATCCATCATCTTCATCTTTCCTAAAATATGAATTATATCTTAAGGTTTCTCAACCACAAGCTTCTTAGGTGTATTGTAAAAATTATTGGAAGAACATCACATACCTTTCACATGTCATTTAAAAACTCTTCATCCTAAATATTATGGTTAATAATTGAATAATAATTATTATTCTCTTCATGATATCGATCTTCATAATTCCCATACATTCCACATCTAAAACATTCAATGTTAAACTATGTTCTATGTAGTTCTGGCTATTGGCTAAGACTATAAAGAAAAGTGTGAGAAATACATATCAGAGATTAGAAACACATAAGTAATGTAAATTACATATAATATTTCAATCAATGATATATTTGGTTTAAACCTAGGTTAGTCATGATTATCAAAAAACCCCTATAATTGTAACGTATACTTAGACTTATCCTTAGGATATCCCTAGAAATATCCTTAGAAATATCTCTAAATATATTACTAAATTTTTCACATCCTAGTTTCCAAAGGTTAATAAAACCTTCACTTGGATACCAACTATAACTACCCAATATTGATGTACTTGGACATTGCATTTATTTTATAGAATTCTTAGTAAATTACACAAATAGATTCCCAAAGTCTGTATTATTTTAGTTTCTTTGGAAACTCGGAACACATTCTTCTAGATTGATGAAAGATCTTTAACATCTCCTATAAAATATTCCTATTTCGTTTTCCTACCTAAAACCTTTCTTTATATACTGGGAGAAATAAAATATAAAAAGTGTGAGCTAAAATTCTCAGTAAGGGTATTCATGGAGAACATCAAACAAAACATAAACATGAGAATGTAAAAACATGAACATATATTTTAAATATGAAAATCTTGATTCATAAAATTAATCTTGGCAGTATGTAAGGAATAAATCATAAAGGATATTAACCATGATAACATATCATTATCATAAACCATGAACTTGTGGAAAACACATAATCATATAAAATAATTTCCATATTATCCAAGGATCAAATCAAAGTCCATAATAGTGGACAATGTCCATTCCAGCCCAGTTTTACTATACCAGATTTACTTGTTCCTCCAGCCTTGTATTACTGAACAAGATTTACTTTCCATTTTGGCCTTATATTACTTAATCAGATTTAATTTTCATTTCATACATGTCGATATCATGATATATAAATCCTTACCCAATTCATTGGATAGATATATAGGTCCCACCCATCTCATAATTAAATCATTCTTACATGTGTCACAAAAACATAAATCATTCATCATAGCATAACCCAGGAAATAAAATGGGTTTATTAAACATCATTCAATTATAACATAAACAAAATAAAATAATAGTAATAATATGGATATAAACATAACACTATTTAAAGAGATTCATCTTATATGTAAAATACTTTTGATAAAATATTTGAAATTAATTCTTCAGGAAAATATCCTTTTTCTTCAAAAACTTTTTCTTTTCTCAAAATTCCGCACAATTTTAAAATAAAAGAATTTAATTGGACATAAAATTTAATCATTTAGAGGAAGTTTCATTGAAATAAGGTGTTAATAATACATAAAAATCCATTCATTCTATGTAAGTTAAAAAAACATTCTTCTCATACTATTGCTGAAAAAGTCATAAAGTACCTTGTATGGAAAACAAAAGAAATATTCCTTCCATACTATTTATTAAAAATTAAAAAATGGGTAAAATTTACTATAAATAATATTATAATAATATAAATAATATTATATATTTTTGAAACATGGATTTAGATGATAAATATACCCCAATAAATACTTACGTATAAACAATATCGGATAATAATAAGATTGTGAAATTATCCCTTACCTTAGGTATGCTATCTTTTGTATGTATTAAAACCTATTATATAATTATTTAAATGATGTAATTTAATTATTAAATAATCATAGTAATTTTTATGATATCATATATGATATTATTATCATATTTTTGGTAATAATATTTCATTATTACTCGTTATTCGGGTATTAACTGCTTCATTTTCTCATTCATGTTTTTTCGAATAAGTTCAGGTTATCCTTCTTAGGTCATAGTTATAACATTCCAAAATGATATTAACATAAAATATATAATATTTAATTATTCTATACATTTATATAATCATGATTTAATGGATATCATTTAGAATGAATTGAATCACATCGTGGAGATGGTAGGTCGTACGTACGCCCAAGCGATGATATCATTCATTTAATTATGAAATGGTATCAAATTGGATGGTATATATATTGTTAAAGAATTAATAAATTGTTATAATAATAATATATAGTTATTATTTCCATAATTATACCCATTCAAGTCAAGTGTTGGTGAAAACAGATTACACCATGGCGTGGAGATGGTAAGTCGTACGTAAGCATGCATGGTGATTTCATTTTTTTTAGGATAGATATAAGGTGGAATTTGGTTGTTTAATAATTATAATAACATCTCATTATATAATTTATACTGAATTTATTACTTTATAATGGAAAAAAACTCATGAAGATGAAGTAGAATAAGAAAAAAATTTGAAAGAATCGGTAGAGGAGATTACCTCTTCTTCGATGTTCTTCCTCTAAATCTCATCTTAGAGCACTAGAGTTGGTCTTTGAAGAAGAAAAGAACCTCTATAATGTAACTACATAAGTTGATAAGGTAAATTTGGCATGGTATGGTCGATATTTAAGGCTCAAATTGATGTGAAAAAGTGAGGGAGGAGGTACCCTTTTATAATTGAGGTGAGGAGTACTTTTGGAAAACACGAAAATGTTAAATTATAATAAAATCAAACCCCACTAAAAACCTCCAAAATGTTCCAATTTCTAAGATGAGATGATATAAGGTTGAAATATCATAAACCAATAAATTTTACAAAAGTATTTATGTCAATTTAAACATTATCATTTTAATTATCACTTAGTTATTTTATTTTATTTTAATTAAGATAACAAATGTTTAAATATTAAAAAGGTGAAATATTTATTTATTGATTTAAATTAGACCATAAATAAGTACCTTAAATCATTTCATACCATATTATAATTATTCTATATTTTTTAGAAATGTTTTATTATTTTTAAATAATTTAATAAAACATTCTTTCAACAAAACAACAATGGTGTCAATTTTGACAAAATTCAATTCATGGATTTTCAAAAATATTAATAAAAGATGTTATTATTGATAAAATTATTTTATTATATCCCTATGGAGTCTAGGTCATCTATCGAAATAATTGGACATATTAATTATCACCAATTATATTTATTTTAATATTTGTATATCATTAATTTGATATTTTCATTAACAAAATAATTACAACGTCAGTTTTGTGTAATTATTTAATACACTTATTTTTTGGGTCAAAATTAAAAAAATATGATGAATATAAATCTAATATATTTCATAAAAATAATTTTATGACAATTTATCTTTTGAAAAATTCAACATTAAAAATATTATACTTTTTAAATTATGAATGTGACATCTTTAACATTACTTTAAATAAAATAATATAAGTGTCACGATCTCTTACATATGGATCCAAATAGTCAATAACTCGTCCATTGGATGATTATGGTTAATATATACTCTAAAAATATTAATTGGAAAAAAAATTGGGTCTTTCTATGCTTATTATCACTTTAATAATAAATTTTTATTGATTTCTCATCAATTAATTAATTTGTACACCATCAAAGTCTAAGTATTTAAGGTAATTATATATGTACTAAAAATTAAAAATAAATTACCATGGCATATAAAAAAAATTTATTTCAAATAATTATTTATAATTGAATTTATCCTTTGTATAACCTTATATAAAAAATAGTTTAGTTATTAAAATTTTAGTGAGAAATATTTAAGTTTTCTTTAAATAAAATAAATTAAATGTCGTAATCTCATCCAAGTGGCTTATAAAGGGCACAATTTTGACCCAGAGATGATTTAGGTCTAAAAAAATCATCAAATGATATTAATAAAAGTTTTTTGTTACTTTTATAAAATTATTCTTAACCTTAATTACATGTGTTACCCATTTACTGTATTAATAAAATTTACTGAAGTTACTATTCATAATGCCCAAAAATAAGATGAATCCATTAACATAATTTGGGCCTACTAATTCTAAATATGGAATGAATTTTTTTCAAAATTCAAAACATAGAAATTTTAGTGATTAATTAAAAATTATTCCCATTATCAGAAAGAGAGAACAAATTTTTAAAAGTTAAAACATTATAACATATTGTAATGTTTTTACATCTGAATTCAATGTAAAATTAACGTTAATGGAATACATTATATTTAATGATAAAAATATATTCTATTCAAATTTAAAAACATTCAATAATGTAATTTAATTATAAAAAATGTTTTGATGAAAAAAGTTGTTTTCAATTAAAAATTATTATAATTTTACTATTCATCAAAATTTCAAACTTATCAGAAAAATATTAAAAAATCACCCAAAGAAGATTTTTATATAATGCATTTAAAGAAGGATTTTTTTAATTAGAATATATAAAAGTGTAAAAACAATATTTAAAATGGTTGCACCATCAAAAGGTGAAAGTACTGCATTTTTTGAAAAATAATTCTTTTATCCAACAAATTGGATTTGTTCTTATATCATATCTAGAAAACATATAAGATGAATTTTAAACATTATATTGAATCCATAAAGAGTGATTTTAATATTTTATAGACCCACTTATTTTCATTTAAATAGTTTTTTTAGAATGAATTTAATGTTATTAATAATTTCTATTATAATGACTATGTTATAATATTTAGTATTTCACTTATACTCTGTATTGCGTTAAATTAATTCTATAAAAAGAACTTAAAATTGTGTGTAACACGAGCCAAACATAGTGTTGTGTATATCGCAAGATAATCTTGGTGTATCGTACAACACAAGAATTCAAAAAAATTAAAATGAATCTATATCAAAAAATATTGATTTGTTATAATATACATCTTATTGGGTTCATAAAAGATTAATTTTATACAATATATAAATAAATAGATATAATAAATTCATTATAAAAAGTGAAAGTTATAGAAAATTCTAATAAGGTAAATATGGATCATTTCTACTAAAATATCTGAGTGCCTAGATATTCCAAATATAATAATAAGGGATATTGGAATTTGAAAAAATAGAGGGAGATAAAGGTAGATGATAAATGATATTATCACTAAACTTTATAGGTGTAAATCAGAAGATGGACAGTGTAATGACCCAAGTCTGAATTACCCAAACAACCCTAGGTCAGATCACCTTATGACCTCTAACACACCTCAAAGTCACTAAAGGGTGGATTAAACTTTGGGTGTGAAAACCCATAAATGGGAGGTGGTCCCCCCACCCCAAATAGAAACAATTCGTACTAGAGGTTAAACACAATTCTAGCATGACCCTTGGGGTCAATAGACATGTAGACCCAAAATCATCATTACCTGATATATGCATACTTGTTAGAAAAACAACTATGGAAATAAATAATGTAATAGCTATATATAAACACATACATGTCATGCCAGTATAAAAACTCACTCACTTATAGTCGATAAGAAATATCAAAAAGATAAAAACCTGATATTCCAACAAAACTTGAACTAAAGTCATTATAATGATTCAAAAATTGAAGGCTTGATGTGATAAAACCTAATGTGCTTAACTAGAGATGTCCCCTTTGAATCTTATCCATAAGAAAACTAAGGCCCATAGTGAATTATAATAGGAACTAGATCTTATGATATATATAACCAATATAGGAAAAAAATAGTTAATAAGAAGATATAAAACATAGTAGTAAAACAACAGTGAATAAATCCAAGGTTCAGTGTCAAATATAAATAATGGATCATACATCGGTAGTCAATACAAACAACGGACCAAAAAATATTTCCCTAAATAATGGATCACAAAACATCATAAACAATGGATCATTAAAAAATCATAGAAGAAGAAATCAAAAACAAAACCAAAAATACACAAAGAAAATCAGAAGGCCTACCTCACTAGGTTGAACAAAATCTGAGACCCTCTTCAGATGTTGAATGAGATGTTCAAAGGCAATCGAGTAGTGTGATTCGACCTTCAATTCACCAATGAGGAGTGCTAGCAACTGGTGGCTTCCACTGAAAGCTTCTATATCATAATGAGTTTGCAAATGTTTAGGGTTTTTAAAGTAGACTAGGACACTTTTATCAGCGCTTACCAATAAGCATTGATAAATGTTCATTTATCAGTGCTTTGTTTAGTGCTGATAAATGCTCATCTTTATCAGTGCAAAAAAAACATTAATAAAGAATCTTTAATCAGTGTTTATTACTAAAACGCTGTTAAAGGATTTATAATTTTAATTATAACTAAAAAATTGTAAATATTTATAAAAACATAATAAATATACATAAATATAAATATATTAAATATATTCCTTTTTAAATTTATTTATTATAATTTTATAATTATTTATTTATAATTATAGAAATATTTTAAAAAAATATTATTTATATCATTATATATATTTATATCATTATATATATTTATATCATTATATATATTTATATCATTATATATATTTATATCATTATATATTTTTATATAATTATATATATTTATATCATTATATATATTTATATAATTATATATATAAATTTAATAAATATATATTAATACAAATATATTCAATATATTCAATATTTATGTAAATTTATTATAAATTTAATAATAATTTAAATATATATAATTATTTATTTATAATTATATAAATACTTTTAAAAAATATTTATTTATTTTTAATTATAAATATATAATTTTATAAATATAGTGAATGTAAATTTATTAATATATTTATTTATAAATATTTTTAAAAAAATATATTTTTAATATTATTAATGAATATCTAATTTTGAGTGCATGCATAAATATAAAAAATGAGTGAAATTGAATAAATTGAGAATATAAGTACACTTTAACAATATTGAAAAAAATGGATAAGTTTTGTGTGTGTGCATATTATATATGAAAATGAATTAATTATACGTATATGTGAAATAAATATAACACACATTTTATCTATATTAAATTGAAAAATCAAACAACATTCAATTATATGTCGAGTACTATGCAATTATTCAATATTTTTAATTCATATTAATTTTTAATTATATACCCTTATTTAATAAATATATGACAATTTAATGTAAAGAGAAAAAAAATTGTAATGTACAATCATATTTATATACATTAATATATATCTATATATTTAGTATATATAATTTAATAACATTAATTATCATAATTATTTAATTAATAAAATGTTCAATATTTAATAATGTATAGTCAATAAATTCATTTTTATCAAAAATTATTTAATTAATAAAATTCATAATATTTTTTTTGATAAGAACATTTTTTATTTTTTATTTATTTAATTATATCATTTTATCAGTGCTGAAAATTTGTCGATGAAAGAAATATATATCAGCGCTAAACATAAAGTGATGATAAACTATACCTTTTATCAGTGCTAAAAACAAAGCGCTGATAAAGGATACCCTTTATCTGTTCTAAAAATAAATGTCTGATAAAGGATACCATTTATCAGTACTAAAATTTAAGTGTTGATAAAGGTTTTCATTATCAGCACTAAAATAAAAGCATTGTTAAAAGGTTAAATTTATCATCACTTTCTTTAGTACTGATAAAAATTCCATTTATCAGCATTTTCTAGTGGCACTATGAAATATCAGCGCTGATAAATCTCAGTTTTGTAGTAGTGTAAGCTCCACCAACACCCAAGTGCTCCATGGAAAATATTAGCTTCTAAAGACACCATATGATTCGTCGATGTCTGAAAAATCTTGAATCCATGGACCATCGAATCCAATCAATCCTCTACTACCTGAGGATCTGTCTTGTCATGGAACCTCAACGGTCTCTGGTGCTAGAACTTGGGGTGTATACTCAGCCTGTGCCCATCCCCAACCTGCTCTGCTGGGACTATCTGCTGCTCAATGGGTGGGGTTCTTCTACCTATTCACTGGGAGGAAGGTGATTGCATGATAGACCCTAAACTGGGGCCTCATTGCTCATAGGGTTTTGATCATGAACTAGAGCTTGTATTTTGGTAGGATATCATCGTGGAGGCATCCTAAAAGTTTTCAAGGAGTACCACTATCAGATGAGCATATATATATATATATATATCAATGAAAGTGGGGAACTAACTTAAGGAGGACAGTCAAATATTCAATCCAATGTGATGTATGTACCATTGTTCCCTGCAAAAAAAATGTATAAGGGTGCCAATTTGACAAGCGGTTAATCAAGGTCCTGGTGAATGGCTACATCGGATGCATGCACTATCATTGGACTCACTAGCCTGAGATTATCACTTGAGACACTTCAACATTATTGCCCTAAATCTGAACCAATCCTTTTTAGGGAACATTTGAACAATTTTCCAAGGAATGAACCACCTCTAATACTACTCTGTCATGACCCGACCCATTCTGGGGCTTGAGCTGCAACTACCCCAAGCCTTCCTCCATAGGCTAGGGGTGGAAACAAGCGTCTAAGGAACAACTAAACTCGGGGAGTCCTTTTCCTCAAACTTATACACACACACACATCTAACTCAATGCAAAAGTGCATAAGAAAATTTGAAAAAGTGAAAACTGTTATAAAGTTAAATGAACGTGCATGATTCTCTAGATAGTACAATAATATGGTAGTATCAACTGAAAACTAAATGGTCAAAAGACATGCCCAAACCAGAAAATTATCCCAACCTGAAGGAAATTGAAAAATAGTATCATTTGAGAGAGTTATGCTCCTATATCCCAACTCTGACCACCGTATATATTCCACGCACCCCATATCCCTAAGCTCCTTTGAGATTATTATTGACCTGTCCACTGTCTGCAAAAGACATGACATTTGTTGGGAAAATCCCATGCAGGGGTGAGTATATTCATACCTAGTAGAACACCCTAAAAAGTTAGAGGGGGGAAATAAGAGATACACTGAAGAGGGAAGTAGTAGAGATAACAAATTATGGTAAAAGAGAATGGAAAGAGTACAACTCAACCCAATAAAAGAGTTAAAGTAGAGTCATCCAAACACAAGGATCCCAAAATGGTGATAATATAAACTTCTCATTGAGTCCTTACTACCTATAGTAGGATATTAGACTTGCCCAACCATAAGAAACTAGACACTAAAATCATGTGGCATACCGCGTGTCTTCGCCTCTTCTGGAAGCAGAGTAGCCAAGACCCAAAGACTGGGTATTATAATAGGATAGATATATATGATCAGTCAAAGAATCTCAAATGAGAGAGTAAGGGGATCTATATCTCACAACTCATCCAATGAAAGTGAGTATCCAATAGTTACAAGGTAAAATCATATGTGATGCCCATCACCTCATGCATCTACCCATGAGAAACAAGTCAAAAGGGCTCAAATCACCACACCTCAATATTATCTGATCTAGGTGGAACTGACTTGCCCACACGGTTTTTAACTCACGTCACAAGAAAAAATCTCTATGGGGAAATCTCCACTATTTCCCATGAGTTATAAGGTAATTCCAACCATTCCTCATCGTTGTGCCTCACAGTCGAGGGTCTTCTCTGGTATCCTCCAAGGAACACTACTTCCCAGCCTAACTGGAGGGTACCACTTGGTAAATTCTCTAGGGAACACCACTACCCAGACACTGCTTTGGGGTAATCCTAGTGATTCATTAGGGAAACACCACTTCCCAACCCAGTTGGAGGGTCACGCCTTGAAGATCCTTGGGGAATGCCACTACTCATCCTAACTGGAGGGTAATCCTAGAATTTTGGGGAACTCTGCTACCTAGATTCTACTGGTGGGTAACTCGAGAAGATCATTAGGGAATTTTTATGCCCATCCCTACTAAAGGGTAAGCCCAAAACTCTCATAGCGGAACACTACTTCTCTGCCTAGATGGAGGGTAAGCCTGGTACTGCTCTGGTAATCCTGTATGATCAATGTTGTCATCGGGGGTCACCCTTGTGAATTCCAAACCCAGAACATTCACATCATAACTTGAAATCCACTTCTTAAAGTACTATTGTGTTCTACATGAAAAGACACTCAAGATAGGAATCTCATGGACCAAAATCCAAGTTCAAACAAAGGAGATATGGGTGTTTAAAGGTCACTCAAAAGCACTCAAAAGTACCCAGAATGTGAGGGACCCACACAGTGTGTGGTCCTTCTCCACTTCCTAGTTGTGTCTTTGACTAGTACATGGATCTCAACCCATGTAGTAAAAAAATTCCATATAGGTGGAATACACAGCGTTTTCTAACTATCGAAGATAGGGATTGTGTATTTCTGTTCTGTCTATGTACTCAGACCTCATGTCTGTGTACTTCGGTACATGGTGTGCTGGTCCCCATGGGATATTGTCCATGTGGAAATCTTGTGTAGTCAGCACAGGGTTTTTTCCTGGATGTTTGGTTCTTCAAAAAGATTATTCACACAAGAAGGGGGTATACATTATGTCTAGGGGATTACACATCGTGTCCCCCTTGACTTCCCCAAAACCATATCAATGCAACTGAGGAAGGCTACATGCCATGTGTTATTTTTTGTGCATGGCATGTAGTTGGGTTTTCCTAAAAAACCCTAGGGTTTCTTTATTTTTGACCATTACTTCTAAATATTCTCCAACTACAGCCAAGGATACCTAAATCCACTCTAAAAGCTCTGAATCTGACTGAAGAATGTGGAATCCCATCACCGTTCATCATGAATCATCCTCATTCGGAAATAAGGGTGTGGACGGATCTTTCAAACACCTCTACATCTTTTATTCTCTTCATATTGAAATGAAACCTTTGGATTCTTCATCTTTGTGTCATAGTGTTTATATATATATTCCTTTCTTGAAAATTCCTCATCATTTCTTAAATCCATCCCAAATCTGGGCACCTGATCAAGCTCAGGTCGCCTGGAAATTCTCTAGTAGGGAACTGTAGGGTTTCTCTAGTGAAGAACGCAAAGAACTGGGAAGTAAAAGGAATATAAGTGAAGGTTTGGATCATTAACCAAGATTTCTTATCCAACCAATCAAGAATGGGAATTCGGGTTAGATGAACAATTGTTGAACAGTATCTTTTCAACAATCAGGTAGGTGCAAGGGGGTGCAGATTGAAGAATTAATCGACAAAATGATCAAAGTTTATTCATAGGTGTAAAAGCACCAAATAAGAGTCCTAATTGGAGTGTATCACTTTTCATTTTATGAAGAATGTGTTCTATAGGCTTCACTTCATTCATCGTCCTTTGATCCACTAGGATCCAATGTTTCATCGTCATTCTTATTTCATCATTAGCCAGTGGAAATGAGAGGAAAGGCAGAATTGTCGGAAGAGAATATGATTATAAAGAAACCCTATAAAATATCTACAGTAAGATACTTATAGATTCTCAATGCGGTTAAATTAAATTTAATTAATTAAATAAATCAATTTATTTAATCAATTAAACACACTAACAATGATCGAAGGGTCATGATATCCCACGCCAACTTATTTTATGTTGCTTCTGGGTAAAACACCATGTCTCCAACCAAACCATGATCTCAGAATTCTGATTTGACCATCCCTTTAATATTTATCTCTTATTATTTAATTAACCCCACCTACGCAATATAAAATATCTTTAATGTTTTTATAAAATAAATTCTAGGAACTCCAGGCCTTAGAATCACACATTGTCTTAGCACATAATTCTGAAAGAATATTTAGAAATATTTAAAAGTCTTATAAGAAAAAAAAACAGGTCTATATAGTCATAGCCTCATTGAAACACATAGAAAACCCAATCTATGACCTCAAACTCTATAGGTCTTCTACGGTGTTCAGTGTATGATTTTTTATGATACTTTGAAATATTCATCCACTTAGAAATCAACTGCATCCGCTCTATGGTATCTTGAGCAAGACAAGGTCTAATAATATCAACCTCTTCTACCTCTAACCAACACAGGGGTGACCGGCATGGCCTGCCATAAAAATACTCATAATGTTCCATCAGTATATTATCCTAAAATCTATTGTTGTATGATAATTTAATGAAGGTTATATACCTCTCCCAAGATCCCCCAAAATCTAGGATGCATGCTCGTAGCATGTCCTTAAGCACCTGAATCATGCACTCTTATTACCCATCATTTTGGGGTCACTATGATGTGCTCAGAAGCATCGGTTTACCCAACTCCCTCTGTATCACTTTCTTAAAATATAAAGTAAAATGGGTGTCACTATTGAAAACTATAGTGTACAGGACACCGTGAATCTATAAAATCACATAGATATAAAACTTCCCAAGATCGTTTACACTAAAGGTCTCCTTGATTGCTAGTAAATGAGTGGCCATCTTGATTCTATCAACAACAACTCATATACCATCATTACCTCGAGGAAACCTCAGTAAACCTATCACGAAATCCATCACAACATCAACCCACTTCCACTCGAGGATGGGTAACTTCTATAAAAGTACATTTGTTTTCTAGTTTTCCTCCCTCACCTACTGATAGGAGGAACACCTCATGAAAAAACTAGCTAAATCTCTTTTCATACCTATCCACCAGTACTGATGATATAAATTGCAATACATCTTGGTGACATTAGGGTGCACTTCCCAAGATGAAGTATGAAAATCCCACATCAGTTCTTCATGCATATCTACTGAAACCCATATGTGACCATGTGCATATAAAATTTCATCCTCACCTACTGTCCAACTTTTAGGAGGGTCCTCACCTACCACAATCTCCCATAGGACTAGGATATCATAATCTGATAGCTTCTTCATCCTCGCTCTATCCAGAAGGGTAGAGGTAATAGATAATGATGATATAAAGGTCTACCCCTAACTATTTTGCACATACAAGTTCATATCAGATAGAAAAACCATGATCTTCCACTCTATACTAGCTTGTTGAACTACATATATCAAATTCCTCCTACTCAGTGCATTGGCAATTGCATTGCCTTTATCAGACGTATAGGCAAGCTCATAATCAAAAGATTGTAGGTAATCCACCCACCACCACTACCTCAGGTTCAGATCATACTGTTTAAATATATACTTAAGTCTTTTTTGGTTTGTATACAATAAAAAAATTCTCTCCCAATAATTAATGTCTCCAACAACAAAATGTGTGAACAACATAAGCTAACTTGAGATTATGTGTCGGGTAATTCATCTCATGTGGCCTTAAATTCTGAGACCCATACACTAAAACTCTATTATCCTATATAATAACTACTCCTATACTGATACCTAATGCATCATAATAAATAGTGTAACTCCTTTCTGGCTCTGGAAAAATCAGTATCGATGTTGATGTAAATCTCCCTTTAAAATCTTAAAAGGTCGTCTCATAGTAATATGACCATACAAACTTCACACCCATCTTATTCAATCCTATGAGCAGAACTACTAAGTATGATAAGTCCTATATTAAATGTTTGTAGTAACCAGTTGTCCCTAAGAAACTTTGTACCTCAAATATGTTCTTGGGATGCTCCCAAGAAACTACCCCTCTCACCATATCTAGGTCAACTGATACTCCTATCTTTGAGATAATGTGACCCAAAAAGTGAATATGATCCATCTAGAAGTGAAACTTTGTGATCTTAGAATATAACATATTCTCTCTCATTATATTCAATACAATATCAAGATGTTTATCATTGTCATTTTGATTATGAGAATACACCAAGATATCATCCATGAAAACCACAACAAACAAATAATGATAAGGTTGGAAAACATGGTTCATCAGTACCATGAAGACTGTTGGAACATTCATGAGATTAAATGGCATAACCAAATTCTTATATAGACCATACCTTTTATGAAATTTTGTGAGAGGTATTTTTGATTGTATAACATGCACCTGATGATAATTGTATCTTAAATCAATCATTGAGAAAACTCGATCTCCTTGGAGCTCGTCAAAGAGATCATATATCTGCGGTAGTGAATACTGGTTCTTAAATGTCAGCTGGTTCAATTTCTTGTAATCCAAACATATCCTAAGGTTTATGTATTCCTTTTTTACAAAATGGATATGTTAACCCCTTGTAGATGTTCTGGTTCAGATAATACCCTTTACATCTAAATCCTCTAGCTACCTTTTGAGCTCTTGTATCTCAGTAGCAGCAATCCTATAAGGAGGAATGGATATAGGTTCAGCTCCTGGAACTTACTAGATAGAGAAATATACCCATCCCACTGGAGGTAATCCTGAAAGGTTGTTTGAGAAAACATCCTTGAAATGATCAACCACTAGAGGGAAATCATCCTAACATGTTCCTTGATCAACCAGTTATAAAATCATGATCTAAGTTATCATCTAGCCTATCCTACAACGCTCAGGTCCAACTCAACTAACATGGACCTCACATTAAACCTTGGGAATAAACTCATCACCCTTTTGTGATGTGAAATTCACCCTTTGGTGATATAAATAAACAAAATCATGAAAAATGACCAACCAGTCCATCCTAATAATGATTTCAAAATCAATCATCTTGAGGACGAAGAGGATCCATATGAAGTGACAGCAGCCAATCTCAAGGGGGCACTCCCTGAACTAATGTGGACCCTTAGTTATAATTCCAAACAAAGTGTCATGAATTATAATAGCATCAATGTACTGATGACTAAGCCCAAGGCTCTCCATAATGGGAACATATATAAATATATGAGAATCCCCTATATCAAAAAGTGTAAAATCTAAAGTATTGGCTACTAGAATAATACCTATGATAGTAGAAGGTCCATAATCCTATTACTCAAGGTTCTATTTCATTGCATATATATGGGAAGGACCATGACCCTATGATACTACCTTGAAACCCTAAGCAGATCCACCTTGTTGTCTCTATAAAATTGGGGGATAACCACTACAACCATGACCACCACCTCAGACTGATCAGATGGTTATACTCCAAATCCCTGCCTAATGAGAATTTTTCGACCCTACTCCTGAATGTGGAGTCAGTGCATATCCTTTTTCACTGCATGCTGGAGGAAACGTTCTACAAAATCACAGTAGTTGGCACATCTTTTCGTAAGATCAGCACTCAAATAGGTTTCACATACATTGAGGTATCATATTCCTCAACCTACCACACCAGTATCACCTCACTTAGATACATGAGTATGTGATTTTACTTCTAATATCACCATATGTAAGCTTCATAGGATACTTCCTGCTACTAGTTTATGCAGTAGCAAATCTTGGTGTTGAACTGCCCTGGCTCTCACCTCCATCCTCCCTTGAGTTACGCTCTATGATAAGCACTTGATTGATTATTCCAGAAATGGTAATCAGTTAAAATACATTCACTAGTTATCAGATTTATACCTAATACCATCCTTGAATCACATAGTTTTAGATAACTTGTCTCCCATCATAACAAGTGTGAAGTTCTAGATCAGAGTAAAATGGTCCGAATAATCCATAACTGATAACACTCCCTACTCCTAGTGCAAGAAATCATGGGATATATTATCCCTCAACATCTTGGGATATAATTAATCAAATAAGTCCAAATTAAAATCCCTCTAGTCCATCTCCCAATGACATTCTATCTGAGTTATGACATCCTATCATCTCTTGGTGGAATCACATAGCATATAGGTAGTGATCTTTTCCCTCCTCTTAGAAGGCATATCTAGATGCTCGAAGATTGAAATCATGGACTCTGGCCATGAATCTGTATTCATAGCCCAAAATCACACAAAACGTGTGTGGATGTGATGTTGTAACTCATGCACCATAGTTAGGGAAAGTTGTGATGATCCCTGAGTGGTTTGCATGAAATGCAAGAACCCATCACAGAATTGTGCCTCAACACCTATGTTTGTTACTACTAGTAGTGCCTTATTTGGAACTACTAGAGAATCCAACATTATCCTATGGACCACCACCTTTATAGTATGATCATTTCCACCATCCTAGTGTATGACTAGGGTTCATTGTGGTTTAATTCTTCTACAATTCCAAGTGCACACCTCAGTTTAAGAAATTTATCAAATTTTATACCTCAAAAGCACAAAAACTATTACTGTAGTTTTTAGGTTCTTCTATATTGGACCCTATATTTCTATAGTTTACTATCTTCTATAATAGAACTACTATTTCCTTATATTAATAATACATATAATGGTTGAATTATAGGTATTAAGTAAGGGTTTGAGTACCCTAAATCATTGCTACGACTATGAGGGATGGGTATTCATGAAGGGTTTGGACACCCCTCACCCTTACTGAGATGATGAAGGAAATATATTCATGAAGGGTTTAGAAACCCTGTATCCTTGTTATAATTATGGAGTATTAGTATTCATGATGGTTCTGGACACCCTGCATCCTTTTTGAGATGGTAAAGGATGGGAATTCATGAAGGGTTTTGACACCCCAGATCCTTGCTGAAATATGTTTTTGTGTATAGTGAAGTAATGTTAGGGATACCAAATCCACTTGGATAGTTGGAATATGGGTTTCTTAAATCACATCTATAGTAGTTTTAACTGAGGGTGATGGATTGGGGTATATACATCAGGGATGATCACAAAATACTCTAAGGTACTGAGTTCCACTGTGATGTTATTGGAGATCGTGAGGATTTGAATTCTTTTCCTGCAAGGAGGAGATGCCTCTAGTTGATGAGTCAAATTTCCTTATGAATGATCCTATAGAGCTTACATACATGGTCAAGAAGATGGTTCCCCACTCATTTCCAAGGATTATGGAAGATTTTCAAATATTTAAACACTTGTTAAGTGAAGTAGGATATTGAAAAAAATGTTGTCCAAGGAGGGATCTTGCACTCTGGGGGTAGTTCTATTTATGGTTATAGAGCTCGAGCCCTAAATTTTGTGGTTTTAGGTCACAGAATGAGGTCCAATAAAAGGTTCAAGAATTAAGTACCACATTCATTCTTTGAAAATCAGTATATTATAGAGTTTCATAACATCAAGGATACAAAATTCACATGAATATTGTGATCATGGGAATTGTAAATCATGAACAAAGAATATCTAATTCAAATGAAAATAGAGTCTAGTGAGTATAGGTTGACCATTGGTGATGTTAAAAACTAATATCATAGATATTCAGGGATATAGATCATGGATTTAAGGGGGTAACATTCATCTAATACCAAAAACATCTACTACGAACAATCTATAAGGTGTTGTATTATTCACTAGTGAATCCTAGAGGGGTCCCTTCAAAGTAGTTAGTCTATATCTCTAATACACTATAAATGAAAACCAAGAGGTATAACTCAAGGTTGTGGTTTCCATGATAAATTCATAAACTCAAGGAATTGGAGGTGTTAACACAGACATCAATGAAATGATGGTGGTTTATAGAAAATCTAATATTCAAGAAGGGTTCAAACACCCTTAAATTTTTATTTCTACCTACTGAACATGTTATTACAATGAGAGGATGTGATAAATCATCGCTCTTACTTTTTCCTATACTAGATAGATCCAGAAATCATGGTTAATATTTTACTAGAGTTATATTATATTCCCTATAATCTATGTGTCTTTTAATTTATGCTCTAACTTTTTTCTAAACTTTAGAGATAAAGAGATTAGGGAGTGGAGACTTAAATTTTTCTCAGAACAACCTTTATGAGTTTTCATCTTGAAAATTTGTGTATCTATTTCACTATAAATTTAAGGTTTTATGGTTTAAACCTAGTATCAGGGGAGTGTTACAAAATAGGCTAATCATAATTCTTAATTTTGAGAATACTCCAACATACTTTTCAGAAAAAGATGATAAATGTTTTAAATCATATATCAAGGTTCTTGGATCACGAATAATTTTATTGGGAATTCATGTTGAAGATGATTGTGAATCACACTATGGTTATGAGTTAAACTATGATGTTATCAGGGATTAAAAGTATTAAAGGGACATATTTTCAATAGAAATACATATTTAGTTTCCAGGTCATGGGTCATTTACAGAAGCTAGGGGAAAATAAGAATATTCAAAAAAATGGTTCCTTGAAGTCTGGTGTTCTTTTCTAATTACATAGAAGGTTTTCATTAATATGATTCATTCAAGATATAAAGTGTTACTTATGGATTGAGGTTCTTAGAAATATTATAGAAGCACCCCAAAATTTGGTTGACCGGGGTCAAGCTATTGTGGTTTTTTCTCTAAGGAGTGAAGATGGATGATGGTATATATTGTTTAATTTTATGTAGTGGGGATGCTTCAACCATGTAGTTTAATTTAATGCAACAAGGATGCAATTTTAATACATTTTAATGTCATGTGACCAAGATTTATTCCTTATAGTTTAATTTCATTCAGTAAGGATATTGAAATTGATGTGAAATTGAAAAATATATCCTTAAGGGTACACTGTATTCGTTAAGGTAATTTAGATCTGGGATGAATTTTTATCCTTATATAGAATTACTGGTAGGTAGCCATATGTTTTTCCCATCCTATTTAGATTTATATCATGTGAAAGAAACTCATACATAGATCTAATTAATACATAGGCATAGAGAATCTGTATGAATCATCCATCCTTAAGTAGTGTAAGATATTTTAAGGTGGGACAATGGTTAGGGGTATATGAAATTTATGTGGTTCGGTTTACCTATAAATTTATAAGGGTAGGAATAATTCCACAGTCAGCTCTTATGAGAGAAGGTTCCTTGTACAGATCAGTCTCATATACAAGGAAATGGGTATTTATTTTTTAAAATCTTGTGGTTGGGCCCCAAATGTTGGAGTTGGGAATAACTATTTATCTCAAAGGAATGATAATCAAGCCACACATATTTATTATAAATACTCCCTGCATATATTAGGATCATAATCAGAGAGGGGGAAATTTTTATCTTCCCTTGGCAAGCCTTAGCATCACAGTTGGTTAAGGGGTCCTCTATGTAGATCAATATCATACATAGGGAAATGGAATTTTTATATATTATCCTAGAATGTATATGAAATACTCATATATAAGATAGATTAATGGAAATGGTGTCCCTCTATAAGAGGTTTTAGGTCTTTGTAGGATGGACCATATGTCATTTAGTTTAACATCATGTGACCAAGACATATCATCAAGAGGGAATTTGAGTCTTCATAATAGATGCATACCAAAAAATGTAAGGGTACAAGAATATGATGTTATAAACTTTCTTTGAAAATGGGTATGATGCACATATGAGTAACATTAAGTGAATATGAACCCTCTTGGGTATTTGAGTTATGGGAGGTTTAAATCATAACCTAAAAATATCTGAGTTAATGGGAGTTGAAGAAAGGTGGATATATGTCAACTATTAATAATGGAAGAGAGACATATCACATGCAGTCAAAACAATAACTCCTATTTTTAAGGGGGGGACTCTCCTTTAGGACCAATAAAAACACTAGGAACAATATATTAGGTGTTTTTTTATTCACCAGTTAATTCTAGAGGAGTCCCTTTGGATTATACAATCCATGTTACCAATTTTATATAGAGAAGAACAAAGAGAAATGTATCAAGGCTCTAGGATTCCAAGGGAGGTGTATCATCTTGAGTAATTTATTTGTATAAATCTAGATATCTAAGGTATGAAGTTGGTTTGTGGATAACATAATATTCAAGAAGGATTGGAGCACACTAAAGGCTATGACACCATGTATTGAACACATTTGTAAGGATAAGGGATAAAAACATACAATCCTTGAGTACATAGTCATCAGGGGGTGATATGTCCAATGTAAATACCCAATGTCATGTAGTTTAACATCATGCAACAAGGATGTGGTCATGTAGTTTAACATCCTTAGACTAGGATGTAGTTCTCTATCTAAAATAGAACACACCTTGATCATATTGATTAGGGTGACTCTCTAGGACCTCTAAAATCACATGATTCATGCTCAGCATGAGAAACAAGAGACATGGGTAGTCTATTGAGCGGTGTCAGTGTTCAAAAATAGGAATATATGGGGGCACCTACATTTTGGTATGATTGGAAATCCCCACATAAATTTTTTTCTCATCAAGAAACTTGCATGGGGGTGATTCTATTTCATAGTTGGACCAAAACTAAAATATACATGTATCACTATATATCCTATGGAAATATGAACCAAGAAGTGCATAGTTATTATGAAGAAAAATCCCTATACATATCATATTTTTATATAGGTAGGGGAATTATATATGTTGTTTATTTATTTATCATTTATACTAAAACAAGTATTTGAAATCTAGTCACCATTATGTATCACGTGGTAATAGGTATCAAGCCACATGTAGTTCTTAGATAGAAAATTTTCTACACTAATCAAGTTCTTATGTAGGGAGAGGTAATATTATATCTTATTACAACTGGGATAGGTTGTAGGATCTGGGAATAACTACATATCTTTTTAGAGTGAGAATCAAGACACATGTATTTATTATGAGAGAAGGTTTTTATAAATGTTTGACCCATATGTAGGAAGGGGGAATTTTTTTTATTTTCTACCTTTTTCTTATATTGTGGATGGACCTAGAATTTGAGACCTAGGAATCACTACATATCCTATAGTAATAAGAATTGAGACAAATTAAGTTCTTAAAAAGATGTTTTATAGTTTAAAGTATCTATTACATGACTTATGTATGAATTCATAGACCAATGATCCATTTTTTATCCCTCCCAGACATGGGAAAATTGATGAAATAAATAATTTATTTAAATGCATATATCCAAAAAGGTTGTTTGATGATTTGTGGGATTAAGATCACACAATTATAGAGATATCTCATAGGGTTAGGGGGCTTTCCTCCAAGGCCAAAACATCCATTAGGATCAAGCTCTGAAAATTTTAGTTATTCATCAGAGAATCCTAGTGGGGTCCCTTTAGGAACCAAAATATTCTCTAGGCACAATCTCTTAGGCATTGTGATATTCACTAGAAAATCCTAGTGGAGTCCCTTTAGGATTGGTTAGTCTTTATTACCAATATATTTTAAGGGATATCCAAAAGTATTTGAGATCAAGGTATATGAAATGCCAAGAGAATATTCACTCAAGGAATCCAATGATTTAGACATAAAAAGGGGGCATGGATTTTGTTTAGTTTAAAAGAGGGTGTTTAAAGGAATTTTAGAAACTTAGGGAATTTTGGTCTTCATTAAAGATACATTCCCTAAAATGAAAGCCTATAAGAATGAAATGTTATAATATTTCTTTGCTAATGGGTATGATGCACATATGTGTATCCTTGAGGGTCACTAAATCAACTTGAATAGTTGAGTTATGGTAAGTGTAAATCATAACCCAAGAATAACTGATTCAACTAGAGGTGAAGAACGATGGGTAAAGGTGAATTGTTAGTAATGGAGGAATCCCAAATACTATACAGTTAAGACATTAACTCCTAGATTTAGGGGGGGCTCTCCTCTTGGACCAAAACATCCCCCAGTAACAATCTCTTGGGATTTTTTTTATTCAGCAATGAATCCAAGTAGGTTCTATTTGGACTAGATAGCCCATGTTACCAATTTTCTATACAGAGGAAATAAGAGTGTGTGAGATCAATCTCTATGGGGTTCTAAGAGAAGTATAACAACTCAAATAATTTGTGGGTATTAACTCAGAAATAAAAGGTATGAAGTCGGTCCATATAGAAAGTAATATTAAAGAATGGTATGATAACACTAAGGGATATGCTAGTGTGTATTGAACACATTTTAGGGGTGAAGGAATAAAACATGTGATTCTTGAGTATACAGTCATCAGGGGGATGAACTATTCCACAAATATCTCAGGTCATGTTGTTTAGCATCATGTAACAAGGACTTCGACATGCAGTTTAACATCATGTGACTATAAATTAGTTCCCCATCAACAATACACCTCTATCTCATTGGTTAAAGAACATTTATAGGTTCCCTAAGATCACATGATTCATGATCAACAGGAGAAAAAAGATAAAAATAGTCAATCGATTGAGCCATGAAAGAGTGCATTATAGGGAATGTGTGGGGATAATAACATTTTAATGTGGACTTGAACCTTTTTATAGATACGAATATCATAGAGAGGTTTGGTTGGGAGTAATGAAAGCTCATGTATGGGCCTATAATATAATATTTGGGTGTCCCTACATATTCTATGGAAATAGTAATCAACCCATATGTAGTTATTAGAAATATTACCTTGTGAAGGTTTAACCCATATGTAAGGGAAATGGGAATTTTTTAAAAATATATATCATGGATGGACCCAGGATTTAGTATTCAGGAATCACTATATCCTATAGTAATAATAATGATTCCACGTATAGTTATTATAGAGAAATTTCCCTACACATATCAACCTCATGCATTAAGAATGGGGGCATTATTACTCTCAGACACAATCCACCTATATGAAAAAGGCTTCTACTTGGATCAAGTTTCCACATAGGGGAGAATTCATGGTTGAACCTAGGAAAACAAAATCTAGGATTCACTACATATCTCAAAATAATGATAATTAAGACACATTTAGTTCTTGTAAAAAAGTTCCTTGTATAGCTCCGACCCATACACAAAGAGGGGGTATTTTTTTCATTACAGCTGGACCCAAGATATAATATTTAGGTGTCCCTATATATCCTATAGTAATTGGAATCAATCCACACATAGTTCTTAGATATAAAATTCCCTACACAGGTCTGACCAATATGAAAGGAGGGGACATTTTTCTTTTTATATTATGGTTGGTCCTAGGATTTGATATCTAGGGATCACTATATATCCTTTGATGATATGAATCAATCCAAATGTATTTATTATATATCATCCCCTATGCAGATCAATCTCTCACATATGGATGGGAGAACTTCATTTTTCACCCTCTTTACAAATAGGTTGTAGGTCCCATGAGGTGACCCTATTTCATGCAGTTTAACATCATGCAGCTAAGATATGTTCCATATAGTTTTAACATCATATGGTAAGTATATATTCTACGCAGTTTAACATTGTGTGGTAAGAAATTTTTCCATTAAGTTTAACATCATGTGGATAGGACATGTTCCTTATAGTTTTAACATCATATATTAAGGACATCTTCCATGCAGTTGAACATCATGCAGTAAGGATGTTGAATTCTATATAGTTTAAATTATTTAAACCAGAAATTATTCCCATAGTGGTAGTTACAAAACCTATTTCTTAAGAAACCTTGAGTTGGTGGGGCATAATTTGTTCCCCATCCATTGTGGTCAATGAGTAAGCTCCATTGGAATAAAAATTATGTACAACATAATTCCATTCTCACTTGGGTTCTAGTTTCAGAGGATACTTCCCTTATATCATTAGATTTATAAGGAATAGTATTAATTCTCCTTAGAGGAATGAGAAGAGGAAAACATTTTTATTGAAGGACCACATAATCTGATTCTGATGAACTTCATTTTTGTGTAGCATATGAAACATTTTCGTATCAATTCCTTTGAACTCATCCAACTTATTTTATTCTTGTTTGTCATCTAATAATATTCCAAATATAGATATTCAGAGTGAGGGATTATAGACTTTAATGTGTAACAATAACTATATTCTGTAAACCATTGGATTTGGGGTCTCATGTGTGGCAGTGCTTATGGGGGTATAGTAATCCCATAAATCATGCAAGATATTTTCCATCCATAACATCTTATCTTTGTCCACTATTTTCTAGATTATATTTTATAGTGTCTTATTGAAAGCCTTTATCATTCCATTTTTTACTGAATGATAGAGGGTTGAACGACTGGACTTGATGTTGTACTCTGGGTACAACCCCTTCAACTTGGAAGAACAC
The DNA here is from genome assembly GCA_963277665.1 of Viscum album. Lineage (NCBI taxonomy): Eukaryota > Viridiplantae > Streptophyta > Magnoliopsida > Santalales > Viscaceae > Viscum > Viscum album. Next base: position 335,737,471 of record OY728139.1, on the reverse strand, counting down.
AAATTGTGTCCATTGTCCACTAGTATCATGTGAGGGGCGCCAAATTTGGTGATGATATTAGACTTCATAATGTTTATAATATTGTTCATCCCAACATCTTTGAGGGGTATGGCCTCATCTCATTTGGAAAAAAAGTTAGTAGTAGTAAGGATATACTTAAACTACTTCACTATAGCTAGGGGATATAGCCCATAATGTCCATTCCCCATAGATTATGGTTGGGAGTACTCAGCAATATTTAACAACACTAGAACCTAATATATCATGTTTTCATGAATCTAACATGCATGAAAATTTTTGGTGAATTCTATGAAATCTCACATCATCATCTTCTAGTAGTAACTAAGCCTCCTAATTTAGTGCTAAAGTATGGTTTTATACTAGTGAGTGTTGTAGGATCCTACATGGAATTACTTCATAAAATTGGGATTCTCTCCTTCTACAATTCTTCAGAGGAGGACTCTATATAATCCTCATTTATAGAGGTATTTATACTCATTCGACCCATCCTAAAGGGTGAAGTTTTATACTCATCTTTAAATTTATTACCTTTTTGATTGATCTGATGGGATGGTCCCATCTTGGAGGTAATGTATTATTGGGTCCATCTATCTGGGGTTAGATTTCAGTTCATCATGAACTAAGGAAACATTAATTTGATTAATTTCCTTTATGTTATAAATGACGATTGGTGATACCACCCTATAGTGCATAATGTAGAATATTACCTTGTCCTGGTTGGGATCTACTAGGACTATGGCTGCATTATCCAATGCATCAACACAAGAATTCTATGATCAAGGGATGTGATGAAATTTTGGTTCAAAATAAAATTCCTCCATCAATCCTCTCACATAACCAATTAGAGTGGACAATTTATCCTTCTTGATAGTGTAATCATCATTGATGTTTCTGATTACTAGATTAGAGTCCCCTTGGATATTCAGGTAGGATATATGTAGTTGCAGCAATAGATCTAAGCCTATAATAAGGGCTTGGTATTCTACTTCATTATTAATGTAGCCTTCAAACAATGAGCGGAAGTAAGGAAAGATTTCCTTGTCTAGGGAAACAAAGGAAATCCCTAAACCAACCAATTTGAGATTTGGTTTTTCCATCCTCTTGCTACTCAGGCTATGAGAGGCACTTTCAAATATATCTCCCACATTAGGAATGTGTCATGGGTGTAGAAATATTCTTATTTTGGATGTTCAGTTTCCACTAGAATTCATTTGGGGTAGTATTTGATTTTAGGAAATCAGGTAGTAATGAATTCCCTTTAACTACCTTCTGAAACACGAATTGAATGTCATATTATTGTAGAATAAATGACCATTGGTAAAAATTCTAGGTTAAAATAGGTCAGCCTATAATATAATTGAGAGGGTCAATACGAGAGACTGGGTGGAATTTATGGTGATGCAAGTAATCCCTGAGATTTTTCACTATGAATATTATCGTGATACAGTTCTTCTCAATGTAATAATACCAAGTTTTAGTACCTAGTATTGTTTTACTGAGATGGTAAAGCCATTTTTTATTTCTATAATCATTTTTCTATGTAGGTATGGAACCTGGTGATCTTTTCATAGTGTCCATATATAGAATATCAGTGGATAAAACTAGTACTTCTTGAGATTCTCAAAATATTCATAAAAATCCTTATCCCAATGGTAGGTGACTCCCTTATTCCCTAACTTAGTAAAGGGGAGATACTTTCCAGCCATGTTATCTATGAAACACCTGATATAAGTGAGGTTCCCTTAGATCCCTCTTAGATATTTAAGATTATAAAGAGGTGGGATTTCTAGGATTTCACTATTCTATTCTAGATAAAACTCAATGACATAGTGGAGTACAACAAAGCCAAAAAAGTTCTATGATGTCACTATGAAATCACACTTCAAAGGGTTCATCTTCAAAATATATTGCTACAATTTATCAAATATCATTTGAATATTAGTGTGTTGATCACAATTATATCAATATTTAACCACTAGGTCATTAACATAGAACTCTATAATTTATCCCAAGAAGGGTTTGAATATTTTATGCATAGTGCATTGGTAAGTAGTGAAATCATTATTTAATCCAAAGGGGGTGACCAGGTAGTAAAATATCCCTAGAGGTGATCTAAACGTTTTTTATTCTTCATATTTATGAATGATTATGATTTGGTTATATCCTTAATATATATACATAATGTAAAGGGCTTGGAATCTAGTTTCCTCGATCAAAATTTTTGTGATTGGTATTGGGAAATCAACCTTTATGAAGTGTTGATTAAGTTCCTTAAAATAAATGGAGACCTTGATTTTCTAATTATTCTTCTTGATGCGGATGATGTTAGAAATCCATTTTGGGTACTTCACCTCTTGAATAGAGATGTATTTTATTAAATTCTCAACTTCAAATTCTACCTCGGTACAATGATAGGGGTTCATTATCCTGGATTCTTGATCAAAACCTCAATGGTTATCTATAAAGATGAGATGATGAATATCCACATTGAGGTTCATCCCAATAATCTTTGTATAATTCTAAGTAAAAACATATTGATGCTACTTTAGAAATTAAATATATATCTCATAATATTTGAGAGGCATGGTGGAATGAATCATTGTGGATCATGGGTCTTCCTCTATTCCTAGATTCACCTTCCTAAGCTTGTCGATGGTGGTGGAGACACGTTCCTCAAATTTGGGAGGGGTGTTTCTGTGGTCATCCTCTTCCTCATCCATATCTATATTTATGAGTTATTTCTCAAGAATGTTGGATAATTCAAGGAATTCTCCATCCTTAAAAATGGATGAGAGGCTACAAGGAGAAGTGCCTATATCCTAAACCACCAAGGATATTGTGGGGGTATCTTAGGGATGCTTTTTATCCTTCCAGATTCCTCCAAGGGTGTGATAGATATAGAAATCCTAAGTTGTAGGGGATGTATTGGAGGTATTTTTAATTTTAGATAATGATTCAAAAGATGGATGTAGATAGGGAATTAATCTAAAAACCTTTTAATGAATCCACTCTAGTTGGCATGATTGATATGGAATAGACAGGGTCATGTGGATTTTTTGGTTTATAACAGTTGACTAAGATTTAGTTTGTTCCTCTGATCAGGTTTATGGGAAGCACATAATCACATCTAATCATACTCTATGTATACATAGGGGTGGTCCCCAATCCATAAGGAGTAGCAACCTATATATCAGCCTCCATCATTGGTTGTTTTCCTTCCCACTTATAGAAACATTCCTTGTTGTATGTGGATTCTCAAGATTCAAAGGGGGAGTTATCACCTATAGTATTCCAACCTTTCCATTGATGGTGTATTTCTAACAAAGATGAAATGTTAAATGTACCAGCACATTGTTGTAAATATGTGGTCTTTAAAGAAGGTCATTGTATACTATTTCTTTCAAGATAATCCAGAACTCAACATTAGACATGATTTATCTAAGTTGAACTATGAGCTTGATATTTTCAAGGGGCCTCTTCTAACTTTTCTCATACCCTTGAATGGTAATACTATTTGGAGACAAATCATCTTCACTGTATATCAAGATTCAAAGAGACTGAACTAAGATGAGGTTAATTATAGAACCATTGTTAACCATATCCCTATGGATGTCAACAATATTCATCGTTCCAGAAATGTATAAGGGTTTGATATATCCCTGGATGACTTGTTCATAGTCTTGATGTGTGAATGAAATGGTTGTATGAAATTATTCTAGTGTGGTCTCATCTTGGTAAACCTCAGTGATAGAAAATTTTGTCTCAAACTACATAGGTCTTTAGAGGGCCTCATTAAATGCCTCTCTATGTTATTTTGAAATATATAAAGAATTTAAGGATGAGATTTTATTTATGATAGATGCTAATTGTCTTATAATGTCATATTACTACCACAGAATAGGAATTTCACAGTGCTAAAAATGGACTTTATTAGTGCTAGAAAATTGTTGAATACTGGAGTGAGATTAAAAACCAAAGTCTTTTATCATCACTCAAAAATCACTGATAAAGGGGACCTTTATGAGAACTTATATAAGTAATGATAAAGGGGAATACTGCATTGTGATACTATAGAACACTATCCCACAAGTGCAGTGTTCTGAAACAGTACACCAAAGAACCAAAAACACCACAAAATCATATAAATAAAGTATGAATATAGAATTTAAATGAAGTGAAAAAAAAATCTAGGATTTTTTTCTCGGTTTTGGTGATGTGATGTGTGTTTTAAACTCAAACATATTTATATATTGAAAAATTTGTAGTCATATCAGTCACACCATGAATTGAATTGATGTGTGGTCGATTCTTACACATCTCAAATTACTTATGTATCATTTTCCTAAAGTATCAAAACAATCCAAATGTTTTTACTCAGTTTCCAGTACATCACTTATCTTTTTTACTAAAATTTCATAATAAACTAGAAACACACACTTTGACTCTTATTAGTAATATCATGAGTCATTTTGACTTGATACTAATTCTTACATGTCAAAAATGACTTATGAATTAGTTTCCTAAATTATAAAGTCAATCTAAGAGTGTTTTCTCGATTTTTAGTGGGTGACACCTTTTTAACTAAAATATTGATTTTAAACTGATAACAGACACATTGAGTCATATCAGACACAACTTGTATCATATTAAGGTGAGGATGATTCCTACATGTCACAAATGACTTATGGATCATTTTATTAAAGTATTAAAACAATTTGAATGTGTTTTATCAGTTTTGAGTAAGTGAGTTTTCCTTTTTACAAAAATTGATGTCAATTTTAAATAAAAAGATGCAATTTGAGTCATATTGATCACATCATATTTCAAATTGAGGTGAAGATAATTCTTACATGTCCTGAATGGATTACGTATCATTTTCATAAAGTATCAAAACAATCTGAATGTGTTTACATAGTTTTGAGTATGTCACTTGTATATTTTACTAAAATATCATTTTAAACTGGAAACAAACACCCTAACTCGTACTGATCACATCGTGTATTGGTTTTACATGAGACCAATTCCTACACATCATAAATAAATTATGAATTAATGACCTAAATTATCAAGAAAATATGAGTGTTTTCTGTGCTTTCAGTGAGTGACATTTTTTGACTAGACTATTTATTTTAAAATAATAATAGACACATTGAGTCATACAGTTCTCACCATTCATCGGATTAAGGTAAGGATAATTCCTACACATAAAAAATGACATATGGATCATTTACCTAAAGTATACAAACATTATTAATGTGTTTTCTTGGTTTCTAGTAGGTCAGTTGTCCTTTTTATTAAAATTGACGTCATTTTTAAATAAAGACATACTTGGATTCATATAGGTCACACCATGCATCGAATTGAGGTATGGTTATTTTATAAATATCTCAAGTGGTGTATGGATAGTTTTTAAAAATTATAAAAACAATCTTAATGTGTTTCCTTACTTTTGAGTACATCACTTGTTGTTTTTACAAAATGTCATTTTAAACTGCAAACACGCACTTTGACCTATATCAATCACATCATATATCAGTTTTATGTGTGACTGATTCTTAAATTTCAGAAAGAACATAAGAATTTATGACCAAACTTATCATGAAAATTCAATTATATTTTCTTTGTTTTCATTGAGTGACATTTTTTGAACTAAACTCTCGATTTTAAACTAATAACGGACACATTGAGTCATAGTGGTAACACTGTGCATCGAATTGAGGTTTGGCTGATTCCTAAACATCTCAAACAAATTATGGATCATTTCCCAAGTATCAAAACAATCAGAATATTTTTTCTCATTTTTGAGTATGTTAGTTGTACTTTTTACTAAAATTAATCTCAATTTTAAATAAAAAGAATCACATAGATTCATATCGGTCACACCGTGTGTCAGATTGAGGTGTGCCTGATACCTACACATCCCAAAGCCTCAAAACAATTATAACTACCAATGTTACCATGCTTCCATTGTCTTTCTACGTCGAACTTCTAACATTGAATATTGACTGGTTGTTTTTAGTAGAAAAACCTTTCTCTTTGTTGAAATTCAGAAAAGTAGAGTCTTTTAAATACAAGAAAGGTTTTCAGCTGAGAACATCAACTCAATATGTAGTGTTTTAATTTCTAAAAAAACTCAATGAAAATAGAAAGAGTGGAAACATTGGTAGAAATAATAATTTTTCTCTTTTATGACTTGTTTTATATAGTTGAAAGCAAAATATGACTTCCCAAAAGATCTATGAAAATAATAAATAAGTATTAGATAAAAATGATAAGGAAATTAACTTAAAAATAATAGATAAAATTATGTCAAAGTTAATTAAATAAGTAATAGGGATTCACCTTTTCCTGATGGTTGTATGCATTCTTGACACATTTCCTTATTTCCATTATCTCAGTTGCAAGCTCAAACAAAAGAAGCCACTTGTACAAGAAAAAAATTATCATACGAGTATTACTAAAAATAAATAAATTAAACATAAATATGAATAAATACATTAATTCTATGAATAATGATTTTACTATTAAAAAAATTGACCACAGTGATATACTGATGGTAAATCAAGAATGATGATAAAAAATGAAAATAGATCTCTCCAAACAATTAATAAATGAGTGAGAAGGATGAGGAGAATTTATCCACTATGGTCAATGATATCCTATGAATTCATTAAAAGGTGAAACTTATAGAGAACTATCATCCTCATCAGATCATCTCCTGAACATTTATCATTTCAATTTTTTTGACACAAATCCTGCATCTCTTATGGACATGTACCTATGATGCTTGAAATACTCTAAGCAGTAGTCATCCATGGGATTACTAATTCTCAAGGTAGTACAAGCAACAAAAAATAGATGGGGGATTAGTCTCAAGGATAAAAAAATGAAATAATAACTATTTGGGATATGAAGCCAATGAGGATTACAACTGTACATTATTGTGTTCTCTAAAAGGGGAAATGCCTCCAATATTTGAGAATTACACCATTAGAACTAGTTATTATTCCTTCATTTCCACCAACTCCTACTAGATAAAATTTCCTCACAATAAAAGAAATGATAGAGTAAATGGTGTTAAAGAAATGGAGATGGTGGAGATGGAAGAATCAAAACACGCAATTTTCACGCTGCACAGCCTGGGGGTCTTAGGTTGCTATAGTGTAATTTTAGCTGACGAGTGTTTGTTACTAAAATTACTGTTTTATTTGATGTGGATCCAAAGTTAATGATGAATTACTTTTATTTTTATCCTCAAATTTATCCACAAGGATCTGAATGAAACTTTAATAAAATAATTGGTTTAGTATTTTTTTTTTATAATGTTTTTTAAATGAAACTTGGCATTTTTTAATAGGTTTTATTTTATAAAAAAACTATAGGGTTTTATATGATTTTGAAAAAGAGTTGGATGGAGGTGTGTACTTCATCTACACTTACCTTGATAGGAAATAAACTTGAATGGGGTTCCTACCTTCCACCATAAAAAACTATAAAATGGAGGCCACTCTTCATTCGATACATAGATAAATAAAGTGAATCTATGTAAATATTTTATATATATGTTATATATATATATATATATTAGTAACTTTTTTGAATATAATTATATATATATATTATTTATCAGATTTATATTTATTTAAATATAAAATATATTATAAGTTATATATAAATATATATATGATAACAATTTTTAATATTAAAATTAAAAAAAATACTATTAATAATAATTTTTAAATTATATTAATCATAAATAATTATTATTCTGGTTAATTGTGTATAAAATATAATTATTTAAATTTTGTAAAGTTTAATTATTTCAAAAAATATATATATAGTTACCTAATTTTCTTACTTTTAAAGTAACATGAATTTACAATATTTTATTGGTTATTTAAGTATAAATTATATTAATATTAATTAAATGTATATATAGACAAAAAATGTATATTTATACCTAAAATTATGAATACCTAAAAATAATTTCTAATATATAGAATTTGATAACATCCATTTTATTTTTTTGAACCAAATGATGTAGCAACATAAGGATTCTAGGGAGGCCATCTAATACATATTGCCTCATCCTTGATATTTTAGGGAGTTCCATAATGAATTTAGAATAAAGAAATAAAACCACACAATTCTGAGAAATATATGTAACCCTTACAGTAGAATATCACAACATAGTAAAATAAATACAACTCCTTACTAGTTTTGAAAATAGAGATCCATTGAAAACAAATAAATATGGTATCACCCTTACTAAGATTTCTTTTAAAATGAATCAATATAATTCTGAGAAAATAATTTTTAAGGAAAAATCATCACACCAGAATATTAAAATATAATTTCAATAAATAAATTCTCTTACATGAATTGCATAAAATCAACTTCTATTGTTACTTCACAGCAAAATAAAACTAAGGATTGATTTGGTAAATCAATTTTCTTATTATTTTAAGGTTTTTATACCCAAAAACTCCACTCTTTATATAGTGACATGAATATTTATTTAATTGGATTATCTATGGACCAAAGTTTATTCACTAATATTTCAAAATAACAACAAAATTAAGCTTGTGGAGAAAGCTAAGTTATAGATGTAAACAGAAAAGAAAATTAATTCAAAAAAAAATTAAAAATACCAAAATAGGATATCCAAAATAGTAGTCAAGAAAAAAATGGATCATAAACAAAAGAAAAACAATATACAACAACTAGAGCAAAAATAAAGAAAGAAAATTAGAACTTACAAAGGAAAATCAGAAACCCTAAAATCTAGATCTTGAAATGACAAATAAAAAATGGAAACAAGAACCTACACAAGAAAAAATATCCAAAACTCGGTAGGGTGAAGAAAATATGAGACCCTCGGGTCTAGATATCTATGTTTTCTTCAGAAACCCCAACTACAAAAAAATACTGAATTCCAGAAAATGTTTTGGAAAATAGAGGCAATGGGTTTATGTGATTTGAGTGGGTTTGTGTGATTTGAGCTTTGATTCATTGAGGAGGAGTTCCAGCAATGGGTGGCTTCCATGGAAAGATTCTGATATCGTGACGAGTTCATGACAGGTTAGGTTTTTTAAATTAGATAGGGACACTTTTATCATCACCTTTAAAAAAGCACTCATAAAGATTCCTATTATGAGTGCTTATTATTTAAGTGATGATAAAAGGAATATTTATCATTACTAAAAATATAGCGCTGATAAAGGGTTAAATTTATCAGTTCTTTCTTTTTCACTGATAAATATTCCATTTATCAGCATTTTTTTCTAATGTGGATAAATACCAACATTGTTAAACACTGATTTTGTTGTAGTGTATTTATGTGCCAAAAGTCTTCAATTACCAAGGTGGAGTTTCTCCTTATCATGTATCTTAGGAGATGAGGTGTTTATAGTAAATGATTCTAGTTCTTAGACATAGGTTGAGGCGGAATTTGATGCAATTTTTATGGGTTATTCTAGCCTACCCCTTTCTTTCGGATGATCAAACAATCAAACTCCCTCTATACAGTCATTTAAAATTATTAGTTTTGAACAACCTCTAAAGGGTTCTAAGTCATCTATATGATTTTTTTGGGCTTTCTGAAGTGTTCTACCATGTTTCTTGGCCATGTATATAGATTCATTAGTGATGTGACCAGAATATTGAGTTTTTCCATGACTATACCATCCCCATACCCTTAGCTACTATAGAATCAACCTCTAGATCCCTGGTCAGGTATGGGGAACTCATATCCATGAACATATTCATCATCAAAGAAAGTTTCTATTGATTGAATGACATTAGAAAAAAAATCATCACTTAATCTAATGAGGATTCCCTTTTGTGGGGTGAAATTATGTTTTCTATATATTGAGGTAAATAAACATGTAAGATTCAGAGTCTATTTGGGAGTGAGATATGACCCTTTTTGTTATGCCTTTTCCTATATCTGATTATTACATCCACCTATAAAAGTTCTGTTCAATATTGTCTCTCTAGGTGTCAAAATAATTATTTTTTTATGAAGTTGTGTTATCAGAGTGTCATGAGCTCAGTTAACTACTTTTTTAGCTATCTAGAAATCAAAACTCTGTTCATGCTTAGTAGGGATCTTCTTTTCAGTCACCCCCTTTTTATAGTTGGGTTGTACTCACACAAGTTACTTGTGTTGGGTATTTTCCCAGCATCACCTATCTAGAATCAACCATGCTCTATAAGATGTATTTGAAGACAAATCAATACTATATGATTTGATCCAGCCTTTTATTAAAGGGGAAGTAGTCGAGGTGGTCATTGAGGTTAACCTCATGGGGTTTCTGGGGATTCACCATCTTGAGGATATTATTTTCTATAGCTACAAGGAAATAACCTAGAACCTGTTCATTTCATAAGGAATGTAATTTTTTCTTCCATTCCTAAAATCATGGGATACCCTAATATCTCTTTAGCTTTGTTCAAGGGTGGTTTTGCTATTTTTTCCATTCTACGAGAGGATCTGGCCAGTTCGAGGATTCTCTGAATTCTCTGAGGGGAATCATTACGAGTTTGAGGTTGATAAAAACAATCTCTATTCTACCATACCTTTTTTCTTGCATCATGGTCTTGGGTTGAGATTTAGATCAAGTTCTAAAAATGGAATGTTCTAGGCATTGTTCTATTTTTGTGAACTTTTAGAATCCAAATGGATGTTTCATCAGGATGAAAGGTTTCTACAACTCATCTCAAATGTTCACATCATAAAGTTCTAGTATATGCTCTTACGAGAGAGGAATACTTATTGAGTATGTTAAAACCTTCTATCTAGTGATAAAGTCAGATACCCTCTAATTTTAATGCTGCTCGAAAATTTTAAGGTAAATGGTTATATTTATCCTTAGTGTGGAGATAAATTGATAAATGAATTGATGTGGAAGGTATTCCTAGCTAGCAATGGGTCCTACATGAAGGATTTTGTATCAAACAAAGGTTGGGCCTACTAGAGTCTATACAAAGAATCATAATTTTTTTCCCTTTTTCTGGTCTTGTGGGCCCATCATAGGTCTACATCAGGACACAAAGTGCATGAGATTCTACTCTTGGTCCATCATTCCATCAAAGGTTGAGAATTTTGGATTTCCAAAATTGGATGGGGTTAAATTTTCATCCATCTATTCGGGATATGTATTCCTTTTGGGGTACACAGGAGCACTCTATCCCTCCATGGATTCCATTTGAGAAACTAAGGAATTAATTGTGTTGAGTAGTTCTGTAATTTCCACTTTCTTGACTATATCCTATGTACATGGAGCGGGTGAGGCTTGACGTGGTTGTCCTTATTTCATATCTTGATAATTTTAGATCCTTGATGGGGCTAGTTGATCACCCCATTATAGGGAAGGTTGTTACTATAATAGAGGAAAGTAGTGATTGTCCTCATCTTTATCATTTATATAAACTGGTTCCTTATATCCAGAGCTAGTACGATGTTTAAGTTTCATCCCTATAAGAGGATTTACTCTCTCCTAATGGTTAGGATGAGGTATATATGTTCCTTTTTGATGGTGATACCTAGTGGAAATGTTTCCCCTGAGTAGTTACTCATTAATTTATTTGAGATTATGTATCTCATTTTCATGTTTTTATAATCATTACTCTATAGAGGAAGTTTTCTCCCTTTTAAGTGGTGAGTGGGATGAAACCAAAAATTTCCCTTTTATCCTTAGAAGGATTCCACTAAGTATGTGGTAATTCATCATTCAAAGGTTCCAGGTTCTAGCTCCTCTTTAATTCCATATATGTGAAACCTCATTTTTTACATTAAAATCACATAATTCTCTAGGTATTTTTTCTGCATTATTCTCTTCTATATTTTAATATTGTTCTATATCATTCACTAGGTTGGCGGTGATGATGTTCATCAATGTATATCAATAATGGTCAGCACCCTATCATTCAAAAAGTAGTAAGGAAACTTTGTACCACTCATTTCACCCCTCAAGAGTTTTAGGGGGTTCTTACTGATGGCATTTGACCTTGTTGGGTTTTTTTACTTAAGACTCATGTGTGGTTTAATTTTTATTGTTTAATTCCCCATGTATTTTCCTTTGAATAGTTATCTTGAGGGAATTTATGGTTGTGCTTTCTGAATGGACCCCAAATAAAATTTGTGTGTCTTGCGGTGGGATGAACGACTGGAATACTGGCCATCAATATTTATCTCCTAACCTAGATAAGACTGATTCCCTTTGATATGATGATAAAGATTCCCAAAACCTTGAAATCTAGTATTGATTTATAGAAATTGTTGGAAATTTATGATCCTATTTTTGAGGATTTGATGACTCCTAGGGTGGTTATTGAGATAAATATACCCCTAGATCTATAGTATGGGGTCATTTTGGGGACACCACCAATTTCTTCAAAACCCTCTTTGTATTTTATGACCCTAGGGATGAATATGGTGGTAAAAATTCCCTTATCGCTATAATATGGGTTCACTCCTCAATGGATGTTATAGTGGTTTCAATTTCTATTCATCTAATTTTGTACAATCTTGTTTATGTATTGGTTGGGTGAAATGGTTATCTATAATGGGATTCACTTACTATGGTGAGTTTTTGAGTTGTCTATGACCTTAGATTCTATGTTTAAGGTGTGTTCCCATTTTTTTGAGGTCCAAATTATGAGTTTATTGGAAGACCTCTATCTTCATTAATGTTGTCTTTTCATCCACAAATATGAGGAACTTCATCATATTGACCAACTGGAATGTGTGTTACCTAGTCCCATAATCTCTCCTGTGTATATAAAATTGTAATATATTGTATCAGGGGAACTTTTTTTCTTGTCAAAAAGGTAAATTTAAATGCTCCATACTTTCCCTGTCCCTAGATATGAATGTCTACCAGAGCTTTTTCAATCATTCATCGAAGATTTGTTATTTTGCAGAGGCAAACAAATTGTATACATTTATTATTCTCCTCTTATCTTGGGTCCAAGACCATAAATAATGTGTCCATGACTACCTGATATTAGAATAATAATATGATTTGAAGGTGACCCTCATATCATTCATAAGAGAGGTGTATAGCCTTCGACCACTGAGGGGTCACCCACATGTTCAAGTGTAAATAACGCATAAATTTCTCCTTTGGATGATTTGGGATATCATAGTTAAAAAAAAATTTGGTCCAAAACATATTTGGGAGGTTATTTCCAACCAAATGCCTCCATATTTCCATTTTGGCCCATTCTTCATCATGGTGATATTCCTCCACCTAGTCAGACCAAATAGGTCACTTCTCTAGGTCACTTTCTAATCGAGGCGATCTGCTGCAAATAGTTGACATGGCACCATATAGGTTTAACATTGGTGTTTCAAGAACCTCTTTATATGAAGGTGTCAAGGAAATAGGATGATTTCCTTGTCCAAGATAGATATTACTATAGGGAGGTTTTCAATGGATGATGTCAGGGGATGAGTTTCTATGATCATTATCTGTACTACTATAAAGAGAACTCTCTAGGTATTTATCACCTTATTCATTAAAATAATAGTCATAAAATACTAGAGGTGTTATAGATGTGTGTTTTATATCCTTGAGTACACTGGCATTGAGAAAAGTAAGAATGTGATCCTTATTCTGTGACATGTCTAAAATTTGTTGACCTGCATTTTGAAGTTGAGTAGGAGTATGATCTTACTGCATGATGGTTACTGGAACATGTTGATAGCCACTTGTGGCTATGGGGATATGATCCCACTATTGATAAGATTCTAGAATATGTTAGTGAGATTTTATGTCATTGGTAGGGATATGAGCCTTCCTTTGGGTGGTTTCCAGAATATGTTAGTCAACCTTGATTGAAGAGGGGGTATGGTCCCAGTTCAAATATTCATTCCCCGTTGAAATATGTCAATGGACCTCCAGAATGGGAGAATATATATTATCCTCCTTTTGTATGGGATCTGAAGGATGTTGGTTCATTATTTCATTAGTGGGAGTATGAATATGATCCTCACTCCCATAAGATTCGATAATATTCTAAGTAGATTTTTTAGTTGGGAAATGAGCCTTCCTTGAGGTGATTTCTAAACTGAGTTTATGAAACTCGATTGGAGTGTGGGTATAGAATGATCCTATACCTTTAGAATATTTCACTATATTTCTTTAACCGAAATGTGTACCTGTCCTGAGGTTATTGAAAAACATTACTAATAGACCCCAGTTCGAATGGGAATATGAGCTTAGTCTTATGCTGTATCCTTTATCATAATATACCAATAATCCCCCTGTATGGGAGTAAGAATGTGCACTTTATTTTTAGTATTCACTTGTTCATGATGATCATAGTGATATGATACTCTTGATTATGGGATATAAATATATTCCCATCCCTATATATGTACCAGCACTATAATATATCTGTGTAGTTCTTCTTTTTTTTCCAAAATATAGTGGAATTTTAGAAGAGTATGTGTAGGAATGTAATCCTAAATGTTCTTAGCCTCCAAGATATAATGGAATATGTATTTGATTAAATTGTGGATATAGGTCACTTTTTTCCTCCTTGTACCATAGAAATATGCTGATGGGCTTTATGCATGGGTGAGAGATGTGTTCCTCCACTACACTTTCTGTTGGAATATACGCGTAGTCTTGATCTATGTGAGTAGGGATATGTGCCTACTCACTAGATGAAACTAAGATATATATCAATAGGATTTATTGGTAGATGCTTGGATATGAGCCCATTCCCCTTGCTCTGAATCTTTCCACACCCAGAAGGATCTCTTTAGTGCCTAAGTATATGTGTCCATGGCAGTGACCTATCAGGTATTTCTCTCATTAGGTGACTGATGGATACTATTGAGATCATGCTGATGATTATTTTTGGCATGATCACTTCTATTAAGATCATAAAGTCATTCATAACCATATGAGATCCCTTTATATATCTTCCTAAGGTAAGGAAGGTTCTAATTGTTGTGCTCTATGGATAGAATCTCAAAGATATTGGTAGTGGTGATGAATGTCACTAGTTTCACTACAACCTTCCCTGAGTAAGGTGGTCTTGTAGGCTTTAGTACCTAGAAAAAACTACATATATCTTCAATATTTTATGTTTTACCATGTCATTGGTATTTTTGGACCATCGTTTTAACCACCCTATGTTAAAGGTGTTAGGTGGGTGATTTTGTTTTGAGTCCCATGGAGCTTTCTATTATAGATGAGGTTCTAGCATGATTAATTGATGATGACATGATATTGGGTCAAGGTGATGTTTGTGAGAATTGTTTCTACAGTTAAAAATACAACAAGGAACATGATCTCCAATTAGTTCATTTTTATAAGTTTGAAACATGCTCAATTAGCTATTCATGGGTATCATAATTGTTCTTTTTTTTAGTTTGTCCATTTTCTTTCATGGAATATGCTTGGTAAAATGTATTGTCTTATGGGAACCCTAATTAGTTATAATGTTAAAATATTAATATAAATATCTCCATTTTTATTTTCAAAGAAAATGGGGACAACATGGTCTGATGTGAGCTAGGAAATCCACCCTTTTTATATTTTTTAAAGGGTTGGCATAATTGAATGATTTACATCAGGTTTACCATTTTTTCTTTTATGGAAACTCCCAATAGCCCCCAAATCCATAATTAATCATGGACCTACTTTCCAAATGAAAGTGGTCATTTGGGTTTTCAAACCCAATGACACTTAATAGATCACATTGATTGAGAGGATGTGAGACAGGTCTCATCACACCCTTTTGGGGGGGATTATTGCCTACTCGTGTTCAGACCAAGTTGATAGGAACATGTTTTTGGAAGCTGGAATAGGTTTATGTTAAATTTTTTGTCTTTTGTTTTCAAAGAGAAAAGTAGTCACCTCACTTTGTAAAAGTTGTTGATTGGGCTCGTGGTCATAATAAAAATATCAAATGCTTAATTATTAAGAAATTTCATCAGTTTGGGAAGAATTGTTTGGGATAAAAGGTTCATTAGACTCACCATGGGTCCAGAATGAAAGAGTGAATCATGATGAGCAAGTTTATCAGAGTCTTATTAGATTATATGAAAATATGACTATGATTTACTAATATTGTAGTTCTAATAAATCATAAGTAATCTATATAACTTATGATACAAGCCTTGTCAATGAAAGTGGGAGAATAAGTGGTGTCAATCATATTAAGGCTCAGTTGGAATGAAAAAAGTCACTGGAATGATGGGAAGTTATAATACTTCCCAATGTAAGTCAGATGGTGCTATAAAAATTCTAATTTTTTTAACAATCATGAGGAATTAATGATTAAAATCCAGAGTTTATAGAAGAATAAATTTTGTAAAGATAAATATTTCTAGTCTTAGTTCATTGGTGTGAGATCATCAGGCGTATATTTGTTTGAAGGCTATGAAGTTTTTTTAGAAAGTGTGAAGATGAATATTCGGGTTTTTAGTTAGACCAATAATCCAAAATATACAAATATTCATAGAAATAAGTTGAAGTGTATCATAATCATGGATGGAAATAATTTTTTGAAGTCTAATATAATAACACTGGTCCATTAGACATGGTATGTTATTTATCATTAGAGTAATTATGACACTGATCATCAGACGTAGTTAGTTTTGAAAAAGTTAATAAAAGGAAGAATCTTTTTTGGAAGTTATTGGAACCAGTAAAAAATAAAATAAGTGAAGTTGTTGGGATCGATGAAAAATGGGATTCAAGATCAATCAAAAATATATTCAACCATTTTCATCAATATGAATTGTTTTCAATTGGATAAAAGAGATAAAAAAAAACTATCTCATTTTTTTATCCATTATGTTAAGAGTCTTTGGACATGAGATTACACTAATTATCAAAGTGAAGCAAAGACCGATTCATCGGACACAGAATGAAATCGATAAAATTCATCAGACACTAGACTTCATTGAACATAAGATCATTGGTCTGAAGAAAAGATGTAAATGATGTTTTTTTCAAGTAGCAATAAAACTTTTATCAAGGGGTATCTTGAATGTTTGTTTGAATCAGTTGAAAAATTGTTTGTCAAAGAGGGCTGAAGTTGGTGTCGAAGTGTTATTGAGAAAGTGCATGAATCTTTAGAAGTTGTGACTATGTTTCTAGAAAAATAAAGGCAACTAAATTCTAACAGAGTTACAATAATGATTATAGAATAATTCTTTTAATAAATTCAAGTATTCATTGAAATGATAATTCTTCATCTATGATGTTTTAGGAAGCGGGTCAAGGAAATTGAAGTGACCATATGTCTTCATCGTAGTGAAGAAATTAGAATCGGACTGAATAATGGTAAGAATGTATAAAGAAATATAAAGTGTTTAGAATATTCGAGAAGGTTTGAGAATAAATGAGAAGAGTTGAGAAGTGCTAAATAATTCAAAGATTGAGCCAAGGTTTAAGGAAAATTTATGATTCGGGAAATTTTGTTAAGTGTGAAACCTTTTTAGATTCCTACCTAAACCAATTTTAGCGCACCAATAAATAGTGGGGAGTACATTGTACATTATGACACATTTATTATTCACAGGTGAAGAGAGAAGGTAGAGTGCTAAAAGTTTTTAGAGAGAATGATTTTATAGATATATTTTTTCAGAGGAAGTTTTATGGATAGAAGAAGAAGAAGGAAGATCATATTTTGTGTTTCTCAGATTGGATTGAGTCATCAGATAGGGAAATCGTACTAATATTTTTGGACTGATACAGAAGTAATTCATAATTGTTTCAGTGGTATTCTAGTAGACTTATATTTCTGTACTTAATAATCAGACTTGGTAATTGGACTGGGTATCGGAATGGGTATCATTATGAAGTCCAAAGAATTTCTTACCTATTTCTGGGTAGGAAAGTGATTTTTTTTAATATCATATTTGTGAAAGTTGACAATGAAACACAATGACATGTTTTTAAGAATCTAGTGAAAGTTTCTTAACTTGTTATGAAAACATGTATTACATCATTTTGTGCTACTTGAAGAACATCCACTATTGTATTGATCAAGTGTTACACAAGTGTAAGGAAATATCATACTTGTTTTATCCACACAAAAGGATTGTTCTCTAGTGGATTGTGTGGTATTAGATTATTTCTAAACCATACCAAGGATGTAGCTACTCTTTTTTAGTAGTGAACCTTGTAAATTTGTGTGTTCATGTGGATGTGTGATTGTATTTTTTTAATAAAATTCATAACTCTTTAAAAAGAGGTGAAGTTTGTTTCAAAATAATAGAAACTTAAAAATAAAAATATATCAATGATTCACCCCTCCCCATCTTAGTGATAAATTGATCCTGGAAGGGAAATATCAATTCGTATTAGAGAAAAGGTTCCCTTCATTTACTCTTTGAAAAAGTTTTTAAATATAAGTTGTGATGGAGAACCTGAATTGTGTGAACAGTAAGGGGATTTTGGTCTTTGATGGTAAGAAATATCATATATGGAAATATAGAATGTTGGATTATATTATTTATATTGAGTATGATGTTCTTAAACATTAAATAGATGGATTTCCTCCTTTTGATGAAAAATTTCCTCTTACATTTATTGTTAATAATAATCTTGTGAATTATGTAAGAGACAAGAAATCTTTACCCTCATTACCTTTTTAAAGTGATTTTTTAATATTCAAGGGTGTTTCTACTACCAAAGTTATTTGGGATAATCTGAAGAAAAAAAATTATGAAGGCAATAGAAAATTGAATAAGGCGAAGTTGGAAATATGGATATTGAGGTATGAATATCTCAATATGGGTGAGTATAAATTTTTTGGTGAATTATTTTTCAGGTTGAATGATGTTTTCATCATCATAATATTTCTTAGTGAGAAGATAAAAGATTCTACTATTTCTAAAAAGATCTTGATAATTCTTCTAGAAAAATTTGATGCCAAAGTTTTCTTTTTGGAAGATATAGATCCAGAAACAATATATGATCTGAATGGCCTGAAGGCATTTTTTTATTTTATTATGGATAATCCCCCTTTTTAAGGGATGAAGGGGAACCCGTACATGACTCGTAGACCCAAGGCACAAGTCCTGACATGACCCGCAATACATGACCGGAAGGCCTCGATGCATACTATGCCCAATATATGACCCATAGGCCCAACCCAATAGAACTGACCATCCCTGGATTCTGCATCATTGATCACCTTAGCTTACCACCTTGCATTGCTGATTGGCTAGCATTTCCCTGTATAAAGCTGCATGTTTCCTGATATCAATGGCGGTTTACATACCCTCTCATTCTTCCAATCTGGTTAGCTCTACATCCGGTGACTGCTACTCTCGTTTCTCCGATCCTCTTCTGGGGCCTGTTTTGTGTGAACTCTACTACTCCATAGTCTTTTGTGGCCTGAAGGCCCTAAGGCCCGAAGGCCTTTGATGGCCGAAAGGCCCTGGAGACCCATTGTCCCAAACAGGTGGCCCGAAGGCCCAAATCGGGTGAATATTTTTGGCTGCAACAGTACCGAACAATACATACTACAGTACAGCTACAGTGCCCTAGAAATTCACCTCCACCCAGTTTTGAACATGGGTCTCTTGGATGCCAAGCAAGAGCCCTTACCACTTGGGTATGGGCTCGTTGTCCAGAAACATTATCTCTAGAAGATTTTCATAGTACTCTCATCACTTATGAAATGAAAAGGGAAAAATATATGAAAGTAAAAAAAGAAAAGTTGATATAGAAATTTCCTTCAAGTATTCCAAGAAAGGTTAGTCTAAGAATGTTCTTGAAGAAAAAGAAGTTGTTGACACTGATTTGGAAAATGAGGTATGTAAAAATATTAATGAATTTTAATCATTGTTTTCTAAAAACATGAAAAGAGTTATAAGAAAATATAAAGGGAAAACTCCCTTGAAATATTTTTAATGTAGAGTCATTGGAAAATTTGTGGCTAATTTTCCTCAAATAAAGAAATAATAGTATTGTGATAAAGATGAAAGAAGGTAGAGATAATTTTTGAATAAATAGGTTGATAAGGATAAATTGTATTCCATATGAAAATACAAAAAGTTATCCAAATTTAAATAGAGTAGTTTCTTATCTAAAGATAATGAATAAGAAGATAGTGAAGATAAATCTGAAAAGTATACTAAGCCTACGATATAGAATACTTTCATTTCAATAGTTAACACTGAAGTTTTCAGAAGTAGTGGTTTTAAAGAAGAATAAGAAACCCAATTAGAATTTCATCCGAAAGATGAATTAAAATAATGTCTAAGAAATGTTGGAAGTCTTGAGAAAGAAATCAAGAAATGGGAAAATAAAAATTACTCAAAAAACAATCAAGAATTTTTTCTTAAAGACAAATTTCTGTTTATGGAAGATATTGATGAGTTGAATAAATCTTTTGAGAAAGAAAAGAATCAGAATGAACATCTAAAATTAAAGTTAAAGGAAAAATAATAAGAGTTGTAACTATTCCAAAATAAACTTTATAAAGCTGAAAATAGGGTTACAATCTTTAATAACTTTATCTATGAATTTGGTGAAAGCTCTATAAAGGGTAAACCTTAGAATTTTCAAAATTTATCTTCAATGGTTGAGAAGAAAATTGAAATGTTTTCTAAGAAGAAGAAAGTTTGGAAAGTTTTGTATGTGTCCAAAACCAACAAAGTGGATAAATTATAAGTTTATAAAAATTATGAGTCAAAAAAAGTATCTTTAACTTCTTACTTCAATAAGGATGAAAAGAAAACCAAGCTGAAAAGGAATATTTCATTTTATAACGGAATGATTTTTGGTCAAAAATGTTTTGATATGAAAGATAAAAAGGTTATTGAGAAACATACTCACAACTTTGAACGGTATGAAATTTATAGAGAAAAATCTTATTTATATTAATAATAATGGTATTGTGGTGTGTATGGTAATATAGAAAATATGGTTTGTTTTAATCAACATCATTATAACTATACCATGAATTACAAAAGGAAAAGTTTGAATGGGAGTTAATCCTCTCAAAGGAATATTTCTTAGAAGGATGTTTTGATGAAACCTGAGAAGGTTAGAATAAAATTTGAAAATAGATTCCAACATTTGAAAACTATTTATGGAATATGTGAAAAACCTAGACATCTTATAAAATGATTTATTATTTTTTTACATTCACAACAAAATATTTTTAACAACTCTTAAAAGCCATAGATGAATAAAGATAAAGGAAAAAAAGATATTGTTATAGAAACTACTCTCAAAGCTACAAAAGGAGAAAAACCTTGGATCTTAGATAGTGTGTGTTATTATCATATGAAATTAGACTTAAAATTTTTGATGAATGTAAAATAATTTCAAGAATAAACAATGACATTTGGAAATGATGAATCTCCCAGAATCAAAGGTGTTGAATCATCCATCATTGAGGAACAAAAGTTGAAATCAAAAAAATATTTGTTTTTTGATGGGTTAAAACACAACATTTTAAGTGTTTATTAACACTTTGATGAAGGAAACAATTTTATTTCACAAAATATGTGGTTTTTATGAAAAAGAGAGGAATATATAATGATAGTTACAAGATTCCACCATAAAAAAAAGGAAACTTTTTCCTAGTTGGTGATATTCAAAACTCTTGTTAAGTAAGTATAATAGAAGATAATCACTTATGGCATAAAATTTTGGGGAACATGTTTCATAGAAACATAAGAAAGTTATAAAAGTGAGATAGTGTCCATGGGATTCTTGATATGTCAATAAAATAGATTGGTGTTTCACGATATGTTCGAAAGGAAATATTACAAACTCTATTCATAAGAAGTTGACATTTTTTCAAAATGACCCCAATAACATATTCATTATGATATCTATGGGACAATGATAAAATAATAAAATCATAGAGATAAGTACATTATTGCATTCATTTATTAATTTACTCACATTACATGTGTTATGTATATGAAACATAATTTAGATTCTCTAAAAATGTTTAAAATTTTCAGGAGGAAAGATTAGAGGGAATGTGAGTATTCTGTGAAGTATTTGAGAATGTACAATGGT
This sequence comes from Viscum album, assembly GCA_963277665.1. Classification (NCBI taxonomy): domain Eukaryota; kingdom Viridiplantae; phylum Streptophyta; class Magnoliopsida; order Santalales; family Viscaceae; genus Viscum; species Viscum album. The sequence continues at coordinate 335,715,431 of OY728139.1, read as the reverse complement.
GGGGAATACAAAAATGAATAATTTTAAATTTATCTTGATAATCATGGAATTTAGAATAATGTTAATTGTATCACCTCGAGATTTTACGAGAAATATTATTTTTAATTTCTTTTATGTCTTGTGTTGTACGCTACACCAAAATTAGCTTGCGCTATACGCAACACTGTATTAGCTTGTATTATACACAAACACTATTCCTGGCTTGTGTTTCACGTAAGAGCGACCTTCCTCAATAGTGTGTGTTGTACGCAATACCGAGTTTCACTAAACAATGATATATTATTATAATATTATGAACTAGCCGCTATGAATAATATTAACTTCATTTTGAATTTTATAACATTATAATTCATCTTACACATTTTCTAGAATGGGGTATGAGAACAAAATCAATTTTTTCGATAAAAGAAGAATTTTTCAAAAAAATGCAGTTTTACCGCCTTTTGATGGCGCACCCATTTTAAATCTAATTTTGGACAAGTTTATAAGTTAAATTTTACAAAATAAACTTTTTATTTTGAATCAGGATATAAAAATTTACATTGGATAAAGTTTTGATATTTTTCTGACAACATTCTTATTTTGATGAATAGTAAAAACACGCTAAATTTTACTTTAAAAACAACTTTTTTTGACGCAATAATTTATATGGTTTAATTATAATATTAAATTGTTTTAAAATATAAATATAATATATTTTTACCATTTAATATAATGTAAGTCTTTATCATTAATTTTACATTGAATTCATAGGTAAAAACATTTCAATCTTTTGCAATGTTTTAACTTTTAAAACCCATTTTCTCAACAGCGGGATTAATTTTAAATTAAATACTGCAAATTCTGTGTTTTGAATTTGGAAAAATTGATTCCATATTTTTAATCATTAGGTCTAAATTATATTAATAGGAAAATTTTTTATTTTTAGGCATTATGAATAGTAACTACGGTAAATTTTATTTACCATAGTTAAAGGTAAATCGGGTAATTAAGGGTAAATATAATATTATAAAATTACCCTATCACTTGTATTAAAATAATTGTATGATTATATTTTGCATCAAATCATACTTGGGTCGAAATGGAATCTATTGTAACCCACTTGGATGTGATTATGACCTTTAATTTATTTTATTTAAAGAAAGTGAAATATGTCTCACTCAAACTTTAATAATTAAAGTATTTTTAATATAAGATTATACAGAATATAAATTCAATTATAAAAACTCATTTGAAAGCTAAAATGTTTTTATTTTTCAGGGTAATTTATTTTTAATTTTTAATAAATATTTAATTACCTAAATAGCTTATACATAATGATGCAGAAATTATTTATTTAGTGAAAAATCAATAATATAGTTTTTATTCAAATAATAATACCCATAAAAGGCCCAAACACCTGGAAATAACCTATTATTCATGTATATATAAACCATAATCATCCAATGGTTGAACTTTGTACCATTTTAAGCCTTATAAAAGTTATTATGACACTTATATTATTTTATTTTAAATAATGTCAAAGTTGTCACCTTCATAATTTAATAAATATAACAATTTAAATTTTGTGATTTTAAGATTATAAATTCGAGTAAAAGTAGTATTATGAAAGATATTAGATTTATCTTTACCATAGTATTTTAGTTTTAATTTTTATGTAACAAATAAGTATATTAAATAATTATACAAAAATGTTGTAGCAATTATTTTATTAAGAGAAATATCAAATAAATGATTTTAAAAGTATTAAAATAAATATTATATGAACTAATTAATGTCCTCCAAAAATTTTCTAGATGACTATGACTTGTTAGGATTATATTGAATAGTGTTTTTTCGAAAATATATTCTTTTTGGATTTTATTTAAATTAAAATAAATGAATTGTGTTAAAATTGATACTATTGATATTTTATAAAAATAGCATATTATTAAATTGTTTAAAAATCACAAAAATATTTAAAAAATACAAATTAAAATTTATATGGTCTAATATTTCATAAATTATCAAATTATGTATAATTAAAAACACATAATTAAGTATTTAAACCATTTACAATTTATAACATTATTACCACAAATAAAATTAAATAAATTAAATAAAGATAAATCAAAATGATAAGGTTTACAATAAAATAAAAACATGTCTAAATTTGATTGTTTGATTATATTACAACCCAATATTATCTCATATCCGAATTTGAGTCACTTTGAAAGTTTTTATGTGGGGTTTGAGTTTATTATAAATTAATATTTTTGAGGATTCCAAAAGTGCTCTTCTCCTCTCCTTTATAAGGGCACCTCCTTCCCTCTTCTCCTCACACCATTTTTAGCCTTCAATATCAACCAAACCCTGCCCATTTCCCTTCTACACATTCCTAGAAACATACTAGAGGTCCTGGGATTCTTTAAAGACCAACTTTAGTGCCCCAAGAGGAGGTTTAGAAGAGGCGCGTCGAAGAAGAGGTAATATCCTTTACCGATTCTTTCAAATTCATTTCTTCTTATACTTCCTCTTATTTTTATGTTTCATAATAAATTAAAAACATAAGTATCAATCATATACTGATATGTTATTATAAATATGAAACAACCCTATTTCTCTTTTTATCCATCCTATAGAAAATGAAATCACCGCGCGTGCGTACGTACGGAATATCGTCTCCACGTCATGGTGTAATTTTTTTTCCACCACCACCTTACTTGGATGGGTATAATGGTGTAAATAATAACTATATATGGTTATTATAATATGATAATAATTATTATATATTATATAATACACTCTAATTCCATTCAATAATTATGGGAACGATATCATTGCTCGTGCGTACGTACGGATTACCATCTCCACGATGCGATGAGATTCATTCTCCATCTTAACCATTTAAGAATGATTTTAAAGTATATATAATAAGTAATCATGAAATATTTGACATAATAATTCTATTTTATTTATTTATATATATATATTTCATTTACTTCCTTTCAATTTAATAAGGAAACGAAAAAAGCGTTTATGCGTACGTACGGCCTACAGTCTCCATGAATGGTGTATTTCATTCCATTTATCGATCTATTATATATATTATATTATGAATATATATTATATATAAATCATGTTTTAAATTCTGGAAGTAATTAAATCATTATATAAGTAATGATATCAAGAACAACAAGTCCAAACACGTACAATAAATGAAATGGTTTTAACCAAAATGCTGCTTGAACAAGGAATTGACAAACGAACGAGTAATATAAAGTCATAAGTGAATCATATATGATATAATAAATATTATTATGGTTCTGTTACAAGTTAATAATATGTTTAAACCCACTATACAAGAGTTTTGGACATGTATGGAAGAAATTGGACCTAAGTTAAGGGATAATTATTCCAATCTCGTTCTTATCCGAGATTGTTTATTCGTAAGTATTTACTAGGGTTATATTTATAATCCATGTTCATGTTTTATAAAAATGTTTTCAAAAAGTGTTTAATATTATTACAGGTATTTTTAAAGTCATTTTTACCCTTGGTTTACTTTTACCACATTGTATGGAAGGAATCTTTCTTTTGTTTACCATGCAAGGTATTTGTGACTTTTCCGGCAAAAGTATGAGGAGAATGTTTTTTTAACTTATATGGCATGAACGGATTTTTACGGTTTTATAACACCTTATTTTCATGAAGCTTCCTCTATAATATTTCATGATTATTTTCAAAAAAATCCTTTTCTTTTAAAATTACATGGAATTTTGTGAAAAGAAAATGATTTTGAAGAAGAAAAAATATTTTCCTCAAGAATTCATTTCAAGTGTTTTATCAAAACTATTTCCCATCTAAGATGATATTATTTAGTATGATTATGTTTCAATTATAATGTCTCTATTATTTACATGGTTTTATTTTTCTTACGATGAAATTATATCCATTAGTTTTTTTATGGATCATGTTATGATGGGATGATGTTTATGAAACCCATTACATTCTTTGGTTTTTGATGAATGATTTATGATTGTTTTGTGGAACACGTAAGAATGATTTCAATATGAGATGGGTGGGACCTATATCTCCCTAAAATGCATTGGGTAAAGATTTATATCTCATGATATAGACATGTATGGAACAACAAGTGAATCTGGTTCAGTAATACAGGGTTGGAACGATAAGTAAACCCGGTTCAGTAATGGACTTTGTCCCCTATGATGGTCTTGGCAACAATGCCTTGGATAATATGGAAATACTAACATGTGATTAATGGTTTCCACAATTAAATGTATTATTCCTATGTTATTTTATCATGATTGATGTTCCTTTATGATCTATGCCTTACGTACTGCAATGATTTATTTTGCATCTCAAGATATTGATGTTTAAACTTTATGTTCATGTTTTGAATTTAAAATGTATATCGTTTGTTTTATTTTCTCCATGCTTACCCTTACTGAGCATTTGAGATCACCCTTTATATTTTTTATTTTCCCTATGATATAAATAAAGGTTTTGGGTAAGAAAAAAAAGGGAAATATTTGTATGGGAGATGTTGAAGATCTTTAACCATGATTAGAAGATTATGTTCCGAGTTTCCAAAGATACTAAACTATTACAGTCCTTGGGAGTCTGTTTTTTTATGTATTAAGTATTCCGAAAAAGTATTTTAATTTCTATGTACGTCAAGCTTTGGGTATCTACAGTTGGTATTAGATGAAAGGTTTAATTAAACTTTGGAAACTAGGATGTGAAATCTTTAGTGAGATCCCTAGATATATTTCTAAGGTATGTCTAGGGATGTCCCTAAGGATAAGTATAAGCATAGGTTACAGTAATAGAATTTTGATAACGATCATGAATAACCTAGTATTAAACCTAATATGTTAGAGATTTAAAGTACTCTCCTTGATTATTTTGTTTTCCTTGTATGATTTTTTCCTCTCACGCTATTTTTTGGGTTTTAGATCATGGCTGGAATCCGAAGTAACCATGTTTATGATAAATGCACTGGGAAATGCAATGATTGTCCTCTTGAATAACCAAATGTTATTGGAAATGGAGTGAAAAATCTTATTTCCATACTTACACAAGCTTTGAATCATTATGAACTTCCAAATAAGCAGATAAAGGAACAATATTCTATTGAGTCCTTCATGAGGAAACATCCACCTTCTTTTAGTGGGTCTTCTGATCCACTTGTTGTTGAACAATGGATCAGTACCATTGAAAAGATATTTTCCATACTTTATTCTTCAGAACATGAAAAATTCCTTTTGGCTGTTTACCATTTAGAAGGTGAAACAGACGAATGGTGGACTCTAATTAAGAATACAAGGCCCCAAGATAAAATTGAATCTGTGGAATGAGACGAGTTCAAGAATTTGTTTTTCAATAAGTACTTCCCTCGTATTCTTCGAACAAAGATGTAAAAGGAGTTCCTTGAGCTTAAGAAAAAGGGTGATGAATCTTTTGGTATATAAGAGGCTAATTTTACAAGGCTTGCAAGGTATGCATCTAGCTTTATCATCCAATATGAATGTAAAGTTGATCGATTCTTCAGTGGCTTAAAACCAAGTCTTTGAAGGGAATTAGCTATAAGAGACTTCAGTAGCTATGGAGAAATTGTGTGTTGTGCTATCAAGGTAGAACTGGAAAATGTTTTTATATATTCATCTCATGGTTTTGACAAGAAACAGAAGATGAAGTTCAAGGAAAAATCTCCAAACAATGGTGAAAAGAAGATGAATGTTTCGTTATGCTCAAAGTGTGGAAAGAAGCATAGTGGAGATTGTCTTAAATGGACTAGAAAATGTTTTTAGTGTAAAAAAGAAGGTCATAAAGTAGTTGAGTGTCGAAGTAATGGGGAAAAGGTAATTAATGATGTAAATAGAGAAAATACTACAGAGAACACACCACCAACACTTCAATTCTACAAGTGTAAGGAAATGGGGCATTATTCTAACCAATTCCCTAATCCAAGGGTTAATGATGATCGACATGAACAACCTCTTAGGGAAAAGGACAAAGGGAAGTCACATGCGATCACTATTGGTGATTTTGAATATGACAATGAAGTGGTGGAATTATTAAGTGTATATGTAATGGGATTCCAAAATAGTGTTGTGGAATCTTATTTATAGTATCGTGGAATTTTATAATATCTATGTATTGGTTTACTGTTGTTTTCAATTATTATATGGTACCGGTAAACATGAAAAGTGATTGAAATATTTTTGGAAAGAAGATGATATGTGAATAATGAAGGGATAAGGATAAAATGATATGTTTGATAGTATTAATGAGCTCATGACTGATATAAGGACAAAGTGACATCATGGTTTGAGTATATAGAAGTTTTGGGATTTTGGTATTTGGAAATAATTAACTTTTGACAGAATTCATGTTTTCAATAAGGTTCTATGGTAATTAATGTTTCAAGAGAATACATGATTAAGGTATTCACATGTTTGTAATGTGACCAAAAAGATATATCTTATGATATATGGGGTATAAATGATGGTAATCACATGCTTCATATATAACCTCTCTAGTAATATTTTTCATTATACAATGATATTGGATAGAAGTATTTTGGATAAGCCTAAAGATTAGAGTGGACTAAGTTAGACATCAGATTGTATTGTTTAAGGATATAACTTTTTTATATTATATATCGAATGTTATAATAGTATAGTTTTAGAAAAAGGACAACCCATAGGATGGGTGACAACCCGTCGTGTCGGACAAGGATGTGGGAATCGAACCCACAACTGAAGTGTGGCAGGCCTTTATCACGTACCAATAGCCTATAGGAAGTCCCTAGTTAGTATAAATTAGGTTTATTTTATTAAGTGGTATGATAGTTCAATTATAAGTCCTTTTTTGGAACCATATACGATTAACCTCACCATAGATGGACTTATGTACATTTAATATCTTGTGCTAACCCTTTTTGTGATAAAGACAGATGGAATGGCCTATCATTCTATTGCATTATCAACTAATACTTCAAGAATGAAAAATTGAACTTCATTTCTTTAAACAAGAGATGAAGTAGAAATTGTTCATGGAATGACCAACAATGATATTACACTGAAATCCAGCAAGTATTTATCCTTATGCAAAAATTCATCAACTTTTGGAAAATGATCTTGAAAACCAAAAACATTGTCCTAGTTCCCTCATATTTGATGAACCCGATGGTACCTTAGATCATCAGAAATTTATGGCTTTGTGATTATTGGCCTTTTCATAGACATTTTCTCTAACACTCTCCATCAAAACATGATGGTTATATTTCTCTTCCATATCCATATTTTCACCTATGTTCTCCTATGTGAAAATCCAGAGATGAGTTAATTTGGGTAACCGTTACATTTCATACTTTAGTTTTTAAAATTAAGTTTTGGTATTCCTTTTTACGATGTGGGTTTCTATGAAAGAAATTTCAAGTAGTAAACCATTTATAACCCCGGTGAATTTTGAGGGTGAAATTCATTTTAAGGGGGGTAGAATGTAACACCCTGAGATTTTATGACAAATATTATTTTTAATTTCTTCAATTTCGTGTGTTGTAAGATACACCAAAATTATCTTGCTCTATACGCAACATCGTATTATCTTTTATTATACGCAAACACTATTCTTGGCTTGTGTTGCATGCAAGAGCGACCTTCCTCAATAGCGTGTGTTGTACGCAATATCAAGTTTCACTAAACAATGATATATTATTATAATATTATGAACTAGCTGTTATGAATAATATTAACTGAATTTTGAATTTTATAACATTATAATTCATCTTACATATTTTCTAGAATGGGGTATGAGAACAAAATCAATTTTTTGGATAAAAGAAGTATTTTTTTAAAAATGCAGTTTTACCGCCTTTTGATGGCGCACCCATTTTAAATCTAATTTTTGACAAGTTTATAGGTTTAGTTTTAAAAAATAAACTTATTATTTCGAATCAGGATATAAAAATTTATATTGGATAATGTTTTGATATTTTTCTAACAACGTTCTTATTTTGATGAATAGTAAAAACACGATAAATTTTACTTAAAAACAACTTTTTTCATCGAGATAATTTATATAGTTAAATTATAATAGTAAATGGTTTTAAAGTATAAATATAATATATTTTTACCATTTAATATAATTTAATTCATTATCATTAATTTTACATTGAATTCATAGGTAAAAACATTTCAATCTTTTGCAATGTTTTAACTTTTAAAACTCGTTTTCTCAACAGCGGGATTAATTTTAAATTAAATACTGCAACTTCTGTGTTTTGAATTTGAAAAAATGGATTCCATATTTTTAATCATTAGGTCTAAATTATGTTAATAGGAAACTTTTTTATTTTTAGGAATTTTGAATAGTAACTACAGTAAATTTTATTTACCATGATTAAAGGTAAATCGGGTAATTAAGGGTAAATATAATATTATAAAATTACCCTAACACTTGTCTTAATATACTTGGATGATTATATTTTGCCTTAAATCATACTTGGGTATAAATGGAATCTATTGGACCCCACTTGGATGTGATTAAGACCTTTAATTTATTTTATTTAATGAAAGTAAAATATGTCTCACTCAAACTTTAATAATTAATGTATTTTTAATATAAGGTTATATAGAATATAAATTCGATTATAAATACTCATTTGAAAGATAAAATGTTTTTCTTTGTCATGGTAATTTATTTTTAATTTTTAAGAAATATGTAATTACCTAAATAGCTTATAAATTAATGATGCAGAAATTATTTATTTAGTGAAAAATCAATAATATAGTTTTATTCAAATAATAATAACCATAAAAGGCCCAAACACCTAGAATTAACTTATTATAAATGTATATATAAACCATATTCATCCAATGGTAGAATGTTGGACCATTTTGAGCCTTATAAAAGCGATTATGACACTTGTATTATTTTATTTTAAATAATGTCAAAGTTGTCACCTTCATAATTTAATAAATATAACAATTTAAATGTTGTGATTTGAAGATGATAAATTCGAGTAAAAGTAGTATTATGAAATATATTAGATTTATCTTTATCATAGTATTTTAATTTTAATTTTTATGAAACAAATAATTATATTAAATAATTATACAAAAATGTTGTATTAATTATTTTATTAAGATAAATATCAAATAAATGATTTTAAAAGTATTAAAATAAACATTATATCAACTAATTAATATGCTCCACGAATTTTCTAGATGAATATGTATTTTTAGGATTCTATTAAATAGTTTTTATTTCGAAAATATATTTTTTTGGATTTTATTTAAATTCAAATAAATGAATTGTGTCAAAATTGATATTATTGATATTTTATGAAAATAAGATATTATTAAATTGTTTAAAAATCACAAAAATATTTAAAAAATTAAAATTAAAATTTATATGGTCTAAAATTTTATAATGTATCAAATTATGTACAATTACCAACACATAAGTAAGTATTTATAAACATTTAAAATTTACAACATTATTACCACAAATTAAATTAAATAGATTAAATAAGGAAAAATCAAAATGATAAGGTTTAAAATAAAATAAAAACTTTTCTAAATTTGATTGGTTGATTAGATTACAACCCTATATTATCTCATATCCTAAATTGAGTTACTTTGGAAGTTTTTATGTGGCGATTGAATTTATTATAAATTAATATTTTTGAGGATTCCAAAAGTGCCCCTCTCCTCTCCTATATAAGGGCGCCTCCTTCCCTCTCCTCATCACACCATTTTAAGCCTTCAAGCTCTTCCAAACCCTGCCCATTTCCGTTCTCCACATCCCGAGAAACATACTATAGGTCCTGGTCTTCTTCAAATACCAACTTAAGTGCCCTAATTGGAGGTTTAGAAGAGGCACGTCGAAGAAGAGGCAATATCTGTTACCGATTCTTTCAAATTCATTTCTTCTTCTTCTTCCTCTTCATTTGTTGTTTCATAATAAAGTAATAACATAAGTATAACTAATATAATTATATGTTATTATAAATATTAAACAACCCTATTTCTCTTTTTATCCATCCTATGGAAAACAAAATCATCGCGCGTGCGTACGTACGAAATACCGTCTCCACGTCGTGGTGTAATCTGTTTTCTACCACCACCTTACTTGGATGGGTATAATGGTGTAAATAATAACTATAAATGGTTATTATAACATGATACTAATTATGAGATATTATATAGTCCACTCCAATTCCATTCAATAATTATGGTAATGATATCATCCCTTGTGTGTACGTATGGATTACTGTCTCCATGATGTGATGAGATTCATTCTCCATCTTAACCATTAAAGAATAATTATAAAGTATATATAATAAGTAATCATTAAATATATGAAATAATAATACTAATGTATTTATGTATATATATATATATATGTCATTTACTTCCATTCAATTTAATAAGGAAACAAAAATAGCGTTCATGCGTATGTACGGCCTACCATCTCCAGGAACAGTGTATTTCATTCCATTTATCGATCTATTATATATATTATATTATGAATATATATTATATATAACTCGTTCTTTACATTATAGAAGTAATTAAATAATTATATAATTAATGATATCAAGAACAACAAGTCCAAACACATATGACAAATGAAACGATTTTACTCAAAACGCTGCTTGAACATGGAATTGACAAAAGAATGGGTAATATAAAGTCATAAGTGAGTCATATATGATATCATAAATATTATTATGGTTCTATTACAAGTTAATAATATGTTTAAACCCACTATACAGAAGTTTTGTACACGTACGGAAGAAATTGGACCTAAGGTAAGGGATAATTATTCCAATCTCATTATTATTCGAGATTGTTTATTCGTAAGTATTTACTGGGGTTATATTTTTCATCCATGTCCATGTTTTATAAAAATGTTTTCATAAAGTGTTTAATATTTTTACATGTATTTTTAAATTCATTTTTACCCTTGGTTTACTTTTACCATATTTTATGGAAGGAATCTTTCTTTTGTTTACCATACAAGGTATTTGTGACTTTTCCTGCAAAAGTACGAGGAGAATGTTTTTTTAACTTATATGGAATGAACGGATTTTTACGGTTTCATAACGCATTATTTTCATGAAGATTACTCTACAATATTTCATGATTATTTTCAACAAAATCCTTTTCTTTTAAAATTATGTGGCATTTTGTGAAAAGAAAATGATTTTGATGAAGAAAGGATATTTTCCTCAAGAATTCATTTCAAGTGTTTTATCAAAACTATTTCCCATCTAAGATGAAATTATTTAGTATGATTATGTTTCAAGTATAATTTATCTATTATTTACATGGTTTCATTTTTCTTATGATGAAATTATATCCATTTGTTTTTTTATAGATCATGTTATAATGGGATGATGTTTATGAAACCCATTTTATTATTTAGGGTATGATGAATGATTTATGATTTTTTTTATGGCACATGTAAGAATGATTTCAATATGAGATGGGTGGGATCTATATATCCCTCCAATGTATTGGGTAAATATTTATATCTCATGAGATAGACATGGTTGGAATAGAAATTTAATCTAGTTCAGTAATATAGGGTTGGAACAGCAAGTAAACCCGGTTCAATAATGGACTTTTTGAACTATGATGGTCTTGTCAGCAATGTCTTGGCTACTATGGAAATCATAACATGTGACTAATGGTTTCCATAATTACATGTTTTATTCCCATGTTATTTTATCATGATTTATTTTCCTTTATGGTCTATGCCTTACGTACTGCAAAGATTTATTTCACATCTCGTGATTTTGATGTTTAAACTTTATGTTCATGTTTTGAAGTTCAAATGTATATGGATTGTTTTATTTTCTCCATGCTTACCCTTACTGAGCATTTAATCTCACACTTTATATTTTTTCTTTTCCCCAGGATATAAAGAAAGGTTTTAGGTAATAAAAAAAAGGGAATATATTTATGGGAGATGTTGAAGATCTTTCACCATGATTAGAAGATTATGTTCCGAGTTTCCAAAGCCACTAAACTATTATGGTCCTTAGTTGTCTGTTTTGATATATATTAAGTATTTCTAAAAAGTAATTTAATGTCCATGTATGTCAAGATTTGGGTCTCTATATTAGTAAATCATAAACTCCTTAACAAAATGTTGTTTATGAAAGTAAAAAAATATAATTTTGGTTGAAATAGAGAAAATTATGTTACATGAACATGGTATCTCTCATTACTTTTGGAGGTAAGCCATGATCACTGCTATTTATATTCAAAACCAATGTTTCTATCATCCAAGTTTAGATATGATTCAGTATGAAATGTTTTATAACAAAACTATAAGTTTCAAACACTTGATAGTTTTTAGGAGTCCATGAATCATAAAGAATAAAGGTGGAAACCTTGTAAAGTTTGTGAAGATAGGTGAAGATAGAATTTGTCTTACCTATGATCTCGAAGTAATATGATATATATTTTTTAACAAAGAGATTGTAATATTATTTGAATATATTGATGTGAAATTAATTGAAAAATATAAGTAATATTCTAAACAAACTTGTGCTAATAAAGAAGATGAATAGGATGGAAGAATTTTTATTAAAAATTATGATAAGGATATAAAATATTATAATCCTACTCAAGAAGAATAATCGAACTCATATATTTCAAGTGATGAGGAAGAATCTAAAAAATCTCATCCTAGGATGAGAAATCATGTGGGAGATCAAAACATAATTGGTGATCAACATCAAAATGTTTAAACACAATGAACATCAAAAACTATTACACATACTTCTCTCTATTCAATAGTTGATCCGAAATATGTGAATGAAGCTTTTGAGAATCTGGAATGGGTACAGGATATGAATGAAGAGATGGATCAGATAACAAATAATGATACTTGGGAACTCATATCTAAACCAAATGACAAAAATATTATCATTGTATAGTGGGTTATTCCAAACTAGATGAATGAAGATGGTGAATTGATAAGAAAAAAAAGAAAGATTAGTGTGAAATGGTTACTCACAAATTAAAGGAATTGATTTTTATGAGACTATTTTCTATGGTGACAAGGTTATAAACAATTATATTCTTTCTTGCTACTACTGCACATTGAAGTTAAAAAAATTAGATGGATGTGAAATCAATATTTTTGAATGGTAAATTTGATGAGGAATTTTATATTGAACAACCATATAGATTTTTTGTTGGTAAGAATTAAATTTATGTGTGAAAGTTAAAAAAGCCTCATATGGGCTAAAACAAGCATTAAGGGAATAAATTTCCAAATTGGATACCTACTTAAGAAATATTAGTTTTAAGAAAGGAACAGTTGATAGTAATCAGCATATCAAAAAGAGTCATGAGTTTTCCATCATTGTAATTTTTAGGTTTATGACATTATCTTTTCTCGTAATGATGAAATAACTTATAAAAGATTTTCTAAAGAGATGAAAACATTGTTTGATATGTCCATGATGGGTAAAATGAGATACTTTATTGTGTTAAAAATCTCATAGAAGAAGAAAAAAATTATTTCTCAAGAAAAGTATGCTAAGGAACTTCTTAAGAAGTTCAGTATGGAAAATTCAAAACTATTTTCCACAGTAATTTTATTGGGAACCAAGTTAACTAAAGATGGATAAGGCAAGGAAGTTGACTCTAAATATTTTTGGAAGATTATTGGAAGTTTGTTTTATTTTAATTCCTTAAGACCATAAATTATTTATGTTATTACTTTATGTGCGGGATTTTAGAGTTCTCTAAAAGAATCACATCTATTGGTTAGAAAAATATTTCTCATATGTAACGAAGGCATAAAAATTTACAGAATCAAGTATGATAGATTATAAAGTATTGAATTATTTGGTTATTCAGATGCTAATTGGGTATGAAATTTTTATGATAGAAGATCTATATCTAGTGGTTTTTTCTTCCTGGGGAAAATTTATGTAAGTTGGCATACTCAGAAACAAAATTCAGTAACTCTTAAAAATACTAAAGTTGGGTATATTGTTGCTACTCAATCTGCTACTTGACTTATGTGGATGAAGGATCATTTGGAAGACTAACTTGTTGAAGTAAAATTACCCTTTCTCTTGGGTTGTGATAATCAAAGTTCCACCAACCTCACAAGAAATCCATGACAACATTCTCAATCAAAAAAAATTTACATAAAGTACCACTTTATCAAAGACAGCGTGAAGAATAATGAATTAAAGATGGAGTATGTTCCTACATCAAATCAATTTGTTGAAATTTTCACAAAACCTTAATCAAAGGAATATTTTTATAAACTGGGGTGGAACATGGGAATCCAAACTATTTCCCATCAAGGTTGAGTTATGTGATTCTATCCCGTATTTCTTCTATTCTCTAGATAGTGTTGTCAAGGGGCGTAATTTTTTAATAAATCTATCCATTTATATGTGATAAACCTTTTAAGGAATCTTGTCTATAGGGGGTTTTAGGTAAGTTGTGATTACATCAGGTAAGTGTGTGAACTATTCTAAAACTTTTTTGGAGTGGTTGTACGAAAAAAAATTTACAGGTTGTTGAAGAAGTAAAGAAATATTTGAAGTAAATAAGTTGTGAAGATAGAAAGTTTAAAAGGTTAAAGGTAATGTTTTTTAAGTCACTAATTTTTTACAGCATGGTTTTTTTATCAATGATCCTTTTTTTCCTATAATGATCTATATCGTGTAGGCTTAGAATTGTTGATAAGTAATCCATTTCTTGAGGTTACAAAGTTTAGTGATTTATGAACCATGGTTGAAAAAAAATCCAAAGGGGGATTTTTGGGACTAAGTTGATAGGAATATGTTTTTTGGAATCTGGAATAGGTTTATGTTGAAAGTGTTGTCTTTTTTTGTTAAAGAGAAAATAAATCCCTTCACTTTGTAAATATTGGTGATCGATCTCACAATCATAATAAAAATATTGGACACCCAAATCGTAATAAATTACATCAGTTTGGGAAGAATATTTCTTAGAGAAAAAGGTTCATCATACTCACCTTGGGTCCAGAATAGAAGAGTGAATCATGCTGAAGAAGTGTATCAAAGTCTGATTGGATTTGATGAAAATATGATGATGCTTATTTGATCTTGTATTTCTCATGAATCATAAGTAATCTATAAAACATATGATGAAATTATTATTAAGGAAAGTGGGAGAAAAATCATTACCAATATTATTGAGGCTTGGTTGGAAAGAAAGAATCCACTGGAAGGATGGGAAGTTACAATACTTACCAATACAATTCAGATGATTCTATGAAAATTATAATTGTTTTAAAAATCATGAGGAATTTATGATAATAAGAAGAAGTTTTTAGAAGATGAAAGTTTGAGAGGATAAAGCTTTTTGGTCTAATTTCATTAGTGTGAGGTCATAAGATAAATATTTGTTTGAAGGTTATGAAATTTTTTTTGGAAAGTGTGAAGATGGAGATGATAGTTTTTAGTAATACCAATAATCCACAAGATAAAAATAGTTAGAAAAGTACATTTAATTGTACTATAATCAGGAAATAAAAGTTGTTTTTGATGTCGAATCTATTAACATTGATCCATCGAACATGGTGTGCCACCAATAATTAGAGTAATTCTGACACTAATCATCAGATGCAGTGATGGTTGAAAAAGTTAATCAGAGGAATAATTGTTTTGTTGGAAGTTATTGAAACTAGTCAAAAGGAATATAAGTGAAGTTGTTGGGATCAATGAAAAATGGGATCAATGATCAATCAATAATATAGTAAACCATTTTCATCAGGATGTATTTTTTTCAATTGGGTCAAAAGATAAAGAAAATTTCCATCATGTTTTTATCAATTGGGTCAAGATTCATTGGACTGGAGCTGAAACTAACTATCAGAGTTAAGTATATATCGATTCATTAGATATAGGATGACACTGATAAAAGTCATCGGATGCTGGATTCCATTAGTTGTAGGATCAATGGTATGAATAAAAGAAAAAAAAGTATATTTGTTGCAGCCATCCACAAAAATGTTGGCAAGGGGGTTTTGAAATTTTTTTAAAGTAGTTTAAAAAGTGGTTTTCAAAGTGGGTCAAAGATTTTATTGAAGTGTTATTGAGGAACTGTAGGAATATTTAGAAGTTATGTCTATATTTATGGTGAAATAAATGCCATTAAAGTCTATTGATGTTTCAAAAATTATTATGGTATAACGGTTTTAATATTTTTCAAGTCGTCATCTAAATGATAATTCTTTAACTCTGGTGTTTTAGGAAGTGGGTCAAGGAAATTAGAGTGACCATATGACTTTTTCATAATAAAGAAATTGGAATCATAATAATGAATGGTAAGAAATTCTAAAGAAATCTAAAGTTAGGATAACATTTGATAAGTTTCAAGAAGAAACAACAATAGTTAAGAAGTGATTAAGAAGTCAAATATTATGCTGAAATTTAAGGTAAATTGAAGATTTGGGAAATTTGGTTAAGTGGAAAACATTTTTTGATTCCTTACTAAACCATTTTTTGTGCACCTATAAATAGTGGTAAGTACATTGTACTTTATAAAACTTGTATTATTCATGGGTGAAGAGAGAAGGTATAACACTGAAGGTTTTTAGAGAGATTGAGTTTATTAATAGATATTTCCTAAGGAAGTTTTCCAGAAATAAAAAGAAGTAGGAAGAAGATGATATTCTGAGTTTCTCATATTGGATTGAGCTATCATACAGGTAAATATATTTATAGATTTAATAAGTAGTTCATAATTATTTCAGTATTATTTTGGTAGACTTATATTTCTAGACTGAAAAATCAGATTTAAGAATCAGACTGGGTATCAGACTGAGTATAATTACAAAGTCCAAATAAGTTCTTACCTATTGTTGGGTTGGGAAGTGAAGAAATGTTTTGAAGAAAATATTTGTAAAATTTGATGAGCCAGCATAGTGACATGTTTTAAAGTATCTAGTGAAAGTTTCCTAACTTCTTACACAAACTTGTATTACATCATTTTATGCTAATTGAATCACATGCACTGTTATATTGATCATAGTAATATAAAATTTTAAGGGAATATCATAATTATTATATCCACATAAAAGGATTGTTTTATAGTGGATTGTGTGGTATTGGACTATTTCCAAACAATATCAAGGATGTATCTACTCTTGTTGAGTAGTGAACCTTTTAAATTATTGTGTTCCTATGGATGTATCATTGTTTTATTTTTACAAAAGTAATAACTCTTTAATAGGTGGTGAAATTTGTTTCAAAAGGAAGGAAACTTAAAAAGAAAAAGATATCATTGATTTACCCCCTCCCCCTATCAGTGATACATTGATCATGTCTGGTAAATATCAAATACAATACTCTCTTATAGTCTTAAGATATGTTTATGAACATTTCCCATATACTGATACGATACCGGTAACCCTAATAAAACAAACATGTGTTTAATCCCAATTCATGAAAGATCATGTTCTATTAATGACCCCATTTATATGTATTATAAGTTTTTCATATAGTTCTTATTATTACTCAATAGTAAAGAACAGATTGTTCTTTTAGGCCATGTGACTAGAAACTCTGGAGTTTACTACCATTTAGGAAGTCAATTGGTGTTCTGAGATTGGGATTGAACCTCCAAGAGGTGTCCTATGTATCTTGTGAGAAAAGGAATCAAAACCCACATATTTCATGTAGGAATATTCTCTATAGTTTAAAGTCATGTGGAAAGGATGTATGTAAGAGAATTTAAGCATTTGGTATGAAGATTAAGCCTTAAGAATGCATCCTATGTATCCTTATTATAATAGTAACTATAGAATTTGTATTTCAGTTTTTTAGTTTGGGATTACACACTGTGGTTTCCCTAATAGGGGGTGGTTTATTATGCTAGTGGCACAATTGTTATAAATCTCTAATCTCACATGATCAATGTCTGATATGTGAAAAAATAGATATAAAGTTATTGATTTCACTACAC
The DNA here is from genome assembly GCA_963277665.1 of Viscum album. Taxonomy (NCBI): domain Eukaryota; kingdom Viridiplantae; phylum Streptophyta; class Magnoliopsida; order Santalales; family Viscaceae; genus Viscum; species Viscum album. Next base: position 335,697,444 of record OY728139.1, on the reverse strand, counting down.
ATAGATGAGGGACTTACACATTTTTCACCCCTAATGGGATGTTTTTCATGGAGCTTAGGCCTTTCTAAGACATCATATGTATCCTTCTTATAATAGTAATCATATTTCTCATAGTTCACTTCATTTCTAGACCACATATGGGTGAGGAAAAGATACTCAATACCCATAAGGATTACTGTCTCAAATCTTGGTAATATGAGAACACTTTTGGAACATACACCAAGGTGGTGGCCTATGTATGAACCTGACTCTTTTCCATTGATAGACGAGTGAGGATTATAGAATCATAATGGAATTTAGACCCTATGAGGATTATTTTAGAATATATAGGGACTTACAGTATAGTGGATTCCCATTAGGGATATCCAGCCCCTATCCTCTAATGGATAAAGAGTAGTTACCATGAGAGTTCTATTGAACATGTTTAGATGGCATGAGAGTCCCATGAAACAAATCAAGTTTCATGGGTGTCTAGCCCTTATCCCTTCATGTTCACATGATTCGAGGGTAAATATCCAAGAATGCCTACTAGATAGGGTTTAGATGTATGAAGATGTCTTCATAACATGGTTGACACATTGGAGGGTGTCATCCTGACATGGTTGACATGTTGAGATGTCTTCATGTGAACCAGGTGAAATTTCCAAGGGTCATCGTGTGATCTAGATAACATTTCCAAGGTTTATCAAATGATAAGGATGACATGTCTAAAGTTTTTCATGTGATCCAAAGATGACACATCCAAGAGTGTCATGTGATCAAATATAAAATGTCATAGGGCTACCACATGACAAGGTTGACATGTTAGAGGTCTACCACATGATCAGGATAACATGTCTAGATATGTCTATCTAATAAGTATGATATGTCTATAGGTCATTACATGATACAGTTGATATGTTTGAGTGATTTCATATGATCTATATGATACATTTGAAGGTTTTCAAATAATCTAACATGAAATGTTCAGGGGATATCATGTGATATTCCTAACAAGCTTATTATTATTCACATAATATGCCTAACAAGTTTGAGAGTCTTCTCATGATCTTCCTGAAAATATTTCTGGTCTTTTCATGATCTACCTGAAAATCCTGAGGGTCTTCACATGATCTGCCTAACAAGATTTCTAGTCATTGCATGATCTACCTGAAAATCTTGAGGGTCTTCATATGATCAATAAACTTATCATGTAAAGTTCATTACCCCTTTACATAAAGAAAATCATATCCACCTTCACATAAATATCACATCATTTTTAGTTTTTTATTGTGTAAATGCCTCAATATTTATTAGGTGTTTTTCTATTAAGGAATCAATTGATCAATTTGATGCATCGAAGGAACTTTGCGTGATCCATATGACATGAGAGAGATCCTGCACATGATCAAACTGACATGTCGAGGATCTATCTCATGATCAATGAACTAATCCCATGAAACATATGAACAATGTTTTTAATATATTAAGTCTCACCCTGGGCTTATTAGGGGTAGACTCTTGTGATTGTGTGATCCTTCAATCCAAAAATTCCTCTCTCACATCTGTCTTTGTTTCTTCATGTGCCAAGGGGTATTTTATAGGCATAACTTCCCAAAAGGCTTTCATATGATCTAGCTATGATAGAAAACAACTTTCACATTATAGAATCAATATTTCTAATAGACTTTGTGAGATTAGTCTATCATGTTTAGGCATATTCATAAGATCAAGTCGATATGTTTGGAATTTTCACGTGATTGATATGACACGTCAAAGGGAATTCTAATGAAACAGTTCGAATATTTAGGTCCCTTCTCAAGATCGAGAAACTTTTCAAAGGGACTACACATGATGGAGGAGGACTTATCTAAGGGTATTCTCATGATCAATAGAAATATCATGCAAAGTTCAAAACCACTTCCCATGAAAATTAATTTAACTTTATTCACATTATGGTTCCATCATTTTTAGATTTTAATGTATGAATCCTATTGTATATTCATATTAGTTTTCCATTGGGGAATCACATGATCAAATGGACATGTCCAGGGTCCTCATGATGGAGGTGACATGCCCAAAGGCCTTTTCATGATGAGCCTAACATGTCCACAAGGATTTCACATGATCTTTAAATTGATCACACGAACTGTATAAGCACTTTACTAGATTATAAATGTAACTATATTTGTATAGAATTTCCATTATTTTCATATTTTTATTGGATAAACATCTTGATATATTATCAAAAAAATAAACTAACATGTATAATTATCAGAAATACCCATCTGAGGGACTTCGCATGATCATGTTGGTTGTCTAATGGGGCTTTGTGTGATTAAAAGGACTCACTGGATAAGCTTCACCTAATCATGTGTTCTATCTGATGGGGATCTGTATGATCAGAAGGACTCATCAAATTGGCTTTCTATGATCATGTGGGATTTATGATGTGGATTTATGGTATTAGAAATACTCATCTAATGGGATTCATGTGACTAATAGAATGATCATGCGATGCCCATAACCCTTTCATATGATGTTCTTAGGGTCATGAGATCGTGATTCTTATAAAGGGTTACATAATTTGTGTGACCTAAGTTCCAAATACCCACATATCCATGATTCATCCTTATTTCTCTTTATGGGAAAATAATATATATTCTTTGGGTGTTTCTTCAACTCTAAATTTTCTGATTCTCGTTTGGAAAATGACAACATAGTCATTTATGGGTCTAGTAAACAGAGGATACATAAGAAAAACTAACTATGTGTAATTTAGAGATAGTGATATTGGTATTGGTTATGAGATATTAGAATCACTACCTTTTGAGTGAAAGGATCATGGTATATATTGACCAAAATATCCTGATGTATATATTTTCTAATCATGACCTAAACCTTCAACAAAGATGGTGGGTTGAGTACTTTTATCCCTTTGACTTTAAGATATTTTATACACCTAAAATACAGAATTCAATGGTTGATTTCATGAGTAGGAAGAATTTAGATCATGTGGGGCCATAGGATAGTAATGAATGGAAACTTATGATCTTTTTCATTGAGATATACCTATATATTTAGGAGTATTAGGGTAAGGCTATGCTTATATCCCTAATCATTCCATCCTCTCGCCTTTAAAGAGTAACGGAGGGTTATATATATACTATAATTACTAGGTTATAAAGGATAATATATATGGTGGGGATCTGCCATAATATTGAATCCAAGATGATGATGGGATCCTATATATATGAGGCTGATTTTTAATCCCTATGAGCATATGGAAGAATATTATACGAGATTCGCACACCTCAAGATGAGTTTTTAACCCAATTTTGACCAAGATTTTAACGACACCCCTCCCTAAAAAGGTAACCCTCCTGGGTCGTCAATGAAGGAATAGAGATAATGGCCCCCAAGTATCACCTCCTGTGGGTCCCAGGTTGTATACTAACACTGAGAGTGTAAAAATCACACATATGGGAGGGGATGCCCATAATAATATTTATATAGGGTTGGGAGATAGATATAAACAACCTAAAAAACCATCAAATAATATGAAAATGGAAACCAAACTATCCAAAAATTCATGAATAATGTTAAATAAACACAAATAATGTCTCAAAGTAAGTACCAAAAGGTAAAATACTGTAGAAAAAATCAATAATAGCCCCAACACCCAAACTAGTGATGCCCATATCAGTACCCAAAGTCCTCTTGGAAAACTAAAAAATATTTTATATATAATTAGGGTGAGAATAACATGTATAAACTATAGGACCATACTCAAGGTACCCTATGAAAATGTTAAAAGAGTATACTAATACACTAATGATTAAAAAGAAAAACCAATAAGAACCTAAGTAGGTCAACTATCCATCCCAACCTCACCATGACACTCTCACCAAATAGCATATCTATGTATAATAACATATCATCAAATAAATATAATTAAAGGAACCCTGAAACCACTTCCCCATTGATTTTCCAGTCTCACACCCCGATGTTAATTTACTTTTTCTCTCATTCCTTCTATATCATCGCATTGCAAATCCATCCATCTCAGATGTGGGTCGAGATGCATCCTTACCTATCCCACCCTCATAAGTTCTAGCATCATGTGCTAGAATTATTCAATATCCACATCAAAACCACATCATGTAACCAGGGTATTAGGGTATCATGAATATGAAGGACATCAACCCCATCCCTCCTAAAACCACACATGACCCCCACCACATATCACATCCTCATAATTACCAATAATCTCTGACATTGGTCGTCATCATCACTAGAAATCTGCACTACTACCAATCATCATCACTAGGAATCGCCACCACCATCCATCACCATCAACATTATTAAAGGAATAACAGGGAAGAGGGGGTATCCATCCATCTGTTTCACCACTAACCAAGATACTGGAGAAAACACCAGAACCAAAAACATTTTGTCATTGGTAAGGTTATCCAACTCATGTGGGGTGCATATATAAATAAAATGAAAATAAAAGATAGATATATAACACACAATACCCAACCTATGATTTCACATCTAAATCCACTAGTGTATCTCAAAACACCACCACAACATATCATAGCATATTCCACCAACTAATGCCACCACTAATGTTAGACACTACACAAACAAGCAACACACAATCCAAAATTCATCTTCCCTTTTCAATTTAACCAATTTCTAGATTAACTAGTTTCTAAAAAACTCCCACTTATTAATCCATTAATTTCATATTTTATTCTAAAATTTCATTAATTGTTCAATTTTCTAATCCAATTATCACACATTAATTTCATCCCATGCTTATTTAACTTCTTGACCATGTCATTCCAGTTGTATTGTTAACATTCCATTTAATCTCTACTAGGATACTACCAAAAACACACCACAAAAACAGCCCATATACCCCTCAAACGCAACCACCTCATCACATTCCAACCATCACATTTCCACCTATATCAACCAATCAACACATCTCATTCCACAATGTACCCCATACTCGGACCAATCACCACCATCACCGTACGATCCTCAATAAGGTTCGCATTACCGCCACATATTCAAATAAAGAACATAATTATATATGATAAAGTTCTAACTTCAACTTATACCACCAATTCAATTTTAAAAAGGATTTCAATATTATATCACCTAAGTGGTAAGACTCAATGTAATCTTGTATCATACCTGATTTCAAATCTGGGTGGGAGTGAATTTCTGTTGGTACTATAATAGGTATTGTAGAACTATAGCAGTGTGGTCGCTATAGAATTTACTATAATGTACGTATAGTAATATTTAGTCTACAAAAAATTAACTTTTGGTTCATAGGGCCTTCAAACCATCAATGGAATTTGGGCCACAGGGCCATGAAGAAATATAGATCAAGCTTACTGAAGAAATTCAAAGTGGATAAATCAAAGTATAAGTAGTCACCTTGGAATAACCAACCAAAACCATGGACTGAAGGAGGTAAATGGTGCTTAATACAACAGCCTTTTAATCTCTCCACATTTTCATTGAAATCTCATAGTAATTTCAAGGTAGTGGTCTTGATTAAAGATCGAATTACTGGGGAGGGGATGCTCTAATATAGTTGAGTCATTAAATAGATGTAAGGGATTGGGCCTCTAATCCATGTAATTTAGAATTTTTTTCCTCTATATATCAATGTAATATAAGGGTTCCCTCTCAACCCAATTAAAAAAATGGATTATCCATAAATATATATATATAAGTTCGTTGGGCCATTCTATCCAAAGGGGATTTCAATACATTACATCATCTCCTAATAAGGTCAGTTTCACACAAGTATAGATTTATATGGGAAACTAATTCATTACCCATATATAAGTTCTTAGAATTTTATGTATGGTGAGTTCAATAAAGGATCCACAAAAAATACCAAAATCAAAATAGCCACAACACAAAAAAGGATCCCAATAACCTGGATTTTTAAAAATATTTTAGAGAAAGTACAGACTCAAAAGTAATATCATAAAAAAAGTAAACGTACATGAACACTGCCATCCCCTTCAATCGAAAGTTAAGGAAATTATTTATCTTTTTAATTAAACCCATACTATCCACCCAAAGGAAAAAAATAAAGAAAATTCTATATATTCATGTATAAGAAGAAGAGAATGAGGATCCCCTACCTCAATCAGAAGTTAATCCCCAAGAAATAATGGATAATTAAAAATTATCAACCACTAAAGGAAACACCACCAGAACCTAAGAATGATAAGGTTGCATCAATACTTTCTGAATTTATGACCTGTAACTAAGGATATATGATAATGAAACCCTTCAAAATGAATAGAATAGAAGGAAAAATATAAGAGAGTAGAAGGACGGATATATCGATTCATGACAATTTTGTCCTGATAAACCAAGGTGTCCAAACATCCAATAAGTTTGAAAGGAGGGTGATTAGGGTTCAAGGGGTCACATAAGGTTAAAGGGAAGAAGAAAAATCAAACCAAGGAATCCTAGATTTCTCCTTTTAAGTAGTAGGCTGCATTATCCTTCACCATGGTATGGGGGTCCTCAAAACACCAGTTGTGAGCCCGATCAAAGTGCATATCTAGAATTCAATCGTTTGAACCCCCAATTATCATGCATTTTAAAACTCATGTAAAACCATAATTACCATAACCATGGGCTCATACATAATGTTTCCTATGGTGTTTTGGCCCTAGACACCCACCATAACCAGTCATTGTAGCATAACGCTAATCACTTGACTGTTTTCTCATCAATGCACCCAACCCCATGGTGTGGTGGTCTCCACACTACCCATTTCTCATAATATGACTATTCAAGAATCCCACCCAACATAAGAGGATACCTATGACATTTTTCATCGATTTTTTCACATATGTGGACACCTCATGTGAAACATCCTTCTAAATGGCCATTTAGATTGTTTCACTATCCATGGTGTACCCTAGCACCACACAGGCAACTTCGTGACCAACCACTAAATACCCAAATACAAAATTTCCTACCCCATGATAAAGAATCCAAGATAAATTCAAAATGGATATAACCATGCCTACCACTATGGAATGGTGACCCTATGAATGGAAAAAAAATATTATTTCTTCTAGAACACATTTATACTCTATCTTAGAACCACCAATCCCTATAAACAGATAAGAGAAGGGTTTTATAAATTCATTCCCTCATATTAAATACCACTTAAATTATTATTATAATCAAGAATTAGAAAAAAACTTAATATTTAATAGGGAAAAGGAAATTTCTGAACAACCATCCCATGAGATACCTCTCATGGGTTTTATTACAACCCAAATAAAGCCACCAACAAATCATTACTAGCAATAGGAAAATGTGTGTTTTATAAATTAGAAACAAATAAAGCATTACATCAACCAAGGAAAAACCAAACCAAACCAAAACTCAAAAAAAACTCAAGATAATGAGTACACATATATGTATCACATTCTTATATACTCTCCTCTAAGACCCCATTCCTCCACAATGCATGATCCAAAGGAATAACACACCCACACAACACCTCCTCTTGACAATCCTATATCTCAAATGGTCACTCAATGAACATACCATCATCCTTGATATCCAACTATCCACACTCAATAACATGTCATTCATCATGAATATACCAACAGATATAATACGTGTGGAATATATTTTAAATCCTATCAATTTATGGTGGTATTTACAACCAATATTCCACCTTTCCAACATGCTCCAACACCTTGAAAGTTCTAATGAATCGGGGAGAAATATTACTCCCCTGGCCAAACCTCTATTCCCACAAATAATGGGAAACTCTCAAGAACATATGAGATTCAAACTAAAACTCTAGATGCCTCCACCTATGATCATCATCAGATTTATGATGGTCTCGTACCATCTTCAACTACTCCCAAACCATCAAAATCCTCTCTTTAATGCTCTAAAACACATCAGGATCAGGGACTCTAGACTCCCCAGCCTCAGACCAATACAAAAAAATGACACAGCCACATATAAAATGCCTAAAATAGATTCATTATGATGGATATTTGATAGTTATTATTATAATAAAACTAAAATGAAGGTAAGTTCTTCACCCATGATCTTATAAAATCTAAGACACGTGTCTTCAAAATATTCTTATACATTTGTATGGTCTAATCCATCCATTTATCTATAGGGGGAAGAAAAGAATTACTAAGATATAACTAAGATATAAAATAATGTGGCAGTCCTATCTGTTCCAATGAGGTAAAAATGATGATCCCAATCATAAATTATGGTCTCGTATTCCCCTTGAAGGCACACAACTTCATCTACATATCACCCCGTAAGAGACTCCACAACACTTGACTCATGGATCACCATAAATTTAGGTCGAATTTATTATATAGTCTATAATCACTTGAAAATAATAAGATACTCTATGGTTATGGGTTAACCTAGTGAAAAAATTCATCGAAATTTCCTCCCACTTCAACTCAGGGACATCCAAAGGCTACAAAAAACTACCAAGAATATAGTTCTTTATTTTCACCTACCAATAAACCAAAAACCATTCAACAAATTATTCCACTAACCACTTTATTCTAAGACACTAAAGATGCATCATCAATCCATGATACATCATAGACACACTTGGTTGTACCATTGAGGGTGATGTGTGAAACTCATTGAGGGATTCCTCATGAATCACCATCAAAACAAAAAACTATCCATGAAATAGAATCTAATTTTGTCCATCCTCTAACTACCCCTATCAAGAATCACCATCACTGACACGATATTTCATCACCTATATCTATGAATCTCCCCACTTAGACTTATACACTTATAACATCAAAGTTGATTCCATAGTTATCTAATAAAGGAAAACTCTACCACTAAACTCCTCTACATTGTTATGCATTTCTATATGCTCTTCCATCACTTTCCAAACATCACCAAACACTCAAATGAAATCTAATCATGACTTCATACTCAAAAATAAACCTCAATGTTTCCTTTACCATGGGTGTAGGAGATATAAAAATCATAATCCTGAAGAAACTCTATCCACTTACATTGAAATATATTTATATCCAACTAAGGTAAAAACATACCTTAGACTCATGTGGTCCATCAATACCATAAAACACACATCAATGAAGTGATTATAGTGACCCAATACTTTAACACATATTATTACATGATTTTTAAAATAAAAATCCATTAATTACAACCCAAAGATCATGAGGCCTAGTGTATTTGGAAGACTAGGTTCATAATACATCAAAGTGATACTAAAATAAAAACTTTTAATTTTATTCTTCATAATGAGCTCCTAGATCCTTTAGATCTCCTAAAAATTCATGGGATAACTTGGGCAACACATAGACAAGGGTGAGATAAAAAAACCTAGTAAGGGAAAAATGATAAAGAATAATAACTTGTGACTCAAAGGTATAACATTATATCATAAAATATAAGGAACATGGGTAGTCAAATGGGATAATAACACAAAAAACAAGGTATTATAAGATCATGGAAACATAGGAATTGTGGTGGTAACATATAAAATAACATAAGTATGATTCAAGGATAAATACCTAGACAATATCACATGGTGGACAAAGTCCCATAATGAATTATCTTTACTCCCAATTCACAAACATGATTGCATATGAGACTAAAACTTTACCCAATTCATTTGAGCACTATCTGGGCACACCCATTATAACATGTTCATGATTTATTTTTCCCACAAAAGGAAATCAATCACAAGTAATAAAATAATAATTACCTATGGAAATAAAATGGGTTTCATAATCTTTCCTCATGTCATAGTCAAAGAAAATTTCATAATTAAGGTATTTGAGAAATGAGAATAAGGAATTTATTACCCTATAAAATGAAGGGATGATAATCTAGTGATATATGTGAGAGAAATATATAAATAATTTAGAATAATTACATAAAATTAAAGTTTTATTCATTGATTAAAATGTCATTAAAATATTATATATAATATTTCTTAAGTAAAATTCTATTTTCTCTTTGAAATCACTTCCTTAAAATATAAATTTTTACAAAAAATACTATATAAACATTTTATTTAAAAAGAACCATGGAAAATTATAAAGTAATATTAAAATAATTGAGTGATAATTATAATTATATCATAAGTGTCATACTTTTTCCTTAAATATTCATATATATACCATAAATGTGATTTGGTAATAAAAACAAATCACATCACTTCATGGGGTGGTAGTCCTCCATACACATGAACGATGTTATCATTTTTCAATAGATGGTAAGGTAAGAAGGTATATGATATGTTTATTTACAAGAAATATTAATATTTAATAAATATAATATATATTTATTACATATATTGTCAAGAACATATATGAGAGACAATAAAGGAAAATGAATTATATTAGTTTGTGAGGTGATAGTTCGTCGTATACACGAACAACAGTTTTGTTTACCATTTGATGTAAGATGAGATGGAAAAATATTATTCCAAAAACATAGTAACATATTATAATATAGTAAATGTTATTATTATTATATTTTAATTTCTAAGTCATAATTAAAGGTGTAAAAATAATAATTAAAAATAAGGAGCTAAGTGAAGATGATTACCTTCTCTTAGAAGAACCTCCTTTATATCTCTTATTAAGGACCCTAAGGTTGGTCTTTTGGGAAGATCGGAAGATATAGAATGTTTTTTATGGATATTGGGAGCGATTTTGGTATGTTGTTTTCAATCCAAATGTCTTTAGATGTTTGAATAAGTGGGGATCGGGGGTTCCCTTTTATAATTGAGGAAGAGTGTCATTTTCTTAAATACCCAAAACTATTCAATAAAGGGAAGTCACTCCCAAGTCAGGTGCCTCAAAAATTGATAAATAATGGAGTGTAGTAGTGATATGGTCGATTCACACCTCTAATATTCAAAAATAAACATTTTTTAAACATTTTATTCCATTTACCTATAATATTTCTCACTTTTACCATTTTAGTTTTTCACCTGGATAATAAGTTTTTTTACTATTTTTACTATTCATTATGACCTAAATTAATTTGACCTTATTAAATAATATTATTTATGATAATTACAAATATTGAATCCACTTTACCAATTTAAAATCATTGAAGTGGAATAATTCAATTTAAAATTTAACCTGCAAAATGTGTCGAAAAATGGTTTTTCAAGAAATGCATGTTTTAAGAAATAGATGATATTATATTAACTTTATAGATATAAATAATTATTGTATTAATTTCAATTAATATAAATATATGTATATTATATTAATTAAATTTAAAAAATTTCATGGTAGGATTTATTTTAATTAATTAAAATAGATAAAATTTATTCATTTAAAAAAAGTTTATAGAAAACCGCAGTTTTAAGCATAAAAATAAACTTATACCAAAATCATGAAAATTGATGATTAAAACGAAATTAATTAGATAATTATAAATAAAATGGTTCATATGTTACTTTAATACCAAATCCAAAATATAATGGATCATTTAAATTAATTTATTTAATGAAAATAAATTATAGTATTTGAATAATTGGTAATTTTCACTATTCATTGAAAAATAAAACATTTTAAAAAAAATAACACCAAGTTAATTTTGATATGATGATTTAAAAAATGATTATAATTTATAAAATAATATTTATAATAGTTTCATAAATTAATTATAATTTTTTTGCATAAAAAGAAATTAAAATAATTTTTGAAGGAAACATATTTTTGTAGAATAAAAATATATTTATTAAAAGTTAAGTTATTATTTTTTTAATAATTCATAAATAAATATATATTGATTAGTACCTTTATATTTATTTCATAAATTAGTTATTACTATTTATACCCACCAATTTAACAGTTATTTTACAATGGTAATATATTTTGTAGGTCATTTAAGATTGGTGTTAGGTGTCGTGTGCATTCTCAAACATTATGTTATTATTTTAAAATACTGAGGTGTTACATTCTCACCCCTTTAATAAATTTTACCATAAAAATTTCACTTGAACTTAGTAATCAATAGTTTGAAATTTCAAAATACCTTTTTTGAAATACCGCATCATACAAAGGGTTAATAAAAATTCCTCTTGATAAGAGAGAAAGGGAAGTACAAAAGTCATCCATAATAACACTAAACTATCTTTAAAAATAAGATAATATTAATAATAAGTGAACATATGGACATGGAGGAGAAAGCTAACACCCTAGGGATAATAGAGAGTGATATAGAATATTGATCATAAGAAATTGTATAATCATAATAAAGTTAAATACCACAAAATCGTAAACCCAAGAGATGTGAAAATACCATAGGTTCATCAAAAATGAATGTACTAGGAATAAATTTCTTATTTAAAGATCTATTTACTATATTTGAGGAATTCCTTTACCATGCAGACTAAGAACATAAGGAAATATATTTACTTGACAAGTATAATTTCATCCATTAATCAATTTTCACCATAATCTCATATTTTTTTACAAATGATGAGTATTCAAGATGAATTTTTATTTCCTAAATCGCTAAAATAAACTTTTAATACATCACATGATCTAAAAAAAGATAACAATATATACCGCCTATCATTAAATGTTAACCAAAACTGAAATGGTTAGCCTAAGGTAAGATAGTTCCCAAAATGGAAAAACCCTTTATATGAGGAAATAAAATATTAATTTTAAATCCTCAACAATACCACCCAAATTTCAACTTAGATCATTTGATAAATAATTAAACTCAAAATTATTCAATATATTCATAAATAAGGTTGAAAACCAAATATTTGAATGATTTGATCACATATTCATCCAAGATATATTTAACATTTGTCTCCAAATAAAATGAATCACTTTTAAAGTCTCATAAAAAATGTATATTCCCTAATCAGATATGATAATCATTTTTATGAATAACTTTAAACAACATAAATTCATAGTAAAATAATTTATTCTTCCACAATCCTTAGATGCTTTATGATTATTATAACAAAAGCACCATTGATAAAACTACTTCAACAACATAATTCTATAATCCCAATACATAAATACTTCATTCCTTTAACCTCAATGATTGGTATAACATAGGTCCATACTTGGTCTAGGAGTTTACCTTTAGAATATGAAATTGGCTCAGATAATTCCTAGATTCCCCACATTTAATACAATAAACTATAAATGGATCCCTATGGTGATATTTGTTTTTTTCTATTGAACTCCTCATTTTTTCTCAGTAATTCATTAATCTATGCCCTTATTTTACATACATAAAACATTTTCATGTTACTTTGAAAATTTATCCTAAGTTTATCTTCCCACATTTTTGACATAAAGTACAATGAGCCTTATTTTCTCCATGGCCTCCTCCACCAGATCTCTTAGTGTACTCCATCCTTCTCTTATTTGGTGATTCTAGGAGTTTGTTAAGGTACATGTTGTTAATTAATATCATGATAAATGATTAGGAATAATCAAAATATCTTTCACTTCCATCATAATCCCATTTTGTTGCTCATAATCACCACATTTCCCACCACATTCAATATTAACATCATTCCTCTTGGTTTTGTACCTTAATTAAACTAAAAAACATGGTGTGGTCAACAATAATCATAATTATAAAAAAATTATTAAAATTATTTATAAATAATGAAACATTCTTTTCAATATATGACACATTAGGTTTAACCTAGGTTATCAATGATTATCATTTATTCAAATTATTCATGAAGGTTCGTAAAGAGTTTGTGAATTTCCAAAACATAACCCTCAGGAGTGTCAAACTAGGTGTGCAGTAAGGCCCATTGGCATGTACCATGTAATGATTGAGTTAAATCCCATTGCTCTATTTTCATAGCTATTACTCCTATGAACAAATTTTCTAGAGCTATATCCATTTTTAGTATCCAAACATGTATGTAAAATCTTGGAAACCACTAACTCTAAACTTCACCAAAATTCCAAGATATTTTCCTATACCTAGAATTATCGTTATACTTATCCCTATAGTTATCACTAAATTATTCTAGTCTTAATCCCAAAAAATAATTAGTCCTTTATATGATATCAGCTATAGAATTCCATTACTTTTACACATATTATTACATTTTTTAATATAAACATTCATTATTTACAACCCAAAGATCACGAGGCCTTGTGTATTTAGAATACTAGGAACATAATGCATAAAAGTGAGACTAAAATAAAAAAAATTCAGCTTATTTTTTATAATGAGATTCTAAATAATTTATATCACCTAAAACTACATACTATAACCTATGGAATACATAGATAAAAGGAGTGAGCTAAAAATTTCATTAAAGGAATAAACATAATAATAAAGAATAACTTGTGAGACAAAGATATAACATGATATCATAAAAGAGAAGAAAAATGAGTAGTCACATTGAAGAATATCATAAATAACATGGTATCATAAGATCATGGAAACATATGAATTTTGGTAGTAAAATATGACATGAAATAAACATTATTCATGGATAACTTACTAGACAATATCACATAGTGGACAAAATCCCATTATGTATTAGGTTTACTCCTTAATCCCATACGTGACGTCTCATGAGACTAAAGATTTACCCAATGAATTGGAGTGTTATCTAGGAACAACCATTATAAAATGTTCATAATTTATTTTTTCCATATAATGTAAATCAATCATAATTCATAACAAAATAATTACCCATGGAAATAAAATGGGTTGCATAATCATTCCCCATACAATATTCAAATGAAATTTCATAATGATGGAATTTGATAAATGAGAATAAGGTATATATTACCCCATAAAATTAAGGGATAATAAGCTAGGTATATATGTGAGATACATATATATATATAATTTAAAATAATTCTTTAACATTAAAGGTTGTCATCATTGATGAAAATTTCTTTAAAATATCACATGGAATATTTATTTAGGAAAATAGCATTTTTCTTTGAAATCACTTATTTAAAATATAAAATATTATAAAATATTATAGAAAATAATTATTTAAAAATAACCATGTAACCATATAAATTAATAATCAAATAATTTAGTGTCTATAGTGGCGGGTAATTCTGTACATGTTTTATAAGTTAAAAAAAATTCATGCTATTGTAAAAAGGTTAAAATTTCCTCATTTGGAAAACAACAAGAATATTCCTTTAAAAAAATTAAAAGGTAAAACATAGGTAAAAAAATTTTAATAAATAATTTTTATAATGTTAAAAACATTTTTAGAAAACATCTATATGGAAGAAAAAGGATTTTTGACCGAAGATAGAAAGAAAATCAGTTTTTCTTAAAAACATTTTGTCAATCATTTTAACTACCAAAGAGAGAAAAATTGTACTAATAGTTTATATTTTAATGAATAGATATATTATAATAAAATATATTTGGTTTAATATATAAATATAAAACACTTTCTCTATGGGAGGCTTAAATATAAACAATCTCAAATAATGATGAGATTGTGAAATTAACCCTTACTACTTTGGTAACTTATGAATCATAACCCATATAAAAAATGTAACTTCAAATGAAATTTTAAATTCTATGAAGATAAATATATTCATGATATAACATTAAAAGGGGTATTATTTAAACCACACAAATTAATAAGTGATGAATATGGCATATGTCTCATGTATGTAAAAGTGAGATGAGAAATCCCTTATAAAGAATGTGTCATTAAAGTGTGGATTATTAAAAAACTATTATGTGTGAAAAATGTAATTACACATATAATAATAGTAAATAAATCATAAAAAATTTAATAGCAGTTACACAAATTATCTTATCATATTAAAGATCAAGAATTAATTTAACCCAATGAAAGAAATTGAGTTATAAAATCCCTTACCTCGAGTCCATACTTATCATGTATGTCATTTATCTCCTATATAAAAAACTTATATAAATTATTTATTTTATTAGTAAAATTTTACAGGTTTAATCCCTTATAATTAAACCATTTACATCATTTATTTTAATGATATATTTAATTACTTAATTAGTGAAGTTCATTGTAGGGTGTTTTAAGGACGTTCAGTTCATAAATTCAAAAAAGCAACGATGTGTTGAACATGGTCAAAAGGGTCATTGTTCTATCATCTCCAAAAAAATAATTATGAAATAATTAAAAAATTTATGGATAAATTATAATTTTAAAACCAATCATGAAATATTATTATAAAAAATGAATTGTGTTACAATCATGGAGACGGTAGGTCATACGTGTGCATGAGTACCGTTTCCATTTTTAAGAGATTGTGATAGAAATAAGGTAGGTGTTATTTTAAATTTAAATAATTATATTTATATCATAAATAAAATATTATTTCTTTAAATACATTTACATATACCATCCATGTGATTCGATAACAAAAAATGAATCACATCACTTTTTGAGGCAGTATTCTGTTGTACACATGAAACATGCAATTGTTTTTCAATGGTTGGTAAGGTAAGAAGGTATATGATATGTTAATTTTAAATAATGATTTAAATTTCATGAATATAAAATATAGACATTAAATCCATCATTATGAATATCCATGAGAGGTGATGATGGAAAAAAATTACATCAGTTCATGAGGCAGTAGTTTGTCGTACACATGAAAGATGGATTCATTTTTCATTTTATAGAAGAGGATATGGATAAATATTTTGACATATAAATAATAAAATATTAGTTTATAGAAGATATATTCTTATTTAGAATACATAATTTAATGTGTAAATGAAATAATTAAAAAAGAAGGAGCTCATTGAAGACGATTACATTCTCTTAGAAGAGCCTCATTTGGATCTCTTATTAAGGGCCCTAAGTTTGGTCTTTTGGGAAGAAGAATATCTATAAAATGTATATGTATGTTGGTGATAGAATTTTTTTGTGTTTTTTAGATCCAAATGTCTTGAGATATGTGAATAAGTGAGGGGAGGGATTCCCTTTTATAATTGAGGAAGAGTGGTGTTTTTGTAAATACCCCAAACTATTCAATAATGGGAAGTCACCTCAATCCAAGTGCCTCAAAAATTGATAAATAATAGATTTTAAGTGTTATATAGTAGATAAAAACCTCCAAAATTAAAAAAATAAACATGTTTTAAACATGTTATTCCATTTACCTCTAAGGTTACTCACTTTTACCATTTTAGTTTTTCACTAGGATAACTAGTTTTTTTTACAGTTTTTACCATTCATTGTGACTAAAATTAATCTTAAATTATTACCAAATATGAATTTTGGTGACTAAAAATATTAAATACATTTTATAAATTTCAAATCACATAATTGGTAGGATTCAATTTAAAATTAAACCCGTAAAACATGTTGAAAAACAATTTTTCAGGAAATGAATTTCTCAAGTAATAGATGATCTTATATTTAACTTTATAACTAAGAATCATCATTATAAAAATTTAAATTAATATAAATAGATGTGTAAAAATTGAATTTAATTTAAATTTTTCCTTACTATGGATCCTTTTAATTAATTAAAATGGATTATCTTTATGCATTTAAAGACAATTTGTAGAAAACTGTGTTTTTAAGCATAAAATAATTATACCAAAATAATGAAAATTAATGATTAAATTGAAATTAATTTTATTTTTATAAATAAAAAGGTTCATATTTCACTTTATTACCAAATAAAAAATATAATTGATCTTTTAAATTAATTTATTTAATAAAATAAAATGACAGTATTTGAAAAATAGATAATTTTCACTATTCATTGAAAAATAAAACTTTTCTTAAAAATACGAAAAATTACCCCTAAGATAGATTTTATATTATGATACAAAAAATTATGTTCACTTTATAAAATAAAATTCTAAAATTATAGAAGGTAATTATAATATTTTCTCACAAAAATCAATAAAAATCCTTTTTGAAGGAAATATATTTTTTTGGGAATAAAATATCTTTACTAAAAGTTGATTGCGTATTTATTAATAATTTATCAATAAATTTATATTGATTAAGAAATTTATATATATTTTATAAGTCAATTAATAATAGTTATACCATCCAATTTAATAGATATTTTATAACAGTAATATATTTTGCAGGTCATTTAAGCTTGGTGTTGTGTATCATATACGTTATCAAACATTATGTTCTTTTAAAATCTTAGGGTGTTGCAATAGTGTTTCCATATATTTAAAGAAAAACTATTTTTTCCAACTCCAAGTCATCAGTGGTATAGTTATTCTCATGGGGAAGAGACTACCAAGACCCATAAGATATCATCATCCTTTGTTGCATCAAGACACATACCAAACCCAAAAGGGAAACATCACAAAAGAAATATAATATCATCATATCATATAGAAATTGAAGGAGTGGGGCACTGATCAATATCTCATTAGGTTAATACAAAGATGAATGACATTGATCATTCTTGGTGAATGTTTGGTCCTTCCTGGTTAAGATGATTAGTGATTCTGTAATCTGAGAGAAATCGAACACAAACCTCTAGTGATATCCCAAAAGAAAAATGAATCTAAAAACATAGGTCACCTTATAAGCCATTTTCCATGAAACAACTACTTCAATTTTTGGTGGGTCCATGAACACACCCTTTTGAGACACTAAATTCCCAAAAGAAATTCACTTATCCCATCCAAAACGTGTACTTTGTTAGATTTATATAAAGTTGGTGGTGTTGAAGTACCTTTGGGACAACTCTAAGATGCTTAGCATGCACCTACACTATCTTAAAGCATATAAAGAAATCATTAATGAATGTGACTAAAAACATATCCAATAACTCTTAGAAAAATAGAGTCCATGATCACTATAAATATGGCTGGCAAATTTGTGACACCAAATGATATTAACATGAACTCAAAGTTCCTATAAAAGTATCTGAAGGAATTCTTCAAAATATCCTCATATTTTAAAATCATATGATGATACCCAGAACATAGATCAATATTCAAAAACCAACTAGATCTCTTTAGTTGGTCAAATATATTTTCAATCCTTATAATAGGGTTCATGTTCTTGACTGTCACCCAATTAGACATTTTTTAGTATATGCACAACTTCATACTACCATCCATCTTCTTGGAAAACAACATCAGATTACCACAAGGAGACACGCTAGTCTAGATGAAACCCATTTAAATTATATCATTAATATAGATCCTAAATTCCCATAACTTCATGGGTTTCATCCATTAATGAGCCATCTAAATCGAGGATTCAGCTGATTATAAATTTATCCTAAACTTGACACCATGCTGACAGGGTAGTTTTTTTCCATATAATGGCTATAAAAATACTCAAGAAGGGGGTAAATTTAGTTCTTGAAAAATTACTTCACATTAAAACCACTATATTCAAGCAATGCGGGTTCAAATTTTTTCCTTAAAAAATATAAGAAGGTTAAAATAAAATCACAAAGGAAAAAATATCGAACATAATATATTTATAGTGTTTTGAGGAATAAAAATACCCTAGTCTACTCCACCAACACTCTACGCTGTAAGTTTTTTTATTTTCACTATATTATCCCTTTTTCTGGGGGCTCCTAGCTACATGAAAGAAGATATTACTTGTTAAAAAGATCAAAGGACTTTCAAATCGACTCTCCCATTAAAATACATATCCATGACCTTAACACACTCAATCAAGAATAGTGTAATCAAAAATGGAGATGAATTAATGAATATTGAAAAATAGTTCAGTATATAGTTGCAAGAAGAAACTTCCAGATGATAAATAAATGTTCATAGAATATGATAATCTTCTAAGTATGGCTCTAGATGTTCTTTAATTATAAAATATAATCTTAGATTTTTATGTATTGTATCTTCAAGCATTGTATGAATCAAGTGTTGTAAAAGTGAGTTCACTAGACCCAACTTTATCTATACTTTTAGATTAATATATCATGTATACAGTGAGTTATTCCTGATGCACTCTTACCATAATAGTGTTTATATTTATATATCCACTATTTAAATGGTAATTTTTATAGATTATTTATCACACCAAAAGGATATAACAGTTCTTAGGCTATAATGACAACCTTGAGATACTGTGATATTAATCATAAACAAATGACATATGGTCTAGATACATCATGCTGACTGGAAACAGTTGATGTTTTACTATTAGGTTCTAGGTGATCATAAGCATTTATACTTATTCTAATGAAGTTCACATATAGTGATCTCTAGTAGGTGAGATCATGAGGACATACCCACCAATAATAACACCACATGTTTTAGGTATCATTGGTTGTTCATATCTATGAACAGGTGCATTGGTCTCCTGACCTGAGAACATTATCGATGTGTTCTATTTTATCACATACTTTTATGTAAGGAAAAATCTATGACATTGAATTCCTGGTGAGGTATCTTGTGTTGGGTGCATCATTGGTGGTATGGAATTGGTTGAATGTTCAAGAGAGAATTTTCCACTTCTAAATTAAGGATGTTATATCTCAGGATTAGTTGATCGGGATGGAATTACCCTCATAAATCATTGTCCAAAGTAGTCAGAGGTAAGACTTTCTAGTTAAATCAACAAATAATAAATCAATAATCGATGGTGACACAAGTTTTGAATCCTTCTTTATGAGATATTATGAGATAAATAGATTATATTACATAGTGCATATTTGTGGGAAAGGTTTTCATTGTTATGACTTTTCCTTATCTTCTTAGGGGAATTAATGGTTTTCTAGACTCCGATATTGGTCAATGAATAGTTTTCACTACTATCGAGATAAGGGCCTAGAGGATCACATACAATAGTATATTCAAGAGTCTACCATATTTTTTTTGAATAGGTGTATAGGACATGGTGGGGCCCACAACATGGTCTGAGAGGTTTCCAAGAATTAAAAATCACCAATAAATAAATAAATTTATTATTATTATAGTATAGAAAAATTGGGTTGAATTCATTTATTAAAATTATTCACAGTATATTAAGTGAATATGTGTAAAAATATTATACGAATGAATATTATTTTAATATTCAAGGTTTCTCTAATATTTCTAGAATTATGAGACAAGTTAATGACTCAAGTTTATCATGTGATATATTTGTTATATATTATAATTATGTGATAAAAATATAAATGACATTTTTGATGCAAATAGTCTATCAAAACATGTCGTTTATTGGTTATTTAGTGGGAATTTTTTTCGAGAGTTGGAGAACCCTTTCCAGATATTTTGTACATCCACTATATAAGTAGAGGAGGATATATATTCCATAGATTATTCATTCCAGTGGAATTAATAGATCTTATCTCCATCTATATCCTAGAGTGAGTAAGACTCCTTCCAAGTGCCCAATCTAATAACACCTTCATGGATTGAAGGGAGTTGTGGTGATCCGCAGGACATCAAAGGCATCATCATAATTCCATGATAACACTCGGTTTTTAATGAAGGTGTTTCTATAGATCATTTAAGTGTGTGTGGATGATCTAGAGGAGTTTTGTCTTAGATCCTTTGAGTAACTATCACCAGCAATGAACTATTTTCGAGCATGGTTTGATTCTAATGACGTAATTGTTCAGTTTAAATTTTTTTCTTTAATAATTCATGTGAGATCCTCATACCACTATCAGGGCTCAAATGAATAGATACGATGAATTTTCATCACTCTAGTGAAAAAAAAATTAAATTCCCATCCCACTAGTTTCTACTGTGCACCTCGGTACTAAAAAATTGTAACAGAGCAAGCACATGAATTTTTTGAGCTAAGAAAAAATTAATTTACTTCAAATTAAGTAGATAGATTTAATTTGGTCCCAATTTAATAGATTGTGTGGTGATCTTATTCTAGATGGACAAATTATTATAACCCTAAAAAATTTAATACGGGCCATTTATGGTTCTATGAGTATTAAAAATTGAAGAAATTATAATTTTATATGTGATGTTTTTATCCTGATGTGATGATCGAAGGTGAATATCAGTGGTGATTCTGATCACCATCCATTTCTCAATTAGGTTCTAACTAGATTTCGGTGGCCAAAACCATTCCAATGGGAAACTAATTTTTCCACATGGTGGTGGAATCAAATTTAAAAAGTGTATATACTAAATAGATTGTAAAATAAAAAAATTAGAAAAAATGGAGAAAAGTTGGGGGGGATAACCAGTCAGGCATGTAAAATTTTCCACAAAATAAGGTTGTGGCCCATTGGACATGTGAGAATTATTTAAAAAAGATTCTTTTGGAATTTTTTTTGTTTAATATAAAAAAAAAGTTCTCACTTATAAGGGTGGGTGTTAGTGCCTTTTGAAAAGAGACAAAAAAAATATTGCTTCCTCGATATGCCACCGCCTCTTTAGCTAATACCTACCACCATGGTCGGCGGTCTCCTTCATGTATCACACCACATCCTAGCCACCCCTCCCACACACTACCACATACCACCTCAATCAGGCCTCACCTTATTAGTTCTTCCTCCCATGTTCTTCACTCCACCTAATGTTGTCGTGTGTTCCAATCCCTTTCAAGCTACTTATGGCTTCTACGCACATTCTAGGATCACTTTCAATGGTCCTCAACAATGTCTTCCTTACTTAATTTGATGAAAACTTCCCCTACCATGTTCTAGATCTCCAAACATCATTGCCTACCATAGTCGAGACAGCCATCGTCGTGACCCCCTCCCTCCAGACTAAGCTCCCCATTGTCGCCGCTGGTCCCCGATTCCAACTAGCCCTCAATGCACTGACCACTAACCCACCTCCATTGCATTGTAAACTACCACCCTACTTGAGTAGACTTTGTCTTCCATGCCACCATCTGCATCGTCCTCCTTAACCCTGGCCATGACCACCAGCCATTGTTGAGGTTCCCCTGCCTAGTTCGGTCGACCAGTAGCCTTTCACAGGTCTTATCTAACCCAAACTGTCCCGTAATAGGCCTAGATGGGTCTCCTCGACCAGAAATGGGTCAAGGTGGGTCTTTTTGGATGATAAATACCCTACACAGGGTCTACCTGGCTCAGAATGGGCCTGTGTGGGATTGGCCTGACCCGTAATGGCCCTGGGAGGGGTTCTGCCACCCAAAAAAAATTAAATTTCCACTATTAATTTATTAATATTTGGAATTGAAAAATAATAAATTTAATATTCTAAAAAAATAATTTAATTTTGGCAAAAAATTAAGTTATTTAATTAATTTAAATTTGTAAAAAAATTAAATTATCAATTAGACCGAACCAAATTAAATTATTTGAATTACAAATAATTCATTTAATTTATTAATTGTCCTCTAACTTAAATTTATTAAAAATTTATTTTTTATCACGTAATCATTTTACCCATAAACGTTTCTTGATTAGTGACTGAAATTATGTTTATCTAAGTTATTTTTATTTAAATATTTATTATAATTATGTGTGATCTCTCTAATAATTATTTATTTATTAACAGTATGTGTTTCATCTCTATTTATTCAATATGTATAAGATCTTTCACATCTATTATTATTTGTATGAATATTGTTAATCCTAAGATCCCCTCTCTTTCATGCAAGTACATTTTTACTATTGATGATGGTGATGTAAGATGTGGACCACACCAAGATGGGGAGATATACCATATGAGAATTGGAAACACTAGACCAAAAGCGAACTATATCATCAGTCAAAACCCAACTTGGGTATGATTCCCCTAGGTCACAAATTATCCATTAAGTTTAAATGGATCAACCAATATTATATATTCAGGAGTGGGGTAATTTTTTTATTTTATTCATTGTTTATTATCTTATGTATATGCATGTTTACTATGGGAACACATAAAATAATAAAAATAAAAATGCATAAAGACATAATCAATATATTATATTAATGTATGTTCAGTTGTGAGAGTGAAAACATAGTATGAACATATTTAATAGAAATGGGTTAAATTATTTGAAAATATTAAAAACTCCTCAAAGAAATATTAAGTTATAAACACCTTCTGTCATTCAAATTTGAATAAAACCAAGTTTATAGGGTGCTCGTCAGCCCTAGTTGAGGGTGTCTTCTACTACTAAAGAGTTCTTATGAGAGCGATGTATTGACTTAACTAATGATTTCATCAAAGATGTATCTATATATATTTTATTTCTTCTTTAGAGTTAAAGCATTGTGTAAATCATGTTTATGATTTTTATAAGATGTGACATCACTAAATAGATCAAGGATCCACAAGTTAATGTGGTTAACTAGTCAAATGCATACCATGAAACTCTCTGAGTAGTGACATAGACATAGGTTGTAAACTATGATGAGAGTTTTCAATGATCCTTTCCACTAGAATACATGAGCAATAGAGTATTATGAGTATATTGGTGAGTGATAATAGAGTTCAGTAAAATAGTGGGATACATTTGATAATTAATTTAATTAATGATGTTTAATCAGTAATCAAGATAAAAAGTACTAATCTGCTAGATTTTTTTTGTAGAAAATAGAAATTAATATCACAAGTACACTGTGAATAATATTAGACAAATAATATGTCTAAACTGGAATGAGGTTCCAATATTAGTATAGGCTCTTGTACAAAGTACTACAATATCATAAATTCAAGGTGTTGAAATCCTCAATACCTTCTGATCCACCTTGAGAAGCGAGGGTGAGAAAAATGCTTATAGGAGACTCATGTATGGTGTATATGATGGTTAGTTCATAATATTATCATCAACATATGATGTGATTTGTGGATAAAAAATTAGTACATGGATGATTTCACATGTTGTATCATCTCTGAGAATCTTTTAAGGAGAAAGTGAAGCGAGATCTGAATAGGTGATGATTACAATGGAGACATGTAAATATGAAAGATGGATCATGATCTTTCAATAAATCTCATTCTCATATTTTTATCACCCATTTACTCTAGTTTCATTTAATATTACAAAAATAAACTACATAGATAAATCAATTTATTACCTTTGAGTAATGTTTTTCAAGAAAATAAGAACTTAAATAAGATTTAATCTGTAGTTATTATAGAGAACAAGTTGAAATACAAGTTGAAAAAGGTAATGGAAATAGTAATTTAAAAGCCACATTCACAACATCCTTCAAATAAAAGAGGTATTAAACAAGCATTTATTTGCTTCACATTCCAGGAAATAATCCCTTTAAAAGTTTAAATGCAATGAACTGAATCGAAGAATAAGGTTGTCACTTCTTCTTCAGGTATATTCATCAATTACAAGTAATTTTTCATTTTTACTTATTTGATATTGAATAAAATATTTCTATCACATATTTTTATTTCAATATAGTAACCAATTAATAAAATAAACATTACAATAAGTAAGGCATGTTCTCCAAGTTGATGAGAAAAGGTTTTTTCTAAGTCAGCAGTGAAAAGTACACAACTTCTAATTGCCAATTTGATTGATTCTAGATGAACTTTTATTAAGTATTACCTAAAATTTATCACACATTTACTTTATACATAAGGGGATATTTTTCCATTTCATAAATGAATGTTTTTTATGGTGTCTTATACTTAATAAAAGGTTTAATGATTCTAGAATCATTGGAAATTACTCATTAATATAAATGTAAGACTCTAATACCCAGTTTTGGAAAGATAAATATTTTTCAAGTAAAACTAAAAGTGGATTTCAATCATATACCTAGTATGGTATTTAGAATACTTGGATCTAAACACCTTATATATTATTGACGTATGTACTTATTTAGTGTGTAAAAAGAAACCTTTAAAAATAAAGATAAGCCGTAAAGATCTCAGAACTAGTTTAGCTTGAAAGATTGAACTATTTGAAGGGTGAGATATTGGTAACAATACTTCATAAGATTCCTTTAAGTGCTTTAAGGAATGTAAAATTGAAGTGCATAATACACATGGTCAGAATATATGATTAGCTTTAGGCTCATGTGCTAAAGAATATCTTGATATGACATTCATCAATCATTAAAATGTAGCGTGGAGTAATTTCTAATTGCACATTTCCTTGTTCAAATCAGAGTTATGATATTACTAAGGAGGATCAATATTGAGTCTTAAATGTTAACATTGATCAAAAAAATATAGCATAGAGTAATTCAAAAATGCACATTACCTTATGCATATCAAATTCATGATGTAAGTAAAATGGGAATCAATGTTGAGACTGATATCCATTGTAGATACTTTCAATATTTTCAAGACATGCTTTGTACACAATGGTGTTATCCCATAACCATATGCCAACTATATTGAAAAATGTATATAATTTGATTTATAGTATGATATAAATCCATCATTTCAAAAAACATGAGTTTAGATTAAAATTGTTTGTTAAGGATTTAAATAAACGTGTATCAATATAAACACAATGTCCATTTAAAGTATTTATCCTAAAGTAATCTATGGATATTGATCAAATAAATAAGATAGAAAAGAGATATTCATGTTATAGACTATATTTCTATAAAAGGGTGTATATCCCCATTTGAGATAGTGGGAGTAATATTGACTTGGTAATAGTCAATGCGAAAGAAGCACAAATAGTTATCATAGGAACAATTTCTATAAGATTTTGTGGAAAAGTAATGTTTTGAACACATATACTATGTAGGAAGGTTAAAACTGTGGTAATTTTAACATTCACTATATGTGATGATACATTATTCATTGATAATAATGAATCTTATAAGTAAGCAGTATATAGAAACAAGTGAATATTGATAAGATCAATTAAAGTTTAATAATGAATTCCATGTATACAAGTACATGTGAATTATTATTTTGAATATTTTAGTGGGTATTCAAGTGAAACTATACATGGGTGGTACAAGATGTTGAAATAGTGGGTTACCTAGGGTTAACTATGTAGTAATTTTTATTACCACATCATGTATAAAATTAGATATACATGATTTATTCTTATCATTATAGTGTAGATATTTCTGTGTCTACTATTTAATGGTAATGTTCATAAATTAATTGTCGTATCAAAAGGTTTTAAAAGATGCCATGATATAATGAGAACCTCATTATACTATGACATTAATATTAAACAAAGGTCCTACAATCTAGATATATCTTACTGACTAGACATAGTGGATGTTTGACAATAAGGTGATGGAGGCTCATAAGCATTGAGACTTCTTCTCATAAATTTCTCACTTAGTGATCTCTAATATTTATATCATTAGGAAAGACCTGTTAATAGGAACCCCACGTGTTTCAGGAGTCATTGGTTGTTCATATCTATGAACATGTGTATCGGTCTACTGACTTGAGATCATTATCAATGTGTTCCATTTGATAGTGTATTTTGATGCAAGGAAAAAACCATGATAATGAAATCATGTAGAGGTAGCTTGTTTTGGGTGCGTCATTGGTGGTATGGAATTGGTTGGATGGTCAAGAAATGATTTGTCACTTTCGGGTTGAGGAAGTAATATATCTTGGGCCTTGTTGATCAGGATGGTAGTACCTTTATATGACCTTAGCCAAGGTAGTCAAGGGAAAATATATATAATTGGACTGAAAAATAATAAATCAAGAAAAGGGTGATGACACAAGTGTGTGTCCTACTTAATGAGATCTTTAAGACCAAGAGATTTTAGTACACAGTGCGTGTTCATAGGTTGGTTATCCTTTCTATGACAATCCCTATATCTTTAGGGGCCTTGTTGGGTTGCTATAATCTGCTCTTGGTCTATAAATTTTATTCAGTACTATTGAGATAAGAGCTTATAGAGTTACACACAATTGCATATTCAAGAATCTTTCCTATTCAGTTGAATAGGTATATCAGACATGGTGGATCCCACCACAGGGTCCGAGTGCTGTCTAAGTTATCGATCACCAATAAATAAATAAATTTATATTATTCAAGTAAAGAATAATTGGTATTGAATTTATTTATTAATTGTATTTATATGTTAAGTATAATAAAAATATTAATCGAAGGAATATTAATTTAATATTGCAGTTTTTTTAATATTAAGCGGGAATTACAAGTCGAGTTAATGACTCGAGTTTTATCACGTAAAATATTTAATATATATTACAAGTATGTGATAAAATATTAAATAATATTGACATATTTTAGTTCGTCATAATTATTTATTTAGTGGATATTAAATAAATGGGGGTTGGGAACCCATCCAGGTATTTTTCGTCATCCACTATAAATAAGCGGAGAGAGGCTCAAGCTCAAGACTATTCATAGAGAATTTTCCATAGCCTCTCTCTACTATAGCTTCCTGGAGAGAGAAGCTCTCAATCCAGGAGTTTGGATCATGTTCTCCCTCTCGCATTGAAGGCACGTCGATGTAGTGATTTTTGGGACATCGAAGACATCATTGGATCTATGTGCTAGCACCCATAATTCGATGATCGATACTCTATTGGATCTTCAAACCACATGTAGACAATCTAAAGGGATCCTGGTATGGATCCTTCAAGAAATGATTATCAACAGAGAGTTTTTTTTGAGGTCCACTTCAGATCTAAAAAATGTATGTTTTCATTTTTAATTTGTGTCCTCTTTCAATTTACAAAGGATCCTTAGATTGTATATGGGATCAGATCATTGGTGACAACAAGTTCTGTCATCTCAATGGTAAAAATTTTAAAATTACCAACCCACTAGCTTCCACTGAGTGGCTTGGTACCTTTTATAGGTATCATATCAAGGTTTCATAAATTTTCTAAGCCTTAGAAAAATTAATTTTCATTAAATTTAAGTAGAGTATTTAATTTCGGTCCCAATGGTTTCAACCATGAGTTGATCCGAAGTTGGATGACCAGATTATGGTCAACTTGAAAAAATTTACGGATCATTCATGGTTTCTTTATATATTTAAAATTTGGGTATTAAAATTATTTACCACATATGAGTTATATATATGTTGTTTTTACCAAGATCTAGTGGCTGGCATAGGATATGCGGCATGAGGTTTAATTATACCATAAATGAGTTTTATTTTAATAATAATTATTATTATTTTATAACAATAATATTATTATTATTATTATTATTATTATTATTACTACTACTACTACATTATAATAATTTTATTATTATTATAATTAAAAGGCTACCTTTTAGCCTTTTGAAATTTTAACTAAGGGCCTTTTTTAAGTTGGGCGGTTGGTAGAATTTTTTCTATGGATAATTGTATCAGGTGGTTGTTTTTCCTCAAAGACAAAAACAGGAAATGGGACAGACCCCAAAAAGGGGTCTTTGGTTGCATGAGGGTGCCCCCCTTCTATCTATTGTCATTCGTCGAGTTTTTATTTAAACATTTTTAAAAAAAATACAGAAAATGGTTAGGTTAAAAAAATTCAAAATGCGACTTAAAGGCGGCATCGCGGCTGCCACCTTTGCACTGCAGCTGAAAGGCGGCACCCGCGATGCCGCCTTTACCCTAACAAAATAAAAAAAAATTGAAATTTTTTTTTATGTTTTGTTTTGTTTTGTTTATATATTTATTTATATATATAATTCATAAAAAATGTTCAAGAGGATGCCTCCTTTCACCTAACAAAAAAAATATTATTTTTTTAAAAAAATTTGATTTTTTATTTTGTTTTGTTTATATTTTTATTTATATATATAATTCATAAAAATTGTAAAAATTATCATTTTTGAAAATTTTGTTTTTTTTTTTTGTTTTTTTTTGTTTATATATTTATTTATATATATAATTCATAAAAATTGTTCAGGAAAAATATTATATAAGCTTTCAAAACCGCCTACTTGAAAGTTAAAAATGATTCAAGTACGTGACTTTGAAAAACTATAAAATATAAACCATAAGACCAATATAAACAAAACTTTAAACATTCATTAAACATATAAGAAATTTTTGAAAACAAAAATCATTTCATGAAAAATGTTCATGAAAAATAATTTATAAGCTTTCAAAACCCTTTACCTGAAACTTAAAAATGTTTCAAGTACGTGACTTTGAAATACTATAAAATATAAACCATAAGACCAATATAAACGAAAATTTAAACATTAATTAAACATATAATCAATTGTTGAAAACAAAAATCATTTTGTAAAAAATGTTCATGAAAAATAATTTATAATATTTCAAAACCGCCTATGTGAAAGTTAAAAATGTTTCAAGTATGTGACTTTAAAAGACTATAAAATATTAATCATAAGAGCAATATAAATGAAACTTTAAACATTGAGTAAACATATAATAAATTATTGAAAAAAAAATCATTTACTAAAAAATGTTCATGAAAAATAATTTATAATCTTTCAAAACCGCCTATTTGAAAGTTAAAAATTTTTCAATTACGTGACTATAAAAGACTATAAAATATAAACCATAAGACCAATATAAAATAAAATTTAAACATTAATTAAACATATAATAAATTGTTGAAAAAAAATCATTTCCTGAAAAATGTTCATGAAAAATAATTTTTAATCTTTCAAAACCGCCTACCTAAAACTTAAAAATGTTTTAAGTATGTGACTTTGAAAGACTATAAAATATAAACCATAAGACCAATATAAACGAAACTTTAAAAATTCATTAAACATATAATCAATTATTGAAAAAAATCATTTCATAAAAAATGTTCATGAAAAATAATTTATAAGCTTTCAAAACCGCCTACGTGAAATTTAAAAATGTTTCAAGTATGTGACTCTGAAAGACTTTAAAATATTAACCATAAGAACAATATAAAAAAACATTAAACATTGATTCAAAATATAAGAAATTGTTGGAAACAAAAATAATTTCATGAAAAATGTTCATGAAAAATAATTTAGAAGCCTTCAAAACCGCCTACCTGAAACTTAAAAATGTTTCAAGTACGTGGCTTTTAAAGACTATAAAATATAAACCATAAGACCAATATAAACAAAACTTTAAACATTGATTAAACATATGATAAATTGTTGGAAAAAAAATCATTTCATAAAAAATGTTCATGAAAAATAATTTATAAGCTTTCAAAACCGCCCACTTGAAACTTAAAAATGTTTCAAGTACGTGACTTTGAAAGACTATAAAATATAAACCATAAGACCAATAAAAACAAAACTTTAAACATTGATTAAACATATAGGATTCAACCCTGCATCAATCTGATGTACGGTGTTGCTAGTATCACATACATTTATAATATTTGATACATGAGAACAAGTTATATCTCCTTTCATGGGACAACAAAATCCATTCTTCCACCCTCCATGTCTATATCCATATCAATACCCGGCCGCATAAGGGTATGGTGAAAGATATTACACATGAAATGATCATCTTTTCTCATTCCTACAAA
Source organism: Viscum album (assembly GCA_963277665.1). Taxonomy (NCBI): domain Eukaryota; kingdom Viridiplantae; phylum Streptophyta; class Magnoliopsida; order Santalales; family Viscaceae; genus Viscum; species Viscum album. Next base: position 335,666,124 of record OY728139.1, on the reverse strand, counting down.
TACCAACCCCTTAAACACCAACATGCATCCAACCATTATAATTTCTTCTACAATTGTCACCCCATTTCCCCTGAACCAGTTGATCAGATGAAAACACCAATGATTTCACATATCCCATAAAACTCTTCATCACCATATATTTATCCTTTATCATCTTCAAAAGACTACTGTAGGACCTCGTTGATCTATCCATTCCAAACACTCACATACAAGTATACTATAAACATAAAAACCAACAAATTTTCAAAAAAAATTGGTTTTTATGTTTAAAGTATACTTGTATGTGAGTGTTTGGAATGGATAGATCAAGGAGGTCCTATAGTATAATTTTGAAGATGATAAAGGATAAATATTTGGTGATGAAGAGTTTTATGGGCTATGTGGAATCGTTGGTGTTTTCATCTGATCAATTGGGCCTTGGGAAATGGGGTGACAAATGTAGAAGAAATTATAATGGTTGGATGCATGGTGGTGTTGAAGGGGTTGGTATTTGTAGGAATGGTAACAGATGAGCATTTAATTTGGCATATCTTTCACCATACCCTTATGAGGCCGGATGTTGATATGGATATGACATGGCAGGTGGAAGAATGGATTTTTTTGTCTCATTAAAGGAGATATAACATGTTCTCATGCATCAAATATTATAAATGTATGTGATACTAGATACATCGAGCATCATATTGATATGGGGTTGACTCCTATATGTGTAATCAATGTTTAAAGTTTCATTTATATTTGTCTTATGGTTTGTATTTTATAGTATTTCAAAGTCGCATACTTGAAACATTTTTAAGTTTCAAGTAGGCGGTTTTGAAAGCTTATAAATTATTTTTCATGAACATTTTTTATGAAATCATTTTTTTCAACAATTTATTATATTTTTAATCAATTTTTAAAGTTTCGTTTATATTGGTCTTATGGTTTATATTTTATAGTCTTTCAAAGTCACGTACTTGAAACATCTTTAAGTTTCAGGTAGGAGGTCTTAAAACCTTATAAACTATTTTTCATGAACATTATTCCTGAAATGATTTTTGTTTTCAACAATTTCTTATATGTTTAATCGATTTTTAAAGTTTCATTTATATTAGTCTTATGGTTAATATTTAATAGTCTTTCAAAGTCACGTACTTGAAACATTTTTAACTTTCACGTAGGCGTTTTAGAAAGCTTATAAATTATTTTTCATGAACAATTTTTATGAAATGATTTTTGTTTTCAACAATTGCTTATATGTTTAGTGAATGTTTAAAGTTTCGTTTATATTGGTCTTATTTTATATATTTTATAGTCTTTCAAAGTCACGTACTTGAAACATTTTTACGTTTCAGGTAGGCGGTTTTGAAAGCTTATAAATTATTTTTCATGAAAATTTTTCATAAAATGATTTTTTTTCAACAATTTCCTATATTTTTAATGAATTTTTAAAGTTTAGATTATATTGGTCTTATGGTTTGTATTTTATAGTCTTTCAAAGTCACGTACTTGAAACATTTTTAACTTTCATGTAGGTGGTTTTGAAAGCTTATAAATTATTTTTCATGAACATTTTTTATGAAATGATTTTTTTTCAATAGTTTCTTATATTTTTAATCAATTTTTAAATTTTCATTTATATTGGTCTTATGGTTAATATTTTATAGTCTTTCAAAGTCACGTACTTGAAACATTTTTAACTTTCACGTGGCGGTTTTGAAATATTATAAATTATTTTTCATGAACATTTTTTATGAAATGATTTTTGTTTTCAAAAATTGCTTATATTTTTAATGAATGTTTAAATTTTCATTTATATCGGTCTTATGGTATATATTTTATAGTATTTCAAAGTCACGTACTTGAAACATTTTTAAGTTTCAGGTTGGTGGTTTTGAAAGCTTATAAATTATTTTTCATGAACATTTTTCAGGAAATGGTTTTTCTTTTCAACAATTTCTTATATGTTTAATGAATTTTTAAGGTTTTGTTTATATTTCTGTTATGGTTTATATTTTATAGTCTTTCAAAGTCACAACTTGAAACATTTTTAACTTTCAAGTAGGTAGTTTTGAAATCTTATAAATTATTTTTCCTGAACAATTTTTATGAATTATATATATAAATAAATATATAAAAAAAACAAAACAAAAAATAAAAACAAAATTTTCAAAAATGTTAATTTTTAAAAATTTTATGAATTATATATATAAATAAAAATATAAACAAAACAAAACAAAATTTTAAAAAATAATAATTTTTTTTGTTAGGTGAAAGGTCGCATCCTCCGGAACATTTTTTTATGAATTATATATATAAATAAATATATAAAAAATATATATATATATAAAAATCAGATTTTTTTTGTTAAGGGAAAGGGGGCATCGCGGGTGCTGCCTTTCAACCACAGTGAAAAGGCGGTAGCCATGATGCCGTCTTTCACCTGAAATGCAAAGGCGGCATCACGGATGCGGCCTTCACGGTGCATTTTGAAAAATTTTATTAACCTAAATATTTTCTATAAAAAAATTTAAAAACATATAAAAAACTCTCATTCGTCACACCTTCCCCATTAGGTAGATCCGACCCCTTCCAGCCAGCTAGTCTGTCGGAGTGCCACCCTCCCACAGCCTCCTCCTCTGGTCGTCACACCTCCCTAGTCAAGGTCATCCCTTACCACTACTGGCTTTGACTTCCCTGGCCCGACAACAACCATTCGGTCGGCCTTCTCCAATTCCAGATGATCTGTAGTGGCTGAGTGGCTGCCTCCTCCTTCATACGTGCATCTACGCACCTCTTCAGAACTCCCCACCAATCGGTGCCTCCTCCCTCTATGTGAACTCCTAATGGTATATCTTCTAGTGAAACCACCCCAAGTCCTCATATATGAAGTTCATCGGATACCCTCTCACATTTTCTATCTTCTTCATTAGTAATTCCTCCTAGAAAATCTGAATTGGAGTTCTGCGGTAGCACACTGCCACCCGACTGCCTCCCCTCACTTGTCAGCCCAGATCCAGACCACTGTACCTCAGAGGCCCTATGTGCACCATAGTTTCCAAGCCATACCTCCCATAGTCCTCCAGTCTCCCACATCAAATGAATTGAGGACACACCGCTCCTCCCCCTCACCATGGTCATTTCGACCACTGTACCATCGTCGACTAGATCCGACTTCGACTGGACCTACCATCTCTAATGTCGGCTACCCAAGTTCTCGCGATCCAAGATGCTACCTCGCATAGGTAACTTGCCAGCAAAGGGGAGTAGATCAGGTGTCTCTAATCATTGGTGGTCAGTGCCAGACCCAGTGAGGTAACCTCTGTAAGTTTCTTTAGGATTGTATTTTTCCCATATTGGGCCCGAACAGGTCAGTCTGACCCGTTCTGTGTCTGAGCAGACCCGTCTGGCCCAGAATGGCCCAGTATAGGCTATATACGGTCCAACCTACTTTGTGACTGTGTAAGGCTTTCAAGGCATGGGTAACCCAAATTAATTTAATTAATTAATTTAATTTACTTTTAAATTAAATTAATTAATATATTAATTTTGGTTTACATTTTTTAATTTTAATACCTAGGTCAAATTAATTTAATTTTGGTATTAAATTGATGTAATTAATTAATTAATTTTATTTTTTGTATTAAAATTAAATTAATTAGTGGTCCCAAAATAATTAAATTATTTGAATTTACTTAACTCATTTAATTTAATTAATAACCATGTACTTTTATTTAATGAAATTTAATTTTCACCAAGCTTTAATTTTACCCATCCACTGGTCTTGAGTGTCGACCGATGTATGTCTGCAATTATTTAATTAATTAATTATTTTAATCATTTGTAATGTTTGTAATTAATTAAATGGTGGTCTTCATATTGTCTTATTTTCAATCAATATGTATAAGAACTTACCCGTCTATTTTATCTGATGTACTTTACCCCACTCGTTTCCCTCCCCTACATGGGAGTATTTTTGTACATTGGATGAAGAAAATTTTCTATGTGGACCTCGTCAAGATGAAGTGATATGCCTTGATGAAGATGACGCACGATGTGGACCCCACCAAGATGTGGTGAAATCCAAATGAGCAGTGTACATACTTGACGGGGGTGTAATGCCTCACAAGTCAAGTGATGACTTAGGTATGATTTACATTAGTTGTTTTAGATGTTCAAGGCCAGTCATGTAGTAGTTTACCTTTATGCATTTATTTATTATTTTATGCATTTTATAATAGTGGGAAAATACATAAAATAATAAATACTTAAATGCATAAATAATCGACATATGTTTTTTTATTAATGTTCATTTGTGAGCGTGGCAACATATATGAACAAGATTAATAAAAATGGATTACATTCATCTAAAGAAAAACACAAAAACCCACACAAAAATATTAAATCATAAACAGCCTTCCAACATTCAAATTTGAACAAAACAAGGTGTTTGGGGTGCTCGTCATTCCAAAGCTAAGAGAACCTCTTACTAGTGAGTTCTTCTTATGAGAGTGATGGGTTGACTTAACTAAAGTTGCAATAAATAAGTATCCACAACTAGCTTGTTTTAATTTCAGAGGAAAGTGTTGAGAAAATAAAGTTTATGATTTTAGAAGCTAGAACACCACTCAACTGACCAAGGAACCACGAGTTAATACTGTTGGTCAACCAAAAGCATGTCTTGAACCCTTCGAGTAGTGGCGTAGCCAATGCTTGTAGACTATGAGGAGAGGTTCAAGGATCCTTTCCACTAGAATACTCAAGCGATAGAGTATTCTAATTCTAGTACATATGGTTCTAGAATTTGATAAAATAGTGGGAGACATTTAATAATATAATTAATCAATAATGTCTAATTCAGAAATCAAGATAAAAGTACTGATATTATAGATTTTATTTTTATTAAAAATTGAAATTAATACTATAAAATATATTATTATAATATTATAAAAAGTAAATGTCTAAACTATCATGAATTTAAAAGTGTATTACAGGTGCTAGTGCACATTATTACTATATCATAAATTCAAGGTGCTTATGTCCCAATACCTATTAAGCCGCCTTTGGAAGAGAGGGTGTTAAATTCTTATAGTAGAGTCATGTATCGATCATATGATGGTTATTTCATAATTTTATCACCCATGTTTGGTTATTCTTGTGGTTAAAACATCATGAAATGGATAATTACTCATGTATTCTCATCTCTGATATATTTACCAGGAGAAAGTGAAACAAGATATTAGGGTGATAAATTGCACTGAATTGTGTGTAAATATGAAAGATAGATCATGATCTTTCATGACATCTCCCTCTTAAACCTGATTACTTTGGTTTTATTTAATATTACAAAAAATTAATAGGATGTAGTAAATTCTTCATTGCCTTTTAAGTAAGGTTTGAAAAGTAATAAGAATATAAAATAAAGATTAATTTTAATTATTATGGTGAACAAATCGAAAGTCAAGGTGAAAAGGTCAAAGTCAAGTGGCATGCCAAATGTACATTCACAATTTCCTTTAATGAATGAGGTATTAAAAAGATTTTATTTTCATTTCATATCATGAAATAAAACTAAGGAAGTTAAATGCAATGAACTGAATAGAATAAGTAAGTACCCACTTCTTCTTCAGTCAATATTCATCAATTAAATGTAATGTTTTGGTCATATTTATTGGGTATTTAATTCAATATTCTTTTCACATTTTTGTATTGAAATATAGTAACCAAGTCCATAATAGAAACATTACTAGAAGTAAGGTTTATTCTCCAAGTAGCTGAGAAAGGGTGATTCCTAAGTCAGCGGTGAGAAACACATAACTTCTAATTGCCAAGATGATGATTTAAGTCAAACTATTATCGATTATAACAAAAAAAAATTATATCATGTGTCCATTGGATACTAGGAGACATTATTTTAGGTTCAATAATGAATGTTTTTTTGTGTCTCATACTCAATTAATAGTTAAGTAATACTTGAATCATAGGAAATAAGTGATGAATATAAAATATAAAACTTTTACCCAGTTGTGGAAAGATAATTATTTGACAATCAAAACTAAAAGAGGAAGTCAAGTATACATCGTGTCTATTATTTAGGCCTGATAAATATAAACACCTTTGTTATTATCGATGTATTTAGTTTGTACAAAGAAACCTTTAAAAATAAAGGTATGCCACAAAGCTCTCAGTATTAGTTCAACAAGAGAGCCTAGACTCTTCCATGGGTAAGTTAGTGGTATATTCATTTCATAATATTACTTTAAGTAATTAAGGAATGGTAAAGTGATGTATATGCATGGTCAGAACATATGATTTTCTTTGGTTCAGCATGTCAAAGAATATCTTGATCAAGCATTCATAGATCAAGATAATGTAGCATGGATTAATTCCTAAATGGAAATTACCTTGTCTACATCACTATATTGATTCTAATAATGAGGATTGATGATAAGTCTTACATGTTAACATTGATCAACAAAATGAATCATGGATAAATTACTAAACACACATTTTATACATCATAGTCATGATGTAAGTAGTATCAATGTTTCAATTTGCAGAATCTTCTATTTTATTTCAAGACATGCTTTGAAAATAATAGTGATATTCCATAACTATATTCCAAATATAATTAAAAATGGATGTAATGTGAGTTTTAGTATGATGTAAATCTATTATGTCATAATACATGTGTTTAGATGCAAACAGTTTGTTAGGATATAAATAAACTTTCATCAACATAAACACATTGTGAATCTAAGTTAATATCCTAATGGCTATTTAGGATATTACATAAATCCCTAAGATAGAAAAGTAGTAGTCATGTAATAGAATAAATTTCTATAAAAGGGTGAACATCTCTATTATAGATAGTGGGAGCAAGACTTGGTTTTAGTCGATGCTTAAGATGCACAAATATTTGGAATAGAAATAAGTTCCAAAAGTTCATGTGGAAGAGGTATGATCCAGAGACACATAATGCATAGAAAGGTAAAAACCATAGTGATGGTTTTATATGCACCACATCTGGTAATACATTATTCATTTAGAATAATAATTCTGAAAAGTAATTAGTATATGGAAAAAAACTAACATTGAAATGGTCAATTAAAATTCAATAATGGATTCCATGTATCAAAGTGAAAAGGGGATTATTAAATTGAATACTACGGTGGGTATTCCAGAAAACTGAATTGATACATAGATTGTACAGTGTAGTACCAATAAGGTTCATTTGTAATACCAAGTCAGTGTGCCTAAATACATTAGAATTTTACTTATCATAGCTACTTTATATGATCATTTAATTAATAGTTTAATGTCAAGACCAACTTTCATGTAATGTGTCTATATAATGCATCCAAAAAGGGATGATGACACCATTGGATACCAATAAGTGTTAAAAGTTACTGAAATCCAGTTCAAGATTAAAGTAAGCAGTAAGATCTTAGAGTATTCATTTGTAATGAATATTTTCCATGTGTCTACCAGAGATTAGTGGGAGGGCCATAGTATTCCAAGAGAAATATATTTAGAAACATATGGGAAATATATATTGGTCTTACAACTAGTTAAGGCCATGTTGAAAGTAATTATCTAATGATTGACTAAAAGTAGAAACCTAAGTTCTAGGGAATAGGATCTACTGAGATAGATCTGATGGTTTCTTGGACCTATTGAATCATACATATACTGAAATGATATTGAAAAATACAAGTTGGAACAATTCAATAGATGAATTGTTTCCATTTTCACATGGAATAAATCCATCTAAGTAGACATGCAGTGGAATAGGAGGAGATTAAATAATGAGTTGATATTCATATGCTTAAGTGGTGGATTAATCACATATTCCGTGATATATACAAAAAAAATTGATATTTCCAAGATATACTTTATAGTAGTCATATATCAATTATTTCTATAATAAATGCAAGTAATTAGTCAGAATTATCTAATTATACTTGGGAAGGTACAAATGATATATACCTGGTATGTGGAGAAAAAGGGATAATAGTTGTGGTGGGTCACAAACTAGTATTCCTTAGATCAATTTGATCTAATATTGTTGTTAGGTTGATGTGTTGAGCAAGACCAGCTCATAAAATCCAGTGGTATATATACCTACAAAAACTGAGTACATTACAACTTCTAAGAAACTAAGAATTAGTTGTTAAATGTAACGATTTTTTTTAGTTCTTGTAATTTCACCTAGTAAGTAAATTATAATCATAATGTAAATTATGATATTCTTACTAGCCAAGATGTCTAGTTTTGATAGTGGATTAAAGGGATTACACTAAGTGTTTCCATCTCTTGAGAGGTTTTACTTAAGGTGGTGAAGTCATATATAGAAGTATAGACATGCAGTTGAATCATGGTAGACCCAGCAACAAAAGTCATTACTCAATAGAAACATGATCTTTATCATGTGAATATCTAACAAGTATGGTTATCAAACTAGATCTAATGAAAGTGGGGGTGTTGAAATATTGGGTTCCCTAGACCCAACTATGTAGTATTTTTTATTAACATATCGTGTATATAGTTAGATATACATGATGTATTCTTACCATTATAGTGTATATATTTTTGTGTCCACTATTTAATGGTAATTTTCATAGATTAATTGTCATATCAAAAAATTATAGCACATCCTAGACTATAATTAGAACCTCAAGACACTATGACATTAATCTTAAACAAAGGTCTTATGGTCAAGATACATCTTACTGACTGAAAATAGTAGATTTTTGAATATCAGGTGTTGGGGGATCATAATCATTGATACTTCTTCTCATGAACTTCACACTTGGTGATCTCTAGTAGTGATATCATGAGGAAAAACACACTAAAAGGAACACCACATGTTTCAGTAGTCATTGGTCGTTGCTATATATTGAAATGTGTATTAGTCTCCTAACTTGAGATAATTGCAAATGTATTCCATGTGATCATGTATTTTGATGCAATGAAAAACCATGATAATGAAATTGTGGTGAGGTATCTTATGTTGGGTGCATCATTGGTGGTATGACATTGGTTGAATGGTCAAGAAAGGATTTATCGCTTTCGGGTTGAGGAAGTAGTATATCTCGGGCCTTATTGATTATGATGATAGTACCTTTATAAGACCTTGGTCAAGGAAGATAAAGGTAAATCCATCCAATTAGATAAAAATATAATAAATCAAGAAAATAGTGATGAAACAAGTGTATATACTTCTTTATGAGATATTAAATAAAAAAATAATTTAGTACATATTTTGTGTTTATAGGATGGTTTCCATTGCTATGACAATCCTTATCTCTTTAGGGGCCTTAATGGATTTCTAGACTCTGGTCTTAGTCTATGGATTCTATTTACTTCTATTGAGATAAGGGCCTAAAGGGTCACACATAATAGCATATTCAATAATTCACCCTATTCAGTTGAATAGGTATATCGAACATGGTGGACCCCACCACAGGGTCCGAGTGTTGTCCAAGTTATTGATCATCAATAAATAAATAAATTCATATTATTCAACTAAAGAATAATTGGTATTGAATTTATTTATTAAATGTATTTACATGTTAATTAAATATGAGAAAAATATTAATCGAAGGAATATTATTTTAATATTCCAAGTTCTTTTAATATTAAGAAAGAATTACGAGTCTGGATAATGACTCGGGTTTTATCACATAATATATTTAATATATATTACAAGTATGTGATAAAATAATAAATAATATTGACTCATTTTATTTCATAATAATTATTTATTTCGTGGATGTTAAATAAATTGGGGTTAGGGAACCCATCCATGTATTTTCATCATCCACTATAAATAAGTGGAGAGAGGCTCAAGCTTAGGAATATTCATGGAAATTTTTCCAAAGAATGTCTCTCCTCCTGCTTACTAAAGATAGAATCTATTGATCCGAGCATTTGGATCAAGTTCTCCCTCTCTCATCGAAGGCACATAAATGTGGTGATCTTCAGGACATCGAAGGCATCATCAGATCTCCATTCTAGAAACCAAAATTTGATGATTGATTCTCCAGAATATTTTCAAATAACTTGTTGAAAATCTAGAGGGATACTAGTATGGATCCATTAATAAACAATCACCGGTGACAAGTTATTTTCGAGAGACACATTATATCTGAAAAAGAGTATGTTTTTAGATTTAATTTATGTGATATTTCAATTTTCGTGGGATCCTTAGACTGTACCAAAGCTCAGATTGTCAGTGACAACAAGTTCCATCATACTGATGATGAAAATTGTAAAATATATAGCCCATTGGCTTCCACTGAGTACTCGGGTACCTTCACAAGTGTGGTGCCAATAAGGCTTGATTAGTGATACCAAGTCTTTATGGATAAATCCATTAGAATTGTACTTATCATGGATACTTTCTATGATCATTATATTGAGATTTGGATGTCAAGACCACTAATATTAGAAGGCATATATACGATGCAACTAGAAAGGGTTGATGACACAATAGAATTCCAATAAGGGGTGAAAGTTTCTAAAATATAGTTTTGGATTAAAGTAAGAAAAATATCAAAGAATATTAAATTGGAATGGATATTTTCCATGTGTCTACAAGAGGTTAGTGGAAGCATCACTATTTTCTAAGTAAAATATATTTAAAAACATATGGCAAACAATTATTGGTCTTGTTGTTAGTTAAGACTAGAATGATAGAATCTCTCTAGATATTGAATTAAATTAAAAAACCAAAGTTATAGAGAATGAGATCTATTAAGGTAGATCTAAAAATTTCTTAGACCAAGTAAAAGTATATATACTAACATGGTATTTATAAAATAAAATTTGGTATAGTTTGAGAGATAATTGTTAATAATGTCACATGGCATAAATCTCTCCACGTTAACATATATGGTAAAAAGGAGGAGATTAATGTAGTGAGTTTAATTCTATATACTTATGATATGGATAAATCATGTATGTCATGATATGTACAAGAAATTATATTTCCAACATAAACCTTATGGTAGGAAAATGTCAGTTATATCCAGGAGAACTTTAAGGGAGGTAGTCAAAACTATCCAATTATACTTGATCTGGTACAAAAGGTATGTACTTGGTATTTAGAGAGGAATGGAAACTAGTTACAAGGTGACACAAAATATCCTTTATATGGATCAATGTGATATAATATCAAAGTTAGGATAAGGTAATGAGAAAGAAAAGATCATTCAAGCTAGTTGTATCCATTTATATAAAGACCGAGTGCATTACAGCTTATAAGGTAGCTAAAGAAGAAATGAAAATATGCAATGATTTGTTCTAGTTTTTTGAGTCACACCTAGTAAGAAAAGTTTTATCATAATATAAATTATAATAATTCTACTACCAGTACTAGATAAGAAGTCAAGTTTTTATAGTCTAAAAAATCGGTATACTTCATCTCTTGAGAAGTCATACTCAAGGATGTAAAGTCACAAATAGAAAAATTTTCATACAGTTGAAACATGTCAAGCCCATTACTAAATTAATAACTTAGAATTAAAATGATATTATCATGTGAGAGCAAATAAGGATGGTTGACATGTTGTCTCTAGTTTAAGTGGGAGTGTTGTAAAAGTGGGTTCTCTAGACCAAAATTTTTAAGAACATTTAGATTACCATATCATGCATACCGTGAGTTATGCCTAATGCACTCTTACCATAATAGTGTTGGCATTCCTATATATGCTATTTAAATAGTAATATCAATAGATTTTTTGTCGTATCAAAAGATTATAGTAGTTCTCAGGATATAATGAGAACCTCGAGACACAATGAAATTAATCATAAACATATATCTTATGGTCTAGATACACCATACTGAATAGACATAGTTGATTTTTTACAATTAGGTGTTTGGGGTTCATAATCATTGAGACTTATTCTCATAAAGTTCTCACTTGGTGATCTCTAGTAGGTGAGATCATGAGGACAGACCGTGTAATAGGAACACCACATGTTTTAGGTGTCATTGGTTATTTATATCTACGAACATGTGTATGGGTCTCCTAGCTTGATATCATTATAAATGTATACCATTTGATCGTGTACTTTAATGCAAGGTAAAAACTAAAACATTAAATACATGTTCAGTTATCTTGTATTGGGTGTGCCATTGGTGATATTAAATTAGTTGAATGGACAAGATAAAAAAATTTACTTCTGAGTTGAGGAATTGATATCTCAAACCCAGTTGATATAAGGCCCCAGCTTTAAACCTTACTTAATCATGAATTAAATGAATAATTCACATAGAGGATCTTTTCAGGTTTAGAGTTTTAGAGAATTAGGTCATAACTATTACATCTCAAAAGATTACATAGTAGACACTTCTACTATGTTTCCATAAAATAATAATAAAAACTCTTAAAAAGAAACATGTCTAGTTCCATGTTTTAGATAGCATGTTTTTCCTTGAACCCATCCTTGACCCTATTCATCTTTAAGTCCTGTGGAAAACATTTCAAAAACTTGTGATTATCATAAAAATCCCAGTAAAGGATACACAAAGAAGGAAAACTGTTAGTTTCTTCAAAACAATAGGTAAACCATGAATACTTTACCAAAGTAATACTTTTCACCTTTATGAAGTAGTAAAAACTATTCATGGAATAAAATACCATTACTTACCCTTTTATAACAAAAATATTACAATAAAACCCATATAAAGAACACATAACATATAAAGGTAACTTGGGACATAAACATACTTAAATGGAATAACCATACGATTGACTTCCACACATACTTAAAAGAATAGCCATACGACCAACTTCCATACCCAATGCATTGGAGGTTATAACGTAACCACCCATCCTGGTATTCACGGCACCACCCGTCATATGGTTTATCACGTAACCACCCATAAAATGCCCAAGTACCATCATTACACATAAAATATTGAAAATATAAACATTTTAATAACAACATTTCATTTTCAATCACAATAAGTAATTCTAAGATATTGAATTAATCAATCCATTTTCAAAAACCATTTAAAATAGATTTTTGAATCAAAGTGTCCCATACCACTTTGATGATTTTAATGGAATTATAATTTTAAAACATTAATGTCCATATAAATAAATACTAAAAACCATTTTGAATATATCGACATTAAAGATAAATATTTAGAATAATGAATCTTTAAAACATTTAAAACGATATTTTTGTTAAAGAGTTTTTAACAAAATGAGAGACACTTGAATACAAATAATTGCGGAATAACATTTAATACAAGCTTTATAATATCATGAGAATAAAGGTATTCATGATATAATATGTCAAAGGACAGTATACACACCATATAAGAGTGAATTGGTGCATAACAACAACTAAGTCTCAATGGAAATGTAAATTGAGATGAAATCCATTATAAAGATGGTATCCTTAAATTAAGGATAAATCTATCACATAATTATGTGTGAGAAATATAAATACACCCAATAAAAGTGGATATTAAGTGTGAAACAATCAGAGGTCATTCACACATAAACAAAACCAATGACATAGGTATTTAACTCAATGAAATGAGATTGGGTTATTATTTCCCACACAAGTTCATAAGAATTTATCAATGAGATGATTATGTGTAGAAATAGTATATCTACACAAAGGTTTCTTGAAATTACAACATAGAGATTCCACACATAATCTTGGAAGAATTTAATCAAGAAGTAGTGGTTTAACCCAAAGAATTGAAAGTGGGTTAAGAAGTTCCCTTATAGAAATCCGACAGCCTAACGGCGTCGCTTTAAAATTCAGAAAATGAGTTGATGAGAGAGAAAATGGAATCTCATCATTTGGACATAAAATTTACATAAATAAGGATATATAAGAACATATCCCAACATAATAGTATGTGAATTAAAAGACATAACAAAAGAATTCTTTTAAAAGGAGGTGGGTGAAAGGTCCCCTTACCGTGTAAAGACCCGTAAAATTCAAGGGAAATTTTTTTCTTAATTTTCTTTGGAATGTTACAAGAACACAGTTTCTGACGGCACCTGATTCTGAGGCCCGGTGTGCCCGGAATCAATTTCCGAAGTTTGGCTCGGGTACGTTCAGTGAACGAACGAGCTGGTTTTTCTAACTTTTGAACCGGTGCTCGGAATCGAATTTCGAGGGAATCGATGAACTCGCAGTGCCGGTTTTTGCTTAAGAACTCCTGTTCCAGAGTTGCGTTTACACGAGTGTTGATAATAAAAATTGTGGAAGTTTATTTTATAACTACACTACAATTTTTATTAACTTACTCTAAGTGTTAGCTCATGGTGGAAGTTGGGTAACCACCCAACCTCCCTTGGGAGGTTATGAGGGTGGTGGGTCCCACACGAACCCCACCTCTTCATATCCTCTAAAACCCCTCAACTCCCACTTAAATGAATTTAACTTAGTTATAACTTATGTCTTAAATGAGTTGAATTTAATGTGGTGAGTTGTGTGAGTCTTTTGAATTTCAAACACTTGAATTTCAAAAGCCATGTGAAGTTAATAAAATAAGTGGAGAACTTATTTTATTTGGTTGGGTTGTGTTGTTTGAGAGCTTTTGGGAAAAAAGGCTTAGAATTCTTGAAGTTTCTTCATCCTCTTGATGAAGAACGTGAAGAACAATCGGACATCGACGAAGAACGCCACGTTCTCGGGAACCGTCTTCCGCGACGCCATACCCGCGACACCGACGACGTCTTCTTCCACGACATCTCTTTTCGCGACGCCGAATCTCGTCACCTCTAAAATCTAGGTAGGGGTTTAACTTTTTAAAGTTATGTGGATCTCTCCTTCGAACTTGAAGGTTTATATTTGTCGGGCCTTGATTCCAAATCTTTTTATTTAATTTAAAAGATTGTGAAAGTTTATCGTTCATTAAAGGCCGATTGCTATCAATTTAACGTGAGGAGTTCGGACTGCACAAACCCGGCCGACCCTCCTCCTTTTTATTCATGTTGAATCTTTGTGGATTGGTTCGAGAAGGTGTGATGTCGTCGCACCATGCGGATTCAAGCGTCGCGTCGCAAAGAAAGAAGTTGAAGGCGCCGCGGCCGGAGCGGGGCCGCGGCGGAAGGGGCGCGGTGCCGTCGCATCGCGCCGGAAGGCAAAGACCGCGGCCGGTTCCGGACCGCGGCGGAACAAGGCGACCGGCGGCCAATCGAGCCGCCGGTGTCGGAAGCCGGAAGGGGACCGGCCTTCGCCAGTCCCGTTGAGAGGGAGCTGGCTGGCCAGTTCGGGCCGGCCGGAAGGAGGCAACCTAGGGGAATTAAATTCCCCCGGCAGTTGAACGGCCCCCCCATAATGGAGGGGGGGTCGCGGTTTCACAAAGGGGGGGCACACCCCCCCCCCCCCCGTTTTCTCGAAGGCAGGCCCCCACGTGAGGGGGGCCATTTTTTTTCAAGGCGCGACAGGATGCCGCGCCGCCAGCTCAGGAAAGGCGGGGGCTTTGCCCCCCACGCGCGGCGCTCACACGGCACCCAGGCCGCGCCGGACCGCGCCGCCGCGTCAGCCTTCGTCGTCGGGCTGGGTCGAGCTTCCGGGCCGGGCCGGGTCTTCAGGTCGGGCCGCCGCACGGGCCGGGTCGACCCGGTTCGGCCGACCCAGGGGGGGTCGGCCCGGGCCCAGATCCCCGTTTTCGGGCCACTTTTGGTCAAACATCCGTAACTTGAGCTACGGGACTCCAAAAGACTCTCCGTCAGCGGAAACGCGATCCTTGCATTGATACGGTCGTTTCGGTATATCGCACTTAAGGTTTCGAAATACTTTCGGTTCGGCCGGGTTGGTTTGTACGCGAAACCAACCGGGCCCTCGGAGCGGAAACGCACATATCTTGAGCTACGGACGTTCGATTGACGTGACGTAAGCTTTGTTGAATTCCTATAAGTAAGACAGATCTTTTGGCTTACTCCGCTCGAGGTTTGGATGCCGTCGGAGTGCGGTCGGGTTGGTTCGCTCACGAAACCAACCGGGCCCTTGGAACGAAAAAGCCAATAACTTCCAGACCGGACGTCCGATTGACTTGCCGTCTGTTACGTTGAGTTCCTATTGACGATACGGAACTTTTGGCATCCTCTGCTTGAGTTTTGGATGCAGATAGATAGTGTCCGGGTTGGATCGCACCGAAATCCAACCGGGCCCCTGGAACGGAAAAGCTGATATCTTTCAGACAGGACGTCCGTTTGACGAACCGTCAGCGGCGTTGGTGATCTCATTGAGAAACGGTCCCTATGAGTATACCCTATGAGAGTTCGGGGTACAGTTGAAATATGGCCGGGTTTGGTTCACTCACGAAACCAACCGGGCCCCTGGGACGAAAAGGCTAATAACTCACAGACCGGGCGTCCGATTGACGCGCCGTTTGTTGCGTTGAGACCCCTATGACGAGGCGGTCCTTTGAGTTACTTCTTCGTGGGACTTTGAGATACTTGGAGTATCGACTTGTAGCTCGTGGAGGGGACCCTCCCAGAGACGAGCGTACGGAGTACGGAGACCGTGTAGCTGACAGAGACCTGAAGACTGCTTGTCCGATTCGATTCGGAGTGACTTACGTAGCCCAGTGGGGAGCACTACTTTGTGAGGTGGAAGACCCACATCGGAGGAGCACTACTATGTGAGGTGGCAGACCCGCGGTACTCGACAGGAGGAGTACCTCTGTAGGTTATGAGGGGGGAGCACTACTGTGTTGGGTGGCAGACCCCGGCGGGAAGCACTACTGTGTGAGGTGGCAGGCCCGCGGTACTCGACAGGAGGAGTACCTCATTAGTCTTAGGTTATTGAGCAGTACCTCGGAGTCGTGACAGGACCACTGTACACTCTAGATACGGAGCTCTTCAGCAGTTACGGTTTCGATAATGAAAATCCTGGTTTGAGCTGAGACTTTTGACCTTTGTGTTTACCTCATGAATGAGATGGGTCACTGGATAACTTAGGTATATGTATGGGCATATACCTGGGTAGTGGTTATCTGTTGATTTCATAATCCTTGTGTTTCCTCATGATTGAGATGGGTTACTTGATAACTTAGGTATGTGTATGGGCATATATCTAAGTAGCGGTTATCTGTTGAGATCTTCTTGTGGTTATCCTTGTTGGTTTAGTGATACCTTGAGGGTCTCGGGGTCCCTACTGAGTATCATTATACTCACCCCTGCACGGGCTATGCTCGCACCTCGTTGTGTTGGTTGCAGACGATGGGCAGTGCTGAAGGAGGCCGAGTGTTCGAGGACTGGTCGGTACCCGGAGGTGGACTACACGACGAGTCAGTACCTGGAGGTGGACTACATGACGATTCAGTACCCGTAGGTGGACTACACGACGAGATGACACACGAAGGAGGTTGACGGACGAGAGCGTTGAGGATACTATTTGTACCTACCCTTCAGGTAGGATCCGTGGAGGACGATCCAGGAGCTGCGCTATCTGTACCTACCCTTCAGGTAGGATCCGAGGAGGACGACCCAGGAGCTGCTTCCTTCCTCCAACTCTTTGTCTTTTTCTGTTGTACTTTCGTTCAGTTGTAGTTGTACTTTCTTTTGGGTTTGTATTCTGGCCCATTTACTTTCAGCACTTTCTCTTTGTAGTTAGTGTTTACTTCTGCTTGTTCTCTGTGGTGTTTGTTTTCTTTTATAAAGGCAATGCCTTCCCAGTTATTGGGATTTACGTCTTTGGTGCTAGTTGCCATCCCCTGGCCTATGGAAGGTGGGCTTGGGGTAGTCACGGCACGGGCCCCGAGAACGGGTCGTGACAAATTGGTATCAAAGGAGTTCGGTTCTACCGCAGAACTCATAACTCTGATGTTTCTTTCTGTGAAGCAATAGTGTTAAGAGTACCAAGTGTGGTTTTCAGTTCAGGAAGTCCAGTGTTGGTGTGGGCGGCCAACTTATCCATACACCAGGACCCTGACAACTGATTTCCGACTTTGTGCACGAAAACACTGATTGCGTGTGTGTTTTCCAGAAGTTTTATTTAAATGTCATCTCAAACTAGGTCATCTCACCAGGTATAATCTTTTGACCGTGTCACGTTGTTTCTTTCAGGATGCCTCCCCGTGGACGACCAGCTAGAGCCCCAAGAGTGGTACGTACTGACAGCCCGCCGAGCGACAAGGCCTCAGTACAGGGCCCTATCCCAGTTGAGGCACCAGCGGAGGGACCAGCGGTACTACTACCCGTTGGGCCACCGATGCCACCAGCCCCAGAAATAGAGGATGCACGTCGCTTGAGCGCACTGCATGAGTTCCAGCGCCAGAGGCCACCCAGGTTTCAGGGAGGGACGGACCCGCAGGCGGCTGAGGATTGGCTGGAGGCTGTGGTGAGAGTCTTCAGGCTAGTGGGGACGCCAGTAGATTTCATAGTGATCCTTGCTGCCAGCCTTCTTCAAGCAGTAGCAGGCAGATGGTGGATCCTGATGCTTCAGATTCATGACGAGGTGACACTTCTATGGGAAGACTTCGAGAGCCTGTTCTGGGAAGAGTTTGTACCAGTCACCCTTTGAGCGGTGCGTATACAGGAGCTACTTCAGCTGCGGCAGGGCAGCATGTCAGTGGCGCAGCACTCAGCGAGATTCACAGACCTCTCGTGATACTCCACAGATATGGTACGGGACCCGTTCTTCAGGGCCCGAACCTTCGAGCAGGGGATCAGGAGAGAGATCAGAGCTTCGGTTGTATCACACAACATTCCGACGCAGACAGGAGTGTTGGAGCGAGCCCTCTTAGTGGAGAGTTTCCTTGCTGAGCAGTCTCCAGCAGCAGGACCCACCACTAGCCGGCATGCGGTAGAGTCTTCTGTAGCGGGCAGTAGACAGATGACATAGGGGTCCAAGAGGACGAGACCTACAGGTGGTCGACCGTGTGACTCAGGGTCGGTAGTGTGAGGCACCAAGGGAAGTGATAGAGCCAGACCTGCCATGAAGTGTTACTCCTACGGCGGAATTGGTCACATGGCACGTGACTGTCCGACCCGCCATATAGATGACCAGCAGTTAAATGAAGAACCTCCCAGGCAGAGGTAGAGGTTCGATCAAGGCAGAGGAGCTGTCCGAGCAGTAGGTGGTGGACGACGCTTTGAGGTGTTGCCACCACCACCACCAGGAGGTCCGCCCCGACCGCGGGAGTTGGTGGACATGCGAGAGCTCAGCTTCAGGCAGATGAGGCCTTCGATCATGGAGCTCTTGGAGCAGATGGACAGGAGCGGAACTAGTAGATACATCCTTTGTACTTCTAGTTCCTTGTTGCTATTGTGTAGCATCTTTGTATTATGAGATGCAATAATGAAAAGACAGTTATCTTTGTTTTCTTTCCTGTCCTTTTGTTTGGTTGATACTGAGTGGTCCTGGTTAAACTGTTGACTTGACCCTCACTTTCGAGATTTCTACTATAGGGGACCCAGTGACCTCACACTGATGCTGACAGTGTGACTCGACCCTTGGAGGCGAGAGTGACGGTTGGATCTCTTGGTAGTTACGTCGAGGCCTTACGACGTCATCCATGGCATGAATGCATCATTCATGTTGGGATTGACTGTATTAGGCAACGAATGTGGTTCATCCAGGGGATGAGACCGGATTTCTCTTATCGGAAAAAGAAGAAATCATAGCAGCTCTTGTGAGACTAGAGAAGGGTCCAGGTCATCCATGAGAGGATGAGGACAGCTCAGAGCCGACAAAAGTCTTGTGCTGACAGAAGGTGGAGACCTCTGGAGTTCGAGGATGACGACCACGTCTTTTTACGAGTCTCACCTCGACGAGGTTTACGGAGATGTGTCCAGGGAGGAAAGTTATCTCCGAGGTTCAACGGACCTTTCTAGGTCCTCAGCTGGGTAGGCGAGGTGGTTTACCGCTTGGCCCATCCACTTCAGTTGCACTAGGTGCACGACTTTTTCCACGTATCTCAATTGAGAAGATACGTGCTCGACCCTCTGCATATCATCAACCATGAAAAGCTAGACGATGGCGATGGAGTGTCTTTCTCAGAGGTTCTTGTGGGGATCGAGGATCGACAGGATCAGATCCTAGGAGGATGGTCGATTCCTCTTGTGCACTTTCTTTGGCAGTTCGGGAACCTCCAGGTGAGCACATGGGAGTGGAAGGCTCAGATGTGTGCTCAGTATCGCCTTTGTTTCCCTAAGTTTGTGGTGAAGCTTTACAGGGACGTAAATCCCTGTGGTGGGAGTAATGTAAAGACCCGTAAAATTCAAAGGAAATTTTTCTCTTAATTTTCTTTGGAATTTTACAAGAACGCAGTTTCTGACGGCACCTGATTCCGAGGCCCGGTGTGCCCGGAATCAATTTCCGAAGTTTGGCTCGGGTACGTTTAGTGAACGAATGAGCGGGTTTTTCTAACTTTTGAACCGGTGCTTAGAATCGAATTCCGAGGGCACCGATGAACTCGAAGCGCCGGTTTTTTCTTAATAACTCCTGTTCCGGAGTTGCGTTTACACGAGTGTTGATAATAAAAATTGTGGAAGTTTATTTTATAACTACACTACAATTTTTATTAACTTACTCTATGTGTTAGCTCATGGTGGAAGTTGGGTAACCACCCAACCTCCCTTGGGAGTTTATGAGGGTGGTGGGGCCCACACGAACCCCACCTCTTCATATCCTCTAAAACCCCTCAACTCCCACTTAAATGAATTTAACTTAGTTATAACTTATTTCTTAAATGAGCTGAATTTAATGTGGTGAGTTGTGTGAGTCTTTTGAATTTCAAACACTTGAATTTCAAAAGCCATGTGAAGTTAATAAAATAAGTGGAGAACTTATTTTATTTGGTTGGGTTGTGTTGTTTGAGAGCTTTTGGAAAAAAAGGCTTAGAAGTCTTGAAGTTTCTTCATCCTCTTGACAAAGAACGCGAAGAACAATCGGACATCGACGAAGAACGCCATGTTCTCAGGAACCGTCTTCCGCGACGCCATACCCGCGACACTGACGACGTATTCTTCCGCGACATCTCTTTTCGCGACGCTGAATCTCGTCACCTCTTAAATCAAGGTAGGGGTTTAAATTTTTAAAGTTATGTGGATCTCTCCTTCGAACTTGAAGGTTTATGTTTGTCGGGCCTTGATTCCAAATCATTTTATTTAATTTAAAAGATTGTGAAAGTTTATCATTCATTAAAGGCCGATTGCTATCAATTTAACGTGAGAAGTTCGGACCGCACAAACCCGGCCAACCCTCCTCCTTTTTATTCATGTTGAATCTTTGTGGATTGGTTCGGGAAGGCGTGGTGTCGTCGCGCCACGCGGATTCAAGCGGAAGGAAATGCGCGGCGCCGTTGCGCCGCGCCGTGGAAATATTTCAAGAACGTGATGCTGTCGCGTCGCGACGAAAGAAGTCGAAGGTGCCGCGGCCGGAGCGGGGCCGCGGCGGAAGGGGCGCGGTGTCGTCGCACCACTCCAGACGGCAAAGACCGCGGACGGTTCCGGACCGCGGCGGAACAAGGCGACCGGCGGCTAGCCGGGCCGCCGGTGTCGGAAGCCGGAAGGGGACCGGCCTTTGCCGGTCCCGTTGAGAGGGAGCCAGCCGGCCAGGTCGGGCCGGCCGGAAGGAGGCAACCTGGGGGAATTAAATTCTCCCGGCAGTTGAACGGCCCACCCATAATGGAGGGGGGGGGCGGTTTCACAAAGGGGGGCAGGCGCCGCCCCCCCCCCCCCCCCCCCCCCTCCCCCGTTTTCTCGAAGGCAGGCCCCCACGTGAGGGGGCCGTTTTTTTTTCAAGGCGCGACAGGATGCCGCGCCGCCAGCTGAGGAAAGGCGGGGGCTTTGCCCCCCGCGCGCGGCGCTCACGCGGCACCCAGGCCGCACCGCCATGACAGCCTTCGCCGCTGGGCCGGGCCGGGCCGCCGCCCGGGCCGGGTCGACCCGGTTCGGCCGACCCAGGGGGGGGGGGTCGGGCCGGGTCGGCCCGGGCCCAGACCCCCGTTTTCGGGCCACTTTCGGTCAAACGTAAGTAACTTGAGCTACGGGACTCCAAACGACTCGTCGTCAGTGGCAACGCGATCCTTGCATTGAGACGGTCGTTTCGGTATATCGCACTCAAGGTTTTGGAATACTTTAGGTTCGTCCGGGTTGGTTCGTACGCGAAACCAACCGCGCCCTCGGAGCGAAAACGCACATATCTTGAGCTACGGACGTCCGATTGACGTGCCGTCAGCTTTGTTGAATTCCTATAAGTGAGATGGATCTTTTGGCTTACTCCGCTCGAGGTTTGGATGCCGTCGGAGTGCAGTCGGGTTGGTTCGCTCACGAAACCAACCGGGCCCTTGGAACAAAAAAGCCAATAACTTCCAGACCGGGCGTCCGATTGACGTGCCGTCTATTACATTGAGTTCCTGTTGACGATACGGAACTTTTGGCATCCTCCGCCTGAGTTTTGGATGCAAATAGATAGTGGCCTGGTTGGATCGCACCGAAATCCAACCGAGCCCTTGGAACGGAAAAGCTGATATCTTTCAGACAGGACGTCCGTTTGACGAACCATCAGCGGCGTTGGTGATCTCATTGAGAAACGGTCCCTATCAGTATACCCTATGAGAGTTCGGGGTATAGTTGAGATACGGCCGGGTTTGGTTTGCTCACGAAACCAACCGGGCCCCTAGGACGAAAAGGCTAATAACTCACAGACCGGGCGTCCGATTGACGCGTCGTCTGTTGCGTTGAGACCCCTATGACGAGGCGGTCCTTTGAGTTAATTCTTCGTGGGACTTTGAGATAATTGGAGTATCGACTTGTAGCTCGTGGAGCAGACCCTCCCAGAGATGAGCGTACGGAGTACGGAGACCGTGTAGCTGACAGAGACCTGAAGACTGCTTGTCCGATTCGATTCGGAGTGACTTACGTAGCCCAGTGGGGAGCACTACTTTGTGAGGTGGCAGACCCACAGCGGAGGAGCACTACTATGTGAGGTGGCAGACCCGCGGTACTCGACAAGAGGAGTACCTTTGTAGGCTATGAGGGGGGAGCACTACTGTGTTGGGTGGTAGACCCCAGCGGGAAGCACTACTGTGTGAGGTGGCAGGCCCGCGATACTCAACAGGAGGAGTACCTCAACAGTCTTAGGTTAGTGAGAAGTACCTCGGAGTCGTGACAGGACCACTGTACACTCTAGAGACGGAGCTCTTCAGCAGTTACGGTTTCGATAATGAAAATTCTGGTTTGAGCTGAGACTTTTGACCTTTGTGTTTACCTCATGAATGAGATGGGTCACTGGATAACTTAGGTATATGTATGGGCATATACCTGGGTAGTGGTTATCCGTTGATTTCATAATCCCTGTGTTTCCTCATGATTGAGATGGGTTACTTGATAACATAGGTATGTGTATGGGCATATATCTAAGTAGCGGTTATCTGTTGAGATCTTCATGTGGTTATCCTTGTTGGTTTAGTGAGACCTTGAGGGTTTCGGGGTCCCTACTGAGTATCGTTATACTCACCCCTGCACGGGCTATGCCCGCACCTCGTTGTGTTGGTTGCAGACGACGGGCAGTGCTGACGGAGGCCGAGTGTTCGAGGACTGGTCGGTACCCGGAGGTGGACTACACGATGAGTCAGTACCCAGAGGTGGACTACATGACGAGACGACACACGAATGAGGTTGAAGGACGAGAGCATTGAGGAGACTATCTGTACCTACCCTTCAGGTAGGATCCGTGGTGGACGATCCAGGAGCTGCGCTATCTGTACCTACCCTTCAGGTAGGATCCGAGGAGGACGACCCAGGAGCTGCTTCCTTCCTCCAGCTTTTTGCCTTTTTCTGTTGTACTTTCGTTCAGTTGTAGTTGTACTTTCTTTTGGGTTTGTATTCTGGCCCATTTACTTTCAGTACTTTCTCTTTGTACTTAGTGTTTACTTCCTCTTGTTCTCTGTGGTGTTTGTTTACTTTTATAAAGGAAATGTCTTCCTAGTTATCGGGATTTACGCCTTTGGTGTTAGTCGCCAGCCCCTGGCCTATGGAAGGTGGGCTTGGGGTAGTCACAGCATGGGCCCCGAGAACGGGTCGTGACATACCGAGTTTGGTAACATTCGAAACGTACACCCCATGGAAGAAGGGTCATAAAATGAAGATGTAAATACCCATAAATTAAATTATATTACACAAAGACTATAATAATGGTAAGTACATACACCATTCAAAGGAAATAGTGGAAAACGTAGCATAAATGTCACGGGAATAAAAGTGAGATGAAAAATCCCTTACGAAAACTCGGCAGCCTAACGGCGCCACTTAAAACTTCGAAAAATGGATTTATGAGATCAAATAGAATCTATCATAATATGAACATAAAAATTAAAGTATTAGGAATATAAAATAAGATCCCCAAACATAATAAAGGTGAGCTTAAAAGAAATGGCATAAAAGAGAGTACTTAAAAAGAAAGATAGAGGTTGGATCCCTTACCTCGTGTTCGACATGACTCGATCGTTCTTTAATCTCCTGAATAATAAAATTTGGTCAATTTATAATTTCTTAAGGACCTCCTTTAAATATTATTATTCATTTCATATCACATATTATAATGTTATAATAATTGGTTAATAAAGTGAGTTCATATCAGACGTTTTTGTCGATGTTCGGTACATGAGTAAAAATTGAACTTGTTGGAAAAGAATTTTCCATGTAGTTATAGGTACATCATATCCAGAATAGTATTGATGTTTTAAATATCATATATATCCATTATATATTAATTTTATACTATTCCATAAAATTTGGGGAAAAAATTAAAAGCATCGTTCATGGAGACGGTAGGCCCTACGTACGCATGAACGCTACTTTCATTTTTTGTCATATTAATGGAATTAAAAAAAAATGAGAGATATATATATTATAATTCCAGAATTATATATATAATTTAGATGTAATATATTACATATATATCCATTATATATATGTACTTATAATAGTACATAACATTTGGAGATAAGAAATGAAATGTACCGTTCATGGAGACGGTAAGTCGTACGTACGGATGAACGCTACTTTCATTTCTTTTTTTTTTGTATTCAATGGAATGAAATAATAATGATATAAAGGTATATTATAATTCCAGTAGTATATCATATGTAATACCATTAATTCCATCTTTTATACGTCCCACATATGGCATTAACGAATCAAATCACTTTGAGCGGCGGTAGTCCGCACTTCCTAAAATGAAGATATTGCATTTACCCATAATGGAAACCATAAAGGTATGCCATAAATGAAAAATATAGAAGCTTAAGGAAAACATAAACATATTATATATCATATATAAATATAGTGACATCTTAATGGCCACCTTTGAAGGTGTTAAAAGAATATTGAACAGTCATCGTTTCGTGAGGCAGTAATTCGTCATCCACAAAAATAGTATAATATTTAACCATTAGACGAAGGTGTGTGAAAGTGTAGCTTGAATACTTATTATAAAAACATCCTAGTATATTTAAGATACTGGTTTTGTTACAAAAAAAAAGTAATAAAAAGAGTTTAGGGGTTTGGAAAAGCAAAATAAGACAAAAGAACACAAGGGAAGACATTACCTTTAAATCGGGTAACTCTCTTTGATTTGAGCTCAAAAGCTTCCTTGGAAAGTATTATTCCCAATGTGAGGCTTCAATGATGAATATAGGGATGTGGAGAGATGAAATGGGCAGGGTTTGGCCGAGCCAAAGGCTTGAGAGGTGTGTGTAAGGTGGTAGAGGTGGGGGCCTTTTATAAGAGGAGAGGAGGGGCACTCTTGGAAAGTTATAAAATATTACTTTATTATAAAATGTTTTTCGGATTTAAAAGGTCCCAAAAGGATAAAGTTATAGGATAAGGTGATAAGGTTTTGAAATCCACCCATCCAATAGGTTTTTGACAATATTAAGACTTATATTTCACCCAATATTCTCATTTTATTTAAATCGTTCATTTATGAGGTAAACACTGCATCACCACGGTGTCATAAATAAATTAATTTATTTAATGTCTAAAAATTATAAAAAAAATATCATGATGTAGGAAATCTTTTTAGTTTTCTAATGAATCTTTAGAGTCAAAAATATTACTTTTATACCCCCATTTAAAAAAAAATTTGTAAAACAACTCATGCTTGTGACATTTTTATTTTAACTTTAAATAAAAAGTTATTTATGTCATTTTCCTACCAAAGTGGCTCCATGGGGTCCCCAAGTTGACCCATGGATTTTCTTGGTCTTCCATGACACATCCAATGATTTTAGGACATGTTTATAGGTCATTTCATATTATTAATACATTATTTTTACCTTAAATTGCACTAATTACCTTTAATCGCGATTAATAAAAATTAAAAGTTACTATTCACCAAAAATTATTTTAATCTCATTGAACCACATTTTACTTCTTAATGACAACCATGTATATCGGATTTTTGAAAATCAAATCAAAGAAGTGGCAAAGTTTCATTTAAACGAAAAATCAGTTTCTTTAACTACCACTTAGTGGTTTCACTATTCATCTAAAATTGTAGTTTTTCAGAAAAATACCAAAAATTCCCCCTAAGATATATTTGATATTCTGAATTCAAAAATGATATCTATTTTAAAAAATTAAAAACATATAAGTTACATTAATTAATTTAATAATTAATTCCCGCTGTCAGAGTAAATAGCGTGTTTTTGTGAAACAATAAGTATCAAAAGATTGACACTAGTTTAAGTCCAATTTTAAGATGAAATTAATTCCAACGAACACTATTGGATTAAATGGTAAAAATATATTCTAATTTCACTTTAAAACCAATTCAAAAGATAATCTAATCATATAAATAAATTAGATTAAAAATTGGTTTTGAATTAAAATACAACATTTTTCACTATTCATTAAAAAATGAACTTTATCAGAAAAATACCAAAAATTTACACAAAGTAAATTTTGATGTCCCGATTCTAAAGAAGAATTTTATTTTGTCAAATATAACACATAAAATTTTCAAAAAGTGGATTCAAAATAGGTTCGTCATCAAAAAGCGGTTAATCGACCTTTTAAAGAATATTAGAATGTTTACGCTTAAAAGTAGATTCATTCACATTTTTAATCCTCCAACATTTATTGTAAAAAGTAAGAATATTTGACAAACATATATAATCATTTTGTAGTTAGTTCTGTTCATTCCCTCCATTACAACGGCTAGGCGTTAACTACAATTTAAAATAATATTATTTTATTATTAGAGTGCAACGTAAGATACCCAAGAAACACGTTGTTGTGTATTGGGTACGCCATCAAGCATAGCGTCCCCTTTAAAGTTATATTAATATTTTACTCACAAATATGGATAAATGTGAAAATGTCATATTCTTTATTTACCTGGGGTATTACATCCTTCCCCCCTTTTGGGAATTGCGTCCTCTCAATTTTAAAATTGGGATTGGAAACTTCATTGAAAATCTCACATCGGAACAAGAGTTAGTAAAACAATCACTTTAAAATAAAGAAAGAGAAGTACAAAGGTCACCCGAGTTAACTCAAACTAGGATTCCATATAGGAAGACATGGATATGGTGGAAAAAAAAAAGGTCATTTTCTGAGGGAGAGTGATAGTAAACATGTCTAGGAGAAAGTTAACCATAAGAAAATCACAAACTTGTGATGGGTTAAACGGTTTTCGATTCCCCAGTAGGAAAAGTTAATAAAAAACATTTTTGTTTTAAGTTACTCTTCATTAAGGAATTTATTTTTGAGCTTAACTAAATCATAATGAAACATACTTACTTGTCACGTAGACTTTCAACTTTTACTAGATTCCTTAATCAAACTCATATTTTCTCCAAAAGACGGGTATTTAGGAAGACTTGTTCGCATTAAGAGTACTATAATCAACTTCTTGAGAATCACCTAATCCACAAAAGATAACTATATATTTCCCATGTCTTTAGACAAAACCCAAAACAAAAAATTGTTAGAACAAGATCCACAAATGAATAATCCTTTATAAAAAATAAAATCTATTCTTAATATCCAAAAATTTTCCAACAAACCCAATGTTCATCGAAGACCATTAGATAAACAATTTGTCCATAAAATTCTTTAAAGTAAACCAAACTAAGATTGAAACCCAAATATTTGAAGGAATTAATGACATAGTCTTCCAAGGTAAAAATTAACATTTATCTCCAAATAACATCAGTTGCTCTTAAAGTCTCATATTGAAAAGTAATTAACCTAATCACACATCCTTCATGATAGGTTAATAATTTCCATTGATAACCCAAAATAAACTTACTCTAGATTCCTAAAATCATCTAACTAAAAAGAATTAGTCAAACTAACTAAGGACTTCATGTTGTCCAGTGGTAGGCGATAAATACCAGTCGCACTTTGGTTGTGGGTTTGATTCCCACATCTTTGTCCGACGCGATGGGTTGTCACACGGTCTGCGTGTTGTCCTTTTTCCAAAACTACCTAATTCTTAAAACATTCCCCAAAATGAGATAAAATCTTCAAAAATAATCATAAATTATTTTAACCTCAATTTTATCTCATGTCTTTCATTTTCCATCATAACATATAATAACCCATAATTACCTCAAAAGTAAGGATCATATAAACCCTAATGGTTACCTTTATAATTATTACCTGAACTTCCACATCGATTGGTCATCTCGTACATGATGCATTACAGAACATACCAAGGTACAATTGGTTGATCATGACTCCTTGATAGTTGGTTTAGAACAACCACGAGTTTCCTCATTGAATCCCCCATTTCATCCAGTCTCTTAATCAGAGAACCACCACAGTTTCCTTTAAACCTATTGTCACTTTGGTTCCTGCTAGATCCATCTATTCACTAAAAACAGAAATTTCAGTGTGAGTATATCAACAAAACCATCATGTACTAATGAGGAAGATAAACACTAAGATATACTTACTCATTCACTATATCAAAACTAGGACTCTTTCTGAAATCCTAACCATTATAGTAATGTCACTTATGCTTATAGAATACCCTAACCACTAAAGTTATCTAAACCGACCTATGATACCAACTATAAGGCCCCATCCTTAAACCATACTTAATAATGAATTAAATGAATAATTCACATTGAGGATCTTTTCAGGTTTAGAGTTTTAGAGAATTAGGTCATAACTATTACATCTCAAAAGATTACATAGTAGACACTTCTACTATGTTTCCATAAAATAAAAAAAACTCTTAAAAAGAAACATGTCTAGTTCCATGTTTTAGATAGCATGTCTTTCCTTGAACCCATCATTGACCCTATTCATCTTTAAGTCCTCTGGAAAACATTTCAAAAACTTGGGATGAGCATAAAAAGCCCAGTAAAGGATACACAAAGAAGGAAAACTGTTAGTTTTTTCAAAATAATAGGTAAACCATGAATACTTTACCAAAGTAATACTTTTCACCTTTATGAAGTAGTAAAAACTATTCATGGAATAAAAGACCATTACTTACCCTTTTGTAACCAAAATATTACCATAAAACCCATATAAAGAACACATAACATATAAAGGTAACTTGGGACATAAACATACTTAAATAGAATAACCATACGGTCGACTTCCACACATACTTAATGGAATAGCCATACGGCCAACTTCCATACTCAATGCATTGGAGGTTATAACGTAACCACCCGTCCTGGTATTCACGGCACCACTCGTCATATGGTTTATCAAGTAACCACCCGTAAAATTTCCAAGTACCATCATTACACATAAAATATTGAAAATATAAACATTTTAATAACAACATTTCATTTGCAATCACAATAAGTAATTCCAAGATATTGAATTAATCAATCCATTTTCAAAAACCATTTAAAAGATATTTTTGAATCAAAGTGTCCCATACCACTTTGAAGATTTTAATGGAATTATAATTTTAAAACATTAATGTCCATATAAATAAATACTGAAAACCATTTTGAATACATGGACATTAAAGATAAATATTTAGAATAATGAATCTTTAAAACATTTAAAACAATATTTTTGTTAAAGAGTTTTTAACAAAATGAGAGACACTTAAATACAAATAATTGTGGAATAAAATTTAATCCGAGCTACATAATATCATGAGAATAAAGGGATTAATGATATAATATGTCAAAGGACAGTATACACACCATATAAGAATGAATTGGCGCATAACAACAATGAAGTCTCAATGGAAATGTAAATTGAGATGAAATCCATTATAAAGATAGTATCCTTAAATTAAGGATAAATCTATCACATAATTATGTGTGATAAATACAAATACACCCAATATAAGTGAATATTAAGTGTGAAACAGTCAGAGGTCATTCACACATAAACAAAACCAATGACATAGTATTTAACTCAATGAAATGAGATTGGGTTATTATTTCCCATACAAGTTCGTAAGAATTTATCAATGAGATGATTATGTGTAGAAATAGTATATCTACACAAAGGTTTGTGGAAATTACAACATAGATATTCCACACATAATCTTGGCATAATAGAATCAATAAGTATAGGTTTAACCCAAAGAATTGAAATTGGGTTAAGAAGTTCCCTTATAGAAATCCGATAGCCTAACGGCATCACTTTAAAATTCAGAAAATGAGTTGATGAGAGAGAAAATGGTATCTCATCACTTGGAAATAAAATTTACATAAATAAGGATATATAAGAACATATACCAACATAATATTATGTGAATTAAAAGAAATAACAAAATAAGTCTTTTAAAAAGAGGAGGGTGAAAGGTCCCCTTACCGAGTTGGGTAACTTCCGAAACGTACACCCCATAGAAGAAGGGTCATACAATGAAGATGTAAATACCCATAAATGAAATTATATTACACAAAGAGTATAATAATGGAAATTACATACACCATTCAAAGGAAATAGTGGCAAACGTATCATAAATGTCATGGGAATAAAAGTGAGATGAAAAATCCCTTACGAAAACTCGGCAGCCTAATGGCGCCACTTAAAACTTTGAAAAATGGATTTCTGAGATCAAATAGGGTCTCTCATAATATGAAAATAAAAATTACAGTATGAGTAATATAAAATAACATCCTAAACATAAGAAATATGATCTTAAAATAAATGACATAAAAGAGAGTACTTAAAAAGAAAGAGAGAGGTTGGATCCCTTACCTCGTGTCTGACATGACTCGATCGTTCTTTAATCTCCTGAATAATAAAATTTGGTCAATTTATAATTTCTTAACGAACTCCTTTAAAGATTATTATTCAGTTCATATCACATATTATAATGTTATAATAATTGGTTAATAAAGTGAGTTCATATCATACGTTTTTGTTGATGTTCGGTACATGAGTAAAAATTGAACTTGTTGGAAAAGAAATTTCCATGTAGTTATAGGTACATCATATACAAAATAGTATTGATGTTTTAAATATCATATATATCCAGTATATATTAATTTTATACTATTCCATAGCATTTGGGAAAAAAATTAAAAGCACCGTTCATGGACACGGTAGGTCGTACGTACGCATGAACGCTACTTTCATTTTTTTCATATTAATGGAATTAAAACAAAATGAGAGATATATATATTATAATTCCATAATGATATCTATCATTTAGATGTAATATATTACATATATATCCATTATATATATGTACTTATAATTGTACATAACATTTGGAGATCAGAAATGAAATGTATCGTTCATGGAGACGGAAAGTCGTACGTAAGCATGAACGCTACTTTCATTTCTTTTTTTTTGTATTAAATGTAATGAAATAATATTGATATAAAGGTATATTATAATTACAGTAGGATATCATATGTAATACCATTAATTCCATCCTTTATACGTCCCACATATGGCATTAACGAATCAAATCACTTTGAGGGGGCGGTAGTCCGCACTTCCTAAAATGAAGATATCGCGTTTACCCATAATGGAAACCATAAAGGTATGCCATAAATGAAAAATATAGAAGTTTAAGGAAAACATAAACATATTATATATCATATATAAATATAGTGACATATTAATGGCCACCTTTGAAGGTGTTAAAAGAATATTGAACAATCATCGTTTCGTGAGGCAGTAATTCGCCATCCACAGAAACGGTATGTTCTTTAACCATTAGACGAAGGTGTGTGAAATTGTAGCTAGAATACTTCTTATGAAAACATCCTAGTATATTTAAGATACTTTTCTTGTTACAAAAAAATTAATAAAAAGAGTTTAGGGGTTTGGAGAAGCAAAATAAGACAAAAGAACACAAGGGAAGACATTACCATTAAATCGGGTAACTCTCTTTAATTTGAGCTCAAAGGCTTACTTGGAAAGGATTATGCCCAAAGTGAGGATTAAATGATGAAGAGAGGGATGTGGAGAGATGAAATGGGCAGGGTTTGGACGAGCCAAAGGCTTGAGAGGTGTGTGTAAGGTGGTAGAGGTGGGGGCCTTTTATAAGAGGAGAAGAGGGGTACTCTTGGAAAGTTATAAAATATTACTTTATTATAAA
The DNA here is from genome assembly GCA_963277665.1 of Viscum album. NCBI lineage: Eukaryota > Viridiplantae > Streptophyta > Magnoliopsida > Santalales > Viscaceae > Viscum > Viscum album. The sequence goes on along the minus strand of OY728139.1, from coordinate 335,633,661 downwards.
ATGTTTTTTGGACTTAAAAGGTCCCAAAAGGATATATTTCTAGGATAAGGTGATAAGGTTTTGAAATAAACCAATCCAATAGGTTTTTGAAAAGATTAAGACTTCTATTTCACCCAATCTTCTCATTTTATTTAAATCGTTCATTTATGAGGTAAACACTGCATCATCACGGTGTCATAAATAAATTAATTTATTTAATGTCTAAAAATTATAAAAAAATATGATAATGTATTAAATCTTTTTATATTTATAATGAATATTTATAGTCAAAAATATTACTTGAATAACCCCATTTAAAAATTGTTTTAGTAAAACAACTCAAGTTTGTGACATTTTTATTTTAACTTTAAATAAAAATTTATTTATGTCATTTTCCTACCAAAGTGGATCCATGGGGTCCCCAAGTTTACCCATGGATTGTATTGTTTGGAAATGACACATACAATGAGGTTAGGACATGTTTCTAGGTCATTTCATATTATTAAAACATTATTTTTACCTTAAATTACACTAATTACCTTTAATCGCGATTAATAAAACTTAAAAGTTACTATTCACCAAAAAATATTTTAATCTCATTGAACCAAATTTTACTTCTTAATGACAACCATGTATGTTGGATTTTTGAAAATAAAATCAAAGAAGTGGAAAAGTTTCATTTAAATGAAAAATCAGTTTCTTTAACTACCACTTAGTGGTTTCACTATTCATCTAAAATTGTAGTTTTTCAGAAAAATACCAAAAATTCCCCCCTAAGCTATATTTGATATTGTGAATTCAAAAATGATGTCTATTTTAAAAAATTCAAAACATATAAGTTACATTAATTAATTTAATAATTAATTCCCACTGTCAGAGAAAATAGCGTGTTTTTATGAAACAATAAGTATAAAAAGATTGACACTAGTTTAAGTCCAATTTCAAGATGAAGTTAATTCCAACATCCACTATTGGATTAAATGGTAAAAATATATTCTAATTTCACTTTAAAACCAATTCAAAAGATAATCTAATCATATAAATAAATTATATTAAAAATAGGTTTTGAATTAAAATACAACATTTTTCACTATTCATTAAAAATGAACTTTATCAGAAAATACCAAAAATTTACACAAATTAAATTTTGATGTCCCAATTCTAAAGAAGAATTTTATTTTGTCAAATATAACACATAAAATTGTCAAAAAGTGGATTTAAAATAGGTTCGTCATCAAAAGGCGGTTAATCGACCTTTTAAAGAATATTAGAATGTTTACGCTTAAAATTGGATTCATTCGCATTTTTAATCCTCTAACATTTATTGTAAAAAGTAAAAATATTTGACAAACATATATAATCATTTTTTATTTAGTTTTGTTCATTCCCTCCATTACAACGGCTAGGCGTTAACTACAATTTAAAATAATATTATTTTATTATTAGAGTGCAACGTAAGATTCCCAAGAAACTCGTTGTTGTGTATTGGGTACGCCATAGAGCATAGCGTCCCCTTTAAAGTTATATTAATATTTTATTCACAAATATGGATAAATGTGAAAATGTCATATTCTTTATTTACCTGGGCTGTTACAGTTGATTAGGATGGTAGTGCCTTCATAAATCCTTTTCTAAGGAAGTTATAGGTAAGTATATATATTTAGATCAATAAATAATCAAGAACAAATTGATGATGGAATAAGATGTGCATCTCTATTTATGAGATATCACAAGACAAAGAGATTATATTACACAGTGTGTGTTCGAAGGAAATATTTTCATTGTAATGAATTTTTTGTATCTCCTTAGGGGCCATGATGGATTTATAGACTCTACTCTTGGTATATGAATATTATTCACTACTACCAATATAAGGGTCTATAATTTTTCACATAATAGTGTATTAAAGAGTATAACCTTTTCTATTGAATAGGTGTATAGGATATGGTGGGACTCACCATCAGGTCTAAGAGTTTTTTAAGTTTTAACGATCAACAATAAATAAATAAATAAATTATTATTCAAGTATAGAATAATTTGGTTGAATTTATATATTAAAATAATTCACAATGTATTAAGTGAATATGTGGGAAAATATTATATGAACGAATATTATTTTAATATTCTGGGTTCGTTTAATGTTATGGTGATTACAAGTCAATTTAATGACTCAGTTTTATCATGAAATTTAATTATTATATATTATAAGTTTGTGATAAAATATAAATGAATTTTATGATACATTGTTTTATAACATTTCATTTATTTATTATTTAGTGGGTGTTTTATTTAAAGGACTGGGGAACCCTTTCTGAGTATTTTAGAAATCCACTATACAAGTAGGGGAGGATCTCTATTCCATGTATTATTCATTCCAAATATAACTAATATTTCCTCTCTCCTCTCAAGTCCTAGAGAGAGTAAGACTCCTTATGTGCGCTCGATCCAAGAATGCCTTCACGGATCGAAGGAAGGGAATTGAGGTGATCATCGAGAAATCGAAAGAAACATATAAATTCCTCACTAACACCATGTTTCTAACGAATGGGGTTCCTAAGAAGTATTTAAGTGAGTGTGGATGATATATAGGGGTTCAAGCTTGGATACTTTGAGAAGATTTCACTAGTGATGAGATATTGTTGAGTGTTCTACAATTTGAATTAGGTAACTATTAAATTTAAATTTTTTACATTGATAATTAATGTGAGATACTCAAACTACTATCAGGGCTTGGATCATTGTAGATGGCGATTTTTCATCCCTTTGGTGATGAAAAATTTTAAATCCTTGACCCACTGGATTCCACAACGCACCCCAGGACCAGCATCATGTATATTCTTTCTACTATATACATGCGTACTTTCATGTAGCTGCTAAACTCTTATATTTATATCTTCTATTTTTAATTTTAACTTAATAACTTTCAATGATCACAATTTTTTAGTGAATAATCCTTTTGAAAAGTTGATGGGATGGGTTCTTAATGGCATGTTACCTTCTTTTCCAAATATGGAATAACCTTCTTTGGCAGAGATGGCAAAAATATTATTTATCATATATTTCTATTCTGAGAAGGAAGATGTTTTATCCAAATAAATATTTACTTATTTATTAAAATTATTCTACGATTCACTTAAAATCATGAATTGGATTATCAAGAGATTATACCAACATTATGAGTCTAATCATGAAAATTTATTAGATAGCTTAATATTCATAAGATAAATGTATGACAGTATTGTTCTCGTGAGATAAATTTTAAAAAAACTCCATAAGATAAAACACTATAGATATTTGACTTATATATTATGTAAGTTAAATAACATAGATTTAATATTTTATTAGATAATTCCACTTTATGAGATTAAAAAATTCATTTATTTTCCATCTAACTGAGGTTTCTGATTCTGAATATGAGAAATTTAATTTACCTTTTCCCTTACTTATATGGTAGGATAAACTTTATAAATTAATATTATTTAAGTTTAAAAACATTTATCAAAGATTCAAGACTTTGGTGTAAGTACAGACATTCCTTCATATGATGATTATGTTATGTGTAATATAAAATTTTAATGTAAATAGATTTCTTTAAAAAATATCTAAATAGTAGTAGAATAAATATCTTTGTGCTTGTGTTTGATAAATACCTTTAGACTTTATACATCGAACAACTTATAATATTTAAGAATAGCTATACATAAGGTTATGAAACACTTAATAAAAATGTGTCAGTAGATAAACATGGATTTTATGAATCATCAAAACATATAAATGACTAAGATATATTGGAATAATATAAGAAAATCCAACAATATCCCCCTTTTTTATGATCCCAAATCCCATAATTAAATAAATAAATAAAAATATTCTAATTGAAAAATATTATAAAAATAAACTTTGTGAAATTCTTTGTTCCTTTCATATAAAAACTAAGTTCTGGAAAAAATTTAGTCTCACTTGTTCCATTTTTTATATAAAAAGAATGAGGTAAGTAGAACTTATTCATTATGACATAATACTACATATAAATTTCTATAATAATAATATGAATGGAATATGGCATTGAATTAAAAAAATAAGAGGGTAAAATTTAATAACATAAATAAGAAAAGAGAATCATATAACAATAAGAATAATAAATTTGAACAAAGAATCAGTATGAAGGGTTATGGTTAAAATTACAGTTGAACAGTAACTGAAAATAGATGAATATTTTTCTTCAAAAATTAGTTTCTTCTAGAAAGAGAAGTTCTAAAGTGATTCAGTTGCAATAGATCTTTAAAATAAAAATAGAAAAAAATAGCAGCAACATACTTAAAGAAAATACTAAATTTTGAATGTGTATGTTTCCATTGTAGTTTCTTCTATATAAAAATAGAGTATGATCGATTGTTACAGTAGATATGTAAAATATCATTACAATAATTTAGTTTCAATCATGAATATGTGTCACAATATATATCTCAATATATATATTTTACTTTGAATCACACACACACATATATATATAATATATACATAGATAGAAGTAAAACAGAGAGACTTTATTTTAATTCCATATCCAAGAAAATAACCTGATTAATCGTAAGAATTCAAATTAATGAGACAGTTGAGAGTAGTCATATCTTCCCTTAATAATAGGAGATAATTTCTCTACTTTATATGATTCTTTGAATTAATCATAATGAGATTTGAGTTGTTCAAAAATGAGCTTTAAATCAGCCTGATATTCTGTAAAGATTGTTTCAGGAAACTCTGATATAATTGTAAATTAAAATCTTCAGTGATGAAAAATCAAACATAAGGTTTCTTTACAAAATGACAAAATACCAAACGTAGGGTTCAACTACGTAGTGTTAATTCTCCGAACGTAAGGTTGCAAACATAAGGTTGATTAGAAAAGTAAGGTTGATGATCCATATGTTTTCTTCTCAAAAGTACGGTTCCATACTTAAGTAGGGTTCTTTAACCATACTTTTCTCTTTGTCAAATGTAAGGTTTCATCGAAACATAAGGTTTTGTATCCATACGTTTCTGTCAATGAAGGGTTTATTAACCATACATGTTGATATTTCAGTATAAGGTATAATAAAAATGTAGGGTTTGTTCCTTATATACCATTTCTTCAATGTACGGTATGAACAATGTTTCCAAGATATGGTGAGGAGCCTTTTGAATACTTTGACAAATATTCCATGCGAATAATAAGCTTAAATATATTTTCAGAATAATAAATATAAAGAATATTAATTTCCTAAAATAAAATTAAAGTAATGTCATTAGTAAAACAAACAAGGTTATTTGTGAGCATCAAAATGAATAATATTTATAAAGTATTATTAAGACAATACATGCCCAACAATCTCCCCCTTTTTGATGATCACAAAAACCATAAAATTAATAATAGAATTTTTAATTTTGAAAACAATTGAAAATAAAATAATTCAAAATTCAATTTTATATAATTATTTTAATAAATAGAAATGTTGTGTTATCCAAATTTCCCTCCCTTTTTGTGAGATCAAAAAGAAAGTGTAGAAATGAATAAAACACATTTAATTTTTCCCAGATTTGTAAGTGAATGTTATAATAATCTTTATAAATAAATAAGGCTGGATTTTTGGCTTCTATACATAAACATAAAAGAATATAAAAAAACATAAAAAAACAAAAATAATGAAATTTTATTGAAAAAAAATTGTATAAATACAAGAAGTGGTTTGACTGGGAAACAAGTTTAGTCAACTGAAATAATTTTGGTACAAAATATTGGATAGAATTTGGCTCAGTTAATGTTCTAAGGATTTTGAGAAGATTGAAACATATCTTTCAATTCAGACATCTATAACCTCAACTTCTTCATTAGACTATCCCCCAATTGCATAATTAAAATTCAAGAATCTTGACTGATATGCAAATTATCAACAATATTGGCTTTTAAAAAGTCATGAAAACTCTCCTCTTGCTTCATAAACTGATATAACTTTTATGTGAATTTTTTCAGTAGAAATATGATACCTGGTTCACTTTGTTTTAGTTGGTCAACTAGAAATTTCTGATTTTCCAATAGAACTAATAGTGGACATTATTGCACTGATGATTTAGAAGACGATCATTCATATCAACCATGATAGAGGTGATGGCCTGAAATCTTAGAATCACATCTGGACTGGTAGTAGGAGAAGATGAAGATGTATTGGTCTAAACAACAGAACTCTTGATAGATTCAAACTGACTCCCCAAATACCACTTTAGATCAGCAAAGTCTGTCTTAGAAACAACTTCAGATCTTATCTTTCCAACTTCATTTAGCATCTCTCTTTTCAAAGCATCAAATTATTTCTTGGAAACAGAATTTTCATGAATATCCTATAACTTTTTCTTTGCATCTTTAATCTCTTTTTGAATATTTTCATTCTCTTTCTGAGACTTACTAAACTTTATTAAAATATCCTCAACCTGATTTTTCAGGGAATCAGATGTCCCTTCATCTTGATGTTGTTACTGACCAACTACCACAATTTCTAGATATTTTGGAGGATATTTTTTCACTGAATTATCCACTGGGTTTTCAATTGATTTTTCAATTGAATAATGCAAAATATCAAGAACATAAATTTTGTATTCAGTTTCATATTGATATATTTTAACCACATGATCAAAAATAGAGAAAATTTAATTCACAACAATCACTATATCCACATTTTTAGTTCTAATCAATTGTTTCTCTCCCAGAACAGACGGTTCCTCCTCCTGAACAACTGGTAAATCAATATTCTATAAATATCTTATTTGGATTTCAACATGTTAATATTCCTCAATAAAAAAGTATATTCTCTATGTACTGACCCGGTAGCCTCACCTGAACCCAACACTAGTTCTATAGCAGGTGGATCTACTCTTTTTTGTGGTTTTACAACCAATTCTTCTTGCACAGCCACTTCTTCATCTTCTTCTTCTTCTTCTTCTTCTTCTTTAACAAGTATCAATTTTATTTAGGTTGGTTTGTAAGTTTGTTATCCATGGGTTTCACCAATTCCTTAATTTTCAATTTCACTTTTCTCTCCCTATGTAAAAGATCATGTTCTTTGTTGGTCATCTACACCAACTGGAAAGAGTTTTCCTTGAAATGTACTCCAGTAAAAACCTAACTTCCTTAAGGTTCCCACATTGGGAATTTTTTTGTGATGACATTTAATTCAAGAATATTTTAATCAAATCATTCCTTTCTTAAACAAAATTCAATAAATTATCCTTTCATAAGGAAAAAAAGTCACCCTAGCATCTGGATGACAATAGTAATTTAAATATCGGAACATATACCTTGGAAAATTCAGTTTTATTTCACTCAAAAATAGAAACATGATATACATGTCTGGATGTAGAATCTTCTCCATCTCAGCCATTCTAAGTGCAATTCCTATTTGAATAAACATAACTAATATTTTATGGTCTTCCCCGAGATCCTCGAAAAAAAATTTCTAACATTTTTTGAGCAAAAAAAAGGACATAATGCCTTCATATTTATAGACCATATCTCTGATAGACCTTAGATTAAAATGAAACATTCTCTTATGAGGACAGGTCAATATTTGAGAAATTTTAGTTGAAGAAATTTAAAAGTCTTTATTTTCTATTCTTTCAAAAACTGTATCTTTAGTATCACCAAAACTAAACTGAATACTGTTATAGAAATACTTTAATTCTACCTCATAAATAAATTTTGAGTTTTCCTCATTGAACATAGATTCCAATCCTTAAATGGATAGCGCTTTCTTAAGAAGTAAATTTGTCTAATAGAGCCATTCAAAATCAATTACATTAACCTCCAGAATCATTCTTCCAGAAACTTTCTGAAGCTTCAGGTCACTGGCTTCACCTTCTTCGGTTCTCTTATTTTTCTTCATTTATGAGAAAAGAAAGCTCTATGTTTTTCAGGTTTCATAGGATTTTGAAGGAAAACATAGGTAAGCGAAGGTAGATGAGGTTAAAAAAAGGGTATCAATATTCAAAAAGGGTTTGAGAGATAAAATTATTTGGTATTCAAAACTTTTCTGATAATCCCTTGTTTCTCGTGTCATTACGTAAGATAATAATTAACAGTTTTGAAATCATTTGGTGTGAATAAATATAAGATTAAAATAAATTAACTGAAATTTACAGAAAAAAGAAAATATTAAAACAAATTAGATTTAAATTAATCTCTAAATAATTTTAACATAAATAAACTAGAATAAATAAATAAATAAAATATGATAAATATTTAAAAAGTACAAATATTAAAAAGATTAACATTTTAAAAATTAAACAAACCTAACTCCCCCTTAATAAAATAAAAATTTATAATTGGAAGTGGTTTAGTTAAAATATTTGCTAGTTGATATTCAGTATTTAAAAATTATAAAGATATATCCTTTTTAAGAACATGATCTCTTAGAAAATGGTGTCTAATATCAATATACTTAGTTCTATAATTACGTATTGGATTTTTTTTAATACTTATAGCACTTTTATTATCAAATAAAATAAGGGTACTATTAAAATTTAGTCCAAAGTCCATTAGTGTGTTTTTCATCCAAAATAATTGTGCACAGTGACTGCCTACAGATACATATTCAGCATCGGCTATTGATAGGGAAACTGAGTGGTGTTTCTTACTTAACCACGATACTAAATATTTTCCTAAAAAGTGACAGGTTCCTAAGGTATTTTTCCTATCTAATATACAACCTCCAAAATCAGTATCTAAATATGATATTAAATTAAAATTAGTAGTTTTTTGGATAAAGAAGAGATTGAAAAACAGTTCTCTTTAAATATCTAAAAATCCTTTTGATATCAATAAGATGAGATTATTTAGTATTTGTTTGAAATATATCACATAAACATACTAAAATCATAATATAAGGTCTTATAGTAGTAAGATATAATAAACTACCAATCATACCTCTATATAACTTGTTGCCCACTGGTTTTCTAGCTTCATCCAAATCCAGTTTTATATTGGTACACATGGGAGTTGTATATATCTTGTTGTTCTCAAGACCAAACTTTTTCAATAAATCAGTAATATATTTACCTTGGTTTAAAAACTTTCCATAATAATTTTGATAAATTTGATGTCCTGAAAAGAATTTTAATTCTCCAATCATACTCTTTTCAAATTCTTTTTGCATAAGTTTTGTAAAATCTTTACAATGTTTTTTATTGGTTGAACCAAAAATAACATCATTATCATTGATTTGAAATAATAATATATTAGAACAAATGGTTTTCTTAAAAATAGTTAGATCTGTCATTCCAACAGTAAATCCATTATTTTAAAATAAAATAACTTAATATTTTATACCAAGATCTAGGTATTTGTTTAAGTCCACAGAGATCTTTAGTATATTTAAAAACAAAATCTAGTTTTTGAGAGTTTTCAAAACTAGGAGTTTGTTCAATAAACATCCTCTATTAAATAGCCATTTAAAAAGAAAGATTTAAAACCCATATAAAATAATTTAAAGTTCATATACGATTCATAAGATAAAATAATTATAATTGCTCCTAATCTAGCTATTGGGTAAAAGGTTTCATCATAATTTATACCTTCTTCCTGATTAAATCCTTTAGCTTCCAATCTAGCTTTATTTCTAGTTATAATCCCTTGATCATGTAACACCCCAGGTAAATAAATATTATGACATTTTCACATTTATCAATATTTGTGAATAAAATATTAATATAACTTTAAAGGGGATGCTATGCTCGATGGCGTACCCAATACGCAACAACGAGTTTCTTGGGCATCTTATGTTCCACTCTAATAATAAAATAATATTATTTTAAATTGTAGTTAATGCCTAGCCGTTGTAATGGAGGGAATGAATAGAACTAACTAAAAAATGTATATATATGTTTGTCAAATATTTTTACTATTACAATAAATTTTAGAGGATTAAAAATGCGAATGAATCCAATTTTAAGCGTAAACATTCTAATATTCTTTAAAAAGTCGATTAACCGCCTTTTGATGACGAACCTCTTTTAAATCCACTTTTTGAAACTTTTATGTGTTATACTTGACGAAATAAAATTCTTATTTAGAATCGGGACATCAAAATTTACTTTGTGTAAATTTTTGGTATTTTTCCGATAATGTTCATTTTTTAATGAATAGTGAAAAATGTTGTATTTTAATTCAAAACCTCTTTTTAATCTAATTTATTTATATGATTAGATTATCTTTTGAATTGGTTTCAAAGTGAAATTAGAATATATTTTTACCATTTAATCCAATAGTGGTCGTTGGAATTAATTTCATCTTGAAATTGGACTTAAACTAGTGTCAATCTTTTGATACTTATTGTTTCATAAAAACACGTTATTTGCTCTAACAGCGGGAATTAATTATTAAATTAATTAATTTAACTTATATGTTTTGAATTTTTTAAAATAGACATCATTTTTGAATTTAGAATATAAAATATATCCTCAGATAAAATTTTGGTAATTTTCTGAAAAACTTCAATTTTTGATGAATAGTGAAACCACTAAGCGGTAGTTAAAGAAAATGATTTTTCGTTTAAATGAAACTTTACCACTTCTGTGATTTGAATTTCAAAAATATGACATGCATGGTTGTCATTAAGAAGTAAAATTTGCTTCAATGGGATTAAAATAATTTTTTGTTGAATAGTAACTTTTAAGTTTATTAATCGCGATTAGAGGTGATTAGTGTAATTAAAGGTAAAAATAATGTTTTAATAATATGAAATGACCTAGACACATGTAATACCCTCATTTTATGTATCATGTCCAACCAATACAATTCATGGGTCAACTTGGGGACCCCATGGAGCCACTTTGGTTGGAAAATGACATTAATACCTTTTTATTTAATGTTAAAATTAAAATGTCAAAAACATGTGTTGTTTTACTAAAACAATTTTTATATGGGGTTATACAAGTCATATTTTTTACTATAAATATTCATTAGAAATATAAAAATATTTCCTACATCATGATATTTTTTTTATAATTTTTAGACACTAAATAAATTAAATTATTTGACACCATGATGATGCAGCGATTACCTCATTATTTAATGATTTAAATAAAATGAAAAGATAATGTAAAATATAAGACCTAAACTTGTCACAAACCTATTGGAGGGGTTTATTTCGAAACCTTATCATCTTAGTCTCTAAATATATCCTTTTGGGACCTTTAAAATTCGAAAATCATTATATAATAAAGTAATATTTTATAACTTTCCAAGAGTTCCCCTCCTCTCCTCTTATAAAAGCCCCCACCTCTACCACCTTACCCACACCTCTCAAGCCTTTGGATCGGCCAACCCCTGCCCATTTCATCTCTAAAAATCCTTTTATTCATCATTTAAGACTCACCTTTGGGCATAATCCTTTCCAAGGAAGCCTTTGAGCTCAAATAAAAAAGAGTTACCCGATTTAAAGGTAATGTCTTCCCTTGTGTTCTTTTGTTTTATTTTTCTTCTCCAAACCCCTAAACTCTTTTTATTCCTTTATTTTGTAACAAAACAAGTATCTTAAATATACTAGGATGTTTTTATGTGAAGTATTTTAGCTACACTTACACACACCTTCGTTTAATGGTTAAAAAACATATTGTTTCTGTGGATGGAAAGTTTCTGCCTCACGAAATGATGATTGTTCAATCTCCTCTTAACACCTTTCATGGTGGCCATTATGATGTCACTATATTTTATATATCATTTATATGGTATTTATGTTTTCTATATGCTTCTGAATTTTATATTTAAATCATTCCTTTATGCTTTTCATGTTGTGCAAATGCGATAATTTCATACGAGGAAGTGTGGACTACCGCCCCCTCCAGTGATGTGACTCGTTCATTAAATACATGGAATGTATAAAGAATGAAATTAATGAACATATGTGACCTATATAAAATATATATTATACTGGAATTATAATATATTTATCACTCAATTATTTTTAATTCCATTAATATGACATAGAAATGAAAGTAGCGTTCATGCGTACGTACGGCTTACCGTCTCCATGAACAGTGCATTTCATTTCTTACCTCTAAATGATTATGTAATATTATAAATACATGTATATGATGGATATATATTATATATATGATATCCAAATAATGAATATCATTCTGGATATAATGAACCTTTGACCACACGAACAACATGTAATTGTAAGAAGTCCACTTTCGACTTAAGAACTAAATATCGACAAAACAAACATTATTAAATTAAATTATTACATAATGTTTATAACATGGAAATAAGTGATATAAAAGGAATAATGAAATTGAAAAAGTTTCTTAAGAAATTACAAAATTAACTCAAGTTTATTTTTCATAAGATTAAATAACGATCGAGTCATGTCGGACACGAGGTAAGGGATCCAACCTCTCTCTTTCTTTTTAAGTACTCTCTTTTATGTCATTTATTTTAAGCTCGTCTTTCTTATGTTTGGGGATGTTCTTTTATATTAATCATACTATAATTTTTATTTTCATATTATGAGAGACCCTATTTGATCTCATAAATCCATTTTTGGATGTTTTATGTGGCGTCGTTAGGCTGCCGAGTTTTCGTAAGAGATTGTTCATCTCACTTTTAGTCCCATGAGATTTATGCTACATTTGCCACCATTTACTTTGATTGGTGTATGTACTTCCCATTATTATACTATTTTTATAATATAATTTCATTTATGGGTATTTACATATTCATTGTATGACCCTTCTTCAATGGGGTGTACGTTTCGAAAGTTACCCAAGTCGGTAAGGGAACCTTTCACCCACCTCTTTTTAAAAGACTTCTTTTGTTATGTCATTTAATTCACATACTATTCTGTTGGGATATGTTATTCTATATCCTTATTGATGTAAATTTTATGTCCAAGTGATTAGATACCCTTTTTATCTCTCATCAACTCATTTTCTGAATTTTGAAGTGATGCCGTTAGGCTGTCAAATTTCTGTAAGGGAACTTCTTAACCCACTTTCAATTCTTTGGGTTAAACATATACTTATTGATTTTATTATTCCAAGATTATGTGTGGAATCTCTATATTGTAATTTCCACAAACCTTTGCATGGATATACTATTTCTACACATAATCATCTCATTGATAAATTCTTACGAACTTTTATGGGAAATAATAACCCAATCTCATTTCATTGAGTTAAATACCTATGTCATTGGTTTTGTTTTTCCAAGATTATGTGTGAATGACCTATGATTGTTTCACAGATAATATCCACTTATATTGGGTGTATTTATATTTCTCACACATAATTATGTGATAGATTTTTCCTTAATTTAAGGATACCATCTTTATAATGGATTTCATCTCAATTTACATTTCCATTGAGACTTCATTGTTGTTATGCACCAATTCAATCTTATATGGTGTGTATACTGTCCTTTGACATATTATATCATGAATCCATTTATTCTCATGATATTATAAAGCTCGGATTAAATGTTATTCCTCAATTATTTGTATTCAAGTGTCTCTCATTTTGTTAAAAACTCTAACAAAAATATCGTTTTAAATGTTTTAATGATTCATTATTCTAAATCTTTATCTTTAATGTCCATGTTTTCAAAATGGTTTTCAGTATTTATTTATATGTACATTAATGTTTTAAAATTATAATTCCATTAAAATCTTCAAAGTGGTATGGGACACTTTGATTCAAAAATCTCTTTTAAATGGTTTTTGAAAATAGATTGATTAATTCAATATCTTGAAATTACTTATTGTGATTGCAAATGAAATGATTTTATTAAAATGTTTATATTTTCAATATTTTATGTGTAATGATGGTACTTGGACATTTTACGGGTGGTTACGTGATAAACCATATGACGGGTGGTGCCGTGAATACCAGGACGGGTGGTTACGTTATAACCTCCAATGCATTGGGTATGGAAGTCGGCCGTATGGCTATTCCATTAAGTATGTGTGGAAGTCAATCGTATGGTTATTCCATTTAAGTATGTTTATGTCCCAAGTTACCTTTATATGTTATGTGTTCTTTATATGGGTTTTATGGTAATATTTTGGTTACAAAAGGGTAATTAATGATCTTTTATTCAGTGAAGAGTTTTTTGTGAAAAGTATTACTTTGGTAAAGTACTCATGGTTTACTTGTTTTTGAAAAATTAACAGTTTTCCTTCTTTATGTATCCTTTACTGGGATTTTTATGCTCAACCCAATTTTTTGAAATGTTTTCCACAGGACTTAAAGATGAATAGGGTCAAGGATGGGATCAAGGAAAGACATGTTATCTAAAACATGGAACTAGACATGTTTCTTTTTAAGTGTTTTTTTTATTTTATGGAAACTTAGTATAAGTGTCTACTATGTAATCTTTTGAGATGTAATAGTTATGACCTAATTCTCTAAAACTCTAAACCTGAAAATATCCTCAATGTGAATTATTCATTTAATTCAATATTAAGTAAGGTTTAAGGGTGGGGCCTTATAGTTGGTATCAGAGGTCGGTTTAGATAAATTTAGAGGTTAGTGTATTCTATAAGCATAAGTGACATTACCATAATGGTTAGGATTTCAGAAAGAGTCCTATTTTTAGATAAAGTGAATGAGTAAGTATATCTTAGTTTTTATCTTCTTCATTAGTACATGATGGTTTTGTTGATATACTCACACTGATATTTCTGTTTTTAGTGAATGGATGGATCTAGAAGGCACCAAAGTGACAATAGGTTTGAAGGAAACTGTGGTGGTTCTCTGATTAAGAGACTGGATGAAATGGGGGATTCAATGAGGAAGCTTGTGGTTGTTCTAAACCAAATATCAAGTAGTCATGATCAACCACTTGTACCTTGGTATGTTCTGTAATGCATCATGTACGAGATGACCAATCGATGTGGAAGTTTAGGTAATAATTATAAAGGTAACCATTAGGGTTTATATGATCCTTACTTTTGAGGTAATTATGGGTTACTATATGTTATGATGGAAAGTGAAAGGCATGATATAAAATTGAGGTTAAATTATGTTATGGTTATTTTTGATGATTTTATCTCTTTTTGGGGAACGATTTGATAATTATATAGTTATCGAAAAAGGACAACACGCAGACCATGTGACAACCCGTCGCGTCAGACAAAGTTGCAGGAATCGAACCCACAACCAAATTACGACTGGTATTTATCGCCTACCACTGGACTACGTGAAGTCCCTGGTTAGTTTGACTAATTCTTTTTAGTTAGATGATTTTTGGAATCAAGAGTAAGTTTATTTTGGGTTATCTATGGAACTGATTAACCTATCATGGAGGATATGTGATTAGGTTAATTACTTTTCAATATGAGAATTTAAGAGCAACTGATGTTATTTGGAGATAAAAGTTAATTTGTACCTTGGAAGACTATGTGATTAAATCCTTCAAATATTTGGGTTTCAATCTTAGTTTGGTTTACTTTGAAGAATTTTATGGACAATTGTTTATCTAATGGTCTTCTTTTAACTTTGGGTTTTTTTTTTGGGACAAATTTTGGAGATTAAGAATGGATTTTCTTTTTATAAAGGATTATACTTTTGTGGATTATCTGATCTCATACTAAAAATTTTGGTTTTGGATTTTGTCTAAAGACATGGTAAATATATAGTTCTCTTTTGTGGATTAGGTGATTCTTAAGAAGTTGATTATAGTACTCTTAATGCGAACAAGTCTTCCTAAATACTCGTCTTTTGGAGAAAATATGAGTTTCATTAAGGAATCTAGTAAAATTTTAAAGTCTACGTGACAAGTAAGTATGTTTCATTATGATTTAGTTAAGCTCAAAAATAAATTCCTCAATGAAGAGTAAATTAAAACAAAAATGTTGTTTGTTAACTTTTCCTACTGGGGAATCGAATACCGTTTAACCCACCACAAGTTTGTGATTTTCTTTTGGTTAACTTTCTCCTAAACATATTTACAATCACTCTCCATCAGGACATAACCCTTTGTTTTCTCCTCCATATCCATATTTTCATACTTGGAATCCTTGTATGGGTTAACTCGGGTAACCTTTTTACTTCTCTTTCTTTATTTTTAAAGTGATAGTTTTACTGACTCTTGTTCCGATGTGGGATTTCCAATGAAGTTTCCAAGCCCAATTTTAAAATTGTGAGGACGCAATTCCCAAAAGGGGGGAAGGATGTAACACCCCAGGTAAATAAAGAATATGACATTTTTACATTTATCCATATTTTTGAATAAAATATTAATATAACTTTAAAAGGGATGCTATGCTTGATGGCGTACCCAATACGCAACAATGAGTTTCTTGGGAATCTCATGTTGCACTCTAATAATAAAATAATATTATTTTAAATTGTAGTTAACGCCTAGCCGTTGTAATGGCGGGAATGAACAGAACTAACTACAAAATGATTATATATGTTTTTCAAATATTTTTACTTTTACAATAAATGTTAGAGGATTAAAAATGCGAATGAATCCAATTTTAAGCGTAAACATTCTAATATTCTTTAAAAGGTCGATTAACCGTCTTTTGATGACGAACCTCTTTTAAATCCACTTTTTGACAATTTTATGTGTTATATTTGACAAAATAAAATTCTTATTTACAATCGGGACATCAAAATTTACTTTGTGTAAATTTTTGGTATTTTTTCGATAATTTTCATTTTTAAATGAATAGTGAAAATGTTGTATTTTAATTCAAAATCTCTTTTTAATATAATTTATTTATATGATTATATTATCTTTTGAATTGGTTTCAAAGTTAAATTATAATATATTTTTACCATGTAATCCAATAGTGGTCGTTGGAATTAATTCCATCTTGAAATTGGACTTAAACTAGTGTCAATCTTTTGATACTTATTGTTTCATAAAAACACGTTATTTGCTCTAACAGCGGGAATTAATTATTAAATTAATTAATGTAACTTATATGTTTTGAATTTTTTAAAATATACATCATTTTTGAATTCGGAATATCAAATATATCCTAGGGTAAATTTTTGGTAATTTTCTGAAAAACTTCAATTTTTGATGAATAGTGAAACCATTAAGTGGTAGTTAAAGAAACTGATTTTTGGTTTAAATGAAACTTTACCACTTCTGTGATTTGAATTTCAAAAATCTGACATACATGGTTGTCATTAAGAAGTAAAATGTGGTTCAATGAGATTAAAATAATTTTTTGGTGAATAGTAACTTTTAAGTTTATTAATCGCGATTAGAGGTAATTAGTGTAATTTGAGGTAAAAATAATGTTTTAATAATATGAAATTACCTAGACACATGTCCTACCCTCATTTTATGTGTCATGGACGACCAAGAAAATATATGTGTCAACTTGGGGACCCCATGGAGCCACTTTGGTTGGAAAATGACATTAATACCTTTTTATTTAATGTTAAAATTAAAATTTCACAAACATGTGTTATTTTACTAAAACAATTTTTATATGGGGTTATACAAGTCTTATTTTTGACTATAAATATTAATTAGAAAGCTAAAAATATTTCCTACATCATGATATTTTTTTTATAATTTTTAGACACTAAATAAATTAAATTATTTATGACACCATGATGATGCAGTGATTACCTCATTATTTAACAATTTAAATAAAATGAAAAGATAATGTAACCTCTAAGACCTAAACTTGTAAAAAACCTATTGTATGGGTGTATTTCGAAACCTTATAATCTTATCCTCTAAATATATCCTTTTGGGACCATTAAAATCCGAAAAGCATTATATAATAAAGTAATATTTTATAACTTTCCAAGAGTGCCCCTCCTCTCCTCTTATAAAAGGCCCCCACATCTACCACCTTACCCACACCTCTAAAGCCTTTGGAAAGGCCAAACCCTGCCCATTTCATCTCTCCACATACCTCTCTTCATCATTGAAGCCTCACCTTTGGGCATAATCCTTTCCAAGGAATCCTTTGAGCTCAAATGAAAAAGAGTTACCTGATTTAAAGGTAATGTATTCCCTTGTGTTCTTTTGTTTTATTTTGCTTCTCCAAACCCCTAAACTCTTTTTATTCCTTTATTTTGTAACAAAACCAGTATCTTAAATATACTAGTATGTTGTTATGTGAAGGATTAGAGCTACACTTACACACACCTTCATCTAATGGTTAAAGAACATACTGTTTCTGTGGATGGCGAATTTCTGCCTCACAAAACGATGATTGTTCAATCTCCTCTTAACACCTTTCATGGTGGCCATTATGATGTCACTATATTTTATATATGATTTATATGTTATTTATGTTTTCTATATGATTCTGAATTTTATATTTAAATCATGCCTTTATGCTTTTCATGTTGTGCAAATGCGATAATTTCATACGAGGAAGTGTGGACTACCGCCCCCTCAAGTGATGTGACTCATTCATGCAATACATGGAATGTATAAAGAATGCAATTAATGAACATATGTGACCTATATAACATATATATTATACTGTAATTATAATATATATATCTCTCAATTATTTTTAATTCCATTAATATGACATAGAAATGAAAGTAGCGTTCATGCGTACGTACGGCTTACCGTCTCCATGAACGGTCCATTTCATTTCTTACCTCTAAATGATTATGTAATATTATAAATACATGTATATGATGGATATATATGATATATATGATATCCAAATAATGAATATCATTGTGTATATAATGAACCTTTGACCACACGAACAACATGTAATTGTAAGAAGTCCACTTTCGACTTAAGAACCAAATATCGACAAAACAAACATTATTAACTTAAATGATTACATAATGTTTATAACATGGAAATAAGTGATATAAAAGGAATAATGAACTTTAAAAAGGTTCTTAAGAAAGTATAAAATTAACTCAAGTTTATTATTCATGAGATTAAAGAACGATCGAGTCATGTCAGACACGAGGTAAGGGATCCAACCTCTCTCTTTCTTTTTAAGTACTCTCTTTTATGTAATTTCTTTTAAGCTCATCTTTATTATGTTTTGGGATGTTATTTTATATTACTCATACTGTAATTTTTATGTTCATTTTATTACATACCCTATTTGATCTCATAAATCTATTTTTGGATGTTTTATGTGGCCACGTTAGGCTGCCGAGTTTTCGTAAGGGATTGTTCATCTCACTTTTAGTCCCGTGAGATTTATGCTACATTTGCCACCATTTCCTTTGAGTGGCGTATGTACTTCCCATTATTATAATATTTGTGTAATATAATTTCATTTATGTGTATTTACATATTCATTGTATGAGCCTTCTTCAATGGGGTGTATGTTTCGAAAGTTACCCAAGTCGGTAAAGGAACCTTTCACCCTCCTCTTTTTAAAAGACTTCTTTTGTTATGTCATTTAATTCACATACTATTGTGTTGGGATATGTTCTTCTATATCATCATTGATGTAAATGTTATTTCCAAGTGATTAGATACCCTTTTTATCTCTCATCAACTCATTTTCTGAATTTTGAAGTGACGTCGTTAGGCTGTCGAATTTCTGTAAGGGAACTTCTTAACCCACTTTCAATTCTTTAGGTTAAACCTCTAATTCTTGATTTTATTATGCCAAGATTATGTCTGGAATATCTATGTTGTATTTTCCACAAAACTTTGTGTGTATATACATAATCTTCTCATTGATAAATTCTTACAAACTTGTATGGGAAATAATAACCCAATCTCATTTCATTGAGTTAAATACCTATGTCATTGGTTTTGTTTTTCCAAGATTATCTGTAAATGACCTCTGATTGTTTCACACATAATATCCACTTATATTGGGTGTATTTATATTTCTCACACATAATTATGTGATAGATTTATCCTTAATTTAAGGATACCATCTTTATAATTGATTTCATCTCAATTTACATTTCCATTGAGACTTTATTGTTGTTATGCACCAATTCACTCTTATATGGTGTGTATACTCTCCTTAGACATATTATATCATGAATCCCTTTATTCTCATGATATTATAAAGCTCGTATTAAATGTTATTCCACAATTATTTTCATTCAAGTGTCTCTCATTTTTTTAAAAACTCTAACAAAAATATCGTTTTAAATGTTTTAATGATTCATTATTCTAAATCTTTATCTTTAATGTCCATATTTTCAAAATGGTTTTCAGTATTTATTTATATGGACATTAATGTTTTAAAATTATAATTCCATTAAAATCTTCAAAGTGGTATGGGACACTTTGATTCAAAAATCTCTTTTAAATGGTTTTTGAAAATGGATTGATTAATTCAATATCTTGAAATTACTTACTGTGATTGAAAATGAAATGTTGTTATTAAAATGTTTATATTTTCAATATTTTATGTGTAATTATGGTACTTGGACATTTTACGGGTGGTTACGTGATAAACCATATGACGGGTGGTGCCGTGAATACCAGGACGGGTGGTTACGTTATAACCTCCAATGCATTGGGTATGGAAGTCGGCCGTATGGCTATTCCATTAAGTATGTGTGGAAGTCAACCGTATGGTTATTCCATTTAAGTATGTTTATGTCCCAAGTTGCCTTTATATGTTATGTGTTCTTTATATGGGTTTTATGGTAATCTTTTGGTTACAAAAGGGTAATTAATGATCTTTTATTCAGTGAAGAGTTTTTTGTGAATAGTATTACTTTGGTAAAGTACTTGTGGTTTACTTGTTGTTTTTGAAAAACTAACAGTTTTCCTTCTTTGTGTATCCTTTACTGGGATTTTTATGCTCATCCCAAGTTTTTGAAATTTTTTCCACAGGACTTAAAGATGAATAGGGTCAAGGATGGGACCAAGGAAAGACGTGCTATCTAAAACATGGAACTAGACATGTTTCTTTTTAAGTGTTTTTTTTATTTTATGGAAACTTAGTAGAAGTTTCTACTATGTAATCTTTTGAGATGTAATATTTATGACCTAATTCTCTAAAACTCTAAACCTGAAAAGATCCTCAATGTGAATTATTCATTTAATTCAATATTAAGTAAGGTTTAAGGCTAGGGACTTATAGATCATCTTGTTTATTTATAAAGACCCACTTAGTTCCTATAACTGAATAATTTTATGTCCTTTCAACTAATTCCAAAACTTCATTCCTTTTGAATTGGATTAGTTCATCTTGCATTGCTAACATCCAACTCTCATATTCTAAGGCTTATTCAAAATATTTAGGTTCTAGTTTAGATATAAAAGAAGATAATTCAATAAGGTTTCATATATTTCTTCTAGTTATTATTCCTATGTATAGGTCTCCTATTACAGTTTCTAAAGCATGATTATTTAAGGTTCTTGACTATCTAGGTAAACCACTTTTAGGTTTATCAATATCATGTTCTTATGAACTAGACTAAATTTTATTTATGATATTTTAAAAATCATTTTTTAGGTTGTAAATTCTCATGTTGTTAGAGGAGTTAAGAGTTTCATCAGTTTGATCTTTCTTTTTAATAAAAGTGTTAGTTTCATTAAACTTCACGTGAACTAATTCTTCAATAGTCCTTGACTTTTGGAAAGAGAAATTCTAAAGCGATCTGGTTGCAATAGATCTTTAAAATAAAAATGACAATGAATAGCAGCAGAAGACTTACAAAAAATACTAAATTTTGAATTATATATTTCCACTGTAGTTTCTTTTGTAGAAATATAGAGTTTGGTCGATTTTTTGAGTTGATCTATAAAATATCTTCACAAGATTGCAGTTTCAATCATGAATATGTGTCACAATATATATCTCAATATATATATATATATATATATTCCTTTGAATCATACACATATATATATAGAATGAATACATAGATAGAAGTAAAATAGAGAACTTGTCTTTTAATTCTAGATCCAAGAAAATCATCTGATTAATCGTAAGAATTCAAATTCCTGAGACAGATCAGAGTAGACATATCTTTCCTTAAGAATAGGAGAGAATTTATCCACTTAATATGATTCTTTGAATTAATCATAATGATATTTTAATAATTATAAAACAAGATTTAAATCAACCTAATATTATATAAATATAGTTGCATGAAACTTTGATAAAATCGTAAATTCAAATCTCCGGTGATGAAAAGTAAAACCTACGGTTCCATAAAAAAACAAAAAAATACCAAACATAGGGTTCCACTACGTAGTGTTCATTCTCTAAATTTAAGGTTGGAAATTTAAGGTTGATCACAAAATTAAGGTTGAGGATCTATACATTTGCTTCTCAAATGTAAGGTTCCATACTTACAAAGGGTTATATAACCATACTTTTTCTCTTTGTCAAACGTATGGATTCATACAAACGTAAGGTTCTTTATCCATGCATTTCTATAAATTTAGGGTTGATTAACCATATGTTCTAATCTTTCAGCATAATTTATAATAAAAACATAGGGTTTGATCCTTACATTACATTTCTTCAATATACAGTATGAACGGTGTTTCTAGAATACGGTTAGGAGAATTCCAAATACTTTGATGAATATTCCATGTGAATAATAAGCTTGAATATATTTCTAGAATAAGGAATATAAAGAATATTAATTTCTTAAAATATACTTAAAGTAATATCATTAGTAAAACAAACAAGGGTATTTACGAGCATCAAAATCAATAAGATTTATAGAGTATTATTGAGACAATACATTCTCAATAATCTCCCCCTTTTTTATGATCACAAAACCCATAAAATTAATAATAAAATTATTATTTTGTAAATAATTGAAAATAAAATAATTCAAAATTCGATTTTACAGAATTATTTCGATAAATAGAAATGTTGTGTTATCCAAATTTCACCCCCTTTTGTGAGATCAAAAAGAAAGTGCAGAAATGAATAAAACAGGTTTAATTTTGCACAGATCTATAAGTGATTGTTATAATAATATTTATAAATAAATATGGCTTTATTTTTATCTTCTAGGCATAAACATAAAAGAATATAAAATAACATACAAAAATAAAAATAAGTAAATTTTATTGATCAGAATTTGTATAAATACTAAAAGAAGTTTGACTGGGAAACAAGTTTAGTCAATTGAAATGGTTTGGGTACAAAATTTTAGGTAGGAGTTTTCTCAATTAATGTTATAAGGATTTTGAGCAGCTTCAAACATTTATTTCAACTCATTCATCTATAACCACAACATCTTCATCAGACTATCCCCAAATTGCATAATTAAAATTCTAGAATCTTGACTGATATGAAAATTATCAATAATATTAACTTTTAAAAAGTCATGAAAACTCTCCTCTTGCTTCATAAACTGATCTAACTTTTCTGTGAATTTGTTCAGCATAAATATGATACCTGGTTCACTTTTTTTTAGTTGGTCAATTAAAATTTCTAATAGTCCAATAGAACTGAAATGGGGGCATTATTCCACTGATCATTTTGAATACGATCATTCATATCAACCATGACAGAGGTGATGGCCTGAAATCATAGAATCAAATCTGGACTGGTAGTAGGAGAAAAGGTAGATGTACTGGTCTGACCAAAAGTACTCTTGATCAATTCAAACTGATTCCCCAAATACCACTTTATATCAGAAAATTATATCTTAGAAACAACTTTAGATCTTATCTTTCCAACTTAATTTAGTATCTCTCTTTTGAAAGCATCAAATTATTTCTTGGAAATTAAACTTTCATGAAGATCTTGTAAATTTTTCTTTGCAACTTATAACTCTATTAGAAGATTTTAATTCTCTTCCTGAGAATTATTAAACTTCGTTACAAGATTCTCAACCTAATTTGTTAGGGAATCAGATGTCCCTTCATCTGGATGTTTTGACTGACCAACTGCCACAATTTCTAGAAATTTTGAAGGATAATTTTTCATAGACTTCTCCAATGGATTTTCAATTTATTTTTCACTTGAATAAGACAAACTATCAAGAACTTCAATTTTGTATTCAGTCTCTTATTGATGTCTTTCATCTACATGATCAAAAATAGAGAAAAGTAAATTATCAACAATCTCTGTAGCCACACTTTTAGTTTTGATCAACTGTTGCTCTCCCTGAATAGTTGGTTCCTCCTACTAAACAACTGTTAAATCAATAGTATAAAAATATCTTATTTTGCTTTCAACCTATTGATCTTCCTCAATAAAAGTCTCTTCTAGATGTACTGACCTGGTATCCTCACCTGAACCCAACACTGGTTCTATCACAGGTGGATCTACTCTTTTCATGGTTTTACAACCAATTATTCTTGCACATACACTTCTTCCTCTTTTTCTTATTCTACTTCAACAAGTCTCAATTTTATTTAGGTTGGTTTGTAAGGTCCTTCTCTATAGGTTTCACTAATTCCTTCATTCCCAATTTCACTTTTCTCCCCCTGATAAAAAGGTGTTGATCTTTGTTGGTCATCTACACCAACTGGTAAGAGTTTTCCTTTGACTGTACTCTAGTAAAAGCCTAACTTTCTTAAGGTTTCTGCATTGAGAATGTTTTTGTGATAAAATTTAATTCGATAATCTTTTAATCGAAGCATTCCTTTCTTAAACAAAATTTGAGAAATTATCCTTCCATAAGGATAAAAAATCATCCTAACATCTGGTTGACAGCAGTAATTTAAATATCTAAACATATACCTAAGAAAATTCATATTTATTTCACTCAAAAAAAGAAACATGATATACATGTATGGATATAGAATCTTCTCCATCTCATCCATTCTAAGAGAAACTCATCTTTGAATAAACTTAAATAAGATTTTATAGTCTACCTTGAGATCCTTGAAAAACATTTTTATAACATTTTTTGAGCCAAAAAAAAGGACATAATGTATTTTGATTTATAGACCTTATCTCTAAGAGACTTTATATTGAAATGAAACACTCCCTCATGAGGACAGTTCAAGATTTGAGAAATTTCAATTGAAGAAATCAAAAATTCATTATCTTCTATTCTTGAAAAAACTTTATCTTCAATATTACCAAAACTAAACTGAATACTATTATTAAAAAACTTTAGTTCTACCTCATAAAGGAATTTTGAGTTTGCCTCATTGAACATAGATTCCAATCCCTGGAAGGATAGTGCTTTCTTCAAAAATAAATTTTTCTGATAGAGCCATTCAAAATCATCTACTTTACCCTATAGAATCTTTATTCTAGAAACTTTCTCATGCTTTGAGTAATTAGCTTCACATTCTTTGGTTCTCTTAGTTTGTTTCATTTTTGAGAAATAAAAGCTCTAAGGTTTTCAGTTTTTTTAGGGTTTTGAAGGAAAACAGAGGTAAGTAAAGGTAGATTAGGTTAAAACAAGGGTTTCAATATTTGAAAAGGGTTTTAGAGTTAAAAGGATTCGGTATTCAAAACATTTCTGACAATCTCTTATTTCCCATGTCATTACATAAGATAATCATTAAAACTTTTGAAAGCACACGGTGTGAATAAATTTAATATTAAAATAAATTAACTAAAATGTACAGAAAAAAGAAAATATTAAAACAAATTAGATTTAAAGTAATCAATAAATAATTTTAACATAAATAAAATGGAATAAATAAATAAATAAAATAAGATAAATATTTACAAAGTAAAAAGATAAAAAATATTAACATTTTAAAAATTAAATAAACCTAACTCTCCCTTAATAAAATCAAAATTTACGGTTGGAAGTGGTTTAGTTAAAACATCATCTATTTAATATTTAGTATTTAAAAATTATAAAGATATATCCTTTTTCAGAACATGATCTCCTAAAAAATGATGTCAAATATCAATATGATTAGTTCTAGAATAAATTATTGGATTTTTGGAAATATTTATAACACATGTATTATCACAGAAAATAGGGGTAAAATTAAAATTTAGTTCAATGTCTATTAGTGTGTTTTTCTTCCAAAATACTTATGCATAATAACTGCCTACAGATACATATTCTGCATTGGCTGTTGAGAGGGAAACTGAGTGTTGTTTCTTACTTGACCATGATACCAAATATTTTCCTAAAAAGTGATAGTTTCCTAAGATAATTTTTCTATATAATCTAAAACCTCCAAAATTAGCATCTAAATATGATATTAAATTAAAATAAGAAGTTTTTTATAAAGAAGATATTGAAAAATAGTTCCCTTTAAATATCTAAAAACCCTTTTGATATCAATAAGATGATATTATTTAGGATTTGTTTGAAATATAGTACATAAACATACTGAAAACATAATATCATGTCAACTAGTAGTAAGATATAATATAATACCAATCATACCTCTATATAACTTATTTTCCACTGGTTTTCCAACTTCATCCAAATCAAGTTTTATATTGGTACACATGGGAGTTGTATATGTCTTTTTGTTCTCAAGACCAAACTTTTTCAATAAATCAGTGATATATTTACTTTGGTTTAAAACATTTCCATAATAGTTTTGATAAATTTGAAGTCCTAAAAAGAAGTTTAATTCTCCCATAATACTCATTTCAAATTCTTTTTTTATAAGTTTTGAAAAATCTTTAAAAAAAATTTATTGTTTAAAGCAAAAATAACATCATTAACATAGATTTGAACTAATAACATATTATAAAAAATGTTTTTCTTAAAAATAGTTGTATCTTTCATTCCAACAGTAAATCCATTTTTTAAAATAAAAGAACTTAATCTTTTATACCAAGCTCTAGGTTCTTATTTAAGGTCATAGAGAGCTTTAGTAAGTTTAAAAACAGAATCTGGTTTTTGAGAGTTTTCAAAACCAGGAGGTTGTTTAACATAAACTTCCTCCATTAAATAGCCATTTAAAAAGGAAGATTTAACATCCATATGATATAATTTAAAGTTCATATATGATTCATAAGCTAAAATAATTATAATTGTTTTCTAATATAGATATAGGGGAAAAGGTTCCATCATAATCTATACCTTCTTCCTAATTAGATTCTTTAGCTACTAATTTAGATTTATTTCTAGTTATAATACCTTGATCATCTTGTTTATTTCTAAAGACCCACTTAATTCATATAACTAGATAATTTGATGATCTTTCAACTAATTCCCAAACTTCATTCCTTTTTAATTGGATTAGATCATCTTGCATTTCTAACATCGAACTCTCATCTTTTAAGGCTTCTTCAAAAGATTTTGGTACTAGTTGAGATAGAAAGGAAAATAATTCAACAAGGTTTCCTATATTTATTCTAGTTCTTATTCCTATGTCTAGGTCTCCTATTACAGTTTCTAAAGGATGATTCATTAAGGTTCTTGAGTATCTAGGTCCAACACTTTTAGGTTCATCTATATCCTGTTATTTTGAACTAGATTGAATTTTTTTATGTTATTTTCAAAATCTTTTTTTATATTTTCAAGTCTTATGTTGTTAGAGGAGTCAGTAGTTTCATCAATTTGATCTTTCTTTTTAATAAAAGGGTTAGTTTCATCAAACTTCACATGAACTGATTCTTTAACAATCCTTGAATTTTTATGAAACACTCTACAGGATTTAGAGGTAGAATAATATCCTAAAAATATTTATTCATCATCTTTTAGATCGATCTTACCAAGATTATCCTTGTTTTTTAGAATATACACCTTACATACAAAAACTTTAAATTAATTTACCTTAGGTTTTATGTTATTCCAAATTTCATAAGGTGTCTTTTTGAAAATAGGCTGAATTAAAACTCTATTCATAACATAGCAGGTTGTGCTTATAGCTTCTTCTCATAAGTAGGTAGGTAGACTATATTCATTCAGCATAGTCCTATCCATTTCTTGAATAGTTCTATTTCTCCTTTCAACAATTCCCTTTTTTAGGTGTTCTTGGTGCAAAGAAGGTGTGTTTAATACCCAGATTTGAACAAAAGGAATTGAATTCCTGATTTTAAAATTCTCCACCGTGATCACTTATTAATGAAATTATCTTTAAGACTTTTTCATTTTGAAAAAATGTACATAAAATTTTTAAAAAAGTAAAATATTCAATTAGAATTTATATAAAATAAATCCAAGTAAATATAGATTAATAATAAACTAAAACATATACATATAATTGTTAAACCAAACTTGCTACTCTTGATGGACCAAATAGATCCATGTGGATAAGTTCTAGAGGTTTTGATGTAGCAATTATGTTAATATATTTGAAGGAATATTTGTGTTTTTTTTCAATTTGTCATGCATCACAAGATATGTCACTATCAAACTTAAGACTAGGTAAATCAGAAACTAACTGTTTCTTAGATAATTTATTGAAAGAATAAATATTACAATAACCAAACCTTCTATGCCATATTCAATACGCATTTATCTTAGTAGTTAAACAATTCACTTTCTGTTTATACAAGTAATTTAAATCCAAATTATAAACATTATCAGTTCTAGGTGTTCTAAACTTAAGCAGTTTATCTTTAAACACATAACGGGTAATGTTAGAAAAATCAACATAATATCCTTCATCACATAGTTGAGATATACTTATCATATTATAATTCATCCCTTATACATATTTTACTTTGTTGATTGAGCCTGTTTTTGGATCTCAAATAGTTCTAAGTCCATTTATCTTTCCTATGGCATTATCACCAAAAGTTACTAGACCTCCATCTATTTGAGTCAATGTATTGAAGTTTGATGATTTTTCACTCATATTCCCGGAGAAGACACTATCCATATACTATATTTTTTTATGTGACATGTTTCATATAAATTCAATTTAAACAAGATTTTGTTTTGGTACCCATATTTTTTTGGGTCCTACAGTGTTAGCTAGCAAAGATCTAGGAATACATATCTTCTTTTTTTTCATAACTCATATTTACTTTAAATAATATATTTGAAATTAAATCCTTTTTAATTCCAATTATTTGAGGATATCTTAAATAAAAGTTTTTTTTATATGACCATCTATTCCACAAAAATGACAGGTAACATTTTTTGAGTTGGGAATAAAATAATTCTTATATAGTTTAGATTTGTCACCTTTACTTCCTATACCAAATCTTTTCTTCCTAATGAAATTTTTACCAAGATTTTCATTCAGAATATTTTCACCTTTTGTAAAGAAGAGAGCAGCACTTTTATAAGTTTCTACTTCATCTTGTAATTGTTTAATCTTATTTTCATGATCAGCACAGTTTGTGGTAGATAAGTTAAAATTTTCAATTTACTCTTGATTTTGTTTAAGTAAGGAATATTTTTATCCCAAAATTTCATTGAGAATATTTTTTAAATATTTTCATTTCTTTAATAAGGAGTCATATTTTCCTTCTATCATTTTTTAGTAGGCATCCAATTTATTATTTGAGTAATTAGAATCAAAATTACATGAATAATAGTTTTTTACCTTATATTATTCTGACATAAAGTGTGTATTTTATTTTAGACTTGATTATTCCTTTTATGAATCATATTTTTTTGATTTGTTGGAGTCGTCAGAGACACTCCAAGTTGCCTTCATTATTATTTTTCCTTTATATTAAAAATCAGCATTTTTCTGATATGACTTTTATGTCTTTCTCTTTTCACCTTTTAGTTACAGACAATCAGGTCTTATATGAGCTAATTTCTTGTTTTAATAGCATTTTATTTCTTTAGATCCTTTCTCATCCCTTTTGAAAGGATTTCTGAATTATATTTTCTTATTATAAAACATTCTTAAATTTCTGGCTAATTGAGCCAATTCCATTTCAAAATCAGATGTATCTGAATTCCTTTCTTGATTTATTCTTTTTATTTTCTTCTTAGATGTTACCTTTAGAGAATTATTATCCTTTTTTACTAAATCTTTATGATCTTAATCTTTATCTTCCATTTCAGCTTAATACATCATCAGTGTCCCAATTAGTTCTCTCATAGTCAGATTTTTGACAGGTGATGATTGTTGAATTGCAGCTGATATACCATTCCATTTAGTAAGTAGTACTCTCAGTACTTTAAAATCTTGATCTACTTGTTTTATAGGATCACCTAAGGCTATAATATTATTTATAATCTCTGTAACCCTTCCATTCATTTGAGTGATAATTTCTCCATCAAGCATTCTAAATATATCAAATTTTAGTTTTGTTGTTGCATACCTCATTTGGATTACATTGTTTATTCCTTCATAAGAAACTGCAATAGTTTTCCACATTTCATAAGCAGTAGGAAATTTTGAGACACGGCTGAATTCATATGGTCCAAGACCATATATAATAGTGTTCATAGATTTATAACTCGTTTCATAGTCATCCTCTACAGTATCAGTCCAAGTTGTAGAATTTTTAGGAATTATATAAGGAGTAATTATCTTAGAGTAGACTTTGAATACCATATTCTTCAAATATATAACCATCCATGATTTCTAGAATCCATATTTTTCAGCATTAAAATAAGGAGCACAAACCATTTACATTCCTTCTCTCTGATTAGTCATTTCCATCTTTGTATAGACCTTATAATTTTATCTTGTTAAAGCCTTTTTTAAAAGCCCTCCTCTAATACCAATTGTTAGGTCGGAATATAAAAATATACAAAAGAGGTGGGTGAACTGTGTATTTTCAAAATTATTTATAATTCTTCCTCTTGGTGTCGACTAAAGATTATGCAGGTGAGAAGTGTTTATCTTCTATATGAAATTATGAGTAGCAGATAAAAACAGAAATATAGTACATGTATGTTTATAGTGGTTTGGGGCATAAAGATCTCCTAGTCTACTCCAATTACTCTCTCTTTGAGTTTGGTGACTTTCAATAGTTAGGTCCTCATATCATAAGACCAATCCACAAATGAGTGAATGCAGTTGACACCTTTCCAAACAAGACTAAAAAGAATCTATTGGTTCTATAACAGAGAACCAATAAACCACAGCTTAGATCAAGAATCCGACACTTTACCACAATTGAGTACTGGCAGTTTAAACTCTCAATAAAAATATATTAGTTATGAATGATTCTGATTAAACTTTACAGTTGAACAACAACTGACAGTAGATGAATCTTCTTCTTTATAAAATAGTTTCTTCTAGAAAGAGTTGTTCCAAAGTGATCCAATTGCAATAGATCTTTAAAATTAAAACATTAATTAATAGAAGCAGAATACTTACAGCAAATACTAAATTTTTAATATGTATATTTCCACTGTAGTTTCTTCTATAGAAAAACAGAGTCTGGTCGATTTTTTTAGTAGATCTGTAAAATAACTTCACAAGAATGTAGTTTCAATCATTAATATGTGTCACAATATATATCTCAATATATATATATTTATCTTTTTTATGCACACACATATATATATATATATAGAATGAATGCATAGATAGAAGTAAAATAGAGAGCCTGTCTTTTAATTCTAGATCCAAAAAAGTCTCCTAATTAATCTTAAGAATTCAAATTCCTGAGACACCTTAGAGTAGTCATATCTTTCTTTAAGAATATGAGATAATTTCTCCACATTATGATTCTTTTAATTAATCATAATGAGCTTTGAATCATTCAAAAATGAGATTTAAATCAACCTGGTATTTTGTAAAGATAGTTTCATGAAACTTCGATAAAATCATAAATTCAAATCTCTGGTGATGAAAAGTAAAACATAAGGTTCCTTCAAAAAACAAAAAAAATTACCAAACATAGGGTTCAACTACGTAGCATTCATTCTCAAAATGTAAGTTTGAAAATATAAGGTTTATCACAAAAGTAAGGTTGATGATCCATACATTTTCTTCTCAAATGTAAGGTTCCATACTTACAAAGGGTTCTTTAACCATACTTTTTCTATTTGTCAAACGTAAGGTTTCATCCAAATGTAAGGTTATTTATCCATATGTTTCTGTCAATTTATGGTTGATTAACCATATGTTTTGATCTTTCAGCATAAGTTATAATAAAAACGTAGGGTTTTTTTCTTACATTACATTTCTTTAATGTACGGTATGAACGGTGTTTCCAGAATACAATTAGGAGCATTATGAATACTTTGACGAATATTCCATGTGAATAATAAGCTTGAATATATTTCCATAATAAGGAATATAAAGAATATTAACTTTCCTGAAATACACTTAAAGTAATATCATTAGTAAAACAAACAAGGGAATTTGTGAGCATCAAAATCAATAATATTTATAGAGTATTGTTGAGACAATACATGCCCAACAATCTCCCCCTTTATAGAGTATTTACGCGTGAACTAAATCATCCTCAATTTTCTTAACTTTGTATTTAAGAAAAGAAATTATCTCCTTATAATATTGATTAATATTTATTATGATGATCTATGGGGTTATTGGAGTAATTCTTGTTTCAGTATTCAAGATGCATTGAATAGTTTGAAATATATCATTGAAGAGGATTTTACACTTCATAGAGGCTATGTAAGCCATCAACATTTCTATTTCCTATGACATACCTTTTGGATTTAATTCTATAGTGACTTTATCCAAAGATCTCTAGACTGAGGATTCTCAATTTGAATCTTTCGAAACTTTCTCCATGATTGATTAAATTATAACCTTTAACTCATCAAAATCATTTTTGGATACTCCTTGTTCACGAAGAGTCCTTGTATCCTCTAGGAACTTGATTAAATAAGTTTTCATAAAATTTACTTTAGTCATAAATTTTTATAGATTGCATGAGATTGTTCTTCAACAGTATCTAACTCTCCTATTGGAATCTTGATCTGTTTAAATTAGAAAAAAAAAGTATCATAATTCACTTCAACCCTTGGATCTTAGTTATTTAGACCAAGTTGAGGTAATTCTATAATGTTATATGGTTCTCTAGATTTTGAAATTTATTTTATTTTTAAAATAGGTAGAGTGGCTTAATTTGATTAATCAAACTCTTCCTTACCATCACCAATAGCATTGAGATTGATAAAACTAATAGTTTATCTCCTGACTTGTTAAATTGATTCATGGGGTGGTGAAATTTCAAAAAGAGGGATTTCTCTAGACATGGTAGAGATAGTATTTTATTGATCAATATTTACTATCTTAGTAAGGGTAAAACAAGTATTTATCAAGATATAGGCATGGATGAAACAGATGGAAAAATAGCTGTAAGAGTAGGGGATTTAATCACCTAAATTGGTCCTAAATGAACTTCTAGAATGGTCTCTTTCTAAGTTTGAATTTATTTTAAAATGAGAACTCTAACTCTTATGCGTCTATTAGATAAATATTCATTTTGTAAAAGGTATATCAAATCCACAATCTTAATAAGTTCTTCCATAATGTAGATGTACTTATAGTATCTTGTGCAGGAACTTCAGAAACAACCACCACATGAGAAGAATCCCCCTGAACATTAGTAGGGTCTAACTCCGTCACATTTTCTATACCAACTAAAAATAACTTACTCATAGAATAACTATATTATAATACACTACACTTTAATACATTAGCAATTAAATTTTTCAGACCGTGATAATGAGTATTTGTAGTCTCATCCATAAGTACATAAGATTTACTGAAAATAAGGGTTAATAACCTTCCAAATAGATAAAAAAAATTCAATTTATTCTAGATATGGAACATGTACTTCATTACATATCATTACAATTTTATAAGATTCTCTATCATGAAAATATATAGAAACATAACATCTTGAAATAATATTTTTCAAACTCACCATTGCATCGGGAAATTTTAGATTGAATAAACTTCATAAGAACCTTTGTTTTTGGTTCCAAGTATCTCACGGGATTCTTCTCTGCAATAGGTTTTCCAAATAGAGACTTTAATATCTTTGGAGGGCTCACATAATCGATTGGAGGAAAAGAGGTGTTGAAATCAGGATGAGCTTCATGAATTCATCAAAACACTTTGTTCATAACTATAGAAGATATCAGAAATTCCTTTTTGGTTTATGGTTTTAGTTATGAGATCCTCAAAATCACCAAATTGAAACATCATTGTTTTATAAAACTCTCAAACTTCCTTCTTAAAGAATAACTCTATTTGTTTCTCATTGAACACATATTCCAATCCATAGTGATTGAAAACTCTCTTGAGTAACATGTCAATTCCATCCAACCAAATAAAATCAATAGATCTTTCACATAGTACTTTTCTTACAGACTTTGAATGCTTGGAACTACTAGTAGTAGCACTATCTATCCTCTTAATTTTTTCCATTATCAAAGAAGGTTTGAAGGATTAAATAATTAAGGAATAATGGTTTGGATAGAAAGTAGATTAAGGTTCAAATATTTTCAAAGGGTTTATACATAGGAATGATTTTCTTTAATTCATTTAGATCTAACTGAAAGGTTTCGCAATGTGATGTGTAGGTTAATCATGAAAAAAATAGCATACATGTCATATTAGTATGTTACTAACACTCAAAATGGAAGTGCTAAATATCAAATTAAATAAATAAAATATAAATTTTCTAAATATAAATTCATGCTCACTAGATGAAGAAATAAGTAAAATATAATTAATTAAAATTAAATAAACCTAATTTGGATTTCATAAAATAAAATATGTCTATATGAAAAGGTTTTGTAAAGATATCTACTAATTTATTTTCCATGGAAAAAAATTCTAAAGAGATATCACCTTTTTGTGAATGATCTCTTAATAAATGACACATTTGATCAATGTTCATTATTCTAGAATGGTTTTTTGGATTCTTTGACATATGTATTGTACATGTGTTATCAAATTTGATTGTAACACAATTAAAATCAAATCCAAAATACATCAGGGTGTGATCAATCCATAAGACTTGTGCAAAGAAACTTATAGATATAATATATTCAACATCAACGGTTAACAATTCTATAGAGTACTTCTTCTTACTAGACCATGATACTAACGATATAACCAGAAAATGATAGGCTCTTGAGGTGATTTTCCTATCTGTATTTGAGTATGAAGTTAAACTAAAATTAAATTTTTTTATAAAAAGTATAGAAAGAGAAAAATACCCTTTTAAATACATTAAAATTATTTTAACAGTAATTAAATGAGATTCCTTTGGATTGGATTTAAATCTATCACAAATACATACTGAAAACATAATGTATGTCCAACTTGTAGTAATATAAATAAAGCATCCAATGATTCCTCTCTATAACTTGTTGTCAACTAGTTTTCTAGACTCATCCAATTCAATTGTAATGTTAAAAATGATAGTATTTGTATATATATTATTATTTTACAGTAAAAACATTTTAAGTAAATCAAGTGTGTATTTTATTTGGTCTAAAAAATTTATAAAGTATTTCTAATAAATTTAAAATTCAAAGAAGTAGTTTAACTCACCCATCATGCCCATCTCAAATCATTTTTTCATGCGTTTTTGAAAAATCATTACACAGTTTTTGGTTTTTTGACCCAAAAATAACATCATCAACATATATTTGAACAAGAAAAGTACATTTTGGTGAATTTTTATTGAAAATAGTGGGGTATTCCAATCCCACATTAAAACTATTTTATAAAATAAAAGATCTAAATCTTTCATAACATGATCTAGGTTCTTGTATACGTACATAAAGATATTTGGTAAGTTTAAAAATAAGATTTTGAAAATGAGGGTCTTCAAAACCAGGTGGTTTTTCAACATAAAATTCCTCCATTTAAAATCCATTTATAAATATAGATTTAACATCCATATTATATAATTTTAAATTAATATGAGATGCATAATCTAGTAGGATTCTAATTACTTCTAACCTAGATAAAAGGACAAAGGTCAATTTATAATCTATTCCTTCTTCTTAATTATAACCTTTCGCAACTAACATAGATTTATTTCTAGAGATCATGCCTTGATCATCCTATTTGTTCTTCAATACCCATTTAGTTCTAATAATAGGATATTCTGAGGTTCTATCAAATAATTCATATATCTTGATCTTCTTAAATTGGTTTAACTCTTCTTACATTGCTAAAATCCAACTCTCATTAGCTAAGTCTCCTTCATGGTTATTTATTTTTCTAATAATTTTATCGTGCTCTATTTGAATTTTTTAGTATAATACAAACTGGAAGAATTCTATAATTATAAGTCACCATTAGCATGACTCATCATTCCCAAGTCACCGCTCCAAGGAGTCACCATTACAAGACAGATTGCAGAATGCACAAAGTATGAGTCATCGTTCCTGAATCACCATTCTGGACTCACCGCTCCTAATTTACCATTAAATATGAGTCACTATTCCAACAACATCGTCATCTTAACACTATTAAGAATAATTCATTTCCATCTTTAATTAACTATTGAATAAACCTACCACCAAAGAGGCACCACTCAAAAGACTCACTATTACCTTTACTTTTTCATTTTAAACTCAATATTCCTAATAGTCATATATTTGAAATTCAATGCAAATGATTAAATAATGACCCTTTG
Source organism: Viscum album (assembly GCA_963277665.1). NCBI lineage: Eukaryota > Viridiplantae > Streptophyta > Magnoliopsida > Santalales > Viscaceae > Viscum > Viscum album. The sequence goes on along the minus strand of OY728139.1, from coordinate 335,597,365 downwards.
TAGACAACATTAAAATTGATGTCAGACTATACTATAAGGTATGAGGTACCAAGACATGATCGAGAACATGCTTTATATCAGCTATAGTTTATAAAGAAAATACTCAATCAAAAAGAATAAAAGGGGGACATTTGTGGTAGAAAAAGAGAACCAAAATGACTCAACATGTGTGTACCAAACTAAAAAGAGTCATTTTTATGTGTTCAACCTTCTACATAAAGCATTCAAAGAATACATGAAGAAGAATATTTTTATACACTTGGATCACTCATACTTCACAAGACAGATGATTATATGATTCTCTGTTTTAGAAAAAATTTCTAGAAAATGACTTGAGATTCATTTCAATCTACCTTCAAGGAGTCACAAATCTATAATTCATATCACATAGAGAAACACTATCCCTTGTACACTTTTATCTTCTATATTTGTGTACTTTTTTTAAATTACAAGCATTGTGTGTTTATCTCTATTTTTTTAACACACAATGACTTCTATGAAAAACTAGAATATACATAGATATATTCACAACCAATATTTTTACACATTATACTCCCACAGATAATAGTGGAAGAGGTCCCTATGTGTCATGTTACTTTTTTCACTCCCATGAAAATTATGGAAGAGGTCTTTGTGATCTGGACAACAGTGTATGTGGTGTTGTATACCTCAATCCAGGGTGTGGATAAAATTTATGTTTATATAATCTTCTTGGTGGTAGGTGATCACTAAGTGAAGAGGACTATGTCTCAACTTTAGACTAAACCTCTTGTTATTATTTCTGTTGTGCCTTTTTTAAGTTCTATTTTCACTACTCTATCTTTTTACATCTGAAAACATTAATTTCACTTTGATAGTTTATCTTATATAATTTTTATATTATAATTTAATTTAGTATATTTATTTCAAAAGTTAAAATAGTATTTTTTATTATTTCAACTAAGAACTAATCACTCTTGGAGAAATCTTTTAAGAGATTAAAACTTCTATAAATTTTCTATTTTGGTTAATGGGGTTGTATTTTATTCTGATTTGGTTGAATTTGTTTAAATCCATTTTAAACAAAAAAATTAATTAGTAAATCAATTCACCCCCCCCCCCTTGATTCTCCTCTCTGACCAACATTTACTATCAGAGGTATTAAAATATTTTCAAATACTTTTAACCGTAATTATAGTTATATGTTAAAGATCTTAAAATTTCTGTTAATTCTTAATTTTCAGTTCTTTATATTTATTTTTTTATTATTTTGATATATAAAATGGATATAAAGGTACTGCTACTAATAGACCTCTATATTTCAATGGGACTAAATATTCCCAATGGAAAATAAAAATGAAAATTCACATTGAAAGTATGGGTTTTGAAATCTGGTCTTCTAAAGTAGATGAGTATAAAATTATAACTCCTTCTGAAAATACTTGGGATGATGAAACTAAGTCTTTTTATAATAATAATTACAAATCCATTAATGACTTATAATTTTCCTTAGGTTATTAAGAGTTTAAAAAAATTATACTTGTAAAAATTCCTATGTTATATGGGATAATCTAGTTGTTTCATAGGAAGGAACTACTAATGTTAATAAATGATCCTTAACACTTACACTAATAAGTATGATAATTTTAAGATGAAACTCGATGAGACTATGTCTTACATGTATCTCAGGTTCAATGAGATCATGAATACAATGAACTCGCTAGGAAATCCAATCATTGTAATAGAGTAGATCATGCGACTCTTGAGATGTATTCTAGAAAGATGGAAAGTGACATCAATGTCAATTATAGAATATTTTTATATAAATGCAATGCATGTAAATGATCTGATAGAAAAATTGATGATGTATGAGGAAGACATGAAGGTTAATCGAGAAGAAGATGATAAACTTGAGAGAAAATTAGTTGCTTTCAAAACCACTACATCTAAGAAAAAAAAGGAGAAAGTTCAAGTTCAAATTGATAGTTCCAGTGATAAAGATTCATCAACTGAAAGTGATGAGGAAATGCCTCAGCTAGCTATAATATTCAATAATATTTATAAAAAGAAATAATTATTCATGAAATCTAACTTCAAGGGAAAATATGAAAATCGTGGGAAGTGAAAAAAGAACTGGAATAAATATGATCATTAGAATGACATCATATTTTATGAATGCAATAGAAAAGGACATGTGAAGGATGACTGTCCAAAAATGAAGTATAATAATAAATATGAAAACAAGTATCAAAGGTACAAGAAAGCTATGAAATCTACCTGGAGTGCCTCTAAGGACTCCTCCAGTGACTCTAATTCATATCATGATAAAAAGGTTGATAAATCCAACATGTTATATATGAAAATTATATCTGAGGTAACATATGTATCTCCTAAACATAACTCCCATTATTTTGAAGATGAATATGAAAATTATTTTGATGATAAAATTACTAAAGAATAATTGTTTTACTATTGCAATATGATTGAGGAAAATTTTAATGAGATAAATGATAAGTAAAAAACACTTAAAATAACATGCTCATACTATTTAAATTAAATCTAAAGTTGTTGTTGAAAAGGATAAAAATAATTAGTTTCTGAAAGAAGACACGGAATGTAAATTATATAATGAATAATTGAAGAAATATCTAGAAAAAATCACTAATGGGAAAAATATTTTAACAAAAATTCATGGAGAAAAATTTATAAAAAATAAACAACAAATATATGATACAAACTTGTATAGAGGAGAATAATTAAAAACACATTTATTCCTAAATTTGGAAAATATTATACTAGTTTCAATTCTGAAAATTATTCTTATATTAGTTCTAAAAAAAATTATATATGTTATTTTATAGAGGACCTAATAGATTTTATTTCTCTAAAAATTCAAAAACTTCTTACAGGAAACACATTAAGAAAGTGTGGGTTTATAAATCTTTGATTACTAACATTTCTGGACCCAATAAAATCTAGGTACCAAAATCATTTCTTTTCTAATATATTTTATAGGAAAGATTCTTGAAAAGTTCCTATAAAAACTTATCATACTTAGATAGTGCGTGTTCAAGTAATATGATAGAAAACTACTCAAACTTCAAGAATTTAATAAAAGTTGATGGTGTACATTTCACCTTTGGTCACAATGCTAAAGGAAAGATCATTTTTCTTGGTTAAATTGGTATCACCAATTCAAATTTAATTTATAAAGTACTTTTTGTTGATGTTTTAAAGTATAATCTTCTTATTATTTCAAAATTATGTGATGATGGTTTTCATTTCATCTTTGAAAATAATTATTTTAATGTTTTTGACTCTAAAAATAATTTTTTTTTCCACCTATAGAAATGGGAATATTTATGCTATTAATTTGGATTCTTTACTTTCATAGAATTTTTCTTTCCTAAGTGACTTTCATAGAGAATCATGGCTTTGTCATAGGAGACTTGTCCATTGTAACATTCACTCACATAGAAAGCTTACTAGAAAATAGTTTGTCAAGGATCTACCCAAACTTGAGTTTCCAAACAATAAAGTCTATAATCCTTATCTAAATGTAAAATAGCACAAGATATCTTTCAAACCAAAGAATGAATTCACAAATTCTCAACCTCTCATGTTGGTTCACATGTAATTTTTTGGACCATATAGAGTTTCAAATTTAAATAGGAAGCACTATGTTTATTTACTTATAGATGAATTTTCTAGATATAATTGGGTATTCTTTTTAGCTCAGAAAAGTGGAGATAGTTTCTATTTTATCAAGTATGCTAGATCAGTAGAAAATCTAAGTGGACTTAGAATTAATACTTTAATAATTGACCATGGTCATGAATTTTAAAATCAAGATTTCAAATCATTTTGTTCACAAAATGTCTATAGTAGCAAGTTCTCTTCTCCTAAGACTCCTTAGAAGAATGGAGTTATAAAAAGAAGAAATAGAACCCTTCAAGAGATTGCAAGAACTAAACTCAATGAATATGACTTACCTATCTATTTTTAGGTAGTGGGTATAAATAAATCCTTCTATGTAATCAATAGAGTCTTAATCAGACCTATCTTGAAGAAAATTTATTATGAACTATGGAGTAATAGGAATCCCAAGGTTAATTACTTTAAAGTTTTTTACTACAAAGTTTTTATTCTTAATAATAAAGAAAATATTGAAAAAAAATTTCTCTGAATGTGATGAAGGAATTTTCCTAGGATATTCAACTTCTAGAAAATACTATCGATTCTTTAATATGATAAACAAATGTGTGCAAGAGTCTATGCATGTTAAATTTGATGAGACAGATCCACATGAGCCCAAAATATCTTTAGAAAATCTTGATTATGATCTATATAATCTAGACATAAATTCCAAACCTTCTAATTATTCTATTAAACAAGTATAAAATCATCCATTTGTGGAAATTTTCCAAAATCTACACCTATATAACCCAAATCTGTAGAAGATATAGAAGAAACTAGTCTATGTTTCTCTAGAGTTATTAGGACTCTTAAGAATCACCCTTTAGATGTTGTAGCTAGAGACCTATAAAAAGGCACCCAAACCAAAGATTCTCTAATAAATAAGGTTGAACATCAATCCTTTTGTCACAAATTGAACCTAATAATATCAATGAAGCAATAAGTGATGAATTTTGGGTAATTTCTATAAAATAAGATCTAAATCAGTTTGAAAGAAATAAAGTATGGAAACTTATTTATAGAACCAAGGAAACCTTAACTATAGGAACTAAATGGGTGATTATAAATAAGGTTTATGAAGCTAGTAATATAGTAAGGAATAAGGATAGATTAGTTGCACAAGTTTATTGTCAAGAAGAAGGGATATACTATAAAGAGACCTTTTCACTTGTATCCTAACTTGAATCCATTAAAATACTACTATATTTTTCATCTCATATAAATTTCAAACTTTATCAAATTGATGTAAAAATTGAATTCTTAAATGGTTTTATAGTTGAGGGTTTTTTGTTGAACAACTCCGTGGTTTTCAAAATTTCTATTTTCCAAATCATGTTTTAAAATTAACAAAATATTTACATGGTTTAGAGAAAACTCCCAGAGCATGGTATGATAGGATCATCTCTTTTCTTATTTCAAAAGTTTTTTAAAAAATAATATTTGACACTACCCTTTTTATCAAAAGAATTTCAAAAGATGTTTTAGTTGTTCTAATATTTGTATATGATATTATCTTTGAATCTTCTAAAAAAATCCTATGTTCTAATTTTGAAAAAATTATAAAAACTGAATTTGAATTGGGTTTAATGGGTGAACTTAAATTATTAATTGGATTTCAAATTTATCAAAGCAAAGAAGGAATTATTTTGAATCAAAGTAAATATACTAAATATATTCTAAATTTTTTTGATCTGGATAGCACTAAAATTATTGATACTCCCATGATTACCATGTGTAAGTTGGATCTTGATGAGCCTGTGAAATTGGTAGATCAAACCAATTACAGAGGTATGATTGGAAGTCTTCTATAATTAACTTCTAGTTGACCTGAAATTATTTTTAGTGTTTGTATGTGTGATCATTTTCAAGAAAATCAAAAAGAGTCACACTTGTTAAATACCTCAAAAATACTACCAATTTAGGACTATTCTATCCCAGAGGATAAGTATTTGATTTAGTTATTTATTTTGATACTAATTTTGGTGGATATAATTTAGATAGAAAAAACACCTCCAGAACATGTTACTTTTTGGGTAAGTCACTTGTATCATGTTTTTATAAGAAGAAAGATTTTTTTTCATTATATACTGTTGAATATGAATATATAGTTTTTTTTAGTTGTTGTGCTCAAATTTTGTGGATGAAACATACATTACTAGATTATGGATATCAATGCTGACATATCACTATAAATTGTGACAACACAAGTGAAATTAACATTTATAAAAATCTAGTATCAAATTATAGAACAAAAAATATTGATGTAAGACACCACTTTTAGATAGATCATTTTCAAAAAGGTGATATAACTCTTGAATATATTGGCACAGAACATCAGCTTGCTGATATTTTTACTAAACTTTTTAATTCTGAGAGAATGAGTTACATCAAACATGAATTAGGAATGATTAATTTAAGTTAAGTGTCTCTCTTTTGATTTCTCACCATTGATGTTTCACCATTGATGTCTCACCATTGTTGTCTCACCGATGATGTTTCATCATTGATGTCTCATTGTTGAGTGTCTCACCATCAATTTGTCTCACTGTTATTTCTACCTTTAAAAAATTTATCTTACCAATATCCTGATTATTATTTTTATTATTTTTATTTTTTTTATATGTTTCATATATTCTTTTTTAGAACCCCTAAATGATAAAATCAGAACCCTTCAAATTTCATCAGGCCTCTCAACCTTTAAACACCAGTTTCAAACCTCCTTCCTCCCTCAATTACCTTAGAAATCTCCCCAAATGTTCAGAATGTTTTGAATGAAATGGCCATCTGAATCAACTCCAAACTAAAGTTAAACTTAATAGAAGAAGAAAAGTGTCTCAATCCAAAAGATTAAAAAACCTTTGAATCCCAAACTCATGAACCATATTGTCATACAAGATCTCTGCAGAATGTCTTTTGTCAAGTAAATACTTTGTGTTAAGATTTTTTAAGGATCAAGGTTGGATAAAATGGTTTTCAAATAATAATTAACCTCTCTATGAATATTTTATCTTAGTTCTATAAATATGTTGAGTTTTCTTTGACCAAAGAAGATGATTTCATAAAAAGCTCCAAAATAAATGGACACATATGTGTCTTATTCTTGAGTCTTTGGGAATCATGTTTATGAGTACCCCATGAGGGTATCTATAAAGATAATCAGGGAAGTGACTCTCCTACTAGTAAATATTTCTACTTCGAAAAGCGTCTAACAGATATAACTGGAAATTGAACTTCTAGAATAACTATTACCTCCAAGTTATATAGTGAAGCCAGGATGTTGTTTAATTTTATCCAACATCTTATTTTCCAAATAAAAGGTGATTTTTCCACTTTGAAATATCAAGATGTGTATTTGATGTATCTATTAGGTCAGAATATACAAAGTAACACAAGAAGGGGGTGAATTGTGTCTTTTCAAAAATCTTCCACAATTCTGGATTTTGACTCCCACTATGATTTATACGGATATGAAATGTTTACTTCTATAAAAAGAATATGTAGTTGATAAACATAAATAAAGAACAAAAATTATTTTAGGGATTAGGGGCACAAATATACCTTGGTCCATTCTACCAATCACTCTCTCTATGATATGGGTAAATTTCACTAGAATGGTCCTCTTATCACAAGACCGTGAATTTACAACTGAGTGTAGGCAGTTGAAATCTTTAAAACAAGACTAATAACAATTTCTTATGGTTCTATATTAGATAACTGGATATCCACATATTAGATCGAGAAGATGATACTCTACCATAACTGAGTACAAATAGTTAAAACTCCAATAAATCAAAATATTGAATTCAAAGGTTCAAGGTTATCTTCCCAGTTACAACATCAAGAAACTGACAATTTATGGATCCAATTATTCAAAAAATAATATCTTCAATAATGAAATAGTTTTAAGTGTTCCTTGTTGACAAATTATCTTCAATAAGGTAGAAACTAAACAGCAGTAGTAACTCAAGGTTGAAATATGTAAAACTTTCAAATCATATCCTCTTTTTCAAATAATAGAGATTTGATTATTCATTGTAGTAGCACTGTAAAAGATAATTTCAATAATTTAGTTTCATATGTGAATCTCTTATCACGCACATATTTTTTAAGAGATACTCTGAATTAATATATAGAATAGATATCATTCTTTGGTATTCCATGTCCAAAATAATATCTTGATTGATCATGGAAATTAAAATTCCAATTGACCAAGGGAGTAATAAATTTTCTTAGGAATAGGATTGATTTTATCCAATGAATACGGTTCTATGAAACAATCATAACGATCCTTGAATCGGTCTTCAATTCTGAATCGATCATTGCAATAATCTCAGATTGAAAATGTGTCTTAAAAACTTCACTGTTGGAAACACAATGTAGGGTTGAACTGCATAGCATAGGGTTCTTTCATATATCATAGGGTTCTTACCATTATATGGTTCTTTAACCATACTTTCATATTCATGTAATTTAGGGAAAAAAAGTAGTGTAGGGATGATAATCCATAAATTAACCTTTCTTGCAAAATATCCTGAATGTGGAATTGATTAACCACACATTCAAATTCCCAAACATAGGGTTGATGAATAGTAATACCAACTTCCAATGTAGGGTTTCTAATCCATATGCTTGTCGATTCTCCAAATGTAACGATGCTGATCCAAATGAAATTTTTTTAGCATAATGTAGGGTTGATATCATATGCAAGTGTTAACTTTCCAGTGTGATGTAGAGATGATGAACCATACACTCATTTTCTGAACATAGGGTTTGAAATAGTGTTTCTATAGTAATTACCGTAATGTTAAATTCCTTTAACCTGTATATAAATTCCTAAAAACTCACTCAACAAAACTTCATTATAAAACAAACAAGGGTATTTGTGTGCATCAAAATCATCATAAATTATTGATTATTTTAGAGACAATACATGCCCAACAATATCCCCCTTTTTGATGATCATAAAACCCATACCAAAATTTAAATAAAATGAAGGATTTGGAAACATAAAAAGATAGATATAGAAAATATTTTGATATTTAAATTTCATAGAACGATTTCAAAAAAGGAAAATAGATACTTGTAAATTGGATAGAGAGAAAAAATAAGGAAAAAAATATTTTCAAATGAAATGTTGTGGTTTAAAAATATTCTCCCCCATCTCTCCCATACTCTTCATAGATATTCCTCCCTAAAAATATTATCCACTTCCTTAAATATTTTTCCCTTTTTTATATCAAAAATATAGTTTGAAAGAATAAATGATATAAACCACAGTTAATGTAGCACTAAACTATAAAGGTATAGTTTATAAAACTGATAAGAGAAATAAATTTAGAATTGGAAGTTAAGTATTTAACTTAAATAAAATAAATATCAATATCAATAATAATATTGAATTTAAAAATAAATTCAAATGTTTTGATAAATATATTACAATCCTCAGTCAACAAAGGGTCTTTAAAATGAAGGGTTAAGTTTATAATAGGTAGGGGAAGAGGGTGCATGAGGAAGAGGAATGGCTTAGACAGCACCATTAATGTTAATGAGCTTTAAAACCAAGCTCTTGAAATGGTTGTTGATTAATTCTAACCACTGTTGAAGAATCTTCTTCGAATCATGACCAATCTTTAGATTCTCACCAAATTAACCTTCATAAATTCATTCATAGCTTCCTATGACTAAATGAACGAAGTCAAATTTTCCTTAACATGATTAAGAATTAATCCCAACTAGGATTCATTAGAAGTAAGTTGACTAACTAGATGATTTCTATTTTCTAACTGAACACTTAAAAGAGTGTTGTCACACTGAAGAGCGTGCATTCTATCATTAAAATCATCCAGCACTGAAGTAATATCTTCAAATTTTCTGATTAGGTCTGGAGATGTCTGTTGAGAGGAGGTTTATGCTCAATTGATTTCCCTGAGAGATTGAAATTCTCTCACTATCATTTGTTTAAACTCATCAAAATATGACTAATTAATAGATTTATCATTCAAAAAATTAAACTCTATATAAAATATTCTGAAAAACGATTGAAGGTCACCAAAAAAATAATATTTTCTTTCAATTACATTATACAGATCTTCTGAGCCTTAAACTCATATCTTGGAACTGATTAACTTTTGAACTCTTCAAACTTATTTTTCTTAGCTTACAATTTTTGTTTAAGAAACAAGTTCTAAGACTCCAATATATTTAACATTATAACTAAGGCTTCATCATGAGAATCAGAATATATATAAGATTGAGTGACAGGGTTAGGGATATCTTCCCTATTATGAACTTCTACCAAGGAAAAAATTGTCTCTTCATTACCAACTAATATATATCTTAAGGTGGATCCTATAGGATATTCAGAATCCATAACAAGAAGATATTGAGATTAATGATCAGGAACATCTTCCCTGATTTGTTCTTGATTGAGATCCTTTTTCTCAACATCCTCAACCACTAGAGCCTCATGCACAGATTCTCTTGGTGCTTCATCCACGGTCTCCAGAACAATGACTGAGATTCTTCTTCTTTGAACAAGAGTTTCTTTTGTACTAGATTCAGCCTCTTTATCGGGTCCTTGTCTAACTGAACCAACTGAAGGAATCATTATTTTCTCCCCCCTGAAGAGCTGTCATAAGCCTTTGTTATTGTTCTGCACAAATAGGCAGGTGACTATTGCAATAATTTCTCCAAAAAATCCTAACTTTTTAATAGTTCAACATTTTAAGACATTTATGTGATGACATGTTTTTTCAAAAAAACATATTGACAATTTTTCCTTTTCTTTGTAGTAAAAAGTAAATAATCCTTTGATAGGGATAATATCCCATCATGGCATCCTTGTGGAACAAATAGTTTAGATACCTTATCACAAACTAAAAAAAATTAAACTTTACATGGTTTATAAACAAAAACATGACATACATGTCAGGATATAGAACTTTCTCTAGCTCAACATTCCTTAGAAAAATTCCAAATTGAATGAATTTCATCATAACTCATCGATCTGGAGTAAGCTATTTTGCCATTACTTTCTAGATAGTTCTCATTATAAATAATAAAAACATAATTTCCTATGACAAATGTTTTCCATTACCTATGTTCCTTAAATCAAAATGAAACTCCCATTCATGGGGACAGCATAAAAACTTAGTCATTTCCACATAAGAAAAAGAAAATTCAGTATGATTAATATTAGAGATAATAATATCTTCATTGAATCAGAGACTAAACAAAGCATTTCTAAAAATTCCTTTACTCCAATTTCATATACTACAAGCAAGTTGTCTTATTCAAAAGCATAATCTTGACCTTGAAATATTATTTCTTCCTTGAGATAAATATTTTTATAATCTAAATAATCGAAATCAATTACCTTTCCTTGGAGCACTTTGTGATCTTTCCCTGATGCATAAACATAGGTTTCTAACTCATCTTCTTCAGATCTTCAAGAGTTTTTCATCTCTGAAGGTTTCAAGATTGAAGGGATTGAAGTTTTAGGGTTTAAACAAATGGGAATTGAAAAAATCTTAGTAAACCAAAAGGACATGTAAGAGAGGAGAAAGAGAGCTGGAGAAGGCAAAGGGTTTTCTCACACCTATTGAGAATGCAATCATTAATTTTTAATTTTTAAAAGAAAAATAAAAAGAAATTTAAATGAAATTATTTTCAAAACAAATGAAAATGTAATTGAATAAAAATAATTCAATTAATTTAAACATATTAAGTAAGGTTTACTAAAATAAAAATAAAGATATTATAAATAAATTAATAAACATTTACTTAAAATTAATTATTCCTAAATCCCCCTTAATAAAATCAAAGCATGCATTACAAAGTGGTTTAGTGAAAATATCATCTAATTGATATTAAATATTAAAAAATTATAAAGATATATCTTTTTAAGGATATGATCTATTATAAAATGATGTCTTATATCAATGTGATTAGTCCTAGAATGACTTATATGATTTTTTTTTTGAAATATTTATTAGAATAGTATTATCACATAAAATAGGTATACTATTAAAATTTAGTCCAAAGTCCAGTAGGGTGTTTTTCATTCACAATACTTGTGCACAAGAACTACCAGCAGACACATATTCTTCCTCAATGATCAACAGGTCAACTGAGTGTTGTTTCTTATTATACCATGAAACTAAAGAATTTCCTAAAAAGTGATAGGTTCCTGAGGTTCTTTTTCTATATAATCTACATCTTCTAAAGTCAACATCTGAATATGAAATTATATTAAAATTATAAGTTTTGGGGGTAAAGAAGAGATTGAAAAATAGTTCCTTTTAAATATATAAAAATTATTTTAACAACAGTAATATGGGACTCTTTTGTATTTGATTGAAATCTAGCACAAAGACATATAAAAAACATAATTTATGGTCTACTAGTAGTAAGATATAACAAACTTCCAATAATACCTCTATATAACTTATTGTATATTATTTTTCCAGCTTTATCCAAATCAATTTTTATATTGGTACACATAGGAGTTGTATATGTCTTGTTGTTCTCAATTCCAAAAAACTTCAATAAATCAATAATATATTTACTATTATTTAAAAAAAAATCCATAATATTTTTTATAGATTTTAAATCCTAAGAAGAAATTTAGTTCCCCCATCATAATCATTTCAAATTATTTTTTCATTAATTTTGAAAAATCATTACAAATCTTTTTATTAGTTGAACCAAAAATAACATCATTAACATAAATTTAAACTAATAAAATATTAGAACAAATGGTTTTCTTAAAAAAATTTGGATATTCTAATCCAATAGTAAATCTATTTTTCAAAAGCAAAAACTTAATATTTCATATCAAGATCTAGGTGCTTGTTTAAGGCTATAGATAGATTTAATAAGTTTAAAAATAGAATTTGGTTTTTTAGGATTTCCAAGACCAAGGGGTTGTTCGACATAAACTTATTCCATTAAATAACCATTTAAAAAGTCAAACTTGACATCCATATGATATAATTTAAAATTCATATGATATGAATAAGCTAAAAGGATTCTTATGGCTTCTAGTCTAGATATAGGGGAAAGGTCTCATCATAATCTATAATTTCTTTCTGATTATATCCTTTAGCTACTAATATAGATTTATTTATGGTTATATTCCCTTTATCATTCTGTTTATTTCTAAAGACCCCCTTAGTTCCTATAAATGGATAAGTGGATGGTCTTTCTAATAGTTCCCAAACTCCATTCCCTTTGAACTCATTTAGTTCTTCCTGCATTGATAACAACCAACTCTCATCTTCTAAGTATTCCTCTATATACATAGGTTCTAACTGAGATAGAAAGGTAGATAATTCAGTTATGTTTCCTACATTTCTTCTAGTTTTAATTCATGTGTCTATGTCTCCTATAAAAGTTTATAGAGGATGGTTCTTTAAAGTTTTATACTTTTTATGCAAGACACTTTCAAGATCTTTGGTATCATGTTCTTCTAAACTGGACTGAATTTTATTAATATTATTTTCAAAATAATTTTTAGGGGTTTCAAGTCTCATATTTTCAAAAGAGTCAGCGACTTCATATACTCGATCTTTCTCTTTAATAAAAGGTTCAGTTTCATCAAACTTCAAATGAACTGATTCTTTAATAATCCTTGATTTTTTATTAAACACTCTATAAGATTTAGAGGTAGGAGAAGATCCCAAAAATATTTCTTTATCAGCTTTTGGATAGAACTTACCAAGGTTGTCCTTAGTATTTAAGATATAAACCTTTCATCAAAAAAACTTTAAAGTAATTTACTTTAAGTTTTCTATTATTCTAAAGTTCATAGGGTGTTATTTTGAAAATATGACTTATTAAAACTCTATTGATGATATAGCAGGATGTTCTTATAGCTTCTTCTCAAAAATGGGTGGGAAGACTGTATTCATTCAGCATAGTCCTTTTCATTTCTTGAATAGTTATATTTCTCCTTTCAATAATTACATTTTTTATGTGTTCTTGGTGTAGAGAAAGTGTGTTTAATACCTATATTTGGGAAAAATGAATTGAAATATTGATTCTAAAATTATCCACTATGATCACTTCTTAATGAAATTATTTTCAAACTTTTTCATTTTGAACAATTTCACAGAAACTTTAAAAAATAGTGAATACTTCACTTTTGAGTTTTAGAAAATAAACCCAAGTAAATCTAGAATAATAATCTACTAAAACATAGATATATAACTTACCATCCAAAATTTATACTCTTGATGGTCCAAAAAATCCTTATGGATAAGTTCTAAAGGTTTAGATGTAGAATTTTTTTTAATATATTTAAAATAAGATTTGTTCTGCTTTCTAATTTTACATGAATTAGAGAATCTTTCAGTTTCGAACTTAAAACTAGGAAAGTTAAGAAATAATTTTTTCTTATATAATTTATGTAAAGAATATATATTATAGTGTTTAAGTATTTTATTATAAATTCATGATTTATTTGTCTTAACAGCTAAACAATTCACTTTCTTTATACAAGGAATTTAAGTCCAAAGTATAAACATTGTCAGTTCTAGGTGCTATAAATTTAAGAAACTTATCTTTAAACACAAAGCATAAATTATTAGAAAAATCAACACAAAATCCATCATCATGAAGTTGAGAGATACTTATCATATTGTGATTTAATTCTTACACATACAGTACTTCTTTAATTAATATAGTATTTGGATCTCCAACAGTTCCAACTCTAACTATTTTTCCTTTCGTATTGTCACCAAAAGTCACTATTCCTCCATCTATTTGAGTATGTGTATGAAAGTTTGTTGATTATCCACTCATATTCCTAGAACAGCCACTATTTATATACCATATAGATTTTCTTTTTCTGTGACCTGTTTCCTGCAAAAGTAATTAAACAAATATTTGTTTTCATACCCATATCTTCTTGGGTCCAGTAGTGTTAGTGAGCAATGATATATGAATCCATATCTTATTTATTTTTTCATAATTTATATCACTAGCTTCAAAAAAACTTTTAGAAATAAAATCTACTTTAATTCCACTAATTTTAGTATTTTGGAAATAAAAATTTTTGGTGACATGAACTTTTATTCCATAAAAATAATAGGTAAAATTTTTTGGGTTATGCACAAAATAATTTTCATAAAATTTTGATTTCTCGCTCTAAATTACTATTCCAAATATTTCCCTTTTAATGACATTATTTCCAAGAATTTCATTTAAAATATTTTCTACTTTAGTACAAATAATAACAAAACTCTTATAAGATTCTACTTCATCCTACAGTTCTTTAATTTTCTTTTCATGATTGATATTGTCTGATGCAGAGGAATTGAATTTTTCAAGAAGCTCATGATGTTGTTTTAACATGGTATGTCTTTCACCTAAAACAACATTATGAATGTTTTTCAAATATTTAGGTTTTTTTAATAAGGACTCATATTTTTCTTTTAGCATAGAATAGTAGGTATCTAGTTTATTATTTTAGAAACTACTAGTCTCATAGTCAGAAGAGTAATAAGTTTGTACCATTTCTTATTCAGCCATAAAGCACATATTGGATTTTAGATTTCATTTATCCTTCTCTAAAATAGACTTTTAAGGGATATTGGATTATTTAAATACACTCCATGTAGATTTTTATTTTATGCTTATAATCAGAATTTTTCTGATATCAATTTTCTGACCTTTTTCTTTCATATTTCAGTTTAGGATAATCAGGTCTGATATGACCCAATTTCTTGCATTCATAGCATCAAAATTCTCTTGGTTCTTTTTCATCCTTCCTGGAGTATTTTATGAATCATATTTTCTTCTTGTAAAATTTTCTGAATTCTCTAGCTAACTGATCTAGTTCCATTTCAGAATCCAAATAATCTGAATTCTTCTCTAATCTGTATTATGGATTTGTTTTACTACTATGCTTCTAATATGTCACTTTCAGAAAAGTATTTTCTTTCTTCACTATAATCTTATGATCTTCAACTTCAGCCTGCATTTCAACTTCATATATCATCATTGTTACAATTATTTCTTTCACTGTCAGATCTTTAAAAGGTGGTGATTGGTGAATTACAGTAGATATACCATTCCATTTTAAAGTAAGTACTCTGAGTACTTTTAAAGCTTGATTAGATTGTTTGATGTGTTCTCCCAGGGTAGTAATATTATTAACAATTTCTGTAATCCTTACATTCATCTATTTGATGTTTTCACTATCAAAAATTCTAAATGTGTAATAATTTAGATTAGTTGTATCATACCTCATATGTCTTACATTTTATGTTCCTTTATAGGAAAATATGATGGTTTTCCACATCTCATAAATAGTTGGACATTGTGATACACGATTAAAATCATCTAGTCCAAGACAACAGATAATTACATTCATAGATTTAGAATTGATATCATATTTAGCTTATGTTGTAGCATCCCATGTTTCTGGTTTCTCATGAATTGTATATGGAATAATGATATTTGAGTAGACTCTAAATCCGAGATTCTTCAAATAGATAATCATTTGTGGTTTCTAGTATCCATAATTTTCACCATTAAAGTACATATCATGTACCATTGACATTACTTCTCTATGATCACCCATTTCCATATTTATTTATACCTTATATATTTAGCTTGCTGTAGCTTTATCTAAAATCCAACCTATGATACCAATTTTTTAGGTCGGAATATACAAAGTACTGTAAGATGGGGGTGAATTGTGTATTTTAAAAAATCTTCCACAATTATGGATTTTGACACCCACTATGATTTAAATGGATATACAATGTTTACTTCTATAAAAATAATATACATCAGATAAACATAAATAAAGAACACATCTTTTTATAATGGTTTGGGGCACAAAGATCCCCTAGTCCACCCTACCAATCACTCTCTCTTTGAGCTAGGTAAATTTCACTAGAATGGTCCTATTATCCCAAGACCATGAATTCAAAACTAAGTGCAGGTAATTTACACCTTTAAAAAAGACTAATAATAAATCCTTCTGGTTCTATAATAGAGAACTGGATATCCATAGCTTAGATAGATAAGCTAATACTCCACCCCAACTAAGTACGAGTAGTTGAAACTCTAATAAATAAAAATATTGATTTAAAAGGATCAAGTTGATCTTCACAGTAGAAGTAGTAAGCAACCAAAAATTTATGGATATTTTTCTTTTGAAAAGAATATCTTAAAGAATGAAAAATTCTGAAGTGATCCTTGTTTAAAAATATTCTTTAATAAGGTAACAACTAAATTTTAGTAGTAACTCGAGTTTGAAATATGTATAAATTTAAAAGCATAGCCTCTTTTGCAAATAACAAATATTTGATCATTCGTTACAGTAGAATTGTAAAAGATAATTTCAATAATGAATTTTTATATGTTAATTTATTATCACTCATATATTTTTGAAGAGATACTCTGAATTAATATATATAACATATAGCTTTCTTCGGTATTTTAGATCCAAAATAATGGGATGATTGATTATAGAAATTCAAATTCCAATTGACCAGGGGATTCGTAACTTCCCGTAGGAATGGGAGTGATTTTATCCAATGAATACGGTTCTTTAAAAAAATCATAATGACCCTTGAATAAATCCTCAATTCTAAATTGATTTTTGTAGTGATCTGGGATTGAAAATGAGGCTTAAAAACTTTTCCATTATAAACACAACGTAGGGTTGAACTATATAGCGTAGGGTTCTTATGCGTAGCATAGGGTTCTTACCAACATATGGTTCCTTAACCATACTTTTATCTTCACATAACATAATGAAAAAATTTAGCGTAGGGGTGATAATCCATATATTCACCTTTTTAGCATAATATCAGAAACATGGCATTGATTAACCATATGTCCAAATTCTCAAATGTAGGGTTGATGAATAGTAATACCAACTTCCAACATAGGTTGTTGATCCATACACTTTTTGATTATCTAAAAATAAGGATGATGATCCAAGTACAAATTTTTTAGCGTAAATTAGGGTTTATACCATATGCAAGCATTAACTTTATAGCGTAACATATGAATGATGAACCATATGCTCATTTTCTGAACATAGGGTTTAAAATAGTGTTTTCAAAGTAATTCCTGTAATGTTAAATTCCTTTAACCTGATTGCAAATTCCTAAAAACTCACTCAAGAAAACTTCATTTGAAAATAAACAATGGTATTTGTGAGCATCAAAATCATCATAAATTATTGAGTATTGTCGAGACAATACATGACCAACAGTATCTTATGAAGAAAGGATATAAAATCAACCTATGAAAATACCTCATTCTTCATATGTGTCATATGATTAAAACCACTTCATGATCCAATTATCTATTCTATTCAAAGTTAATTTATTATAAGTTAAAATCTAAAGGATTAGTGGGAGAAAATGAATATTATGTCATAGATTATAGTGGATATTTTCATTACCAAGGTTATATGCAAGAGAATTAAAATAAGCTGGAATCCCTAGAAGAAAAAATGGGTAGAGGACAATGAAAATATTTATGAGATTTTAAACTTTTTTAATCATCCCACACAACCAAAGGATATTACTGATCCTGGTTTGGAACCATATGAAGTGATGTAATACTCATATAAAGAAGTAGAGGCTACTACCTCTAGAACTAAAGAAGAAAACTATCTAAAGGAGAAGGAAGTGATCCAGATATTCCTAAAGAGCATAAATAAACTTCACATGAATCTCCTGGAACTATATAGGCTCTTCCATCTAGGTAAACTATTCTCAAGTATGATGATGATGATGAGACTAAAGATGAAGGCATTGATTATAAAAGTGGATCTAAAACTCCAGATACTGGTGTAGAAAAATATGATGATGAAAGTGAAAAGGATGGTGATGAAAATAGAGAGGAATTTGATTATGATGATGAAGAGGAGGATGATGAAAATGAACAGGAAAAGGAAAATGATAAAAATGAATATGAGGAATAATTTGTTAAAAATAATGGAGATAATAAAGATAAGGAAATTGGTGGTGATAGATCATATCATTTAGATCATGATGAAGTATATGGAATGGATATTGCTCTACCTACTGGAGCTAATGATGAATTGGTTGAACAACCAAAGAAATATGTGGTTGAAATTAAAGAACCTCAAAATATTTCTAACACAGTCGATAGAAATGATGATATTCAATTAATAGGATCTGTTGATAATCAAAAGAGAGCATCTTTTGAGGGGGATTAAAACTCTATTTTGGAAAGAGTTAAAGTACCCAACCCTTTTGATATAGCATCTATGGATGAATGGTACAAATTACCTAGCTATTTTGGTTTTGGTCTAGTTTATCCAATCTCTAATGACACTCATGGATCATTAATTAAATAAATTGATCTATTAAAAGAGTTTCAACTCAATATAGTATCTGTTTTGGAATTTGATCCCACCACTACTCAGATACCTTCAAATTATGTAAGTTAGGATGAATTGAAATATTTTGGAGGGTAACTATTATCTTCTAATCATTTTTTTTCATTTTCTAAATCCGGTTTATGGGTTCCCGGTACCCCACTACAAGATTCCAATACAACCACTTTCACCATTACACAAAAACATCATAAACCAATGGAAATTTCCAAGAAACCATGAACCAGGGCACAAGAACATCAGAAATGCTGGACAAACCTCAAAAAGGGTTACCTTGAATGTCCCCCAGCACGGCCATCGACACCGGCCCAAATCCTCCAATCGGAAAACTCCAGCAGAATTCACCCATCCTTAAAGAGAAATGAAATGGACCTCTAGAAAGAATCCATCCACAAATGACGTCAAAGAAACCAAAATGAAGATGACCAGATCCTGACGCCGTTAGCACCCTGATCTACAGACAACTCAAAAGTTCCACCTTGCCCTTCCCACCTCCAAGATCAAACAAAACAGTTCCACCAAACATATAAAATTCTGTCTGCAAGAAAAATCTCCATTAGATCCAAAAAAACTGATGGGTAGAGCAAAGACGAACTCTCCCACAACAATCGTCATTGGAACCGAAACAGGAAGAGCCTCATCATGACCACGTCACCCTTCAAACACATCTGCACCAACCCAAACAGGAGGAAAACCCAAGGAGTATGAAGCCACATATTTGTCACCCAGGACTGGAAGATCCAACACCACGTCCATGGAGCATCGCCATTGAGGGGATTCGAGCAGGTATGAACAGACAACACCACTCTGGGCTGGAGCCGAACAAGATCAAGCCACGGAAGAACCCACACCGACTTCCAATTTGGAGAACCGCGGGAGAAGGAGGAAGAAGGAACCAGAGAAAAGATGAGGGGCCCTCCGACGTCGATACCATGGTAAGAACACCAACAGTTCACTAGAATTAAAAACAACCAAATTGAAAACAATCCTCCCCCCCTCTAAAACGCGTCGGAGCAGCAGATGAGCTGCACCGGGTCACACCCTAAGCCGAAGGAAGCCAAGACTAGATCCGGAGTGTAGAAGCCATCGCATGATGACGCGCACTGAAGCCGAGCCAAGACCTTGAAGCCGGAAAGTATCACCACGCTGACACTGAATCGAAACCCGCTGGAAGCTGACTCCAAGATCCAGACCACCAGAACCCGCTGTGCTGAGATCCAGACCACGCCAAAGACCGTGAACTTGAAACATCAGCGGACCACTCCGACGCCATGCTGAGATCTGAGCGATGACTCCAAGCCAACTGAAAATTTAGAGGAGGGAAGGAAAAGAGAACTAAGGGGAAACCCTAACACGTGGGAGGTAGGGTGAGATTCCGCTCAGAGGTCGCTCCTCTCCCGATTCATATCCTGCACCTAAAACCTCTCTCAGTGAGAGATAAAATTCACAAATTTTAAAGAAAATCCTTGGAAAATTCAACCAACAATGGTTTATGAATTTTAGGAAGTAATAATAGAGAATAATATGATAAGTGATGAATTAAAAACTCTCAAATATTTGGTTAATGAAATGGAATCTGAGTATAAAGGATATTTGGATGGAATTCTAAAAAGCCTTGTAGATACTTCTTCGGAGTCTTATCTATCTCATACACCTATTTCTCTAGTTTTTGATGTTGATCAGTTCAGATCTGTAGTTAGGGATGAGTTAAAAGGTGCATCAACCTCGACTGATCCTCCTGCTAAATCTTTTAATGTTGAGTTGATCAGATTGGTTTTTAGAGAAGATTTATAGACTATGATTGGTGGTTCAGATTAGGAGATCTTGAGAAAACTTGGACAAAACAGTGATCATATTCATTCCATGGTTAAGCTTCATTCTAAATAGGCTACTGCTACTCAATAATAGATCACAAAGAAAGTAGATTTCTACTTTAAAATAATTTACAACAAGCATTGTTTGACTAGTCATTTTAAGTATTTTTTTGAAAATATAAGGATACCACCAGTCACTCAGGCATTTAAAGAGAAATTTAAGAAGCTCAAGGAACTCACTCCTTCTCTTCAATCCTTTATGGAATATAAGAATGATTTCAATAAGTTTATGGAATGGATTTTATCAATATCCTAAAGCCTTATCTACATGTTCATACTACTGCAGTGTAGCTCTAGATGCCTTTCTCATTACTTCAACCTCTGATGGACTAACTATTGGACCTATGTACCCTTCACTTTATCCAAAATACCATTATTCCTTTGGCACCAATCCTTTTGTAACATTACCTCCTCGACTTCAACATTTCCTGTGACTCCTATTGAGGCACTTAGGCACTTGTAGCTAGTTATCTATAGAGAGTTACCTTCTTCCAGCACATTTGCTTCTTCTATAGTACCAAAATTCATCCCCATGCCTTCAGCATCTACTCCCAATACTTTTGATAAAGGTAAAGAACCTTTGGATCCTACCACTGAGAAGACCTGACTTTAGACTTTTTTATGGGGATGTAATTCGACCATTTTATTAATTTATCTATTCCTTTTTGCTTCCATCTTATACTTTTTATCTATTTTTGTCTTTTTGATAATCCTAAAAGGGGGAGAAGATCATTATGGAATATAAGAATTGTGACATATAAATATACCATCTTTTTTATTATTTCCTCTCTATTTATTTGATACCATATTCTTTGATACATGTTAAGTTATTCTTTGTACTATAATTCAATTTGAATGTTTCTTAGTTTTTCCATATTATGTATAAATTAATTAAGATTACTACCATGATTTGTGATCATAAAAATGGGGAAGAATATTGACCTCTCCTAGTTTTAATAATCACAAATAATTCTTATTTATGTTTCTAATAAGTTTACTATTCTATGTTAGAATTTGTAAGTACATGACATACTGGAAGAATTCTATAAGTATACATCACCATTAGAGTATCTCACCACTCCAGGGAGTCACTGTTACAATATAGATTGTAGAATGCACTAAGTATGAGTAATCGTTCCTGACTCACCCTTGCTGACTCACTTCCTCCTGACTTACCTCTAAGTCTAGGTCACCATTCCAAAGACATCGTCATCCTGACATTGCCAAGAATAATTCACAGCCAACTTTAAATTTTCATTAAATCAACCTACCATCAAAGAGACCGCCAGAGAGTCGCTGCTCAAAAGACTCACTGCTACCTTTCATTTTTCATTTTAAATTCAATATTCCTAATGATCATATTTGTGAAATTTAATGAAACTAATTAAATTAATGACCTTTTTTAGACAATATTAAAATTGATGTCAAATTATAATACATGGTACAAGGTACCAATACATGATCGAGAACATTCTCTATATCAGTTGTAGTGTATAAAGAAAATACTCAATCAAAAAGAATAAAATGGAGATATTCATGGTGAAAAATGAGAACCAACATAACTCAATGTGTGTGTACCAAACTAAAAATATTTTTTTTCATGTGTTCAAGATTCTATGTTAATCATTCAAGGAACACACAAAGAAGAAGATTGATGTATGCTTGGATCACTCATACTTCACAAGACAGACACTTATATGATACTTTTTTTTACAACAACTTTATGGAAAATGACTCAACCCTCATATCAAACTACCTTCAAGGAGTCATGAAACTGCAACACATATCACATAGAGAAACACTATCCCTTCTACACTTTAATCTAATCTATTTGTGTACATTATTTATATTACAAGAAGTGTGTGTTTATCTCTATTTTCTAACACACACTAACTCCTGTGCAAAACTGGAAGATACAAAAATATCTTCACAAACTATCTTTTTACACCTTATACTCCCATGGATAATAGTAGAAGAGGTCCCTACATGACCCGTTACGTTTTTACTCCCATGAAAACTATGGAAGAGGTATTTAGGACCTGGACAACACTGTGTGTGTTGTTTTATACCTAGGTCTAGGGTGTATATAAAATTTATGTTTATATAAACTACTTGGTGGTAGGTGATCACCAAGTGAAGAGGAATAAGTCTCAACTTGAGACTGAACCTCCTGTTATTATTTATGTTATGCCATTTTAAAGTTTTATTTTCACTGCTCAATCTTTTTACATCTGAAAAAATTTCTTTCACTTTGATAGTTAATCTTAGATGTTTTTTATATTAGAACTTGATTTTTTAGATTAATTTCATAATTTAAAATAGTATTTCATTTTATTTCAACTATTAACTAATCACACTTTGAGAAATATTTTAAAAGATCAAAACTTATATAAATCTGATACTTTGATTAACTAGAATTTATTTTATTCTGATTTGGGGGATTTGGTTTAAATACATTTTAAATAGAAATTTTAATTTGGAACTCAATTCACCCCCCCCCCCTTGAGTCTCCCCTTATACCAACAAAACCTTACATCTAAGCACTTTTAAGTATCATACCCTTGCTTTTTTATTATTCTATAACACAAAGGGAATTTTGTTTAGGATGGTCCTTATTAAAACTCTATTAATGAAATAAAATATCATATTAATATATTTAGTCCAAAAATTAGTAGGCATGTTATATTCATATAACATTGTTCTAGTAATTTATTATAAGTTCTTATTCCTCCCTTCAACAACATGATTCTATTGAGGTGTCCTAGGGGAATTATGTTTAATACCACATTTTGAGAAAAATTAATTAAATTCATGATTCTCAAATTCTCCTACATTAAAACTTCATAAAGAAAAAAAAATTAATATTTTTCATTTTTCAAAATTTTATAGAAATTAATAAAAATAGAACATGCTTCACTTTAAAGACTTAAAAATTAAACCCAAGTAAATCTTGAAAATTCATCGACTAAAACACAAACAAAGGATTTTCCATCAAGGATTTATATTTTTTCATGTCCAAACATATCCATATGGGTAATTTATAGGTCCTAGAAGTGAAAACCTATTTAACTGGTTTAAAGGATGACTTCTGTTTCTTTCTCATTTTATATGTATCACATAGTTTATTTTTATCCAATTTAAGGTTAGGAAAATCAGAAATAAAATTTCTTTTAGATAAATTTATCAAGTAAT
Organism: Viscum album; assembly: GCA_963277665.1. Taxonomy (NCBI): domain Eukaryota; kingdom Viridiplantae; phylum Streptophyta; class Magnoliopsida; order Santalales; family Viscaceae; genus Viscum; species Viscum album. The sequence goes on along the minus strand of OY728139.1, from coordinate 335,573,233 downwards.
AAACATTACAATGTCTAAGACTGTTCTATTATATCCAACATTTATTTACTTTAGAATTAAAAAAAATTCATTTCAACTATATAAATAACTAAGATCTAAAGTTCCAACATTATTTGTTCTTGGTGATTTAAACTTAAGATGTTTTTCCTTGAAGACTAAGCAGATATTGTTATAAAAATCAACCAAATAACCATCATCAAAAAATTGATAAATACTTATCAATTTGTGATTCAATCCTTCAACATAGATTACTTTTTCGATCAGGATATATCGTGGGTTTCCAACAGATCTAATGCCAACTATTTTTCCTTTTTTATTTTCAAAATATATGACATAGCATTCATCAAACTTAGATAATGAGTGGAAGTTTGAGAAATCCCCAATCATTTGCCTCAAAAATCCATTTTCCATAAACTATTTTACATTTTTTTTTGTGCCTAGCTCCCTATAAGGAAAAAATGATCAATAATATTTTTTGGTACCCAAATACTCTTGGGTCCAAGGTTGCTAGCTTAAAAATATTTATGAACCCAAATCTATTTTTTGTTTTCCAAAATTAAAATTAGAATTTGAAAATTTTGAAAAATATTAGTATTTTTATTATGCACATTTTAATATTTCTTAAATAGAATTAATTTTCAAAATGACCATTTATTCATCAATGAAAACAAGTAATATTAGACGTAGCTTTATTTTTAGAACTTGGTATAAAATAATTTTTATAAAGATTGGGTTTTTCGCCCTTGCTACCAATACCATGTTTTTTTCTTTTAGGTTGGTTTTTAACAAGTATTTTATTTAATTAATACCCCTACTAAAAAAACTTGAAACGTATTTAATATCTTGAAATTCTATTTTTTAAATAATTAATTTTTTTATCTTGTTCAATTCATAATGAATTAGAGTTTTCCAACTTGGTTTTCAAATCTAAATTTTTTAATGTAATTCCTCCTCTTCATTAGAAATATCATTGTAAAAAATTAGGGATTTTATTCTTTTTTAGGATTTCATACTTAGTTTTCAACATGGCACAATATTAGTTTAATTTTTCATATGATCAATTTTATTTTTCATATTCAAACTCAAGCTCAGAATAATAGTAAGAGTATACCTCATCTGACTATGAAATAAAACACATATTTTCTTTTAGATTAGATACTTTAGCTTCTATATCTAAATATGTATTATCACTATAATATTAAGATTCACTACATGTATCTTTAATGTTCTTATTTTATTTATTCTTATAGACAACCTTCTTAAAAAAAATTCTTAGACTTCTTTTTTTCTTACGGTTGAGGGTAGTCTGGCGTGATGTGTCCAAGATTATTGCACTCAAAGAATCTCACTTATTCAGAGTTTCTATAAAATTTATAATAATTATTGAAAGTTTTTATAAAACATATTATCTTTTTATATAACTTCTTTAAATTTCTTAAAAAATGAGCAAGATCGCTATCTAAGGAAAATCTATTTGAACTGTCTTCCTCATATGACTCAAAAACTTATTTTTCTTTACACTTCATATCATCCTTAAAAGTTGAGACTTTCAAGAAATCATTTTCCTTCTTAAATAAACTATTTTATCTATATCCAACTTCTATATCGATATCATACATCATAATCCATACAATGATATTATTTATTTTAAAATTATTGACCTCTATATATTTCATAATAGAAGATGAGATTACACTTCATCTTGGTGGTATAATTCTGAAAATTTTTAATGCTCGATTGGGTTCCATGATGGGTTATCATAAAGCATCAAAAAAATTTACAATCTTGATAATTCTTACATTTATTTGGGTGATGATTTCTCCTTCCATCATCCTAAAAGTATCAAACTTTAACGTGGAAATATTATATCAAAGAGCTTTCAAATTATTTATAACTTCATAGGAAACTATTATAGTAGTCCGCATTTCATGGGATGTTTATTATTGAAACACTTGATTAAAATCATCTATACCTAGTCCACAAGTAATATCACTCATTTATTTGGAGTTTAAATCATAACTAGATTCAGTATTAGTATCCCAAGTTTCTAGTTCAGTTTTTGTAATTTTATAAGGATTCACATCTTTTGGATAAACCTTTAATCCAATGTTATTTAAATAGATGGTTATACATACCTTATAGAAACCATAATTCTCACCATTAAAATAGGGATCTATAACTATTGACATACCTTCTCTGTTATCATCCATATCATCCATTTGAAATAATATTTTAGGACTTCAACCTTTCACAACTGACAACTCAAGAGTCACAACCTTTAATTCCAATTTTTGTCTAGATAATGACTATAAAAAGACTCAAGAGGGGGTGAATTGGGTTCTTGAAAATTTTATTTAATTTAAAAACACACTCTTTAAAGTATGAGGATCCAATATTTCCCTTTACAAAAACAGGTAGTAGAAAATTAAATTAAAAAGAAAAAATATCAAACACAAGAGATTTAAAGTGGTTTAGGGAATAAAAATTTCTTAATCCACTCCAACAACACTCTACTCCATGAGTTTTGTTATTTTCACTATATCATTTATTTTTTCCGGGGCACCTAGATGAGTGAAAGAAGTTGTTACTTGTTAAAAAGTCCAAGATTTTTCAACCAAGATATCCCTTTGCAAGACCAGTCCACAAACTTAACACACTCAATCACAAAGAGTGTAGATATAAATGGAGATGAATAAATGAACTATGAAAGATGGTGCATCCCACAGTTGAAAGCATCAACTGACAGATGATAATGAAACATCTAGAGAAGATGAGAATATTCTAAGTGAAACTCTATAGGTTCTCTAATTATAAAATATAATCTTATAAGCATGGAAAGTCAATAGTTGAGTAGCTTCAAGTATGGTATCTTTAAGAGTTGTATGAATCACATTTATATTATCTATTATGTACACATTCTCTTTCATATAGTAACTAAACTATTCTATTTATATCTTCCCTTTTTAATTTTAAATTAAGTACTTTTGATAATCACAATGGTCGAGTGAATAATCCATTTGAAAATTTGATGATACATTTTCTTAATGGAATACGCCCATCTTTTCCAAAAATGGAATAACCTTCTGTGGCAGAGATGGAAGAAATATCCTTTATCAAATCTTTCTATTCTAGAAAAAATATGATTTTTCCAATTAAATATTTCCTTACTTATAAAAATTATTCTCTAATATGCTTAAAATCATGGATTTAATTATCAAGAGATTAAACCAATGTTATGAGTATAATCAAGACTATCCTTAGGATATATTTATCTTTATAAGATGATTGTCTGATAGTATTGTCCTCATAAGATAAACTTTAGAACAAATCCATAAGATAAAACACAATAGATCTTTTACTTATGTACTGCATAATATAAATAACATGGATTTACTATTGCGTAAGATAATTCCACTTTGTAAGACAAAAGAATTCATTTATTTTATATCTAACTGATCTTTATGATTCTGAACATAAAAAATTTAATTTACTTTTTCATAATATCATTTACATACATATTATAATAACCTTTATAAATTGATATTATAAATGACAAAAAATCACTAGAATATATTCAAAAATTCAGCATAAGTACATAAATTTCTTAATAGGCTGGTTGTTTTATGTGTAAGATATAATTTCAACATAAGATTATTTATTTGACAAACAGCTAAATTCCAATAGAATAAATATCCTTGAGCATTCTTATGAGAGATTCTTCTAGAATTATACATCAAAAAACATATAATATTTACGAATAGATATACATAAAGTTCCAAAACACTTAAGGCAAACATTTTAGTAGATAAACAGGGATTTTTTGAATCATCAAAACACATAAACAACTTATATATGTTGTAACAATATAATCATATCCCAAAGTAGTGTCACAACTTTTTGGGTATCATTTGATAAGGATCCATCAAAATTGTAAATTCATCTAGTAGTAACTTTATCTCAAACTTGAAATCATGTTGAGGGGGTAGTTTCACTAACTTAACTGGGAAGACATATAGAAACTCCTCAATGACCTTGAGAACATCCACCACATAGGCTTACACTAAAAACTATTCCAACTAAGATAAAAGTGACTTTTATCACCTTCTGTCCATTAAATAGTTATGCTTTCCAATGAACACCACCCGCTGGACTTTCTTGTAAAAAACGTGTCTCTCCTCTTGAATCAATAAACAATTTCATGCATGAAATAAAAAAAACACATGATAAGGAAACATCATATGGTTTTTTCAATAACAAGAAGAAATCCCCCACCAACTAGTGCTTCTTAATCATCAATAAACATCCATGGAACTCATCAAACAAAACATCCTGACATCCAACTAGTGTGGATAAAACCATGGTAACCGGAAGCCTCCCCACCTCCAATCATAATTTGAGAACCAAATAATGATAAATGAAAGATTTTGAAACTCCAAATCAAATAAATAAATAACTAAGGTAGATGAAAAAATTATCGTACCTCAGACAACATATGGCCCCTTTGGCACTAGCACCTCCATAGCATGCATCAACATGCACCCAACTCCGCTACCTCATCGTTTAAATCCTTCACAACCACACTCTATTTTGGTACCATAAGGAATAGGGTAAAATTTTGGGGTTAACATCTACCTTCTCCATCTCCCCTTGACTGAGCATAAGCCTATTGACTGGGATTCTAAACAAAAGTTGACGGGCCCTGCTGCTGATGATACTACCTTAAAGGAAAAAGCTACAACTGTTAAAAAGGATCCTGACCACCCATACCATATTGACCACCTTGATAAGTTATAAATTGATATTGATTATGACATCTACCCCCAAAAATATAGCACACAAAGAGAAATTCCTCAATAGAAACTCAGGAACCACCATCCATAGAATGGTATAAGAAATACTACTATGATCATTTCTCTGTCAGTCAAATCCCAAACTTTCCTAACATCCATGATTTTTCACCTGAGTCTCTACACCTTAAAATTCCCAATTATCACCCCTCTTGAGGATATCCTCCCTGCAAGTGATTCTCCTTGATCACCTCTACTTTCTTCTGTACTTCCAAGTATATAGGAAGCATAAATGGGGTGACCACATATATGATTACTAGATACAGAGACTTCTGTAGATGTTGTGCTCTAAACTCCTCATCTAGAAAGAGGTCAAGAGAAAAATGAAAAAGGTCTTTAATCTTAATCCTGATCTCTCACATGATTAGGCTCCCCTACTTAAGGGACAGAATCTTATACCTCTTTATTACCTTCATTATTGATAAAAATAACTCTAGTAAAAAAATCCTTCTAGAATCCATCTAAAGAAACATTTGCCTCCTACTGATCATCTATATATAGCATCCACCACTAACATGTTGTGCCTCTAATCTCTATGAATACCAAAAAAAACCCAAAAACTCATCTTGATATTTAATTAGACAAAAAATCAATATTTAGGTCTTCAAACTAGTTCTATATCTTTAGATCAGAGATTCTCCTTTCATAATTCACTAGGATCTACCAATGAAAATCACACAAAGAATGATATCATGAGTCATCCTCCTCTATCAGATTGACCCTCCAATAATCAACTAGATCAACCTAATTAACCTCTACTACAAAAAAATAAATTTATATGATGACCATGATACCTTCCTAAAAATATAAGGGAAGACCTAATCCTATTATCATTGAATTATTAGGATTTATTTGATTAAATTCATTCAATAATTCACTTTACCATTCAATAATCTTAGATTGCTTTCATGGGATCATGAGGGTCCATAAAATCATGTGTCCTAGCTTGTCTCCCAAGATTATGTCACAAAAAAAGCTTTACTAATATTATTTCCCTACCAACACATGCAATCCTAACAAGTTTCTAATATTAAAATCTATTATATCTCTCAACCAAAACATATAATACCAATATATCATGAAACCCCTCCCTCTAAAGGTACCCTTACTGGGTCGGTAATGATTTAAGAGATATAATGATCCCTAAGTCCTACCTCCAGTAGGAATCAAGATGGTGACTAGCACCAAGGGTATAAAAATCCCACATATGGGAGGAATTATCCTAAATAATATTTATATTAGATCATTAGATATGATATTAACCACTTAATAACTCCATCACAAAATATTAAAAGATAAACCAAACCATCCCACAATGTATGAAAATTATCAAATAAACAGAAATTAAGTCTTCAAGTAAGTAGCAAAAAAGTAAACCCTATTACAGCAACTCAATAATAGCTCCAGCACCCAAGTTAGTAATGTTAATCTTGGTCCCCGAATTCCTTATAGAAATTTGAAAAAAAAAATTATATATATATAGGGTGAGCATAACATGTATACTTAGTAGGATCATACCCAAGGTCTCTTGTGAAAATGTGAAAAGTGCATACTGATGCACCAGTGAATAAGCAACAAAACCAACAAGCACCTAAGAAGGTCAACTATTCATCCCATCCTAACCATGGAACTCTTACCAAATAGTTAATCCATGTATAATAAAATATCATCGAACAAATATAATAAAAGTCTCCACGTAACAACTTATATAATAATTTTCTACTCTCACACCCCAACATCAAATGTCTTGTGCTCCCATTCATTCTATATCACCACGTTACATATCCATCAATCTCTAATGTGGGTTAGGAAACATACCTACCTACCCCACCCTCAAATGTTCTAGAATCACATGATATTTATTTATATTTAGTCCCATTAATTACTTCTTAATCAACTTTATATTGTTTTCTAATATTAGTTTTTTGGGGTAAAGACAGGTTTTTCTAAAAATTGTTTTAAAATGGATAATGTTTCTCCTTTTTAATTAATTAATATGATTCTTAATGGGTAATGTTTTAAATGAAATTTATATATTATATATTATTAAATTTTAATTTATTTTCATAAAATTGTAATTATTATTCATATAGTTAATATAGAATCATCTTTTTACAAAAAATACTCTTTCTAAAAACTCGTTGTCTCGCTGTGTCTGAGGGATTGATAAGAAATTAAATTTTCTCACTTATATGATTTGAATTTGGAAAAATGGATTAAATATTTGGAATCAGAATAATTTATAGTTTTTAAAATGTTCAATATATTTTTTGTTCAAAGAGATTAGTGTAAGAAATTAAAATTAATTACAGTGATTAAGGTAAAAACGAGTTTACTTAGTGGTTAAACTATAAACTTAAGGGGTGAAATGACATAGAAACTTTAACAAAACCCATTGGATGTCCATATTTATACCTTAAATGTTATATTATTTTTTTGGTGCATTATTTGAGCCTTTTGGTTAACAAAAAACATGGGCTGAAAAATTCTAAGTGTGTCATCTCCCCCACTTATAAAAGTCATCCACATCTCCTCCTATCTTCAAACCTTTAAAGACCTTTGTCTTAGAAAATACCTGCCAAAATCACCAATACAATTACATCCTATAAGCCTTAATTTTTTCATAAATTTAACCAATGAAGGATTTTTTTGCAAACCAAAAGGAGTTTCCCAAAGAATAGGTAGCATTCATCAAAATTATTTTATATTTTATTTATTTCTCTAACCCTTCAATTATTATTATAACATGATAATATAATAACCTTAGTATAGTAAATATACTTAAATTTTTGTATATTAATGGTATGAATAACAAATACACACACTTATATAAAATGTTTTATGAAATCATCATTCATGTGTACGGCGGACTACCGCCTCGCAAAACGATGTCATTTATTTTTCTATCACCACCTCTCATGGTTGGGAATAATGATGGTCATACTATTTATATATTATATTTATGATATTTATAATATAATTATTCCTTTTTATTCATTATATTATGTACACCCTATTTACATTTCATACTGTAGTGGATACGATAATGTCACTTGTGTGTACGGTGAACTACCACCTCATGAAGTGAGGTGAAGCATTTTTCACTAACGTGTCACATAGATGGTAATAAGGGTAAATATAATAAATATATATTATATAAATGATATAATTATTATATTAATTACATAATTATATTTATATAAATATAATATATCTTTTTCTTCTTACCATTTCACATACTGAAAAAGTGATAACGTCATTCATGGACGTGTGGACTACCACCTCCTCAGAGCAATGTGATTCTTATTTATTCACCACCACATCTAAATAATTATATATATAAGTATATATAATTAATTAATAAATTAATTATGATATTATTATCATTATTTAAAGATAAAATACTACTTACCTTCTTTCTATAATGATCATTGAAAAATGGAAATGCTACTCATGCGTACATATGGCTTACCATCTCCTTGATCATAATGTTAGTTCATTTTTCATAACCATCATTAATGATGGGTTTAAAAATTATAATTGATGTAAAAATATGATAATTATTTCATGATAATTATTATTTAGATTTTTGTATAATGACCTCTTTGACCACAATCAAACTACTTAAGTCATTTTTGACACACAAGCCGAATATGGTATAAACATTCAATGTAAATTCAATCGATTAAGTAATTATACATAAATTATTTATAAGTAAAATAAAATTAATAATAAACATAGAAAATTTTATCAAGTAATTAAATAATTAACATAATTTTATTATTCATAATGATAAATAACAATCATGACAAATCAAATTTTAGGTAAGGGTTTTTCTCATCTCACTTTTATTTCTATGAGATATATTCAATATTCACCATTTATTTTTGTTGTGTGGTGTATATAATTCATGTGAATGAATTATATGATTATTATAAATAAACTTTTTGGGATTTAAATATCTATTAGAAGATCTATATTTCATGGGGTTCACAATTTCAAAGTTACCAAGCAGTAAGGGATTTTTGTCTCAATTTTCCGTCTTTGAGATGTTTGTTATATTATACACCTATATTATTTTATGATGTGAATATACCACCCCTTTGACATGTTATATCATAATATCCTTATTATCATGATATTATAAGTTTCATTTAATTTTATTATTTCATTGGGATTATTATTCAAAGTTACAAAAGTGGTAAGTGTCATTTGTTACAATGTCATCATTTAAAGGGATTGTGTATTATTAAGTCTTCAATATTGAAATATTATAATACTCATGAATTATATTATACTATATTTAATCATAATATTTTCAATTAATTGTACCATTTTTTCACTCTTTGGTACTTAAAAGTTTTAATAAATTATTTGTAATAAAATTTGACTCTATTTCTCTCTTCAGTCGAAAATTCATTTTCTTCCAAAACCATGTTTTAAAACTGTTTTCCAAAATGTTTAAAAAGGTTTTTTTTCAAATTATAAATAATATTTTTTCCAATAAATTTTTTCATTGATTTTTAAAATCATTATTTATAATCTTTCAAGGTTATTTTAAAATAAAATTATTTTAAGAATGTTTTATGTTTTAAAAATTGATTTCAAAATAAAAATGGTATTTTCCTCAAAATTTATTTAATAATGTTTTAATGGTATTTCCATTCATCAATGTAAAAGACCCTTTTTGTTACTTATACTCCAATACGGATATTTTTTAATGATATCATCCTCATTATTTCTCTGGATGGATTTATATTTTTTTCAAATATATTGCTATAGAACCTATTTCTTTTCCACAAGTTAATCATGTTTCAAATAGAATGTTATAAAACTTGTTTATTTTCTATGGGTTAATCAAAGAAATTGTTTTATAACCCATTTATTTTCCATGGATTAATCATGTTTTAAAGATATTTTTATGTAACTCATTTATTTTCCATGGTTTAATCATGTTTTAAATAGATTGTTATGGAACTCATTTCTTTTCCATGGGTTAATCATGTTTCAAAGAGATTGTTATGGAACCCGTTTATTTTCCATGGGTTAATAATGTTTCAAATATAATTTTATGGAATCAATTTATTTTACATGGGTTAAACATATTTCAAAAATATTGTAATGAACTCGTTTCTTTTCCATGGGTTAATCATTTTTCAAAGATATTGTTATGGAACCCATTTCTTTTCCATGAGATAATCATGTATCAAAGAGATTATTATAGAACTCATTTCTTTTACATAGGTTAACTATGTTTAAAATAGATTATAATAAACCCATTTATTTTCCATGGTTTAACCATGTTTCAAATAGTTTTTATGAAACTCGTTTGTTTTTCATGGGTTAATCATGTTTCAAAGAGATTTTTATGGAACCTATTTCTTTTCCACAGGTTAACCATGTTTCAAAAAGATTATTATGGAATCCATTTATATTACATAGGTTAATAATGTTCTAAAAATGATAAAGTTTGTTTCAATGAGTTATTATGAAATTAATTCTCTATGTTCTTTATTCATTATTCAATTATTGAGCATTATAAATGATGGGTGTGCCCAAATAGCATCGGGTGAGCTCGTTATAGCTTATATGATGTGTGCACCCAGATAGAACTCTAATGAATTGGGTAATGATTATGTTATTCAGATGATTATATTGGAAGTTTTCCATATGGTTATCCTAGTTTTTTAAGGGTTTTGTAAGGGTTCTGTAAGGGTTTTTTGAGATGATGCTCCAAGATACCAATATGTTTTATCTATGATTTCTTTGGGTTTATAATATTTCTTATGATCAATATTGATATCACATGGCTCGTGATTATTTATTCTAATGAATCTTGTATTTTCCATGTTTTCATGTTTGATAATCCAAGTATTTTTAAGTATGAGTTCTTTTATGATTCTCTCATGCACTCTGATTATGTCATCATACCCTTATATTCTCTTATGCTCATTAATGACATTCAATTGCTAATTATTATGTTTACCCTTACTAGGAATTTTATCTCAACCTTCTTATATTTTTTTACCCATATTATAAAGAATGAGGTGAAAGATTTATGTCTATAAATGATTTTACAAATATGATGTTAATGACCTAATATGAAATAAGAAAAGTTGGATATAATAGAATATGATGTTCATATTTATGAACTAGTTGTTTATGAGTCCAAGTTGATATTATTTGGTCCTAATTATCTAAAAATCTAAACCTAAAAGTTCCTTGAGAATGTAAGTGATCCAATTTTCATTTTTATGTTGTAAGGTTTGGATGGAAAAAATGGGTTACAATTATTGTCATCAAATCCAAAAATGTAAAGATCGTGATTTTAATATTGAACTTGTGTGTGTGGGTCCTAGGCTATTATATTTAGTATCAAAGGGAAGGTATAGAAAAATTTGTAGATTATGGTGTTTTTATGTGATTTTATCTTAAGAGTCACGGATACCATCTTAGTTCTATTATGAGTTCAAAATCTTAGATGCCCCATTTGATAGTTTTAAGTAGTAAAAATTTTGAGGTTATTAATGAAATTTTTGGAGTCATTATTTTTTTGAATTATCTGTAACCCCTAGGGTCAACAGGAAGTGTTATTTAGGTAGAAATTAGTTTTCATGTTTAAAAAAATACAGCCTCTATTCTGGGTGACAACCCATCACATCTGGCAAGGTGATGGGTCTTGAACCCATAACCAAAGGACGATAAGGGTTTCATACCTACCACTAACCAATGTGATTTACTTTTTAGCATGAAATTTTTATAGGTAAATATTAATTTTATTTCAAAAAAATATGAGATTTTGTTTGAGTAATAATGGTTGATTTATCTTCGAATAATATATGATCAAATACTTCTAATATTTGGGTTTTAAAATTAGTCAGGAAATGATTGAATAATTTTAAGGATAGTAATTTATCAAATGGTTTGGATTGGACTTGGGGTATTACTTTTGAAATTTTTATATTAATGTATTAATTTTTATTCATTTTTGGAATTATCTTACCATGTACTAACCATTTTGGTTTTAATTAATGTCTACAGATAGGTGGAATAGCTTCACTATACCTTTAATGGTTATATGGTCTTTAAAAATTGATTTTAGTGCATCAAGTTTTGGAAATTAATCTTTAATAGTAATCATTTGGATAAAAATATGAGATTGTGGAGGAAATTGATGAAAGGAAAAATTCTGCACATCAAGTATATTTACATATTATTTTAGTCTAGATGGTAAGAGAATTCCTTAACTCTGGTAAAAGGATATAGAAACAAAAAAAATTATCACAGTACCTTTATTTATAATGAATTAATTTTCTTTTAAATCATCAAATATTTATGGTTTTTATGCCTTTAACTTTCCATTGATCATTCACTTTATTGTGATCAAAGACCTCAATCACTCTCTATAATTTTTTATGCTTTTCTACCATCCCCACCAATGTTATCTTATTTAGGAAACCTAGTTGTGTGTTATTCCATAAGACCTTTGTACTTACATTTCTATCTTATTAATAGGATGTTTTATTGACTCTTTTTATTATTTGGGTTTACAACAAAAGTATTTTTAATGTCCAACCTTTTATTATTGAGATAAAATTCAAATTTCAAGGATGAAAGTTTTTAAAAGGGGGAATGTAATACCCTAAGATTTTAAAAAATAAAATTATATTATATAGTGTAAAGGTTATGAAACACTGATTTTATATTATGATACATTCAAAAATGATTTCTTTCAATAGATTTTGTTACACACAACATTGATTTTTACCGAACAATAATTTACTATTAATATTATTATTTAACATGATAGTTATCACCTAGATATTGGAATGGAAGGTATGAACAGGATTAACTAAATTATAAAAATATTTTTTACACATGTATATATAATTAATTCTTTGGTCACTAATTAACTAGAAATGAAAATAAAACCTTTTTTAAACTAAAATAAAATCTTTTTTTGAAAATCTATTTAAATGCACGCAAGTGTGTTCTATAACAATAAATTAAAAAACTCACTCTTATTGGATTATATTAATTAAATATATATATAATATATTCAATATAATATTTAACATTCATCCTATGTGTTTTATATACAATAAAAAAAGGAATTCAATTTTACGCTTAAAAACTGTATTTTTTTCTAAAAAGCAGTTTTGTCTCCTTTTTTATGGTGAATTTATTTTAAAATTAATTTTTGAAAATTATATAATTTTTATCTGAAAAAATAAACTTAATTTTTTAAATAATATTTCCAAAATTATATTTGTGTGAAATTTTGGGTTTTATTAGAAAATATTTATTTTTCAGTAAATAGTGAAAAATACCGATTTTTGTAAAAAATGTCATTTTTTTAATTAAGTAATTTAAAAGTATCAATAAATTTTGTGTATGTTTTAAATTAACCTAATTATTATATATTTATATTTAATCTAATTAATTAATTTTTAATAAACTTTATATTTTTTTAATATAAGTTTGTTTTGGGGGTAAAGATAGGTTTTTATAAACACTTTTTAAAAATGAATAATGTTTCTCATTTTTAATTAATTAATATAATACCTAATGGGGAATTTTTAAATGAAATTTATATATTATATATCATTAAATATTAATTTATTTTTATACAATTATTATTATTATCCATAGAGTTTATATAGAATAATCTTTTTCTAAAAAAAATAATCCTCTTAAAAATCCAATATCTCGTCGCGTCTGCGGGATTAATATTAAATTAAATATTGTCACTCAAGTTATTTTAATTTGGAAAATGGATTTAATATTTTGAATTATAATAATTTCTAATTTTTAATAGGATCAACTTAATTTTTAAAAAGTTATTTTCAAAATAAAAAGGGAATTTTACTTGAAATGTCATTAATGGTATTTTAATATTATTTACATTCATCAATGTCAACAAAAATTGTTATTAATTAAACTATAATGAGGATATTTTGTAATTATATCATCCTCATTCTTTCTATATATGGATTAAGATTGTTTCAAAGAGATTTTTATGGAACATATTTCTTTTCCATGGAAAATCATGTTTCAAATATATTTTTATGGAACTCGTTCCTCTTCCATAGGTTAATCATGTTTCAATGAAATCGTTATGGAACCCATTTATTTTCCATGGGTTAATAATGTTTCAAAGAAATTATTATGGAATCTCTTTCTTTTCCACGGGTTAATTATGTTTCAAAGAGATTGTTATGGAACCCGTTTCTTTTCCACGGGTTAATCATGTTTCAAAGATATTATTATGGAACCTATTTCTTTTCCATGGGTCAATCATGTTTCAAAGATATTTTTATATGACCCATTTATTTTTCATTGTTTAAATATATTTCAAAGGGATTATAATTAACCTATTTCTTTTCCATGGTATAATAGTGTTTCAAATATATTGTTATGAAACTCATTTATTTTCCATGGGTTAATAATGTTTCAAAGAGATTGTTATGGAACAAATTTCTTTTACATGGGTTAACCACATTTCAAAGAGATTGTAATGAACCCATTTATTTTCCATGGGTTAACCATGTTTCAAATAGATTATTATGAAACCCAATTCTTTTCCACAATGAATCTTATTTCTTTTCCATGGGTTAACCATGTTTCAAAGAGATTGTTATTGAAATCATTTCTTTTCCATGGGTTAATCATTTTCTTAAATGAATAAAGGTTGTTTTAATGAGTTATGATGAAATAAATTCTCTATGTTCTTTATTCATTATTCAGTTCTTGGACATTATAAATAATGGGTGCTCCCAGATAGCATCCTGAAATTCCATTACAGCTTATACGATGGGTGCTCCCAAAAAGCACTTCAATGCATTGGGTAATGATTATATACTCTAGATAATTATATTGGATGTTTTCCATATGATTATTACAATTTGTAAGGGTTATTTAAGGGTTCTATAAGTGTTATATGATATGATGTTTCAAGATACCAATAGGTTTTATCTATTAATGTTATGGGTTTATAATGTTTCTTATGATCAATATTGATATTACATGGCTCATAATTGTTGATTTTAATGACTCTTTCCTTTTTCATGTTTTTAGATTTTATGATTTAGGTATTTATGGGTATGATTTATTTTATGATTAGTTCATTCACTCTGGTTATGTCTTCATACCATTATTCACTCTTATTCTCATTAATGACATTCAATTATTAATTCTTATGTTTACCCTTACTGAACATTTGATATCACCCTTCTTATGTTTTCTTTTACCTAGTTTATAAAGAATGATTTTAAATGATTTATGTATATAAATTATTTTATAAATATGATTTTTATGACTTAATGTGAAATAAGAAAAGCTGGGTATAATGAGAGATGATGTTCATCTTTATAAACTAGTTGTTTATGAGTCTAAGTAGATATGAGTTGGTCCTAATTCTCTAAAACTCTAAACCTAAAAGGTACTTGAGAATGTAAGTGATTAAATTTTTATTTTTACATTGTAAGGTTTGGATGGAAAAAAAATTCACAATTATCTACATCAAATCTGGAAATTTCAATTTCATGATTTCAACACAAGATTCAGGGGTGTGGGTCCTAGGCTGTTATATACCACGCATGACCACAACCACAAATCATACCCTCATCATCATCGAGAATCACCAACACTATCCATAATCATCACTAGTAATATCTACTACCAACCATCATCTTTACTAGGAAAATTCACCACCATCCATCAACATCACTACCACCACTACTAAAGGAAGAGTGTGGAAGAAGGGGTAGTTATCTATCTATTTCACCACCAACCTAGATGTTTGGGGAAAACACCTAGAACCCAAAACATTTGGGTGATGGTAATGTTATATAACTAAAGTGGTATTTATATATAATACCATGAAAATAAAATAAAGATATGTAGCACACAATATCCAACCTATGGTTCTCATCCAATTCCACTAGTGAAACCCACAACACCACCATAACATCTCATGCCATGTTCCACCAACTGCTGCTAACAGTAATGAAACATTCCACACACATGAAATAATTCATCTTTCCTTTTCAAGTTAACCAATTTCTAGATTTACTAGTTGTCAAAAAAACTCTAACTTATTAAGTTATTCATTTCATTTTTAATTCTATAAGTTCATTAATCATTCAATTTTTTAAGCCAATTATCACATATTGATATCAAAACAAACTTATTTAACTTTCAGGCAATATCATTTTTATTTCATCATTAACACCCAGTTATATATCTATTGGTATACTTCCACAATCACACCACACAAACAACCCATATACCCCTCAAAAAAATCACCTCATCGCATGAAAGCTGCCATGCATCCAATACCATCAACCAAGACAACAACTCAGCCCACAACATACCCCATACACGAAATGGTTACCACTATCATCATATAATCCTTAACAAGATTCACATAACCACCACAGATATATAGAAAGCATATTAACACATAGCAGCACATTTCAACTTCAACTTCTACCAAAAATTCAGTTTTAAAGAGGCTCTCAATACATTGCATCATCTCTTAATAAAGGAGTTTTCATATAAAACCATATATATATATATATGGGAAACCAATTAATTGGAAATATAAAATTTCTTATCTTTTTATGCGTGGTGGGTTTAAGAAAGGAGTAACAATAAGATCCAAAAATCAAAACAGCAACAACAAAAATAAGGTTCCTAATAACCATGATTTTTAGCAATAGCAGCGAGTAAGTACAAACTCATAAGCAATATCACAAAACAAGTAAATGTATGAAAAAACTCTAATCCCGTTAACTTTAAAGTTAATACAATTATTTATATTCTTATTTCAACCTGTACTATCCACCCAAAAGAATAAAAATAATTAAATTTCCATAGATAAACATAAAATAAGGATATAACAAGGATTACCAACCTCAATTAGAAGTTCAATGTTCTTTAGGAAATAATGGACAATCACAAATCATAATCACCAAAGGAAACACCATCAAAGCCTAAGCATGGTAAGGAACCATCAATCCTTGCTTGATTTCCAACCCAAAACAAATTATCTTCACTAAATCAAACCTTCAAAAAAGGAATAAGAACAAAGTAAATGGAGAAGAGAGGAGAATGAAGGGTACCTCAATTTGTGAGACTTTGATATGGATAAAACAAGGTGTTAAATCACCCAAGAGGTGAGTTTGGAGGGTGATGAGAGGTAAAGGGGTGAATATGGATAAATAGGGGAAGAACAACCAAACCAAGAAAGTCAGAAATCCCTATTTTATAGAGGAGTCTTTATAATCCTTTAATACAATGTGGGGGTCCTAAAAACACCCATGGTTAGATTGGTCAAAGAGAAGATCAAGAAATCAATTATTTGAACCCTCAATTGTTATGAGTTTTGAGACTCATTTAAAACTATTTTAACCATCACTATAACCTCTTACATGGTGTGGTCTGTGGTTTTTTGTCCCCATGCACCCTCCATGACTAGCCACTACAGCATGGCGCAAAGTACATGGTTATTTTCTCCTCACCATGCCCATACCCATGACATAGTGGCCTCTACACTACCCATTTCTCATAGGGTGACAATCCATCACCATTCCCAACATAATGGGATCCCTATGCCTTTTTTTCGTTACTTTTTTACACAGGTGGAAACCCCATGTGAAACACCCTCCAAAACATCCATCCAAGCCATTTCACTCATTTTGGTTCACCCCAACACCAAATAGACAACTCCATAGACAAATTTCAAATTCACAAGTCCAAAAAAACCTACCCCACACTCAATCCTCCAAGATAACTTCAAAATGGCCAAAACTATTCCAACAACCATAGCGTGTGACACTCTAAATGGACAAAAACTCTCTTCTAGCCTTCATAACACCTCTAAAATATCTCTTGGAACCACCGAGCCTAGTAAAAACATAAAGGTAGGTTTTTAGAAGTATGTATCCTCACAAATATGTATCACAATAGCTATAAGCCTAGAGTGTATAAAGAAATATCGAGGTTCATTTCATAATGCTTCACTTATTAGTAAGTGAATGAATAATACCGTATAACAATAGTTATTCTTTATATGTTACATATTTCTGAGTGTAAGTGGTATGATGTAATAATGGATTTTGTAATGAGGTTGTCGAGATCACCTAGATTCAATAATGTAGTGTCAATAATTATAGACCTATTGATGAAGGTTGCACATTTTCTATCGATCAGAGATACCCATTTTGTTGATAAGCTAGGTAGGTTATATATTCATAATATAGTACATATTCATGGTGTTTTGATGAGTATCATGTTAGATTGGGATACCTAATTTACATTTTTATTTAATCATAGATCACAAAAGTCTTTAGAATCTCATGTTTATTTATTCAAAGTATACCATCTGAAAACTAATGGGCACTCTGAGTGTACCATTAGTATTCTAGAGGATATTTAATGGAAGTTTTTCATAGATTTTTATGGTTCATAGAATATTAATCTCACCTTAGTAGAGTTAAACTATAATAATAGCTATCAAACATTAATTCATGTGGAAACTTTAAATTCCATATATAGTAAGTTTTGTTGATCACCTCTATACTAGTTATAGGCATAGAATTATTCTATTATTAGACTAAGTTATGTACATGAGATGCTGGAGTGTATTCATTTGATAAGGAATCATTTGATCACTAATGAGACTAGTTAGCAGTTATATATGGACAATATATTCCATCTTATAGAATTTGAGGTGGGAAACTAAGTATTCTTGAGTGTGCCACCTCATTTAGAGTAGAAGAAGATTATCTAGTTTGTGGTGTTATTTTAGGTTTTTTGAGAGTATTAATGTTGTGTTTAGTGATTATTACTTTGTTATAGATATAGTTTAATGTACGATGTATTCCATATATCTCAAATTTTAGATATGGATCATTATCACATGATTAGTGTCAAATATTTCACAATGGAGGCTAATATGTCATTTAAGGAATGACCAGCTCACCTAGTAGACTAGATTAAGAAGATCATGGGAAGATGGTACCCCTAATATGTGTGTAGTGTCAGTGTGGACACATACAAAAGTATAATTTGGAGTGGGAGGTTCATTTGTGAGCATAATGGCCAAATATTTTCACCATTGATGCTTGATAATGAATCTCAAGTATGATATTACATATGGTGGGGATTTTGTAATAACCCACATATGAAGAGTCATAGAAATGATTCATTTTTAAAAAAAAATGTCTATATTTCAATGATGTTTGGTTATTAGAGGACTCGAAATAGGTAAGGGGTAGTATTTTAGAAAAAAAAAATCAGTGTGGGAAATCTATCTTTGACAATATATGGAGTTGGGTGCTAGTAGTATGAGTATAGGGGGTGGTGGCCTAGGTGATCTATCAGCTATCATGTGGCCCTTGGGTAGGTACCTAGTGTGGAAATGAGTACCTGATTATAGGGAATTGAGCACCTGATGGACCCTATGTAGTTTTTTAAAATTAATTAATTAATTAATTAAAATATTTAAAATATTATTAAATATAAACCCCCCTCCCCATTATTTCCCAATATCTACTTGTTCTAATCCCCACCTCCCTTGTGACCTCTTATCCTAATCTTGGATATTCTTAATTTGATCTTGGATTGATGCATCATCTATTCTAGTGAATCATTTCAAGTAAGTCTATAAATTATCTTCAATATACTCAAAGTTTCTTCCACTATTTTTATGTTTATAAAAAATTTCTAATTTGGGGGATTATTCTATATTTTCCAATTTCTTTTTGATTGAGGGAGATTCATCTAATAATATTCAATTAGTGGGGTCCTAAAAAGATGATGTAGGTGGTCCCTAGATTTTCCTATTGATTTTTAATAATTTTCATGTGATGTGTGATGTATGGGTTATAGAAAGCATTAGCGTATGACCCTGAATGAACCCAAAATGTAATTTTTGTTTCTTTGTGAGTATATAAAGGAATGTTAGGGCCACGAGTGGTCCCTGAAGTGTTATTATTCATTCATGGGTCTTCAATGACCATGTGCCTAAGGTAATGTGTGATAATCCATTAAAAGTGAATCCCAAATGGGGTATTCCTTGATATGTGATGACATAGTAGACCTTAATAGGTTCCCTTTAGTATCCTTATATGAAATAAATCTTGGTTATGTGTGCGTCTATCTAGTATGAATTTATCATTTTTATGGGGTTTAATTTGGGTTATAATCAGTTATCAAGTTATAACTTATGAAGATGTGAGGGTTTCCCACCTTTAGACTAATGGTTTCAAGTAGACTGTACCTTGGATATAAGATATAAAGAGAAGGTTGTATGTGAGAGATCCAAATTAATATTAAATTAAACTTGGAATTATAACTCATTCTAAACATTGATATGAAGTGTTTGTGAAATTTTTGGATGAGTTATTTATTATTCATTAATTTTGTTTTTGATGTGGGATGATATACCCATTTTTCATTGATCTTGATATAGAGTGGTATCGAAAGTCTCTTTATGTTGATGATCATTACGATATGAAATTTTATTCTACTTACCTTATTTTTTCTCAAGTAATGGGATGAAATTCCCACTTTTATGATATTTTTATGGAATGGGACAAGATTCCAACTTTCTCTAAAGTGGTTATTGGCATGGGAAAATGCGATCAATTTTCTCAAATATAGTTAAAAGAATGGGATTATATGTCCACTTGGACTTAGTATTGTCAGAGACATCGGATGATATACCAACTTGGCCATACTATTATTGAATACATGGGACAATATGCCTATTTAGACTTAGTATTGTTAAATTCATAGGATTATATGCCCACTTTGACTTAGTATTGTTAAATGCATGGGATAATATTCTCACTTGGGTATTGTATTATTAAAATCATGGGATAATATACCCACTAATATTTTATAAATAAAAGTATTTGGATGATATTCCAACTTTTCCTTTACATTGATAAATTCATGCTACATTATGCCTAATTTTCTTAATATTGATATAGTATAGGGTGTTATGACAACTTACTAGATATTGGGAAAATATGGGACATTATGTCCTTTTGTTTGGATTTTTTATATTATAATATTTTATTCCTATTAACTTAATTTCATTGTTATGTGATGTCACATTATTCCTAATCCATAATTTATAGTGTTATTGGGTTAATGTTATTCCAACCCTTGGATATTACATGTGATATGTTTAGACATATACTAGCATAGGTAGAAGTAGGTATGTTCACTAACTATGTGGGTTGTTATCACCTGATAAAGTAAAATTTACTATTACTGTAGTTATTTATTTTGATTATTAACATATCACATCATAGATACACTTATATATTCTTGATTTGTTTAGGTACACTATTGGTTATGGCTTACTAAGTTTCACTAACACCTTATATGGGAACCCTAGTGTGTGCGCACATTTTATAGTTAGGGATATAGGTAAGTGTAGAACTCATGAATAAATAAGATGTTGATATCTTGAGTTGAAGAAGATTCCTATAGAATTGGGGTGATTTTATATAGAAGAAGAATTGGACCACATATAAAATTGAGGAAGAAGATGAAGATAAAGTTGGAAGTTCAAAATTGGATGAAGATGTTGATGTAAAGTTTGATAAGCTTATGTCACTTTTATCAAGAGGTTTCTAAAGATGAAAAGTAAAATTTCATGGTAAGATACCTTTTAAAATTTTTGTCTATAAGCATAAAGTTTCACTACAAATTGTTCTAATATGGAAGAAGATAAAATTGGATACAAAGAGGGTTCGTCTCATGTATTTTTTATGAAGAATTCTAATAATTTAAATAGAGGAAATGTCTTAAAAATTAGTTCAATAAAGAACTATTATTTAACTAAAAATATGATTTTTTTTATCCAAGAAGTATGAAAAATAAGTTAATGTCACCAAGAGTGGTTGTCCCTGAAATTATATAGGTGAGAATACATTAATTGGAATAATGAATAGTAAGGATTCAAGTAGTGAATAAGTCTCAAAGAAAGAAGTAGAGGTTTCATCAAGAAGTGATAAATAGGTACATGAATCTCAAATGGAGTTCATATTTAAGACTAAACTAGATAATCTCATCTCTAAGGTAGTTAATATCGAGAAATAAAATAGAATTATGGGTAATGTATCTAATATGGTCAAATTTGATAAGGCTAAATTCATAAAAAAAGGAATTTAAGCTACTCTTAAGTTTTGAGGAAGTAAGAGAATTACTCACCAAGGAGAATAATAAATTTGAATTAGTGAAAGATAAGAGTCTTTCACAATAAAATGAACTTGAATATATCAAAAATGGACCTACTGGAGAAAGAAAATTATATCAAAAAATTTAGATATGATTTTTCTAATTCCAAACATGAAGTGGGATATTTCTCAAAGCAATAAAATATTTATGTGGATGAAGTGATAATTGAATATTTTTTTAATCAATAATGATCTCATCAAATGATTCATAAATATCATGTAATCACTAGAGAAAATTTTAAAAGCCAAAATATGTTGTGAAATGTGAATTAAATCACACATGAGAAGACTATTTAGAATCTGTTTTAATCTAGAAAGTACAAATTTTAATGAAACTATTATATTATTTGTGAAAATAAAAAAAAATATAAATATATATAATGAATAGGAACATGTGTATATTATCCTATATTTTTGGATTTTCAAATAGAAATTAAAAATGTTTAATAATAATGAATTTCATAGGAGTATTCTCATTGGACAGAGTAGTGGTTCAGGAAGAAGAATGATATTTTATGGTCATGGTTAATTCTACAGTGGCTATAGGTATATAATGAAATGAAATTGGTTCATAGGAATAACATTTTAGTCAATTAAAATTAATATAAGTCATATGTATAGGTGGATACAACCCTTGAAAAAAAAATCAAGCAAGTTTTTAATCAATAAAAAAGTACAACTCTAAATAATTTTTTGTTGTATTGAATAAATCATGTAAGATATGTGATAAATAAGTTCACATAACTTGAGAGTGTCTCATGATCCCATCAGTTCAATATCTTCAAAAATAATATCTTAAAGGATTTTAGGTAAGTGAAAAGATTAAGGAAGTAGTTAAGAATAAAATGTATCAAAAGAATAACATGGAAGATATTAATAATCCATTAGGGATTTTTGGATACAAAAAAGGGTTTAAAAACAAGTATACTCATGAAGGATGAAATAGTGATCTCAAGAAGTATATATCAGGAAAATATTGAAGAAGAATGTGTTTCTATTTTAGGATAATAATTACAATTTTATGAAAAAGAAGTTGAAGTTAAGAGTAACAAGAAGAAATAGACTTTGGCATTCCATATTACTGAAATAAAGAAGAATATGAGTTCTCTAAATCTAAAATATAAGTTGAAAAATAATTTAACTGATCAACTTATTTTTCTATCAAATAGGGATTTTAATACCAATCTATTTAGGTGGAATAATAAATGTCACCATTCACTCATCAAAGGCTAAGGTATGATCAATTTATTCCCTATCTCACTCATTATTTAGATATTTGTTGTCAAATGGGGTGAAAGAAAATATAATTATATTTTCATTTATTCCATATTGTATTTAAAAATATATAGAAAACAATATATGGAGAATCCAAATATATGTATTTATCCTACTGGTGGAAATATCTCTTATTTATGGGGGTGAATATTTAGAGAGTTTTTAAAATGGATCAAATGTGAATTTATCATGTGAACTTTTCTAACATGTTTGGTGACATTTTACATATGAAATTTTTATTCGCATGTTCAAATAATTGTTTTTTGAATTGGGAGAAAAATTTCAAGTGGAATAAGAGTTTTAAATAAGTGTATGTAAGTCACTTTAATTGATAACATAATATTATTGTTCAATGTTCTTATTTCCTACACTGAGTTTTCTTAAATGGATTTTGAATTTTTGAGTGATTATTTATTGAGAAGTGTATTGATTTTTAAGAGTAATTTATGTTCAATGGTTTCTAAAAAAATCCAAAGAGGGGGATTTTTTATCCCATGCATGGAGAATATGTTGATATCTTTAGTTGAATAAGATTTCTCTAGCGTTGTGGTATTTTTATAGTAAGGAATAATTGGAGGATAGATAAATTGATATGGTTCTTATGTTGTAATTTGTTTTCAACACATAAATCATGTTCAAACTAAAGTGTTATATGGTTTTTAATTTGAGTTTAATCTCATTCCAAGGTTTTTAAAGTGATTGGAGGATCATGTAATAATTTTGGAAGGGTTTGGATAAAATACATAAGTTGTTATGGTTATGGATTTCGGATAAATTCTAGAAGTATAAATTTTATAAGTTACTTATGTTCTAAAATTGGGAGTTGATATCCATAAGTTAGGTTATTTTGTAAAATAAAGTTTTTGGATGATTTTAAAATATAAATAATATGGAAGTTAAAGTTCCATGATTTATGAATGTACGGTGTTCAAGATGATAATTTAGCTAAGTGTAGAATATAAAAAGTTTAGGATAAAATAAGCTAAGGAAGTTGAAAAGTCCATATGTTAAATTTTATGAATGTTATAAGTATTGGATATAGTTTGAAAGAAATTTTTTTAACTTTTAAGACTTTAAAATAATTCTAAATATATTTTCAAATCTATTAGTTTAGACGGTGTGTGATTATGAGGCCCGGTGTTCCCGAAATTAATTTTATAAAAATATTATATATTTTTTATATTATGCACACATAGTTTCTTGAATAAAATGAGATAACTCTTAAAAAAATCATGGATCATAAATATGAGACTATGGTTGAGTATAGAATGTGAAGATTACCCTATGCATGACCTAAAATAGGTATGTGTGGGGTATTGGGATAAAAGTGGCCATGGGTGGGTGCGTTTAGTTAAATAAATAATTAATTTTATTTATTTATTTAAAATAATTCTAATTTCATCTATAAAAATATAATTATAAGGATTCTCCAAGTTTATCTGTATAAACACTGGGAGAATCGATAGGTCTTCCTTCCACCGTTCATTAGAGAATCAGAATCAAACGATGACAATACTCCGGATCCAGTCAGATTGAGACGCAACAAATGAAAAGATTCATCCTCTTAACTAGAGAGAATGCTCTTCAATGAAAAATGATCCAAAACTAAGTAGGACTCATAAATTCATGGTTTATTCCCTTATTTATTAAATTTATTTAGTATAATAAAAATGTTTCTTTTATCTGCATTCAAATTGAGCCATTGCATGCGCCCATGTATTGACATTAAATTTTTTATCTAGTTTTCTCACCCCAAGTGACCCAAATATGTATCAGTTAGCCAAGAAATCTTGGGAAACAATTGTTACACATCTATTTCATATGAATATTTTCCTCTGTTCTTTGTGTTAGTCATCTTTTTACCATAGGTTTGTGATTCGACGTTGCCATGTGGTACTGAGTGCGATCAGACCCCTAGAACCGTGGTGGATTCATGTACGACAGACAGAACGAAAAATCAGGGATGAAATTGGAGGATTCATTGGTTTATGGTGATCTATTTGTTGATCCTGTATCCAAAATAGATATTAAAGCAATGGGAGGTGTGTTCAGGGTGACGGCGGTGCGTGTGGGTTCATGTGGGAAGAGCCGTAGGTTCGATTTATAGCCACCAGAGTGCCAAAATTTCTGACCAGAGCAAGATTTTACTATTTTTGGGTGAGTTAGAGGAAATATATGAAGAAAAATCTATAGATTTTAGATCCACATATTGGATATTAGAATCTATGGAAAACCTAACTACATGTTGTGTAGTCTGAAGAACACACGGTGTATAGGACCTTGGCTGGGGTGGCTAGGGATTCACGATTTTATAAGTATCACACATCATATGGGACACCCACACATTGTGTGACCCTTGTGATGGAAACCCAGTGTGTACTCTAGGATTACATAGTAATGGGAATGGCTAGGTACATGTTGTGTGCTTATGTATACAAACACTGGCATATTTACTTGGACGTGACCAGGAGCATGGGTAGGACCCTGAGTGGTTCATACACACCGTGTAGACCCTCTATATGCCATGCAGTCCTACATGGAAAGAAATATGTGTATCTTCTAAGACACATATATGTGATGGAGTGGGACCACATGACATGTCAGTACCCTTACACGCCATGTAACCCTTCTTTCCTTTTTAGGAAACTTCAATCTCTCGTATCTCCTTCTTCTAAACTTTTATTTTGGCCTATGAGAATCCCTATCCTGAGTGTTTTTCTGTGTAGAACATGATTATAAAATCTATAGTGTATTTTGATATATTATTTGAGATTTTATGGTAATGATGCTTATTTAGGTGGTGCATGATGACAACAGTGATCTGGCAGGATCATTAGAGTGGTACCCCCTAACATACTAGGGTCCGGGTCCTTTATCTATTGAGTGGTACCCCCTATGGAATTAGGGTGTGGAGCCTTTAGATATTGAGTTGTACCCCCCTATCTAATAGGTTTTGGGTCCTCTTTAAACCGAGTAGTGCCACATAATTTACTAGGTTGTGGGTCCTTTATCTACTTAGTTGTACCCTCATATGGCATTAGGATGTGGGTCCTTTAGCTACCGAGTTATACCCACCCTATCGAAAAGGGTGTGGG
Source organism: Viscum album (assembly GCA_963277665.1). Classification (NCBI taxonomy): domain Eukaryota; kingdom Viridiplantae; phylum Streptophyta; class Magnoliopsida; order Santalales; family Viscaceae; genus Viscum; species Viscum album. The sequence continues at coordinate 335,546,758 of OY728139.1, read as the reverse complement.
TTCTCCTTACACTAAATAGTACCCCATGGTGTACTAGGGTGAATTTCATCTACCTACTTAGTGGTTCCCACCTATGGCATTAGGGTTTGGGTCCTCTATCTACTGATTTTACGCCCCCCCCCCCCCCCCCCATCAGACAGGGTGTGCTTCCTCCTTCCAATGAGTGGCTCCACCTGATGCAATAGGGTGTGGGTCCTCTACTTGAAGATTGTGCCCCATAAATTGTGCATAGTGAGGCATGGGCCCTTCACATGATTACTTCATTAGTATGGCATGAAATATGTTGGGTATTGATGATGGACTTCTAGAACTATTGGTGAACTTTACCTGGGATGGGCTATAAAATGGAGATCCATTTTTCTCTCTCATTTGGGTTTCTTTGGTTTGAGTATGTGTGTGTGTATATATCTATATCCATGTACTTGGATTTTTTTACCCTATTTATTTGGATTGAGTTTTATACTGTCTATATATTACATTTTGTTTCTTAACTCTCCCCCTTCAGCTTCCAGGGTGTCCTACTGGGTATGTATATACTCACCCCTACATGGGATTTTCCTGCATGTATCATGTCTTTTTTAGATGATGGATAGGTTGGAGGTAATTACATAGAAGGATAGGGATACCTAGTGAGTTGAACTATGTACAGTGTTTGGAGCTTAGTGATCAGGAGTTGGGATCTCTCAATACATTTACTTTCCAGTTTTTTCAGGTTGGGACATCTTTCTGATTGGGAATGTATTTTTTCCCTTTTCTTTTATTTTTCAATATTATACTCTTGTACACCCTAGAGGTTTTTATATGCATGGTTATATTCTAGATATTGCATATTTTTATTATCATTCCACTTCACTTCATCATTTATATGGTCAATTGTGTGCATACAGGTATATTTGGAAAAGGAATTCCATATTAGTTAAGCCTTTTAGTGCTTGTCTCCAGCCCCTGGCCTATAGAGGTAGGTTGAAGGTAGTTGTGGATTGAGCCTCATTGGTCTGGGTCATAATATATTGGTATCAAAGGGTGGTTCGATACTTGGGGTAGTATTTGGAGTAATCCCCTCTTAGGATTTGGTTGATATTAGGGAAATAGTGTCAAAGTGTTTCAAGTGCGACTTTCAAGCCAGGGAATCCAGTTTTGGTGTGGCGGCTGATGTATCCATTCACTAGGACCTTGAGTACCTACTTGTTGACTCGATGTCATGAACCGAAATTGGTCACCACCAATACTGGCACCAAACTCGGCTTGTGACAAGGGCCTAAGGGCATTATCTATCCCCACGAGCTGGCACAAGTTCCCTAGTATCTTTAATTTAGGTTTGGGAACTATTTACCCGAGTATGAAAGTACAAAACATTAAAAACAATCCATTATATAAATCTGAAATTTTCAAGCCAAACAAGTCTTAAGAAAAAACCAGAACTGAATATATTGGTTTAAAGATAATAAAAGTGGTCCAAATACAAATAAATACAGCATCAAGACTGCCCCAACACTACCACAAAAACAGTTTTTCGCAGCGCCCCCCTTTATCAGTGCTTTTTTAGCGCTGATAAAGGGACCCCCTTTATCAGTGCTTGTTTAGTAGCGCTGATAAAGGGGGGGCCTTTATCAGCGCTTTTTTTAAAAGTGATGATAAAGGGTCAACTTCAAAAAAACTTTTTAAAAAAAATATATTATTATATTATTATATAAATATATTTATATTGATATAAATATAATATATAATTTTTAAATATATTTTAGATAAGTATAAATGTACATTTACACTTAATATACTTAATATATAAGATATTTAGTGAAAATGGATTCTTAAAAAATTAAAAAAAATATTTTTAATTAATAATTTGATAATTATTATGGAGTAATAGTCATTTAATAACAATTTGAAGACTAAAAAAATTAAAAAAAATTAAAAAAAAAGATCCAAAATATGTCGAAAACGCAACTCAAACTTCAAACGGCCATAACTTTTGATCCGGGTGTCCGTTTGAGCTCTACCACATATTAAATCGAATCCTGTGACGAGCTCTACGTCGCTATGATTAGGGGGGACCCCGGTCAATGGATTTTCGAGGCCAAAAGAGGCCCATAAGTCCTCCAAAACTAAGTTTTTTGTCGGGGTACCCCGATTTTTTAACATTTTGTGGATTTTCAGCCTCGTTTAAGGGGATATTATTGGCTTTTTTTGGTGGGGATTGAATTTATTTTAAGGTATTACATTCATATTGATATTATGTATTTGAAATTTCATCCTTTTTTATAATTCACTGCTATTTATAATCAAATATATAACTATATATACATGTTTTTTATATATTCACACCTAAAATTTAATTATAAATATAAATAATAAAATATATTTACATATAAAATATATTAGCTTTATCTAAATAATAACTAACATCTATTTTATTTAAAATACAAATATATGAATATATATATACCTATATATTAATCTAACTATATATATATATATTAATCTAGCTATATATATATTAATCTAATAACTATATATATATTAATATAACTACATATATATATATATATATTAGTATTACTAGAAATATATATAATAATATCACTATAAATATATATATTAATATCACTACAAATATATATATTAATATCACTATATATATATTAATATAACTATATATATATATTCATATAACTATATATATATATCTTAATATAACTATATATATGTTAATATAACTATATATATGTTAATATAACTATATATATATATTGATATAAATATATAGTACTATGCGAATAAATATAACTAAATATATAGAGAGAGAGATATATATATTAATATAACTATATATATATATATTCATATAACTATATATATATATTAAAATATAACTATATATATTTTTTATATAAATATATAGTACTATACGAATAAATATAACTATATATATAGAGAGAGATATATATTAATATAACTATATATATATATATTAATATAACTATATATATATATATATTAAAATATAACTATATATATATTAATATAAATATATATTACTATATAAATAAATATAACTAAATATATAAATATATATAGAGAGAGATATCATGAATTAGAAGACAAATCAAAATATAGTAGTGGTAAAGGCTTAGGTGCGCAGGGGGGAGGTCTCGAGTTCAAATCCTGGTGGAGGCAGGGGCGCGCGCGCATGGGGGAATATGGGAGCAAGCGCTGTTAAAGGGTGAAGGCGGTGTGTGGGGAGCTGTACATGGGTAGAAAAGTGCTATAAAAGGGGGGACTCAAGCGCTATAAAAGCCCCCTCGATTGGCAATATTTTTTAATTTTTTTAATTTTTTTACCTTTTATCAGCGCTTTTAAAAAAGAGCTGATAAAGGAAGTGCTAATATAGGGGTCTTTTATCAGCTCTAAAACAAAGCGTTGATAAAGGACCCTTTTATCAGCGCTTTGTCTTAGCGCTGATAAAAGACCCCTTTTATCAGGGCTTTTCGGAGCGCTGATAAAGGGGACCCCCCCCCTTATCTTCGTCTGCTTTATCAACGCTTTTTCTAGCACTGATAAAGGACATTTTTAGCACTGATAAAATCCGTATTTGTAGTAGTGCAAGGACTCCACACGGCAAGGGGTCATCACACACAATCCATCTCCACAACTCCTCACCAAGGATGCTAACTAACACCCTGAACCGCCACCACCCAAAGCCTTTCCTTTACCTGAGTCAAACATAACCTAGTATACTTACACCCAAGGGGTGTAATTAGGGTGTGAGCATAATCTCAATACAATACCACCCAATTATTCAAAAGAGCATGCAATACAATGTGAAATAGCAAGCAGTTTTAATACGCAAAGAAAAGCAGTGATAAATTCCAAGAAATGCAACTTTCAATTGAAAATAGTTTTCAGGATAAAATTTTCAGAACATTAACACATTTAAATATAAATGTTAGATAATGTAAATTACTTCCAAAAACACCCCAATAAAATATAAAATACCACATATACAATGAGCAACAAAATCGGGAACACCCCTAGGTACTAGATAGTCTCGGGCCCCATGCACCTCACACCTCGGTGTAAAGTAACCATAGTAAAATACATTATCATGCATGATCCAATAGTATAGAACATACACATAACCTACTGGTACCCATTCATCATCCATATAGTTTATTTAGAGTTATTGTTTCGAATTTCTAAGTGAAACAGAGACAAAACCCATCTGGTCCACTAGCCGTACTAGTACACACCTGCCCCACCAAGGTACTCGGGCTTCCCCCTTTGTTCTCAAACAATTTCATAATGATACATAAATACATTTTCATATCAAACACCACTAATGGTCACATACAATCATTACAGTAGATATACACATTTTATACCACTTAAAACACACAACAAAACACTTTGATTTTCAATAAAATTTCTTCTCAAAACCCCGCATTGTTTTGCACCCAAAACTCTTTAAAAACAAACTTTTCACACTATGTGAACACTTTTAAATTACCAAAATAGAAAATTCAGCCCAATATATTTCAATGAAACTAAAACTCAATTTTTTTGGGCAGCCCCAATTGAACCAAGAAATGATAACTTTGTAAAACCTCTATTTTCACACAAACATGGCACTTAAAAATCACATGTTCCACAAACACCATTAAAACCCATTTTCACAGGAAAAAACAAAGGGGAGAAACATTAAAAACATGATTTTAAGACCTATTAAATTTCAATAAAATAAACTATGTATTTATAGGGCATCCCCAATTGAACCCTTAAAAGATTTCTAGGAATAAACCCCAATTTCACCTAAAAATGGAACTTCAAACTCATTTTTGATACAAACGTCACTAAAACTTATTTTTTCAGACTTAATAAAATGAAATAAACATTAAAATATCAAAAACACAGAAATATAATTCACATAAATTTCATAAACATGGAATCACCTACCAATTTAACGGAAACCCTTGAATCTTCGTGTGAAAATCAAATCGCATCACTTCCGCAACAAGAGAGACATATATCAAACCTAAAACCACAATAATTGACCAAGAAAACCTAATTTTAAACCCTAGGTTCGAAACCCTAGTTTCTGGAAATTAGTAACCTCAAGGATAAGAGAAGAAACCCTAAGAACAATGAATGAAACCCTAAGAAAATTGAAGGAAGAGTGAAAGAGACTCACTTACTTGAGGGATCTTGAAGAATCTCCCCAAATACACCAGTATATGAATTTTAAAATAGAAAAAAAATTAATTTTAGGTTCTAATAATGGTTATTAGATAATTTAGGAACTATAATGGAGTAGAAAGAGTAATAATTGAGAGAGTTAAGAAGAAATGAAGTTACCTCTTCAATTCTGGCTGATTTGAGAAACCCTATAATATTCTGCACTAATTCACAATGAACAAGAGCTACAAAGAAGGTGTAAAGAGGCTGGGTGCATGTCTGGGTTTAATGGTCTTGGGTGAGACTTGGAATCACCGAAAAATCTTTAAAATTTAATAACTTATTAATTAAACAATTTTTTTTAAAAAACTAGAAATGGGCCTTCAGGCTGGCCCAATTACTTAAATAAAAACACCAAATAAACCATTATTATGGATTACTAAAGGTCATGAATTTCAATTTTGGTGTTAAATAGGTCAGGGGAGGCCATTTAGAAATTTTAATGGGTGAAAAATATTAAAAAATGAAAAAGTTATAAAAGAAACAAAATTTATTTTTAAATCTGGAATTGGGCTCAGGGTTTGGCCTAATTCATGAAAACTCACTCATTCCTCCATAATAGCTTGGAAAAGCCCAAAAACAAAGAATGAATGGAAAATAAATGAAAAATACCATTAAAATATGTCATTTATGTGATACTCGACATACTAAGACATTGTTTTTATGGATCAATGGTATATACATATATATGATTGAGTCTTTTAATATCCTTATAGAGTCATCACCCCATTATATATATATATATATATGATCATCCGACCATGGTACATCTTGATTAAATTTTCAAGATGCCTCTGTGAAGACAGCCATCTAGGTTTCCAGTTATAGATCATGATTATGGTACGATGAGTGATAAGGCCTTATTTCAGGGTCCATCCCATGATATCCTTCCTCCAGGTAGATAGGTAGAAGCATCCCCACAAATCGAGTAGTATATCATACCATCAGGGCAAGATAAGGATTCTCATAGTCTTATAAAACTCTAAAAGTTCTAAAACTAGAGTATGTTAAGTTTCTACGGTGATCCAGATCCTCAGGCAGCGAAGGATTGTCTAGATTTGATTGTCTGTGTTTTCAAGCTTATTCAAACACTGACAGATCATGTGGTTTCACGAGTAGCTAGCCTTTTCCATGGAGTAGCTAGGCACTGGTGGAATCTTGTTACTCAGATGCATGATGAGTCGACACTTCCATGGGATGAATTTCATGAGGAGTACTACCCCACCTTCTTGCGCTCAATTTAGATTCAGGAGCTTCTAGAGCTACATCAGGGAGGTATTACAATGGATGAGTATACGATGAGTTTCAAGGTCCTTACATGGTACTCCCTTGACATGATCTGGGATGGATATTCCTGAGCATGGATGTTTGAGAAGGGTCTCTATAGAGATATATGTTCTAGTGTATTACCCTTGTGAATCCCCACCTATATAGGGGATTTGGAGTGGGCACTAGTGATGGAGATATTCCTTTCATAGGGACGCCAAGAAATTGGAGCTGGTAGTGGGTATTATAAAGATGAGTCATCTATAGAAACTATTAGGTGCTAGTTGATAGGATCTCATTACTGGAGACCTCCCCATGACTAAAATTAGGTATGTGGTCTTACAACATAGGGTCGGTGTAGAGGACCATGGAATACCAGAGAGGGATGGTGTTATTTATGTGATGAGTGAGGTCACATGGCATGTGATTTTCTAACTAGATGTACTAAGGAGGGTATACATATAGTTGATATACCACCACATTAAAGGAAGTTCCATGATCAGGGATCTCTTAGAAGAGGGAAGGGAGGCCCCCAGAGAGGCGGAGCTAGCAGAGGAGGTAGGTGGAGCTCTAGGAGGAGGATCTATATGTGGTGGATGATTATATAATATCCTTCCTCCACCACCACCAAGTGTCCCACATCAGGCTCAAGGATTTAGCATTCAGGGCCACAGATAGCTATAGGCTATGGAGTCCTATGATCTCACGACACATGGGATGATCGTAGGTATGATTTTTGTTTATTATAATCATTCTTCAGTATTATTATACATAGGTGCAAGTCATTACTTTATCTCTGTACTCCTAGTGTGAGAGATGGATCTCCTATTTGAGTCGTTATCCCAAAATCTTTGTCTTTGGGTTTCTATTGGGAATGCTTATTTTATATCTTTTATCTTCTGGAAGTGAAAGCAATCACTTGGTGGTGATAGGTTCACATGGTACATTTTTTTCATCACAATAGAACCCTATGAGATCATCTTGGGTATGTATTGGTTGTCCATGGTCCGAGCCTAGATTTACTATCACAAAATATAAGTTAGATACCTTCACACTGATGGGACATGATTCTTATTTATGGGTGAGAGAGATCTCATGGCAAGGTGAGTTGGTTTTTTAACTATAAGGATGCATCCCATCACCCATCAGTTGGCGAGTTTATCCCTTCATTTAGTAGGATCTTCTGGCATCATGAATCCTTCAGTCACGGAGGATTTTATGGACATCTTCCTCAAGGAAGTTTTGCAACTACCTCCAAGGTGAGATATGGAATTTTTTATTGAATGGATTCCTGAGACCACACTGATATCTTCTATAGCATATCGGATGGACACTACTATGCTTTGAGATCTATAGTTGTAGCTGGAAGTCCTTCTAGAGAAAAGTTTTATCATACCCATTATGTTCCCCTAGGCATCTCTAGTGTTGTTCATGAAAGAGACCGATGAGATCTTGTAGTTTTGTATAGATTATTATCTCCTAAACCAGGTCATGATAAATAAAAAGTACCCAATGCTAAGGATTTATGATCTATTTGATCAGTTATGACATGAAAGATGTTTCTAAAAGATCTATCTCTAGTATGACTACCACCAGTTGAGAATTTACGAGGCTTATATTCTAAATTTGGAATTATGATGTCCCTATACACACTATGAGTTTTTTGTCATGCCCTTTGGTATGATTAATGACCCACTGTGTTTATGGATTTGATGAAATGGGTATTCCAGCCATACTTGGACCAGATTGTGGTTGTCTTTGTTTAAGATATACTCATATACTCTATGACAGAGGAGGATCATTCAAAGCACTTGAGGATGGTTCTAGATTTTCTTCGAGAGAAACAGATTTATGGTAAGATCTCAAAGTTCCAATTCTAGATTCATGACATTCATTTTTTGGTACATTTCATTTATGATCATGTTTTAGCTATGGTTTTAGGAAATATTGATGCATTTATTTCTTGGGATACACCCAAGAGAATTTCATAGGTGTGGAGGATCCTTGGCTTTGACGGTTACTATAGTTGGTTTTTAGTATACTTATCTAGGATTACAGCCCTTTGACCAGCCTAACATGGAAAGGGAATCCATTTACCTATACTAAGTAATGAAAACGATAAATCGATGAGTTGAATATGAGGATTAAAAGTGATCCTATTTTTAGACTACTGGAGGAGTTTGTGGAGTACATAGTGTATTGTGATGCCTTAGGAGATGGGCTCAGCTTCAAGTTAATGTAGCAGTAGTAAGTTATCGCATATAGGTGATCCAGTTGATACTCCATGAGTAGAACTACATGAATCATGGCCTAGAGTTGGCAGTGGTGGTCTTCGATATGAGGATGTGTATGTACTATGTTCTGAGAGAGTACTACATAGTTTACTCATACCATCAAATTCATAGGTATGTCTTCACCTAGAGAGACTTGAACCTGAGAAAGTGGCCCTTGTTGGAGTTCATGTAGGACTATGACTTTGAGATAGTTTATACTATAGGTAAGGGAAAATTTGTAGAAGATTCCCTTAATAGGAAGTCCTAGGATCATTTATTGTTGGAGGCTTCTGAGTAGTTGGCTTCCTTACAGCTAACCTTGGTTAAGAAGGAGGGTTTATTTTTTCTTCAGTTGATGGTATGGACTCCTCTGCTACTTCATCATGTGAGAGATCCAAATTTGTAAAAATTAAATTGTGAGGTATTTCATGACCATATATCCTTAGGATATTAACTCGATGGTTTTTTTAAGTAGGGAATAACACCATTATTTTACATGGATGGACGGTGGTCCTAGTCATAATGCGGGAGGTGGTGATGAAATATTTCCACACTTCTCCTATGTTTGTACATCCTGGTGTGGATAAGATGTGCATATACCTTTTAGAGGTAGTTTTGTTGGGGTATCATGAGACAGAACGTGGATGAGTTCATTTTATAGTGCCTCACCTGTCAGTGGGAGAAGGTCGATCACCAAGTTCTAATAGGTTTTTTACAGCATGTTGATATCCTATAGTGGAAATGGGATGGCATATCCATAAACTTTTTGGTAAGGATTTTACAAATAGTGAAGGTACATGACGTCATATGGGTGATAGTTGACCAAATCAAAAAGTTGGCACACTTCCTTTCTATCAAGGGGTAGAGTTCGATGGAGAGTTTAGGGATAATATACATATGGTATATTGTTCACTTTCATGGGGTGATCTCGAATATTGTATATGATTGTGATGAGAGGTTCACATAAAATTTTGGAGTGGCCTGTAAGATGAATTCAGGGACTAGATGATGATGAGTACAACCTTCTACACCCATATAGATGGGAAGACTGAGCACACTATCTATGTGTTGGAGGATATGCTGAGATATTTTGTGTTATACTTTGTCTGGATCTAGGAGGATCACTTTGTCTTGGTAGATTCTGTGTATAACAATATCTACCACTCTATTATCAGCATGGAACCTTTTGAGACCCTGTATAGAAGACTTTGAGAGTCACCCTTGTACTGGACAGAGATTGAAAAGGTGTCTCTTGTGTGTCTATATATGGTGTATACGACAATATAGAAGGTCCATGTCATTTGTGAGTGGATGAGTACAACCCAGATCATGTATAAATCTTATGCAAATCAACGTCATAGGCCATTGGTGTTAAATAACTGAGACTATGTTTTCCTAAGAGTCTCCCCATGATAAGGATTACAGAGATTTGTCTAAGGAGACAACTTATACCCAAGGTTCATCAGGACATTTGATATCTTGTAGTGGGTTTGTAAGGTTTCACACCACCTTGCCTTACCCCCACAGTTGGAGCGAGTGCATGTCATCTTCCATGTGTTATACCTAATTCAAGACCCCACACACATTATTGACTTGGGAGAGTTGGACATCATGGATGGAGACACTTTTACAGATCACCCAATAGAGATTGAGGATCATAAGGAGAGGACCCTAAGTGGATGAACCATCCCCTTGGTTCATATATCTTGGTAGCATGATAGTGTGCATAAGAGCTCCTAGGTGCGGGAGATCTAGATGTGGGATCATTATTCCAAGATTTTTACTTAGTTTTTGTTTTTTAGGGATGAAAATATTAAATTAGGGAATGATTTAGAGACCCTTTTTTACTTTTAAGACTTTTAAATATTTCTACATATATTTTCGGAGCTAGGAATTGAGATGGCGTACGATTTCGAGCCTGGTGTGCCCAAAATTAATTCTATAAAAATATTTTATATACTTTATATTATGCATAAAAAATTTCTTAAATAAAATGGGATAAATCTTAAATGAAATCTATGATCAGAAATTTGAGACCATATGTGAGTCTGAAACATGGGTTTTACCCTAGTCGGGACTTAAAATAGGTCGGCACAGGGCGTTCGGGTGAAAGCATTCATGGGAGAGTGCATTTAGTTAAATAAATAAATAATCTTATTTATTTAATTAACTAAAAAAATTCTAATTTCATTTATAAAAATACCATTATGAATATTCTCCAAGTTTATCCATATAAACCATAGGAGAATCAAGAGATCTTCCTTCCACCCTTCATTAGAAAATTGGAATCAGATGACGATGAGACTTGAGATCCAGGTAAATCTAGACACAGTAAACACAACGATTCCTCTTCTTCGTTGGCAAGAATGTTCTTCAACAATGAATGATCCAAAACTAGGTAGGAATCATAAATTCAATTTTTAGGCCCCAATTGATTAAATTTATTGAGCATGATCAAAATTATTCTTTGATTTACATTCGAATTGATCCATTACATGTGTCCATGTATTAACATTAAATTTTTTATCCAGTTTCCTCACCCCAACCACCCTAAATCTGTATCTTTTGGCCAAGAATTATTGGATAGAAATTGTTTCACATCAATTTATTGTACCTTTATATCACCATTATTCACGTTAGTCATCGTTGGACCATGAGGTTGCGATTCTACATTTCTAAGCAGGACCGAATTTGATCAGACCTCTGAAATTATGGTGGATTCACTTGTGATGAATGGAATGATGAATCAAGGATGAAATTAGAGGATTCATGGATTTTGGGTGATCTATTTGTTTATCTAGGATCCAAACCAGAGATGGCGGTGATGGGAGGCATATGGGGCAATGGAAATGTATGTGTTTTTTGTGCGAGAAGAGCCAGAGGTTTGATTTTTGGCCACTGGAAGGCTAAAATTGCAGAAAATAGCAAGATACGCCATTTTTTGGGTGGATTAGAGGAAATATTCAAATAAATATTTATAGATATGGGATCCATGGAATGGATCTAAGAATATTTGGAAAACATTTCTACATACCATGTAATTATAAAAACACACGGTGTGTAGTTCCTTGGATATGGTGGCTAGGTTTTCATGAGTTTATAAGTATCACACACCATGTGGGACCCCCACATGCCATGTAACCCATATGATAGTGACCTAGCATGTACTCTGAGAGTACACTGGCATGGTCACAGCTAGGAACATTTCATGTTCCTAGGTACACATACATGGGAATATTTACACAAACATGGAAAGTAGCATGGGCGGGACCCTGAGTTTATCAAACACATTATGTATAACCTCTACACACTATTTAGTCCTACATGGGAAACAATCTATGTATCATCAAGGACATGTATGGGTGATGGAGTAGGACCACACATTGTGTGGGTCCCGTTACATGTCGTGTGTCCCTTATTTCCTTTTTAGAAAACTTAAACCTCTCGTATCCCCTTTGTTTGGACTCAGATTTTGGCCCATGAGTATCCTATCCTGAGTGATTTTCCATGGATAATGAAATTATGGCCTTCATAGTGGATTTTGAGATACAATACGAGATATTTTGGGCATGAATATTATTTAGGTGGTGCTTGAAAATGGTAGGGATCGGGCAGGGTCATTATAGTGGTACCCCCCGATGTACTAGGGTACGGGTCCTCTATCTACTAAGTGGTACCTCACTATGGTATTAGGGTGTAGTTCCTCTAGATACCGAGTTTTAACCCCTATATGATGGGTTTTGGTACGTCCTTACATTGATTTGTACCCCCTGGTGTACTAGGGTGTGGTTCCTGTATCTACTGAGTAGTAACCCCTACAACAATAGGGTGAGGGTACTCTAGCCACAGAGTTATACCCTCTATTAGATAGGGTTTAGGTCCTCCTTACACTGAGTAGTACCCCCTGATGTACTAAGGTATGGGTCTTCTACCTACTGAGTGGTACTGCTTTATGTTATTAGGGCGTAGGTCCTTTATTTAGCGAATTGTACCCCCCCCCCCCCCAATGCACTAGGTCACATTGGTCCTCTACTTGGATATTATGCCCCCATTGACTTTACAACACAGTGGAGAGGCATGGGTCCTTCACACAGTTACCTCTTTGGTCTGGCATTCAAGATGTTGGGCATAGATGATGGAGTTTTAGAACTATTGGTTCTCTTTACCTAGGTAGGGTTTTGATATAGAGATCCCCTTTTACCTCTCATTTGGGTTTCTTTGGTTTGATCATATATATATTTTTATCCATGTCATTGGATTTTGTTATTCTCTTGATTTGGGTTGAGTTTTCTACTATTTATCTATTCCTTCTATGTCTCTTACTACTCCCCCTTTAGCTTTTAGGGAATCCTACTAGGTATGTATATATTAACCCCTACATGTTCTTTTCCCATACGTGTTATGTCTTATACATACAATAGACAAGTTGAAGGCTACAATAGAGGAGCATAGTGATACTTGGTGCATTGGACTGTGTATGGTGGTCAGAGCTTAGAGATTAAGGGTTGAGCTCTCTCAGCACATTTACATTACATTTTTTTTCAAGTTGGGAAAATTTTTTGGTTGGGCATGTATTTTTCACCTTTACTTTTAGTTTTCACTATCGTGCACTTGTACATCCTAGAGGTTTTCATATTCATAGTTATATTCTAGATATTGAATCTTTTTATTATTATTACTCTAAACTTCTATATTGAGATGTTCGAGTGTGTGCATACAAATACATTAGGAAAAGGTATCCCATACTAGTTATACCTTTCAGTGCTTGTCACTAGCCCCTAGCCTATGGAGGTGTGCTTTGGGTAGTTGCGGCTTGAGCCCCGTTGGGTCAAGTCATGACATAAAGTCAGAAAATGGATAATTTCTATAAATTTGGGTCACTATAGTAGTGAGTGGAATAAGTTTAAAGATTTGGATAAGTATGATACATATATTTTACTTCAATGTTGTGTATATTTTTTAAATATGAAAAAGTTATTAACACCTTATATGTATATGGTTTGATTTGGATTTTGGAAAAAATTGTTTAGTCCTCAACACCCTATATATGTTGGGTTGATATAGATTTTGGAAAAATTGGTTAAGTCTTAAACACCCTATATTAATATATGGACTGATATGTATTTTGGAGTTTTGGGAAATTACTAAGACACATTGATGTAAATAAGGGTTACTCTTCTAAACAAGAATTTAAAAAAATCTCAAACACCATGTGATATGTATAGGTACTCAAAGGACTTAGGAATTTGGAAAATTATTAAGTATCCCTATGATACATATGGGTACTTAAAGGGCATGAGAATTTATAAAAGTCATGATTATCCTTGTGGTATGTATGGGTTAATTTTATTAGACTCAAAAAGTGGAAAATAACTCAAAACTTATTACATATAATGGTTACTCTAAGTAGACTTTAAAAAATGGTAAATTCCTCAGAAATTCTCAAATGTAAGGGTTGTTTTATAGGATTATTACTTTTTTAAAATGTGAGATTTTTGAAAGTTGACAGGAGAATTCAAAATCAAAATCTATAAAAGAATAATTTGGAAATCAATTGTTTGGAAGGAGTAATCATAAGAAGATTTAAAAAGGACAATACTGAAATTGTTCTTTTATGGATTAATTATCACAAATAGAAATCGCAAAATAATATATTAGATAATAAGGTTCATATTTTGAAGATAAATCCACATCATAATGTGAGGCCATTATAATTAATATGTGGATTTTTTTGCTGGTGGTTTGATATATTTATCTATAATTAATGTTTTAATTCCAAGACATGTAGGCCTAGAGAAAAATAAGAATAAGGGTTGCACTGTGAAGGAGTTTTTCATTCCATAAAAGGAATAAACAATTATTTAAGTGGTTAGGGGAACCGGTTTTTCATTCCATAATGAATACATTCACATCATGAATTATCCTAGTGTCTACCTGGAAAAATTCCAAATAATGAATAAGAATTGGAAGAAGGTTATAAGAATTTTAAAGTAGTTAAAGTGAGTGGTTAATTTGAATTTTAATTTGAAATTCAAATTTGAACTTGAAGAATAATCTATTATTTTTAAATATAAAATTAAATAAGGGTCTTTCATGAAAAAGTATATATAGAGAAGAGATAATAATAGAGAGAATTATTAAAGAAAGAGGAAGATAGTGTGTGGTGGTGTGCGCATAGAAATAGTGGAAGAAGTGTGTGTAGTGTAGTGCACATCAGAAGACTACTTACAGTAGTCTAAGTACAAGGATAATATAAAGATTACATAGTTGTTTTGTGTGTGATCATCACACTTAAGTTGTGTATTGAGAAAGGAATAATCCATCCATGTTCTATAATGTTAATAAGTGTTATAGAACTATACAGTTATTAAGAGACAATATAATCAGAGGATAAGGATGATCCCTACCTCATTAAAGATCAAGGAAGTAGTGTAACTTGTTGAGAGACTTACCAGGATACAACATTTTTTCATATTATATTATGAGTCAATGATTTACCCTACTCATTTATATCCACCATTGTGATTCTAGTGAATGATATGGTCTCAAGTGATTTTGGATCATGCCAAATATTTGCTACTTATTTTGAGTAGTGAACCTTTTACTTCAGGTTTCCCTTATTTATTTTTCATTCCTCAGTGTATGTGAATTTAACAGTGAGACCACTCACTCTAACAAGTGGTAGAGGTTTATTTAAAAATAAATCATAAAAAAGAAAAAAAAGAATATAGCTCACTAATTAACCTCACTCCCCCCTCTTAGTGTACCTACACCATTCATTCGGTCCATCACATAAAGGTAAAAGGACCAACAAATGATGGGTGGGATAATTTAATAGATAGAGTGGGATTTATCACCAAGAAGAGACTCTGGCCCATTTTTTTATTCATGATCATTATTTTATTTCATTTTGGATAGTATTGTATATTATCGACCCCTATGGAGATTATGTTATACATATATGACTTTCATGACATTAGAGTGGTATTTAATTTTGATATAGCATATGGTATGACACTTTTATGGTTGTTCCTTAGTTATAACATTCATATTATGTAGTTTTTTTATTAATGGTTTATTATTGATACTTTTACTATTATTTATGGAAATATTTTACATATGGTACAGTATATCCACATTACTTATAGACCCCCACTGTTAATCAATAGCCTCTAACGTATGGGGAGTCATACCTAAGATCATGCGGTAACATCTAACTCAAATAATTTCATTTTTAATAGTTTTGAGACACTATAATAATGACCTGATGGGTTAAACCTTCTACCAATTTCATTAAATAACTAAAACTGATTCCCTGTTTTCACTTCTAAAATTTTAACTTTTTCTTCACTAAGTGGGATATCTCTTAATTAACTCGTGCCTTCTATATCCTATGGAATCACTAAAAATTATTCCATTAAACCAAAAACAGATATATATGTGTACAAAACCATTGTAACACCAATAATATCTATAAAATGAATTTTTTTCTCTAAAACCTACTCTTTTTTATTCCAAAGTAGTTTCTGATTTTCAATTATTTGAAAATTTTTCTCCAATATTTGAATAAAAAATATGAGATGTTATAATTTTATCATACTATAATTTAGAAAATTTTCACACAATTTTATATTTACCATTCATAACATATTTTGACTTTATGTTTACATTTCTAGATAAAGAAGTGTTTGTGATTTATTTTTTATACAATACAGTTTATCTCTATTCTCTTTGGTTGATCTCTAAGCTTATCATTCTCAACTACAATATCTTATGAACCCAATAATAAGGTCTTTGATGATAAATATTTTCTTCATGATTCTTATATGTTTTATAAGTCTTCTGACTACACTTTATATGATATGATAGCTCATTTGTAACCTTTTATGATGTGATACGTATATATATATATGTTTAGTGGGAACTCCTATAGAGGGATCTCCCTTTATGGGTTATTGTATAGGTAATGTATGTGATTGGGGTAGGCAAGTGTGGTGATGGTATCTAAGATGAGTCATGTGTGTGAGGGCCTCCTACTTACACAGTTTACTTTACCATGGGTTCCTGGGAATATTTTAGAGGGTTGAGTAATGATTGTTGATCAACCCCAATTAGATGGGTTGGTACCCCTTGGATGTTGTAAAGGCTAGGTAGGTTGTTCCACTGATGAGTTTAGTTTAGGGCATCCAGTTGGTTATTGACTATGGAGTTTCACCATACATCGGTAGGTGGTTCCGAACTGAGTGCGTCTAGGGATTACTATAGGGATGTTTAGGAAAACCCATTCTTACTATCAATGATTGTTTTTTTTTGTATTTTACTGCACTTTATTTTTTGCTTATACTGTTAGTTTATTCTCATCATAGCCCAATATTGTTTTACTTATGAATTTGGTTTGGTTTTTTTTTTTGAAATGATAACCACTTTTTAAAATGGGATGTGGAATGTGTTGGATTTTAAAATGGGAAAAGTTATGTTCTCTTAAAAAAATGTTATAAAACCTATTTTTATAAATGTATTTTAAACAAGTGTTAATGGATTATTTTTGGGAAAATAAACATATGGATTCTTTGGTGATTACCTACTGAGTTGTGAAGCTCACACCCTACTTATACCACATGGTGTTGATAGACCTGATTTTTTTTGCAAGTCCTTGTTCTTGCTCAGGTTCTTAGTTGTCCCCATTGTTGGAGCAGTCTGGTTGGAGGGTGGTGGTGACCTTGAGGTCACATGGTGGTTTCTTAGGAATTGGTTTGGGTTTTGTTTTATTTTTTAGTTTTTTTAGTTGTATCTTGTAACTGAATCATATTATTTATTTATTTGAGATTTAGTTATTGGTTAGTTGCATATACAGTTTTATTTTCTAATCCTGGTTATTCTTTGGGATGAAATCATTCTCAATTGTATTGGTTTGATGCTCAGCACTAGTTTATAGCCTTTGGGGATCGTCAACATCCTTTAGTCTGGGTCTAGTGTCAAGTTAGATGGCATACTATTCTGGTTCATGACATTATAGATATCATCATTTAATTAACTCTAGTAAATAATTCAACCATTTTTTCTCTATTAATCATAAAAATATAAACAAATTTTTCATGTAGATTGGAATATTTTATTAATTTATTTTTGAATTTCTTTTATAAATATTCTTTAGTTTATCCTAAACTCTTTTCAGTATACCTATCTCTACAACCTAAATTAATTCCTTCTATAAAAGTAAGGTTAAGATAGTTCTTCTTACAAGACCATCATTCTCAATGTTCTTTTTATCAATCAGTTTCATCACATCACCTTCCATAATAAAATTTTTCCCATTAGTTACAATATATACCACATCCATAATTAATATCATAAAGTATAGAATCATTATATCATCCCAAAAATTATAATTTTTACATCAAATATGGGAGTATATTTTTATTCATTGAATTGATGTGATTTACTAAGGATGTTAAATTTGAAACATTACTTTTCCTCAAAATTTATAATTCAAAGCAAAATTATAACCCTGCAATCTTTAAAGGAAACTTGGACTGCTCTGATACTAATTGAGGTGGCCTTGGTTGGAGAGAATCGCTCAAAGATTCACTGAAAAGGTGGTTGAATCATTGAATCTCATTTATCTTCCATTTTTTATGCACCTTTATTCAAAAAAGAAATTAATCAATTAGATTAACTAACCAATGATGTTAAATTTTTTTTTAATAGGGAGTGAAAAAAATAATAAGAATCAAGCAATCATTTACAAGGTTCACTAATCAAACATGAATGGGGATATCCTTTTAATGACCTAGAAACACCCATAGTTATACAATCCAATAGTAAAATATGATGAATGAAAATGAGTATAATATATTTTTATACTAATTAAAAATAAATTTTAATGACTAATCACTTGTAACAACCCTAACCCCAGTTGTCTAGAGTCAGTGTATTACTTTATTACATTAGCATGGATACAATGGATCGAATCCTGAAGGAGTAGTCAGTTCAGTAGTTTTGGAGAACCATATACATACATGATATGAATTTTACATTGGGAAAAAAATAAAACATAATACATAACAACAACAAATAAACTGCATCCTTGAAAACTCATTAAAATATATATTCTTCATATCCTGGGGAAAGGAAACAAAATAAGGGTGAGCTAAAATGCTCAGTAAGGGTTAAGTACAGTGGAATATTTCATGAATCATTAATGAATAATAAATATGTAAAGGTAAATAACTGAACACACATTCCATTTAAATAACTTGAATACATAAATAGATAAGACATGATCAAAATGGAAATGTAAATTTCTGAAAACACATTCCATTTAATAAATAATCTAAGAATTAAATGAATCTAAAGATAATATCATGGATTATAATAACTAAATTTTTAAATAATTAAATTCTTAATTATTTTATGTCATGATCTCATGCATCATGATACCTCCACTTTTAAGACCTTTCACAAGATAGTTTCAATATTGTAGGTAGAAACTCGTTTAATTTGGCCAACTTAATATGTCTCATGAGACCTACCAATGCATCGAAGGGATATATTATACCAAGTCCCACCCATCACTTCAAGTTTAAATAATTCCTCATATATCAAATAATCTATTTAATTCCTAAATCAATATTCTTTATCATCAAATATCTATATTGAGTAAAGGATAAAGATTTATCAATATTTCCCCATCTAATAAAATAAATTTCAAAGTAAAAAACTAGATGTAAAAATGATATAAATTTTATTAAATAATCATATATATCATAGAATAATATGTATATTTAAGATAAATTTAATTTACAGTAAAATAAGTCTTAATGGAATGTAAATTGAGATGAAATCACTTACCTCACTCTTTATTTTAGTTGAACACATTTTAACCTCATGTATAATAGTTATAAGCATGTTATTGATTTATAAAAGAACCATAATCATATTTATACTATCATATATTATCCTCTTAACAATTTTCCACCCTTTTGTTAATAATATTTCATTTTTTTCATTATTTTGAGTGTTAATCTCCTTGTTTTCTCATTTGTGATTTTTTAAGAAAGTTCAGGTTCTTATGTATATTAAAAAGTTACATCACCTACATAATAATAATAATGATATGTTTATTATATTTATATATAAATCATACATTTAAAACCAATCATGAAATATATTTTTCAGAAATGAAGTATGTTATGATCATGGAGAAGGTAGGTCGTACGTACAGATGAGTAACATTCCCATTTTTCGATGATCATTATGGAAATAATGTAGGTAATATTTTATCTTTTCAATTTATAATGATATAATATAAACCATATTATTTCTTTAAATATACTTATATATATCATCCATATGGTGTGGTGATGAAAAGAGATTCACATCACTATGTGAAGGTGATAGTCCACACATACACGAACGATGTTATAATAATTAAGTGGGTGAAAAGGTAAGAAATAAAATGATATATTATCTTTAAAAAATTATAAATATGTAATTAATATAATAATTATTTCATGTATATCAAATATAATAATTAAATTTATCTTAATCACATTTCATTTAAAGCATTAGGGAAAGATAAATCACATCGCCTCGTGAGGCGGTAGTCCGTCGTACACATGAGTGTCGTTATAGTATCTCCTACGGTATAAAAAGT
The DNA here is from genome assembly GCA_963277665.1 of Viscum album. Lineage (NCBI taxonomy): Eukaryota > Viridiplantae > Streptophyta > Magnoliopsida > Santalales > Viscaceae > Viscum > Viscum album. Next base: position 335,526,331 of record OY728139.1, on the reverse strand, counting down.
AGAAAAGGTATATATGATATAATTATTACATAGGTATAATTATTTTATTAATATCATATATATACTTTATATCCACTAGTATACTCATCTGTGAGAGGCAATGATGGAAAAACTGTTAAGTCAAAAGTCTTCTTTTGGCTTTTACATCATGTTTTGGAAATCACAAATATATTCTATGTCATGTTTTGGAAATCTCAAATGTATTCTATCATATGTTTGTAAATAACAAATTGTCTTTTATCATGTTTATCGTATCGTACGATGTTGATCGTACCGACCAAAACGTATCGTACTGACTCTGTCAAACGTATCGTACTGACTCTGTCAATCGTATCGTACTGACTCTGTCAATCGTATCGTACTGACTTTGCTATTCAGATGATCATTATTTGTTTTGGTACTTTGTCAAAAACTCTCTCTGCATATGAATCGTACTCATGTTTTACATTTCTATATATCTCTTATCCTAACAAAACGATGTCGTTGAGTTAGTTATATACTGATCAAAACGATGTCGTGCTTTCTGTTTCAATATGACCGTTGGAGGCAATATGACCGTTGGAACCCGAGGCCTATAAATAGGAGGTCATTTGAAGCTGAGAAGACACTGATGAACGAAGAGAACGAAAGAGACTCTGTGAACTACGAAGATTCTAGAGAGAGACACGGTGACTTCTCTCATCAGCCTTGTGCGTCCGATCATCGTATCGAGGGCTTTCAAGTAATTGAAAGACAGAGGTGCCGATTACCTGCAAAATCGAGGGCTGCCGGGGATAGGCAGACAGACGTGCCGATCATCGTATCGAGGGCTGCCGGGGATAGGCAGACAGACGGTCCGATCATCGTATCGAGGGCTGCCGGGGATAGGCAGACAGACGTGCCGATAATCGTATCGAGGGCTCACCAAGGTGTTGGTGAGACAGACCTTTTATCCTAGGTGAAAGGATAACCCTTCTCTTTGGGTTAAAAGAATTGTATTACTTTTACATTTCCGCTGTTGTATTAGAAAGGGATTTGTATTGTTTCCTTTCTTCTTTACATATTCAATTGTAATTGTTTCAATTACAATCATTCCATTACATATTGTATTGATTGGTTCTATACGCTTTAAGGTAGAATCATTCATATTTGTATTACTCTGATTATTGTGTTTTGCTTTACAATAGTATTACAATACATCATACCTTTTACATTCAATACAATTGTGGGTGTTTGTATTTGTATTAGTTTAAGTTCATTTAAACTAATCTCTTTGTTACTAAATCTCAAAGGTTTTTAAACCTACAATTCACCCCCCCTCTTGTATTGTTCCATCTAATAGACTTTTTATATCAACTATTCGATCCAACAATTGGTATCAGAGGTGGTTTTCCACTGATTTGTATTACTAGCTTTATTTCTTATTACTTTCTTAAATACTTACTACACTAACGTGTGGAGTGGAAAAGTTGTTTTTGTTATATTAGATGGCAGGAATGAATATCGGATCAATAGATAATCTGAATCCTTCTAGACCACCAATCTTTGATGGAAATGATTATGAGTATTGGAGAGATCGTATGAAGACTTTCGTCATCAATACTGGTGTAGACAATTTTATTATGCTTACTGGGGGTTACAAAATTCCTGACAAAGAAGTTAGTACTTTTACCAATCAAGAGAAGCAATAATATCAACTAAATTACAAGGTACGCAATACTTTATTATGTTCTATGACCAGGAATATATATAGCCAGATATCTTCATGTGAAGCAGCCAACTGTATTTGGAAGAAATTAGAAGTCACTCATTTTGGTACATCCAAGGTTATAGAAACAAGGAGAGAAATGCTTCGAGCAGAGTATCATGGATTTGTTTTTCCTTATGGAGAGCCAGTATGTAAAGTGCAACAAAGGTTTATGACAATTGTCAACAGCTTACAATCTATGGGAGAAAAAGGTCTTGATGATGAAGCTCTTGTTGATAAGATTATAGATATTATGCCAAATGAATGGGAGTCAAAAAGAACAGCTATTGATGAAAATAGAAAAGTTTCTCAGATTACTCTTGATGAACTCTTTGGAACTCTTCTACAACACGAGACAAGAATGAAAAGAGATGCTGATTTCAATAAGAAGAAGAATGGGAATGGAAGTGTAGCTTTTTCATCTAAAGCTAAAACACCTGAAAGGGTTACAAGGTCTAAATCCAAGAAAGTTGTTGTATCTGATTCAAGTGATTGTAATCTTTCAGATAATGAGTTAGCTAATCTTGCTCGGAGGATGAACAAGATTGTGGGAAAGAAAGATTTTCAATATAGATTCAAAAAGAAAGACAGGAAAGATAGGAAAGATTCAGTGGTAACTTGTTATGAATGCAAGAAAGCAGGACATATAAGGCCTGATTGTCCTTTACTAAAGAGGAAAGATAGAAAAGAGAAACACTCTGAAAGAAACAAGAAAAGGTTTTATAAGATGAAGAAAGGCTTGAAAGAAAATGATACATGGAGTGCAAGTGGTAGTGATTCCTCAGATGATTCTTCAGAATATGAGACGTCAGGACAAAGGAATATTGGACTTCTAGCCAGACTACCAATTGAAGATCATTGTCTCATGGCTAAGGTACATAGTGCTGAAGCTGTTACAAATGTCTCTTTAAATGCAAATTATGTTGATAATAGATATTATGAATCTTCAAATGATGAACCCTCATCATCAGAAGATGATACTTTACCTTCTTTTGAAGAAGTTTCTAGATTTGCTAAGTTACTTGAAAATGAAAATTCTAAACTCAAAAAGAGATTTGAAAAAGCAAATTCTAGAATTTCTATTTTGACTAAAAAAGTATCAGATCTTTCTAAAGATCTTGATGGAAAAACTTCTGATTTTGAAAGTATTTTAAAAACCCTTGAGAAAGTCAAATCTGAAAAAGATAAACTTTCTAAGGATCTTGAAACTGCTATTTCAAAGAAAAACATTTTAGAGTCTAACTCTAGTTCTAATTCAAATGTTTTAGAAAACAAGAATTTGGTTTTAAAACTAAATTCAGAGATTTTATCCTTGAAAAAGTGTTTGTCAAACTTTACTCATGGAAAAGAAAACTTTGATAGGATGTACTCTCAAATAAGACCTTTGAGAAATCGTTCTGGTCTTGGTTTTACTTATTCCAAACCTGTTTTTAGTAATAACTATTTTGTTCCTCAAAAAACCATTTTCTGTTCCAAGTGTCAATGTGGTGGACATTGGAGAAGAGATTGTTCTCTTAACAAAACTCAATCCTTAGGATTTCATAAAGCTCATTTTGCTAAACAAATGTGGATTCCTAAAATTCTTTTATCTAATCCTTCTGGATCCAAACAAGTTTGGATTCCGAAAATCTAATTGTTTCTTTTTCAGGAAAACGAGAAGTGTATCAATAAGAACATTTGGTACATGGATAGTGGTTGTTCTCGTCATATGACTGGAAACAAAGATTTCTTTGAAAAGGTTATCAAAACAAAAGGTGGAAAAGTTACCTTCGGAGATAATTCTCAAGGAAAGATTGTTGGTATAGGTAATATCGTTTTTCTTGGAAAAGTTATTATTTCAAATGTTTTGTTTGTTAAAGGTCTTAGGCACAATCTCATCAGCATAAGTCAATTATGTGATGAAGGTTACCTTGTGAATTTTAGAAATGATAAGTGTCTAGTTCACAATTCCAAGGATGAATTCATACTATCTGCCCATAGGCAAGAGAATGTTTACACTATTAACTTAGAAGACCTTAGGAACCAAAACTTACCTTGCTTAAGTGTAATAGAAGACCAATCGTGGCTATGGCATAGGAGATTAGGACACTGTAAATTGAGAAACCTAAGAAAACTCTCAAAGAAAGGACTTGTTAAAGGGCTACCGTATCTTAGATATGATTCTTCAAAAGTCTGTAATCCTTGTCAATTTGGCAAGCAACATAAAACTAGCTTTAAACCAATTAATGAAGTTTCAACTTCTAATGCATTATAGCTTGTGCATATGGATCTGTTTGGTCCTTCACAATCTGGAAGCATTGGAGGCAAATACTATGTATTTGTTTTAGTTGATGACTTTACTAGATTTACATGGGTCTACTTTCTCACAAAGAAATATGAAGCCTTTTCGTATTTCAAAACTTTTAGAGCCCAAGTTAAAAATGAGAAAAACCTACCATTGATAACTATTCATAGTGATCATGGTGGTGAATTTCAAAACTCTGATTTTGAAACTTTTTGTAGTAAAAAAGGTATTACTCACAATTTCTCAGCTCCAAGAACTCCTCAGCAAAATGGTGTTGTTGAAAGAAGAAATCGTATTCTTCAGGAAATGACTCGAACCATGTTGAGTGAATACTCAATTGCTAAGCACTTTTGGGCTGAAGCTGTAAATACTGCCTGTTATACTATAAATCGTGTTTTAACTAGACCATTTCTTAATAAAACTCCTTACGAGTTATGGACTGGCCGAAAACCTAAAGTTTCTTACTTCAAAGTTTTTGGATGCAAAGTATTCATTCTGAATACAAAAGATAATTTACACAAATTTGCACCAAAATCTGATGAAGGAATCTTTCTAGGCTATTCCACAACCTCTAAGGCTTATAGAGTTTTCAATAAAAACACTTGTACTGTTGAAGAAACAGTACATGTAAAATTTGATGAAACTAACCCTTTTGTTTTCAACCAACCCAATCCTACATCCTCGGATGTGTTTTCCAAAAATGTTTATCAACCTATATTAGAAGAACATTCTGATAAGGAAAATGTTCAAGAAAGTGTTCCTGAAACATTTACCACAGAAGATTTTCTACCATATGTTGATGAACAAGTTTTACAAAACCCAAATCAATTGTTTCTTAGGAATCATCCCAGTGATAACATCATTGGTGATATAAATCAACCTGTAAGGACCAGAAATTCCTTAAGAAATGAAATAGAACATCTTGCTTTTCTTTCCCAATTTGAACCTAAAAGTCCAAGTGAGGCCTTAGGTGATGATGATTGGATCAAAGCAATGCAGGATGAACTAAATGAATTTGAAAGGAATCAAGTCTGGACTTTAGTTGAAAGACATAAAGAAACAACTGTAATTGGTGTAAAATGGGTTTTCAGAAACAAGTGTGATGAAAATGGAATCATTGTAAAAAATAAAGCAAGACTTGTTGCTAAAGGCTATAATCAACAAGAGGGAATAGACTATGAAGAAACATATGCTCCTGTAGCTAGACTTGAATCTATTCGCATTCTATTAGCCTTCGCAGCATATTTCAATTTCAAACTATTTCAAATGGATGTCAAATGTGCTTTTTTAAATGGTTTTGTTCAAGAAGAAGTTTTTGTCGAACAACCTCCTGGTTTTCAAGACCCAAAACATCCTGATCATGTTTATAAACTTACCAAGGCTCTATATGGTCTTAAACAAGCCCCTAGAGCATGGTATGATAGACTTACAGGATTTCTTTTACAAAACAATTATAGAAAAGGTACAGCTGATCCAACTCTTTTTATCAAAATGGAAAACAAAAATGTTTTGGTTGTCCAAATCTATGTTGATGACATCATATTTGGATCAACTCAGAAAGCTTTAACCGATTCTTTTGCAAATTTAATGAAATCTGAGTTTGAAATGAGTATGATGGGTGAGTTAACATTCTTTCTAGGTTTTCAAATATCTCAAAAACCAGAAGGAACTTATATATCTCAACATAAGTATATTAAAGACTTACTCAAAAAGTATGGATTTGACAAAACTAAAAGTATTAGCACCCCAATTGGTACCTCAAATACTCTTGATCTTGATGAAACTGGGAAACCAGTAGATCAAACAATTTTTAGAGGTATGATAGGGAGTTTGCTATACTTGACAGCTAGTCGACCCGACTTGATGTTTTCTGTATGCTTATGTGCAAGATATCAATCTAATCCAAAAGAGTCTCACTTAAAAGCCGTAAAGAGAATCTTTCGGTATTTAAAAGACACTATGGATTTAGGACTTTTCTACTCTTCTGGAAATGATTTTGTTTTAAAAAGTTTTTCAGATGCTGACTTTGGTGGTTGTAGAATGGATAGAAAAAGTACATCTGGAACATGTCATTTCTTAGGAGACTCTTTGGTTTCTTGGTCCTGCAAGAAACAACACTCAGTAGCACTCTCCACTGCTGAAGCTGAATATGTAGCAGCTGGAAGTTGTTGTGCTCAAGTATTGTGGATGCAGCACACACTCACTGACTATGGTTTGAGTTTCTCCAAAACTCAAATTCTGTGTGATAATACAAGTGCCATAGCTCTTAGTAAAAACCCAGCACATCACTCTCGTGCAAAACACATAGATGTTAGGCATCACTTTCTTAGGGATCACACACAAAAAGGAGATATTGTTTTACAATTCATCGGAACGCAAGAACAACTTGCTGATATTTTTACAAAACCTTTACCTTCCGATAGATTTGAATTTATAAAACAGAAGCTAGGAATGATTACAATAAAATAATCATTCATATCTACTTTCTGTTTTACATCTCTCCTAATAGTAAGAAACTCCTCGTAGAAAGGGGGAGGACATTTCTTTATGTCTTTATGTTTCTGATCTTTAAATATTTTCTCTTTATATATGTTTCTTTCTGTTTATCGTATTGACAGTTTTATCGTTTCATTTTAAGTTTTCCTGTTTATCGTATTGACCTTTTCAATTTTTCTGTTTATCGTATTGAAATTCTTTTCCATCGTATCGTTCAAAAATTTTGTATCGTCCGATGATGGTATTGAAATTCTTTTCCATCGTACCATTCAATAGTTTTTGAATCGACCGATGATGGTATTGAAATTCTTTTCCATCGTACCATTCAATAGTTTTTGAATCGACTGATGATGGTATTGAAATTCTTTTCCATCGTATCATTCAATAAATTTTTTGAATCGACCGATGATAGTATTCAAATTCTTTTCCATCGTATCATTCAATAAATTTTTTGAATCGACCGATGATAGTATTCAAATTCTTTTCCATCGTATCATTCATTTTTTTTGTATCGACCGATGATAGTATTGAGATTGTTTTCTATCGTACTGTCGGTTAATGGTAACAACTATTTTCCATCGTACAGTCCGACCATAGTAATGACTTTGTTTTCCATCGGCATCATTTTTTTTTCTTCTGACGATTGTGTTTACTTTTGATTCATACCAAAACCAGCAATCACCTTTTGTTCTCCGACAGGTATCTTTTTCAATTTTTATTTTATTTTCTTTCTTTGTTTTAATCCTAACCATTGATCTGCTATTATCTAATCCTGACCGTAGAAGATCAACAGTCATCTCTTCTTTGCCTATAAATACCCCCCCTCCCCTCCCCAAACCCACATTGATTGTTCAGGAATTGAGGCGAAGCTCTGCTCCCCCAGCTATAAACAATCGTACGATCTTCTCAATCGGCATCATCTTTATGTCTCAATCCTCTGCCAACACTCCCGCTAAAATGTCTTCAAAGACTTTTACAGAGAAAGACTTTCACAGAGAAAGGTTAGTATCCCGAGAATTCTTCGATATGTATGATTCTACAATCAAGAGGATTATTTTGTTTCAAGGATGGGAACATCTCTGTGTGGAAAAGCCTGATACTCAAGATCCAGTTCTTTTTGATGAAGTTTGTCAATTTTACAAAACCGTGTCTTTCGACAAAGATATGACTATAAACTTCGCTGTGTACGATAGAAAGTTATCCATGTCTGTGAAACAAGTGGCACACTTTCTGAATGTTTCTATAGAAGGGGATTCATTCTGTCCATCTCACAAACTACCAGAGGAAGTTGGTACGTTCAATAGAGAAAGTGCTGAAAAATCTTTGTTTGTTGTTAATGAGGGAAAGAGGAAAGTTTATCATCTTTCACCGGACAATCGGTTTGTCACTTTATGGATGAAAGGTTTTCTTGTTCCAAGAAAAGGGGATAGAGAAACCCTTAAAGTTTCTGATGTATTTATGCTCGACTACCTTGTGAATATGAGGAAAGTAAATCTCATGGGATATATTTTTGAAACCATCAAGAATGTCAAGAAAGGAGGGATTAAATCCCAAATAATAATGTATCCAGCCATCCTTACGAAATTCATTCTTGAGAGTATGAAGTTTTGTAACATTCCTTTGAAAGGAGAACCTATGGATTTGTGGCCGTCTTTCATTAATAAGAGTACGATGAAAAAGCTGAATGTTTGTTTTGATTCAAATTCAAAACTTTTTGTCAGAGATGTAGAAGCTGAATTGCCTGAAAATCAATCAGCACCTATGCCAGCCAAAGACAATCAATCCGCCGGTGTTACTCGAAAGTCTGATTCGCAGACTAGTTCAAAGCCGAAGAAGAAGCCGAGGTAGAGTAAGGAAGTTGTAGCCAAATGGAGAAAGGACAAGGAACAGAGAAAAGAGGGTGATCCGAAGTTTGGTCTTGATCCTGCTGAGGCTTTTGCAGAAAGAATAAGGGTAGAAGAAACCCTTCAAGCTGAAAAGAAAAAGAAGACTCTTTTGAAAAGAAAGGCTCAGGACTTTGATATTTCTAAAGTCTTGAAAGCAGTTGAAGATGCTAGTGCTCAACTAACTGTGGAAGTGCATCAAGAACCCATCGTACAGAGTTTGTCTGAGAAAGAAAAAGGAAAACAAGTGATAGAAGAAGTGGAAGTAGAAGAAGGAGATTTTCTGTTAGAATTTCTTCAAAGTTCAAAGAAAAGTAGAGAGGAATCGCTTCAAAAGCTGAGCGAAGGTGTTCAACAAACTCCTCATGCCGATCAGGAAAAATCTCCGGACAGGATGTCATCTCGAGAAAAGCAAGATGCTCAATCTTCTCAATCTGATAAAGTAGTTGTCATTAGTGACAGAGTGGAAGATGAAAGAAAACAGAAAGAAAAAGCGAAAGGGAAACAGCCAGTTGTTGATTCAAGCAGATCGTATGAACTAGCATCGTACGATGAAGATACTGATTCAGAGCATACAATCTCTCTCAAGAAGAGTGATTACATTGTTCAAGTTTTGAGAAGGATGGAGAAAACAATTCCTTATTTCCCGAGGCTGGAAGGGAAGATTGATTTTATCACTGAAAATCAGAGAAAGAAGTTTGGATCTGTAAAAGAATTGAGAAAGAAAGTTTTGTCTGTAGAAGCCGATCTGAAAGTTCTTTCGGAAAGCTCAGTTGCTCATAAGAAGGCTTGCAATAAGATGACTAAGTGGTCGTACAAAACAGAGAGCTCAATCAATGACCATGAGATTGCTATTGAAGATATAAGAAGGTTATCAAATGAGCTTGCAATTGCTTTCAACAAGCTTGATAAAGAAACAATTGAAAGGCTGAACCTTTTATCTTCTCAAAGAGCCGATGTTCCTTCAGTGAAAGATTTGCAAGAGAGAATGAATGTTTTCCAATCTGAATTCTCGAAGGTTTCATCTTTCAAAGATGAAATGGTTTTACTGAAGAATCAAAATTCCGAGTTGTCCAAGGATAACAAGACTCTGCAAAACAGAATTGATACTCTTGAAGAAGTAATCAGAGTCCAGGAGGAAACCATCAGAAATCAAGATCAGATTTTTGCGGATCAACAAGAGCTTCTCAAAACTCAGGGTGAATCAATTTCTGAAGACAAGAAGGAGATCAAGAAGATGAAAGCTGTGCTTCATGAGCTTATAAAGAAAGAGAAGGAAAGAGAAAACAAATGATTGTTGTATTTGTTTCTTTTGGAACTTGTTTGTTTTGTAATAACTCTTATAATCCTTTCTCTTTTTTCCATTGTCTTGTATTACTTCACTAACTCTTCCAGATGATTCGAGATTCCTCCTTTCTTTTTGTAAATCACAAAGGGGGAGAATATTTACAAAGCAAAGATTGTTTTACAAAGGGGGAGAATGCATTACAATGCTCTTAAGGAAAATCTGAATACAATCCTTAGGAAAGTCAATACCTAAGGGGGAGTTAGTTGTATTCAATTTCTTATTCAGAAGAGTTTTCAATAACTCAGGGGGAGATAAGTATTTCTTGTTTCATTTACTTTGTGTGTTTGTGCTTTCCAAAAAGGGGGAGATTGTTAAGTCAAAAGTCTTCTTTTGGCTTTTACATCATGTTTTGGAAATCACAAATATATTCTATGTCATGTTTTGGAAATCTCAAATGTATTCTATCATATGTTTGTAAATAACAAATTGTCTTTTATCATGTTTATCGTATCGTACGATGTTGATCGTACCGACCAAAACGTATCGTACTGACTCTGTCAAACGTATCGTACTGACTCTGTCAATCGTATCGTACTGACTCTGTCAATCGTATCATACTGACTTTGCTATTCAGATGATCATTATTTGTTTTGGTACTTTGTCAAAAACTCTCTCTGCATATGAATCGTACTCATGTTTTACATTTCTATATATCTCTTATCCTAACAAAATGATGTCGTTGAGTTAGTTATATACTGATCAAAACGATGTCGTGCTTTCTGTTTAAATATGACCGTTGGAGGCAATATGACCGTTGGAACCCGAGGCCTATAAATAGGAGGTCATTTGAAGCTGAGAAGACACTGATGAACGAAGAGAACGAAAGAGACTCTGTGAACTACGAAGATTCTAGAGAGAGACACTGTGACTTCTCTCATCAGCCTTGTGCGTCCGATCATCGTATCGAGGGCTTTCAAGTAATTGAAAGACAGAGGTGCCGATTACCTGCAAAATCGAGGGCTGCCGGGGATAGGCAGACAGACGTGCCGATCATCGTATCGAGGGCTGCCGGGGATAGGCAGACAGACGGTCCGATCATCGTATCGAGGGCTGCCGGGGATAGGCAGACAGACGTGCCGATAATCGTATCAAGGGCTCACCAAGGTGTTGGTGAGACAGACCTTTTATCCTAGGTGAAAGGATAACCCTTCTCTTTGGGTTAAAAGAATTGTATTACTTTTACATTTTCGTTGTTGTATTAGAAAGGGATTTGTATTGTTTCCTTTCTTCTTTACATATTCAATTGTAATTGTTTCAATTACAATCATTCCATTACATATTGTATTGATTGGTTCTATACGCTTTAAGGTAGAATCATTCATATTTGTATTACTCTGATTATTGTGTTTTGCTTTACAATAGTATTACAATACATCATACCTTTTACATTCAATACAATTGTGGGTGTTTGTATTTGTATTAGTTTAAGTTCATTTAAACTAATCTCTTTGTTACTAAATCTCAAAGGTTTTTAAACCTACAATTCACCCCCCCCCCTCTTGTATTTTTCCATCTAATAGACTTTTTATATCAACTATTCGATCCAACAAAAACGAACAATATAGGTTCATGAGGCAGTAGTCCACTGTACACATGAATGATGATTTCATAACCCATTTGATGGAAGTGGAGATAGTTGTAGGTCATTACAAAATTATAAAAACATCAATTTATATTTAATATATTTATTTTTTTATATCATCATGGTTCAATAATAATTTAAGTATTTAGAGAAATAAATAAAATAAAAAAAACACTAATTGAATAATGTTAACTCTTCTTCAGGTATCCTACTTAGGTTTGCACTAAATCCTTCATAGGTTGTATTCAAACCAAAAATAAGGCTTATAGGATGATTTTAGGGAAATTTTTAAGTGATTTGGGAAGTTTTTTACTAAAAAAATGTTTTAAGGTGTGAATAAGAGAGGAGAGGTGTGGCCTTTTATAAGTGAGGTGAGTGGCACACTTGTAATGTTTTGAAAAGATCCAATCATAACAACATTTTTATCATTACACAAGCTTCCAAAATGGGATATTATCTAAAATAGAAGATATTAGGTCTAAATATGTCTATAAAATGGGTTTTTTTTAAAAAAATAGGACATTTTTAATCATGATTCTCTTAGTTAATCCCCCAGTAAATTTATTTTTACCTTAAATGTGGTAATTAATTTTTACTATTTTCATTATTCATTTTGGTAAAAAATTAAGTTAAACTTATAATAAATTATAAATTATGATGATTAAAAATATGGAATCAATTTTACCAAATTGAATTCATATAAATATAAAATTTAAATTTAAATTTAATCCAGCAGATGTGATAAAAAGTGGGTTTTTAAGGGGAAATGGTTTAAAAGTATATAAACTTTTTATATCAAAATTAAATATAAAAATTATTCCAATGAAATAAATTGGAGTAATTGATATAAAATTGAACTAATTTTACTTTAAAACCAATTAAAAATATAATTTAACATTTTAAATTATTTAAATGAAAATGTATTTTTCAATTAAAACTCAATATTTTTTACTATTCATCAAAAAATGAAACTTTTCAAAAAAACCTAAAAATTCACCGTATGATAATTTTTGTATACTGATTTAAAAAATTAATTTTATTTTTTAAAATAAATTTTCTTAATTTGTTAAATTTTAATTTTAAATTATGTGTGCAAAGCACGATTAAACGTTTTTTTAGAAAAAATATAGTTTTAAAAAAAAACATTTATTTTTTTTCAAATGATTCTTATTTTCATTTATAATAAATAGATAAAAAATTACATGTGTAATATATATATATATATATATTATAATTTAATTCTATTCATACCCGCCAAATTAATAAATAATTTATAATGGTTGTGTTTAAATAATATTTTAATATAGTCTTTTCATTTAAAACTAGTTTTGGGTGCATCGAAAGCTATCAAAAAATTTAAATTTATTCTAAAAGAAATATATTGTAAAGTATTAGGGTGTTACATTCTCCCCTCCTAAAAAACCATCCATTAAATTTCATGGATATTACCTTCTAAACAGATGAGGGTTGTTCTTCTTCATAATATTCTCTAGTTCCCACATTGCATCCACTATTTTGTGATTTCTCCAAAGACTTTTACCAATAAAGTTGTCTGATTCCTCAAAATTTCCCTTTAGTATCGAGAATCTGGATGGGTTCTTCATAGTAAGATAGATCAGGTTCCAATTTTATTTCATTAATGGTGATCACATTTTTTGGATCTTGCATGTACTTACTTGGAAATGATATATGAAAAATATCATGTACTTTTGAGAGATTTGGAGGCACTTACAAATGATGAGAAACAAATCTAATTATTTTAAGAATTTCAAAGGTTCCAATGCACCTGGGGCTTAGTTTTCCTTTCTTATCTAACCTTATAATTCCCTTCCATAGAGATACTTTCAATAAAAATGATCACCCACTTTGAATTCCAAATCTCTCCTATGATTATTGACATAAATCTTTTTCCTACTTTGAGATAATTTAATGTGAGCCATAATAGCCTTTACCTTTGTTTTTGTCTCTTTAATAAGTTTTGGGTATAAAAATTTACTTTCACTAACTTCATCCCAACAAGTTGGAGTATGACATATCTTTCCATACAGCGCTTCATATGACACCATTTGAATACTTGATGGAAGCTATTATTATGGGAAAATTATACCAAAGGTAAATATTGATCCTGCATACCTTGAAAGTCAAGTGATCATGACCTCAACATGTATTCCATTGCTTGAATAGTCCTTTTGTACTATCCATCGGTTTGAGGATGATAGGTGGTGCTCAAATGAAGCTCGGTATCAAGAGCCTTTTGAATATACTTCTAGAATTTTAATGTAAAATGGTGACCTTGATTAGAAAAAATTGAAAGAGGTGTGCCATGAATTTTTACAAATTCATTCATATATATCCTTTTAAGGCACTCAGTAGGTAAATATTCTCTTATATCAAGTAAATGTGTATATTTAGTTAGGTGGTTAACGATAACACATATTGTATCATTCTTTCTTGGAGTCTTTGGTAGTCAGGTAACAAAGTCTATAGTAATTTCATCACATTTCGAAATAGTAATAGGAATAGGTTGTATGAATCCTCTAGGATGATGTATCGTAGCTTTCACTTGTTGAAAAAACAAACATCTGAACACATAATCAGCAATTTCCAGCTTCATGTTATCCCAAAAAAAATGTTCCCTAAAATACCTATACCTCTTTGTGCTTCTAGGGTGTATAGATAAATATGATCTTTGAGAATCATCCAATAATTATCTTTTTATCTCAAGTATATATGGAACACGTAATCTATTTCCAAATTTCAAAACACCATCTTCACAAATTAATTCTTTTAATTTTCCATCATTCACAACATTAATTTTCTTATGAAATTTCTCATCATCATATTGAGAACTTTCTATCTTTTCTAATAAATGTAGTTTTGAAATCATTTGAAAAATGAGTGATGTAACCCCTTCCTTAATGATTCTCGTATCCATCTTTACTAGATCCATGAACATATGATCCCTCTCAATCCTCATTTTGGTTAGAACTCTGTGATATTTCCCAATACATCTTATACTTTATTTTCTTTCCCTAGTTGGTAGTGTATTGAGAAATCATAATCCTTAAGTAGCTCAAGTCATCACCTTTTTCTCATATTGATCACTTTCTGTGAGAAGATGTATTTTAGGATTTTATGATCTATTTATATCTCACATATTTTACCATGGTGATAATGTCTCTATATCTTCAAAGCAAAGATTACAAATACCAACTTAATATCATGGGTTGGGTGGTTTTTTCATGAGTATTCAACTACCTTGATGAATATACCATAAATTTATCAGTTTTTATTTGGAAATAACCAATTCCCTTATTTGATGTGTCACTATATATATCAAACCCAACATTTCTAAATGGTAGAGTCAAAATCAGAGCATTAACCAAACTTTTATTTAGTTCATCAAATCATTATTCACATTCTTTTGTCAAAACAAACTTAACCCCTTTACATGTAATCTTGGTTAACATGTTATCCAATTGGGGAAATTATGAATGAATCATCAATAGTAACCTACAAAACAAATGAAACTATATACCTTAGTTATTTTTGTTGGTATAGTCCATTCCCTAACTGAATTTTTCTTCATAGGATCAACTGAGATTGCATCATTGGATACAATATGGATAATAAAATAAACTTCTTGAATCCATAAATCACACTAACTAAATTTACCATATAACTCTTTCCTTCTAAGAGTCTCAAGAATGATCCTCAAGTGATTCTCATGGCCCATACACAAAAATATCTTCAATGAATACCACAATAAAATCATCAAGATATTCCTTGAATACTTTGTTCATTAGATCCATAAAAATAGAGGGTAAATTAGTCAATCCAAATGGAATTACAATAAACTCATAATTTCTATACCTCATTCAAAAAAAACTATTTTTAGAATGAATTCTTTCTTTACTCATAATTGATGATACCCAGAACAATAGTCAATCTTTGAAAAATATTGGGCTCTGTGAATTTGATCACATAAGTTTTCAATTTGTGGCAGAGGATACTTCTTATAACATCCTGGTTTCGGAAGCCACCCAGAGGCACCCCGTACTTAGTTGGTCACATGACCTCAAGCGCATTTCCCCAAATGCCAGAGGCTTCCGACTAGTAGCGAGGGCCTTGGGTGTGATAGTGGGGAAACTATGCCCTCATTGGCAGAGTAACACAGCAGAAGAGAAACAAATATACAATAGCGGAAGCAGTAAATATCCAACAATGGTAAATAGTAGAAGATTAAAATAATAAACAATTATAGTACATATATATATAATGATACATGATACATATGTCTCGGAAAACATCCAAACAAGTCACAATGCTAAATAAAAATAGTACTAAACCCAAGTATAAAAGAAATAGATAATAGCTCCTCAGCATCTCAAGCCTAAGCTTGGTCTCATGCTCTCTATCTCTACAACACGTCAAGTACCTGAAGTAGAAGGGCGCTTTCCCTTGTCTATACCTACAGCAATATAATCTGTTTGGGTCCAAAAGCATGGCCCAAATAGGGTGTGAGACTAAATCCCAGTAGGAAACCACCACGAGATCTGTGTCTAACAGTTAGTGAATATATAGCAGGTAAAAGTATAAAAAGTAGTAAAAAGGAAAAGTACTCAATAGTAAACAATCCACAGTTTCAATATCAAGCAATAACTATCCAATTAGATAAACACAAATAGGTAACCCTCTGGGAAGTACCCACATACTATCCCCTCTGTTCATACCTAGCAACATAAGAAAGCAGCTAACAAACAGGTAACCCTCTAGGAAGTGCCCACAGTCTATCCCCTCTGGTCCTACCTATCAAGTACAAGCAAGCAGCTAACAAACAGGTAACCCCCAGGTAAGTGCCCACAGCCTATCCCCTCTGGTCCTACCTATCAAGTACAAGCAACCCTCTGGGTAGTACACTAAGTCTAACCCCTTTGGTTCAGCTTAA
The DNA here is from genome assembly GCA_963277665.1 of Viscum album. NCBI lineage: Eukaryota > Viridiplantae > Streptophyta > Magnoliopsida > Santalales > Viscaceae > Viscum > Viscum album. Next base: position 335,510,064 of record OY728139.1, on the reverse strand, counting down.
GAATAGACTCTCTAAGGAAGCACTCGCCATCAATTCTTCCTATAGTCTCGCATCATATCTAAAGGCGCTCTAGGGAATCAATTATGTCAGATTCCCTCTATGGCCCACATCGAGGAACTATAGACTCTCTAGGGAAGCACTCAATGTCAATTCCCCCTGTGGTCTCACATTGTAAATTATAAGACACTCTGGAGAAGCCCTTACATCCATTCTCCCTATGGTCTACTACATCAGGTTCTCACGACCCTGTGTAAGTCAAACAAGTATAGCAACACGTATCGGCCAAAGTAAACCTCAAGAACTACTTGGATAGAAGTCTACATCATATCAGCATGTCAGATAAATAAGATCAATCCATCCTACAATACTAGTCTTGGGAAACAAACAAAGCAGCCTAACAAGATAAGAAAAACCAAACAGTCATAAACAGAACATGCATGGGAAACACCTCCAAAGCATATAAATCAACCCTATTCACATACAAATAACTTCTACTCGCACACACTAGAAAATCAGGCAATTAATAGGGTTAAAAACGGTAAACTCACAATACCTCGTTCATGGGTATTGGTGATTTTTCACATACTATTCAAAGACCTTAAACTGAAAGGAACAAACCACCTACCTATCTTTTAGGGTTTGTCAAAATCGACCCTTCACCCAAACGCGCCCCAAACCGGGTGAATGCCTCCTCGAAATTACCTCAAAAACCCTCCCCTAAAAACAACAAGGTCAACATTTAACACACAAAGGAAACACAACCCTAGATCAAAATGTAACCCTTGTAGATCTAGGAAACTAAGAGAGAGAGAGAGAGAGAGTCAACTCTAACCAAAATATCAAAGAACCAAAAGAGGGAATTAACTAAGGAGAACCGCCTTTGATCCACCAAGAAACCCCTTCTATTTGCCTCTAAAACGAGCCAAGGAGCTCCTACAACCTCTAAAAATCACAACTCCCACATGAGACATGAGTGGGAGGAAGAATGGTGGAGGAATGGGAAATCCTTAGTGGCCCGGGACTTAAAACCCCTAACTTTAAGTGGCTGCACGGTTACCCCGCACGGTTTGGAAAACTGTGCGCCAACCGTGCGGTTGCCACTGTCTCATCTAGGGACTTCGCATGGCTTGCCTGCACAGTTTGAAAAATCATGCGCAGCCCGTACAGAACCCACTGTCAAGGGTCCACGGCTTCCTGGGCCGGCCGCATGGTTTTCTCAGACTGTGCACCAACCGTGCACCTCTACACAACCTCCAGAAAAACCTCTTTTTTCTCACAAATGACCAAAAATGGAAAACATGCCTAAAAAGAAGGTCCAGGTTCTTACAAACTTCCCCCCTTAAAGAAATTCATTCCCTAATTTCCCTAGCGCAGAGAAGAAGAAGAAACCCCGAACATCTTCAGCCACTGAGCTCGTACATCGGCCTCCCTCTCCCAAGTCTTGTCTTGTACTCGCATGTGCTGCCATAACACTTGTACCAGAGGAATAGACCGGCCATAGAGAACCTTTGTACTATGATCAAAAATCCTGATAGGATGTTCCTCGAATGACACATCCACTTTGAGCTCAACCTCCTCAGGTTGAAAGACATGAGACGGGTCTGAAAAGTAACATCGAAGCTGTGAAACGTGGAAGACGCCGTGCATAGCTCAGTACCTCTGAGGTAACTGCAATCGATAGGCAACCAGACCAACTCTCTCCAACACCTCAAAAGGCCCGACATACCTCGACAAAATCTTACCCTATCTCATGATCCTCTTTTGTCCCAACCTCGGTGTGACACGTAGGAAAACCTGATCCCCGACCTCGAACTCCAAAGGTCATCTCCGCTGATCATCATAAGATGTCTGTCAAGACTGTGCAGTAGTCATCCTCTTCTGAATCAACTCTTTATGTTCTATGGTCTCCTGAACAAGATGAGGTCCCAGCAAAGCTACCTCTCCTGCCTCTATCCAATATAAGGGTGATCAGCATAGCCTACCATACAAAGCCTTATAAGGTGTCATCTGTATAGTTGCTTAAAAACTATTATTGTAGGAAAATTCCACAAGAGGTATATGCTTCTCCCAAAAACCTCCAGAATCTAGAATGCATGCTCGGAGCATGTCCTCAAGATCCTAAATCGTACGCTCATATTGGCCATATGTTTGGGGGTGGTAAGTTGTACTCAAAAGTACATGTGTACCCAATGCCTTCTGAATCCCCTACCAGACTCGAGAAGTAAAACATGCATCCCTGTCTGAAACAATGGAGTGTGGAACTCCATAAAGACGTACAATCTCTGGGATGTACAACTGTCCCAGCTTATCAACACTGAAGGTCTCCTTGATAGGAATGAAGTGAGAAACCTTCGTAACCATGTCAATGACAACCGATAATGCATCATTCCCTTAGGGGGACCTTGGCAAAACAGTCACGAAATCCATCGTGACGTTGTTCCACTTCCACTCGGGAATGGGTAACTACTGCAAAAGCCCTGCTAGTTGCTGGTGCTCCACCTTCACCTGCTGATAGGTGGAACACCTCATGATAAAACCAAAAACATCTCTCTTCATACCTGGCCACCAATACTGACAGTGTAGGTCATGATACATCTTGGTGATTCTAGGATGAACTTCCCAAACTGAGGAATGGAAGTCCCACATCAGCTCCTTGTGTATGTATTTTGGAACCCATACGTGCCCCTAGAAACACAAGATATCATCCTCACCTATGGTCCATCTAGGAATAGGGTCCTCTCTAGGAACATGATCCCTTAGGACTAAGCCTTTGGAATTTTATAGTTGCCTCATTCGCACTCGATCAAGAAGAGTAGAGGTAACAGCTAGAGAAGAAAGAAAAGTCTGCCCCTGTCTATTGTGCACCTCTAAATGCATCTCAGAGAATAGAGCCATAAGTTTCCACTCACTGCTAGCCTCTTGAACTACCTGTGTCTGAGTCCTCCTGCTCAATGCATCAGCCACTGCGTTGCCTTTCCCAAGCATATAGGCAAGCTCAAAGTCAAAAGACTGAAGATACTCAACCCACCTTCACTGTCTCAAATTTAGATCATGCTGAGTGAAGATAAAGTTGAGACTTTTATGGTCGATGAAAACCACAAAATTCTCTCCTAGAAGATAATGTCTCTAACAGCGTAGGGAATGAACAACAGCTACCAACTCTAGATCGTGTGTCGGGTAATTCCTCTCATGTGACTTCAACTGCTGAGGCCCGTACGCAACAACTCCATCTCCCTACATAAGCACGGCTCCTAGACTGATACCTGATGCACTGTAGAAAACAGTATAGATCTTGACCGGCTTTGTAAAGACTAGTATCGGTGATGAAGTTAACCTCCCTTTCAGCTCCTGAAAGGCTGACTCACAAGAATCTAACCATAAGAACTCCCCACCCTTCTTAGTCAGACACGTCAGCGATGATGCTAACTGTGAGAAGTCCTGTATGAAATGGCTGTAGTATCCAGCTGGCCCTAGAAAAATCCGCACCTCAAAGACGTTCTTTGGCTGCTCCTAGGAAACTAATTCCCTCACTTTCTTTGGGTCTACTGACACTCCTGCCTCTGAGATAACATGACCCAGAAAGTGAATTTGATTCATCCAAAAGTGGCATTTTGAGAGCTTATTATATAATTGATGCTCTCTCATTGTACTCAAAATGATCTAAAGATGTATAGTATGGTCGTGTCGAGTGTGAGAGTACACCAATATATCATCCATGAAAACAACCATGAAGGAATCCAAGTATGGATGGAACACTCGGTTCATCAGTGGCATGAAAACTACAGGCACGTTCATGAGACCAATCGGCATAACCATATACTTGTATAGACCATACCTACTCCAAAAGGTTGTAAGAGGTATATAAGGTAGTCTAATGTGAAACTGATGATAACTGGATCTCAAGTCAATCTTCAAGAACACCCAGGCTCCTCAAAGCTGATCAAAGAGATCATCAATCCTGGGAAAGGGATATCGGTTCTTGATCGTCAACTGGTTCAACTTCCGATAATCCACACAAATTCTGAGGGTATTTTCCACCTTCTTTGAAACCAGGATAGTTAAACCCCAAAGATAAGTACTGGGTCGGATGAAACACTCTTCCTGCAACTCCTCTAACTGCTTCTTGAGCTCATGTAACTCTGGTGTATCCATCCTATAAGGAGGAATGGACACCAATGATGCTCCTAGAACAAGCTCAATTGAAAAGTCTACATCATGCTCCGAAGGTAAACCTGAAAATTCCTCTAAAAAGACATCTCTGAAATGATCCACCACTAGAGGAAAGTCTAACTGTGAAGTCCCCTGGTCATACAGATATAGACTAGAAATCTGGGTTGTAACTCCTCCTAACCCATGATGCTCTGGACCTGCTCTGCTCACCTGGACATCCCATTCGCCCCTACGAAGAAACGATCCACCCTCTGGTGATATGAAACATACCCTACGACGATAGCAATATATTACTTCCTAGAAGGGAACTAACCAGTCTATTCCTAGAATGACATCATAGCATGTCATCTCTAGGACATAGAGGTCCCATAAGTAGTGACGCCTGCAAACCTCTAGAGGGCACTCCTAACACTGAAGCACACGAAATGTTATCATCCCCAACAGAGTTTCTAGTATCAAGATATAGACAGAAGAAAATATGCAGAGCCCAAGGCTCTCTACAATAGCAACAGAGGTAAAGCTATGGGAAGCCCCTATTTTGAAAAGAGCTGAAGATAAAACTGAGGCTACTAAGATCGTACCTCGAACTATAGAGGGTCTGGGATCCTGCTTCTACTGGGTCTGCTCCACTGCAAAATTATGGCCTATTCCATGGCCCTGTGACCCTTCCTGACCACTCGGAACTGATACACCCTGCTGTCACTAGTAGCCTGGTAACTGACCACTGCTGTCGTGACCTCCACCTCAGCATGAGCGGTCATAAGGACTCCAGTTCCAAAACTGGTGAGAAACTGGTGGATCTACTTCTGTACGAGGAGTCATAGATGAACCCCTGTCACCATCTTCTAGTGAAAATATCTGACAAAAATGCTGAAGGTGACCCATCTTGCCGCATGATCGGCGCTCCACTAGGTTTTTCAGGAAATGTGGCCTCGTATGTCTGCTCTTCCCACACTGATAGCATACTACCTAGATACCCAAAGGTGTGTCTCACCTCCTTGGTTCACCGCATGAAGACTCCCTGTGAAACTTCCTACTATCAGTAGAAGGAACACTAACTCCAGATGTTGAGCCGCCCTAGCTCGCAACTTTGGAATCCCTCATATTTCACTCTATGATCAGTGTCTGGTTGATAATAGAAGTGATGGAATTCAATATGAAGATGTTCACCTATGATCGAATGTCGTGCCTTAGACCATAATCAAACTTCCTTACCAGGAATAACTGATCACCTCCTGGAATAGGCGTGAAGCGTTGCAGCTCGGTAAATCGAGAGGAATACTCCATAATAGAAAGAGTACTCTGCTCTAGACACATAAACTCTCAGGGTTGATCGGCCCTCAAGGTCTCTAGATAGAATAAGTCAAAGAAGATGCACTGAAACTCATCCCACACCATAACCTGATGGTGTCCCACCTGTGAGATCACATCCCACCACCTCTTGGTGGAGTCCCGAATCATATAGGTAGTGAGCTTGACCCTCCTCTTTGGAGGCTTCCCCAGATGCTCGAATATCATCAGCATGGCTTCTAGCCATGACTCTGTAGCCTGGGGTACCCCATCCCCTGAGAAAGTGGGAGGATGCTACTGTTGAAATACCCACGTCAAATATTCCATCGATGGGGAAGGAGGCAGTGCCCCCTGAAAGGTCTACATCATCCTCATAAAGCCTCCCCTAAACTGTGAATTAGCACTTGGGTCAGGTATAAATATTGGTGCCAAGACTGGCATAACAGGAGGATCTGCAGGAATTCCCTAATCAACCATATCTGGTGTCTTATCACCACCTTGTGGCTGGCGTACAATCGGAGGACGTCTCAGTGGAATGACTCTGCAAGGTCAAATGAACACCTTAGATCAAGATTATCAAGGACTAAAACATAGGAGTACACGGTGTGTACAGAGAGTACACGGCGTGTACTTAAGAAAGATTGTTTCTTCCTGAACAGAAGGTCCAGGTTTTTCCAGACAGTAAGCCTCAGAAACTACTCCAGAACCCAGAGAAACACTGAAATGAACATTGAAAGTGCCAAATTCTGATCCATGAGGGCCCATACTTCCCACGAATCAAATCATGGAATCTTACACATGTTATAAACAAGCAAATACAAGGTGATGATCCACCAAGTTCCGGTCCATGAGGGCCCATAATACCTCAGGAACCAAAATTTGGAGTTCATTCCAAACAAAACCTTACTCAAAAAATACTCTATCAAATAGCAGGTATTTTTATCAAAGCATCTATCACAATAGCATTCATATTCTACACAACATCTATCACAACAACATGAAACTGCTAATACATCCTAGATGGCATGGCAAGAATGCATGACATGTGATTTCTAGAAAGTGCATATATGATGCATGAGATGGCATGCCATCATATAATCGGGTTGCGATAGAAATAGAACCTCAATAACATCAGTAGTAACAGCACAAAACATTTGAATCACCTAATGGTGAAAATCAAATCAACTACAAAATCTCAAACCAAAAAAAATTGTAATAAACAAGGTAGATTGGCTTTTTACCTATACATGGGTTAGCTACTCCCAGGCACAGCTTATTACCAAGTACCTATTCCATCCTATCCCTGTCTATAGGCTTCAAATAGTAAATCAAGAGAAAATAATCCCTCTGATACCACTTTGTAATGTCTAGGTTCCGGAAGCCACCCAGAGGCGCCCCGTACCTGGTTGGTCACATGACCTCAAGCGCATTTCCTCGAACGTCAGAGGCTGCCGACTAGCAGCGAGGGCCTTAGGTGTGATAGTGGGGAAAATATGCCCTCATTGGAAGAGTAACATAGTGAAATTGAAATAAATATACAATAGCAGAAGCAGTAAATATCCAACAATGGTAAACAGCAGAAGACTGAAATAATAAACAACTAGAGCACACACACATATATATATATATATATAATTATGCATGATACATATGTCTTGTAAAACATCCAAAAAAGTCACAATGCTAAATAAAAATAGTACTAAACCCAAGTACAAAATAAACAGATAATAGCTCCTCAGCATCTCAAGCCTAAGCTTAGTCTCATGCTCTCCAGCTCCACAACACGTCAAGTACCTGAAGTAGAAGGGAACTTGCCCTTATCTATACCTGTAGAAATATAATTTTTTTGGTCCCAAAAGCATGGCCCAAATAGGGTGTGTGACTAAATCCCAGTATGCAATCACCATGAGATCTGTGCCTAACAGTTAGTGAATATATGGCAGGTAAAATTACAGAAAGCAGTAAAAAGAAAAGTACTCAATAGTAAACAATCCACAGTTTCAATATCAAGGAACAACTATCCAAGCAGATGAACATGAACAGGTAACCCTATGGGAATTACCCACAGCCTATCCCCTCTGGTCATACCTAGCAACATAAGAAAGCAGTTAACAAATAGGTAACCCTCTGGGAAGTTCCCACAACCTATCCCCTCTAGTCCAACCTATCAAGTACAAGTAAGCAGCTAACAAACAGGTAACCCTCTGGGAAGTGCCCATAGCCTATCCCCTCTGGTCCAACCTATCAAGTACAAGAAACCCTCTGGGAAGTACACTCAGTCTAACCCCTCTGGTTCAGCTTAAGCATAGACTCTCTAAGGAAGCACTCGTCGTCAATTCCCCCTATAGTCTCGTATCATATCTAAAGGCGCTCAAGGGAAGCACTTACATCACATTCCCTCTATGGCCCGCGTCGAGCAACTATAGACTCTCTGGGGAAGCACTCAATGTCAATTCCCCCTGTGGTCTTGCATCGTAAATTATAAGACACTCTGGAGAAGCCCTTACATCCATTCTCCCTATGGTCTACTACACCAGGTTCTCATGGCCCTGTGTAAGTCAAACAAGTATAGCAACATGTATCGTCAAAAGTAAACCTCAAGAACTACTTGGCTAGCAGTCTATAGCATATCATCATGTCAGATAAACAAGATCACTCCATCCTATATTACTAGGCTTGGGAAATAAACAAAGCAACCCAAAAGGCTAAGCAGAACCAAACAGTCATAAACAAAACATGTATGGGAAACACCTCCAAAGAATAGCAATCAACCCTATTCACATACAAATAACCTCTACTCTCACACACCAGCAAATCAGGCAATTAACAGGGTTAAAAACGGTAAACACACAATACCCCATTCATGGGTATTGTAGATTTTTCACATACAATTCAAAGACCTTAAACTGAAAGGCACAAACCACACCTATCTTTTAGGGTTGGGTAAAATCGACCCTTTTCCCAAATGCACCCCAAACCGGGTGAACGCCTCCTCGAAACCACCTCAAAAACCCTTCCCTAAAAACAACAAGGTCAACCTTAAACACACAAAGGCAACACAACCCTAGATCTACATGTAATCCTTATAGATCTTGGAGACTAAGAGAGATAGAGAGAGAGCTAACCCTAACCAAAATCTCAAAGAACCAAAAGAGGGACTTACCCGAGGAGAACCACCTTTGATACACCAAGAAACCCCTTAAATTTTCCTTCAAAACGAGCCAAGGAGCTCCCCCAACCTCTAAAAATCTCAACTCCCATGTGATCTACGAGTGGGAGGAAGAATGGTGGAGGAATGGGAAATCCCAAGTGGCCTGGGACTTAAAAACCCTAACTTTAAGTGGCCGCACGGTTATCCCACACGGTTTGGAAAACTGTGCGCCAATTGTGCGGTTTCCACTGTCTCATCTGGGGACTTCACACAGCTTGCCCACACGGTTTTACAAACTATACGCAGCCCGTGCAGAACCCACTGTCAAGGGTGCATGGCTACCTGGGCCGGCCGCACGGTTTTCATAGACCGTGCGCCAACTGTGTGCCTCTGCACAACCTCAAGAAAAACCTCTTTTCTCAAAAATGTCCAAAAAAGAAAAACATGCTTGAAAAGAAGGTCCGGATTCCTACAGTTGTTCTTTATCATAATAGCATTGATTTCTTTATATTCAACGCACAAGATCATGGATCCATCTTTATTCTTAATAAAGAGAACATGGTATTCCCATGGTGAAACACTAGGGTGAATAAATCCCTTATCACCCAACTCCGCTAGTTTTTTCTTTAACTCCACTAATTTCACAATGGCCATTCTATTGGGAATCTTTGATATTGGTCTTTCATTAGGGATTAAATCAAAGGAAAACTTGACTTCATGCTTTGGGGATGTTTGGGTAATTCCTTAGGAAATAAATCAATGTATTCCTATGCAATAGATTTATCCTCAATTTGAATATTACCTTCTCTATCCCTCAATTATGTCTATTATTCTTCCCAAATAATCTCATTCAGTATATCTACTAGCGATGGATCTATATATGACTCCGATAATGAAATATATTCTCTAAATATAAGGAATTGTACATCTTCCTCACAAATCATAATTTCCTTCTTCTTTTAATAATATTTTGCATCATATTTTGAAATCTAGTCCATACTAAGGATTATATCAAATTAAAACACAGATATGATAATAAGTATAAAAGATAAAGCATGTTTATATGTCGTAATAGGGACTTCCTGACACATCCTTGTTGAAATGATACTTTCCTTAAGAGTTTTGACTAACAAATCCTTTATTAAATTAAAAGTAAAATTTATAATTTTCTTTGAAAACTGGGTATATCTAAAAGATTTAAAGGATCTAAAATCTAATAAAGAATTGGTTAAATTTTAAGATAGTATTAAAGTACCTACCACCATATCATTGGGTACTTCCACCTTAGCTGTAGTGATCACATAAGATTAGCCTTCTCCCCTTAGCCTCTTCTGTGGTGGAATCCCTTGATGCTTGAGACATTAGTGTGAATAATGACCTATTTATTTACAATCAAAACATTGTAAATCATTTATTTGTTTCTTACTGTTTCATTCATGATCCATATTCCCATTATCACTGCACTTGTAATACACTCTCATTCCTTTAAATCACTTCCCATGATGTTTCTTTCAGAAATTTTCACATGATGGAAATTAATCCATCCTACTCTTCTTCTTTGACTCATTCCATTTCTCTTGATGTTCAGATGAACCCTACTTCTCTTGATTCCGCTTGAATATATTTATTTTATAAAATTACTTCTCTGTTTTTATGTCATATAAAACTATTTTATCATATGATGAAAAGGTTTGAGAGGCCAAGACTCTTCAGATACTTGGCATAATCCCTTTAAATAAATGGTCAATATTTCACTCTGTGTTGCGCATGTAATATATAACATACCTAGCTAACCATGTAAAGGTAGTCTCATACTCTTCAATACTTTCTTATTAATTTTTCTTTAATCTAAGTAACTTTCTCTTCATTTCAATTTTTTCTCATGTGAGAAGTATTTTTCAAATAATGTTTCCTTCAAATATTTCCATTCCATGGGTTATATTTCATCTTCATATCTAGTATTATAGATCAATGACCAACATTGGTCAGCATCTCCTTTGACACAATACACTAAAAGTGTAACCTTTTCCTTTTCACTGTATCCCAAAACTTTAAATATCTTCTCCAGAGACTTAATACATTTCTCATCTACTGCTGTATTAGTAATCCCACTAAATGATTGGGGCTTTTGTCACATAAAGTGATCCAACATAGAAAAATATTGTTATTTAATAGGTTTCTCTATACAGAAAAGTTTATTTTTCATAACCTGATTAATATTCCCTAATTTAACCATAATTTTCTCTGTACTAATGTCAGCGGTATTGGTTTCCCCGATAGGGCAATCTCTACATTGTCTATGAGTATTGATACCCTTCTTCCTTCCAAGCACCATTTCTTAACAATGGTATATACTAGATTATATTATAAAATTATGAACTTTAAATCATAATATATAATTCTAAATATATTTTAACACTTAACATAAATTAAAATTTATGTATTGATAATATTAGAATTATAAACTTGGTTTCTTTGAGGATATTTTTATTTTCAAATCCATCATAATGGTTTGTAAAGAAAATGTGAATTATCATAAGAATATCCCCCGAGAGTATCAAACCAATTGCATAATAAGGCTTGTTTTCATACACCAAGTGATTATGGGGTCTAGCCCAATGTTCCCTTTTCATAGTTATTACCCCTAGGTACCTATGTTCCAGAACCCTATCCACATATAGTATCCAAATAGTTATGTATTTCTAGGAAAACCCATATAATCTCTTCCTTACCAAAACATTAGGATGCAATCAAATAATTATCCTCAAATTATATCATAGGGTTATGTTCCCTAATATATGTCTTTCTTAATCTAGTTCCCAAAGTTTCTACTAAACTTTCTCTAATACCAACTTTAATGACATTGACCCTAGTAGCCCAGATTTGATGCCTTACTTTATTATATTAGCATAAATTCAATGGGTCTAATACCAAAGGATCAATCAATTTAGTATTTTTAGATAACTAGATATATAAATGATACCCATTTTATATTGGGAAAATAAAATAAAACATAATAAATAATAATATAAAACAAACATCATCCTTGAAAACTTATTCAAATATTTCTTCTTCATATTCTGGGGAAAGGAAACAAAATAAGGGTGATCTCAAATGCTTAGTAAGGGTTAATTAAAATATAATATTTTATGAATAATTAAATAATAATAAATATGGAAAGGTAAATAACTGAGCACGCATGCCATTTAAATAAAGTGAATGGATAAATATATAAGGCGTACTCAATATGGAAAGGTAAATAACTAAAAACACATGTCATTTAATCAATAATCTGTGAGTTAAATTCATCTAGAGATAATATCATTGTGAAAATATCATGGATAATAATAACTAATTTCTTAATGAAAGAAATGATTAATTATTGGATTCCATGATCTTAGGCAGCATGATACCTCTACTCTCAAGACCTGTCATAAGATAGTTTAAATACTATAAGTAGAACCCATTTAATTTGGAAAACCTAATTTGTCTTGTGAGACCTACTAATGTATCGAGGAAATATATTATATTGGTCTCCACCCATCACTGTAGGTCCAAAGCATTAATCATATATCAAATAATTGATTTAATTTCTAAATCAATATGCATTATCATCAAATATATGTTTTGATTAAAGGATGAAAATTTATCAATATTTCCTTAGTTAATAAAATAAATTTCAATGTAAAGATTGTATATAAATATGGTATAAGGATTAATAAATAATCATATCTATCATATGATCATATATATATTTAATATAAATGTAATTTCTAATGAAAAATGATTATGAGAAAGTTATTTTTCAAGATAAAGTTAACAATCACAAAAGAAATTGATATTATACAACCACTTGGTAATTTTCAAGTCAAATCCACTTTGATGAAATGATTCAAAGTGAAACTTAAAATACCATGAATTATTAATGAATCATGATATTACATATCAAAATGGTATTATATACACTAAATAAAAGTGAATTGGTGTATAATAACAAATAAGTCTCGATGGAATGTAAATTGAGATGATATCCCTTACCTCATGCTTTCCTTTAGTTTAATGTGCTTTAACCTCCCGTATAATGGTTTTAAGAATGTTATTAATTTATAATTTCACCATAATCATATTTATAATATCATATATGATCTTCTTATAACATTTTACCACTTTTTTGTTAATAATATTTCATTACTTTCATTGTTTCAGGTGTTAATCACCTTGTTTTATTATTTGTGCTTTATTATGAAAGTTATGGTTCTTGTGTATATTATATAGTTTCATCACCTATAAAATAATAATAATTAAATGGTTATCATATTTATACATCAATTATAATTTTAAAAAAAATCATGAAATATTGTTTTGAAAAATTAAGTATGTTACGATCATGGAGATGGTAGGTCGTATGTACGCATGAGTAACATTATCATTTCCAATGATCACTACAGAAAGGTGGTCAGTAATATTTTATCTTTCCATAAAAATAATAATATCATATATACCATATTATTTTTTTAAATATACTTATATATATCATCCAAGTGGTGTGGTGATGAAAATAGATTTGCATCGCTTCGTGAAGGTGGTAGTCCACACGTACACGAACGATGTTATTATCTTTCAATAAGTGAAAAGGTAAGAAATAAAATGATATATTATCTTTAAAAAATTATAAATATGTCATTAATATCATAATTATGTCATTTATATCACATATAATCATTAAATTTATCCTTATCACCTTTCATGTAAAGCGTTAGTGAAAGACGAATCATATCGCTTCATGAGACGGTAGTCCGCCATACACACGAGCGACGTTATCATACCTCCAATTAAATGGAAAGTAAAAAATGTATATATGATATAATGAATCCATAGGTATAATTATTTGATTAATATCATATATATACTTTATATCCATCTTTATACTCAATAATGATAAGCGGTAATGGAAAAATGAATGACATTGGTTTGTGAGGTGGTGGTCTGACGTACACATGAACGATGATTTCATAACCCATTTGATGGAAGTGGATATGGTTGTAGGTAATTAATTTATTATAAAAAATCATATTATATGTAATAAAATTATTTTATTATATCATATAGTTTTAATAATAATTTAAATATGTGGAGAAATAAATAAAATAAAAAAAATGCTCGTTGAAGAAAGTTACCTCTTCTTTGGGTATCCTCCTTAGGTTAGCACTAAAACCTTCCTAGGTTGGATTTATACCCAATATATAGTTCTAGGATGAAGAGAGGGAATTTGGGAAGTTATTTGGGAATTTATTTACAGAACCAAATAGGTATTAATGTGTGAATAAGAGAGGATAATGGGTGGCCTTTTATAGGTGAGGTGAGTGGATCACATGTAATTTTTTGAAAAGATTCAATCATACCCACGTTTTCATCATGAAACAAGATTAAAAAGTGTTCCAATATCGATCATAGAAGATATTAGGTAGAAATATGTATATCCAATGGGTTTTTTACAATGTTTTAGGTCATTTTTAACTCTTATCCTCTTAGTTTAACCCCCGGTAAATCCTTTTTTACCTTAACTATGGTGAATTTTTTACTGTTTTCATTATTTTTTTGGAAAAAAATTAAGTATAAATTATTAAAAATTATAAATTATTCTTATTAAAAACATGGAATCCATTTTTACAAATTCTATTCATAAAATTGGAAAATTTTAATTTAAAATTAATCACACAGACATGACGAGGAAGTAGTTTTTTAAAGGGAAAATCTTCAAAAGTTTGCAAAGTTTTTATATCAAAACTCAATATAAAAATTTTTCCAATGACCTCAATTAGATTAATTGATACAAAATTTAACTAATTTTACTTTAAAACTAATTCAAAATATAATTTAACATTATAAATTATTTAAATTAAAAGGAATTTTTCAATTAAAATTCAGCATTTTTCACTATTCATTAAAAATGAAACTTTTTAGAAAAATACCAAAACATCACCCTAAGATAATATTGATATAGATTTAAAAAAAATATTTTGTCAAATAAATTTTCTAAAATTGTAAAAATTTAATTTTAAATTATGTGCATAAAGCGTGACTAACCGCCTTTTGGAAAATATACAGTTTTTTATAAAATAGTTTTTTTTATTCCAAATGATTATTATTTTAATTTATAATAAATAGATAAAAAATGTAAATGTTTAAAATATATATTTTTCATAATTTAATTCTATTTATACCCACCAACTTAACTACTATTTTATAATGGTCGTGTATAAATAATATTTTAATAGAGTATTTTTATTTCAACCCAGTTTTGCGTGCATCACAATCTATCAAAAAAATTAAATTTATTATAAATGAAATATACTGTAAAGTATTTGTTTGTTACATAAATGATTCATTACTTCCTCAAACTTACACTCTAATAGAATTTTTTTTAGAATTCAAACATAAAAAAAACATACTCATAATATGTTTACACAATTAAATTAGACTTTTCTCTTATTGAAAGTAAAAAACTCAATCATCAATTTGAAGTTATCATCCCTCAAGAATAGATGTAATGATAATACTTATTCAATAAAATTATTTCATGTTATCTCATTCC
Source organism: Viscum album (assembly GCA_963277665.1). Classification (NCBI taxonomy): domain Eukaryota; kingdom Viridiplantae; phylum Streptophyta; class Magnoliopsida; order Santalales; family Viscaceae; genus Viscum; species Viscum album. The sequence continues at coordinate 335,494,858 of OY728139.1, read as the reverse complement.
CTTCTTGGGTTAATCCACTCTTCTCTCAGTCTCACGCAACCTCTAAGACACTTCTCTCTTTATTTCACACACTGAATCATAGAAAAAATAAAAATATATATAAGAAATTCAAAGACAACTGTGTGTTACTTCAAAACATTGTATGTTTCTAGTGAGTTTATAATGGTTTATTCTTCACTACTCAGAAAATCTATTCTACTTGAAAATAACTATGACATGTTGGTTAATAACAAAATTATTTTTTATTAACTCTTGATTCATGCCCAAAAACCACAACATGTTGGATTTTTTATATCAAAAACATAAATCCTATTTATTCAACATGGTATAGAACAAATAATGTATCCCAAAGTAGTTATAACAATTTAATCTCATTTCTAACCATGACTTTAAACTGTGACATATTAGTTTTTATAGTGTCGACCTGAAACAACACATTGAAAATGGTGACGTATAAACATGATGTGTTTTTTTTCTTATGTAGACCAGTGAAGCATAATTAGATCAAAAATCTAAAAAAATGTAATATTTATTTAAAAAATGTTGATTATATATACATTTTATATATAAAATCACTTAAAACCATGATGTGTCAGAATACAACCATGGTGTGTTTTTCACTACAAAACACAAACTTCACATTTCTCAACCTTATTCTCTTTAAACTTTATCTAGTCATTTTTATTACTTATACTACATAGTAAACTATAATTTATATCATATTTTTTCCATATTTTTATTTCCATATTTTATTGACAAAAAAATAAAACCTAAGTTGACCATGTTCGTAATATAAGTTTACTTTTTAAATACACAATTACTCCTTACAACCATGTTGAAACACTATATCTATGATATTCCAAATTCTTCAATGTGATGATACATGGTGATATAACATATTCATTAATGATTTTTTATTACTCCCTTCATATGATTTTCACTTAAAAATGATTAATATCCAATAAATGTTCATGTTTTGATTATAAACACATAAGAAGAGCATTGTTTGAGTTCATTTAATTAAATGTCAGTTTAATGTTTTGATCATATCTTTCAAAATACTAATAATAATTATTTTATTCTTCTTTTTTAGTCTTCCTTATGACAATTAAAATATATAATTAGAAGGTATATTTGTCCAATTCATCTGATTTAAGGCCCATATTGACCACATAAGAAGACCCAAAAAATCTGTGGATAAAATTGGACTAGCCATGATGATACAATTTCTGGGCTCAATCCAGAATTCAAAATTTGATGAAACTCCCTAATATGTTCTTTATTATAAAAATTAATAATTTATAAAATTTTCAAGTCCCAAATAAATCAATAAGGTGCCTAATTAATCAATGAAAGTTCATCCTGCCATTTTGTATGAGATTTAAAATCATCACACAATCCTTGACTTTTCTTCTGATATAGACATCAAATTGAGAAGATATTTTTCAGTGTGAAATAAAAGATATAGGAAGCCAACTTTTTATGATAAATAGTTTGTATTTTAGGGCATATTCTTGTTCAAAAACCCATTCAAATTATGGCCTTTGAAAAATTATATATTAAAATGGACAAAGGAAAGTTGTTTATTAAAATAGCTATAACTTTGGCTCAAAAAGTCCAACGGATATCAAATTTTTAGGTTATAATTTTAAAAATCATATATAAAAATTTTAAGAATAATATTTCTCTATATTAAACTGTATAAATTATAAAATTGGTGATCCAAGTAGAAGCAAAAATTTAGAATGAAAATAATCCACCAACTTGGGCTATAAATTCATCCCCTTCTCCTTGCAAGGATTTGGAATTTCAGAATAAAGGAGGATAAATTTTCATGGAAAAAGTCTTGAAAAATTATTGGAAGGACCTTCCAAACTCAATTTTTTACTTGATAGACCCTTCCTATTCTCTTTTTTTTCATGTTCTTTTGTGTTCTTATTTGTAATAGCGTAAGTTTTTTTTTAATTTCAATAGAATTTTAATGCATGTTTCTTCTTCATATATTATCTTCATCCAACTTATGATTAATAATATTAATGGTATTAAAATAGTTTATATAAATCAAAATAAAATCTTTCTTCTTTTGTTTTCTAATTCAATCCAAAGACTATATTTAACTTTCTTCACCTCTCATGTGTGTGTTCGGCACACAACTCTTTTCATATCCCATTCTTTTCATTATATTTATAATTCATCAACATAAACATATTAAACCAACGTAATAACCATCTCAATGTCTGATTAAATCTCCCATTGGGTTGAGTTATAATTTTTTGATGATAAGTTATTGAGAGATTTTTCTTGATTAATATTCTTTAAATTAATATTGCATATGTTGAACTTAAAATGTCATTGATTAATGACATGTTTTGTTTAACGGGTGATTTCCATGGATTATTGAAACCATAAATACACTACCATAAAACAATTTATTGATATTATAACCCTAAGTTAACTTAAGGCTTGTATTAAATCCTCAACACTTGGGAATTCCAATCAAAATCATCTTGTGAAGTGGGTGTTAATTTAATACAATATAAATAGAAGATCAAGGATATCATAAGATTAAGTCACCAATAATGAACTCAACCAAATATTTATTAAATTTTTAAATCAAAAATTATAAATCAATAAATTTAAGTAAGATCTGTAAATAAACCCCCCATTAAAAATACAAATCAGAAACAATCGACTCTAAAATTTACATCATCGTTGAGGATTCGACTCGAGTGCCACTGTACACATTAGCAGAGAGAAAGACCTTTTAATGGTTAATAGGAGAAAATCATCCATTCTTAAAATGGTACCATTTCTAGGGATGGTGCAACTTATAGTTGGTAGTTTTTTATTTTTCAAAAAGAAAACAAAAAATCAAAAAAATATATAGAAAAAAACACAACGTAAAACCTACCTTCTCAAAAAAATTATAAATTGAAAAATTAACCATGAAGAAAAACTCACCTTCATTATCCTTTAAAATTTTATTTGAATACTCCATAGCCTCCCAAAAAATCCATCAGATTTGTTTGACTTGAAAATCAAGTGAACACTTCACCAACATAGGATAAATATTATGGATAATCAAATAAATCAAGAACCATTCATTGCCCATACAATTTTTCTTGATATGGAAAATCCTAAGGAACAAACCCTTAAAGAACTAATTGCCCCTAATATGAATTACCAACCCCTTAGTATTAAATATACAAAAATCAAGGATGATTTTGAACTCAAATTGGGTTTGATTCATATTCTTCCTCATTTTTACAGGCTAGTTGGTGAGGATCTACATTTTCACCTCAGAGTTCCAAGTGGAATGATCTACCATAAATCCTCAAGGGGTCACTAAATAAAAAATAAAACTTAGAGCATTACCTTTCTCCCTAGATGACTTTTCCAAGGCATGGCTCTACTACCTCCATCCTAGTTCCATAACCACATGTGAAGTGCCCAGATCAGTGTGAATCACTGAGAGGGGGAGGGGGTGAATCAGTGATCCTTTAAAACTTTTTACTAATTGATTCTTATCAATTAAACCTCTATGGCTGGTTAAAGCCTCGATCCACTCTTCTTGTATCTCTCAACCTTTCCCGAATGATGCAGTAATGAAAAGGCACAGGACACAAGGATTTACAAGGTTCGACACCAAAGGCCTACATCCTTGCCATGCTCTCCCAGCATGGATTCTCCCATTATAATCGTTTAGTATTACAATGGTCGATACAGAGTCCCACTGTATCTCTCCTGAGTCCCACAGGAGGGTCTTTATACTGCGTCCCACAGTGTTACCAGAGTCCCACTGGCCTTCTCCAGAATCCCACTAAAGACTTATTCTCCCTGAGTCCCACAGGGTCTTCTCTTGGCTCCTCGAGTCACACGAGTAGCTCTTCTTCTCTTTAATCTTCTTCAAGTAACTTCAGCAGTCTGGGATAAAGACTGCTGGCCTTGCTCTTCTCTTCTGATCACTTGTGGTTGATCAGGCTCTTCTCAATCTACTGCAAACTCAGACAAACAATATCTTTCACTTCAGTCTGGCTCAGTCTCAACTTCACATCAACTTCATGCACTGACTGCATGGCCTTCTCAATTTCTTCAAGATCCTCTGGTCTTGGTCAACTCAGATGCACACAACCAGATTTGGCTTTGTTCACGTGTGCATGTGCATGCATGCATGCATGCACTTCCTCTTTCCTCTTCTTGGTGTAGTAGACCCACAAAGGGTGTAACACTTTAAGCACACACCTTCTTCCTCCTTCACACACTTTATCCAATTTGTTTACACACTTAGAGTGTGTTCTACTTTAGTGTGGGTCACTCCTTATTTCTTCTAAGTGTATACACACTTCTTAGTGCACACACTTAGGTTCGGCCAACTTGTCTCTTTACACACACTTGTTTCATTTTGCACACACTTGAAACTTTGGCCTTCACTTCCTTTGCACACAAGATTTATTCTTTTATTCTTCTTTGCACACACCCAAGCTATCCTCGGCCTTCTTTTCAAATGCACACACACACAAAGTGTGGTGGTCTTCACTCTTCAAGAATGTACACACAAATGCACTAAGGCCTCGGGTCTTCTTTGGTGCACACCCACTGCCGCCTTCTTGTAATTGCACACACAACCCGAACCCCTACTGCCTCAAGCAAGCCGTGCAAGAGGGTGCGGCCAATTCTTCTTCTCCCACTGCCGCATAGGTCTTCAAGATGCGCAAGGGCATGCAAGGTGCGGCATATCTTCACTTCTTGTCCGCGCAAGCACAAGGCACAAGGATCACTTGGCCGCGCAAGTGAAACCTCCTCGGGTGCAAGGGGCAGCCGCGCAAGGCCTCAAGGAGGCAAGGCAGTCGCGGGCGCGCAAGCTCCTCCTGCCGCGGGGCGTGCAAGTGCAACACCCGCGGGGTCTTCCTCCTGCCGCACAAGGGTGCGGGCAGAGAGGGAACAAGCCTCGGGCGCGCAAGGTGTTGCGGCCACGAGGTCTTCCTGCCGCGAAAAGGATTAGCGCGCAGGGCTTCTACTTCGCGAGGCTAAGCGCTCTCACGGGACTCCGGATCTTCAACAAAACTTCAGCAAAAATAATGAGAGCCTCGGCCTCTCTTTTTATAGGCAGAGAAACGCCTCAAATCTTCCGCGTGGGATAACTTCAATCCCAAAGATTTCGGATCTTTGAAATCTTTACGAATCTTGATTTTACTCTCTGTTTCACGCGGGCTCATTTATTTTTCATTTCCTCTACGTGCATGCGACTTAGAACGCATGCACGACCTTCGTTTAGGTCCAAACCATGCAGAAAATAAATCACGTGGCCTCGCACCTCCGGTTGCTTCGGCCAAACTCGAAATCTCCCATGTGTTGCATGCAAATGTATTTTTAAGCATGGTTGTGTTCGTTAGATCCATACGAACTCATTGGTGTCTTCGGCTTCTTCAGAGGTGGTCGGAATCTCAAAAACATCACTCGGGAGGCGCCTGGTTTGAAGGTGGCTGCGGGAATGCGCGGGGAGGCCTCAGCCGAGCTCGGGGAAGAGGACGACTCGCCGGCCGTTGGATCGGGCGTTTGAAATACATCGGACGGCCGCGATCAGGAGATCTCGCGCGGGATGCGATGAGCGGCTGTGATCAGCCGCGCGATTGGATGAGCGGCCAGGATCTCTTCCGCGGGAAAATCCCGCGTCCCACATCGAAACGAAGCCCGATTTTTCCGCAGCTTATTACCCAAGCGCTGCCTTGAACGGCCAGTTGAATCTCCTCCCCTCTCGGTGCCGCCCCGCACCGAGTTCTCCCTGCGGGCGCGCTCTGCGCCCACTCATGCCTCCTGCGGGCGCGCTCCTAGCGCCCACTATGCATCCTCGGGTGCGCGGGCTTCACCATCGCGTGCCCTCCGGGGGCTTATACACGGCCCCCTGCCGCGCTCCTCCGGGCGTGCCCCAGGCGCCCTTGCGGTGTCCTACGGGTGCGCCCCTGCCTCAAGGGATGCTGCCTTGGCCTGAGGGTTCCCCATGGGCGTGGTGACCTTGAGTCCCACATGTGCCTTGGGTGATGACCCTCGGCTGGCCTCCTTGGTGGCTATATTTTTGACAAAGGAAAGAATGAATCCTTTGTATAAAAACAAAGTACTCCATATACAAATTGCCAAACCAAGTGCCATTCAAGCCATCTTCCTCTTCATTTCTTCTCTTCTCTTCTTCTTCAGAATTCCTCCATTCCTCTTAAACATTTAATCTTCACTTAGGAGTGAAATTCCTGAAGGCTCTTCATCTTCAACCTAACTCTTGAATCAACATGAAATCTCCAATGTGCTTCATTGATCTAATCAGAGATCAAGTTGGATCACTTCCAATTCACATGCACTAAGAGTTAGTACATGGACTTCTTTAACCCACTTCACCCACTTAGAAGTTGTGGATGGATCTCTTGCTTCTCCTCATGCATTGTTATGACAATGCATGGTCTTAAAATATTGTTGTGACATTGTATCCAGTTGATACAAGTTCTTGGAACTTTAAAGATCAGTTCAACAATCATCTGATTGTACATGGAGAATGTTTCAACCACAATTTCCAATACCACTTAGTGAATCTCCTAAGTGACATGCATCTTAGTACCATGGCCATTCTCCTTCATCACCATCACCATCACATCCTTTGACATTCACATCTTGACTCCTTGACATCCATTCATTCCAAGACAACTTCATGCCTCATTGACAACAAATGCAACACAGTGCACTTCAATCCCCCCCTTTGTATTTGTTGTCAATACACTTCTTCACCACATATGAATGGGTCAATATGTGTGCCAATATTTCTCCCCCTTATTGGCAATCAAATGCAAAGGTGTGGTGTGGTTCACTTTCAAAAATATCTTCCTCCCTTCGAATAGCATCTTCTTGAAAAAAAAATCACTAAGAGAGGGATGATGCCACATGTTCTTCTTTAGCAAAGAACCTTTAGTAAATAAACTCTAAGTCTACTTGGGCTAACCCGGTGTAGAAAACAAGAGTGATATAACCAAGATTTTTCAATGCTGTCCAAAATTCTCTACACATGTGAGATCATGCTTGGGGGTTTGAAATTTTTCAGATGTAACAATGAATTTGCTAAATCCTGCACAACTTCACAAAACTCATTAGAAAGTTCAGGTGCAAAGATAAAGCTCCCCCTTTCATCCATTTTCTCAAGATGATATTAATTTCAGAACATCATCTTCTCCAGATTGGCTCCCCCTCAAGGGGTGCACTCCATTCTGTCCAAACCATCCTCCAGTTGAGAATGATCATCATCTTCAATTCCCTGCAATGTCAGCACATGTAAATACCAGAAGTATAAGGGAATAAGATGGAACCTCCTTGGTTCATAAATGTGAACAACAAGGTTGAGAAGATTCTCTCAACCGAGATGTCCCATTTTCACCATTCTTCACACTTGCACATTTGATCTTCAATGATGTTTGTGCTGGTGTGGATCTCAACACATCTTCATGTGAAATCTTCTTCTTCCCTTTTGCCTTAGCAATTGCCAGAACTTCATCTTCAGCTCTCTGCAGATCTTTGGAAAGTTGCAACTAATTTGGCCATATGACTAACGAGTCATTTGGAAGTGTGGCCTCAGTTCTGGAAGTTCCACATGGTTCTTTTGATGCTTTCAAGCTACCTTTCTTAGGCAACTTGTTTTCAATCAATCCCTTCTGCTTCTTCTGGATTGATTGTCTTTTTGAGTCCAGTCTGCTTCTATTCAGTTTCATGGCTTGTTCACAAAGTTCCATGATATGACCTTTCTTTCCACAGTAGAAGCATATCTTCTTGGTGGTCCTTCTAGATGACTCACCCTTCTTGGATTTAGACTCCAAGGACTTCTCTTCCTTTTTCAACATCTTCTTGGGAGCTTCTTCCACTTTCTTATGATTGCTTCCCAAGGATTCTTTCTGAGCCAGGTTCTGTGATCTTCTCTTCTTTTTAGCTCTGGATATAGTTGGAGATTGACATGTATCTTTTTGACCACTTTTGCAATCATCCCAGATGTTGTCAAGTAATCCAAATCTATTTGCAGTAAACATATGTCTCTGGACCTGTGGATGCTGCTTCTTTTCCTCTGGCTTTCTCCCCCTAGGCATGGGCTTCCTCTGTGCTTTGGCATTCAGTGGATTGTACCAACAATCCTTTGCACAATGACCATACTTGTTACAACACCAACATTGACCCACAAATCTTGACCTCTTCAGTCCTTTTGATTGTAGGGTAATTTTCTTGACCTGTTGTGCTGTTTCAGGAGAGCTCTGCTTCTTTACTGTCTTCATCCATATTTGTTTGGAATTATTCTTCCATCCTGCACTTTTTGTGGAAACACAATTAGAAGCATCAGTACAAGATGGTATGGATGGTACCTTCTTTCTAGAAGATGTTGCACTTTTATTAGAGGATGTCTTTCTCTTAGAATCATCCTGCTCAATGCATACTTGAGTAGCAACATTTCTCCTTTCAGCTGACTGGGAGGATTCAGCTTTGGGTGATTGCAGATTTTTCAATATCACCTCTAGTTCAAAACACTTCATGTTGAGGGAGTTCTTCTCATCCTCAACTGTTCTTAGCTTTCCTTCCCAATTCTGTTTCAGCTATTCTAACTGGTCTTCATGCACCTTCTTTATTTCATGCAATGAGTTGTCAAGCTTCTTCACCATTTTGACTTTGTCTTCGAGTTGAGCATCTCTGACATTCATTGATACTCTGTGCAATTTTTCAAGTGCATGGAAAACTTCTTTGACCATTACTTTAAAGAAATATTTCTCAGAAAGGCTTCTTTTCAATTCTTCAGTAGTGTCTTCATATCTTTCATTGCAAAGAGAAACGGTTTCATCTTTAGCCTTCACCAGCTTTCTGAGAGTGTTGGTTATGCCAACCCTTTTTGCCAATTGGACTTCCAGAGAATTGGCTTCATCTTCTAGCTGTAATTTTTCTTCTTGAAGATCAAGGAGGCCTGTAGCTATACACATTGCAACTTCCTTGGGGACACTCTTCTGAAGATATTTTATTGCATTTATAAGATCATTGTTTCTTCCATCTTCATCACAGCTAGAGCAGGCTTCATCAGAAGAATGATAAAAGGAATTGTCATCTGATGTGACTTTCACATTTCTTTCCATAGAAGGAGTTTCTCTGATTGCAGCAACATTCTTCCTCATCTTCTTTGCCTGTTTCTTCATTCTGTTTTTCAGAGTCTTGGCAGATATCTCCATTTGAGGCTGGTCGCTCGTTTCCTCAAATCTGCACTTCATAAAGACTCTCTTGGATCTTTTAGAGGGAACCTCCCTCTGATACCAATTGAAGTGCCCAGATCAGTGTGAATCACTGAGAGGGGGAGGGGGTGAATTAGTGATCCTTTAAAACTTTTTACTAATTGATTCTTATCAATTAAACCTCTATGGCTGGTTAAAGCCTCGATCCACTCTTCTTGTATCTCTCAACCTTTCCCGAATGATGCAGTAATGAAAAGGCACAGGACACAAGGATTTACAAGGTTCGGCACCAAAGGCCTACATCCTTGCCATGCTCTCCCAGCATGGATTCTCCCATTATAATCAGTTAGTATTACAATGGTCGATACAGAGTCCCACTGTATCTCTCCTGAGTCCCACAGGAGGGTCTTTATACTGCGTCCCACAGTGTTACCAGAGTCCCACTGGCCTGCTCCATAATCCCACTGAAGACTTCTTCTCCCTGAGTCCCACAGGGTCTTCTCTTGGCTCCTCGAGTCACACGAGTAGCTCTTCTTCTCTTTAAGCTTCTTCAAGTAACTTCAGCAGTCTGGGATAAAGACTGCTGGCCTTGCTCTTCTCTTCTGATCACTTGTGGTTGATCAGGCTCTTCTCAATCTACTGCAAACTCAGACAAACAATATCTTTCACTTCAGTCTGGCTCAGTCTCAACTTCACATCAACTTCATGCACTGACTGCATGGCCTTCTCAATTTCTTCAAGATCCTCTGGTCTTGGTCAACTCAGATGCACACAACCAGATTTGGCTTTGTTCACGTGTGCATGTGAATGCATGCATGCATGCACTTCCTCTTTCCTCTTCTTGGTGCAGTAAACCCACAAAGGGTGTAACACTTTAAGCACACACCTTCTTCCTCATTCACACACTTTATCCAATTTGTTTACACACTTAGAGTGTGTTCTACTTTAGTGTGGGTCACTCATTATTTCTTCTAAGTGTATACACACTTCTTAGTGAACACACTTAGGTTCGGCCAACTTGTCTCTTTACACACACTTGTTTCATTTTGCACACACTTGAAACTTTGGCCTTCACTTCCTTTGCACACAAGATTTATTCTTTTATTCTTCTTTGCACACACCCAAGCTATCCTCGGCCTTCTTTTCAAATGCACACACACACAAAGTGTGGTGGTCTTCACTCTTCAAGAATGTACACACAAATGCACTAAGGCCTCGGGTCTTCTTTGGTGCACACCCACTGCCGCTTTCTTGTAATTTCACACACAACCCGAACCCCTACTGCCTCAAGCAAGCCGTGCAAGAGGGTGCGGCCAATTCTTCTTCTCCCACTGCCGCATAGGTCTTCAAGATGCACAAGGGCATGCAAGGTGCGGCATATCTTCACTTCTTGTCCGCGCAAGCACAAGGCACAAGGATCACTTGGCCGCGCAAGTGAAACCTCCTCGGGTGCAAGGGGCAACCGCGCAAGGCCTCAAGGAGGCAAGGCAGTCGCGGGCGCGCAAGCTCCTCCTGCCGCGGGGCGTGCAAGTGCAACACCCGCGGGGTCTTCCTCCTGCCGCACAAGGGTGCGGGCAGAGAGGGAACAAGCCTCGGGCGCGCAAGGTGTTGCGGCCACGAGGTCTTCCTGCCGCGCAAAGGATTAGCACGCAGGGCTTCTACTTCGTGAGGCTAAGCGCTCTCACGGGACTCCGGATCTTCAACAAAACTTCAGCAAAAATAATGAGAGCCTCGGCCTCTCTTTTTATAGGCAGAGAAACGCCTCAAATCTTCCGCGTGGGATAACTTCAATCCCGAAGATTTCGGATCTTTGAAATCTTTACGAATCTTGATTTTACTCTCTGTTTCACGCGGGCTCATTTATTTTTCATTTCCTCTACGTGCATGCGACTTAGAACGCATGCACGACCTTCGTTTAGGTCCAAACCATGCAGAAAATAAATCACGTGGCCTCGCACCTCCGGTTGCTTCGTCCAAAATCAAAATCTCCCATGTGTTGCATGAAAATGTATTTTTAAGCATGGTTGTGTTCGTTAGATCCATACGAACTCATTGGTGTCTTCGGCTTCTTCAGAGGTGGCCGGAATCTCAAAAACATCACTCAGGAGGCGCCTGGTTTGAAGGTGGCTGCGGGAATGCGCGGGGAGGCCTCAGCCGAGCTCGGGGAAGAGGACGACTCGCCGGCCGTTGGATCGGGCGTTTGAAATACATCGGACAGCCGCGATCAGGAGATCTCGCGCGGGATGCGATGAGCGGCTGTGATCAGCCGCGCGATTGGATGAGCGGCCAGGATCTCTTCCGCGGGAAAATCCCCCGTCCCACATCGAAACGAAGCCCGATTTTTCCGCAGCTTATTACCCAAGCGCTGCCTTGAACGGCCAGTTGAATCTCCTCCCCTCTCGGTGCCGCCCCGCACCGAGTTCTCCCTGCGGGCGCGCTCTGCGCCCACTCATGCCTCCTGCGGGCGCGCTCCTAGCGCCCACTATGCATCCTCGGGTGCGCGGGATTCACCACCGCGTGCCCTCCGGGGGCTTATACACGGCCCCCTGCCGCGCTCCTCCGGGCGTGCCCCAGGCACCCTTGCGGTGTCCTACGGGTGCACCCCTGCCTCAAGGGATGCTGCCTTGGCCTGAGGGTTCCCCATGGGCGTGGTGACCTTGAGTCCCACATGTGCCTTGGGTGATGACCCTCGGCTGGCCTCCTTGGTGGCTATATTTTTGACAAAGGAAAGAATGAATCCTTTGTATAAAAACAAATTACTCCATATACAAATTGCCAAACCAAGTGCCATTCAAGCCATCTTCCTCTTCATTTCTTCTCTTCTCTTCTTCTTCAGAATTCCTCCATTCCTCTTAAACATTTAATCTTCACTTAGGAGTGAAATTCCTGAAGGCTCTTCATCTTCAACCGAACTCTTGAATCAACATGAAATCTCCAATGTGCTTCATTGATCTAATCAGAGATCAAGTTGGATCACTTCCAATTCACATGCACTAAGAGTTAGTACATGGACTTCTTTAACCCACTTCACCCACTTAGAAGTTGTGGATGGATCTCTTGCTTCTCCTCATGCATTGTTATGACAATGCATGGTCTTCAAATATTGTTGTGACATTGTATCCAGTTGATACAAGTTCTTGGAACTTTAAAGATCAGTTCAACAATCGTCTGATTGTACATGGAGAATGTTTCAACCACAATTTCCAATACCACTTAGTGAATCTCCTAAGTGACATGCATCTTAGTACCATGGCCATTCTCCTTAATCACCATCACCGTCACATCCTTTGACATTCACATCTTGACTCCTTGACATCCATTCATTCCAAGACAACTTCATGCCTCATTGACAACAAATGCAACACAGTGCACTTCAACATGGAATGACATGAAGTGGATCTTCAAAGAGAAATTCTTTCCTACTTCTCGTACTACTTCTATCCAAAGGGAAATAAGTGGTATCCATCAATTCCCTAATTAATCACTCCATGAGTATTGGGATAGGTTCAAAAAGCTTGTGGAAACCTTCCCAAACTACCAAATATATGACTAAATCTTGATAAAATACTTCTATTATGGGTTATTGGATCTAGAGAGAACTCTCATTGATGCAGCAAGTGGTGGTGTTATTATTGAAAAAATTCTTGCAACTGCACGAGATCTCATAAGAAATATGGATGAAAACATGCAGCAATTCCATAATAGAGCACATGATCAAGTCAAACAAGTCCAAGATAATTGATCCATAGAGCCCAATAAGATGACCTAGTGGATGAGTGAACTTAAAGGTCTTGTGAGACAACTAAAGGTGGCTATCAAAGCCCCAACCTCGAATTCTCCACAATTTCTGTTCCCTGGACCTATCAAAAATTTTGGAATCTATAGCACACCTACTCATCCAACTGACACATTTCCACAACTTCAAGATGATCCAATTGATTCTTCTAGTCCAATGGAGCTCAATGAAACATATACTCAAAGGAAAAAAAAACCTTCAACAATCAGGTTCATTCATTATAAACTCTAACCAACCCCATTTTGAGCCCTTCTCTTCTACCTTTAACCCAGGCTTGAGGTATGGTAATCCCATTTCTCATCCCCCTCAGTTCCCTTCTCAAAATACAAACCAATTCCAATATGGTTAAGGTGGTGGTAACTTCCAACAACCTTATCCTTTTGTTCTTCAATCTTAAAGGATCAATCATCCTATTTCTTCTCCAGGATTCCACTATCCTAATGAGCCTTCCCAATTCCCAAACCAATACAAGAACTTTCCCAATATCAAAAATCAAGGTAATCCCAATACGGTACATGTCTCTTATTCCAATAAAACATGGGAAAGTGTTGTCTAAGATCTTGCCTTTTTCACCCATTCTAGACTTAAAAACATTGAAACCCAAATTGTTCAACTTGAATCCCATCTCAGCCAACAAAAACAAACCAATTTTTCCCAACCCCCATGTCAACTATTTACCAACCCCTAGGGTAATGTAGGTGAAATTGCAATTAGATTGGGAAACCAGATTTCCAAGCCTCATGATGGATCCTCAAATGAACCTTTGAATGTTGAGCATGAAAATTAAAAGGACAAAAATCTTGAAAAGGAACCTACAGAAACTACATCACCTACTTCTATTCCTCTAAGGAACCCAATTCCTTTTCCTCAAGTCGTCTTTAAGCCAAGAAAGTCCTTTGAACCTGATATCCTAAAATTCTCAACATGTTTAGACATGTTGAAGTCAATATTCCCCTCTTGGATTTCATCAAAAAATCCCTAAGTATACAAAGTTTTTTAAGGAATTGTGTACTAATAAGAGACAAATTAGTACCATCGAGAGTGTTTCACCCCAGGAGTTCATACCCATTAAGTGTAAAGATCCAGGGACCTTTACGGTTCCATACTAAATAAGGAATTCCAAATTTGATGATATACTCATAGACCTATGAGAGTCAATAAATTTCATTCCCAAATCAATATTATCTAACCTTGGTCTAGGTCACTTTCACCCAATGGGTGTTGTTATCCAGTTATCTAATCAAAGAATAGCCATTACTAAGGGAATAATTGAGTATGTCCTTATCTAAGTTAATGATCTTATCTTCCCAACTGATTTCTATATCCTTAACATGGAAGGTGAGACGAACTCTTCTCGATCTCCCCTAATTATAGGAATACCATTCCTCCTAATGGAAATAACTAAGATTGATGTCCATGTAGGAATATTATCCATGGAATTTGGTGACCAACTGGTTAAGTTCAATATTTTTCAATCCATGAGATAGAAATCATAGGATCACTCCACCTTCTCAATCCATGCTTTTAAGAACAATTTTAAGAGTGGGTTCAACCCCATTTAATCATATTCATCATGTTCTAATGAGATAGGTGTTTGTGAAATTTTTACCATGATTACCCAAGTCGTAAATGGGGAAGTTTATATGAAACATTAATTCATAAACTCCATCAATCTATAGGATCTTGAAAACTCTCTTAAATCCCATCTCAACTCTAATCTATAATTTTTTATCTTGTATAGTATTAAGGAAAATGAATCAAAACCAACCGAAAGCCCTTCCTCCATTCCTAAGTTGTTTATCCCACAAGTTAAAGATGATACTAGTATGAAACCTCTTCCTACACACTTGAAATATGTATTCCTTTTCCATGATCACTCTTATCCTGTCATTCTCTCTGTCACACTTACTAAAACTGAGGAGTCCAAACTTGTTCATGTGTTAGAGGAAAAAATGAATTAGGTTGGAACATAGATGACATACTAGGAATCAACCCTACTCTTTTCATGTATTAAATCCATCTTGAAGAGTCATCCAAACCATTTAGACAACCACAAGATTTAATTCACTCATACTTCAGGTAGTTATGGAAGAGATTTCCAAGATTTTCCAAGATGGTATTATCTACCCAACTTTTGATAGTGAATGGGTTACTCTGATTCAAGTGGTACCTAAAAAGGGTGGGATATCTATTGTCACTAATGAACATGGATAGTTGTTCATAGCTCGGGTGAAAAACAAATGGTTTGTGTGAATCGATTATCAGAAATTGAATTTAGAAACATGAAAAGATCACAACCCTATTCCTTTCCTTGATAAAATGCTTTAACAATTATCCATAAAGTCACATTATTGCTTTCTTAATAGATACATCGACTAATTCCAAATCCCAATAGCTCTTTAGAATCAATAAAATACTACTTTCACTTATCCCTTTGGAATATATGCATATAGAAGAATTCATTTTGGATTTTTCAATGCTCCTACAAAATTTTAGAGGTTCATTATGAGTATCTTTTCTAAATTCATTGATCATTTAATGGAGATCTTCATGGATGAATTTACCATTTATGGTGATTCATTTGGATCCTACTTGCATTCACACTCTCCAGTCCTTCAAAATGTGTCAAATGTAACCTTGTGATGAATTTTGAAAAATGTGAGTTCATGGTTACTAATGGGGTTATTCTTGAGAACATAATTTTACAAGAGGGTATTTAAGTTGATATTTTCAAAATTGATGTGATCCAATCACTTTCTAAACCCACAATAGATCAACACATCTGTTCATTCCTTGTTCATGTCAGTTTCTATTGGAGATTCATCCATAAATTCAGTAGGATTTCTTTCTCACCCACTTGACTACTCCAAAATTATGTTACATTCCATTTCAATGAGGCTTGTAATAGAGCCTTCATTGAACTCAAATATGTTCTTACATTTTCCCCAATAATATAACCCCCAGATTGGTCCTTACCCTGTGAATTGATGTGTGGCGCTTCTGATAGGTCCATTGGGGTCGTTCTTGGTCAAAGAAGAGAAACAATTCCTCATGTCATATATTATGACTCAAAAACATTGGATGAAACTCAATATCAATACACTCTGATTGAAAAGGAACTTTTATTTGTGGTTTTTTCCTTGGATAAATTTCATACCTATCTCTTAAGTTCCAAAATCATCATTTTTATAGACCATTCAGCTTTAAAGTTATTACTTAAGAAAAGTTATTCAAAACCAAGGATAATAATATGGATCTTGATACTCCAAGAGTTTGAAATTGTGATTAAAGATAGACCTAGAAAATAAAACCATGTGGCTGATCACCTGAGCATAATTTATAATTCTTATCATTCTAAAATAATTGATCCTAAATTTCCAACTAAACATCTATCATCTCTCACTCCAAAGTTTCCATGGTATTCCCCAATTGTAAATTACTTAGTTTCTGGTGTTTTTCCTAAAAAAAATTCAAAAGAACAAAAAGTGAAGCTAAAAATTGATTCAAAATTCTATTTTTGGTAATATAATAAAATTTGGAAAACTAGGGCTGGCATAGTAATTAGGAGATGGGTTGATGAAGATGAACATTCATACATCTTATAATTATCTCACTCAATGATTGGTGGTGGCCACTTTAGACCAAAAATGACTTCCCAAAAGGTCTATGACCCAATATTCTTCTGGACTTCACTCTTCAAGGACTCGCATGAGTTCTGTAAATCATGTCCAACTTGCCAAAATTTTGGCACAATTTCTAAAAGAAACGAAATGCCCCAAAATCCCTTAATATTTTTTGAGATAATAGATGTTTTGGGAATTGATTTCATGGGACCATTTCCACCTTAAAATGTATTCTCATACATTCTTCTTATGGTTGATTATGTTTCTAGGTGGTTCAAGGCCATACCCACTAGAAAGTATGATGCACAAATTGTTATTGAGTTCCTAAAAACCCACATTTTATATCGATTTAGAACACTGCATGCCTTGATAAGTGACTTAAGAACTCATTTCTATAATCATACCATGGAAAATATTTTGAAAAAAAATGGGTTTTTATATAAAACTTCAACTACTTATTACCCCCAAAAAATGGAATGGCAGAACTTTCTAACAGAGAAGTGAAAAGAGTGATTGAGAGAATTTTAAATCCCACCATAAAAGACTGTCCTGAGAGACTTGGAGAAGAATTTTGGGCTTATAGAACTGCCTATAAAACACCCATTGGGATGTCTTCTTTTAGGCTAGTTTTTGGTAAAGCGGGTCATTTACCAGTTGAAATACAACATAATTAATTTTGGACTGTTAAAACTTGTAATTTTGATTGTTAAAAATATATTAAAGAGAGATTATTGAAATTGAATGGATTAAGGATCTTTATCTATATTCTTATGAGAATTCCAATATCTACAAATAAAAGGATGAGGAACTCCATGAAAAACACATCATGTGAAAGGTATTCCATAAAGGTGAAAAGGTAATTCTCTTTAACTCTTGATTTCGGATTCACCCAGGTAATCTTAATTCTCATTGGGAAGGTCCTTTTATTATTACTAATGTTTACCTATTTGGTACAGTGCAAGTCCAAGACCCCACTTACAAAATAACATTCATGATTAATGGGAATCATTTAAAGCATCACCATGAGAGGACACTCATCTCAGGAACCACATCAACTTCCATCAAATCCCCAACCACTATAGTAAACACACCAATGGGTGTATATGGAGACCCACCTAATCCAAACCAATGGGCACCTACTTCCTTTTAACTATATCTCCCTCACTATATATATATATATATATATATATCTTTCTTCTTCTTCCTCTCTCATTTTCAATTTTTTTTACCACTTTATTCATCAAACCTTTTTTCCCATTTTCTCTTTTGTGTTGGTTTTTATTTTAAAAATTCTAAAAAAACTAAAAAATAAAAACAAACAAAAGAGTCATAATTACACAACATTCAATTTTTAAATTTTTTCCAACCTTTTTGGGTATTCCAATGACTTTTTTTCATCCCAAACATTTTGTATTTTATTATAAATTTGGATAAATAATTTTGGGTCAATGATAATAAATTTTGAATGATAAATTTTTTATTTAGAAATTGATTCTTCCCCAAATATAAGGAATAATATCATCTTTCATGAAAATACCACCTATGGACATCTTTTAAAAATGTGTTTTTTACCCCTAATTGTGATTCTTGATTTTGTGGACCTTAGAGATTAATTTCCAACTTTAGTGTATATTAATATGATATAGGTATTTTCTGAACCACATGAGAATCACAATATCCAAATATCTTCTCATTACCCTTACATCAATCCTCCTTTTGAAATCCCCTTCAAGCCTATGAATATTTTTTTTTTGATATCCACATCACAAGACCAATACCTTATCCTACCCAACATCTAAATGAATTTTCATTGCATAATTTATTGAATTTTAAGTTTGGGTGATGGATTTCATTTTGAGTACCATTTCCTTGTTTCAAACGTGTTATCATATGCTTGAGGGCAAGCATCTATTTAAGTGTGAGTTATAGGTTGTAATTTAGTGAGTTTTGGGAATGGATTAATGTTTATGTAATTTTTTACATGTTATTGAAAAGTGTTCAATTTTTTTTTAAAAATAATGGGTTGTGTCTTGGGAAGGTCAAAAATCACTCTTCCTCAACCCTTGATCTTGTTATAAATATTACAATTAGTATCATGTAAAGATAAAACATGGGTTGGGAGATTACTGTGAGATTTGTTTTAAGTTAAACTTTCTAAAAAAATAAGAAAAAATAACACTTATGTCATTGAGAGAAGTTTTGTGTTTTATAAATATTTCATCTTTTAATACCCATAAAATTTTCTTCCTATTTTGTGTCTTCCTTCACACAATCATTCACTTGTAAATATATGTTTCCATAAACTTCCATGTCTTATTTCAAAAATTGTGCATTACTTTTTCCATGTTGGCGTTTTACCCATCTTTTATTATCTTTGGTCATTATATTCTTACCATCCCATAGCCACTAAAAAACCATAAAAAGACCACTTTATTATTGTTCACATTAGGATAGGTAATGGATGTTGAGATCTCTTTCAAACTCTATGATTTTTACTTTTGGTTGGTGATTGAGTGGACCTCTAGAAGTAAATTTTCATCATCTTGAGAGGATTAAGTTATGATTTCCTATAGACCCCACTGATTTGTGAAAACAAAATTTTAATATTTGTTAGTGAGTGAAAATGATTTAGTTATGTTTTTATATTTATTGTATATAAGGACATGCATAAGCCTAAGTATGGGGGAGTTTATATTACATATTCATTCATGATTTCATATTACTCCCATCATATAATTTTCACTTAAAAATGATTAATTTCCAATCAATGTTCATGTTTTGATCATAAACACATAATAAGATCATTTTTTGAGTTCATTTAATTAAACCTTGGTTTAATGTTTTGATGATATCTTTCAAAATAATAATAAAAATTATGTGATTCTTATTTTTTAGTGTTCCTGATAAAAATTAAAACATATCATTAGGAGGGATATTTTTTCAATTCATTCAATTGGAGGGCCATATGGACCATACAAAAAGTCCCAATAAATCTATTGATAAAAATGGACCATCTATGATGATAAAATTTCTGGGATCAATCTAGAATCCCAAATTTTATGTAACTCTGTAATATGTTCATGATTATCCAAAGTAATCATGGATAAAATTTTTAAGTCCCAAATAAACCAATATGGGGCCCAATTTATCCATGAAAGTCCAGCCCACCATTCTATTTGAGATTTAAAATCAGAAAAAAAAATCCTAGACTTTTCTTCTGATATCATTATCATTCATTTGTTTAATAAAAAGGGAGAGTACAAAACAATAATACTAAAATATAAAAAATAGAAAAAAGTATAATAACATAGTAAAAGAAGGAAACTATAGAGGCCTGAAGTGGTGCAAACCTAGAGCATCCCCACTAATCAGATTCTTCCCCTAAATAGAAAAATAGTGCATTTATGGGGAAATAAATGAACTGAGGCCCTGTATATCCATAGAAAATATATAGGCAGTTGAATTTTTTTAATAAATAGTTTATATTTCAAGGAAAATTCCGGTTCAAAGACCTATTCAAATTATAGCCTTCGAAAAATTATGGATTAAAATGGATAGAAGAAAATTATTTATTAAAATAGCCATAACATTGGATAAAAAAATCCAATAGCCTCTAAATTTTTTAGGGTAAACTTTTGACATTCATATCTAAAAATTTTAATAAGGATATTTCTCTATATTCAGATATATAAATTATCAAATTGGTGATCAAAGTGGAGGGGAAAATTTGGAATGCAAACAGTCCACCACCTAGAGCTATAAATTCATCCCCCTCTTCTCCTTCCAATTGGTCGGCATTTCAGAATAGAGGAGGATACATTATCATGACCTAAGACTTTTCAAATTCCTGTTAAGACCTTCCAAACTCAATTTTTCACTTGATATTTTCTTCCTCCTCCCTTTGTTTTCATGTTCTTTTGTTTTCTTCTTATTTCTAATAGTGTATGTTTATTTTCATTTCAATATAATTTTAATGCATGTTTCTTCTTATTCATCACTTATTTTCATCCACCTTCTATTTCATAATATTAATGGTATTAAAATATTTTAAGTCAATGAAAATAAACCCTTTCTTCTTTTTTTCTAATTCAATCTGAAGTCTATATTTAACTTTCTTCACTGCTTGTGTATGTGTCTGGTACACAAATCTTTTCTTATCCAATTATTTTTATTCTATTTATAATTCATAATCATAAACATACTAAAACAGAGTAATAAAAATCTCAATTGATGAGTAAATATCTCATTTGGGTGAGTCAAAATTTGGTAATGATAAGCTATTGAGAGTTTTTTGCTCGATTAATATTCTTTAAATTAATAATGTGTATGTTGAACTTAAAATGTCATGGATTAATGACATGTTTTTTTAACGGGTGGTTTTCATGGATTATCAGAACTATAAATACACTACCATAAATAAGTCCTAATTGATATTAGAACCCTAATTTAAGTTAAGTCTTGGATTAAAGCCTCAACACTTGGGAATTTCGATAAAGATTATCTTGTGAAGTGGGTATTAAGTTAATAGAATATAAAACAAAGATCAAGGATATCATAATATTAAATCCTGAATAATGAACTCACCCCAATATTTATTAAATTATTAAATCAAAAATCATAAATCAATTAATTTAAGTAAAATCTAAAAATAAATCCCCCCCATTAAAAAGACAAATTAGAAATAATCGACTCTAAAATATGTACCATCGATGAGGATTTGACCTGAGTGTCACTATACATATTAGCAGAGGAGCAGACCTTTGAATGGTCAATGGATGACAATTGACCATGCTTCACATGGTCTCAACAATTTTATCCAAATAAGTTTTGATATGATTTCACAAGTTATTATAGAATATGTAAAAATTCTACGAGTATTTAATGAAAGTGGTGGATTGAAATACATGTGCATTAAGTATGTTATATCACAAATTTTGATATAAATATTATATTACAGTTAGTGATATGCATAGAATTTCATGGAATTGAAACATATGATAATACATTTCAACTATCATTATGTGTTTT
Source organism: Viscum album (assembly GCA_963277665.1). NCBI lineage: Eukaryota > Viridiplantae > Streptophyta > Magnoliopsida > Santalales > Viscaceae > Viscum > Viscum album. Next base: position 335,473,181 of record OY728139.1, on the reverse strand, counting down.
ATATATCTTACACTATCATGTTTATCAACTACTATATCATTTGATTATGTGGAAGATGAGTTTGATAATATTGAATGGTCATTGAATCATTCAATGAATTAATGTAGGTGAGGTTTAAAGTTAGCATATTATAATGTATTATTTAAGTATTAAAAATTTAATTATGAATCATATTTTTATTGGATATTAGAGCCTCCTTCATTCAATAAAATATCAACAAAATAGGCATGTATAAGGATTTCAATACCTCATTATAAAAAATCATTGGTGAAACTTCAGATCCAAATATCTCTCTCTCTCTCTTTATCCCTTTTCCTTATAGGTTTTATCATTCCTTGGTTGAGTAGATAGATCCTATAAAAGTGTTTTATGATTTCATATCCATTGAATTTCTTAAATAGGAAAGAACCATTTGGTTTTTTCTTAGTGATCGTTATAAAAATTATTGTTGGATTTCAAGAAGAAAAGAATTGTGAGATATTCTATTCATTTTGTTTAAGTATATTTATTCTATTAAACTTCATTCAGATTTATTTTGACACTAGTTTTAGATTTTTAATACATTTTATATATATTTTATTCTTATTTAATCACAATAAAATAAGTGATATATATTAAACAAACAAATGGGTTTTAGCAACATGAGGATCATAGAAAAGTGTTCCAACATAATAATGTTTTGAATGGATTGAAACAAGATTCAAGTACTTGGTACTCAAGATTGATGTTTTCTTGAAGAATATGGAATTTTTAATAGTAGGTATTGATCATGATTTTTATATAATGAGTTCCAATAAATATCAACTTATAATATTACTATATGTAGATGATATCATTTTTTAGGAAATTTGTATAGAAAACTACTAAAACTTTTCTAAAATGATAGAGAAATAATTTCAGATATCATTAATTAGTGAGATTCTAAATTTCCTTGATATAAAATTATTGAAACTAAGAAATGTGAAATTTATATCATTGGTAAAGTGAAGTTCTAAAGGATTAAATAATAAATGAGAAGGGGGTTGAATCAATTGTTCACTTTTTATAAGTTTCAAAACTTTTCAAAACTTAACCCCTATAACCTATTAAGATTTATTTCCTTATCAACTTTTAGTAAATAATAATGCATGAAAAAGTAGGAAAGAAAGTAAATCACACCACTACTAAGATTAAATTTTTATTTCCAAAGTCACTTTTGAGGAAAATTGGGAAACCATACAAGTTCAACGCCGAAAGATTTAGGCATAGTAAGAAATCACAAAGTCATTAATAGTGAGACTAAAATGATTAGAATTTCTTACCTAATATAGCCCCCAATGAAGGGTGTGGGCATTTTTATCCAGGTCATCTTTGACAAGGTCTTCAAAGTAATTGAAAAGCTTGTCCCATGTTTGGATATACTCCTCCGCATTGATATTTCTTTCATTGAAGTCGCATTCTAAAAGAAGGTATTGTTTGTAGATCCATTCCCTTTGATATTTACTGAAATCACCATGAAGATATCTATCTAAGATTCTATTATTCTCCTCCTATGAGGCCATGAGCTTAATAGACTCTTCATGCATTTCTTTATTTGAAGAGATAAGGAGATCTAGATGTTACTTCCTATTTTCCTCTTCCTCCTTTCCAAATTCATCCCCCTTATTTTGTATTTTAGGATCCCTACTATTGATTTGTTTTTTCCTTTTTGAAGAACCATGCTCTTCTTAATTCCATAAAATCAGTCTGCAGTTACATCAGCCATCACCTTGGACCTACTAGCCGACCTTATCTCCATCAGATTCGACAGCTAAGAGTATCTATTCCGGCCTTTGAATTTCTTCCCCCCAACCATAATCCATCCCCCTACATCATGAGTCCCCTTGCATCCCTTCTTCTTCCTTGGAATATGAAGCCCTCTAACTTGAGTTCCCTCCACATAGTCCACCGAGAGCTGACTATAGATCTCTTCCTCATAATTAGCCTCAGATAAAATAGGTTTATGCACTTCCACTGCCTCTTACATCTCCTTCCCCTAGATCGAGTATGGTTCTTGTTCATACCCTTCCTCATCCAACCCATCAAACCGATTACTTGACTTTAGATATGGGTTTTATTTCCTAGGAATCCTCCTAAGTTATTCATCCTCATACAACCATGAATCTAGGGACCCAGACCCCTTACTTACATTTGACACACCCTCATATGGAATTTTATTAACCTCTGTAGGATGATTATCATTGCCAGATCACAAAACCCCTGTATAAGAGACAGTATCACTCCCCACCACCATATGCACCAAAGGATAATTCCCCTGGAGTTGTGGACCAACTAGATCATTCCTCATACATGTGAATATATCAGTGACCCTTGGTTCAAAAAATTTGAGATCTTCAACTCAATAAGTCTTGCCCAGAATGGGTTCGCTATTACCAAATCTGACCAACGTTGACTTAGTGTCAACCATAGGTTTATCCAATGAGGGGAGGCCCAGAACCTCATGTTCCATTTCAGTACCATGTGTTCCAGACTCTAGTATTACCTCATCTTCCATATGATCTTTCCTATAAGGATGCACCTGTTTGATCCCATTATGAAATACAATAGAAAGGTAACCTAGATGCATGCAGGACACACGATGATCAGTCCACAATTCAAATACAACTGCTTGTTTCCACCGAACCTCTTCTCCAACTGTTATCCAAACTCAGTTCACCAGTACCTTTGAAATATCTACATCCATGCATATTCAAGGAAAAATAATATGGATCATGGAATCTGTTTTATTGTTGAAGCATAAGTACCGACCAACTAGGTTTCTGAGTAACTAAAAAATACAAGGGTTTTTTAAGGGAAGCGGGAGATTAGGGAAACTTACCCATATCGATACAGTCAGAGAATCTCTCTTCATATGGAAATCGAAGGTCCTCCAAAGAAGATATAAGAAAATAATGTTTCATTTGTGGGGAGCCTTGGACCATGTGGTAATCAGATCATCCATCAACACAAATCTGATCATAATATGCTTTATGTCAAGAAGCCCCACCACCGCTCAATCTTATAAACCCTAGTATCTAAAATCAAAATGATCTAACACATCAACTGAAGGATGGTGGTGATTAAATCAATCCACCAAGGTTAGATTTAAGAGATCCAAAGCATGAGTGAACTTCGACACTGGTATTGTAAGATGAGGTGATCCTTGGAACAGATCAGGGACTTTTGGGAAAACCTGGATCTTTATAAATAATGGGAGAAAATATGGATTCAATAAGGGTAGAAATGAGTGTAGGCACTCCTTTGTAGAGAGTGGGAGAAGAGAACCTCCCCCTCCAGAGAGAAGGGGGGAGTCGAGATCTCGAAAATCGGTCCTAGGGAATCTCTGGGAGAGAGGGGAGGGGGAAGAGAAGCTTCTTGGATATTTTTCAAATTATTAAAAAATCAAGCAAAGCACACCAGATTTACAAGTTTATGCCTCAGTGTGAGATCCTGCATCCTTATCATAGACACTCCCATGGATCTATGTAAATCCAATATTATGAAGAAGTGAATAAAACTTATGACAACTCCCATTATACACCTTCTATATCCTGATAAAAATGATTATACTGACTCCCATCAGTTTACAATGTTTTCTTATAAAAAATTGATCCAAAATAAATAAATACTTTGTTGAAACTGTTCTACAATTTCTCAGTCTGAATCCTCAATCCGATTAGGTTGGATCTGATTTTCTCAATATGATGAGTCTGCACCACTACAAAACCTATGTTTAATAGCACTGGTATTTATCATCACTACAAAAAAACACTGATAAATGGAATCTTTATTAGCACTAAAGAAAGATCAGATAAATTTAACCCTTTATCAGTGATTTTTTTAGCACTGGTAAAGGTACCCTTTATTAGAACTTTATTTTTAATGTTGATAAAGGGTACCCTTTATAAATTCTATATTTTTAGTGCTCATAAAGGAGTTATCTATTAGTGATTTTTTATCACTAATAAAGACCTACCTTTATCAGTGATAAAAAAGTGATGATAAATATTCCTTTTATCAACACTAAAATAATTAGCGCTGATAAAAGTGCTCCGATCTAATTAAAAAATTATATCATTTTGCGAACCAATTAAGATATTAGAATATTTCCATAAAATTCACCCATTTCCAGTGCTCCTCCCTAATGAATCGAAGCTCAAATCAGACAAACCCACTGCCTCTAGTTACTCGAACATCACCTGGCATTTATTGTTCAGTTTTAGTTAGGGTTTCTAAAGAAAACATTGAGATATAGATCTGAGGGTCTCATGTTTTCTTCAATTGAGCAAGGTAGGCATGTGTTTTTCTTTGTAGGTTTTGATTTTATTTTTGTATTTTTCATTTCAAGATCTGGATCCAAGGGTTTCTGATTTTCATTTATAGGTTCTAATTTTCTTTATGTATTTGCGCTTTAGTTGTTGTATACTATTATGATTTTTTTATGGTCCATTTTTTGCTTGACTACTATTTTGTAAATCCTATTTTGGTCTTTTAAAATTATTGTTTTGAATCAATTTGCTTCATTGTCTATATCTATAACTGATCTTTCTCTACAAGCTTAATTTTTTCACTATTTTGAAATCCTAATAAATCACCTCTGGTCTAAAGATAAACCAATTAAATAGATATTTATTTCACTATATAAATAGGGGAAGTTTTGGATATAAAAATCTTAAATGAATGAGAAAATTGATTTAGCAAACCAATTATCAGTATGATGATAGTGCGAAGCAGCAACAGAAGTAGATTTTATACAATTCATGTAAGGGAATTTATTTATTTAATTTCTATTTTAATATTCTAGTGCAATGGTTTTTCCTTAAAATTTTATTTGCTCAAAATTTTGTTGTTTTGTTTTAAGAGAAATATTAGTAAGGGTGATACCATATTTATTTATTTTTAATGGCTCCCTATTTTTAAAATTAGTATGTGGTTGTATTTATTTTACTATGTTGTAATATTCTGCTGTAAAGGTTACATATATTGCTCAGAATTATGTTGTTTTATTGCTTTATTTCAACTTCTTTATGGACCTCCATAAAATATCAAGTAGGGGTTAATGTTTATTAGATGGCCTCCCTATAATCCTTAGGTTGTTATATCATCTATTCCAAAAAATTGAATAAAAGTTGTCAAATTCTATATATTAGAAATTATTTTTTGGTATTCATTATTTTAGGTCTATATATACATTTAATTAATAGTAATATAATTTATACTTAAATAAATAATAAAATATTGTAAACTCATGTTAATTTCAAAATAATAAAATTAGGTAACTATATATACATTTTTTTGAAATAATTAAACTTTTAAAAATTTAAATAATTATATTTTATACACAATTAACCATAATAATAATTATTTATAATTAATATAATTTAAAAATTATTATTATTAGTATTTTTTTAGTTTCATTAGAAAAATAGTTTTATATATATATATATATATATATATATATATCGAAAAATATATTGTATATTTAAATAAATTTAAATATGATAAATAATATACATATATATATATAATTATATTCAAATAATGTTACTAATATAATACATATATATATAACATATATATATATAATATTTAGGTATATTCACTTTATTTATTTATGTATTAAATGAGGAGTGACCTCCATTTTATAGTTTTTAACGTTGGAAGGTGTGAACCCCATTTAGGTTTATTACCTATCGAGGTAAGTGTGAACAAATTACATGCCTCCATCGAACACTTTTTTCAATAATATAAAACCCTATCATTTTTTAATAAAATAAAACCTATTAAAAAACTAAGTTTTATCGAAAAAACATTATAAAAAAATCCTCAACCAATTATTTTATTAAAGTTTTATTCTTATTTGTGTGGATAAATTCGAGGATAAAAATGAAAGTAATTCATCACTAACTCTGCATCCATATAAAATAAAATATATTAATTTAATTAACATACACTCGTTAGCTGAAATTACACTATAGAAATCCAAGACCCCTAGGCTGTGTAGCACTACAATTGAGTATTCTGATTCTTCCATTTCCACCCTCTCCATTTCTTTGCCACCCTTAAATCTATCATTTCTCTAGTTTTATGGATCTTTTCTCTATAAGGAGTTGGTGGAAATGGAGACGTCGAGTTAATAACTAAAACTAATGGTGTAATTCTCCCAAATGGGATGCATTTCCCCTTTTAGAGAACATGGTGATGTACAATTGTCATCCTCATTAGATTCATCTACTAAATAGTTATTATTGTATTTTGTTGCCTTAAGACTCATACCCCATCGCTTTTATGTTTCTTGTACTACTCTAAGAATTAGTCATCCCATGGATGACTACTTCTTAGAGTATTTCAAGCAACATAGGTGCATGTCTAAAAAAGATGGAGGATGTGTGTCAAACAACAAAATACAATGATAAATGTTTAGGAGATAAGTTGATGAGGATGACATTTATCTATAGCTTTCACCTTTGAATGAATTAAAAGGATGAAACCGACCATAGTGGAGAAATTATCCTCATCCTCCTCACTCATTGATTGATTGTTTGGCGAGATCTATTTGCATTATTTTATCATTATTCTTACTTTACCATCAGCATATCCCTATGGTCAATAATGTTTGCATAGTAAAATCATTATCCATAGAATTAATTTTATTGTTTCACATTTATACTTAATTTATTTCTTTTTAGTATTACTCATATAATAATAGTTTTCTTGTATAAGTTTATTCTTTTTTTCGAGCCTGTAATTGAGATAATGACAATAAGGAAATACATCGAGAATGCATACAACCATCAGGAAAATGTGAATTCCTACTACTTATTTAATTAATTTTGACATAATTTTATCTACTATTTTTAAGTTAATTCCCTTATCATTTTTATCTAATAATTATTTAGTATTTTTTCATAGATCTTTTGGGAATTCATATTTTTCTTTCAACTATCTAAAAAAACCACAAAAGAGATAAAATGAATCTTTCTTTCAATGTTCCCATGATTTCTATTTTTGTTCATTTCTTTGTTGAACTGCCAACACTACATATTTAATTTATGTTTTTAGAAAAAAAAACTTTCTCATTTTTGAAAACCTCTACACTTCTAACTTTCAACAACGAGAAATGTTTTTCCACTAAGAACATCGAATCAATATACAGTGTTGGAGGTTTGACATAGAAAGACAATGGAAGCATGGTAACATTGGAAGTTAGGATTGTTTGGAGACTTTGGAATTTGTAGGAATTAGGAACAACTCAATCTGACACATGGTGTGACCGGTATGACTCTAAATGCTTCTTTTTATATAAAATTGACATTAATTTTAGTAAAAAGTAAAACTAGCATACTCAAAACCGAGAAAACATATTCTTATTATTTTGATACTTTAGGGAAATGATCCATAAGTCATTTGAAACATGTAGAAATCATCCACACCTATATTTGACGCATGGTGTGACCGCTATGACTCAATGTATCTGTTATCAGTTTAAAATCGATATTTAGTTCAAAAAATATCATTCACTAAAAACAAAGCAAACACACTCAAATTTTTTTGATAATTTAGGAAATCGATTCATAAGTCCTTTTGAGGTTTAGGAATCAGTCTCATGTGAAACTAATTCACAATGTGATTGGTATGAGTTAGAGTGCATGTTTCCAGTTTAAAATAAAATTTTAGTAAAAATGACAAGTGACATACTCAAAATTGAGTAAACACATTTGGATTATTTTGATACTTTATGAAAATGATCCAAAATCCATTTAGAATGTATAAGAATTAGCCTCACCTTAATCTGACATACGGTGTGACCGATATGACTCAAAGTGTGTCTTTTTATTTAAAATTGACGTCAATTTTAGTAAAAAGGACAACTCACCTACTCAAAATAGAGAAAACACATTCAGATTGTTTTAATACTTTAGGAAAATGATCCACAAATCATTTTTGATGTGTAGGAATTAGTATCACCTCAATCAGATACACGATGTGTCCAATATGACTCAATGTGTTCATTATCAGTTTAAAATCAATATTTTAGTTCAAAACGTGTCACTCACTAAAAACCAAGAAAACACACTCGAATTGTCTTTATAATTTAATAAAATGATTTAAAAGTAATTTGGGATGTATAGGAATTAGTATCATGTCAAACTGACACACGATATGACCAGTATGAGTCAAATTGCGTGTTTATAGTTTAAAATGACATTTTCGTAAAAAAGAAAATAAATATACTCAAAACTGACTAAACACATTTAGATTGTTTTGATACTATAAGATTATGATATTTAAGTCATTTGAAATGAGTAAGAATCAGATTCACCTTAATTGGAAGCATGGTGTGACTCGTATAACACTAAGTGTGTTTTTTAAATATATAAGTATCATTTTAATTTAAAATACACATCACATCACCAAAATCGAGAAAACGAGACTAGATTGTTTTCTATTAATTTAAATTTTATATTTATACTTAATTTTGTTGATTTAGTGGTGTTTTTGGTGTTTTGGTGTGCTATTACAGCACACTACACTTGTGGGGTAGTGTGTTGTGGCAACACATTGTAGTATTCCCCTTTATCAGTGCTTCTATAATTCCTAATAAAGGATTCCTTTATCAGTGCTTGTAAAATCGTTGATAAAGGGTTCATTTATCAACATTTCTATAAGTGCTAATAAAGGATTCCTTTATAAAATCTTTTAAAAGCATTGATAAAAGGGCCTTTTATCAATTCTTATAGAAGCACTGATAAATGGTACCTTATCAGTGCTTGAGAAAGTGCTGATAAAAGACTCAGGATTTTAATCTTAATCAAGTAGTTAGCGCTTCTCTAACACTAATAAAGGTCATTTTTAGCACTGTTAAAAGCCTATTTTGTGGTAGTTTTGGATCTAATTCTCTTAATATGATGAGTCTGGATCTAATTCTCTCAATATAATGAGTTTGGATCTAATTCTCTCAATACAATGATTATGGATCTGATTATCTCAATACGATGGACTCAATACAATGAACTCATTCTCAATATGCAAAACTCAAACTATACTCAAATGATAAATACGATCTTCTTCAGTCTGATCAACTCAATATGATCTTATCAATATGATCATACTCAATTTGATAAACAAACATTCAGTTGTCTGATCCTCCTCACATTATCTCTGGCTGGAGATGAATTTCACTTGATTTCTTCAGCACTCTACCTTTTCCTCTTGTGTGAAAATTCATAAATAAAATAATTATCTGAGAAAGTATTTATAGGTGACTTATAAAACAAAAATAGGAAACTTTAAAACTTTCCCTGATTCCTCAAATTTTAAAAACTTTGAAAATATCTCGCATTTAAACTTTAAATTTGACTTCTTGAATCCTCCTTATATTTCTCCAAGATTTACACAAAATTGTATTTCAAGTTTGACCTCTTTATCTCTTCATAAAACTTTTGGAATTTTCTTTTTAAGTCTTCTTTATAATAAGCTTATTATGAATTTGTTTCCTTCTCAGATCATTATGAATCTTTTTCCTTCTCAGGTCATTGTGATTTCGGTTTCCTTCTCAGCTCCTTATGAATTTGGTTTCCTTCTTAGTGATTATGAATTCTGTATCCTTCTCAGTGATTATGAATTTTTTATCCTTCTCAGTGATTATGAATTTTGTTTCCTTCTCAATGATTACGAAATTTGTATCTTTCTCAATGATTACACATTTTGTATCCTTCTCAGTGATTACAAATTATGTTTCCTTCTCATCCCATTATGATTGAATTTCCCATTATGATGAAATTCTTCACTATACAATTTTAAATTTCTTAAAACCTCTCCATAACTTCTTCAAAATCTTTTATCATGAAAGTTTTCATGATTTATGAAAACTTCATGATCAATAAAGAATCATCTATCTTGGTTTAGAAAGTATTAAAAATTTCTAACTCCTAACTTCACAATCTTCCTTCAAAACCCTTCATCAACAATAAAACTTCTTCACTCAGCAACGTTGGTCTTTCTAACTCAACAACTTCTTTATTTCTTTGATTATGATAAAGGAAAACTTTCAGAAAATAACAATTTCTACATCTGATTATTCTGGATCCGATGATCTAAATCTGTTGTTGTTCAGTCCAATTGTCTAAGTCCATAAAATAATTTTCTTAAAAAAATAAAAAAAATCTCCCCCTTTATGTTTAGTTCTAAACTTTGAGCAACTTTCAAATTCTTATAAATCTCATTATGATGGATTGGGTCTAATTCCTGGAAAAAAACATTCTTATACAAAAAGGTTATTTGTCAAAAAATACAAAAACTTTGTTAAAATAATTCATCACAAAGGTTCTTCAATATCCCCCTTTGGATTTGTTAACTACCCTCATTAACAACTTTTCCAACTCTCAGAATTTTTCACAACTCAACTTTTGTAAACAAATCAAGTTTTTTTTGACATTTATCAAAACATAACCTTTCTCAAAAGATAGTTTCTTGACACCAAACTACTAGATAAGGTAATGTTTTTTAAGGAATTCCATCCCTCGGTGACAGAACAATTTTTCAACCATGTAAGGATAACTCCCCATCACTTTTCTTTTTCTCCCCCCCCCCTCCCGAATGGTCCGAAGGCCTTCATTTTTATTGATTTTTTATAACCCCCCTTTCATGGGATGAGGGGGAACCCTTATAAGGCCAGTAGGCTCAGAGATTATATGGCCCATAGGCTTAGGATATTACATGACCCAGAGGTCTTAGGGAATTCAACCAAACTATCTACAAGGAACTGTCCCTCCCCAGCATTTGCATCATGATAGTAGCTCTCCACCTTCACATGGCTGTCTGGCTAGGCTTCCCATGCAAGCACAGGCTGGTCCCGATAGCATATCCATACCCTCTCATTCTGAAAAATCCATTTGTATCTGCTTTGGTGAGTGCATCGTCTCTAAATCCTCTTTTGGGGCTAATCCATTTTTTTTGTAGTGTGTCTGGGAAAACCGCATGTGGCCCGAAGGACCTGAGGTGGCCTGAAGGCCTTAAAGGTGGCCCGAAATCCCTACTGACCGGAAGACCTGGGTGGCCCAAAAGTGTTAAGGACTCCAAGCCCAAACCAGTGGCCCAAGGTGAATAGTTCCAGCTGCTACAGTACCGAACAGTACCTGCTACAGTAACTGCTACAGCACCTGCATAGTGTACAGTTCTGATACAGTACCTATACAGTGTACAGTTTAGCTATAGTACCCACACAGTATTACTATAGTACCTACTACAGTACCCGCTATAGTACTGCTACAGTACCCTAGAAATATGCCTCTACCTACTATAGTATCTTCTACAGTTATTCTATAGTACCAGCACAGTGTACAGTTCTGCTATAGTACTGCTACAGTACCCCCAGAAATATGTCTCTACCTACTACAGTACTGCTACAGTACCTCATATTGTACAGTTCTCTCCCCCATTTTATGATAACCACAAATTCAGATTCATTTAAGAAAGATAAGTAAAAACTTCTTACAAAGTACAAAGTTATTTCTTTCTCTCCCCCTTTGTCAACATAATCCAAAGCATGGTGGGGGTTCTTCCTTATGAGTTTTAGAAATTCATGGGAGTATGATGAACATGAAGTTTCAGCCACAATTCCACAAACCTTTCTTTTGGCATTTCTTTTGTAATGATATCAACAATATGATACTTTATTTAAATGTATTCCATCAAATCATCTCTAACAAAAACTTTCTCTTTTATAAAGTGAAACTTTATATCAATGTATTTTGATCTTGAATATTGGAAATGATTTTTATAAAGATCAATTACACTCTGATTATCACAAATTATCTTCAATGGTTTATAAACTTTTACTTTCAAATCTTTTAGCTGAACTTTCATCCACAACATTTGAGTACAATCCTGAGTATCTGTAACATATTTGGATTCAGTTGTGCTCAAATTTAATGAACTTTGTTTCTTACTATGTCAACTCACACAACATTCACCCAAGAAAAATGTTCCTCTTGAGGTTGATTTTTTATCATTGTAATATCCATCCCAATCGGTATCAGTATAACCATAAAACTTTATCTCACAATTTCTTTTGTATAACAATTCATCTGTAGTTGTTCCTTTGACATATATAAAAATTCTTTATTCTTCCAACATATGTGATTTTTTCAGATTACTTTTATACTTGGCACACAAATTCACAACATAAACAATATTAGGCCTTGGTGTTATAAGATAAAGTAGAATTCTTATCAGCTTCTGAAAATCTTTTTGATTCACACTTTTTCTGGATTCATCTTTACTCAACTTTTTTCTAACTAAAATAGGATTAGAAACTTCTTTGTATTTTTCTATGAAAAACTTCTTTAACAATTCCTGGAATACATTTCTTAAGACAATAAAATGTATTTTTATTTTTGTTAAACTTGTAAGCCAAGTAAGAAAGTTACTTCTCCCAACATTTACATTTCAAAAAAAAATCTTCATTTCTTCACCAAATGTTTTACAAATTTCTTCTCTATCCCCAGCAAAAATTATATCATCCATATAAAAAATTAAAATTAGATCTCTGGAGTCAACATCTTTCACATATAAGTTTATATCAACTTTTCCTTTATAAAAATTTAACATTCACAAACAATTTTCAAGTTTTTAATACTAATCAATTGGAGATTATTTTATCCCATACAAAGATTTATTCAATTTAAAAACTTTTTTTCATCCTTATTAAGTAAAACCCATAGGTTTATTCAATGTAAAATTCTTCCTCAGTCTCATAATTTAACAAATATGACTTTACATCCATCTGGTAAACTTTTTAATTCTGATGTGAAGTCACTAAAAGAAACATTCTAATAGTTTCTAATCTTGAAATTAGGGAAAAAGTTTCTTCAAAATATACACCTTCCACCTATGTATAACCTTTACAAACAAGTCTGGATTTGTTTCTCGAAACCTATCCTGTTTATTTAAATAGTTTCTATAAACCTACTTGGTTCTGATAACATTTTTATTTTCTGGCTATGAAACAAGTTCCCATGTTTCATTTTTCTCAATCTGATCACATTCTTCATTCATAGCATCTGCCCATTATTTGTGTTGAATATCTTCTGAAATTGATTCTGTTTGTGATGTCTGATTTTCTAATCTCAACTTTCCTCATGTCTAAATTGGTTCCTTCTGATTTATAATAATTTTTTCAGATTCAATATGTTTTTATAAGGTAGGAAATTTTAAAGTTTCTTTTCCAGCTAAACTTTCTTCATCATACAATTCTTTTGAGTCTTGGTAAGGATGTTTTTAATTATTTTCATTATTTTTTGAAATATCTAGTTTATCCTCCTCAAAATTCTCAACAAAATTTTTTAAGGAACTTTTATTTTCAATTACCTTCACATCATATGAGTCCACCAACTTTCATAAACATTTGTTCCAACATTTTTAACTTCTTCCATTTAGTGAATAACCCATAAAGGTTTCTTCCTCATCTTTCTCATTGAACTTTCCCAAATCTATATTTTTGATGTTGAGAAAACATGGAATTCCAAAGACTTTTAAGTATTTCAATGAAGGTTTTTTGTTATACCACATTTCATAAGGAGTCGTGTTAGTTTCCAGTCTCAAAAAGCATCTATTTTGAACATGTCTAACAGTACTAATAGGTTCTATCCAATAGAATTCTAAAATTTTGTATTCTACTAACATACTTCTTCCCATTTCCAACAAAATTCTATTATTTCTTTTTGCTACTCCATTTTTTATAGAGTATAGGGAAAACTATAGTGATGTTTGATACCATACTTTCTCAAATAATTTTCAAAATTATTGTTTGTGAATTCAGTATCATTATTTGTTATAAAATTATTTATGGAAACCCTCATTTATTTCTCAATATCTTTTCTGAAGAATTTGAACATTTCAATAGCCTCTGACTTGTCCTTCATAAACATGATTTTTTCATCCGAGTGAAATCATCAATAAAAGTGATAAATTATAAATCTTCTTTTGTTGATTGATGTCTCAGGGGGACACATAAATCGAAATGAATAAGCTTAAGTGTTCTGGTAGATTGAATCTCAACACTTTTATGACTTTTGTTAGTCATATTCCCTTTTTGACAAGTTACACAAACATCTTCTTCTCTTCTTTTCAATTATTTCATGTTTCAAACAGCATCAAATTTAGAAAATTTGTTCATACTTTTCTATTTAAGATGCCCAAGTATTCGGTGCCACGATTTTTTTTATCTTCCACACTCAAGTAACATAAGTTATTAAAGTATCCTATTTGGAAGATACTCCCACTAGTTCTCTCTCCTTTTGTAATAACTTTTTCATCTTTCACACTTTTTATGATACAAAAATATTTTCTAAAAAAAACTTCTTTTCTATCATTACAAAGTTTAATAACACTAAGTAAGTTGTGTTTTATCCCATCAACAAATAAAACTTCCTTAGATTTCAACTTTTCCACTTCAATCTCAGTCATTCCAATTCCTCTAATTTTTAAGGAACTAGAATTACCAAAGGTAACTTATCCTCCATCATGACTTTAAACAAGTTTCAATATTTTTATATCACATGTCATATGTGAAGAACAACCACTATCAATTATCCATGGTTTTTTCCTTTTACTTGGTTTTAAAGTTGCCTCAATAACAAAATATATTTCCTTAACTTTCTTCTTTTCAACTTACTTTTCTTTTCTATCATAATAAAATTGTTAACTTCTTCTTCCTTAGATTCTAGATTATTACTAAGATCTTCAATCATATTTCCTTGTTCAGTGATTCTTAGTTTGTAACTTAATATCTTCTAAATGTATTTATCCTCCTACTTGATAACATGGTTTCTTTCATTATAAACTTTTTCACAATCTTTATTCATTACTCAAATTTATTTCTTGAGAGTTTTTTTCTCAGGACATGCAACAATTTTTGTTTTGAGCTGATACTCTCAATAAGATTTTTCATTGCCTTCTTTACTATCTGAGGAATCTTTTGTTTTCTTAGCTTTTTCAATGAAGGTTCTAAATTATTCAGAACATTCATCTTCATAAGAATTTTTTTCATTTGAGTCTGATTCAAATTTATTACTCAACATACTTCTTTTGTTTCTAGTAAACTTCTTCTTGTGTTTATTGGATGAATTTTCTTCTTTATTATTTTTTTTCACTTCTTCTATCAGGGTTTTTCATCAGAATCATCTCAATATTCACCAACTTTCTTCTTGGGGAAATTCATAGCAAAGGGTCTAATTCCAGCACACTCAAAACATTTAAGAACAAGTTTAACTCTGTGATTTCCTCTTCTTATTCGATAGATTTTAGAGATAAAATACATAATATTATCATTCAATTCAACATCGTCCTTATCTCTAGACTCACAAGGTTCAGTTTCTTCAATATCTTGGATTTTCATTTTTCTCATATCTTCAAAATCCATTCCAACTTTAATCTTTTTTCTAAACATTAAATATTTCCTCATTTCATAAGAAACAAGAAATTTATTAAATTTATCAAGAGATAAATCATTATTATCTTTTAAAGAGGAAATTTTAGAATCAAACCTATCTAGAAAATTTCTCATAAGTTTCTTCACAATTGTATAATCTTCCAGGACATCTCTGAATCCTCTAATGTTGCAAACAATTTCTTTTACACTGGTAAAGTATCCATTAATAGTTTCTTCATCTCTCATTCTAATTTCTTCAAACTTACTACACCATATTTATAGCTTTAATTTCTTAAATTTACTATTCCCTTTGAAAATAATTTCTAACTTGTCCTACATAATTTTTGAAGTATTTAGACCCATTACTTTCCGATAAAGGTTCTCTAATAAGGACATAAGGATTGCATTTATATCATTTCCATCAACTTCTATATCTCTCTTATCAATAAACTTCATAGGAGAATCATTCTCAATAGGTGTAAAACCAATAGTAGTAGCATCAAAAACTTCCAGGAAAAGAGATAAGAGATAAGGAATCGTCATTTTTTTCATCCATAATAATTTTTTCCATCAAACTTAGGAATTTCTCTATTGTTGACAGAATTTATATTATCCATTATAAGGATTCAACAAGGTAACCTTTCTCTAATACCAGTTGAAGTTTCAAAGGATAGAATAACAATTGATAAGGGGGGTTGAATCAGTTGTTCATTTTTTATAAGTTTCAAAAAAATCAATTATAACCCCTTAAACCTGTTAAGATTTATTTCCTTATCAACTTTTAGTAAATACTCATGCATAAAAAGTAGTAAAGAAAGTAAAGTACACAATATTTATAAGGTTCATCCTCAATTCGAGAACCTATATCCTTTTTATATCCACTCCCGTGGGTCTATGGAAATATACTATTATGAAAAAGTGAATACAACTTGTTCCAACTCCCATTAGAAACCTTTTTTCTACTGATAGGAATGATTATACTGACTCCCATCAGTTTACAATGTTTTCTTATAAAATAGTTTATCCAAAAAAAAAGAATAAATACTTTGTTGAAACTGCTCCACAATTGCTCAATCTGAATCCTTAGTCTGATTTGGATGGATCCGATTTTCTTAATCTGATGATTTTGGATCTGATTCTCTCAATACAAAAAGTTTGGATCTAATTCTCTCAATACAATGAGTTTGGATCTGATTCTCTTAATACGATGAGTCTGGATCTGATTCTCTCAATACAATGGATTCAATATGATGAACTCATTCTCAATCTGCAAAACTCAAACTCTACTCAAATGCTCAATACGATATTCTTTAGTCTGATTGACTCAATATGATCTTATCAATACAATCTTGCTCAACATGGTAAACAAACATTCAGTTTTCTGATCCTCCTCATGAGATCTCTATCTGGAGATGAATTTTATTTGATTTCTTCAATGCTCCACCTTTTTTGCTTATATTAAAAGTCATAAATTAATGAATGATCTGAAAAAGTATTTATAGGCAACTCATAAAACAAAAAAAAAGAAACTTGAAAACTTTCTCCACTTCCTCAAATTTCAAAAACTCTAAAAATATATCACATTTAAACTTCAACTTTTACTTCTTCAATCCTCTTTAGATTTCTCTAAGATTTACGCAAAATTTAATTTCAAGTTTTACCTCTTTATCTCTTCATAAAACTTATAGAATTTTTTTTTTTTGAGTATTCTTCATAATCATATTATTATGAATATGTTTCCTTCTCAGATTATTATGAATTTTTTCCTTCTCAACTCATCATGATTTCTATTTTCTACTTAGCTCATTACAAATTTTGTTTCCTTCTCAGTGATTACCAATTTTGTTTCCTTCTTAGTGATTATGAATTTTTTATCCTTCTCAGTGATTATGAATTGTGTATCCTTCTTAGTGATTGTGAATTATATTTCCTTCTCAACTCATTACGATTTAATTTCCCATTATGATGTATTTCTTCACTCTTCAATTTTGAATTTCTTCAAACCTCTCCACTATTTCTTCAAAATCTTTTATTATGAAAGTTTTCATGATTTGTGAGAACTTCATGATTAGAAAATCATCATCTGAATTGGTTTAGAAAGTATTAAAAGTTTCTAACTCCTGGTTTTTCAATCTTCCTTAAAAACACTTCAGTAACAATATGACTTATTCAATCATCAACTTAGGTCTTTCTAACTCAGTAACTTCTTTTTTTCTCTAATTATGGAAAAGGAAAACTTTCAGCAAACAACAATATCTACCACCGATTCTTCTGGATCTAATGATCTGAATTTGATGTTGGTTAGTCTGATTATCTGAGTCTAGAAAACAACTTTCATAAAAAAAGAAAAATTTTCTTCCCATTTATGTTTGGTTCTAAACTTTTAGCAACTTTTAACTTTCTTTCAAAGCTCATTATTATGGACTGGGTCTGATTCCTAAAAAACAAAAATATTCTTATATAGAAAGGTTAGGTAAAATAATACAAAAACTTTTTTAAAAAACATCACAAAGGTTCTTACTAAAGTATTACATTGATATTTTGAAGGGGTTCTATATAGTTGAGAATGGACTAGTGTGCACTCCACTTGTTGGAACAAAAATAGGCAAGAGTGAAGGAAAAAATCTATTGATGTGACTCTTTAAAGGATAATCATCATAAGTTTATTATATTTTAATATTAGAAAGTTTGATTATATTCATGGTGCATTTCTATCCACTAGATATCATAGTTACCTAAAAGTGATTGATAATTTAATAGTCAAAAAAGAATACTTTGGATAACGATCATCAAGTGAATCACTGATATAACTCATGTAAATCTTCCTCTTACTTATCGTGGTTCCCCCTTTTATAAAGGAAAACCTAAACATGCTCATTTTCTACCTCTATTGAATAAATTTGATAATAAAATTGAGAAATGTAAAATGAAGTTTTTTTCCATGAATGGTAGACTTTAGATTATTTAATGTGTTCTCTCCACTTATGTGCTTTACTATTTGGCTATCCACCCTCTACTTAAATCCACCATATGTGCCCCTAAAAATAAAAGGGCTAAATTTTTGTGGGGTGACTCTGATTGTGGATCTAAAAGACATTTTATGGATTGGAAGAAGCTTTATTATCCTACTTAAAAAAATATACTATATATTAGAGGGATAAATAACCTATCAAAATCATATATAATTAAACTTTGGGATATGTTATATTTCACAAAAAATATCATGGATAAAATTATGAGAGATTCACAACACAACAATGAAGAATAAATTTCTATCAAAACAAAAAAAACTATATCATGTGATGAGGAAGGTGAAAATGAGGAAGAGTAATCGAAGAATAAAGGGACTAAAACTTTAATGGATAAATTAAACTAGTCCAATGATCTTTCTAGTAAAGAGGAAGGTAGTAGTGAAGAGGAGATTAGTGCTAAGGAAACACCAAAGGAGTTTTGTAACATCCTTCCCCTCCTCATTGGCTTGAGAAGAGGTGGTAGTGTTACTGGGCTTAGGTTATATCCTCAAGACACCAAAGGCTGGAAATAAATGCCAATGTCTTAGGAATACATTGGGGGATGATTTTACCTTTAAAGATAAAACAACATATCAAACATAAACAAAAAGCATTCAATCCTCCTATATGATGAATGAATAGACAATGCAAACAAAGGTGTACTCAATAGTAAACAAAAAAATCTAAGTACCAAAAGAGACAAAAGACAAACCAAAAGACAATATAACTCAAAGACTTCAAGTGGCATGATACCAAACACCACCTGGAAAAGCTCCAAGATCCAACTCCACCTATTATTCCCATAAAATCAAGATGCAACACTGGATAAATATGATACCTTCCCTTTACCGGTGTCTTGATAGATGACATCTGCAAAAACATTGAAATTCCTAAGCAGGGGGGTGAGTATAAGCTTAATAGGATTTACTCAAAGACTTCCCAACTCATGCCACTAGGACAAGAACCAATTAAATAATTTTATATAAAATATTTTATAAGAAGATAAAATAGTTTATATCAAAACCATAAACAATTTCCATATAAAATAATAAAAAATCCTCATGTTTCCACACACACACACACACACACACTCATGCATTCCAAGTGAAAGTTCCATAAACATGGGAAGTCTCTCATCAATCCACCAAGTCATCATAAGGTGACTGATATCTAGGTTCCTCAATGGAACATGCCCCTTCCTCAAGGTCATGTCCAGAAATGAACACACACCAACCATGTATGTCAAACCCCATTCCAAATTCCATTTCACATAAAACAAATTCTTTCCGGAAAACAATTCCTCAAAGAACTTGAGTGCATAAAAAAATCATAATTTAAAAACTATCCTTTTAAAATTATAAACAGAGTGTTTTCTTAAAACCATCCAATTTCCCACAATTTCAAAATTCATAAACATGAAAGGATTTCCATCAAGATTCACACACAATTTTCACAATGATTTCAAGAAAAAAATTTAATCAAAACTATGTTTTTAAGTTCTAGATTTACTGGAGATGAGAGAGAACCCACCTACCTCTCAATGGATAGTGAAAACAAAGAACATAACTTATATCTTCTAGATCTAATCTCACTACACCTTCCCTTCACTAGATAAGTTAAGATCTCATTAATATTTTCATAAAAAAAATAGATATATCCCTAATAGACTAGATCTATAGATCTAGGGAAGAGAAGAATAGTGACCGAATGGCCCGAAGAAGAGTGGATCTAGAAAGAGCAAGGAAGAGAGAGAGAGAGAATAAGGACTTATCAATGATTCTAGATCTCCAACGCACTTTGATTCACCAAAAGGTTTCTTTCTAATTGAAGGGAATCATCTCTCGAGTTTAGGGAAGGAGAGGAGTCTAATATCCTATGTGATTAGGGAACTAATGAGGTTTTAAAGACTTAATTCGTATTAAAACCCCAAATTTTGAGGTACCAACTATACGTCGCATGGTTAGGTCGCACAGTTTGTCAAACTGTGCACCAACCATGCACTTGCTACTAGAGAAGACAAGCTGTAATGCCCCAAAAATCCTTAATTTTTTAATAGAACTCTTATTTTATAATGAATTATGTATTTATAAACACATAGTAATAATTTTAATTTCCATAAGAACTTTGAACATCATGTGTTGACATGAATTAGTAAAACTAGGAACAGTAAAAAACGCATACTAAAAACTATCAATACTTTATTTCATTATTTAAGAACATTGCATTCAGTCTAGAATAATTACTAAAATGGTACTGAATATTTCAATGGGGAAACAAATAGAGGATAAATAAAGTAAAATATAAAAATTTGGGTTGCCTCAATCCCCTAGAATCATCCCACCCACAAACTGCACTATAGAAAAGAAACAGAGTGTTAGTAATACAATATTCATTTTGGAAATGATATTGAACCCTGATTCAAATTAAAGTGGGTGATGAAGAGTAAGAATGATAATGTTTTTATTGGGAAATATTATCATTATACTTTATGTTTTTCAACTAATATGGTTGATAAATATTATAACCATTAGTCAATAAAATAGTCGGTCATTGTTATTGTTGGTTATGTAGTTACATATAAATGATCATTGGGATTATTTAATGATATAACCAAAATTGAATTATTTTTAGAGACTATAAACATATTCTATTAAAATATGTTTTATGTGGAATCTTTAAATAAAAATTTATTTCGTTAAATAATCTTATAAAATACTTTATAAATGATAATATATTTTAATGAATCCCTGAGTACTTTTTGTAATGGTCAAAATATTTTTTCTATTAAATGGTTAATATTCATTAAAATAATGATTTATTTAAAAGTTAAAATTCTCATACTAATATAATTATTTTGAAGAAATAAATTTTATTTTTGGACTCAAAGTGTCAAAATTAGCTTAGGGTGATTTTTTGGGAATTTTCTGACCAAGTTCAATTTTTGGCGAAAAAGTGAAAATTATTGGTTTACGAGCACTGTGATTTTATGACATCATTATTATGTCATCATGATTAAAAATTTTATGAAAAAAATATCAATCAAAATATCATTTAATAAGTATAAAAAATAATTTATAAATATCAAATTTTATTTAGAGATTTATACTTCATTTTTTAACCAAAAATGGATTTTGAAATAAATTTCATTTTTTTGGATTCTTCACATTTATTGGGTTGTCTAGAAGGTGTGGTTCAGATTTGAAAGTCCTTGAACGTCCAAAAACACTCTATCACTCATTAATTATCTAAAAAATTGGTTGGAATTCAATTTACCCATAAGTGGTTGGCTTATATGATAGATAATCAATATTTAATCCTTTCAAACCCACACATCCTCAAGTATAAATACCACACAATAGTCATTCCTCTCCACTCCAGATTCATAAGTCATGGATTTTTTGTCATTTTCACTCCCAAATAGTCCCTCCAAGGTTCCCTCAAGGTGTCAAGTTGCCACCCTCAAGTTTTAGGAAGCAAATCTTCAAGGTAAGGGACCTCTCTCTCTCTTCTTATCCATTCAAGCACCTTATTTGTATTTAGCCATTTGAATACCAATTTTTTATGATTTAAATCCTTTATAAATTTCCCTTTACTATCCAGTTATTGTTATTATAATGAGATATCATTTATTCCCTCTTGTTATAACCATTACCTAAGTCATCACTATGTCGAAATTTAGTAAGGGGTCTCTCTCTCTTCTTTTCCATTCAAGTACCTTTATTTTGGGCCTTTGATTTCCAATTCCTGATGTTGGGATATGTTTTTCCACATCCCTCATATCGTAATTTTTATTTATAAATAATGAGAGACATCTTTCACTCTTATTAAACCATTTTATTAGTCTTTAAATATTATCCTTATGATGCCGAAATTTAACTATGATTTTCATGCCAAGCTTTTATTCAAGAACCCTTTTTGTCTTATGCATTTTAATTACCAATTTTTTATGTTGGATTATGTTCTTACATAGCCCTATTATTGCCCTTATAATGACCAAGTGATGAGATACCCATTTCACTCTCATTAATCCATCCCATGAACCTTTATGTGCCCCCATCATGATGCTGAAATTGTCCTGCGATTTTACATGCCAAACATTTGTGAAGTGTATACCCATACCCATTTCCACTCAAGGGTATTCACCTAGTTGTACCTATACTTAATCGATTGGGGAATTCCATTTATGTAATCCACAATCCTTAATCATGGGATTAAATGTGATGAAATGTGTTCTTAGTTTATATGATCTATATGGAATACTTAAGCATGTACATTATATGATTATGATGGGTGCTCCCAGATAGTGCTCCAATTCATTGGGTAAAATTAATCTCTAGATATGATGTGTTTTATGATACCTTGGAAAAAAACCTTCGTAATTATGATTTATGACACCCTAGTGTTAAACCTTAGTGATATACTTATGAATGTCTTTTTTTAATGTTGTTATCACATTCTCATATTACCTTTATGCTATCATGTTCTACCATGCCTCATTGTACATGGTTATGACTCACCTCTTATATTACATTTTTATGCCCCTTAGCTCACATGTATTACTTTACCATATTCCATGCTTTGTTTATTCCCTGACTAGGATTTATATGTCACCCCTTTCTTATGCATGTCCTCGGGTTATCTCATGCATTTTTAAATGAGTAGTGGAATATTAGAAGCATGTTAAGGAAGTTTTCAACAATGTTGCTTTATCCATGTAGCAGGTTGATATGTTATGTACCTAATTCCCAAATACACTACGATTATTGATCTTTTGGGTTTTACTAAGCATGCATTTATGTAATAAATCATGAATTAATGTGTAATAAAGATAAGGATTATCATAGTTGGTATCAGAGGAAAGTCTAATTATTTTTTGGATTAAGATTAGAAAACGTTAGAGAAAGATTTAAGGGTAATAGTAAACATAAGAATACATCCCTAAATTTTGATAAAATGTAGAGTAAGTGATTTCCAAGAGAATACATATCTATCTAGATATTACAAGTGGATGTGCCTCTAACATATATGTACCAAGGGGTAACAACCTCGAGAATACTATATTGAGCTAGACTCGATCAGGAACTAGTGTACGAAAATGGGTTTTATTGCACACCAAGTTTGACACTCTCGGGGGATATGTTTTGGTTATGATAAGCTTTTTATGAACCAATGAGAAAGGATGTATATATAAAGTGTAACATTTTCTATTAAAAGAAAGAAAAGATTAAAGTATATGATCTTAGATGCCTAATGTTAGAAAAACCATATAATTAAACTCTCCATTAGAATTTCATGTTAGGAATCATGTATTTCACAAGATATAACCCTATAAAGGAGTTATGAGATTTGGAAAGAAGCAGAAACTAAGCCTAAGGTATATTGGAACATTTGAGGTTGGACATAAATTTCAAGGATGAAATTTCTTTAAGGGGGGAAAATGTAATTCCCCGAAAATTCCTTAATATTATTAATAGAAATATTATTTTATAATGAATTTTTTATTATAAACACAAAAATACTTTTCATTTCCAAAATAACTTTGAACATCATGTGTTGATATGAACTAGTATAACCATGAACAGTAAAAAATGCATACTAGAAACTATCAATAATTTTTTTCATAATTTAAAAATGTTACATTCAGTCTATAAAAATTCTTAAAAAGATACTGAATGTTACAATGGGGAAAAAAATAGAGGATAAATAATGTAAAATATAAAAAATTGGGTCACCTCGATCCCCTAGAATCATCCCACCCACAAACAACATTATACCAAAGAAATAGAGTTACTAATACAATATTCATTTTGGAAATGATATTGAACCATGATTCGAATCGAAGTGAATGATGAAGAGTAAGAATGATGGTGTATTTATAGGGAAATATGATCATTATCCTTTATGTTTTTTAATTAATATTCTTGATAAATATTATGACCATCAGTCAATAAAACAATTGGCCATTATTATTATTGGTTACATAGTTACTTTTAAATGATCGTCAGGGATTATCTAATGATATAACCAAAATTATATTATTTTCAGAGACTATAAACATATTCTATTAAAATATGCTTTATATGGAAGCTTTAAATAAAAAGTTATTTCATTAAATAATCTTATAAAATACTTTATAAATGATAATATATTTTAATGAAGCCCTAAGTAATTTTTATAATGGTCATAAAGTTAATTTTTCTATTAAATAATTAATTTTCATTCAAATAATGATTTATTTAAAAGTTAAAATTCTCATACATACAGAATTATTTTGATGAAATAAGTTTCATTTTTGGACTTATCACGTCAAAATTAGCTTAGGGTGTTTTTTGTGGAATTTTCTAACAAAGTTGAATTTTTGGTGAAAAAAGTGAAAATTATCGCTTTATGAACACTGTGATTTTATGACATCATTATTATTCCATTGTGATTAAAAATTCTATGAAAAATTATTATTTATTAAAAATAATAATAATTATAAAAATTAATTTAGAAATATCAATTTTAATTTAGAAATTTATACTTTATTTTTTTAACCAAAAATTGGATTTTTGAAATAAAATTCATTTTTTAGATTCTACACATTTATAAGGTTGGTTGGAAGGTTTGGTTCAATTTTGGAAGGCCTTGAACATCCAACAACACTCTCCAACTCGTTAATTAGCCAGAAAATTGGTTGGAATTCAATTTACCCACAAGTGGTTGGCTTATATGATAAAATAATCAATATTTAATCCTTTAAAACTCACTCATCCTCGAGTATAAATGCCATTCATTAGTCATTCCTCTCCACTCCAAATTCATGCGCCATGAAGTTTTGGTCATTTTTCCTCCCAAAGTTTCCCTCCAAGGTTCCCTCAAGGTGTGACGGTGGCACCCTCAAGTTGTAGGAAGCAAATCTTCAAGTTAAGGGACTTCTCTCTTCTTATCCATTCAAGCACCATCTTTGTATTTAGACTTTTGAATCTCAATTTGTTAGGTTTTCAAGCCTTTATAAATGTCCATTTACTGTCCAATTTATGTTATTATAATGAGAGACCATTTATTCCCTCACGTTATAACCTTTTCCTAAGTCGGTATTGTTGGTTCTGGGCGCAGCGGAAGCGTGTGTTGGTGAGTGGTATATTAAAATTTCTTTTAATAATTATTGCCCGAAACCAAGAGAGAGGATCTTGCACATCAAATTTATAATTAATTTATTTAATTTCTAAATAAATAAATATCTGGGCTTCGGAATTTTCTTCATTGATGATTGTTAATCGTCCGAAAAGGCCCTTCTGGATTGTCTTCATTACGCTTGTGAGGATCCAAGAGTAGAATCCCTCTAGTGGTGATCCACACATGCTTCAATGGTCCCTGAGAAACGTCACTCGTTCTCTGGGGGATAGCTCGGTGAATCAAATGTATTGCGTTGTTCGTTCTTGATCGCTCATTCTTTGGTCTTGAAGAAATTCTCTCTTGGGTTTCTCATTCTTGAGAGGGAGAGGGGAGGAGGATTCGAGAGAGAATTCATTGTGCGCAACAATTATTTATTCCCAAACTTGGAATTGGTTTCGAATGAATTACATAATAGACGTAGCTATCTATTTAAAGAGCTGGGATTTCAGTTACAAAATTTAATTTCATAACATCCATTAAATATAATTGTAACCATTAATGAAATCACATGCCACATAATAATAATAATAGTATTATTATTTTATGGTGCACCAACTTGCGTAAAATGAAAAAATAATATTTACTGACTCATAAATAATTATTTTATTATCAGACATGGTCTTGGTCCATTCGAACTCCTATTGTATTTATTGAACACCCAAATAAATATTTTATTCTCTTAAATAAATATTTAATTCAAAAACTAGTAAATAAATATTTATTAAATATTCAATAAAATATATATATTTTTTTTATTCACAATCCAATGAATAAATATTTATTTAATTTATGTGATCATTATAACTTAAATAAAATTATTCCTCAGTCTTAAGAATAATATTTATTCCATTAAATAAATTTGAATAGAATTTAATCGATACTACCAGAAACACTCAGTGTGTGACCCTCTAAGATTTTTTCTTGTTAGCATTAGGCGGACTTTCCTAAAGTCCAATATTACTATGTAGAAATGGGTCAAGGCATCCAAGAAAAATAACTTAAAGTCATAACAACGACAACCACATACGAATGCTCACTGTGTAATATAATCCATTTTTCAATGCGAAAAATACTCTAAGACATTATTACATTTTGGTTATAGAGAACAATGAACAATATATAATAAGATGTTTAATTTAGTATTTAATATTTTAAATATTGATGTAATCAAAGTACAAACAGTTGGTTCTAGGACACCAACTCTAACAAACTCTCACTTGGACTAAAGTCAACTTCCTGCGACTTTTAGTCCGCTATAACTCACATGATAATCATGTTTATGCTAAGTCAAGACTTTAGTCAAGGGGTCTGCCATGTTGTCTTATTTAGAAATACTTCTCACTACAACTTCACCTCTTAGAGAAAAATCCCTCAAGAGATGAAACTTCTGAAGTATCTCCTTCATCTGCTGATGTGACCTTTGATTTTATGTGAGAGTCACCGCTGCAGTATTATTACAATAGAGTGTGATGGTATCTTTACTGTTAGGTACCACATCAAGATCTTAGACGAAATTGTGCATCCAAACTGCTTCTTTAGCTATCTCAGAAGCTGCAATATACTTGAACTCTACTATAGAATATGAAACCATAACCTGGTTTGAGCTCTTCTAGCTCACAGCACCTCTATTTAAAGTGAAGATGTATCCCGTTTGTGACTTCATGTAATCTTGATCAGTTTGGAAACTAGCATATGCATATCCTCTGATGACTTGTTCCTTATCTCCTCAATAAACCAGGTATATATCCTTAGTATGCATCAGATACTTAAGGATAGTCTTGACTGCCATCCAATGGAGGTCACCTGGATCAGCTTGATATCTGTTTATCGTACTTAATGCGTAGGCGACATCTACCCTAGTACATAGCACAACATACATGACTGGCCCAATCGTTGATGCGTATGGAATCCTTGTCATTCTATTTCTTTCCTCATGGGTCTGAAAACATATTTTCTTGGAAAGATAATGTCATGTGACACTGGCAATAATCCCATCTTGTATTGTCCCATACTGAATCTCTTTAGTATCTTGTCAATGTATGTACATTGACTTAGGTCGAGCAACCTCTTAGATCTATCATGATGGATCTTGATCCCAAGAATATATGCTACCTCACTCAAGTATTTCATAGAAAATCATTTATTCAACCATGACTTAATATATTGTAAGACCGGTATTTCATTTCCAATAAGTAATATGTCATCAACATATACTATTAAGAAAATGATTGAACTCCCACTAAACCATTTGTAGACACAAGGCTCACATTTGTATTGTATTGGTGTAACCCAATCTAGTTTGGATGCTTGGGTCAAATGCTTGTGGCTCATACTACGCACCAGGCTACAATTATCACGGGTCGAGTTCCGCGGTGATTTTGTTGGGGGTTGTAGGGGGCAATGCGCCTCTGCTCTGGGAGATCATAGGCCAAAGGCCACCTACCCAATTTTTGGGGGCATTGTAGCAATGCTTACCACTGTAGCATAGCTAACTGACCGACACCGACAAAGCACTGTAGCGACATAGACTTCTAGCTTCCATTCACTATAGCTCCTTGGACTTCTAGCCGACATCCACTGTAGCACTTTTGATTTGGGTGGTCGCCTTTAACTATAGTGATGCAGACTTCCTAGGCAGTTGGTGGAATAGTGGATCATCTTCCTCCTTTTATAGCTCATTTTAGGCTAGGGTTCATTATTAGAAACTCTGAAAAATCTCCCAGTAATTTTTGTTCCCGGTATATAGTGAAATTCTACCTCTTCGTGGACATAAGGATTATTCTCAAACCATGTGAATTCTTGTGTACTTGTTCTGTTTTTTTTTACCTTTTACTTTTCTCTGAATCATTTTTTTGTTGCAACTCCCTATGTTTCTATATCAATTTTTTCTTTATAAACCCAAATTATGTTATGCCTTAATCAAAATGCATGTTTCATGACCTGGATGTTTACTTTAATCCATAAATAGATTTTTGAAACTTTCATATCTTATTGGAATCCTTTGGAGTCACAAACCCTTCAGTTTGTGTCATGTAGACATCTTCCTAAAGATTCCCGTTAAGGAAGACTATTTTTAAATCCATTTTCTGAATCTCATTTCCATGGTATGTCACAATGGCAAGTAGAATTTTGATGGATTTCAGCATTGCAACTAGTGAAAAGGTTACATCGTAGTCAATACCTTGACGATGTTTAAACCCTTTTGCAGCCAGTCGTTCCTTATAGGTACTAGTTTTTCCTTCCATGTCTGGTTTCTTCGTGAATACCCATTTTCAACCAACAGGATTTACATCCACTATAGGATCTACCAAAATCCAAACTTGGTTTTGGTACATGGAATCCATTTCAAAATTCATGGCTTCTTCCCACTTGGAAACATATGTGCCACTTAATGCTTCCTTGTAGGTTAGAGGATCATTATTATCAACTAATAATGAGTCTCTATCCTTAGTAACTATAAAACCATACCATTCTAGTTCTCTAACCTCTCTTGTACTCCTATTTAGTTCTTATGTCTCTGGAACAGTTTCTTCTTCCACAAGGATTTTTGGAATCTGATCTTGTACCAACTTTTGTGTGCCTTGAGCCTTGACTTCATCAAATTTTATCTTGTTCCCGCTATCTCTTTTGGAGATGTTCTCCCTCTCAAGAAATATGGAGTGTCTTGACACTATAACATTTTTTATAAGGGGGCATATAGGTAATATCCCCTTGTTTATTTAGGGTATCCTATAAAGGTACACTTTGTTCCTTAGGGTGAAATTTTGTTACCTGAAGAGGCCTTAACAAACGTTTTGCTTCCCCACACATGTAAATTCAATAACATGGTTTTTCTTCCACTCAAAAATTCATATGGAATACCATTTATCGATTTAGTTGGTACTTGGTTTAGTATGTATGTCGTTGTTTGTAACGCGTATCCTCAAAAGGATAATGGAAGACTTGTGTGACTCATAATTGATCTCACCATGTCCAACAAGGTGTGGTTCCTCCTTTCACTTATACCATTCCACTGAGGCGTGTAAGAATGAGTGAGTTGGGATAGTATCCCAAACTCCTGTAAGTAATCAATGAAGTCTTGATTAAGATATTTTCCACCTCAGTCTGATTGGATTTTCTTAATCTTCCTACCAAGTTGATTCTCAACTTCATTCTTGTATTCCTTTAATTTATCAAAATAATTTGACTTATACCTCATTAATTAAATATATCCATATCTACTAAAATCATCAGTAAAAGTTATGAAGTATGAGTACCCATCCCTTACTTCAACAGGAAATGATCCACACACATCGGTATGAACTAACTCAAGAAGCTCTTTAGCCCTTTCACCTTTCCCGATAAATGGGGATTTGGTTATTTTTCCTTATAAACATGTGTGACATACACCAAGTGGTTTTAGTTCGAAAGAATCTAAATATCCATCTTGATGTGATTTTGTCAAGTGTTTTTCATTTACATGACCTAGCCGGTGATGTCAAAGTTGGGTGTGGTATGAGTCATGTGAAGTAACTTTGTTATCAATTGTCATTACTCGGTTTATGTAATCCAACACGTAAAGATTGTTATGTAAATGTACCTTACCATAACAAATGTTATCTTTATAAAAGAATCAACATTTATTTCTAAATTTGAAAATGAATCCATCTGTATCTAATATGGATACATAAATAATGTTTTTGGTAACTGAAGGCACATAATAACAACCCTTTAAAACCAATATCATTTTGGTCGTCAATGTGAGGTGGTAGTTTCCGATAGGTACAACAGCAAGTTTAGCTATGTTGGTTGCTCGTAGATCTACCTCCCCTCAGTCAATTTTTCTAAATCTACTTGGTTCTTGTATTTGAATACATATGTGAACACCACAAGCTATATCTAATACCTAATTTGTAGAAATAGATAAATTGCACTATATAACAAACACACCTGAAGCTTCCCCTTGCTTCTTTAGCTGGGTGTAATTTTTCTTCCAGTGGCCCTTCTTTCCACATGTGAAACAGACAGCATCTTGTTTCCTTACTTCCCCTTTGATCTTATTCTTCCTGGAAGGGTGTGAAGAAGCTTTGGGCTTAAATCTCTTTGCTTTCCATTTCCGTTTGTTTACCATAAGGGCATAAGGCTTTTCATGCTTCATATCTTTATCTACTTGGCGAAGGAGGAAAAAAATATCTGGAAGAGACTTCTCAATGTTGTCCATATTAAAATTCACAAAAAAAATAGAAAAGCTCTGAGGGAGTGATGCCAGAATTAGATCGATGCCCAGTTCTTCAGGGAGTTTAAACTCTATAACCTCTAGGTGCTCAATGTAGGCAATGATCTTGACTACGTGAGGCCTAGCTGGGGAACCATCTCCAAGCTTACTCTGAAAGAGAACCTTGGAAATATCAAACTGTTCCTGTCTAGATCTCTCCTAGTAAAGACCACGGAGGTGCTCAAGCATGCTATACGCATCCATGTTTTCATGAGACTTCATGAGTTCACTAGAAATAGATGAAAGCATCAAACATTGAATGTCGACCAAGTCGGTCATATGTTTTTCGTAGACTATAAACTCTTCATCACTCACCTCTTGAGTAGGTGGATCAGGAAATTGAGGATTCTAGCACATAAGATTTCCGTTCATGGCATAGAATAACCCAAAGGTGTCTAAACCACTCCTGGGAGTTACTGCTAGTGAGGAGATTGTCTTTATCCAATATTGATCATAGGGATAATGATCTTGTCATTTTATTATATAATTAAAAGAGTAGATTATTAGTATTTTTCTTGATTACTGATTTTGTGAGAAATAATTAATTGGTTTTGTTAAATCTCCCACTATTTTATCAAGTCCCAATAACCCTCACCATTGAACTTGGAATGTCTAGTTGCTAGGACATTCTAGTGACAATGATCCATATTCCCCTTCGCATAACCCCAACAAAGGTTGGTCAAGCTATTTTGAAGGTATTTAGGTAGGAAAGTTGTTTTCAACTATGGGTTTGAAGCTCCTTGATCTGTTGAGTGGACTCCCCAATCCAGAAATCCTAACTTGTATTTTCTCAATACTTGCCTCCAAATTACACAAAGTCTAGCAAGAGTTACTCCTCTTGATGTAAAATGGTTAAGTCAACCCAAAAAAATCATAAGAAATCCCCTTATAAAAGTAAGTATCCCAACAAGGGTTGGTCAAACACATAGTTCTATTGTTTTTTATTGTTAATCAAATAACATAAGGTTTAGTATGACTTAATATTAGATTGAGGGATTTTATTTTATTATGCATGAATTTTTATCTTATTTTATCTTTTACATGTCTTGTTAATATTTAAGTGGATGTTTACTTAATAAATTAACCATTTTTGGATAAATTATTTACGCATAATCAATTTTATTTAAATTCCATCTTTGCATATTAATTCATTCATTTATGTGATCATGGTATTGCATCAATAAATATAATTTTAATGCATTTGAAAGAAAATAAATAAGTAATTGAATGACCTGATCATGAGATTATCTAATGGTTGGTTTAATAAGCGGACATTAAATCAACCTATGACCTAGGGGAAATAACTCTTTATAATAGGCTTGGCATGAGCTAGAACATTCCACGTGTCCACCTATGTATCACCAAGTTGGCGTCATTATGGTTTCATCTTGAACCGTCCTCACGCACCTTGGGATGCTCTATTAATTACAAAATATTTATTAATCGCATGCATGTGAGGGGAACCAAAGGATTGGTTAAAAAGAATTATATATATATCCTTGGACACGCAGGTCCTACATAATAATGGAGGGAGGGGTAACTCGCAGGCCGTCTTTTAATTTAATATTAAATAATTGAAAAACTATGCAATAAATTTAATTAAATAAATTCCAACATATACATAGGTCTTGATCAAGCTCATGAACGGTTACACATGCAACGAATACGCAAAAGTAAATGGATAGCATTCATTTATTCCTTCTTTTATTATTTAAGATAAATGTGCTTGCATTAATTAATTAATTAATTAATTAATTTTCATCCATCTTAATGATAATCCAATCTCATTTGGAGATACTCATCATTAATGGAATTCATGGAAAATAAACAGCAGAACCAATAATGACAAATTAATTACAATAAATTAATTAAACACTTTAAAATTCTTTAAAACCATTATTAAATTATGAAACACACAACGGTGTGCTAATCAATACAATAAGGTTTTAATGATGCAATTTCAAATTTAATTTAATTTTAATTTTTTCCATTAATGGGAGACTACACAGCGTGTACATATAGCTACACGCCATGTACCTCGGTTGTCGTATATCCAAGTCACATGTCTGGAGTTTTGGTGTGTGGACTCAGCCAGACTATATGGTGTGTACATGCCAATTACACACCCTGTATCTGATCGTCATGTGTCGGGTTGGTTAGGTCAACACATAGTGTGTAATAAAAGTACAGTATGTGATTAATTACTCAGTGTATCTAGATACATTGTGCATGGGTATATAGCGTGTGCTCCAGTCACACGTTGTGTAACCCAGTTTTACCGACCAATGATTGGGAACTTCCCAATGGCATCTCTGGTCGTTCTTTATTTGTTCTTAAACCTTTAAGAAAATGAAACACTGAACGGACATGATTAATATATCAATAACATGTTAATTCAAATCAAATTAAAGAACAAATAACATGAAATAAAATCTAACCACAATTGCGCATAGATCAACAATCAAATAGATAATTGTAAATTTAAACGTGATCCATTTGATACCACTTGTTAGTTTCGGGCGCAGCGAAAGTGTGCCTCGGTGGGTGATATATCAAAATTTATTTTAATAATCATTTCCCAAAACCAAGAGCGAGGATCTTGCACGTCAAATTTATAATTAATTTATTTAATATCTAAAGAAATAAATACATTGGCTTAGGAACTTTCTTTGTTGATGATTGTCGATCATCCGAAAAGGCCCTTCTGAATTTCCTTCGTTGCGCTTGCAAGGATCCAAGGGTAGAATCCCTCTAGTAGTGATTCACATGTGCTTCAATGGTCTCCGAGCAATGTCACTCATTCTCCGGGTGCTAGCACGATGAATCGAATGCTTGCGTAGTTCATTCTTGATCGCTCGTTCTTCGATCTTGAAGAAATTCTCTCTTGGGTTTCTCATTCTTGAGAGGGAGAGGAGTTGAGAGAAAATTTGTTGTGCGCAACAATTCTCTATTCTCAAACTTGGAATTGGTTTCGAATGAATTACACAATAGACGTAGCCGTCTATTTATAGAGTTGGGATTTCATTTACAAAATTTAATTACATAATAGTCATTAAATATAATTATAACCATTAATGAAATCTCATGCCACATAATAATAATAACAGTATTATAATTTTGTGGTGTGTCAACTTGCGCAAAATGGATAAATAATATTTACCGACTTGTAAATAATTATTTTATCACCGGACACAGTCATGATCCGTTTGAACTCCTCGTGTATTTATTGAACACCTGAATAAATATTTTATTCTCTTAAATAAATATTTTATTCACAAAATAGTAAATAAATATTTATTAAATATTCAATAAAATAAATAAAAAAAAATTATTCATGATCCTGTGAATAAATATTTATTTAATTTATACAATCATTATAACACTACTGGAATTAGAGGTATTTGCGACGGGCTATTTGCGACGGGATCCCGTCGCAAATATTATTTTTTACGATGAGTCTGTCATAAATAATCCTCCGATTATATACATTATATATATAAAAAAACTTTTCACGATGGACCGTCGCAAATACTATTTACAACGGGGAACTGCCCCGTCACAAATAATTCTTCAATTATATACATTATATATATAATAACCTTTTGCGACAGGCCCGTCGCAAATACTATTAAATAAAAAATTATATTTAGATTATTTGCGATGGTAGCCCGTCGCAAAAATCCCCATAGAAAATACTAAACATAATAAAAAAAATATTTAATAAAATTATGATTATTGAAAAAATTATATTAATATTATATTAATATTATTAAAATAAAAAAAATAAAAAAAAATATTATTAGTAAAATAAACAGACATTAAAAAATATAATACTAAAAAAATATATTTAATAAAATTATGATTAATAAAAAATTAATATTAATTTTATTAAAATAATAAAAAAAATTATTATAATTCTCAATATTTACAAAAAAAATAAAAAAAATCATAAAATGCTATTATTATTAGTAAAATAAATAAATATTAAAAAATATAATACTAATAACAAATATTAAAATATTAAAAAAATTATGCAATATTTGTACCAATATAAAAGACAGAAACTGTAAATAGTTCATAGTACAATAAATCTTAAATTCAAATGTTTTTAACATAAAAAACAAATCACTGGGGGTCGTCTTCTGGAGGAGGCGGAGGAGCTGTAGGAGATGGTGGAGGAAACTTCATCCCTAAACTACAAGTCAGATGGCGCATGTACTCCATCTGCTCGTGATGTTGGTGCTGCCATCAACGCATCTCCTCCTCATGTTGCTGTTGCAGCTGCTGCTGTCGCTGACACATCTTTTCATGCTGCTTCTGCAAACTCTCTATAAGCTTAGACTGAGTTCGCAACTGCGTCTGATACTGTGAGGCAGAAGATGATGCCTCTTCATGAGCTCCTCTCGAGCTGGACGTTGACATCTTAGCAGTATCATAGTAAGTACCAGGAGTCAAATGAGAGTCGATACCAACTACTCAACCCTCCTCAAATCCATACTGTGTCGCCTGCATCCATGTCGCCTCATCGAAATGGTGGGCACTGGTCTGCTCAGTCGTCTCGTCCTGACTCTTAGCCTGTGTCTAAGAGGTCGCAGTCTCATATGACTCCTTCAATTCAATTTGAAATTAAAATGGTGAAAATATTATATGCATTTAATTGTCAAACTGGAAAAAATAATACTAATCACAATCCTACGCACGATCACCTCTAATCTCTCCAGTGGTTGGATCATCGTACATCCTCCGATAAACGTCGAACTCCGTAATATCGGGATACTTGACTTCCTACAGAAATATAAAATAAAATTTTTATATTTAAAGTTATATATAATATTTAAAAAATATACTTACCAGATGCTCTCTATGCATACTGAATGTACGACTACCAGCTCGATGTGTTACCTCCTGTCTCCCCCGGTTCTGTCATCCCAATGAAGATCTCCTCTAAAATCCACCACCTAACCGGTGTAAAGATAATTCATCCCAAACATGAGATGAAATGTACTCTGGTCAGTGGGCTTTACACGACTCATCAAATTCTATCACTCCTGCTTTCTTAATGGTTGTTCTTCTCAAATTATGCAAAAACTGACGAAAATGGTCACGCATAGACACTTTTCATACTGTGTGGATAGCGTCACGCATGCTATCATCAATGGGATACCATAAACCCTACAAATAATTTATAATATCAAGTTATTAATAAAATAAATTTCAAAATAAATATTCTTTATTTATGTACCAGCCAATGATCGAACATGTCGCGCCGCACATCAATGGGAATCTGTTCCCATGTGATCCATGGCTGAGAAAAATAATTGTGCAAGATAGCACTCCCATGTCCAATAGCTTCATGCGCAAAACTGTGAAAAAGAAATAAATAATCAAACAATTAGTATATATATAAATAAATTAATGAAAACTAACTAAAATATACAGGTTATCATACCTCTGTGTGCATGGATCGAAACCAAGACGTGGACATCACTTGGGGATAGGGTCAGGAATCATCAATCGTGCAAGACCGCGCCCCCTCTGCGTACCCCTGAACCGTCAGTAGGTTGAGGGTCAGATGGTCCACAATCCCCCTCATCCAAAGGTAGATCAGCCTCCTGCAACTCGCGAAATAGATCAGGATCCATCTGAAACACAAAATGATTTTTGTTAGCAGATAGTTGAAAATAACTATTATATATAGATATATATTAGTTATGATTATAACCAGTATTTAACTGTGTCAATGTCGATCTTCATCCTCATCTCCATAGCTGTCCATGTCAATGTCTTCAGCTTCCTTCCCAGCATCATCAATATCCATATGAGTTTCAGTTTCATCATCTCTTGTCATTTCAAATTCATTTGTAACATCATTAACATCTTCATCATCATCGATCCTGAATTGTGGAGTGCCATCATCGATATTCACATCTCTTTTTGAAAAAGATGGATTTTGAGCAGTCTCTTGAAAAATTTCAATTCCTTCCACTTCAGCATAACCACATTCAGTTTGAGTAAACTGATTTTCCCGAGATTTCATTTTTATTATGCTCCACCAATCACTCAAGTCTCTTGAAGTAGCACAGTAATTTACGTAATAAATTTGATGTGCCTGTTGAGCTAGTAAAAATGGTTCATTTACTGCAAGAAGACTTATATTTAATATCGACGATTTCATGAGTCGGATGAACATGCAAGACTCTCTCAGTATCCAATCACCGACATTTAAACATCGTTATGTAATTCTATCCTAGATAACACAGCTCAATAATTTCATCCAGAATGCCATAAAAGTCAACTTCAGTTTCTATGTGATGTGATCCTCTCAAGAAAACTCTACTGTTCATTGTTTTTTTATTCCCCATATGCACGTGTATGAAATCGAAAATCATTCACCACATATGCATTATAAGATTTAACCATTTTGGATGGTGGGTTACTCAATATACACAGTCGCTTATCAATTTTATCACAATGTTGAGACACCTGAAAATTTGTAAAATAGTTATTAATATGATAAATAATAAATGAAATTGATATTAAACCATCAATAATTTATGTTACCAGTTTTTGAAACCATTGAGAGAAAAAATATTGTATGCGTTCTTTAAGAGCAGCTGCTGTAATTTGTGGAAGTTGCTTCTTGATATGATTATCATATAACCTACAAATAAAATAAGTTTACATACTGTAACATAAATTATAGAATAAGTGATAGAATCACTCACAGTACAAATGATTTCATTTCTTCATAGTTGAACGGAACATATGTATAAGCTTTGTGATGTTCATCATCTGAAAGCCATTGTTCATGAACTCCACCGAAACCAAGATTTGGCTAATTAAAAACTGATAATTGATTGTCCATTTCATCATTAACATTCCCCTCATTTCATCCCATGCGATTGTGTTTTGAGAGATATTGAGATTCAAAATAATGAGAGCAGAAAAAAGCAATTTTCTCTTGCAAATAAGCTTCAGCAATTGAGTCCTCAACTGATACTTTGTAACATATTTTTTTCTTCAATTTCTGCATGCATCTCTCAAATTGGTATATCCATCGAAACTATATTGGACCTCCACATTTAGCTTCATGTGGAAAATGTAATATCAGTCATTCCATTGAGTCAAAGAAAGCTAGCAGAAAGATTTTTTCCAGTTTACATATAATTACAGCAACATCCTCTTCCAGTTTGGTTAGCGCATCGTAGTTTGTTGTCACTGCACAAATGTATCGAAAAAAATATGATATGGCTGTTATTGAATCCCAAATCATAGAATTCAACAAACCTTTGAATCCAATCGGCATAAGTCT
The DNA here is from genome assembly GCA_963277665.1 of Viscum album. Lineage (NCBI taxonomy): Eukaryota > Viridiplantae > Streptophyta > Magnoliopsida > Santalales > Viscaceae > Viscum > Viscum album. The sequence continues at coordinate 335,434,995 of OY728139.1, read as the reverse complement.
TTCTATTATAACATGACAGTCATGACTTTTTAATCCGGTAATATAATCATTCTTAACAAATCTACCCAAATTAGAAGTATAGCCATCTGCAAGTCTCAAATCTGCAATCCACTGAAAAAATACTAGGTGACTCTCTTTGGACAGTGTATAAGCTACTTTTGGTTTCATTAACCTTTGTGATCTAACATTTTCAAATAGTTCAAGTTCTGGTCGCCTACAAATTTGGACAAGATCTAATCGTGCCTTTATAGTATCTTTGGTCTTACCTGGTGTATCCAAAACTGTATGAAATAAATTATCAAAACAATTCTTCTCAATATGCATGACATCAAACATGTGGTGGACCAACAAATCAGACCAATATGGAAGATCCTAAAAAATGCTTCATTTTATCCAATTATGTTCTTTCCCAAAGCCATGAATTTTCTGTTGGTTTACTGTTGGACCAAATGTGATGGGAGGTAACAAAAATACAACTGATTTTAACTTTGTACCTGAGATCATTTGTGGAGGTTCATCCATTTCAATTGTACCTTTTCTGAAATGATATTTGTTCCTTCGAAAAGGATGATCGGTTGGAAGAAATCTGCGGTGACAGCCAAAATAGCAAGGCTTTTTTCCATTGACGAGCATAAAGGTTTTGTTGTCTTTCATACAGTAAGGACATGATTTCAAACCATGTGTACTCTATCCAGATAACATGTCATATGCCGGAAAGTCACTAATCGTCCACATAAATGTAGCTTTTAATATGAAATTTTGTTTCGCAGCAACATCATATGTACTAACACCATCACTCCATAATGCATTTAACTCATCAATCAATGGTTTCAAATAAACATAAATATTCTTTTTTGGATGTCCTGGGATTAATAAGGTCAAAAAGATATAAGGCTCCTTCATCAATATCCATGGAGGTAAATTGTATGGAGTTATAAAGACATACCAACATGAATACTTACTACCATAAGAACCAAACGGACAAAAACCGTCAGTAGAAAGACCCAATCGCAAGTTTTGGGATTCTAAAGAAAAAGATGGATGCAGATGATCAAAATGTTTCCATGAATCACCATTAGATGGATGATTCAAGCTTTTATCAGTTGAAATCTTGGTTTTGTACCATGACATCATTGACGTTGTGTTTTGAGACATAAATAAACGCTGCAACCTGGGTGTAAAGGGGAAATATCTCAACTGTTTTACTGGAATCGATCCAGACTTCCCTGGTTGAGCTTCTTTATACCTCAATTGTCCACATGTGGAACAACTATCCAACAAATCATTTTCACCAGAATATAAGATGCAATCATTTGGACATGCATAAATCTTATGATAACTAAGGCCCAGATTACGAACCAGCCTCTTGCTCTCATAGTAATTTGCAGGCAACACATTTCATTCAGGTAACAGTGTTTTAACAAAAGAAAATATCTGATCAAAACAGTTGTTTGACATTGCATTATCTGATTTAATAGCCATAAATTTTTCAACCGCTTCTAATTTACTTATCTTGCAACCAAGATATAATGCATCCTCAACAACTCATAAAATTTGGATGGTGCCAACTCAGGAGTTAAATCAATATCATCTTGAGTTTCAGTTTGCTGAACAGATGGACCTGCAACATCATGTACTAAATTTTGAAACCGTGGTGGATCCAGAATCAAGTTATTAGTATCTTCTCTGAAACTGCGTTCTCTGTGTTGATACCAAAAAACATAATCTTGTTGAAAACCAAAATGCAAGAGATGTCCCCCAACCTTGTCAAATGTGTCAAACTTTCTCAGATCACATTTTTTACAAGGACACTTTATTGTGCCTTCTGAAACATATTCTGGTTTTGATGATACAAATGATAAGAAAGCTTCAACACCCTCAATATATACAGGATTTAAACCAGAATCATTTCGATTTCTATGCTGATTTATCCAAATGTGATCATCTAATAATGATTGTTGTTGACTTCCTCGTTCCATATTTTTCTACAAAATATAAAATCATTACTATTTTTTAATAATTTGAAATTATAAACACTATCTGAAAAAAAAAGATAAATAATTACAACTACTTCTTAATAATTACCATTACTTACAGGCGACACAATTTCCAGTGGATTGACGGCTACTCTTTTGTCTGACGGCTCATTTACTTGCAACTTTCTCACACAGAAATCACAATGAAGAATCTGCTCGGAGGTACGCATATTCATTCTCATATGCACGAGAATGAATATGCGTACCTCCGAGCAGATTCTTCATTGTGATTTCTGTGTGAGAAAGTTGCAAGTAAATGAGTCGTCGGACAAAAGAACCCCCTTTTCGTCGATGAATCATCTTCTTGTAACTGTCACCGCCTGAACACATTATGAAAAATGTGTTCCTACGAATGCATATTCAAACTCATGCATACGAGATTGGATATGCATACGTAGAAGCATACTTTTCATAATGTTTTGAGTCGGTGAAAGCTGAAAGGAGAATAATCGTCGAGTAAAAGGAGTGTCGTCAATCCACTGGAAATTGTGCCAAGTTATTACAAGTTATTACAATTTATTACAATTGATTTTCTTACTAATTTTTACTAATGGTTACTAATGGTTACTAATGGTTACTAATGGATACTAATGGTTACTAATCGTTACTAATCGTTACTAATCGTTACTAATTGTTACTAATCATTTCTAATCGTTACTAATCGTTACTAATCGTTCCTAATCATTCTTAATCATTCCTAATCATTGCTATTTGTTTCTATTTGCTCCTATTTGTTCCCATTGTTCCTATTTGTTCCTAACCATTCCTAATCGTTCCTAATCATTACTATTTATTACTAATTATTACTAATTATTACTAATTATTCATATTTATTCCTATTTATTCCTATTTATTCCTATTTATTCCTATTTATTCCTATTTATTCCTATTTATTCCTATTTATTCCTATTTATTCATATGTATTCCTATTTATTGCTATTTATTGCTATTTATTGCTAATTATTGCTATTTATTGCTAATTATTGCTAATTATTCCTATTTATTCCTATTTATTCCTATTTATTCCTATTTATTCCTATTTATTCCTATTTATTCCTATTTATTCCTATTTATTCCTATTTATTCCTAATTATTCCTAAGTATTCATATTTATTCCTATTTATTCCTATTTATTCCTAATTATTCCTAATTAGTACTATTTATTACTATTTATTAATATTTATTTCTATTTATTACTATTTATTACTATTTATTACTATTTATTACTATTTATTCCTAATTATAGCTAATTATTGCTAATTATTGCTAATTATTGCTAATTATTGCTAATTATTGCTATTTATTGCTAATTATTGCTATTTATTGCTATTTATTACTATTTATTGCTAATTATTCCTATTTATTCCTATTTATTTCTATTTATTACTAATTATTTCTAATTATTGCTATTTATTGCTATTTATTACTATTTATTGCTATTTATTGCTAATTATTACTAATTATTGCTATTTATTGCTATTTATTGCTAATTATTGCTAATTATTGCTTTTTATTGCTAATTATTGCTAATTATTGCTATTATTGATATTTATTGCTAATTATTGCTAATTATTGCTATTTATTGCTATTTATTGCTATTTATTGCTAATTATTGCTATTTATCGATAATTATTACTATTTATTGCTAATTATTCTTATTTATTCCTATTTATTCTTATTTATTCTTATTTATTCCTATTTATTCCTATTTATTCCTATTTATTCCTATTTATTCCTAATTATTCCTAATTATTCCTAATTATTACTAATTATTACTAATTAATGCTATTTATTCCTATTTATTACTAATTATTACTAATTATTCCTAATTATTACTATTTATTCCTAATTATTACTATTTATTACTATTTATTCCTAATTATTAATATTTATTCCTAATTATTATTAAATAGTACTAATTACTACTAATTAGTACTATTTATTACTAAAATACAGATAACAAAACAATTTAAATCTAATTTAATTACAACTAATCAACAATAATTAAAATTAACGTAAAAAAATTAAATAAATACTAAATTAAATAAAATATTAATACCTTTAAACTTGATCTCCGATTAATTTAGGTGCCTTCGCAACTTCTCCGTAAAAAAATTTAACTGAGAGAAATTTTTACTCTGAAATTTGAGTTTAGAGAGAGAGAGAAATGAGAGGAAGAGAAAAAAACGGAGGGGTGTATATAGATTAGATTAGTTGCGACGGGACTATTTGTGATGGACATGCCGTCGCAAAAGGTACCTTTTGCGACGGGGCCCGTCGCAAATAACTTTGCCCGCATTAATTGGTGACGGTGGTTAAAAGGGTATTTACGACGGGCCACATCGCAAAAGGTGACCTGCCGACACACCTTTTGTGACGGGACCCATCGCAAATACCCTCCGACCGACACACTATTTGCGACGGGGGGATCCCCCCGTCACAAATAACCTTCCCGCGCCAAAACGCGCATTACCTTTTGCGACGGGCCGACCCCCCCCCCCCTCGTCGGAAATAACCATTGGGATGGACTATTTGCGACGGGAACTAATCCCGTTGCAAAAGACTGTTTTTCCCATAGTGTAACTTAAATAAAATTATTCCTCAATCTTGAGAATGATATTTATTCCATTAATTAAACTTAAATAGAATTTAATCAAGAACACCAGAAACACTTCGTGTGTGACCCTCTAGGATTCTTTCTCATTGGCATTAAGTGGTCTTACCTAAAATCCAAGATTACTGTCTAGCAATGGGTTAAGGCACCCAAAAGAAAGAACTTAAAATTGCAATGACAAAAACCACATATGAACGTTCACTGTGTAATATAATCCCTTTATCACATAATCTAATCAAGCAGGCTGCATGACGGTGTCATCAACCTATATGTTTGATACATCATTCTTTGACTATCTGAAATAAACTCATCGTTACACCATAGACATAGAATTTAGGGAAACAGTTCTATTTTAATTAAAGGGATGAGATATCAACTTCCATAAATATGGAAGGGACAAATATTTTCTTTATTTATCCATTAATAACACGTCATTCGTGACATACCCAACGTACCCTACTTCCCACCAATATATGGCGTGACGGTTTTTGTCAATAAATCTAAGTGTGTGAGTCGTGACATGCATTAATGATAATCTTAAAGTCTAAGGACCATTACACACACTCGCATATAGGAATATCTGATGACACCAAAACATGTGGAATTCCTTCAGGCGGGTCTGTTTTCATAATCTCCCATCTTGGTGATTACCAGGTGCGAACTTCATGAGAAGAAATCTCATCTGCTTACGAGTACTCGCACCCGATGGGTTTATATACTATGTGTCCCATCATAGTATGTTATCCAACCGCAGAACTATATTAAGTATATTGTCATAGCACTTCAATGTTCTCATTATAACGGTGATCTACTATGACCTTATCAATGTGAAAAATATGGTCATGCAGAACAATGAACAATATGTAATAAGATGTTTAATTTAATATTTAATATGTCAAATATTCATGTAATCAAAGTACAAACAGTTGGTTCTAGGACACCAACTCTAACAGTTACTATGCCGAAATTTAGTAACGCATCTCTCTCACTTCTTTTCCATTCAAACACCTTCTTTATTTTATGCCTTTGATTTCCAATTCCTAATGTTGGGATATGTTTTTCCACATCCCTCATATCGTACTTTTGATGTCCAAATAATGAGAGATTTTTTTTCTCTCATTAAACCATTTTATGAATCTTTAAGTACTACTGGTATACTACCAAAATTTAACTATGGTTTTCATGCCAAACTTTTATTTAGGTACCCTTTTGTCTTATGCCTTTTAATTCTCAATTGTTAATGTTGGATTATGTTCTAACACAACCCTATTACTACCCATATAATGACCAAGTGATGAGAGACCTCTTTCACTCTCATTAATCCCTCCCATGAACCTTTATGTGCCCCTGTTATGATGTCGAAATTGTCCTGTGACCCACAATCACTTCCACTCAAGGGTATTCACCAAGTTGTACCTATATTTCATTGATTGGGGACTTCCATGTATGTGACCCACAATAATTAATCATGGGATTAAATGTGATGAAATATGTTCTTAGGTAATATGATCTATGTGGCACACTTATTCATGTACATGATATGATTATGATGGGTGTGCTCAGATAACGCTCCAATGCATTGGGTAATGTTTTAATCTCAGGAGAAGTCATATATGGTGCATGGGAGGTTATCTTAAGCACACTATGTTATGATGACTTGGAGGTTAACCTTGACTTATGCTTATAATGTCATGTTTAATGTTGTTTCCACATTCTCATGTTACCTTTATGTTATCATGTTATACGATGTCTCATTGTTCATGATTATGACTCTCACCTCTTATGGTACATTGTTATGTCTCTTGACTCGCATGTATTGTTTTATCATATTTCATGCTTTGTTTATTCCCTTACTAGGATTTATAGCTTACCCCTTTCTTATGTATGTCCTCAGATTATCCCATGCAGTTTTAAATGATCAGTGGAATATTAGAAGTATGTTAAGGAAGTTTTCAATAATGTTATTTTATCCATGTAACAAATTGGTATGTTATGTACCTAATTTCTAAAGACACTAGGCTTATCGGTCTTCTGGGTTATACTAAGTGTTCTTTTATGTAATAAATCATGAATTAATGTATAATAAAGACAATGGTTATTATATAAGTAGTCGTATGGTTAGGGTCGCAAGGTTTGGAAAATTGTGCGCCAACCGTGCAATGCTACTGTCTCAAGGCCACCCCTCGCATGGTTGGATTGCACAGTTAGACAAACCATGTGTCAACTGTGCTTTTCCCTCTGTTTCACTTTGCATGGTTACCCCTAGTCACTCGCACGGTTTGTCCAAATTGTGCGCCAACCGTGCACTTGTCCGGTGAACCCCAAAACATGTTGCATAGTTTCTTGAAGGTGGTGCATGGTTTCTACTAATTGTGCACAAACCATGAACCTCCAAAAACACCTCCAAAACATGTCAAAACCTACCCGAAGCTCTTGAAACTTAACCCAAGAATTATATAAGCTCAAAACACATAAAATAATGGTAAAGTGCCTGAAATCAGGAGTGTTACATTCTCCCCTCCATTGGTCTTTACATACTCACAAAGTAGCAAACTGGTGTTATCCTGAAAGATTTTGGGTCATTGCTCTAACATTTCCTTATCATGCTCTCATGTCTCTTCCTAAATCTGATCATGCTACCATACCAATGCTTTTCTCATGCAAGATCTTCTCTTGCATATCCATAATCTGTATCGGCACATGAATCAATATAGCATCCAGTTGAAGATCAATATAGTCTCATCAAATCACATGGTCAGCATCAGATTGGTACTTTTTCAATTGAGATACATGAAAAACATTGTGCACTGAATTGAACCTTGGAGGTAGAGCCAACCGATATGTTACCTCATCAACATGTTCCAATATCTAATTTTCCCTTCTTACCAAAATGATGATGCCCTGGCCTTGGAAATATTCTCAAGAAAACAAGATCATCTAGCTCAAATAATAACAGACATCAATGATTATTTGATTTATGATGACTATGAGTCGTCGTCATTCTCTTTCTGATCATCTGAATCTTCTCCATTATTTCTTGCACAATGCTAGGTCCAGTGAGTAAAGTCTCACCTATTTCCACCCAACAAAGTAGAGAATGGTAAGGATGGTCATACAATGCTTCAAAATGAGTCATATGTATTGAGACCTAATAGGTGTTATTGTGTGAGGACTCCACTAACAGTATATGCACTTCCCATGAGCCTCCAAAATCCATCACACGAGCCCTAAGCATGTCTTCCAATGTTTGGATCCTCCTATCGGATTATTCTTCCATTTAAGAATGATAAGTTTTTCTCATAGTCAATCGGGTTCTAAGGGATTGTTGCAAGGATTTCTAAGAACGATATATGAACTTGGGGTCTCGGTCAGACATAATTGGCACTAGTATGTCGTGAGACTTTATAACTTCTCAGATGAAGATTTTGGATAAGTCTTCCATCATATAAGATTCATGAATAGGAATAAAGTGGGCTAACTTCGTGAGCTAGTCCACAATCACCCATATAGCGTCGTGTTTCCTAACTGTTCTTGGTAGACCTATCACAAAATCCATAACTATTTTCTCTCAATTCCATGCGGGAATCGGTAAACAATACAATATACCAGTTGGCCATTGGTGCTCTACCTTAGCCTACTATCAGGTGAGGCATCTCGTGACAAACTCTACTACTTTTCTTTTCATATCAACCCACTAAAATTGTGTTCTCAATGCCTTTTACATCTTCTGTATACCAAGATGAACAACCCATTTCGAATGGTTGTAGGAATTTAGAATTTATTCCTGATAACTTGGAGGAACCACAATCTGGTCTCTAAATTGCAACACATGTGTCTCATCTATCTTTCATCCATCAATGGTCTCCCCACCATTGAGTTTCGAACTTATAGTAACATATTCAAGATCATATGTTCGTGCCTCTTTCACATGATCAACCAAATTAAGAACAAACAAAACTATGAAGAAAGTTAGAACGTTACCTTGCTCAGCACACTCCAGATGCATATCTGTTATGACTGGCATCAGCTTCTATTGATCTGAAGCCTCTTTAGCTAGTTAATTATATGACTTCCTGTTTAATGCATCAACCATAGAGTTCCCTTTACCTAGTGTATACATTAAATCGAATTCGAATATCTGAAGATATTTCATCCATCTTCATTGTCTTAATTCGAATGTCTTTGTGAGAAAATGTGTTTCAAACTCTTATGATCTGTAAACATGATAAATTTCTCACCAAAAAGATAATGACTCCAAGTCTTTAATGCATAGACTATAGTAGCTAGTTCCAAATCATGTGTCGGTAATTTTTCTCATGCAACTAGAATTGTCGTGAGCCATAAGCAACAACATAATCTCCCTACATGAGAACACAACCTAACCCAGTTCCTAATACATCACAATAGACCACGTAGCCTTGGGCTGGCTTAGGCAATGTAAGGATAGGTGCTGACATGAGGCGGACCTTGAGTTCCTGGAAGGATTTATGGAAATCACTACTCCATTATAAAAGAACACTTTTCCTTGTCAAAGTTGCCATCAGTGAGGCAAGTTGAGAAAAATCACGAACAAAGCGCCAATAGTATCCCGCTAAGCCAAGGAAGCTATGTATCTCAAAAGCATTCTTTGGTGGTTGTCAGGAGCAAACAGTTTTCATCTTTTCAAGATCCAATGACACTCCTTTTTCAGAAATGACATGACTAAGGAAATGTACCTCCTCTATCCATAAATCACACTTTGAAATATTTTCATAAAAGTGATGTTCTTGCAAGATGCCTAACACTATAGCCAGGTGTTCCTTATGATCCTTTGTAAACTTAGAATACACTAGAATATCATCAATAAACACCACCACAAAAGATCCAAGATACCTCTGAAATATCTTATTCATCAATACCATAAATATCGTTGGTGCATTCGTATGACCAAAAGGCATGATCACATACACATAGTGGCCATAGCGACTCTGGAAAGCTGTTTTTAGAACGTCCTCATTTTGAACTCAAAATTGATGATACCCTGATCATAAATCAATTTTCAATAACCATGTTGCACCCCTCAATTGATCGAAGAGAGCATCAATTCGAGGAAGATGATACTGATTCTTTATCATAACTTGATTGAACTTACGATAATCCACACATAGCCGAAGAGTTCCATCTGACTTCTTTACAAAAAGGACTGATGTTGCCCACGGGAACATGCTCGGTCGAATGAACTCTTTGTTTTCCAAATCTTCAATTTGGACTTTCAATTCCCTCGATTTCATCGATGTAATCCTATAAGATGAAAAGGAAATAGGATTAATCCCTGGTAAGAGTTCAATCGTAAACTCCACCTCCCTTTTGGGTGGTGGCCCCAAGAAATTATTAGGAAACACATCAGGAAACTAGTCAACTATGGTTGGAAAATCTCTATTTCTGATTTCATCCACATATACTAACATAACCATTTCCAACTGATAGAAGATAGTTCCAACCACGGGTACCAAAGGTGCTGATATGCTTGCATCCACTGCCCAATCTCCTTTAAAGAGATTTTTAACACCATCTGAAGATATGAAACTCACTTGTTGAGCATAACAGTTGATATGGGCTTTAAATGTCACCAACCAATCCATTTCCAAAATCAAGTCACAGATGTCCATCTTAACGACCAAGAAGTCTCATACCAATTCTACCCCATTGATAGTCATCGTACATACTACACACTTAAAAGATCGACACACTCGTTGGCCAAGAGGAGCTTGCAGTTTTAAAATAGAAGGCATCATCTCAACTCGCAAACCCATGATATCAACAACACGATAAGAAAGAAAAGAGTCGGATGCGCTCATATCAAACAAGGCCTATGTAGCGGTAGAATTCACAAGAACCGTACCCCACACTGTCGAAGGGATAGATTGATCATCTGTGATCACTTTCTTTACACCATACAATTGCTTAGTCGTTATCCCTTGCTCTTTATTTCCCTGTCGAGATTGTCTTTGCTGAAGATTTGTAGTGTTCCTAGTATCACCTTGACTCACTTAATTCTAAGGATGGGGGTTATTATGACAAGATCACCCCATTGAAGCATAAGATGTGTGGGAAATAGTATTCCCAACACCAATGTTTGGAGTGATATGACAATAATGCTGGAGATGTCGCATCTTGTTACAATTGTGACATGCTTTAGGTGGTATTGTACAATCCCACTTGATATGATCAAGTGAACCACGCTGAAAACACTCAGGATTACTCTTGGGTCGTGGATGAAAATTAACTGATCACATGGTCTAGTTCTGAGACGCTCCACCACTTTGGAAGTAGGTGTCCATCTTCCGCTCATTCCCAACATTGGAGTTCCCACCTATTCTCATGGTGATAAAAACACTTCCTCTAGTTGGATTCCTAAAAATATCTCTCTGCCATCGTTTCACAATAACCATCTCTGTATAATTTGTAATACAAAGGACAATAATTTTCAAGCGAATTTCCATTCATAGCCCCGACTCAAAAATGTGTGTCTTCAAGGATAAACTTGCAACTACTTCTAGTACAAAGCAAACAAAGTTCATAAACTTAGTTGCATACTCTATCACCGAAAGATTCTCTTTCTTTAAGTCGAAGAAATTTGTTGTTATGGCAATCTAAAAGGTGTGAGGATATAATTTTTTGTTGAACAATTCTTTAAAATCCTCCCATATAATGTGTTGGTTAGCTTTAACTGGAACTGCTAAATCCCACCATTAGTGTGCGAGGTCCTCGAGCATGTACATTGCTAACTTAACTTTCATCTCAGCTAGTGTTCCAAGGAAATCAAAGTTCGATTCATCCTATTCAGCCACAAATCTACTTTTTCCGGCTCTGAACCCCCTCGAAATATGGGTGGATTATGGTTCTAAAACTGGATGAAGTGATCCACTTAACGAGGCTCATCGTTCCTGCTTCCTTTATCAACAGCTTGAAAAGCCTGAACAATGCTTTGGACCAACTCTTGATCACTTATGGATCAGGTACAACCACATTTTCAGCTGCCTCTTCCGATTGATTCCTACGACGTCTATCAGGTGTCATTTCTATAACCAGGACAAAACATCACTTAGTCAACACTCACTAGAAACTGAAGGCTTAGAACATTTCAAATCACCATAAGCAAGCATTACAAGTTTCCTTTTTCAAAATCCAACCATTGTTATCATGTTTACCATTTTTTCAGAAATCATCAAACTAAATATAATCAATGTAGTCCTAGTGGGAAGTCTTTCTACAAATGCATGATATGCAATCCTCATCACGTAAACCCACGACGATGAGATGAAAACTCACCTAAAAGTGTGTAAAAATACTTTTGTACCTGAACACCCTGGTAACTTGAAGTTCGGCATAAAAAGGTTAGTTGCATCTTTTAAGTTATACATTTCAAGTTCCGACATTCCTGTCACTTTACTACCATCTCAATAGATAGACAAACCGACCAAGACTGATACTATTTCTAACTCAAGAACCTAACAAAAATGATATCATTTCCAACTCAAGGACCAAACAAAACTAATACCATTTCCAACTCAATGTCTGAACAAAGCTGATATCGTTTGTAACATCTCGCCCCTCCTCATTGGCTTGAGAAGATGCGGTAGTGTTGTTGACATTAAGTGACATCCCCAAGACACCAAAGGCTAACAATAAATGTCAAGGGATTAAGAATACATTGGGGGTGATTTTTCCTTTAAAGATAAAAAAAATATGTCAAACATAAACAATAAAGATCCAATCATCCTATATGATGCATGAATAAACAATAAAACCAAAGGTGTAGTCAACAATAAACAACAAAATCAGTGTACCAACGGAAACAAAAGACAAACCAAAAGACAATATGACTCAAAGACATCAAGTGGCATGATCTCAAACATACTCGACCAAGCTCCAAACTCCAAATGTGCCTACTATGCCTGCAAAATCAAGATGTTTCAATATAGAAATATGATATCCTCCCTTTACTTGTGTCCCAATAGACGGTGTTTTCAAACGCACAAAAGTTCCCAAGCAGGGGGTGAGTATAAACTCAATAGGATTTCCTCAAAGATTTCACAACTTACGACACTAGGACAAGAACCAGTTAGCACATTTATATAAAAGAGTTTATAATAAGCTAAAACGGTTTATATCAAAATCATAAACAATTTCCATGGAAAACAATAAACAAATCTTGTGAAAAATTCCTCATTATTTGGTATACTCGTTTCTGTGCCCCCAAACACACACACACATGCATCCATGCATGCCAAGTGATAGTTTCATACTCATGAGCAGTCTCTCGTCAATCCACCAAGTTGTCATAAGGTAACCAATATTCAGGTGCTCCAATGGAATACGCCCCTTCCTCAGGGTCACGTCCACAAATGAACACACACTAACCGTGTATGTCAAACCCCATGCCAAATTCCATTTCACATAAAACTAATTATTTCTTGAAAACATTTCCTCAAACAACTTGTGTACATCAAAACGATTCCATAATTTTAAAACTACCCATTTAAAATTATAAACAAAAGAGTTTTTTCCAAAAACCATCCAATTTCCCACAATTTCCAAATCCATAACCAAGAAGGGATTTCCATCAAGAATCACACATGGTTTGCACAACAATTTCAAGAAAAAAAATAATCAAAACTAAGGTTTCAAGTTCTAGAACAAGTGGAGATGAGAGAGAAGCCACCTACCTCTCAACAAATGGCGAAAACAAAGAACGACACTTACGTCTTCTAGATCTGATATAACTACACATTCTCTTCACTAGATCCAACAAGATCTCATCAAGACTCACATCACAAAACATAGATCTATCCCTAATATACTAGATCTATGGCTCCAGGGAAGAGAAAAAGAGTGGATCTAGGAAGAATGAGGAAGGAAGAGAGAGAACAGGGACTTACTAATGATTCTAGATCTCCAACGCACTTTGATTCGCCTAAAGGTCACTTCTGGATCGAAGGGAATCATCTCTCGAGCCTAGCAAGGGAGAGGAGTTTGACATCTCGTGTGATTGGAGAACTAATGAGGTTTTCGGGACTTGTAGAGAGATAAAAATAGGAGAAACCTGAACCCCCAAGGTGTACTCTCTAAAGGAGCCCTTGGGGTTCTTTTATAATGAATAATTAAGACCACACTGAACCACAAGTCCGATGTGGGATGCAAACTCCAACACTCCCCCTCAAGCTAGGTGAACCTAGCTTGGACACATAAAGAAAAAACAAATCAAACCAATGAAGACAAAACAATCAACAGACTGCAAACACTCCCCCTCAAGCTGAACATACCCAGCTTGATTACAAAACAAGACAAAGCAGTATAAAAGATAAAGCTTCAAGGTTGTTGCTCCCCCTCACGATCGCAGCTCCCCCTCAGGATGATGGATGGATGATGTCACAGACGCAGCAAAAGAACCGCACAGACCGGACCGGTTGACGGAGCGCCAGGAAATCCGCACTAGTGGGGCCGGTCAATGATACGTCGGGAAAACAACACTAGCACCGGGAAAGTCGTACTTGCGGGGTCAGCGACGGGAGGTGGGGATTCCGCAGAATCATTGCGGGATCTGGCGGCGCCAAAGATCCCGATCCGAGGCAGTCGAAGTGATGTTCCACAGTGGAGGAAGTGCAAGGGCGTACCAGCAGACAGGGATACAGTTGCCGAGAGTCGTCAGGAGATGCCGACGACGGGAGGCGGGGATTCCGCAGAAGGTGTCGGAGATCCGAAACTGGAAGCAGGGCAGCCGCTGGGAGAAACAAGAGCCGGCTGCTGGAAGAGGAGCGTAGGAGGAGGGGAGCTGCCGCAGGGAGGAACGCAGGGGGGCTGCCGCAGGGAGGAACGCAGGGGGCCCGGCAGGGGGCGGCGGAGAATACCTATGGCTCACTGGCCATGGAGGCCGCCGCCCCCCAACTAGGAGAAACCCTAGAGGCCGACGGGAAAGAAAAAGAAATAAAATGGGAGGAGGGTTTGGGATTAATTTCCCTCTGATACCATGTAGAGATAAAAATAGGAGAAACTCGAACCCCCAGGGTGTACTCTCTAAAGGAGACCTTGTGGTTCTTTTATAATGAATAATTAAGACCACACCGGACCACAAGTCCGATGTGGGATGCAGACTCCAACAGGACTTAATTCGGATCAAAATCCCATATTTTAGGGCGTCAATTGTACGTCGCACGGTTAGGTCGCACGGTTTGTCAAATTGTGTGCCGACTGTGCACGTGCTACTAAACAAGCCAAGTAGTTGCACAGTTTGGAAAATAATGTGTCAATCGTGTGGTGATACTGTCTCAATGCCACCCCTCGCACGGTTGGCTCTCACTGTTAGACAAACCGTGTGCCAACCATGTTTTTCCTTCTGTTTCACATTGCACAATTACCCCTGGGCACTCGCACGGTTTGGTCAAATCATGCAAAAACCGCGTGCCTGCCCAGTGAACCCCAAAACATGTTGTGTGGTTTCCTGGAGGTGGTGCACAGTTTCTATTAACAATGTGCCTCTAAAAACACCTCCAAAACATGTCAAAACCTATTTAAACCTCTCAAAACTTAACCTAGACATTATATAAGCTCAAAAACATAAAACAATGATAAAGTACCTAAAACTGAGGGTGCTGTAAGTTTCAATTAAGGGTGGAGATCTTGGTGTGCTTGAAATAAAACAATAATATTTAGAGAGAAGAAAGTATTAAAGAATGAGAATGATTCATTAAAGAAATCTATTCATGAATCAAATTCTAATGACATCGCTGAGATGGAAATGGGGTTCACAAGAATAATGAGAGATCTTACTACAATCCTTGAAGTGAGAGACAAGTTGCTTGAGATTACTACAAAAAACTTGATTGTTAAGAATGAGGAAGTGTGTTGGGGAAAAATCCCTCAAGGTGACATTGATGCATTTTTGTGTTGATTGTGTTTGTTGACAAAGAGGGTTTCCTTGATCATTTGTGGAGTTCTAGAGATATTATTGAAAAACTAGGTTGACAAGGATCCATGATAAAGGATTGGACGATCTAGAGGCGGTGCAAAAAAGATTGTATACAAGGTGGCGTCGTTTCCCGATATTTGTCAAATTTTTTTGTCCAAAAATTAGAGAATGGATAAAAGTGTTTTTGGCAAAGGAAGTCACGCGCAAGTGTTAAGAAGGTTTGGAAAGTTGTGCGCCATCGATTTTTCAAGATCATTACATCAAAATATGACAAAGGAAAGAAGGGCGTGCAAGTTACAGATTTGTCGCGCAAGGTGAGGTTGCGCAAAGGTGAGACTTAGAGAAAATCGGAGCTCTCAAAATGCAAGTGGTGAGGGCGTATAAGTAGTATGTTGCACAGAGGTTGCACGCTAAAAGGGAGTTGCGCGCCAATATTGAGTTGGGCATAAAAGGGTGTGTCGTGCAAGTTTGGAGTAGCACACAAGTTGGTTTTTCGTGACAAAGGTGACACTTGCACGCCATGCTTAAAGTAGTGCGCAAGTCAACCTAAGGTTGCGCGAAAGTTTGAAGTTGTCTAATACATTTGTGGTAAAGCGGTATTCATCAGTGGATGAAAGTGAGACTTCAACAGAGCATCTATCTACAGATGAGGATGTGGCATTCATGCAAATAAAGGGACTTATAAGTCCATAAACTGTGTGTGGATCCCTTCTAAGAGCAGTGAGCGGAGGAAGAGGAAGACGGTGATCCTTTCCACCGACAGTGAGCTAGAGAAAGAGACATAGGGAGTGACCCTTGGGAATGAAGTGAGCAGACCCTAAATCTTGTAAAGGCAATGAGCATGAGCATAGAAGTGATCTAGCCCGAACATCATTATTGGCAGTGAGCCTTAGTGAATTTGGTACAATCGGCACATTGTTGTCGTTGTATACTCCTTGGATGTAGCCCAATGAGGGTGAACCAAGTAAAAATCTTTGTGCCCTTGTGCTTGCTTTATTTTTTTACTTTCAATGCATTATCATCAGATAAAATCGGAAAGGACACGATCAACATTAACATTAAATAGCATAAGAAGTGACCCTTGTAATAAAGAGGTCAAGATCCAGTGAGGCAGGAAGAAGTTTTAAAAGAATAATCATACCCTGATTCACCCCCCCCCCCCCCACCCCTCTCAGGGTATCTAGGTGCCCCTTTTGGACCTAACAAGTGAAAACTCTTAAAGAAAATTTTCTTAATGTTCAAAATTCCTTGAAAGAATTACATTAAGTGGGGGTCAAAAATTCTATCATGTAAGTTGGTGAGAGTTCTAAATCAGCTAAGAAAGTTTTTGATGTTGCCAAACAACTTGTTGATTATCCTATGGTGCATAAAACTATTGTTTTAAACACTCATACTTGCATCCAAAATGGTAGCAACGACGACCAGAAGGGGAAGAGTGTGATTACCTAAGGAGAATACACCCATTATAAATTCAAGTGATGGTTCTAAAAAATCTAAAAACAATGAGGTGTGGAATAAGAAAGAAATTATGGATAAGCCTAAGGGAAAATCCAAGACAAAAGAGAATGCTTCTAAGCATGAAGAAGTTGAAAGAAAGCAGCGCATTTCAAATCGAAGGGAAAACTAATGAGTATATTTTAATGAGCTTAATTTCCAATTAAGGAGATTCTTTTTTAAGGAAGAGATTGGTGCTACGGAGTATATGGACACAAATATTATGTGTGTTGGTACAATTTGTCACTCCCCAAATATAAGAGAGGATATGAATCGAGGGGGGTCAAGCTAAAGTTCCAAGAAGCCAGACAAGATAACATCTTAAAGAGAAGGTAAAATAGCATAATACTTTTGATTCACTTGAGGAGACTTAGGGGAGGTGTGATCAACCCGAACACACCGCCAAAAAGAGACTCATGATACAATCAAAGCAAATAAAAAGGAATGATAACTCCAAATATATCAAGAGGAGTAATTAAGAAAAAGAATTAGTGGTTGAGGTGTCTTACAAAGCAATGAAAAATGGAAAACCTTGAATACTTGATAGTAGTTTCTCATCACACGTGATTGACAATAAACAACTCTTAAAAGATGTCCAAAGGTTTAATGGAGGAGCATTTACTTTCAAAAATAATTGATCACTAATTGTGAAAGGATTTGAAAGCACCAAAATTGGTGAGAAGAAGTTTGAATCCAACAATGTTCTCTTGGTTGATGGGTTGAGGCATGATCTCTTGAGTGTATCTCAATTTGTGATAATGACAATGAGGTGACCTTTTATAAGAATGGATGTATCATGAGAATGTTGAAGGATTAAACAATCATTATGAAGGGATAGTGAACAAGTGACAACTTATTTCAAATTTCTAATGAGCATGGAGGAGAATGAGATTTGGTATAAAAAACTTAACCATTTTGGTCAAAAGAACATGGTTAATCTTGTTAAATATGAAGCTATGAGAAATCTATCAAATTTGAATCATGAAAGACTCGATACTTGTTATGTGTGTCATAAAAGAAACATGGTGAAAAGGAGTCACGAGGTGAAGATCAAAACCAAGTACCCTCTTGAGTTGATCCATTCAGATATTTGTGGTCTGGTGAGCTTGAAATCAACTAATGGACATAAGTATTTTATTACTTCTATTGGTGATTTTACTTATATGACTTATGTCTATTTCGTGTCGATTAAATCACAAACTCTTGAGAGGTTTAAGCACTTTCAAAGGTATGATAAAAATCAAATTGTATGTGTTATAAAAAGATTTTGGTCCAATAATAGATTTGAATACATGAATGAAGAGATTGAGATATATCTTGAGAAGCATAGAATAAGGCATGAATATAGTGCTCTATACACACCCCAACAAAATAGAGTAGCTGAAATGATGAACTAAAGTTTAGTGGAGATGGGAAGGATCGTGTTATTGGAGCATGACACTTCAAAATTCTTTTACAAACAAGCTACCATGGTGGTTGTCTATATTCCCAAATGGTGCTTCAAAAAAATCAATGAATACGCCTTATGAGATGTTGTTTGGGAAGAATCTCAATATGAAAAGCTTAAAGGAATTCAGAAGCTCGTGTTACATCAAGATAAAAGGGAGGCATTTAGGAAAGTTTGATGAAACAATCGATGAGTGAATATTTCTTAGATATACACCTGATGGAAGGAGTTACCGATGTTACAACAAGAATATGAAGAAGATCGTTGATAATTATGATGTTATTGTATTAGAAAATAAAAATTCACTGCAAACACCATTGCCTATTGAGGATGAGATTGAAGAAGCTCAAGGAGAAAGTGATGAATAGCGTGGGACATATTTGAACACAACAATGAATTTTCACGATTCTCGTGTTGATTTTGAAATCACCAATGATGAGAGAGGCCTGAATCAAGGAGGATCAAAGTACCAGAGACTTAGAAAATATGTTGAGCCTAAAAACAACCTTAGAGATAGCATCAACGGTGTTCAAACCCGGAGATGGATAAGAAAATTCAATCATACTAGCTTGCTTTCACAAGTTGAATCAAAGAGTGTTGAAGAAGAATCATAACATGGGGATTGGATAGCAGCGATGGAAGAAGAGCTTAATCAGATTAAAAAAAATCACACATGGGAGTTAGTGTCACATCCCAAAGACAAGAATGTTATTGGGACAATGTGGCTTTTTCAAAACAAACTCAATGAGAATGGAGAAGTAGCATGGAACAAAGTTGTCTAATGTTTAAAGGATACTTTCAAATTGAGGGTATATATTTTGATGATATTTTTGCTCTAGTCGCAATGCTTGGAATTATTGAAATCCTTATGATGTATGCTCTAAGGAATTATAAAGTGTTCTTAATTGACATGATGTCAGTGTTCTTGAATGGTGAACTTGAGAAAGAGGTCTGTATTTAACAACTGGAAGGTTTTATCCTTGACGATGATGGTTCTCAAGTTTGTAAGATGAAGAAAGTGCTTCATGGGCTCAAACAAGTGCCATAAGCATAGTATTCAAAGCTAGACAACAAGAGCATGAATTTTAAGAACGACAAGGTGGATGACAATCTTTATGTCAAGGGAAATGACACAAACTCAGTCATTGTGAATGTGTATGTTGATGAAATTATTTTTTCCAGAAACAAAGAAACTTGTAAGGACTTTACTACCCAAATGAGAAAACGCTTTGAGATATCAATAATTGGTGAGATGGCTTTCTTTTTGGGATTGCAAGTCATGAACATGGCAGTCTGTATCTTTCTCCCGTAAGAAAAATATGCTCATGGGTAATTAAGATGTTTGGGATGGAAGAATCAATAGAGGTATCCACTCCCAAATCACTTGGGACCAAGCTTTCCTCAGTTGAAGAAGGAAAGAGTGTTGATTAAAATGAGTCTTAAAGGCTCATTGGTAGCCTACTCTATTCGGTAGCGTCAAGGTCGGACATCATGTTTGTGTTTACTCTTTATGCATGATTCCAAAGTAATCCTAAAGAGTCACATCTTATGGCACCAAAATGGATCTTGCGCTACATTAAAGGAACTCTTGATTATAGCTTGAGGTGTGATAAAGAAACATTATTTTAGTTTCATGTCTATTCGGATGTGGATTAGGCAGGTGACGTTGGTGATCAAAAGTTAATTTCTGGATGCGCTTCTTTATCAGGGTAAGGTGCATTGTTTGGCACTCCACGAAGCAAAATTTAGTCACCATAAACACAATGAAAGTTGAGTATGTTGTGGCATCACAAGCCACAACACAAATGATGTAAATGAATTCACAACTTGAAAACATAAGGGTGAATGTTTCATACTCATTGATGATTGTGTGTGATAATCAAAGTGCAATCAATCTGTTAAAGAATCTGGTGCAACATTCAAGGGCGAATCATATTGATATTAAGTGCCACTTTATCAAGGAAAAGGTGAAACTTGGAGAGTTTTCATTAGAATATGATTCAACAAAGGAGCGAGTGATGCGGAAACACCGGGAGTCGCAACAACGAAACAACGATTCGGAGAAGAGTAAAAGGGAAAAAACATAATGAGAACACAAAGATTTACATGGTTCGGGAATAATCCCTACGTCCACGAAGAGGTAGAATTTCACTATATGTCGAGAGCACAAATTACAGAGAGATTTCTCAGAGTTTCTAACGCATAAAACTCTAGCCCGAAATAGGCTAATAAGGACGAAACACTATCCCATCAAATGTTTGGCAGTTCACAACACTACAGTGAATGGCGGTTGAAAGTCCGTGTTGCTACAGTGCTATATCGGTGTCAGTAGGTTAGCTCAACCCGTGAAAGTTGCGGCCTAATGCGCAATATGAGCCGGAAGCATTCGGCTCAACATCCAGAACGGATCGGGCTACACCAAACTAACATTGAGTTGCAGATATCTTGATAAAGCCCCTAATAAAAGACGTCTTCCAGCACTTGAGAGTGTTGGTAAGAGTTTATTCTCAACCAAAATCCTTATAACATTGTTTTATTTTCCCTCCTTTATTCCTTTGCATTTGTTGACAAAGGAGGAGAATATTAAGGTTCGCTTCTTGCAAAGGGGAGAGACTGTATTTCTTCTTGTTTGTGATAATCAAGGGAGAGAAAAGAAGTTTTTTCCTTACAAGGGGAGACAAGAGGTGTTGGAAGATGAAGTTTCAAGTTTGAAGAGCTTATATATATATATATTTGCATGTCGTCGATAAATACAAAGAGGGGCATTGATGAGTCCTTGGAGATTGAAGGGCTCTCATGAAGTGAATTGACAAAGGGGGAGCTGAGACGGTGATCTCAATTTAGAAATGGTCAATATAGTATTGATCTTCACAGTTAGTTAAAGAACTCTCAAAAACATCATTTTATCCTATGACGTGGTGTTTAGATAACTTCCATATTGGAAGCATGTTAGGACTTGTTTCTTGAGAGAATTCATTCATGGGTATTGAAAATGCTTTCGTGCTGTATTTATTGAGAACATGCTCATGGATGACTGAGAGGTTGTTTGGAGATGAGGTGTAAGTAAAGGAATGAAGAAAATCTAAGGTTGAATTGTTTATGTCATGGTGCACACTGGAACACTGCATGGTGGGCATGACTAAAACGACTTGTGAAGAAAGAAATAAAGGAGAAATTATCATTTCAGAAGTTATGATCTCATGTATGCCTAGCGGTAAACCACATGCCCAAAACAAGTGTGGTGTAGTGTCCTTATGTCGTGGCTGGAGGTGAACAACCATAATGAGGCTAGTTGTGGTTTTGAAAAAATCAAGGGAAGATACCAAAGTTACACTATGAGGGGCTGATGTGAAAATCAGCGTGGTGGATCCCATGGTTTGAAGAAAAATCCTTGTGTGCCATGCTCATGGAGGAAATGCCCATAGTACTAATCGTTTTGTGTTGAAATTAGAGAGCACTATAGTGTGACTAAATGCACCATGTCATGGCAACCATTGAAGACATATGTGGAGGATCAAAAAGGTTTGTGAAAACATGAAGATGAGGAGATATATCTAGCTACAGATCTTAGATCTAGTTAACATCAACAGAACCATGCTGTGACCAACATCAACACGTCATGGTGAAGGTATGCTTATAAATAAATGATGTGTTCCACCTATCGAACTGTGACGAATCATTGAGATATCTAGTCATACGTTTCAAAGAGCATTCTAGATAGGATTTGGCAAGGATTGAGGAGAACAAAGGTACACACTTGATCCAATATTCGAAGGCACTTTACGCAGGAAGCAAAAGATTGATTGATTTGTTCATGCTCGTCAAGCTCATTCTTGTACTTGGAGTTCACGACCATCTTCCTAGTTCATTTCCCTACTCTTGTCAATAAAGTGTGAACCTTGTAAAAATCATTGTATCGTGTATGTTTTATCTCTCTATCTTTCATCGTCACTTGTTTTCATTTGTTGATCTTAGCATTTACAGGCACATAAATAATCAATTTGAGAGTTAATGTGTTGGTAACCATTGATTCACCCCCTCTTCATGATTGTGCATCACCCACCTAGAGCTTAAGCAAAGCGGTACCTAGTTACAAAGAACAATATATACACTAGTGAAGCTTCCAAATAATAAGAACGGTTTTCAAATAACAATATGTACCTCTTCCGAGTTGGATGTGGAAATTTGACTAGTGGTACACTATTTAAATAACAAGAGGAACATGAGGAAGAATGGTTTGGATAAGACCTCGGGGTCATCCATACAAGTTGAGTCGTCATTGCCAAGAAATTTGAAAGATGCTTAAGTTACACATAAAGAGAATTCTAGGTGCATGTTATATAAAGTGTCCATTCATATTAGTGCAAGTACTGGTTATTTGTATGGGATGGAATGAAAGTTATCCTTGATAAAGATTGTCCATATTAAAGAGTTGTGAAAACCCAAATAGGTCATTTATATCAGGTCTTTGACCTTCCAAACATGGACGATGGTATTTCATATGGAAGCAAGTCGCGCAAGCGTTCATCTTAGTAAAAGATATAAAAGTATTTTAACCTAAGAGGACCATTTTATGTTTGAGGGCTTTCATCATAGTATGTAAAGAGACCGTCCATGAAAGAGTAGGTGCGGAAAAAAAATCCATGTTAATGAAATGACAGAAGAAAAAGATTTCATTTACCTTGATTTTTGAGATGTGTTTGAGAAGATCTGCATCAAAAGAACAATTAACTATGAGAGTTGATCTTTAAAAAAAAATTAAAACTTTTTATCAATACTTCTTAGTGGTGTGTCAACTCCCATCAACAGCGACACCAACACCAAATTACTGGAAAAAAAAACACTAACAGCAGCACCAACACCAAACATTTATAAAAAAACAATACCGATCTGTGTAATTTAGGACATAAAAAACCTTCCAATCCCTACAAGAGCCACGTGCTTTCAAATGAATAGCTATCAAAATCCAGAGAAAATCAGAAAAAGGGTAAAACTGTTATAATTTAGTAAATAATCCTCATCCATTTAATTCTTTCCTGTTCATTTCTGGAGCTGCTAGTCCCTTTTATAAGGTGCCCCCTCGATAGCTAGCTGCGAGACCAGAACCAACCATCAGTAAGCAAAATCCAAAAAGGCGATTACGTGATTCAGCGTTGAATTTAGACCACCTTACCTGGTTCTCGAGAACCCGAGAGTGAGTTCAAGATCATCAGACCCGCAGTCCTCGTGAATCCTCTCCCCCTCCCAAGCCTTTACCAATCCTGCCGGCATACTGCCAAACGCAAACTCGGCAGCAATCCCATCAGACATAGGGACATCTGAACCCGCTGCAACTGCCGGAGAGCACGTACCGCTCTGCCCAGGAGTCAACATCGGAGACGGCGTGCAAGCCCCGCTCTGCCCGGGGGTCCACATGCGAGAAGACCCCCCACCCCCACACTCCTTGGCACCAAAAGGGTTTTCTGGAACAAGGGTGAATGTTGGAGAAGACGGGCCGCCGCCTTGGTGAATGTCAGGGCTTGGAGTGGCAGAGAAGGATGCAAATGAGGGGCGATGGGAGGGCCAGGGAGCGATTGAATCGTCCCAATCATTGTTGGATCGAGGGGTTCGGGGTGTCGGGGAGCTCAGGGGAGGGGTGACCGGAGCACTTACGGAACCGTTGTGAAGGAAGAGATGCTGAGGCAGCTTTGTTGAGGAGGAAAGGTTTTTCAACCATGGGATGAAGTGATTGGCATCAGCGTTATGGTCATTGAGGTTACCATTAGCAGGGTAATGGGAAGACGATATGGGGCTTGCGAAGGCAGATGAGGGAGGGCTTGGATTGTAGGATACACAGGGGCTTGCTGTTGCTGAACCGCCAATAATCTCCAAGTGCTCCACTGGTTTGCAACCCTGCAGGGACAAAGAGATGATGAGAGTTCATCTGCATGCTCTTAGATAGCATGCTTTGCAGAGTTCTCTCTCTTGAACAGTAAATATTCATTTTAAATTCAAAACTTCACCATCAAAATTAAAAAGGAAGATCAAACAACCAGAACACTAACATGATCATTGAGTGAAAAATGAACTTGAATGGAGAATGGATAATTTGGAATACTAAACAGTAAAGAATTTCAAGAGCCATCCAATCAAATAATATAATTTTATTTATTATTTATAAAAAAAACTTCCATGCCTATAAATAAGAGGGACCCCCCCCCCATTTGAAAGATGTTTTTTTCTCAAATATCGTAACTTTGTCACATCCTCACCCCGACATCTTTGAGTAAAAAGGATTGTTTTTGTTAACAAAAGCTGTTTTTTCAATGAGATTCCTGAATTTGAAGTACCATTATTTAAGCAGGTAATTCAATCTATCCTGGGAGACAACTGTTCATTTCTTTGGATGCCATAGAGAGGGAAATTTGTCTTAGGAGACAACATGCATTGGACACATATTTATTTCTCTCTTCTTATTTTTATTTTTTTTCTTCAAGCCTAACGCACTTATTGTGTAGATTACTTTCAAACTATTTAATTAAAGTCTACTGTATTTCATATACAAATTATTTAATAGTCTACAAATATTGACCCTATTGTATTTCATATATAGATTGATCTACTCTTCATCAACTATATTGCGTATAGAAATTAGGAAGAAAAACCAAAGTGTACCTTTCATATAAATTGGTGGACGCTACGTCTACTGTATTTTATACAAACTAGGAAGAGACCCTACTGCATTTTGTATAGATTGGTCATTGAATATTAAACTATATTTTGTAAACAAGGCATTATCACCAACAATGTTAAGACAAATTCTTTTTTTATTTTGCATAAAATTTTAGTGACTTTGAATTTTTTTTATGTGACAAAAAAGCCGTCACCAAATCTGGTTACAACACCAATACAACCAGTGAACACTCAAGGAGGGAAACATAAAAAATATAATGATGATGATTTTAAGAGACAATAACAAAAGATATTGTTCTAACTCAATACATTAAATTTGACAAAGTTCTTCAATGAAGAGGTGTTGAAATGGTGTAGTTCAATCCGTTTTGATGAAGTTCAGCTAACGCAAGTTGCTCAAACTGCACACCAGACCGCAACTCCTTGGTTCGACCTCCATAGTGAGGTTGTTGGGGATTGCAGGGGACAACACGCCCCTGCTCCGAGAGCCAAAAGGTCTCCGGTCCAAATTTTGAGTCTGTAGCAATGATTGACCCACTATAACAGTACTGACCGGCAACACCGACAGTGCACTGTAACATATCAAACTTTGAAGACAGCGGTAATGTAGCCCTGCGGACTTCTAGCCACCAACATTGTGGCAGTTTGAACTTGAGTGTCTACGGTACTATAGCAGTGCAGACTTGGGTGGTTGCGGCACTATAACACAGTGGACTTACTGTGTAGTTGGTGGAACAGTGCAACGTCTTCTTTATTAGTTCAAGGTTGTGCATTACCAGGGAGGTCTACGCCGTAGTTGAAGGTCATAAGCTTTAGAGCGGAAGGTCATTACGTTGAAATGAATTTCGTCGCGCAATAATATATTTTCCAGATATATTTCAGATTCGATAATGATATGAATTTCAGGATATTCTCTTTGATCAGACCATGATTTTCGGAAGATCGGATTTCTGAAGAGATTACTGTAACACCTAATTCAGTCTGCATCTGAAGATTTTACAAAATTCAAAATCCTTCGAATTTGGAAGTTTTGGGATGAGATGAGGAGATATTATACGACACTATTGGACGAATTTGACTACCTATTTTGAGGTGAGGACAGGTGTCATGATCAAGGGGAGGTGGAGAAAAGATCTATGGAGATGGCAGAATAAAGAGAGAGAGGATTTCCCAAAGAGAGATATTCTGGAAAACAGAAGAGAATTTGGCTCTCAATGACATATTCAATCAAAGGAGAAATAAATCATCTACATTTGGAGATGGGGATTATTGCTACATCAACAAAGGCGTGCTCTTTTCTGATTTGATTTGTAAGAATCAAATTTGTTTACTTATTTGGACAATGACTCGTTCTTGTGAAAGAGGGCAGTGAGCATTCAACTTGTGAGTGGATGTAAACCAAGAGGGACAATAAATTTGCTCTAAATTTGTAGAAGCAATGCGCTTAGTGATTTTGATACTTTGGAACATCGTTGATGTATGCTCATTGGACGTAGCCCAGTGTGAGTGAAACAAATAAGAAATTGTTTGTCTCGCACTTTTACAGCTTTCATACTCTATGAGGAAGAAAGATGCGTTCCTACTTATCACGAGATAAGATCAGTGGAAGGAGTTTTAAATTGACATACCCTGATTCACTCCCTCTTTCGGGTTATTATTCCTAAGGCAAACCAACACACGCACACACCTACTAACGCTCACCCATCTGAATTACATGTTACGTCATGGTAAACCCGCCCTACAACACCCCGTCCCTAGGCCCACAAGAATTTTAATCTTTCTAGCATGTAATCAAGATCTATACGAATTACAACGAGAATCGAACTCTTAACTGTGTAGCAAATGATGAGACGACCTACCACCGCACCTGATAGGCATTTGGAGAAGTCTAGTGGCCGATCCAGGCCACCAGTACATTTTACTTATCATAGAAGGGGTCAACGATAGGGGCAATATTGTAATTGCTTTCTTTTTTAATAATTCTATCATGAGGAGGTTATAAATAGAGGAGAGGTTAGTTTGTGGGGGGTAGCTTGGTATTTCGGCTAGAAGGCAGTTGGCCTTAGTCTCCAGAGAAGTTATCTCTTCTCTGGTGAATTGTAATTCCAAAAACTTCTTTTGTAACAAACTACTTCTAGTACTTCTACCTTCTGTTTTGGAAGCTCTATCACTTGGTGCTTTCATTGAGAGAAGGAAAACCTTTGATCGATTAGAGCTTCTTGAAGATTGCGAATGGCAACACACATGGAGAGTAGGATTTCTAATTTGGAAACGTCTGTAGAAGAGCTGAAAGCAGGACTCCAACGACAGGAAAAACTGGAGACTGTCGTAACATCAATTCAACAGCAAATGCTAGACGTATCTGCAACATTGAGTCAACTCAACAGCTTCGTAAGGCATCGGGCAGTGCAAACCAGTAGCGGAAAAGAGGACAAATCGTCAGTAGCAGAAGAAAGCGTTAGTAAACTGCATTCGGAAGTTGTAGCACAGGAACAGAGGTATGACACACCAACAGAAGATCCTGGAACGCAAAATGTAATTGGTGAAGAATTGCACATAAATTCTCGGCATGTGAAGATGCCAATCTTTTTCGAAGAAGATCCAGTTTCTTGAATAACCCGAGTAGAGACGTATTTTTTAATTCACCAAACACGTGAAGAGCTGAAAGTTCCACTGGCACAGTTGAGCATGGATGGTTTGGTCCAATATTGGATAATTTCATTGAAATCTACTAGAGGAGGAATCATATGGTCACAGCTCAAAGAGGAGCTGCTTGGTTGATATGGAAGCGCTGAGGAGGAAGATCCGGTAATATTCCCCAAGCAACTTCAGCAGACTGGTTCTGTGGATGTTTATATCGACGAATTTGAGAGGGTGGCTATGCGAATACCAGATTTTACAAAAAAATGGTACATGAGTTTGTTTATTGAAGGATTGAGTTCGAAAATTGGAAGTTCAATAATGACACATGGACCACAAAATAAGACGTGGTTATTGACCTTGGCAAGAAGAATAGAAAGAGGATTGATTTTCAAGGAAACTATTAAACAAACTGAAGTACGATCTAAGAGTATTTTGTCTGGACAGCAAGGTAGGAGTTGGAACACAAAAACAGTGAGGGTGGCTTCAACAGGGGAATTGAATGAAAGAGGTGGGACGTGCCGAGGTGGAAAAGTAATAGAAATTTATCCAAAGAAGAATTTGAGGAGAGGAAGGCTAAGGGATTGTGTTACTCATGTGGACAAAAATTTGGCCCTACACACAGATGTCAGGAAAAAAGGTATAAACTGATGGTTTGGGAATGTATTGAACCCCAAGGAGTGGATGATTTTGTAGTAGACGGTTCTGGAAAAAAAAATTAGAGCTAGGAGAAGAGGTGGTTGAGATGGAGATGCTTGGAACTACTGCTTTTGCAGTGGATTCGACACAAACAGAGCGTGTCAAATCGATGTTAATGGAGGGCGGTATTGGGGGAGTACCTTTACTAATCCTTGTAGATAGTGGGGCAAGTCACAATTTTATTTCCAAGCGTTTGGTTAAGTTTTTATCTTTACATGTAACCAAAACTAAACCATTTCGAATTCGGCTTGGGGATGGACATCGGGTGGATTCTCAAGGAATGTGTCAGAATCTGGAAATTATGCTTGGAACTGAAGAATTTGTAGTAGATGCTTATGTCTTTGATACCACTGGGCCAGACTTAGTTTTGGGAATATCGTGGCCGGAGACTTTTGGGTTATGTCACAACGCATTGGATGAAAATGAAAATTGAATTAGAGAGAAATGGCAAGAAAGTTACCTTACAGGGGTGAGAACTTCTAAGGAGACATCTGGAGTATTACAAGAGTTCATGAGAATTGGGAAACTGGGAAAACTATGGAGTACTGGAATGGCGGAAATTGGTTTGGAATTGGAAGGCTGTCAACAGTTGCAAATACAGGAGATACTGAAGCAATTTTGGACAGTTTTTGAAGCTCCACGGGAGCTTCCACCAAAAAGGGAAACTAACCATGCAATTAATCTGAAGAAAGGGACAGAACCAATCAATATTCGACCATATAAGCATGCTTATTTTATGAAGAATGAGATAGAAAGACAAATACAAGAGCTTTTGGGACAGCAGTTTATTAGACGTAGTACAAGTTCATATTCTAGCCCTATTATCTTGGTTAAAAAAAAGACGGGTGGAGAATGTGTGTGGATTATAGAGATTTGAATAGTTTGACAATTCCGAACAGGTGCCCTATTCCAATTATAGAAGAAGAGATAATGGACGAATTACATGGAGCAGAATTTTTTGCTAAAGTTGACTTAAAATCAGGTTTCCATCAGGTGCAAGTAAAGGAAAAAGATGTGGAAAAAACAGCTTTTAAAACCCATAAAAGACACTACGAGTACCTTGTAATGCCTTTTGGCCTAATAAATGCGCCAGCCACGTTTCAGGCAACCATGAATTCGGTGTTCAGGGAATTTTTAAGAAAGTGTGTGTTGGTATTTTTCGATGACATTCTGGTTTACAACAGGAATTGGAAAGAGCATTTAAATTCAGTTCAGGAAATTCTTCAATTAATGTCAGAAAACAAGTTGTTTGCTAATATTAAAAAATGTGTCTTCGATAGTCGAACTATGGAATACTTGGGGCATATTATATCAGTACAAGGAGTGGCTATGGACCCAAAGAAGTTGGAGGCTGTTAAATTGTGGCCGAAGCCAAGAAATGTTAAAGAAGTGAGGGGATTTTTGGGGCTGACAGGATATTACAGGAAATTTGTAAAGGATTAAAGAAAAATAGCAAGACCACTCACGGCTTTGACCAAAAAAGAAGGGTATAAGTGGACCCTTGAAACTCAGGAGGCGTTTGAATTGCTAAAGGAAAAGATGACTACTGCTCCTGTCTTAGGGGTCGTTCTGATTCAAGAAGGGAGGCCATTGGCCTATTTCAGCAAAGCATTATTCGAAACTAATTTGAAAAAATTTGTTTATGAAAAAAATCTTATGGCATTGGTCCTTACAATCTAACATTGGAAACAATACTTGATTGGGAGAAGGTTTGAGGTTTTTACAGATCATAGCAGTCACAAACATTTACTTAATCAAAAGGTGGTGTCAATAGATCGCCAATGCTGGCAAGCAAAGCTACTTTGGTATGATTTTGTTGTCACATATAAGCCTGGGAGATTAAATAATGTTGCTGATGCTTTATCCAGGGTGCCGCAAGAAGAAGAATATATGCAAATCACAATTTCCGAACCCAACTGGGAGGAACTTGGTGTGCTTAAGGAAGAATTAGTTCAAGATCCAAGTTGTCGACCGTTATGGAACAACTATTGCAAGGTGGAATGGTAAAACCAGGATATTCAATTCGGAATGGGTTGTTATTCTATAAGAATCGACTGGTTTTACCCAGAGAATCTTCTTTGATTCCGAAATTATTACAACATTACCATTCTTCTCCAGCGGGAGGGCATTTGGGGTACTTGAAAACCTATAAACGACCAGCGGGGGGTTTGTTCTGGTCTAGTTTGACACGCAGAGTTTTAAAGTTTGTTCGTGAACGTGAAATTTTCCAAAAAAGTAAATGTGAGGCCCTAAGCCCTGCAGGACAACTACAGCTGCTCCCTATTCTCAGTTTAATATGGGAAGTTTCAATGGATTTTATATACGGACTACCAAAATCACAGGGTTATGAAGTAGTATTTGTGGTGGTAGACAGACTTAGTAAATATGCACATTTTCTTCCCCTTAAACATCCTTACACAGTAAAAACAGTGACTGAAGTATTTCTAAGGGAGGTTGTGCGTTTACATGGGATTCCTTCAGCAATAGTAAGTGACAAGGATCCTTTGTTCATCAGTCTGTTTTGGCAGGATTTGTTCAGACTACTTACAGGGGACAGCGCTTAAAATGAGCTCTTCTTATCACCCACAAAGCGATGGACAAATGGAAGTTTTGAACAAATGTTTGGAGGTTTATTTACGATATTTTTCTTCAGATAAACCCAAACATTGGGCATCTTGGTTAGCTTGGGCAAAATACAGTTACAACACATCATATCACACATCTAATGGGAAAACTCCTTTCGAGGTTGTGTATGGTCGCAAACCAACACATATTTTGCATTATACCCAAGGGGAGGCTGTTGTAGAAGCTGTGGCTATAGCTTTGGTTGTTCGGGATGACACCTTGAAACAACTTCGGGTTAATTTGCATAGGGCATAGCAACTCATGGTAAAATATGCTAACAAACATCAGAGGGGAGTGATTTATCAGGTTGGAGACTTGGTTTGGGTTAAAATAAAACTAAATAATCCCGGTAGTGTGACCAGGGTAAATTCCAAGCTCGCAGCCCAGTATTATGAACCATATCCAATTATTGAGAATGTGGGAACAGTACAGACTACGGCTTCCTGAGAACAGTAGGGTAGATCCAGTTTTCCATGTTTCTCAATTAAAATCTGCAGTTTGAAGTACCCAAGTCGAAGAATTATTACCGAAAGAATTTGTGGAAGAAGGTGATTACCCAGTGGCGATTTTGGCAAAAAAGATTTAGGGCAGGACCTTGTTTTAGCCTAACCAATGGCATGGCAAAGCTGAGGAAGAGGCAACTTAGGAGGATGCTCAGGTGATAAAGGCCCAATTTCCTAATGTCCACCTTGAGGACAAGGTGGTTTTTCAAGAAGGTGGTATTGATAGGCATTTTGAGGAATCTAGTGGCTGATCCAGGCCACCAGTAAATTTTACTTATCATAGAAGGGGGTCACGATAGGGGCAATATTGTAATGGCATTCTTTTTTAACAAGTCTGTCATGAGGACGTTATAAATAGAGGAGAGGTTAGTCTATTGGGGGTAGCTTGGTATTTCGGTTAGAAGACAGTTGGCCTTGGTCTTCTCTGGTGAATTGTAATTCCAGAAACTTCTTTTGTAACAAACTACTTCTAGTACTTCTACCATCTGTTTTGGAATCTCTATCAGCACCACCCAAGCGGGGGCAGCTATTGATATATTTAAATATTATAAAAATGAAGTTGGGAATCAACTCAACAAGAGAATTAAAGTCGTAAAGAGTTGTCCATGAGATGAATATGAGTCACCTTTTCAAAATGTATGTAGCGGGATTAAAATAATTCACCAAACTACATCTCCTTATTTACAATAATCAAATAAAGCAACTGAAAGGAAAAACTAGACCTTAAAAAAATGATGCACGTTATGTTATATAGTGTCGATTTACAACAAAATTTGTGGAGGGAAGCTCTTTTAACTGCAAATCACTTATTAAATAAAGTGTCCTGCAAGAAAACAAAATATTTCCTGTTGTGGAAGGGAAGAAAATATGCATTTAAATATCTTTTAAGTGTGGGGGGGTTTGGTCAAAGTTGTGGTTCCTAAACATAACGGTTTGAAATTGGGCCAAAAACTATTGAATGCATTTTTATAGGTAACACAATTAATAATAGTACATATCAATATTTTGTTCTTTAAAAATATATTTTCATATCATATAACAAATGAGATGAATGGGAATAAGAAAAAACTTTTAAATAATGTAGATGGAATAGAGTCGATAGAGGGAAAACCTCGATGTAGTAAAAAGCAATTGATCGCAAGTCTTTTGGATTAGACTAGACCGGACATAACTTTTGTCAGAAGTGAAGTCAAGTCAATTTACAAGGAGTCCAGATAACTTCAATTGGATGGCTATGAAACGAGTTTCGGAATATTTAATATATAGCAAAAAGTTTGCATTGTGCTATATAAAGTACCTCACCATAAGTATACAATGATGAAAATCAGATAATTAACTTAAGGGGCATTAAAACCACAAGTGGTTATATACTCACACTTAGCGACGAATTCATCTCTTGGAACCCATCGAAACAAATCTGCATGGCATGATCCGCTAAGGAGGCAATGTTTATTGCCACAGACAAGGTTGGAGAAGAAGTTGAACAGCATTGAAACTTCTTGGAAAACATTCCAAATTGGCTTGTGCCCATGTCTGTCATGTGCATTCATTGTGATAGTCAATCAGCGATGGGAATGGAAAAGAATGTCAAGTACCATGAAAAATCTCGATATATATGTCAATGACACGGCTCTGTCAAACACTCTTTAGTAGAATTATTTCAATTGTCTATGTCACGTCAAAAAGCAATATTGCAAATTCGCTTACTAAAGGACTAGATAGAGAGTTGGGAGAAAAACATCAAAAGGAATGTAACCTACATAGTTGACTAGAAATTTTAAAATTTAGGTTTAAAGGGAAAACTAAGTTATCATGACGGATGAAGTGCTATTTTATTACCCACTCCTAAGATGAGGAAGTACTTCTCAAGGACATTAAGGATATGCTTTTAATGATGGTCAAAATGAATTTATGATTTGATGGTTGAGAATCACTTATGTGAGTATGAAGAGGGGTCACTTCAATGAGAATTATCAGGCCAAATTCTTTAAAATAGTTATCAAACCAGACGGTGTTCATGGTCAAACCGAACACAAAAGTGAGAACCAATTGTATTTAAAAGATAATTGTGTGACTCTTATTGCTAAACTTAAACAAAAAATGACATTTCAAGGATATCATGTCTACTGATTAACTTATTAAGTTCAATAATCATCAAAGAAAAAGTAGAGAAACTTTTTTTTTTCAAAGCAATTTTCTGCCATTAGACAATTGCAAACTGTTGGTCGGAGTAGAGTACTCAAGAGGGGGGTGAATTGAATATCTATTAAAAAAATTTGTTAAAAGGTTTTCTTAAAAAGGTTCCCCAATAAAAATGAATACAACCTAGTTAATCAAGGCAATACGGTTATAAAAGTTTGACTGTTCAAATAAGCTCTCGGAAGATTGATTAATTCTCAGTAATATCAATGTGAGTTATTGATACTACTTTTAAAGCTATTCTAATAAGACAAAACAATTATAACTTCTATCCAAGATTAACTATCAAAGTAAAATCTAGTATTTTCAGAGATATACAGTAAATCGGAGAAAAACTGAAATTAAAAGACACAGCGGATAAAACAAGTGGTTCAGTCTCAAGTCGAGACCTAATCCACTCCACTTGGTGATCACCTGCCACCAATTAGTTTATATTAATAAACTTGATCCACGCCTTGGATCGAGGTAAACAACAGTGCACAGGACTATCTAGGTCTCACGACCACTTCCACGGTTCTTCGTGGGTATAAACTATCAGGTCACACAAAGACTTCTTCCACACTTATTTGTAGGAGTAAACAACTGTAAAAGATATGAGAGGAAGGATATCTTGTATCCTTCAGTTTAGTGCAGGAGACAGTGTGTGTTTTAATACAGACACACACTGCTCAAAAGCTAAAAACAGTACACAACCGAGCAAAGATGATGAGATAAAGTTAGAAGTGCTCTGAGTGTTATTCTATGCAGCTCTGGACTTGTAAGATAAAGCAGATGTGAGTATCGAGTCCTCTTGTGAGAAATAGAGTATCGCAAGTCTAGTGCTCTGGTTTCCAGTTAGATCTAGCTCGTATTCTTCGTGGAGTTGGTACTGCGAAGATGATTTTGATTCTCTGATCTACAGTATTCCATCCTTTGGATCGAGAGTGCTTCGTGTGTTCTTTAGTTGTATCTTGTTGCATGTATCGGTTCACTCTTCTAAAAATGATCGTCTGTCTGCTGCTCTACTTCTCTGTATATGTATTTTTGCAACCCGTCTTATCTTCCTTTTTAATTGCGAGTGCACACGTTGGAGCCAACAAGATGCATGTATTCTACACCTCATACCTTGTACTGTCAGGTGACATGTCTACAAAGAAACATTAAATATGTCAGTGCCTTAAAATGACTCAAATATGACCGTTAGAAATTAAATTGTAAACGACAAAACAGATTAAAGAACGGTGTCACGGTCTGTCTAGAAATGGTGTCACTTGGAAACGGTGTCACCACGAAACGGTGTCTTCTTCTTTGCCTTTGAGCGGTGAGACAGTCATGATGGCATAGTTGTGTTAAGATCAAGAACTGGTAGCACAGATGCGGTGTTAGAATCACGGTGTCTGGTGCTTTACCAAACTTTGAACGGTGTCTTAGTGATGGTAGCATGGAACCGGTGTCACAGACTTCATGGGATTTGAAACTGGTCACGATGTCTGAGTCACGGTGTTTGAGTCTTTTGCCAGAAAACCAGAACCGGCGGCAAACTCACGGTTTCTCAGACTTAGCCAAATATCTGTTTACAAATTTAAGCAGTAATATTCACAGAATGAATTAGACTTAATCATTCATATAAGAAATCATTATAGAACAAAGTTAAACATAGGTTACAGAAATCAAACATGGTTTAGGATTAACAGGATCTAGTGAAAGTTTATTTAAAGCATAAAGAAACCAACCATCTCTACACATGATTTGAGACAGATTAAATAGGATTAACAAGATTTACAG
Source organism: Viscum album (assembly GCA_963277665.1). NCBI lineage: Eukaryota > Viridiplantae > Streptophyta > Magnoliopsida > Santalales > Viscaceae > Viscum > Viscum album. The sequence goes on along the minus strand of OY728139.1, from coordinate 335,399,354 downwards.
GATGTACAGGATTTGTGATCATTAAAACGTGATTAAAACATGAGGAGTCCAACAATCTCCCCCTTTTTGATGATCATAAATCATGTGAATGAGATATCTGTTCTTAGTGTTTTGTTCTCCCCTTTTGGGATTATCAAAAAGAATACAAGAAAAAAAGAAGAAATGAAGATAAATAAGAGAATAGACAACAACAGTTCACATTGCATTAGATGGAAAAAGATGTGTCATTACAGTGGAAAAAAGTACAAAATATCCCTATCAAAATACAATTTTCACTTTTCTTCAACACTAGTTGTCTTCTCTTTGCCCTTGGCAGCAGCATTAGAAGGAGCCACGGAAGCAGAAGTAAAAGTTAAAGAAGGGAGTGAGCCGACGATCAGAGAAGGAAGAGGGAGTCCTTCAAAAACAGAAGGTGCCAAAGTAAGTTTGGTGGAAGACTGAGGCATGTGTTGGTCAAGGATAACAGGTTTGATATGACTCAAAACCTGAGATACAGACATTGAGGTGCAAAGGCAGTGGATGAGGAAGGAGGTAAACCAGACCGCAAGAGTGCAGCTGCAGGAGCCACAATAGCAGTGTTCTGCACATGAAGATAAGGCTTCAACAACTGAATGAAGTCAGTAATAATTTCACCACCATACTGCATTGCCTTCTCGAAATCATCTTTGTTCTTCATGAACTTGTCCAATATAGAAGTGAAATCTTTCAGCTTTTGAACTTGAGTCTTGAATGCTTGAATGACAGGAGGGATTTTCAAATTCTCTACAAGATACTTGAAATGATTTGTCATATCATGCTTAGAGAAAATCCTATTAAAGTAGAAATCCACTTTCTTAGTTATTTATTCCTGAGCATCATTTGCAATCTTTGAATGAATCCTCACCAAATCAAGTACTTTGTCACTATTCTTGACAACAGTAGATAGATTCCCCTTGTCAAAACCACTGAACACTGAATGAAGTTTTTCCTTAACCACAGTTCTGAGCAGATCACTGTCAACGGATTGAGATGACTGTCCAGAGGCACTAGAGGCTGCAACCGCTGAAGTGAGGGACTTTAGTTGATTCAGAACTTTTTGTAGACATCCCTTATACTCATCAGTCAGTTTGTTGAGACCAATAACAAGTTCACGCATCTCTTGGACTATTTGCTTGTTTCTCTCAGTCACTTTGTCAGCTAATGAAGTCAAGTTCGGTTGAATCAGAGAGACAACTTGTTGTGAAATCGGACCACTAACATCCTCAACAGGATGAGCAACAAAAAGTTGTCCTGATTGCAAGACTTTTTGCATATCTTCAACCATAGCTCTGAGAGACTTCACTTCATCACTTAGGTGTTTGTTCTCAATTCTGACCTCATGAATTTCATGAAGCATTTTTGGCTGAATCTGTCATATGATCTTCTCTAACAGCAAGGCAGCATCTCTTTCACTTAGGTTTGTTACAGGAGCAGGTTGGGTGTTCATGAGCTTTTCAACTCCAGCTAATAAAGTAGCTCCAAAGGCTTTCAAATCACCCTAACTCACGAAAGCAAGAGCTTCTTGTGAAGGTTCAGGAACAGGAGCTGAGACAGGCTCAGGTTCCTTTGCAGAGATCTAGAGCAGAAATTGGCTTCAATTGAAACACAGTAGACAGGTTTATGCCTTTAACCGAGGCTTCCTGGGTATCATTCACATCAAAGTAGCTAGGGAACTTATACCAGGTATCCACAGTGCTTTGATCAACTGGATTAGGAATTTCAACACTTTCTAGACTAAGGTGCAGCTCCCCCTCAACAAGTGCATCTCTCACAGGACTAAGAGATTCAGTTCCTTGATCCGGTTCTAAAAGATCATCTCCAATATTCTCACCCATTTCTTTCCTAGCCACTTGTTCCATTCTTTCCTCAGCAGAAAGGATAATTTCAGGATTAGATTGTTCTTCCAAATGTTCTTCAACCGCAGCTTCTTTCTCAAGAGAAAGTTCTTCTTCTAGATGCTCCTCAGGAACAGTCTTTTCTTTCATATTAACAACAGATCCTTTTCCAGAGGCAGGTTCTTCTTCCAAATTAATACTTCTTCCAGCAACAGGTGTTTCCTACTCAACTATGTCTTGTATAACAGGTTCACTGTCTTCCTTGTCCAAGACAGTTTCTTCTAGATGTGCAATAACTGCCTCTTCTTCCTCTTTAACAGGATAGTCAACAATTTCATCTGGTTCCAAACCAGGATCAGATATGTTCTTAGGTTTTGAAGGATGCTCAACCGGATTAAATTTTTCATATAACCTTTTATTATCCTCCACCCAAGCCTTTTTCCACAAATTCCAACTAATTTTCATTCTTTTGACTGTAACCTTTGAGATACAGAATTCATGGTTCTTGATGACTTCTTCATTTGGTTCAACCATTCCTTTAGCATATAGCATAGCAGAGATTAACCTTGAGTAGAACAAAAAGGTAGACTTTGAGGTTGTCTTAATCAACTCACACATATGAAGTATAACATACTTGCACAGGTTAATCTTATGTCCATTCCTCATAAGATGTATCAAAAATACATCCTGATATTTAAGGGTAGCAAAATCTCCTTTTCTTGGACTAATCAGATTCTGAATTAAACATCAATCTGGTTTCACCATCTAACTCAGCGGCAATAGCTCTTCTTTTCTTTTTATTGTCAGTCAAGCTTCCCAAAGCCTCTTCCAAAACAAAAATATCACTAGGAGGAGGAGGACATCTCCGGTAGTCCTCAAAAATTCCTTCATGAGGTTATCCCTAGGCAGGCAACCCATAACGTCGAAGAAAAGGTGCATCTTTGGCCATTAATCCAGCTTCTCACAACAAAACCATCTTTTGTATCAAATGAGAACTGGACAAACTAATAGAATTGAGCAATAAGCTTTGGATAAATCAGTCTTGTCTCCTTTGTGAACCAATCCAGTTATCCCTACTCTTTCAGTACTTTCAACACTAAAGACTTACTTGACAACAACCATTTAGGGCAGATTTTCTTTTCTGGTACCATTATTCTATCAACAAGGGATTGGGTTCAGTGGTCCTTCGGGCGCTACCTTCGGTGCTCTTTTCACTTTCTTCTTAGATCCGCGCTTCTCAGAAGTTGAAGAAGATGGGCGCTTCATTCTAAGCATTCAACGAGGGGTTCAAGAGAGAGAGAGATATGAAGGAGGTCTTACGGTTTGAGAGGATTTAGGTTTTGAAAAAAAAAAGCTCGAGTGAAGAAAAGAGTGAAACCTATTTCGTTTCTATCATTTAAGGATATCAAGCGTCGCAGATTCAAAAGCACGGGATGAATATAGTAAAATAATCAACACAGCAATATGGGTAATAAAATACAAATAAAACGAAAAAGTGACATTACGGTGAGACCGGAACAGGTTGTCACGGTGAGACCGGAACAGGTTTTCACAGTGTCACCTTTACGGTGTGTCTCCATACGGTGCGACTGTAATACTTGAGACAGTAAGTGCAAGACAATAACCGAGAGACGGTAATTGTGAGACCGTAAACATGAAACAGCAACTTCAAGACAGTAAACTATAAAACTGTGAGAGTGAGACAATAATCTTAAGACAGTGACTTGTGAAACCGTAAACTGTGAAACCGTAAACTGTGAAACAGTACACTTTCTACTTAAGATTTATCATTCCTAATTCATGTATGATGTAATCTATCCTTTCGGAATTTAATGGTTTGGTGAATATATCAACAAGCTGATATTCAGTTCCAATGAATTCCAAAATGATATCACCTTTTTGATAATGGTCTCTCAAAAAGTTATGTCTTACATCAATATGTTTTGTCCTGTAGTGTGAAACAGGATTTTTTTAGATGTTAATAGCACTTGTATTGTCACAATTTATAGGTACATGCCTGAATTGATATCCATAATCTAGTAATGTGTGTTTCATCCACAATATTTGTGCACAACAACTACCAGCAACTATGTATTCAGCTTCGGCAGTAGATAATGCAACAGAATTTTGTTTCTTACTACACCATGATACTAGAGATTTGCCTAAAAAGTGACATGTTCCAAAGGTATTTTTTCTATCTAACTTACAACCACCGAAATCAGCATCAGAATAGCTAACTAACTCAAATAATTGTCCTCTCGGATAGAACAGTCCTAGATTGGGTGTATGTTTGAGGTATTTGAAAATCCTTTTAACATCATTTAAATGAGATACCTTAAAGTTTGCTTGAAAACGAGCACACATACATACTCTAAACATAATGTCAGGTCGGCTAACAGTTAAGTAGAGTAAGCTTCCAATCATTCCTCAGTAAGTGGTTTGATTAACAGATTTTTCATCTTCATCAAGATTCAACTTACAAGTAATACTCATTGGAGTATCACTACTTTTAGTGTTATCCAAACCAAAACATTTTAGAAGATCTTTAGTATATTCGCTTTGATTTAAAATAATCTCATCTTTATTTTGAAAGATTTGAAATCCAAGAAAGAATTTCAGTTCACCCATTAAACTTATTTCAAATTCATTCTGCATCATTTTAAAAAATTCAATACATAAAGAATTTTTTGAAGATCCAAAAATAATATCATCTACATAAATTTGAACTACTAAAACATCATTAGAAATTCGTTTTATAAAGTGTAGGATCAGCTATACCTTTTGTAAAACCTTTGGAAATTAGAAAAGTACTTAGTATATCATATCAAGCTCTTAGAGCTTGTTTTAAACCATACAAAGCTTTTGATAATTTGAAAACATGATTTGGAATGTGAGGATTTTTGAAACCAGGAGGTTGTTCAACAAAAACATCCCCAGCTATATACTCATTCAGGAATGCACTCTTGACGTCCATTTGATATAGTTTGAAATTCAGATGGGCAGCATAAGCAAGCAGGATTCTGATGGCTTCAAGTCTAGCAACAGGAGCAAAGGTCTCCTCATAGTCAATTCCTTCGTTTTGACTATAGCCCTGTGCAACCAATCTAACCTTGTTTCTAACTATATTACCAGCTTCATCTACTTTATTTCTAAACACCCACTTAGTACCTATGGTAAATATGTCTTTAGGTCTGTCAACAAGTTTCCAAACTTTGTTCCTTTCAAACTGATTTAGTTCTTCTAGCATAGTCACCACCCAAAATTCATCATTGATGGCATCATTAATGTTTTTAGGTTCAAGTTGTGACAAGAAAACTTGATGTTCAACCTGATTTTTAAGAGAAGCTCTAGTTTGAGTTCCTTTATCTAAATCTCCTACAACAACATCTAAATGATGGTTCTTAAGGGTTCTAACAGCTCTAGAAAAAGAGGGACTAGTGATTTCAGGTTCTTCAACAGGTTCGGATTCATTCTGACTTGAATCTAGAGAATTTCCAGAACTAGAAGTTTTCACAGATTCCTTTAGAGGATGGTTAGAGGATTTAGCATTAATGCCCAGATTTGATATATCATCCTCCAGGTTTTGTAGAGAGGTCTTAGGCTCATGTGCATCTATCTCATCAAACTTGACATGGACATATTCTTCCACACATTTAGTTCTTTTGTTAAACACTCTATAGGTTTTACTAGAGATTGAGTATCCTAGAAAAATTCTTTCATCACTCTTGGATGCAAACTTGTCTAATAAGGATATAGACTTTACAACCAAAAACTTTGAAGTGACTTACTTTGGGTTTTCTATTGTTTCATAACTCATATGGAATTCTTTTAAGAATAGGTCTAATCAACATTCTATTAATAATATAGCATGTTGTATTTACAGCTTCAACCCAAAAATAAATGGGTAAGTCATATTCACTAAGCATGGTTCTAACAATTTCTTGCAAGGTCTTATTTCTTCTTTCTACAACTCCATTTTGTTGAGGTGTTCTAAGGGCAGAGAAATTATGATTATAACCATTTTGTGAGCAAAATGATTCAAACTCTTGATTTTCAAACTCACGGTCATGATCACTTCTTAAGGATTTAATTCTAAGTCCACTAAGGTTTTCTACAGTTTTAGTATATTTGGTGAAATGAGAGCAGGCTTCACTTTTGTGAGCCAAAAAGAAAGTCCAAGTATATCTAGAAAAGTCATTTACAAGAACATAAACATAGTGCTTCCCATTTAAACTAGAAACTCTAGATGGTCCAAACAAATCCATGCGAACCAACTCAAGAGGTTGAGAAGTTGACACTTATTTCTTTGGTTTGAAGGAAATTTTGTGTTGTTTTCCCTTTTGACAAGGATTACACACTTTATCATTTGGAAACTCAAGTTTGGGTAGGTCTTTGACTAAACTTTTTCTAGTTAGCTTTCTAAGAGAGTGAATATTACAGTGTCCTAGTCTCCAATGCCAAACCCATGATTCTTTGTGAAATACACTTAAACATGAAGCATTTTGAAAAACTAAAGAATCTAAGTTAACAGAGTATACATTTTCATTTCTCAATCCAGAAAATACTAATTCATTTTTAGAATTAAAAACATTGTAAGCATCATTTTCAAATTTAACATGAAATTCATCATCACATAATTGTGAAATACTAAGCAGGTTATATTTCAGTTCATCAACAAAAAGTACTTTAGAAATTAAAACTGAGTTAGAGTTACCGATTTGGCCAAAACCAATGATTTTTCATTTGGCATTGTCACCAAAGGTGACATGACCACCATCAATTTTTATTAAGTTCTTGAAGCATGAATAGTCTCTTGTCATGTGTCTTGAACACCCACTGTCCAAGTACCATAAGCTTTTACAGGAGCTCTTTAAACAATTTTCCTACAAAATAGTCAAATAAAAACAGACTTTGGTACCCATATTTGTTTGGGTCCAGTAATATTAGTGACTAGTGCTTTAGGAACTCACATCTGCCTCATAGGTTTCCTATAAACATTATGTAAAGTGCTTGAAAAATAAACTCTATTTGGTCCAAAAAAAGTTTGGAACAGTAGAGAGTGTATCATAATTTGAACTAGCAGAATGTTTTCCAGAACTAAGAGTAAAGGTGTGTGTTCTAGATTTAGAAACAAAATTGGTTCTTTCAAAATTTATTTTACTAGGTTGATAGCCAATACTAGTAGTGTATTTAGGGGCAATCTGTTTACCTAGCATTTGTACCAAGGTATCTTTACCATTAGTAAACCCTTCAAGGTCCTTTTTCAATTGCTCGTTAGATAGCTTTAGTTCATTGTTTTCTTTGAGTAATTGAACATTTTTCTCTCTTTCTACAGTAAGTTCAGATTTAACAGTTGAGGTAAGAGCATACTGTTTCTTTAAAGACTTGTATTTATCTTTTAGTTCATTACATGTCTCTTCAAGCATATTGCAATACTCAAACATTTCTTCATTAGACATATTTTCATAATCACTTTCATCTTCAGAATAATAGGAATTGTGTACAGGAGATTCCAGTGTTACCTCAGATGTGTTTGTCATGAAACACATATTGGTTTTGTTTGCCTGTTCATCATGTGAAGATTCTGAGTCACTTGAACTGTCCTCAGAAGCACTCCAAGTTGTCCTCATATTTCTTTTTATACTTTATATCTTTGTCCTCGTATTTCTTTTTATACTTGAGATTGGGACAGCCAGCATTTACATGTCCCTTTCGCTTACATTCATAGCAAACTATCTCATCAGACTTGTCACTTATTTTCCAATTTTTCTTTCAGCTTCCCTTTTGATCATATTTTCCTTTGAAGTTAAGCTTTCTGAAAAATTTCTTCTTGTAAAATTTTTTAAACCTTCTGGCTAATTGAGTCATCTCCTCGTCACTGTCAGGTGATGATTGTTCACTGCTGGAACTTTCTACAGAGACTTGCAGTTTCTCCTTTTCTTTGTGCTTAGAGGTGGTGGTCTTGAATGCCACAGATTTTCTTTTGGGTTCATCCTCCTCTTCCTTATTGACTTTCAGCTCCTCTTCATACATCATTAGTTTCCCAATGAGTTCTTTGACAGGTAATTTGCTGATGTCACATGACTCTCTAATAGAGACAGAGGTTCATCTTCATCTATCAGATAGACATCTAAGAATCCTCATGATTTGTTCTTTGGCAGTGACTTCTCTTCCAAGAGCAATCATTGTGTTGACAATTTCGTTGAACCTGAGCTACATGTCAAAAATAGGCTCATTGGGTTTCATTTTAAAGTTATCATATTTAATAGTATAAGTATTGAGTCTCATTTCTTTCACACTAGAAGTTCCTTCATGTGAAACAGACAAAGTATCCCAAATTTCATGGGCATTTTTACATGCAAAAATTATGTTACATTCCTCATCTCCTAAAGAGCAGTATAAAGCATTAATGGCTTTGCAATTGTTATTGAAGGCAGTCTTAGTTGGGTCATCTCAAGTAATTCTATCAGTAGCAGGAATTTTATACTCATCTATAATTGAAGACCAAATTTCAAAGCCCGTACTTTCTAAATGCATTTTCATTTTAATTTTCCATTGGGCATAATTAGTTTCATTGAAGAATGGTGGTTCGTTTGTTGCAGCACCTTCCAATCTATTATCTATAATAAAGAAATACTTTTAAAGAGCTAGAAATTTAGAATTAACAGAAATTTACAAATCTTTAAAGTACAACTAAAATCACAGTTGAACAGATTTAAAAACAGTCTTAATAGGAATAAAAACTCTTGTGATACCAAATGTTGGTCGGAGTAAAGTACTCAGGAGAGAGGATAAATTGTGTATCTATTAAAAATTTCTGTTAAAAGGTTTTCTTAAAAAGGTTCCCCAATAAAAATGAATACAGCCCAGTTAATCAAGGTAATACGGTTATAAAAGTTTGATTGTTCAAATAACCTCTCAGAAGATTGATTAATTCTCAATAATATCAATGTGAGTTATTGATACTACTTTTGAAGCTATTCTAATAAGACAAAACAATAACTTCTATCCAAGATTAACTATCAAAGTAAAATTTAGTATTTTCTGAGATATACAGTAAATCAGAGAAAAACTAAATTAAAAGACACAACGGATAAAACAAGTGGTTCAATCTCAAGCCGAGACCTAATCCACTCCACTTGGTGATCACCTTCCACCAAACAGTTTATATTAATAAACTTGATCCACACCTTGGATCGGGGTAAACAACAGTGTACAGGACTGTCCAGGTCACACAACCTCTTCCACAGTTCTTCGTGAGTATAAACTATCAGGTCACACAAGGACCCCTTCCACACTTATTTGTGGGAGTAAACAACTGAAAAAGATATGAGAGGAAGGATATCTTGTATCCTTCAGTTTAGTGCAGGAGACAGTGTGTGTTTTAATACAGACACACACACACTGCTCGAAAGCTAAAAATAGTACACGACCGAGCAAAGATGATGAGATAAGGTTAAAAGTGCTCTGAGTGTTATTCTATGCAGCTCTGGACTTGCAGGATGAAGCAGATGCAAGTATCGAGTCCTCTTGTGAGAAACAGAGTATCGCAAGTCTGGTGCTCTGGTTTCTAGTTAAATCTAGCACGTGTTCTTCGTGGAGTTGGTACTGCGAAGATGATTTTGATTCTAATCTACAGTAGTTCAGCCCTTGGATCGAAAGTGTTTTGTGTGTTCTTCAGTTGTATCTTGTTGCATGTATCAGTTCACTCTTTTAAAAATGCTCGCCCATCTGCTGCTCTACTTCTCTGTATATGTATTTTTGCAACCCGGCTTATCTTTCTTTTTAATTGCGAGTGCACGCGTTGGAGCCGACAGGATGCATGTATTTTACACCTCGTAGCTCGTACTGTCATGTGACATTTCTACAAAGAAACATTAAATATGTCAGTGCCTTTAAATGACTCAAATATGACCGTTATAAATTAAATTGAAAACGACAAAACATATTAAAAAACAGTGTCACAGTCCGTCTAGAAATGGTGTCACCACGAAACGGTGTCTTCTTCTTTGCCTTTGAGCGTTGAGACAGTCATGATGGCATAGTTGTGTTAAGATCAGGAACCGGTAGCACAGATTCGGTGTTAGAATCACGATGTCTGGTGCTTTGCCAAACTTCGAACGGTGTCTTGGTGATGGTAGCATGAAACCGGTGTCACAGACTTCATGAGATCTGAAACTGGTCACGGTGTCTGGGTCACGGTGTTTGGGTCCTTTGCCAGAAAACTAGAACCGGTAGCAAACTCACGGTTTCTCAGACTTAGCCAAATATCTGTATACAAACTTAAGCAATAATATTCACAGAATGAATTAAACTTAATCATTCATATAAGAAATCATTATAGAACAAAGTTAAACATAGGTTACAGTAATCAAACATGGTTTAGGATTAACAGGATCTAGTGGAAGTTTATTTAAAGCATAAAGAAACCAATCATCTCTACACATGATTTGAGACAGATTAAATAGGATTAACAAGATTTACAGGATGTACAGGATTTGTGATCATTAAAACATGATTAAAACATGAGGAGTCCAACACAGACCTCTAAGTACCTTGATTTTGAATTTCTTTTTCATTTTTGTGGGGAATTATTAGAGATAAATGAAAAAATAACAATAATATTATTATTATTATTATAATTATCATCATGAGGAAGGAGGTCCTGTACAGCAGTTTTAACCAATGCACACCGAGGTCACGTGTAGTAGTTTTAGTCGTTGCACCCACATATTAAATAATAAAATGTTCTGTATTAATTCAAAAAATCTCCTTTGTTGCCTATAAATAAGAGGGACACCCCCCCCCCTCCCTCATTTGGAAGATGTTTTTTTCTCTCAAGTATCAAAATCCTGCTACATTCTCTCCCCAAATTGTAATACCACCGCCCGATAAGGTAATGTGTCCTATCTTGGAAGACAAGTGCATTAGTAGGGCTCAAATTTATTTAATTTTCTCTCATTTATTTTTATTTGTCTTTTCCAAGCCTTTTGTACCTCATCTGTAGATTTCTTCCATGCTGCTTAATTAAATTCTAATGCATTTCGCATACAGATTACTTAATTAAGGCTACCAATATTGATTTTACTTTATTTCGTATACAGATTGGTCAACTCTTCCGCTGTAATACTGTGTATGCAGGTTTAAAAGAAGAACCCTACTGTATTTTACATGCAGATTGATCAATATTTTCTTACTATATTTTATACAAAACAAGAAGAGGCCGCACTTTGCGCTAGACTGGTCATTGAATATTTAACTGTATACAAGGTATTGTGGCCAACAAAATTTCAGCCCCATAACTTTAACAATAATAATGAGGTCGTTAAATGGAACAAATGTGATAAAAATTAATAAATCACGTTGATGGTGAATGTAACATCGCTAACTAATATCACCCCAGCACACACTCAACGGTAACTTTATGAAGTTGAGAAAATGAACATCGCTGAATTTTTATGAGGGAAAAACAGCATCGGAAAGATGAAACTCCATTTTAAGTGACTAGAAATGTCCAACTAATCTCTTCGGGAAAGGAAATTGAGGAATGGAAAATGGGAAAACGAGATTCCCCCGGTAGAGGTAAGTGAAAAAAAAAAAAAAACTGCGACAAAACATCACAGGTTACGAAAATGCAGAAACTTACGCTGAATCTGAGTGTTATTTGAAACCAATGGAGTCGTAACTTCAAATATCAGAATTAATCCACAGAAAATACGAAAATTTCAAGGTCTGGTCCAGGGTAAGGGACGGCATATCACAGGGGATCGTGGTCGTCTGCAACAAGACCACTGTAGTGCGTTCGACGCGTGCGTATTCAACTAAGACGAGCAGGACAGCAGACAATCTTAAAAGAGTTCTGTATTTTCCAAAAGAAAAAAAGGTCAAGCTGATCGATCGGAGTCGGGCTATTGGAGCCCGCAATTCAGTAGGAGCCATCGATCACCACCAGCAACAAGTTCGAGAACTAACGGATTTCCATGTCCCTAAGGAAGCTGAATGAAAAAACGCATATAAGCAGGACCTACGGACTCTGGATCGCAAAATCCAGCATCAGTTCCAGGTAACAAAAAAACACATCCAGGCAGGAGAAATTGGGAGTTGTAGATTATAAGTATCGAAATGGGCCTCGGATCGAATGATCTTCATGTAAACCCGATAAACACTTCGCAAAAGGATTAGACACTCGAGGTGATACTGCAAATACCTTCTTGTAAGTAGTTCCATCTTCTTCCACTATCCAACCGGCTTCATTGCAGAGGGCCTTCAAGACCTCATTGTTATCACAGTGCTTGGGCAGCTTATAGTTTCCGTGCATCCTCAGGCCAGAGTAGATCTTGGCGGCGACGGCTCGCCGCCTTCTCTCCCTCCGCTTGTTGTTTTCCCTCTCCTTCCATGTCGGAAGCCTCGTCCCCGTCATGCCTACCCCTCCCCACCTCTGCTCAGACTCGCCAGCGGTCTCACCTCCGGCAGCTCCGTAGTGCGCCACCTGGGGGGAGTGTTGCGACACCGAGAAATCGCACGCTTTCCCGAACAACTTTTCCCAGGTTTCTCGAGAAACGAATGACATGAGAATTCCGGCGACTGAAGGGACGCCTGCGGTAGGTGACAAAACTTTTGCCCTTATGTTTTTGAATTAATTACGAGAGAACCACTTACCAATATAGTTTCTTCAAGTTTTTTTTTTAATAATATTTTTAAAAAAATATTTTTTAAAAATAGACGTGATTAAAAAAAAAATTAAAAATGCGTCACAAAGGCGGCATATGTGATGCCGCCTTTCCCAAATAAATATATATATACATATAAGCAGAACAAATATAAAAATAAAAAAATCCGCATAATTTATCCGCTATTTAAAATCCAGCAGTACGTACTTCCGTTACAGCGGTCAAGATTCTGACAGAAGCTCTCACCCAGTGCTCCCTTTTATAAAAAAACTTGCCCTGAAAATCATTCTGCATTTCTGGTGTGCGATTCTGATTCTCTCTTTCCTACGCAGAACATTCTGTATTTCTGATGTGGGATTCTATTTCAAGTACGTGACTTTGAAAGATTATAAAATATAAACTATAAGACCAATATAAATGAAACTTAAAACATGAATTAAACATATAAAAAATAGTTGAAAACAAAAAGAATTTCGTAAAAAATTATGACAAAAAATGATTTATAAACTTTTAAAACCACCAACTTAAAACTTAAAAATGTTTCAAGTACATGACTTTGAAAGCCTATAAAATATAAATTACAAGACCAATATAAATGAAACTTAATACACGGATTAAACATATAACAAATAGTTGAAAATAAAAAGAATTTCGTAAAAAATGTCGATGAGAAATAATTTATAAGTTTTCAAAAACATCTACATGAAACTTAAAAATGTTTCAAGCACGTGACTTTGAAAGCATATAAAATATAAACTATTAGACCGATATAATTGAAACTTAAAACATGGATTAAACATATAAAAAATAGTTGAAAATAAAAAAAATCGTAAAAAATGATCATGAAAAATAATTTATAGGCTTTCAAACCCACCTACTTGAAACATAAAAATGTTTCAAGTTTGTGCCTCTACAAGCCTATAAAATACAAACTACAAGACCGATATAATTTAAAGTTCAAACATGGATTAAACATATAATAAATTATTTAATTAGTTAATTAATAATTATAAATTACTAATTTATAATTACTAATTATAATGAATAATGAATAATTAATAGTTATAATGAATACTTATAATGAATAATTATATTACTAATTAACTAATTAATTATTATATAATATTTTTTTTATAATTACTCATTAATAATTACAATGAATAATTATATTACTAATTAATTAATTAACTATTATATAATTAATAATTATATTACCAATTAACTAATTAATTATTATATAATAATTTTTAATAAATACTAATTAATAATTGTAATGAATAATTATAATTTATAATTATATTACTAATTAACTAAATATAAAAAGGGCATTGACTCTATCTTTCTCAAAAAATTAACTAATTAACTATTATATATTTAATAATTATATTACTAATTAACTAATTAAAATTTATATAATTAATAATTATATTACAAATTAACTAATTAATTATTATATAATTAATAATTATACTAATAAGTAACTAATTAATTATTAAATAATTAATAATTATATTACTAATTAACTAATTATATTATTAAATAAATAATTATATTACTAATTAACTAATTAATTATTATATAATTAATCATTAATAATTACTAATTAACTAACTAATTATTATACAATTAATAGATATATAATTAATAATTATATTAGTAATTAATAATTAATAATTAATAATTATAATGAATAATTATAATGAATAATTATAATGAATAATTATAATGAATAATTATAAATAATAATTATATTAATAATTAACTAATTAATTATTATATAATAATTTTTAATAATTACTAATTAATAATTATAATGAATAATTATATTACTAATTAACTAATTAACTATTATATAATTAATAATTGCATTACCAATTAACTAATTAATTATTATATAATAATTTTTAATAAATATTAATTAATAATTATAATGAATAATTATAATTTATAATTATATTACTAATTAACTGATTATAAAAACGACATTGGCTCTATCTTTCTCAAAAAATTAACTAATTAACTATTATATAATTAGTAATTACATTACTAATTAACTAATTAGTTACTATATAATTAATGATTAATAATTACTAATTAACGAATTACAAATTATATAATTAATAATTATATTACTAATTGAATAATTAATTATTATATAATTAATAATTATATTACTAAGTAACTAATTAATTATTAAATAATTGATAATTATATTACTAATTAACCAATTATATTACTAATTAACTAATTAATTATTATATAATTAATTATTAATAATTACTAATTAACTAACTAATTATTATACAATTAATATTTATATAATTAATAATTATATTATTAATATACTAATTAATAATTAACTAATTAATAATTAATAATTAATAATTGATAATTAATAATTATAATTAGCAATTATAATGAATAATTATAATTAGTAATTATAAATAATAATTATAATTAATAATTATAATGAATAATTATAATTTATAATTATATTACTAATTAACTAATTAACTATTATATAATTAATAATTATATTACCGATTAACTAATTAATTATTTTATAATAATTTTGAATAATTACTAATTATTAATTATAATGAATAAATATAATTTATAATTATATTACTAATTTACTAATAAACTATTATATACTGAATAATTATATTACTAATTAATTGGTTAATTATTATATAATTAATTATTAATAATTTATAATTAACTAATTAATTATTAACTAATTAATTATTAATAATATTAATTAAATAATTAAATAATTTATTATATGTTTCATCCATGTTTGAACTTTAAATTATATCGGTGTTATAGTTTGTATTTTATAGGCTTTCAAAGGCACAAACTTGAAACATTTTTATGTTTCAAGTAGGTGGTTTTGAAAGCCTATAAATTATTTTTCATGATCATTTTTTACGATTTTTTTTATGTTTAATCTATGTTTTAAGTTTCAATTATATCGGTCTAATAGTTTATATTTTTTAGGCTTTTAAAGTCACGTGCTTGAAACATTTTTAAGTTTCATGTAGGGTTTTTTGAAAACTTATAAATTATTTTCTATCAACATTTTTTACGAAATTCTTTTTATTTTCAACTATTTTTTATATGTTTAATCCATGTATTAAGTTTCATTTATATTGGTCTTGTACTTTATATTTTATAGGCTTTCAAAGTCACGTACTTGAAACATTTTTAAGTTTCAAGTAGGTGATTTTGAAAGCTTATAAATCATTTTTTATCATCATTTTTTATGAAATTCTTTTTGTTTTCAACTATTTTGTATACGTTTAATCCATGTTTTAAGTTTCATTTATATTGATCTTATAGTTTATATTTTATAGTCTTTCAAAGTCACGTACTTGAAACAGAATCACACATCGGAAATGCAAAATGTTCTGCGCGGGAAAGGGAGAACCAGAATCCCACATCGAAAATGCAGAATGATTTCCAGGGTAAGCTCTCTTATAAAAGGAAGCTCTGGGTGAGAGCTTCTATCAGAATTATGACTGCTGTAATGGCAGTACTGTTGGATTTTAAATAGCGGATAAATTTTGCTGAAAATTTTGATTTTATTTTTATATTTGTTTTGTTTATATATATAAACAAAACAAAACAAAATAAAAATAATTTTTTTTAAAAAAATATATTTTTTTGTTTTAGGGGAAATGCGGCATCTTGGATGCCGCCTTTCGCCCAGGCCCAAAGTCGGCATCACGGATGCCGCCTTTGTGGCGTATTTTAAAAAAAAGTTTTAACCCAGCATGTTTTACGAAATTATTTTTTAAAAAAAACTTATAAAAAAATTGATGGAATTATATAATAATTGTCATTTAAAAACATTGTCATACATGTTAAATTTGAACCATTAAATCAATGTATTTGGATGCATTGTTTTGACCAAGATTGAGACTCCTTAGACTCTCTGAATGACCCGAAGGCCTTCTTTTTTATTTTTATTATAGATAATCCCCCTTCTAAGGGTTGAAGGGGAACCCATACATGACCCGTAGGCCCAAGGCCCAAGGCCCAACATGACCCGTAATACATGACCCGAAGGCTCAGAGGCATACCATGCCCATACATGACCCGTAGACCCAACCCACTAGAATTGCCCCTTCTCAGCTTCTGCATCATTGATCGTCTTTAGCTCCCCACTTGCATTGCTGATCAGCTAATATTGCCCCGTACAAAGCTGCATGGTGCCTGGTCCCGATGACGGTTGCCATACCCTCTCATTCTTCCAATCTGGTTATCTATGCTTCTGGTGACTGCTATTGTTGCTCTGATCCTCTTCTGGGGTCTGCTCTTGTGTGAACTGGGCTACTTCATGGTCTTTAGTGGCCCAAAGGCCCTATGGCCCAAAGGCCTTTGATGGCCCTAAGGCCCATGAGACCCGTATGCCCAAATCGGTGGCCTAAATGCCCAAATCGGGTGAATAGTTCCAGCTTCTACAGTACCGAACAATACCTACTACAGTGTTGCTACAGTACCCCCGTAAATTCACCTCCACCCGGTTCTGAACCTGGGTCTCTTGGATGCCAAGCAGGAGCCCTTACCACTCGGGTACGGGCTCGTTGGCAGACTCCTTAGACTCTCATTTTCGGATTTGGTGCTAAAATATACATAATTTTTATGCATCTCATGAATTATAACAAACTCTTAGGATCAAAAGTCTAATATCTTTAGAAAGTTGGAACATTCACATCTAAATTCATTGTACAATACACATTTATTCCACAAAGATTCTCCACACATAAAATTCTCCTGTATGTATCCCTTTGATTGCAATTCCTAGAGAAACAGAGAAATGTGATAAAGAATGGGATCAAACGCTCAATAAAAAGGTAAATCATAATCAATGAGAAATAAAACGTTGATATTCTTAGTCACATGAAAATAAATATAACATTTGAGTCATGAGGCATAATATGATAATATAAAGATGATTATATATCATCACATGGAAGCATGGCATAAAGAGAAAAATATCATAAGTTATGGAATCAAAAGAATGTGGCAACATAATAGTGACATCATAAGCATAAGCTAAGGTTAACTAATCATGTAAATATCCTTCATGGCTATAGTGTCCACATGGTCGAAGCTATTTACCTAGTCATCACCCATGGCAATATCCATATCGGTCCATAACCATAAACCTGGGGCTATTTTGATGGAAATTATCTCTACGTGTTGTCTGACCGTGGCTATAACCTATATACACAATCATAAGGGTTATAGCCATATCCATTTACCATGGATATATCCTAAATTTCCTCTGGTGTTAGTTTCTACATTTTTAGTTTTATAATGGTATGCCCGACATAGTCTACTTCTACCTTCTTTAGTTATTGTTGGACCCTCTGTGAAATAGTGGTTTTCATAATCACAAATCATGCCAATTTACAAATTCTAGTAATTCACATATTAAGTTATAGCTCAAGTTAATCATGAGTGAATAAATTATGTCACAGTGTATAATACGTTTCAATAAGCCAATAAATTATGAATATTTATGCTTCAATATGTTTACAAGTATGTATTTACATGTATTTATGCATGCCACTTAATCTGGTAGTGTTCTATGTAAGACAAACACTTTATAAGTTTTTCAGAGTCCCTAGCACTGATAGTTCAAAAGGACTCGTTGTTGGTCGACTCACCGATGTTGGACTCACCGATGAATGATTTACCGATGGACGACACACCGATGAACGAGTCACTGATAGAACAAACAACACATCGATGGACAAGTCACTAATGATCGGTTGCACCGATAGTTCAAGCAACTCACCGATGAACGAGTCACCGATGAACGAGTTAATGATGGACGACTCACCGATGCCTGGACAAACCGATAGCACAAAGGACACACCGATACACCGAGTCACTGATACAGATGGAAAGGACTCACCGATACACGGAGTCACCGATGCTGACAGACCGATGATGACAGACCGATGTCAATGAGTCACTGATACTTATGACTCACCGATACTCATAAGATCTGTCTTTATTTTATTAGTTCAAATTTATATCTAACTTCCATATTTAGACAAATTAATGTTTTTGACATTATTTAATGTTGTCTGTAGGACTATCCATAGACAATACAAGGTACATGCACGTGGGGAGATCTTCATATCTGTTGGAACTCAAAGTATAAAAGAATTACAAACTGGATCATTCAAAAGATGAGGAATGCACTGAAAAGAAAAAAGAACTGAAGAACTGAAAACTCCAGCAACTTTCGAGCTTTCTTCAAAATCCCAAGAACTTAAAGCAAGAACATACTAGTACATCAACAAGACGATCAAATCCTGTTGTGTTGACCTGAACATCCTAACAACAAGGAGCTGAACTTTTCACATCTGGAAGCTAGAGTACAGAATCCATGATACTCTATTTTGAAGCCAAATTCTAGAAGAGGACTCAAAATCATTTCCACTACACTAAAAGAGTCCAGAGCTTCAATGCATAACACACAGAGATTCTCTAAACCTTACTCTACATCTCTAGCTCTGTTGTGTTTTTTTGTTTATCTTTTTGATTAGTGTCCGTATCTGTTTCTCTCACATAAATGACTTATTTTAAAGTTATTTTGTCATTTAATTTACATTATTTCTTTGTTTGGGGGGGTTTCACATGCATTTTGGTGGAAATTGTAGGTTTTCAAAATTTGGGCCAAACCGTGAGCCCATTTCCATATTTAAAAACCAATTTTGTTTATTTTATAACTCATTCATTTTTCATGATTTTACAACAATTACACTTCTCAATTGTCATACCCTAATATATAAAAATTACCATATCCATTTGGGCCTCATAAAAATCCATAATCATGATGGATTTGGGTTTTTTATTAAGGTTTTGGGCCAGCCCGAAATCTCATTTCCTGCTTTAAGTTTTATTTTTAATATTTTAATATCTCATTAAATATTTATCATTTTTTAGTTATTCAACCTCCTACTATAATCCAAATACCTAAGGATCACTCCCATTATCTGTTTCGCCACTTTTGAGCTCATTTGGTTCACGAATTTGGGCGAAAAATCTCTGGATAACTCAAATCATCCAGATTTGAAGAGGTAAATCGTTGTTTTCATAACTCCTTCAATTTTTGCTCTTTTGACCCCATTTCAGTCCCCACATGACCTTATCATCCCCATCAGAGCCTCCATATCAGGTTTGGTTGCTTGGAGATTCAAATTTTTGTGTATTTGGTTCGTTTTATTCAAGATGTTTCAAGTAAGTGTTTCTTTCCTTGATTTCTTCCCCTTCCTTAGGGTTTCTTTCACCCTTTTGTGAAGTTCCTCATGTCCAGAAGTTGAGGTTCGAACCTAGGGTTTTATTTAGTGTATTTTTGGTCAAATATTGTGGTCTAGGTCTGGATTTATCTTCCTTTAGGTGCGGCGGTGGTGCGATTGATGTTTCGCACCATGTTTTGAGGGTTTCGGCATAAAAGGTAGGTGATTCCATGTGTAATTATTTCTAGATGAGTTAGTTTACTTGAATTACTTATTATGCATGTTACTAATATGTTGTGTGTGGTGTGAAAATTTTTTATGTTGGATTTGGTTAAGCATTTATTTTTATAGTTTCATTTTAGCTTAAAATTGGGTGTTTTTCATGTGTAACCCTTTGGGTATTGTTTGGGTGTGTTTTATAACATATGAAATTGGTTTAATAAATCTTGTTTGGGATGAAAATTCTGATTTGGTATGTTATTGGTTTGCCATTAGGTTTTAAAGTGGTTTTTTAATGGATTTAAGGTGTAAAACCTTATTGCACTTCTTGAAAGTGATTTTGAAAACATGTTCTTTTCATGTGGATATTTTGTGGTATTGTTTGAGGTGATTGTATAACACTTGGGGGTAGTTTAATAAATGTTTTTGGGGCTTATGATTCTGTTTTGAATTTGTATTGATGTGATTTTGTCCTTGAAATGCGGTTTTGAAATGGGTTTTATGTGAAAATCATTGGTACACTCTTTAGATTTGTTTTATGAAAGTTTTGAATGGTTTAATGATTTATGTAAGAGGTGAAAACATATTGGAAAACTATTTTGGATTGTTTATACTTTAAAATGGACCATTTTAAATGTGAATAGATATGTCATGTGATGTTTATCCTCTTGTAAATGTTTTATAAAAATGTCTAATGGATTTACTGAAATGTGAAAGAGGTGTGAACGTGATGTGGGCTATTTGTGTGAGTGCGATGTGAAAAATGGATTTTGTTTATAAAAAGGGTTTTATGAAACATGTGAGTGGGATGTTATGTGATGTTTATCATATTTGTAGGGACTTTATAAAATTTTTAAATGATGTGTTGGATTGTGAAAGTTATGCAAAAAGTGTTGTGGGCTATTTTGGTGTGAGTTTGATTTCAAAATGCATTTGAATGAAAAGTGGAATTTGTGACTTGTGTGATGTACATGGGGCTTTTTGGTTAATGTGTGATGTGGAATTAATATTTGCACGTGAAAACTATATTTCTTGGCTTGTTGAACTTGTTTGAGCACAAAGGGAAAACCCAGGTATCTAGGTGTGTGGACGTGTACTAGTATGCTAGTGAATCTGTGGGGTTTGGCCTCAGTTTCACTTAGTAAGATTGACGCTTACAACTCTAACTAAACTATGATGATAATGATTGGGGACCACTAGGTTATGGGTATGTTCCCTACTAGTGGCTCGTGCACGAGAACATATATTTTTTGTGGTTACTCTCACCGAGATACGAGGTACCTGGGACCCACACCTAGCTAGGGTCTAGGGGTTATTTGCTATTGCTTGTGATCATTAGATCCTTTATACTTACCGTTGGCTTATGGTATATTTGGATGAAAAAATTCAGTAGCTTTTGAATTTATTTTAAAAGTTTTGATTCTTTAAATTAGCCCACTTGAAAATTGATTTTTTTAAGTTGCATCTCTTAGAAATTGTGACTAGAAATTACATGTTTTTGAAAACTTGCATGCTTTTCGTCTTTTAGTGTTTACCACATGGAATCTCTTAGTGGTGGTATCCTACTGGGAATTTCCTCACACCCTACTTACACCCTTGTGTGTAAGTATACTTGGTTATTTTTGTTGTCGCAGGTTTGGGTACAATTTTTATGCCAACAGTTCGGGTTTTTAGCGGTCCATCATGATACGATGTTGTGGATATGGCTTGAGGGCGGTGCCTCTCGCCATGTGGAGGTTCTTGGGCTATCCATTGTGGGTTTCTTCAATTGTTATAGTCTTCTATAATTGTTTTAAATTATGTAATTCAGTTCTGAAATTTTTGTAAAAGATGGTTTTGTTTGAAAAATCCAGATTTGTTTTATTGGATTTGTTCGTTGTTTTATGTTTATAAACTCAGGTAAATCATTCCCAAATTTCATTTTCTATTACCCAGGAACTTGTGCCAGCTCGTAGGGATCGGGAATTCCCTTTGGGCCTTGTCACGAGCCGGGTTTGGTGCCAGTTTCGATGGAGATCAGATTCGGTTCGTGACAAAATGGTATCAGAGGCAGGTTCTGGTTAACTCTTTGGGTCATCTTATTTGGGGAAGCATTGGGATAGTCTGGAGTTAGGATTGTTGGGAATTGAAATTCCAGTTATGGTTAGTGTGCCTGATCACCACACCTCATGATGGGATTCAATTTTCCAGGGGAATTTGGGATTTATCTAAGTCCTTTGGTTTTCTTGGTTTGATGATGATTAGGGGAAATGAAAGAGAGTTGGGTTTATTGTCTCAGTGAGATCACAGGGCCTAGAAAGCCATGTGGAGTTGGGGATATTCCCTAGAACACTCTCTGTGATAGTGAAGTGATTGGGATATGGCTGCCAACCATATGTCCAAGTCACCCACTGAAACTAGTTTCCTCTCGCATTGTTTTGTGCGTTAGTTTAGCAATATTGGAACTTTGGTTTTAAAGTGACTTGGTTTTAAGAAGAATAAAGTTTTTTTGAAATGATTTTAAAATAAATAAGGAATGGATTAAGTTATGAAATGGTGGAAATGAATTTTCAGAATTTTTTTAAAATGGAAAATGATGTTCTTACACCTCTTTTGAAAGCAGAAACTATATTGAATTTGGTTTTGAAAAAGTGTTTCCAATAGAATTTTCTAAACAATCAAAGGGTGTTTTAATGGGATGAGATGTTTTGAAATTGATGTATATGAATTTAAAGTGAGTATTCATTTGAATTATTTGGATTTTTATTCCATGGTTAGCGGTATTGAGAAAAAGGAAGTATTGGTTGATTGTTTTGGTTTTGAAAAGTGGAAAGGATTTTTGTTTTAACCTTTGGTATTTCCATGAGCGACCACATGCATGGGGTTATAGGGGATGATGGATGGTTAATGTAATGACTAGATGAGTTCCTGGATGGATATGAGGAGGGTGCCTAGTGTGGTACAAAAACATGCATGTGTAAGGCCCATGGGGTACCATTGGTGGATACTCTAGTCGCTGAACCGTTTGTTTTCAAAGAATTTTTTTTAAAGGAAAACATGATGTCTTGATGACTGGTTTGGGATGGTGTGAATTATGTGTTTTTTTAATGTTGATTTTGTGGGATGTTTTGAGTTCAAGAACCCCTCTTGTTCGAAATGTGTTTTGGGTTTGTGTTTGGACGACAAGTTGGGTAGAAGGATCAGTTAGTAGTCTCTTCTGGGATATGTTTCAGGACACCTTTATGGTGGTTACCTTCATGTGTTTGGATCTGGTTTGTGGCATGTTTTGACCAATAGACTAGCTTTGTTGGGTCTTTGGGTTCTCTCATTGGATATGGTACGCCCCCATTAAGGGTTAATGCACAACTGAAGTGCAACCCGTATTGTTTCGCCATTGGAAAATCCTCCAGTTGATCAATATAAGGAATATTTTATCGATCTTTGTTGATTGAGTCTACACCCATTCATTTCATTGATTTGTGGATCCTCTTGTAGTAGGATAGTGTTTGTGGAAGGTTGAAAGAGACCTTAGTTTCTTAATTTTAATGATTCATCTAAGGTGGAAGTGTTCTGGGGTTGTTAGTGTGGATGAGTGTCTCGATGGTTTCTAAGAGGGCCTATGGGTTCTTCATAGTTTCTCTGAAGCAAGAGTTCCTGTTAAACCACCAATTTTGGTATTTTGGTCATGAGAGGCTATTGTGTCCACTTTTTGGACTTGTCTGTTGTTTAGGGACTTATCATAAGGTCATGTTCCATGTATTGTTTATATCAATCGCAAAGGTCATGTTCGGTGATGCATTGTGATGTTGTGTTCTCATTTGACTGTAAAGGTGAAGGTCGTGCAATCCTCTAAGGTTCTCTATTATGTTGGGAGTATGTCTCACTTGGAAAAAACATCAAATCCTCTATCTTAGAGGAAGGTGTTTATGCGTGTCTTGCCCTTCTATTGTTTCTCACCCAAAGAAACAAGGTGTGATGTTTGTGCATCTTCTAATACTTTATTTTAGTGTAATGTCAGGTTTCGGTAAGGTGAGTTATGGAGTGTGTTATGTCTTGTCGAACCCATCGGGGTATGCAGTGTAGATGTTTGTGGCACCAAAAAAAGAAGTTCCACATAGGGGTTTCCACAGCCTAACTATGAGGCCGAAGATGCTTCAATATTTTGAGCTCTAGCCATAGGTCCCGGAGAGAAGCTGGTGCGTAGTCAGGGGAAACCCCAGTGTCGTTTAAAACCTTGTATAAAGTCCTATCCTCAGTATGAAAGATAGGAAGAGTTTAAACCTATGGTGTTATAATATTTCTTCTGTTGTTCTTGTTCAGTGAAAATAGGTGGAGGGCCTTGTACCCATGTCATCACCCAATATCTTCCCCCCCTTTGGTTTCCATTGAGTCTTTGGATAATGGATTGAAATTTGGCTAGACAGGCTGAGCACGAGGTTTGTGCACGATTAGTAGTGACCATGTGCTAGGAATACTTGTGGAAAGAATGATCTCCACAGTTAGTTCATGGTATCCCAAACCGTGTGGACTAATTGTGATGCCTTCCCAAATCATTAAATTTTTGGGGTCTTTTCGTGTCGGCCCACGCCGGTCGGTTATGATGGTTGGTTCTTGTGGTGGGGAGACCCACCATGGGTATCATGCATATTATTTTGTAAATTTTTAATGGATGTATACCCCTTATACTAGGGAGTCTGTTCGAGCCTCCCCCTGTTAGTGTCCTGATTCTGTCTCGGGGAAAAAAAATTAAGATGTCTCTTACGGTGGGGAGCCCATTTGTGTCTCTTCATACGAGTAACTCAGTTTTTTTCTCCTTGGTCTTGTTTTTGAAGTAGGTATTATAATTTGGAGATATATAACTACCTACATCTTCCTTGGGTAAACATTGAGATTGGAGAGTGCCCAATGGTTCAGTTATAGTAGGGTAAGTGTAACTTTGTTCGATGTTGTTGTTTGTTTAGGTAAATTGATTGAGTATTGTTCAGATTGTGTTTGAGGAGTTTTCATTTGATATAAAGCCTGAATGTGCTTGATTGTTTCAGGAAAGTGCTGTAAGTTTTTTTTGTGAGAGTAATCCTTCCTTAAATGATCACTGGAGGTGTTTTGGCCTTTGAGGATGAATCTTGGCAATGAATTACTTCTTGGTTTATCAGTTGGGTTTGGTTTTTGTATTTGGCCTTACTGTGACTTTCTGAGGGTGAAAAGTTTTATGGTGGGAATAATTGTCACATAAATG
Organism: Viscum album; assembly: GCA_963277665.1. Classification (NCBI taxonomy): domain Eukaryota; kingdom Viridiplantae; phylum Streptophyta; class Magnoliopsida; order Santalales; family Viscaceae; genus Viscum; species Viscum album. Next base: position 335,374,135 of record OY728139.1, on the reverse strand, counting down.
AATTATTTTAAAGTTATTTTGTCATTTAATTTACATTATTTCTTTTTTGGGGGGGGTTTCACATGTATTTTGGTAGAAATTGTAGGTTTTCAAAATTTGGGCCAAACCGTGAGCCCATTTCCAGATTTAAAAACCAATTTTGTTTATTTTATAACTCATTCATTTTTCATGATTTTACAACAATTCCACTTCTAAATTTTCATACCCTAATATATAAAAACTACCATATCCATTTGGGCCTCATAAAAATCCATAATCATGATGGATTTGGGTTTTTTATTAAGGTTTTGGGCCAGCCCGAAATCCCATTTCCTACTTTAAGTTTTATTTTTAATATTTTAATATCTCATTCAATATTTATCCTTTTTCGGTTATTCCACCTCCTACTAGAAGCCAAAAACCTAAGGATCACTCCCATTATCTGTTTCTCCGCTTTTGAGCTCATTTGGTTCACTAATTTGGGCGAAAAATCTCTGGATATCTCAAATCATCCAGATTTGAAGACATAAATCGTTGTTTTCATAACTCCTTCAATTTCTGATCTTTTGCCCCCATTTCAGTCCCCACATGACCTTATCATCCCCATTAGAGCCTCCATATCAGGTTTGGTTTCTTAGAGATTCAAATTTTTGTGTATTTGGTTCGTTTTATTCAAGATGTTTCAAGTAAGTGTTTCTTTCCTTGATTTCTTCCCCTCCCTTAGGGTTTCTTTCACCCTTTTGTGATGTTCCTCATGTACATAAGTTGATGTTAGAACCTAGGGTTTGATTTAGTGTATTTTTGGTCAAATATTGTGGTCTAGGTCTGGATTTATCTTCCTTTAGGTGTGGCGGTGGTGCAGTTGATGTTTCGCACCATGTTTTGAGGGTTTCAACATAAAAGGTAGGTGATTCCATGTGTAATCATTTCTAGATGAGTTAGTTTGCTTGAATTACTTATTATTCATGTTCATAATATGCTGTGTGTGGTGCGAAAATTGTTTATGTTGGATTTGGTTAAGCATTTATTTTTATAGTTTCATTTTAGCTTAAAATTGGGTGTTTTTCATGTGTAACCCTTTGGGTATTGTTTGGGTGTGTTTTATAACATATGAAATTGTTTTAATAAATCTTGTTTGGGCTGAAAATTCTGATTTGGTAGGGTATTGGTGTTTCATTAGGTTTTAAAGTGGTTTTTAATGGGTTTAAGGTGTAAAACCTTATTGTACTTCTTGAAAGTGATTTTGAAAACGTGTGCTTTTCATGTGGATATTTTGTGGTATTGTTTGAGGTGTTTGTATAACACTTGGGGGTAGTTTAATAAATGTTTTTTGGGCTTCCAATTCGCTTTTGAATTTGTATTGGTGTGATTTTGTCCTTGAAATACGGTTTTGAAATGAATTTTATGTGAAAAGCTTTGGTACACTCTTTAGAATTGTTTTATGAAAGTTTTGAATGGTTTAATGATTTATGTAAGAGGTGAAACCATATTGGAAAACTGTTTTGGATTGTTTATACTTTCAAATGGACCATTTTAAATGTGAATAGATCTTTCATGTGATGTGTATCCTCTTGTAAATGTTTTATAAAAATGTCTAATGGATTTATTGAAATGTGAAAGAGGTGTGAACGTGATGTGGGCTATTTGTGTGAGTGCGATGTGAAAAATGGATTTTGTTTATAAAAAGAGTTTTATGAAACATGTGAGTGGGATTTTATGTGATTTTTATCATATTTTTAGGCACTTTATAAAATTTTTAAATGATGTGTTGGATTGTGAAAGTTATGAAAACAGTGTTGTGGGCTATTTTGGTGTGAGTTTGATTTCAAAATACATTTGAATGAAAAGTGGAATTTGTGACTTGTGTGATGTACATGGGGCTGTTTGGTTAATGTGTGATGTGGAAGTAATATTTGCATGTGAAAACTATATTTCTTGGCTTGTTGAACTTGTTTGAGCACAAAGGGAAAACTCGGGTATCTAGGTGGGTGGATGTGTACTAGTATGCTAGTGAATCTGTGGGGTTTGGCCTCAGTTTCACTTAGCAAGATTGACGCTTACAACTCTAACTAAACTATGATGATGATGATTGGGGATCACTAGGTTATGGGTATGTTCCCTACTAGTGGCTCGTGCACGAGAACATATATTTTTTGTGGTTACTCTCACCGAGATACGAGGTACCTGGGACCCACAGCTAGCTAGGGCCTAGGGGTTATTTCTTATTGCTTGTGCTCATTAGATCCTTTATACTTACCATTGGATTATGATATATTTGGTTGGAAAAATTCAGTAGATTTTGAATTTATTTTAAAAGTGTTGATTATTTAAATTAGCCCACTTAAAAATTGTTTTTTTTAAGTTGCATCTTTTAGAAATTGTGCCTATAAATTACATGTTTTTGAAAACTTGCATGCTTTTCGTCTTTTAATGTTTACCACATGAAATCTCTTAGTGGTGGTATCCTACTGGGCATTGTCTCACACCCTACTTACACCCTTGGGTGTAAGTAGACTTGGTTATTTTTGTTGTCACAGGTTTGGGTACAACTTTTATGCCAATAATTCAGGTTTTTAGCGGTCCATCATGATACGGTGTTGTGGATATGGCTTGAGGGCGGTGCCTCTCCCCTTGTGGAGGTTCTTGGGCTATCCATTGTGGGTTTCTTCAGTTGTTATAGTCTTCTATAATTGTTTTAAATTATGTAATTCAGTTCTGAAATTTTTGTAAAAGATGGTTTTGTTTGAAAAATCCAAATTTGTTTTATTGGATTTGTTCGTTGTTTTATGTTTATAAACTCAAGTAAATCATTCCCAAATTTCATTTTCTGTTACCCAGGCACTTGTGCCAGCCCGTGGGGATCGGGAATGCCCTTCATTCCTTGTCATGAGCCGGGTTTGGTGCCGGTTTCAATGGAGATCAGATTCGGTTCGTGACAGTTTTTATCACACACACTATCTCCTGTGCATAACTGGAGGATACTTGATATCCTCAAAACTCTCTCTTTTTATTCTTTGTATCCCACATTGAACAGTGGAAGAGGTCAAGTGTGACTTGTTTGTTGTTTTTCCCATGAATAACTATGTTAGAGGTCTAGTGTGACTTGGAAAGCCTTGTGTGCTATTGTGAACCCCAATCCAGGGTGTGGATCAAACTGTTTATTAATTAAACTGTTTGGTGGTAGGTGATCACCAAGTGGAGAGGACTAAGTCTCAGCTTGAGACTGAACCTCTTGTTTACATCTGTTGTACCTTTGTCTTTTAGTTTTAAGCAGTGTTTATTATATTTTAAATAAAACTAAATTGAACCTTGATAGTTAGTTTAGCAAGTGCTTATAACTGTGTTTAATTAGTAGTTTAGTTTGAAAAGTCATATTAATCTTCAGAATAGTATAGCTGAGAACTAATTAATCCTCTGAGAAATTAATTGAACATTCAAGACTTTTATAAATTCACTACAAACTGACTTTGATTGTATTTTTAATTAGGGGAAATTTTTAAAGAACGGATTTTAACAAAAAAAAATATAGATACTCAATTCACTCCCCTCTTGAGTAATCTACTCCGACCAACATTTGATATCAGATGAATTTTAAAAAAATAGCTTGCAAAGCTTTTTCCACTCTTTATCAACTGTGATTGTAGTTGTATTTCAAAGATCTTAAATTTTTCGTTATTTCTAAATTTTTATCTCTTTGCAGTCTTTGTACAAGTTATATCATGGACAATAGACTAGAAGGATCTGCTACAAATAGACTAGATTTTTTTAATGGAACAAACAATGCTTAGTGGAAGCTTAAAATGAAAATATATATAGAAAGCATGGGATTTAATATCTGGACGGCTATTGAAAGTAAATATGCAATTCCTGAAAATACTAGAAACACTTGGGATGAATCTACCAAGACTTCCTATAACAATAACTGTAAAGTAATGAATGCTCTATACTGTACACTAGGAGATGAAGAGTTTAATCGTATTTATTCTTGTAAAACTACCCATGGAATTTGGGACACTTTGTCTGTTTCTCATGAGGGAACATCTAATGTGAAGGAAATGAGATTAAATAATCATACTATTAAATATGATAATTTCAGAATGAATCCTGATGAATCTATTTCTGATATGTATCTCAGGTTCAATGAAATAGTGAACACTATGATTTCTTTAGGAAGAGTTGTCACAACAAAGGAACAAATCATGAGGATTCTGCGATGTTTACCAGAGAGATGGTGAGGGACATTAGTATCCATAAGAGAATCATGTGACATAGATAAGATTTCAGTGAATGAATTGATTGAAAAATTAATAATGTATGAAGAGGAACTCAAAGTAAATCAAGAGGATGAAGAACCAAAAAGAAAATCTGTAGCTTTCAAGACTACCACTTCCAAGAGTAAAGACAAAGAGAAAGTTCAAGCTGTTATTGAGAACACAAGTAGTGAAGAATCAGCTTCAGAAAGTGATGAAGAAATGGCCCAGCTGGCTAGAAGATTTAGAAAATTTTATAGGAAAAAGAAATTCTTTAAGAGTTCAAACTTTAAAGGAAAATATGACAACAAGGGAAATTGGAAGAGAAATGATAAATCAGAAGAGATAATTTGCTACAAATGTAAAAGGAAAGGACATGTCAAAGCTGACCATCCAAAGTTGAAATACAAAAAGAAGTATGAGAATAAGGACAAGAAATATAAGAAATCAATGAAGGCCACCTGGAGTGCCTATGAGGATAGCTCTAGTGAATCTTCTTCTTCTCATGATGAAGAATATGACATGGAAAATATGTGTTTTATGACAAACACTTATGAGGTAACCTTAGACTCTCTTGTTCATAATTCTTATTATTCTGAAAATGAAAGTGAAACTGAGAATATGAAAAATGATGAATTATTTGAATATTGTAACATGTTGGAAGAGGCATGTAATGAATTAAAAGATAAATATAAATTTTTCAAGAAACAACATACTCTTACTGTAACTTCTAAATCTGAACTTACTATTGAGAGAGAAAAAATGCTCAACTGTTAAAGGAAAATAATGGTCTAAAGTTATCTAATAAGCAATTAAATAAAGATTTAGAAAATTTTACCAATGGAAAAAATACCCTTACTCAAATTCTTGGTAAAAAATAGCTCCTAAGTACACTTCTAGAATAGGATATCAACCAGGACAAAGAAACTTATCAAAAACACATTTTATGAATAAAACCAGAAAATCTGTTTCTTTCTTCAAAAACCAGGATTTTACTGAAAGTTCCAGTTCTAAAAATTCTTTTACTGCATCTAGTTATTCTGGAACAAACATAGTTTATTTTTCAAATACTCTATATTCTACCTATAGGAAACCCATAAGACAATTGTGGGTTCCTAAAGCTCTTATTACTAATGTTTGTGGACCCAGACAAATATGGGTACCGAAATCGTTTCTTGGATGAACTATTTTGTAGGTAAAATGTCTAAAGAGTTCCTGTATAAATCTGTTATACTTAGATAGGGGTGTTCAAGACACATGACAGGGGACTACTAAAGCTTCAATAGTCTCATCAAAATTGATGGTGGACATGTCACATTTGGTGACAATGGTAAAGGAAAAATCATCGGCCTAAGCCAGATTGGTAACCCTAACTCTATTTCAATTTCCAAAGTACTTTATGATGATGAATTAAAGTATAACTTGCTTAACATATCTCAACTATGTGATGATGGATTTAATGTTAAATTCAAAAATGATTCATGTCATGTTTTTTATTCCAATAATAACTTAGTATTTATTGCTCTTAGAAATGATAATGTATATGCTATATATTTAGACACACTAGCCTCATAGAATGTTTCTTGTCTAAGTGCCTTTCACAAAGATTCTTGGCTCTGGAACAGGAGACCAAGACATTGTAATATACACTCCTTTAAGAATTGAACCAGAAAAGGTTTAGTTAAAGACTTTCCCAAACTAGAGTTTCCAGACAATAGGGTGTGGAATCCTTGTCAAAAAGGAAAGAAACGTAAAATCTCTTTAAAACCAAAGAAAGAAGTTACTACTTATAAACCTCTCGAGTTGGTTCACATGGACATGTTTGGACCATCTAGAGTTTCAAGTCTAAATAGGAAGAACTATGTTTATGTTCTTGTAGATGACTTTTTTAGGACACCTCAACAGAATGGTGTAGTAGAAAGAAGAAATAGAACCCTATAAGAAATTTCCCGAACTATACTTAATGGATATGACCTACCAATTTACTTCTGGGATGAATTTATTAATACAACCTGTTATATAATAAATAGAGTCTTAATTAGACCCATCCTTAAGAAAACTCCTTATGAGTTATGGAATAATAGAAAACCCAAGGTAAATTATTTTAAAGTGTTTGGATGTTAAGTTTATATACTAATTACTTGAGACAATCTAGATAAAATTTTCTACAAAAGTGATGAAGGAATATTCCTTGGATATTCAACATCAAGAAAAGATTATAGAGTCTTTAATAAGAAAACAAAATATGTGGAAGAATTTTTACATGTCAAGTTTGATGAAACAGATCCACATGAGCCTAAAATCTCACTAGAAAATCTTGAAGAGGATATGTCCAATATGGACATTAATGCAAAACCCTCAAACCATCCTGTAAAGGAATCTATAAAAACTTCCAGTTTTGGAAATTCTCCAGAATCAAGCCATAATGAACCAGAATAAAATGATGAACCTGAAATAACTAGTCCTACTTTTACCTGACCAACTAGGACCCTTAAAAACCATCCCTTAGATGCGATTATTGGAGATTTAGACAGAGGAACACAAACTAGAGTTTCTTTGAGAAATTAGGTTGAAAATCAAGAATTATTGTCATAAATTGAACCTAAAAATATCAATGATGAAATCAATGATGAATTTTGGATGATGGCTATGTAAGAAGAGCTTAACTAGTTTGAGAGGAATAAAGTCTGGAAGCTTGTTGATAGACTAAAAGATTCTTTGACCATAGGAACTAAATGGGTGTTTAGGAATAAAATAGATGAAGCTGGTAATACAATTAGAAACAAATCTAGGTTGGTTGCACAAGGATATAATAAATATGAAGGAATTGATTATGAAGAGACCTTTTCACTAGTAGCTATGCTTGAAGCCATTAGAATCTTACTTGCCTATGCAGCACACTTGGACTTCAAAATTTATCAAATGGACGTCAAAAGTGCATTCTTAAATGGTTATATAATTGAAGATGTTTTTGTTGAACAACCCCTAGGTTTTACAAATCCACATTTTCCAAATCAAGTTTTCAAATTATCTAAAGATTTATATGGTTTGAAATAATCTCCAAGAGCTTGGTATGAAAGACCAGACAACTTTCTTATTTCTAAAGGTTTTAAAAAAGGAGTTGTAGATCCAACTTTATTTATAAAAATAATTTATAAAGAAGTTTTAATACCTTAAATATATGTAGATGATATTATTTTTGGATCTTATAAAAATTATTTATGAGATTAATTTTCAAAAATGATGCAAAGTGAATTTGAAATGAGTTTGATGGGTGAACTTAAATACTATCTTGGATTTCAAATATTTCAAAATAAATAATGTATTGTTACAAATCAAAGTAAATATACTAAAGATATTTTAAAAATATATGGTTTTGATAGCATTAATAGTAGTGAAACACCTATGAGTTCTACATCTAAGTTAGATCTTGATGAAAATGAAAAATCCATTGATCAAACTGCTTACAAAGAAATGATTGGGAGTTTGTTGTACTTAACTGCTAGTAGGACAAATATTATGTTTAGTGTGTGTATGTGTGCAAGATTTAAAGAAAACCCAAAAGAGTTACATTTAAACGTTGTTAAAAGATTTTTCAAATACCTAAAGTATACAACCAATTCAGGATTGTTCTATCCTAGAGGACAACCTTTTGATTTGGTTATTTATTCAGATGTTGACTTTAGTGGATGTAAGTTAGCTATAAATAGTACCTCTGAAACATGTCACTTTTTGGGGAAGTCTCTAATATCATGGTGCAGTAAAAAGAAAAATTCATCTGCATTATCAACTGCTGAAGCAGAGTACATTGCTGCTGGTAGTTGCTGTGCACAAATTTTGTGGTTGAAACACACTTTATTAGACTATGTATTTCAATTCAAACATATCCCCATAAACTGTGACAATAACAGTTCTATTAAAATCTCTAAAAATACAATTTCTAATTCTATAACAAAAAATATTGATGTAAGACATCAATTTTTGAGAGATCATTATCAAAAAGGTGATATAACTCTTGAGTTTATTGGGACTGAGCATCAACTTGCTGACATATTCACTAAACCCTTAAACTCTGAGAGACAGAACTACATAAAACATGAACTAGGAATGAAAAATATCTAAATTATATTCAACCTTTTTCCCTTAGAAATTTTTTGTGTATCAGTGAAACTGATCTGTAAAATCGATCAGTGGAACCGATCAGCTAAAACCGATCAGTGGAACTGATTAGCTGAAACTGATCAGGTGAAACTGGTCAGGTGAAACCGATTAGGTGAAACCAATAATGTAAAACTGATCACATGAAACCGATCACATGAAGCTGATCACATGAAGCCGATAGTATAATACTGATTGAGTGAAACCGATGTATATAAGGACCTTTTTGTAAATTTGTCTATTTTAAGTAAAATGACACTGTTTTGTTTTCTTTTTACCATTATTCAATTTTATGTTTTTATGAATTACAATCCCTAAATGATAAAATAAATTTAGTCCACACTTCGACCTTTCACCTCCCTCACTACCTTTGAACCTTCTACCCTTCGAAACTCTACCTCTCTACACACGACCTTTCAACTCCCTTCGAACCCAAACCTTCAGAAATGGTAAGGATAAAGCGCATGATAGAAGGAACAAGTGAGTCACAATCAACTAAGTATCAGAAGGGCGAGTCTAGTTGTATTGTAGGCACTGGGAAGCCAGGTTTGGGAAGTTGTGTAGTGACTGCTGAGAAGGAAGTATCTTCTGAATGGCTTCTCTCAAGCAAGTCGCTTTTGCTGAGAGTGATAGAATCTTAAGGTTTTCTTAGTTGGTTTTTGAATAATGAGAGGTCGTTTTATCCCTATCTAGTACAAAAATTCTATATCAACTTAAAGATATCTCTAAAAGGAGCTGAGGAATCAAGGATTAAGTCAATAGTGAAGGGAAAAAAGATTTCATTTTCTTCGAAATAATGGGATAAATGTTTAGAGATGCCGCATGAGGGCATCTATGCTAACTACCAGGGTAACATTCCTCCAACCTTAGACTTATTTTCATATGAGTATGCTTTAAAGGAATTGACTGGGAATGAAGAATCGAGGAGAGCTACTGCTACTGAGTTGGATGGAGAGGCAATATTTCTCTTTAAGTTCATTCAACATCAAATCTGCCCAAGGAAGGGAGACTTTGCTAATATGAAATATCAAGATCTATTCCTGATTTATCTATTGAAAAATGGGATAAAGATTAACCTATGTAGGTACTTTATGGTACATATTTCTAATATGATAAAACCCTCAACTTGTTTGTACTACCCTAGGATGATCTCTGCAATGCTGAAGAAGTTGGGTTGTGTGGAAGATGGAGATGGAGTGATCAGTGCTTGTAGTGGATTCTGCCTTCACAAATAAATTTGAAAGAGGATGAAGATTTTCTGGAACCCTTGAAAGAAATGTTGGGTATGATATAAGGAAATATTATATGAGGATTACAATCCTATTGACCATCCTACCAAACCAAAGGATCAAGTAGATCCAGGCCTTAAACCTAGAGAAGAAGTGGTTTATTCAGACGAGGAAGTTGAGGGTGAGCTATCAAAGGAAGAAGGGTCTCCTATAGATGATAGGAGTGACCCTGATATTGCTGAGATCCCAAAGGACATGTCTTATGGACCTGCTAGTCCACCTTTGGAGTTACCCTATCGAGAGCCTTTTTTAGGTGATGAAGAAGAGGAAGAGACAAATGTCATTGGAGTGAAAGGTTATGTGAGTAAGTCTGATGATGAGGATGATGATGATGATGATTCTGATGAGGAATATAATGGTGAGCTTGTTAGTGACTCATTAAAAGCAGTACAAAAAGTTGTAGACAGGTCAAGTGAAGAATCTGTGCATGGAGCTGATGATGGAGTTGATGGATAGGGAGTTGCTGATGGTGTTGGCCAGGAGGCTGATGATCACGATGAAGATGTTGGAAGAGAAGAAAAACTTGATCACCCTAATATTAAAGATCAAGTAATTATTCAGGATTTAAATGAAATTATGGATGGAGGCCAAGAGGAAGAGGCTAAGGATCAGATTGAACCTATCCCTCAGGTTGATAAAGTGCCTGGAGTAGCTAAAGTGGCTGGAGTACAAGCACAAGATCAAGTTCTATTGGTTCTAGTGTCTAGAAACGTTGTTTTGGATAGAATACAAGAATAAGAAGAAGAATATGATGATGATATTGTACATGAGCCTCAATGAAGAAGAGTTAGGATTGATACAGTGGATCCCAGAGACTGGACATGTACTCATGAGTGGAATAGAGATCCAAGTTACATTCTGTTTGGATTGAATTATAACTCAGATGAGGAGATGGCAACAGATCCTCTTATTCCACAAGCACTAGATGAAGTAAAATTGAATGCACCTGCTTCACCAGTAGTACCTTTTACTGGTGATCCTATTGTACAAATAGTTCCTAGTGAATATGTCACTAAAGTTAATTTAGAGCAATTCAAAGCTGATATATGTGAGTTGGTGAGAGCCTCAGTTGGAGCCATAAGTGAAGCCTCTACTTAAATGATAATTTTAGAAGCTGATTCTACTAGAATTGAAAGGATAGTGATCCAGGATATTCATCCTAATCTCATTACTACAACCAAGACAATCGTTAGACATAATACTCTACTGAGAGAAGAAGTGAATAAGGTGAGTAATGAGTTTAACTCTCTGACTACTGATTTCAAGACCTATTTTATTGGTGTTATGGAGGTTCTTAGGAACTTAGTTACACATCTACTGGGTGTAGATTTAAAGAAATTAAATGAGGAACTTGGAAAGATGATCTCTGGTCTATCTAGTTCTAAAAGTACTAGGGCTGATGATGCTGATATGGAGTCTCTCAGGGCTATTATGAGGGAAGAACTCAAGATTATTCAGAGTGATTCTGATAAGGAAACTCTTGCCAAGGTACATAGAAACACTGATCTTGTTTACAATATGGTGAGACAGTGTACTAACAAAGCCTCTACTGCTTAGAATAAAATTATAGAGAAGGTGGATAAGTACTTCTCCAAAATCTATACAAAGTATGATCTGATAAAAAATTTCAAGTTTTTGTCCAAAAATCTCAAGATTCCTCCAATAATAAAAGATTTCAAGAATAAAGTGGCACAATTGAAGGAGTTTACTCCTCTCCTGGATAAATTCATGGAGAACAAGGAATATTTCAAGAAGGCTATGCAATATGGGGTGAAATCATTAATTATTTCATCAAGCTTCTGAATCCATACTTTCATGTCCAGGCTGAAGCCATAGTGGTTCCACCCGCTACTTCCATTAGACCTATTTCTCTTACTTCTGCTCAAATGAATGTATCTCAGGCCCTTTCTTAGATTCGACCAGTGATTTAGGAGCAACCTTAGAGTCATGTTCTATCATAAATAAGACCCACTCTTATAGACAATGTTCCTACAGGTGTTTCCTTGCCTGGTGTTGCTATTCTGCTAGCCCTACCTACAACCACAACAAAACCTTTTGAACCTACTCTTGATCCTTCAGACCAAGTAAAACCACCTCAAAATCTAAAGTCTTAGCTGTGGATTGTTTCTTTGATAGGTCTTTTCACTTGGTATTTTTATTTTGAGGATTGTAATTTTTGAACCTTAATGAAAATCCTTTTGCCTTCCCTATGTTTCTAATTTTCTTTGTGTTCCTACTCTTTATTCTGTATCATTATTTTAACCTTTTTTCTAATCCCAAAAGGGGGAGAAAGTTCTAGGCATAAATTATTAATCTAAGGGGGAGAAACTCTGGCACATGGAACATGGCATGTACTCAACATAATATATATATATATATATATATATATATATATATATATATATATCACCTCTGATACAAACTGCTCTAATACAAAGAAGGAGCATGACTATGCTCTAATATAAATCCCCCTTCTATATATATATATATATATATATATATCCTCTGATACACCAATTGAAGGAGATCTTAAAAGGAAATCCTTAGTCATATTGAGAATTCACATTCCCTGTTGGTATGCTAAGTCAAGTAATTTTTATTCCTTAATACTTTAATGCCATAATTTTTTATTATCAAAAAGGGGGATATTGTTGGACCCTTTGTGAAATAGTGGTTTTCATAATCACAAATCATGCCAATTTACAAATTCTAGTAATTCATATACTAATTTATAACTCAAGTTAATCATGAGTGAATAAATTATGTCACAGTGTATAATACATTTCAATAAGCTAATAAATTATGAATATTTATGCTTCAATATGTTTATAAGTATGTATTTACATGTATTTATAAATTTTACTTAATATGGTAGTGTTCTATGTAATACAAACACTTTATATGTTTTTTAGAGTCCCTAGCACTGATAGTTCAAAAGGACTCGCCATTGGTCGACTCATCGATGATGGACTCACCGATGAATGACTTACTGATGGACGACACACCGATGAACGAGTCACCGATAGGACAAATGACACACCAATGAATAACTTACCATTGGATGACAAACTGATGAATGAGTCACTGATAGAATAAATGACACACCGATGGACAAGTCATTGATGATCGGTCGCACCGATAGTTCAAGTGACTCACCGATGAACGAGTCACCAATGAACGAGTCACTGATGGAAAACTCACCAATGACGACTCACTGATGCCCAGACAGACCAATAGCATAAAGGAATCACCGATAAACCGAGTCACTGATACTAATGAAAAGGATTCACCAATACATGTAGTCATCGATGCTAATAGACCAATGATGACAGACCGATGCTAATGAGTCACCGATGCTTATAAATCACCGATACTCATAAGAACTGTCTTTATTTTATTAATTTAAATTTATATATAGCTTTTGTATTTATACAAATTAATATTTCTGACATTATTTAATGTTGTATTTAGGACTATCCATAGACAATACGAGGTACATGCACATGGGGATATCTTCATATCTGTTGGACCTTGAAGTATAAAAGAATTAAAAACTGCATCTTTCAAAAGACGAGGAATGTGCTGAAAAGAAAAAAGAATAGAAGAACTAAAAAATCCTACAACTCTCAAGCTTTCTTCTAAATCCCAAGAACTCAAAGAAAGAACATACTAGTACATCAACAAGATGAGAAAATCCTATTGTACTGACCTGAACATCCTAACAACAAGGAGCTGAACTTTTCACACCTAGAATTTAGAGTACAGAAGCCACGATACTCTATTTTGAAGCCAACTTCTAGAAGAGGACTCAAACATAATTTCCACCACATCAAAAGAGTCTAGAGCTTCACTGTATAACACACAAATATTTCCAAACCTTACTCTACATATCTAGATCTGTTGTGTTTTTTTGTTTATCTTTTTGAGCAGTGTGTGTATCTGTTTCTATCACACACACTGTATTCTATGCATAATTGGAGGATACTTAATATCCTAAAAAATCTCTCTCTTTTTATTCCTTATATACCATTTTGTATAGTGTAAGAGGTCAAGTGTGACATGTTTGTTGTTTTCCCATGAATAACTATGGTAGAGGTATAGTGTGACCTAGATATCCTTGTGTGCTATTGTGAACCCTGATCTAGGGTATAGATCAAACTGTTTATTAATTAAACTACTTGGTGTCATGTGATCACCAAGTGGAGAGGACTAAGTCTCAGCTTGAGACTAAACCTCTTGTTTATATCCACTGTGCCTTTGCCTTTTAGTTTTAAGCAGTGTTTATTATATTTTACATAAAGCTAAATTAAACTTTGATAGTTAGTTTAACAAGTGTTTATAATTGTTTTGAATTAGTATGTTAGTTTTAAAAGTCATATTAATATTCATATTATTATAGATGAGAACTAATCAATCTTCTAAGAAATTAATTGAACATTCAGGACTTTTATAAATTCACTAAAAACTGATTTTGATTATATTTTTAATTGGGGGAAATTTTTAAAGAACCAATTTTAACAAAAATTTTATAGATACTCAATTCACCCCCTCTTGAGTAATCTACTCTGACTAACAATTATTTATTTCAAATTGTGATATCATTTTACAATGTTATTTTGACGATTAAGGAATATTTGGATATTATACACTACTATTAGTATCTATTTCCTATGAGGATTGGAAAGATTTCTAAAGAAGGAACTGTCAAAGGTAATCCAAATGGTAATAAAGGATATGAAAATATGATTTTGTCTAGATAATCCTTCATTTTTTTTATTTTTTCATTGACAATATGAAACTACCTTGATTGGATTACACCATATTTCATGGTATTTTCATTTATTGTTTCATATTTTTGATAAAGTTATACTAAAACAATACATATGAATGTGAAATATGGAAAATATGGTAAAAATTTATAAATTTGGAAGGGAAATGAAATTATGGAAGATGGGATATGATTCTAAGTTATGATTCTATTTATTAAATATGCATGGAATACATGTTGATGTGTTAAATTTATATTGTTATGCTAAATTAATTGAGAATGTGCTACTACATTATGTTGTAAATATTTTATTGAAATCATATGTTTAAATGGAAAATAAGATGAAGATGGTTATGATATTTAAATTCAAAAATTTGAGTTAATGAGATATAAAGTTCCTCGGGAATGAGTATAGATAAGAAGTAGATTTGGAGTTGACATTATTAATGAGGGTGTGGTTTATAGTGAAGTAATTTTATGGCATAAATAATAGGAAGTTTCACCTTATCCAAATGGTATTATGGAATTATTATGGTTCTTGTCTTAGGATAGATTGTAAGCTAGTTTTTATGGTTGTGGTGCTATGGTTTGGATTATTATAGGGATGTTAAATAAGTCTTAGTATAAGAAATTCTTAGGAGGTTATAGTTATACTCTATATGTGTGTATTGTGTTGTTGGGAAGTTATTATTAGTCAGTTATCATCGATAATGGAATGATGTGTGAGAGGTTGTAAGCTTAAATTATATCATGAATGTTTATCATAATTAACTAGGAAATTGAGTAATAGAGAGTGACTAAATAATTAAGGGAAGATCAATATTAATATAACCCTTGTAGTATATTTAGTATATATGTCTAACATGAAGGGTATTATTATATATTGTTAATTTATTAGTAATTTCATTATTATTTATTTTTATTATGTGTTGTGGTGTTGCATTTCCTTTTATTATATGTGTTGGTTATTTGATTGTTCACTTGTATACTTGTTTGTGGTGGTTTGATACTATAAATGTATGGGATGTAATGGCTTGAGGGATTACATGTACACATATTCTCAGGTTATGATGGATTAAGGATTATATTATGTAATCATGGGCTAAGTATGGGGATTTTTTATAATGGTGAGATGATGTTGGGATGATTGACATAGGTTGAGAGTGGGGATTACCTGTTTTTATTATTAGTTATGATGTTGTGATTATATTAGGATGATTGGTATAGTTTGAGAGATGTGATTTCCTATTTTACCTACATGTAATGATGATAATGATGTGGTAATGATTAGTACATGTTGACAACTTGGATTTCATGTTTTTCCTACTTTTTTATGGTTGTGGTGATGTGGCTATATTTGAAATGAGAACATCAGAGAAATTATATTATGATATGATTATTTGAATGAAGATGTTATGATTCTTGTCTACCTATTCTATTAGTATAAGACTCTAGAAATCAAAATTCCCATAAGATCTCTATATGTGATGTTGTTAATGGTTAAATTTACATGAAATATTACTTTGATTATTCATTTAGTATATATTTTTCCTTGCATAGTTGTTTCATGAATCTCAATCCCAACACATTTATTTCACATAGATATACAACTTTTTATAAATATGATCCTATTGAGTACTCTCAAGTGCTCACCACTTTATAGTTTTCTTGAGTAGTTTTATTGAACAGACTAATGGTGTTTGGATAAGTTGTTGTTCAGGTAACTAGAGTGAAGTCTAGGAGGTATTTACATTCTAATGTGTTTTATTTTACATGTTTAATGTAAATAAAGGTTGGAAATGTGAAATGTTAATTCTTTAGCTTATTTATATGGAGTTTATGGGTGGAATTTTAATTTTATTGGGAATTTATGAGGGTAATTCCTCCAATTTAAGTAATAGATACGCTTAATGTTAGTCATTAACCTATGGTCTATTTGAGGCACACCTTAGGGGTCACTATCATATCCTCTACCAACCCAGGAGGGGTTTTAGTGGGGGAAGTCATGACATTTAGTTATGTGATTCCATCTAACTTATACAATATTTTTTCTATCTCGTGCAAGAATCCTTCCTTTTCACTTAATTTTATTGAAAACTTCTAAAATAGAATTCAAAATCTCTTTATATCATTAACATAATTAATACCTCATGATATTATCCACTTTAGAACTTTTTAAACATTCTTTGTTAATAAATATAAACCAAAAACATAAAATAGTAATCATGAGGGAATTTTTAAAACAATATGACACAAAGGTCATTACAATAAAACCTTAAAAGGAATAACATAATGGTTCTTACCATATGACCTCAAACTATATAAAAAAATTTACTTCCCATATAATGTTTAAATACATGAAAATCTATACTCATTTAAACTATATGTTATGCATTCTAGTAGACATAATATGTATGACACTTTTTTATCACTTATATATACCAAACCTTGTAATATGGTTTAAACCGTGACACTAAACTACATTATTTTTTATTCATTTAGACAGAGGATACTTAGAAATCCATTTATAGGACCAATCCTAACATTTTTTCACATCCATCATTTTTATGAAAGTTTACACCACCCTTGATTGCATTAAAATTATAAGTTTCTTCTTATAAAACTTTATAAAATATAAAAACAAATAATAATAGTGGTACTATATATCGAACATGGGATAATATATTTCCTCTTTCAATGTTCAATTAAATGAATCAGTGTGAAGAAATTAATTTCATCAAAAGGCAACTAATATTGTAATTTATAAAAGGTTAAAAAAATATGCTCAAATAAGTAAGAGAGTCTCAGTATAGACAATAATCTAGTTTATTGGATGAGTTGACCTTTCATCCTCTTGGTTTTTAAAAATTTATACATACACTATACAAGAATAGGGTATAGGTTGTGGAAACATCATAAATAAATATGTGGTATAATTGATATTAATGTTATAGGTAACAATAATATTTAGGATATTATTATTATTATTTCTATATATATATATATATATATATGAATTTTACATATATGTATATATAAAATGAGAAAAAATCAATATTTTCACCTATATGTTTGAATTTGATGACTGGCTAGTTGATTTTGAAAAAAATTACATGTAAATTATGATGGTGATGATATCAATTCCAATGGAGTTTTAGGGGTGATTTTAGTATTTTAGGTAATTAGACACAAACCATGCATGTGACATGACCCATTAATTTTTTTGAAGAACCTTTTTGACTCATTTTTTCTATTAGATCACAATGGAACACTCTGTTGGATAATTTGGAGATATTATATTGATGAAATTGATAAAAAAAGAGTCATTAGTGCATGCATGGGAGGAACTGTGACTTCTTCAATGATTTTGATGCATATGGGGAATACAATTAGACCATCAATTGAAAAACCTTATATATTTTTGGGTTGTTATGTTTTGAGTAAGAGTTTTAATTTTGATCTGATGGGATGTTAATTTTTAGAACCCATATTGGGTTGGGAATTTAAGGGTTTGATCACCTCTAAAATATTTTTTAGGTGATGTTTGAGTTGTTTTAGGTGTCAGAAGAGTTAAAAAGAGAGATCCAAATGAGTGGGAGGGGCATGCAACTGTTCAGGAGCTACAAGGAGCAATCATAATGTGGAAAAGGATGTCACATTGTGAATTTTCAAGGTTGGGTAGTTTTGGGGTGCTGTATCAAATATTCACAGTTTGATAGTATGTGTCACTCCATGAATGAACCTTGGATAGTGTTTTGGGTATTTTAAAATAGGGAAATCAGCCTAAAACCACCTAATTTCTTCCACGTCACCTTCCTCTAGAGATTTTGGTGATTTTTATCTTTTAGGAGCACATCAGACCTCATTTCTTACCGAATCAAAGTGTCATTCAATCCTAAAAACTCCACTTGGTAAGGAAAACCCTATCCAAGAATCATACTCACTTGATTTACATTACATGATGATTTGGGCATTTAGTTTATTTTTTTTTTATTTTAATTCCACTAGATCATGGTGAAATCAGCCGATTCTAAGGGGGTTTTCACCTGACTTGCCTATAGAAGGACCCGACATGTAGTATGAAAACCATCTATCATAATTTCAATGAAGGTACATTTCCTAGGGGTGTTTATTAATGTTTTTATGTGTGATTAAAAATTTTAGTGAATATAAAGTCACCGTGTGATAGGTATTTTTGTTGTGTTGTTGTCAAGGGTGTGTTGTGGACCCTTTAGGTGTGGTTGTTTGAGGTTTCAGTGTGAAATCATTTATCAATTAGTTATTTTTACATTATAAATCATTAATTTAAATTAAATAATGAATTATTTTTTTTATAATTGATTATTTAAGATGTGTGATGTGAGGCAGGAGCTCAGGTGGTAGTGTGGTCTCAGAAAAGGCATGGACGAGTTTGGATGAGGTGATACAGACCTCAGTGAGGATGGTAACTCCTTGATGAATGTAGGTAGTACCTTTAATACAAATCCATATTCTTTTTATGTGTTACTTATTTCCTTCATCCAATTTTTTTGGGACTGGGTATATGGGAATGGACTAAGAATACTTTGGGAAGAATAGATAAGAAGGTTTTTGGCCTCTTATGCTCGGGGTAAGTGTTGTTTAGCACTTTAGGTGGTTTATATCACCTAAAGACTATGTTTACAAGAGGTGAGAATAATTTTTGGGATAACAATAGACCTTAATTAGTCTTGGGGTGTGATATATATCATGGGTATCCTAGGATTTGTTTCCTAGGGATAGTTTTATACACTTGGGAGGTCATGGACCAATGATGATGGGTGAGATGATCATTCATCTCATGCCTAATTAGTAACCAAATTATAAGGGTGGCATGAGGATTTATGAGTGTTTTGAGTGGGACGAGTCCTTTAGGATTGGATAGGGTGTATTAGAGAGCGTTTTCCTCTAAGTGATGGGTTAAGGGATCTCCCCATAAGAGATGTGAGATGGGACCCAGGTGAAGGTTAAGGGTGTTAATCAGGACTTTGAAATGAAATTCAAAGGGTTTTAGAGTGTGATAGCTTGAGATAGTCCCTAAGTAGTGGGGAAATTAGTGTCGAGGGACTTCACAATAATACAAACCAATCCACGAGGTCTAGGTCAGAGGATCCTTTAGCTAGTGATATTACAGGTGGGTGATGAGTGGAATTGTATCAATAGGAGGTTACATGGTGGGTTTAGAGGACCCATAGGATGTACTAATGGGAAAGGTGATATGTGATGTGACAAGGGGAAAGGTCTTGGGAAACAAGATCCCTTGGATTAGCTAGTGAGATGTGTAGTGGGTTATAACCATGTGTGATTTTCATGTGCTCATTGGACCTCCCCGTAGTCTATAGGGATGGGTTGATGTGCTTAATGACCTTCCCAAAGTCTGTGGGGATGGGTTAGTGTAATGATCATGCTCTGACACATAAGGTATTGGGTTGATGACCTTTACAGACATGGCTTGTTTTATTTTTCATATCTTTTGGCCCTACCCTAAGTGATAGGGTAGTGGTTGCAAAAGGGGACTTTTCCTTCAGTGAGAAGGCCCAACTAACCACGTCCTGAGTGAGAGGGTGTGGGTTGATAGATGATAGTGGACCTTGCCTAATATTCTTAGGTTGAGGACCACCATTGGGTCTATGTCATATGGTGACGTGATAATAGCAATAAACCTATCCTAGAGTGATAATTTAGTGGGTTAAGATGTATACATGTGACTGTGCATAGTATATGAGGGTAGTGGGTTGAGTTTTTTAGATTCCTCCTTACCGTGACTCGTCAAGTATTTTTTGTACATAAGTGTAGTGGCATGATGATATAATGAGTTGGATTCCATCATGGTGTAAAATTAGGTTTAATCAAGTACCATTATGTCCTGGTTAGCACATGGTGATCTAATACGTAGAGAGTCATGGTGGCCTAGTTAGAACATGACATCCAAGGCAGCACTTGTGTGACATGTTTATTTTATTCCTCTTGCATACATGAATATGATGGAGTTTACTAGGGAAACTTAGTGATAACCTACAAATATATATTTATTACACCCTTTATAGGAACCTTGGTGCATGCATAAACCTTATATCTTCTTTCATCTTAAGCACAACATGTGATGAATGTTTTTGTTATTTCCCTATAATTTTATGACTCTGATTTGTGGTCATAGTATCCCCACTATATGGATTAGGACCTCACCACTATTCAACAGCCTTTGGTGTATGAGGATGCATGCTTGAGGTCTTGTGGTGTCTCTAGACTGATCACTAATGAGTGGATCAAGGTGGGGTGTTACAAAATGGTATCATATATTTTGTTTTGTTTTATAATTTGGGGTTATAGTAGATAGATAGTCTAGTAATGAGACAAATATTGTGATGGACCTTGGACTATTGATTCATAAACACCTTTCCAGTGGGAAGTCCTGGTTACAAGGGGTACGAGATTATTTTTCTTACTATACACTATTACTAATGAGTTGTTTATTGAATATGTTGGACTTACTAGAGATGTTATTTATGGTTTTGGATCTGGGAATGTTGGCAAGAGGCTCATGTAAATGCATCCTGATTAGGCACATAAGATCACATGGTGTTTTCTACTTTCATTTTTTTGGGTTTTTTAATGACAAATTAAATTGATTAAAATGTTAGTAACAAATTATATGGTGTTTTCCCATATAACATGGAATGAAATTATAATCAGCTAAACCATAGTTTATTTTATCTAATGGAAGGTCATGTGGATCATGGTGTAGGACAATCTCTATTGATGGAATGTAGTTACTTAATTAAGGGATACATGGGGACTCTTGGTGGGATGGTGTAGGCATTGGATGCCTTGATGATGGAGCCATGGAAGGTTCATTATAGGTGTGTGATTACTGAGGAATTATTTGAGGATAGGAAATGGTTACCTTGAGGGAATAGAAACCCTAAAAGGGTTGTGGAAGGGAATGTGATATTCCTAGGGATTTAGGATGAAAAGAACTTGGAGAATTTCTGGTGTTGAGGCTAAGGTTCAAGGGTAGGATCAATTGGATTTCTAGACTTATAGTTTCTAGATGAACTTTTTTTGTGGTGTGGTGGGAGCATGGATAAACTCTCATGGTTTTAGAATGATTCCCATGTGTTAGATGATCATGTATCTATAATTGGAATGATAGATATTCCTTTGGTTTTTGGGTGCGATTGACATGTGTATGGGTCATAGTCAGCAGGTAAAGTGCATTATCCTAGGAAAGACAAGATGTGAATCATGGAAGGGTGGTCTAGTTGTGTGATTGGGTTGCATGAGTACATGAAACTGCTGGGTTCAATTGATACTGAGCAAGATATTGGGTAAGAACCTATGAGTAGGTTCTTGGTGAATCATTATTCCTTGATGAGGAGAGTGAGCATCGATGAGGCTTTTGGAAAGATTATCCATGTGTGAGGGTCTATGCATGTTGGGAATTCACAATGCCTGATTGGGTTTTAAATCAGTGAATAGATCATTTGCGAGTCTATTGAGAGTAATTTAGGTTATGGATGATCCCATTTGGTGTGGTGGTTGTTTGGTTGTGAGACACTAATGGGCACAATGATATGGTGTTTGGTGAAATAGGAGATGTCCCTTGGTGGTGGGAGGTGACATCAGTGAGGATAGGGGTACTATAGTATGGTTGACCCAAGTGGATGCCTTGTCATGAAATTTTAGGGTGACATGGTGTTAGAGTTTGATGGGAGGGGAGTGTGGCTTGGGAGGAGTGACACATGGTCATTATTGGGACCTATTAGTGTCAATGATCATGTAGAGATGTAAGGAAATCCATATGGTGGGGAGTGAACTGTCAACTGATGTTGAGGATAACATTCCTAGTGACATGGGAATGGGTGATACTGGTGTTTCATGTTGGCACTTGGGTATGAGTGTAATGGGCATGTCCAGTCATTGTGTTTGTAATAGATGAAGCATGGGATGTGAAGAATGGTTATTTTGGTTTTTAGGTGATGTTAACGATACTCCTATAATGGAGAGAATCATATCAGTAACTAGTGAATAACCCTCATATTGGAAGGGGTCGTCGATGTGGTGAGATCAATCATTGGATAACTGAGATAAAATTGGGGTATCAGTGTATGATAAGATCTATTAATATATGGTTCTTCAAGAAATACCATATTTTAAGCTCATGTTGGGTGTTTCTTAGAGTCGACACATTGGAATCAGTCTTGGGGTGGTCTTGGTGTGGTTGAAGAGTGATTTATGGGGTGTGCCAAGATTTTTTACATTATTTATGGGGTGAATATTGTTTTTTCACATGTTTTAGGGGGTGAAACTATGGTTTGGTTTATGGTTTAGGGGGTGAAATAATTTCTTCATGTGTTTTAGGGGGTAAACTAATGATTTGTGGCCTGGTTCAAGGGTAAACCTAATTCTTCGCATGATTTAGGGGGTGAATCATGTGATGAAATGTCATGAAGGTGTTTGTTGGGATGAAAATTCTTGGGAAGAAAATGAGATTTGGTGTCTTATCTTGGGGCATGAGAAGGACCCTTCATGTGGAGTTTGTTAGTGAAAATGTTGATTTTGAGGCACATGTTTTTTTCGAGGATGTGCCATCAGGTGTGACCAAGCATTTTGAGAAAATATAGACAGAGGAGGTCTAACGGGTGTTCTTTCATGATTTAGACATGATGAGAATGGAACCGTGTTAGGATCCTCATGTGGGATCATTTAGCAGGCTAATGGACCACTGGAAGATCATTTTTGTAGGAAATTCCTATGGTGGGAAGCATCATAATTTAAAATAGGGCTTGGTGAGCGGATCCTTATGGTGGGGAGACCAATGAGACTAGGTTTGGATTTGTTTGAAGACATTGAGGTGTTTTAAGAGATATGGGTGTATGTGAGATCCATATTGGTGTTGATGTTGATAGTGAGAGGGTGGATCAATTTTTTTTGCTTGGAGTTGTGAAGTGGAATAAAAGTCGACATTTGGAGTTGGAACACAGTGAGTTCTTAGTGAATTTATGATTGATTAAGGTTGGGAGTCATGGTTCAATATTTATAATGGATTTTAAAGGATTATAAGAGTTATTGTGGGGAGTTTTTAATAGACTGGGTATTTCCAATTTGTTATGTTATGAGAAAGAGTTTGAATTTTGAAACGGTGGGAGGTTTATTTTGAGAACATGAACTTGGTATGGGAATCCAATGGTTTAAACACCTCTAAAAGATGTTTTTGGGTGAGGTTTGAGTCATTGGAGGCTTTGAGAGAGTTCAAGAATGAGATCAATAGGATTAAGAGGGGCCTACATCTGTTTGGGAGCTACAGGGATAATTCAAGGCATGAAAAAGGATGTCACGTTGTGAATTATCAGGACTATGAGGTTTTGGGGTGCTAGGTCAAATATTCACAGTGTGAAAAATTGTGTCACACTATGAATGAATCTAGTATAGTGTTATAGGTGTTCTAAAATAGGATTCTTAGACTATAATCCCCTCATTTATTCCCCTTCATCTTCCTCACATGATTTTGGTGATTTTTTGACTTCTAGGAGATCCTCCAGCATACCAGCTCAAAGTGTTGTTCAATCCTACAGTCAAATCTTGGTAAGGATAACCCTGTTCATACCTTTTACCCCCTTTTTATTTCATACTTATTTGGGAAATTTTTTTAGGTTTTTGATATTGATTCCATTGGATCATGGTGGAATCAAACGATTCGGATTGGGATTTCACTCAGCTTGCGTAGAGGAGGACCCAAGATGTAGTCTGCAAGATATTTGTTAATTTTTTAGTGAATTTAAATTTCTAAGGGTTTTTATTAAGGTTTATGGGTTGAATTAAATCATTTGGTTATTAATCAGGCATCACATGATAGAGATTTTGGTCGAGTTGGTGTTAGGGGTGTACTGTGCACCCTCTAGGTGCGATTGGTCATTGTTTCGGCACAACAGTGGTACTCAATGAGTTATTTAAAAATTATGAATATTTGGTTTAAATTAAATAATTAATTATTTAAGGTGTTTTATGTGATTAAATAGCTCAGGTGGCAATATGGACTTAGATTGGGCATGGATGGGCTTTATCAATGTGTTGTGGAGCTCGATGAGAATGGTAACTCCTTGAGGGAGGTAAGTGTTCCCTTAAATACAAATCCATATTCTCTTTATGTATTATTTCTTACCTATATGCATGTTTCTTGGGACTAGTTAGATATTTAGGGATCGATAATGCCTCAATAAGAAGTGATAGGATGGTATTTGGAATCCTATACTCGATGTAAGTGTTTTTTTTGGCATTTCAGGTGATTTAGATTGATCATTGACTGTGTATTCAAGGGGTGATAGTGAATTTTGGGATAATAATACAACTTGGGTAGTTTTGGGGTGTGATATGAGATTTGATTATCCTAGGATAGTTTTCCAAGGGATAGTTGTATAGGCTTGTGAGGCCTTCACCAAATGATGATGGGTGAGACAATCATTCATCTCACGTATAATGAGTAACCCCCTTCTAAGGTTGGTATGATGTTTGATGATAATTATGATAAGGATGAGTCCTTTGGGACTAATTGGATGTATTACAAAGGGGTTTCCTCTATGTTATGGGTTAAGGGATCTCCCCTTAGGATATATGAGATGGGTCCTAGGTGTGGGTTGAGGGTGTTGTTCAAGACATGGTATCATAATTACAAGGGGATTAGAGTACAATAGATTGTGATGGTCCCTGAGTAGTGGTACCATGAGTTTTGAGGGACTTTACATGGATGTGGACTTGGACATAATGTCTGAGTCAGAGGAACCATTGAGTTGTGACGTCCATAGTGGGTGGTGAGTAGAATGGTAACAATAGAAAGAGAAGTGGTGGGTCTGAAAGATCCAATGGATTCCCTAATGGGTGATGTGAGACGTGATGTGATGAGGGGCTAGGTCTTGAGCTACTAGTGCCCTAGGATCATCTTGTGAGATTCGTGTTGGTTTTTAGCCCCTTGTGACTTTCATATACCTATTAAACATCCCAAGAGTCTATGGGGATGAGTCAGTGTGCTTGATGACCTCCTAATAGTCTACTAGGCTGGTTTGGTTTGATAATTGTTCCCTACAACTTTGTGTATTGGATCAAGAACCTTTACAAATGTGGCTTGGTTCAGTGTCCATATAGTCAGGCCCAACTATGACAAGGCTTAGATGACTATGTCCTGAGTGAGAGGGCATGGTTTGATGTATAGTAGTGGAATTTTCCTGATATTTTCAGTTTTAAGGCCACCCTAGGGGTTGTTTCATGGGGTGACATGATGAGACTAATGGACCCTTCCTAGAGTGATTAAGTAGTGGGTCAAGATGTGGATGTGTGACCATGTCCAGTGTATTTAGGGAGTGAGTTGAGATTTTGGATGACGCCCTACCCTGAGTTTTCGGGTATGGTCTGTGCATAAGTGTAGTGGCATGAAGAGATGACGAGATGGATTCTTTCATGGCATCAAAATGAGTATGATTGGGAATCATGGTGTCCTAGTTAGAACAGGGTGGCCTAATGCACTGAGAGTCATGGTTTCTAGGTTAGCACATGAAATCCAAGGTTCTTGTGGGAAATATTTATTTTATACCTCATTCATACACATATATGATGGTGTATACTAGGGGGACTTGGTGGGACCCTACTGAGATGTATTTCTAAGACCCTACATGGGCACCTTGGTGCGTGTGCATACCTTATGTTTGCTTTCATGTTGAGCATAGGATGTGTAGTGGATCAAACTGGAGAAACTCAAGAGTATGTTGAGGCAAGCTATATGAGGATCAGGGTCAGGAGTAGGGCCAATGTGTATGTATCATATTTTTTTTTGTTTTTCATTTTGGATTGGCCCAATGGGAGATCAGTGTATGTATGATTGTATGAATTATGCATGGATTTTTTACAACATTGTGTCTATTTATTATGTTTACTCTAATTATGTGATGTATTTTTTTTCCATGGACTTTATTACTATGATTTAACATAATAGTCTCCTCACAGTATGGATAAGGTCCTCACCGGTAGTCGATGGCCTCTTGTATATGTAAAAACGTGCCTAAGGTCTTTTGGAGTCTCTAGACCAAGAATTAATTAGTGGCCTGGGATGGGGTATTACATAAATAAAAAATATAATTATGATGACTCATATAAATCAATGATTCATTGTGATTTTTTACTTTAAAGTTGTTAAACACAAAAATGAGTAGTGAAAACCCCTTAGTGTGTACCTTGGGTTGAAAAATTATTGTACAAAAAGTATGATGATTAATGTGGTTTACATGAATAATCATTGGTAAGATACTTTTATTATCCTAGTATTCAAAATGTGGACACCATATAGATATGAATTAAAAATGATATAGTGAAGAGTTTTTGTTTTTTGTATTGCCGATGTGTGATTATTATATGATGAAATTGACATGGACCTAGTTCTTGATAGTTATGTTACTATATGACATCACATGTTATACTATTTTTTCTATCTTATCATTCAATATCATAGGAGGGTGTGATATTCAGTGTGTGGATTCTTACTAGGTGGGAGATTATCTATTATTTTTCTAGGTAATCAATATCATAGGAGGGTGTGATATTCAGTGTGTGAATTCTTACTAGGTGGGATATTATCTAGTATTTTTCTAGGTAACCATGATAAGATAATCAATTGTGACTAGTATTTACTTAAGTCTTCTTCACCAACTATTTCCTATATTTTATTTATCTGAAGATTTATATTTTCCAAGGTGGTATTTGTAACAAAGGTGTAGATTACCAATGCTAATAACATGTGGATGGTTCTCCTTAGAGGTTCTCACATAGCTGGAATTTAGAATTTATATTACTAACATGAGTACATTGACCTTGTGATAGCTATAAGATGGTAGGAGAATATGATTTAAATAGTATGATGATGTAGATATTATGATGATGAAATAATTGCATGGATAATATAATTGATGATGATGATTTCAAGAAATTCATGAGGATGTACTGTGTTATTAGGTTGATTGTGGTCATTGGATTACATGAGTTTCTTATTATCATACTTCACATGTTATTTTAATGATTAGAGTACCATTTTATCTATAACAACCACTAGAGGGATGTTTAATGAATGTGACCCTAACTTTCAATTGGTGAGCATATCAACTGGATGAACAAACTAGTATTCCCACTCTCACCCCACTGAGTGGTGTGAACAAGATATAGATTGGATATATATAGGTTATATTATAGTTTCACATTAATATATATGTGGATGTGGTGTGGTTATCATAATGGGTGGGTGACATGATGTTAGTACTTAGAGATGTGAATACTAGCTGGTGTGAGATGGTTTGTAGTGGAATTTGTTTATAGAATTTCCTCCTCTACCTATTTTTTTGGGATTCTAAACCCTTTCTCATGAGGTATAGATAAAAATCATAAACATATGATGGTGTATATGCTAAAACTGAAAGGATAGTAGGTTTAATCACCCCATAAATAAAATTATTTTATAATATAAGGTTGTTTTATAGATTTAAGTCATTCTTTGTAAATCCTTCTTGATAATGATACTAGTTTATTTACATCACTTACTGCCTTAGTAAAGTAAACACCTTAAATAAAAGTAATCGATAGGCACTGATGCATTTAAAAAAACATTGTATAAATTAAATCATCTTGCACTCAGGGCATGTGACATCTCATGCCTATTGTGTAAGAAAGGGTGGCCTTTATACAGTTTAAAAACATATATGAGGTTATTATATTGATTAATTTGATCTAGGAAGGTTTTAATGGTATCTAACATACTTTAAATCCAGATGGTATAACATGAAATATTATACCATAGTTTAAAGATTTATGGGAAGCTATAAAGGGTTATGACACTATTTAAATCCATATGAGAATCTATGAAGGGTTATGTTATAGTTTAAAATTAAATGAGAGGGCATGAAGGGTTATACCATAGTTTAAAGCCTAATAGGAAGACATAAATAGTTATACCAATGTTTAAATATAGGTGGGGTTTTATGATGGGTTATATAATATTTCAAATCTAGTTAGGAGGGCATGAAAGACCACACCATATTTTAAAATTAGATTAGAAGGAATGAAGGGATATGCAATAGTTTAAATCATGATGGGAATAAATGAAGGTTTATTCCAAAATTTAAAGACAAATAAGATATCATGAAGGGATATGATAGAGTTTAAGTTTCTATAGGAATATTTAAGGGTTACATTGAAGTTTTTTTTCTATAAAGGAAGGAAAAGAGGTTACACTGTAATTTAATGTCCCCTATAAAGACATAAGTTTATTCTAATGTTTTGTGTCTTCTAGGAAGTTGAAGGGGTTATATTGGGGTTTAACATACCCCAAGAAGTCTCTAAGGTTACACCAAAATTTTGTAACACCAAATAAATAGAAAGGGTTACATTGACCATTAGGGTCCCCCATGAATAATTAAAGGTTATTCTAGAGTTTCATACTATCTATTAATGTGAAAGGGTTGAAAAATATGTATAATGTTCCATAGTTTATGGGTTGTACCCATAAATGTAATCCCACATATTCCTTGTTGAGATAAATCCATAGCCATGTTGTTTGGTGTCAGAGTTTAAATTCATATGATAAGGCATGACACTCATCCTTAAAAACATGGTTTTCAATTTAAAACCCAACAAAAGGAGTAACATAGAATTTAAATCTATATGTTCATAACATAAAATTCAATTTATCATAATGAAAGAAGATTGGTTGGCTATAAAGTTTAAGGATAGGTGGTAAGGGCCACTCTATGTAGTTTATGGTCTTATAGGATGGAACATCATCATGTATTTTTAGTTCATTTTATGAGGCCTGATGTTTGTAGTTTAAGGTTATACGATAAGGTGCACTTGAAAAAAGTCACTTAGGGAATGTATGAGTGTGGTATTTATGCATGAGTACCCATTTGTTTCTCCCTTACCCAGAGAAGATAGAGATGAGTGGGAGAAAATATGACATTCACTAAAGAATCCTTAAAATAAATTCATGTATGGATTGGGAAAGGGTATAACTCTTACACCAGGGTAACAACCACTTAAATAGATATGCTAGAAAAACTAGGAGTTCCACCATTAGTTATAAGCACATGGGGTGTTCGTAATTTTAGTGAGAATTGCATAGAATCCTCCTAGGGTGTCTAGGAGCTCAAACAGAAAGAGACGATTGGAAACTGACTAAATGAGGGATGTGTATAATTTGAGTGGGTATTATACACAATCTTATTATGGTTTTAGAACACATTTCTAAATATAAGATATGTATATAACCTCTAAAACTCATATTGGATTATATAAACACCCTAAAAGTGTGGGGTGAATTGGTGCGATCAAGGTTTTACCAACTTCTCTTATCTTTTGACTATTAAAACCTCTATATTTGTTAGGATGAATGAAGTAGTTAAATGATACCCAACATAACACACCACATGAAAATAAATAAATAAAAGAGGATAGAATCACATGATATTGACAAGCCCCCCCCCCCAATTTGGGTGACTATATCCTTATTGTGTTCGAGATGAGTCCAAGACACGAATATCCACTAATATTATAAGGTGAATACAAAGAGAAGGTATCATCCTTAACCCCAAAATTTCTTCATAATAGTTAGTTATATATTAATAGGTTCTTTATACTAGATCCATCTAGTTTATAATGATGGTTATTCAACTCCTTCATGAAGAAGAACATATTTTACACTATAGGATTCTTCATCATAAAAGGATATAACATATTCCACAACCAAGGTCACAAATTGCATGAATATAATCAGGAATAGTAGCATACACATCATCCATTTATCAAATTTATAATATTCAATATAGAAATATGGTAGGGACATCCATGTTGTCTTTTACTAAAACAATCAGTGAGCATTTTGATGATCAAAGGTAAAAACTATTCACCTTGACACAAATGATTAGGAATAGTAGTGTTTTCACATCTATCAACCCTATTCTTATTCTTTGACTCTAAAAATATTCAATAATATCATGGAATCAGTATTTACTCTATCTCCTTCTTAAACTCATATACTTATTTATAAACTCAGTAATAATCATGATGATATTTTCTAATATTTAAGATCATAAATTTTATTTAATTTAGTATCATGATATTTATTTAAACTAGGAAAATAATAATCTTGGAATCATCAAGTTTAGGATCCTCATGAGTGGATTCAAAATCTTCATATTTGACTATATTTATTTATCACACAAAATATCTTTTCAAATCATCTCATTTATTTATCCTAAAAATCTCAGCTTCATCATTTATTCAAACTTCCATAAAAACAATAGAAACCATACACATTTACATGAACACATATAGTAATATAATTATGATGCGGAGGATTATCTCATGGTTTAATCTCTTTATTTTAAATATATCAATGTCAAAATAGACATAAATCATAGATCAATCCACCAGGCATCATGATATTAACTCATTGAATAAAAACATTGTATTGTCACATTTAATATTATGTATTACTTGATAAAACATGTTTTAATCCAACATTAACTTCAAAAGATTATACATGTCAGTTGAAAACATCATATTAATCATATGTGAGTCAAATTAATTCTTAAATATTCTCTAAAAGCTTGTTATTTTCTCTTATGTATCCTCAAATTAATCTTCCTCATGCAAAGAAACATCAAAGTTATTATTATGTATCGTCTAATTATTATTTCATGTTTTTTTAGTTACTCTTGTGTATCATTGTGAATGAATGATTAATATTACATATGGTATAGGATAAATTACATTTCATCAATGATATTTTATGGATCCTTTAAAATAATGAAGTTAATCTTTCATTTGATTGTATTTATCTTATGTATCATAATGTGTACTCCTCAGTACTCTGTTAATATTATTCTCTAATAGATCTTACAAATTCATTTTCCATTTTCTACTTTCTCCATGATATTACATATGATCTCTGTCCAACTCAAACAACATCAAATAAAATCAAAACCTCTTCAAATTTCTTCAGCCATTATAGTTCATTGCAAAACAACTCAAAATACTTTAAGAATAAATCATAATTATGTATCACTCTTTATCTCAATTTGAAATTTAAATACAACATATAAAAACACATATTGGATATATTCTTTTTTTTAATTCCATTTTACCTAAGGTTAAATAAGATACCTAGAATAAGAACCTTCATACTTTGATATATTTCTTTTTCTAACATTGAGGTTGAGCTAAGAAATAGGTGGTTGGGTATGTTGTTGATAATTTCATCTATTTTGTTTAATCAAGATATAAATTTTCCTATCATATGAGTAGTATGACATATGGGACACTGATTTTTATAGACTAAAGTAGCGTACAGTTGTACCTAGATAAGTGACATATAATTCACTTATCTATTAGATGAAGTATATATGATGTGTTCATTCACCAAGGTGAATGAAATGTGATGTGTTTATCCATATATTCAGCCTATAATCAAATAATCATGAGTGTATGAGTAATTATATGGGATTAAAATACTCAATCTACCTTAGTAACTTGATGTCTTATTTAAATGGATCATATGATTACACATTATTTTATACAATACAGATGTTGGATGCAAGTATCACGGTTCATGTGATCAATGGAGATCATGTCAAATCCATTTATAGTTTTAGTAACATTTATTGTTTACCAGAGTAAGATATTTTCTTACACTTATGAATTAGGGAATCCATATTCATTTCCAATGCTACAATGGCCCATAGGGTTTCACTTTTTGGATGACTGAATAGGGATTGTGTTTTATAAAACATAAAAAGTTTCTATAAAAGTGTTTTATAGTTTATAAAAAATTATTATTGGATAGATATTCAAAAATAATTTTATATAAAGTAATACATAGTGAATATGATGACAGTTTAAAAAAAATAGATCCAAAAAGGAGTTTTAGATATGATTTTACAAGTTAATGTACATGATACAATAAAATATGAAATTACACAAAGTCAATGAGGATTTATTATAAGTGGAAGATTGATGGATATATAACCTAAATCCACTATACATCATATGATGTTTTTGGATATATCACATGTGATGATATGAGTATGTCATAAACTACAACATATATGAATCTAAGGAATATTGTATTCCTTGGTGTGGGGTGTATCATATGGCATGATATGATATATCATACTACTACCATATTATATATCATATTTTATGATATGTATATATTATAATTGTTATGATTTTTTTGAATTATGTCCTACATTTTAGTTAGGAATCCAAAAATTAAATGTTAATGTTTGAATCATCATCCATGTAAAGTTTCCATTAACCATTAATGTTTCATATGATGAAACATATGTGATAAATGAATAAAATGCATTTATATAATGAATGTGTGCATTAGATGAGAGGATAAACATGTTGTAACCAATGAATTACTCAAACATTATATAATATTATATTAAATACATGTAAGTCTTAGGAAGTTCCCATAATCCCTATATAAAGAAGGTTGATCTATGAGAATTTTGTT
The DNA here is from genome assembly GCA_963277665.1 of Viscum album. NCBI lineage: Eukaryota > Viridiplantae > Streptophyta > Magnoliopsida > Santalales > Viscaceae > Viscum > Viscum album. The sequence continues at coordinate 335,341,123 of OY728139.1, read as the reverse complement.
TTATCTGAAATCATATAGTTTCTTTCAGTTATCCCTGAAGCACTCTTCTTCTTATTCCTTTGTTGCATGATCGGTACTAACATACTATAGTTTTAAGGATGGTCCTTAAAAAACATTTAATGATTCATCGACTCATGGATACACCTAAGAGGAATGATTAATTTGAATAATTCCTATTATTCTTCATCATACTCATGTTTAAATATAGGAGATCTAACTATCTATAGTGTAAGGTACACATGTTCTTCATTTTTTACTATATATGTTTTTGGTTTCAAAGCACAGTGATCTTGGTTTTGGGTTTCTTAATGTCTTCCACAACTAAAATAATAATTATTTGATCCTTCAAAACCCATCACTTATATAATTATTAATAGATTTTGTACTTAGGGATTTACCAAGATTATTTATAGAATTTATATTTGATTTATAATTGTTTTTTACCTAAGATGGGGTGTCCTGGAACTTGATTAAGAGGAACTATGTGTGGCTACACAATATTTACTCTAAATCACTACTCCTATCTCACACGATTTCTAATAGGGTTTACTCATGTAATTGAAAACACCCAATGACTCTCACATCCATGTCAAGAGATATTTATATAGGCTTTCTTTCCAAAGGAAGGCGATCATTGAGATTTCTCACCAGTAGCGATTAAGAACTCACATTGGTTGAGAGGATGGAAGGTGGGTCTCATCACATAGTATTGTGGGGAATTATTACCTATTATAGGACGCTATTATAGATTTAAGTCATGTTCTTGAATCTTTCCCAAAAACCATTATGAGATCAGTTACTCTAATACTAGAAATTTGTTATTATCACATGTTGATGTGAATTTATGTACCTATGAGAGGTATCAAGTTGATGTGAACATCTATTTGTATTAGAGGTTATCAATTGATGACACAATCTATATGTATCAGAGGTCCTCTATGTTGTTACTTAGTGATGTTGGTTTGTAGGTCATTATGTTTTAAAGCCACCCGTCTGGACACTATAGATTTTATCATCATTTAGGAAGGTGGTGGATATTTGTGGTGTCAGGATAAAGCCCATGAAGGGGATTCCTATGTATCCTTTTATAAGGAATTAGAACCCATATAGTTCAGTTGCACTTAATGGGGCATGTCATACCTTTTAAGGTCGTGTGAGAAGGACCAATCCATGTAGTATAATATCATACAGTAAGAATGGCTAGGAGAAATAATCCTTGAAATGGTTAGTATGAGACTTTTACATGAGAGGCCATTTTTGGTTAACCTTGAATGAAATATAACCAAATTAGGATGGGTTGATTTCACAAGGTATGTGGCACTATGAAGATATGTTTTACCAGGAATGTAGCCTAATGAGAATAATGTGATGAGACCCGAAGGGAATATATCCCTCCGAGTGAGGGAATGATTTTATCATGATTATGAACTAATAGAGTGATGATCTATAAATAATATAGCCTTGATATAGGTAGAGGGAAGATTGATGATGTTGGGTTCGATCCTCAAAGAAGTGTCCTACATGTCCCATCCAAACAGGAATCAAATACCATATAGTTTTAATGACATAGTTTAGATTCATGTAACAAGACCATACCATAGAGTTTAAAGTATTGTAAAAAGGGTGTTTTCATGCAGTTTAATGTCATGAAACTTAGACACTAGTCGCGTATTTTAACTTCATGCTGTGGGGATGTTTGTTTCATGAAAGGTGTGATAATATAGAATCGTATGAGGCTTACGCATATGGAGGCTTCCCTGGAAATCCTCATTAGGAATATATCCATTTTATAGAAGAATATTACTATTGAGGCTTACACCTAGTCAGGAGTCCCAAAGATGAATTTTAGTGATGTTAATAGACATAATCAACCCATATCTTTAAGCTCACGTGAGTCATGCTTGGTGTGAGAAATAAGATATAAAGAAGGATTGAGTGTGTTGCATGGGGATGGACCTGAGTTTGAATGGGGATTACACATTGAGTCTTCCCAAAGATCTTTCTATCTCCTTATCTCATTGATGATTCATGACTGATGAAATCATCAACAAGAAACTCTTGGGTCTCATGCCCGAAGAAAAACCCCATCCTTCCTTCTTCTTACCTATTTCTAGGCTAGGGTGAGGTATGGAATATAAAGAGAGGAGGAGTATGAAATCCATCAAGAAAGACTAGGGGCATAATCAAAGAGGGGTTCCTTATTTGGTTCAGATTTTAGGATGGAGAATAAATACACCATTTATCTAGAATATAATTTTTGGTGTCTTCCCAATAGGGATCCCCATTATTGAGGGAATGTATTATTTTGGTTTCCACAAGGGTTCCACTTATTGAGGATGATGACCCAGATCCTCTTTTTATCAAGGGAAACCATGATTTAAGGGGTGTGCACTGGTTTGTAATCCCTGATTGTGCGAGTCTAGTGGTTTTAGGGGAGTGGTTAAGAGTTTAGGTGGTCGTGTGATTGAATGGTGATTCAGAGATCTTGAAGAAAAGTGAGTCACATGATTGTATAACCAATATCAAGAGTTCACATGGCTAATATAGAATTAGGTAATCATGTGACTTTTATATAGTCAAGAAATCATATAACTCAGTTATGTAGACAACATTCGCATGTATAGATACAAGTTTTATGATTGTTTATTCTAAAAAACTTTTAGTTATTCATCCCAAGGTTCCTATCAATTCTCAGAGTCAAAATATTTAGGACTTAAATCTCTAGAAACATTCCTATTTTTTCTTCCTTTTCTACCCCCATGTCTTTGTATAAAAGGAGAAACGTAGGTATATTTATAAGAAAAAGGGCCCAAGATTAGTGCCTAATTTTGAGTATAGGGAAACATGTATAATGTATGAAGGTGGTGGAGTCCATCCATATAATTTAGGGTGATTTCATGACTTGGGTCACGTGTTGGATGATCCTTGTATCCGAGAGTTGTTATGTTTCATTGAATTTTTCAACCGTGTAACCCCAAAATGCCTCATGATCAACAACATGCATTGTCCTTTCCATAATGGATAGAGAATATGGGGCATGTTTCATGAACAACATCGAGTGCAAATGGGTCCTCTATTTACAACTTATTCCATACTAATTGCATGTTAGGGAGTGATCGTGAGTGGCTCCATAATCAAAAAAAATATTCTCCAAACTCATTGAATGAAACAAGGGAAAGTATTTGATCAGTGAATGCATGTACCTATCAAGGTTTTGAGATCACATAACCCTAAATGGGATAGATCATGTGATATCATATGAATCCCCTGACGGGAACAAAACTCCTATGCATATTCCATTGTTCATTTTGTTTATGAAAAATGGAATTCCCCTTTTATTATTTTCATAATACCACTTCATCTAAATTTATCTGTTGGTCATCAATAATTACCCCATTTAGAAATGAAGACCTAAAGGAAAAGGGAGGGATCGATTTAGAGGAAGTGGATTCCCTCTCAAGTCCCTTGGTCTTTTCTAATACCTTTGGTATTCTATCTATCTATCAGTACGAGCTTCTCTCCTTGGTGAAAATCATTAGATCATTACTTATTTAAGGATATGCTAATAAAATCAATTGTTTCTAGAGATGATGCTAGTACATATATAAACATTCATGACTCAACTATGTTTTTTGGGTCTACTGACTAATAGAATATATATGTTTGGTCACAACAGCTCTATCACAGTGTTTGGATATGATGGATCCAGCTGCCTCAGGGTCTCATATAGTATGAATAGATAATATTAAAGTTGGTTCAGTATCAAGTACCCAATGAGATGAAAATGAGAATTTTTTCACTCAATGACTTTAATTATGAATAAATCCCTATTCTTGGACTACACTTGAGTCGAGGACTGGATTATACAGTAATCCAATGGTAAATTAGGAAATAGGTGTGGAAGGAAATCTAGGATCTAACCACTAGGGTCTTGTTCCACAATCTTAAAGACCAATTGTGTCACCTCCAACATATGTTCACCATTTTTGGATATGATAGTTATTATTATCATGCACAACAAGCCAGGATAAAAGATTTGATCTCCATATGAGTGCATAAAAGGGATCTTGAACTGGATCTAGCATTAGAATATGCCTCTGCCTCTACCACACATCTTTACAATGAAGACCTTAATAAAGCTTCCCAACATGAAGCGGTGGTATAAAAACATTGAGACATAGTTACTAAAGGGTGATTTGAAGTTGATAGGCTTTAAAAAGAACTATCCCACCTATATTATATGCTCACCATAGCATGAAAGAGAGAATAGGAAGAGTAATGGGTTTTTAAGGTAGTTGAGAAGGTCATGATGGATGTTTTGTGAGAGAAGCATCGTTGAAATTGGTTTCAAAGGTAGAAATTGGGATGGTAAATCAACTACATCAATCTATAACCAACCGATGGTAGAAAGTGGCTAAGATTTTGGAGTCTTAAGATAATATATTGTAATAGAATTGTAATTTTAGCCCCCACTTATTTGGGTAGATATGGGAGAGACTCTAAAATATGGAGGTTCCTACCTCATTTTTTTCTATCAATGAATGAAATTACTTGCATTCCCTATTCCATTGTCCAGATTTTATTAATCATACTATCTTAGTGGCTTAATATATTATAAATCACTGAGTGAATTAATCTCCCTCAAACTATCAATAATCCCAAATAAAATTACAAATAATTGGACCATAAATTAATTATGATATATATATATATATATATAAAGGAGCTACTCAATATTAATTCGTTGATTAATGCCTAGGAAATAAGTGCTCAATTTTCAGTAAAGTTATTTTATACTTCATAAAAATGTTTTCTTCAAAAATTATTTTTATTACTATTTTATGAAACCTATATAAAATTTATTTTCTAAAAATAATATCATTTTTGAAATCAGTATATCAAAATTAACTTATGTTGAAAATTTTATATTTTTCTGAAAAGATTTATTTTTTAATGAATAGTGAAAACACCAATATTTATTGAAAACTGTATTTTTGTTTCAAGAATTTAAAATTTTATTTTTTAAAAAATTATTTAAAAATAATATTAGTTATATTATATTATAAATAATCATATTAAGTTGATTGGAATAAATTTCATGATTGAATTTGGTATAAAAACATTTTTATACATAAAATGGAATTTTTCTAACAAAAAGTTTTCATGGAATTTTGCATTTTGAATTTAAATTAATTACTATGTGTTATATAAATTTAATATTGAAAAATAGATTCCATTTTTGTAATTAGGAGGTCCATATTTGGTAAATAGGCTCTTTTTATTTTCAATCATTATGAATAGTAACCATAGTAAATAATTGTCACCATGGTAAGGGTAAATCGGGTAATTAAGGTTAAAAATAATATGTTAAGGACTATAAAATAACCCTAAAACTTGACTTAATTTCATTAGATGAACCTATTTATTCCATAATCATCTAATATTCTAATATATGAGTTTTTTTATTTGGATATGATTTTAACCTTTATATTATTTTATTTAAAGAAAAGTAAAAAATTACATTCTATTTGTTTTATTATCTTTAAATTTCTAACATAAGGATAAATAGAGGATATGTTCGGTTATAAATATTTATTTGAAATAAAAATATTTTATTTCATGGTAATTTATTTATCATTTTTAGTGTTAAAAATGACATAATTTTAATGAATGAATGTGATCCATGAATTTTATAGATCTATATGATATTTTAGGGAAGTTTGAAAGGATTAAATTTGAATTCCCACTTTGTTTTGATGTATTTAAATTGATATTAATTGAATAGTATCAAAAATGACATTAATAATATTTTATTAAATGATTTAAAATTCATAAAAATATTAGATTCATCCAAATGAATGGGATATGGTAAAAATATATCATTTATTATCCATTTAAGGGTTTTTTCCTTTTATATTAAGATTCATGACCCTTAAAGGGTAGATAATTTTAATATTACGGTAATTGTCAAAAGGGTTAACGAAGGGTTAAAACTAAAAATAAGGTTGGAAGCATAACAAAATTTTGTTCAAATTTTATTATATGAGAGGATTTATAATAATAATAATATTATATTATAATTATATCAATTTTAATCCATTTTTAAATTAAAAATAATTTATATTTATTTAATACTTAATGAAATTTCAAGAATACCCCTCCCATCACTTATAAAAGGACACTCATTCCCTCTCTTCTTTACACCAATTTGAGAAACCTAGATTGAATAATACCTATAAATTTATCTTCCAAACATACTTATACACATTATATAGGTTATTTTCTTATCAAAATACCAACCCATGGTTCCATAAGAAAGTAACTAAGGAGTTCTTTCGAAGAAGGGGTAATCGTCTTACCTAACTTCGTTCAATTTATTTCTCCTTATACCTACTAAAAATATATGTTATTTATCATAAAAAACAAATTAAGTATACATAATATAATTAAATTTTAATGTGATTATTAAACCACTATTATTCACTCTATTTCTGTTAAATTGGAAGTGAAATCATCACTCGTGCATACGTACAACTTATCATCTCCACATAGAGGTACAATTCATTTTTCATCACCATATTTTATGAATGGGTATTATGATGGGTTTAATGTTTATATATGATATTTATAAAATTATTATTCTTATTTAATTATAATATCATATCTACCTTATTAACTTTAGATCTTTTGGAAAACGATAACGTCGCTCGTGCGTACGTGTAGACTACCACCTCTACAAAGCAATGTGATCCATTTTTAGTTTATATTTTATATGGAATGTAATTAAGATATATTTAATGAATATATAGGATATATATGATATAATAATGATTATATGAATTTTAATTATTATTTACCATTATTTTTTTCTAACCGTAAAAAAATGAAAACATCGTTCATGCATACTTACGACTTACCGTCTCCATGAACGGTGTAATTCATTTTTCTATATATAAATTTTATGGATGACTGTAAATATATATTTAATGAATATATACTATATTTATATCATGATTGAAATTTTTGAAATTATGGAACTATTATCAAAGTATAAGTATCAAAACTACCAAACCAAAACATACATGAAAAATAAAGCAGTTATTACCCGAAATAGTGAAATTAACAAAGAATTGTTAATAAACAGGTGATAAAAGATTATAATTAAATAATATATGGTATGATATGTATTATTATGGTTTTTTAATAGATATATAACAAATATATATTTATTATATAGGTGGTTCATATGCATAATATGGAATTTAAACCTGTGGTAAGAGTTTATTTCACAATCTCATCATTATTCGATATTGTTTATGTTAATGTCTCTATTGAGAATATTATTTGATATTTATATAATAAAATAAATATATTTTATTCCTAACTATTTATTTATTTAAAATACATGTTTCCTTTCATTTTACTCAACTTAAGTACTCAATAGACCGAAAATATGTTTTTATGAAAAATCAACTTTATTTCTCTCTTCGATCAAAAAATATTTTTCTTCCATATCTATATTTTATAAAAAAAAATTTAAATAGGGGTTTTAATATTATTATATGAATTTTTAAATTCATTTTTATTTATGTTTTAGTTTTTAAAAAATTATTTAAAATAAATATTCTTATTTTTTATAAATGTGGTACTTTTTTACTTTTTATAAAAATGTAAAAGGAATGTTTTGTTTTGACTTATATAGTATGAACAGAGTTTCCCACCATCATGATTTATCAATGCTTTTAATATTACATTACAATTTTATAAGTTTAATTTCAAATAAAATGTTTTCTGTAATATTTGGGAAATACTTTAGACTTTAAATAAGTGATTTGAAAATGGAATGGGTATTTTCCTCAAGAAAATTTCTTGTGATATTTTTAACATATTTTCATCTATATAAAAATACTTTATTGAATATTATTTTAAGTATATACTCTAATTATATCATTCAATATATTTATTTAGATGTTTTATGATCAATTTGACTGGGGAAAGTATATATATATATATATATATATATATATATATATCATATTCTAGTTATTCTAATATGGATAGTTATTGATTATTTATTAATATGATGAACGCATTAGACTCAGTAAGTGATGGAAAGGGCCTGCTATAACCCCTTGATGCATTGTAAGGTCTCATGAGATAAACTAGATTAGGTTTTGGCTGAGGCATTAACCATTTATGTAGACGTCTTGGCGTAAGAACTTGATGATATTTTTAGATGTCTTGGCATAAGGCATTGATGATAAGTTTTATATGTCCATCATTATGCATTCCATAATTATGAAATCAATTATTGATGTACATGTGATTATTTGATTTTTTATTATATCCATAGATAAGTTTAAAACTCATGTTATTATTGATATAAAAATATTTTATCATCATTTATTCTTTCCATATTATTCATTCCTTATTAACTTCTGTTGTACGCTTACCCTTACTGAGCACCTAATCTCACCCATTTCTTATGTTTCCCTTTCCCAGGATTCCAGGAAATGTTTTATAATTGATATGAATGGATATGCTATAGGGAATAAATATTATCCTAAAGAAAATACTATGTTGTATTTTCTTTTCTTAAATGTAATGTGGAATTCAAGTTTGTATCTTGTATACAAAAAAGACTGAACTATTCAATCCATTGGGATGAGATTGATTGTATTTAGTACCAATGTAATAAAGTAACCATATATCTTGGGATACTAGGGTCAGTGTATTTACAATTGGTATCAAAGTAATTTTAGTATAAACCTTTGGAACTAGATTTAGGAAAACATAGATTAGGGTACTTAACCCTCTGATTAACCTTGAGAATATTCCCAAAGAAACCAAGATTATGATTTTGATATTATTTATACATAAAATTTCAATTTATTTGAAATGTTTTACATGTTTTGAAATTATATATTATGATTCATATTGTTATAATTCAATATACGACACACCATTAATTAAAAATGGTTCCTGGAAGAAGGAATTGAAACTGTAAAATGCACATAATTTGTATAGGGATTAACCTACTCGAAAATACAATGAATCTGGAGTTGGAGTTGAAAAAATTATAACTATATTAGGGTAGCTAAATCAGGTTAAAACTAATAACCTTTATTGTATAGAGTATCATGCTGATCCACAATGCGATGTAACAATATTAGACTACTCCATGCATCATCAACCTTTATCGTTCAATGAGACTAAAAATTAATTTGTAATAGAATAGTGGATAAGTTCCTTAGAAAATATATTTCTTGATTTAGGAAGTAATAAAAGGGAGAAGGATGTCATATCAATTTATTATCTTCTAGTTGATATAGATCAGTGGTGGTCATTGATTCAAAACACTAAGGATGAGGAGTAAATAAAAAGTATGGAATGGAAGGATTTTAAGGAACTTTTATTAGATGAATATTTTACTCATAAGAAATGATCAGATTTAGAGAGACAATTATCGAGTCTAAGAAAAAAGGAAGTAGAAAATTTTACTAAATATGAAGTTAACTTTACAAGGATAGCAAGGCACATTGCGGACTATGTATGTAATCTAAATATCAATATCAACCTTTTCTTTGATGGGTTTATCTAATCCTATGATGGGAACTAGTCTCCCAAAAATTCTCATCATATGAGGATATAGTATCATGAGTTATCAATAGAGATAAATAATTCTCCAATTATTATGTATTTTAAGGAAATCAATAGAAAAAGATGATATAAGAAAAAAAATATATAAGGGGAAGAAGAGAAAGAATGATTTACCCACATGTGATAATTGTGGAAAGAAACACCCTGCAACTTTCTTGAAGAAAATGAGAGTTTTATTGAAGTGTGTAGAGAAAGGTCATCAGGTGCATGAATGAAATCAAAATAAAGAAACCTTTAATGCTAAATGTTTTAAATATAAGGATATGGGGCACTACGCAAATTAATTCCCCAGATGTCAAAGGAATATACCTCAGAAGAAACTAAGGGATCAAGGTCAACTTATGTTATTACTACAGTGGATGTGGAATAATTAAAGTGCTTGTGTATTTGGATTAAATAATCATATTTTATAAGTATTTTATCAATGATATTATTGTTATAATAATCATGAAATGTATAAGGATTTTATTGCAGTAGTTTTTATTTAAGGATTTGAAAGCATATGTTGAATGATACTGATAACCAAGAAAAGTGATTTAGTGGTAAGGTGATTTTTTTTGAGAATACATGAATAAGGGAAAGATAACCATCAATATGATCCAGATATTTAGTTAATAATGTTTAGTTTGGATAAAGAGAAGATTGACATTGAAGAAGTAAACATGATAGTATTGGTGACCTTGAAAATGGTTAGTGATTCGATGAAAAATTGTTTTATGTTATCATTTATGGAGTTAATTTTTTTAGATTTATGGAATATATTTGATAATCTATGATTCTATTTTAAGGAATAAGGAAAGAGTTAATTTTTTAAATTATGTAAGTTTTTGTTGAGGTTTTATAGTAATTCAGGTTATTACTATGTTTCAATAGAATTTGTGATCAAGTTATTCACATATTTGGTATAAGATAATTAAGATCTCATTTTTGTTATTTTGAGGATTAATTTTAAGTAGATTTAGTGACCCTCTTTCTAAATTTTTGGATTTTGAATTTATTTAGATATATTTTGGAAGGTTCTTAAGGTTAATAATTTATATAATGGATTAATTTGAACTATGGCTATTATTATTGAGGTTTTAGATATTAAAAAAATATTGGATGACTTATGATACCTATTTTGGTTTTGGAAAATACCTAGATATAGTAGAAATTAATTTTAATTCTTTTATGGATCTTATAATTCATTAAAAGTTAATTTTAATGATTCATGATTAAAAAAATCATCTTTAATATTCATTTCTTGGAGTAAGAGATGAAGTGGAAATCGATCAAAGTGCAGAAAAGGATGTAATCACACTTATAAAATATAAAGATATCAAGAAATTATATTTTCACAAGTGTTTTATCATGATATTAAAATAATCCCTCAACCTTAGGAAAATAATCTTGAAATAAGAATGTTATTCATTTACTTTCATGTCTGATGAATAGATGGTCTCTTCACCCCTCACTAATTTTAGGTTTTTGTGGTCATTAACTTTCTATTGACCACATACTGTATCATTATATATTATTACTTAGATGTTATTCTTCTATTTTATGTATTTATTTTAACTTCCCATCAATTTTATCCCTATTTAGGAACCCGAATACGTGATATTTCAGGTAACCTTTATGTTTCTCACTTTCCCCTTTTAAAAGATGTTTTATTATATCTATGTGTGATGTGGGTTTTCAACAAAGGATAAAAATTTAATGAATAAGATAAAATTGTGAGGTAAAAATTTATTTAAAGGGTGTATAATATAATATCCTGAGATTTTAAAATTATACTATGTTTGATAACATACAAGATAAGAAACACCAAGTTTAAGAGAACCATGATATACGATTAAAATATTATTATTTAACGCAACTGTTATCACCTAGCAATTTAATTTTAGTGTATGGATATTATTAACCAAATTATTAAATATATATAAAGGACCTAATCAATATAAATTCAATGATTAATTCTTCAGAAACAAGTATCAATTTTTAGTAAGTTATTTTATGCTTCATAAACACGTTTTCATCAAAAATGATTTTTATTGATAATTTATGGTACTAATATAAAATTTATTTATAAAAATAATATAATTTTTGAAATAATTATATCAAAAATATCTTAGAGTGATTTTTTTTTATTTTTTTGAAAAGATTGATTTTTAGTGAATAGTGAAAAATATAGATTTTTATTGAAAACACTATTTTTGTTTCAAGAATTTTAAAAGTTCCATTTTTTTAATTTTTTTAAAACTAAAATTAGTTATATTATATTATTAATAATATAATCAAGTTCATTGGAATAAATTTCATGATTTAATTTGGTATAAAAACATTTTTTTACAGAAAAATACATTTTTTTGAAAAACTGTTTTTCGTTGTATTTTGTGTTTTGATTTTAAATTAATAACTACCACATATAGAAAATGAATATTGAAAAATTGATTCTATATTTTGAATTAATTTTTAAAAACTTGGTTAATAGTCCCCTTTTGTTTTTAGTCATTATGAATAGTAACTATAGTAAATAGTTGTCACCACGGTAAAGATAAATCTGATATTTGAAGTTAATAGTAATACGATGAGGTCTATAAAATGACACTAAAACTTGATTTAATTTTATTTTATAAACCTATTTTTTCCATAATCATCCAATATTAAAATATATGATCTATTTTCCATTTCTATGTGATTTTTACATTTATATTATTTTATTTAAAGAAAATTCAAAAATGACATTCTCTTTATTTTATTATCTTTAAATTTTTTACATAAGGATAAATAGAGGACATGTTCAATTATAAATAGTTATTTAAAATAAAATTAATTTTTTTTATCATGGTAATTTATTTATAATTTTTATTAATGAAATAATTACCCTAAATTCTTACGCAACACCAGTATAGTATTTATTCAATTAATAGAAAAATAAAATATATGATTTTAAAAATATTAAAAAAGATATAATTTTAACGAATTAATATGACCCATGAATTTAATAGATATATATTAAATTTTAGGGAAATATTAAAGTATTATATTTTAATTCCCTCTTTCTTCTGATTAATTTAAAGTCATATTAAATGAATAGTATAAAAATGACATTAATAATATTTTATAATAAATAATATTTATTAAATGATTTAAAATTCATAAAAGTATTAAATTCATCCAAATTAATGGGATATGGTTTAAAACATCAACCATGATCCATTTTTGGGCCATTTTTCTCTTTATGGTAACATTCTTGATCCTTAATGGGTTGAGAAATTTAATATTGTGGTAATTATCAAGTGTTAACGAAGGGTTAAAACTAAAATATAAGGGTGAAAACATCACAAAAATTTTGGTTAAATTTTATTTTATCAGATTATTTATAATAATAATCATATTATATTTGAATTATATAATTTTTTTCCATTTGGACATGAAAAACAATTTATTTTAATTTAATAATTTAAGAAATTCTAAGAATAGCCTTCCCCTCACTTGTAAAAGAACACCCATTCCCTCTCTTATTTACACCACATTGATAGACCTATAATAACCAATACCAAACCATATATCATATCAACATACTTATTCACATTTTAGAGGTTTTTCTCTTATCAAAATATCCCCACTAGGTTCCATAAAAAGGATATAAAGGAGGTCCCCTAAAGAAGAGGTAATCATCTTACCCGACCTCTTTCAAGTTATTTCTTCTTATACATCCTCTAAATCTATATTATTTATCATAAAATAATAAATTAAGTATCATTAATATACTATTTTTTTATGATTATTAAAACACTATTATACACCCAATTTTCCATCAAATGGGAAGTGAAAGTATCATGTGTGCATACGTATGACTTACCATCTCCACATAGTGACACAATTAATTTTTCATCAAAATATATTATAAATGGGTATTATGATGGGTTTAATATTTATATATGATATTTATGAAAAAATTATTCCTTTTTAATTGTAATATTATATCTACCTTCTTTCCTTTCGATCTGTTGGAAAATGATAATGTCGCTCGTGCATAAGTGTGGACTACCACCTTCACGAAGTGATGTGAATTTAATATATATATAATGAATATGTATGATATATATGATATAATAATTATTTTTTAAAGTTAAATTATTATTTACCTTTTTTTGTTCCATCCATCGAAAAATGAAAACAACGTTCATGCATACGTACGACCTACCATCTCCATAAACGGTGAAATTCATTTTTCTATCTATAATTTTTATATATGAATATAAATATGTAAATAATGAATATATATAATATTTATATCATTATTAAAATTATTTAAATTGTTGAATCATGTTCAAATTATAAGGACCAAAACTACCAAACCAAAACATACATGAAAAACGAAGCAGTTATTACCTGGAATATTGATTTTAATGAAGAATTATTAATAAATGGGTTATAAAAGATTATAGGTAAATAATATATATTATGATATTTATGATTATTTTTATTTAACATATATAATAAATAAATATTTATTATATAGTATTTTCAGACACATATGAAGGAAGTTGAACCTAGGGTAAGGGTTTATTTCACAATCTCATCGCTATTCAGGATTATTTATGTTAAAGTCACCACTAGGAGTATTATTTGATATTTATATATTAAACAAAATATATTTTATTATTATTTATTTATTTCCTAAAAAAAAATTACTTCAATTTTCCTCAACTTAAGTTCTCAAGAGACCGAAGACATGTTTTTAAAGAAAATCAACTTTATATCTTTCTTCAGTCAAAAACACTTTTTCTTTTATATCAATGTTTTCTAAAAATATTTTAATGTTATTTGATTGTTTAAAGTCATTTTTACTTCCTAAAAAATTATATGAAAGTAATATTCTTATCATTTTATGAATGAGTTACTTTTTGACTTTTTACAAAAAATGTTGAAGGAATGTTTTTTTAATGTATATGGCATGGAAATAATTTATCACCATTATGAATACTCAATGATTTGAAGTTTACTTCAAAAGTTTATAGGGTTTATTTCAAATAAAAAAATTCCTTAATATTTGGGAAATATTTTATACTTTATATAAGTGATTTCAAATTGGAATGGGTATTTTCCTCAAGAAATTTTCTGGTGATATTTTTAAAGTATTTTCATCGATATCAAAATTATTTTTTTATATCTTATACTAAGGATATAATTTAATGATACCATTCACCATATTTATTTGGATGGTTTATTATTACTTTTTTAGGGGAAATTATTGATATTTAATATGATAATTCTTCTAATATGGGAAATTATTGACTATTTATTCATATGATGAGTGCATTGGACTTAGTAAATGAAGGATGGGGACTTATATAGCCCATAGATGCATCATAAAGTCTCATGAGAAAAGATAGACTAGGTTTTGGTAGAGGCCTTACCCATTTTTGTAGATGTATTATCACAATTCCTTGATTTTATTTTTATATGTCTTGGAATAAGGCCTTTACGGTAAGTTTCTAAAGTCTGGCATTACTTATTCCATAATTATGAAATCATTTATTTATATACATATGATTATTTGATTTTTTATGATATCTATGGATAATTTTCTATCTCATGTGATTATTGATATGGTATTATTTGATCATCATTTATTCTTGATATATTATTCGTGCCTTTTTAGATTTCACTATACAATTACCCTTATTGAGCATCTGAGCTCACCCATTTATTATGTTTCTTTTTACAAAGATGCCAAGAAATTTTTTATGATTGATATGCAGGGATATTATATAGTGAATAAAGATGATCTCAAATAAAATATTATGATGTATTTTATGTTTTCAAATGTAATGTGTAATTCAAGTATGTATCTAGTTTACCAAGACTTCTAAACTATTCGGTCCTTTTGGATGTGATTTCCTGTATTCAGTACCAATGTACTAAGTAACCACCAACCTGAGGTTACTAAGGTAAAGGTATTTAAAAAATCCATCCTAGGCATAACTCACAATGGGTATAGGTAAAAGCACCATCACCATTACACTAGAGTTGGTCCATTAAGATTTAAATTATGGATTCCTCCTAAGCATAGATCATAGATGGGTATAGGCATAGGCACCATCATTGATAAACAAGAGTTAGTTCATTTGGAAATTGATGATAAATTAATTTTGGGCATGGCTCACTAATGGGTATAAGCATAGACATCATCACAGATGCACTAGAGTTGGTCCATTTGTAAATTGATGATGAATTCCTCTTTAGTGTGGCTCATGGATGGGTATAGGCTTTTCCACAATCACTGATACATTAGAGTTAGTTCATTTTGAAATTGATAATGAATTCTTCAACATAATGGGTGATTTAGGTTAGTATGTTATGGAAATAGAACACTCCAACTTTAGCCTAGGTTGGGGGCCTAACAAGCATAGATTGACTATTAATGGGATCATATAGTGGGTCCCATAATCATTGTGTCTTTTATTTTATTACTATAACTTTTTCTCGAGCCTTATATAGGGAAGACCTAGTAGTTAAGGACTTTACTTTTTCTCAGACCAACCTTTATGGGGTTTTGGTTTGTCATGTTTTACACCTCTTGTATTTTGAGCGCTCACTTTTTCCTGGACCATGCTAGGTGCACGTACAACATGAAAAGGCTTGATTTTTCCCAAACTTCCCTTTATGGGTTTTCAGTTTAGTGAGTACCATTTCTCTTTTTTTTGGTAGTTTTAGGGATTTCATGATGGACCATTGAAGGGTTTAATTTAAGGATATACAACTTTGACTAGGAAGTTAGGTAGCCTATATAGTATATGGGCGAATCAAACCTATCATGAACATGATACCACTTTTTTAGGTATAGATAACCATAGGGAAAGGATCATGCAGTTTAGGTTTATAGTTATCAAACCAATTAAATATGAAATTTAGGATCAAAAGGTGAGGTCCAATGGTTCACAAATGAAATTTTACATTCCCGCCCTGAGGACGAGTGCAGAATATGGTGGCATAGCATCAAGAATTTTAATCTGCTTGAATATTTGGATTATGGATTATTTAAATCATATCTCAATGATTTTAAACCAAGGAAAATAAGATAGTATAGGTACACAAAGTATAACTTCTGACTAAATTTTAATGGAAGGTTAAATTGCGATACTATTAGAGAAAATGGAAATTATAGGTCCCTCCACTTGGGATGGGATGTTTTTGGTTGACATGACAAAATGGGTGCGCATATGCAAAGCTATATCAGGGAATGTATTCATAGATAATATAATTGTCCCTTTTATCTAAGAATACTCATTTTCTATATCTATAAAAGGTTTACTAGGACTCAAACATTTGAAAAATGAAGTAGGTATTGGATAAAAGCCTATTCTGAGAGGGTTTTGGTACCCTAAAAGTTACATTATCATATAGTGAACACATTACCAAGGTGAAGGGATAGGGTAAATCATTTATATAACTTATTCCTAAACTAAGGGGATCCAGAGAGCATGGATTAGCTTATTCTAGGTCCATAGGGTGGGAACTATAAGTTTTTTCCTCTTTTCCAATTTAAACTCTAACTTTTTCATAAGCTTTTGATGATTAATGCTTAGTTAGTGGAGACTCAACTTTTTCTTAGGATACCCTTTTAAGGGGTTTTGTCTTGATATGTTTTATATATCTATCACTAATAGTTTAGGGTCTTGTAATAATAACCAGTCAAGGCTATATTTTAAGTTCGTACAACTTTTATTAGGGAACATACAACTTAAGGATATAATGTGTAGACCAAAATGTGCGTAGTTTATGTTCATGATATATAGAACAAGGAAAAGAGAAATCATGAAATAATAACCCAATTAGTATTCCCCATGTTGAGAATAATCTAACACCCTTTTGAACAAAGGATGAGATTTCCGTAAACCATGGATCAAGTTTCTTAGATCACGAGTAATGGTATTAGATAGACATGAAAGGGATGATCACTGACCAAATTAAAATTAATAATTCCATTATGGAACTTTTAGGGAATAAGAGTTTTAGAGGACCCTTTTTCTTTAGAAAAATTCCTTTGGTTGGAAGTTCAAACTAGGGGTGTATAAGTAGGATCCAAATTGGGACATGTATGCACAGCCAAAAAGAGGTTTCCCTTTAATCATGATATAATCATTATAAATATCCATGAAAGATCTACGGAAACCTGAGACACACAAGACAAAAAGTGCAATTTATGGACTGACATGTTCCAAAAAGGTGATGGAGGCATCCAAAACCTTATTTGACCATGGTTTGGCTATTTTCATCCTTTGATAAAAAATGAGAATGGATGGTGGTTTGTTCCATTTAACATTATGAAAAATGGAACAACTATTATGTAGTTTAGAATCATGAAATAAGGACATAGGTGTCGTATAGTTTACCATAATGTGAACAGGAATGTCTGAAAATGGGGAAATTTTATCATAGAAAAGGTCCATGGGTATGCGACCAATGCTAGAATGGGGTCATATATATGCTCTCTCTATCCTTGGTGTAGGTTCATGAATAAACCTTCGCTAAAATCTCCAATGAGTTAGAGAGGAATACATTTTGGTGGATAAAATTTGCAGTCGGTCATTGAATATAGGCTCTAGGAATCACTATGTATCCTATGATAATAGAAATCAAGCCACACATAGTTCTTATATTTTTTCATATGCAGATCAGGATCTTTTATGGGTAATTCGTTTTTAGTGTATGTTTATGAATGAAAAACTAAAAGGTGGAGAATCCTATGTAGATATGGCTCATACATAGGATAGGGGAATTTTTTTTAGTTTCTTCCACATATATTGGGTTCATGTGTGAGGGATGAAAGTTGGTTTTGTAATGCCCCAACCCCAGTTACCCGGAGTCAGTGCATTATTACATAACATTTTCATGATATAAGAAATCATGTTCCAAAAGACCAATCAGTTTAGTAGGCTTGGAAGTACTAGATACATTCATAAGTTCTACTTTAAATCATGAAATAAAAACATCAACAAATTTTTTTCACCTTTTAAACACACTTATATCCTTAGCATATCACTTCAGGTCAACCACAAAAATACTTTTTCACATCCTGGAAAAAATAAACATAGAAAGGGGTGATCTTAGATGCTCAGTAAAGATAACAATAAAGCAGAAACTTTCATAAATAAGCATAAAAATTTAAGGCAATGTATAAGACGAAAACAAAAGCCTTTTAAATTTAAACTTCAGCATAATATGGAAAAGATAAAATCAAATAATTCCATTTACTTATTCACATGGATATTCTACTAGTCGAATAATCACATGCAATATCAATAGCCATTTTCATAATGATGGAATGCATAATGTCAGACTTCAAAACCACATAGTCAAGGCCTTGTGCCAAGACTACAAATAAGATTTTGTCAAGGCCTTGTGCCAAGACGCTAGTTTGTCTCATGAGACCTACCGATTCATTTAGGAGCTATAGTGGGCTCCACCCGTCACTTACTAAGTCCAATGCATTCCTCATATGAAAAGGTTTAAACATAATATAAACATTTATATTAAAACTAGCATACGAAATGTCAATAATTTATCCATAAACCATGAATGGTGTAAAAATTACACATCCATAGTAAAAAATATAAAAAAACCTTCAATACTATATGAAAGTTTTATATCATAATAAATCAACTTCAAACAAGCTTAAAATTCATCAAAGGATGTTGACATAGATGAAATCAAAATTTTTTGAGAGAAATATCTCTTTCTATTTTGAAATGATTTAGAAGTCATGTAATTATAAAAGAAAACATTTATTTTGAAAATATTCTTATAATATTGTAAGGGAATCTTTGATGATGTTATAATGGTGGAAAATATCCGTACTCGTTGTATAAGTTAAAAAAACATTCTTACCTTAATTTTGTCGAAAAGGTCATAAAGTTCCTTGTTTGGAAAACAACGGAAAGATTCCTTTCAAAACATATAAAGTCAAATAAGGGTTTAAATGAATTTAACCCATAGTATAGTAAATGATAAAAATGTTTTGAAATACATTTTTTTTGAAAACATGGATGTGGATGATAAAGAGGTCTCAGTAGGTACTTACGTAAAAACAACCTCAGATAATAAAGAGATTGTGAAATTAACCCTTACCTTGTAATTTTCCTTGGTAGAGGGTACGTTAAACTCCTGTATAATAGTTAAATCATTTTTATTAAATTATACAAGAACTATATACATAAATATGATATCATATATGATCCTCTAATATTGCTTTGTTAATAATATTTCAGTAATATCATTGTTTTGAGTGATAACTAACTCGTTTTCCTTTATATGATATGTTATGTAAGACATGTTTGTTATGAATATTATGTATTTTATTCATATCCATAATGATATTAAATTATTAAACATTACTTTTAATCATCAAATGAAAATTATTCTTGAATGGTTACGATGGGGAAATTAATCTCATCGTGTTCGTGGAGACGGTAATCTGTACATACGCACGAGCGACAATATCATTGATGGAGAAATCATATGTAATTGGATGGTATATTATATATATATAATAATTAACATTTTATATTTATTATTTACATCAGTTATACTCATTATTATACCCATCCAAATAATTAAGTGTTTGGATAACAAACTACACCACGACGTGGAGACGGTAAGCCGTGCGTACGCACGTATGGTGACTTTGTTGTTTATAGGATGGATAGAATAATGAGTATGGTTATGACATTTTTATAATAACATCATAGTATATAGAATATACTGGAGTTATTATTTTATAATGGAAACAACAAATAAATAAGAAGTGGAAGAAGAAAATAACTTGAAAGAGGTGGTGAAATATTTACCTCTTTTCGAGTGATTCCTTTTGAGTTGATCAAAAGGGATCCTTAGGTTGGATTTATAATCAAAATAAGGCCTATAGGTTTAAGTTAGGGAAGTTAGGGGGATATTTGGGTAGGGTTTGTCCGAGCCAAATGGATTTGGAGGTGTAAAATTAAGAGAAGGGGAAGTGCCCTTTTATAAGAGAGGTGAGGGTCACTTTAGGAAAATCTTGAAATATTATTTTATAATAAAATAATTTTTGGTTTCTAATGGATCCAAAATGAATTATTTCAAGGATAAGGTGGGTATGTGTCAAAAACCTCTCAACAAATAGGTTTTAGATAGGTTTAGGTCACCATGTTAACTTTATCTTTTAGATTTAACTCTTAGTTAAATAGTTTAACATTTACTATGTCTCTTTGTATTTTTATATTATATGGTTAATAAACTTACTATAAACTTCCAAGAGAACCTCAAGTGGTTAATTAATGATACAAATATCATTATATAAGTCTTTTGGCTGAACCTTATATTTTTAGAAATATTATATCAGTTAATAATATAATATTTGTTTTTAAAACTCTTTTATGACAATTTTGATACTATTTGGTATTTTGTTTTTATTAAAGTCATAACAGCATGATTACTTAAAAAATCATTTAATCAACTCTAACATGTCATATTAACCTATAAAATTCGTTTATATCATCAAAACTTTAAAATTATATTTATTTTAATATTTATAATATCATTTATTTGATTGTTTCATTAATAAGAAAAATAATACATTATTATTGTGTCATATATAAATATATTTATTTTATGTATAAAAATTATAAATAAAATATCTTGATGTAGGAAATATTTTTATCTTTTAATTTCTATTTATATTTGAATATATCAATTATATAACCTCATATAAAAATTGTTTTACTAAAATATATTTGCTTTTGTTATTTTTGTCTTTACTTTAGATTATTTAATATAAAATGTCATCATCACTCCAAAATGGCTCCATGAGGTCCCAAAATCGACCCAATGATGCCAATGGTTGGACATGTATAAGTCAATAGGGTTAGGACACGTGTTAGGGTAATTATAATATTACTTTTTTAACCTTATTTACTGGATTTACCCCTTTAACCACAATAAATAAAATATTTACTGAAGTAAATATTCATAATGCCTAAAAATAAAAGTTACCTATTTAAACAATTTAGAACACTTGATTATAAATATGGAATCCATTTTTACAAATTAAAAACCTATAAGTGGAAGAAATTAATTTAAAATTAATTCCCATTGTCAAAACAAAAAGCGTGTTTTTATGAAATAATAATTATTAAAAGATTGACACTTGTTTTTGTCCAGTTTAATCATGAGATTACATCCAATGACCTAAATTATATTAAATGATAAAAATATAATCTAATGATACTTAAAAACCATTCAAATTTATAATTTAACACTATAAATTATTTCTATTAAAAAAGTTATTTTTAATTAAAATTTAGTATTTTTCACTATTCATCAAAAATTGAAAGTTTTTAGAAAAGTACCAAAAATTTACCCTAAGCTAATTTCAATATCCCAAATTCAAAAATGAAGTCCATTTTGAAAAATAAAATTTATAAATTTTTAAAAAGTGGGTATTACTATTCATAACGGCTAGTTTTTTTAAAAGGTGGGGGTCGAAGCCTCATTTATTATTAAATCAAAGGAAATAACTCTTTAACTTGGGTAGAGGGAGATCCATTACATAGCCCGAAGGCCCAGTGGGAATTTAGCTCGTTACATGGCCCGTAGGCCCATTTTTTTGGCCCAAGGACCATTCTTTGGATAGTACTGCTATAGTACCCACCTGCTACAGTACCACACAGTACCTGTCGCCACTACAGTGCTCTGTCACCGCTACAGTGACCTGCTGCTACTACAGTGCCCGCCGTTGCTACAGTCTCACCGTTGCTACAGTCTCACCGTTGCTACAATACGCTACAGTGCTGCTACAGTACCTGCACCCAATATGTTTTGAACCCCCATTTTTCATGTAGGATTACGGGGTGCTTACCACTAATCCAAACCCCAACTACATCATAATGACTAGTTTGATTGGTCGCAGTGTGTTAGAATCTCAAAGTTTCATACAATGCAAGATTTTTAATTATTCAAATGGAAACGTACCGTGGAAGCTTGGGGTGTTATAGGTTTTCACCTCAGTGTAGTGCTATTAGGATTTTTTTTAAAGAGTTATATTATTAATATGAAAGTGATTTTTTTGAAATTTCAGTTGGGCCTATGTTTTAGGGTCCTGGTATCACTACATATCCTATAGATATAGGAATCAAGCCAAACATAGTTCTTTCAATGAAATCCCTAGTGTAAATTTTAATCATATATATATGGAGGGAATTTTTTCATAGAAATTACGGTTGGTCCCAGGACAAGAGATTGAAGCATCACTACATATTACATAGGGATAGGAATTAAGTCACATTTAGTTATTAAAGAAAATGTTCCCTAAATATATGACTCTTATATAGGTGTAAAAAGGCATTTTATTTTAAATTTTTGGTTATACCCAGGATAAGAGATTCGAGATTCACTACATATCCTGTTAGGGTAGAAATTAAGCTATAAATAGTTCTTATAGAGAATATTCCCTACATAGACCTAACTCATATACAAGGGGAGGATGTTTTCTAAGAATATGTCCATAGATTGGGGAACCCATGTTGAAGACTCCTGCACAGATCTGGATCATACAAAGGAGGGTGAATTTTCAAGTCTCTAGTTTTTTATGAAACTAATTCACATGTGAAATAAAAGAAACTCATATTGGTGCTGAAAAAGGTACAAGACCCATTATGAATAAATAGTGGTTTGTTCATACACTAAGAAGAGGTGGGGGAATTTTCAATCTCTATGGATAGACCCAATTCATGAATTTTTGGAATCACTACATATCTTTTGAGTATGGTAATTAAGTCGTATATAGTTCTTATATTGTAATTCCCTATATAGATCAGGATATTACATATTGTTAAGGGAATTTATCATTGATGAAATTTATATATGGGTCTATGATAGGGGATCCTGGCATCACTATGTATCTTATGAGGATAGGAATCAAGCCATGCACAGTTCATGTCTGAAATATTCCTTTCATATATCCGACTCAAATGAAAGGAATAGGGGGACTTGATGTTTTAAGGGAAAATTGTATTATATGCTAGATATTTATAAATGGATTGATCTCTCATGTATGTGGAAAGAATCTAAAGGAAATGGGACACTTTGAGCAGTTGAAAGTCATGTAGGATGGACTTATAGGAGTATTTAGTTTAATGCTGCAATTTTTGGACTAAATTGTGTTGTATTTTAAAGTTTTGATTCATAGAATTGAGATTTCCTATAGTTTAGGGTTATGTTAAATTGACCCACACATTGAAATTTAACATCATATAGTTGAGATATTGTTGTGAAGTTGTACATCATGCAGCTTGGACAATGACCATGTAGTTTAGAATCATATGGTAAGGACATGGGTGCTATGTAGTTTAATGTCTTTTCATCAAGACTTTTAACCAATGTAAGAATTATGAAAAATATTTCATAAGAAACCTCTCATTAGTTGGGGGTGTGATGCTTTCCCCAACCATTATGTCCAAGGAGTAAGCTTCATTAGAATAAACCTTCTATATGATGTACGGTCCTTCCCATTTTGGTTCCAACATTGGAGGCTTCTTCTCTAGTATCATCTGGGTTCTAAGAACCAATACAATCTCTCCTTTAAAGAAATATCAGAGATGGGATTTTTAATTTAAGGCTCATGTAATCTAATTTTGATAGACTTCCAAATTGTTTAATGTATGAATCCTCTTCTCATTGAGTCGTTCTAAATAATCAAGTCACTTTTGTGATTATTAATCTTTTGATATATGAATAAAAATAGTTATTTAGGGTGAGGTAAATTGAACTTTGACAGGAAGTAACAATTATGTCCCATAGACAAGTGAGTATAGGTTCGTTTTTTGGTAGTACAGGTCATGGTATGATAGGCCCACAAGAAATACAGGAGTTTTTCTAGCCCTAATTTCTTGTCATTATCCATACTTTTTTGGAGTATATTTAATAGAGTTTTATTGAAAGCCTCTATTTTCCCATTTTCCACTACATGATAGTAAGAATAATAGTTAACCTCAATGTTATAATTCTCATTTATACTTTAAAACTATGAATAAAAAAAGTTGGTTCCATTTTTTGTCAATATTGTATGGGGGCACCAAATTTAGTGATAAGTTTAGACATCATGAAGTTGATGATGTTCTTCATCCCAAATTTCTTTAGGGGTATAACCTCATCCCATTTGGAAAATAAATTTGTGATAGTAAGGATATACTTAAACCAAATAGTTGCAGATGAGGATATGACCCCATGAAATCCATTCCCCATGCAGAAAATGGCCAAGATTATTTTCAATATGCAACAAATCTGTGGGCTGATGGATGAAATTTCCATGTATTTGAAAGTCATGACACTTCACAGTGAATTCAAAATATTCCTATATCATCATTATCTAGGAATATCCAAGCCTTATAATTTGGTGGTAGAGCCTGATCCTATATTGATGAGCATCATGGGATCCTGGATAAATTTCTTACATGATGGCGAGGGTATCTCCCTATTTAATTAATCTAAGGATGAATCTATTTAAACCACATTTATAGAGTAATTTCCTTTCATTCAAGTCATCAAAAATGGTGTTTTTTTCTATATGGCATCAAATTTTCTCTTTCTTAGACCAATCTGATGGAAGGAAACCATTTTAGAGGTAGTCCTTTATAGGGATAATCCATCTAGTAATGGTATCAGTTGGAAGGGATGTTAGATCATCACACCATAGGGAAATGATAATCTAATTGATTTCCCCCATGTTAAAATGATGACCAGGGAGACTACCCTACACTATGCAATGTGTAAGACCGTCTCTTCCTGGTTAGGGTCGGCTAGGTTTGTGGATGCATTAGCCATCATATCAGTATGAGCATTATGTGGCCAGGGGACATGGTTTAGAGTTGTCTCAAAAGGGAATTCCACCATCATTCCCCTCAAATAGATCATGAGAGGGTACAACTCTTTCTTCTTAATGGTGTACTCACTATTGATCTATTTAATGACTAGTTCTGAATCACCCTTAAGATTCACATGGGTTATCTGTAGTTATAGGGTTAGTTTTAGGACCATGATAAGAGATTGGTATTCTACCTTGTTGTTGGTGTAGCCTTTTCATAGCAGGAAAAAATAAGTTATAATTTACTTAGATGGGGTGACAAAGATAATCCCCAGACCAACCCGATTTAGATTCAACATTTTCATTCTTTTCCTAGTCAAACTTCAAGAGGATCCATAAAAATATATATCCTACATTTAGGGAGTGTCATGAGCATTGAAAACCTCTTTGTTTGGAATCTTGGTATTTACCATCATGCTCTCTGAGGTAGGATGTGTTGCGTGAAAATTATCCAGTGTATGACCTTTGATTTACTTTTGCGATATGAATTATATTTCATATTATTGAAAGATACCCATCCATTTGGGTAGATGCATTATTAGTTTAGGTTGGTTGAGGATTTAATTAAGTGGGTTGATACAAGAGACCAAGTGAAACTCATGATGTTTCAAGTAATGCCTCAAAATTTTCACCACAAAAATGACCTCAAGTCAGTTCTTCTCAACATTGGAATATCGAGTCTCAGAATCTAGCATTGTTCTACTGAGATATTACACACTATTTTATTTCCCTACATTTTTCTATGCAATCAGGGTGTTGAGAAATCTCTCCATGAGTAGCTTCCCTTCCACTAGTGGCATTAGAAATGGTGGGTGTATCATATATCACCAAAGTTTTTTGAAGGATTCTTGGCCATATTTACCCCATAAATAAGTGAATACCTTATTAATCAACTTCATGAAGGGGAGTAATTTTCTAGATAGATTAGATATGAAAATACTAATATATTCAAAGATTACTTAAATCCCTCTCAACTATTTAAGGTTTCTAGGAGGTAGCATTGTGAGGATCAAACTAGTATTCTTAGGGTCAACCTCAATGTCATGGTAGTATACCACAAAATAAATAAATTTTACTAATGTTACCATGAAATCACACTTTAGAGGGTTCATTTTCAAGATATACTGCTAAAACTCACTAAAAATTGTCCAGAGTTTAGTGAGATAATAATAGAACTATCAAGACTTAACCAAAAAATCATCAACATAGAATTTAACTATTCTTAAGAGAAAGGGATTACAGATATAATGCATGGTGTGTTGATAGGTGGAGGTGGCATTCTTCAAACCAAAGTGGATGATCTGGTAGTATAATATCCCTTGGGGCTCTAAAGGTGGTGGCTTCCTCATTTTTAGGGGAAAATTTTATCTGATTGTACTTTGAGTACCCATTCATAAAGAAAATAGCTAGGAAGCCGGTAGTCTCATTGATCAATAGTTACATAATTGGAACTGGAAAATCATCCTTCAAATAGTGCAGATTAAGATCCCTAAAATCAATATAAATCCAGATATTCCCATTCTTTTTCTTAATGGAGACAATGTTTTAAATCCATTTAGGTTATTTCACTTCTTTAATGAAACTGACATTAATAAGATTGTCAACTTTGGATTCTACCTTGGTAGTGAGAGAGGGACCCATTCACCTGGATGCCTTCTTGAATCCTCGATGATCATCTGGCATGCCTATATGATGGGTGTCCACATTAATATCCAACCCCAACATCTCTATGTAATTACAAGAGAATATTTAATGATTTTATTTCAGAAAGAATATATATATATATATTACTTATCATGACCCGACCTGTCGAGGTCCAACCCGTTACCACCCTAAGCCCACCTTCAATAGGCCAGAGGTTGGCGACCAATACCGAGTAGGCATATCCCACAAATGGGAGGAATTAACCTAAAGTACCTACACACACACACATATCCAAACCGACACAATGATTAAATGTAAAAAAACTGTAATAATGCATGCATACATCTAAGATCCCACAACAGAGTATGATATAAAAATTATTAAAATAGAAAAATAGGCCAAATACAAGCCCAAACAAAAATTGTAAAGAGTCCAACCTACTAAAATGGAAATGATTAAGTCAAATGAAGGCTCCCAATGATCACCATGGTCGGAAAATATCTAGTTATGCTTTGCCCGCTCCTTATCCTCCTAGAATAATGTCAAAAGGGCCATCGTCTGCATAAGACATGACAAGTGCGGGAAAATCCCATGTAGGGGCGAGTATAACAATGCTTAGTAGAACACCTAGAAGACACTAAAAATGAAGAACCAAGTAAAATTATCTCAATAAAATATATAACAATCAATGTATAATAGAAACACCCAGATATACTTTGGAAATACACCATTCCACCAGACGATCATAACCAACTTCCATCCATAGGATTTTGCTCAAAGACTCATTCTGGGAGAATCCACTCCATGAGCCATGATATCATAGGAGAAACTCAATGAATAGGTCTAACTCATTGGGTATCACCCAATTAAATCTCACTAGTCTAAGAAGACTCTAATACATAGATAAGGGGTCACGTCCATAACCGTGAGGGGACACTATCGACCCAATCTGGATCAACCCACAATATAGGGGATCATATGCCAAGATCCCACAAACCCTACCTATATATCCTTCTATATAGAGGATAAATTACCTTATTAGGAAGGTCATACTAATTACACAAACCCCACCTAGGGAATAAAGGTGATAAAGGATCATACTGCAGTATCACATAGGTACACCACAACTTTATCCGAGACTCAGCCTCTAGAGGGTATC
This sequence comes from Viscum album, assembly GCA_963277665.1. Taxonomy (NCBI): domain Eukaryota; kingdom Viridiplantae; phylum Streptophyta; class Magnoliopsida; order Santalales; family Viscaceae; genus Viscum; species Viscum album. The sequence continues at coordinate 335,312,771 of OY728139.1, read as the reverse complement.
GTAATCTAGTGACATGGATGTAATGTCACACTATACCCTTGAGGTAAAGGACCAAGGGAACGCACTCAACCTATAATGATCCAAAAAAAGAAAATGAAGAGCCACAAGCACTCTTGAAGGAAGTACACACTGTGTACCGGGGTGTACACAACGTGTCTAGCTATCCTTATGATTTCCCATGTGGAAGAGCCTCACATGGAATGTAGTATCCATATAAATGAAATGTAGAAGGAGTAAAATACATGTAGAGACACATGATGTCCTGTATGTGTTTCTTGGTCACGTCTATGGATCGACCCATGTATTCCAAGCTGTGTCCTTGTACAAGTACACAACGTTCCATATGGCCGTGTACTTTTCTTGTGTATTGTGTACTCTCTGAAATACATGTTGAGTCACAAAAAAGGGGTCACACATCATGTGATATGGGTAATATGTCGTGTGATCCTTAACTCTGGCTGGAACCCTAACAATGTAGCTAGGGGGGCAACATGGTGTGTAACCATAAGTACACTCCATGTTGCTTGAGAATTTATAGAACCCTCAGGTTCTCTTCCATGTCAATATGTATGCTTTTGGAACCTCCGATATCACTAGAAATTGAAAATACAGGGTCATCTGACCCTTATCATCCTCGATTATCAAGATCTAGGTTCGAATCCACCCAAAAATCATCACCATCGAGCCATTCATTACCACACTTCAAAACTAAGTCGGACGGATAATGAAAATCCATCCTAATCCAACACCGGTCTTCCAAAACCATTATTTCATCTTGATCACACCACTGATTATAAACCATACCCACGATATTGATCCATTTCACTGAATAATGGTCATTCCACGATAAAATACCAGGTATTCATTGAACCATGGGCCAAAAGAAAGCACCCATGATGAATATGTGAAGAATGGTACATAATCCATAAAAGTGAGGAAATAACCTCAGCCATTTTTCACTTTTCCCTGATTCATTATCATAGGAAAGATGAATGAAGAGGGATAAATCAATGAACAAATAAACAATCCCATAAAAATAAATCTAATGGAAATGCGTGAATCAATTCTATTCATGGAATTGATCCACATTCGCCCGAGATTGAATAACAGGGTGGAAATCAAAATTCACAACATCCTACCTAGATTTTGGATCAATCATTGATGAAGAATGGTTGTGTTTCCATATTTAGTGAGATCTACAGACTCTGTTGTTCTGACGATCCATGATTTGATCCCAATCTATCGTCTTCATCTAAGAAAATCTCTCTAATGGTTTGTATGAATCCCTAGGGTTTGAGTGGCCAACCCTAAGAAAATTATATAACCATGCATTTAATGGATAAATAATTACTACATCAAAAACTAAACAAAATAAATAAATAATTTAATTTATTTCATTTAATTATTCCTAAAATTAATTTTTCACAAATGGATCGTGCTAACAAAGATTATATTGCACCTAAGGTAAAACCTGTATTCCAAACTCAATGACACCCTTAGATTTCTGATATGGGCCCCCATTCGGGAGTTATTCCACTTTTTAAGGAAAAATGCATGCGCATAATATTTAATATATTTAATATATTTCAAAAATTTATTCTGGGAACATCGGGCCTTGGAATTGTATGCCGTATCAGCACTTGGTCTAAAAAATAATCTATATAATATCCAAAAATAATACATAGAAAATATGATATGTTACATTTTCACCACCTTAGGGATTTACATCCTGAAAATCCAAAACAAGGGCTGCACAATGAGATGTGAGTACTAAGCATGAATATGAGCCTACCGCTTCCATGTACGCTCTTGAAGATTCATGTGCTGTCACTAGACACACACAAGGGGAATAAATCACCCATAAAGGATCCTCTCCTACCAATCCTTGATTTTCACAATGTACTCTATAAAGTCATCTCTATCCTCTATATCCAAATCACCCCAGTTGATAATGTACGATGGGTCGTGCACGTACCTCCTCAGCTGTGACATGTGGAAAACATCATGTACCCAATTTAACTCTAGTGGTAAAGCTAAGTGGTACTCTGCCTCACCAAATTTGCAGAGTATCTAAAAGGGACCAATGAATCTTGGAGATAACTTTCCACCATAGATAAATACCCTTAATCCATGTCAAGGTGAGACTCTCAGGAACACATGGTCTCCTTTATCAAACTCCAAGGGTCTTTTTCATTGGTCTTCATAAGACTCATGATGACTTTGTGTAGTCTTCATACATTCCTAGATGTTTTGTACCTTATCTGTAGTAGCTTGTACCAAATCCAAACCCATGAGTGCCGACTCGCCTAGACCAGTCCAACAAAGTAGTGACCTATAGGGTCACCCATGAAATGATGATTATCGATGGAACTCCATGGAATCAGAATATCTCTTACATGTAGAGGCACCCCAAGCTCTCTACTGAACACTACTCTCAAATAGCTAGAAAGTGGTCCAACTTGGTGAGTTGTTCTAAGATCACCCAAATAGAATTGTGTACCCTAGATGTACATGGTAATCCTGCCATGAATTCTATGGATACCCCATCCCACTTCCACTCTAGCACCTTAAGGGGTTGAGCTAAACCCATTGGAACTTGGTGCTCAACCTTCACCTATTGACAAGTGGGGTATTGAGAGACAAAATCTTCAACTCCCTTATTTATACATGGCCACCAAAAATAATGTGTGAGGTCCTGGTACATCTTTCCCACACCTGGATGTACCACCAAAGAGGATTTATGAAACTCCTTCAACACCTCCTACCAAAATGTCAAAGGTACCATCGCCTACCTTATGAAAAGGATAACGTTCTCCCCGCCTTCATAAAATCCATTAAGATCATGTACAGTGGATATATGAGCATGTAAGGTCTCATAATCGGTATCTACATGCTGAGCATCCTTGACACGATTGAAAAGTGGTGGGGGTAACAACCATATATTAAAGATATTAATCACTATCCTTGTCCATAAAGGATAACTACAATGAGGCTAACTGCTCTAATGCATGGGCTAACAACTGAGAATAAGATCTCCCACTAAGAGTGTCTGCCACCATGTTCCCCTTTCTAGGAGTATAGATAATCTCTAAGTCATAGTCCTAGAGGAACTATAGATATCACCTCTATCTCAAGTTAATATTATTTTGCGAGAAGATAAACTTGAGACTTTTTTAGTCAGAGTAGATTATAAAATTCTTTCCCATCAGGTAGTGTCTCCGCATCTTCAATGAGAATGCTATCAATGCAAACTCAATATCATGGGTCACATAGTTCTGCTCATGTGGTCTCAACTGACATGATCTATAGGCAATAACACTCTGCCTCTGCATCAGCACACAACCAAGTCTAGTCCCTGATGCACTATAGAACACTATGTACTTGACACCCTCCTCTAGAAATATCAATATGGGGGGTGCTCATAAACCTATGTCTTAGCTTCTAAAAGCACTTCTAACACCTTTCCATCCACACAAAAGGACACCCCTTCCGATTCAAAGATTCTAAAGGTGTTGTAACTTTGGAAAGCTAGGTAAAAACCTCTGATACTACCCTAAAAACCTAAGGAAACTATGAACTTTAGTAACACTCTTGGGTGGATCCCAAGTAATAACTTCCTTGACCTTCACTAGATCCACTACTACTCCAGCCTAAAAAATGATGTGTCCCAGAAATTGTACCCCTCGAATCAAAAACTAACACTTCAGGAGTTTCTTGTAAATATTGTTCTATTGGAGTGTGTCTAAGACCATCCTCAAGTGTCTCATGTGATACTCCTTAGATGAAAAATAAACTAGGATTTCATCGATGAAGACTACCCTGAACCAGTCTATGAAGGGTTGGAAGATCAAATTCATGAGTCCCATGAACACTGTTGGGGAGTTCATCATGCCAAATAGCATCACAAAGTACTCATAGTGACTATAAAGACATATAAATGCCATCTTCAATATATCCTCATCCCATACTCAAAGCTGGTGATTTCCTGATCCGAGGTCAATCATTGAGAACCATTGTGCCCCTATCAACTGCTCAAAGAGGACTTTGATCCTTAGTAGTGGATACTTATTCTTCATGTTCACTTGATTAAAGCCCTGATAATCCATACATAACCTCAAGATCTCATCTGACTTCTTGGAAAACAACACTAGGGCTGCCCAGGGGGAAACGATGGGTCTCACAAAGCCCTTCTCCTGCAATTCCTCTAACTGCATTCTCAACTCTCAAAGCTCTATGGGAGCTATCTGATATACTGGTATAGATATCAGTGTCATAATGGGATGCGAGTTAATGAAAAATTCCATCACTCAGTGGGGAGTTAAACCTGCTATGTCCTCAAGAAATACATCCTTGTACTCTACCACCACTATAGGAAACTGATAGGCCAAATCATACACTACACCAAGAGTCATGCTGGACAACTGATGAGTAATAGGCTATAATATCATATACCTGATCTCATCCTTCTCCACCAAGGTCTTCTTTTCACTCACAATAGAAAACCACATTCTATTATTGCAGAAACACCACATCCTTCACCTAAAGAATTCAATTTGGGAATGAACTATGGATAGCCATTCCATACATAAGATGATGTTGTAAGGCCTCATTGACGAAACAAAGAGATCCCAAAAAAAAAACTCTCAACTCTAAGTGTCAGATATCATTGTCAAAAAAAGTGTGAAATCATTGAGTTACCACCTATTGAAGTCTCCAACTACAAGGGTCGATCCAATGGATCAACTAGAATCTATAAATCTTGAACCAGAGAAGTGGAAAGGAAGGAATGGATAGCACTGATGTCTATCAATATTATAGCTAAAGTAGAAAAGACACAGATTGTACCTTGTATCATCCCTAGAGTCTTAGGGTAATAGGACTCTATAGCTTATATATATCCTCGTCCTTTACCATAAACTCCCTAAGCTTAGAGTGGACCACCTGGGGGTGGTAGTGGTAATAGGCCAAATCTCCAACCACCTCCTACTACCTTGCCGACCCTCTTACACATCCATCAACCTATAGAACACCCTACTCCTGCCTCTGTCTCTATCTTGGTGGTCCTTAAACCATCTCATGATCAGCTGTATGACATTTCAGAAAATCTCAATCCATATTTCCTCGACCATCGTAGGAGAAACACTGCCTATCCCTTGGTTGATTCGAGCCACCCTAAGAGTCTTGCACCACTGGAACTGAGTCCTAGGATCACCTCCTAAAGAATATGAAATTCTTGGATCCCTATGACTGTTATCATCTACCTTATTCTAAGGTCTCAATTACTAGGTTCCCACTACTAGCTCTCATTACCAGTGTCTGCTCTTCCAGAAATCTCTCCACCAACAAGGCTAACTCAAGCACTCTCGCATAGGTGGAAATGCAAAGAGATACCACCGATGACATGATGTCCCAACATAATCCCTACTCAAAGGTCTAAGATCTAAATAATTGGTCCCATAACATATATAAGAGTAACGTGAGAGATCTATAATTTGACTTAATTACTCCACCACGATCATACTGCCCTGCTACAGATGAAAAAGCTCATGTATGTGTATTGATCACAATGTGGTCAGTTAGAACTCCTCTTTAAAGAGATGCTTAATGTATAACTAGTAGAGAGATATCTCATCATGTGACTAAGTCACCAAGATCCACCATCACTCAACAGAGCCCTAAAGAAGAATCGCCACGAGGACTACCATATTATCTTCTAATGTCCTCACAAGGTGGAAAACATGAGTGAATTTCTCAAGCCAGTCCTCAGCCACCTGGGGGTATAGCTCACCCAAAAACTTAGAAGGTAGTTGTCTTTGGAATTCATGAAATTCACTCAACCCACGTGGATCCTCAGATGATACTACCATCTCTAGATACTTCTCAACAGGTGGAGGTATAGCTGGTAAACCACATGGAGGTCCTATCTCTGGTACAGGCCCCTATAATGATGCCTCATCACTAGGAATATCATCCTCATGATCACATAGTGGAATCTTGGATGACTGTTTGTGTGGAGGCATCTTGAAATTAAAATAAGATATACGACACTAAAAAGAGTATATATGGGGAGTTGACTCAATAAGGACATAGAAAACACAACCATTACTATATGATGCATGTATCAAAAAATTTCCTTACAACTAATGTTTACATGTACTAAGTTAAAAGGTTGGTGATTAGAGTCTTGGTGTATAGATACGTCGGCCAATACACCAACACTAGAGTCCCTAACCTGAAAGTTGAACTCAAAACACTAAACACCATTTACCCAAACCAATCTCACTGAATCTGGTCCTAAGGTAGAACTACACTCTGATACCACTTTGCCACAACCTGACCCACCAAGGTCCAAACTGTGACTACCCCAAGCCCACCTTCAATAGTCCAGGGGATGGTGACCAGTGCTGAGTAGGCATATCCCACAAATGGGAGGCATTATCCTAAAGTACCCATGCAAACACACACATCTCCAAGCCCACACAACTTTGAAATATGAAACAACTGAAATAATTCATGCATATATCTAAGATACCATAATAGAGTATGACAATAAAAGTACTAAAACATAAAGGGTCCAAATACAAACACCCCAATACTATAAAGAGTCCAATCTACTCTAAGGGATGTGAATACATCAAATACAATCTCTTAGTAATCAACCCAGTATGACAAGATCTAGCTATGCACCACCCACTCCTTGTCTTCCCTGGACACCATAAAAATAATAATCATCAACATGAGACACGACACATGCAGGAAAAGACCATGTAAGGGTGAGTATAATAATACTCAGTAGGACACCCCAAAAAAACTGAACACGAAGAACCAATTATAGCCATATTAATAAAAAATATAACAATCAACGTATAACAGAAACACCTAAATATACTTAGGAAAGATACCACACCCCTAGGTGATCATAACCAACTACCATTCACAAGATTCTACTCGAAGAAACTTTTATTCTGGGAGAATCCACTCCATAAGACATGATATCATTAGAGACACTTTATGAAGAGGTCTAACTCATTGGGAACCACCCAATGAAAGCTCACTAGTTTAAGAAGACTCTGATACACATATAGAGGGTCATGCCCAAAACTGCTGGGGGACACCACGAACCCAATCTAAACCAACCCGCTATATAGGGAATCATGTACCAATGATTCCACAAACCCTACTGATACAACCTACTAGATAAAGGATCAATTCCCTTCTCAGGAGGTCATGCTGATTCCAAAAACCCCACCTAGAGAACAAAGGTGATAGAGGATCACACTCCAGTCTCAAGGAGGGACACCACAACTCTATCTGAGACTTGACCTCTAGAGGGGATCACAATCTAGTGACATGGATGTAATACCACACTTTACCCTCAAGGGAAAGTATTAAGGGAATGTAATCAACCTATATTGGTCCAAACTAAGAAAATGAAGAGCCTTAAGCACTCTTGAAGGGAGTACACTGTGTGCCCAACTATCACTATGCTTGCCTGTGTAGAAGAGCCTCACACAACATATAGTCTCTATATACATGGTGTGTAGAGACACATTATTTACTTCCCAGGTTTCTTGGCTGTGTTCATGTATTAAATTTGTTTCCATGTACCTACCCATGTATTCCAAGCCGTATCTATGTACAAGTACACTATTTTCCATCTGGTCGTGTACTTTTTCCTGTGTTCATGTACTCTCCAAAGTACACGCCAAGTCACATAGAAGGGGTCACATTCCATGTGATCATTAACTCTAGACAGAACCCTAGTTCCTTATCCAATCGGTCCCACACAACATGTAACCCGAAGTACACACCGTGTTGCTTGAGAATTTACAAAACCATTGGGTTATCTTACACGTTGATATACACACCGCTAGAACCATCGATCTCACCAGAAACTAAAAATCCAGGGTTGGCCAAACCTCGTTGTCCTCAATCGCCAAGATCTGGGTTTGAATCCACCCAGAAATCATCACTATCGATCCATTCATTTACGCGTGTCAAAACTAAGTTGAATGGATAACACAAATCCATACCAATCCACCACCATTCACCCATCATTGTCATTGTATCTTGATCACATTTTTGATCATGAATCCCACCCACAATATTGATCCTTTATGTTGAAGAACGGTCACACAATGATCAAATACTAGGCATTTGTTGAACCATGGGCCAAAATAAATCACCCATGATGAATGTTTAAAGAACATAGGAAAAACTCCATAAGCCATAAAAGTGACAAAATAACCTCAGTTATTGTTTGTTTGACCTCAATTCATTATCATTAACAAGATTAATGAAGAGGGATAAATCAATGAACAAACAAACAATTCCATAAAATTAAATCTACCGACGATGCGTGAATCAATTATATTTTTGGAATTGATTCATGTTCACCTAATATTGAAGAATAGGATGGAAATCAAAAATCATAACATCCTACTTGATGTTTGGATAAATCGTTGATGAAGAACAGTTGTGTTTCCATCATTGGAGAGATCCACGAACTCCATTGGTGTGACGATCCATGATTCGATCCTGATCTACCATTGTCCCTCAAGAGAAGCTCTCTAAATATTTTCCTAAATCTCCAAGGTTTGAGTATCCAACCCTAAGGAAATTCTATGACCAAGAATTTAAAGAGGAAACAATCTCTATGTAAAAAACTAAACAAAATAAATTAAATATTTCATATATTTCATTTAATTACATCCGAGATGACTTTTTCACAAATGGATTGCGACGATAAAGATTATGTCATTCCTAGGGTTAAAACCTCATTCTAAACTCAATAGTGCCTTCATATTTATGATTTGGGACCCTATTTGGGATTTATTCTACTTTTTTAGAAAAAATTTGCATGCATTATATTTAATATATTTAATATATTTTAACCATTTATTATGGGAACACTGGGCCTTAGAATCGCATGCCGTCTCAACGCATAGTCTAAAAAATAATACATATAATATACAAAAATAATATATGGAAAATCCGAGTCATTACATTAATATTCTAAAGGAATAATGTCACTAATTAATGAGGGCTATAGGTTCTCATCAATACCCATATTTACATGACTGATCTAATTAATGGGGGTAAAGATGCCTACCTCAAATACTAGATGAGTATCTATAATTTCATCCTATTCCTCTTCCATATCAACATTAAGAGAAGTGTTCCTATGACTTATCGATATTACATGGACATATCTATCATTTTGGAAGTATGGGGAGTCATTTTCGAACCTCAAGAGTGATAATACATGTGCATCATGATCAGGAGAACACCATAGATGCTCAATTTATTCTCTACCATCATCAGGGGAAAAAGACGCATCAGCATACTAAGACGTCATAGGGGAATTTTCACTATCCTTAGATTGTATGGGGTAGTTATCTAATTAATATAATAGATAGAGGGTATCCTTGGATTTTCATGATGGAAAAGGATCACTCTTGTTCGGGGAATTTCAACCTATGGAATTAATCTCGACAAGTGTGACCTGTTTACCTCTTGATGGGATTGATTCAGTTGGTATGGTGATTATTATATAGATATGGGCCATTGGAGCTAGAAAAATACATTATCTCTTTAGATTTGGACCTACTACCACTATATGGTTGATAGGAAATACAAAATCATTTCTAAGCAAGCTCCATGGGTTTGTAGGTGTGTTTCTAAAACCATTGGGAGTGGAAACCCACATATCACCCTCTTACATAAATTTATATCCTTATATATTATAAAAAACCACATCTATATACTTGTATTCACAAGATTCAAAGGGGGTTATATCACCACAATGCACTCAAACTTTCTGTTGATGGCATACTTTTGGCATTGATGGTACGACGATGGCATTGTCACATGACTATGAAGTCAAGGTATTTCGAGTAGAACATTATATGTTGTGTCCTACTGGATAACCATGAAAATAGAATTCAACACCATTTCCCTTAAATATGATTATATTTTAATCTTTTTAAGGGGATTTTTCTAACTCCTATCATACATCTAAATGGTTTACTTTGAGGGGGATAAATCATCCTCACTACATCCCAAATGTCAGAGAGTCTATACTGACATAAGATTAATCACAGATCTATTTTAGATTAAATCCAATTGAATATTAACATTTTCAAGCTTACTTTAAATGTTTAGAAGTCTGATATTCCCCCAAACATCATCCTATTTATCTTTATCTATAAATGAGATTGTGTTATGGAATTCTACTGGAGCAGTTTCCACTTGATACACCTCAACTATAACGACTTCTATCTAAAACTCCCAGGGACTCTGGAGGGCCTTGATATGTGCTTCCATGAGATCCTTTGAAAGATAAAGAGTGTCGAAAATTAGGATATTAGCTTGGACAAACTTCATCTATTTTAGTATGTTATACTTATACACCAAAGGAATGTGATTCCCAATGCGGGGTTTCTCCTTGGCATATATCATAGAGAATGAAGCACTTGAAGTAGATGTATATGGTACTTAGTCATAGGTTGAAGGCATGAATATCACTGGTGGGTTGAGATGAGCTAGTCTAACCACTTTTCTAGACTTATCTAATAGTTTTACACCCAAAAATTATTCTTATAGAAGAATTGATTTTGGATGAATCTTAAAGGATTCAAGAGTGACTCCATGCACTTTTTGGGATCAATGAAGTGTTTTCCTATGGTTTTTGGTCATGTATATAGATTTGGTGGGAATTTTATTATAATAATAATCATGTATACGATTGTGTATTCCCTTATTACCTTGGATTTTGTGGCCTCTACCTCTAGCTCTTCAGTTAGGTATGAGAAACATAGGTTCATTTTCATATTTTTCATTGGATAAGTGTAAATCTAAGTGAAAAACATTATCATAATAGGAAAGTGTCACTTCTTATGATAAGGATTCCATTTGGTGGGGTGATATTCATGATTTGAATAAAGAGGGAAGAAAATTCATAATATTTTGAGCTGGTTTGGGATTCATATGAGATTCTTATTCCCACACTCTATTTTAATTTCACCAGTTATGTATTCCTCTAGGGAATGATATTTTCAATATCTCTTTGAATAATACAGGAGGAGATGATACATATATTAGTCAACATAGTTTTTCCTTAATAATGGAATGATCCTGATCAACCATATTCTAGGCTATCTAGTCATCAAACTTCCACTCACATCAAGTCGAGTCTTCTTGTCAATCACCTTCTTCCTCTGATTAGAACATAGACACATGGTCCACTTGTGTTGAGACTTTCCCCAACATTACCTATATGGAATCAGCCATATTTTGGAGGATTTATTTGAAGATAAATCAATCATGGAAAGTTTTTCCCGTCCTTCAATGAAAAAGTAAATAGTTATGATGATAACTAAGGCCAACTTCATTCAGTCTCTTAGGCTCAAGAGGCTTGAGGATATTATTTTCCATGGTTGTGAGAAGTAACCAGTAACCTATTCTTTTCAGAAGTAATAGTTTTTTTTCATTATATAATTAGAATCCTTTATCCTTAATTACCTATAGATGAAGGTATTTTTATTGTTGTTTTCACTCATTGGGAGGCACTTGGTGATGTGGAGATTTCGAGGGTGCCTCAGTAGTCATAGGTTCTAGTCTAAGTATAATAGTAACAAATTTTACCTTACGAAAACTTTTCCATTATGTTTCAAATATGGGATAATTTTTATCCCCACTTCACTAAATAGTTCCCTATAAACACTACACTATATATACAAACTCTTGAAACCCACCAAGTTATTTCAATTATATTAGCGATGTCTGAAATTCATTATGGTGGTTCTCTACAAAAATCTCCAATAGTTTCTTCTATGGTATCAAAATACCAAGTGATTATGTTAGGTGTTTCCATGTACAGATAATGTCTGAGACCCTATAATTTTTATTTTGTTTACTATTCATGATATTGAAGACCATTATTTTTCTTAGCATGGAGCTAAATTGTAAAAAGGATTTGATAGAGAAGGTATTCTTAGACTACGATGGAACCTATTAAAAATCTATAATACCAGATGAAATTTGGACCCGCTAGAGTCTGTATAAAGAATATTAGTTTTTCTACCTCTTATTGGTCCCATGGGTCCATCATGGGGCCACATTAGGACAAAAATGTGAGAGATGATGATATGGATATATGATACCATCAAAGGTTAGGAAAATAAAATTTATGAAATTGGTAAGAGTTGGATTGGCATCCACCCATTCAGGATATGGCTTCCTTTTGGGCTGAACTAGGTCACACTACCCTTCCATAGCCTTCATTATAGTGGAAAGAGATGTGATTGTGGCTAGGAATTTGGGGGGAATCATTTTCAAATCAATTATTTGAGTGTAATTAATATGTGAAGATTGATTTTTCATCTTGTATCCTTTAACTACTATCTTATAGTTCACACTGGGACTAGGTGGTTATCTCGATATGAGGGAAGTGGATGCCACAAAGGAGGGAAATCCCAACCTTCCTCAATTCTTGTATTCAAATAGACTAGTTTTTTAAATCTAGATTCCACTTAATGATCAAATTATATTTATACTAGTGGGATAACTACCTTTTTATGAGCGAGAGGATAATTATTCACTTCTTCTTGAAGGCGATACCCAATGTGAATATTTCCTCTAAGCAATTATTCATTGATCTATTAGAGATTAAATATCTCAAACTCAAAATAAACCACTTTCTCTTCTGTAGATAGAAATTCCAGCTCTCTTATTGGTGAGTGAGATATATCCATACCTTTCCCTTTATCTTTAGTGGAATGGGTTATAGGGGGAGGAAACTCCTCATTTGGAGGTGATAGGTTCTGTTTCTTCCTATGATTATGGGTACATGTGCCCTCAGCCTATGTTTCAGTTCAAATCATGTCTTGAGGAACTATTTCCCCATTATATGTATCATTTTTTGTGTCTTGATCTATTTCATATACCAAATTTATAGGGTTGCCATGATCACTTCATCATCATCTGAAATAGAGTGAATATTAATTATGTGTATCCTATTCAAAGGGTTTATCAATGTATTCTCCCTAGTCCCCTTTCTCAATGGGTAATTTTATATTACAACCTTTATAGGTCTTGATCTTTTTTGTGAAATATTCCCCTGGTTTTGATCTATGAATGGCGATCCTAAGGGAATCTCTGACCACCCTCTCCAAACATGCCCCAAATGATAGGGGCGCATCGCATAGTGGTAGGAACAACTAGGGTGTTAGCTAGTGGAAATCACTACCTATCCTAGAAAAGGATAATTTTACTATAGGAGATGATAATAATTCCATCATACCTAAGGGATAAGGCTTATATGTATCCTCTACCAATGGTTTATAAACCTACAGAGGATTTGATAATTCTATGGGTGGTGGAAGTGGAGAAAATTCACCTAGCCCTATAGGTTGGGGTTTCTCCTAGCCATCATAGAGGCTTCTAATGAAATATTCTTGATTTGGTGCATCTTTACTCAAGAATTATCTAAATTTAGAGACTTTTTAGAGTGTGATATCCTTCCCATAGGGAGCTACCCTATGACCAGAGGTTTTTATTTTCTCATGTGAGATGTGTTCTCGACCTTTTAGGAAGCCTTCTCAGGATCCTACAAATGGACCACTCTCTCTAGTTATGTTGATCTTATTCCTTAGAGATAGTATCATTTTATTATATTGAAAAATTAGCATGTAATTACCTAGAATTTATAAAATACATTTGTTTCCTGAATAATTGTGTGTTATATTATAAGGTACTATAAATATACATCACATAGAGAAACCAACAACACTTCATTTCATTAATGAAGATCTTTTCATTAGTCAAAAAATAAACCCATTAAAATACCAAACATTATAATGGGACAAAAATATAAAGTAATAAAAATATAATGGAAAAATTTGGATCCTTTCAATCTATTAGAATCATCAACCCCATGAAAAACACTATAGAAAAGAAATAGAATATTAGAAAACCAATAGATATATTTGAAAAGGAAAATATAGAACCTTGAGGGTAATTTTAATGAATGTTGAATGAAGGAATGAAGTGATATTTATATAAGTTAATATGAACATTGTAATTGTAATGTGATCATTGGTATAATAACATGACCATTAAAAATAGTAACCTGACCGTTGGAATAGTAATTTGAACTCAAATTATTAAAATGTAATATAAATTATATCTAACATTATTAATTTAATAAAATATAAATATTATAATTCAATAAAATAAATCTCAAGATTAAAAACTCACAGAAATTATAAGCACCTGTTTAACAAACCATATTTTCATGTATTTCATAAAAATCATATTTTTTATATTAAAAATTTAAATTAACTATGTTATAAAATTATATTGATAAAATTAATTTCATTTTTATATTAATAATGTAAAAAATTTCCAAGGGTTATTTTTTGGTAATTTTCTGAAATACTTTCATTTTTATGTAAATAGTATAAATACTGTTTTTCATATATTGCATGTTTTATGAAATAATTATGATACAATAATGAATTTATAAACACTAAATTGGTTATTTCAAACCAAAATAAAATTTATAAGATAAATTATTAATTTAGAAACAATAAACTCAATTTATAAACCTAAAAAATAATTTCCAATGCCTAAAAGTCTAAAGTGTCCCTTTAAATAAACTTTTAAACCTTTTCTTCTTTCCTTTTATTAAAATAATAATTTCAAATTATAAAGTGATTAAAATACCTAAAATAATGTTATTTTATTCAAATATACTTCATAATTTCAAAAATGTCACTATAAAAAGGTTTACCTTGGATATTATATTATATTTAATATTTTATCCTAAAAATTACCATCTCCTCAAGTATAAATATCCTCTCCCACCCCTTGGAAAACCACTCTTACCTCACTTAAAAAGAAAAAAACTACCCAAATACCCTATATAAATCCCATTATAATCTATAGGTATGATCTTGAGTAATCAAATTCAAAACTTTCAAGAAGTTAAGTGTTGTAGAAAAGAGGCAACACTGAGAAAAGAGTAAGTTTTCATCAACTTCTCTTTGCACTGTCCTCTTATATTCCTTTTTCTCTATTCCTTTAAAACCCAAATATTATAATATTAATTAAGTATTATATTGAAATTATATTAATTATGTTAACTTATTGTAAAAATTATATTTATTAAGTATTTATATTTCATACTACATTTTCTTCTTCTTTGGATAATATCTCGTTAATAGTCAGTTAACCGCCAATGAAAAAATTTCCAATTCTTTTCTTATAACCATCATTATGGATGATTATAATAAATTATATATAATTTATAAATAATTAATTACATGTATTATAATATCCAAGATTTATTTTTAATTATGTATAAATGGCCTTGAATGAAATAGTGTAATCTAAACAAAATAGGATATTTGTAAGTAAAATATGATATCAAAGCATTCCACCTTCAAAAAATGGAATTACGAAATAGACTCCAATGATTATAATTGATCAAGAGTGAAAAAATTAATATAATTTACTTTTTTTCATGTTTCAATAAGCCTAAATTTATTATTCAGGAGGCATAAAAGTGATGCAATAAAGTAAGATTTAAGGTAAGGGGTTTCTCGAACCCAAACTCCTTTTTGAGTTATCTCTTATCTCAATTTTTTTTATACATAGATGGTTTTGTAATGTCTTTAAAATTTCCTTCCAATATATTTTCCCATTTTTTTGGGATATACATCTTTTTACCTTTTTTAAATGTTTTTTATCCATTTATAAATATTTTTCAAAAAGTATTTAATTTCCAAAACATTGCATTGACTCCTCTTGAGTCGTTTCTTATCCACTCAATAAAGATAACGTTTCATGACAAAAAATGATTTCCCTTATTCATTTGAGAAATATAAATGTTATTTATGAAAATATAATTTATGAAACCTTTTTTAAACCCATTATTTTCCATGATTTTATTTCATGACTATGATTATTTTACATTCTATGTAACATTCATGATTATGAGTATTTTATGATGTGAAGTGTGTACCCAAAATTATATATCCATCCAATTAATTATGTAATTTGATATATCTCATGATATTATGTGTATTATTCATGAAAATGATGCTATATTTGATCAAAATTATGATGTCACATATATGTGAATACGATGCTAGCCTTTTTCACAACCATGTGTGGCATTTGACCTTTATGCTATGATTTTTCATTGTTATGAATATTCCACATTCCATGCCTTTATAAAATGTTTCCCTCATGATTATAATGATGGTATTGGGTTTATGATATGATTATGTTGATTATGCTCACCCATGTACTATTGATTTATGTCTCTTGTTCCTCCCATGTTATTCTTCTACTTACTAGGTTTTTAGTTCAAACCTTTCTTTGATGTATATCCTTAGGTGAATACATGTAATAAATATATCATGATATATTTATGTGGATAAATAATAACTATTTTAAAAATGTTTATGTTTTATTATGTACAAGTGTTTTATAAGCCTAATTTTCACAATATACTAAACCTTTGAATTTTGAATCGTATCACTATTATGTTGTTTATCATAAAAATTATTTGATAGTTATATAATAAAAAGTTGGGTTACTATAGTTTTTATTAGATAATGGTTTAGTTAATTTGGGAATTAGTATTAGAAAATGTTACTAAAAAACCTAAGTATAAGTCTAAGTATATGTAAACATCCTATGTTTTGGTAAAGTATAATAGTTTATTGTTTCCAAGCATTTAAATCCCTATCTAGATACTATAAGTGGATGTGGATCTGACACAGTTGTACCTAGGGGTAATAACCCTAAAAATTTTGGATTGGGAATTGACTCGATCATCACTAGGTGAAAAAAAGGGGGCTTTGCTTCACCCATAGTTTGAAACTCTTTGGGGGATATTCTTCAATTAAACACAAACTCTATACAACCCATTATTAAGGATATATTACTAATGTAATTGTTCATCTTAAATATAGTGAAGGATTAAAGTAAATGATCCTAGAAGCATTATTTGATAAGAATACTAAACATATGAATCCTAAAAGATATATATTTATAATTAATTTTCACATAGTGATAAATTATTTATTAATACTTTGTTGACTTATCTTTGTTCAAAGCTTTTATAATTTAGAAAATGATGGGAACTAGGATAAACTAGACCAACAACCCATGTGATGGATAATGCAACAATTATTCGAACAATATCCCCAATTCCATGGTAGGTGGAGTTCACAAATTTATGGTGACACTTACATAGCTATCTTAGTCTATGAATAATAACTTGAACCACGTGGAATGTATTCCTTTACCCAAGAAGTGTAAACTGGCCATTGATTAATTTATATGAAAATGATAATTGATGTTTAATGGGTCTTTCGGTCTGCTTGTCACATAACAATGGGTTAAATCAATAGAGAAGATATTTTTTGTGATCCACTATTCTGAGAAGGATAAAGTTAACTCGATTGTCTTTCATTTAGACAGAGAGGTTGATAAATGGCAGGAATTGATAAAGAATACCAAGATAAAAGATGAAATATAATAAATGGAGTGAGAAGACATTAATAGGTTATATCTTAACAATTATTTCCCTCAAAATCTTCAGAAAAATATGGAGAATGAATTCCTAGAGATTAAGAAAAATGAGGGTGAATCTATCATGAATTATGAGTAAAATTTGATAAAGTTTGAAATATAAACCTTGGGTTTTTTATTTAAAATGATAGAAAAATGGATATATTATTTATTCTTTTAAAACCAAACATTTGAAATTCTCTATCCATCCAAGACTTTGTGAGTTATGAAGAATTAGTTAAATGTGATCTAAAGTGGAGGTGGAGTTTAGATAATGATCTCGTGGTTATGGAGATAAGAAATGAATGATAGAGTCTCAATATGGTTGATCAAATGAAAAAGGAGGAAAAAATATCCAACCATTCACCTGTTAAAAATGTGGGAAGAAGCATCATGGAAATTTCCTCAAATGTATAGGGAAATACTTTAAGTTTTGTACATAATGCCAGAAAGTTCATGAATGTTGAATAGACCTAAAGAATATGGCCAACATGATGGAAGAAAGGAAGGCACAACCCATGGTTCAATGATTAAAATGTAGAGATAAAGAGAACTATGCAATCTAGTGCACTAAACCACAAGACTTTGAGGGAAATTAGTGATAGTAACCACCAAATACAAAGGATAAAAGTAAATATTTTTCCATCACTGATGCTGAGGTGGAACATGAAAATGAAGTTTTATAAGGTACACTTTATATTCAATCAAGAATGTATTTTTTTCTTGATTATATCTTTATAAATTTATTTATATCATATAAGTTTGATATAACTATTAAATCAAAACATTTATACCTTGAAGTAGAAATATCTATAAAAACACATAGTGGTTCGATCAATGTAACCCCCAAGTGTTGGACTCTTCTCCTATTAGCATCTGTGGGAAGATTCTTCCATTGAATCTCAAAATCCTTCCCTTGGAAGAATTTGAAACTATATTGGGAATGGATTGGATATAATTATATAGATATTTCATAAACTATCATGGAAAAGGAATATATTTCTATATTCCAAACCATCACATGATCCTGTACAAATTCATAGAAGGCCATAAATCTCTTTTGGAAAACCCCTCAATGCTCTAGGTGTTGACACCTAGTGAAGAATTTTACCTTTCCCAAATGGTTTAGTTTATGTTAAGTATAAACCTTAAGTAAATTCCCATTGTGAGGGGTTACATTGATTTATTTCCTAAAGAGTTACCTAGACTTCCCCCAGACCGTGTGGTATAGTTCTCAATAGAACTTAAACCTAGAGCCACTCCTATCTCCAAATTCCACTATAGGATGGCCCCAATCAAATAGGAGGAGTTAAATAAGTTGCTACAAGATCATTTTTACAAAAATTTCATACTTAATAGCGCATCACCTTAGGGTGTGTTGGTACTCTTTGTCAAGAAAAATGATGGATCAATTTTTATCTGTATCGATTACCAAGAGCTCAAAAAGATCACCATAAATAATGAGCATCACCTTCCAAGGATTGATTGCTTTTTTTATCAACATTGAGGAGCTCACTAATTCTCAAAATTTGATCTTCATTTTTGATATCATCAACTGAAGGTAAAGAAGAAATATATTCAAAAAACAGCCTTACGTATAAGGTATAGACACTATGAGCTCATAGTAATTCCCTTCAGACTTACTAAGTCCCCTAAAATCTTCATGAATTTGATGAATAGAGTCTTTATATACTACCTTTAAGAAATTATAGTAGTATTTATCAATGATATTCTTATTTACTATGAGAGAAAGGAGGAACATAAAGAGTATCTAAGGATTATGCTGGAGACATTATAAAAGGATAAAATATATGCTAAGTTTAGTAAGTGTGAATTTTGAATATAGTAAGTCAAATTATTAGGAAATGCGATCACAAGAGATAGAATTTATATGGACCCCTCAAAGATAATGGCAATTGAGGACTATCCTAGACCCTCAAGTGTCATGTAAATCCATAGTTTTCTTGGCATGGCTAGGTAATACCAGAATTTTGTGAGAAATTTATCATGATTTTATATCTTGTTAACAAAGTTGACATGAAAATGGGTAAAGTATGTATGGATGGAAGAATGTGAGGAAAGATTTAAGGATCTCAAGAAGAGGCTAATCACTACACCTTTACTCAAACTACCATCAAGTGGAGAAGGTTTTTTGATAGACAATGATGCATCAAAGAAATGATTGGTTTGTGTACTCATGAATAATGATAAAGTGATAGAATATGATCCATGATAGTTGAATATCCATGAGAATAACTACCTAATGCATGATCTGGAGTTAGTTGTTGTGATATTACCCTTGAAGATTTGGTATTGTTACCTCTATGGTGATAAGTGTGACATATATACAGATCAAAAGAGTCTAAACTATATATTCACACATAAAGAGATGAAGTTGCATCAATGAATATGGTTAGAGCTGATAAATGACTACAATTTATCAATTCACTACCATCTTGGAAAGGTGAACAAGGTAGATGATGTTCTTATTAGAAAAAACCTTCCACTCTATCCATGATGTGGATTGAGAAAGACCCTATATTCATGGTTATGTAAAGGATAGATTTGGAAATCATAATGTCAGGTAATACATCCCACCTTACCCAAATCATTTCCCATCCATCTATCCATGATAAGATCAAGGAAGTACAAAGGGATGATCTATAGCATCAAAAGAAGGTGGAAGTAGTAAATGAGGTGAAGATAAATGAATTACACATATATAAATATTGTGTCATTTTTTATAACTAGACTTTGTGTGCCTGCATCACTTGAGATAAAGAAAGATCTATTGGATAATGCACATAGATAATCTTTCTCTATTCATCCTAGAAGTACCAAGATATATTGTAATCCTCTAATGCATTTTTTGTGGGATAACATAAAGAAGGATATCACTGAGTACACCTCAAAGTGATTGGTATATTAGCAAGTTAAAGTAGAGTGATAGAAGTATACGTTTATGATGCAACCATTGCCCATACAGACATGGAAATGGGTGAACATCACCATATAATTTTTCATTGGTCTCCCAAATAAATCTAAAGGAAGTAATGCAATATGGATTGTGGTGGATCGAACCGCCAAGAATTCCCACCTCATCGCTATTTGGGAAGATTTATCGCTTGAAAAAATTGCTAAGATATATTTAAAGTAAGTGGTAAGGCTGCATGGGGAGCCACTTTCAATCATCTCTAATCATGATCCAATGTTTACTTCTAAAATCTGTATAAGTATTCAACATGATTTGAATACTGAATTGAATTTCATTATGTCCTATCACCCCCAAACTAATGGAAAATATAAAAGGAACATTCAAACACTTGAGGAAATACTAAGAGATTTTTCAATGGAATTTTAAGGGGATGAGATAAACATCACCCATTATTTAAGTTTTAATACAATAAAAACTTACACTTGAATATTCAAATGGCTTCATATAAAAATCTATATGGGAAATGATGTTGATCTATTACTTATTGGGAAGATGTTAGTGAATGAAAGATAACCAGACTCGGTCTTGTGATAGAGGTGATAAAAAAGGTTCAAGGAATCCAACAACATATAAAAGATGCTCATATTTAGAAAAAGAGATATAATAGAAATTTTTGAAGATACTTTATGTTTAAAGTTTTAGATAAATTTTTTCCTTTGAATATAACCATGTAAGGGAGTCGTGTAGTTTGTAAAGAAAGGAAATCTTATCCCTCGGTACATTGGCCCCTTTGAGATCCTTAATCACATAGGAGTAGTGGCCTATTGGATAGAACTTCTACCAAATATGTCTCATGATCATAATGTATTCCAATTACTTATTTTGGGGAAGTACATACTTGATCCCTCACATGTACTGAAGCTAGAGCTGGTACAACTAGAGAATGGACTCTCTTATGAGGAGTATTGATGAAGATCTCAGACCGTAGATACAAGTTCAATATAATAATATCACTCACCTTATCAAAGTGTTATGGTGGACCTATAAATATAAATATATGACATGGAAACTAAAGTAAATGATGAAATAGAAGTACCCTCATCTATTCTCAACTGACAATATGAGTTGAAATTTTAAGGATAAAATTTGTAAAGGGGGAAGAATCTAACAAACTAAAATTCATAAAATATATTTTTCCTGAATAAATGTGTGTTATATTATATAGTATTATAAACATAGAAAACATAGTGAAACTAACTATAAAAAACTAGCCTAGGCAGCCATCTGACCTGACACAGGCCCTGATCCGCCACATGGCCCGAAGGGAATTCCTAATCCCCATGGGATGGAAACTAGTTATTAGGAATCACATGAATCCATTTGGGAAATATTTTCCCCTAAATATAGATAAACGATAGTGGAATAAATAAATTCAAGAGATAAAATAAAATAAATAGGAACAACAGAAGAAAAACTAACCAGAAAGGAATGGAAAAATAGAAAAAAATGACACACTAATCTTCACATGACCTCACAGGTCACCACCACCCAACTCAACCAACTCACCCTATGGCCATGATGAGAAAACAAGTTCCAAAAGATAACCTGAAACCTAAAATTATATAGACATGAGCTAAAATCCCAGTAGGTTACCACAACCTTTTGAAACTATGAAATATGTTGCCTAAGGCAATTCATCAATGATAGTTTTAAAATAAACTACAAAGTAGTATTTTTAAATATAAAATATAATAAAAATAAAACATTTCCATGATCACCACATAAAAAAATTCTCTTTATTTTCCAAAACCAAACACACATGTTTAGAAAACAAATCCACTAGCCAAATCCATTTCTAAAATCCACACGCACGCGTTTCATTTATCGAAAACAACACACATGTTTTATTTAAATGAAACAAACCACTTTCAAACATTCCCACCATGGATAAACTAAAAACAAAAGGAAACCTAATAACAAAATGCTCAATTATACAAACAAGGCATAACAAAGGTGATCATAACATCATCATGCAATCAATCAGCAAAATGGGCATAACACATTTCACAACAACAATCATGGAACTAATAGAATTAATAAGAATAAAACCATTCTAGAATGATTATGTCCACCTTGGGATATAACCTCAAGGGTCTAATGTGAGTATGTCTATACAAATATGCTATCCATATAAGCAAATTGGAAGCTCTCATAGTCTTCCCCAGACCTGACTCTAAGAGCCCACATGGTCTCTTGGTAACCAACATATAAGATCTCACAGTCTTCCTACCTAAGGGATCTCTCGGTCCCTTGGAAACCAAATGGAGTATCATATGGTCCCCCTCTATAAAGGCTCTCATGATCCCTTATACAACCCCTTGCTCACACCCTGATTAACCTATGTACTACTCTATGACAACATAATCACAACAAGTGAAAAACTAAGAAATTATATTTCATAAACAAACACACCCAATTAATGAAAACACCTTTACCAAGGTCAAAAAATTTACAAAATCATTTTATAAGTCCATTTAAAACCATTAAACCTATTTGATCCATTTCATCAAACACATGTAGTGCAAGAAATCCACTCCCTTTTGGAAAACCCACTTTAAAAAGCTAAACTTCTAATACAATCCATAGATCACATAACCAAAATCAATTACATGGATAATATAAACATCATCTACAAACAAGAGGGATCAAAAAGTGCATAATCAATAATTAAAAATCAATAATAAACATATTACAAAGTGTTAACTAGTCCTTTAACACCAAAACACAACTTGAGATACCAAGCCCTTCCTCTCCTCTTTAAACCCCTTTATAAACAACAGTTGGAAAAAATGATGGAAATTACCCACAAATTAAAAACATTTCAAAATCACCCATAGACAAGGATATTTATCTTTGAACACCAAAGAAAGGCCAAAGTATACCCATTTACATCAACCACTTCAAATAATCCAACTGGGCATTTACTTAAGGGGTAAACCACACACACTTTTCAAATCATCATTTGAAACCAAATTATGAAACCCCATTTTTAATTCACTTTGAGGTCAACACCCAATATTGAAATTAAATTCACTTTAAAACTCAGGTTTCACACTTTGAAAACCAAAATTAGTTCAAAACCCATCGTCCAACCTCAAAACCATTTTAAAAATCCCCAAAGGCATTTTATAAATTCTTCACAAAATTAAACATTCTATTTCAAAACATGAACATGGATTTCACATGAAAAACTAACTATTACAAGCACAAAACACCCTAAAACGGTTTCAAAACATCACCAAGATATCACATACATTTATAATTTTATAAAAAGGGAATTTAGAAATCACAAGAATTTTAAAATTCCAAAAGGAAACAAATGTATAGTAATACCTACCTCAAAAAATGCCGCTTTTGATGGTGTCCATTCAGAATCACCCTTTTACTATCACATTCATATGAACCTTAAAATATATATTTATACCCTTTTACCCCATGTAAATATTCCCATTTTCATGAGGGAATATGTACAAAGAGGGAACACACACACACACACAGATATATATATATATATATACATGTACCTATGCATACCCATGCAAGTAATCTTTAAGGAACCATAATAACTCCTAAATAACCAAGGAGAAACAAAAAATCACAAAAATTCCCCAATTAAAATTAGGCCAATAAAAGGGTAAGAAAAAAATACCTCAAATGATGATGGAAAAATCAAAAAGTACCAAAATTCTTCACTTTTAGTGGAGAATGCCAAAACACACACAAAGATGTCTCTAGAGACCCATCACACACCCTAGGGAAAATATAAAGTAAAAATCAGACCATTCGGAACCCTAGGGTCCTGCTGAGTAGATAGGGGTGATGGGGAAAGGGAAAATCACCCAAAAAGGAAGGAGGGATGCAGATACCTTACCTCAATGATTCAAATAAGAAATCATAAGAAATCAATATGGAATTGCCGCACCATAGGAGGCTACAGGGGGGGGGGAGGCTGTGCGCCATGGGGGGTTCAGCCGCGGGGGTGTCACGTGACTCATAGAGAGGGGTAGGAAATAAATGAGGTGGGAAAAGAAAAAAAATAAAGAAAAAAATGAAAAAAAAATAATAAATATTTTTTTTCCTGGACATGAAACATAGTTTCAATGCACAGTTTACCAAACCGTGTACCAACTGTGCTATCCCTAATGGACAAGGATGGGGCACCCAGATGGTTACCCTTAGGAATTCACATTGTTTATCAAACCATGATCAAACCATGTCACTCGGTACTATCAAAAATTACAAAGCCAACTGCATGCTTGTTTCCAGTTTGATAAACTATGAGGAAGTCATTCACCACATCACAGACCCACTTGTGCACCCGCATGGGAACCTCATGATTACTTACTAACTGTATATGCTAATCGCGATCCTACCAAAAATCCTAAAAAACTTATTTTTTGTCTTCCTTTAATATCAATTCATCGCCACTCAAGTAAAGATAAATAAGAGAAAAATAAAAAAATTGTGACACCGGGGGTGTCACAAACTCCCCACCATGCCACTTCTTGACACCAGAAATTCCCAATTGAAAAGAATGGAAAGAGAGAGAAGAAATATCCAAAAGGACCTAACCATTAAAACCACTCAATGTGAATCAACATCAATACTATTAACCAACATCCACAAAATAATTAAACTAATCAACCAATAGTCATCAACGTCTCTAAGAGCAACTAAAACAAAACCCTGAGCTAGAATCCCTATTAAGCATGGGAGACCTAACATGGTCTCCTCACCATTTAGAGTTCCTCTAAAATAGTCTCCCCACCATTTAGAGTTTATCTAAAATGGGAGAATAAAGGAAAACTACTGGGAGACACATCCTCTAGAAACCAAGCAACCACGAGAGAAGGAACAACCACAAGAATCCTTAAGGAATAGCATGAGATCTCACCTTGGGTCATGACACATGTGGATAACCAAGAGTCAAACACCGGGTCACCCTTACATGGTGCACCAAAAAATGGCCACAGACAAACTCCATCTAGTATACCAAAGTCAATTGGTAAACCAAACACCCTAGTTACCAAACCATGTACCCAATTTCCCTCTCATGTCCAAACAACAAGAACCATAAGGGCACAAAAAAATAATGGGAATGAACAAAACTCACCAAAATGGTTCACTCAAACAATGAGGCTCATTAGAATGAAACCCATAACTGACCACAGGAAATGAGGCACCAGAATAATAACCTTAAAATATAACCACAAGGGAGGTATGGAGGGATAAATCTACAAGAAAAAATAGACACACTGGAAACTCCATACAAGGGAATATAAAAGAAACATCCCAAAAGAGAACCATTGACAAGATATCATTAACCAAAATAACTAAAACTCCAAAACCGAGATCACAACCACTAAAGGATTGGCCCCCAAAGCAACAACACTAAAATATATCTCAATTAAAAACCTCATGAAATAGAGAAGGTACCACTAAATCCTTTTAAAATCATCTAAAACCAATAAGAGATCTCTAAAAAACTCTCAATAGATCTCATAAGTAGGGTCCTTTGTCCACTACTCCACTCAGAGTTTGGTTAGGCACCATAACTAAGATAACTCTTTCGACCATTATGGGGGACAAAAATAATGTCACAAAACATGGACATTTCCAATACACATCCCAAAACATAACCCAATTGATTCCTACACAATCAAGGAACCAAAAAAACATCATGCCACAAAAAAGGAACATATCAAGCCCTCAAACAAGACACACAACATTCACACCCAAAAAAAAAATCTTTTGAAACCACTACTTTAACCAAGGAATTTTGAAATCAACCTCCACCAATGCATTTACCAAAAACCAATCTAATGTAAAATTTAAAAACAAAACAACCATAGTGGAAAAAACCTATAAAATATGGAACACCACAAAAAACCCTTTCAAAATCCCATTTTTCTTTTAAAAACCAAGCTCCCAAGGAATGCTCATATAAAAATCCATTTTTCCTTTTAAAATCACCATCCAAAAAGGAAGAATCAAATTGAAAAAAATTATTTTAAAACTAATTTGGAAAATAATAATTTCACAAAAATCCCTCCATTTTACAAAAACAAAGTTTTAAAACCATGTTTACATAAGTACTACATAAGAATCAAGAAAAGATCAAAAAATCCACATCCAAAAAGGTGAAAAAAACACTCCTAAATCCACCTCCAACAAGTGAAAGTAACTTTTGGAGAAATATAGAAACAAGAGGAGTCTAAACTAGCCAACTGGGGAAGAAATTGCATCACACGTGCTTTGGACACACAAGTTAGGTACCCAAGTTCCAATCATATAATACACCCTACTAAGGAGGCAGAATCAACCGCATGGACACCACATGGTTTCCAAAGACATGTGTTTCAAACCAAGGATCAAGTTATTTATCCTTACACCCCAAAAACAAGGGTGAACACTAATATCATGAGCATACTCAAAGGAGATAAAAACATCAATCACATCAAAACAGCTAAGAGAAACTCGAAACCCAACCACCACTGGAAGCTTGAGTAAGATCTAGGTAGAATCTATATGACCTTACCTATCAAGATTCGATAACCTAAACCCCATTATACTAGGAACTACCCAAAAAAAATAGATATGAAAGTGGATTAGTCTCATATTAAAAGAAACCCAACCTTTGATACCATTTTTTAATGAAACATCCCGAATAACCATCTAACCCAGCACCCGACCCGGTCCACCACATGGCCTGAAGGGTGTTACTGATCCCCAAAGGATAGAAACCAGTGCCTGGACATAAAAAGAATCCATTGGGAAATTATTTCTCCAAAAATAGAGATGAACGATAGTGAAATAAATAAATTCAAGAGCTAAAATAAAATAAACAGGTATAATAGAAGAAAATCTAACCAGAAAGGAAAAACTACAATATAAAAGAAATCCACACTAACCTTTACATGACCTCACAAGTCACCACCACCCAACTCACCCAACTCACCTAAGAAACCCCATATCCATAATGGGAAAACATGGTCTGACAAATAACCTGAAAACTGAAATGATATAGGCGTGTTCTAAAATCCCAGTAATTCACCACAACCCGCGTAAACCATGCAATATTTTTTCTAAGGAAATTCATCAATTCTAGTTTGAAAATAAACTAAAAAGTAGGATTTTAAAATATAAAATATAATAAAAATAAAACATGTCCATGATCACCACAAAAAATATTTCTCTTTTTTTCCAAAAACTAAACACACACGTTTAAAAAAAAGCCATCAGCCAAATGCATTTCCAAAATCCGCACACATGTGTTTCATTTCTCAAAAAAAAACACATGTGTTTTATTTAAATGAAACAAAACACTTTAAAACATTTCCAATATGCCTCAAATAAACACCAAAGGACACCTTGACATAATATGCTAAATTATATAAACAAGGCATAACAAAGTCACCATGTAATCAATATCCAAAATGGGAATAACATATTTCACCACAAAAAGCACGGAACTAAAAAAATTCATAATCATACAACCATACCAACATGATTAATTTCTCCTAGGGCTATAAACTTATGGTTTTAATGTGAGGGAGTCTAAAAAAATATGTTATCTAGTTATGCAAAGTAAAATCTCTCATAGTCTTCCCCAATCCCAACTCCAAGAGATCGCATAGTCTCTTAGTAACCAACATGGAAGCTCCCATGGTCTTCTTACCCAAGGGATCTATCGGTCCCTTGTAAACTAAATGAACTCTTTCATGTCCCCCTCTCCCCAAAGTCTATCATAGTCCCTTATACAACCCCTCACTCACACATAGTTAACCCATGTTCTACTCTATTCCAACATAATCACAATAGGTTCCAAAATATAAAAATTCATTTTACAAGTAAATTTCATAAAAAAACATTCAAAATTAATCAAAACACCTTTAACAAGGTAAAAAAATTTATAAAACCATTTTAGAAGTCCATTTAAATCCATTAAACCTCTTTGATCCATTTCATCAAACACATGGAGTTCAAACAACCTACTCCCTTTTGGAAAACCCACTTTAAAAAGAATAAAATACTAATAAAATCCACAAATAAAATCATGAACATCGATCACATAGATAACATAAATATCATCTACAAATAAGAGGGTGTAATCAATAGTCAACATATTATAAAGTTTCATTTGGGCCTTTAACACAAAAACACCAGTTGAGATGCCAAGACCTTACCCTCCTCTTAAAACCCATTTCCAATCACCATTTAGAAAAAAAATGATTTCAATCACCCAAACATTCAAAAAATTTAAAAAACACCCTTAGAAAAGGGTATTTCTATTTGAAAACCAAAGAAAGGTCAAAGGATACCCATTTCCATCAACCACTTCAAATAATCCAACTAGTCATTTCCTAAAGGGGTAAACTACACACACTTTTTAAATCATCATTTGAAACCAAATTATGAAAACCCATTTTTAAATTACTTTGATGTCAACACCCCATATTGAAATAAAATTCCCTTTAAAACATAGATTTAACTCTTTGAAAACCAAAAATGGATAAAAAACCTTCACCCAACCTCAAAACCATTTCAAAAATCCCCAAAGGCATTTCATAAAATCTTCAAATAATTAAAATTTTTATTTCAAAACATATACATGGATTTCAAATTAAAAACCAACCATGTCAAGAAAATAGAACACCAAAATAGTTTTAAAACATCGCTAGGCTATCACATATATTTATACTTGCATAAAAAAGGAATTTAAAAAGTACAAGAATATTATAATTCCAAAAGGAAAAAACTCCATGGTAACAACTACCTCAAAACATGCCTCTTTTGATTATGCACACTCAAAACCATCCCTTAACACTTACATGCATATACACCTTCACATATATATTTATACCCTTCAACGCCATGTATATATTCTCTATACATGCATATACACCTTCACATATATATTTATACCCTTTGAGACCATGTATACATTTTTTTTACCTATGTATACCCATGAAAGTTGCCTTCAAGGGACTGTAAGACCTCTTAAACAACCAAGGAGAAACCAAAAATTACCAAAATCCCCCAATTTAAATTATTCCAATAAAAGGGTAAGGAAAACCTACCTCAAATGACAATAGGAAAACTAAAAAGGACCAAAATTCTTTGCATTGTATGGAAGATTTCGAAACATGCACAAATATGTCTCGAGAGACCCATCACATGCCCTAGGAAGAAGAGAAATATAAAAAATTGGCCCACTCAAAACACTATGGTTTGAACAAGTAGATGGGGGAAATGGGGAAATGAAAAAACACCTAAAAAGGAAGGAGGTATGCAAGGATCTTACCTTGGTTACTCAACCAAGAAATCAAACTAAATCTAGATGGAATTGCCTCACCATAGGAGGCCGCGAGGGGAGTAGATTGTGCACCAAGGGGGGTTTGACAGTTGGGGTGTTGTAAGACTCATAAATAGGGGGAGGAAATAAATGATGGGGGGAAATAAAAATAAATAAAAAAAGAAAACTAAAAAAAGAAAAAGAAAAATAATTTCTTTTCCCTGGACATGACACATGGAATAGGTGCACAGTTTACCAAGTCGTGAAACAACTATTATTTTCCTAATGTACAATCATGGGGTACCCACACAGTTACCCCTATATAGATTCACAATTGAGAAAACCATTCTCAAGCCTTGCCACTCTGCAATGTCAAAAATTGCAGAGTCAATTGCATGCTTGCTACACAGTTTGATAAACTGTGAGCAAGTCATGCACCACATCATAGGCCCACTTGGGCACCTGCACATGCACCACATGTTTATTTACTAACTACGTGGTATAACTATTCTCTTATAAAAAAGCCTACGAAAACTTGAATTTTCTTCCTGCCTTGAACTGAAACTCAATGCCACACAAGGAAAGATAAAATAAGAACAAAATAAAAACATTCTGGCACTGAGGGTGTCATACCAACAAAAACTTATTTCATTAATGAATATAGTTATGTTAATCATCAACAAAACCCATGAAAATTACAAAAATTATAATGGGCGAAAAATATAAAATAAAAAAAGTATAATGAGAAAATTTGGATCCTTCCAATCCTCTAGAATCATCACCCCCATGAAAAAAACTATAGAAAAGAAACATAATATTATTAAACCAATTGAAATCTTTGAAAAGGAAAATATGGAACCTTGGGATGAATTTTAGTGAATGTTGAATGAAGTAATGAAGTGGTATTTATAGAAGGTAATATGATAGTTAGAATAGTAACCATAACATTGGGAATAGTAACCTAACCATTGGAATTGAAATTTAACCTAAAAATAATAAAATATAATATAAATACTATTTATCAAGATTAAAAACTCAAAGAAATTATAAGCATATCTTTAATAAGCTTTATTTTCATATATTTCATAAAAATCATTATTTTCATATTAAAAGTTAAAATTAACTATGTTAGAAAATTATTTTGATAAAATAAATTTCTTTTTTAGAATCACCACTTCAAAATTTTACAAGGGTGATTTTTTTGTAATCTTATGAAATAATTAAATTTTTACATGAATAGTAAAAATACTATTTTTTCAAATGCCGCATGTTTTATGATATAATGATGATGAAATTATGACTTAATAAAAACTAAGTTGGTTATTTCAGACCAAAATAAATTTAATAAGATAAATAGGTCATTTAAAAATAATAAAATCAATTTCCAAACCTAAAAGGTAATTTATAAAGCCAAAAAGTCTAAAGTAATCCTTTAAATAAACTTTTTTTCTCATTTCCTTTTGATTAAACTAATAAATTTTAAATATAAAGTGATTGTTTAAAGATATGAAGTTTTCATACATATCTATTATATATTAATATATTAATATTCATTACATACCATAATAATCCACTCTTGAATCATTTAGGTCTAGTGCCTTTGGAAACTTAGATACATAAACAACCAGTTCATAAGTAAACTATATCATCTCCCACTAAGTTCTTCATAACTAGCACCATTCATAAACATATCATACATAATAATTTTCTTTATAACATGGGGAAATGAAACATAATAAAGGGTTATATAAAATTCTCAGTAAGGGTAAAAAAGGGAGATAACAACATAACATGAGCATAAGGGTATGAGAACATGAGAATAACATTTGAAAATCATACCCTGCATATCATAGAACATAAAATTGAGTCATGGAATAAATATTAGCAGTTCATAATACATTAATCATAAAAGAATCAAATAAAATGAGCCATGAGAATATAATATTGGCATAAGACATAAATTAATGATATACACATAAACATAGAAAATCATTTTATTAGTAGTCAAGTCACATTTCCAAAACTAACATAGTGGAATGAGTTCACTCCCCAAAGCCATCATAATAGTCAATTTTCACCCTCAAGAATATAATAGTGGATTGGGTTCACTCCCCAAACCATCATAGTAGTCATGGTTCACTCCCATGACTATCATAGTAGACAAAGTCCCTTACAAAACTCGGTCCACTCTCCATTATAGCCCTATTTATCTCATGATATATCAATATTTAAATAATTCATTAGAAGGAGATATAGGTCCCACCCATAACATAATAAATACATTTTTCCCACAAGATTATAAAAAATTAATCATATTAGAACCCATAAAAATAAATAGTTTTCATAATCATTTCATTATAGCATAACCTGTGGAAAAGAAACGAGTTCAATAAACATTTCATCATTTCATCGTAACATCCCATGGAAAAGGAATGGGTTTCATAAACATATTTTAATCATAAACATAAACCATACAAATAAATAATAAGTAGGGTATCATTGGATCATATCCCTAGTAGAGCATAAGTAACATCAAAGGATTTCATCTTAGATGGAAAATGATTTTGAAAGATCACTTGGAACATTTCTTGAGGAAAATGTACCTTTTTCTCTTTGAAATCACTTATTTAAAATAAAAAAATAACAAAATTTTGAAGAAATAATTTTCATTTAAAATAACCTTGAAAATTTTAACTTATACTTTAAATCATTGAGCAATCATTATAGTAGAAAATATGATTCATGTCGTTCATGTTAAAATTAAGATTTCTTTCACATTTTTAGTAAAATCAAATGAAGATTTACTTTGAAAATGACAAGAAGAATAATTTAAAAATATTTTTTAAAAATTAAAACATGGTTAAAATTTTATTTAAAAAATCATTTGATAATAGTAATAACTTTCTTTAAAATATTTTTTTGAAAAACATTGATTGGGAAGAAAAGAGGTTTTTGACCGAAGAGAGAAATAAATTCTATTTACTTAAATATATTATTTTAGACCCTTGAATAAATAAAGTGGGGAAAATGAAGGGGAAAATTTTATTTTCATGAAATAACTAGAGTATAATAAAATTTATGGGTTTCTTGACAGATAGATCATAATATTTCATCATCAGAAGCATAATCATGAACAATCCCAATAAACAATGAGATTATAACATAAAACCTTCACCAGTTTGGTAATGTTTTAATTGTAAGAACTATGAAAGAAATAAAATTATATGGATATTTAAATACACATAATTTTTATAAAAATAATCATAAAATACATTCATGTGTAGAATATAAACCACATAAAAGAATCAAGTGGTGAATATGGCATGTGTCCCATGAAAATAAAAGTGAGATGAAAATCCCCTTACCTCAAGTTTTGAATTTCTTTGTACACATTAGAAACTAATATATAATAATTACAGGTTAATTATAAATATATTTAAGAACAATATTCATAAATATCATACCATATATGAATCATTAATGACATTTTATTACCTTTTTATTAACAATTCATTTTTAAAATCACATTTCAGGTAATAACTACTTTTTTCATGCATTTTTTGGTTTGGTATTTTTGGTCCTTTTACTTTGATCATGGATACATAATCTCTATAATGTTAACCATTATATAAGTATAATATATAATCAATGTATATGTTTTTATAACAATCCATTAATTTTAGAGATATAAAATGAATTACATTGTTTATGGAGATGGTAAGTCGTACGTACGTATGAACATTGTTTCCATTTTCTCAGTAGATGGAATGAAAAAAAGGTAAATATTAATTAACCTTTAAAAAATATATTTTTTATAATATATATAATATATATTAATAAAATCTATCCTTTTTACCATCCATGTCAAAATAAAATGAAAAACATATCATATCGCTTTATGGAGGCACAAGTCCACACTCACACACGAGTGATGTTATCATTATCCAACGAATTAGAATGTAAGAAGTTATATGTGATATTATAATTAAATGAGTATAAATATTTAATAAATATAATATATAAATATTAAAAACATCATTATTTTCAGCCGTGATAGGCAGTTTTGGAAAACAAATTACATCGGTTTGCGAGAAGGTAGTTCTCCATAAACATGATCAACGATTTCATTTCCCATTTAATGGAAGAGTATATGGATGTAGGTTATTAAATTAACAAAATAAAATATAATCATATGTGGGATAATTATTTTATTATATCATCATATTTGAATAATATTTTAAGGATGTGGATGAAGAAATAAAATAAAAACACTCGGTTAAGAACAATACCTCTTCTTTAGAAAACCTCCTTATGTTGGGACTAAAATCCTTATTAGAAGGGTGTTATAATAAAAATAATTAATCTTTGATGTGATGAGGGAATAAAGGAATGTATTTTGGTATTTATTTACTGAACCAAATGGTTTTTTATGTGTGAATAGGATAGGAGAGGGGGCACCCTTTTATAAGTGGGGGAGGGGACACACTTGGAATTTTTGAAAAGAAAAAGGTGTACCCATGTTTTAAACATGAAAAAAGGTTCCAAAATGTATCATTATCAAACCTAATATTATAAAAGGTATAAATGTGGCTATAAAATGGGATTTACACAAGTTTTTAGCTCATTTTATCCCTTATTTTTTGGTTTAACCCCTGGTAAACCCGTTTTAACCTTAACCGTGATAATTAATTTTTACTGTTTTTACGATTCAATTTGACCAAATATTAAGTTGAAATTATTATATAAAATTAATTATTTTTATTCCAAATATGGGATCCATTTTTCTAAATTCCATCTACATAATTGACAAAATTTAATTCAAAATTAAAACAATGGATGCAATGAAAAAGTGGTTTTCCAAAGAGATAATTTTTTTTAAGTAAAAAAATTTTTAATATAAAAATTCAAGATGAATTTGATTCCAATGGACTAAATTGGTTTAATAATAAAATAATTAAACTAATTTTACTTTTAATTTTTTTTAAAAATATGTAACTTTTTAAATGATTTAAATGAAAAAGTGGGTTTTTAATAAAAATCATTATTTTTCACTATTCACTGAAAAAATTACTTTTCTATAAAATTCACCCTAAGATAATTTTGAAATGTTGATTAAAAAAATTAATTTAATTTTTTAAAATAAATTTTCTAAAAGTTTCAATAATTAATTTTATTATTGTTTCACAAAAATTAATAAAAATAATTTTTTTGTGAAAAAAGTATTTTCAAAGCATATAAAGACTTTTCTAAAAAATAAGTACTTATTTATAAATATATTTTATTTATATAAAACCTTTATACTTATTTTTTTTTTAAATCCTATTCATAACACTGAATTTAATTTCTAGGTTATAATGATCATGTTTAAATAAAAATTTTAATATCATATCACAGTTTCTTTAAAACTTAGTGTCATGTGTAACACAAGCTATTGAAGAAATTAAATTTATTTGAAAAAAAATATTTCATAACATATTGGAGTGTTACATTATAACTCCCTTAAAATGAATTTTACCCTTGAAATTATATCACTCTAATATAAACAACTGATATTTCATAAGCCCATCATATCTTGAGGTTCCCATGTAGTTTCCTCAAGTTGGATGTTTCATCATAAAACCTTGACCAGACGTGTGATCTTGTTTCTTATAAATTTCTTCATACGATCCAAAATCTCTATAGGTTTTTTTTCATAGGAAAGATCATGATCCATATATATAACCACTAAGTTTAGTATATTTGAAGGATCAGATATGTACTTCCTCAAGAGAGATATAGGGAACAAATATGGACTTAATAGAGGTTTGGTGGAAGCTCCAAGCGATAAGAAATCATCCCTACTAGATTAAGAATCTCAAAGGGTATAATATTCCTAGGGATAATCATTCCTTTATTCCTGGATCTCATAACCATATTACATGGATAAATTCATAGAAAAACTTCTTACAAACTTCAAACTTTATATCACGCCAATAATTTTCAGCATAACTTTTCTATCAACTC
Organism: Viscum album; assembly: GCA_963277665.1. NCBI lineage: Eukaryota > Viridiplantae > Streptophyta > Magnoliopsida > Santalales > Viscaceae > Viscum > Viscum album. The sequence goes on along the minus strand of OY728139.1, from coordinate 335,276,892 downwards.
TTAGTTGCCTTGATGTGTTGTTGAATTACTTTGACTTTATCTACCATTTACTTAGCTGGATCAGGTACCAATAGCTTTATTTATCCAATTTAATTCTAGAAAATTTTATATTACACTTATCTTCATATATTTATTCATAAATATCAATCTAAATGCTTGAGTGAAAGCTATTGTTGTAAGAAAACTCGACTAGAGGAAGGTATTGATCCCAACCACCTTTAAAATCCATAGAACAAGATATAATCATATATCTAGTGTTTAAAATGTTTCCTTATACTGACCATTTATCTGAGGATCATACACAGTTCTGAAACTCAATTCTATATCAAGGTCTTACTGAAGAATTTACTTGAACTTTGAGGTAAACCTCAGATCCTAAAAAGATACAATATAATGTGGTAATCAATTAAACCTTACCACCTCCTTAATGTATATCCTGGAAAGTGATACAAAGAGAAATATTATTGGATAGAGATGAAGTGTGTTGACTTTGTAAGGTGATCAACTATAACCCACATAGTATTGTACCCTTTAGATGTTTTAGGGAGTCCATTGAAAAAATCCATGGTGATGTTTTCCCATTTAAATTATGATATGGGTAATGGTTGTGAAATCCCATTGGAATTTTATCTCTTAGTATTAACTTATTGAAATACCAAGCACCTAGATACAAAATACAAAATATCTATATTCTTTCCATCCCACCAGAAATACTCTTTCAAATCTCTATACATCTTTGTACCTCTAGTATGAATAGAGAATGAAGAATTATGAGCTTCTTCTAACAGCTCCTTCTTAAAATATGGTATGTATGGAACATACAAATGATTCTTGAAGCTTATAATTCAATAAAAATGAAGTTTTAACTCAAGAAAATTTCTCACCTTCTTCCACAACTCTATATCTTCCTTCTACACCTCTTTAATCTTCACTTGGATAGATGGTTGAACATTTATTGGAGAAATATAAGTTTTCACTTATTCATTAAAATTTTCCATATCCAACATTTTTGAATCCATAAATATTGTATTTTTTATCCTCATAATAGATAAACTAGAATTATCCTTTCAACTCAAGGAAATGACCACCTTGTTCACTTTCCCAAGGTGGTAATGTATTGATAAATCACAATCTTTAATCAGATCCAATGATCTTCTCTAGAAAATGTTCAAATATTTATATGTGAATTTAAACTCTTAATATTAGTATATATATCACACATTTATTTATAAATATAATTCCAATATATATTTAATAAAAAAATTACCATATCTAACTCCAAATCATGAGTTGGGTAATTTTTTTCTGGTCCATTAATTATCATGAGGCATAATTTATCACCATATAATTCTGCATGAGAACACATCCCAATACCTTTTTCTATTCATTTCTATAGATTAGAAGTCCTTATCCACTATAGGGTAATGTAAGAATATGAGAACTGTCTAAACTTTTCTTTTGTTCCTTGAAATTTTACTCACATTCATCTATCTAGAGGAACTTAGCTCCCTTCTAAGTTAACTCGGTGAGTGGATTAGATAGTCATGAGAAATTCTCCACAAACTATTAATAATATCCATCCAAACCAAGAAAACCTCAGTTATTAGTCATGGTGGTTGGTTTGGTTTAATGTTCAATAGCCTCTACCTTTTATGGATCCACTGATATACCCTCTCTTGAGATTATCTGATCAAAAAATGAAACCTTTTGTAACCTAAAATCAGAATTTGTAATTTTTTCATACAATTTATCCTTACTTAAGGTCTCCAGTATAATTTTTAAGTGAACTTAATGATCTTCCTTTCTATTTGAATATATAATAATATTGTCTATAAATACCACCAAAAAAATAATGAAGCTAATATCTAAATACTCTATTAATTAAATCCATGAAGATATCAGGGGAATTAGTAATACCAAATGAAATAACAATATATTCATAGTCTCTATACCTTGTGTATAATATTGTATTGGGTATATCCTCCTTCTTAACCCTCAACTGATGATATCCAAATAAAAGTTAAATCTTGGAAAAGTACTGATATCTAATAGTTGATCAAATAAGTCATCAATATGGGGTGGGTAATACATGTTCTTGATTGTGATCTTGTTTAGCTCCTGATAATCAATGTAGAGTTGCAACAATCCATATTTCTTATTAACAAAAAGAACAGGTTCATCCCAAGTTGACCCACTTGGATTAATAAATCCCTTTTCAATATTCTCCTAAATTTTCTTCTTTAATTCTTGTAACTCAATCAGAGCCATTCTATAGGGAGTATTTGAAATAGTTGTGGCACTAGGTATGAGTTTTATTGAGAAATCAACTTCATGATTCAGTGTAATACTAGTAAAATCTTTTGGAAAGACATCAACAAACTCCCACACAATAGGAATATCATTTATGTTGAGTCCCCCCCAAACATATCTGATAAAAACCCCTTTTTAATGGAAATTAAGACCCATACAATGGATGTGATATCCATCGAAAGTTCATATCTATTGTCGCATTGATAGACGATCACAGGTTGGTTTGAAATATAAAATGTGACTCCACTTCCTCAAAAATTTATGTGGTATTTATGTAGATAAAGTCAATCCATGACTAATATGAAATAAAATTCAACCAGAGGAAGAATAATGAGGTTTGCAGGAAGAAAATTCCCACAAACTTCAAATAGAAAAGAATATGAGACTTGAGATGTGATCATCTCACAATTAATTATTTTTACTTATGATTCAATATCTAATCATTGGGGTGGAATTTTGATACCCTTATAAAATTATTCAGATATAAAAGAGTGGGTAGATACATAGTTAAATAAGATATTAAAAGTTCTAGAGTGGATGATAAGTGTACCTTTAACCATGTCGTTATTTCACCCCTCATCATAAATAGTGACCACATGAGATTTCCCTTTGTATATTATCTTAAGAGGTTTATGACATCAATCATCATCATTAAACTTTGTATTTGGGAACTAGTTATCATAATTCCCATACTCCTTATATTTGAAACACTGAAGTGTGGGTGGTGGATTATGTGGATATTTCTCTCTCTTCACATCATTAGCTAGATTATTCCCATCACTTTAGAAATATATTGTCTGATGATCTTCTTTATTACACTTAAAAAATTTACTAATCCCCTTAAGATAATTTTAACTATGTTTCCCTAGACACTTCATGCATGAAGGAAATATCATCTTCTTCTCTCCATGGTTTTTAGAGTTTCCTTTCAATTCCATATTATTTTTCTTATCAAAAAAATAAGATTAATGGGTAATGACAATCTACACCTTGATAACACATCGAACTATTTCTTCATAGCTACTAAAGTACCTTATGGATAACTCCCTTTAGAGACTTTTTTTTAAAATTCAATAAATAATTTATTAACATTATATTTAGGATAGATGATAATACCTAAATCATACCTCGCAAGTATTGTAAAATTTTCCTCATATGTACCAACATATTCATCATCCTTCCACTTTAACTCAAGGAATTCCTTTTCCATTTTCACATTAAGAATAAAATAAAAGTACTTGTTAAAAAATTATCTCTTGAACTCATCCCACTCCATGGAGTAAATTTTCTCATGTATCCTCATATTCATGATAATACTCCACCATTGATCTACTTCTCATTATAAACAATAGACATCCAAAATGACTTTTTCATACTTTGAACACTAGAGAATGAAAAATATATTTTCAATGGTATCGATACATTTCTTATAAACTAGTGGATTGGTGGAACCACTAAAATAAGGTGGACATTTCATCATGAAGGACTCAACAAAATGTTGTTCCCTCCTTTGATCGTTTGTAAGTTCATCATGATTCATAGATTGAGAAAGCTGTGTGATCATAACAATGATATTTTTTATTCCATATCCCATAACATTTGGTTTCATAGGTGTACAATCATTTCATTTTCCATCACATTCATCATTAACATGATTTATTTGGGTTTAATCCATTAACTAAAACCAAAATGCATAGTGCGAGCATCAATAATCATACTGGGAAACCACATAATCATGAAAAATAAATTATTGGATGTTTGAATAATGAAACCTTTTTTCTAATCTATAATACTGTAGGCCTAACCTAGTTCATTCATGGTCATTATTCAAATCCTTAATGATGGTTTATAAATAGTTTGTGAATTTATAAAGAATATCCACTAGAAGTGTTAAACTAGGTGTGCAACAAGACCCGTATTTATGTACCAGGTGATGATAAAGTCAACTACATGTTCCCTTTTCAAACTTATTAACCCTAGGTACAAATATTCCATAGGAAAATATACTTGTAGTATCTAGACAAGAATGTAATTTCTTGAAAACCATTATATCTATCCTTCACTAAAATTCTAAGATATATTTATATACTCATAGTTATCCTTGATATTCTTACTAAAGTTTTCTCATCATAGTTTATAAAGGTTAAATAAACCTTACTCTGATACCAACTATAAATTACCAAACCTATCATATATAAATATTACATCTTAATAGATGAATATTCCTTTTGTAACAAAATGATTGATGCCATAATTTTTTAGGTCTAGTTTATTTGGAAACATGGATACATAAACAAATGGTTTATAAGTAAACTATATTGTCTCATACTAAGTTCTTAATAACTATAACCATTCTTAGACATATCATATATAATACCTTTCTTCATAAACTAAGGAAATAAAACATAGGAAATGTTAATATTAGATGCTTAGTAAGGGTAAACAAGGTAAATATAAAAAAAAACATGTGTATAAGGGTATGAGAACATGAGAATAACATTTGAAAACCATATCATGCATATCATAGATCATAACATCAAGTCATGGCATAAATCTTGATAGTTCATAAGACATTAATCATAAAGTAATCAAATAACATGATCCATGAGAACATAACATTTTCATAATACATAGATTCACTAATGAAAATCTAACCTATCCTAACAATTTAAAACCATTGGGATAGGCCCTGAAATATTTGGGATAGGCTATCCCAACAGTTTTAGCAACCATTGGTATGTGGGTCATCAGGATAACCCTATACCAATGGTTTACAGTGAACCGTTGGTATAGGGTGGTTGGAATTTGGATTACCAAATGGTTCACTATGAACCATTGGGATAGAGATCTTCCAATGGTTTAAAACCATTAGAAAAGAGTTATCCCAATGGTTCAAACTATTGTGATAAATCTATCCCAATAGTTTCAAACACTTGGGATAACCCTATACCAACAGTTCATAGTGAACCGTTGGCATAGGGTGGTGGAATTTTATTTTACCAAAAATTCTTGAGAAACCATTGGAATAGATATATACCAATGTTTATGGAACTATTGGTATGGACCCCCCACCTCCCCAGCCTACAATATCCCACTGCCCACTCCACTGCACCTGTACATAGAACCTACAATCAAAAACAATAATGAACCTGCAATAAAAAACAATAATAGTGGGAACTTTAATGGGCATACTCTAGTGGGCATACTCAATATAAAAGAACACCTACACCTGCACATAGAAATTGTAATGCCCATCGTAGTGGAAATACTCACCATAATAGAACACATGCACCTCACAAACAAACTATAATAAAAAACAACAGAAAGAACAACCTGTAAAACCTACAATTCCCACTATAGTGGGCATACTCAACAGAATATAACACCTTCAAAACCTTCAATTAATACTATAGTAGACATAATCAACAAAACATAACACTAACAATGCCCACTCCAGTGGCCAAAAAACTACCCACTACACCTGTTATCAAAATAAAACACCAACAAATGAAAATATAACATCCTAAACCTATAATGAACACAACAGAACTTCCTCAATACACAGAACCTACAATGAAACCAATATAGAATCCTCAAATAGAAACAAAAAAATTCATAAATAATGATAATAGAGGAAATAAATTGATGAATTTAACTAATGATAACAAACATAAAAAATATCACATATATTCATTCACACCAAATCATCAAACAAAAAATGTCATAAATATCAGTAAAAAATATAACAGATCAATATGTCCCTCATCACCATCACTATCATCACCATCATCTTCATCCTTGTCCTTATCCTTATCTTCATCTTCATCTTCATCTTCATCCTCATCCTAAGACCCTACCCTCTTCTTTTCCATTATCCCCATCATCTTCCTCGCCCTCATCCCCACCCTCTTCCTCACGATCATCCCCACCCTCTTCCTCACGATCATCCTCACCATATCTAGGAACATTATCATCCCAACCAACACTATGGTTACTTAACGGTTCACTATAATATATACACATCCTCGACATATATGCATCACAATATATGGAAGTCTCTGGTGGAAGTGATGGACATAATACTTCCATCAGTTTAAAAAAATTAGTGTTTTCAATTTGAGCCCATTCTTCTACCTGTATCACCCTTTTTTCAACCTTTTCTGCCTTAGCCTCATCCTATGCTACCAATTTCGAATCAATGTTACTAGAACCTACACCTTAAGTGGGTTAATACCTTATCAGGAAAATACTCTTCCCAGGTTAGTAGCATACTCTTCCATGGTGTTCTTATCCATAAAATTGATGTAAGTGATTGTTTGGGCCAAAGTTTTCAGGTTCTTGAGCATAAAGGGCCTCCAAAGGATACTATTACAAATATAAATAGAATATTAAGTTAAAAAATTGATATTAAAAATTGAAATCAACAAATTAATACTTACAATTTACTACTGTGTCCATTCGTTTACCGTGCTTCCATATTTTTTCTTTCTGATCAAGCAAAATAGTTTTGCTCAAGGCACACACCCTTCAATATTTAAAACCTCCATTTGGAATAAAATTATTATGATAATTTTAATCATATAAACAAATAAACAAAATATATTCAATATCTAATTCTAATAGTAATAATAAAAAATCATTTAACAATGAAAACATAATCAATAGATCATGGCAGTATCAACATGGGATAATCATCAAGAATGAAAACGTGATGATTTTCACATGATTCCAATGAAATAAAATTATATTAGTAGAAAAAATTCCATTTATTCATTTCTAAAATTGAATCATTGCATAACCATTTTGAAATATTCAATAGAAACAAAACCCAACCATAAGAAAATAATTTCTCACCATAACAAAAATAATAGAATAAAAATAAAGAACATATTAAAATTTATAGAATTCCTTAATGTTATTAATAGAAGTAACATAATTCATTTTTAATTCATTAAAAGAAAAAAGAAAAAAGAAAAATATTTCAGGCCCAATAATGATAATTAAACCAGATATGATGTTTATTATAGAACTTGTATTAGCATCAAGATCTATAAAAGATCGATAAGATGTATATATATGCATAAAAAATACTCATCAGTTTTAAGTACTTCATATAACCAGAACAAAATGATTTAAAATATCTTCATCCATCATCTGGGTGAAGAAAACAAATATGGAAAAACCATTCTCAGAATAAATCTACAATATTAAAAAAAACATCTTGAATCACTATATTTGTAAAGACCCAGAAATTTCAAGGGAATTTTTTTTCTTAAATACTTTGGAATTTTACGTGTCTGTGGTTTTTGACGATACTTGATTTTGAGGCCCGGTGTGCCCAGAATTAATTTTTGAAGTTTTGTTTGGGTACGTTCAATGAACGTACGAGCGAGTTTTTTCTATATTTTGAACTGGTGCTCAGAATTGAAATCTGAGGGCACTGATGAACTCGCAGTGCATGTATTCGCTTAAGGGGACCTTTACTGCAGTTGCATTTTATGCGGGTTGAGGGTTAATTTTTGTGGGAATTAGAATAAATTAAATAAAATTGTTGAACACAATTTTATTTATATCTTGGGTGGTTATTTCCTCCCAAGGGGAGTTAGAGGTGGGACCCACACTGACATAACCTCTCATGAGAGGATATTTGTGAGGTGGGGCCCACACGAACCCCTAACCTTTCATCTCCCCTTAACTCCCCATTAACATCCCCTTTAATTTATTATGACAACTCCCCCTTAATGAAGTGATCTCTTCACCTCCCTCTCTCTCCTTTTAATATTTGAAAACTCTTTTAATTAATGAATTGAACTCCAATTAATTAATTAAAGAGTTTAAATTAATTTGAATATATGGAAATGTTATATTATGAGGGAGCCTTTTTATTATTTGGAGTTTGGCATTCGTTGTGTTGGGAGAGTTTTTAGAAATCTCTAGAGAAAGATAAGAATAGTGTTCTTCATTCGATGAAGAACACTGTTCATCAACGATGAACAACTCCGAAAAAGAACACGAGGAGAGATTGCCTTCCTCCACTACTTCAACCGGGGTGAGAAAGGAGACATGCCATAAAGAATGCTACCTACCTCCCTCTTCCTCAAACGTTGACAGAATAACGCCGTCATCCACGACACCTGATCACCACAACGCAGTTTCCCCGCGACGCCCGACTACCGTGAACCTTATTTTAAGGTAGAAGGATTATGTTCAATTTTAGTTGATTAAAATTGTTCTTTGTTCTTCGTTGAAACCGTGGTTTGTCTTTGGCCATATGATACTGCCTAACGCGGAGGGCGTGGGCCGAATGACCACAGCCCGATGACCCTCCATTGATCCTTGATCTTTTTCGATGGTATCGGTGATGAAAGAGATGGCGGTGACGGGCAAAGGCGGTAGCTGTGCGCCGGCCACATGCGGAAGAATCGGGGCCCGCAACTGCGGGCCGCTCGGCTGAAGAAGAACTGGCCGGATAAAGCCCACCGGGACTAGGGAAGACCGTGACGCCACAAGGGTCGCCGCACTACAGAGCACCACGGACCACGCTCCACAGGCCGCTTCAGCGGGTAACCAGCCGGATCGTTGGCCGGTTGGGTGAAGGAACCACGACACCCAAAGGTGCCGCGCAGTAAGACTGCGGCCCACTCGAGTGGGCTGCTTGCGCTGGGAAGGCCGGCTAGCTTCGGCTGGCTGGTTGGGAGGGCGGCGCTGCCGGTTCGGGAAAGCAGGGGGCGATTCCGACCCTTTGCCGGGTCGGACCCGCCAAAACCGGGTTGACCCGACCCGCCAGCCCACTCGGCTTAACGGGCTGAGGCCGTTTTCACTTAAAGGTGAATAACTCAAAGATCGTGCGTCCGATCGACACACCATCTGCGGAAATGGGACCCTCGTGATGAGGCAGTCCTTTTATGATACTCTAAGTGAGTTTTGGAAAATTTTGTAAAATGGCCGGGTTTGGAACGAGCGCATTTCCAACCAGGCCCCAGAGCAAAAATTCTAATAACTCTCAGAACGAGCGTCTGATTGACGCGCCGTCTGTCACGTTGGGTTCCTTTTGATGAGACGAAACTTCAGGATACATCAACTATGGACTTAGTGATAGTTGATGTATCGAACCCCTTGGCTCAAGGAGCGGACCCTCCCAGAATTAAGTGTGCAGTGTGCGGGAACCCATGAGCTGGCTACGACTGCGATGACTACCGTACTAGGATCCTCTGTGGGTTCGACGATGATGAATTCTGTAATAGGATCCTCTGTGGGTTTGACGATGATGACTTCCGTACTAGGATCCTCCATGGGTTCGACGATGACGTCTACCGTACTATAATCCTCCGTGGGTTCGATGCTGATGACTTCTGTACTGGGATCTTCTGTGGGTTCGACAACGATTACTACTGTTCTTCTATCCTATGTGGGTCCAAGATTTTTACTTCTGTTCTAGTATCCTACGCGGGTTCGACAGTTTGACTTTTGTTCTAGTATCATATGTGGGTCCGACAGAGTAGCTGGTCTAGTATCCTACATGGGTCCAACAGCTTAGCTGGTTTAGTATCCTATGTGGGTCCGACAGCTTAGATGAATCAGTGACTACATCTGATCATCTTTATCACTTTACAAAATATGTATACCTGTGTGAGCTGTGTCTTGACATTCAAATATTACCATCGGTGTGATTGACTTCTTTCCTATATGGACTGGGTTGTGCTTGGGCTCGAGAGTTGGAGCTGAACTGAAATTGATGACTTAGGTATATGTATGGGCATATACCTAAGTAGAGTTGGTTGATACTTCGTGATTGTATCTTTTTCTTTGTGGTTTATCCTTCGTGGATTCTGGGAGACCTTTGGGGGTCTCGGGGTCCCTATAGAGTATCGTTATACTCACCCCTGCACGGGCAATGCCTGCACTACATTGTATTGGATGCAGATGATGGACAACACTGATCATGGTAGAAACTTATAGAGTTAGACGATACCTAGAGGTGGACCACTTCGTGAGACGTGCACAGAGAGGACGGCCAGACCCGAGGTGCTGAGGAGGTCATCTGTACCCACCCTTCAGGTGGGATTCTCAGAGGACAACTCAGTGGTTGCTGTTTTACTTTACTATAGTTGTTCTAGCTTTTCAGTTGTACTGTACTTTACAGTTGGGTTTGTATACTGACCCATTTACTTTTCAGCACATACTTTTGTACTCAACATTACTTAGTGCTTACTTCAGTTGCGTACTCTATTATGTTAGTTTACTTTTATAAAGGCAATGCCTTCCTACTATCAGGAATTATGCCTTTGGTGCTAGTCACCAGCCCCTGGCCTATGGAAGGCGGGCTTGGGGTAGTCACGGCACGGGCCCCGAGGATGGGTCATGACAAATTGGTATCAGAGGAGCTGGTTCTACCATAGAACTTAGGACTCTGATTATTTCTTCTTTGTGAAGCAATAATGTTAAGAGTATTGAGTGTGGTTATCAGTCCAGGGAGTCCAGTGTTGGTGCGGCGGCCGACGTATCCATACACCAGGATCCTGACTTCTGCTTTCTGACTTAGTACACGAAAACACTGATTGCATGTGTGTTTCAAAAGTTTTCTTTGTGATTACTTTGTGTCAGCTCACCATGTACACTATTTGACCATGGCGCACCTATTTATTTTCAGGATGGCCCCACGAAGGTAGCCAGCTAGGGTTCCGAGTCGCGTACGATATGGTAGCCCACCGAGCGACGAGGTCTCAGTGTAGGGCCCCGTCATAGTAGAGGCACCAGCGGTACCACTACCCACTGGGCCATCGATACAACCAGCCCTAGCAGTAGAGAGTGTACGTCATCTGAGTGCGTTGAATGAGTTCCAGCGACAGAGGCTGCCCAGGTTCTAGGGAGAGACGGATCCCCAGGCATCTGAGGATTGGCTAGAGGCTATCGTCCGAGTTTTTTGTATTGGTAAGGACACCAGCCGACCTCATGGTGATCCTTGCTGCGAGTCTCCTGTATGCAGCGACATGCAGATGGTGGAGCCTGATGCTCCAGGTGCATGGCGAGGCATTACTACTCTGGACAGATTCCAAGAGCCTGTTCTAGGCAGAGTTTTTACCAGCCACCCTTCATGCAGTGCGGATTCAGGAATTACTTCATCTGTAGCAGGGCAACATGACAGTAGCTCAGTACTCAGTGAGGTTCACTGACCTCTCATGCTACTCCACGGATATGGTACGAGACCCTTTCTTCAGGGCCCGGACCTTCAAGAAGAACTTATGAATGAGATCAGGGATTCAATGATCTCCCTCAACATCCCAACATAGGCAGGGGTGCTAGATAGAGCCCTTCTAGTGGAGAGTTTACTCACTGAGCAATCCCTAGTGGCGAAACCCTCTACAGGACGACACGTAACAGAGTCTTCTACAGCCGGTAGTAGACATTTGATGCAGAGGTCCAAGTAGACTAGACCATCAGGTGGGAGACCTCAGGATACAGGTTTGGTTGTGCAGGGAACACGAAACAGATCCAACCATATGAGGAGCAAGCAGTGCTATGCATGCGGCAGGCAGGGTCACATGGCTCAAGACTACCCTACCCGCCCTGCAGATGAGCAGAGGTAGAGGTTCGACCATAGAGCTCTGGAAGCAGGTGGACAGGAGTGGGAATAGCTCCATGCATGGAGACTTTTGTTCATGATGCTTCTATATTTGTTGTCTTCGTTGTTTGTGGTTGTTTTGTGTCTTTGTACTATGATATGCAGTAATAAAAGGCACTTTTCCATGTGATGTTTTCTTCCCTACCATTTCATATGGTTGATACTGAGAGGTTCCAGTTAAAACCGTTGACTTGACCCTCACTTACGATATTTCTACTAGAGGAGACCCAGTGACCACACACTGCTGCCAACAATGTGACTCGACCCTTGGAGGCGAGAGTAATGGTTGGATCTCTTGGTAGTAGCATCGAGGCCTTACGATGTTGTCCATGGCATGAAATAGTACCGTTCATGTCAGGATTGACTGTATTAGGCAAAGAACGTGATTCATCTAGGGGATGAGACCAGATTTCTCTTTTCGGCAAAGGATAAATCTTATTAGCTCTTGTAGGACGTAAGCAAAAAAGGATGTAGTTGAGTACTTTACAAATGGCTAGTCACACCCATAGTTTGTTGAGCGAACGGTTTACAGTTTACTATAAACTCAAAAGTCTCAGGTGTGTCTTCTCATAGAAGGGCCTGTACCTGAGACAGTGATGTTGGCTTGAGTCTCTCCAGGACTATGACTTTGAGATAGTCTATAATCCTAGGAAGGGGAATGTTGTATCTGATGCTCTTAGTAGGAGATTGGGCATTCAACTACTAGGAGAGGCGACAGAGCAGCTAGCCATGTTGCAGATATCCTTTGTGGAGAGAGATGGAGCAGCCTTTCTATGGTCACTCACAGTCACTCCTTCACTCCATCAGCGTGTCAGAGAGGCACAGTGTGGGGACGTTGACTATGAGACACGACGTGCTCAGATATCCACAGGGCAGGCGCCTGATGGATTTTCTGAAGTATGGGAGCACTTCATCCTCTTCAGGGGATGTACTATGGTACCAGTTTCACTGCAGGACGAAGTGCTGAGGGAGTTTCATACTTCCCCTCTAGTGGTACATCCAAGAGTGGTGAAGATGTACCATGACCTCAAACAACAACACTGGTGGCCGAGTATGAAGAAGGCTGTAGCAGAGTTCATCTCACGATGCCTCACTTGTTAGCAAGTGAAGGTGGATCACCAGGTACCAGTAGGCTTGGTACAGCCCTTAGAGGTCCCAGAGTAGAAGTGGGACGGGATATCCATGGATTTCGTGATGGGGCTTCCACGTACATCCAGAGGACATGACTCTATTTGGGTGATCGTAGACCGAATCACCAAGTCAGACCATTTCCTAACGATCAGAGAGAAGGGCTCAGTGGAGAGCTTGGGACGCCTCTACATTCAGAAGATCGTACAACTTCACAGTGTTCCATCGACTATCATTTCCAATCAGGATGCTCGATTCACATCCCGACTATGGAAGGGGTTACATGAGGCTTTTGGGATGCATCTACGTCTGAGCACCGCCTTCCATCCTTAGACGGACAACCATATTGAGAGGACCATTTAGACTCTTGAGGACATGCTCCGTGCATGTGTCCTTGACTTTGGACGTAGCTAGGAGGATCACCTACCCTTGGTGGAGTTTACGTACAGCAACAACTACCACTCCACCATCGGGATGGCACTGAGGCACTATATGGCCGACCTTGAAGATCACCTCTGTGCTGTAGTGACCCTGGGGAGTCATCACTTATAGGACCAAAGATGGTTCAGGCTATGATTCAGAAGGTGCAGATCATCCAGGAGTAGATGAAGACTGCACAGAACAGATAGAAGTCCTATACTGATAAGAGACGGAGACCACTGGAGTTCTAGGATGGTGACCACGTTTTCTTATGGGTCTCACCTCGACGAGGTCTATAGAAATTTGGCCGGGGCGGTAATTTATCTTCGCGTTTCATCGGACCTTTCCAGGTCCTTAGCAGAGTAGGCAAGGTGTCTTACCGCCTGGCCCTTCCACCTCAGTTTCACCGGGTGCATGAGGTCTTCCACGTATCTCAGCTGAGGAGATATGTGCACGACCCGAACCACATCATTGATCACTGGGAGCTGGACATCGATGATGGGGTGACGTTCACGGAGGTCCCGGTGGAGATCGAGGATCGACAGGAGCGGGTCCTACATGGATGGTCTATTCCTCTGGTGTGCATTCGCTGGCAGCACGAGAACCTTCAGGAGAGCACTTAGGAGCGGGAGGCTCAGATGAGTGTACAGTACCCCCATTTGTTTCCATAGTGTGTGTTATAGATTTATAGGGACGTAAATCCCTGAGGTGGGAGTAATGTAAAGACCTGAAAATTTCAAGGAATTTTTTTTCTTAAATACTTTGGAATTTTACATGTCTGCAGTTTCTGACAACACTTGATTCCGAGGCCCGGTGTGCCTGGAATTAATTTCTGAAGTTTTGTACCCGAACGTACAAGCGAGTTTTTTCTATCTTTTGAACCGGTGCTCAGAATTGAAATCCAAGGGCACCGATGAAATCGTAGTGATGATATTCGCTTAAGGGGAACTTTACCATAGTTGTGTTTTACGCGGGTTGAGGGTTATTTTTTGGGGGAATTAGAATAAATTAAATAAAATTGTTGAACACAATTTTATTTATATCTTGGGTGGTTATTTCCTCCCAAGGGGAGTTAGAGGTGGGACCCACACCGACATAACCTCCCATGAGAGGATATTTGTGAGGTGGGGCCCACACAAGCCCCTAACCTTTCATCTCCCCTTAAATCCCCATTGAAATCCCCTTTAATTTATTATGACAACTCCCCCTTAATGAAGTGATCTCTTCACCTCCCTCTCTCTCCCTTTAATATTTGAAAACTCTTTTAATTAATGAATTGAACTCTAATTAATTAATTAAAGAGTTTGAATTAATTTGAATATATGGAAATGTTATATTATGAGGGAGCCTTTTTATTATTTTGAGTTTGGCATTCGTTGTGTTGGGAGAGTTTTTAGAAAGCTCTAGAGAAAGATAAGAATAGTGTTCTTCATTCGACGAAGAACACCGTTCATCAACGAAGAACAACTCCGACGAAGAACACGAGGAGCGATTGCCTTCCTCTAGTACTTCAACCGGGGTGAGAAAGGAGGCAATGCCATAAAGAATGCTACCTACCTCCCTCTTCCTCCAACGTTGACAGAATAACACCGTCATCCGCGACACCTGATCACCGCGACGCTGTTTCCCCGCGACGCCCGACTACCACGAACCTTATTTTAACATAGGGGGATTATGTTCAATTTTAATTGATTAAAATTGTTCTTTGTTCTTCATTGAAACTGTGGTTTGTCTTTGGCCATATGATACCGCCTAACGTGGAGGGCGCGGGCCGAATGAACACGGCCCGACGACCCTCCATTGATACTTGATCTTTTTTGATGGCATCAGCGACGGAAGGAATGGTGGCGACAGGTGAAGGCAGTGGCCGTGCGCCGGCCGCATGCGGAAGAATCATGACCTGCAATTGCAGGCTGCTTGGCCGAAGAAGAACCAGCCGGCTAAAGCTGGTCGGGCCGAGGGAAGACTGCGGTGCCACAAGGGGCGCCGCGCTGCAGAGCACTACGACCCGCGCTCCATGGGTCACTTTGGTGGTGAACCAACTGGCTCGTCGGCCGGCCGGGTGAAGTAACTGTGGAACCCGAAGGTGCCACGTAGCAAGACCGCGGCCCACCCGAGCGGGCTGCTTGTGTTGGGAAGGCCGGTTGGCTTTGGCCTACCAGTTGGGAGGGCGGCGCCGCCAGTTCGGGAAAGCGAGGGCCCCCCCCCTCGGACTGTTCGGCCATTCGGCCGAGTCGCGGCCAGCCGGATCGTGCCCTGCCGAGCCGGGCTGCGCCACACCGGGCCGCGCCGAGCTGGGCCGGGCTGCGCTGCGCCCCACCGAGCTGCGCCGCGCCCCTTCAGACTAGGCCGCGACCCTTGGGCCGGGACGCGCGACTCATCGGACCAGTCCGACCCTCTGCCAGGTCGGACCCACCAAAACTGGGTTGACCCGACCCGCCGACCCACTAGGCTTAACAAGCCGGGCCCGTTTTCACTTAAAGGTGAATAACTCAAAGACCGTGTGTTAGATCGATGCACCGTCTGCGGAACTGGGACCCTCGTGATGATGTGGTCTTTTTGCGATACTCTAAGTGAGTTTTGGACAAGTTTGGAAAATGGCCAGGTTTGGAACGAGAGTATTTTCAACCGGTCCCTCGGAGCAAAAATGCTAATAACTCTCAGACCGGGTGTCCAATTGATGCGTCGTCTGTCGCATTGGATTCCTTTTGACGAGACAAAACTTCAGGATACATCAACTATGGAATTCATGATATTTGATGTATCGACCCCCTTGGATCGAGGAGCAGACCCTCCCAGAATCGAGCGTGCTGTGTGTGGGAACCCTAGAGCTGGCTGTGACTGTGACGACTACCGTACTAGGATCCTCCGTGGGTTCGATGACAATGACTTCCATACTAGGATCCTCAGTGGGTTCAATGATGATGACTTCCGTACTAGGGTCCTCTGTGGTTTCGACGATGACGTCTACCGTACTGGAATCCTCCGTGGGTTCGACAACGATGACTTCTGTACTAGGATCCTCCGTGGGTTCGACAGTGATGACTACTGTTCTTGTATCCTATATGGGTCTGACAGTTTGACTTCTGTTCTAGTATCCTACATGGGTCTGACAATTTGACTTTTGTTCTAGTATCCTATGTGGGTCTGATAGAGTATCTGGTCTAGTATCATATGTGGGTCCGACAACTTAGCTAGTTTAGTATCCTATGTGGGTCCGACATCTTAGATGAATCAGTGACTATATCTGATCATCTTTATCACTTTATGAAAGATGTATACCTGTGTGAGCTGTGTCTTGACTTTCAAACATTACCATTGGTGTGATTAACTTCTTTTCTGTGTGGACTGGGTTGTGCTTGGGCTCGAGAGTTGGAGCCGAACTGAAATTGATGACTTAGGTATATGTATGGGCATATAACTAAGTAGAGTTGGTTGATACTTCATGATTGTATATTTGTTCTTTGTGGTTTATCCTTTGTGGATTCTAGGAGACATTTAGGGTCTCGGAGTTCCTACTGAGTATCGTTATACTCACCCCTGCACGGGCAATGCCCACACTACGTTGTGTTGGATGCAGACGATGGACAGCACTGATCGTGGTAGAAACTTATAGAGCGAGACGATACCTGGAGGTGGACCACTTGGTGAGATGTGCATGGAGTGGACGACTGGACCCGAGGTGCTGAGGAGGCCATCTGTACCCACCCTTCAGGTGGGATTCCTGGAGTACGACTCAATGGTTGCTATTTTACTTTACTATAGTTGTTCTAGATTTTCAGTTGTACTGTACTTTACATTTGGGTTTGTATATTGGCCCATTTACTTTTCAGCACATACTTTTGTACTCAGATTTACTTAGTTCTTACTTCAGTTGCATACTCTGTTGTGTTAGTTTACTTTTATAAAGGCAATGCCTTCCCAGTATCAGGAATTACGCCTTTGGTGCTAGTCGCCAGCCCCTGGCCTATGGAAGGTGGGCTTGGGGTAGTCACGGCATGGGCCCTGAGGACAGTTCGTGACAATATTGTTTGTAAGTGATTTTAAGAATTTAAGAGTAGTAAATTCCATGAACCTTTTAGTCTAAATTTAAGATTCAGATATTCTCACCAGTAGGATCATATATAGCTTAGTTTATTTTCATTTGGTTGATATCATGAAGTTTCATGTTCTTCATCATATGGGTAACATGGATTCTTCACATTTATTTAATCGAAATCGACTTGTGATGTTTTAATCACTAAGGAACAACCTTAGAATCATATTAATTAATTTCATCATAATATTCAATTTTTGGAAACTAAATTTTTCACCTAGAATAAAGTCAAAAACATACTAATTGTTAAAGTATTATGTTAGGAATGAAAAGGATTATGCTTAGTGAATAAAAATGATAACAAGATTACACTCTCTCAAAAACATACATTCAACACTTTAAATACTTATGACCATACATGAAATATTATGATTTGCAAAGGATTGTGTTTGGTGAATTCATATGATAACAACTCAATAACTTATGTTGATACTCAAAGTCTTATGTTGAATCTCAATAAGTCTTACACTTCATGCCTTTTCCATTTTTGGTCCTTGGATCAAAGTCGTAAGTTTGAAAAAAAGGATTATATGGGAGACACAAAAGACTTATGTTGGGTCTCAAAAGTCTTATCCATGGTCCTTTATCAATTTTATCATAAATCTATAAATTGTACAGATCAAATTTAAAACATCTATAAATGCTCTATAAATTTCATCAAGATCACTCCAAGAATCTTCAAATATCTCAAAAACACTTCAAACAACCTAAAAATAATCTCAAAAACCTCTAAATATTCTCATCCACAATTGGAAATAAATAAAAACCTTTAAAAACTTCATCAACAAATCAAAGTCCACTTAAGAAAACTTTCTTGAACTACTAAGAAGTAATAAAACAAGTATTTCTTAAACCATATCTAACATTAAGGTAATAACACCAACAATATATATGCATGAAATTATCATGGTTGATGAGGCTAACCCAATTTTTTAGTGTTAAAGATGACTCAATCCAAATATTCAAGAAGTGGAAAATACTGATATGATCAAATTGATTGATATAGGGATAATTCTATCACATATCTAATAGTTATTAGGTGATTCCTTTACATGTGGTACCCAATAAAGGTGGTATGACTGTTATCATAAATAAAAATAATAATAAAGTTTCAACATAGACTATAACTATCTAGTGAGCTTTCATATATTAAAAAAAGATGAAAAAATAAACAAGTAAATATAATTTTACTCTACCATTTAGTGATCAGATGCTTGAAATAATTATATGGAACATTCATTTTTTATTTTTTATAGATTTTTAGTATATAATAAAGTGCCTCTTGATCTTATATATGAAAGTCATTAATGATGATACTCCAGGTTTACTAGTAGAAAATGAAGGAAATTTATGTAGGTTAACTAGGAGGGCCCTTCATATACTCTACTAAATTGCATCAACTCTAGTAGCTCAAAATGAGTATCAAGAACCAGTTCAAATTGGTTAGTGTTTATTTATCAAGTCTGTTAAGAGTGATCCTTTTGATATAACTAGTTCAAACTATGGTACATATGAGGATGCTAAGACAATTAAGAGATTTTAATACCTCTAAATAAAATTAGAGAATTATCTGAAGAAATTTCTCAATGAAGTGTTCAATATATTTTAGGGTCTACCCTTAGAACCTATTCAACTAGATGATATTTTTTGGAAAGGGAATTTGTAAGATGATTGACCCCCATATTTTCATGAGATATAAAAAATTAATTACATCTAAGTAAATGAGTGTCATGTCTGCTTCCTCTCATGGTCCCACATCGTAGTCTTCCCCAAAGTCTGGAGGTATATCATAATATCCTTGTTTTTTTATTTTTTCCTTAAGATTCCTAAAAAAATAAATAATAAAGAATTAATTATTAATGAAAATAATGATAATTTTAATTTAAAAACCTCAAATTTGATTAATACCTTGAACTCGATACTCATCCAATGAGTAATCATTTCCTGATAATATTTTACCGGGCAGTCATCCATGATATGTGTGGACTCTAAATCTATGCCAACTTTAGCACACCAACCACTATACAATACATGCATATAGACTCTCAAGAGCTCACCTAATTTCATAAGATGTGCTAGTCTCATAGCCTCACCATCATTAAAATTAAAACGAATTTGGAACCAAAATATTAATTCAAATAAATACAATAATGATATAACATTAAATACAACAAATTTGTTTACCCATATTTGTTCCCAAACGTTTTACTTTATTTCATTTGGAATGTGTATCTAGGATAGTGGACAAACAATAATGATGTTGGAGTATTTGGAAAGCATCACAAAAAAAACTCCTACATTCCTATCCCATTTTTCCAACCATTTGTTTGTATTCATTGTACTCTAGTATCAGCTGTGTACGGTGGTTCCACACCACACACATGCGTGTATTCCCACATCACTTATCAGTAGATCCAACTATTAAATAATAAAAAAATATATTATATCAATATATATTATAATGAAAATAAATTATGATAAAAAAATTAACCAAGATTCTATAAATATACCTGAGGCAGTCTGATCAATGGGCATCTCTAGATCCCCAAGCACTGAAAGAATATCAACCTGTACAGATGTAGTGGGTCCAATTGTATTCTATGTAAGGTCAAAAGGTGTTAGAGTAGTAGTTGAAGAAGCATGAATGTATTAGCCCAGTGAGAAGGAAGTATAAGGAAAATAAGATGTCACATATGGTTGTGCAAATACGTAATAAGGATGAGGAGTGGGAATCATCGATAGATACAGGAAGGAGATGTGGGGATGCTTAGATGAAAATAGAGGTGCAAACATGGGTGGCCTAATAATTAGCCACTAAATGAGGATAATATTCATTGTTAATATATATAATATTCACGTGATTTATTATTCATAAAAACCATTTTAGTGCATTTCATACTTTGAACATTAATTCACATTATGATTGTAATTCCCTCTTAAAATGCACTATTACATGGTACATTTTTGAACACCTCCTAAAATAAAAAATAGTTTTGATTTTATTTTTATATTTTATTTTCAGGTCTCTCATTCTATAAGTAACAATTAATGCTTTTGGATTACTTGAAGATTCACATTTGAAGACCACTAAAATGGGCTTTCATGCCAACACATTCCGGGCAATGTAAACTAGACAGAAGACCAATAAAGAGACTATATTCACCAATATAAAATCCCAATGATTATGAAAATTGAACTAAAGATGGAGGATATCAAGGGAAAAATTTCATTAAACAGTGACCAAAGCTAATTAGAATATTTTAATGGATTTCCAAGTGGCCCAAGTTGAAGATGCAATATTGGGCCAGATTCTGCAACCCAGAAAAACAACCCACAAATTTATTGATATCTATCAAAAAATAAACTATTTTGGACTGAAATTTTACACGCTATCATGAGATATCCTTATATTAATTTTTTTCTTCTATGTCCTACCAAAATTCTTCCATATTAATTCTCTTTTGAATACATCTATCGATTCATGCAAGTTGGCTCAGATTGTTTGTCAAGGGTGGAAAAATCAACTATCCCTTAACTTTCCACCCACTTATGGCCTACCAAAATTAATTGAGGAGACTTGGAATATTTTAGGCTCGACCCATATATTAAAAATGCCTATTTAAGTTAGTGTTGTTGAAGGAGTTGGGAAACTTTGGTTCTTTCTTTTATTGTAATGTTATGCTACGATTTTGTTGCCTTAAATTTGTCTTTCACATGTAAGTTGTTCTAATTAATCTTAGTTTCTTAATAAAAGTTATTATTATCATATTATTATGTTATTATATATATAAATTTGATAAATTTTCATAAAGGTGTGAATTTATTCACACCAAACCTTGTGAAATTATTCACACAACAATGGAGTGATCGTTTTCTTTTTATTGTTTTTTATTTATTCAATTCCTCCCTCATGAGTCTACTTCCTGCTTCCATTGAAACCATAACATCAATGAAGGTTTAATACTCTTATGGGTTGATCCAAGGGAGTATAAAGGGGATGGATTGGATGTTATTTCTCACTCTATTAATTTCTGATAAATTCTTTTAATTGATAATTTCATTTGATGATTTTAAAACTTCTTCGTCCTTTTTGAATTTTAAGGCCGCACACTTCAAGTGCTAATATGAAACTTTACCTTGAAGTGCTCAAAAATTTTATCCTCCAAGTGTATAGTTGATTATTATTAGGGTGTGTAGGTATTAAACTAGAAAGTGATTATTTTTTTTGATCTTATTAAATAAACCCATCTCAAATATAAGAATTTTAAATAGTTGAAAAAGGAATGAAACCAATACACACTAAGTAATAACCTAGGATCAACTCATTATTTTAAATTGAATTAACTTAAGTATATTAGAATTAAATTAAACCCATATAAAAATAACCCAAGTTTTCCACTTCAAATCCAAAAACAATCCATAGAATGTACGTGCTTGTAGGTTACTTCTTAGGTCTCTGAGGATTCGACAACCCAAGCTAAACTACAAGTGATCACTTAACCCTAAAAACTTTGGTAAATTTGGGCAAGAAAAATTTTTGGAACTGTTTCCAAGGACCCAAGTAATTCATCTCAACACCCATTTTATTCTCCCCCATTTTTCTTTTTTTACCCCAAATTCTCTTATCTTTTCCATTTCTCACATTTTTTCTTTTCGCGCATGTCCGCCTATACCTGTGACCAATCAAATCGTCTAGTTAGGGTGGATAGTCCTGGGGTTGGGGAGTCAAGTACACCAAGGGAAATATTTAAATTAGATCCTAATCTTCATAATACTCCAGATTCAAAAATTGAGCCCATTTCAATGGAAGGTCTTTAAAGAAACCAACTCATAAACCCGGGTGGGAACCAAAATAGAAATCCAAATGAGGCAGCCCCAAACTTGGGGAATGCAGTCGATAAAACCATGAATGACTAGCTCACAACTTCCTGAAAAAATTACCACTCATGAATTAGACATAATTCCCTAGGAGATGACAATTACATCTTTAAACCCCATGTCCTAAACCACCTTTCCACATTCCATGTAATGGAGTCCAAGATGCCCTACCTTCATGTTAAGGAGTTCAATGACATTGTAGAAACCATGTGTCCCCCACATCAACTATAATTAGCTAAGATGAGGTTATTTCCATTTTATTTAAAGGATCGAGCTAAAAATTGGCTAAACAATTTGAGACCATCATCCATCAAATCTTGGGACCAATTACAAAGATAATTCTACAAAAATTATTTTCCCCACCACAAAACAATTGCACTTACAAATAGCATCCAAAACTTTTTTGAAAAAGAGGGAAAGTCATTATATGAAACATGGGATAGGTTCAAAGACAATCAAAACATGGTTCCACACCATGGTTTTTCTATTCCTAAACAAGTGAGAATTTTCTATGAAGGGTTGGGCCCGGGGCACAAACAATTCATTGACATGATGTGTAATGGGAGCTTTAAAAAAAAGCCCCAAATGATGCTTACGAGTATCTAAAAATCCTAGCTGAACAAAACCAAAAATGGGAAACATCACATTATTATGAAAATTCACAAAGAACTATTGGAATGCATACACTTAGAGAAGAGGAAAGACTTAGGGCGAAACTTGTTGCAATCACTAGGAAGGTCGAGGTGATCGATCTTAGGAAGGTCCATGAAATTCAAACTGTTGACCCTATTTTCACAATTTGTGACAAACATGACCACAATACAAACAACTGCCCAAACATCCCTTCCATTAAAGATGTTCTTCTAGGAGGACCACCAGCAAAGGTCAATGCTCTGAACTTTCAGAATCCACAGTACCAAAACACTTTCAATCCAAGGTACAATGATCATCCAGGATTCCGTTGGAAAGATAACCAACAACCCAACCAACAACCTAGTCTGCCACAAGGAACAAACCCCTACCTTCCACAAAATTTTTAAAACCATAACCTGTTCCAACCACAACCAGTCCAATATAGACACTCTCCTATCTAATACCAACAACCCATCCTACAACCCATGAAACAACCAGTCCAACAACCAAAGTATCCTCCTGGGATAAACCAACCAGCACAAACCTGTACTCAATTTGTCCCTCTTCCAATCCTTGAGCAGTTGTGTAAACAAATGGAGAAAATAAAATCAGAAGTATTATCCCTTAAACATGAACTACAAACCATTAAAACTGAGAATACACCCATTCCTACACATGAAATTCCACAACAAACATCAAGGGGAGAGTCAATTTGCACTAAAAAAACTCATGAAAAACTAAAGGCGATGACATTTTTAAGAAGTAGAAAATCAATTGAGAAACCTGAAAAAATAATTCAAAAACCATCTAAATATTAAAAATATAATGAAAATTCAAATGAACCACATGAAAAAACTAAAAAAACTGATAACAATGTGAAATAAACAACTCTTCAAAAAATAATCCCAAAACTTGTACCATTTCATCAATGCTTGAGGGGGAAAACCAAGCCTAAATTGAGTGAAACATTGAGGGAAATATTCTCACAAGTCATGTTAAATTAAACTCCTAGATGATATTCAAAACATTCCTATATACTTAAAATACATAAATTACCTCTGCACATTAAAAAGGAAATTTTCACATAAGAACAAAGTCCTTCTGGCAGGAAATGTTAGCATAAAAATCCAAGGAACCCTTCCACCAAAGATGAAAAAACCATGATGCCCATACATTAATGTTGAGTTAGGAGAGAAAATATTTGTCAAATCCCTTTGTGATATGGATGCCAATGTGAATCTCATTACTTATTCCATGTATTTTTAGTTATGACTTGAAGAACTCCAACCTAAATCTGTCACTCTTCAACTTGATGATCATAGTGTTCGAGTTCCTTAGGGGATCTTAAAGGATGTTTTGGTGAAAGTTGAAAATTTAATTTACCCAACTGACTTCATTGTACTTGACAATCACCCAAGACTAGGTCCTAGGGAGCAAACCCCAATCATCCTTGGCCATCCCTTCTTTTCAAAAATCAACTCTATTATTTGAGTTTGAAATGGGAACATGACCATCACCTTTAGAATAATGAGTCTAGACTTGAACGTCTACAATGTAAACTCTCAAATTGGGGATGATGAAGAGATCCATGAGGTTAATTTTATTGGTAGTATTGATAGTGAACTCAAGGAACATCAAGGAATTACTGAAGGATGTTCAAGTTAAGAAGAGATTTATTTTCTTTGTTCACATGAGGGAAATTTTTCTCCTTGGCTTGAATATCTTAAAAATAGTTCTATTGATGATTTTATAGAATCACCAATAAATGATACCATTGATGAAACTAATAACATTGAGTCCATACCCATTCATGACACTGATCTAGCCAATTTAGTGGTTGAAAATTCTGTTCACAAGGAACCAATTCTATTAAGAAATCTGAACAAAGAAACTGAGTTCAATACAATGTCCCATCATTTCTTAGAAAGTGATAACCAATCTGATCTCGAATTTAAGGTCTTACCTTCATTACTCAATTATGAGTTCTTAGGGGACAATCAAGCCTTTCCTATTGTCATTTCTTCCTCTCTTGAATCCAATCAAGAGATGATGCTTCTGGATATCCTAAGAAATAATAAAAAAGAAATTGGATGGACCCTTTCTGATATTCCTGAGATTAACCCACTCATTGGAACTCATAAGATTGTTCTTGAATCTAAATCCAAACCATGATATCAACCTTAGTGGAGACTCAATCCAAATATTATGGACGTGGTAAGGAAAGAACTTATTAAGTTGTTTAAAGAGGGTATCATCTACCCTATTGCTGAGAGTGAGTGGGTAATCCCAATTCAAGTTGTCCCAAAGAAAGATGGAATCACTGTGATCACCAATGAGGATTGTGACCTTCTCCCCACAAGGGTTAGTAGAAGATGGAGAGTATGTATTGACTATAGGAAGATCAACTCTTTTACCAAGAAATACCATTTCTCCTTGCCCTTTATCGATCAAGTCCTCGAGGGAGTGGTGGGTAATCAATTCTATTGCTCCATAGATGGATTTTTAGGGTATAATCAAATCGAGGTCTCCTTAGAGGATCAAGGAAAAACAACCTTCACTTGTCCATTCATAACTTTTTCCTTCAAGTGCATTCTCTTTGGGTTATGTAATGCCCCTGGTACCTTCCAGCGATTCATGATGGGAATCTTCTTGGACATGGTGGGAAATTGTTTGGAGGTCTTCATGGATGACTTCTCCAACTTTGAGGATACTTTTAAGGGATGCCTTCTAAATATTGAAAGGGTCTTGTCAAGATGTGGGGATAATAATCTCATCCTAAATTGGAAAAAATTCCATTTTATGGTAAAGGAAGGACTTGTTCAAGGCCATCTAGTCTCTGGTAGAGAAATTGAAGTTGATAAAGCTAAGGTCTACATCATTTTTCACCTTCCCTCTCCTAAAACTGTTAAGGAAGTGAGGTCCTTATCAGGACATTATAGTTTCTATAGAAGTTTCATTAGGAATTTCAGATCTATTTCTCGACCACTTTGTGCTCTATTAGTGAAAGAGGATCCCTTTTTATAGACATAAATCTATAAGGAAACATTCTCTACACTCAAGTCATCTCTCATATCTCCACCTATCATGAAATATCTAAATTGGAAACTTCATTTTGAGCTTATGTGTGATGCGAGTGACTTTTCTGTAGGAGAAATCTTAGGAAAATGGTGTGAGAAAACTCAATGTGTCATTTCTTATGCAAGAAAATCTTTAAATGACGCACAAATCAACTACACCACCACTTCTTATAGTTAGATCGGACAAATACATTGAAAAAAAATTCATAAATTCTTGAGCCAAGTAACCTTTGATGATAGAACCTTTAGGATGATTTTTTTTCTAGACATAATACTTCAATTTAAATATGATTATTTTAGTTGGATACATTCAATTAAAAGAAAAAGGTCCTCTAAGATGTATTTCAGTTGAAAGATGGATAGTTAGATGCATCATTCTTGTGAAAAATGATGGAGGAAATATTTTCTATAACTCACAAAAAATTAATGGTGCCTCTGCCATTTTTTTAATAAAGATTTTGAAAACTTCTTAAGACAAATATTTCTAAATAAATGGAATAACCTAATAACTAACACCCTTACATTATTAGAAAAAATATTATAGATTTCTATTAGAATCAAATCATGTAGAAGGATGTGATAATCATGAGTCTTCAAAGATTTCAGCTTCAACTCTTTTCTATTACCCCATTTTGATATATTTCTTGAATAAACATTAGAAAATTTAATAGTTTCTAGTAATTCCATAAATTTATTTTTTTCTATAGGTTTCATCACATATGAAGAACATGTAACTTTCTATTTATTTTCACAGATACACACAAGATTTAATTCTGGTCTAATGCCCCAATCCACCAGGTCATGCCGAGATCATAAATAATCTTTTGTATTTCCTTTAACATTTAGAATAATTGAAAGAAACATTTCACATATATTATTTTAAATGTTCATTATATCTAAGAAATTACGTAACAAATTGGTTGACCAATAAGGAAAATCAAAAAAGATACTACCCTTCTTCCAATTATAACATGTTTTAGTGGAAACATTCTTCCTCTTTCTAGATTTCTCTTGGCTGCCCCGATTCATGCCCTCTCGGCTGTCAAAGCTCTGAAGGGGGTTATTTACAAAATTGAAAAGTTCTTGACTGGATTCCTATGGGACCCCCTCGTAGAGGGAAAACAGCATTGGGCTTCAGGGAGGAAGGTGGCTAAGCCTACTGTGGAAGGTGGAATTAACGTGCGATGTCTAGAAGACACCATCAAATGCACACATGCAAAGATAGCCTGGGAAGTTGTGGAACAATACACTCTTTGGGGTAAAACCATGCACATTAATTTTGGTTTTCAAAAGAGAATGGAAGGTCGTGGGTCTCTGTTCTGGTCTGATATCTCACAACTTTTACCCGAAATGTACCAGATTTCTCAATGGATAATTGGGAAGGGTGATATATCCTTTTGGTACCACAACTGGGAAGGGAAGGTGATGGGGTTTTCGGGCTGCCCTACTCCTACCCTTACATTCAGGGAAGCCAGCAAGTACCTAGAATTCATTCATGAAGTGATGGATAAGGAGTAGCAGGACACTTTTAATCTCATCAGCATTTCTACGGATGAAGATCGGTGTGTGTTCACCCCCTCTTGCACAGGGTCTTTTAATTCCTGAGACTATCGGCACTCGTGGGAGGTTTCAGTAATGGTGGATTGCTGGAATGAAACTATATGGTCCAAATACATTCCATCTAAATATAATTTTCTGTTGTGGATAATTAGGAACAGGGCCATTGCAACAGATGAAAATGTCAAACGTTATGGGATTCTGGTAGTGTCACGATGCTCCTGCTGTGAAGCCGGTGCTGAGGAGAATGCTGACCATCTTTTCTTCAGAGGAGACTGGGCAACCACGGTTTGGAGCTACTTTGGGACGTTTATCGGATTTCTTGATCACAACATGGTGGACAATCCTTTCCTGGTCAGGTGGTTCCACGGATCAGGGGATAGATGTATGGAGAAGTTGGCCCGCACTTTGATTCTGCATGCAGGGTGCTGGTCGATATGGCAGGCCAGGAACAAACAGAGGTATGGAGGAGTTAAATCTTCCAGTTACTCGATTATTATCAAATCACAGAATCTCCTCATCGACTTGGCTCATCTCTCCTGCAAATGGCGGGAGGCCCCCTCCCTTCGTTGGATGAGCAGGACGTTACAGGACACTCAGCCAAACAACAACAGTTCAGGAGGCCATTAGGTTCAGTGGAATCCTCTACCCTCAGGCCTCAAGATCAATATAGACGGGTCCTGTAGTAGGGGTTTTTGTGAGGTAGTGGCGCTGTCCGGGACCTACATGGATCAGTGATCCTGGAATTTTCTACTCGCCTTGGCCATGGAACATCTCTTCAGGCCGAAGCTAAGGCTATGGTGCAGGGGATGAGTTTGTGCCAACAGAAGGACATTTCTATCTTAGAGATGGAGACAGAATCAAAAATTCTGCATGATGTTATGCATGAACTTTGCCCAATTCTGTGGTCAATCATCTATATCATTATAAAAGGCAGAAAGATTATTAACAATAACATCAAAGTAAGGCACTCCTGGAGAGAGGGAAATCAAGTGGCAGATTACCTAGCTTCGCTTGAGGTCATTGGTCCTGACCCGGTTTGTTTACATAATATGCTCACTTTGAAACCTGAAGGGGTTAATTTGATCAGAGGGGATGCCCTCGGTCTTCATCACTTTAGACCACCTTAGTCTCTCCCTTTCAGGTGGTCTTGTTTTTGTTTTTTTTGTTTTTGTGTTATGTTTTTTCATTCTTTAATAAAAATTTAAATGATGATGATGATGTAATTCATTAATCACATTAGTTCCATACATATGCTGATGTGTATTATCGGTCTCCATGGTATTGTCAAAATATTTGATGGTTATTCCTATATGGATGGTCCATTGGAAAGAATCATCGATGTCCAATAAAGATAAAAATATGAAGATATTTCAGTCTTCTAGGTCATGTATTCTTCATATAAGCAGGATATGATAGTTTTCCCATCATGATCCTCTAGAAATAATTTATAAGTAGGAAAATCATTGATCATCCACATAAGCACAACACACATCTGAAATATGTCTTTTAAACATGCATTGTATATGTGCACACCTACATTCCAAATATTTTTCAACTCTTTTATTAAAGGTTGCATGTATACATCTATATCATTACTGAGATCAGAAGGTCCATAATGAGTATACCCATTAAAGTGAAAGGTTTTTTCATAAAAATTCATAGAGGAAGGTTATAAATGTGAATGAAAACTGGCCATGGGTTTTGCGAAGTAAGAATCTTCCCAAATGGTTTAAAATCATCACATGAAAGACCTAGCCTCACATTACATACGTCAGCTGTGAAATCAAGATATCAAGCATCAAATCCCTTCCATGAAAATCCATATGTAGGGTGAACCAATTCATCACTATTCTTCTTTCTCTTAGTATCATTCCATCACATTTTTATTGGTATTTCATTAGACATGAAAAGATTTTGGAGTCTAGGGATTAATGGAAAGTGCCAAATTACTTTATGTGGAACACAGGATGGCGTTCCATCATCCATTGGCTATCATTAGGATGTCCCAAATTTTATACAATCATTTAATTCAACAGGTTCCTCCCAAAATAAGCTGCAATCTCATAGAAAATAATGATTTTTTTTTGAAAATATATGTTCCTCAACTAACTTCCATGCCATATAGTGGTTTGAGGTAATATCTGCTCATCTGGAAGCAAGTCCTTAAAAAAGGTAAGAATTTAATCGATGATAGTATTATAAATCCCATACATTGTTTTCCCATGAAAAAATCATATTAAAATTTCCAACTTCTTCATTTTACCACATTGCTGATATACTGGAGTCATGGCAGCATCATTCAATTTTTTCATCCTATAAAAATCATCATTTTTATTAGATGCATCATGTGTGCTCATATCGAAGTTTTCTTGGGTCAACATCCCTTCCTTATCTTGATGACGAATAATCAAAAAATGGTCATATAAAAAATTATCCAATCAAGTCCTCTTATTTAGATCATGAGAATTTTGAGATGCATTTTCTTCTCATTGTGATACCCCACATAGTAGTTTTTTTTGAAAACCATATCTAGTTATATATTAGCTAACTTCTTCATGTCTCAACCAAGGTATTACCACAAAATGATAACACGAGAAATGTATGTGGCCACTATTTGAAGCATTTTCAAATGAAGAATCTAAAAATATCACCAAATTGTTTTTTAAAATCACTTGAGATCCGATCAGTTTCATACATCCAACTTATATCCATTTTGTAAAAAAATTGTTATATGTCATTTTTTAAAATAAATTAAATAATATTGAAGTTTAATCAAAAATATAATTAAAGAAATGAGAACTCTTAAATTTATATAAAACCATAACCGAGAGACTAGTTTATATGAGAATTATAATATAAAATACAAAAAAATACTATAAATATAAAAAATACTATAAATTGATGATGCATAAAGGACCTTCAGATAGATGCCTTAGTAACTCTCCCCTTAAATTTGGTCTGGTTCAAGTTCATTTGATTCGGTTTAGTTTTTTTAATTAAATTTAATTAGGTTCATTTAAATTCAGTTTTAGTTGGGTTATGTAAGTTTTTATTGATTTGGACTAGTTTCATTTAATTGGGGTTGTGTATCTTTAGTTCAAGTGCATATGTTTTTTTTAATTTTATTTGTTTTAATTTGGAATAATTTGATTCAAAGTGGGTTAGTTTGGTTCAAATAAATTCTATTTGGTTTGGTTTGGTGTTGTTTGATATGGTTCGGTTCAACTTGGTACAACATGGTTCTATTTTATTTGTTCAGTTCTATTTGTTTATGATTATTAAAAATGTGGTATATATTTATACTAGAATTATAATTGAGGGTTGATGTCCCATTTTTATTGAGTTTAATAGATGCATTAAGGTTTAGAGGATAGAACCAAAGAGAACAAGTGATTCAAATATATCACATCTAACCTAGGGTTAGGTTATCATTCAAAAATTGATTCAACTATATATCTTGATAATAGGCTCACTAGAATATATATTTTCTCATTAAATGAAGCATGATCACATTCATAAAGTTGATATAATAAATTCTTTCAATACCATATTTAAATTATCTCATGTTAAATCATATATCATGTTACCTTTATATAATTCACAAGGTGATACCATTGTCTAAAATCCTCTCAAAACATATTTGGAAAAGGATGTTGGAAATCATGGTAAAGAAAGATTACAACATGTTGCAACATTGATTATTATGCCATGTTGGTTGTTATGTAAGCATAGGATTTTCAAGATGGAGGACTCATTTCAGTATACATTTGTTGTCACACTACATTAAGTTATGAATAAGAATAACAAAGATCATATAATAATAATCACATTCCATATAAGATTACTTATAGATAGACCACACTATAAGAGTATATGATTCACTATAACCTATTCAATGTAAGAATAATTTCGAGAGATAGTTGATTTGATACACCATTAAGGAAGAGAAAATTCAATAACTGCTCTTGCATAAGAGTATACAACTGATATGTAAGAGTGAACATCACTAAAACCTTTCATTGTTAATAATAAACTCAATGTATATAATAGTAATTGATTGGGTATCACATGAAAATGATGTATATTTCACTATAAAGAGGAAGGTTTTTCTATAGTGAAGATCCCATGATAAATTTGTGTGGTTTTGGAATGTGATGGTGGATTTGATAACTCAAAATTAAGAATTACAAACAATAGTTATGTGAGACATTGAGAATAGTAAAAAATGGTCACATTGTAAATTATGGGAATGAGAAAATGAGATAAGTAAGCATGCACCTGGAAACAACACGTCATGTTTAAGTCATTAAATAAAATCTTCTTTTTTATGATAGTTTGAAATAAAATATCTAAAAATAGGTTTGTATTACATAATTATATAATGGTCAATGAAATTTTCAAAATAATTTTATAAATATTCCATTTTATTTTAATTAAATTAAAATATCACAATGAAAACACATTAATAGGCCAAATAATCCATTAATAAAGTACACATTTAAGTATATATTTTTAACAAGTCTTTAAAAGTAAGAATTTAAATGTACTTTAGAACTAAATTTATCAAATGGAGTTAATGATCAAGATAGAGTAAAAACTAAAGTAGATCAAGACACAAATAAAAGAGGCTAATAGTATCAAAATAAAACACATGAAGAACTATAATATAAAATATTATACATAAGAAATCACACTATTTTCAAAAAGGATAGGGTAACCTAGATCTTTTACCTCTGAAATTATTGAACAAAAAACTACTACACAAGAACAATGAAATATATAGGTAACTGGATGGTGTTATGTGTACATAACTGTAAAACTATTTAGGGAATCACTATAGGTAGTGGGTTTGGAACCAATACAATTTAGGTTTTCCTACCCAAGTACTGGCACATCCCATTATCTTTGAATAATAATAATAACCATTGAAAAAATAATTAAAAAATAACTAACCAATTCGATTGATATCAAAACCATATAAAATAATTATGTTACCAAGGAAATATCCAATTCAAACACCAAATATCTTTAAAAATAGAAATAAAAACAACACACACGAATGATACATTGAAAATT
Source organism: Viscum album (assembly GCA_963277665.1). Lineage (NCBI taxonomy): Eukaryota > Viridiplantae > Streptophyta > Magnoliopsida > Santalales > Viscaceae > Viscum > Viscum album. The sequence continues at coordinate 335,244,092 of OY728139.1, read as the reverse complement.
AGTAAATGTTTTGAAGAAAAATTGGATGAAAATAGAAGGGGAATACTAAATGACAGATCTAGAACTCACCGATTTGATATTGAATAAAAACTGGATGGAATTAGATGCTTGATGATGGGTCGCCATGACTAGGGAATAAGTTGTAAGCACTCTTAGGGATCATTGTTGGGATAAATCATAGGGGAGGGGCACAGGTGGTTTTGATCTTAGAATTATATTTGGATGCAGATCTTGATGGGAGTGCTGCTAGCGATCGAGATGGGAGTGATACATGGATGGGAGTGCTACTAGGGATTATAATGGGAGGAAGAAGCACTTGGGATGTGATCACGATGGGATGAGGGAGCCATGTTCTAGGGATGGGGATGGGAGGAGGGGAGTGGGGTTGCTGGGAGTCAGGATGGGATAAGGGGCAGCGCAAGGGGAGCACTCTATTCAGTGGAAATCGGGGCACCCCTATTCCAATGGTTTTAAAAAACTATTCGAATAGGCTCTTCTATGCCAATGGTTTTTAAGGAACCATTTGGATAACCTGTTGTATAACAACATATCCCAATAGTTTTCCCAAACCACTATGATAGGCCCATTAGGAAAACCCCTCTTTCCAGTAATGATTTGTGGAATACACATAAGTATATAAAATCATTTCCTTAGTAGTCGAGGCGCATTGCCAAAAATATCATAGTGAATGGTTTCACTACCAAATCCATTATAGTAGTCAATTTTCATACCTAAGGCTATCATAGTGGATTGTGTTAACTCCCCAAATCAACATAGTAGTCATGGTTCACTCCCATGACCATCATAGTGGAAAAATTGCCTTATAGAACTGGGCTCACTCCTCATTACAATTCTATTTATCTCATGAGATATCAATTTTTAACTGATGCATTGGAGGGAGATATAGGTCTCAACCATCACATAATCTATACATTTTTGTGCCACAATATCATAAAAAATTCATCATATTATAAACTGTGAAAATAAATGGGTTTAATAAACATTTCATCATAACATAACCCATGTAAAAGAAATGGGTTAAATAAAAACTTAATCATTTCATCATAAAATAAATCATGCAAAAGGAATGGGTTCCATAAATATATTTTCATCATAAATATAAACCATAAAAAGAAATAATAATGATGGTATACTTAGATCATGTCACTATTAAATCTTGAGTAACATTAAAGGATGTCGTCTTAGATGGAAAATGATTTTGAAAGATCACTTGGAACATTTCTCGAGGAAAATATCATTTTCCCTTTAAAATCACTTATTTAAAATATAAAAACTTTCCAGGTATTAAATAAAAAATTTTATTTGAAAATGAAATTTGAAACTTCTAAATTAATCTTTAAATCATATAGTGTCCATGATGGTGAAAAATACTATTTATACTGTACATGTTAAAATGGATATTCCTTTCATATTTTCAATAAAATCCAAAAGTACCTTGTTTGGAATATGACAAGAAGATTCATTTTAAACAATTTTGTAAAAATTTAAACATGGTTAAAAATTTATTTAAAAAATAATTTTGTATTAGTAAAAACTTTCTTTAAAATATTTTTAGGAAAAACATAGATATGAAAGAAAAGGGGTTTTTGACTGAAGAGAGAAATAAATTCAGTTTTCCTTAAAAACATTATTATAAAACCTTGAGTGAATAAAGAGGGAAAAATGAAGGTAAAAAATTTATTTTAATGAAATAACCACAGGAGAAGAAAATTTATGAGTTTCTTGGGAGATATATAATACTATTTCATCATCAGAATCATAATAAAAAAATAATCCCAATAAACAATGAGATTATAACATAAAACCTTTACTAATTTGGTAATGTTTTAATCACAAGCCATGTGAAAGAAATAAAATTATATAGATATATAAATCCCCATAATTTTTATTATAATCATCATAAAATAAATTCATGGGAATAATATGTTAACAAACAAAACAAACAAGTGGTGAATATGGAAAGTGTCCCATATAAATAAAAGTGAGATGAAAATCTTCTTACTTAAAGACTCAAATTTATTCATACACATTTGAACCTCATGTATAATAAATAAAGATTAATTATACATATATTATAGAACCATAACCATATATATCAAACCACATATTATTTACTTATGATCTTTTATTACCCATTTATTAATAATTACTTTTTAAAATCACGTTTCAGGTAATAACTGCTTCATATTCCATGCATATTTTGGTTTGGTATTTTTTGTACTTTTAATTTTATAATTGTTCTACAATATAAATTTTTTTAAACATGATATAAATATCATATATATTAATAATAAATATTTTTATATTAATCCATTAAATTTAGATATAGAAAATGAATTGCACCGTTTATGGAGATAATAAGTCATATGTATGCATGAACATTGTTTTAATTTTCTCAAAAGATGGAATAAAAGAAAGGTAAATATTAATTCTCATTTAAAGAATAATTTTTATATCATATATATAATATATATTAATATAAAAAGTATTTATTACCATCCATGTTAAAATAAAATAAAAAACACAACACATCACTTCGTGGAGGTAGTAGTCAACACATACACACAAAAAATGTTATCTTTATCCGAAAGATTTGAAGGTAAGAATGTAGATATGATATTATAATTAAAAGAGTATAAATATGTCATAAATATAATATATAAACATTAAATCCATTATTATCTCTATCCATGAGATTCGGTGATGGAAAATGAATTACATCGGTTCGTGAGGGGGTAGTCCGCCTTACACACGATCCATGATTTCATTTCCCATTTAATGTAAGAGAAGATGGGTGTAGGTTATGAAATTAACCTAATAACATATCAGTATATGGTATATAATTAATTTATTATATCATAATAGTGTAATAATATTTTAATGTGGTGGAAGAAGAAATAAAATAAAAACGCTCGGTTAAGAACAATACCTCTTCTTTGGACAACCTCTTTAGGTTAACACTAAAAGCATTATTATGAGGTTTTATTAACAAAAATAATTCCAATAGGATTTTTTAGGGAATTAATAAGGGTATTTAGGTAGGAATTGTAAAAAACAAATCATTTTGGAAGTGAGAATAGGAGAGGAGAGTGAGTGCCCTTTTATAAGCAGGGAAGATGATACACCTAGAATTTTTTAAAAGAAAAAGGTGTACTAACATTTTAAACATGAAGAAAGGATCCCAAATAGATCATTAGTGAACATTTTATGATATAAAGTTAAAATTTTTCCATAAAATGTGACTTTGAATAGTTTTTAGGTCATTTTAACCCTTATATTTTTATTTTAACCCCTGGTAAACCCATTTTAATCTTAATCGCAGTAATTAATTTTTATTGTTTTTACTGTTAACTTTGACCAAAAATTAAGTTTAAATAACTATATAATATTAATTATAATGATTAAAATTATGGAATCCATTTTTACAAATTTAATTCACAAACTTGGAAAATTTTAATTTAAAATTAAACCTGAAGATGCAATGAAAAAGCGGTTTTCCAAATAGAAAATTTATATAAGTATAGAAAGTTTTAATATAAAAATTCAACATGAACTTAATTTAAATGAAATAAATTGATTTAATAATAAAATAATTTACCTAAATTTATTTTTAAAACATTTTAAAAAATTTGTAACTTTTAAAATTCTTTAAATAAAAAGGCATTTTTTTTTAATAAAAATCATTATTTTTTCAAAATTCACCGAAAATTTTATCTTTTCGGAAAATTATCAAAAAATAACCCTAATATAATTTTGAAATTTTGATTCAAAAAATGAATTTTATTTTTTCATATAAATTTTATAAAAGCATCAAAAATTAATTTTATTATTTTTTCACACAAATCAATAAAAATCAATTTTTTGAGAAAAAAGTATTTTGAAAGCATATAATGACTTTTATAAAAATTAAGTACTTTTTTATAAATATATTTTATTTATTTAAAACCTTTATAATTAATTTAAAAAATATATTTATTCCTATTTATACCACCAAATTTAATTTCTAGGTTGGAATGATCATGTTTAAATAATAATATTAATAGTATATAACGGTTTCCTTAAAACATGGTCTTGTGTATAACACAAGCTATTAAAGAAAATTAAATTTATTTGAAAAAAAAATATTTTATAAAATATCAGGGTGTTAAAAATTAAAATTCCTTAAATTATTTTATTTTATTTAAATATATTTCATAATTTTAAAAATTTTACTATTCAAATGTTTACCTTGATATTATATTTTATTCAATATTTTATCCAAAAAATACTCCTATACTCGAGTGTAAATAACCCCCCTCCATACCCTTGGAAAACCACTCCCCAATCACTTACCAAAGACAAATATTTTCAAAAATATCCTCTCTAAATCCCCTTATAATCCTTAGGGGTGTTTTGGAGTTATCAAACACCAATATTTCAATAAATTAAGTTCCATAGAAAAGAGGCAACATTTAAAAAAAGAGTAAGTTTTCATTAACTTCTCTTCACACTTCCCCTTGTATTATTTTTTCTATATTCCTTTCAAACCAACATATTATAATATTAACTAATTATTATGTTAAAATTTTATTAATTATGTTAAAATACTATAAAAAATATATTTATGAAGTCTTTATATTTTATACTTCTCTTTTTTCTTCTTTAGACAATGTCTCGTTGACGGTCGGTTAACCACTAATGAGGACACTTCCAATTATTTTATTATCACCACCATTAGAAATAATTATAATAAATTATATGTAATATATAAATATTTAATTAAATGTATCATAATCTCCTAGAATTAGTTTTACATATGTATAAATGACCATGTACAAAATAGTGAAATCGAAACAAAATGGGATATTTTTTAGGAAAATATGATATCGAAACATTTAACCTTCGATAAAGGGAACTAAGGAATAGAATAAAATGATTTTAATTAATAAAGAGTGAAAAAATTAACATAATTCATTTCTAGTTCCATGTTTTAATAAACACAATTTTATTATTCAGGAGGCAGAAAAGCGAATAAATAAAACAACATTTATTATAAGGGGCATCTCTAACCCAAACTCTTTCTTTTTGGTTAATTTTCTCTTTCACATTTTTTTCTTTATGGATGTTCTTATAATGTATTTAAATGTAATTAAACCATCATTTCCCTTTTCTTTTAGGGGATATACATGTTTATACCCTTTTGTATTTTTTATCTATTTACAAATCTTTTCAAAAGGACTTTAAGTTCCAAAACATCGCATTGACTCCTCTTGACTCATTTCTTATTCACTCAGGAATAATGATGTTTTATGCTAAAATATGATTTCCCTTATTAGTTTAGTAACCTAAAGGTTAATCAAGAAATTATTCTTTATTAAACCTTTATGAAACCCATTTCTTTCCATGGGTTTATTTCATAACTATGATTGTTTTATGTTTAATGTGGCATCCATGATTATGAGTATTTTATGTTATGACGGGTGTGACTAGAATTATATAGCTCTCCAATTAATTGGGTAATATGATATGTCACATGATATTATGTTTATTATTCATGAACATGAAGTTATCTTTGTCCATAATTGTGATGTTATGATTTACGCACATATATTATGTGTGAACATGATGCTAGATTTATTCACAACTATGTAAGGTATTTGACCAAGATGTTATGATATTTCATTAGTATGTATATTACACATTACATGCCTTTATCAAAATTTTCCCTCATGGTTATGATGATGATTATTTCCTTATGATATGCTAACATTGATTATGCTCACCCATGTAGTGCTGATTCATATCCCTTATTTCTCCCATGTTATTCCTCCACTTACTAAGATTTCATCCCACCCCTTTATTTGATGTTTATCATCAGGTGAATACATATAATAAGAATATCATGAGGTACTTAGAATGATAAATAAAAAGGATTTAAATAATTTTTAAGTTTTATTATGTATAAGTGATGTATGAGCCTAATTTTATCAAGACACTAAAGCTTTGGATCCTGGATTGTATCACTATTATGTTGTTTACATTAAAAATGACATAATATTCTTGTAAGAAAAAATTTGGTTGCTATAATCATGTGTGTTATTTAGGCCTATAACCTATCCTATAGTAGTGAAATTATAGGATGACATTTTTATGGGGATTTATTGAATCGATAACAAAGTGAAGTGTGGTGCTCTATACTCTACCCATCCATAGATGCACAAGTTAGATGATGAATTAGAAATTATTTGTTGAAGTGATTCTAGACTGTGGATACAAGTATACTACAAGCTCTCGTAGTTCTTTTCTGACCTTGGGTTATATGCTATGGATAAATTAGAAAGGTATATCTAATAGTAAATCATTTTCACTACCTGGATATGATCATCATATCTCTAATAAGATAGGTGCTTAGTATTTAGTTGGTGAAGGTTCCCCCAAATATTATGACATAAGTAACACATGTATTCTTCCTTTAACATGTCTAGGGTGTCATAACTGGAAGGGGAAAAGGGATATAACATATTTTGTGAGTTTTTCATTATAAAATTATTTTCTCATATTCATTCCATATTCATTTTCTTTAGGGGAATATATTCCACCTAATATGACCATCATGGTTTCTTTCCCCATGCTTTATCAGATATGGTAGGGTTCACTCCTACAAGTGGTGGCAATGTAACATGAGTGGTTATTGAGGTTATATAATTGATCTAACTTGATCTTTTATGTGGTACATAATATGAGGGTTCTCTTAGGGTATATTCGATAAGGGGAGGACCTTATCATCTTGATGGAATACTACTATAGGGAGGAACTTTTCAATAACCAGTTAGTGTACTGGAAAGGGGAGTAACTTATTGCCTTTAAATATTCTTTACACAAGGAGAACTGTCAAAGATATCATCATGGGTAGATTCCTAATGAAATGTATTTATATGGTCATAATGAGGACCTTTACATAACATTTTATAGGGTGTGACTCTAGAACTACTGGTCAGAGTATCATAGGGAGGACCTCCATGGTTGTGGCTGCCCTTATTTCCTAACAAGGAGTGGGAAAAGACTTGGGCCACCATATATAGGATTTACAAAGCCTTGAGAGTGTCAAAATTTATCAGTGTATAAATATATTCCTGGTCTTGGTTATCACCCTCCCTTGGAGAGATCATATTTTAGATTCTTTACTAAGGGAAAGCTAAAAACTTTCATAGATTTGAGTCTTCTTAGATGACTCTTATTCCATTAATGCTGCCTGTTGAAGAGCCCCTTAGTGATAGGAAGAAATATGAGAATGTACCTTATGTTTCACCAAAATATAAAAATATATCCCTTTAGATCGAGAAGTAACGTGTGACTGCATTTTAGTATCTATCGTGTTGAATTATTGACCATTAACATGAATATGTACCTTCCCTGTGTCTTCGACAAGAATATATTTTTGCCCTGAGATAATTATCAGAATATGTCGATGCACCCCAATCTGAGAGTGAATATAATCCCATCCCCTAGCCTCAACCTTTTTAGAAATACGATGATAATCCTTTCGAGTGGGAGAAAGAATATGTTCTTGATTTATAGAAACTATCTGGTCATGTTGAACATGCAGATACACTGCTCCAGTGGTTAGAATAGGAATATATGACTTTTCCTATGTGATTGTTAGAATATGTCAGTAAATCTATTTTTTCATTTCTAAAATATGTTAGTTGTTCATAAGGGTTTTATTAGGTATATTATCTAGGTAGTTTTTCATCACTAATATATTCTAACATACATCTTCAATTGAAGTGAGAATATGTGACCACTCATATCCTCCATTTTTAACTAGTATATTTCAACATGATTCATGCATGGGGGTGGTAATAAGAAATTTACCTAATTATTATTATAATATATTGGCATACTTGTTATGTGTGGTCTAGGATAAGAGGCCACTTATTAATTTTATCATAGTATTATGGTGGGATATTTCAACAATAATAGGAATGTGTGCCTGATCCCTATAGTTTGTAGCTCACCAAACCTTGTGATATCTTCTAGAAACCAGGGTCTAAGTGTATGGGGGAGTGATATACCAGGTGGAACCCTTATCATGTGGGTGAAGGGTAGTGGTTTCATGAAGTTGGTGGTTCCAGATATTTGGAGCACTCCTGGTGACCCCTAAGCCGAAGCGAGGTCCTAGTTGACTTTATGATCCACCTTCCTAAGATAAGTTTATATCAGTTTTCATGTTCTGGGGATAGGACCACAAAGTGGTTGGTGGTGGTGAAATGTGTCATTGGATTGTTTTTGGATATCTTGAAATGATATAGGCTTACAGACTTGGAGACCCTTGTGTATGGCCTCTAGGGTTAGGATGGTATCGTACCGATGGTACTCCCTTTCCATCATGTTTTCCACCTGGTGTTGTTGACATTGAACAAGTGACATTTTATTATTTTTCATAGGGGTTGAGGGTCTTATGTAAGTTGAATTATAGGAAAACTTTCTTGATTATGACATGATTTCTTTGAGTCAAAGAGAGATCTTTAGAAGTGTACCGATATGATACAAAGACAATAAGAATATTGATCATTGCATCATCATAAGAAGGTGAATATTCAAACAACCATATTTATAGGTAAAAGTTTCACATTAGGTTCACCATTTTTTTTGCATATAACTCAAGAAACAAAATGGACTGATGTGTGGGAAACTTGAATTCTTTTAGTTATTTCAATTTTAATGTTGGGTTCACCATTTTTGTTTTCAAAACAAAATTTCCCATTGTTTGAGGTAACAAAATCACTTTTGGTTATTGAACGATTCATGTTGGGTTCAATATTTTTTTTAAACAAAATGGATTGATGTTTGAGGTAACTCAATCAATTTTAGTTATTAAAAAATTTATATTGAGTTCACTATTTTTTTAACCTTAGATTTCATGGCCTAATTCTTGATTAAGAGGGGATGTGTGTGGCTACACAATCTTCACATCGGATCACTACTTCTATCACTAATGGTTTCTAATGGGGGTGTATTTTTGAAACTAAAAATACCCAATGAATCCCAAATTAATGAAAATATATGTTGTTATGGTCTTAATTTCCAAAGTTAAGTAGTCATTAAGGTTTCTCACTAGTTCTGTTTAGGATCTCACATTGGTTGGGAGGATGGGAGGTTGGGATCATCAAACTATATTGGGGGGGAAATATTGCATAATTTGGGACTCTATTATATATTTAGTTCATGTTAGTGAATCATTCTAAAATACCAGTATGAGACTAGTTACCCTAAATCTATAAATCAGTTATTATCACATGTATATGTGAATGTTTGTACATATTAGAGGCATCCCATTGACATGGACATATGTATGTATAAGTGGTTCTCCATCGATGAAACTATATTCATATATTAAAGGTTATCCATCGTGTTACTTAGAGATGTTTTTCTATAGGTCACTATGTTTTAAAACCACCTAGCTAGGAACTCTAGAGTTTACCACTATTAATGAAGGTAATGGATGTTCATGGTATCAGTATTGGGCCTATGAAGTGGATTCCTATATATCCTTGTGAAAGGAATCAAAACCCATGTAGTTTGATGCCACTTAATGGGGAATAAAAAACTTTTAAGGTTGTGTGAAAAGAAATGATATGTATAGTTTAATGCCATGCAGTAAGTAAGACTAGGTGGATGATGTCTAGAAATGGTTGGTGTGGGAATTATGCATTAGTGTCCCTTTCTGGTTGACCTTTAAGGGGATATGGCCCAATGAGGATGGGTTGATCTCAAAGGGGATGTGTCCCTATGAAGATAAGTTTCATCAGAAATATGTACTGATGGGAATAATGTGATGAGATTCAGAGAAAATATAGTCCTCTAGATGGGGAATGATTTTATCAATAATATGGCCTAATAGAGGGATGATCCATAGGAAATACATCTCTGGTGGAGGTGGAGGGAATATGATAATGTAGGGTTTAAACCTAAAAGTGGAATCAAACATATCCAATCAAAACATTAATCAAGATCCATGTATTTAGAATAATATAATTTATGGTCATGTGATAAGACCATACGTACTAGTTTAACATCACGTGGTAAGGAAATTTTCATGTTGTTTAACATTATGTGACTAAGAAATTAGCCAACTAGTTTAACATTCTGTTGTAGGGATGTCTGTGTAGTGAGAGGTGTGATAATTGAGAATCATATGGGTCTTACACATATGGGTGATTCATAGGAAATCCTCATTGAGAATATAGACCTTTGAGAAGAGAATATGGTTATTGTGGATTAAACCTAGGAATGAGGCCCAAGGTGGAATTTTAGTGATGCTAATGGCCATGATCAACTCATATCTCTAAGATTGTGTGAGTCATGATCAGTGTGAGAAACAAGGGATAATGGAGAATCATGTTAATTTCATGGGTATTACACTAGGTTTGAATGGGGATTAAACACTGAGGGTGACTAAATATAATTCCCTCTCCTTAGATCATTGAATATTCATGAATGATGAAGTCACCAATGAGAAACTCTTGGGTCTCATGCCCAAAGAAAAACCCCATCCTTTCATCTTCTTATAAGTTTCTAGGGAAAAGAGGGGTATAGAATATGGAGGTAGTAAGAGTATGACATCCAAAAAGAAAGACTAGTGGATTAATCTATGTGTGATTCCTTATCCATACTCGTAGGATGAAGACAAAATCCACCATCAATCCATAAGAGACTACTCAAGTGTCTTCCCGATAGGGATCCCCATTATTCAGGGAATCTATGATTATCATTCCCTTATAATTAATCTTATCTAGAATGATAAATAGAATATTCCTTTTATAAAGGAAATCTGTGGTTTAAGGGGTGGATACTGGAGTGAAATCCCAGATTGTACAGGTTTGGTGGTTTTATATGAGTTTTCAAGAGTTTTGGTGGTCGTGTGACTAAATGGGGGTTAAGAGATCGTGTGAAGGAAAGTTAGCCATGCGACTGCATAACCAAGATTGGGTGATCACAAGATTGACATGAAATCAGAAAATTATGCAACTTATATATAGTCATGAGATTGTATGACTCATTCATGTATCCAACATCCGCATGCCCATATATGCAGTTTATGAGTGTTTATTCTTGAAAAACTTCATCCATTCATCTCAAGTTACATATCATTTCTCAGATTCAAAGACTTCAATCCTTCAATCTTCTAAATTGTTCCTATTTCTTCTTCCTTTTTCTATTCTCTCATCCCCCTCTCTTCATGTCTCAAATGAGAAAGTTTAAGGTATTTATAGGAAAAAATGGCCCAATATTAGTTTCTCATATTGAGTATAGATATGCATGTATAATATATGAAGGTGGTGGAGTCCATCCAAATAATTCAGGTTGATTACATGACTCAGGCTACTTTTCAGATGATTCATGTAGCCAAGATCCATTACATGTCATCAAATTTGTTGACCATATAACCCCGACACATCGTACGATCAACAGTGAGCGTGATCCATTCCATCATGGATAGTGAATCCTGTGAGTGTCTCATGACCAAAAACGAGCATATAATGGTCTACCATCAACAACCTATTCTATCCACATCATGTAATGGGGATAAATCATGGGTATCTCCATCATCAAGTGCATATTCTCTAAACTCATTACATGAATTAAGGTAAAATGCATGATCGAAGATTATGTGAACCTATCGGGGTTACATGAATGTGTAACCCTACAATGGGATGGATCACATGATACTACATGATTCCCCTATAGGGAACATGGTTTCTATGTAGATTCCATTAGCCTTTTTGTTTTTGAAAATTGAAATTCCCCTTTTTTTATTTTCATCATCTAACTTCACCGAATTTTTTTTAGTGGGCATCAATAATAATTCAGATTTATTATTATTTTTTTAAGAAATAATATTATGGTATTTTATTTTCTTATTTAACATTTTTAATAATTTTTTAATATCCTATAAAACATTCATATTTTAAAGTTAAACTTTTAGCTAAATAACAACAAAAACAACAACAACAACAAAAATTACAAGAATAATATAAAATTATATAATAATCCATTTGAAAATTTATTTACTATGATATCCAAAAGTTTATTATTTTTTTAAATTAATAGTTGGAATTCCTGGTAAATAAGTTTAAAATTTGATTTATTGATAACTTTATCATTATTATAATAACAATAACTGAATTAATAATGACAAATGTAATTCTTTAAAATGAAGACTGGTAAAACATGAAACCGAAATATTATAAAAATTATAGGTTTTAAATAATGGGTATTATCAAGAATATAATAGGGTAAATTTAAAGAGTATTCAATAGCCCATTTTCCATTAAGGTATAAAGAGGAAACTTTATTTTTATTTCCAAAAGAGAATCTAGTAGTCTTTTTTTAACTAAAAGAGTTTTGTATTTTAATACACCACAAATTAGAATCATTATCACCATAAAGTTTTTCAATTTCAAATTTAGAAGAGTTTATCTTTAAAGGAGTTAAAAATGATCTGATACTAGTTATTGGGTTTAATATTAATAGAATATGGAATTACATAATAATAGAAAAAATAATCAAACAATGATCGATTCAAATAATCCTTAAAAATAAATAATGATTATACTATTAAAATATAAAATAATTATAAATGTAAATGAACGATGTAAAGAAAGAACATAGAATATAAAGGTTTTATGTGATTTTATCCTTATTAGACTTATGTGCATGATAGTAACACCATAAAGCAGTTTTTTAATAATGAACAAGGAGAAAAATATTTAATGAAATGATAGTATGGAAAACTCAAGGCCTATTTGAGGTTGTACCTTTTTTAAACTAGTAACAATAATAAATTACTTATCAGTGAGTCAATTCTATTCCTAAATTAAATGGACTTCACTTATGCACATGAAATTTACAATTTTATATAAATAAATACAAAAATATTGAATTACTAAAGTAAATGATAAATTTACATATTCAAACTCAACAATTTGCGCATGATTACTTCAAGATCGCTAATCCTTCATTATTTATTAAACTATAATTATAGTTCAAATGATATCCTCATTTATTCAAATTCTCATGATGTACATATTCATCATCTCTGTATAGTTTTGGATACCTTAAGGGAACATCAACTCAATGGAAATATATCTGAACACTCCTTATGGATTAAAGAGGTCAAGTTCTTTAGGAATGTCATATATAAAGTTGATGTTTCAATGGATACTAAGAAAGTGGAGTTAGTGATGTCATAGAAATTCTCAATGAATGTATTATGATTTTAGATTCTTTTTGGGATCATGGGGTATTATCAAAACTTCATTAAAAAATTCTCTAAGATTTCTAATCTTATGACCACCTTATCCAAGAAATGAGATAAAATTTTCTTGTCAGACCAGTGTGAATCAACTTTCTAAGAGGTAAAGGATTGGTTAACTACAACTCCAAATATTATTCTACCTCATCTAGGAGAGGGATTCGAGCTATACTATGATGTTTTTTATTTGGTATCGTTTACTTATTATAAATTATCATTAAGTAATGGAATATAGTTCTAGATAGCTACATCATCATGAATGTAACTACCCTATCCATGAATAATAACTAGTTATTATTGTGAATTCCATAAATCCATAGAGCCACTACCTATATAGAGATTATTGTATTGTGTTTACATACCACAAAATCTCGAAACAAATATTTTCATGTTGAGACTTAAATCTTAGGAAACACCACTGGGAGAAATACCATCAATATTTTTATTTTGATATCCAATATGATCCTAGTATTAGAAATTTCAATGCGTATTATCTTAACAAAAAAGTTCACCCTCCAAAGATGATGGAATCTAAAGAGTAATAGAAGATGATGTATCTCACAGATAACCTCCACCTTGGTGTGATCGAAGAACATAGTGGAATACATTTATTCCATATCAACCTCACATACTCATTGAGAAAGTTTATGATCCCTAGATATTAAATCTTAATTATATATTTATTTGAGAGATATTTTATAGTGGATAAAACCTTAGAGTTTGGTTCTAAGATTCTTAATATTTTCTATATGTCCATGGAATATTGGCTGTACCATATGTTATAGAGGGAAGAGTGATGATACAACATCATACTTCTTGATAGGCTATTCACCTAGGGATCACAAAAATTTATCATAACATGCATCACCAGTTCTGGTAGATAAGAATAAAAAAGGAGATCACAAGATTTGTCTCTAGATTCCTCATTTACGAAAAAGTGAAATAAAGGAACCAATCGACTGTAGGAAATCTCCATACACTCCCATTTATGGTTTTTAAGTGGAATGAAATTTTATTGGATTTACTAACTAACCATATAGGAATATGGAGTGGTCGAGACAAGGTATGTGTGATTTTTTATATTCTAAGATATCCCACTTTCAACCAATTAAAGAAGAATCATTAGTCAATGATCTCGAGAAGATATATGTCAAGAAGATTGTGAAACTTTAAGGCATACCAATTAGAAATTTTATTGATAAGGATGCCATATTTATGTATCAATTTTGATAAGGGACACAATAGGCATTGGGTTTATGCTTGAAGTTGAGTAATTATTTTCACCTATAAACTGATAGTTAGTCTGAGTAGACTATTCATATTCTAGAAGATATGCTCTCAGTATGTATTCTTTATTTTAGTGTTTCATGGGAAAATCATCTCTCTCTAGTTTAATTTTTATACAATAATAGTTTCCAATATTCAATACTAATTGCACCCTTTGAATTACTATATAGGTGACTATGTCATTCTCCCTTGGGCTCCGTATAGATTAGTGATTCCTTGGTGATTAGGCTTAGTATCATCTAGGATATGACTGAGAAAGTGAAGATGATTTGAAAGTGGATAAAAAATACTCAAAGTCACAAAAAATACAAAGGGGTTCAATGAAGGTTTCCTTTTGAATTCAATGTTGGCAATCACATGTTCCTTTGATATTTTCCAATGTTGATTAATTGATATGTGGGAGAGTAGTTGAAAGATAAATCCTAGGTATATGAGGCCCTTTGATATATTTTCCCACATTTGATAAGTGTCATATCAGTTTAATATATCTTTGAGTTTTAGTTTCATTCATAACACTTTCTATAATTCTCAAATATGGAAGTATGTTCCTAGCCCTTCGCATGTGATTTGGTATGATAAAATTAAGATTGAGGTTGATTCACCCTACATAGAGTATATTATATACATTTTGACCAATGTTGTAAGGTATTATAGGGTAAGTTCATTCCTTTAGTTTGAGTAAATTGGTATCATGAGAAGATCCAAGATGAAACCTTTGGGTTTAAGACTACAATAAAGGTGTGATAACTAAAATTATTCCATTTTGAAGCTTCTTGGAGCCTCTTAAAGACTAAGACCATAATTATGGGGAGGTTTTAAAGATTCCAACCTCTAAGGGTAGTTGTTTTCCTTTAGTTTTTTTTTCATTTTAATTATTTTTTGATGTATTTTGAGTTAAAAAGGATTTTAGTGGGTTTTGGGAGGAGTTGGAGGAAAATAGGGATGGGGTGAGGTGAAACATGCATTATGTACCTAGTGGAATAGTAATGGGTACCTAGTGGGGGTCCTAGGGTGCAGGTGGTTCTATCATAAATCATGGGGTACCTAGTAGCTTAGTACCAGGTACTTGGTCGGGTACCTAGGGAAAATGTAGTTTTTTCAGGAACCATCGAGTACCCAATGGCTTGGTATCGAGTACCCAATGGGTTCCTCGGTAAAATTCCTTTTAAAATGGAAAGTTTTATCATTTTATGCTTTAAAATTATCCTCAAATATTAGGGTACTTGAGATTTCATCCCCATTCACTCCCATATCACTCCCTCTCAATCTCTCCCACTCCTCTCTATCTCTATAAGGGGGTCCTTCTTATCCTATAGTTCTAGTGTATCCAATTAGTTGCAGAAGATCTATTATCAATAAGGTAATGCCTTATCATATTCTACTATCCCTCTATATTTGAGTTTTTGGAAGCATATGATGTGATATTATCCTCCCACCCTCTAAGGTCCATGAGATCATCAAATTCCTTTTGTTTTCTTTTATACTAGTAGTTGTGAATGTTTTTCTTGGATGGATCTAATGAAAGCATGACTAACTGACTGAAAATTACTTTTTTATTATCATAATCCCCTTTTAAGGGGTAAGGGGGAGCCCAAAATTACATCAAAGGCAATACCAACAATCATGTATCCACGGAAAAAATTCAAAGCCAAAAAACCATTCAAGACTATAGAGAAAATCCCCTACCCATCATCAAAAACATGAAGACTAGTTCCACCAACCCATCACTGCACGACTAGTTGTCCCATGAAAAAATTCATGGGCCCAGTATCAATGGAAAATCTATATCCTCTTGAACATCCAAATCCATATAGTAATGACCCGGTGAAACTCTCGCTCTGAACCTCATCTGGAGTAGTCCCAATTAGATGAACAGGTTACAAAGGGCCTTAAAACACGAACCATAGGACCGCAAAAAATACCATAGAAAAACCATTTCAATAATATATAAATTCATCACCATAAAGAATAAAACCTTCACATAAACCATGAAACCTCCACAAACATATGAACCTCCATCTGAGATACTACCAAGACTTTTCGCATTCTCACTACCACTGTTGCTGCATAAGTATTCAGAAGACGATCTAAGGAACATGATACTGAGCCATTGTCACCTAGAACTGGATGACCCAAAAACACACCAAAGAAGCATCATTGATGAATAACTTCAGGCCGATCTGAACTAGAAATGCTACTCTGGGAAGGGATCTTCTCAGATGTGAACCACAAATGAATCCTCACTGGTCTCCGAAGTAGGTAGACCACAAACAACAGGGAGCGATACCAGCTATGTGATGCCACAAAAAACACCCAAAAAACCACTAGATTCATCACTAATTTAGAAAATAAACCATCAAACCTGCAAGATATGCATAGAAACAGAAGGTAAATAAACCCTCTCCCTCCAAACCACTCGGAAGACAGTGACATGCCCCCTCAGAAGACCACAACAGAGCCATCACATCTTTGAGCCGTCACCCCACCCGATCCGCATGATAAGCACACTGAGACTGTTGATCCACACCGAAGCCTCTATGACACATTGAATCCATGCAGTCAAGACACACCAAAGAGAACCCAAGCCGCACTGGAATGTCGTGGTCAACAATCCATGTCGAAGCTACCGACGTTGCCGATCCATCCCTAATCCACCGTCGAGGCATGCTGGAGACCCAAGTCATACCGCCTCTAAAGTGGGATCTAGGATAAGCCGACGCTGAGCCATCAAGAAATGCTGAAGGAGGGGGGAGGAGAAGGACCCTACAAGCCTAAGGTTTCACTACATAAATTCATTTTCCTTAAATCACAACAATAATAACCTAATTTAAAATATTTTTTAGGTGAATTATTTGAGATTTTTTAGCAACATTCTTCTTCCTAGGACCTTAATAGGACCTCTTAAAATTTAATTTCTAGGTTTACACCTTCTTCCTTTCCAAATCGTAGAGAGTCAGCCTAGAAATAGTCTGATTTCAATTGAACCTAATAAAAAGTAAGATTTTAAAATTCATACTTTTTTTCCTTGAACCATTACATAGATAAATAGTATGGGTTTTCTCATCTTTGTTTCTTTTAGTTTTTTATCATGATATGCTATAATTTTTACACATGTTATCCATTTTTTGATTTTATTTACATGCCTATTAATTTGATTAAATTTTAATAAATATTTTATAAGTGAATTTATTATTTTAGTTATTGTATATTATTGTGTAAAGTGTCTTATTAGTTATTTTACATGCTATACTTGTTAAGTTTATCATGGTTTGATGCTATTTAGTTTGTTTGTAATGTTAAACAAGTGGAATGTATATATATTATTGTATATGATCTTGAACAGGTACTTCTATGATAGTATACAAGTTAAAAACTTGGAATAGGCACTATAACCTAACCTATTATATATTTTTATTGTTTGGGATGGTCTCACAGCATCCCGACTCATTATACTCACTCCCATATTACCTATAATGAGATAAAATATTGTCATGCCTAGTTATACCTAAGTTATTCCACTGGGACAAGTCACTATGAACCCAAATTCTTTTTCACAATTTACTCATATATCTGGGTGAATATGTATAAATGTGTGAGTTATTCACATGTACTAGTATTGAATACCATGAGGGATGGACCAAAATATTCATCTTAGATCTTGAGATGAGATTCAAAGCATGAATTAATGTATAGACCCTCTCCTCTTAGGTGTTGGAGTTGGTGCCCTAGAACCAACTTCTATGTACTTTATGATAAATATTTATTCATTATTTTGAATATTAATAAACTAATTATTACATAATGATCATTCTTCTGTGTGAAATAGTATGTGATAATGTCCTAAGAGTAGCTATTGTACTAAAAGATCAGAGCAGTTCCCCACTATGATAAGAACCCTGAAGTGCTATGACACTATTCTTGAATATATGTTCTATAGATGGATGATATCATTTTAGGGACACAAATGATACAGGCTATTAGGGGTGGATACTCAAGGGACTTTGAGTCATCTTCTCATGGTGTATTCCCATGGTAATATTTAGTAGGATATTATGAGAACGAGACCTTCCAGTAGGAAATCCACATTTATATGTGTCATTGGATGTTCCTATCTACAAATGTGTGTATTGGTCCTTAGAATTTAATGGATAACTGTGAAAACTATGAATTAATATGTTTTAGGTAAGGTAAGATACATTGGGTGCATCACGAGTAACATTTCATTAATGAATAATGCGAGAGAGGATTTATCCCTTTTATTCTTTAATGGAAGTTAATATCTCATGACCTTTGATAAAAATGATATATCCTAAATAAATCCATGGCCATAGTGTTCTATAGGCAAGTTATATTTCTCAAAATTCAAAGAAAGAAATATAGAGCACATAGGTTGATGAATCTGGAATGTAACCTACTTGATTAGAGATATTGTGATAAAGGTATCAAATTATACAGTAATCGTCTGTATGAGGTAACATGTCATAATGTGATTAATTTATTTATCTATTAGTGCCTTGGTGTATTGCTAGATACTAACCTTGGACTTTAGGCTTCTTTGAATAATGCCATTGAGAAAGAGGCCTAGAGGGTTACATACTAAGTGTATATGAGAATATCAGTTAAATAATATATTAATTATTTAATAGGTTGAATAAATATTATTCCCACACATGGTTTAATAATTATTCATGTATGTTTTATCACATTTATTTCATCATTAGTTATTCGAGAGAATATATCATGAGCATAATATTTAATAAATATCTATTTTCTATTTATTGAATATAATATTTATTTATTTATTGGTGAATAATGTAATGATATTTATTTAATAAATAAATAGGCATTATCCAAGGCCTGATAAATATTGTGGAGGAATGTCAGACCAAGTTTAATGGTCCAGTGAGAAATAAAAAATAAAAAATATTATTTAATTAAATAATATTTAATTCTAATTCGCAAGTTAAGTGCATGATAATAATTAATAATAATAATATTATTATTTGACATGGGTTTTTTCTAGGATTAAATAAATAATTAAGGGTACTTGTGAAATTATTTTATTTTAACCCTAGTATTATAAATACTCAATTATGTTAATTTCTCAAGAGAGCCAATTAATTTTTTTGGTTGTGCACAATGGATTTGGAGAAACCTCTCAATCCTAGAGATCTCCCTTATATAGGAATGCTCCCAAGAACATAGAGCAATCCTCCTCCACTGGATCAATAAGAATGATTTGGAAGCAGTTCTCAAAACGGTCAAAGGCAGATGATACAAGCACAAGGATCTTCCATGCTAGAACCTAAATATTCTTTCGACGACATCTGAAGATTTGTAAAACACATGTGTATCACTGTTAGAGGAAATATACAGTTGGTTTATATGATTCAATGATGGTGGGCTGCAGATCTATCACCGAATTCATCATTGAAGAAAGAATTAAAAAATGGTAATTCTTTTTTTAATTAAATTAATTATAAATAATATGTGATGATCCTCTCTCTCGATTCTAATGTAATACTTAATTGTATATTTCTTTGATTCAATTCCATGGATCATGACATTCATCATCGTATAGATCTCAGATTGATCATTGATTATATAAAAAATAAAAGTTGGGCCCTGCCCATTGTACGCCTTCACTACACCCAAAACTTATAAGTGGTATCAAAGGGGTCACATAATTATTTATAATTATTTAAGATCATTGGTGATTTACACATATTAATTTAGTTTTTCAATTCAAGTTTAATCATTCTTTTAATCTAAATTGCAAGATCTATTTATTTCTCCATCATTTCTTGTAAATAAAATCAATTCATTTAATTTTATGATTAAAATAAAATCAAGGAACTCATCTAGAGGTGAAAAGGTTTTTTTTCAGACTACACCAAACTACACACCATGTAACCAGAGTTACATGCTGTGTAGTCACGTTCAATGCATAAAAATTTATTCGAAAATAAATTAAAGATTATAAATTGATTATTGCATTAATTACACAATTAATGCATTGCATGTTGACTGGAATTTACTGGTGCACAGTCATCCAAAATACACACTGTGTATTCCATGTACATGGTGTGTAATCCCTTTCAGTCACAGACAGGACGTGTATTCCATACATGTCCTACCTGATTGATGACCATGTAACTCGGAGTTCACATGGTGTTCGACCCACTGGACACATTGTGCACTCCAAATTTTCAGAGGCACAGAATATACACTGAGTTCCTAGGCGTGTGTCTCAGATAGACGGTGAGATATGTACACTCCATGTAGATCAGATCTATACACTGTATACTTTTACCAATTTATACAGATTTAAAATTTGTTTATTTTACTATGTAAACCTTGATACATGTACTTGCGTGTGATTGTAAAGATAGGAAACTCCATGTGATAGGTTTTAATATAAATAAATATTTAAATATTTAATTAATATCTGTGTAATTTTCATATCTATAGATCATGTACGAGTCATATTACAAGTTGTTACTCTCTGTGCATTTAATCATAACACGTGGCTGAAAAATCAAGTAATTTGTGTAATCATACATGAATTATACTTCATGAAAGTATGTGATAAGTCATGTGATGTTATTAATATTTTCATTACTTATTATATACTCCATTTACTGATATTATATGAAATATTCATAATTTGTGTGAAATATTAATGTTTTAATACTAAGTATAATTTTTGAGCATTTTTAGAAGTAGTCCAATTGATTAAGTTTACTATTTTATTTATAAACCTCCCTATACTGATCCAAATTGTGTAGTTATTGTTTTTTAGGATTTCAAATTCAATATAAAACATTTCATTATAAGGGATCATGGGCCAATTATTCCATTTTAAGGCTCATATGGACCACACAAGAAGGCCTATAGAATCTTTAAAGAAACTGGACCAACCATGAAGATTTAATTTCTGGGCTCAATTAGTAAGTCCAAATTTCTTTATTCTCCTCCAAAGTTCTGGGTACAATGTAAGGGGTCTTGGATAAAAATTTCAATTCCCAACTCCAAATACAAGGTCCCCAAATGATTCATTTAAACTCAACCCACCATTCTGGGATGGAATTAAAATAAGTACAATATTCATGACATGTATCCTAATATAGTCATCAAATAAAGATAATATTTTTCAGTGTGAAAGAGGAGATATAGGTGTCCTACTTTATTGAAGAAATAATTAAGATTTGAAGGCATATTACTATTCCAAAATCTAATCACATTTTGGACATCGAAAATTCATGGATAGAAATGGACGGTTTAGCATTGTTTATTAAAAGCACCATAACTTTGGCTCCATAAGTCTAAATGCCTCCAAATTTTGAGAGTAGTCATAAAACATTATTATATACAAATTTTAAGAAGGATATATCTCGAGATTAATCTTTCTGGATATCCAAATCGTCAAGACAAGTGGAGGGACAAATTGGGAATGAAAACAGTCCACTTCCTTGGGCTATAAATACATCCCCCTCCTCTCCTTCAAAGGGGTTGGAAATTTAGAATAGAGGAGGATAAATTGGCATGATTAAGGCTCTACCAAAGTCCTGGGAGGACATGCCAAACTCAAGTTTTCACTTGATAGACCCTTCCTCCTTTCTTTGATTTCATGTTCTTTCTTTTCATTTTCAATTGTAATTTCGTAAGTGATTGTATTTGTAATTATGTTTTAATGAAAGTTTCTTATTAAGTATCTATTATTCTTATCCACCTTCTATAGTTTAATATTAATGTTCTTAAAATATTTTAAATACATTTGAATCCCCTTCCCTTATTTTTCATTCTCATTCAATCTAAAGTTCATTTTTAATTATCATCATTGTTTGTGTGTGTGTTCGTCGCACCAATATTTTCTTATCCCTTTATTTTTCTTATCTTCTTAATTTATTAGAATAATAATTATAATGATATTACTAATCATTTAAATGGAGGATTAAATCTCCCATTGGGTTGATTCATTATTTAGAGATGTTAATCGATTGAGAGCTTTTACTCGATGAGTATTCTTTAATTTAACATTGTGTATGTTGGACTTAACATGTCATGGATTAATGACTTGTTTTGTTTAACATGTGGTTTTCATGGATTATTGGAACCATAAATACACTACCATCAACAAGCTCTGATTGAGATTAGAACCCTAAGTTAAGTTAAGGCTTGGATTAAAGCATTAACACTTAGGAATTACAATCAACGTTATCTTGTGAAGTGAGTGTTAATTTAAATGAAATATAAAGCAAAGCTCAAGGATATCATAAGATTAAATCCCTAAAAATAAACTTACCCCAATATTTATCAAATTGTTAAATCAAACACCAATCATTAATCACTTCATTTAAGATCTGGAAATAAAGCCCACCAATCAAAATACAATCAACTAAAAACATTCAAGTATTAAAAAAGTATCATCGCCGGGGATTCAACCTAAGTGATGCTATACACATTAGTAGAGCATCAAAATTTTGACTGGTCAATAGGCGACAATCGGTCGTGATTTCATCATGTATTCTATATGTCACAAAGAATAAACAAGTATATAAGTACAATACATGTCGGTTAGATTAGGACAGGTATTCACCATATTGCCTCCAAGGTACATTTATGTACACAATTAATTTTAAATAAATTTATTTAATTTGTTTAAAATTAAAATGGATGAGAATATCATGGAAAATCAGATGAGATTTAAGATAAAATAATTTATTAATTAAATATTATAATTAATTTATTTGAGCATGATTTATCTTAAATAATAAATATTAAGAATTGAATTCTAGTTTTATTAAATGTGTAATTCATTGTATGCATGTGGAGGATCATGAGCTAGACCAGACCTTTGTATGTGATTACTTTCATTTAATTTATTATTAAATTAAATTGTTGGTCTGTGTGCTTTCTCTCGTTTCATTTTGTAGGGCCTACATTCCCATGGTTTCTTTTATTTAAACCTCTTTCTCCTCACCTATGTGTGAGTAAAAGAATATGTAATGGATGGAGCTACCAAGCTAGTGGAGGTGGTTTAAGTTTGAAGTCGAGATAAAACCAATCCAAGGAGATACATTGGTGGACCAATGGATCTTGCAACACAAACCTTAACTGGTTCAAGGTGTTTTTACCCTAGGTCAATGGTCATTTTATCAGCCACTAGATAATATAAACACCAGTAAAATCTCATGATCACACCCTTTATTATTTTATTTCTATCAGGTTGCATGGTTATTTCATTATGGATGTTTTATCGTGATCACATAATTAATGAAATTAACAAGCATGCAAGATAGAACTAAAATAAATTGATTTATGTGTAAATATTATCTAAGACATGGTTAATCACTTAAATAAATACACTTAATATTAACAAGCACATGATAAATATAATAATTTCCAATTTATGCATAAAAGGATACAATCCCTAAATAAAATATTAAGTCAGTATAGTCTTACATTACTTCAGATAAAATAGAACCATAGTTAAAAGTTATTGACCAACCAAAGTTGGGATACTTTCAATTATCAAAGAATTTTAACTTGAGGTTTTGGGTTGACTTAACTTGGTTTACATCAAGGGTTGACTACCAAAGCATGACTTGGTGTAACTAAGAGGCAAATATTGAGGAAATACAATTTAAGGATTTAAGGATTGGGGATTCCACTCAATGGATCAAGGAACTACGAGTTAATGCATTTGGCATTTGGAATGCCTACCTAAAACCATTCAAGTTGCTTGACCAACCAATGTTGGGGTAATGAGAAGGGTAATATGGATCCTTACCACTAGTATATCCAAGAAACAGGATATTCTGAAGCCAATGACGAGGGATATCAGTTTTCAATAAAATAACGGGAGACTAATAAATATAATATTTATTTATTTGTCTAAATTTTATCAGATAAAGTACTAAAATTATACTTATCTTATTTTGTAGAAACAATATTAAAATGAATTCAAATATATCATTGTAATCCATACTTGATAAGGAAAACCTTCTCACCAACACAAACTTTCAATAATGGAAAAATCACTTATGTGTCATCCTTCATCATGAAAGGAAATTGTATGTGTTAGAAGAACCTTTACTGATTGTGCCCAGAAATGAGGCAAGTGATGAAGAGCTATCTCTCAATGAGAAACATCTGAATGATGCTACAGTTGTTTAGTGTTTCATGTTATCATCCATGTCCAATTATATTTTGAAGTAATATGAGGACACGGATGCCTATAGCATGATATACCACCTTTGGGATCTCTATCCAGAGAAGGAGAGACAAGAGAGGTATGATATCTCCAATGATTTTTTTACAACTAATCTTAGAGAGAATGCACCATATGAGCCTCATGTAGTCAAGCTTATTGGATACACTGAATTCCTAGACATCTTAGGGATTAAATTCCCATATGAGCTATGTACAAATCTCATACTTTCATCACTACCAAAGACCTTCCCCAATTTTATTATTAATTACAATATGAGAAATAATAAGAAGAGTTTAAAAACTTATTAATTTGATTCTTCAAGTGGATAAGGACATGGGGAATGATAATCCTGCGGTCCTTATGGTTAATAAGAAAAGGAATATGAAGGTAAAGAGGACCAAGACTTATAAATAGTATAAATCTCTTGAGCACTATCCTTACAAGAAGAATAAGATCCATAGGTAGGACAAGGAAAAATGAACCAATATGTTTTACATGTGGCAAGACATGCCACTAGAAGAGGAACTGCACCCAGAAATAAGGGAAAGCTAAAGGTGCGTTCATTATCGAGTGCAATATTTCCATTTCTACACATTGGGTATTAGATACAACTTATGGTTCTCAAATCTCTATCCAAATGGAGGAACCAAGTAGATTATAGAATATTTCTAGAGGAGAGGTGTATTTGCGATGTAAGTACCCAACCTTAAACATTAAATAATCTTGAATTAAGTTAATAATTCACATTGAGGATCTTTTTAGGTTTAGAGATTTAGAAAATTAGGTTATAACTTATACATAACAACATGAATATTAAAATTAGACACTTTTACTCACTATATATTTTTTTCATAAACAAAAACTCTTAATAAAAGAAACATGTTTTGTTCTATGTTTTAGACAACATGAATTTTTCTTGATCCCATCCTTGACCCTATTCATCTTTAATTCCTATGAAAAACATTTCAAAACTTGGGATGAGCATAAAAGCTCAGTAAGGGATACATAAATAAGGAAAACTGTTAGTTTTTCAAAGCAACATGTAAACCATGAATACTTTATCATAAAGTAATACTTTTCAACTTAAAGAAGTAGAAAAAACAATTCACTAAATATAAGTTCATTTCTTAGCATTTTTGTAACCAAAAGATTACCATATATCCCATAGAAAGAAAAATTAGCATATAAGGTAACTTGGTACATAAACATACTTAAATGGAATAACCATACAATTGACTTCCACAGATATCACTAAATGGAATATCCATACAGATAAATTCCATACCCAATGCATTGGAGGTTATAACGTAACCACCCGTCCTTGGTTTATCACAGAACCACCCATAATTTGGTTTATCACATAACCACCGTCATTGGTTTATCACGTAACCACCCGTAAAATGTCCAAGTAACATTATATAATCACAACACATAGAATATTGAAAATATCAACATTTCACTAATAACATTTCATTTGCAATCACAAGAAATCATTTCAAGATATTGAAACACTAAATCCATTTCAAAAACCATTTTCAATACCAAAACACCCAAAAAGGGGATATGGGTTTTATTTTATTTAAAAAAAAACTTTACGGCTTGTTAAGGAATCCAAATATAAAATAATGTTCGCGGTGGCGGAAAGGTCATTGTTGCCGCATACATTTAAAAAATTCATTTTTCTGTTTAGTAAAACACTTCATATAAAAAATATTCCCTTTGAATAAAATTAAAATTCAAATGGTTTTATTATACAATGTATAAAATAAAGAGGTATATATTATCAAAATATGCCTCAATAAAAGGAGATTGAGACAAAGTCCTTTACCTCGTGTCTGATTTGACTCGTTCATTCTTTAATTTCCTAAATAATAAACTTACGTTAATTTATACTTGTTTCAAAAACATTTTCAAGTTTATTATTCATTTTATATCACTTATTACCATGTTATAAATATTACATAATTATTTATGTTCATATCAGACGTTTTGTCTATATTCGGTACCTGAGTCAAAAATGAACTTGTTATAATTACAAATTGTCCATGTGGTCAAAAGTCCATTATCTACAGAATCGTATTTATGATTTAAATATAATATATATATAGTATATATGTATTTATATCCATTATATAGTTATTTATAATATTCTATAACATTTGGAGATAAGAAATGAAATGCACCATTCATGGAGACGGTAAGCCGTACGTACACATGAATGCTACTTTCATTTCTTTTTTATATTTAAAGGAATTAAAACTAAATGATACATAGGTATATTATAATTCTAGTATAATATAATATTTTATATACATTATATATGTTCATTAACTCCATCCTTTATACATTCCATGTATGGAATGAATGAGTCATATCACTTTGAGGGGGCGGTAGTCCACACTTCGTCAAATGAAATTATCGTATTTAATCATTATGGAAACCACAAAGGTATGATATAAATGAAAAATAAATAAGCATTGAGATAATATAAATATAATATATATCATATATAAAAATATTTCCATCATAATGAACATCAATATAGGTGGTAGGGAAAAATCAAACAATCATCGTTTCGTGAGGCAGTAGTTCGCCTTACAGAGAAACAATTTGTTTGTATCCATTAGATGGAGGTGTGTGTAAGTGTAGTTAGAATAATTATTATAAAAAAAAATATATTGAAGATACTATTTTTTTTATAAATTAATGGAATAAAGAGAGTTTAGGGGGTTGGATAAGGAAAATAAATGAAAAAATCTTGAGAGAAGACATTACCTCAAATCGGGTAACTCTTTTTTTAAACTAAAAGGATTTATTGAATTGCATTATTCCTAAGGTAAGGATTATTAGAGGAATATAGGGATTTTGGGAGATTATTTGGTCATATTTTAGACAATAAAAGGGGCTTTAGAGGTGTGAGTAAGGGGTTAGAGGTGGTGTCCTTTTATAAGAGGGAGGAGGGGTACTTTAGGAATGTCTTGAAAAATTATTTTATTATAAACTGATTTTTGATTTTCAAAAGGTCAAAAACTCATTTAATTAAAATATAATATAAGGATTGTTCTAAATATTCTAAACTAATAGGTTTTAGATAATTTTTGGTTTCAAATTTAACCTTATCATTTAGCTTTAATCCTTAGTTAACTAATTTAACTCTTACCATGTCTTATTTTATATTCATACTATATTATTAATATATTTACCATAAAATAAAAATAGAACCTCAAGTGGTTCATTAATGACATTTCCAACCTTATCTAAGTCATTTGGATGAATCTTAGATTTTTAGGACTATTATATCATTTAATAAAGTAGTCTTTTTTTAAAAACCCATTTATGTCAATATTTATACTATTCATATCACGACTTTTTAAAAATCCATAAAAAATTTATTATTTCAAAAAAAACTTCATTAATTAAAATAAAAAAATTCATAATAATTCATAAAATTAGTTTATGGCATAAAAAGTTTCAAAATAAATTTATTTTCATATTTATAATCTCATTTATTTAAATCATTCATTAATAAGGTAATCATTACATCATCATTGTGTCATAAATATATTTATTTATTTGATGTATAAAAATTATAAATAAAATACCATGATGTAGGAAATATTTTTATATTTATAATTACTATTTATAGTATAAAATATCACTTATATAACCCCATATAAAAATTGTTTTACTAAAAGATACATGTTTATGTTACATTTTTCTTTACTTTAAAATAATTATTATAAAATGTCATTTTCTCATAAAAGTGGATCCATGGAATCCCAAAATAGACCCAAGGATTCCCATGATCATAAATATATCATCCAATAGGAGTGGGACACGTTTCAAGGTAGTTTTACATTATTATAATATTATTTGTTACCCTTATTTACCATATTTACCTTTTAACCATGGTAAATAAAATAATTACTGCAGTTACTATTCATAATGTATAAAAATAAAAGGCACCTATTTAAAAAATTTGTACCTCTTAATTAAAAATATGGAATCCATTTTTTCAAATTCAAAACATAGAAGTGGCCGAAATTAATTTCCATTGTCAAAACCAAAAAACGAGTTTTTAAGAAGTAATAACTATCAAAAGATTGACATGTGTTTATGTCTAATTAAAAAGTAAAATTACTTAAAATGAAAAAAATTGTATTAAATGATAAAATAATAATCTAATTACACTTTAAAACCAATTAAAAGGATAATATAACTATATAAATAAATTATATGAAAATCAGTTTTGAATTAAAATGCAGTATTTTTCACTATTCATTAAAAAATGAAGTTTATTAGAAAAATACCAAAAATTTACCCAAAGTAAATTTTTATGTCCCTATTATAAATAATATGTTTATTTTTTCTAATGGAATATATAAAAGTGAAAAAAACTAGATTTAAAAAGGGTTCTCCATCAAAAGGTGGTAGAACTACCTTTTAAAAATATTTGAGTATTTATGCTTAAAATTGGATTCATTCTCATTTTAAGACTCTAAAATCTATTAGATAAATGTAAAAAGATTTAAAAAACATGTTTAATCATAATATGGTTAGTTCTGTTCATTCCCACTTACACAATAACTAGGCGTTAACTACCATTTAAAAATAATAATATTATATTATTATTATTATTTTCAGTATGACTCAACCTTGTGTGCAACATAAGATTTCAGAGAAACCCATTGTTGCATGTTGGGTACACCATCAAACATAGAATCCATTTTAAATTAAAATTAATATTTAATTCACAAATATTAATAAATATGTAAATTCCATATTCTTTATTTACTTGGGATGTTACATCCTTCCCCCCTTTTGGAAATTGCGTCCTCGAAATTTTATTCACTTATCAAATAAGTGAGGGTATTTATACCTCATAGTATTTTCATATTACCATGTTTCCTCTTCAACCATATGGGTTTTCCACAAAACCTTTACCTAATAAATTACCTTATTTCACAATTCTTTCTATCTTCAGTCAAGAATCTGGACTGGTTGTTCCTCATAAGAGATATTCTCTTGCAACTGAACTACCTCTGGATTCAAAACATGATATGGATCAGGTATATACTTTCTTAATATTGAAAGATGAAAAAATTGTGTACTTGGGATAAACTCGAAGGTAAAGCCACTTGGTACGCAACCGATCTAACTTTCTCTAAAATTTCATAGGGTCCAATGAACCTCAGACTCAGCTTTCCCTTCTTACCAAAATGCATCACACTTTTACATGGAGAAACTTTGAGAAATACATGATCACTTACCTTGAAAGAAATACCCTTCCTTCAGTTATCCGCATAAATTTTATCCCTACTCTGAATTGTTCTCATGTGCTTCTAAATTAACTGAAATTTCTCTGCCATCTCTTCCACCAATTCTGGTCCCATCAACTTTATTTCACCTATATCATCCCAAAAAGCTGGAGTTCAATACCACTTTCCATATAATTCCTAAAATGGATCCATTTGTATATTAGAATGAAAATAGTTATTATAATAAAACTCAACCAAAGAAAGATGTTGGTCCCAACTTCCTTGGTAATCCATTGAACAAGCATATAACATATCTTCTAATGTTTGAATTGTTTATTCTGACTGCCCATTTGATTGAGGATGAAAAGCTGTACTGAAATTTAATTCAGTACCCAAAAAATTTTGAAGGCCTTTCCAAAAGTTATAAGTGAACCTTAGATCACGATCAGATACAATGGATAGAGGAACTCTATGCAACCTGACTATCTCTTTAACATACAACCGAGAAAGTTGATCTTGAGACAAAGTATCTCAAATAGGAAGTAAATGATAATATTTAGTCAATCGATCAATAATAACCTAGATTGAATTATTAACTCAAGATATCTTTGGTAATTTTACAACAAATTACATGGATATATTTTCCCATTTCCACTCTGGAATCATTAAATGCTAAAGCATTCCTTTCGGTGACTATCACTCTGCTTTAACCTGTTGAAAAGTCAAACACTTACCAATAAAGTTAGCAATATCTATTTTCATTCCATCCCACTAATAATACTTCTGAAATCTCTATACATCTTAGTGCTACTAGGATGAACTGAAAATGGAGAACTATGAGCTTCATATAACAAATCTTTGTTTAACTTTGAATCACAAGGAAAAAATAATATCTTCCCAAATCTCAAAACACAATCTTTATCAATGTTAAATTTAGGAAACTTACCTTTCTGAACCAATTATACCTTTTTCTGCAACTCACTGTCTTCCTTTTGCACTTTCTTAATTCTATCTGATAGAGATGATATCACTGACACTTGAAACAAACTAGAGGGATCTCCTACACCAACAACTTCTATTCTAATGTTCATCAATTCATTAATCAAAGGAACTTGTTCCAAATATAACATGGATAATGTAACATTAATTTTTTGACTCAAATCATCAGCCATTTTATGTTCTTTTTCTGGATGGTAATGAATTGTGTAATCATAATCCTTGATTAATTATAGCTATCACCTCTATCTCATATTCAATTATTTTTGAGTGAATATATACTTCAAACTTTTGTGATAATTATAGATTTCACATTTTATGCCATACAAATGATGCCTCCAAATTTTTAAATAAAAAACTACAACAGCTAATTCTAAATCATGTGTAGGGTAATTTAACTCATGAGTTTTTAACTGATGTGAAGCATAATAAATTACCTGATCATTCTGCATTAGGACACAACTTAGTCCTTTCAATTAAGCATCTCTATAGATAACAAATTCACCATTTATGGAAGGAAGGGCCAAAATTGGATCATTCACCAATATTCTTTTCAATTCCTAAAAACAATCATCACATTATTTTGTCCAGATAAATTTATCAACTTTATGAGTTAACTTAGTCAGTGGGCTAGATAACTATGAAAATTTTCAACAAACCTTCTGTAATAGCCTTCCAAACCAATAAAACTACGGATCTATGTGACATTGGTAGGTCTTGGCCACTCTTCAACAAATTTTATTTTAGAAGGGTCAATAGTTATGCCATAATTAGAAACAATATGACCAAGGAATGAAATTTTCTACAACCAAAACTCACATTTGATAAATTTCCCATAAAATTTATTTTCCTTTAAGGTTTAAAATAAAACACTTAAATGTCTTTCATATTCCTCTTTAATTTTAGAATATACCAAAATATCATCAATAAACACAACCACAAACTTATCAAGAACTCACAGAAAATTCTATTAATAAGATCTATGAATACAATAGGTGCATTTTTAACCCATAAGGAATAACTACAAATTCATAATGGCCATATATAGTACAAAACGTGGTCTTCAGAATGTCTACTTCCTTTAATTTCAACTGATGGTACCCCGAACTCAAGTCAATCTTCTAAAAATACTAATCTCCGTGGAGCTTATCAAACAAATCATTGATATGAGGCAAAAGACATTTGTTCTTAATAGTGTTATTATTCAAGGCTCTATAATCAATGAAAAACATCATTGAACCATCTTTATTTTTAAAAAACAATACTGGAGAATCCAACGGTGATGTGCTAGGTTGAATGAAACCTTTATCTAATAACTCCTGCAATTGTTTCTTTAACTCTAAAAGTTCAAATTGATCCATTAGATAAGGGGGTTTTGAAATTTTATTAGCATCAAAAACGATGTCAACAATAAATTGAACTTCCCGATCAGGTATTATACCAGAAAACTCATCAAAAAAACATCAAGATACTCATTTAATGCTAGCACATCATTAATTTGAACAGTTCCTTTGTTTTCAGCAATATGTGCAAGGTAACATTCATTTACATATTTCACTATTTTCTCAGCTTCCTAATATATTATTAGACTTAAGGGTTCATTCTTGTACACAAATTGAAAGTATCTCTGAAAAGAAACCTCGTTATCTCTATATTCAATCTTAGCATGGTAAAAAGAAATGCAATCCATTCCCAAAATAACATCAAACTCTAGTGGAGACAAAACAACAAGGTTTCCAGGTAAGTTCTTTCCACATATAAAGATATAAAGATTCTTATAATTTCTTTTTGCCTCTACATTTTCCCTAGGTGTTTTTACCATAAGTTTTGGATTCATTTCTTGAGGTGGAATTCCAAATTTACCCGAAAATTTCTCAAAAATGAAAGAATATGTAGATCCTAAATCAAACAACACATTGACATAATATGAAAAAACAAACAAAGTAATTGATACCACTTTATTTTATGGTCCCACATCAACCGTAGTAGTAGAAAAAGATTTATCCATACCCTTCTACTTTTTATCTATCTGGTCTCCACCCTAGGTAATCAACTTTGGACACACATTGGTATAATCCCCAAACTCATTGCAACTATAACATCTTACCACTATATTTTCATTGCCTACTTGATTATATTCCTTATAGTTATGAGAAATATGACTAGTCTTACCACACCATAAGGACTTTCCAGATTTTGGGAGAGATTATCCAGGATGCTTTTTAACACACTTCTCACAAGATGGAAATTTAATTTTCTTACCTCTAGACTTCTTTGATGAATAATTTCCTTTTTCCTGCCAACTGGACCTCTTCTTTTTCTTACTCTCATGGAACACCTGATCATCAGAAAACTCCATTTATACTTTCTCATCACATCTGAAAAGTTTCTCATAACTTTTGAATTCATGAGAGGCTAATTTCTTTTGATATCATGACTTTAATCCTGGTTAAAACTAATTTATCTTACTATCAAGATCTTAGATGAAATTTGGAGAATACCTTTCCAATTGAGTGAACTTTTCTTCATAAGCATCCACTGAGTCATCCTCCTGCCTTAATTCCAAGAATTGTTTTGCCATCCTAAGTTGAAACACCTTAGGAAAATATTTCTCAAGAAAGATATTCTTAAATTCATCCCAACCAAGAGCATAAATATCCTTATTGACCTTAATATTTTTAACCACCAACCACCACTGATCGAATTCTCCTTCAAAATGGTAAACATCAAGACTAACCTTTTGATTTTTTGTACACCCAATGATATAAAAAATCTTTTCGAGTGCTCTGATCCACCCTTCAGCTTGCACAGTGTCAGATAATCCTCTGAATGATGGGGGATGCTGCCTTATCAAATGCTCCAATACAGACATGTTTCTATTTGATTGATCTGGTTGATCTCATGCATGAACAACACCACCATTTATCACCCAAGTCAACTGATCCATAACTATAACAAACTATTTAGTTCCGATTCTGACCATCTCAGTATGCTGATTTGGAAGGTTATTATCCTCTTTATGCCTTCCTAACATAGCTGCATTGTTTCCTCTCCAGAAAACCATTATGAACAAATATATCTTAGACGAAGAAACATAGAAATCTTAAAATGCTATATCATTTCAATTTCACTATAATGTAAAAAAATAATTTATTGATATTCTATTAAAAAAATTCTAACTCTTTAAGTTTTCTAAACTAACCTCTAACACCAACTGTATGGACCCAGACTTAAACATTACATAATATTGAATTAAGTTAATAATTCAAATTGAGGATCTTTTCAGGTTTAGAGATTTAGAGAATTAGGTCATAAATTATACACAACAAGTTGAATATTAAAAGTAGACACTTCTACTCACTATCCATTTTTTTCATAAAACAAAAACTCTTAAAAAAAGAAATATGTTTAGTTCTATGCTTTAGATAGCATGAATTTTTCTTAATCCCATCCTTGACCCTATTCATCTTTAAGTCCGATGAAAAACATTTCAAAACTTGGGTTGAGTATAAAAAGCTCAATAAGGGATACATAAAGAAGGAAAAATTTTAGTTTTTTAAAGAAACATGTAAACCATGAATACTTTATCATAAAGTAATACCTTTAACCTTAAATAAGTAGAAAAAAAGATTCACTAAATATTAGTTCATTGCTTACCATTTTTGTAACCAAAATATTACCATATAGACCATAGAAAGAAACATATATCATATAAGGTAACTTGGGACATAAACATACATATATGGAATAACCATACGGTCGACTTCCACACATATCACTAAATAGAATAACCATACAAACGACTTCCATACCCAATGCATTGGAGGTTATAACGTAACCACCCATCATTTGGTTTATCACATAACCACCTGTAATTGGTTTATCATGTAACCACCCGTCAAATGTCCAAGTACTATTATATAATCACAACACATAGAATATTGAAAATATCAACATTTCACTAATAACATTTCATTTTCAATAACAAGAAACCATTTCAAGATATTGAAATACTCAATCCATTTCAAAAACCATTTTCAACACCAAAACACACAAAAGAAGATATGATATTTATTTTCCTTTTAAAAAAACATTATAGCTTGTTAAGGAAGTCAAATATCAAATAATGTTCGTGGCAGTGGAAAGTTTATTATCACCGCATACATTAAAAACATTCCTTTTGTCATTTAGTAAAACACTTCTCAGAAAAAAGATTCCACTTGAATGAAATTAAAAGTCAAAGGGCTTTATTATACACCTTATAAAATAATGAGGTGTATATTATCAAAATACGCCTCAATAAAGGGAGATTGAGACAAAGTTCCTTACCTCATCTCCAACTTGACTCGTTCGTTCTTTAATTTCACAAATAATAAACTTAAGTTAATTTATACTTGATTAAAAACATTTTTCAAGTTTATTATTCCTTTTATATCACTTATTACCATTTTATAAAAATTATATAATTATTTATGTTCATATCAGATGTTTTGTTGATATTCGGTACCTGAGTCAAAAATGAACTTGTTATAATTACAAATTGTCCATGTGGAAAAATTCCATTATCTCCAAGATTGTATTCATGATTTAAATATCATATATATCTGGTATATATGTATTTATATCCAGTATATAGTTATTTATAATAGTCCATAAGATTTAGAGATAAGAAATGAAATGCATCGTTCATGGAGACGGTAAGTCGTACGTATACATGAACGCTACTTTTATTTCTTTTTCATATTTAAAGGAATTAAAACTAAATGATACATAGGAATATTTTAATTCCAGTATAATATCATATTTTATATATGTTACATAAGTTAATTAACTCCATCCTTTATACGTTCCATGTACGACATGAACAAGTCATATCACTTTGATGGGGTGGTAGTCCACACTTCCTCAAATGAAATTATCATATTTACCCATTATGGAAACCATAAAGGTATGATATAAATGAAAAATACAGAAGAATAGAGACAATATAAATATAATATATATCACATATAAATATAGTTCCATCATAATGACCACCATGAGAGGTGGTATGGAAAAATTGAACAATCATCGTTTCGTGAGGCAGTAATTCACCGTACACGGAAATAATATGTTTGTATCCATTAGATAGAGGTGTGTGTAATTTTAGTTCAAACAATTATAATAAAAAAATCATAGTATATTTAATATACTGGTGTTTTTATAAATTAATGGAATAAATTGAGTTTAGGGGGTTGGAGAAGGAAAATAAATGAAAGAAGCCTGAGAGAAGACATTATCTCAAATCGGGTAACTCCTTTTGATTTAAGCTAAAAGGATTTATTGAATTTCTTTATGCCCAAGGTAAGGATTATATGAGGAAGATAGGGATTTTGTGATCTTATTTGGTCATATTTTGGACAATAAAAGGGGCTTGAGAGGTGTGAGTAAGTGGTTAGAGGTGGTGGCCTTTTACAAGAGGGAGGAGGGATATTTTAGGAATGTCTTGAAAGATTATTTTATTATAAACTGATTTTCGATTTTCAAAAAGTAAAAAACTAATTTAATTAAAATTTAAGATTATTATTGTTTGAAATACTCTCAACCAATAGGTTTTAGATATTTTTGGTTTCAAATTTAACCTTATCATTTATCTTTAGTCCTTAGTTAACTAATTTAACTCTTACCATGTCTTCTTGTATATTCATACTATACGATTAATATAGTTACCATAAAATGAGAATATAAACTCAAGTGGTTCATTAATGAAATTTAAAACATTATCTAAGTTACTTTTCTGAATATTATATTTTTAGGACTATTATATCATTCAATAAAATAGTATTTGTTTTAAAAACCCATTTATGTTAATTTTTATACTATTCATATCATGACTTTTCAAAAATCCATAAAAACTTGATTATTAAAAAAAATTAATTAATTAAAATATAACAAGCCATACTCATCTATATAAATCTTGGATGGCATAAAAAGTTTCAAAATAAATTTATTTTAATATTTATAATCTCATTTATTTAAATCATTAATTAATAAAGTAATCACTATATCATTATTATGTCATAAATATATTTATTTATTTAATGTTTAAAAATTATAAATAAAATACCATGACATATTAAATCTTTTTATATTTATAATGACCATTTATAGTCAAAAATATCACTTGTATAACCCCATATAAATTTTGTTTACTAAAAGATACATGTTTATGTTACATTTTTCTTTACTTTAAATTAATTCTTTTAAAATGTCATTTTCACATTAAAGTGGATCCATGTGGTCCCAAAACCAACCCAAGGATGCCCATGGTCGGACATATATCATCCAATAGGATTAGGACACTTTTTAGAGTATTTTTATATTATTATAATATTATTTGTTACTCTTATTTACCAAATTTACCCTTTAACCATGGTAAATAAAATAATTACTGAAGTTACTATTCATAATATCTAAAAATAAAAGGTACCTATTTACAAAATTTGGACCTACTTATTCCAAATATAAAATCCATTTTTCTAAATTCAAAACACATAAGTTCTAGAAATTAATTTAAAATTAATTCCCGCTGTCAAAACCAAAAATCGAGGTTTTAAGAAGTAATAACTATCAAAAGATTGACATGTGTTTATGTCTAATTAAAAAGTAAAATGACTTATAATGACCAAAATTGGATTAAATGATAAAATAATAATCCTATTACACTTTAAAATCAATTAAAAGGACAATGTAACTATATAAATAAATTATATGAAAAGGCAGTTTTGAATTAAAATGCAGTATTTTTCACCATTCATTAAAAAATGAACTTTATCAGAAAAATACCAAAAATTTACCCAAAGTAAAGTTTGATGTCCTGCTTCTAAATAAGAAGTTTATTTTGTCAAATGAAACATATAAAAGTGACAAAAACTATATTTTAAAAGGGTTTTCCATCAAAAGGTGATAAAAATACCTTTTAAAAATATTACAGTATTTATGCTTAGAATTGGATTCAATCTCATTTTAAGGATCTAAATTTTATTAAATAATTGTAAAAACATTTAAAAAACATGTTTAATCATAATATGGTTAGTTATGTTCATTCCCTCCAATACAATGGCTAGGCGTTAACTACCATTTAAAAATAATAATATTATATTATTATTATTATTATTAGTATGACTCAGACTTGTGTGCAACATAAGATTTTAGAGAAACCCATTGTTGTGTGTCAGGTATTCCATCGAACATAGAATTAATTTTATAGTAAAATTAATATTTAATTCACAAATATTAATAAATATTAAAATTTCATATTCTTTATTTACCTGGGATGTTACATGCGAGCTGCCAATGGTTTGTGGATGGATGCTCTAGCCATTAGTGACTACCACATTTAATTTCCAACAAGAATGATTTTGGTTTTAAGAGATTGTTATTATGTACCTAAAGTAACCAATAACATAATTTCTATGTCATGTTTGGATACATGTGGGTTTATTTTCAAATTTGGAAATAAAAGTTTTTTATTTTATAAGGAAAACATATGTTATGGTATGAAACATTTAAATAAAGGTTTTTATGTAATAAATTATGACAACTAAGTGTTGGTAATAGATAAAGAATCATGTTCACATGACTCATATAATACCCAACTATGGCATCACCATCTTGTTCATATAAATGAGAGGTGTTTAACAAAGCTCTATCAAGATGGTTATTTAGACTCTTCTGAGATAAAACCACTTGATAGATGTCATGCTTGTTTATAAGGAAAAAAGACCAAACCACCATTTGGTGGAGAAGGAGAAAGGGACATAAAAATTATAGGATTGGAATATACTAATTTTTTGGACCATTTCTAGCAGAATCTATAGGTGGATATTCTTACTTCATAAATTTTACCAATGAATTGAGTAGATATGGCTATATCTACTTGATGAGGTATAAGTCCGATTCCTTTGGGAAATTCAAGAAAATAAAGAATGAAGTATAGAATAATCTTGGTAAGAAGATAAAGAAGTTTAGATCAGATCAAAGTGGTGAATATCATAACCAAGAGTTCATTGATTTTCTACAGGAGTTTGGGATTCTATCTTAACTCACTCCACCTTATACACCATAATAGAATGGTGTTAGTTAAAGGAGGAACCATGCCTCGTTGGACATGGTAAGGTCAATGATGAGTCATGCAGAACTTAAATTATCCTTTTAGGGATATACATTACAAACTAAGACATACACATTAAAACGACTACCAACTAAAGTGGAAAATGGAATTCTCTTTGAGTTATGGGGTAGAAAGAAAACCATTTTATTGCATACATGTGTATGGGGTTGTGAGGCATTTGTTAAGGCATTATAGGGTAAAAAACTAACACCCCATGTCGCAAGGTGTATCTTTATAGGGTATACTAAGGAAAAAAAGGGATAATACCTATACAACCCCTTAGATAATAAAGTGAATGTCATCAGAAAAGCCATATTTCTTGAGAGGGAGAAACGATAGTGGGAGAAAGATTGAATTCGATGAAGTTGATGCTCAAGATACACAAGAGTTGGTATAGGAACAGATTCCATAGGTCCCCATGGAATAAGTAGTTCCTGAAACACAAATACTATATAGAAGTATAAGAGAGGTAAGAGAACCTGAGAGATAAGGTTTGATGGTTACCAAGGATGGTGATTCATTATTAGTTGAAAATGATGAGCCTATATCCTATGAGAAGGTAGTAGAGAGATTAGAAGCTATAAGATGGAAAGAAGACATGGATTCTAAAATTAATTCCATGTATCAGAACCAAGTTTAGGTTCTGGTCAATGCTTCAGTTGATGTAAAGCCTATTAGATGAAAATGGGTATTCAAGAGGAAACTAGACATAGAAGGTATAGTAAGTACCTATAAAGTAAGGCTAGTGGCTAAAGGGTTTAAAAAATTACAAGGAATTTACAATGATGAAGCCTTTTAACTAGTTTCCTTGTTTAAATCCATCCAAAATTTACTTTTCATAATAGCTTACCATAACTATGAGATTTAGAAGATGGATGTCAAAAATTCATTCCTTAATGGGAACCTTCAAGAATATGCCTATATGACATAGACAGAAGGGTTTGTGACTCCATGTGATGCCAAAAATATTTTCAAGTTGTGGAGATCCATTTATGGATTGAAGAAAACTTCTAGGTCATGGAAAATTCTATTTGATGAATTCATAAAATAATTTGGTTTCATTAATAATGAATATGAGTCATGTGTTTACAAGTGGTTTATTGGAAATTTGGTCATTATCCTAGTAATATATGTTGATGAAATATTACTTATTGGAAATGACATACCAGTCTTAAAATATTATAAGGATTGGTTAAACAAGTGTTTCTCAATAAAGGACTTTGTTGAAGTAGCCTACATTCTAGGGATGAAGATCATTCATGATAGATCCAAGAGGCTACTTCAGCTAAGTCAAAGTACATATATTTACCATATACTAAAGAGATTTAGTATGGAACAATCTAAGATGGTATTGGTTACAGTGTCACATGGTTTACATCTTTCTAATAAAATGTGTCCGCAAGCACAACAAGAGAAGGCGAGAATGAGTAAGATCCCATACACCTCAGCGATATGATCAATCATGTATTCCATTTTATGTACTATAATTGATGTTGCCTATGAATTGATCATGGTAGGTAGATATCAATAAGATCTAGGAGAACAAAATTGGACT
This sequence comes from Viscum album, assembly GCA_963277665.1. Classification (NCBI taxonomy): domain Eukaryota; kingdom Viridiplantae; phylum Streptophyta; class Magnoliopsida; order Santalales; family Viscaceae; genus Viscum; species Viscum album. The sequence goes on along the minus strand of OY728139.1, from coordinate 335,203,310 downwards.
ACTATTAAGGATATCCTTAAGTATCTAAAAATAACTAAGGATATATTCCTGGTGTATGGAGGAGATGAGAAGCTGGTCATCAGAGGTTATACTAATGCTAGTTTTCAGATAGATTATAATGATCTGAATTCAAAATCAGGATATGTTTTCGGTCTCAATTGAGGAGCTGTGAGCTAAAAGAGTTAAAATCATCCAGTTTTCGCTAATTCTATAGTGGATTCCGAGTATATAGAGGCTTATGATGCAACCAAGTAATATGTTTGGATTTAGAAATTTTTCCAGGATCTTGATGTGGTACCTAATAGTAAATACTCTATAACGTTATATTGTGATAATATTGTAGTGGTGGCTCTTAAAAAAGATCCATGGTAACACCAACATACAAAGTATATACTATGGAAGTATCAAATCTTGAGGGATTTATATCAAAGGGTTGAATTTTTAATAATCTAAATACCCACATAAGAGAACATAGAAGACCCCTTGAATAAATTCTTATCTCAAAAGAATCATGATTATCATATGAGAGCTATCAAACTGAAGGTTGTTAGTAGTTGGTTCTAGTGCAAGTGGGAGTCTGTTGGAGTTGGTTCCCTAAAACCAACTTCTATATACTTTATGATAAACATGTATTCGCTTTTTTAATATTAATAAAATAATTATCACATCATGATTGTTATTATGTGTGTCATAGTATGTGATAATGTTCTGAGAGTAGTTGTTGCACTAAAAGGTCATAACTGTTCCCTACTATAATGAGAACCCGGAAGTGATATGACACTATTCTTGAATATATATTCTATAGTCAGATGATATCATTTGAGGGACACAAATGATATAGGGTATCAGGGGTGAAGACTCATAGTACATTGAGGCACCTTCTCATGGTGTACTCCCTTGGTAATATCTAGTAGGATATTATGAGAACAAGACTCACCAATAGGAAGTCCACATTTATATGCATCATTGTATGTTCCTATCTTAAAACATGTTTATTGGTCCATATAATTTAAGATTATTATTAATGAATATTATGAGTAACTTACTTTGATGTATTGATGAAAAATATGATGAAAAATGTTCATGGTGAGGTAGGATATGTTGGGTACATCACGAGTAATATTGAATTAATAAATACTTTGAGAAAGGATTTATCCCTTATGTTCTTTAATAGAAGTTAATATCTCAGGATCTTTGATGGAAATAGTATATCCTAAATAAATCTATGTCCATGGTGTTCTATAGGAAATTTATATTTATAAAAAGTCAAAGAAAGAAATATCGAGCACATAGGTTGATGGTACTGGCATGCAACCTACTCGATTAGTGATATTGTGATAAAGAGATTAAATTACACAGTAAGAATTCATATGAGGTAACATGTTTTTGTGACATTAACTTCATTCTCTATGGGTGTCTTGGCATGTTTCTAGATGATAACCTTAGACTTTAGGCTGCTTCACCTAATGCCACTAAGAAAGAGGATTAGACAGTTACACATTAAGTGTATCTGAGAATCTCAGTTAAATAATATATTAATTATTTAACAGGTTGAATAAATATTATTCCCACATGTGGTTTAATAATTATTCATGTATGCTTGATCACATTTATTCCATCACAAGTTATTCAATAGAATATATCGTGAGAAGAATATTTAATAAATATTTATTTACTATTTAGTGAATATAATATTTATTTATTTATTGGAGAATAATGTAGTGATATTTATTAAATAAATAAATAGACATTATTCAAATCCCAATAAATATTGTGGAGTAATGGAGGACTGATTTTAATGGTCTGATGAGATAGAAAATATTTAATATTATTCAATTAAATAATATTTAATTCTAATTCACAAGTTAAGCGCATGTCAAGAAATATTATTATTTTTATTATTATTTTACATGGGTTTTTTCTAGGTTTAAATAAATTATTTTGGGAACTTGTGCAATTATTTTATTTTAACCCTAGCAATATAAATACCCAATTATGTTATTTTCTCAAGAGAACCAATTCATTTGTCTTGGTTGTGCACAACAGATTTGGAGAAACCTCTCAAGTCTAGAGAGCACCCTTCTCCAAGAATGCTCCCATGAATGGAGAGAAATCCTCCTCCACTGGATCAAGGAGAACACTTTGGAAGCAGTTCTCAAAACAATCAAAGGCGTACGATGCAAGCGTAAAGATCTACCATGCTAGCACCCAAATATTCCTTCAACAACATCTTTAGATTCATGGAACATGTGTGGATCACCGCTAAAGGAAATCTATACTTGGTTTCTATGAAGCAACGATGGTGGAACAAATATCTGTCACCAGATTCATCATCAAAGAAAAAATTCCAACAATGGTAATTATTTATTTAATTAAATAAATTATATATAATATGTGATGATACTCCCTCTCGGTTTCAACATAATTATTCATTTTTTATTTATTTGATTCAATTATGTGGATCACGATGTTAATTATAGTATATATCTTGGGTTGATCATCGATTATGGAAAAAATAAAAGTTGGGTACCACCCATCGCATGCTTCCACTATGCCTGAAACATATAGTAAGGAGTTATGTTTGAATGATAAATAATATTCCTAAACATATTTTTATGTTATGTGGCTATTATTTATGTGTTTCAATATATTTGTACTATATCTAGAATACACTCAATCTTATGACATGATATTAGGTGTGGGGTTGCTACTTCTTACTAAGTTGTCATGCTCACTCCCTACAAGTTTCCCACTCGGTATGTGTGAAAAATCTTCTATATGTGACTCAAGTAAATTTAAAGCACTAAACTAATGGATTTTGTCATGTACATTGAGCATAGAGAATATTTTTTTTTGTGATTTCATCTAGTAGATGGATTGTGGGTTGTCCAGGGTATCATTTTGGATGGGATTTACACATGGGAGAACTGTTTTGGGTCCCTATGCCTTGTTTTTTATACACACTTATGTATAGATGGTTTTTTGGATTAGTAGCTCTTACTTGGCGTATAGTTGGTTGATTATGGACAATTTTTGATATAAAATTCATTTTTATATTGTATTTTCCATTTATACCTTAACATATACTCTTACCTCTTTCATCTAAGGTTAGTTATACTCATTACATAACAGATAATGAGATAGTTCATGTCACATATAGGTATTCACCTTAATTAATTATTAAATTATCTAAAGGGATAAAACAACCTATCACATGTGAATGAGAGGTGAACCTGAGGTGTTTTAATAATGTAGCTCATGTACTACTCAGGTATTTAGGACATAAATATTATATAATTTCATTGCGATAGTCATAGTTCTATAAATATTGGAAAGAACTCATTATTTAATTCTATAAAATATCATATTCAGTTGAAGTGCCTCTTCATCAAAGGCTTGATTTAGGATGGTCCAGTGAAATTATAAAAGATTTGTGGAACCAATAATCCAAAAAATATATTAACTAAGATGATAGTGATTGAGAATTTGAGGCACTATTGTGTCTTTATTAGACTTCATTGATGAATGTAGGATGAGTGGTATAATATAGAATCACACTTTGGGAGAATGGAATAAGACCAGTTACTATATCAATCTACAAGTGGGATATTTTCAGAATTGTGGAGTCTAATCATTTAGATGGACTAAAGGCCCATACTGAACATTGATTCAGTGAAATCAATAGCGAGTACTGTAGCATTATAGACCACTGTATAGATTTGGGTAATGCAGTGATATAGTTTACTATTGTAATTCCCTAGCTAAAATCACTTGATAGTACCTTAGCTGGAGTCCTATAAGGCCTCAAGAGCACCTCTCTATACACCAAAGTTTTGCAACTAGTGGTGAGGACCTCAAGCATACATTAGGGAGACTATGACCTCAATATCATATCCATAAATATAGACTAAATATCCAAGAAATATTCACAATAGATAATTAGCATATACATAAACAAATAACACATCCAAGTTATGCCAAATGAATATAAAATAATATAGGTATACATCCCAACTGATCTTCCACTGAGATGATCACATATTTTTATGATTACTTATGAAATGAAAAATAATAAGAGGGGTGAATTAGTGTTTTATGACTTATTTTCAATTTAAAATTTATCCTTTCTTTTCCTCTTCTCTTCTTTAGTGAATGGAAGTAAAACACTAAGATTTTAAAAGAGGAACATCATGTTCAATAGCATGTATGACATGCAACACTAAGATTATAAGATAATATAATACCCCAAGACTTTACTATATATTTATTTTTAAATAAATTTAATCTTTTCGATAGCTTGTGATGCATGCAACACTAGGTTTAAACGAAACATGATACTCTATTAAAATATTATTATTTAAACATGGCCATTATAACCCAGCCATTAAGTTGGTGAGTATGAATAATATTAACTAAATAATGAAAATTTTATGGTTTAAAATCTTATAAAATAAATTCAATGTTTATATATTGAATAAAAATAAAATAATAACCATTTTAAATAGAAAGAAATGTTTTTTTGAAAAACTGTATTTTTCTGAAAGGTGGATTAGTCGTGATTTACGTACAAAATTGAAAATAAATTTTTATCAATTTAATAAAATTTATTTGAAAAAATAAACTTCATTTTCTAAATATACATGTAAAAATTATCTTTGGGTGAATTTTTTATAATTTTATAAAAAGATCATTTTTTTGATGAATGGTGAAAAATACTGGTTTTTTATTGAAAACTATCTTTTTTTTAAATTGTTTATAAAGATAAATTATATTTTAAATTGAGTTTAAAGTAATATTTGTTAAATTATATTAAAATTTAACTAATTTAGGTAATTTTAACTAATTTCATAATGAATTATTATATAAAAACTTTTATTTTTTTGAAAGTTTTCATTAGAAAAACCATTTTTTCAATGTGTCTATGGGATTAATTTTAAATTAAATTCTACCAATTATAGGAATTGAATTTGAAAAAATGGATTCTATATTTTTAATTAGTATAGTTTATATTATCACATAATGTCAACTTAAATTTTTACCATAATTAATAGTGAAAAAGTAAAACTTAATTACTGCAGTTAAGGTAAAAATGGGCTTACTGGGTATTTAACTAAGAAGATAAGGGTTAAAATGACATAAAACTTGTCCAAACCCCATTTTATATACATATTTCAACCTTATAACTTATAAGTTTCTACAATGACATATTTTGGATCCTTTTTCACATATGAAAAATGTGGATACACTATTATTTTGGAAAATTCCATGTGTGTCTTCTCCACCACTTATAAAAGGCCACCCCTCTCCTCTTTTCTTCACACATATAAAAACGTTTAGTTCATAAAATAATAGAAAAAATTAATTAATTAATCCTCTATAAATATCCCAGAGTCCTTTTTTTGGTCATAAATCCAATCTAGGAAGGATTTAGGTTAAACCTAAAGAGGTTACCTGAAGAAGAGGTAAAGTTTTTAACAAAGAGTTTTAATTTTACTTATTATAACTCCTTCTAATCTTCTTAAAATATGATAATATAATAAAAAAAGTATATAAAATATACTAATATGTTATTATTTTAAGATAATGACCTATATACATCTCTTATTTCATCAAATAGAAAATGAAACCATCGATCACATGTACGGCAAACTACTACCTTGCGAACCGATATAATTTGTTTTCCATCACTGCCTCTAAAGCCTAGATATAATTGTGGATCTAACATATTAAAATTATATTTATGAAATTATTATAATTCATTAATTATGATATCATATATAACTTCTTTCATTCCATTTCATGGGGGATACTATAATGTCACTTGTGTGTACGGTGGACTATCGTCTCGTGAAGTGATGGGAATCGTTTTTCACTTAAAATTTATATAGAAGAAATTAAGGATAAATTTAATAAATATATTTGATATTTATTACTAAATAATAATTATTTAAATATAATATCACATCTAACTTCTTACCTTCTAGTCCTTTTGGAAAACAATAACGTCGCTCGTGCGTACATGCGGGCTACCACCTTCACGTAGTGATGTGAAATGTTTTTCAATTGATTTTTAAATGGATGGTAATAAGAATGAACTTTAATAATATAAATGATATATATAAAACAATAATGATTCTATAAATTTTAATTAATATTTATTTTCATTTAGTTCCATCCATCAAAAAATGGAAACAACATTAATGAGTACGTACGACCTACCATCTCCATTAACGATGTAATCCATTTCCCATATCTAGATTTTATATATTAATATAAATACAAATATAATTTATATATATGATATTTATATCATGTTTTAAATTTTTTAGAATATGGAACCATGATCAAATTAAAAGGATTGAAATTTTCGAACCAAAACACATATGAAAAACAAAGCAATTATCACTCGAAATAGTGATTTTAACAAAAAAAAAATTATAATTATATAATATATGGTATTAAATATATAATATTTTTTATTTAATATATTTATAATAAACCTATATTTATTATATAGGATGTTCAAACATGTATGAAGGAATTCTGACCTAAGGTAAGGGTTTTGTGTCTCACTTTTACTTTCGTGTGACATATGCCATATTTACAATTGATTTCTTTTTATGGTGTATATACTGACCATTTTTATATTTTATATCATGAATATAGTTATATTCATGGTATTTAAAGTTTTATTTGAAGTTATTTCCTTCATGGGGATTGCGATTAAAAAGTTACCAAAGTGGTTAGAGTTTATTTCATAATTTCATCATTATTCAGGATTGTTTTTATTTAAGTATACCATGGGGTAATTATTTTGTATTTCTATCATAAAACAATAAATTACCTTATCCTTTGTTTACTCATGAACTTTTAAAGTAATAGTTTTAGTTTACACACTTTGGTACTTAAATTTATTGAGAGAATGTTTTTAAGAAAATATAACATTATTTCTCTTTTCAATTGAAAATATTTTTCCTTCCAAAACCATGTTTTCCAAAAATGTTTAAAAAAATGTTTTTAACATTATAAAAATAATCTATTAAAGAAATTTTCAGCCATGTTAAAAGTTTTGAAATTTTTTTAAATGAATATTCATGTCATTTTCCAAACAATGCATGTTTGGATTTTACCGAAACTATGGAAGGAATATTTATTTTAACATGTAAGGAATGCATAGAATTTCTTACTATCATGACCACTCAACGTTTTAAATATTACTTTATAATTTAAAAAAAATTAAATGAAAAGTATTTTTAAAATATTTTTAACTTTTAGTTTTAAAAATATTTTCAAAGTAAAAAGTTTATTTTCCTCATGAATGTTTCTAATGAAATGTTTATGGTATTTATATTCATCAAAAACATCAACCCTTTATTAAAATTATTATATAATAGGGATATTTTGTATTGATATCATCATTATTATTTACTTGGATGGTTTATGATCAGTTTGAATTAGGATGTACAAATTTATTATCATTCACCATATTACTCTGGATGATTTATGATTGTCTTTATTTTATTAGGGAAAGTACTAACATTTCATATTTAAGTTTTTAAATACAAAATTTTATATTGGTTATGTTTCACCCATTTCTTATGAGGAATACATTGGAATTAGTAAGTGATGGGTGGGGGCAGTTATAGATAGACCCTTGATGCATCAATAGGTCTCATGAGACAAATTAGTTGTCCAGATTTGATGGGTATTTACACATAGATTTAAAATTTATAGTCAAAGTTTTTAATAGTATGTTTTAGATTTCTAGAATTATGAATTGGCTCGCTATTAAATTAGTTTTTGATGTCCATGTGTTTTTTAGATTAATTATAATAACCATGGAAAATTTTCATGATCATTTGATTATTTATGTAGATTTATTTGATCATTATTTATTTATGAAATATTATGCTCAAGAAATTATTTAAATGGAATGTGTTTCAATTATTTACTATTTCATATTGATTATTCTTATTTATTAATTATATTTTTCATTGTATGCATACCATTATTAAGTATCTTAAATCACCCCTTTCTTATGTTTTATTTTCCCCAAGATACCCATAAGTGTTTTATGATTGATATACGTGGATATACTAATGGGAATAATGGATTTCTCAAAGAAAATACTTTTTGTGTTTTATATTTTCAATTGTAATGTGAGATTAAAGTATGTATCTAGTTTACCGAGGCTAATAAACTATTTAGTCCTTTGGGATGTGATTCATTGTATCTTATGCCAATGTAATAAAGTAATCACCAGTTCTAGGTTACTAGATTCAGGGTCTTTATAATCGATATCTCTTTATCTTTCTATCTCCTTTGATTTGCATGCATGTGATATGAACAGGAAATGAAAAAAAAATGATACCATGATTTTTTAAAGAGTTTTTACCCCAACATGGATTAATATATCCCCAATGTACAGTGGTTATTACCTCAATTTCATATAACTCCTCTTTTATTATCCAGAAAATCTCAGGTAAGGGAATACCCTTAAAACTGTATTCTTAGCCTCCACTAGGTATAATTCAACCACCAATTTATAGCTTCTTCAAATACAATATTTTGTATTTACCACTTAGAAGTATATAAATGGTGAACACATTATGTATCTCTTTAATATAATGGATTTTGTTACCTTTCTTAGTGTGAATGAATCCAATTGGATTACTATACACTTCTTTAAACCTTTCAATATAGTGATATTGTAGGTTGATCTTCTCAGACTCCTTCTTTGTCTTGAACTATGATAAGAAGATGACTAGATGAGATCTCACTTTATCTACTAATTTTTATTCAACACATTAGGATAAATCCATCACAATTGAAATAGTTATTTATCTCTCTTATATACATTTGATCTCCAATAGAAGTAGTATTGGTTATTCTTTTCTTTTTTGACAAAAGGGTTTTCTAATTATGACTGTGTCAAGCTAATTTATATTTTTTATTCTAAATATTTTATATTGAGAGTCACCTAAGAATATTTATATATTAAAATATTGAAAGACTTATTTTATTTGAGTTAGATTATCTATTCTATAATTGAATTTTAATCTCACAAAAATATTTTATTTAAATCTCTACGAGTCTCAAGATTTATTCTACCTATGATTTTCCTCAATTATCGCAACACCTTTTTGTTACTTTTAATGATCTATTTTTTTTACTTCTTCATAATCCATGTATTTGTAGGATCTCATGAAATATCAAAGTATTGATCATGGAATCACCAATTATAGTTCAAAGAACTCCTATAATAATCAAGACCGTAAATGAGCTTGAGTACTCATGAGCTACTTGGGCTCAGCTCGACAAATAGTCAAACTTGGCTTGGGTTTCTTCAAGTCGAGATCGAGCTCAAGCTACTCGAGTACTAACTCAAGTCATGTTTGAGTATTATAAAAACATAATTGAGTATATCATAATCCTAATATAGCATATAAAATTTAAATATATTATTTTTATTCCATATATATTTATTTAATTTCAAGATCTAGATTTCTATATCACGTAAAAATTTGAGTTCAAGCTCAAATTTGAGCTATATTTTGTAATTAAAATTCTAAAAAGTATCATAATAAAAACAAGTTGAGCCTAATCAAGTTATTGATCAAGTTTTATTTGATATTGATCTTGAGATCAAGCTAGGAAATCAATACTCATTAAAGCATCAAGCCGAGCATGAGTACTAATTTCAAGTATCTAGCTCAAGCTCGAGTACTGAGATAATCAACTCATCTCGACTAGATTACTACCTTTAAACAAATCTCTTCAACACACATTGTGATGTGGTACTCTCCTCACATTATGACTACATCATGAAACTACAAAGCCAAATTTGGATTGATTTTCTCCTTAGACAGATTTGAAACACACTTTTCCTATTCATATCATGTATCCACTTCATATTTCGTAAAATTTATCATCAAATAGATTCAATCATAATTATATAAATATTCATAATGTTTAGATAATTTATGATGGAATAACATCATTTGAATTGACATATAGAAATATCTCTAGGAAATTTCTCACCAAAAATTTTCCTAACCATTGACTCTTAAGAAGTTAATGTTACCCTTAAAATATTCTCTATGCGGTTTTTTTCCTTTTCCAAAAAAATATAAATTTTATTCACTTACTAAGAGTAAATTAATCTTGAAATCTCATCCAACTACCCTTCCAAAGTTAGTGATCACCCTAAATAATTCATTAATTACTCTTAAAAATTTCTAATAACTCTTCAAAAGTATTCCATGACTCATAAAAAGTCACTAATTGACTCTTATAAAGTGTTTAATTATAATTATAAAGTCATGGATTTTTCATATTGTGAATATCAGCTACACCAGATAACTCTTTTGAAGTTATCAGTGATTCTTATGAACCTCAATAATGACTTTCAAAGTTATTTAAATCTTTAAAAATGAAAATACCTTTTAAAAATTATCAACTCTATAAGGGAAATGACTCTTATAAAATAATATTCACCCAATTTAATCTAAAATTAATAATTCTAGAATTATTTACATGAGTTCAGATCTTATTCAATTCAACATAGAGTCTTCTCAATAACTCTAAATCAACTCAACTAATTCCAAAGATGAATTCATCCTATAAATTCTCTTTAGAATATTTATATTGTGTTCCACCATATCAATATCTGTTCTTTTTAAAATATCAACCAAACATATTCCTCTAATCTTAATAAGTAAAAATATGGAAATTTACAAGATTATTGGAGTCTTATTTATAGAGTTATAATATCCAACACTATGAACACTACATAGAACTTTACTTTCCATAAAATATTCTTGAATGGTTATTTCACTTAGATTAAAAAGAAATAAAATTATTTAAAAACATCAATAAATATCAATTAAGTTTATACCACATTTTATTAATAGTTTTTTTGTAAACACTACATCCAAAAGCTTCATAGAGATATGATGTTCAAAAATTATGAATACTCTATGGAACTTTAATCTTCTATTTCAAAAGGCTGTGGATTTTTTTTCAAGTGAATAGATTTCCAAGGTAAGACAAAGGTAGTATCTCACTTTGGTTTATTTAAATATTCTTAATATAGAATATCCACATAAACTTTTATAAATTTCTAATTATTTTCCACAAAAATAGTGGAAACAAATAATTAGACATCTTTATTTTTCATATGAACTATTGAGAAACCAACTTCAAAGATTCATGGTGTTTCTCAAATCATCATATAATATTCAAAACCCATCACATATAATAATAAATTTCTTAGGAACTCCAACTTCTCATATTATCAAAAAGATCGGTACCTTCAGGCATCATCCAAGTCATTTTTCACCAATATATATTTACATCAGGTATATAGCCTTTAAACTTATTGAAAACAAATACAACACAAAAAAAAGTGGTTCTAAAAATATCCCCCTTTGTATTTTTTGATAATACCAAAATATAAAATAGTATATCAATATGTTATTAATTTTTTTCTTATTTTATTATTTCTCCTTTTTATCTTCTTCTTTCTCTAATTCTTTACATTTTATTCTCACACCCCCTTATTAAAAAAAATATAAATATACTTAATAGATAATGGTATCAATTATCTTAAGGATGAGTTCCATAAATTATTCCACACTACATTTACTTGAGTCATTCTTGGTGTGGAAAAAAATATGGTTGAATATAGACAAGAAAACTATTAATAATTCAATAGAAGATGATATAAAAAAAACTCTATTTTCATTGATTATTCAAATAATTTAAGGTTTATACCAAATTTTTGAATGAGTTCATATGATAGTTATTTCTAAAATAACTCTCATGTGATTTTTCAAACTGAAATTCCTTTACTCATATTAACAAACAAGTTAAAAACATTAAAAAATAGATAGTAGGTTACGCTTTATAAATCATCCCAGATTATTTTCACTTTCTTCATTTACATATCATTTATATATCATTGATAAAATTAAATTCCACCATTTATTATCAAATTTTGATTCTTTTAAACCAAGAATGATATAATATGAATATATACCTTTTTAATGACTCATTTTTCATGTGATTTCTAGTGATTTCATATTTTCATGAATTAAAATCTTCTTCCAGTTACTCAAAGTTACTCCCACTTAGGTAATAAAATATAAATTTACTTTATCAATAGTGATATCATCATAAAATAATATTTATAATACCAATTTTATAAAATAAACCAAGTTGGAAACTTACCATCTACTATTTAGTATGGACAACATTATTGTCTTATTTAGTTCCCCCCTAAGAACTTGCATTAATTTAAATTCCCTATATAGATATCACACAAACATAACAAAGTAGTATGTTAATAAGGAAAAAATATTTGTTTATTAATGTATATAGGAAGAACAATAATTTCTTCTCAACTAATATTTTTTATTCTTTCTAACTCCAAATTTGGGAGAAATCTTCATGCTAGAATTATCTCTTTTTCATGTGGAAACTTTAGGTAGCATGAATTCCTTAACTTTTCTATATTTTTTTGTGGGAATTTCTTATTTACATAAACTATAAAATATAATGTATCTATTGATGTAATATTTATTTTCTTGAGAATATCTTCTTGAACTAGTAGGATTTTTAGAAAATACTTTGAGATATGTCCATCCTATTTTCTTTCCATATATAATTTCTCATGATCTCCTAGGTTATCAATTTTATACAACCTCTCATGAAATTTAATTTATTTTTCATGTGAAATATTTTTTTCTCTTTATAACTTGAATTACATAGTGGTTTTCTATATGTATTTCCCTTTTCAATTGATCTATCCATATTGTCGTGTACTCTTTAAAAGCAAGGTCATCTTGATTTGAACTTACACATAGAATCTTAGGAATATCCTCCACCAAACCAATCCTTTGGATTCTCTATTGGATTGATTCCACCTTATTATTCATATTTACCCTATAAATACCATCCCATATGGATGTTGTTTCAAAATTATATCATATATAATCTTCATCCATAAAATATAAAGCTCTTTCTTTTTGGTGAAGCATTTTTCTCAGTATTCTTGGGTTTATTTTGACTAGTTTTATTATTTTTATTATACCCCAAGGATGACATACCAAAAATATTTTCTAGATTCTTATTTTTTGGTCTTATCTTCTCATATTTTTTTAAAAATATTCTTGTTTGATTTATATAAGAATGTATCTTTATATTGAAAACTTTGATTACAAGTTCCAAAGATACTATTAAAACTTTCAAATCTATTTATAACAAATAGATTCCTCCCTTTCATCTGTGGAATTTTAATTATCTCAAAATTTCTCCCCCTTGGTGTAGGATTACTTTAATTGCCAAAATTTAATATATTTTTATGAAAAATAGTAGCCTTGTTCCCAAATATACTATAACTCAAGCAACAAACAAAAAAACTTGATCTTTTCCACTACATAACTGTCTATCTAGATTTTATTACTTACTTTATAAGTTAATTTTCATCTTCTATATGTGATTATTTAAGGTATTGACTTCTCCTACACTTTATTATATCCACTATATATGTATTTATAGTATCATAATCATTATTTTCATCCATTTATATATAGATTTTGATTTAGTATCTACACTATTTAGGAAACCATAATTACCACAAACAATATTTCTTAGGATGGATGGTATGTTTTCATTTGAGCCTACTAGATTATGATAATTATCTTATCTTATACTATTTTATCCATCAACTATAGGTCTTTAAGAAAAATAATTTTCCTTGGAATTTTGAGTGACATTTTCTCTTCTCTCAACTTGTTTTAAAGACTCACCTTATGTTATTTCAAAATTTGATAGTTTGATTTTAATCTCAATAAATTTAATGTTGATAATATTTTTATCATCCTATAATGCATGTAATATATCTTTACAATCCACCCTTATATTTTCATTATAATCCTCATACATTTTGGTTTTCTCTTGTATTAATTTTTCAATATCTTTAATCTTGTTTTCCTTAACTTATAGTGGATCATTTTTAACACCAATGATATCCTTCTACTTTTCTTTTAATGCATGGTAATTATCCTCAATACTATCAATTGATTCATATTTCTTTATTATTTCTTTAAAAAATACATTCTAACTTTGGAGCATATTTATTCAAGCTCCAATATTTTTTCACTTTTGGCATTACATTACTTAGTGAGATCTAAACTCACCACTGCCTTTTTTCAGTGCTTTTTCTATTTTATTGTATTTTTTTAAGTTTGGGAAACTCATACTCTAATATTATAAAATATTAATAAATATAAGTGAATATATATTTTGAAAAACTATACATGATGTATTTTATCTGTTAAATCAAATATTGATTAATATTTTGAATTATTAAAAATGTAATCCTTCCCACTTATGATTGATTATTTTGTAGGAAAGTTCTACTAAAAATATCAGTTGCCATATTTTTCTCACAAAAAATAGTTTAAACCTTCCACGGTATAAATATTATCCATCTATTCCCTATTTTATGTAACTACCATATCTTCTTTCATTATTAATCTATCTTTATCAAGGTTAGAGTGTAAGAAAATTGTTTCTTTTTCCTCTTTGCATAAGTGGGATTTATTCTTCTTATTTTTCAATTATTTATTCCTCTTATTCTCTAAATTATTGGTATAGATACAAATCTAATAATAAATTGAACCTTATTCTATAAGTTTTCACTTTATGGTAACTTTGGAAGGTAAACACAAAATAAACTTCAAATATTTATTTCTTAAGATTATAGAGAACCCAATTAGAGGTGTGACATGATTCTATCATACTATATGTTAGGATAATATAGGGTATATAAAACAATGAGAGGGGTGTGATTCAGTGTTTTATGATTTATTATCAATTTAAAAATTATACTTTCTTTAACATGGCACTTCTTCAGCGAATGAATGTATATTTATGTTTTCTATCACTATTGGTTTGCATATATATTACATGAAAAGTAAATCACATAAAAAAGTAAACTCAATTTTTTTAATGAGGTTAACCTCCAATATAGATAACTACATCCACAATATACGATGTTTATTATACCACTCACACAAAACTCCTATTTTATTATCAATAAATGATTAGTCAAGGGAATATCCTTAGACTCGTATTCCTAGAACTAAATAGGTATAATGTAATCACAAACTTTTAGATTCATCAAATAAAATATTTAGGTTGTAAAATTTTAAAGTATATCAATATTTAAGGCTTTGAGACTCTCATAAATATAATATATCTGATCATCTTCCTCAATGTGTAGTAATACAAGTGGATGCCTTTATGATTTTTCAGATCTTATAATAATGTGATATTCTAGGATGGTATTCTTAGTATTGTTCTTCAGCCTGAACTGTGAACAATTTATTAGTAGAAAATATCTAACTTTCTCTCCTTATTCTTTAACACATGAGGATCAATCCTTTACAACATCATTGGTTCTATTTCTATATTCGATACACATTATTAGAAATAGAAGCAATATCAATTCTTTTATTTTTTCCAATATAGGGTTTTTATAATGATGATAGTGTCAAATGAATTTTTCTTTATTCTTACCTATCTTTTATATTAAAATTCACATGAGAATATTTCTATATTTGAAAATGGAAACCCTTCCTTAATTTTTAGTAGTGTATCTTTTCTATAATTCTCATTTTAATCTCAACTAAATATTTAATTTAAATATACATGGAGCCCGGGATTTATTATACTTGTGATCTCTCTCAATTATTACATCACCTTTCCTTATCTTACAATTCTCCACAAAATCTACTTCTTCATAACACACATATGCATTGTAACTCATATAGTATCAAAGTTGGGGTCTTATAATCACCTATTGTGGTGAAAATAACTCATATTAAAATCTCTTTATCACACATTGTGGTGTGGAACTCTCATTACTACATGACTACATCACAAAACTTCAATGCTAAATTTAGCTTGATTTTCTCCTTAAATAGCTTCATGAAATGATTTTCATCATCACCGTATCTAGATACCAAATGTTCCCTAAATTTTATCATTTAATGGATTGAATAATAATTATATAAATAATTATAATGTTTAAATCATTTATGAACAACACAACATCGTCTGAATTGACATCCGAGAATATCTTTAGAAAACTACTCACCTACTTTTTTAAATTTGTTGACTCTTATAAAATTTCAGTTAACCCTATGATGTTCTATATATAGGTATATATCTTTTCTATAATTCACATTTTGTTCACTTCATAATAGAAAATGACTCTTACAAATGCAATTGGTTACCCTTCTGAAGTTGGTGATTACTCTTAAAAATTCTCAGATGACTCTTAAGAAAGTATGTTTTATCTTCTAAAGTATTCCATAATTCTTATTAAGTCACCATCTGACTCTTATTAAGTGCCTCATGACTCTTAAAAAATTATAACTTTGACAAATTTTTAATATCAACTAGAATGGATGACACTTTTGATGTCATAAATGACTCTTATGAAAATAAAAAATGAATTATAAAATTGTTGGAATCCTATTATATGTCTTCAAATTTTCAAAATTACTATCTCTAGGAGTAAAATGACTCTTTTGAATTAATACTTAACCAATGTCCTCTATAAATCAAAATTCCAAAAATTCTTCCCATCATTTCAAAACTTATTTAATACATTATATAGCCTTCTTAATCACTCTAAATCAACTCAAATAATTACCAAGATTAATAAAGAATATAAATAAACCTTAGATAATTTCCATCATGTTCCACTCTCTCAACATAAGTTCTTATTAAAATATCATCCAAACATGTTTCTTTAAGTTTTATAGGAATAATTATAGAACTTCACAAGCTTACTACAAGCTTCTTCATCAAGTTATAATATCTAACACTATGAAAACTCCATGGAACTTTTATTTTCATTAAATATTATTGAATATGTTATGCACATATAATACCATACAATAGAATTCTTCAAAACCATATTATAAAATCATCCAAGTGTATATCAATTTTTAACATTAGTTTTCTTTCTTTGTAATCACTATGGTGTAACTCCACATCCAACAGATTCACAAAGATATAATATTCAGTAGTTATGAATAATTTATGGATATTTTTCCCTACATTTCAAATCTTCTTAAACCAAAACTTTTCTAATTTAATGGATATCTAATGAAGACCAATGGAAACATATCACTTCTATTTATTTAAATCTTCTTAAGAAATAATATACATATAAACATAAAGTTTATTTCTCATTATTTTCAATATAAATAGTGGAGAAAACTCACTATACATATTCCTTTACCATATAAATAATGGAAGAAACCAAATATCATGATTCAAGGTGTTTCTTTAGTCATCATATAATATTCAAAACCCAACACATATAATAATACCTTTTATGGGAACCCAAAATTCTCTTATAATCAACAAGATTTAGAACTCCATGTATCTTATAATATATTATTCACCAATACATATAGTCATCATTCATATGGACTTTACAATTATTGAAAAAAATAAAACACATCATAAAGTGGATTAAAAAATATCCTCTTATATATTTGTTTTCAATATTAATATAGAAAAAATGGTATATTAATATGTTCTTCTCATTTTATTTATTCTTATTAGATTCATTCTCCTTTACATCTTCTTATTTATCTCCATTTATCCATTTTATACTATCTTCCCCTTATTGAAAAAAGCTAAAAAGATATTAGTGAGTGTAAGGTATCAATTCACTTAAGGATAAGTGTCATTAATTATTCCATAACGAGCTTATGTGATCCTCTCTTGGGGTAGAGAATAAGCGGGTCAAATCTAGAATAAAAAGTTGTCTATAAGACAAAATAATATGACTAAAACTCAAAATTAATTTTTCATGGATGGTTCAAATGTTTTAATGATGATACTAATTTACTGAATGAGTTGACATTATACCAACTATTAAAATAATTATCATGTAATTTTTAAACCTAAAATTATTTCACTAATCATAATACATGAGTTAAAAAATTTCAAAAATAGTTTGTAGGTTATTATATAGAAATAAATCCATATTTTTTTGAAGTTTCATAATTTTTTTTATCATTGATAAAATTAAATTTTCCCCATTAATATGAGGTTTTTATTCTTGAAAAACAAGTATGAGAGAATAAGAAAACATGCCATTTTAATGACACCATTTCAATTACTTTACAAATATTTAATATTAATTTGAAATAATACCTAATATAAAATATTAATTTTACTCACCCACAAGGAACAACTCTATCATTACTTCATTAAAAGTTATGTATTCATTAGATAATATTTATAATAACAATTTTAGAGAAAACACAATGATGTAAACTTCTAATCAGGTGTTTATATTTGAAATTTTTATTATCTTATTTAGTCCTCCCCATGATAAATTTTATCACCATCGATTCCCTATATAGATAGCACAAAAATATAAAATAATAGTATGTGAATAATTTGTAACTCTATTTATTAATTCTAAAAGAAAGGTTGAGAATTTATTCTCAACCAAGATTCTTCTTTCTTTGAAGCTGTAAGTTTAAGAGATACCTTCATGATATAATTATTGTTCTTTTGATGGAATGAATCATTTTATCGATCCCTTAAAAAATTTACCCCAAAATAATTAAATATAGTAGTCCCTAAATTTATCTCACTTGGATGAAAAAGGTTATCTTTCAAAACTATCACTTTTGTTTTTTGTATTTGAAAAATTAAATAAAAGTGTGGATTTTTTAGGATTGATGAAAAAATAAAAAAAATAAAAAAACTAATTAAAGAAATTTTTTTCAAGAGAAATGTCACAAATAGATTGAAATTCAGTGTGAAATCATATTTAAAAAATCAACAACATTAGACAAGTTTTTACCATTTGTATACTCCCTTTTTTCTTACATAAATATATTACATAAATGAATTTCCTAATTCTCACCCAAAGAACACTGATTAAACACTTAATTATACTTGGGAATTATATTAAGACCTTAGTATTATTGGTGTTCTTCCTATAGAAGTGATTCAACTACTTAAAGACATACAACCAGTTTAACCTAATTAAAATCACAATGATCAAAGGAAATACATCACTTAATAAATTTAAATAGTAAAATCAAGTATTTTCTTTCATATATTGGACAAATATTCAAATAATTATAATAAAATGCATTCAAGGAAGAAAAGGACCTTATTCTGTCATCACCCGACCCATGCCGGGCTTAAGCTGTAACTACTCCAAGTCCACCTCCAAAGGTTAGGGTGTGGAGACTACTGATGAAGGCACAACAACTCAGGGAGGGTTTTGGATAAGAACTTGTACACACACATGCAGGAAACTCAATTCAAAAGTTAAAATGAAAAGGAATAAAAGATACAGCACTGTTATAAAAAGGAAACCAAACATGCATCAACCTCTAATCAGAACAAGTACAAAAAAGTAAAATGAAAGGGAAAGGGGTAAAATACACACCCAGTTAGAAAAGTGACACAGCCTAACAGTAACTGAAAAGTAAAATAGCTGAGATAGCCCCAATATTGAATCCCAATCTATGACCACCATACACAGTCTAAGCACCGCACCCACATACCTAAGCTCCTATGAAGTCAAGATCAACCTGTCCATCGTCTGCATATGGAATGAAACGTGCAGGAAAAACCCATGTAGGGGTGAGTATAAAAATACTTAGTAGGACTCCCCAAAAAGTTTAAGTGGTAGTAGTAAGAGATACACTAAAGAGGAAATTAGTATATAGAACAAGGTACATTAAAAGAGTATAGATCAATCCCACAAAAGAGTGAAGTAAACTCATCCAAAACACAAGGAGATAGAAATTGTGATAAGATGAACTTCTCATCGAGTATTTGATAAATATAGTAGGAGAGTAGACTCATACAACCATGAGAAGCTAAACACGGAAATCATGTGTCATAGACTACACATCTTCGCCTCTCTAGGAAGGAGAGTAACCAAAACCCCAAGTAGTGAGTACTGAAAAAGGATACATATATATGCTCAGTTAAGAAACCCAAATGAGAGAGTAAGGGGATCTCCATCTCACAAATCGGCCCAGAAAAAGAGTATCCAATATTCCTAGAAGTAACCATCAATGATGCCCAACATCCCTCACGTCTACCCTAGACTCAAAAGTCAAAGAGACTCAATCACCACATCCCTCACATCACTCTCACAGTTTTATGTCGTGTCACAAGGATGCGTCTCAGTGGGGAAAATGTCCCTCTTTCTCATGAGTCCAAAGGCATGTAAAAATAGGTCTCGTCATTGATCCATAGCTGGAAGGTGAAACTCAAAATATAGGAACTTCTCCCTAGTGCGTCAAGGGGATTCCACTCTAGAAGTAGTTATTGGGGACCCATGCCTTGGTATATCATGGGGATTCCACCCTAATTCATCGAGGACCTGTGCCCATATCGATGGGGGATTCTACTCTGAATCTTTGAGGATCCGCTCCCTACCCGATAGGAGTATTCCACTTGGAAGTAACTGTATAGGACCCACGCCCATGTCAATGGGGGGTTCCACTATAATAGTCATCGTAGAGGACCTTCTCCCTAGTGCGTTAGGGTGATTCTGCTCTAGGTCATCGAGGAACTACACTTTCCATCCCTTCTGGATGGTACCTCTCAGAAATCATCAAGGAGCGCCGCTACCCAACCCAAATAGAGTATAAACTCAGAAAACTTCAATAAACCCACCTGATCACAACCATCACCGGACATCACCTAATAAGGCATCACACTTAGAACATCTCGCATCATATCTTGAAAACAAATATGGAGGGCACCGTCACATTATACACGAAAAAACACCAATGATAGGCTAGTCGCATGCCATGATCTAAGTTCAGAAGAAGGATATATGAGAGGTAAGAGATTCATAAAGCGGTACATGGTGTGTGTGGGGACCCCATGATGTGTGACCCCACCTCATCACCTGGCCGTGTAACTAGACATACTTGGGTACTAAATTTTGAACAAGTACCAACAAAGCATGCCAGTGTACTCCCAGAGTATATGGAACCTCTAAAAAAAGCCGATGAGCACATGTTTCTCACTATTTATCCAAAGGGAGAAAATGTAATTCTACCAAAATACCTTTTAAAACAGCTCCAGATAACCAAACAGATCACACCGTCGTGATCCTTGGAGAAAAAATGCATAGGATTGACTATTCATTCACCCAAATCAGACTCCCAATGAAGAAAATTCATTTCGAAGCATCGTATATAAATGGTGATTCATGGGGCCTACGCCTTGATCCCATAAAACTTCATATTGATCACATCATTTCAATATTCATTAAAAACACACAGGATCATCTATTCATTTGTCTAAAATGAACACCCGATAAAAAAGATTCATTTCACCCCAAATTCCAAAACCAGGCCTCATGGGTCTATGCCTTGATTTTAGTTTAATCACTCAAAATTAGTCTTGAAATTTCTGCCTTAGTTTTAGGGTTTCAATGCCGCCAACGGTGCATCAATTAGACACCAGATGTTGGTGATTAGTCTGATACAAGAAACACCAAATAATAATAATTAAAATATTATTATTAAACTTAGGTGTTTCATACAACAGAGTCACGAAACCAAGTCTTAAAATTCCTGAACTAGACTAAAACTATTATTCTCAATGATAGGAACATGTGGCCTTAGACGATGCATCAATCAGACACCCGATTTAGGATAAAAGGGCATTTAAAGATTCCTGAGACCGATTTGAATCGGTCCAGCCCAGACAGGTCAGACCGCTCCACTTGGGTCGGGTCGCTGTCACCGCATCAATGTGGCCGACCGACCAGGCCACATGGGCCACCACATTATGTAACCACCAGGTCACTGTGTCTTTGCTGCTCCACGGTCTGCTATGGTGCGACCTGCAGTCGTAAGCCACCGCACCAGCGGCACTCTAGTGGTCCATTCCACGGACCACTGGACCCCCTCCGATCACCCGATCGTGAATCCTTAAGCGGATCAGAGACCCTTGCGATGAGGGATTCACATCACCACCCTCTGATTAATGATCTTTTAGTATATTTATGCACCCAAAAGTAGATGGTAGATACCCGTGAAGAACGGACAAATAACTAAGTTTTACACATAGATCGATGGTAGTGTTCGTGTGGTCATTGATGATTCACCAATAAAATGAGTAATTTAAGGCTCAAGGAAAGGTTTTTTAATTTAAAAGATGAATCATAACTAAAAAATAAGATAAATCCTACCTTTATTTGATCACATGTCATTGACGTTGTGCTCCTGCTTCGATCTGCTGAGATTTCGGTGGATATTTCTCCTCAATCCGACAAAGAATGATTAGGAGAGTGGAAAAGAGAGAGGAACTTAGTAGAGAGAGAAGGGATTAGGGAAAACCCTAATACCAAATACTTAAATCTCTATTTATAGGCATCCTGCTTGATGCGGAAATCCAAATCCATCTCACCCCCTCATTTTATGTCGCACTTGGGTAAAACACTCCATTCCGAACTCACAATAGTCTTAGAATTCAAATCTGAGCCCACAATCAAAAGTTATTTGATAAGACGTTTGAGATAAAATAATTTAAATTTACTTATTTTTTTTACTAAAATTCCCTCTGTGGATTTTTATATAGAAGACCCACATCGAAATTTTTTTTCCTTCCTAAGATAAACACCACTCTTTATGCTCAACCGTTTGAGAGATATGATGTTTCTATCACGTACATAGTATAAAAATACTTAGTATTTTTATAAAATTAATTAAAGGAACACCAGGACTTGGAATTTCATTTCATCTTAGTGACTAGCTCTAGAAATATATATAGAAATATTCCAATGTCTTACAAGGAAAAAATTGGGTCTCTACATCATTCCCTCTTTCAAGATTTTCAACCCCAAAATGAAAAACTAGGGAAAAAAACTCGGGATACTGTCGCCACACTTGGATCTCCCTATCCCAGGGACTCTTGTACATTTTTTTGCTTCCAAAAAACACAAACCAAAGGGTTCATCCTCATAATTTCTACTTTTGTTGATGATGTGCATAGGATCATGCATGTATCTCCTCAGCTGTGACACACGAGAGACGCCATGTTCCCATTTTATTTATTGGGGATAGGGCATGGTAGTTGAAAAAATATCCATCTCCTTTCACAGTCTCAAACAAACATAAGAACTTCAGGGTTATCTTTCCTCTATGGACAAAAACAAAAATGCAATCCCTTAGCATAACCTCCAACACCTTGATAGTGTGCTCATTTTGTCTATCGGTCTGGGGGGAATGTTTGTAATCATTTGCAGTTGGATCCCAAATTCCTTATGTGGGACTCTCCAAAATCATGACATAAACCACATGTCATGGTCAAAGACAATCTGCGAGGGTACCCTGGGAAGGTGGATGATCTCCCACATATACAACTGCCCCAAACACTACATCGATCTTTGCTCCCTAATCTCAAGGAAGTGTGCCGACTTTATGAGTCAGTATACTATTACCCATATGGTGTCATGGATCTTCAATGTGCATGGAAGTCCTATGATGATATTCATGGATATTTCATACCATTTCCACTATAGGATTTCAATGGGCTACAATAACCCATCAGAACTCAGTGCTCATCCATCACCGGCATCACAACTGGAACCACTATTTGTCCTTGGAAAAAGGTCTTGTAATTCCCTCTTTTAGAATATCCATATGGTGCATCACCCATGTATATATGAGTCATAAAATATATCATAGTTAGTGTCTCATAACTGGGACTCTATCACATGATCGAGAAGAAAAGGAGTCAACATCATCGATTGAAGAAAAATTGTACCCTCATGCTCTACTAGGGTCAGCTGCGGGGATGCTAACTGCTCTGAAACTTCTCAAATTATGTGTGTCTAGAACTTCTTACTAAGGAATATTCTATGATGTTCCCATTCCCTAGATTATAGGTTATCTTGAATTAATATTATTTTGGGAAGTTTAACCAATTTCATAGCCTCATGTTCAAGTCTCTCTGAGGGAAGACGCACCTGAGGCTCTAGTGGTCTGTACAAACCACAAAGCATTCTCCTAGAAGGTAGTGTCTCTAAATCCTCAAGGCAAATACTACTACTGTCTTAAATAAGTAGTGAGTTGTGTAGTCATATTCATGGGGTCTCTATCACCTTGACCTGTACTTGATAATTGTTGTATCAATATTGATGTAGAGTACGCAAAGGTACCAATGAACAGGGCTGGTGAGTAAACTCATCCAACCTCAAGAAGCTAGACACAAAAAGAACATGGCATACCCCAAACGTCTTTTATTCTCTTGTAAAGGGATTAATATCCAAACCAAACACTCTTCCACACCCACTAGTGTCATCCCAAGCGAAAGGAGGTCAAGAAAAAAAACTTTAATGGCAATGCCAGAACCTAATATGAAAATCCATTGCACAAACTCACCATGAATGCACAAGTTAGAGGGACTCATCCACCAAACCTCAATATTATCTACTTTGGGTGGAACTGAATCACCCTCATGGTTTTTCTCATGTCACAAAAATGTGTCTCAATGGGGTAAGGATCCATCTTCCTCATGCATTCAAAGCTACGTCAAACAACACCAAAACAAGGTTAAACCAACGCCCCGCGTCACCCTAGTAAGACCCCAAGAAAGGAGAGTAGAGAAAAGAGTACCTCACACAGTGTCTAAAAAGTTCTAAAATAAAAGGTATAATAGACACAGAGTATACCTCTTATCATATCACACGCTACAAGATCATAGAAATTAATAACATGAAGCTAACCATAGCCCTAGACGCTAGCTCCCAGAGCTTGATGTGGCCCGCTTGGTGGTGGTGGAAGCATCTCATATCGTCATCCACCAACCAAAATTCCTCCTACTCCTCTGCCAACACCTCCTCCCTAGGGACCACCCTATCTCCTCTTGGGAGATCCTCGGTCATGGTGTTATATATGCCATGGTAGTTCGTTTACTATCTGCCTAGGAAGATCAACATGTATGTTTGGGACAATATAGATCACCGAGGAAGGCTAGGGAGGTCCAGTGTTATGATTGTGATGGGTCATTGGTTGTGTGTGTACAGATTCTTAGGCAAATGTCTCCTCGAGTTGTTGCACCTTCGACGCTAGTCTCCACCCCTTGGCCTATGGAGGTGGGCTTGGGGTAGTTACAGCTTGAGCCTCGATGGGTTGGGTCATGAAAAAGTGGTATCATAGGAAAATGAACAAAAGATGAAACACTACTACAAAAAGGAAACCAAACATGCATCAACCTATAATCAGTACAAGTAAAAAAAAGTAAACTGAAATGGAAATGGGTAAAATACCCACCCAACCAAAAAAGTGCCATAACCTAGTAGTAACTGAAAACTAAAACAGCTAAGAGGCCCCCACTCCTATATCCCAAGCTATAACCACCGTACATGGCCCAAGAAACCGTATCCCTAAGATCCTATGAGGTCACGAACAACCTGTCCATATTCTGCATATGGAATGACACGTACGGACAAAGTCCATGTAGGGGTGAGTATAAAAATACTCAGTAGGATGCCCTGAAAAGGTGAAGGGGGAGCAGTAAGAGATACCCTGAATAGGAAAGTAGTATATATGACAAGGTACAGTAAAATATTACATCTCAACCCAACAAGAGAGTGAATTAACCTCATCCAAAATACAAGGAGCTAGAAATGGTGAGAATATGAACTTATCATTGAGTCTTCACTACCTATAGTAGGAGAGTAGACTCATCCAACCATGAGAAGATATACATGGAAATCATGTGGAATACTCCTTACATATTTTCTTCTCCTGGAATGAGAGTAACCAAAACCCAAGGAGTGGGTACTGAAAAAGGATACATAAATATGCTCTATTAAGAATCCCAAATGAGAGAGTAGGGGGATCTAAATCTCATAGATCAGGCCAAGAAAAGAGTCACCAACAGTACCAGAATTAAACACCAAGGATTCCCAACATCCCTCACATATTCCATGAACTCATAAGTCAAAGGGACTCAATCATAAAACCTTGATACCATCTGCTTTGGGAAGCTCTATCTCACCCACACAGTTTTATATCACATCACAAGGATGTGTCTCAGTGGGGAAAATGTTCCTCTTTCTTGTGAGTCCAAAGTTACATCAAAACACGTCTCATCACTGATCCATAACTGGAAGTTGAAACTTGAAATAAAGGACCTGATCCCTACTGTGTCAGGGGAATTCCACTATAGTAATAGCCATAGGAGACCCACACCTTGGTGCGTTAGAAGGATTCCACCCTAAGTCATCAAGGAACGGTGCCCATATTGATGGGTGATTCCACTATGAATTGTTGAGGACCCACACCCTACTCGGTAGGGTGATTCCACTCAAAAGTAAATATAGAGGACCCTCACCCATGTCGATGGGGGATTACACTATGATAGTCATCATAGAAGGCCCTCACCCTAGTGCATTAGAGGGATTCCACTCTAGATCATCGAGTAACTACACTGGCCATCCCTGATGGATGGTACCTCTCAAAAATCATCAAGGAGCACCACTACCCAACCTAGCTAGAGGTTAATCTTAGAAAAATATGATAAACCCGCCTAATAATAGCCATCATCAGACATCTCTATAAAAGTAATCACACTTGGAAGATATTTCATCGTATCTTGAAAGCCACTATGGTGGTCGCCGTCATGTTCTACGCAGAAAAATACTCAGGATAGGCTACTTGCATGCCAAGATTTGAGTTCAAAAGAAGGAGATATGATAGGTAGGGAATTGATAAAGTGGTACATGACATGTGGGGCTCACACGATGTGTGACCCTGACTCATCACCTGGCCATGTACCTAGAAATAATTGGGTACTAAACTATGAACAAGTACCCATAAGGCGTTCTAGTGTACTCCCAGAGTTCATGTCACCTCTATCCAAAAGGATGATGAGTGCATGTTGCTTGTTGTTGATCTGAAGGTATAAAATGAAATTCTACTGAAATGCCTCTTCAAATGGTTTGAGATAACCAAACAGATCACACCATCACAATCCTTGCAAAAAAATGCACATGATCGACTATTCATTCATCTGAATCAGAATCCTGGTGAAGAAACTACATTTTTCAGCATTGTATATAAATGGTGCTTCATGGGGCCCACTACTTGATCCTAGAATACATCATATGAATTAAACCATTATTATCCTCATGGAAAAACATATGAGATACGCTATTCATTTTTCCAAAATGGACACCTGATGAAAAAGATACATTTCACTGCAAACTCCCAAACCAAGCCTTATGGGACCCATGCCTTGATTTCAGTTTAAGTGCTCCAAATCAGTCTTGAAATGTCCACCCCAATTTCAAAGTTATAACTTCACTGATGTCACATCAATTGGACACCTAATGTAGGAGATACCTCTGATATAAGAAACCCCAAATAATAATAATTAAATTATTATTATTAAACTTAGGCAATTCGTGAAACCAGGCTATGAAACCAAGTCTTAAAACTCTAAAAATGAACTAAAATGATCTATCTTGATGATAGGAACATGAAGATGTAGATGGAATGTCAACCAGATTCCCAGTTTAAAAGAAAAGGGTGTTTAAAGATTCCTCAAACCGATTTAACAGGTCTAGCTTGCTCTGACCGACCCATGGCCCAGCTGCGCGACCTAGAATGCTGATGACACCATTCCACTATCGACACTATCCTGGCCAATGGCCAGGTCACCACTGCTAGGTCATATTTGCTGCATCAATGTGGCCGATCACCTAGGCTGCGGTGACGCCTCCACTCCGTGGTCCACCACGGGGTGGCCCACCGTCATAAGCCGCAACTGGCCAACACGTCAGCGGCACTCTAGTGGTCCGTTTTTTGGACCACTAGACTCCCAATGGTCACCCAATCACAAATCCATCAATAGATTGGGGACCCTTGTGACGAGGGATTCATAACACCTCCCTCTGATTAACTATCCGTTGTTAGCTTGATGCACCCAAAATCAGATGGAAGAGACCCACAAAAAATGGATGAAAAATGAAATTTTACACATAGATAAATAGTCATGTTCATGCATCCATCGATGATTCACCAATAAAATAAAATTATGGATCAAGGAAATTATTTTCAATTTAAAATATGAATTAGAACACAAAAATAAGATAAATCTTATCATGATTCGATCACCCATTGATGACGGCATATATGCTACGCTCCCGCTTCGATCCACTGAGGTTTCAGTAGAGATTTATCCTTAATTAAATAAATAATTGTTATGAGAGAGGGAGAGAGATAGAGAGAGGGATTTAGTAGAGAGAGAAGTGATTAGGGATAACCTTAATCCCAAATCCATAAATATCTATTTATAGGCATCCCACTCGGTGCAGAAATATGAATATGTCATGCCTCCTCATTTTATGTCTCATTTGGGTAAAACACCCCATTCTGAACTCAAAGTCAGTCCCAAAATTCCAATTAGTTCCCCAATATAAAGTTATTTGATAATACATATGAGATAAAATAATTTAAATTTACTTATTTTATTTATGAAAATGTCTTCTATGGATTTTTTTACAGAATACCCATGTTGACAAAAGTTATGTCCCGCCTAGGGTAAACACCACACTCCAGACTCAATTGTTTGAGAGATATCCTATTTTCATCATGTGCATAGTATAAAAATACTTAATATTTTTATAAAATTATTTCTGGGAACACCAGGCCGCATAATTTCATTTTGTCTTAGTGCCTAGCTCTAGAAATATATGTAGAAATATTCTAAAGTCTTACCAGCCCAAAATCGGGTCTCTACATATTCATTTAAAAAATATAGATTTTAGATAAATTCAAAAAGATAAAATGAAAATAAAAAGATTCAAAAGGGGAAATGTCCTCAGGTCACCACCACCACATCTTCTTAGAATTATAGCCACACATGGATAAAAAAACTCCCATTCTCATTTATCTTCTCTCTCTCTCAACTTCCTAGTACTGCAATAGTTTGTGTGAAATACTCCAACCAACATAATTTTCAATCCTCTACACTCCTTTTTCTCTTTGGTTCAGGGATATTAAATATTTCACTAAATAGAGGGGAAATATTTGAATTAGTGATAGCTTCTAAATCACACATGGGGAGCCTTCATACGTATATAAAATCCTTAATGAGCATCATCTGGGTGGTAGCAGTAGTGAGTCTTCTTCACATGCATGCGTAGAAAACATTTAATAGTCCTTGAATATAAATATTTTAGTCTCCTTTATTAATCCTTTATTTATCTATTGAACTTTGAATCTTCATATCCTATTTAAATTAAATTATGTGGATCAAGATTTGGTTTTCCCAAAATTTATGCGGCATGAATCTTTCTCTATGAGTTCCTGAAATTTCATGAAGTAAAAATCCATAAGAATTTTTAAAAAATATAATAATTCTATTTCATAATGCATATAAAGTCTTATAAAATGGAAAAATCGTATGGACATATATTTTTAATTCATATGATAACTCAAATAATGTCATAAAAAATGGAAGTTCAATGTAAAATGGGAGAAAAAATCATATGAAAATGTAGTGAGACTTACAAGATTTTAGAAGTTATATTGGATTTGGGATTCTAGTTATACTTAGAAGTATTATGGGATGAAAAATGTATTATGAAATTAGTGGGAAAGTCTTATTAAATGGAAAATACTTACCTAAATTTCCAAAAGTCATAAGGAATTACTGAACAAGTCTCAATGGTTTTAGAAGACTTATAAAATTCAATATAAGTCATATAGAATGGAAAAGTTTTATGATATTCCTTAAGAGTCATATAAAATTCAACGAAGTCTTATGAAATCAATCAAATTCATACAAATCTTAAGTAAAATTAATTATAGATTGGTCGTAGACAAATATTTTGTTTATTTCAAGTTTAAAAATTATTTTTTTTCCAAAAAATGAAAAATATATCTTGGTCATTTTTTCTAGAAATAATTAAAACTAGTTTTAAAACCCTGAATTTTATTTTTTGACAATTAAATACCAAATAACTCTAAAAGAAAAAAATGATTCAATTTTACTCAAAAATAAAAAAAAATGATTATTTATTCCTTGAAATACACAGAAAAATTAATGAAAATTTCAACTCTATCAATTCAATCACACTTAAGACTTAGACTCTTAGAAAAGTAAACATTTAAAACAACACCAAAGTAATTTCAAAACACAATCCCATGTTATCCACTAATATAATAACCAAAGAACCCAATATTTTAATGCCTTATTAATAATATTCTTTTCAAATTCTCTATTAGGTTTATTCATATATTTACAATTCATTTATCATCAAATACACACACAAAATTACCTCTCTATAATTTTTCTCTCATCATACGTATTCATATTTCCAACAAAGCTTTACTAATCCAAAAAAAATCAAGGGTCACTATAAGATTTATTATATTCTAAATATACACCCAAAAGAGTTAAGAATATGTGTTAATCATTAGGGATTATGTCACACCCTGGACTTATTTTTTTACTAATTGTTTATTAATTAATTATTTTAAATTATTTCATCAGATTTCGAGCCAAAATAGTTTATTTTTTTTGAAATTTTTGGAATTTTAACATAGACATGTAGTTGTTGCACAATTTTTAAAAACCATGTAGAAACTATGTGAAAGAATCTATAAATGGAAAAATCTAAAATAAATAATTGGTATATAGTTTTCCTGACTATAAATCTTACCCGTATGGGGTTCTATAGGGCTTCTAGTGTGGGGAACATGGTTGGAACCTTGTTTGACCCACCTTTCAGCAAATCCATACGTAGTGTCTAGAAACATAAAAAATTGGATTTTACCAAATTACCCCCTCTTATTTATCCTATATCACACCCCTTCACCCTCCCTTTTTTAGGTCCACTAGGATAGATACCCTGAGAGGGGGGGTGAATTAGGGTATGACATATTAAAACAAATATCTCTTTGATATTTTTTTGTTATTGGATAAAACTATCTTCTATCTCCTTCCTAGTGTAGTGTTTGAAAAAAAATTAAAGCATGCATAGGACACAATAATTTTACTTGGTTCACCCTCACTGGGCTACGTCTAAGGAGCATACACCAATGATGTGTAGATGTAACAAATCAACTATAAGAGCACTACTATTTACAACTTATAAGTGGAATCACTATCCCTCTTGGTTTACAACCACTCACAATTTTGATAACTCACTGCTCCCTCAACTGAAGTGATCTCACTACTTCTTCAGAATATCCACTCACAGTTTATAGACATATAAGTCTCTTCATTGTCACTAATGAATTCATCCTCCATTGTATGTAGATTCTCTATTGAAGTTCAAATATCATCCACTAATGAATACCCCTTTGTCGTATATTCATGGGAAATTCCTTCTAAGAACCCTTTGCGATTCCCACTACCTTCAGGGAAAACCCTCTTTCACAAAGCTCCTTCGTGGAGCTCTTTGAGAAGACCCGTCATGAAGATCATATGATCTTCGCAAAAATCATATACTTCAACAAAACTCAGAACAATCAGTTGGCTTTTTTAGCCTTCGCAAAGCTCTTGCTTTTCCCCAAAAATCACTTTTCCTTCATGAAGAAATTATATTTTGAAAAGCATAGAACATTCAGTTAGCTTTGAGCCTTCGATAATGTCTTCACAAACCACCTTTGAGAACATCTTCGTGAACTCAGAGCCTTAATATTTTTATTAAGTCTCACTCTAACTATTTCTTAAGGGTGTAGAGGCCAATTAATAGGTGTTTCCACCGGACCTTCTGTCCACGTCATCACCATTTCGCGAATAACCTCCTTTACCATCGTGACGCTTCATTTTTCACGGATACCATGGTCAAAAACATTCATGTCTTCGTGAACCACCCTTCGTGAACCCCAATTCTTCGTAAAACTCATTCCTTATCCATATTTTCATAAGTACTTTAAGAAAAACCACTTTTGTGAAAATTTGACGTAATCGTGAAGATCGACGTCAAAAAATTTCACATCTTCATGAACCACACTTCTTGAGATCCCAGTCTTCACGAAATTCATGCATTTTCTATATTTTTATATGGCCTTTAAGAAAATCTACTTTCATAATGATTTGATGTAATCGTGAAGACCACCATCAAAAAAATTCACGTATTCGCAAAACACACCTGGAAAATCCCATCTTTGCGAAACTAAGTCCTTTACCATATTTCGATGAGATCTTAAAGAAAATACACTTTCTATGATAAAAACCAAAATCCAAATTTTGGACCCCAAAAATTTAGAAAACACTGGGAAATGATGCCACTATGTATCTACTCTTTTTGTACCACCTCTAGATCTTCCATTCCTTTGTCATGGTTTTTTGTCAACATGGATTGTCAACAAAATCTATGGAACTCGAAAATTCACCATAGAAACCTTCATTGTCAACAAACACAACCAACCCAAAAATTTTGCAATGTTACCTTCAAGGGTTTTTTCCCAACACTCTTTTTCTTTACGTCATGAACCAACCCAGAGGGAGACTTAGTCGCACCTCCCTCCACTAGTTATCTCCCCCAAATCATGATTCTAATCGGTTTTTAGTGAAATTCAAGCCTGGTTCTTCATGATACGGTCTCTTCCTCCCTTTTCCTCTTGTTTTTCCTTATTAAATTTTCTCCCCTCACTGTAAACATTCCATGTACAAACCCAAATCTTGATTTATGAGTTTTCTTTTATTAAATCTTGTTTCCTAGGGATTATAAGACATATATTCAGACTGATTCTAATAACATCCATAAAATTTGATGAGTTTTTCTCAATTTAAGAAGGTTTCCCATTTTT
Organism: Viscum album; assembly: GCA_963277665.1. Lineage (NCBI taxonomy): Eukaryota > Viridiplantae > Streptophyta > Magnoliopsida > Santalales > Viscaceae > Viscum > Viscum album. Next base: position 335,170,446 of record OY728139.1, on the reverse strand, counting down.
AGGCTTTAATTATATAATCTTGATTACTTGTGATTTTAATTTATGTTTTTGATGCCCAGTGAATTTATTATACATTATTATAATTCTATTTAAAGGGAATACTAAGTTTTACTTAGTTTCCATTAAGTATTAAGGACTTTCCTTATTAAAACTTATGGTTTTAAATTTTTAACCAATTCCTTGCACACCTTATATTTAATAAAATACCTAAAGTGATTTTACTTATGAGTTTTAATATTGTAAATCTTGTTTCAGTTTTCAAAGTAAATTTTCAATTGTTTCTTTAGTTTTATTTTTCATTTCAAGTAATACATTAAATTCCAAGTGATAATAATATATTTTAGGAGTGGTATTGAATAAAAATATAGGGTTTGAATTTTTTTTGATGAACTTGGGGATTGTACACATACACATGAGTACACACACACACACACACACACATATATATATATATATACAATTTCACATGTGAATATGTGAATTTTTTCAATGAGAAACATATATATGTGTAGATTTATATGATTATAATGATAAAAGGGGTATTTTAAATTCAATATGGATGTTTGAACATGGTTGTCAAAATTTTATTTAAAATAGGGGATCTAGTGTTGTTTTTTAATAATATAACCTAAAGGTCTATTTTACATTTTTTAAATAAATTTATGAGTTTTTTATTTTAGTTTTTGTTTTTGTTGTTGTTGTTGTTCCTTAAATATATGCCTTTGAGATTGAAAAGGATAATTTCTTGTTTTATCTAATATGTTGAACTTATTATGAATAATTTAAGATAAATGATATGTTTTTTAATTAAATTAATACTATTTCAAACATCATGGGAATCTTGGGTACTTTGGTAGGTGAATATAGAACTAGACATGTTACCTAACCACTAGTGATGCTAGTGGAGTAGACGCAATGCTTCCAATGTCTGAGGACATGATGAACTTTCTACTAATTGAGGTTCTTTATAATTAGTGATGTATAAGTTCTAGGTGTCCCTAGACTTTGTGACCTTAGGGTGTTTACCCATGTTACCTATTTTCAAATTTCATTTATATGGTCTATTTTTTGAATGTTTTATTATGGTACTATTGGCCTATTTTAAATTTTTTTAGTTTACTATATTATATTTATTTCTTCCTTGATCCTTTATCTCTTTTTAGTAAACTTGATTTCTAAATTTTATTATATAGAATATTTGAAAAATGTGGTTTAATGTTAGTTTTAAAATGGTCATTTTAATAAAGGATGATTCGGTGGATGAATTGTTTTATAATTATTGTTTTCATTTAAATAAAATAAAAAAGGAAGGTTTTTAAAATGATTGGGAAAATGATATTGGATTTTATATGTTTAAGTAATAAAAATATATTTTTAATATTTTATTTCAAACTAGTATAAAATGATATTTTATCTAAATACTTTAATTGGGGTGTGTCTTCCCTTGGAATGCTAGAGCACTTTGATCACGCATATCTATATCATTTTAGTACAGGTTTGGGTTCAACACTTGATTTCTCATGGATCATGTTTAGTATGAAGTTGGATGCTTATGCATGGAATCACATGAAGGTATATTAGTTATTTTTTTTAGTTTTTTAGTGTATTGTACAAATATATATTTTATTACTATCAATTATGGTTATTGGTGGATCACATTATATATATGGAGATCAAGGATACTGGTGACATCTATTTCTATAGGTGAAGTAGTTAGGGTGAGAAGAGGGATTAATTTTACATTAGTTGATTTATTTAATTTTTTTTATTTAATTTTTTATAATATTTATGATTATCTATTTTCACATGGTCCTCCAATGTAAGAAGTGGACATGCCTATTTTTTATTGTTATTAAACTCTGATTATTGGTCTAATCTATTCCCGCATGATTTCCTTTGATTCCCCAACACTATTTTTCATCCAAGGGAGATGAAGAACACGACTCGAGTATGTCAAGGGCTACCATGGGTTGGTTCATGATAAAATGGTATCAAAGCTTCCCTTTCTTACTTGGATTTATCTAGTAGATAGATATAGGACTATCTGGACTTAGGAGGTAGAAGCAAGAAGAGTTTCATGAGATCTTAATCATTTTGAACCTCACGTTACAAGGGGGTGTTGGGTTATGAGTCTCTATTTTAGAGCATTATTTATTTATTTATAGTATGTTTAAAGTATTTCTATGTTTTAGGGAGGAAAATGGGAGTGAACTTGTGTCATGTTGTGAGATTTAATGGATAATAAACCCATTTGGATCCTAACAGAACAGTTCAATATGACTTCTAGTGGTGTTTGAATACTTGAAACATGATTTTATAAACCATGTGTCTAAGTCATGAAAAACCACTAGTCCCGCTTATAGAGTTTTTAGTGAAGCATAATGTTATTTACAGGTTTTTAGTTGGTTTGTGTTAGTTTTAAATATAAAAATTATTTGTATTTTGAAAAATAAAAAAGGGTTTTGGGAAGGGAAATTGATTTTAAAATTAATCTTTGAGACTTCATAAATTAAAATGTTTGAATTTAAACTTTAAAGGGTCATGTTGGAAAGTTTGGTTTTTATTAGAAGGCAGTGAATGAGTTTTCTAAAAATGAATTAAAAGGATTTAATGGATTTGGATTTCAGAATGATTTCAATAAGGGATTTATAAATATGTAAAACTATTTTGGGTGGGATTTAGAATTAATAAATAAACTTTATATGATAAAATTAAATGATCTTGGTACTAAAAATCTTAAAATAACATTAAAAAGAGACTATTTATTTTCAAACTAATTTCCAAATTATATTTTAAAATTTTCAAAAAAATATGAACTAATTTAGATTTCAACAGGATAAAAGGATTTTTAAATTAAAAATGTGTTTTATGAAAGATGTAATAGTTTTAAATGGTGAAAGTTAACATTTGAAAAATTTTAATGGAGTTTTCTAAAGAAAAGTTTAAGTGATTTTAATTTTGATTATTTTAAATGATAAAAAATATCTAAAAGGCCCACTTTTTCTAAAGGGGAAAATTTATGGTTTGGTATAATTTTGAAAGACTTTAAAGTTTTGTTTTAGTAGTTAAATTTGGTGTTTATTTTGGTTTGGTGTTTGATTTTATGGTTTATGATGGATGTGATTTGTTTCTATGGATTTTTATTTTCCTATATTTTACCCAGTTTGGGGTGAATTAAATTTTTGTATTTATTGATTTAAATTTTATATTATTATATTGATTTATTTCTCCCTAAGAAAAGTTCTAGTGATTTGAGGGAAGTTTTTTTTGTATTTCTATAAGTTATGTCTCTTATGGTTGGGGAGTTTGATCCTTTAGTAAACTGTCTAGCCTAAGAGTTCCTAGTTAGTTTCTATTTTTCTTTTATTAAATGGATTATTTTCCTCAAATCAGTGGTTAAGGATTTATGAGATGTTTTATTTTTGATGGATGCCTTCATCCTAACCTTAGTTAAAAGGTTTTATTATCTATATTATCTCCACTTGAGGATGTGATTAGTGAGTCCATGGGAGTGAGATTTATTTCAAGTGGCTAGCCCAAATGGGTGGTGACCTTGATCATTTTAGTCTTAATGATGGTCCTTTTTCCTATGGGTAGAATATTCCTTGTATTATCTAGTGTGTTGGGTCCAGGTAGTATGATTTCCCTTCTACAGAATTTAGAAATCATGTTATCATCAAGAATAAGTGGATTTTTTGTGATATTAGGGGTTTTGGAGTGGTTTATTTTAGGTTGGTTAATAGTCTAAGTGAGTCTATTCAGGGTGGTTCCCTCTATCCCTTTTTTGTTTATATAATATTTCTTGATATGGATATTATATTTTGGGATACTCATGAATGCGTGTTGTGGATATTGAAATGTGGGAGTTGATGGAAATTATGTACGTGTCCTCAAATGAGAATTTTGGTTGAGATACCTTGATTCAGATTCTTTCTTGGTCATGGTGTTTTTCTTATGGTGTTCTTTGGTTCCATTAACCTTTCATGTTAGTGATGTATTTATTATGGGGAGACTAATTATTATACTCAGTTCTCTTTTGATTATCCCCTAAGGTTATTGGTAGTCATGTTTTTATTATAAATGTGATTCATAATTGTTGTATGGCCTTGGTTTTGGAGAAGTGTTTCAATCAGGTTGGGTATTAATCCCTATGTTTAGTTAAGGATTCGTGTTTTAGAGGAGTTCTAAAAGGGTAGGGATACCACCTTTGTCATTTTGACTAGATTCATTTGGTAATTATGTTTAGAATCCCTTGTGGATTCTTGTATTGGTGAGAGAGTTCTTGGTAATTGGTTGTGGTTTTAGATGTTATTTTGGGAGATAGATTAAGTTGAGAGATGAATGTGATTCATTTTGGTTAGTGTCATGGGTCTTGTATTGATGGTGGTTTTTGTGTTACTTGGTTTTGAAAAGACCTAGTTTTCATTGAGGAGGTAAAATTGTGTTTATTATTTTTATTAAATAATTACTTTAAGGATTTATGGGGGAAGAAATCATTATAGAGTGGATTTTATCACACACCGACTCCATTTTTTTTAATTATTTTCAATATTTTCAATGATTTTTAGGCTAAACCATTTTTTTTAAATTTTGGAATTACTATATAGGTGCGTAATTTGTAAAAATCATGTAGCAACCATATGAAGGCAAATGTGACTGAAAAAATAAAAAATACATGGTTGGTTAATGGTTTATCTAACTTTGTATCTTTTCTGTGCGGGGTGCTATGGGTCTTATAGTAAGGGAAGCATGGTTGGTGAAAAATTTGTCTAACCATGTGTCCAAACCATGTACAGTGTCCATAAAAATAAAAATAAATTCTTTTCCAAATTACCCCCTCTTATTTACCATATATCATACACCTCCCCCTCTATTTTTATATATAACATGCACCAGCCCAAGGGTAGCCTTGGTCATGCCTCCCTCTAATTATATACTTCAGATCATGATTCTAAGAGATTTTTGGTGTGATTCGAGTCTGGTTCTTCATGGTAAGGTCTCCTCCTCCCTTTTCCTCTTGTTTTTCCTTATTACCTTTTCTTTACTCACTTAACCCATGCCATGAAATAACTGTAATCTAGATTGGGGTGTTTTATTTTATTGAATGTTGGTGCCTAGGGATTATGAAACCCATCTTGAGGCTGATTCCATTAGTTCCCACAAAGGTGAAAAGTTATAATTGATTTAAGATAGGTTTCCCCTTATTTTGGTCTTAAAATTTTACAACCTTGATTACTTTTTCATTTAATTTATGTTTTTTCCCAATGAATTTATTATACTTGATTATTAACATCTTTAAGAGGAAAACCAAGTTTTTATTAGTTTCCATTAAGTGTGAAGGAAATTCCTAATTAAAACATATGGTTTTAAATTATTTAACCACTACCTTCAACACCATATATTTAATAAAATTACCGAATACTTTCTACTCATGAGTTTTTATTTTTTGAAGGGTGTTTTTATTTTAAAAATAAATTTTCAATTGGTTCATTTGTTTTAGTTTTAATTTCAACAAATACTTGAAATTACAAAAAATGATAATATATTTTTATATTGGTTTTGAATAAAAATATTAGGTTTGAAAATGTTCTTGATATACTTGGTGATTATACACATATACAAGATTATATATATATAGTAATTCACATGAGAATATGTGAATTTTAGAAACATGAGAAAAATATATGTGTGTAAGTGTATATGGGTATAATGATAAAAGGGAGCTTTTAAATTCAATATTGATGTTCAAACTTGGTTTTAAAAGTGTATTTAAAAGGGGGATACAGTGTTGGTTTTTTTTTAAATAACTCAAATCCCATTCGGTATTTTGTACAGAAATTTATGAGAGCTGTGTTGTTATTGTTTCCTTAAATATACCCCTTTGATATTAAAAAGGATATTTTTTCTTGAAAGTGGAACTACTTATGAATTTTTTAATAGAAATTATTTTTTTAGTGATTAAAGTGGTACTATTTCAAACATCTTGGGAAGATTGAGTACTTGTATAAGGACTGATCCTTAAACATTAAATATTATAATGACTTTAAACTAGAATTCACTTTCTTGCATTTCAAAATATATTTTAGGTTTATATTTTTAGAGAGTTAGGTGATAAATCTTACATAACAATACCATATATTAAAAAGTTGATACTTCTACTCAGTATCCATTTTTCCCACAAACAAAACCTTTAAAATAAAAGATGATTTCTTTTTATGAAAAATATTCATTAATTTCAACTTGAAATATTCCTTCCCCTTACCCATCCTCGAACCCTATGAAAAAAATTAAAAAACGGGATGAGAAAAAAAAGATTAGTAAAGGATATAAAAATAATAAATATGTTAGTCCAGTGAAAAATATGAAAACTTGTGAAAAACCTTTTTATAAAAACATATATTTTTACCTAAAAAGGAAACATTTTTCCTTAAAAAGATCATTATGTTTCCTTTGGAAATCAAAATATTTCCATGAAAACTCAATAAAAAGAATATAAAAGTCATGTAGGTGCATTAGGATAACAACATATTAGAACCCTTACAAAACCCTTACAATTTGAAAAATCAGACAATGAACTTCCAATATAATTCTCTAGAGAACTTAATCATTACACAATGCATTGGAGTGCTATCTGGGTGCACCCATCATATAAGAGATAGCGGGATCACCTAGTGATATTTGAGACACCCATCATATAAGATATATTAGGATTAACCATGAGCTATAATGGGGCTCAACCCTTCATAAAAAGTTTCCAAGGTCTATATCATGAATAAAATCTTTGAAAAAATCTTTTAAACTCATATTAAAAAAATGGATATTGAATGACTCTTTACTTTTAAAACCCATTTCTTAATATTAGAATAACCAAAAAAGGAAAATAGGGTTTTAATTTGAAGAAAAAAATTAATTTTTTTAAATTAATTCAAATTTAAAATAATGGTTACGATGGTGGTAAAAGTCATTATCTCCATATACATTAAAATAAAACATTATTTTTGTGTTTTATAAAGAAAGTCAAAATATTCAGTAAAATGATACCATTTTGAAGAGATTTGAAATAAAGTGGAATAAAATTACCTTTATAGTTAATTTATCTCCATATAAATATATTCATAAAATAATTTTAAAAACATGGACATATAAGAGAAATATTTTTAAAATAAATCATTATAGAATTTAAAATGATGTTTTAAGTTAAAGTCCCTTACCTCGAGTCTGAATCATCGCATATATTATTTATTTTCCTAAATAATAAACTCATGTTTATTATTTAACTACTTGATAACAATTTTAAAGTTCATTATTCCATTTATTTTACTTATTACCATGTCATATAAAATTACTTAATCATTTAAGTTTATATTGGATGTTTCGATGATATTAAGTTCATAAGTCCAAAATGACATCAGTACGTTGATTATGGTAAAATAGGTCATTATTACATCATATAAAGATTAATAATCATGAAATAGATATAATTTTTATACATCAATTATAATTTTAAAACTAGTCATGAAATATGGTCCTGAAAAATGAACTGCATTACAATCATAGAGATGGTAGGTCGTGCTAATGTAAGAGTAACATTTCCATTTTTCAACTATCATTATGGAAATAAGGTAAGTATTATTTTAAATTTATAGAATTATAATTATATCATAAATAACATATTATTTCTTTAAACATACATATATATACCATCCATGTGATTTGGTGATAAAAAACTAATCATGTCGTTTTTAGAGGTGTTAGTCCACACATACACATGAACGAAGTTATCATTTTTCAATGAATGGAAAGATAAGAAATTAAATGATATATTATCTTTTTATAATAATAAATATGTCATGAATATAATATATAAACATTAATTCCACCATCATAACCATATTTGAGAGACAATAATGGAAAATGAATTACATCGGTTCGCGAGGCGGTAGTCCGCTGTACATATAAATGATGCTTTTCAAGAGCTTCCATATTCAGATAATCAAAATGGAGTTGGACTCAACAGTACTATTTTGGATCTTAAAAAATAGGGTAATATTCCATGGGATTTAATATATACCATCATGAAATAAAGGGCATTTATTAGACATGGAATTCATATTCTTCACACATGGAGGGAGGGGAATGGTGCAACTGATGCTCTTCCCAACAAAGGTGTTCCAGATGAGAGATTGATTTTTACACCAGTATGGGTTCCTTAACCAATTATTGTAATATTATTTCTAAAGTTTATGTGACAGGTCTTCATCATTTTTACCTTCCTTTAGGTGGGTTCTTTGTACTTGTCATGCTTTTTAATAAAAATTTAACTTTCAGTCAATCAGGTTGGTTTTAAGATCAAACCAAAGCCTCTAGGATTTAATTAGGGATTTAATTAAGGGATTAGTTTAACCATTTTTTTTATTTTTTTATCAAAAATAAGAATAGGTACCCTTTTATAAGAGAGGGGAGGGGCACTCTTGGAATTTCTTAAAATATTAAATTAATATAAATTACTTTTGATGAAAAATTGGCTCAAAATTGATAATATTTGAATATAATTTGAGTATGAGTCCAAATACTATAATAAAATAAAATTTGTTCAAGTTTGGATTATATTTTTATCCTTATCTTTTTATTTTAACCCTTCATTAACCTTTTTCACACTTACCATGACAATAAGGTTTTTTACTCTTTGAGGGTCGTAATAGTAACTATAAAAGGAGAAAAATTCCATAAATTTACCATGGTTGATATTATAAACCATATCCTAATAAATTGAAAAAATATAATAAATTTAGTAATTTTATATCATGTAATAAAATATTATTTTCTTAAATTACCATTAATGTCAATTTTTGAACTATTCATTACTTTAAATTTAATAATATTAAGAAAAAAATGAAATTGTAAAAAATATATTTCATTAAATCTATAACATATTATATTAATATATAAAATTTATGTTTGAAATTAATTATCTCAAATTATATTACTTTTAATATGGTTATTATCATTTATTTTATGTTTTCATTAATTGAATAATTATTATGTCAGCGTTGCGTAAGAATTTAAGGTAATTATTTATTCACTAAAAATGAAAATAAATTACTATGATGAAGATATAATTCTTATATTTAAAAATATTACTTATAAACAAATATATCCTTTGTTTATCCCCATGTTTCAAATATTATATTTATTAGAAACAAGAGTATGGCATTTTTGACTTTTCTTTACTTAAAATATTATAACGGTCATAATCACATCCAAATGAAAAAAGGGAATATATAAGATATTTATATGATTATTAATGATATATAAACATAAAATAAAATTAATTCAAGTTTTAGGGTTAATATTTAGTTCTAATCATTTTATTTTTAACTTTAATTGCCTGATTTACCCTTTACCGTGGTAACAAAAATTACTTGGGTTACTATTAATATTGAAAAAAAATAAAAGGGAAATTTTTAATAAATTTTAACCCAATAATTAAAAATATTGAATACAATTTTTAATATTCAATTGAGATAAGTGGAAGAATTTAATTTAAAGTTGAACCGACAAAACACGATGGAAAACAGTTTTTCAGAAAAAAATCCATTTTTAATGTAAAAATGTTTTTATACTAAATTAAAATATAAAGTTCATTTAAAAAACCATAATTGGTTTATTTTAAATCAAAATGAACTAATTAAATTTTAAAAATCATCAAAAATATAATTTTACTTTGTAAATACTTGAAAAGAAATATATTTTTCAATAACAAAATCAGTATTTTTCACTATTAACTAAAAATAAATCTTTTTAGAAAATTATCAATGAATCATATAATGATAATTTTGACATGGTGATTTAAAAAATAAAATTAGTTTTTCTAAATTTAAATTATATAATTTTAAATTAAACTTTAAAATAAAACCTTATAAGAAAAAGAGTTTAATAAAACTACTTCCTTTTTTATTTAAAAATTACTTGATATTTTAATAATTAATATAAGTATCTAATTCAAGAATGATATAAATATAAAAATTATTTATTATATAATTAAATTGGCTATTACATTCTTCCCCTCCTTTTAAAATTGTATCCTATAAATTTTATTCAATTATTAAATAACTGGGGATATATTTCCCTCATGAAATTTTTAGATTCCCATGTTTCTTTTTCAACCATATGGATTTTCCATAAAAACTTAACTTGATAAATTATCTTATTTCACAAAACTTAATCTCTATGGTCAAGAATATAATTTTTTTTTCTAATAATAAAATTTATCTTCCAAAAAACTACCTCAAGGCTCAAAACATGAGATAAAGTCATCACATACTTTCTTAAAATCGAAAAATGAAAAACATTGTGTTTCTTAGATAAACTTGGATGGAGGGATACTCAATTAGAAACTGATCTAACTTTATCCAAGATTCCATAAAATCCAATAAACTATGCACTTAGCTTCCCCTTTTAAAAAAATTCATAACACTTTTCCATGTATATACTTTAAGAAAAACATGATCACCTACCTCAAAAGAAAGATCTTTCCTTTGGTTATCCGTATAACTTTTTTGCCTACTATAAGCTATCCTCATATGTTACTGAATTACCTTAACCTACTCAACCATTTCATCTACCGATTCTGGTACCATAAAATTCCTTTATCCTACTTCATCCAAAAAAATTGGAGTATGACATCACTTTCCATATAATGCCTCAAAAGGTGTAATATGTATACTAGAATGAAAACTATAATTATAAGAAAAATCAACTAATGAAATATATTGATCCAAACTTCCCCAGTAATCTATTAAAAAAATAAGAAGCATATATTCCAAGGTTTGAATCATTCATTTTTAATTTCTATCAAATTGAGGATGAAAAGTTATACTTAACTTGAATTTAGTACCCAACAAATTCTGAAGTCCTTTCCCAAAAATTGAAGTTAACCTAAGATCATGATCAGATACAATAGAGAGAGGAACATCATGTAACATGACTATCTCCTTGAAATATAATCGATAAAGTTTATCTAAATACATTGTAACTCAAAGGGGAAGTAAATTCACATATTTAGTTAATTGATCAACAATAACCCAAATCACTTTATTACCTAGAGAAGTCTTTGGAAATCCCACTATAAAATCCATGGATACATTTTCACTTTTCCAATCTAATGCTGGAAAAGGTTGAAGAATCCCCTTTGGTAATTATCATTCATTTTTAACCTATTTACAAGTCAAACATTTCTTGGTAAATTCAACAATATCTCTTTATATTCTATACCACCAGTAATACTCATGAAGGTCTCTATACATCTTAGTGTTTCTAGGATGAATAAAAAATGAGAACTGTGAGTTTCACTCAATAATTATCTATTCAACTGGGAATCACAAGTCACACATAATATCTTTACAAATATCAAAACAACTTATTTTTCAATATTAAATTTTGGAAAATTAACATTTTTAACCAATTCTACATTTTCTTATAACCTATTATCTTCTTTATGAGATTTATTAATTATTTCTAACATAGATGATTGAACCAATACATGAAATAAAATATTATAAGTTTCAGAATCCATAACTTCAAGTCCAAAATTAATCAAATAATTATCCAAAGGGCCATGTTCCAAATGCAACATGGTTAGTGTAGCATTATTTTCTAACTCGAATCATTGGATACTTTGTTTTCTTTTCTAGGATGATAATAAATCATGTAATCATAATGCTTGATCAGTTCCAACCATCTTCTCTGTCTCATGTTCAACTCTTTCTGAGTGAATATATACTTCAAAATTTTACAATTATTATATATTTCACACTTGGATACAAATAAATGATTCCTAAAAAATTATAAAACTAAAACTAGAGTAGCTAATTACAAATCATGTGTAAGATAATTTAACTCATTAGGTTTTAGTTGACACGAATCATAAGAAATTACCTGATCATTCTGCATCCTGACACAACTAATTCCCTTCAAAGAAGCATAATTGTAGATGAAAAATTCAACATTTCTAGATATCAAGGAAAAAATTGGGTCATTCACCAATATTCTTTTTTTACTTCATGAAAATAAACATCATAATCTTTTTTCTGGATGAATTTATCTCCCTTTCAAGTTAACTGAGTTAGTGGGCTTGACAATCATGATTTTTTTTAATAAACCACTGATAATAATATGATAAACCAAAAAAACTATGAATATATATGACATTGGTAGGCATTATAAACTATTCAACAACTTTAGTTTTAATAGGGTCAATAACTATGACATCTTTAGAAACAATATTTCTAAGGAGTGGAATCTTTTGCAACCAAAATTCAAACATACCAAATTTTCAATTTAGTTTCTTTTCTTTTAATGTTTGAAAAAAAATACTTATGTGACTTTCATGGTCCACATAAATTTTAAAATATAAGAATATATCATTAATAAACACAACCACAAACTTATCCAAATATTTATGGAAGAATCTATTCATAATATCTATAAATACATCTGGTGAATTATAAAACCCAAAGGGAATAACTAAAAACTCATAATACCTATATCTAGTCCGAAAAATACTATTTTGGATATCTTCCTCTTTAACCTTCAAATGATGGTACCCCGACTTGATATTAATCTTCAAAAAATACTAAACTCCATATAGTTGATCAAACAAATCATTGATATGAGGAAAATGATACTTATTCTTAATATTGATGTTATTTAAAGCCTTATACTCAATAAAAATCCTCATAGAACCTCCTTTATTTTCCAGGAACAAAATAGGGAACCCTGAGGTGAAGTACTTGGGTGAATTAAACCTTTATCAAGAAACTATTTTAATTTATTTTCAATTCTAAAAGTTCTACTTTATCTATTCGATAAGGGGTTTTTGAAATTGTATTAGAATCAGTCACTAATTCAATAGTAAAATCAACCTATTAATCAGGAATAACACTAGGTAAATCCTCAGGAGAAACATCCATATATTTATTTACTACTGGTACTACACTAATATGAATGGTTTCTTTTTTTTAACAACATGTGCTAAGTAAATTTCACTAAAATTTATCATCTTCTTAGTTAGTTATCAAAGGTATGAAATTATTGAAAAAAACATTATTGGATCTACAATATATCTTATCATGATAAACTAAAATACAATACATAACCAAAATAATATCAAACACTATCATGGAAAGTTCAACAAGATTTATAGTAAAATCCATTACACTGATAATAATAGGAATATTCCTATAAATTTTGGTTGCTTTAATATTTTCACATGGAGTTTTCACCAAAAGTTCTATCATACTTTCATGATGTAATATTCTCAATTTAATTGCATATTTTTTGGAAATTAAGGAATATGAATATCCATAGTCAAACAAGGTATTGTAAATTTTTGAATAAACAAGTAATGTACCTATTAACACTTCATTTGATGGACCTAAATCAACCATAGTAGTTGAAAAATATTTTTCCAGACCTTTCTGCTTTCAGTCTTGATGATTTTCATCCTAAGTAACTAACTTTAGACACATGTTAGCATAATGACCCAACTCATTGAAACTAAAATATATCACCAATGTATGGAAATTGGTTACCCCATTATGATTTTTTGGGAATCTTTTCTTTGTATTCATAATTTTTGTGACCAAACTTACCACACTGGTAACACTTTCAAGAATTTACCTAACATCCCCTATGATGATTTTTACCACACTAATCATAAGATGAGAAATTAATTTTCTTACCTCTAGAATTATTTTATGAATGATTACTTATTTACTGTAATCCAAACCTTTTTATGTTTATTATCATGGAATACATGATCATAATCAAACTTTATTTCTAATTTCTTGTCATACTGAAAAAGTTTCCAATAAATTTTAAATTCATAGGAAGATAATTCCCTTTAAAATTGGTTTCAACCATGAGTAAAATCTATTAATAATATTATCATGATCACAAATAAAATTTGGTACATACCTGGACAATCATGCCAAATTTTATTCATACATAGCTACAAAATCTTCATCATTTTTTCTCAATTCCAAGAATTGTTTCTCTATCCTAATTCAAACAACCATAGTGAAATATTTATTGAGGAAGAGATTCCAGAATTTTTTATAATCTATGAAATAAATCTCATATCTATCCCTTTGTAATTCCTAAGTAAATTCAACCATTGATCTACTTCACCATCAAAATGATATATGGAAAGGGTTACCTTTTGATGTTCCAAACATCCAATGTCTTTAAATATATTCTCTTGGGCATTGATCTATCCTTCAAATACCATTGGGTCAGAAGATCCACTGAATGATGGAGGATGTTGTCTTATAAAGTTCTCTAATATCATCATGTCCCTCTTTGTTAGATCTTAATTCTATTTAGTTTGGGTTACACCACCATTTATAGCTTTCTTCAACTAATATTTCAAAGAAAAAAACTTCTCAATTCCAATTTTAACCATTCTGGGTTGCTAATTTAAAAGGATATCATCCGTTTTATTTTTTCCTACTATATCCTCACGTTTCCTCTATGGAAAACCATTTTGTACAAACATATTTTAGATAAATAAACATAGTAATATTCAAATTATATATCATTTCAACATAAAAATTAGGTAAAATATCTTAATAGTATTCACTTATCATGATCTTAACCCCTAAACTTATCTAAACCTTTCTATGATACCAACTATAAGGACTCAACATTAAACATTACTTCTTCTAGTGACTTTAAACTGGAATTCAATTTCTTACATTCCTAAATATCTTTTATTTTTATAGTTTTAGAGAGTTCATAACACATGAATAAAAAGAACATATATTAAAAAGTGGATACTTCTAGTTAGAATCTATTTTCCCACCCAAAAAAACTTTTAAAATAAAACATTATTTCTTTTCATGAAAAATCTTAACAACTTTCAACTTGACTTCTTACTTTCCCATACCCATATTTAAAATCTGTAAAAAAAATTTAAAATGCGGGATGATCACAAAAATATTATTAAGGGACGTAAAAAGAATAAATCTATTAGTACAGTGAAGAAAATTAAAACCCATAAAAAATATTTTCCTAAAAACAGACCTTTTTACCCAAAAGGGAAAAAATTTTATTTAAAAAGATCATTATCTTAACATATAAAATAAAATGATTTCCACGAAAAATAATTAGAAATAATAGAAAATTTATGTATGTAAATTGGGACATCATCATCTTAGAACCCTTATAAAACCATTATAATTTGAATAATCATATGGTTGACTTCCAATATAATTCTTTGGATAGCATAATCATTACCTGATGATTTGGAGTGTTATCTGAGTGTATCCATCATATAAGCTATAATGGGCTCACCCAAAGCTATCTAAGAACACACATCCTATAAACTATATAGATCTTTATCATTTTCTATAATTGGTCTCAACCATTCATAAATAATTTTCAAAGACCATATCATGAATAAAACCCTTGAAAACTATTTTAAACCTGTATGTAAAAACACATTTGGATATCGAAATATACTTTCCTTTTGAACCCCATTTTTTCAATATCAAAATACCAAAACAACAGAAAATTGGTTTTTATTTTAGGAAAACATGAAATATTTTAAAGGAATCTAAACTTCAAATAATGGTTATAATAATGAGAAAATTCATTGTCACCGTATATGTTAAAATATAATATTCCTTTTATATTTTGTAAAGAAAGTAAAATCATTCTATAAAAGGATTCATTTTTTAAAACCTTTGAAAAAATTAATAATAAAATTCCATTTATAGTTGTTTTATGTACATATAAATATATTTATAAAATAATTTTAAAAACATGGATATGGAAGAAAAATATTTTTAAAATAAATCATTATAAAATTTAAAACGAGGTTTAAAGTTAAAGTGACCCTTATCTCGAGTCTGACTCATCATGTATGTTATTTATCTTCTTGAATAATAAACTCATGTTAATTATTTTAATTATTGAGAACCTTTTTAAAGTTCATGATTTCATTTATTTTACTTATTACCATGTTATATAAAATTACTTAATCATTTAATTTTATGTAAGATATTTTGATGATATTTGGTCCATACATCCCAAATGACTTTGGTAGGTTGACTATAGTCGAAGAGTTTATTATTCTACCATATACAAAGAAATAATAATGAAATAATTATAATTTTATGCATTAATTATACTTTTAAAAACAATCTTGAAATATGGTTATGAAAAATGAACAACATTGCAATCATGGAGATGATAGGCCGTATGTACGCATGAGTAACGTTTCTATTTTTCAACGATAATTATGGAAAGAAGCTATAAATTATTTTATCTTTATAGAATTAAAATTATATCATAAATATATTATTATTTCTTTAAACATACTTATATATATCATCCATGTGATGTGGTAATAAAAAAATCACATCGCTTTGTGGAGGTGGTAGTCCACACATACGCACGAATGACGTTATCATTTTTTAGTGAATCAAGGGTAATAATTTAAATGATATATTATGCTTTAATAATTATAAATATTTCATGAATATCATATATAAAAATTAATTACATCATTATAAAAATCCTTGAAAAATAGTGATGAAAAACAAATTACATCGACTCACGAGGCGGTAGTCCACCGTACACATGAACGACGGTTTCGTTTCTCATTTGATGGAATGAGAGATGGATATTGGTTGTTACATAAACATAACAACACATAAATATATTAAATATAATTTTTTATTATTTCAATATGTTTAAATAATATTTTAAGTAGGTGGAATAATAAATAAAATAAAAACACTTGGTAAAGAATGATACCACTTCTACGGAAAATCTCTTAAGGTTTGCACCAGAATCATTGCTAGGTTGGTTTTATGATCAAAACAAAGAAACTAGGATGTAATTAGGGATGTAAATAATTTATTTTTTTAGTTATTTTCCTGAAGAAAAATATTTTTGAAGTTTTATCAAAAGAGAAGAAGAGGTGCCCTTTTATAAGAGAGACGAAGGGCACTCTTGAAATTTCCTAAAATATTAATTAAATATAAATTAATTTTATTTTTCAAATGGATAAAAATTAATAATATTTTAATATAATATGATTATGATTTAGAATACTCTCATACAATAAAATTTCTAAAATTTTGGAATATATTATACTTATCTTTTTTTTTAACCATTCGTTAACCCTTTTCACACTTACTGTGACAATAATATTTTTTAAACATTGAGGGTCGTAATAGTTACTATAAATGGAAAAACATCCCATAAATGAAATTTGGATGATATTATAAACAATTTAATAATTAATTTTCCAAATCTAATATTTTTATTAATTTTATACCATTTAATAAAATATTATTTGCATAAATTATCATTAATGTCAATTTCTTGAACTATTCATTTCTTTGACATTAATAACATCAAGAAAATGAATGAAATTCTAAAAACAAAATATTTTATTGATTAAATAAAATATTAAACTAATTAATTAAATTAATTATCTGAAATTATATTTCTTTTAATATTTTTAAAATAATTTATTTTATTTTTCTCATTAATTGATTAATTACTACTTCAGTGTTGTATAAGAATTTAAGGTAATTATTTATTCACTAAAAAATAAAAAAAATCCATGATTAAGATATATATTTTAGATTTAAATATACTATTTATAACCAAACATATACTTTGATTATTACCATTTTAAAAATATTATAGTTATTAAAAACAAGAGTGTGACATTTTTTACTTTTCTTTACATTAAATATTATAAAGGTCGTAATCACATAAAAATGGAAAAGAGGCCATATATTTGACCTTTATATAAATATGAATTATATATACTCATATATTAAAATTAATTCAAGTGTTAGGTTCATTATTTAGTCCTCATCATTTTTTTTTAACTTTAATTACCAGATTTACCCGTCATCATGGTAACAAAAATTACTAGTGTTGCTATTTATATAGAAAAAAAATAAAAGAGAAATATTTACTAAATTTAGACCCAATTATTAAAATTATGCATTTTTCAAGATTGAATTCACATAAGTGGAATAATTTAATTTAAAGTTTAACCGGTAAAACGTGATAAAAATAGTTTTTCAGAAAAATGCCCCTTTTAATGTAAAAATGTTTTTATACTAAATTAAAATATAAAATTCATTTAAAAAACCATAATTTGATTATTTTAAATAAAATAGAACTAATTAAATTTTAAAACTCATCAAAAATATAATTTCACTTTTTAAATACTTGAAAAGAAATACAAATTTCAATAATAAAATTAGTATTTTTCAATATTCACTAAAAATCAATCTATTTAGAAAATTATCAAAAAATCATCTTAAGATAATTTTGACTTGATTATTTCAAAAATGAAATTAAAATTTTTAAATTAAAATTCTATAATTTTATAATTAAACTTTTAAATAAAACCTTATAAGAAAAGAGTTTAATAAAAATATTTCTTTTTTATTTAAAAATTAATTAATATTGTTATAATGATTATAAATAAATAATTCCAGAATGATATAAATATAAAAATAATTTATTCTATAATTTCCTAGGTTTTTATAACTTGGGTAGGTGAACTTATAACATAATGGGTTCCCTAGCCACTCGTGATGCTAGTGAAGAAGTCACGATGCTTCCACTTACTAGTGATGTGATACACTTTCCACTAATTAAAGGTCTCCATAATTATCCACATAGAAGTTAGAGGCTCCCCTAGAATTTGTGATGCTATGGTTTTTTCCCATGTTTCATGTTTTAAAATTTAATTTATATGATATTCTTTTCACCTATTTTATTATGGTACTATCATCCTCTTTTATTTTTGTTATAGAAAACCATGTGATATTTATTTCTTCCTTAAGATTTTATCACATTTTAGTAAATTAGATTTATAAATTGAATTTTATAAAATATTTAAAAAATTTGGATTAATGGTAGTTTTCAAATAAGCATTTCAATTGAGGAGGCTTCAGTCGATTAATGGTTTTTACAGTGATTATTTTCATTTAAAGAAAATTAAAAAGGAAGGTTTTTAAAATGATTGGGAAAATGATATTGGCCTTTATATTCTTAAGTAATAAAACCTATTTCTAATATTTCATTTAAAACTAGAATAAATGGGACTTTTATTTAAAGAACTTACCTTCAGTTTGGTTTCCTTTGGCCTACATATTTAGCACTTTTCTCAAGTACATCTATATCATTTCAATACAGGTTCTGTTTTAACACTATTTCTCTTGAAGCATGTTTAGTGTGAGGTTGGATGGTGAATCACAGATTCACATGGAGGTATGTTATTTTTTCTATTTAGTTTAATTTAATTCATTATCTAAAAAGTATTTTTACAACTTTTAGTTATGATTATTAGTGGATCACATTAGTTATGTGGAGACCAATGATACTAGTGGAGAGAATTTCTAGAGGTGAGGGAGTTGAGGGTGAGTGAAGGGATTGCTTTTACTTTAATTACTTTGTCTATGTTTTTTTTACTAATTTAATTTATTATATTGATTATATTTATATATTGGCGCATGGACATCCGATTTATAGAGTGGTCATGCCTATTTTTTGTAGTTATTAAACATTGATAATTGGTAAAATCCATTCCCACTAGATTTACTTTGATATCCTAACACAAGTTTCCATCCCTAGTCAATTGATAATACACCTTGAGTATGTCATGATCTACATCGAGCATCTGATGGAGGGATCAATTGGGTTTATTCATGATAGATTTTTAGGGATGATAAGAGGTTAAGGGATGGGAGGTTTTAGTTCTTAAAAATATTTGAGGCATAATAATAAGATTTGGATCTTTTTGAAGAAAAAATGCATGAGTTTAGTTTATACTCAAGAATGGTCTTCTCCTTACTCATCTTTCCAGTGAATCAGCTCCAAAAATATATAAAATTTCAAAGGATAGTTCACACCTTCCATCATTTTAGCAGCATCAATTTATCCACTAAACTGCCTTAAAAAATTCAAACTTCAAGTTTTTTTTAATCTATACATATTTTTAATTTTTAAGGTAGTAAAGGTTATTTTAATTTACAAACATTGGTGTGAATTTTAATACCTTTTTTTAAATTATTACACTTTTTTTAGCTTCTACATAGTTTATTTTTCTTTGTTTTCTCATCACTTCTAGCACAATAGAATTTTTAACAACATGAATTTCTAAAAAAAAATCTCTAAATATATTCAATTTATATAAATTTATGATAAAATTTTCATCACTAATTTTTACCCAATATAGCTTAATTTATGTAAAAAACTAAATACAAAAAATATCCCATGCATGATTTAATTAGATAAGGAATTTTACTTCTAGAAATGGTTAGATAGGGAATATAGGTTTGAAATGTGGATGCCTAACATGTTGTTAATGGATTTATAAAGGATGATAAGGACAAAAATGTAAATTTAAAGCCTTAAAAAATGGTTCTTTTGAAAAGTATAATTTTAAAATCAAATTATTTCCTCATTCATCTCAAAAAATAGAACCATGAACTCTATGTTTTTGATAGAAATTTAGAAAATTATAATTAAAACAAGAATTATTTGGTTCTCTCATAAAATGAGTTAAATGTGAATAATATATAAAAAATAAGGTTTAAAGTCCTCTCATGTAGGTGATTTAAATATTTTAATAGTGATTCATGTCATGATATTCAATATTTCAAAGATTTTTTCATGAATTACCCAAAATTTTGAATATGGGAAAAGTCCATTTCAACAATCATTTAAGTTTAGTTCCATGGGTTAAATCAGTTTATTCATTGAAATGGGTTCCAAAAATTACAAATATATTTAATTTATCTCAAAAAATTTCAAAAACAATACAAAAATGAAAAATAAACTCATAAAAATGAAAGAAAAATAGAAAGATATAAAAGAAAAAATGAACAAAAAAAACAAAAAAACCTAATCTAAAACTGATTTAACAAAGGATGTCCCCACAATTATTTTGTAAAATGTCCTCATTGTACAACAATTTATTTTATAAATCAAGATCAAAAAGTACAAACAAAGAAAAAAAAATGGAAAGGAAGGAAAAACTAGGTGTTTAATTGTATTAAATAGCTTAAAGGTTGATCTCCTCCCCTAGAGTGCAATGGACCAGACCTCCCTGGTCCATTAATTTGTGAGAACATGGTGTTTGGGGCATTTTGGGAGATCAAGGTGACTTATTCACACACTTTTCATTTTTTCCAATTTCCAACAGTAGATAAAAATGGTATGTCACAATAGTGAGTCACGATGGTGACTCATGATGGTGAGTCATAACGGTGAGTCGGAATAGTAAATCAGGACCACTGAGTCACAATGGTGGCTCACACCGGTAGCTCGCACTGGTAGCTCACTTAATGGTGACTTACATTGGTAGCTCGCAGCGGTAGCTCACCAAATGGTGACTCACACTGATAGCTCACACCAGCAGCTCACACTGGCAGCTCACCAAATAGTTCCTCACACCGGTGACTCACCAAACGGTGATTCATTTTCATTAGTTTGTGTTTTTTTAGTTTTTCCCAATTTATTCCCTTTAACATTTTATTTGACGTAAAATGAGGTAAATACCATATTCAATGGTTTTTGGAGCTTTTTTGAATCATATATATCTTTTAAAATCCTAAATCTTCCTTTGACCTACAAACCCATGGTCTTGGTCAGATATTCCTTTAATAGATTTTAAAAACCTTTTCTCCCATTGATTTAGGATTTGGACCTTCTAAATCCAATATATTTTCTTCCTTGTGTGCTTCCCTTTCTCTTAGTGTAAGATGACCCAAAACATTCTTCTTTGAGGAATCGTGCATTTGTGTTGTAGTTTTTAGATCTTGTTTTCCATAGAGGCTTTTCCTACTACATGTGCACCCCTACTTTGGCATAATAAGAAAGTGTTGATCGTTTCTTCTTCCAAGTAGGTTTTCCTTCATCTCTCTCTTTTGTGTATCATGTGGGGTGGTTATATGAATGTATCCCTTATGAATATAGTGGAATAAAAAATTAATAATGATAATATAATTGGTTTGGGATCAATATGAGGGGTCAGGGAAAAGTGGCATATGATCTGTTTGTTATTTTTTGTTGTTGTTGTGAATTATACGGACTAAACACCCTTCTAAAAATCATGGCCATTTGGGGTCTTTATATGCACATGGGGATGTTCTATGGAATGAATGTTGTTTTTTTATTGAATAATTATGTATGAAATTTTCTAACCACATATACTTGGATAATAAATGTATTCCCCAAGATAATAACTTCTATGATTACCCTAGAAGTTAAGAAGTGGAATTAAAGAACAAATGACTTGTTAAATTAGAAATATTTTTTTTTAGTTTGGGTGGTGGTACATTTGTGAGAACTGTTATGTGTTGTGGGTGGTTCAGAAGGTGTAATTGAATCTCAGGTTGAGAGATTGATTGATTATGGAATGGATGGGAAGTGTTTTGCAGTGGGACTACAATCGGGTTGTGCTATATTGTGTTGCTAGATGTGATGGTTGTGGTGTGGTTATGATGAGATGTGTTATTGGGTGTGGCTGTGAGTTGGGGGTTTTCTCTGTTGAGAATATGGACTGGGTGGAATGACTTTGAAGAATGATGATGGTAGTGTTTTTTCATTAATAACCCATAGAAATCTTTCCCGTATCTCAATATCAGTATGTTATGTCATGAATGGGTGTTAAAGGGAGTGGAAATATGAAGTGGGTTAATTTACCATGGTTTTTCTTCCTATGTTTGACTTTTTTATATGGATTTTTAGTGTTGTGCTTGTTAGTTGTCTGGGTAGTAATGGGATGAATAAATGAATTGCTCACTGAATTATAGAATGGTTTAGACAATGGAATGAAATTAATAAACATGAAAACATGTATGGGTGTTAAATATGGAATAAGTGTGAAGCCACATTAGTTTATCAGGTTCTTTTCCTTCTAAAACATGTTGTTGTGTTTTTTTGTGCATTTTAGGGGTAACAACAAGGGTGGTAGTATTGTAAGTTGGTTGGATGTTGTAAACCCATAGGTTGGTATTGAGTACTTGAAATTATATATGTATACATGTATTTTACTTGTGATTTCAATACTCACCCCACCCTAGTTGAGCACCATATGATAAACATCCCCATCATCATGGGGGAGGGAATACTTCTCAAATATCCAAGTGGGAGGCTGGATGGCTAACCACCTGCTCTTCCTTGCTTCCTCTTCTAGGTGGTGATAGCCCAAGATTCTTAGGGAATGCTGTAGTGTTGGGACCCAGGTGTGTGTAGGCGAGTTGTGTTTTCCCAGGTGTCTTCGGGATGAGACATGGTTTGTGGGGACTAGGTGTGTGTGAGCATGATGTGATGAGCTTCGTTTTCCTAGGTGAAGAGACTAGTTGTGGGGCCCAGGTGTGTGTGAGATAGTTGTGATGCAGTGTGTTGGGAATAGGTGGGAGTGTGAGGATGTTTTTCATTTGGAAAGAGTATCTAAACCAGTGTGAAGTGGTGTGGGGTACCAAAATAATCGATGTGCTTACTATGTTACTTTACTTGAATTTCTTTACTTGGTGATCATGCCTTGGTGAGGATGGGATGGCTAGTATACCTTGTTTGGTACTGTTTGGTTCTACTATTTTCTCATAGGAGAATTAGTATGATTCCTTTCATGTGTGAACAAGGGACTTAGGTTTTTCTTATTGAGTATACTTATATGATCACCATACATATATAAAATAGTTTTTAGGTTTCTAGGAGGAATTCATGGATCATGTTGGACTTTACTATCTCAATCTTGACAGTTTCTATGTTGCTACCTAGCCTTACTTTTTATACTTATTTTGGAGCTTCATTGCATTTGTAATAGTTTTATTTTAAACAAGCATATGGGATGGATTTTGGATTTCTTTTATTTATATAGTACTTGGAGTTTTTTTTTGGGATGGACCATCTTATCTTATGATCCTATTTTATTTAAAAGGGAAATGCCTCCAATTTTTTGAGATTGTATATCATTGGTGCTGGTCACAACCCCAAGGCCTACTGGAGGTAGGATTTAGGGGTTATTATCTCCCTTTCTTCGTTAATAGCCCAGGAGAGACATCTTTAGAGGGAGGGGTTAATGAAATAATGGTATCAAAGGTGATGGTTGAGAGATATGATAGATTTTTTAGTTAGGAACAGTGAGGATTTCATGGGTTGGTAGGGAAACTGTTTCAGGTGATCTTGGTTCTTGACATAGTCTAGGGAAAATCAGCTAGGACATGGGATTTTAATGCCCCCTGTGATCCGATGCATGGACTATATGCCTACCGAGCGACTAATTGAGGCTACACTGGTTGTAGGTTATAGACCCTAAGAAAGGTACATGCATCATAATGACTTGTGTTATTATTTAAATTTTGTTATTATAGGGAATTTGAAATAGGTAACGAAATGAGTTAGATGAGTTAAAAAGAATATTAAATAAAATTCCATGCTATTAGGGCTTAGTAATTCATTGATTACCTTTTAGATATGGCACCCAATCATCATATATGTATGGTTCATGCTGTTAAGGATAAATAGGCCAATCTGGTTGATTGGTGGAGGGTTAATCCAGTGGAGGAGGATGACCAGTGGTAGAGAACTCTACGTGCTTTCCAGTGGTAAGCCTCGAGAAAGTATGGGGGTAGTGTTTCAGACATAGAGATAGAGAGCAGACTCGAGGAGCTTTATATCACCTTTAGTTTGGTCTGGGATTCAATAGAGTACTGGGTTCCTTTAGTAGTGAGCCATATATGGGTAGCTACACATCAGTGGTCAACACTGTACTTGAGGGAGAGGAAGAAGGATGACGTTATGTGGGTCATTTTAGAGAAGGGGTTCTGAGCAGAATTCCTTTCATCGACCATAAAGGTTGAGAAGAGGTAGGAGCTACTCTCCCTTCAGCAGGGGAGTATGTTAGTAAAGGAGATAGGGATTAAGTTCATGGATCTCATTCATTTTTTCTCAGATCTCTTTCCAAATGAGGAGTCTCATGTAGGATTCCTTAAGGAGGCACTTCATCCTTCTATCCAGTATGTGGTTACTCCCTTTACGTTTTCAACATACTTAGAGGGTCAGAAGAAGGTGTAAGTGATTGAGTGGATTAAATCTCAAGGATTTATACTGTAATAAGGGATTAAACAAAGTTCTTTAAAGGGAAAGGTTACCAGCAATAGGTCTTAGGTGCTAGGGCCTTCAAGGTTTCGACCAGTAGGGAGTCGACCTAAATAGTTTTTATTTTGACATTCTGGTCCTTGTGCCTTTCCCATGAACTTGGTAGTAAGGTGTTTCATCTATGGAGTCTGGGGGTATCTTCAAAACCAGTGCCCCGCGACCATTTGAGCTTAGTATAGTGGAGGTGGATAGGTTTCGCACCAGCCTCAACAATAGTTTCTATCTAGTCCATTTCAGTAGCAGGAATAGAAGGCTCATGATCCACTGAGGGGAGATGGATTAGATAGATTAAAACCTCAAAGTATTCTTTAGTTACCTCAACCTAGTCATGGTAATGGAGGAGGTCGTCAACAGAGGGTAAGAGGAGATGGGTGTGGTCAGTTTCACGCAACATAGGTAGTAGTTCTGATAGAACCAGAGATCATTAGAGGTAAGATCAACTTGTTTAGTACCTTTGATTGTAATTTGTTTGATTAAGAAGCTTCATAATCCTTTTTTGTACCCATTATATCCCATGATCTGGGACTAGACATAGAGAGACTTCCTGTGCCCCTGGTGTTGAGTAATCCAGTCATAGGTCAGACTAGCTTGTTTGATATGTTCCAGGGATGTAGACAGATGATGGGACTACATCAGTCCCATAGGGGATATCTTCTTGATATAGATACAACCATACTATTTTATTCTTGGAATTGAATGGTTGTATTACATACACAATATTATTAACTTATTTCATATAAGATGCATGATTTCAGATGTGGATGGTTGGCGTGTGGTTTTCATTGGTGAGTGGGGCTGTTAGTTGGGTAGTTAGCATGTAAAGTCTATTATTTCCTTGTTGGATGAGCTGTTAGTGGAATAAGTATACTTTGCGATGGTGGAGGTTCCCATAGTTTTTGGGGAGTTTCTGGATGTTTTTTCCAAGGATATTGTGACACTTCACTTCAACGTGACATTGAGTTGGGGATATACCTACATCTCGGTGCTTCTCTGATTTTGATGGATCCTTATCAGATGAAACCTTCTAAGTTGAGAGAGTTGAGAATCCAGATAGATGATCTGATTCATAAGGGGTTCATCTGGCCCAGTGTGTCATCGTGGGGGTGCTCTAGTGTTGTTTGCAAAGAAGGATAACGATGTTCTAAGGTTGTGTAAATACTACAGGAGGGTGAATCAGGTAACGGTTAAGAACCATTACCCCCTTACAAGGATAGATGATCTTTTAGACTAGCTAATATGTGTGAGTTGGTTTTCTAAGATTGGTCTATAGTCTTGATATCACCAGTTGAGGGTGAAGGAGGTCAATATCCTAAATGCTACCTGCATATGCATGTATGGTCACTTAGATTTCGTAGTCATGCCATTTGGTGTTACAAACACACCAACTGTGTTTATGGGGATTATGAAATCTATATTTCATGAGTTCCTGGACTGGTTCATCATCGTATTCATCAATGACATCTTGATCTGCTCAAAGTCATAGTATAAGCATGTTGAACATCTCAGAACCATGTTATAGGTTCTTCAACACCACTAAATCTATGGAAAGTTATTGAAGTGAAAGTTTTGGACATGATAGGTGAATTTCCTTAGGTATATGATGTAACATTAGGGTGTAGTAGTGGACCCATAAAAGGTTGAGGCAGTTTTTTCTTGGGAATTACCTAAGAATACAACATAGGTTCACAGTTTTCTTGGTCTTGTGGGCTATTACCAGAGGTTTGTACCCGATTTCTCTTGAGTTATAGCTTCCTTAATAGATCAGGACATAAAAGACCAAGATTTTGTGTGGATAAATAATTTCTAGGTAGAATTAAGCTATTTAAAGGGTAATTTGGTCAGTGCTCTAGTGATCTAGTTTCCAGAGGAAGGGGTGATGTTCTAGGTGTTTTCTGATGCTTCCTGTATGGGTTTGGGATGAATCTTGATGTGGCAACGGGAAGTGATATTTTATGGGTTTAGGAATTTTTTCCCCATGAATTTTACTATTTCACCCATGATATGGATCTAGTAGAAGTTTTTTTTTCACTAAACTTGTGGTGGCATTACCTCATTGGGGAGCACTTTGTGGTCTTCATAGATCATAAGAGTTTGAGGTATATCTTTTCCCAGAGAGATATGAACTTGTGATAGTAGAGGTGGATGGATTTTCTTCAGGACTATGATTTTTAGATCTACTACACCTTAAGAAAGGGGAATTTCATGGATGAGTCTTTGAGTAGGAAGTCACAAAAGTAGGTTGTTTGGGATTCTGTAGATGCTTAGAAGGAAATGAAGGAGTTGGAATCCTTGCACTTGGATTCAAGGGTGGATAGTGGTAAAGGTTGTTTGTTTCATATTATGGTGTAGTAGATGGAGGAGTCTCCGTGGGGAGACTCAGAGATAGAGGTGATGCACGATTGTATTGACCATGGTGATGCTTTGAACTGATGGTTGGAGGATGGTTAGAATTAGATGTTGTTCTATGGAAGGTTTTTTTTCTAGTGGTTATGAATGAGTGATTCCTTTTGAGTTCCATAGATCTCCCTTGGTGGTACACCCAGGAGTTTCCAAGATGTACTGTGGTTTGGGGACGTAGTTTTGGAGGCCCGAGATAAAATGGGTAGTGGCACACTTTGTGGCGAAATTATTAGTGTTCCATTAGGTGAAGGTTTATCACTATGTTCCTAGTGGTTTGTTTCATCCCTTGGATGTCCCTGAGTGGAAGTGAGATGATATCTCTATAGATTTTTTTCATAGAGTTACTGATATCTCAGGGAGTCTATAATACTATCTAGGTAGTAGTGGATAAACTGATGAAATTGGATCACTTATTATCGATCAAGGAGTCGGGCATAGTGGATGCCTTGGGAAGGAGGTATGTAGATGAGGTGGTGCAACTGTGTAGAGTTCCAAGATCTATTTACTCATATCGTGATACACATTTTAACTCACGAGTCTGGAGGGGATTACAAGATTTTGGCACTCGTTTATGCCTCAGTACTACCTTCCAACCTCCGACATATGGGCTAATGGAATGGACTATCCAGTCACTGGAATATATGTTATGAGAATGTGTCTTAGAATTTGGCGGATCTTGGGTATGACACTATCCCTTGATAGAGTTTGCGTCTAATAAATTCTATCACTCTTCCATTGGCATGGATCTATTTGAAGCTATATATGGAACACTATGTCATTCTCCATTGTTTTGGACGAAGGATGGAGAGATAGTTGTTCTTGGACCAGATGTGGTGAAGATCATGATAGAGAAGGTTCAACTTGTTCATGAGGGGATGAAAGTGGTGCAAGACTAGAATAAGTTTTATGTAAATCACAGGAGGAGGCACTTAAAGTTTTAGGTCAGGTACCATGTGTTATTTAAGGTTTCCCCTTGATGTGGGAATTAGAGGTTTAACAGAGGGGGTAAGCTTTCGCCTAGGTTCGTCAAACCCTTCAAGTTGTTGGGGCGAGTTAGCAAGTTGGCATACCAGTTAGCGTTGCCACCGAAATTGGAGAGGATCCACAATGTCTTTCACATCTCTCAAATATATTATTATCTTCATGATTCCTACCATTTCAATGAATGGGGAAGGTTTAATATCTAAGATGATGTGATGTATGTATATAAAATAGTAGAGATTCAAGATTGTCAGGAGAAGGTGTTGTGTGGGTAGACCATTCCTTTGGTTCACGTGTTATGGTGGCATAGTGTCCTGGAGGAGATTACTTAGGAGCAAGAAGTGCAAATACATTCCCAGTACCTAGAGTTGTTTTTTAGTTTTCTCCTATTCTATTTTTTTTCTTGTGATGTAATGTATAAACCATGGTTTTATGAGATGAGTTGGTTCCTTGTTACGTAATGTGTGATAAAGTCCTGATGCGTGAAGTGGGGGGGACCCGATTCCTAATCAAGATGTATTAATTGTGATATTATTAAACTTATGTGGATGATTCAGTGCCAACTAGAGCAGATAATATCTTGACATGGAGGGTGGAATTCCCTAATTCATGTGTTTGGAAATTGTAGTTGTTGTGATTGTGTGGTGTGCCTTGTGGTTTTTTGGGTTAACATATTTTAGAGGAGGTGTTCTTGGATGAGGAGGTTTCCAATCCATATTTCAAACAACACAGGGTGGTTTATCATTGAACCTTGATGTGTTTGGTTGTTAGCGGTGTTTCAAGTGTAGTGGGGTCCTTGAGAGGTATCTCACGGGGTGGTTTTTCAGACCACTCTTTCTTCTGGGTTTGGTTTTGAATTCTTAAGGGCAAGAATTATAGCATCCCTCCTTTTTATAACATAACTTTTCATTGCATTTTACAAAACCGGGGATATTTAAGGTTTAGTGTCTTGGAAACCAGGAACTTAAAACATGAAAACATAAAAAATTATTCTTAAACACTTGAAAGGCTTCTCCTTATGTTCATCCTAGGTTCATTACTGCATCTCATAACCTGGGGACATACATCAAAAGAAAGGGTGAGCAGAAGGCCCAGTAAGGGAAACAAGGGGAAACATTTAACATGTGAACTCGAGATACATCAATAAAGTCATGATAAATAGCTTTAAGAAATGAGAAAGAGATCATGAGGCATATAATAATGGAAATAACATGATTCATAACTTCAATATGTGGCTACAACATTTAACTTTTACAATCATGAACATATAACCAAGGTCCATCCCCAATGTGTCATTTGAAATTACCAAGGTTATTCACCAAGGTATCGTTAAAATTGTAATCTCTAGTGGTTATATCATTACCCAATGCATTGGAGAGCTATCGGGGCGCACCCTTAAATTTGTCTTTATTATCATTTGATCCACATATATCATTATAAAACATTTCATAAATAACCTATATAGCATACAAGAAATGTGTTTCATTTCATAATCATAACGTTTTAAAAACTGCTTTTAAGACATGATCTTTATGTCATTTTAAACCCATGAAAAAGGAAAGCAGGTTTCGTGTATGTAAATCCCAGAATTAAAATAGGAAATTTTTATATATATGTGAATAACCCTGTAGAAAAAAGATATTTGATTATTCACTTGATAAAATAAAAGAATTTGAGAAAAAGAGAGAGACATTTTGAGACGAAAATTTTGCAGCATAACGGCTATGTTACAGGGTTTTAGAAAACATTGAAAAGAGAGGGTACATGGGTCACCCACTCATAAATTATCCATAAAATGGTAGGGGAAAATAATATAAAGGATATAAGAACATGTTAATGAAATTTTAAGGACATACCATATGAAATGAAAAACTTGAAAGGAAGACAAAAATAAGATTTCTCTTATGAAAATTCGACAGTCTAACGGCGTCACTTAAAACTTCAAGAAATGAATTGAAGAGATAAAATAGGGTCTCTCATAATATGAAAATAAAAGATCAGTATGATAGATATATATATCATACCCCAACATAATAAAAAGAAACTTGAAAGACTTGACATGAAAATAGAACTTGAAAATGAGAAGGGTGAAAGAATCCCTTAAAATTTGGCAGCCTAATGGCGCCACTTAAACATTCTTAAAATGAATGGATGAGAGAAAGAGGGGGTCTCTCAACATATGAACATGAAAAGGAAAGTAGGATGAATATAAAAGAACATCCCCAACATAATAACATGGATCATAAAAGAAATTACATAAAAGAGAGTACTTGGAAAGAAAGAGAGAGGTAAGATCCCTTACCTTAAAACGTAACTCTTAAAACTCAAAGTCTGGAACCTTGAGGGCTTGGGGGAACCTTGGGAGGACTCATTGAGAGTTAATGAGACCATAACTTCATTGAGTATGATTTTGGAGTCAAAAGGATGAGATAATGTCTTGGTATTTATAGGGAAAGTGAGGGGACATGGCATTAATGGCCAAGGGACACCTCATTGGTGGTATTGGCAAAACCATGGGCTTGCCTATGGTATTTCCCAAGGTGTTATGCCACATGGAACCCCTCATACAATAATTCATCCCCTTTATTCGAACATCCCTTAAAATATCTCATAACATCATCCTGATGCAGTCATGATGTCATTAAACATACCAAAACCCTAAAACTAAAAAATAACTATTCACCGAAAATTCAACTTTCTCAGAAAAATATCAAAATTTCACCTTAACCAAATATCAATGCTCTGATTTGAAAAATGAACTCCATTTTATAAAAATAATTTTATAAATAATTTTAATTTAATTTTTAAATAAATACACTATTCACTGAAAATTCATTTTTTCAAAAAAAAATCCCCAAAAATTACCTTAACATAATATCGATGCTCTGAGTTCAAAAATGAACTCCATTTTATAAAAATAATTTTCTAAATATTTTTAATTTAATTTTTAATTAAAAAACACTATTCACTTGAAAAAACTAATACTTGACTAATAATTTCTGAAATAGTTATTTACCTATTTTATTGAATCACATTACTTAATCAAGGTGCCTAGATTATATTAAAAGTTTCTTTAAATGATTTTACTAATCCATTTGCTCACATTACTAATCCTAAGCGTAAAATCACTATTCATAATTTAATATTCATCAAAAATTAAGTTGATCTTATTAGACTCTAAATTTCTTACTGAACATAATTGTAGAAGACCATTTTTTGAAAATCATTACACATAATTAATTATTTAATGTTTACATAAATATTTTCAAATATCCTTTTTCAAGAATTCATCAAAAATATGCATACTATATTTATCCAGACATTTGAAAATTCACAAACTTCATCATAAGAAGAAATCACAATTTTTATTTAAATCAAAAGATTACACAAGGCAGTTACAGTCTCCTTACATAGCCCCTTATAACCCTATCATAGGACCTAAGTGTAAGGTGTGCTAAGGTGAGAGAATCTAAGGGCGGCTCGGCCAACATCGCACGAGTAGTAATTTTTATCAGTTTGAACTTCTCGCGAAGTCGATTCCATTCTAGCTTCACACAATGAAGTTCGACTTGGGTTTGGTCCGGAGCAAAGCCCAGTGGTGCTACCTCCTTCCCAAGTTCTGTTAGATGGGCTTCGATTGGCCTGAGACTACTGGATGAGGCCATCGAATCTTCTTTCTATATTAATTAACCAAGATCACTTGTATTTAGAGATAATAATCACAACATTTAGTTTCCAAAGGTCATACTGACTAACAGTCATATAATAGTCAAAACCCAACAGTCTCATTTTAATTATACTCATTTTATTAAATGAAAAAGTTTTGTTGAGTATGAAATAAAATAACACACAAAATTAGGAAACAAGATTTATTCAAAATTTCGGGTCGTTACAATATTCTCCCCTTAAGAAATTGTGTCCTCGCAATTTTTAAAATTGGGCTTGGAAATTTCCTTGAAATCCCTACACCGGAAAAAGATTCAGTAACACTATTACTTTAAAAGAAATAAAATGAAGTACAAAGGTCACCCAAGTTAACCCATACTAGGATTCCATGTAGGAAAACATGGATATGGAGGAGAAAACAAAGGGTCAAGTTCTGAGGGAGAGTGATAGAAAACATTTCTAAGAGGAAGTTAACCACTATAAAATCACAAACTTGTGATGGGTTAAATAGTATTTGATTACCCAATATGAAACTTAAACCAACAATGTTTTTGTTTTACGTTCCTTTTAATAATTTTGAGGAATTAATTTACTACATATAATAAGAACATAGGGAAATATATTTACCTTCAAGTAGAGTTTCATCCCTTAATAAGTTTCACCAAGACTAATATTTTCTCCAAATAATGAGCATTCAAAACTACTTGGTCTCATCAAATCACAAGAATCATCTTCTAGAGAATCATGTAATCCACAAAAGAATAACTATCTATCTTTAAACATTTATCCCAAAAACAGAAAGGGTAAGATAAAAAACTCTTCAAAAAGAAAGTACCCCATAGGAATGGAAACTAATTTAAATCTTCAAAGTTCCACGGTACTACCCAAAGTTCCTCATAGACCATTCCATAAATAACTGTCCTTAAAATTCCTCAAAATAAACCAAACTAAGATTGAAACCCAAATATAAGAAGGATTTGATAACATAGTCTTCCAAGATAAACTTTATTGTTCATCTCCAAACAACATCAACCACTCCTAACATCTTATAACAAAAGTAACTAACCTAAACATATTTTCCCCAAGAAAGGTTAATCATTTCCATAAGTAACCTAAATTACTATAAGTTCACCTTAAATTTGTCGATTATTCAAAATATAAGTCAACATTTACTCCTCAAAGAAAATACCGTAGTAATCTATTTACCTCGATCATATATGGTTCCCAAAATAGTGAACATCTTCCTAAATAATAATCATCTTTTAATCCCCTAATCATCCTTTTTTTTCAAGAAGAACAACTTCACAACATAAACATGTGGTATATAACAATAAATGTTTTCCTTAATGATATAAAACCATCTTAGGTAGTGACTCGATGTTCTTAGAAAACATTAAAGATATGATCATAGGGAACGAACTAAAATACAACATGACACATACAATTATTACGAAGAAGTTGCATGTAATTTAGTCATCATGATCTATCTCAGCATAGGACCTTCATTGTTCCCTTGTCCTTGAAGATTGTTGATGTTCATTATGCTTCTCATCCATTCTAAGAGAGCATTGCGCTGGATAATGTACAACTTCTCCACATTTACATCATTGAAAAGTATAAGGTACATTAGTTCGAACCTTATCTCTATTCATCACATTATACATTTTTTGAAGAAATTTTCTACTTTATTCCCTATCACCCCACACCTAAAACATCTCCCAGTTCCTTTGTGAAATTCTCCTTGGTGCCCCTTTATACACTTTTTTCACAAAATAATTTGGGTCTTCTTTCCCTTATCAACTTTATTAGATGAACATCCTTGAGACTTCATCTTCTTCTTCCTTGATGAATTTGGGCATTCAACTAGGTACCAATTATTAATTGTGATTTTTGATAGTTGGTTTGTCATAATCACAATATGTTCAACTTGATCTCTCATCATCTCTGTCAAATTAATAGGGAAATCATTACATTTCCTATCACATTGGTTGTTGGGACATGTTCTTCTGTTTCCCTCCATTAACTAAGAAAAGAAAGTATAATTGGGGGCTTAAATACTTAGCCAATAATCATGAAAAGGAAACTTTAAGCATAGAAGGATAAACTTGTAAAAGAAAAGTATATCTTAACTTGTGATCCCCTAGGTTCCAATCTAGGTTATACATGATCATATATTCTTATGTGAATCTTTATTTTATTTTATCTTTGTTCCTTTAATAATGGTTTATACTAAGCTTATGAATTTTCCAAAGCATATCCCCTAGGAGTGTCGTAACCAAGAGTGCAGCAAGGCCCATTGTTGTGTACCAGTTCCAGTTCGAGTCTATCTCAAGCGGTGTTTTTAAGTTTTACCCCTATGTACATCTGTGCCAGAGCCACCTCTACCTACTCGTATCCAAACAGGGATATATTTGTTTGATAAACCGCTTACTCAATAATCACCAAAATACCAGGAATATTTCCTATATTTAAACTTTTATATAGGGTTCTTCCTAAAGTTTTCATATCCTAATTTCCAAAAATAACTAAACCATACTTTTATACCAACTATAGAATCCCGCCTTTTTATAACATAACTTTTCATTACATTTTACAAAACTGAGGATCTTTAAGGTTTAGTGTCTTGGAAACCAGGAACTTAAAACATGAAAACATAAAACATTATTTTTAAACACTTGAAAGGCTTCTCCTTAGGTTCATCCTAGGTTCATTACTACATCTCATAACCTGGGGATAACATCAAAATAAAGGGTGAGAAGAAGGCCCAGTAAGGGAAACAAGGGGAAACATTTAACATTTGAACTTGAGATACATCAATAAAGTCATGATAAATAGATTTAAGGAATGAGAAAGGGATCATGAGGCATATCATAATAGAAAGAACATGATTCATAAATTTAATATGTGGCTACAATATTTAACTTATACAATCATGAACATATCCCCAAGGTCCATCCCCAAGGTGTCATTTGAAATTACCAAGGTTATTCACCAAGGTATCGTTAAAATTGTAATCTCTAGTGGTTACACCATTACCAAATACATTGGAGTGCTATCAGGGAGAACCCTTAAATTTGTCTTTATTATCATGTGACCCACATACATAATCATAAAAAATTTCATAAATAACCCATATATCATAAAATAAATAGGTTTCATTTCATAATCATAACGTTTTAAAAACTGCTTTTAAGACATGATCTTTATGTCATTTTAAACCCACGAAAAAGGAAAGTAGGTTTCGTGTATGTAAATCCCAGAATTAAAATATAAAATTTTGATATATATGTGAATACCCCTGTATAAAAAATATATTTGATTATTCACTTAATAAAATAAAATAATTTGAGAAAAAGAGAGAGATATTTTGAGACGAAAATTCTGCAGCATAACAGCTATGTTACTGGGTTTTAGAAAACATTGAAAAGAGAGGGGACATGGGTCACCCACTCATAAATGATCCATAAAAAAGTAGGGGGACATAATATAAAGTATATAAGAACATGGTAATGAAATTTTAAGGACATACCATATGAAATGAAAAACATGAAAGGAAGATAAAAATAAGATTTCTCTTATGAAAATTCGGCAGCCTAACGACGTCACTTAAAACTTCAAGAAATGAATTGAAGAGATCAAATAGGGTATCTCATAATATGAACATAAAATATAAGTATGATATATATATAGATCATACCCCAACATAATAAAAAGTAACTTGAAAGACTTGACATGAAAATAGAACTTGAAAATGAGAAGGGTGAAAGAATCCCTTAAAATTTGGCAGCCTAACGGCGCCACTTAAACATTCTTAAAATGAATGG
This sequence comes from Viscum album, assembly GCA_963277665.1. Classification (NCBI taxonomy): domain Eukaryota; kingdom Viridiplantae; phylum Streptophyta; class Magnoliopsida; order Santalales; family Viscaceae; genus Viscum; species Viscum album. Next base: position 335,134,366 of record OY728139.1, on the reverse strand, counting down.
ATGTGAGCAAGAGGGGGTATCTCATCATATGAACATGAAAAGGAAATTAGTATGAATATAAAATAACATACCCAACATAATAACATGGAGAATAAAAGAAATGACATAAAAGAGAGTACTTGGAAAGAAAGAGAGAGGTAGGATCCCTTACCTTAAAACGCAACTCTTAAAACTCAAAGTTTGGGACCTTGAGGGCTTGGGGGAACCTTGGGAGGACTCCTTGGGAGGTAAGGAGACCATAAATTTGTTGAGGATGATTTTTTAGTCGAAATTATGAGATAATGGCTTGGTATTTATAGGGAAAGTGAGGGGACAAGGCATTAATGGCCAAGGGACACCTCATTGGTGGTATTGGCAAAACCATGGGCTTGCCCATGGTATTTCCCAAGGTGTTAGGTCACATGGGACTCCTCATACAATAATTCATACCCTTTAGTCGACCATACCTTAAAATATCTCATGAAATCATCATGATCCAATCATTATGTCATTAAACATACCGAAACCCTAAAACTGAAAATTCACTATTCACCGAAAATTCAACTTTTGCAGAAAAATTCCAAAATTTCACCTTAACCAAATATCAATGTTCTGATTTCAAAAATGAAATCAATTTTATAAAAATAATTTTCTAAATATTTTTAATTTAATTTTTAAATAAATACAATATTCATCGAAAATTCATTTTTTTCAGAAAAATACCAAAAATTACCTTAACATAATATCGATGCTCTGTGTTCAAAAATGATATCCATTTTATAAAAATAATTTTCTAAATAATTTTAATTTAATTTTTAATTAAAAAACACTATTCACCCGAAAAAACTAATACTTGACTAATAATTTCTAAAACAGTTATTTACCTTTTTTATTGAATCACATTACTTAATCATGGTGCCTAGATTATATTAATACTTTCTTTAAGTGAGATTAATAATCCATTTGGTCACATTACTAATCCTAAGCGTAAAACCACTATTCATAATTTACTATTCATCAAAAATTAAGTTGATCTTATTAGACTCTAAATTTCTTACTGAACATAACTATAGAAGACCATTTTTTAAAAATCATTACACATAATTAATTATTTAAGGTTTAAATAAATATTTTCAAATATCCTTTTTCTAGAATTCCTAAAAAATATGTATACTATATTTATCTGGAAATTTGAAAATTCAAAAACTTCATCATAAGAAGAAATCACAATTTTTATTTAAATCAAAGGATTACACAAGGCAGTTACGGCCTCCTTACATAACCCCTTATAACCCCAGCATAGGACCTAAGTGTAAGGTGTGCTAAGGTGAGAGAATCTGAGGGTGGCTCGGCCAACATCGCACGAGTAGTAATTTCTATCAGTTTGAACTTCTTGCAAAGTTGATTCCGTTCTAGTTTCACACGATAAAGTTCGTCTTGGGTTTGGTCCAAAGCAAAGCCCAGTGGTGCTACCTCCTTCCCAAGTTCTATTATATGGGCTTCGATTGGCCCGAAACTACTAGATGAGGCCATCAAATCTTCTTTCTATATTAATTAACCAATATCACTTGTATTTAGAGATAATAATCACAACATTTAGTTTCCAAAGGTCATACTAACTAACGGTCATATAATAGTCAAAACCTAACAGTCTCATTTTAATTATAGTCATTTTATTAAATGAAAAAGTTTTGTTGAGTATGAAATAAAATAACACACAAAATTAAGAAACAAGATTTATTCAAAATTTCGGGTCGTTACAAGAATATTTTGAGAGGTATCTGATGTGATGGCTCAGACCTCCCTAGCCCATTACTTTGTGAAAATCTGGTGTTTGGGAAATTCTAGGAGATCAAGGTGACTTATTCCAACGCTTTGCAGTTTTTCCAGTTTCCAATGGTAGCTCGCAATGTTATGTTGCAACAGTGATTCATGAAGGTGACTCGTGAAGGTGAGTCATAGTGGCGATTCATAATGGTGAGTCTTAGGTCTGATCAGTCATAATGGTGGCTCACACTGATAGCTTGCACTGGTAGCTCACTGAATAGTGACTCACATTGATAGATCGCACTGGTATCTCACCAAATGGTGACTTGCGCCAATAGTTCACACTAGTAGCTTGCACCAGTAGCTCATTGAATAGTACTTCGTACTAGTGAATCACACTAGTGACTCACTTAATGGTGAGTCATTTCCAACAGTTTGTCTTTTTTCTATTTTCCCCCCTTTAATGTTTTCTTTGACATCAAATGAGTTAAATACCATATTCAATGGTTTTTGGATCCATTTGGAATCATATCTATCTTCTAAAAACCTGAAGCTTCCTTTGACTTCCAAAAAGGATGGTCTTGATCAAGATTCGAGTTTAATGGCTTTTAAAAACTATTTCTCTTGTTGATTTAGGATCTGGCCTTCCTAAATCCAAGATCTTCTATTCCTTGTGCATTTCCCTTTCTCTTAGTGCAAGACACCCCGAACCATTCTTCCTCAAGAAATCATGTGTTTTTGTTATAGATTTTGGATTGTGTTTTCCCTGGAGGATTTTTCTACTATATGTGAACCCCTACTTTGGCACAATAAGGAAGTTCTAATCATTTCTTCTTCCAACTAGGTTTTCCTTTATCTCTCTCTTTTGTGTATCATGAGAGGTGGGTGTATGAATGTATCCCTTATGAATATAGCAGAATACCAAATTAATAAAGATAATTTAATTGGTTCAACATCAATATAAATGTCTGGGGAAAAGTTATGTATGATCTACTTGTTATTTGTTTTTGGTTGTTGTTGTGAATTATACAGGCTAAATGCCCTACTAAAAATCATGGTCATTAGAGGTCTTTTTATTCACATGGGATGGTTTATGTAATTAATTGTGTTTTTTTTGTTGAAAAATTATTTAAGAAATTTGTTAACCACATATACCTGACTAATAATTGGATTACCTAGGATCATACCTTCTATAATAACCCCAAAAGTTAACAAGTGGAATTAAAGAATGGATGACTTGTTAAATATGAATTATTATTTTTTAGTTTTTGTTTTGGTATGGTTTTGAGAACCGTTACATGTTGTGGGGTGGTTCGGAAGGTGTAATGGAATCTCAGGTTAAGAGATTGATTGATTGTGGAATGGATGGGCAATGTTGTACAGTAGGGATGTGATCGGGTTGTGCTATGTTGTGTTGTTGGATGTGATGGGTGTAGTGTGGTTATGTAGTAGGGATGCCGAGAATGGTTGTGATGGGTGTGTTATAGTTGTGATGATATGTTTTGCTGGGTGTGGTTGTGAGTTGGGGGTTTTCTCTATTGAGAAGATGGATTGGGTGGAATAACTTTGAAGAATGGAGATGGTAATGGTTCACCATTAATAACCTATAGAAAGTTTTCTCATATCTCAAGATCTGTATGTTATGTCATGAATGGGTGCTAAAGGGAGCATAAATATGAATTGGGTTAATTAACCATGGTTCTTCTTCCTCTATGTGACTTTTTCTGTGTTTCTTGTTAGTGTTGTCCCTGTTAGTTTCTCAGGTAGTAATGGGATGAATAAATTAATTGCTTAATGAAGTATGGAATGGTTTGGGTTGGTTTGTCCAATGGAATATAAGTAATAAATATGAAAACATTAATGGGTGTTAAACATGGAATAAGTGTAAGGACACATTATTTTATCAGGCTCTTTTCCATTTGAAACATGTTAGTGTGTGTTGTTGTTCATTTTAGGGGTAGTTGTGAGGGTGGTAGTATTGTATGTTGGTTGGATATTTTAAAACTATAGTTTGGGATTGATTGTTTGAAATTATATTTGTATACTTGTATTTTCCTTGTGATTTCTATACGTATCCCACCCTAGTTGAGCACCATGTGCCGAACACCCCCTTTGTCACGAGGGAGGATGTCTTTCCAAAATATCATAGTGGGAGGATGGATGAATAGCCACCTGCTCTTCCCTACTCCCTCTTCTAGGTGGTGATAACCCAAAATTCTTTGGGAAAGTTTTGGTTGTGGGGCACAAGTGTGTACAGATGAGTTGTGTTTTCCCAAGTTTCTTCATGATGAGACGTGGTTTTTGGGGCCTAGGTGTGTGTGGGCGGGATGTGATGAGATTCACTTTCCCAGGTGACGGGACAAGCTGTGAGGACTAGGTGTGTGCGGGTAGGATGTGATGATCTTTGTTTGACCAGGTGATGGGACTATTTGTGAGGCACAGGTGTGCACAGGTGGGTTGTGATGTGGTGTTTTGGGAAGAGGTGGGAGCATGAGGATTTTTACCATTAGGCAAGAGCAGCTAAACCAGGGGGAAGTGGTGATGGGTATCCAAATATTTTATGTTCTTACTATGTTACTCTACTTGACTTTCATTACTTTGTGAGGATTCCTTGGTGGGGATGATATGGCTAGTATACCTTGTTAGGTTCTGTTTGGTTCTGCTATTTTCTATTAGGGGCATTAATATTATTCTTTTCACGTGTGTAAGATAGACTTAGTTTTTTTTCTACTGAGTATACTTTTATGCTCATTATACATATATAAAACTATTTTTAGGTTTCCAGGAGGACTTATAGGACCATTATAGACTTTACTAGCTCAATCTTGATAGTTGTTGTGTCACTGAATATCTTTATTTTGTGTACTTATTTTGGATATTTATTTTATTTGTAACAGTTTTATTTTAAACATGAATATGGGATGGATTTTGGATTTCTTTTATATATATAGTACATAGAGTTATTTTGTGATGGACCATCTTATCTCCTGGTCCTATTTTCTTTAAAAATGGAAATGCCTCCCATTTTGTGAGATTGTATACCCTTGGTGTTGGTCACCACCCTGGGACCTTCTGGAGGTGGGAATCGAGGGTAATTATCTCCCTTTCTTCATCACCATCCCATGAGGGGAATCTTTGGAGGGAGGGAGTCATTAAATATAGGCTCTTTAAAAATCTCTATAAATAACTTTAATATGTTCCAATTAACTTTTAATAGTGTTTTCTTTCATGGTTATTTAATATAGATAACACCTAATGGAAAAACATGAGTAAAAATAAAATATTTTGACTATTTGGAATGAAATTTACCTAAAACTAACTTCATTATGGATTAAAAAATAATCACTTTATCTCTTTATTTTAAATATTTTTTGAGGATTATTCAATTAGGAAGATCCTTGTTTTTTCTTTGTATAGAATGGATTTTTCATACGCATTCTTTCTGATCTAATTCAATTCCAACAGGTATAATTTTCTTTATTTTTTAGCGGAAAAAAATTCATGCTACGGGTTTTAATAGCCCCAAAAAAATTGTTCTAATTTAATAGGTGAGTGAAATGTTTTTCCATACATAAGTATTAAAGGTGGTATTTTAATTTTAATTTCGAAATAAGTTCTATAGGTCTAAAGAGTATCATCTAATCTTTTTTATTTGGGTGGATAGTATTTTCCAAAATTTGTTTGATCACTTTGTTTGAAAACTAATCCATTCTATTTTTTTGAGGGTTATGGGGTATGTAAAACCTATTATGAACTCTATACTTCCTCAAGATAAATTATAAAGTCTTACTATATATGTGGATTCCTTTATCAGTGATGATAAACTTTGGAAAAAAAATCTTGAAAAAAAATCTTGAAAAAAAATTTAGTAACTTTTTCATCATCAACACTAGTGGGAACAACCTCTTCACACATGTATACATAATTAATAGGAAGTAATATTCAAAGGTATCCAAATAAATTAAGAAATAGTCTAATTAAATCTATACCCAAAACATTAAATACATCACAAAAAATGGTTGTTGAGCAATTTTATTCCTATTGGAAATATTACCTCAAAATTAAAAGGTTCTACAACCTAAAAAAAATTAAAATCATATCTAAAAATAGTGGTCCAATATAAACTAGAGTCAATAAATTTACTAGTTTTTATTTGGGGTCCAAAATGACCGAAAAAACTTAAAGTATACCAAAAATTATATACTGATTTGAATTTATAATATGGGATACATATCCTTATTATTTGGTAACAACTAAAATTACTCAAGTAAATATCATCCCAAATGTAATTCCTTGAATCACTCAATATATTATTGATACATTTATTATAAAACCAGTAGTTAACTTAATTAAAAAAACAAACATCAGCAAAGAATGGTATTTCACTCATAACAACATTAAATTCATCATTTGGAAATGTTTTTTTAATGGTGGATGGATCTAAAGTTTCATATCTAAATCAATAGGTAATTAACTCAAATTGTAAGACACACAATTTTCACTTCCTTTATTATATTTTTCTCAACATAAAACTCTTGTAACAATGAAATTCATCTCAATAATCTTTATTTTTCATCATGTTTCTTCATAAAAAATCTTATTATAGAATGATCAGTTAAAACTATCAGTTTAGAGCATGTCAAACAACGTCTAAACGTTCTTAAATAAAAAAACAACATTCAAAAGATTTTTATATTTTATTGTGTATTTTAATTGTTTTTGATTTATAGTATTAGATTCATAAGATATGATATGAGACTTATTTTCTAGATTTTGACTCAAAATATCCCCATGGGAAAAATCATATGAATCTTTCATCAATTCAAAGGGAAAATACCATTTTTTGTGGTTGAATAATGGGAGGGGATACCATGTTTGGTTTCATCCCCCCAAATTCTTGTATAAAAATTTCATCAATGAAAAATTAGGGCAATTTTTTAATAAATCTTGAAAAATAAAATTTTACCTTGTTAAAGCCCTTTATGAATCTCCTATAAAAACTACCATGTCCAAGAAATGGTCTCACATCTCTCACTATTTTTTGGTAAGGTGGAGAATAAATGACCTCAACCTTTTATTATTCCACTTTAATTTTATATTTACACACTACATGAGAAAGAAAAATTCCTTTATCTACTATAAAATGGAAATTATAATAATTCAGAACAAGGTTTTTATCTATGGAAGTTTCAAGAATAGTATCCAAACTTTTCAAATAGCTCACAAAATCTGAGACATAAATTGTAAATTCATCCATAAAAACTTCAATACATATTTCTATAAATTCAGAAAAAATTATCATCATACATCATTGAAAATTTCATGGGGTATTACAACAACCAAAGGGAATTATTATATAGAAGAAATTAACAAAAGTACATGTAAAATTGGTTATATATTACTTTTCAGGTGTAATATGAATTTGATTGTAACCATAAAATTCATAAATAAAAAATAATTGGTTTTTTCAAATAATCTCTAAATAACTTGTTCATGAAATTGAAGAGGAAAATGGTTATTCCTAGCCACTAATTTTTTCTTTTTTTAATCAATATAAGCACTCCATTTGTTTAAAATCATAATTGGGATAAGATCACTAAAATCATTCTTCAAAATTACGAAACCACTCTTTTTTTGAACAACTTGGATAGGAATAACCCATTGGCTATCAATGAGGGGGAAAATGATTTCAATCTCCAAAATATGGAAACTTCCCTTTTAATAACTTGTAAAGTATTATGTTCAATCTAATTTAAAATTTCATAATGTGTTTGTAATTTTCCTCAATTTTGTGCATAAAAATTTAAGGATTAATTCATGTTAAATAATCTAAAGTCCATCCTAAATATTTCTTGTGTTTTTTAATGAATCCTTGAATTTGGTTCTCTTAGTGTTTTGAAATAAATTTTTCATTAATGATAAAAAAATTCACATTTTCACTTAGTAATGAATATTTTATATTTCCAGGTAATATTTTCAATTCTAACCCATGTGGGTTATTTTCATTTTTCATAGAAGTTTTAAATAAATCAAAAAAATTAGCTTATGATCAATTCCCAAAATAAGTATATTTTAGATTCATGTTAGGGATAGAAAGTTATTCAAGTGTCTGCTTACAGGTATGATTTTCTATAAATATTCCAAATTTAAAAGAACAATCAAGATATATATTTCAATTAAAACTTTTTTGTAGTTTTAACGCACTTAACACCTTTTTTACATGAAAAAATGTCATAATTTTCAAGAAAACAATTTGAAAACTAAAATCTAGATAAGTTCCATAGATTCCATCAATATTACATATGGTAGTTTTAACATTCAAAAATATTTTTATGAACCATTTTAACTCTCATGCACAAGATTTTTTTCAGGAAACAAAGGTTTATTTTTAGGTTTAACAATCACTGATTCATCACTTACAAAATAAAGAAAAAAATAGTTGGAAAATAGTTAATAATATTCATTGGAAAAGATGAATTATCCTCTATTGGGTTTTTTATAGACTCAAAAATATTAAATTGAACTAATTATCCTCATAATTCAAGAGAAGATGTTAATTTATGAACATTTTTTATTAGTTTAGTAGTTCTCAAAATGGGTTTTCCAAGAATAAGAGGTGCATATGTACTAAACCTATCATCTTCCATATATAACACATGAAAAATAGTAAGGAAAATCATGTCTCTTACCTAAACCAAAACATAGTCAATGAGACTAGTATTATTGTATGTACTCTGGTTGGATAATTGTATGAAAATTCCTTCAGTTTTTAGCTCCACATCCTATAAATATAAATAAATAGAATGGTTCATGACATTTATTTAATATTTTAAGTCTGGTATGAAATACTTGAATTAACACTCCCTATAGTGTAGGGAATGGAAATTTTTTTTTGGATCTTTTCATTTAATAGGTAATTCATGTTGGATTATAGAGGAAATAATACTCTCTTGGTTTAATTTCTCCCCTCCTTTAAATTTTCTCTTATGAGAACTCATTTCTTTCAAAAATTTGGAATATCTTGAAATTTGTTTCACAACATCAAACAAAGGGGATATTTACTAGAACTTTCCTAAAAGTTTACAAAATTTATTTATCTAAATCAATTTCAATACTCTTCCTCATTGGTGGATTACTTCTAGGGTAAGGCAGTGGTAAATTGGATATCTCTTGATAATTTTGAGAACTGTATTGAGAAAAATAAGGTGTTATCATCCTTTTCCAATATTTCTTAGTTATATTAAGAAAATATTCTTCTTTTTTCATTTAGTTTTCTATAAAAATAAATTTAGAATTTTCAACAGGTTCAATAGTATTTGACATCTTCTTAAGAGGGTCTATATCAAGTAAAAAAGGTTTGTAAGTCTCTTTAGGATGCTTATGTTTAACATCAATTTTGAAACTCTCTATTTTGGGGGTTTTAACTTAGTTTTACTCTTAACTTATATATAACTCACATTTTCCTTTCATTTCTCATTTAGATTCACTTGAGGTCTTAAAGAAAATCCCACCACTAATATGATTTCTTATACTACTAATATCAGTATCTAGTTATCCCATTCATGTCATCAAAGTATTACTTATAATATTTTGTTGTATCGTGGTTTTATCAAGGTTATTTTTAGATTTCTTATAGGTTGTGTAGGTTGTAAATTCCTTCAAGAATGGGAAATTTCTTTCTCATTTAAGTACCTTGGTTGAGCATTTCTTGACTCACTTTAGAAAAATATTCTCAGTTTTCAAGATTTTCTAAATATTTTATTATAATGAGTGTTCCATCATGGGTTTGATCATTATATGGGTTAAAAATATCATTTTTGGTAATATTGGAAGTGTATTCTTGGAAAAATAACATTTTAATTTTTTTAAGGTTCATTTATTTGAGTGAATTGGTCACTAAAATTCTCATTCGAAGAACATATTCCATGGTTTACTTACAATTGAAAACTTCTTTTAGTGTTGGGTTGGGTTTTTGAAGTGTTTGATATTATCATTAATCTAAACATAGTGGTAATATCACTAAGTTGACTCAAAATCATGCTATTTAAGAAGTGGAAGTGGGAAATTATTAATCATATTTGACATGAAAAAGGACTTTCATTCCAAAATGTTAATCATTTTTGGTTATGTTAGTAATGATATTACTAGTAATAGCTAGGGTTTAATTAACTAAAGATCCTCTTAAAGAACACCTACCAGAATTTTATCAATAAGTAATAATCCCTCATAAAAGTATCAAATCAAATTTTTTCAATAATATGATTGTGTGTATAACTAAAACATAATTTCTTGAATTTTTTTCAATATTAATGCAAAGTATCGCTTTGAGTTTTCCAAATACCATAAATATCTTTTCTTACTATAGTAGTTCTTAAAGGATGGGAAAAAATTTCAAGAAAAAAGAATTTTCAATTTATTCTAATCTCTAACTAATGTGGAATGGGAATATAAAACCATTCGTCAGAAACTCCTTATTAAGAAAAAAATCCCTAATCTTCATTTTATCACTATTCATTCCTTTTGGTTTCATTTAAACCCAAATTTATCTAAATTATTTAAGGTTTTTGTATGGATCCTCACATTGACGTCCATTAAATTTTGGAATCTTTTGAATGAATCCTAATTTTATTTCAAGTCCAGTTGGTTAATTAGTGTATTCTATAAGATTTTATTGATTTTATTATTAATATGAATCCAGTTATTTATGTTTCTATCAGTATCCCTTGTGATTTTAGTTTTAAAAAGGTTTTTATTGTTGTGATGATATAATAAATTAAATTTTTAGGTTGGTTTCTAGGTTCAAAAAATGAGTTTTGATCTCCAGTAGACCTAACACATCAAGATCTAGAATGATAAGTGCTATCGATTTTAGGGTCTAAAGGAAATAAATAAAGGTCTAAAAATCTAGACATAAAAAAAACTAAAATAGCTTAGAAAAAATCCTTTAAAATGGAACCAATTTATTGAATCATATTTATCAAAAATCCATTATAAAACCGTTATCCTTTAAAGAATACAATACATCAGTCCCTAAGGTGGTCTCTTGAGATGGTTATAGGCTAAGTTTAAAAACTATCTCTTGTTTTAAAAAAAAATTAAATAAAATTGTATATGTTATGGTGTTGATGAAAAATTAAATAAATAAAAAAATGATATTTAAAAAAAGTAATGAAAGAATTTTTTTTGAGATATAAGGCACAAATATATTGAAAATAAGTAAGAAATTAAATATTAAAAAAACATCATTAGTGCAAAAATTTTGACCCTTTAGACACTTTCTTATTCCTTGTCTAAAAATATTACCTTATTATACTTCTCAATACTCACTCAAATACCTCCAAGTGAATAGTTAATTATACTTTAAAATCATACCAAGACCTCAATATGATTTTTATTCCTCCTATAGAAGTGATTCAAATACTTAAAGACCTCCAAGAAAATAAACCTAATTATAAAAATTATGCTCAAAGTAAAGACCTCACCTAGGAAATTTAAATAATGAAATGGTTTATTTTACTTCATATATTGGAAAACCATTCCAAATAGATTAGAAGAAAAATAATTCATGAGAGAAAATAAACCTCTTCATTTTAAAAAATAAAGTTTCAAGAGATATTCAAAAAGATACAATGAAATGAAATTATCAAAATAGAAATGAAATTTGGTATCCACTGCCACAACTACATGGTATTTTAGCAACACATTGATAAATAAAATCTCATTATCCTTTTTATTCTCTCATTATCTCTCATTATCTCTCTCTCTCTATCTCTCTCTCTCTTTATTGCCCAATAAAATAGTAGTCTATGGGAAATACTCTAGTCAACTCAATTATCCAAACTTTTCACTTTTTTCCTAGTTTATTCTATAGCTCTTATATATTTAATAAAATAGAGGTTAAATATTTTAAATAGTGACATCTTCTGAATCTTGCATTGGTAAACTTCATGCACATATAGAAGTTTTCACGAGCATCCTCCATGTGGTAGTAGCAGTAACACTCCTTCACATGTATGGGCAGATGGTAGTTAATAATCCAGGAATAAAAGGATTTTATTTTCTTTTATTCATACTTTAATTGCCTCATTAACTATAACTCTTCATCTTCTCTTTAAATGAATTCTCATAGATCGAGATGTGGTTGGGCCAAAATTCTTACAGCATGAATCTTTCTCTATTGGTTCCTGAAATTTCACAATTTAAAAAACCATAATGCATTAATGATTTTTATTTTAATTATATTTCATAAGAATTATAAAGTCTTAAGAAATGGAAAATTCATATGGGCTTGGGTTTTTAAGTCATGAGGGAACTCAAATTAATTCATACGAAATGGTAGTAAAATGTCATATGGGAGAAAAATTCTAATGAAAATGTAGTGGAATTCTTAGAGGATTGTAGAAGTAATATGGGATTTGACATTCTACTAATAATTTTGAAGCCTTATAGGATGAAAAATTAAAAAAAAATTAGTGGAAAATTCTAATGAAATGGAAAATACTTATGTGAATTTCCAAAAGTCATACAAAATTATTGAACAAGTCTTACATGTTTTAAAATACTTACAAAGTTCAATAGAAGTAATAAGGAAAGGAAATTTTTAATAGTATTCCTCAAATGTCATAGAAAATTCAATGAATTCTTATAAAATTATTTAAAGTAATATAAAACTTAAGTGAAAGTCATTTAAAATTATACTTAGGGAAAAAAGTGTCCATTTCAATATCAAAAATGAATTTTTCCCTAAAAAACACAAATAATAAATATGGATTGATCAATTTATTCTATAAATGATTAAAAACACTTTTAAAACCTTGAAATTTCTCAGTTTTACAATTAAATATAAAATTTATCTAAAAAATAATTTAATTACACTCACAAAGACAAAATTATGGGGATTTATTTCATGAAATACACATAAAAAGTATGAAAATTTCATATCTATCATTTTATATATAGTAATTTTAGGTAACAAGTATTTATCAACTTTTCTAAATTCTTTTTATGGACTTTATTCTTTACATAAACCATAAAATCACATGAATCTTCTAATGAAATCTTAATTTTCTTGATCATGTCCTCTTGAACTATTAGGATTTCTAGATAACCTTTTTTATTTGTGTCCATCCTGCTTACATCTCCCACACAATTTCTCATGAGATCTCAACAAATAATTTTTAGGAAAACTATAATTAAATTTTATTTCTTATTCAAGTGAATTTTTTTCCATTTATCACTTATATTCTATGATGATTCTTCCATTTTTCTTTCCTTTACCAACTGAGATGGCTATATGACCATGCACTATTTAGAAACATATTTAGCTTACTTAGAACTTCCACATGTAATATCAATAATATCTTCTACCAAAGTAATCCATTTTTTCTATTTTGGACTAATTCCTCCCTTTTCTTGAGCTTTACACCATAAATACCAACCCATCTGGCTTGTATCCAAAATTCCATTATGTATCCTCTTCTTCCACAAAAGATGTATCTTTTTATTTTTGGAGAGGCATCCTTCTTATTCCTCTTGGGTTTACTTTGACTAGATTGTTCTTTTTCTTATTCCCTAAGGATGATGTACTATACTCCTTTTATAGATTCTTATTTTTTGTTCTTATCTTATCAACTATTTTAGATATATTCTTAATTGATTTACACAATCACGTATCTTCATTATGATTAGTTTGATTTTAAGTTTCATAAATATTCTTCAAAGTATCAAATATTTTTGTAATAGATAGATTATTTCATTTCATTTTTGGACTTTAAATTATCTCATACTTTCTACCACTTGGTGTAAGATTCATTTTTTTATAAGTTGTCATATTATACCAAAAAATAGTATCCTTATACCCAAATCTACCAAAGGGTAATAAATGGATAAAAAATGTTAATCATTTCTTCTATACAATAGTTTGTCCAAATTTTCTTACTTACTATTCAATTTCCTTTTAATATTCCATATGGTATTATTTAGGGGAATATATTCACCTACACTTTCTTATATCCACTATAGATATAGTGGTGATATCTTCATCAATTTTCTTCATCTATTTTTATTTTATTTTATTTTTTCATATTTTTATTTAGGAACTGCACTTTTTATAAAATCATATTTATCATAAACATTATTTCTTAGTATAGATGGTATCTTTAACTTTGATCTTTCTATATTATGATAATTAGATGATCCTAAAAAAATTCTCTTCTAAATTGAAGTATTTCAGAATAATAACCCTCCTTGTAATTTTGTGTGGCAGTTTCTCTCTCTCATGTTATTTTGAGGACTCTCCTTGAGAAGTTTCAAAATTTTCTAGTTTAATTTTAAGATCAAGACTTGTTTTGAGAATATTTTTATCATATTATTCTGACTATATTATATCTTCATAATCCATCCTCATCTTTTCATCATACTTCTCATCCATTTTGGTTTTCTCTTGTAATAATTTTTCAATATCTTTAATCTTGTTTTCTTTAACTTCAAATTGATCAATTTTTACACTAATTGTGTCCTATACTTTTATTCTAATGTCTGGAAATTCACCTTGGTCCTCTCAATGGATTAATATTTCTTTATCATTTCTTAAAACCAATAATTTCTAACTTTCAAGAATCTTTCTCTAAGCTCTGTTCTTTTTTCTCTTTTAGCATTATATTTCCTGGTGATATCTACATTCATCATTATCTTTTGTGAAAGTGTTTTTTCTATTTTCTTGGATTCCCCATTAATGAATGTGATCTCCTTATTCAAGCTTCTAAAATATCCACAAACTTAAGTGACTATATATTTTGGAAAATTATATAGAATATATTTTAAATAAAATATTAATTTATATTGTGAACCATCAAAAATGTAATTTTTTCTATTGTTCTTGAATATTCTATAGGATAGTTCAATAAATAAATATCAACTACCTTATTTTCACCAAAAAATGGTTTCAACCTTTAGAGGTAGAAATAGTGTCCATATCTTTGGTAATTTATTTCACTACTAGATATTCTTCAATGCTTGACCTATGTTCTTCAAGTTCAAAGTAAGGGGGAACCTATTCTTCTTTCTCTATGCATAAGAGGGATGTATTATTTTTTTCAATTATTTATTCCTCCTATTTTATATATTCTTGATAGGAATAGAAATATAATTAATAATTAAAATTTATTCTCTATTCATACACTTTATTATTACTTTATAAGATAAACTCAAAATAAACTTCAAATCATCAAATATTCATATTCAATAGAATCCAATCAGTGGTGTGACTTAATGATCTGACACTTATTTTTAGGATGACTTGGGATATGTAAAACACTAATAAGGGAGTGAATCAATGTTATATGAATTATTAAAAACTAAAACTTTATCCCTTATTTACCTTTCCACTTCTTTAGTGAATGGATCTTTTATTATCTTTTATCCCGTCTTTGGTTTGCATGCATGTGATATGAATATGAATGAACACTACAAAGGAAACCAGAAATTGTTAATAAATGATTCTACAATAATGATTTGGGTGAATTAGTATATATTTTTGGGATTAATATCCATCATGATAGATCCAAGACACTACTCTTCATAATTCAAATTACATACATTAATAATATGCTTAATAGATCTAGTTGGAACAATCCAAGAGGGTATTGTTTCTAGTGTCACATGTCATTCATCTTTATAGGAAAATATTTCCTCAGGAACATTAAGAAAGAAATTTAATGGCAAGCATAACACCTTGTGATTTTGTTAATTATTTTTTTAGAATTAATTTAATCTTGTTATATTTTTCATTTCACACAACACTGAATATAGCTTTTTTTATACAAAAGCAATAAGTGTGGCTTGCATTATACGCAACACCAAGTCAATATTGGAAACGAAAAACACTTATATTATCTTTTGTTACAAAATACACTATTTTGGTCTTGTATTATACACAATACTAAGTCCCTTTGATAGCTTTCATTACACGCAAGGGTGAGTTTTACCGAACTACAATATACTATTAATATTACTATTAAAATATTATTATAGTTACCACCAAGCTGTTGAAATGGAATTTATGAAAAAAATTTAAAAAATTGTTAAAATATTATTTACACGTGTATATAAAATTATTCCTTTGGTTATCAATTTCTAGAATTGAATGTATGAACTATTTGAAAATAAAGAAATTAATTTTCTAAGAAAACTATTCTTCTATGTACAAACACACTTTTATCTCAATAAATTAAACAAAACAATTTTGATTTATTTTTTTAATAAAATTTATATATTATATATTCAGTCAATATTTTTTATACTCACCCAATATATTTTATATGTATAATATAAGAATAAATCCATACTTTTGAGTAAAAAGATGTGTTCTTATAAAAGATAATTTTACCACCTTTTAATAGAGAACCTATTATAAATATTATTTTTGACACTTTTATAATTTTTATTTGAAAAAATAAACTTCATTTTTGAAATAGGAACAACAAAAATTAGATTACGGATAATTTTTTGTATTTTTTCGTGAAGTTTCATTTTTTGATGAATAGTCAATAATATTAAATTTTAATTCAAAACTACTTTTTCGTCTGATTTATTAATAAGTTTAAATTATGTTTTAGATTATTTTTAAAGTTCAATTATATCAATTATAAATCAATTAATCTAGTTTTGGTCATTGGAAAAAATTTCACTTTGAAATTGGATATAAAAACTTACCAAACTTTTGAATATTTTTACTTTAAAACTCTGTTGTGTCGTCTCATCTATGGGATTAAATTTGAATTAATTTCAACCACTTATGTGATTAGTATTTAGAAAAATGGATTCCATATTTTCAATCATCATAATATATAATTTAAAAAAATCAACTTATTCTTTGATAAAAAAGATTAGTGAAAGTAATTAAAATTAATTACAACAATTAAGAGGAAAAATAGCTTAACAAGGGACTAAACCTTATACTTAAGGGGTGAAATGACCTAAAAAAATTTAAAAAATATTTTATGGAAATATTTATAACATATCCTCCATTTTATCTAATTTTATTCATTATTTGAGCCAATTGTAATAGGAAAAATGTGGGTGGATTTTCCTTCTCAAAAATTTACAAGAATGTCACTCCACCTCCACTATAAAAAGTCACTCACCCCTCACACTTATCCACACATATAAAACACTTTATATCACCCAAAATATACTAAAATAATATAAAAAAATCCCTCCCTTTATCCTATAATCCTTTATTTGGTCAAAATATATCCAAGGAAGCCCTTTGGTTAAAACCAAAAGGAGTTACCCCAAGAAGAGGTAACATCTTTCCTCAAACTCTTTGGTTTTATTTTCATTATCCACCACCTCAATTATTATTATTATATGATTATATAACAAAATACATATCCTAAATATACTTATATTTTTTTATTCTAAGTTTTAATCCTATTATTACACACACTTCCATCTGATGGGTAATGAACTTACCATTCTTGTGTACGACAAACTACCGCCTCACAAAATATTGTTATTCATTTTTCCTTTACCGCCGCTCATTGTTGGAAATTATGGTGGAAAATATTTTTTTATATGATATATATTAAATTTATGATGTATTTATTCTTTTTTAATTATTATATAAATCATAACTTCATGCTTTCCATTTTTTGTAAATACGATAATTTCATTTGTGGACGTGTGGACTACGACCTCCTCAAAGTGATTGATTCGTTCACATTCTACATGGAATGTATTAATGATGGTTTTAGTGAAATTATTTTATATATATGAAATAATAATTCTAGTGTAATTATATGATATATATATATATATATATATAATTGAATTTCCTTCATTTAATATGACAATAAAATGGAAACAATGTCTATGCGTACGTACGACCTACCATCTCCAGGAATGGTGTTTTCCATTTAATATGTCTATCATTTATATATTATAATAAATATTTATATACTGAATATATATTATATTTATATCAGTTATTACATTATTTAAATAATTAAATAATTATCTAAGTAAGAAGATCATGAATAATAAGTCAAACCATGTATGAAAAACAAAGTAGATATTACCTGAAACGTAACACTAACACTGAGTTATTAATAAACGGGTAATATAAAGTCATAACCAAATAATACATGGTATTAGATATAATAATATGGTTATGTGGTATATTTATAATGAATTTTTATTTATTATACATGAGTTTTTAACGTGTATGAATAAAGTCAAGACTTAAGGTAAGGGTTTTCTTGTCTCACTTTTATTTTTCATGAGACACAAGCCATTTCACCTACTATTTCTTATATGTGGTGTTTATACTACCCATGGATGTATTATATTATTATTATATTTATATTTATGGTTATTTACATATCTATTTTATGATATTTATTTCATGGATTTTATGGTTCAAAAGTTTCCAAATCAGTAAAGTAATTTTGTCTCAATTTACCTTCTTTTAGACACATCCCATGTTATGCACCTATATTTTTATATGGAGTGAATATACTCCACTTTGACATTTTATATCATGAATATTCTTATTTCATTATATTTTAACCTTTATCTAATTTTATTCTCTCATGTTTATTTTGATTCAATGTTACTAAAGTTGTAATAGTTTATTGCTAAAATCTCATCATTTATCAGGATTGTTTATGATTATGCTTCGATTGATGAAATATTATGATCTATCTCTCAATAAGACTCATTAATTTTATTATACTATGGTTATTAATGATATATTTATGTATGGGTACCATTTTTTTACTCTTTGGTACTTAGGATAATTAAGAAAGTGTTTTTAAGAAAATCTAACTTTCTCTCTCTCTTTAGTCGGAAATCCATGTTCTTTAAAACCATTTTTTCTAAAATTATTTTCAAAAAATTTTTATGATTAAAAAGTGTTTAAAATGTATTAAATCATTTTTTATAATCTTTCAAAATATTTTCAAAGAAAATTTTTTAAAACATTTTCAATATTTATTTATAAGTTTTTAAATTTATTTTCAAAGAAAGGGTTTTCAAAATATTTTCAAACATTATTTATAAGTTTTAAAATTTATTTTCAAAGAAAAGGGTTTTCAAAATGTTTTAAATCTTTTTTTATAAGTTTCGAGGAAAATAGTTTTCAAAAAAAAATCAAGCTTATTTTGTAATTTTTCAAGGAAAAATGTTTTCAAAAGGTTTTCAAAATGTTTCCTAGACTCTTTTATAATTTTTTAAGTTTATTTTAAAAGAAAATGGTTTTAAAAATAATTTTTTGAAGAAGAAAAAATATTTTCTTCAAGATTTTTTTTAAAGGATCTTTCTAAATTATTTTCTATCGAATATGACATCCGTTGGTATTACTCATGCCTTTCTAGGAAAATGATCCAATGGTTATGTTCATATTATTTCTTTGAATGGTTTATGTTTTTATGGCATGATGTTTATGAAACCCATTTCTATTTCATAGTTTATTTATTAATTAATTTTTTTTGACTTTCACAGGTTATATGCTTATGGAACCCTCTTTCTTTCACGGGCTATTCTTCAATGAAATGATTATGAAACTTGTCTCTTTTCTATAAGTTATTAAATGATTACATGTTTATGATAACCATTTAATTTCATGGTTTATTATATGATTAATTTTTATGATCTTGTGGAACATGTATGTATGATTTCATTATGAGATGGGTGGGACCTATATCTCCCTCCAATGCATTGGATTATATATCATGAGAAAGACATGGTTGGAATAGGCAGCGAGCTCAGTTTAGTAAAGGACTTTGTCCACTAAGATGGTCTTGGGAGTGAACCTTGACTACTAATATGGTTGTGGGAGTGAATCATGACTACCAATATGGTATGGGGAGTGAACCTATACTACTAATATGGTCTTGGGAGTGGATTGTGACTACTAATATGGTTTTGGGAGTGAATCATGACTACCAAGATGGTATGGGGAGTTAACCTATACTACTAATATGGTCTTGGGAGTGAACCTTGACTATTAATATAGTTGTGGGAGTAAACCATTAATACAAATATGGTTTGGGGAGTGAACACATTCTACTAATATGACCTTGAAATTGATTCCTTTACTACTATGGAAATCATTTTATATGCTTATGTATCTGCCACAAATTATATGTCTTATTCTTATGTTATGTTTTCATGTATTATGCTCTTATTCCCCTTATGATTCATGTATTATAAAATTACAATATGTATTCCATGAATCATGTATATGATCTTTAATAAACAAGGTATGATCTTAAAATATTATTCTCAAGTCCCGATATCCTTATGTTCATGTTATGCTTATTTATCTCCTTTGTTTACCCTTAATGATCATCTGATCTCACCCATTTCTTATGTTCACTTTAACCATTTTAATTAGAAGTTCTAAAAGGGGAGATATTTTTTCGAAACATTGAATATCTTTCACTAAGTTAGAATATTTTTTTCAAGTTTCCAAATACACTAAATATTATGTTCCTCAGGCATGTATTTTTTGTAATGTGTTGAATATTCATCTAAATTGATGTAATATCCATGTATGTTAAGTATGGGTCACTATATTTGGTATAAAAGGAAAGGTTTAGTCAACCTTTAGAAACTAGGATGAGAAAACCTTAATGATTTCCCTAAGGAAATGTCTAAGGATAAGTCTAAGGATAAAGAAAAATGTAGAAAAATATCCTGAAATTTTGGTAAAGGATAGAGATAGTGGTTTCCTAGTGATAAATACCTATTTGGATACTAAAATTGGATGTGAATATGGTATCGGTATACCTAGGGGTAACAACTCCAAAAGGTGTGTTGAGCCTAAATCGAGTGTAACCTAGTACCCGATAATGGGTCTTATTGTACACCTAGTTTGACACTCCTAGGGGATATGCTTTGAAAATTCACAAACTCTTCAAAAACCATCATAAAGGATTTAAATAGGATTTGGCTATGAATAACATATGATAAACCTAAGGAGTCAAAGATTAAAGAATTTGTCATGATTTAAATATCCTATATGTGGTTTTTCAATATTATGTGGTTTCCCACTATGATTATTGTTTCTTACTCTATTATTTCTGGTGTTAGTCAATAGCAGAAACTAGAAGGAATTAAGTTAACATTGAATTTTTTAGATGTGTAAAGTATGGGAATTATAAAAATCAATATCATAAGATCCCATTAAGATAATAAGGAATGTGGTACAAGTATTGGTTATACTTTCGAAGATAAAGAGTCTAAAAACAACATGTGAAAGGTATGTGATGTTCTAATAATATTGTTTATATTAATCGTAAGAAGCATGATTATGTTGATGTTGAGGAACCTTAATACATGATTCATATTTCATATTCTAGAAAAAGGGGTATTAAGTAATAAGAGGATGAATCCCAAGTAATGGTTTAAGAATAAACTTGTATGATTGAAGTGTATATATTTTGGAATTCAAAGATTATGTTATTTGAATCATGAAATATATAAGTATTTTTAGTATATGATTTTTATTAAGTATTGAAAAGGATGTGTTTAATGGTGTTGAAGACATATAAAATTTATTTAATGTAAAGGTGATATTTTGAAATAAGGTAAGGTAACCCTTAATGTGTTCAATATGTTGAGACAATTGTGTTTAGCTTGGATAAAGAGATGATTGATATGGATAAAGTAAACTTGATAGTACTGATTACCCTAGAACTAATTATTGATTTGTTGAAAAAGTGTATATTTCATTATGGATGAAGTTTACAACTTCTTGTATTTAAGGAATATATCCATTAATCTTAGGAATAAGGAAGATTACATATTTTACAATAGGATTTATGGTAATCTAGGTCATTACCATGTTCCAAGAGAATATATGATGAGGGTATTCACATGTTTGGAATGTGAAAACCAAGAGATACATTGTGATATACGGGGGGATCAATGTTAAGTTAGCGTTATAAACTTATTTCAATTTTTTTTTATTTTCATATTTCATAGGGGTTATATGGTTAACTATTTATGGAAATCTTAATTTAAACTTTGGATGAAGTTTGTGAGATTAATGTATTATCTCACTATATGAGGATTTATGCATATTTGATAACCTATTCTAACCACTTTGTGTTGACTGTAACTGAAGATAGATGGGTTGACTTATCATGGATATCATTATTATTTAATACTTCAAAAATTAAAAAATCACCTTCCTTTTTAGAGAAAGAGGTGAAGTGGAAATTGGTCAAGACGTGACCAAAGGGTTAGATTTTACTTATTAAAGGGAATGAGATCAAGTAAGTATATCTTATTGTGAAAAAATATTCAATTTTAGGAAAAGCGTATTGAAATAAAAAAATTCCTATTATTATAATTTTTTATGATATCAATTACCTCTTCCATTCTTCTTCACTTTATGGTTTTTTGATAGTTAACTTTATCTGGATCACCCAATTTCTTGAGATCGGTAATCTTTATCAATCTCTATGATTATTTGTAATGCCACAACCCCAGTTACCCGAATCTGGTGAATTATTTATAACATTGGAATAATTAAAAGAAATTTTTATCCCA
The DNA here is from genome assembly GCA_963277665.1 of Viscum album. Taxonomy (NCBI): domain Eukaryota; kingdom Viridiplantae; phylum Streptophyta; class Magnoliopsida; order Santalales; family Viscaceae; genus Viscum; species Viscum album. Next base: position 335,112,061 of record OY728139.1, on the reverse strand, counting down.
AATGAACAAATTAGTTTATTAGTTTTGGAAAATCAGATACATACATAAGTTTAACATTACAACTTTAAATGAAATACAATGTGGAAATTTCTTTGAAAACATCCATAACTCCTAGGTTACCTCTACAGGTCATTCATATTTTACTTCTTCGAATCCTAGTAAAATAAAATATAAGAAAGGTATGAGATCATATGCTCAATAAGGGTAAGTAATATAGTAGAATATATGATAAACATAAACATTATAAATGGTGAATAACTAAAAACACATTCCTTTAAAAATGAACTTGAACATAATATAGCAGGAATAAGGGATGAATAAATAATTCCATAATAAAGCATAATCATGGGTATTATACTAGTCTAATAACTTCATGAACTATAAATTACTTGTTTCATAATGAGATAAATGCATAATACTGGACATTCTAAAATATAATGTCAAGGCCTTGGCCAAGACATCTGAAAATGATTAAGGCCTCAACCAAAACCATATCTAAAAATGGGAAAGGCCTCGGCCAAGTCCATATTTATTTTGACTCATGAGACCTACCAATGCATAGAGTGGATATAGAAATACCCACACATCACATAATAATTCCAATTCATTCCTCATATTAATTGGGATAAACTTAAACAATATATACATTCATATTGAAACTAACATATGAAATGCAAATAACTTTCCCCAAACATAAACACTAACCATTTAGAGTAATATGGTAAATTGTTTCAAGATAGCACATCCATAGTCAAAATAATCATAAACCATTAAATAAAATATGGTAGATGATATAATAAAATATTATTCCCAATTATACATAATACTCAACAAGAGTGTTGAAATAGATACAATTACTCATATAAAATCATCGAGTAATTCTTGAGATAAATGCTCTTTCACTTTGAAAAGAAGAGTTCTTTTGGAAAAATATTTGTATAACACCAGAATTGAAATAATATAGTTTCATCATAATAAAATTAGTGATTTTAAAAAAATAATGGTGGCTAAAAATAGATTATATAGCGTGCTAGAACATAGGTAAAAAATTGAGAAGTTCCCTTGAAATGAGCTTGTATTTCAGGAAGAATTTTTGAAAGATCATTTTAAAACATATAACTCCCCATAAAAAAAATAATTATTATGGTTGGTACACATATATAGAACATTAACACAAAATTTATTAGTATTACATAATAATAAATAATAATTTCATTGAGGTAAGTAGAGGATAAGAGTAACCCCAATGAAAATGGAGGTTCGAGTAGAAAATCTTTACCTTATGTCTGAATCTGTTCTGCACTTGAAATTAATGTACTAGATAATAAAATTAAATAAATTAATTAAATAATTAATAATATTATATATATATATATATATTATTCATTAAAGTTTTATTAATTTCATTTATGTCTTTATTGATAAGTTATAAGATTGAATTTCATCATTTTGAAGTGTTCGTTTCCTTGATTTCATGATCAGCTTGCTTGATTATAATAGTATAGTAGTTCATGTAAAATGGTAATTTAAATACATAATCGAAGTTTTATTTTATTAATTATCATACATAAGGTTAAATGACCATATAAAACATTTTTATATTTTGGTTAAGGATGAATCATTTGATAAAAGTTTAATGATAATCACTTAGATTATTTTGAGCGGTTTCGTCACAACGAGCTTGTTTTGATTTATTATTTCACATCATGTGTGTATGATGATTGAAAAACATTAAATAATATAAAATACACATATTATGATCTAGTTAAACCATAAAAATTGTTTCATGACCATATATGAATATGTTAATATAAATTGATAACTTGTCGTCCTTGAATGTGATAAATTAACACATCTGAGACAGTGTTTTCATTTTTTGTATAAAAGAAGGGGGAAAGAGAGATGATGATGAATTATTAAATTATCATAAAAAAATTATAGTATATTTAAGGTAATTGTTTTATCATAACTTTGGGATGAGGGGAGTTTAGGAGAGAAAAAGAAAAAGAAAAGATCTTGAAATAAAAAAGAGAAGTTGAGAAATCCCTTATGAAAATTCGGAACCTAACGGCGTCACTTAAAAATTCATAAAATGTGTTGATGAGAGAAAAATGGGTCTATAATAATTTTTAAATAATATTTAAAATAATGGATATATTTAATGACATAATCTAATGAAATTAAAAAGGAATAGCATAAAAGGAGTGCTTGAAAAGGAGGAGGGTGGTAGATTACCATACCTTGTAGAGTAACTCCTAAAACTTGAAGGTTGTGAGCTTGGGGGCCTGAGTAAACATTGGGAGGAATAATAGGGAGGTAAAACTACCATATATTACAGGATGGTAAATTTTTAATAAAGGTAAAGTAATGGAATAAATGGGTGGGTATTTATAGCTAAAGTGAGAAATTTTTTTATTAATTTCCGAGGACACCTCTGTAGTGGTATATAAAAAACCATGGGATTTCCAATGGTATTCTTCAATGGTATTGGACACTTGGGACACATAATATCATATTTTAATTTTCACAAGTCATCTAGTATTTTATATTAATTATTACATCATTATGATGTCATTAAACATACTAAAAACTCAAAACTGTATTTTTTACTATTCACGAAAAAATAAAGTATTTTATAATATTCTCATAAATTTAGAGTAACCTAATATCGATGTTCTTAATTCAAAAATAACATTTAATTTATCATAATAATTCTATAAATATTAAAATTTTAACTTTTATCAATGAAAATACTTATATATTAAAAATAATAGCAGACATAAAACACATAGAAAAATGCATAGTAAAATTCTCAACACTTAAAAAATTATTTTATCATTTTTCATTAAATAAGAGTGTTTTGATAATATTATTTAATTATAATAAACATTAATAAAACCTTATTTTGATATAATAATTTAAAAATCTCTGAAATGAAAAAATTTTACCTGAAAATCAATTTATCAAATTCATCATATTTTTAAGAAAAAACTAAACTCAAAATAGAAATTATGGAACAATAATTTAGTTTACACTTTCTTAGGTGAGGTTACTATTCAATTGGTCATATTTCTATTCATAAGGGTAAGTTATTATTCATAAGGGGAAGTTACTATTCACAAAAAAATGTAATTTGATCCTATCAAACTCTAAATATTTTATTGATCACAACCGTGTATGTCCATTTTTTGAAATTCAAAACACAAAAGTGAAAAATTATGTTTAACATCTAGGTTATAATTATCTCCTATAAATAAAAAAGTTTTTGTTTTACATAGACTCAATATTGAATGCATTCTATAATAAATTTATTTGTAAACCTTGGGTTGTTATATTATTTACACTTTTCCTCCATGTACAATATTACCTTCCCACCTATGTTCTCCTATGTGGAAACCTAGTTATCTAATACTTTGGGAAACCATTATGTTTCCAAATTTTCCTTTTAAATAAATTTTTAGTATTCATTTTTATGATTTGGGTTTCTGTGAAAGGAACATTAAAGTATTTAAATTTTAATAACCCATATGAATTTCGAGGGTGAAATTAATTTTATGGGGGTAGAATGTAACATCCTCGAGACTTTTTGAATTATTATTTTTAAATTAATTTAATATTTTTATATTTTTCATTTCACACAACACTGAATATAGATTTGTTTATATGAAATCACTAAGTGTGTCTTGCATTATATGCAACACCAAGTCAAGTTTGGATACATAAAACACTTAGATTAGCTTTCGATACATGAAACATTATATATGGCTTGTTTTATGCATAACACTGAGTCCCTTCAACATCTTTCATTACATGCAAAGCTAAGTTTTACTGAACTACAGTATAATATTGATATTATTATTAAAATATTATTATAGTTACCACCTAGATGTTAGAATAGAAGTTATGAATAAAATTAAATAAATTGTGGAAATATTATTTACACATTTATATAAAATGAATCCTTTGGTTATCAATTACCAAAAGTGAATGTACAAACTATTTGAAAATAAAGAAATTACTTTTCTAAGAAGACTATTTTTCTATGTACAAACATAATTTTATCTCAATAAATTAAGAAAACACTTTTGATTAATGTTTTAAATAAAATTTATATATTATATATTCAATAAATATTATTGATACTCATCCATTAGATTTGATAGGTATAAGATAAGAATAAATCCAATTTTATAAGTAAAATGATGTATTATTCTAAAAGGTAATTTTACAACATTTTAACGAAGAACCCATTTTAAATATGATTTTTTAACCATTTATAATTTTTATTTGACAAAATAAACTTAATTTTTAAATTGGAACATAACAATTATATTATGGTGAATTTTTGGTATTTTTCTGTGAAGTTTTATTTTTTGGTGAACAGTGAATAATACTGAATTTTAATTCAATACTTCTTTTTCATATAATTTATTTATAATGTTAAATTATGTTTTATATTAGTTTTAAAGTTAAATTATATCAATTATAAACCAATTAACCCAAGTTAGGTCATTGGAATCAATTTCACTTTGAAATTGGATATAAAAACTTACCACAACTTTGAAACTTTTTACTATAAAAACATGCATTGTTATCCCATCTACAGGATTAAATTTGAATTAATTTATGTCACTTATTTGATTGTAATTTAGAAAAAAGGATTCCATTTTTGATATAATCATAATATATAATTTTAAATAAGTTCAACTAAGTTTTTCACAAAAAATATTAGGGAAAGTAATTAAAATTAATTACAACGATTAAGAAGAAAATTAGCTTAATAAGAGACTAAACCATACACTTATAGAAAAAATGACCTAGAAACTTGTCCAAAATCCATTGGATATAAATATTTATATCTTATACACTCTTTTATTTAATTTTTTTCATTATTATATCCAATTTTCATAGGAAAACGTGGGTGGAATTCCATTTTCAAAATTTTACAAGAATTTCACTCCTCCTACACTATAAAAAGACGCTCACCCCACACACTTATTGACACCTCTATTTCCCTTTAAATAACCAAAAATATACTAAAATAATATCACAAAATCTCTCCCTTCATCCTAGAATCATCCTTTTGGGAATAAATCCATCCAAGGAATCCATTTGGTGCAAACCAAAAAGAGTTACCCAAAGAAGAGGTAACACCCTTCCTCAATCTCCTTTGTTTTATTTTCATTCTCCACCACATAAATTATTCTTATTACATAATTATATAATAAAATAATTTTCCTAAATATACTGATATTGTTTTATTCTAAGTTTTTTACCTACACTTACACACACTTCCATCTAATGGGTAACGTACTTACCATTCATGTGTATGCCAAACTATCGCCTCACGAAACGATGTTGTTCATTTTTCCTTTACCACCTATCATGGTTGGTAATTATGATGGAAACTATATTTTTATATTATATATATTATATTTATTATGTCTTTATTATTTTCTAATTATAATATAAAACATACCTTTATGCTTTCCATTTTGTGTAAATACGATAACTTTATTTGTGGATGTGTGGACCACCGCCTCCTCAAAGCGATGTGATTCGTTCACACTCTATAAGGAATGTATTAAGGATTGTTTTAGTAAAATTATATGATATATATTAAATAATAATTCTAATTTAATGATTATATAAATATATATATTTAATTTACTTTTTTTCTTTCAATATGACAATAAAACAGAAACAACGTTCATGCCTACGTACGACCTACCGTCTCCATAAATGGTGTATTCCATTTTTTATTTCTATAATTTATATATTATAATAAATATTTATATAATGAATATATATTATATTTATATCATGTTTTAAATTCTATAAATAATTAAATCATTATCTAAGTAATATAATCAATAATAATTAATCAAAACATGTATGAAAAACAAAGCTGATATTACCCGAAACATAACATTGACATGGAGTTGTTAATAAATGGGTAATATAAAGGCATAACCAAATAATATATGGTATTAGATATAATAATATATTTATTTGATATATTTATGATAAACTTATAATTATTATACCGGATTTTTGAATGTGTACATAGAAATTCAAGACTTAAGGTAAGGGTTTTCTCATCTCACTTTTATTTTCGGTAAGACACAAGTCATGTTCACCTAGTATTTCTTATTTTTGGTGTGTATAATGAAAATGAATGTATTATATGATTATTATACTTAAATTTATGGGTATTTACATATCCATTTTATTATCTTTATTTCATGGGGTTTATGGTTAAAAAGTTACCAAATTAGTAAAGTAATTTTGTCTCAATTTGCCTTATTTGAGATACATGTCATGTTATGCACCTATATTTTTCTATGGGGTGTATATACTACCCTTTAACATGTTATATCATGAATATGATTCTTTCATGATATTTTAATCTTCATTTAATATTATTCTATCATGTTTATTATGAGGCAATGTTACCAAAGTGGTCATGGTTTATTGCTACAATCTCATTGTTTATCAAGATTGTTTACAATTATGCTTCCATTGATGAAATATTATGATCCATATCTAAAGAACACACATTAATTTTATTCTACTATATTTATTAATTATATATTCATTTATTGTTACTATTTTTATACTCTTTGGTACTTAAGATAACAAAGATATTGTTTTTAAGAAGATTTTATTTTATCTCTCTTAAGTCGGAAATCTGTGTTCTTTAAAACCATGTTTTCTAAAAATGTTTTAAAAAATGTTTTATGTTTAAAAAGTGTATAAAATTTATTCAAAATTTTTTATAAGTTTTAAAATTATTTTCAAAGAAATATTTTTCAAAACGTTTTAAGCTTTCTTTATAAGTTTTCAAAGTTATTTTTAAAGAAACGGTTTTCAAAACATTTTCAAGATTTCTTTATAAGTTTTTAGAGTGATTTTCAAAGAAAATGGTTTTCAAATTGTTTTCAAGATTATTTTATAAGTTTCAAGTGAAAATGTTTTCAAATCTTTTTCAATATTATTTTATAAGTTTTCATGGAAAAAAATTTCAAAATGTTTTCTATAATCCCTTATAAGTTTTCAAGTTTATTTTAAAAGAAAATGGTTTTAAAAAAGCTTTATGTTTTAAAAATAATTTTTCAAATAAGGATATTTTCCTCAAATTTTTTTTAAAGGATCTTTCTAAATTATTTTCTATATAAGATGACATCTATTGGTGTTACTCAGGTCTTTTTAAAAAAATGATCCAAAAGTTTCATTCATATTCTTTCTCTAAATAGTTTATGTTTTTATGGAATGAGGCTTATGAAACCCATTTATCTTTCACGGGTTATATTTTTATGAAACTAATTTCTCTTTCATGGGTTTTATGCTTATGAAACTTTCTTCCTTTAACAATTTATTCTTTGATGAAATTATTATGAAACATATCTATTTTCCATAGGTTATGATATGATTACATGTTTATGATACCCATTTCATTTCATTGGTTATGATATGATGAATTTTTATGATCTTGTGGGACAAGTATGTATGATTTCATTATGATATAGGTGAAACCTATATCTCCCTCCAATTCATTGGGTAAATATTTATATCACATGATATAGACATGAATAGAACGGGGGTTAAACTCAATTCAGTAAAGGAATTTGTCCGCTAAGATGGTCTCTAGAGTAAACCTTTACTATTAATATGGTTGTGGGAGTGAAATGTGACTAAAAAGATGGTATGGGAGTGAACACATACTACTAATATGGTCTTGGGAGTTAACCTTGACTATTAAGATGGTTGCGGGAGTAAACCATAACTACTAAGATGGTGTGGGGATTGAACCTATACTACTAAGATGGTCTTGGGAGTGAACCTTGACTACTAAGATGGTCATGGGAGTGAACCATAACTAATAATATGGTATGGGGAGTGAACCCATAATAATAAGATGTCCTTGTAAGTGATGCCTTGACTACTATGGAAATAATTTTATATGCTTATGTGTCTTCCAAAAATTCAATGTCTTATTCCTATGTTATGATTTTATGGATTATTCTCTTGTTTCATTTATGATTCATGTCTTATGAATTACCAATAATTATTCCACAGCTCATGTATATGATCTTTGATATGTATGGTATGATATTCAATTGTTATTCTCATGTTATCATACCCTTATGCTCATGTTATGCTTATGTATCTCTTTTGTTTACCCTTACTGAGCATCTAAACTCACCCCTTTCTTATGTTTTCTTTCCCTAGGCTATAAAGAAAGGTTTTAAGTACAAGTATTGAATGGGGTTATCTTTTTGGGAAACATTTAATATCTTTCACTGAGTTAGAATATTTTGTTCCAAGTTTACAAAGACACTAAACAATTACAGTCCTTAGGAATGTATTTTTTTAATGTGATAAACATTCATCTAAATTGATGGTATATCCATCTATGTTAATCCTAGGTCACTATAGTTGGTATCAAAGGAAATGTTTGGTCAAAATTTGGAAATAGGATGAGAAACAATTAGTGAGAACCCTAAGAACATGTCTAAGGATAAGTCTAATGGTAAGTAAAAGTATAGGAAAATGTATTTGAATTTTGGTAAAAGATAGAGTGAGTGGTTTCATATAAATACATCCATGTATGGATACTACAAGTTGATGTGGCTCTAGAACATATGTACCTAGGGGTTACAACTCTAAAAAAGTGTGTTTTGGATGACTTGAGCGTAACCTAGTATGTGATAATGGTTCTTACTTCACACCTCATTTAACACTCCCAAGGGATATGATTTTCAAATTTATAAACTCTTAATGAGCCATCATGAAGGATTTAAATAGGATTTGGCTATAAATAACCTATTATAAACCTAAGGTGTCATAAATTAAAGAATTTGTCATAATTTATACATCATATATGTGGTTTTTCAATTTTATGAGGTTTATCACTATGATTATTGTTTCTTACTCTATACTTTCTGGTGTTAGTGAATAGCAAGAACTAAAATAAATGGATTAACATTGAATGTTTTAGATGTGGAAAGTATTAGAATTATACAAATAGATGTCCTAATATCCCATGAATATAATCAAAAGGTGGTATGAGTATTGGTTATACTTCTAAAGATAAAGAGATTGCAAATGACATGTGAATGGTATGAGATGTTCTAATATTATTATTTAAATTAAATTTCAGAAGCATTATTATATTGAGGTCAGGAAACTTAATATGTGATTCGTATTTCATATTCTATGATAATAGTTATTAAGGAATAAGATGATGAATCCGGAGTAATGGTTTACGAATAAGGTTGGATGATTAAATTGTATATGTTTTGGAATTAAAATATTAAGTTATATGAATCATGAAATATATAAGTATTTTCAGAATAAGTTTTTCATTTAGGATTGAAAAGGATATGTTGAATAGTGATTAAGACTTAGAAAATTTATTTAATGGAAAGGTTATATTTTTAAATAAGGGAAGGTAACCCGTAATGTGTTTAATAAGTTGAGAAAATTTTGTTTAGCTTGGATAAAGTGATTATTTATATGGATAAAGTAAACTAGATAGTACATATTACCCTCGAACTAATTATTGATTTGTTGAAAAAATTGTCTATGTCATCTGGATAAAGTTTAAAACTTATTGGATTTAGGTAATATATCCAATAATCTTTGTAATAATGAAGCATTCATTCTTTCTAAAATGATTTATGGTAATTCAGGTTATTACCATGTTTCAAGAGAATATAAAATGATGGTATTCACATGTTTGGAATGTGACAACCATGTGAAAATTTTTGATATATGGGAGATAAATGTTAATCTAATATCATGACATTATTTCTAAATTTTTTTATTTTCATCTTTCGGAAGGGTTATAAGGTTAACCATTTGTGGAAAGTTTAAGTTAAACTTAGGATGAAGTTTGTGACATTAAAGTATTATCTCACCACATGAGTATTTATGTATATTAGATAACCTGTTATAACCACATTGTGTTGATGGTAACTAAAGATACATGGTATGAATTATCATGGATCTTGTGATCTGTTAGTGATTTAGGAATGAAAAATTCACCTTTATTTTGGGGGAAAGAGCTGAAGTGGAAATTGTTCAAGACACAACCAAAGGGTGAGATTTTACTTATGAAAGGGAATGAAATCAAGTAAGTATATCTTATTGTGGGAAAAAAATTATTCAACTTTAGAAAAAGGGTCTTTAAATAAAATTGTGTCATATTATCATCAATTTTTATGATATCAATGACCTCTTTTATGGTTCTTCAATTTATGGTTTTGTTATTGTTAACATTCTCTGGACCACCCAATTTCTTAAGATCAGTGATATTTATCAATATCTATGATTATTTACACTATTCCTCCATGTCCATTCTTCCCTTGCCACCTATGTTATCTTCTGTGTAAACCTAGTTATGTGATACTTTGGGTAACTATTATGTTTCTAACTTTTCATTTTAAAGTAAGTTTTAGTATTCATTTTTATGATGTGGGTTTCTATGAAAGGAACATTTAAGTCTCAAACTTTTAATAACCCATAAGAAATTCGAGGGTAAAATTAATCTTAAGGGGGGTAAAATGTAACACCCTGATATTTTCTGAATTATTTTTTCAAATTAATTTAATCTTTTGATATTTTGTGTTTCACATAACACTGAATATAGCTTTTGTTATACTAAAGCACTAAGTGTGGCTTGTATTATACACAACGCCAAGTCAATCTTAGTTATACACAACACTTATATTAGCTTCTGGTACATGAAACACACTGTTTATCTTATATTACATACAATATGGAGTCCCTTCTATAGCTTGTGTTACACGCAAGGTCAAGTTTTACCAAACTACAATATACCATTAATGTTATTATTAAAATATTTTTATAGTTACCACCTAGATGTTGGAATATAAGTTATCAATAAAATTAACTAAATTATGTAAATATTATTTACACATGTATATAAAATTAATCTTTTGTTTATAAATTACTAGAAGTGAATGTAATAACTATTTGAAAATAAAGAAATTACTTTTCTAAGAAAACTATTTTTCTATGTACAAACAAAATTTTATCTCTATACATTAAACAAAACATTTTTATTAAAGTTTTAAGTAAAATTTATATATTATATATTTAATCAATATTTTTTATACTCAAACAATATATTTTATAGGTATAAGATAAGAATAAAACCAATTTTATGAGTAAAAAATATGTATTCTTTTAAAAGGTAATTTTACCACCTTTTAATAGAGAATCTATTTTAAATATTATTTTTGACACTTTTATAATTTTTATTTGACAAAATAAATTTTATTTTTGAATTAATAACATAAAAATTATATTGTGGTAAATTTTTGGTATTTTTCTGGGAAGTTTCATTTTTTGATGAATAGTGAATAATACTGAATTTTAATTCAAAACTGCTTTTTCATCTAATTTATTTATAAGGTTAAATTGTGTTTTTTATTGATTTAAAAGTATAATTATATAAATTATACATAAATTAATCCAATTTAATTCATTATAATAAATTTAACTTTGAAATTTGATATAAAAACTTGCCAAACTTTTGAACATCTTTAATTTAAATACCTGCTTTGTCATCCCATCTACAGAATTAAATTTGAATTAATTTCTGCCACTTATGTGATTTGAATTTAGAAAAATGAATTCAATTTTTTTTAAAATAATAATATATAATTTTAAATAATTTCAACTTAGTTTTTCACAAGAAATATTAGTGAAAATAATTAAAATTAATTACAATGATTAAGAGGAAAATTAGCCTAACAAGAGACTAAAACTTACACTTAAGGGTAACAATGACCTAGAAACTTTTCCAAAATCCATTTTATGAAAATATTTAGACCATATACTAAATTTTATTTAATTTTGTTCATTATTGGATCCACTTTTCATTGGAAAAACATGGGTGGAATTCCCTTTTAAAATATTTACAAGAATGTCACTCCTCCTCCAAAATAAAAAGACACTCAGCCCTCATACTTATTCGCACCTATAAATCCCTTTATCTCACCCAAAATCTGATAAAATAATCTCCCAAAATCCCTAAAATCATCATATAGTCCTCCATTTTGGCATAAATCCATCCGAGGAATCCCTTTGGTGCAAACCAAAAGGAGTTACCCAAGAAGAGGTAACATCCTTCCTTAAGCTCATTTGTTTTATTTTAATTCTATACCACCTAAATTCTTCTTATTACATGATTATATAATAACCTAATTATCCTAAATAAACTTATAATTCTTTATTCTATGTTTTATATCTAAACTTACACACACTTCCATATAATTGGTAATGAAATTATCGTTCTTGTGTACGGAGAACCACCACCTCATGAAACTATGTTGTTCATTTTTTCTTTACCACCTCTCATGGTTGTGAATTATGATGAAAATTATGTTTTTATATGATATATATAATAATTATTATGTATTTATGCTTCTGAAATTATTATATAAAACATACCTCTATGATTTCCACTTTTTGTAAATATGATAACTTTGTTTGTGGGCGTGTGGACTACAACCTCCTCAAAACGATGTGATTCGTTCACACTCTATATGGAATGTATTAAGGATGGGTTTAGTGAATTTATTTGATATATATGACATAATAATTCTAATTTAATCATATTATATATATATATATACATATATACATTTTACTTTCTTTCTTTTAATACAATAATAAAACAAAAACAACATTCATCTGTACGTACGGTCTACCGTTTCCATGAATGGTGTATTCCATTTCATATTTATATCATTTATATATTATTATAAATATTTATATAATGAATATATATGATTTTTATATCATTTTTTACATTATTTAAATGATTAAATCATTATCTAAGTAAGAGGATCAAAAATAATAGGTCAAAACATGTACGAAAAACAAAGCAGATATTAACTGAAATAGAACATTAACATGGAGTTGTTAATAAATGGGTAATATAAAGTCATAAAAATAATATATGGTATTATATATAATATTATGGTTATGTGGTAGATTTATGATAAACTTATATTTATTATAGATGAGGTTTTAATGTGTATGAATAAAGTCATGGATTAAGGTAAGAGTTTTCTCGTCTCACTTTTATTTTCCGTGAGACACATTCCATGTTCACTTCCTATTTATTATACATGGTATGTATACTGACCATTAATGTGTCATATTATTCTTATAATTAAATTTATGGATATTTTCATATCCATTTTATGATCTTTATTTTATGGGGTTTATAGTTCAAAAGTTACCAAATCAGTAAAGTAATTTTGTCTCAATTTTACTTCTTTGAGACACATGCCATGTTATGCACATATTTTTTTCTTTGGGGTGTATATACTACTCTTTGACATGTTATATCATTAATATCCTTCTTTTGTGATATTTTAATATTCATTAAATTTTTTTCTTTCGTGTGTATTACATGTGAATGTTACCAAAGTGGTGACAGTTTATTACTACAATATCATCATTTATTGATATTGTCTTTGATTATGATTTCATGGTTGAAATATTATGATACATCTCTCAAGAACACTAATGAATTTTTTTAACTATGTTTATTAATTATATCTTCATGTTTTTGTACCATTTTTTCACTCTTTGGTACTTATTATAATTAAGAAATTATTTTTAATAAAATCCGGCTTTATCTCCCTCTTCGGTCAAAAATCTATATTCTTTAAAACTATGTTTTCTAAGAAGGTTTTCAAAAAAAATATGTTTAAAAATTGTTTAAAATATATTCAATCATTTTTTATAAGTTTTCAATGTATTTTCAAAGAATTTTTTTTCAAAATATTTTCATGATTTCTTTATAAGTTTTCAAAGTTATTTTTAAATAAAGGGTTTTCAAAACATTTTCAAGATTTACTTATAAGTTTTTAAATTTATTTTCAAAGAAAATGGTTTTAAAAATGTTTTTAAGTGTCACGAACCGTCCCCGGGGCCCGTGCCGTGACTACCCCAAGCCCGCCTTCCATAGGCCAGGGGCTTGCGACTAGCACCAAGGCGTAATTCCCGATAAAAGGGAAGGCATTGCATTTATAAAGTAAAAAAACACACAGAGTAATCAAGCAGAAGTAAACACTATGTAAAACTGGGTACAAAGGTAAGTGCGGAAAAGTAAGTGGGCCAGAATACAAACCCAAACTGAAAGTAAAGTACAACTAAAAAAGGAAAAATACAGCAATTGAAAGGTAAAGCCACAACGTCGAGCCATCCACTGGAAGTCCCACCTGAAGGGTGGGTACAGATAGCCTCCTCAACTCCCCGGGTCCAGTCGTCCGCTCTGAGTACGTCCTGCCCAGTGGTCCACCTCCAGGTACTGACCTGCTCCGCAAGCCTCAACCACGATCAGTGTTGTCCGTCGTCTGCAACCAACACAACGTAGTGCGGGCATAGCCCATGAAGGGGTGAGTATAAGCTACTCAGTAGGGACCCCGAGACCCCCGAAGGTCTTCCAGAATCTACAAAGGATAATCCATAAAAGAAATATACAATCACGAAGTAACAACCAACACTACTTAGGTATATGCCCATACATATACCTAAGTCATCAATTCAGTTCAGCTCCAGTATTTGAGCCCAAGTTCGATCACATCCACACAGGATAGCACAACACAATCCACATAGGAAAGAAAGATAATCATATCGAAGATAATGATTGAAAGTCAAGACTTAGCTCACACAGGTATATTTCTTCATAGGACGATAGAGATGATCATATGTAGCCACTGATTCATCTAAGCCGTCAGACCCACGCAGGATCGATAGGTACTAACTCCTGCATTGACCCACACGGGATCGATAGGTACTAACCCCCGCATTGACCCACATAGGATCCATAGTTACTAACCCCCGTAATGACCCACACAGGATCAGACCCACACAAGATCGGTATGCGCTGGCCCACACAGGACCGATGAGTGCTGAACCACACAGGATCGGTATGCACTGATCCACAAAGGATCGTTGATTGTTGTAGTCGTCGTTGTCGAACCCACGGAGGGATTTTTTACAGTCGTCATCATCGTCGTAGTCGCAGCCAGCTCTAGGGTTCCCGCACACAGCAAGCTCATTTCGGGAGGGTCCGCTCCACGAGCAGAGGGCTGATACATCAACTGACATGAAGTCTGAAGTTGATGTATCCCAAATTTTCGTATTGTCAAAAGGAACTCAACGTGATAGACGGCGCGTCAATCGGACGCCCGGTCTGAGTGTTATTGTCTTTTTCGTTCCGGGGGCCCGATTGGTTTTTTTTAAGATAAAACCAACCCGACCGCACTCCAAATGCATCCAAACCTTGAGTGTAGTAATCCAAAAGGTCTGTCTCACTAAGAGGAATCCATCAAAGTCGACGGCATGTCAATCGGACATCCGGAGCTCAAGTTATAAGCATTTCCGCTCTGAGGGCCCGGTTGGTTTCGTGTTCGAACCAACCCGGCCGAACCCAAAGTTTTTCGAAACATTGAGTGTAGTATACTGAAACGACCGTCTCAATCCAAGGATCTCATCTTAACTGACAGTGCGTCGATCGGAGGTCCGCAACCCAAGTTATGGGAAAAATACCAAAAGTGGTCTGGAAGTAGGGGGTTCGGGCCTGGTCCGACCCGGCCCAATACCCCCTAGGTCGGCTCAAACCGGGTCCGGATCCGGCCCATTAGGGCACGGACCGGCCCGGTGGGCATAGCCCGGTCCCGCCGGGGCGGCCCGGCCTGTCCTGGGCACGGCCCGGCCTGGCACGCTCGGCCTGGCCCGCGTGGCCAGGCGGCTCGGCCGAAACGGCCGAGCGGAAGGAGGGGGGCTCGTTGCCCCCCTGTTTGTGAAACCGCGGCCCCCATGTGGGGGGGCTGCTCCTTCGGCCAGCCGAGGGTTATGACCCCCAGCTTCTTGGAAGCCAGTCGGCCTGGTCCGGCCGGCCAGTTGTTGTTGCCGTGGGACAACTATGGTCCCGCCCTCCTGTTTCGGCGCAGGCGACCGGAAGCCAGCCGCCGCTTCCTACTCCACCGCGGCCTTGGTCCGACCATCGCGGCGCGATGGCAACGTGATCCTCCGTCGCGACCCCGCTCCAGCTGCGGCCTCTTCGAGGTTCTCCGACGCGGCATGATGGCACCGCGGCATTGTTCATCTTTAACGGTGCGGCGTGACGGCGCCGCGCTTCTCTGTCCATTCCTTATTATTTCCACGCGGTGCAACGGCACCGCGCTGCCTTGATCGTGCCGCAAACAATTCAAGCAATCAAGGGGGGAGGAGGGTCGGCCATGTTCATGCGGTCCGACCTCCTCCCGTTATTTCAATAACAGGTGGCTCAATTAGAGACGATGATCAGTGATAAAAGTATTAATGAACAGAAACAAAATAATCCCCTACCTCAAGCATTGTCGTCGAGCGAGGTTTATCGCGGAAAGGGACATCGCGGAAGAAGACTCTGTAAGCATCGCAGAAGGAGTATCGTCGGCGTCACGGAGAATAGAATCGCCAGCGTCGCGTCGTTGATCTCCTTGAATGGCATCTCTCACCAGCTATGGAGAGGGAAGAAGATGGTACGACGAACTCCCCTTTGCGGTGATGGATTTTTTCATCAAAGGCTTGGTGTTCTTCGCATTCTTCGACGAGGAAGAAGACGTTCTTCAAGAGTTAGAGCAAATCCTCGCCCAAAATCCTCTCGCACAACCAAACAACAACTTAATGAAATAAGACCTTGTCTTATTTAATTAACACACAAGCCAACTTAAAATTTGAAATTCTAATTGAATTCAAGTATTAATTACTTTGAATAAGTTAATCAATTAATTATTTGACTTTTCAATTAAAGGGGGGTGTGGGTGCATTGCCTAATTAAAAGAGGGGGTTTTAGGAAGTTGAATAGGTGGGGATCATGTGGGCCCCACCCCAAAAATATCCTACCTAATGGAGTAGGATATAGTGGGTCCCACTCCAACCACTAAGCTTATGTTAAACTACTTTAAATAAAATAAAATTGGTCGCACCATTTTATTTTATTCTTTTACTTAACCCAAAATTTTAATAACCAAACCCGAGCAAACACAACTCCGGAAAAAGTGTTCCTAAGCAATTAATGGCGTTGCGGTTTCATCGGTGCCCTCGGATTTTGATTCCGAGCACCGGTTAAAAAGTTAGGAAATCCCGCTCGTTCGTTCACTGAACGTACCTGAGCTAAACTTCAGAAAAAAATTCCGGGCTCACCGGGCCTCGGAATCAGGTTCCGTCAGAAACTGCGTTCTTGTAAAATCCCAAATAAAATTAAGAAGAAAAAAAAATTCCCTCAAATTTTACGGGTCATTACATTACTCCCACCTCAGGGCTTTACGTCCCCGTAAAGATACATCATAACTAGGGAAACAAAAGTGGGTACTATGCACGCATCTGAGCCTCCCGCTCCCAAGTGCTCTTCTGGTGGTTCCTATGCTACCACCTGATGCGCACTAGAGGAATCGACCATCCACGTATGACCCGCTCCTGTAGATCCTTGATATCCACCGGGACCTCCAAAAAAGTCTCCCCATCATCAATTTCCAGCTCCCCATGGTCGATGATATGCGTCGGGTCGTGCATGTATCTCCTCAGATGAGATACGTGAAAGACGTCGTGCACCCGGTGCAACTGAGGTGATAGAGCCAGGAGATAAGCCACCTCGCCAATCCTACTGAGGACCTGGAATGGTCTGATGAAGCGTGGAGACAACTTGTCACCTCGGCCAAATCTCGGTAATCCACATCGAGGTGAGACCCACAAGAAGACGTGGTCACCATCCTCGAACTCTAGTGGCCTCTGCCTCCTATCAGCATAAGACTTCTGCTGGCTCTGAGCTGTCCTCATCCACTCCTGGATGACCTGGACCTTCTCTGTTGTGGCCTGGACCATCTCCGGTCCCACAAGTGCTAACTCCCCAGGGTCTTTCCAGCACAGCGGTGATCTGTAAGGTCGGTCGTACAATGCCTCTTATGGTGTCATCCCGATGGTGGAGTGGTAGCTGTTGTTGTACGCGAACTCCACCAAGGTTAGATGATCCTTCCAGCTGCGACCAAAGTCGAGGACACATGCACGGAGCATGTCCTCGAGAGTCTGAATGGTCCTCTCCATCTGACCATCCGTTTGAGGGTGAAAGGTGGTGCTCAGACGTAGCTGTGTCCCGAAAGCCTCCTGCAACCCCTTCCAAAGCCGGGAAGTAAAGCGAGCATCTCAATCGGAGACAATAAATGATGGCACACCATGAAGTCGTACAATCTACTGAACATAGAGATGTCCCAAGCTCTCTACTGAGCCCTGCTCTCTGATGGGTAAGAAGTGGGCCGACTTGGTGAGTCGGTCGACTATCACCCAAATGGAGTTGTGACCTCTGGAAGTGTGTGGAAGTCCAGTCACGAAATCCATAGATATCCCAACCCACTTCCACTCCGGGACCTCTAAGGGTTGTACCAAGACTGTTGGTACCTGATGCTCCGCCTTCACTTACTGGCAGGTGAGGTATTGAGAAACGAACACTGCTACAACCTTCTTCATACCCGGCCACCAGTGATGTCGCCTGAGATCCTGGTACATCTTCACCACTCCTGGATGTACCGCTAAAGGGGAAGTGTGAAATTCTCTTAGCACCTCCTCCTATAATGAAACTGGTACCATGGTATTTCCTCTAAAAAGGATGACGTGCTCTCCTCCCATAGAGAATCCATCAGGTACTTGTCCTGAGGATATATGTGCACGCCGTATCTCACAGTCAACGTCCCCATGTTGTGCCTCTCTGACCTGCTGTAGAAGTGGAGGAGTGACTGTGAGTGACTATAGAAATCCTGCTCCATCTCTATCCACGAAGGATATCTTCAAAGCGGATAGCTGCTCTATCGCCTCCCCAATTAGCTGAATTCCCGTCCTCCTACAGAGAGTATCGGCTACTACGTTCCCCTTTCCAGGAGTATAGACTATCTCAAAGTCATAGTCATAGAGGAACTCGAGCCATCGCCGCTGTCTCAGATTCAGGTCCTTCTGCGAGAAGATGTACCTGAGACTCTGGTGGTCAGAGTAGACTGTAAAATACTCACCCATCAGATAGTGTCGCCACATCTTCAGAGCGAAGACCACTACTGCTAAATCCAGGTCATGGGTAGCGTAGTTCTGCTCATGCTACCTCAACTGACGTGATCCATAGGCGATCAATGCCTGCTCCTACATCAGGAAACACCCAAGTCTGGTCCCTGATGCATCACAGTAGACTACGTACCCTACTCCCTCCTATGGTAGCCTCAAGATAGGTGCGCTGTTCAATCTCGGTCTCAGCTCTTGGAAGCTCTGCTGACATCTGTCTGACCACACGAAGGGTTTCCCATTCTTCATCAAAGCTGAGAGTGGTGCCTCAACTCTAGAGAAGTCTATCACAAACCTCTGGTAGTACCCAGCTAGCCCCAAGAAACTCTGCACCTCCATCACGCTCCTGGGTGGATCCCAAGCTAGCACTGCCTCGATCTTCGCAGGATCCACCGCAACTCCCACCTCTGAGATGACGTGTCCCAAGAAGTGGACCTCACATATTCAGAACTGACACTTCAAGAGCTTACCATAAAACTGGTGCTCTCAGAGTGTGTCCAGTACAACCCGCAAGTGGTAGGTGTGCTCCTCCTCAGTCATCGAGTATATAAATATGTCATCGATGAAGACTACGACAAATCGATCGAGGTAAGGCTGAAATATCCTGTTCATGAGGCCCATAAACACTAATAGAGCATTGGTTACGCTAAATGGCATAACCAAGAACTCATAATGGCCATACCGACATCTTAAGGTCATCTTCTGCATGTCCTCGTCCCAAACTCTGAGCTGATGATAGCCTGACCTAAGGTTTATCTTTGAGAACCACCATGCTCCCATGAGTTGATCGAAGAGGCCATCAATCCTCAGTAGCGGATACTTGTTTCTGACGGTCACCTGGTTTAGGAGACGATAGTTGACACAAAGTCGCAAGCTCCCGTCCGCCTTCTTGGAGAACAATATCGGGGAAGCCCAGGTTGAAACACTGGGTTGGATGAATCCCTTTCCCTGCAAGTCCTCCAGCTGTACTCTTAGCTCTCGAAGCTCGGCGGGAGCCATCCAATATTCTTGGGTGGATATCGGGGTTGTCCCGGGGTATAGGTCAATATAAAAGTCTACCACTCTATGAGGAGGTAGTTCTAGAATGTCGTCGGTAAAAACTTCTGCATATTGATCCACCACTGCAGGTAAGCTCGGACTACGCACGTCAACTGCTCCTAGGATGAGGCTAGCCAACTGATGAGTGATGGGCTATCCAATCCTCTGTGTGAGTCCATCCTGCGCTGCAAAGGTTCCCTTCTCGCCGGTGAAGGTGAACCTAATCCCGTTGGTGCGAACACATCGCACCTTGCGCCTAATGCAGTCAATCTGAGCATGGACTGTAGATAACCAATCCATGCCCAAGACGACGCCGTAAGGCCCTAACGCTGCTACAAGAAGATCCCAGCCAAAGATCTCGCCTCCTAGAGTAAGCTCACACTACCGGAACCAGTGCATAATCATCGAGTCTACTCCCGTAGGAGTCTCTAGCCGTAAGGATTGAGCCAACGGCTCCGTCGAAATCTCCGAGCTCCAAACAAGGGTACCGGCAATGAAAGAATGACTCGCTCCTGTGTCTATAAGAACTGCAGCAATGGTGGAATAGACACAGATGGTACCTCGAATCATCTCGGGTGCGCCGTGGTCGTAGGCCTCCGCTGGCTGAAGTTGTGCCTGTCTTTGCCCGCCAGCTCCCTATGGTCGGGGTGGACCTCCTGGTGGTGGTGGTGGTAGAGCCTCAAAGCATCTCCCACCACCTTCTGCTCGGCCAGCTCCTCTGCCTCTTCCACCTGCTCCATGCGGACCGCCACGGTTGACCCTCTGCCTCTGCCTGGGTGGTCCCTCAACCGTCTACTGCTCCTCGGCATGACGGGTCGGGCAGTCACGAGCCATGTGGCCCTGCCCGCCGCATGCGTAGCACTATCTGCCTCTCGAAAGACTGGCTCTACACTGCATGCCCCACACCTCTGAGCCAGTGTCCTGAGGTCATCTGCTTGAGGGTCTGGTCCGTCTAGACCCATGTGTCATTCGTCGACTGCCTACTGCAGAAGACTCTGCTACGTTCCGCCCTGCGGTAGGTCTCGCTGCTGGTGTAGGCTCAGCAAGAAAGCTCTCAATGAGAAGGGCTCACTCCAGTACCCCTGCCTGTGTCGGAATGCTGAGGGAGATCAGTGATGCCCTGATATCATGCCTTAATCCCTACTCGAAGGTCCGGGACCGGAAGAATGGGTCTCGTACCATGTCCGTCAAATAGCGCGAGAGATCGGTAAATATCGCCGAGTACTGGGCGACCGAAAAGATGCCCTACCACAGTTGTAGTAGCTCCTGGATGCGCACCGCACGGAGGGTGGCTAGGACGAACTCCGAGCAGAAGAGGCTCTCAAAGTCCATCCAGAGGAGAGATTCCTCATCGTGCACCTGGAGCATCAAGCTCCATCATCTGCCTGTTTCCGTGTGCAGGAGACTCGCTGCAAGGATCACCATGAGGTCTGTTGGTGTCCCTACCAATCGGAAAACTCATACAATTGCCTCCATCCAATCCTCGGCTGCCTGAGGGTCCATCTCCCCGCGGAACCTGGGTGGTCTCTGATGCTAAAACTTGTGCAGTACACCAAGGCGACGTGCACTCTCAGCGGCTAGGGTTGGTAGCATCGGTGGCTCAACGGGTAGTGGTACCGCCGGTGCCTCTGAAGTAATAGGGCCCTGCACCGAGGCCTCGTTGCTCGGTGGGCTGTCATCACATACAAAACTCAGAACCCTTGCTGGCTTCCATTATGGGGACACCCTGAAAAGAGTCAGGTGCACCATGGTCAATATAGTATACCTGGTGAGCTGACACAAAGTAATCACAAAGAAAACTTGAAACACACATGCAATCAATGTTTTCATGCACTAAGTCGGAAATCAGAAGTCAGGGTCCTGGTGTACGGATACGTCGGCCGCCGCACCAACAGTGGACTCCCTGGACTGATAACCACACTCAATACTCTTAACACTATTGCTTCACATAGAAAAAGATCAGAGTCTTTAGTTCTATGGAAGAACCAAACTCCTCTGATACCAATTTGTTACGAATTGTCCCAGGGGCCTGTGCCATGACTACCCCAAGCCCGTCTTCTATAGGCCAGGGGCTGGTGACTAGCACCAAGACGTAATTCCCGATAAAAGGGAATGCATTGCCTTTATAAAGTAAAAAATCACACAGATTAAGCAAGTAGAAGTAAACACTAAGTAAAACTGGGTACAAAGGTAAGTGAGGAAAAGTAAGTGGGCCAGAATACAAACCCAAACTGAAAGTAAAGTACAACTGAAAAAGGAAAAATACAGCAACTGAAAGGTAAAGCCGCAACGTCGAGCTGTCCACTGGAAGTCCCACCTGAAGGGTGGGTACAGATAGCCTCCTCATCTCCTTGGGTCCAGCCGTCCGCTCCGAGTACATCTCGCCCAGTGGTCCACCTCCAGGTACCGACCTGCACTGCAAGCCTCAACCACGATCAGCGTTGTCTGTCGTCTGCAACCAACACAATGTAGTGCAGGCATAGCCCGTGCAGGGGTGAGTATAAGCTACTCAATAGGGACCCCGATACCCCTGAAGGTCTCTTAGAATCCATAAAGGATAATCCAAAAAAGAAAGATACAATCACGAAGTAACAACCAAAACTACTTAGGTATATTCCCATACATATACCTAAGTCATCAATTCAGTTCAGCTCCAGCATCTGAGCCCAAGTTCAATCACGTCCACACAGGATAGCACAACACAATCCACATAGGAAAGCAAGACAATCATATCAAAGATAATGATTGAAAGTCAAGACTCAGCTCACACAGGTATATTTCTTCATAGGATGATAGATATGATCAGATGTAGCCACTGATTCATCTAAGCCATCGGACCCACGCAGGATCGATAGGTACTAACCCCCGCATTGACCCACACAGAAACCCCCGCAATGACCCACACAGGATCGAACCCACATAGGATCGGTATGTGCTGGCCTACACAGGACCGCTGAGCGCTGACCCACACAGGATCGGTAGGAATTGATCCACACAGGATTGCTGAGTGTTGTAGTCGTCGTTGTCGAACCCACGGAGGGTTTCCGTACAGTCTTCATCGTCGTCGTAGTCGCAGCCAGCTCTAGGGTTCCCGCACACACCAAGCTTGTTTCAGGAGGGTCTGATCCATGAGCCGAGGGTTGATACATCAACTGACATGAATTCTGGATTTGATGTATCCCAAAGTTCTGTATCGCCAAAAGGAACTCAACGTGATAGACGGCACGTCAATCGGACACTCGGTCTGAGTGTTATTGGCTTTTTCGTTCCGGGGGTCCAGTTGTTTATTTTTTAAAATCAAAACCAACCTAACTGTACTCCAAATGCGTCCAAACCTTGAGAGGAGTAATCCAAAAGGTTTGTCTCACTAAGAGGAATCCATAAAAGTTGACAGCACATCAATCGGACGTCCGAAGCTCAAGTTATAAGTGTTTCCGCTCTGAGGGCCCGGTTGGTTTTGTGTTTGAACCAACCCGGATGAACCCAAAGTTCTTTGAAACCCTAAGTGTAGTATACCAAAACGACCATCTCGATCCAAGGATCGCATCATCGCTGATGGTACGTCGATCAGAGGTCCTCAGCCCAAGTTATGGGAAAAAGACCGAAAGAAGTCCGGAAGTAGGGGGTTCGGGCCTGGTCCGACCTGGCCCGATACCCCCTGGGTCGGCCCAAACCGGGTCGACCCGATCCAGCCCATTAAGGCACGGCCCGGCCCGGTGGGCACGGCCTGGCCCAGCCGGCGTGGCCCGGCCTGGGCGCGGCCCGACCTGGCGTGCTCGGCCTGGCCTGCGTGGCCAAGCGGCTCGGCCGAAATGGACGAGCAGAAGAGGGGGGCTCGCTGCCCCCTATTTGTGAAACCACGACCTTTATGTGGGGGGCCGCTCCTTCAGCCAGCCGGGGGTTATGACCCCCGGCTTCTTGGAAGCCGGCTGGTTGCTGCTGCCGCGGGACCGTCGGGGTCCCGCCCTCCTGCTCCAGCACCGGCGGCCGGAAGCCGGCCGCCGCTTCCTGCTCCGCCACGGCCAGACGCCGCGGCCTTGGTCCAACCAGCGCGGCGCGACAGCGCTGTGCTTCTCCGCCCATTCCTTATTATTTCCACGCAGTGAAACGGCACCGTGCTGCCTTGATCGTGCTGCAAACAATTCAAACAATCAAGGTGGGAGGAGGGTCGGCCGTGTTCGTACGGTCCGACCTCCTCCAGTTATTGCGATAACAGGCGGCTCAATTAGAGATGATGATCAGAGATAAAATTATTAATGAACAGAAACAAAATAATCCCCTAACTCAAGCATTGTCATCGAGCGAAGTTTGTCGCGGAAAGGGACATCGCGGAAGGAGACTCCGTAAGTGTCGTGGAAGGAGGATCGTCGGCGTCGCGGAGAAGAGAATAGTTGGCGTCGTGTCGTCGATCTCCTTGGATGGTGTCTCTCACCGGCTGCGGAGAGGGAAGAAGATGGTATGACGAACTCCCCTTTGCAGTGATGGAGTTTTTCGTCGAAGGCTTGGTGTTCTTCGCATTCTTTGACGAGGAAGAAGATTTTCTTCAAGAGTTAGAGAAAATCCTCTCCCAAAATCCTCTCGCACAACCAAACAACAACTTAATGAAATAAGACCTTGTCTTATTTAATTAACACACAAGCCAACTTAAAATTTGAAATTCGAATTGAATTCAAGAATTAATTACTTTGAATAATTTAATCAATTAATGAGTTGACTTTTCAATTAAAGGGGGGTGCAGGTGCGTTACCTAATTAAAAGAGGGGGTTTGAGGAAGTTTAATATGTGGGTCTCGTGTGGGACCCACCCCACAGATATCCTACCTAATAGAGTAGGATATAGTGGGTCCCACTCCAACCACTAATCTTAGGTTAAACTACTTTAAATAAAATAAAATTGGTTGCACCATTTTATTTTATTCTTTTACTTAACCCAAAATTTTAATAACCACACCCGAGCAAACGCAACTCTGGAAAAAGTGTTCCTAAGAAATTACCGGTGCTATGGTTTCATCGGTACCCTCGGATTTTGATTCCGAGAACCAGTTAAAAAGTTAGGAAATCCCGCTCGTTCGTTCACTGAACATACCCGAGCTAAACTTCAGAAAAAAAATTACGAGCTCACCGGGCCTCGGAATCAGGTGCTGTCAGGAACTGCGTTCATGTAAAATCCCAAAGAAAATTAAGAGAAAAAAAATTTCCCTCGAATTTTACGTGTCTTTACATTAAGCTTATTTTATAACTTTCAATGAAAAATGTTTTCAAACTTCTTTTATAAGTTTTCAAGGAAAATGGTTTTTAAAATGTTTTCAAGATTCTTTTAAAAGTTTGCAAGGAAAATGTTTTCTATAATTATTTATAATTTTTCAAGTTTATTTTAAAATAAAATTCTTTTCAAAAGGCATTATGTTTCAAAAATAATTTTTCAAATAAGAAATAATATCTTCCTCAACAATTTTTTTAAAGGATCTTTCCAAATTATTTTCTATATAAGGTGAAAACTATTGGTGTTACTCATGAATTTCTGGGAAAAAGATCCAAATGTTCCATTCATATTCTTTCTCTGAATGGTTTATGTTTTTATAGCATGATGTTTATGAAACCTGTTTCTATTTCATGGGTTATATGTTTATGAAACTTGTTTCTCTTTCATGATTTATATACTTATGAAACCCTCTTCCTTTCACAGGTTATGCTTTGATGAAATGATTATGAAACCTATCTATTTTCCATAGGTTATGAGATGATTTCATGTTTATGATACCCATTTCATTTCATGGGTTATGATATAATGATTTTTTATGATCTTGTGGAACACTTATATATGATTTCATTATTAGATGGGTGGGAACTATATCTACCTCCAATTCATTGGGTAAAGATTTATATATCATGAGATAGACATGGATGGAATGGGGAGTGAACTCAGTTCTATAAAGGACTTTGTCCACTAAGATAGTCTTGGGAGTGAACCTTGACTATTAAAATGGTTGTGGGAGTGAATCATGACTACGAATATGGTATGGGGAGTGAACCTATACTACTAAAATGGTCTTGGGAGTGAACCTTAACTACTAAGATGGTCATGGGAGTGAACCCTAACTACCAAGATGGTATGGGAAGTGAACCTATACTACTAATATGGTCTTGGGAGTGAACCTTGACTACTAAGATTATCATGTTGGTGAACCATGACTACCAGGATGGTATGGGGAGTGAACCTATACTACTAATATGGATTTGGATTTGATACATTGACGACTATGGAAATAATTTTATATGTTTTTGTGTCTACCAAAAATTCTATATCTTATTTATATGTTATGATTTCATTGATTATGCTCTTATTTACTTTATGATTCATGTCTTATGAAATTATAATATTTATGCCATGACTCATGTATATGATCTTTGATATGTAGGGTATAATCTTCAAATGTTATTCTCATGTTCTCATATCCTTATTCTCATGTTATTCTTATGCATCTCCTTTGTTTACCCTTAATGAGCATCTGAGATCACCCCTTTCCTTTGTTTCATTTCCCTAGGTAATGAATAAAGGTTTTAAGTAGAAGTACTAAAGGGGGATATCTTTGTGGGAAACATTGAAGATCTTTCACCGAGTTAGAATATTTTGTTCCAAGTTTCCAAAGACACTAAACTATCAGAGTCCTCAAGCATGTATTTTTTATAATGTGCTAGATATTTCTCTAAATTGATGAAATATCCATGTATTTTAATTTTGGGTCTCTAGAAAGCATTACATAGGATTTAGTGATTGTTTTAATCAAGTATGTTATTATATGTTCTAGGCTAGATGTTTCTGACGTATTGAGTGTGGTGGGAAGATATCAAGATGATCTAGGTGACCATAATTTTATGGAAGTCACGACTATCCTTAAGTATCTGATGCATACTAAGGATATATTCCTAGTCAATGGAGGAGATGAGGAACTAGTCATCAGGGGATATGCAGATTCTAGTTTCCAAACTGATCAAGATGACATGAAGTCACAAACAGGATAAATCTTCACTTTTAATGGAGGTAATATGAGCTGGAATAGCTTAAAGTAAGTTGTGGTCATAGATTCTATAGGATATTCCAAGCATATTGTTACTTTTGAGGTATCTAAGGAAGAAGTATGGATGAAAAACTCCATCCAAGATATTGAAGTGGTACTTATAAGTAAAGATCCTATCGCACTCTATTGTGATAATACTACAGTGGTGGATCTCATAAAATATTCAAGGCCACATCAACTGAAAAAGCAGTACTTTGGAAGTATCATCTCTTGAAGAATTTTTCTTAGAGAGGTGAGGTTGAAGTGAGTAGTATTTCCACTAAAGGCAACATGGTAGACCACTTGACTAAAGATTTGACTTAGTAGAAATGTGATTATCATGTTATGTCTCACAGAATGAAAGTCATAGGTATTTGGTTATAGTCTAAGTGGAAGTTTATTATAGTTTGTGTCCTAGAACCAACGAATTTTACTTTAATTACATGTATAGTCAATGTATTGAAGATTAATTTAACATCTTATTACAAATTGTTCATGGTTTCTGCATGGATTTGATGTAATAATTTCCTAGAGTATTTTTTGCATTGATGAGGTCATAGAAATTCCTATCCATGAAGATAACATTTAAGTGATATGAAAATATTTTTAATACAGTTTTGTGGTTTTATAATGTACTATGATGGGACATATAGTATTTATACTATTAGGTATGAGTGGTCATAAGTGGATGAGGCTTTTTCTCATGAAGTTTGCACTTGGTAATCTCCAAGATGGAAGATTATGAGAACAAAACTGCTAGTAGGAATTATTTATCTTTTGGTGTCATTGGATATTCCTATTTGTGCATGTTTTTAATGGTTCTTAGAATTTAATATTATCATTAATGTATTTCATGACTCATGCACTTACTGACCAAAATCTCCATGCCATATGTTGGCGGGAAGTATGGTATGTTGGATGTGTCATGATTGACATGTCATTAATGTATTAGTAGAGGAAGGATTTGTCCCTTCCAACATTATGGAAGTTGATATCTCATCCCTTTGATTAGAATAGAACATTTTCATTAAATTCCATGGGCATGGTGTAAGGACTTGTTTTTTTAGATATTCAAAGAAATATGTATCGAGTAAATGGGTTGATGAAACCATCGTGAAACCATCTTGATGAGATATTATAACAAAGGGATTATATGACATAGTGAGCATTCTTATGTGGTAGTTAACGTTGTGACATTAAGTTCATTCTCTTGGATTTCTTGACCTATTTCTAGATAGTAATCTTAGACTTTAGGAAAGCCCTCCTAATGCCAGCAAGAAAGAATCCTAGAGGGTCACACACTAAGTGTTTCCGTTGATCTCGATTAAATTTTATTTGAGTTTGATAAATTAAATAAATATTTATTCATCGGCGTGTGAATAAAAATATGTTTATTTATTTTATTGAATATTTAATAAATATTTATTCACCAGTATGTGAATGAAATACTTATTTATGAATAAAATTGTATTCAGGTGTTAAATAAATACAAGGGGATTTTGAATGGACCAATACTATGTCTGATGATAAATATTAATTAACAATCCGATTAAATAATATTTGTTATTGTGAAATTTTCCATGCACCAAAAATATTATTATTATTGTCATTATATATAATAGGGTTTATTAATGGTAATAAATTTTATTTAATGGTCAGCATGTAATTAAATAATAATTAAACATAAATCATAACTCTATAAATAGATAACTATGTCTATTGTGTAGAGCATCCAAATTTGAGAATAGAGAATTATTGCAGAAAAAAATTCCCTATTGACTCCTCCTTCTCTCCACCTCTCAAGAATCAGAATTATAAGAGAGATTTCTTCAAAACCAAATAACAAATGATAAAGAACGAATAACGCAAGGCATGCGACTTGTTGTGCTAGCACTCGAAGATCAAGTGGTATTGCTCAAAGATCATAGAATTATGTGTGGATCACTACTAGATGGATTCTATCCTTGGATCCTCATAGTGAAACAAAGGTAATCTAAAAGGGTCTTTTTAGATGATCAAAATTAACCAATGAATAAAATTTCTAAGCCTATGTATTTATTTCTTTAAATATTAAATAAATTAATTATAAATTTAATGTGAAATATCTTCACTCTTTGTTTTGGTAAATGACTATTAAAATAAATTTTAATATATCTCCCACCATCTCATAATTTTGCTACACCCAGAACCAAACAAGTGGTATCAGAATGGTCACATTTAAATTTATAATTATTTATTTTTTTTGTTGATATATGCACAATTTCAGTTAGATTTTAGTTTCATGTTATTTATTCTTTAATCTGATTTGAATTAACACAATTTAACATATTAATCATGTTCATTCCAGTGTTTCATTTTATTAAAGGTATAAGGACAAATGAAGAATGATTGAAGATGCCATCAAGGTCTATTATATTTTTTGTCGGTAAGATAGGATTACACAGTGTGTACTGAGAAGTATATGTTGTGTACCCTAGTACATTGCATATGGATGTGATGAGGGATAAACGGTGCACCACACAATAATTACACATAGTGTATGCAACATTTTGACTGGCCATGTTGGCATGTGGGTTTTTGTATTACACGTCATGTATCGATGTACACATCATGTAGTCTACATGGATTAGCAGTGTAAATCACGCAATTCGTGTGGTCATTACACATGATCAAAATCTAATGATATTGACAACATGGATCATTTATGATATACATGGCGTGTATGCAGTGTACACAACATGTAGTTCATAAAATCCAACATCTGAAGAACACATTGAGTCACTCGGTGAGAAAACTATCACATGGAAAGCGGAAAGCATAGCATGTAGTTGGTCTGTATACACTGTGTAGTCTGACCAAGGTATACACTGCATACCCAATAATGTACTTTGGATACATGGAAACTGAGATACATAGTGTGTAGCTGGATGTACATGCCATGTAGTCTCTCATTAATGGTTAAAATTAAAATTGCATTAATTTGAAAATTGCAGCATTAAAACCTTATTTTATTGATTGACATGCCATTATGTGTTTGAAAATTCAATAATGGTTTTAAATAATTTTAAATGATCAATTATTTTATTATAATAAATATGTCATTATTGGTTTTACTATTTATTTTCCATGAATTCCATAATTGATGGCTATCTCCAATCAAGTTTGTTTGATCATTAAGATGAAAGGGAATTAATTATTTCATTCATGGTTAATTAATTAATTAATTAATGTAAGCACTTTAATCTTAATAATAAATAATGAATAAAGAAATGAATTATAGCCAGTTACTTTTGCATATTCATTTCATGTATGATCATTCATGATCTTGACCAAGACCTGTGAATGTATTGGATGTTTTAATTTAATGTATTTCATGGGTTTGAAATTTTTATTATTAAATTAAATGATGGCATGTGAGTCATCCCCCCTTCATTATTATGCCGGACCAATGTGTCTAAGGATACTTATGTAATACCCTTTACCCAACCTTTGGTTCCCCTCACCTGCATGTGAGTAATTAATATTTGTAATTAATGGAGAATCCCAAGGAATGTAGAGGCGGTTCAAGATGGAACCATGATGATGCCACCTTAATGATACATAGGTGTACAATTAGAATTATATAACTCATGCCAAAATTAGAAAAATTATTTATTTTCCCTAGGTAATATGTTGATTTAATGTATTCTAAATAAATCAACCATTAGATAAATCTCATTAATGGGTCATTTATTTATTTATTTATTTATTTATTTCTATCTATGAAATTATTTATTTTATGGATTCAAGGCCGAAATCAAATAAATAAAATAATTCATGTGTAAAGACATAAATTAAATAAATGGATTATGCATAAATTTTTTATCTGTCATGGTTAATTAATTAAGTAACATACACTTAATATTAAACAAATATATAAAGGATAAAACAAGATAAAATTTATGCATAATAAACTAAAATACCTCAATTAAATATTAAGTCATACTTGGCCTTCCATTACATGATTGAGAATGAAACTCAATAGAACTAAGTATTTGAGAAACCCTTATTGGGACCCTTACTTTTATAAGGGGATCTCAGTTAACCATTTTACATCAAGAGGAGTATCCCTTTATATACATGGTTTAATTTTGAGGCAAGTGTTGAGAAAATCCAAGTTGGGATTTCAAGATAGAGGATTCCACTCAATGGATCAAGGAGCTGCAATCCCATAGTTGGCAAAGACGTGCCTACCCAAATACCTTCAAGTAGCTTGACCAACCCTTATTGGGTTTATGAAAATGGGAATATGGATCCTTACCACTAGAATGTAAAAGAAACTAGACATTCCAAGTTCAATGATTTGGGTTATTGGGACTTGATAAAATAGTGTGAGATTTAATAAAATCAATTTATTATTTCTCATATAATTTTTAATCAAGAAAAGTAATAATAATTTACACCTTTTAATTTTAGAATAAAATAGAATTATCTTAATCCACATCATCCTTACAATCAATATTGGATAAAGACAACATCCTAATTGGTAGTAACTTCCAAGAATGGTATAGATTTCTTTAGATTATTCTATGTTGTGAATGGAAATATTATGTGCTAAAATCCTCAATTCCTAATACAGTTGATAAAGAGGTGAGTGATGAAGAGTTCCTTGTCTACGGAAAACATCTGAGTGATGTAGTTGATGTTCAATGTTTAATGCTTTCATAAATGTCTAGTAAACTCATAAAGTCTCATGAAAAAAAATATATATATATATATCATGCTTGAGAACCTCCATGGTCTTTACTAGAAGAGAGATAGATTGGAATAATTTTAGATTTCCCATGTGATCTTTTAGAGAAATCTTGTAGAGAGTTCCTCAATTATCCCTCATGTAGTCAAGCTCATTAGATACATTGAGCGTCTGGAAGTTCTAGGGTTTAATCTCCCTGAAGAACTGGGCATCAATATCATTATATCATCACTCTCTCAGTGCTAATCTAGCTTTGTTTTGAATTTTAATATGAACAAAATTGAGAAGTTTCTTCTGGATATTCTTACTCTTATTTTCCAAGTATATAAGGATATGAAGTTTGAAAATCCTTCCATCTTAATAGTGAACAAATAGAAAGGGAACGGGAATAGATTTAAGCCCAAAGCTTCTTCATTCCCTTCTAAGAAGATTAAGATCAAGGGGAAAGAAAGGGAATGGGATGCGGTTTATTTTTCATGTGGGAAGAAGGGCCATTAGAATGAAAACTACACCCATCCAAATAAGAAAGTGTAAAATTCAGGTTCATTTGTTATCGAGTAGAATTTATCAGTTTTTATAAATTGGGTATTAGATACAGACTTTGGTGCTCAAATATGTATTCAAATATGGTAACCAAGTAGATTTGGAAAGATTGACTAAGGGTAGGTAGATCTACAAGTATCCAATAGAGCTAAAATTTTTACTATAGCTATCGGGGACTACCACCTCATGTTGTCGACCAGGATGATCTTGGTTTTGAAAGGTTGTTATTATGTTTCATATGTTACCAAAAACATTATATCTATATCCAAACTTGATACGAATGGATTTTTTTTTCAAATTTGGAAATAAATTTTTCTTATTTTATAATGATAAAATTTGTTATTGTAAGGCACATTTAAATAATGATCCTTATGTGTTGGATTACACAAACCAAGTAATATAAATTGATAATGAAGTTAATTCACATGACTCATACCACACCCAACTCTGGAATCACCAGTTAGGTCATGAAAATGAAAAACGCATGATTAAATTACATAAATATATATATTTATATTCTTTTGAACTAAAAACACTTGGTGTATGTCATTCATGTTTATAAGGAAAAATGACCAAATACTCATTTAGTTAGAAAAGTTGAAATAGATAAAGAGATTCTGGAATTAGTTCATACCGATGTGTGTGTACAATTTTCTATTGAAGCAAGGGGTGGGTAATCATACTTTATAACTTTTAATGATGATTTCAGTAGATATGTATATGTATAATTCATGAGGTATAAGTTAGATTCTTTTAATAAATTCAAGGAATACAAGAATGAAGTTGAGAATCATCTTGGTAAGAAGATTAAGAAACTCTACTCAAACTCTAGTGGAGAATATCTTAATAAATACTTCATTTATTACTTATGGGAGTTCGGGATCTTATCCCAATTCTATACTCCTTATATGTTTCAGTGGAATGTTGTAAGTGAAAGGATGAATTAAAACTTGTTGGACATGGTGAGATCAATGATGATTCATGAAAGTCTTCCATTGTACGATAAATGGAATTATATATGAATTTTGGTGTGGAAGAAAGACCATTTTATCAAATTTAAATGTTTAGGTAAGCGAAGAATTTATTAAGGCCTCTTTAGGTAACTAACTTGCACTCTGAGGAACAGAGTGTACCTTTATAGGATACCCTAAGGAAACAAGGAGATATTACCTATACGACCCCTCAGACAAAAATATTACAGTGGAAAGATGTTCCATATTCCTTGATAGGGATCACATATCTAAAAGAGATGGTGGGAGTGAGATATACTTCAATGAAGTTGAGGCTCAAGGTACACACAAGTTGGTATAGAAATAGATTCCATAAAAACCCATGGAAGGTGAAACTATTCCAATGACACAAGTACTGAAAAGAAGTACAAGAGTGGTTAGAGAACCATAAAGTTATGGTTTTCTAGTCACTATGGATGGAGACTCATTATTAGTTGATAATAATGATCCTCTAACCTACAATGAATCAGTAAGTGGCACAGATATTTCCATATGTAAAGAATCCATGAATTTAGAAATGGATTCCATGTACCAAAACCATGTCTGGATTTTGGTAGATCCTCCAATATATGTAAATCCCGTTGATTTCAAATGGGTATTCAAGAATAAACTGGACATGGAAGGAGAAATCAGTAGCTATAAGGCACTATTGATTTCAAAAGGTTTTAAACAAAGTCATGGAATTGACTATGATGAAACCTTTTCACCAGTTGAAATGCTGAAATATATCAGTATTCTACTTTCTATTGCGGATTACCATGAATATTATATTTAGAAAATAGATGTCAAAATAGCCTTATTTTATAGGAATATTCAAGAATATTTCTATATGACACAACCCAAAGGTTTTGTAACTCCAAATGATGATAATAAGATATAAAAATTTCAAAAATTTATTTATGGGTTAAATAAATTATCTCGGCCATGGAATATTCATTTTGATGAATCCATAACAGAATTTGGTTTCATAAAGAATGAGTTTGATCCTTGTACCTATAAATGGTTTAGTGAGAGTGAAGTCATTTTCTTAATAGTAGATTTTGATTATGTATTACTCATAGAAAATTAAATACTAGTCTTACAGTCTGTTAAGACGTGGTTGAAAAAATGATTCTCTATAAAGGACTTGGGAGAAGCAATATATATTCTTGGGATTAAGATCCATCGTGATAGATTCAAGAGACATCTCTACCTAAGTAAAAATATATACATTGACTAGATATTGAAGAGATTTGGTAAATAATTTAAGAGGGGATTTTTTTCCAATGTTACATGGCATTCAACTTTCCAGGAAAATGTGTCCTCAGACACATGAGGAAATAAATAGAATGACAATGATTCTATACGCATCAGCGATTGGGTCAGTCATGTATCCATCCAATGTCCCTGAAGGCCTTCAATTTTTTTATTATTATAGAGCCCTTTTTATGAGAATAAGGGGGGAAACCCTCAAAGACTTCATAGACATAAGACAAAACACACCCAAAGGACAAGAAAGTAAAACCAGACTGAAAAAATGGAGCTTCCCCTCCCCAGCAATTAATCATGTTGAATCTCTTCACCATTGTAAGGCAATTCTTCAAGAAAGTGTCTTGTGTCAAAGCATAGGACCAATCCAATGGAAAACACCATACCATCTCAAACAAACAAATACATAAATCTCTAAAAAGATGAACTGCTAGCTCTGGATCCTCCTCTGAGGCATATTCCAAGTGGTCGAATCCGGCTGCATTGTCTTCCCACCATCAGGATCATTGAAAAAATCACAAACAAAACTGCTTAGACCCTAACATCATTCATGAGAAAACCTCTAAAAATACATGATTATTGAACCACAAACCACATGCTAAGGAAAACACCACCATGAAAAGAGAATCATGATGCCAAAACTACATCACAAACTTTAAGATTAAACCAAGACCGCAAGCAGAACACCAACAAGACCACCAAATCAATGCAATCAACAGAAATTTCAGAAATCACTGGGATCCGACCTGTAAGAATTTGTAGGATCACCGGAAGATTTAACTAGAAACCCACCCCATATGTGCCACACCAGGCCGACACCGAGCCACGGAACCTTTACCTTCCGATTCCGAGTCTAGATCCAATTCCAATATGCCTCTGTCCGCCCAGATTTGAGGCCATCATCCACAAAAACTTTCAACCACTAAGACTCAGATGACAAAAAGGATGCCTCGCCTAAGCTATCAAAGCTGAAAGATAGAAGCTGGAAGCCACCACATCGAGCAACACTGACGCCGAGATGATGGATGCCAATGTCGATCCATCCGAGTTATGCTGGAGGAGGGATGGAGTGTCTCTATAGGCAGAAACCCTAGCCCCTTCAAGAGAAACAATGCATTTCCACTCAGAGGCTCCTTAGAATCAAATAACAGGGGTCAGTCGTGTATTATATGCTATATACTAGGATAGATGTGTCCTATGCATTGAGTGTGGTAGGTAGATATCAAGCTGATCCAGATGATCACCATTGGATGGAAGTCAATACTACTCTTAAGTATCTAAGGTGTACTAAGGATATGTTCTTGTTCTATAGAAGAGATGAGGAACTATTCATCAGAGGATATGCAAATTCTAGTTTCCAAACTGATCAAGACGACATGAAGTCACAAACATGATACATATTCACTTTGAATGGAGGTGTTGTGAGCTCTAAGAGATCAAACCAATATATAGTCATAGATTATATAGAAAATTTTTATTATATTGTGGCTTCTAAGGCAGCTAAGGAACTAGTATAGATGCGTAATTTCATCCAAGATCTTGATGTGGTACCTAGAAGTAAATATCTTATCACACTCTATTGTGATAATACTATAGCGATGGTTCTCATAAAAGAGACAAGGTCACATCAACAGGAAAAGAACATGCTTTATAATTATCATCGCTTGAGGTATTTTTCTCAGAGAGGTGAGTTTGTAGTGAAAATTATTTACATGTAAGGCATTGTGATGGACCCCTTGACTAAAGCCTTGACTTGGAAAAAAAAGATTATCATGTGAGGTCTAGTGGATTGGAAGTCATGGGTAGATGGTTCTGGACTAAGTGGGGTTTTTTTGAGTTTGTGTCCTAGGAACAACTGATTATACTTTTATTACTTACATATTTAATGTATTGAATATTAATTTAACGTCTTATTACATATTGTTCATTATTTCTACATGGATTTTATGAAATAATGTCCTAGAGTATTTTTCGCATTGATAAGGTCATAGAAGTTCTTTGCTGTGATGGAAACCATTAAGTGATATGACAATATTCTTAATATAGTTATGTGGTTGGAAAAAATACTATAATGGGACACATATTATTTAAATTATCAGGTGTGAGTTCTCATAAGCTAATGTGGCTTCTTCTTATGAAGTCTGCACTTGGTAATCTTCAAGAAGGTACATTATGAGAACATGTATGTTAGTAGGAATTCTGTATGTTTTGGTGTCATCAAATATTCCTATCTACGAGCATGTTTCATGGTCCGCTGACTTTAATATTATAATTAATGTATGGCATGGATCATGCACTTAGATTTACTAAGAAAAACCATCACGCTATATGTTGGTAGGAAGTAGGGTATGTTAGGTGCATCATGATTAACATTTCATTATAGATAAGTCAAGGAATGGTTTGTTTATTCCATCTTTATGGAAGTTGATATCTCATCCCTTTGATTTAAATATAACTGTTTCATTAAATTCCATGTCCATAGTGTAATGACTTGTTTATTTTAGATAGTTAAAGAAACACATATCAAGTAAATAGGTTGATGACTCCATCATGAAACCAGCTTGATGAGATATTATGACAAAGAGATTATATTACACAGTGATCATTTGTATGTGGTTGTCAATGTTGTAACATTATATTTTTTCTCTTAGGTGACTTGACTCATTTCTAGATAGTAATCTTGGAATTTAGGCAAGCCTGCTTAAGGTTAATAATAAATAATCCTAGAGGGTCACACACTAAGTGTTTCTATTGATCTTGATTAAATTCTATTTGAGTTTAATTAATTAAATAAATATTATTCTCAAGTTTGAGGAATAATTTTATTCAAGTTATATTGATCGCATAAATTAAATAAATATTTATTCATTGGCATGTGAATAAAAATATATTTATTTATTTTATTTAATATTTAATAAATATTTATTATCTAGTATATGAATAAAATATTTATTTAAGAATAAAATTTTATTCAGGTGTTCAATAAATATAGAAGGAGTTTGAACAGACCAAGACCGTGTCCGGTGATAAATTGTAATTAACTAGCTAGTTAAATAATATTTGTTATTGCGCAGGTTGGAGAATGCCACAAAATATTATTATTATTATTATTATGTGGCATGGGGTTTATTAAAGGTAATAAATGTTATATAATGACCGACATGAAATTAAATAATATTTTAACCTAAATCCTAACTCTATGAATAGATGACTATATCTATTGTATAGAGCATCCAAAATTGAGAATAGATAATTGATAGGCACAAAAAATTCTCTCTTAACTCCTCCTTTTCTCTCCCTCTCAAGAATAAGAATCTCAAGAGAGATTTATTCAAGTATAAAGAACAAGTGATCAAGAATGAACAATAAAAGAAATTTCAATCACTATGCTAGAACCTAGAGATCGAGTGGTGTTGCTCAGAGATCATAGGATCATGTGTGGATCACTTCTAGAGGGATTATATCCTTGGATACTCACATGGAAATGAAGGTAATATGAAATGGTCTTTTGGATGATCGACATTCACCAAATAAGAAAGTTCCTGATCTCAGGTATTTATTTCTTCAAATATTAAATAAATAAATTATAAATTATACATGAAATATCCTTGTTCTTGGTTTAGTGGAGAGATTATTAAAAGAAATTTTAATATATCACCCACCAATGTAGGGGTTTCCAAACCCGACCCAACCTAATGGACCTAACCCGACCCGACCGGGTTGGGTAGGGTTGATTAGGTTGGGTCATGTTCAGGTTAGGTTGGGTCACTAGTTGGGTGAAAAATGGTACAACCTGACCCAATGAACTTCATGGACTAAAATTCTTCCCTCTAGTGCATGTCACGTTCTACCCTCTCACTCACTATTTCAGACATCAATGTCTTCTCTCCTGGGATCCCCACCCCCGTTGCCTGGTCTGGTTCCTCATGGGAAGCAAGCCCCATCTTCTATGTTGTTGCCTCTCCACTGACTCCACCAACGCCATGATCCCCACCCCCATCACCTCTCCTCTGATCCCCACCCACTCCACATATCTGATGACCCCCACCCCGATCAAACTTATTTTTTTTAATTTTTTTTCCTTTCAAGGCAGCGGTCTCGTCGGTCACTGTTAGGCGCTAGCATCGAACCCAATCAATCATCTCCAAGAACCAGCCAACACCATTTGAAGACCACCATCACCTCTCCCACACTCTCCTCTATTGAAGCCACTGATCTGCCTCACCATTTTTGTTGTTTTGTGTTCTACAAAGCTTATGGTTGTCGTGATATGAAGATGGTGCCCCCTGCACCAACGCCCTAACCCACATGCTAACTCATCACCACCAAAGCTTCCAAATAGTACTGATATCGACGCCCTATCCAAAGAATCCACCATCCACTTTAAATCACAACAATGACTCCCCCCACACTAGTATGGTCCGATGATCACCATGGGTGTCTCCCTATCCGCCCCCCCCCCCCCCATCATCATTCCTCCTATCCCTTCACTAGGGAACCCTCTTGTATTCGAATCAATAAACAATAAATAGAAAACCACTCTGTAGCTTGCGATCCCTATCTTCCTTCCTCCGATCTCATCTTCCTACTCACCATGGAAGATGAAGCTCATGGGAGGAGAGGTCACCCCATCAAGATTAGGACGGAGCTGGTTCAGTTAGGTTATAAACCAGCGGCGGTGACCGATTTGTTTTTCAAGAACCCAATCGGTGGACCCAACCCAACCCGATCTGAGATGGGTTGGGTCTAGTCGGGTCCAAACTAAAAAACCTCTTCAATATGACCCAACCTAACCTAACCTTTTTTGATTAGGTATGGTCCAAAAAACCCCCCAACCTGACCCAACCCGACCCATGGACACCCCTACACCACTGCATGCTTCTGTTGTGCCCAAAACCAAACATGCATACCCGGTATATGATGATTATTATCCCACTCGCACATTACTCCTATTTTATTATTAAGAAAAACTTGGTAAGGGAATATCCTTAGACTCATATTCCTAGCACCAACTAGGTACAATGCATGCACCAACTTGAAATTTCTTCAAATAGAATATTTATCTTATACCACTTTAGAAGTAGATTGAAAATCTCTTTTTCACTCTTGAAGAAAATAGACCAGATCACTTTCCCCAATGTGTAACAATCCAAGTGGGTGTCTCTACACTTATTTAGACCTAATATAGTGATAGTATAGGTCTGTCTTCAGCCTAAACTATGATGAACAGATGAATGTAAGATCACTCAATTTCTCTCTTTTTTCAATTAATGAGGATCAATCCTTTATAGTAGTATTGGTTATCTTTCTCCATTTGATACATAAGAACAAAAATAAAAGTAGTGTCAGTTCTTCTACTCTTTTTGGAACAAGACTTTTTTAATGATAATAGTGTTAAAATAATTTTTCTTTCTTCTCCTCTGTATTTTATAATGAGATTCATGTGAGAATATTTTCATATTTGAATATGGAAACCATTTATTTATTTTTAGTAGTATATCTATTCTATAATTCTCAATTTAATCTCCATCAAATATTTTATTTAAATCTCTATGAGACTCAAGATTTATTTTAACTATAATATTCCTCAATTATCGTGGAACCTTTATGTATCTTTTAATTCTCTATAAAATACAATTATTTATAATTCATGTATTAATGGGATCTCATTTAGTATCAATTTTTCATTCATGGAATCACTTATTTAATTGCAAAGAACTCCTAAAAAAATCTCTTCATCGCACAATGTGGCATGGTACTCTTCTCTTGGCACGATTGCATCACAAAACTTAAAATCCAGATTTGAATTTATTTTCTCCTTAGAAATCTTCCTGAAACAATTTTCCTCTTCATAGAATGTATACTCCCTCATCTTCTCTAACTTTCATCATTGAATGGTTTGAAACATAATTATAGAAATAATAATAATGTTTAGATTATTTATGAACAACACAACAACGTTTAAATTGACATCCGTAAATATCTTCAGTAAATTCCTCACCTAAAATTTTCCGAATTGTTGATTTTTATGAAGTTCATGTCACCTATATTATGTTTTATATAAAGGTCTACAACTTTTCTAAAATACAATATTGTGTTCAATTTTAAGATTAAATGACTCTTACAAACTTAACCAATTACCATTTTTAAGTTAGAGATCATCCTTATGAAGTCTCAAATGACTCTTATGAAAGTTAAATTACTCTTCTAAAGTATTCTAGGACTCTTATGAACTCACCAATTGACTCTTATGAAAATATTCACGACTCTTAAAAATTCATACTTTTGTTATATTTTCAATATCAGCTGCACTAGATGACTCTTCTAAATTCAGTAATGGCCCTTCCGAACCTCAACAATGAATTTTGGAGTTATCTAACTCTTATAAAATGTACCTTCCTTTTCCAAATTCTTGAATCCAAGAGTGAAATGACTCATAAAATAATACTATACCAATTTCCTCTACATCTCAAAAATTATGGAATTATTAAAATCAATTCAAATCTTCTTTAATTCAACAAAAATCATTTTCAATCGCTACAAATCAACTCAAACAATTATAATGATTAATGTATACTATAAATAATACTTAGATTATTTTCTTCATGTTCCAATATATTAACATTATTTCTTCGTAAAACATCATACAATCATGTTTCTTAATTATTTATAAGCATAAACATGTAACTTCACGAGCTTATTACTATGATTCTTCATAGAGTTATAATATCCCACATTATGAACACTCCATGGAACTTTAATTTTCGAAAAATATACTTTAATAGGTTATACAAATAGAATATCAATATTTGTTTTATAAAACTAGCTTTAAATATCATCCAAGTAAATATTATCTTTCATCATCAGTTTTCTTTCTTTATAAATACTAGGATCGAACTCCATATTCAATAACTTCATAATGATATAATATTAAGTAATTATGAATACTCTTTAGAACTTTTCTCTATTATTTCAAATATAATCAAGCCAAAACTTTTCCATTCTTAGTAGTACTAACTTCTCATATCATTAGTAAACTTTGGAACTCTATGCATCACCCAAGTTGTTCTTTTACAATACATATAAAGGAACCTGAGTCTTGAGGAAGTGTGAAAAAATGTATTTTAAAATTTTTAGGTTGAGATTTATTTCAAAACATCAAATCCAGTAAACACCATCCTAGATTAATCAATGGATCATGTGAAAGTTGATTAATCATAAATAATTTAAAATGAAAAATTAAATTTAAATCACACCTTGTCTGATTTCAATAAAAAATATGTTTCAATCATAATAGGTGATAATCATTTAATATAATAAAACCTAGAACCATATATATCATCCAAAAACATTTTAAAAACATTTAAATCATTGATATTCATGATCTGGGTGCTAGCATGGAGTTACAAATAGCTCTTTTATGTCGCAATGATCTCGGGATCACTGTATCTTTGATCTGGGGAAGTGATATTGGATCAAGGTGTTTCGGGCCTCCCTTTATCCCTCTAAAACTTGGGATAAAATGGGAGAGAGTCTTTCAAATTAGAGTTAATTAATAGTCACTCAAATTTGGGCTTATTTTGAAATGTATATTTAGGTTTAAACTTATTAAAATTACACTAAATCCCTTTAATAAGTTAACCCTTCATTTAATGTCCAAGTTAACACTTATAGCCTTAAAATTATGTTGCAATGATCATAAGTAATTTTACACTTACTTGTAACATTGAAACAATGATATGTGATAAATTCTAAGTTATTAACTCAACTTTTATACCCATGAATATTAAATGAACCTTTAATATTAAATATTAAATATTCATTTGAAAAATATTTTTCATTGTATTCACTAAATAACTTATGAATATACTAGGTAAATAAATTAAATGGTTATTATTATAAACTCAAATAATATTGAATATATTTATTTCCTTTACAATCATATAAACATGGACATTACCTATCCATTGTCATTAGTCCCCAAATGTCCTAAACTCTAATTCACTAGAATTGGGCAAGCTTCTAAATATATTTTATGTGTGGCCCTATAAGCCCTTATCTTGAGGGAAGTGAGTGATAATCATAGACTAGTAGTGGATTATATCAACCCATAAAGGCCCCTAAGGATATAAAGTATATTCATAGCAATGGTAACCACCTAAAAATACACACTGTGTAATATAATCACTTTGTCTCATGATATCTCATAAAGTAGGATGGACACTTTGTGTCATCATCCTCTCTTACTTTATTTATTTATGATATTACTATATATACTTGCCTTTAATATTTATGTATATGGGTTTAATAAAGGTACTTCAATCCTATTAAAATATACCCAAGACATCTTATCCTTTCAGAAGCGACAAAAAAAATTTGAACATTCAACCAATGTCATACCATCAATTAATGATACACCTAATGCATGTTAACTCTTCAAAATATAAATGTCGTGGATTTTCATCTTGAATCAAAGTATATGATCAAATCATATGCATTGATAATGACTTCAAGTCTTTATACCAATAAATATTCTCATAAATAGGAAAAACCAATGACACATGAAACGGGTGGTGTTCCTATTGGTGGGTCAATCCTCGTGATATCCTCTTCTTGAGATCACAAAGTGAGAAATTCATGAAAATATATATCAATTATTATAATCCTCCAAAACCTTGTAGCAATACATAATTTTTTCCCTTCATTATGATGTATCTAGACTATAGGATATATGTTTAAGATTATTTTTGGGAAAAAATCCCACAAGGTATCATTGAAGGATTTTTGAGGTGATTGTGTTTGTTGACAAAGCGGACCTCCATGTTGTGTTTGTTGACAAAGCAGACCATGATGTTAATTTTGTTGAAAGATGGGGTTTAAATGGTGAGTTTTTGAGTTCAAGAGACATTGTTAACAATCCATTATTGAAAGAATAACCTAGAAAAATGAATGGATGATCTGGAGGTGGTACAAAAAGAGCAGATACAAGTTGGCGTTGTTTTCCATTGTTTGCCAAATTTTTTGGCCTCAAAATCAAAAAATGGAGAAAAATGTTTTTGGAAAAGGGACTTGTACGCTAGTATCTTGGAGGCTTGTAAAGTTGCATTCCATATTTTTTCAAGATTATAACATCAAAATATGGAAAATTAAAGAGGGTTTCCCATGTTTTTTTTGGGCACGCAAGGTGACTAGGGTGACAGAGGCTTTGGCGGCTGGACTTGCGCATTGGGAGGAGACTTGTGTGTAGTGCTCAGGGTGCACAAAATGCATATAAATAGAGGTCTACCCCTCCACATTTTTCACTAAGCTCAAAACTTAGAGAAAATTCGAGCTCCAGTCATGTAGGTGGTTTGGGCATGTAAGTGATGGTGTGGGTGCGCAAGTATAAAGTTATTCAGAAGTTGTGTGCCATTTGATAGTTGTGAGCCAATATTGGTTTGGGAATAAAAGGGTGTGAGCCGCCCAGGATTTGAGTTGGCGAAGGGAGTTTTGTGAAAGTGGTTAGGTAACACTTGAGTGTGAGGCTTGGAGAAGCGCACCAAAGAATAGAGAAGAGCTCCAGGCATTGGAGAAGCTTTCCAGTCATTCTAGGGCTGCGAAAAAGTTGGAAGATTTCCCAGTACCTCTGGTGAAAAGTGAGATTCATATATGGGTGAAATTTTGATGTCAACCGAGCATCTACATACAAAGAAAGATGTATTTATTTGTGACAATGAAGGGACCTATAAGCCTTTAA
Source organism: Viscum album (assembly GCA_963277665.1). Lineage (NCBI taxonomy): Eukaryota > Viridiplantae > Streptophyta > Magnoliopsida > Santalales > Viscaceae > Viscum > Viscum album. Next base: position 335,067,563 of record OY728139.1, on the reverse strand, counting down.
AATGTGAGTGGATCTTCTGAAAAAGCAGTGAGAAAACTTCAGTTGAGAGAGAAGTGAGCTTTCATATTTTGAGTGGTTGTAAAGTAGAAGGGATAGTGAATCCACTCAGAACTTTGTAAATAAAAGTGCGCTTTTAGTGGATTTGGTACATCGGTACATTGTCGATGTATGTTCCTTGAACATAGCCCAGTGAGGGTGAACCAATTAAAATTGATGTGTCATGTCCTTTATTTAAGTTTTGTTTATAAACTACAATGAGAAGAAGAGAGAAGAGAGTTTTTTCTAACAACGAAACAAGATCAATAGGGGTAGTTGTTTTAATCTGTCATACCCTGATTCACCCCCCCCCCCTCTTAGGGTACCTACCCTAGTGAAATAAACAATTGGTATCAGAGGGAAAGGTTAATATCAGTGTTTCTATCTCAAATGGAGGTCATCAATCATAAAGGGATTCCGATCTTCGATGGGAACAATTTTCAGCTATGGAAGAATTAGATGCAACACTACTTTCGATCATTGGGAATGGATTTTTTCATAGCATCAATGCATGGTATAATAGCTGATATTAATAGTGGTTCATTATCAGAATCCAAGCGAAGATAATTTGATGTTGACTCTAATGGAATCAATGTTTTAGGGGGATACCTATCCAATGTTATCTATATGAAGGTGATGTAATGAAAAAAATCATATGCCATGTGGGAAAAACTTTTGAACATATATAAAGAAGATTCAAAGGTCATATAAGCAAATCTGCAAGTGTTTTGGAACAAGTATGAAGATATGAGAATGAACCTGAATGAGTCTGTTGATGAATTATTTGACAGGGTAAATGTTGTAGTGGAAGACATGCGAGGTCTTGGTGAAGTCATTAATGACATAAATATTGTGAATTGCATCTTTAGGAAACTTCCACCTCTCTTTAATCCAAAGGTTTCAGTATTCGAAGACAAGGATCCGAAAGTGCTGACACCAGATAACTTGCATAGTACCCTTATTGTATATGAAATGAGAAATGATGATAATGATGCTGTGGAAAAGGGGAAATCCAAAGTGGTGGCATTAAAAGCTATGAATAAGATCACTATTTAAGATTCTCAAGAAGAAGAAGATACATATGTGGTGATGTCATTCCTTTCCTCAAATCTTCAAAGAGGAAAAGGAAAGTTTAAAGGGAAACTTCCACTTTCCTACTTTAGATGTGGAAAGGTTGGTAATCTTGTGGAAAGGTGTATCAAAAAGTTCCAAGAAGATAATGATGATGATGAAGTTGAAATTCACAAGAAGAAGTCTCCAGCCTATGTGAAAGGCAAGAAACAGTTCAGGAAAAATTTCTTTAAAATGAAGAATCTCTATTCACAAGAATGTGACAGTTCAGATGAGTCTAAGGTTGATGAGGTTGAAGAGATAGAGAACTACAAAGATCATGGATAAAATTCTATGGTGGAAGTTGTTGGTGGTTCTCAGAAAAAGGAAGAAACTGACACTGGTGATGAAGAAAAAGAATTTGAAGGAATAGTTGACATGGAAGCTAAATTAGAAGCATATTTTGAGGAAATAGATGTTTAGAGAGCAAAAAAGAAGAAATACAACAAAGTGGTACAAGATTTCAAAATATATATGCAACAACAGGAAGAAGAGAAGTCTGATCTGGTAAAAGAAATTGAAAAACATAAGTCCTCCAAGGAAGAGAGCTCAAAAAATGATGATGAACATAAAATCAAAGTTGAAGAACAGAAAAGGGAGATCGATGGATTAAATAAAATAGTGAAAGATCAAATCAAGCATATCAAAGAACTTGAAGAAGAATTTGTTAGCATACAAAGAAAAGTAAAGGATCAAGAAAAACTCTTGACTCCTATTACGATACCAGCAAAGCAAATCCTTTATAAGACTAAAAAGTTTAAAGTGGATCATAGTAGCCAAGAAGAAAAGAAGCAGCAATTGTATTTAGATGTTAAGGATTATGTAGGGATTGACCGAAAATAGAAAACTGTGAAAGTTGAAGTCATACAGCAAGAAACCACTCCGAAATTGAAGATTGATTTAGGTACAAAGAAAAATTAGAATATTTAGAGAACCCAAGGGGAAATTAGAAGTCCAGAAGTGACATATAGGAATGCACCTTTCATCAGGTGTTATTGTTGTGGAAATATGGGACACTCATAAAATGTGTGTTCTATAGTCTGAATGCACCAAAGGGCACAATAATAGTGGTGGCATCCAAACAGAGAATGGTTCTCTAGAACATATTTTGAAGGAAACTATTTTTAGTGTGAAGGATTTTGGAACATGGATAGATACTGTACATCAACCATACAGAGGAATATTCCAAAGTTGAATCAAAATGTTCACAAGCAGCAGATCAATGAACCAACAGGTGAGTTGAAAATGAAAAATAGATTTACAGCTTTTCAAGATGAATTCAGTCCATCATACTCTAAGAAAGATCCGAAGTATCAATCTATTTCAAGTGTGAAGACAAAAATATGGACCAAGAATAAGAGAGTAGAGAAGGCAGTGGTTGCTGAAATTACCCTTCTGGTGTATGAATCCTTGATAGTGGTTGCACATCTCACATGATAGGAAATAAGGATTTGGTTATAGGAATAAAATATAACAAAGAAGGAGTTTTCAAGTTTAGAAATGATGAATGCCTAAAGATAATTGGATTGGGAAAGGCTAGGTTTGGGGGAAAAAAATAAGATGAGCTGATGACTTGGTTGTAGAAGATCTCAGTCACAATTTGCTCAGTGTCAGTCAATTGTGTGACTCAGGGCATTCTATATGGTTTACCAAGAAGACATGTGTCATCAAGGGAAGAGATGGAATAGTGATCCTACAGGGAAAAAGGAAAAATGGGAATATCTACCTAGTAAGTGGAGAAGAAGATATGTAATTTTTATACAAAGAGGAAGAAAACAAGTTATGGAATCAATGACTTGGTCATCTATACAAACCATCCCTAGAAGATTTGGTATAGTGTGATGTAGATAGAGACCTCCCTAAGCTATCATGGGATCATTCTCACATGTGTGATGCATGCCAACAAGGGAATATCATCAGAAAGACATATAAGGAAAAGGAAAAGAAGTCAACAAGAGTGCTCGAATTGGTGCATGCAGGCGTTTGTGGGCCTATCACACCAAGATCAATTGATGGAAAGTAGTACAACATTATTTTAATTGATCAATATAATAGAATTACATGGGTATTTTTTATTTCCCATAAGTTTGATGTGTTTAGCTGCTTAAAACAATGCAGGAGGGAGCGTGAAAGGATGCTTGGATAGAAAATTATGAAGTTTCATACCGATAATGATACAAAATTCAAAAACAGTCAGGTGAAGGACTATATCGAGAAACACAGGATAAGGAATTAAGTTTCCTCACTGAGAACTCCACAATATAATGAAGTGGTTGAAAGGAGAAATCAAATTATCAACAACATGGCCAAAACGATGCTTATAGAAAAATACCTACTAGAGAGGTTCTGGAAGGAAGCAGTTTTGACATCATTCTACATTTCTAATAGATCTATATTGTGTCTAAAGAAAGGAATAACTTCATATGAGATGTGGTATGGAAAGAAGACAATAATGAAATACTTTCAAATCTTTGGAAGTAAGTGCTTCATTCTCAATAAGGAAAAACATAGTAAATTTGAGTCACGTAGAGATGAGGGGATATTCCTTGGCTACTCAGGAAAAAGAAAAGCATACAAATGCTTTAACAAAAGGCTGGGAAAATTAGTTGAGATCAATGATGTCACTATAGTGGAGAATGAAGAGAGAATTCAACAGCATAATGAACAATATCTTGATAAAAGTGATGAAGATGAAAGTAACATAGGTGATGCAGAACTAGCAGAAATTGAATTAGAAGAAGATACTGATGATTAATAAGAAGAAGTTAAGTCTATATCTACAAAGAAGCCAATGATTTGAGCTGAAATTGATAGGCAGAATATCATTGGTGATCAGACAGTGCTAGTTTAGACAATAAGAATGAAGTCATTGTAGCATACATCTCTTTTATCTCAAGTTGAACCTAAATTTTTTGATGATGCAGCTGAAGATGAAAATTGGGTTCAGGCAATGAATGAAGAGCTGGACCAGATTGAGAAGAATCAGACATGGGAGATTATTTCAAGGCCAGCAGATAAGAATGTCATCAAGACTAAATGGGTCTATCGCAACAAGATGAATGAATATGGAACATTGATTTGAAAGAAATAATGACTACTGTGAAATGGATACTCCTAGATAGAAGAAATAGATATTGATGCGACATTTGAACTAGTTTCAAGGCTATAGACAATCAGATTATTCCAAGCCATTGTAGTGCAACGAAAGTTCAAAGTGTTCCAGATGGATGTCAAATCTGAAATATTGAATGGGGTTCTAGAGGAAGAAGTGTATATCAAGCAGTTAGATGGTTTCCTCATTCATGAGGATGAGAATAAGGTTTTTCATCTAAATAATGTGTTATATGGGATGAAACAAGCACCAAGAGCATGGTACTCAAGGCTTGATCAGTATTTGAAGAATCTTGGTTTCCAGTGTGGTGAAGTTGATTACAATCTCTATTTTAACAATGATAGTAATAAAAGGATGATAGTTCTGGTTTATGTTAATGAAATAATATTTGGTGTATTAGATGAATCTCAGTGCAGATAGTTTTTTGAATTCATGAAAAGTGAGTTTGAAATGTCAATGATTGGAGAGCTGACATTTTTCCTTGGTTTATAGGTAACACAAAAAAAGGAATGGAACATTTATATCTCAATCCAAATATGACAAGGAGCTTCTGAGAATATTTGGGATGGAAAATTCTAAGGAAATAAATATTATAGTTTCTACCCAGATGAAACTATCAAAATATGATAAAGGAAAGGTGGTTAATATCACATAATATAGAAAAATTATTGTAAGTTTACTGTACTTGACCGCGACGAGGCCTGACATTGTATTCGCCGCATTCCAAGAAGTGATATATCAAATGAATCCCAAGTAAATACACATGATTTCAGTGAAAAGAATACTGTGGTGTATCAAGGATGCGGTGGATTTCGGGTTTATATATAATGACAAATCTCAGTCAGAGTTATTGGGATATACTGATCCAGATTGGTCCAGTTCAGCAGATGGCAGGAAATCAACATCAAAAGGTGTATTCTATCTTGGTGGATTGTGTATTTCTAGGCTAATAAAGAATAAATATTTCATTTCATTAAGCATTTCAGAAGCTAAGTATATTGCGGATACTCAAGAATGCACATAGTTATTGTGGATGAAGCAGCAACTTGATGATATGGGAGTTAAAGTGAAGTCTCTGATCAGAATCCAGTGTAGTAACTCAAGTGCTATAAATCTTAGAAAAAATTCCCTCCATCATTCAAGGACAAAGCACATTGAAATAAAGTATCATTTTATCAAGAAGAAGGTTGAGCAGGGAATCGTGAAGTTAGAGTATGTGCCTACAGGACTATAGGTTGCAAACATTTTGATAATGGCCTTACCCAAGAAATATTTTTAGAGGCATCGGCTGGCTTTGGGAGTCTGGTTGACTTCCCACACATGAAAAAGTGTGGATGTGGGACCCCCCTCTCCCTAAGGTATGGTGTGTTTTCCTTACTGTACTAATTTGTGATCTCTACTCTATTGCATACCACAAAGTATTACATTTGGGTTCATTGAAAAAGGGTGAGAAAGAGTGACTCCTAATGGGGGAGAAACTATGGCTAAAGAAGGGAGACAATGTCTTTTAAAAAATACATGGGGAGAAGCTGATAGTTGGAGTAGGGATATAAGGGGAGTTTATCGAGACTGGTGAATAATCTGATAGGGGGGAACCATGATGAGAGTATGTGATGTTCTAAGTGATCATCCAGAGCTTATCTTAGACAACACAAGAACCCAAGAAGTGAAGGAGGAGAGTATTAAATCTGATGATACTAAAAGTGATCGATCAAAGAATAGATATCATGACATTTGAGGATCGTGATAAAAGCAGAAGAGTGGTGTTGGAATGGTGTCAAAAAGATTCTATAAATCATCAATTGATATTATTTTGGTATCAACAATTGGTGTCATAAATGAAGTGATTCATTTATGAACTTTTCATTTACTCTTTTTTCTCATGTCGAGCATTTCTCATGTGCGCTTAGAGTATGTGTTGAGTGAATCTTTGATCGTTATCAAAATCGCAAGAGGTGAATGGTGTCTGAAGCATTAAAGAGGTGTCATTTTATGAGAAGAGTTTTCAACAAACCCAAAGGGGGATATTTTTGGGTAAAAATACCTTAAAATATCATTGAATCATTTTTTAGGTGATTGTGTTTGTTGACAAAGTGGGCCTCCATGTTGTGTTTGTTGAAAAAGCATACCACAGTGTTCATTTTTTTGACAAAGGGGGTTTACATGGTGAGTTGTTGAGTTCAATAGACATTTTTTACAAACCATGATTGAAATAAGAACCTTGAAATAGGAATGGATGATCTAGTGGTGGTACAAAAATAGAAGATACAAGGTGGCGTTGTTTTCCTGTGTTTGCCAAAAAATTTGGCCTCAAAATCAAAAAATGGACAAAAGGGTTTTGGTTAAAGGGACTTGCACGCCAGTGTCTTGGAGGCTTGGAAAGTTTCGAACCATATGTTTTTCAAGATAATAACATCAAAATATGGAAAAGGAAAGAGGGGCACCCAAGTTTTGTTTTGGGCGTGCAATGTTACTAGGGTGATAGAGGCTTAGGCGAATGGACTTGCACGCTGGGAGGAGACTTATGTGTGGCACTCAGGGTGCCCAAAATGTCTATAAATAGAGGTCCACCCCTCCTCATTTTTAATGAAGCTCAACACTTAAATAAAATTCAAGCTCCAGTCACGCAGGTGGTTTGGGTGTGAAAGTATAAGGTTATTCAGAAGTTGTGTGCCAGTTGATAGTTGTGTACCAATATTGGTTAGGGCATAAAAGGGTGTGAGTCGCCCAAGTTCTAAATTGGAGAAGGGAGTTTCATGCAAGTGTTTAGGTGACACTTGCACACCAGGCTTGGAGAAGTTATCCAAATCATAGAGAAGCGCATCTGTCATTGGAGAAACACGCCAGTCATTCTAGGGCTGTGAGAAAGTTGGAATATTTCCTGGTACCTCCGTTGCAAAGCGAGATTCATCTGCGGGTGAAAGTTGGAAGTCAAAAGAGCATCTATATACAAAGAAATATGCATTAATTTGTGACAATTAAAGGACCTAAAAGTCCTTAAACTGTGAGTGGATCTTCTAAAGAAGCAGTGAGAACACTTTAGTTGAGAGATCAGTGAGCTTTCATATTGTGAGTGGTTGTAAACCAGGAGGGACAGTGAGTCCACTCCAAACTTTGTAAACAGCAGTGCGCTTTTAGTGGATCTGGTGTATACTTTTTTTACATAGCCTAGTGAGGGCGAACTAAGAAAAAATGTTGTGTCCTATGCTTGGTTTAAGTTTTGTTCATACACTGCAACGGGAAGGAGAGATAAGAGAGTTTTTTCTAATAACTAAACAAGATCAATAGAGTCAGTTGTTTTGATATATCATACCCTAATTCATCCCCCCCCCTCTTAAGGTATCTAGCCTAGTGGACCTAAAAATTATTGACATAGTATCTTGAGGTTCTCATTATAGTTGGTAACTTCTATAACCTATTGACAATAAAAATAATCTAAGGATGTTACCATGTAAATAGTGGATGCATAAGTGTCAATAATGTTATGGTAAATATACATAATTCATAAATCTTTTTATATATGTTTTGGTAATTGAAAATTAATTTCCAAGTTGGTTCTAGCGAACCCACTTTTACTACACTCCCACTTACACAAGATGAAACTTGTTAATGATCAACTTGTTATCTCTCACAAGATAAGATCATGCTTCTTTTGAGTAATGGATTTAGTTATTGGGCTTACTACATTTTCCAACATGGATACTCTACTATATATGACTTCACCTACTTGAGTAAATCTTCCTAATAGATGATATCCCAAAGTATAATGTTTTTTTCCTTTGTCATAATCTTTATATCTTGGTTAATACCTAAAGTAACATTCCATGAACTGGAACAAATCATTACACATTTTATTCTTTTTTATATGCATTATATGCCGCAACATACTTGGTATTTATAGATATGAATTACACTAAATTAAATGATCTTCTATTACTAATTATGTTATCATAACTATGATATTAGATCATATTGATCCATATGAATACTTTTTGTGTCCACTTATAAATAGTGACCCTTCCTCTACAAGCACTAGGTACATATCCCTTTTACTTTCTCAAGTGAAATGGATATTCCCAACTGATTCCCATGAAGTTCTACTAGATTTAACTGATATTTTATATACATAGAGTATATGTTGGAAATATATAGTACATAGAATAGAATATGTGATAGATCTATCACAAATGCATATGTAATTATAGTCACCATTTTAATATTCTCTTATGTATTATACATTTCTTCTTTAAGATATTTATTCTATATAACATTGGTGTAAATTTTCTCTTGAATTGTTCCAACTAGTATTTTAAAATCTTGTCAATATTTGTACATTGACTTGGTTTAAGAAATTTGTAGATCTAACTAAGTTTATATTGTTCCCTATAACTTATGATAATACTTTAATAAAATATTTAGAGAGTTACTTTTAACCCAGTCTTAACTAACTGTAAGAATAATATCTTTTTTCCACATGTTAACAACATATTTACTTAGAAAACCATGGTGTTCCCACTAAATGATTTTAGAAACATGAAATGAATTCATTTCCAATGAATATTTTATGATCAAGATTATATAATTAATCCATAAATGGATCTATACATCTTTCATTCTATATTGTCATTTGGTGGTGTCACTAACCCTTTAGGTTTTCATCGTATAGACACCTTCCAAGAAATTTAGTCTTGACATCCAATGCCCAATATAATGATCATAAAAAGTTTATATGATAAGTATAATTCTAATATATTTAACTAATACAACTTTGTATAACCAATATAGTCTTATTGGTACTATGATTATACCATCCATGCATATTTTTTCTTGAATACCCACCAACAAATTTACATTAATTGGAGAAACTACCAAAATATAGACTTGATTTTGGTACATGGTATCAATTTTCTTGAATCTATAGTTTATTTTCATTTACCACTTCCCTGTAGTATAAACATTAATTATTATATTTGAAAGATATATCAACTTGACTTGGTGATAATAGAACCATCTCACTTTGTTTTTATCATTCCTACATAGTATGTATCTTTGGAATAATACTTTCACACAAACTCTTTATAGAACTTGTTCAATTTCCAATTATTTGTGCATCCTAAGTCTTGAATTGAATCAATTCAATTTATCCCCCACTATATCAAATAGATATGTAAACCCTTTCACAAAAATATAGTCTATCACTTGACTATATCTTAAGGGTTTATATAATATCCTTATAAACCATTAGTATAATTACCTTAGATTCACATTTTATTTTGCTTGATGTATGTTTGTTTATTAATTTATCCTTAATAAACTCTTTTTATATAAACATAGGTTCTTTTGACATAATTGATTTATTAAATACTTTAACTCACATGATATCTATTTTTCAATATAATTGTCATATGGTTATGGGTTAATGTCTCTATTTTCAAAGCACTTCTCAAAATATTATGGAATACTTTACTTGAATTATAAGTCTGAACATTGATCCCCTTTTTTCTAACCTCATGGATTTCATATATATAAGGAAATGTGTGTTTAGAAATAAATCCAAGATATATTTTAATGATCAATATATACATGTAAGACTCATCATTGATCAACATTTTAATAACATCATGGATTTTATTTGTATTAGAAAATGTGATTTTAATAATAAATCCACTCTACATTTTTAATGATCGATAAATACATGGTTAATAAATACTCTAACAAGACCTCCTCGAGAATCTAATATCATTTCCAAGTATATTCTTTTCTTTACTTTTATATCCCTTAAAAAATTTAAAGGAATCTCATGAAGCATATTAATTTACCTCTGGATTCTACTTGGAATAGCTCACACTTTTTAGTTAAACTAATTCTAAAAATATTCCTGTATTACCTTTATTTATTAAGGTTTCTCTATCAAAACATGATAAGTAATTGTCTAAATAATATCTAAGGTTTTAATCTTGAAAGATTATAAATAAAATACTAGGTTTATCCTTGAAATCTGTTTCAATTTTACTAGACAAAGAATCATCTTGTCACGATTAGGTATTTATGTCTTAGATTTTATATTCATTAGATATTGTCAATGATTAAATCATTACTGGAAAACTATATGAGTATGAGACTCCACAAAAAAATCAGTCCAAAAATGGAATAATTTATCCTTGTGTCCAATGGACATGTGATATAAATATTTTATTAATACTTAATAAAAGTTCTACTAGAATCAATAAACTTGGAAATTAGAATTTGTTTACATCTCACTGTTGACTTGGGAATCACCCTTTCTCAACCACTTGGGGAATTCACCTTACTTCTTATAACATTTCTATAAGTAATTAGTTATTGTATTTGGATAAAAATGTGTTGAACATATTTAGTATCTAATAACCAAAAATTAAAATATTTAAACCGCATATAATGATGAATATACACTAAGTTGAATCCACTTCTTTCTTTTACACCAATTCACTATATTTTATCTTACATCGACTTATCTCACAACATGTGAATAAAATATACTCATTTATGATAATTTTAGTATTTTCTTTGAAGTAAATCATGAAATTTCATTTAGAATCACACTTTCCATTGGCCTTTTCACGTTTTATTTCAACTATTTCATCATAAGAACTAAATATTAATCTTTCTTTAAGTTCTTATTTTCTTGGTAAAACTTACCAAAAATGTAATTAAGCATATTATAATTATAAATAAAAATATAGTAATTAGGTGATAAGTATATTATAAAGGGATGTATTGAAAGATCATGATACATATTTTAATTTACAAATGTTTAGTGTAACAATTACCTTATTCATTTCTCACTTTACTTTCTCCTCAGAGACTTCTCAGAGTTAAGACAACATATGAAACCATCCATTCCCTGATGTTTTTTTATAACACATTTATGATGTAATCATCAAATTAACCATCCATGTGTCACCTGTAAGATTTCTTTTCACTCTTACTTCCCGAGGTGGCTCAACAGGTAGTAGGGACTATAGCACATATAATTCTTTCACATCATAGTACTTTGTGCAAGAACCTGTGTAACACTTAGAAATTCATATTTGTTAGGACAAGTTTTTTATTCATTATTGATAATAGTGAAATTGTGTTATTAATATCCATTTTTCTACAAAATAAAACCTAAGAAGATTAGTACTTTTATCTTGATTGCAAGTTATTAGAGAGTCTCAAGATAGGCTTTTAGTTGGCCAATTACATTAACTTGTGGATCCTTGGTCTATTGAGTGGAGTCATGTATTCTGCAAAGGATAACTTTTCATTGCTAAAAACTTTACCTATAAAGTTTCAATAATCTAGATGTGGATATTTTATTACTGAAAACTTAAGTTAAGTCAAAACACCACTCTCATAATAAATCCCCAATATTAGGATGAACCCTCAACTAGGGCTAACAAGTACCTCATACAATCTATTTTTTTCAAAAATTAATTGATGTAAATCGTTATGACTAGATACTTCTTTGAGGTTTTTTTATTATTCTCAGAGAATGTAATTATTTTATATTTATACTTTCTTGTTTTATGTGACTTAACTCACATATTTAAAATGTTATAAATATAAAAACATTCACCATTCATGTTCATTTTATTTACACATGCTTGCTTATTATTTAATGTGATCACATGTAAAAACTACTCATACAGAAAATAATAAACCATGAATAAATAAAATTAAATGGTTTGACCATGAGATAATACTAATGGTTTATTAATTGATAGAAAAATAGATTAACCTAGATCTTAGTGGTAAATCCTTGAGTTGTGACACATGTGAGTCAAGTTTTAGTGCTCACCCATCTAATGCATCAAAGTCTTATATGGTGTCTCGCTAAGTCTCAATGTGAAATGTGTCACCTTTCATCTTTGTCATTTTACAATGATACTCACATGAAGGTAAAGGGATATTGGGTATGTGGGATGTAGATAAAAAAAATTTATTGTAGACGTGCATGCCCTCATACAAATTATGATGAATGAGGCTAAGTGCAGATCACTATTTATTAAATAATTATTACAAATAAATAAATTAAAATAAATAAATAAATAAAATCGGTAAAACATTGGTCATTCTATGGATCATGAACATTTGATATGAAATAAACTTGTGTAAATAAATTAAATTAAATATGAATCCATATTAAGGGTATTTTCCATGAATTAAAATAAACTTAGTTTAATTTTAATTCACAAAACTCTTATCTCACGATCCCAATAATTGTTTAATTAAATTATAATTTTTTTGTAGATTTTTTGTATATATTTGGGCTCCCATAAATTTTAACCCCCCCCCATATGGGTTTCAAATCATAGGGATATATCCGTAAGGGGTGGATAGGTTGGTAAGAACCATCATGGCCTTCCTAGGCTCAAGCCAACCTGATAGGGGTGCCGATTTAGTGGTGCATGCACACCCATACAGCTTGTATGTGGGAAGGTGAAAATACACCCATCATGGCGAGCCACATATAAATAGATGATGATGATGATGATGATGATGATGATGATGATGATGATGATGATGATGATGATAACAATAATAATAATAATAGTTTTTAAAAAAATGTAATACCTCTTGAGCACTACAATCTCACCCCTGCAAATGGGGGGAGCCTTCTTCCATGCTATAGGGGTTGGATAAGCTGCCCCCAAATGAAAAAACACTATTTTTATCATGAATTTCCCCCTTGGGAGATGCTAGCTACCAAGTCCCCCAAAATTGGGGGGGAAGTTAGAAATGGAAAGGGGGTTGTTCCACCCTAAAAGTCATAGTTCATTTTTTTAAATTGTACCACCTATAACCCCCCCCCCCCCAAAGGTAGGGGGAATCCTTTCTCTTACATGAAACCCCTAAGTCTCCCATTACCCCTTTTGGTGCTATATATATAATACATGTGTATTATACATTATTATATATATGTATGTATGTATGTATGTATTTTGATGTATTTTTAAATTAAGTCTACATTGAATCAGACTTCCCTATACAAAAGATTAGCTAGACAGATCCCACATGGGTAGGGTTTTGGTAATCACTTATGAACTAAAGTTATTTGTCATTGGTTATATAATATTACACCATCATAAAATATCTATATATATATTATTATTTTTAATCCCAAATAGTTATAATTCTTATCTTTGGATGACCATAACTTGGTTATTTGATCTCTAATAAATGCGCCATTTACAGTAGCAAGACCATGAAGGCACCCTCTTCTTGAATAAATTAAAATTTAATTTTTAAGTTGAATTAATATAATAATTATTCCCTTTGATACTAATTGAATGAACCTAGGGATTGTGGAAGCATAAAAAATGAATTTTAAAATTTTCAGGTCTAGATTTCTGTCAAAACATCAAATATTGTATACCCTATCCCAAATTCATCTATATATCATGTGTAAATTAATTAATAATGAATAATTAAAAATAAAAAATAAAATAAAAGTCACACCTTTTATGATTTTGATCATAAACGTATTTTTACCATCATCGGTGATCATCGCTCAAAGGAACCAAACTCGGAACCCTTTAGATCATCCACACACATTTTAGAAACTTGTTGATCATCGATATTCATGATTTAGGTGCAATAATGGAGTAACAAAGAACTATTTAAAGTCATAAGGATCATGGGATCACTGTATCTTTGATCCTGGAAAGTGATCTTGGATCAGGATGTTTCAGATCACCCCTTCTCTCTCTAGAACTTTGAAGAGAAGGGAGAGAGTCTCTCAAATTAGTGGGAATAAAAATTCACTCAAATTTGGGCTTATTTTGGCATTTATAGTTAGGTTTAAATTTATTAAAATTGAAATGTATCCCTTTAATAAGTTAAACAATCATTTAATGACCAAAAAAATACTTATAACCTTATAAAAGTGTCGTAATGATCATAAATATCTTATCACTTACTTTTAAAAATAAAACTATGACATGTGATAAATTTTGAGTCATTGACTCAAATCATATCCTAATAAATATTAAATGAACCTTAAATATTAAATATTAAATATTAATTTTAAAAATATTTTTCATTATATTCACTGAATAACTTTTGGATATAAAAATAAATAAATTAAATTGTTATTATTCTAAACTCGAACAATATTGAATTTATTTATTTCCTTTGGGATCATATAAACTTATACATTACCCAACCATTGTCATAAGGACCACCATGTCCTAAACTCTAATTCTCTAGAATTTTCCAAGATTCTAAATATAATTTTTTTGTGCCCTCTAGTCCCTTATCCTGATAGTAGTAAGTGATACTAATAGTCCAGGAGTAGAGTCTAGAAACCGATCAAGACCCCTTAGAAGATAAGTTTTAGTAATAGCAATGAAAACCTCCTACAAATACTTGTCATTTAAAATAATATCTTTATCTCAAAATATATCATAAATAAGGATGAACAATTTATTTCATCATCCTTTATTTCATTATTTATTAATTACCTTACTATATAGACTTACCTTTAATCTCCATGGTCATAGATTTAATAAAGGTACTACCATCCTAGTCAACTAGACCTGATATATCTCATCCTTTCAAAAGTGATAAAAATTATTGAACACTCAATCAATATCATTCCATAAAAGACACACTTAATGAAAGATACCTCACCAAAATATTAAATCCATGGTTTTTATCTTGAATCAAAGTGTGTGGTCAAATGGTACACATTGATAATGATCTCAAGTTTTGGGACCAATACATGATCTCATAAATAGGATAACTAATGACACCTGAAATATGTGGTGATATTATTGGTGAGTCAGTGCCCATGATCCCCTCTAATTGAAATCACCAAGTGTTAAATTCATGAGAATAAGTCCCAATGCTTATGATTCCCCAACAATTGATAGTCAAATATCATATGTTTCCCTTGAGTATGATGTATCTAGACTATAAGACATATGTTTAATATTATTATCATAGTATCTCGAGGTTCTCATTATATATGGGAACTAATATAACCTGTTAACATGACAAATAATCTAAAGAAATAACCATGTAAATAGTGGGTGAAGTGTCAACACTATTATGGTAAGTATAAATAATTCATAACTCTCTATATACATCAACCAATTCCATACCATCAATAACACTCCCAATGCAAGATACCTCACCACAATATAAATTTCATGGTTTTTATCTTGAATCAAAGTATGCGATCAAATAGTACACATTGATAATGATCTCAAGTCTTGGGACCAATACACATTCACATAAATAGGACAACCAATGATACTTGAGACTTGTGGTGTTTTTATTTGTGGGCCAGTCCCCATGATCTTCTATACTCAATATCACCAAGTGTGAACTTCATGTGAAGAAGTCTCGATGCTTATGAGCACCAAGAACATGATAGTTATACATCAATTTTTTCCCTTTAGTATGGTGTATCTAGACTATGGGACATATTTTTAAGATTATTTTAATCATATATTGAGGTTATAATTATATTTTTTTACTAATATAACTTATTAATATGAAAAATAATATATCTAAATTTCCATATAAATAGTAGGTGTAGAAGTGTTGACGTTACTATGGTAAGTAAAAATCACTCATAAATCTTTGTATACATGTTTTTGTAATTGAAAATTATGCTTCAATTTGGGTATGGGGAACCCACTTTTACAACAACATATTAACATCATGAATATAGATTTTATATGTATTAACAACAAATATAACACAAAACAAAGTGGCTCCAACACATTTAAAAAATAAATTGAAGAAACAAAAACAAAATAAGGATATAATATTATCCCCAAGCATAACATTCATTTCATATCCAATCCTCTTCGAGCTACTCCATCCAGATCCACTATACAACCTATGTTCATACTTTTACAATATACATAATGGTTTCACATGCACTAGGGTACCCATGTAGGGTTTGAGAAATAAATATTTGTAGAGACTGACCAAGTTTCTCTAATATTCACCATCATATATGATTGTATACATGAGTAAAATAAATAATAGAAATATATAAAAATCATGCATGTCGGTTTATTTTGTGCTAACCAAGATACCACAACAATTGACCATGCCTGCTTCGGCTCGGGCTGGAATAATAAGTCGCATGGTACCATAAGTCTCAATCCACACCTAAAGATACCAGGTATATTTTCATACCATGTCACGAAATATACCCTCTAAATCAACATTTTGTCTATATCTATCCTATTTCATATCATACCAAGTCTTGAAATCTACCCTCTTACCCAAGGTAGGGTCCTGCAACCATATCCTAGACCAATACCCTATGTCTCAGGATGATCTTTGACAAAACCTTATCACTCAAGGAGATTCCATATATCTAGTATCATTATGCATCTCATCATTCACTCCCCTCTCCTAGGGTGGGTCACATACTACATCACATATCACAACCTAGATAAGTACCTTCTCACTCAAGGTAGTCCTATTAACACCTTATCACTCAAGGTGAGGCTATATATCCAATCTTGTAAAACATATAATTGACCACACCCCTCTCTCAAGGTGGGTCACACACCAAATAACATATCGCATCAAATATTTGACCAATAATTTCTCATTCAAGGTGGTCTTTCCAACACCTTATCACTCAAGGTGAGGACCAACACTCGGCCTCATCATCAATCACATCACACTTACCACACCCTACTCTTAGAGTGGGCCTCATAAGTACAAGATATACCAATAAATTATCACTCAAAAAATCCTTTTACAACACATTCTCACTCAAGTTTAGGTTGTATATCTATATCTCACCATCAATCATACACAGAACATGTAGGCATCAATATCCCTAATATCATAGAGTATACCACATGCTCACCAACACACAAGCTAGATATTGGTAACTTAAGTCATTTTCCCATAACTTGAAGAATTAATCATCATCTTACTTCCCTCATAGGATAGTCTCCTCAAAACCATTTTGTCCACACATGCAGAACATGTCTAAAATATTGGCATTCTCATCTCTCCCATAAGGGATTTTATTGGGTTCTCTAAACCCAAACTAGTCTCCATTCATTGATACCAACTCACACTCATCACCCCATAGTGTTTTCTCATCCGGTAGGCCGAATCTGGACTTATCTTAAAAAGGCAGGTCTAACCCTATTCCAAATCCTACATCACAGCCTGGTCCTGCCATATAAGGACCAATTTGAGTTAACTTGTATCAATCCGCTTGGTAACCCAATTACAAGTCATTAAGACAGTTCCCTTAACCTATGATTTGGTTATAACTCACATCTCCCTTAGGAGATATCTCAATCCCTTCACCTAGAGGAAACCCTCCTCGTCACACCATATATTTCCCCAGAGAACTTATCCCACTCATTTCATCCACCAAGACTCTCTTCAACTCTTAATAGGTTGTTTTAAAACAAGCATGGTATGTATGGAAATATCACTCATTAGCACTAGTCTTAGGCCCCTCATGTATTCCCAATTGTCCTGAGGAAACTAACCAAGGATAGATACATCTCATCCCAAGCCTAATAACTTATCTTGAGCCCCTCATAAGATCAATTAACATCCTCACCCCCTTGGTGATGTAGCCTCCAGGTGATTACAAAATTCACAATGTGCAAGGGTACACTTGTTTTAACTCTAAAAGGATCAATACCACTCTAGGGTGATCTTGATCCCTATACTTTTTTCCTAGAACCATGTTTTTAGGAAAGAGTACACAATCATGCATACAAAGTCTTATAGCTTAGTATTATAGGAACTATCTACCTCTAACATGGAGTTACCATTCTCAAGCCATGCTCTCCACCACCATCCAGGCTCTAACCAAGCTCTAGCATACTGCAAGTACCCATATGAATAAATGAATATTCCTATCACCTACAATTGATCACTAATTCCATTCCAAATGAAAAAAATCTTATAAAATTTACCAAGAATCATACCATAAATTAAATGATGAGAGACATATGACATATCCCCCTTTTCAACATCCACGTGCCACTATAACATGAATCCTCATAATATAAGGATGATTTAACTATATAGTAGTGGAATTGTTATCAAAACCCAAGATAGAACCACCCAAAATCAGAGGAGAACCAAAAGTAAAATAAGATGAAGAAGAAGAATAAGAAGAAGAATATAGGGAGGAGTTTACCAATATCTGGTGTGCTAAATGAATCCCAATAAAACAAGAATTATGGGAAAACATGGGAACTCCAAGGGGAATAAATAAAGGGGGTAGTTTATCCAAATTAACTCTCCCTAGAGACCATTTTATTGAAGAAGATAATGGGGTGACCTGTAAAAGATATTTCTACCCCTACTTTAAAAATTGTCCTAAAGGCCCGCTATGACATGACCCATAGGGGTCACAGAACAATTCCCCTCATTTGAGGATTCATTATAGTATAACAAACTATGTGATGATGTAATTCCCACTCTTGGGTAACTGTTGAACCATGTTCTGATACTCTATAACATAACCATATTCTCATAGCATAATGATACCACTAAACCCTAAACATCCCTCATGGAATAGACCTTTAGTCATAGTATGTCTCCCAACCTCTGGGAAGAACAAAAAATCATAGCCCAAACCTTCATGACATGGACTTCATACTTCATAGTGCAATAACCTCCAAGGATAAACTTCACAATGTTTCCCTCAACCTCATAGTATAGTTATCCCCTACTATATAGTTCTCATGGTGAAACACTAATTGTGACCCTTATCATAGTGTGACCTTAAGGGTCAGAATATGACCAGCCTTCCCCATGAAAAAACTCATAAAGG
The DNA here is from genome assembly GCA_963277665.1 of Viscum album. NCBI lineage: Eukaryota > Viridiplantae > Streptophyta > Magnoliopsida > Santalales > Viscaceae > Viscum > Viscum album. Next base: position 335,048,493 of record OY728139.1, on the reverse strand, counting down.
AAACACATAAGGGTTTACATACCCCGTATAAAAGGGTCTCCATCAAGGCATGACACCCTCCTTCCCTAGAATAATACAATACATAAGGGTCATTTTCCAAATACCCAAAAATATACCACACTGTCACATCCATTGGTCATAGAATGACCAATTTATTTCATGTCACGATGCACCCCCATGGCTACAGAATGATCTGCAACCATCCCCTTACCATGGAATAACCCTCACCTATCATAGTGTGATGAGCCACATACAATAAAACCTTATAGAAATTCCACCCAAATGAACTCTAATACCCTATGAGCACCCAAGACACCTCTCAGGCCTCCAAGAACATCCAAAAACATCTATGAGAGACATGAAAACCCTAAAAATTCTGATCAAAGTCCCAACACTCAAAATGTTCCCTACTCTAAGATAAAAAACTCAAATTTCCTCTAAATTTAATAACTTATAAATACATTTTTCACTATAAACTCACCACCATAAGGCTTCTCATCCCCAAGAATCACCTAATAATATATCTCGACTTCCAATCCCTCTATCAAAATCCAATACTAATCCTAGTTTCTAATTCATAACTAAACTTTCCACAGCTCAACTACATATGCACCAAACCCAAATACATCATTTTTTCCCCAAAAATACCTCGTTTAATTGTATAAACACGTCCTTATTTGTCAAAATTTTCTAGAAATTTTCTTCCTTACCTACTGACACATTGAGGCACCCCAGACCTAGGCTCCCGGATCTAGTTCTAAAACACTATATTTTTTTCTAAAAAAAATATTTTGCATAATTGAATAATAAACAGTCCTTAAATTCCAAAATATCTTTTAGGTCTAGATATTTAGAGAATTAGGAAAATTAAAACACATACTACCTCACTCAAATATACATTTTTTCCTTTTTTAGAATCTAAATGCTTCTACAAAATTTCCTAATTCACTATAACTAAAACACATAATCAAGTATGAAATCAAAAAATTGTTTCTACTTATCAATAGCCCTATAAAAAAAAATTCAAAACTTGGTGTGGGAAAAAGGCTCTTTAATGGGTTTTAAAAATCTAGATATCATTATTTTGATACTTGGAGACATTTTTTAAATAAAATTACTCAAAAATAATAATTTAATTTTAATAAAAAAAATTGATAAAGTAATAAATTCATTTTTTCTTTAAATTCCAAAAATAGTTTTTAGAAAATAAAATTCAAAAACATTATTTGGAAACATTTAAAAATACTTAAAATAATTTATTTAAAACAAAAACTTTGATATTTTATAAAATAATTATTTTTTTCAAATATAATCTTTCTATTTCTTCAATGCTTTAAAATATTTCCTTATAAATGATTCTAGTGATTTTTTAAATAAAAACAATTTGTGAGATCTAAAAACAAAACCATGAGGCAACCTAGAACATTGAAAGCAATATAGTTCCTACCATAACATAGTGGAAAAAGTCCCTAGAGGATTGGATTCACTCCTCATTCCTGTCTATTTACAATGACCAATTGTCATATTTTAATAAAAAAATAGATTCCTTTTTTCACTAGATTTTTCTACCAAAACCTTATTTTCAAAACATTAACCATGTGTATATTTATATATAAACACATATATACATAAATTTATATATATACTTATGTATATATTTTTAAATAGTTACGGGAAATATAATAAATTTTCTAAGTAAGAAAGGGAGTGTAAATCAGAATAAATTAATGCATGGACATACAAAAATTTAAATAAAAAATATATCCATGGAATAAAATTATTTAAATAGAAAGAAAGGATTCTAAAAAACATAAACAACTTATTAAAATTAAAACATTGTAAATATGAAATCATAGTTTAAAAATAAAACATTTTTAACTTGATCTAGAAATTTTTAAAATCAAATATTATAATTTTAAACATATAATTTTCAAAGACAGTGATCTTTTACAAAGAGGGTTTTAGAGAAATATATATATATATAATTTGAAAATGATTTCCTTAAACATAAAATGATAGATTTAAATCCACTGAACTCTAACTTTGAAAACAAAATAACTTTAAAAATAATAGTCCCTTAAGAGGGAGTTTTATTTTTGAATCATTAATTTTTAAAAAACTTTATCATAAGAAATGCTAATTTTGAAAGTGTATTACCCCTACAAAGAGGTTTTTAAAAAATTAAAAATAGAACTTTATTTTTAAAATGAGTAATCTCATTGACTTTACTAGAAATAGAACTGGATGGAATTTTATGTATAAATTTGTCTCCTAAAACTCAATCCACATCCTCTATCTCTCTCTCTAATTGTAAAATGGGTATTTTTTTGGATGAAACAGTGATTTGTTGGTTTCACTCCCTTGAAGCTAAGATTCCTTTATAGCCAACCATCCTGTGGAATTTTTAAATTTTATTTATAGAATTATTGTTTTTGTTGTTGATTTTGTTGTTGTTGTTGTTGTTGTTGTTTTAAATAAACTATTTTAGAAGTCTTTCAAAAAATACCTACTTCATTTACATCTCTTACTTTCCTACCAAGGATTTTTCCTACCCTATTATTACTGCCATACCATTTTGTCTAAGATCTGTGTGTGGTTTCCAATTTTAGAGATTATATATATATATATATATATATATATATATATATATATATATATATATATATATTCCACCAATCTATGATAACCCCACTATCTTCCACACGATACCTACTAATAACCACTACTTTAGGAATTACCAGCAATCGGCCATTGTTGACTATTGTCATATCATCTCAATATTGAGTCGGAGTTGAGCTAGAGAAAACCAAGGTAAATCAAGACTACGAATTTGAACAACCATCAATGCATCCAATGTCTCCGTGTTGGGTTATAGCCCTTCAGAACAGAAACTAGTGCATCTACTTAGTGTGTTGTGAGCTCTGTTGATAACTAGTGCTCCGTCATGTTGGAGAATTATGAAAATGGTGATGGAGGGTTTGAAGGTGCATGGAGGAGGAGGCACTTTTTCCATGAGGTATGATGGCATAGTGGTTCTAGGTTATTGATGGGGATCTGATGTGTCACAATGGTGTTAGTGAGGTGGCCCTCTATCATCAACAAGACTCAAGTGTGAAGCCAGACATTTTTTTTATAAACCCAATACTAAAATCAATCGTATATATATATATAGACGCACATATACTTATATACATATATGATTACAATTTATGGTTTACTACTCACATATATATATATAGTGACATATTATATACATTATATATATTTATTTATTTATTTACATGCACAAAAAAAATATTCCATTTCACATATATATATCGTAATCATTTTTTTGTTCATTATAGTTATCATTGTTTTAATTTTTAATTTAATAGACTTTACACTATAATTATTGTATTAATTTTAATAATTTAGTGCCAATATTTTATACACCATAAAAACATCATTTCACTATTAAATTTTACAATCACGATTAAATATATTTACTTCAAATCAACATTCCACTTAAAATATATATGTATTACTACTTCAGATTGTTACCATTACAATTAAATATATCTCTTTCTAATTGATATAAAACTAATGATTTATATGTTTTCAAACTTTTATCCCTCAAATCATATTTAAAAATATATTTTTATTTCAAATTAATATCTTATATTCCATGATCAATATTACGATTAAAATTTTCACATTCATAGTTAATATAATTAACCTTCATAATAATTATCCCACATAAATTTATTTCAAATTTTCATTAGTATTTATCATTAAATATCTTTCATTTATATGTTTTATAATTCTCTTATAATTATTATTATCTTATTTACTTCAAATTGATATTTTATTTATAGATATATTTATATTTCTTAACAAATGTTATATTACCCTAAACATGTATATAATTATTAATCATGTATCTCAAATAATAAATATTGATATTATAAATTTATAATACAAAATATTTATATTATTTCTTGAATGACACAAATTAAAATATATATAAAAATTTATTAAAAATTTGGGTCATTACATTATCCTCCATTAAATAAATTATGTCATTACAATTATTGATAATTTTTTTCTTCCATTTTAAGTGAAAAGTAAACATATATTTTCTAGTTAAGATTTATTACAATTGGATAAAAAAAATTAAAAATTAAAAATTATACTGATTTACTTAGTGAAATATATTTCCACTTAAGAGAGCACTCTACTGAACCCTAGCTCCAAAACATGGAAACCCTACATGGTCTATAATATTATTCCTAATGTTACTCTAAAATCCACACGACCTTAATTTTAATAATCTTCATAAAATTTTAATCACCTAAAATCTCAAAAGAAATTTATAATTATTAAATTATACTTAAAATTATAATCTCTAAATTTATATAAACTTTTCCATTTATTCCAACTAAAGTTACTCAGACCCACACTCACTGGTCTAGTGTTAAAAAACTAAACATTTTTTTCTAAATAAAATTTTTAACATCATTGAATAATATGCAGTCCTTATATTCAAAAAGATCTTTTAGGTATAGTACTTTGAAGGATTAGGAATATTAAAAAACATATTAACCCACTCAAATATACATTTTTTCTCTTTTAGAATATAAATTCTTCTGTGAAATTTCTAACTTCACTCTGATTAAGATTCATAATCTAGTATCGATACTAAAATTGATTTTACTTATCAATTTCCATATAAAAAACATTTCAAAACTTGGGGTGAGAAAAAGGCTCGGTATTAAGTTTTAAAAATTAATATATATGTTTTTTAATACCTAGAAACTTTTTTGAAAACAATTTTTCTCAAAATAAAATACTTTAATTTTAATAAAACATTGGATAAGGAAATAAAATTTAGTTTTCACTTTAAATGTTAAAAAGTATTTTTAGAAAATAAAATTCAAGAATAATCTTTAGAAAATTTTCAAAATACTGAAAAATGTTTATTTAAAACAAAACCTTTGATATTTTATAAAACCATAAAATTATATTGAAAATATAATCTTTTCATTTTTTAAATACTTTAAAATATTTCCTTATAAATGATTCGAGTGATTTTTTAAGTAAAAACAAATTACAAGATCTGAAAACAAAACCATGAGGAAACCTCAAATATTGGAGGATATATAGGGTCTACTCATCACATGGTGGAAAAATACCCATCAGTATTATTTTCAATCTCCATTCCTATCTGTTTATAATACCCAAGTTCTATATTTTAATAAATCATTTTATAGCTTGCTATTTTTTTCACTGGATTTTTCCACTAAAACCTTATTTTCAAAACATTAAACATGGGTATATTTATATATAAACACTTATATACATATATATATATATATATATATATAATTATGTATATTTTTTCAAATATTTTGAGTAAAATAGAATAAATTTTTGGAGTAAGAAATGGAACACTGATCAAAAAAATTAATGCATTGTCATATAACAATTTAAATATATAATACATCTATAGAATAAAATATTTCAATAGAAATCAAGGATTATATAAAACATAAACAACTTATTGAAATAAAAAATTATAAATATTAAATTATAATTTTAAAATAAAACATCTTGAACTTGATCTGGAAATTTTAAAAATCAGATATTATAATTTTAAACATATAATTTTTAAAGACAGTGATCCTTTACAAAGAGGGTTTTATAGAAATAAATAAATAAATAAATAATTTTAAAACTATTTCCTTACACATAAAATAAAGTCTTTAAATCCACTTAAATATAATATTTAAAACAAAATAAATTTCAAAATATGATTCCCTTAAGAGGGAGTTTTATTTTCAAAACATCAATTTTTAAAACAATTTTTCACTTGAAATGATAATTTTGAACATGTATTCCCCCTATAAAGAGGGTCTTGGAAAATTAAAAATAGACCTTTATTTTTAAAATGATTAATAACCTTACCTTTACTTGTAACCAAAATTGGATGGACTTATATACAGAACTTACTATCCTAAAACTCAATATTTATCCCATTTCTCTCTCTCTAACTGAAAAATGTTTATTTTTTTGGATAAAGTAGTGATTCATTGGTTTCAATCCCTTGAAGTGTAAGATTATTTTTTAGATGGTATTCCCATGGGATTTATAGATTTTATTTTCTAAATTTTTGTTGTTTTTTTTTTATTATTATTTTAATCAAACTGATTGAGAAGACTTTAAAACAGCACTTGTCTAAATCTCTTACTTGCCCACCAAAGCTTTTTTCTACTCTATTATTAGTGTCCTACCATTTTTTCAAATATTCATGTGTGGTTACCAATTTTATAGATAAATTATATATATATAAACATATTTATCTTCCGTAAGTTTGTGATGACCCAAATGTTTCTCACATGATACCCGCTGATAACCATAACTTCAAAAATTGGCATCAATTGGCCTTTGCCAAGTAATGGCATATTATCTCAAGCTTGGGTTGGGGTCAAGCCAGAGATAACACTGTTGAACCATGACTATAAATCCAAGAATCATTCACACATTTTATATCCCTAGATTTTTTATAGGCCCTTGAAACAAAAATCCTTACTTGTACTCGGTGCGGTGTGAGCATTGTTTGATAACCAATAATCTGTCATGTGGGTGAACGATGAAAACAGTGATGGTTGGTTCGAAGGTGCATATCGGAGGAGGTTCTTTTTCCATGGGGCATATTGGTCTAGTCATTTTAGGTTATCAATGAGGCTTTGATGTGTCGTGCTGGTGTTGGTGAGGTGGTCTTCTTCCGTCAATGGGACTCGGGCCTGAAGCATGATTTCATTCTTTTTTTATTTTTTATTTTTTTTATAAACCCAATACTTAAATAAATTATATATATATATATATATTTAGACACAAAAATATTTATATATATGTATATATGATTACACTTTATGGTTTACTACTCACACGCTCACACATATATATATACTAACATATTCTCTATATTATATATATAAATACATATATATTTACATGCACACAAAAATATTCCATTTCACATATATATAACATAATCAATTCTTTTAGTTTTCATTATAGTTATAATTGTTTTCATTTTAATTTAATAGTATTTACACTATAATTATTGTATTAATATTAAAAATTTAGTGTCAATATTTTATACACCACAAAAAATCATTTCACTATTAAATTTTATAATCATAATTAAATATATTTACTTAAAATTAACATTTAACTTAAAATATATATGTATTAATACTTTGGAACATTACCATTATAGTTAAATATATCTCCTTCTGATTGATATAAAACTATTACGTTTTATGTTTCCATACTTATATCTCTCAAATCGTATTTAAAGATATATTTTTATTTAAAACTAATATATTATAGGCCATGATCAATATTGCGATTTATATTCTCACATTCATGATTAATATAAGTATCCTATTAAATTTATTTCAAACTACCATTAGTATTTATCATTAAATATGTTTCATTTCTAACTATTATAATTATCTTATAATTATTATTATCTTATTTACATCAAAATAATATTTTATTAATATATATATTTATATTTATTAAAAAATATTATATTACCTTAAAAATATATGTACTTATTATCCATGTATCTAATTAAATAAATACTAATATTATAAATTTATAATACAAAATATTCATATTTCTTGGATGACACATATTAAAATATATGTATAAATATTTATTAAAAATATGGGATATTACACACATTTTCACATATTTAAATCATGGTTCCTTAATTCTCAAAGGCATCGTGAGATCATCCAAACACCCACACTGAAGTCTAAACTCGACTCTCAGTGAAATTCTATTGTTGGACCCTCGACCAACCAAATTCTTCATCGTACTCCACCCATGAGTATCAATTCATATTTGGTCCAACATGCTCTTTGATCACTCCCAATTCCATCCCAAAAAAAATACTAAATCGAGACTCTATCCAACTCCATATATGAATCCCAAATCTAGTATTTTTTAAGGAACTAGATAAAATTGGATCTACCTGCACACTAGCATCCCAATTCCATCTCATTTATTCTTCAAATTGTTTCACCAAGTTCATGACCCTTCCAACATGAGTATTTTATATCCACAACTAATAAGATTCTCCCCCCCCCCCCATAGGAGTATCCTTATCATCACTCTGGTGAACCAAAACACCTGATCTTTACCACCCATGTTCAGACTATTACTAAACATAATGACTAAACTTAACCACCCTATTTGCATCTGATCACCAATGAAAAACACCAATCACTTATCAATAACTTCATCATCAACGTTCACCAAAATTCACTCACAATTAGGGTCACACCGTCCAATGGACAATGGTGCACTCCCCACCATATGGATTCCCTTAAACTTCTCATCAAGAATAATTCTAAACAAATTCCATCATTGGATACATGTGATCTTCCTGATCATGCTCATCCCATCCCTAAAAACCCCTTCCAAGACACACACTCAGGTTGACCATACCATGGTACTCTGATCCATCTAAAAGGTATCCTCTTTACATAGAGTAACATCACCCATCATCACTTAAAACATTTGGCCTCCATGCTTATAGTCGTCTCACTGATCATCCCAATCACCTCACTCTAAGGGTAACACCTTAACCAAGGACCACTAAAGTCCTACGACTCTCACCTATGAGTAATCAATAATCATGGGTATTCATCACCACACTATCATCACTAATCCTCTTGGGTTACCCTAGTTCTCAAGAGACCATTCATGGCCTACTCACTATTCCACAAACCAAAAAGGGGATCGCACGTAACCAGCATGCAATAAACCTCATGTATTGAGGCTTATCATCAAAAAATCATTCCATCTCTCACTCTTTACATCCCAAGGAATCATTAATATCTAATAGAACTCCCATTGTTTATTAGGATCACATGCTTAATAACTAACCATGATTATCTACATGTCAATTCATAATCCCAGGATAAATCTGTGTGCATCTTTTCTATCAAGCAGAAGCATCTCACTCGTGTTGAGGAAAACCAAATGATCACCCATCCCTTGGGTGTCTTTCTAAAATCATAAGCACTTCCCATGATATATCCTTCATAGACCCAACCATATAGGATCATAATCCACTAACTCATTGAAAACCATACCCAGATTCAATAATGATAGGCATCTAACTAATCTCTCCTTCTAACCTATACATGATACCAAAAATAACTCTAAGTTAATTAAATCTCAAAAGCCTAATGCATTACAAATTCCTTTACTCAATCCTCAAAAGGGTATTCATCTCATCAAGGAAACTTGCACCCATCAAAACCATATCTTAGGCATACATCACTTGCATCAAACCAATGCCAAGGCACTTAATGACTGTACCAACCAAAAAAGGGTCACTATATATCCCTTACATATAGGGAATATATATTCATCATCAAGGAATGTATTGTGATTGGATAAATTTTACATGTCATTAGAAATCACTGTGTTCTAGCTGAGTAGGATGCCACAAGTATGTTATATAGGAAAATGCTATATAATCTACTAATAATTTAAACAACTGAATCTTTAACATTGGAAAAATCAATCACATAGAATCACTTAGAATAACAACATTGAAAGAGATAAAATTATAAATAATGATCTCAAATAAACACATAATTCTTGAAGAAATATCTCAATTGTAACAGAAAAAACCAAGAATAATGATCCCATAAACCTAGTAACCTAGACTTTCCACCAAAAATGTACTCATGAATCGTCAACCATAGGTCCATCATAAGATCTAAAAATATTACTATTTCATGAATACCATATCCCAAATAATAAGATAAAACAAAATAATCTATGATACCAATTTTTAATTATCTGGATAAAATCACTTGATAATATCTCATTTGGAGTGCTCTAAGGGCTTGGGTGTGCCTTCATGTATGCCAAAGGCTATCAAATAGTGGACACGACCTGAATCATACATGGGTAAGATTATTCACTCTATGTCATAGCCATAAATTTCAACTAAATAGCCAAGAAATATCCACAACAGATAATCAAAGTATGCATAAACCAATAACACATTCATGCTATAACAAATGAATATATAACCATATAATCATACATCCCAACTCACTATAAAAATAATGTTTTTTTGTGACAGACTATTTTTGGTGGATTCCGATTACAAAAAATTATTTATGATGAGGATCCATCACAAATTTACCATCATGGAAAATCACCTCACAATTATAAGTATTTGTGAAATACTGTTATAATTAATTTCAGTTTCATACTGTTTGTGATAGAAATAGTTATCTATAAAAAATACTATTTTTGATGGATTATGAAGTTCATCACAAATAATTTCATACTAAATTTTTTTTGATGGATTATGAATTTTTTCACAATTAATATATGGGTAATAATATTTGTGATGGAAATAGTTATTTGTTGCAAATATTATTTTTGATGGATTATGAAGTCAGTTGTAAATAATTTACTAAAAACTTATGTTCAATTGATTTTAAATTATATCATAACTATTATTTACAACAACTTTAAATTTCCATCACAAATACTATTTATAACAAAATTGTATATCCATTGCAAATAACCCTAAATAAATAAAAATAATAATTAAAATGCACTAAAAAATAAAAAATATAAACAAAGATTCATTATAAAAATAAAAAAAATAAAATAAAAAAAATTAAAAAAAAAAGTACATAATCATAATATTATCAAGGGGGTGGGTGATTGGATCTATCAGACATTGAGAACTTCATCCCTAAACCACATGAAATTAGTTTCATATACTCTTTCAACTACTCATGTTGTTGCCGATGCTATTTATTCTTTTATTATATCATTTTTCTTCCTACACTCTAGTCAATATTTGTATGGTATCATCCTATTATTACAGACTTTCCACATATTCTATAGTAGTGAAGGACAACAATCCCACATGAGCTCTCTTCATGATAAGTGATGACATTGTTCTAGTACTATAGTAACTATTAGGTGTCATTTTTGAGAAAATACCAATCACCTGAACATTCTCAATACCACTCATCATCACATGCATTCAATCTACCTCATCAAAACATGACTCGCATGGGGACTCATCATAACCACCATCTATATCATTCAGACTATCCCACATCCAATAAATCTTTCTCTCATATGTATCCTAAAATGATTAAATAGAAATTAAAATATATATATATATATATATATATTAATTTAAAAAACTAAAAAATAAATATTAACCAAAATTGTTGTTGTCTCTCACCAACAATATTCCCAATACTACTATCAGTGTACATCCTCTTGTACACAACAAACTATGTAATTGTTGTATTAACCACAGACAACATAAATTTACTAAATACATTTATTATTAAATATATATATAATTAAATAGTATTACTTACCAAATGTTAATGATGTATACTAAAAGTATGACTATAAACTCTTTGTGTGGAATCCCATCTCCCTTGTATCTATTGACCGGAACATAACCCCCTTCTAAAAGTATTCATATCTAATAAGTTTTTAATCCCTCTCAAGCCTGGATGGGGATGTAATCAGGTCGATGAGGCACAAGAGTCATCAAAGATTGTAAAATATTCTCTCTTCATATCTCTCCTACAAATGTTATGTAAAAACTAATAGAAACGGTCATGCATATATGCCTCTCATGCCTCTCAAATTAAGGGTCTCATATTATCATCAACAGGAGACCATAAACTATAAAACTATTTAATAATATAATAAATTTTAATTTATATAAATTTAAAATAAAATACATTATTTATTTATATACCATACAATGGTGAAACATACAATGATTCATGCCACTAAGAACCTAATCCCATGACGCCCATGAAGTAGAAAAATAGTTTTTCAGAATAGCACTAGTCTCAACAATGACGAAATGTGAAAAACTATGTAAATTAGAATAATTAATAACACAATAAATAAATTAAATAAAATAAAATTAATATTTAAACACAATTCCTTTGAAAGGGATAAAAATCAAGAGATGGAGTTCACTCAGTAATCGGATTTGGAATCATAAATCATGCAAGGTCTCAGTGCATTCTAGTAGTTGGTACCGTGTCAGCACCCTCAACTGATGAAACAAGAGGCTCTTCACTAGGTATCTCATACTTAATATAGCTATGAATTATCTCTTCTAACTTCTCTTGAGATATCGAAAACATATAATTAATTTTATAATAAATTTTTCAATATCTATAAAAATATAAATAATGAAAAAATTACAGAACCTCTTTTTAAACAACTAAGATAAAATAATGTTTCCTATAAATAATTGTTAATAAAAATATCAAATAAAAAACTAATAAATATATATTTATTATGTATATAACTATAATGTAATACATTATTCTTCATCTGTATCTTCATCTCCGTATTTAACGGTGTCAATGTCTTCATCTTCCTCCTTAACATCATCAATTTATACAAAAGATTCAATTTTGTGATCCCTCATTATTTAAACTTAATTAGTTACATCATAAACATTATCAACACCATCATCCCTAAAATATCATGTCTCATCATTGATATATGTATATATTTGAGTAAGAGATGTATTTTGTGATGTTTCTTGGAATATTTCAATATTTTTCACTTCCATAAAACAACTTTCATTTTTTGTAAACTGTTTTTCATGAGATTTTATTTTTTATTACACTCCACTAGTCATATAAATCTCTCAAAAAAGTATAGTAATTTTCATAAAAAAATTTATGTTCATGATGTTTCAACATAAATGGTTCATTTTTTTCAAGAAAAAATTTATATTTACTATCAACTACTACATGTCTTCGATGAATGTGAAACCCTTGATCAGTATCGAGCTGATGACATTTAAATATTGTTATATAATTATGTCCTCATTAACATAACTCAATTATTTTATCCATCATACCATAAAATATATCTTCACATTATTTTTAATCAGTTTCTTTTAAACAAAAACCATTATTCATTTATTTTTTTGATTCACTATATTTTCATGTATAAAATCAAAATCCATTCACCACATATGTATTACAATATTTTACCAATTTGGATAGTGGGTTACTCTGTGAATAAAATTTAATATCAATTTTAATTCAATGTTAAAATAACATTTTTTTTTCAATCCACTAGGTCTGCGGGCCATCAAAATGTAATGGGTCTTCATACCACTAGACCTTCGGGTTATGTAAGGGTTACCTCTCAACCCTATTTAAAAGATGGATTTCTTTTTTCAATAATAAAGGGGGTGTTTCCTCTACTAATTTAAAAAAAATCACTAGCCTTTGAAACCAGCAGGCAAGATTATATTATCGACATTCTTAAAGTGCAGTTAGGGTAATTTTTGTGATTTTATTATATGATAATAATATAATATAAAAAATAATTAATATAAATTTATTTTTAAAAAATATTTAAAAAAATATATGTAAAATTAGCACTTAATACAAAAATAATGTCATTTATTCAAAATTAAGAAGAACATATGTATGAGCTCTGTGTTGTTCATTATGCAAAATCCATCATTCATGATCATCACCAAAACCAAGCTCAAGATGATTAAATACTAATAATGAATGGTTTGTTAAATTATCAACATTTCCATTATTATGACATATTTGATTATGTTTTAAATTATATTCATATAAAAAATAATAGGAGTTGAAATTTAAAATTTCCTTCTGTAAGTATGATTTTTCAATTGACACTTCAACTTATGATTTGTTACATACCTTTTTCATTAATTCTACATATATCACTCATATATATACAATCATTAGAACTATACTAACCCTACACATTTTTCTTCATATGTAAAATTAAATATTAAATGTTCCATTGAATCAAATAAGGTCAGTGAAAATATTTTTTCCAATTTAAATAAAATTAGAACAATATCTTTTTACATCATACTCATTGTATCATAGTATATTGTTTTTACACAAATGTCATGTAAAAAATATGATATTTAAGTTAAAACATCCCAAATAAAAGAATTAAATAACCCTCTAAAACCAATAGGTAGTAATCTTTCCATTATGGCATAGAAATCATGACTCGTTAACATGGTAATATGACCATTTTTAACATATTGAGACAAATTAGAAGCGTAGTCATCTTGTAACATCAAATCTTAAATCCAATGAGATAATAAAAAATAACTTTCTTTATAAAGTGCATAAGTTTCTTTTGAATTCATTAAATATTTTGATTTATCATTTTCAAATAACTCAAGTTTTGGATGCCTGTAAATTTGGGTGAGATCTAACAATACCATTACAATATATTTTGTTTTTTCAGGTGTTTCTAACAAGGTATAAAATATGTTATCAAAATAGTTCTTCTTAATATGCATTATATATAACATTTGATAGACCGAAAAATCATACCAATATAGCAGGTCCCAAAAAATACTATGTTTTATCAAATTATGATCTCTCCCAAAGACACTGATTTTTTATTGGTTTATAGTTGGTCTAAAATTAATATGAGTTAATGAAGAGATGATTGGTTTTAACTGAATAACTAAGAGAACTATTGGAGTTCCATCTCTTTTAATTATACCTTTTGTAAAATTATTTTTATTCCTTAAAAAATGATGATTTGTGGGAATAAATATATGATGATAGTCTAAAAAATAAGGTTTTCTTCAATTGGAAATCATAAACACGTTATAGTCATGCATGGAAGATTTTAGAACATTTGTAATCCATCCAGATAACATATCACATGTGAGAAACTCACTGATTTTCCACATTAATGAAACTTTAAATATAAAATTTTATTCTAAAATTACATCATATATTGTTACATCATAAATACATAATAAAATTAACTCATAAATAAATATATTCAAATAAACATCAATATTCTTATTTAAATGTCCTTGAATTAATAACATCAAATAGACATAAGGTTCCTTCATCAACATCCAAGGAGGTAATTTGTATAGAGTTATGAAAAAGGGAAAACAAAAATATTGGTTTTAGTAAGCACCAAATGTATAGAAATTATCAGTGAAAGACTTAATAGTACGTTATGAGGATGTAAAGAAAAAATATGGATGCATCTGATCAAAGTGTTACCATAAATCACCATAATAATAATTATTTAATCTTATAATTATACAAATATTGTATTTATGTCATATTATCAATTCATCTATATTTTGAGGAAAAAATAAATGTTGAAATCTAAGTGTAATCAGAAAATTCCTTAACCATTTAATTGGAAAAAATTTGACATTCCTTATTATAGATTTTTGTATCTCAATTATCCACATGTATTAAAATTATCTAATGAATAATATTCACTATAATATTAGATGAAATCATTTGAACATGAATGTATCTTATGATAACTAAGAACAAAATTATGTATCAACTTCTTTATTTCTAAGAAATTTACACGTGGTGTATTTCCCTCAGGTAATAAAGATTTAACCAAAGACAATATTTGATCGAAAAAACTATTTGAGCTTCTAAAATTTGATTTAATAGACATAAATTTTGGAACAACTTATAATTTATTATTTTTCATCCAATATATAAGGCATCCTCAAAAGATTTCAAAAAATTATAAAATTGATATGGCTCTAATTCAAGATTTGAATTATCATTCTAAGTTTCAGTTTTTTAAAATAACATGATAACAACCTATTTTACTAAATTTTGAAACTACGATGGATTGGGAACCAAAAGAAATGTATTTTCTTCTAAATTATGTTCACCATATGATACAAAAAAACATAACCTTTCTGAAAACCAAATCATGATATATGAACTCCAATATAATAAAAAGTTTCAAATCTTCAGAAATCACATTTCTTACACTAACACTTAATTATTCCTTCTGAAAAAAATTCAAGATTTGATGATGCAATTGATATAAATGTTTTGACACCATCAATATAGATAGGATTTATACTCGAACCGTGCATATTTCTACAATGATTGATCCAATCATGATTTTATTATAAAAATTAATGTATATTTCCTGGGTCCATGGTTTCTAAAAATATAGCATTAATTAGTTTATTATGTAAAATGTTAAAAAGGTATTATTTGATTTATAAAATATTGATGCATAAATGTATAAAAAAGTTTTACATAATTTATTTTATAAAATATTTAGGCCTAAATATTTTATAAAATATTGATGTTAAATGTATAACATAAATATTAATTCTTAAAATATATAACTTAACTAAAAACATTTATGTTTAAACTAAAATATTGATGCTTAATTACAAATATTTCATAAAGTGTTGATGCTTAAATGTGTAAATTAATTATTTGTTTTTGTTTTTGTTTTATTATATTTTTATAAATTTATACCTTAAATTAAAATTAAATTAACTGATAATTTTCTAATATTTTATTAAGTTTTTTTATTAATATTTGTCTAATAATTTTATAAAAATTCCAATATTTCCCCTTAATTTTTTTTTTATAAATTTAGTATAATATTATTAATTAAATATAATTAATAATTTACTGATATTTTATTGGTTTTTATTATTTATTTAATTTTTTATTTTGATATATTAATTATTATTTTTATTAAAATTTTATTAATTTTTAATTATTTTTCCATTGATTCTTTCATCACAAAATGAGTCTGCGAGGAAGTATTTACAATAGATTGCATTGCAATACGTTATTATGACGGATTCATAAATCTTTCACAAATCATACCCATTGTGATAGAGATTATTTTTTCTATCGCAAATAAATTTTGCTTGTACCATCATTAATAATACAATTTATTATTTATTAATTACAACTTTTATTAAAATGTTAGTGATTTGTAATTATTTTTTCATTATTTTATTAAATTTATTATTTTTAATACTCTTTATATTTTCTTAATTTTAATAAATTTTAATAATTTATACTATTTTATAATAAAAATATTAGGTAATATTATTTTTATTAACCTCTATGTATTTTCATTTTTTTTGCTCATTTGAACTAATATTTATTATTTTGGATTATTATTTTATTACTTTAATATTTTATTTCCTTATTATAAATTCTTATTTATTATAGATCTGTAATAATGTTTTTAGTCTTACTAAACATATAAAAAATTATTAATTTAAAATAATTTTATTGTCTAAATATATTTTTATTTAATAGAAATAACATTTTTTTAATAATTTTAGTCAGTATAAATTGATTTCAGTAATTTTTATTTATTTTAATAATTTTTAATAATTTTTAATAATTCATGATTATTCTTTTTTTATTTCTTATTATTTTTATTAAATTTTTTATATTTTTATTATTTTTTTGAGATTATAATTAACATTTATTATTTTAGATAAAAAATTATTACTAAACTACATTTTAGTAATTAAATAAAAATTAATTTTTATTATAATATCTTATTTTTTTAATTATAATTTATATTTAATAAAAGTGTTTAATCTATTTTATTTTTATTGATTTAAATTAAATAAAAAATTATAATAATATGAATATTAATTAACTAAAATATCAATGAAACAATTAGTACTAACACCAATTTTAAATTACACTAATACATTATTTTTATATATTAAAAATCCTAATAGATTTAAAAAATAACTACATATTAATTAAATAAAAACAATTAATAACATAACATGCAAAGATGATTAAACCCTAATTAAAAAATAAATAAATAAATGAAATTAATTAGTATTAAAAAATAAATTTAAACAAAATACTTTTAAATTTATGTTTTCATCACAAATAATAGATCTTCAATCTACAAAGAAATTTCCAAGAGAAGGAGAGAGAAATTAAAGAGAAACTAACTCAAAAATGAAAGTTTTGAATGAGAGATGGGGGGAGAGACTGTATTTATAGTTTGGTTTTTTATGATGGATATTTATGATGGATTATGTCTTTTGTGATGGATATTTGTGACGAAGAGGTCATTCGTCACAAAAAGTATTAGACATAAATATTTGTCTCACTTATCTGAAAAGTATTAGAGATAGACAGAGTCCATCGTAAATAATCCACCACCAGAGTATTTGCAACAGATTATGTAGTCCATTGTAAAAGAAGAAACTTATTTCTGGTAGAATGTTTAGTCCATCACAAATATACATCACGAATATCTTATTTTTGATAGACTAAAAATTCTGTCACAATTAAATTTTTTAGGTTAATCTTATTTGTTCTAGAATGGTCAGTCCATCATAGATAATTCTTTCAAGCCAGGCCTGTTTTTTGTGGACTATACATTTCATCACAAATATGTATTTCTCACAAAAACTAGTTGTGATGTACTATACATTTGATCGCAAATAAGTAACTCCCTTTATTAGGTGCACATTTCCACTAAAACTACACATGAATGAATTCTTGTCTATCATAAATTGGCATCACTAAAAATATTATTTGTTATAGATTAATATTTCCTTCACAAAAAATTCCTTCTTGACAACTATTTGCGTCAAAATTCTATTCAGTTGAAAATAACTTAATTTTATATAGTGATTGATCTCCCAAAAGGACAATCACATATACAAAATAAATATATGAAATAAAAGAATAATGATGCTCTAATATCATCCACGTTCCTCAACTCCATCCCATCTCCAATCCTCATTAAGCTACTCTAGCTTGATCCACTATACAACCTGTGCTCATACCTGTACAACAAACACAAGGTTTTCACGCATACCAGGGTTCCCATTCAAAGTGTGAGAAATACTTCTTAGTAGGGTATCACCAAGTTCCCTTAATATACATCATCATATACATGTTTATTCATGAGGAAAATAAATAATAGAAATTCAGTACATAAGGATGTACGTCAGATCATTCTGTTATAACTAATCCATAATGACACCCGACTCTACCTACTTTGGCCCATTCTAGAAGAAGAAGTCTCCTTGATCCAAAAGTCTTGGCCCATACCTGGAGATGCAGGGGAAGGAATCATTATATGTCATGACCTCCAACCTCTCTCTCAAAGTAAGGTTCATACCGAACCTCATCCACATCATACCAATTATTGATCTCTACTCTCTTACCCAGGGTATGGTTCTGCAACCATATCCTAGATTGGTACCATATCACTTAGGGTGGCCCATACCAACCCCTTGTCACTCAAGATAAGGCCATGCATCCAGTCTTGTACCACATCTCATTGATCACTCCCCTCTCATGGAATGGGCCACACACTACGTCATGTATCACAACCAAGACCAGTACCTTCTCACTAAAGGTGAGACTATATACCATGTATTATGCCATATCTCATCAACCACTTCCCTCTCTCAGGGTGGGTCACACTCCATGTCACATATCACTTCACATCTTGGACAAGTCCCTTCTCACTCAAAGCAGTCCTGCCATCAACTTCTCACTCAAGGTGGTTCCCAACACCCAACCTCATCATCAACCACATCACACTGACTACTCCCCTCTCCCAGGGTGGGTCTCACATGCACAACCTTAACCAATACCTTCTCACTCAAGGCAGTACTTCCAATGCATTCTCACTCAAGTTGAGGCCATTAATCCACATCTTGTCATCAAACATACACGTAGTCTACACACACATGCATTAATAGCCCTAACATCACAACCCATCCCACATGATTTAAAACTCACAAGTTTAGTACTTTTAACTTAATACCTAGCCCCATATCTCAAATCATCTCTCATCATCCAACTATCCTCATAAAATATTCTTCTCAAGACCATCAGAGTCATAGATTCACAACATGTCGAACTTTCCAACATTCTCAGCTCGCCCATAAACTTGATTTCCACTCATCGATACCAACCCAAACTCATCACCCCATGGTATCACCTTAGATTATAGGACCTATCTGACCTTGTCCTCAAGAGGTTATTATGACCCTCCTCCAAATCCTACATTACAACTCAGTCACACCAACTAAGGACCAAGTCAAGCTAACTTGCACAAATCCACTTGGAAACCCAATATTAAGTGGGTGTTTCCAAGAAAGCATGAGATGTATAACCATGTCACTCATTAGAACTAGGCCTAAACCTCTCATGCCTACCCAACTAGCCTTAAGAAACTAACTTAAGTTATCCAAAATACATCCCAAGCCCGAGGACTTATCATGGGTCCTTTTTAAGATCAATAAACATCCTCTCTATCATGGTGACATAGTCACCATGCGATTCCAAAATCCCCAGCATGAAAGGGTGCACTTGTTTCAAATCTTTAGAGGCTCAATGCCACCACATATCTTTACATGGGACGCTCTCAGTACTGATCCATTTTACCTAAACCCATGTTTTTAGGATAGTTTTTAAAATAATGTATAAATAGGTATTTCATTTAGCATTATATGGAAAACCATCCTTCAACCTTGAGTTAACGTCCACAAGTCATGTTCACCACCACCATTTGGGCTCATACCAAGATCTATTATACTCCTAGTGCCCTATGAAAAAATCCCCATCATACAACATCCAATCGAGTTACAATTTCATTACAAATGGAAAAAACCCTTTAAAATTAACTAAGTAGTGTATACCTAATGAAATGGTGAGAAACATGTGGAATCTACTCTTCGTTAGCATCCATAAGATACTAAAACATGAAACCTCATCATATCAGGATGGTTCTTCCATACATCAATGGAATTGTCATCAAAACCCTAGATGGAACCACTCAAAATAATAGAAGAGTGAAAATCATATGAAGGAGATGAGAGGGAGGAACTTACCTAGATCCAGCATTCCAAACAACTCTCGATCAACCAATAATCAAGGGAGATACATGGGATATACAAGGGGAAGTAACTAAGAGGGAGTATCTAGACAAAGGACCTCTCCTAAAATCTCATTCGATTGAAGAATAGAAGGGGTTGATTTAGAAAATATGGGTACACATATTTTAAAAAATGGAATAAATTCCCAATGAGGCATGACACATAAGGGATATGACACAACGCCCCTTATTCAGGGTTGCATTGGAATGGCCCCTTATGTCACATAACAATGTCCACCCTTGTCCAACTGTAACAGTGTAACCTGATGCTCCATGGTCTAACCATCCTCTTAGAGCATCCTAGTACCCCTCCATACTGAACATCCATCATGGTGTGGCCCTTAAATCATAGTGCGGTGCCCTAACTCTAGTAAAAACCCAAATCTATGGCCCAACCCTTTATAGTGTGGCATTCCCCCTTCACATCACAATGACCTCCTAGGATAGGCATCACAGTATATCCCCCAAACTCATGATATGGTGATCCCCTGATGGGTGGACTTCATGGTGCAACACCCTATAAAACCCTCATCATGGTGTGACCCTAGAGTTCATGTCATCACCAACCTTCCCCACACAAAATCTTGCAAAGTTAATATGTAAGGGTGGTCTGACCCACTATAAATGGGTCACCATTATGACATGTTTCCCTCCCTCTATGGAATGATAAAATATTTAAGAGTATTTACCATTACCAAATACCCAAAAATATGCCACATCATGACACACACTCATCATAGTGTGACATGTTGCCTTCACGCCATGGTGCTCCCCCAAAACTAAGATGTGATCCTCAATCAACCCCGCACCATGGTGTTATCCTCTCCTATTACTGCATAATGATCCACTTGTATCAAAAATCATAGCAACGTCACCCTAACCCTACTCCAACACCCTCTTGATAACTTGAGACACCTCCCATGCCTATTAATACATCCAAAAATATCTCCAAGATACATTCCAACCCTAGGAGTCCTGATTTGAATCCCAATTCCCAAAACATCACCTGCTTCGGGACCTAAAACTAAAATTTCCTATGAATTTTACAACCAGTAACAACATAGGTCATTACAACTATAACAACATGTTGATTTATGAGTTTATTTAGAGTTAGGGGTTTTGTACTACATTTTGATCCCCAGTAATTATGAAAATGGAAATAGTGAAATTCTTCTACCTCTCTACAGATGTATGGATTATTTTCAGACTACATAAATCATTGTGTCTTCTTTTTCTTCTTTTTCGTATTCTTCTTATTCTTCTTCACTTGTTTTCTCTTATTTCTAGAATCATTTCATTAGAGATTATATGTTTCTATAATATGGGGGAAAGAATCGTCTTCTCAATCATGCAAGGTACAAGATACATGATTTACACTAACAAAGAATATATCACAAACCAACCCAAGATACCCCTGATCTGGGTCCCTGAGTCAGCCCATGATAAGACTTGAGGAGAATTATTGATCCCCGATTGATGACAACTAGTGTTGGGCATCAGGTTATACACAATTGGGAATGGTTTTTCTTGATAAATCAATAATATCTAAATTAATTCACTTGAAAATATGACATGACCATTTCATATGTTGGAAGTTCAAGCAATAAAGTAAGTAGTTTCAATATAAATGCAGAATCAAACATGGAATGAGAATAAATAAACATACCATGTGATAAAATAAAAAAAATAAACATAAACAAAATATCCAAATGGGAATAGGATATGATCTAGTAAAGTATAATAAGGTCAAGGTGTTGATACAAGAACAACATTGAAATAAATAAAAGCGATAAAACTAAATCTACACATCAACATGTGAAAGTAAAACATCTTCACTTTCCACCTCTATTAGATCCAAATTGGTTATAAACTACCACACCAACCCAGAATCTATAACGAACTTTAAATATGATAATTGTGAGAAAAAATTCCTAGTAGGTATCCTCCCCACACCCCATGCAAAACCATTAAAAATAAAACCAATTATTACTAGTTTGAAATACATGTATAAAAAATGATTTTCATTAAATTTTCAAAACAAATACAAATTCACTATAATTTGAAATAACTTTATTCCTATTGTAACATCATGGTATTTTAAAAGGAAACATTGTTCAATATCATACAAGATATTCCATATTGAGCTTAAATAAATGACTAAATATTATTATTTAAATATGATAGTTATCAACTTGCTGTTGAAATGGAGAGAATGAACGCAATTAAAAAAATTACGAAAATATAGTTTACACGTGTTTATAAAATGAATTCATTGGTTAAAAATTAATTATAAGTGAAAATAAAAACAAATTGAATATAAAGGACTTGTTTTTATAAAAAAACTATTTTATGTTCATAATGACATTTTATCTTAATAAATTAAATTGATCACTATTAGTAAAATATATTAATGAAATTTATATATTATATGTTCAAAAAAAATTAAATTCATCCAATAATTTTGATATTCTTAAGATAAGAATAAATCATATTTTAATCATAAAAAACTATATTTTTCTAAAAGACAATTTTACTGCCTTTTGATGGTGTGCTTATTTTAAATCTAATTTTTGTTAATTTTATAAATTTTATTTGAAAAAATAAAGTTATTTTTTGAAATATAAATATAAAAATTATATTATGGTGATTTTTTGGTATTTCTATGACAAGTTTTAATTTATAATAAATAGTGAAAAATACTGCGTTTTATTTAAAAACTACTTTTTCTTCTAATTTACTTATATAGTTAATTTATATTTTAAATTGGTTTTAAAGTATAATTATTTCAGTTAAAAATAAATTAATCTAATTTAGATCATTGGAATCAATTTCACATTGAAATTTGATATAAAAACATTTCATAGTTTTGAACTTTTCACTTTAAAGCCCAACTTTTTCGTTGTGTCTACGGGATTAATTTTAAATCTAATTTTTCCAATTTTTTGAATTGAATTAGGTAAAATGGATTCAATATTTGTAATCATAAGGTATAAATTATTTTATAAGGACAATTTCATTTTTTAGGCATAAAATAATTTATCATGGTAAAAAAATTATTTACTGCGGTATAGGTAAAAAATGAAATGGGTTAAAGTTAAAAGGGTAAAGTCATAAAATACCTAAAAACTATAACATTTAATGGTTTTTTGAGGTATTTACTGACCATAAAGATCCTATAAAATATTAAATGTCATCCAAATTCATGTAAATTAATTTCTCCTCAATGTGGTTGGATTTAAATATAAAATAATCATTATTTTAATCACTTAAACTCACCTCTCCTCGAGTATAAATACCACCCCTCACCACACCATTTCAAATCACTGGACTTGAAGCTCCTAAAATATCCACCCAAACCTATTCTCCTCACTCTCCCAATGTTCTAGTTCTACTGGACCCACCAAAATACCAAATCCAATTTCTTCAAGGGTCTCTCAAGGAGGTGATATTCAAGAGGTAATTTTCTCAAAGTTCCTCACTTATTTTCTTTTCTTCTTCTATTTTATTCCCACATCCTTCAACCATCAAGGAATGATAACTCCATAATTTTGTATGTAATGTATTTTTATTTTTATAATGGAATATATAATATCCATTTCATTTCTCATCTCCTCTTATTCAAAGAAATGAAACTATTGTCCAAATTGTGTCGGTTTACCGTCTCTGTGAATAATGGTTCTTCGTTTTCCATTACCGCCTTTATGAATGTTCATAAAAGTTTCATTCTGGTCAAATAAAATTTAAATAGGTATATTATAACATATTTCCTATTCTAGAACTAATATACACACATAATATTAAATAAGATGAAACTAGTTCGTGATGTTCGGAAAAACCGCCAAAATAAACTAAATATTTATCATTAATATGTTATCTAGTGAATCATCCTCATGTAAGAAATAAAAATGATATATGGGACCATTAATACATATATAATTTCATTAATACTATTCCATTACACTTCTATAGTTGTAATCCTATTTTATAAGAACATCCACAATTATACATAAATGAATTGATCATGAAACCATGAAACAAACACACTTGAAACCATGAAACAAACACACTTAGGAAAGCCCACCTATCTCACACCTCTTCTTTGCTGACGATTACCTTCTATTATCCAGAGCTACCCATAATTAATGCCTCGCTATCTTCCAGGTGATCCACCTTTATGAGAGGGAATTTGGACAAGCGATCAATCCAGCCAAGTCGGAAATCTCTTTCAGTTCTGGCGTCCCACCAACCAAGAGAGCAGAGCTTTGTCTTACTGCAGGCATTCAAATGGTTGAAAAACACAAAAAATACATTGGGCTGCCCACTATTTTTGGTCGCTCAAAAAAATAAATCTTGTCATCTACGATGGATATAATTGAGAAAAAAATCCAAGGTTGGACCCCAAAAACAATCTTTAAAGAGGGTAAGGAAACACTCATCAAAGCCACTCTTCAGTCCATCCCTAGATATATTATGTCCCTGTTCAATCTTCATCACATGCTTATTGACTATATCTACTCCCGCATCGCTAACTTCTAGTGGGGCCATAACAATGGCCAATAAGAAAACTTAATAGATTGCTTGGAAGTCACTTCGCACCCCTAAAACAGGCGGTGGAATGGGATTTCGAGACCTCCGACTCTTTAATGATGCTCTTCTGGCTAAACAAGGTTGGCGCCTCATGATTCATCCATCTTCTCTTTGTTCACGGATTCTTCGTGCAAAATACTTTCCCCAATCGGATTTCCAGAATTCCTCTCTTGGCCCCCGCCCCAACTTTTTATGGAGAATCCTTTGGGGAACGCGAACTTTACTTAATAAAGGGATGGGCTAGAGGGTCGGAGATGGTATGAAAATTAATATTTAGACTGATCCCTAACTGATTGATAAAGATGGCATGCAAACTACCTCCCCTGCCTTACATGGCTATGAGAACGCCACTATTTGCTGCTTATTCGACGATCATGGTTCTGGGTGGTGTATGGATAAAATCAACTCATGGTTCAACGTAAGGGACAGAAGGATCATTCTTGGCATCCCCTGTGTGCAGAATGTGGGGCCAGAATGTCCCTTTTGGAGCAATGATTTCTATGGATCTTATACGATGAATTTAGGGTACAGGCTTGCTCTCGATACTCACATCAAGGAAAGGGGAGGGCTTTGGAAAACCCTTTGTCATCTTAAGGTCCCCTCGAAAATCCGTTTTTTCTGTTGGCAGGTTTGCACATGTATTCTTCCCACTATGGACTTCCTCGCCTTCTAACATGTCACGAATGACAATAAATGTCCCATCTTCTTGGGTGTTCTTGAATCTCCTCTACATTCGATCACCCAGTGCCCAGGGGTGGAAGAAATCTGGACATTTTGGGGCTTTGATGTGAAGATTTTGCTCGATACGGCGCTGGACCTTCCGACACTACTGATGTTGTGGTCGTCTTCTTTCACTGTGAACAAAGTTGCTTCATTATGAATTGTGGCATGGATTGTCTGGGCACGATGCAATGACTTCATTTTTAATCACACCAAAAAGCCCCCCAGGTTCTAGATTGAACGGGATACATCCTGGATTGATGGGTGGAATCGGGACTCTGACCGTCATGGGCTCTCTGGCACTCACACAACTGCTTCAAGATGGTACCCTCTCCTAGAAGGGATCCTCAAGATTAACATTGATGCATCTCTATGGAATTGTCAGAATTGGACTTGTGGCACGGGATTTTCATGGTCAAATCATTGCTGCCAAACATGAATAAAACCATGCTCTCTGGGAGCTCGTTGTTGCTGAAGCCTTCGTTGTCCTTGCCGAGCTGACATTCACAAAAGATCATGGATGGGAAGCTATTAATATTGAATCTGATTGCCTCACCATCATCAATGCTATCAGGATTAATGATGGCGGCCTTCATTCTTTTGGCCCCATTATCAGGAACATCCAGTCTCTCGGTCAAAGCTTCATAACCTGCTCCTTCTTGTAGGATTGAAATAATGATGTAGATGCTCAAGATACAAGAGGGGGGGTGAATTTTACACTTTAAAAATTTTCTTAAGCAAGGAAAGATCTAAGTTTAACAAATTTAAACTAAGAAAATTCACAACACCTCTAAGCACCAATTGGAAATTGGAACAAGGTATGAAGTTACAAACTTCTAATTCTACACACTTGCTTAAATCAGGAAAGTGATTCTGAAAAACAGGTTCCAGAAAAATGGATCTGGAAATTTAAACTTAATTAAAGTTTATAATATGATATTCTACCTTAAAGAATATAGAATCTAAATGAATCAGAGTACAAGTATAAGAAAATACAATAATGTTATACTTTCCTTACAATACAATATGTAGCGGAAAAACAAGTAGTACAACTACAATTAACAAACAATAACTCTTTTAACCCAAAGATAAGGGTATCCAACAACCTTGGATAAAGGTCCCTTGAGTTATAATTTCAAGAAAGTCTGTCTTACCCACACTAGGGTAAGCCCTCGATACGAAGATCAGAGTCTCTGTCTTGCTATCCCAAGAAGCCTTCAACTTTAAAGTAGTTAGAACCTCTGTCTTCCTCATCAAGGAAGCCCTCGAACTTCAAGGAAGTCGGCACCTCTGTCTTCCTATCCTCAGAAGCCCTCGAATGTAATCACCAATATTCGGAGTCGCACGAAGCAATCTGAACAAGTGGTTCAGTACGCACAAAGAATTAAAAGCTTCTATCTCTAGAAATCACCTTAACAGCATGTGGTCTCTAGATCAATCAACTCTTTTATACATTATTGATCTCTTTCAAATGAGCTCCTATTTATAGGCTCGGTCGGCCCCCTCTCCAATGGTCATATTTTCCATAAAATTCAGAGGGAACTATACACATGTAACTCAACCAACGGTTAGTTTGAAATAGAATGGACGACATCATTTAATAACAAACCATGTGTAACTGAAAGCACAACATCGGTTTACAATGAAACAAGTGTAATCATAATCAAAACTAGAATTTGGAATGTAAGTAAATAAAAGTTCAGAGTCTAAACAAAATGGAATTCGGAGTCTATAATAAAAAGATGTTCGGATTCTGTTTTATAGGAATTCGGAACCTGAAATCTGTAGAAGTCCAGAGTCTGAATTTCTAAGGAAATTCAGAGTCTAGTTTCACCAAAGTTCAGAATCTGAACTTGCAGAGTTTGAAATCGAACTAGTAAAAGTTCGGAGTCGAACTTCATAAGAGTTCGAATTCAAACTCCTGAAAGTTTGGAGTCGAACTTTATAAGAGTTCGGAGTCAAACTCATGAAAGTTCTGAGTAGAAATTCATAAGAGTTCGAAGTCTAACTCGTGAAAGTTCGAAGTCAAACTTTATAAGAGTTCGGAGTCGAACTCATGAAAGTTCGGAGTTGAACTTCATAAGAGTTCAGATTCAAAATCATAAAAGTTCGGAGTTGAACTTCATAAGATTTCGGAGTCAAACTCATGAAAGTTTGGAGTCGAACTTCATAAGAGTTCGGAATTGAACTCATGAAAGTTCGTATCCAGAATTCGGAGTGGAACTTTATTACAGTTCACATCTAGAATTCGGATCCTAAAAACAGAATACTCCACTTCTTGACATTATATGATTCCGAGGTTTTGGGTATGAATCTGGTTTTTATACTTAAGAAAAATATTGATATGTATAAGAAAAACTAGGTGAGGGTAAATTTCCTTAAAAAAGAAACTTTTCCTTATGGAGGTAAAATATATATTTGCTTAAGTATAAGGTTTTTGTGATTTTCAAAACAATAAGAAATGGAAAAGTCATAAGGAAAACCTTATTGACTCAACAATCTCCCCCTTTTTGGAAAGCACAAACATCCTTATGAAAAAGAATATAAGTACTTTGAAAAATTTCATTAGACTTTGAAATTAAAACTTATCTCCCTTTGTTCATGGATAATAGTGAATACAACTAACTCCCCCTTAGGCATTGAAACTCTAAGGATTGTATTCTGAATTTCCGGAGTAGAGTTTTCATTATCATAGAAATGAAAAACTTCGTAATGGAAAACTCCCCCTTACTTTAAGGATATTTCACTTGGAAATTTTTTCTCTTCATTTTAAATTTTTCCTTTCTCCCCCTTAAGAGTAGTTCTTTTTCCTTCTCCCCTTTGTGATTTTCAAAAAGAATGTATGGGAATGGAAAATATGGTACCTGAAAGATTAGTAATAACACTATAATATACAACCAACCAAACAACATTTCATTAGTGTTGTCAAAAATTTTACCAGGAAAGACAAATATAACAAAAGATCGGAGTGGGTTTATTTGTCTTCATTTTACTTTGGGATCATCTTCTTTAACAAAGTTTTGAGATTCTTCAAGTCTCTTTGGTCTTCCTTGACTTTCCTCTCCAAGGCTTTTGTCTTTTCTTCTTGGGCTTTTAAAGCCTCTGCCTGAGCCTTGATGGCTTCTTTCTGCATCTTTAATAATTCATCTTTCTTTATGAGTTTTTTCTCAAGCTCAATCCGGAGATTTCTATCACATATAAGATTTTGAGCCAGAGAATTTGCCTTGTCATTTAGTTCCTTCACTTTTTGACTCCGAGAACTCTGCTCAATAATCAGGTCATCTTGAATATTCTTAATCTTTTTATCCTATGTGTCAAAAGCATCTTTCACCTCATTTTGAAAATTATCAAAGACGGCCAAGTCTTCTTCAACTCTCTTAGACCACAGAGTTATTTTGCTGCAAGACTTTATATGCACGTCATAATTGATAAGAAAACTTTTATGTTTGGCCTCGAACTTCACACACTTATCCATAACCATAGATAGGGAATCCGATTTTTGATTCATACTCTGTTGCAGCATCTGGAATCTAGAGTCTATAGTTGGAAAAATCAGAATGGTGTCCACCAACTTCTTCAGAGATTCAACCACAAAGTCATTCTCATGAGCTGATGACTCCGAATCAGATAATTCTCTTAGAGATTGTTCTTCTTCAATTTGCACTAGTTTCCTTTTAGAAGAACCACCAACCTCCTTCTTCCTGAAGACTTCTGTTGTTGGTGTATCCATAAGGACTTTCTTCCCCTTATCAGCTTTCGTAATGGGTTCCCCATCAGGAGATACTTCCTCATATTCAGAAACTTGAATAATATGGTCTTTATCTAGTTTCTCCTTTTCTTGTCCTTCCTCAAGGAAATTCCTCTCATAGGATTCTTCCTCATCATACAAGACATTTTCTTCTTCTTCTTCTTCTTGTTGTTTATCATCATTCTTACTACCTTCCTCATCTCCCTTTCCTAGAGTTACTAACTTTTCGGATTCTGCCTTATCTTTATAATCCTCTACTTGTCTGATCAGGGCATCCAAATCTTCACTTACCTCTTCTTATCCTTCTTCATCTTCAACCTCTTCCTCTACTTCTTCAGCAGATTCTTTTTCAGCTTCTTCAACTACTTCTTTACCTTTGGATTTTTCTAGAGTGACATAGTTCTTACCTGGAGTTTCTGGTAAAGAAGGTTCAGAACAGAAAGTTTCTGGAACTTCAAGCATTTCAGAAGCTAACTCTGTAGCTTTCAGCAAAGATTGCACCACTTCAGCTTCAGAAAACTTCTTTTTCATCTTCTTTTCTTTTGCCTGCTTTTCTAACACATCCACAACTTTCTCTTTTAAGTCCTTAGCCTCTGCAGGGTCTAATTAGAACTATGTATCCCCTTCTTTCCTCTTCTCTTTATCTCCCCTCCACTTGGCTGTCACTTCATCTGTATAAGTTTTCTGCTTCTTCGGTTTGGGGGAAGCAGACTGAGTTTCCTTAGACTTGGGAATTTCTTCATCAGCAACCGCTTCCTTAATCTTTCTCTTCTTTCTTGCCTTTTTAGATGGTTCTAGAGTCTATGCATCTTTCTGAGCTGCCTCAACTTCTTCCACAGATAGAGGGTAAAATTCTCCAGATTCACTGGAAAAACTCATCTTCATCCTCTTCAAAGTATCATTACTAACCAGCATAAGCTTACAATTATGGACTTTTGATTTGCATGCTACTTTGAAAGACTCTAAGCACTGAACTATTAGCTTTGATAGTAAGGCATGATACATGATTATTTGATCTCTTAAGTTTCCTTCCTTGATTTTCTTGATCGTAATCAGAACATGGCTCATCAAATTTATATTTCTTAGATTTAGCAAGAAATATAAGACATAGATGTCACTTTTCTTTAGATTATCCTTGTCACCCCATCTTGTAACCAGAAAGCCTTGCACCCAAAGCTGAAGAATCCTATTGTTCGGAGAAAGATGATCAATCTTAGCAGTTGTTGCATCCTTGAGTTCAAGACATTCCAATTCCTTCACCTTGTTAAAGCTTCATTGCACATCTGGAATTTTATGTGAGTAGAACTCAGCTTCCCCTTCTTACGATAAACCAACCAAGATCGCGGCCTTGGTGTAAGATAGCTTTTAAGTATTCCCATAAGACTTAAATGAAAACCAATCTCTTTCATCTTCTAGATGCAAGAAAACAGACTCATAGAACTCGATCAGCAAATCTGTGTAAATTGGATCCAGTTTATCTGACTTTTCTAAACAAACATCCTCCCATCCATTAAATCTAATATTCTTTAATATAATGGAATCAGGATTATAGAAATCTGGATGCACTAACCTTTCCCTGAAAACTAACCACTTTAATATTGGTTTTGAAGTATACATATCTTGGGATGTTGCTTCAACAGACATTCGGAACTGAGAGATTTGAAAGATTCGGAACAGATTTGCAAAGATCGAAACTTGTCTTAAGAAGAGCAGTAGGGCTTCGAGATGCGAAAGCTTTGAAAACCCGATGTGGGACGAGTATTGGGGTCCCCTTTATATAGGCGATGGATGTGACCTTTGATCTTCCAAAATCCATCTAACGGTTGAAAAACATTTTGATCTGATCTGACGGTTGAGAACACTCTCGCAAGGAAAACTTGACTCCGATCTTTTGAGGTTTTAAGGAAAAAACATTCGGATTTAAGGAAAACTAGAATCCGAATTATTTTTTTAAAAAAAAAAATAGGAAAATACCAGCAAGAAAAATAGGATTAAGAAAACTTAAGTAAGGAAATCATACCTTTCAGATTGGCTAGAAAGATTGTTCATAATTGGTAATATTCTTCTTGAGGAAATGAATTTTAAAAACGAAAAAACTCATTACAAAAGATCCCGTACGAAAATCTCATTACGAAGTTTCCAGTACGAAAATATCATTACGAAAGTTCTAGTACGAAAATCTCATTATGAAAGTTCCAGTACGAAAATCTCATTACGAAAATTCCAGTACAAAAATTTCATTACAAAAGTTCTAGTATGAAAATTTCATTACGAAATTTTCAGTACGAAAATTTCATTACGAAAATTCCAGTACGAAAATTTCATTACGAAAATTTCAGTACGAAAATTTCATTAAGAAAATTTCAGTACGAAAATTTCATTACGAAAATTCCAATACGAAAATTTCATTATGAAAGTTTCAGTACAAAAATTTCATTACAGAAAGTTCCCATTTCTGGGAATTTCCATTTCGATAATTTCCATTCTGGAAATTTCTATTCTGAGAATTTTGAAAAACTTGTTACGAAAAAAAATTAGTTACAAAAGGGGAAAAAATTTGGTTAAACTAGCACACAAATGCACTCCCCCTATGAAAAGGAGTTTATTACTGTTAGGATAATTGTTCAACAAGAATTTAATGAAGAATGATTACCTCGCGGTTATCATTCCTAACTTTTGTTTAATGTATTCAAATCTATCAGAGGGTAAAGAATTTGTGAAAATATCAGCAAGTTGATCTTGTGTTCTGATAAACTGAAGAATGATATCTCCTTTAAGTGTGTGATCCCTAAGAAAGTGATGCCTAATATCTATGTGTTTTGCACGAGAGTGATGTGTAGGGTTCTTACTGAGGGCAATGGCACTTGTGTTATCACACAAAATTTGAGTCTTAGTAAAACTCAGGTCATAATCTGTGAGTGTGTGTTGTATCCACAACACTTGAGCACAACAACTTCCAACTACAACATATTCAGCTTTAGTAGTGGAAAGTGCTACAGAATTTTGTTTCTTGCATGACCAAGAAACTAATGAATCTCCTAAGAAATGACAAGTTCTGGATGTACTCTTTCTATCCATTCTACATCCACCAAAGTCAGCATCCAAAAAACTTTTTAAAACAAAATCATTTTCAGAAGTATAAAATAATCCTAGATCCATGGTTCCCTTTAGGTAGCGAAAAATTCATTTTACCGCCTTTAAGTGAGATTCCTTAGGATTGGATTGATATCTTTCACATAAGCATATTGAAAACATCAAGTCTAGTCGACTAGCTATCAAGTATAGTAGGCTTCCTATCATACCTCTAAAATATGTTTGATCTACTGGTTTCTCAGCTTCATCAAGATCTAAAGAGTTTGAGGTACCGATGGGAGTACTTATACTCTTAGTGTTGTCATATCCATACTTTTTAAGAAGATCTTTGATATACTTATGTTGAGATATATAGGTTCCTTCTGGTCTTTGAGAAATTTGAAAACCAAGGAAAAATGTTAACTCACCTATCATACTCATTTCAAACTCAGATTTCATTAGACTTGCAAAAGAATCAGTTAAATATTGCTGAGTCGAACCAAATATGATGTCATCAACATAAATTTGAACAATAAAAACATTTTTCTTATCTTTCTTTATAAAAATATTTGGATCTTAATTTTCCTTAACATAGTTATTTTAAAGAAAAAATCATGTAAGTCTATCATACCAAGCTTATGGGGCTTGTTTAAGACCATACAAAGCTTTGGTAAGTCTAAAAACATGATCAGGATGTTTTGTGTCTTCAAAGCCATGAGGTTGTTCAACAAAAACTTCCTCTTGAACATAACCATTAAAGAAAGCACATTTCACATCCATTTTAAAAAGTTTAAAATTGAAGAATGCTGCAAAGGCAAGTAAGATATGAATAGATTCAAGTCTAGCTACTGGAGCATAGGTTTCTTCATAGTCTATTCCCTCTTGCTGATTATAGCCTTTAGCAACTAATTTAGATTTATTTCTTACAATGACTCCATTTTCATCACATTTGTTTCTAAAGACCCATTTTACTCCAATAACAGAAGTATCTTTAGGTCTTTCAACCAAGGTCCAGACTTTATTCCTTTCAAATTCATTTAGTTCATCTTGCATGGATTTGATCCAATCATCATCACCTAAAGCTTCATCAGTGCTTTTTTGTTCTAATTGGGAAAGAAATGCTAGATGTTCTACTTCATTTCTCAAGGAACTTCTAGTCCTTACAGGTTGATTTACATCACCAATGATACTATCACTGGTATGATTCTTAAGAAATACCTTATTTGGGTTTTGTAAAACTTGTTCATCAACATAGGGTAGAAAGTCTTCTGGGGTAAATGTTTCAGAAGTATCTTCTTGAACATTTTCCTTATTAGAAGGATCTTCTATCAAAGGTTAGTAATCAATTTTTGAAAACACTTCTAAGTATGTAGGTTGGGATGGTTTAAAAACAAAAGGATCAGATTCATCAAATTTTACATGCACTGTTTCTTCAACAGTACAAGTATTTTTATTGAAAACTCTATAATCCTTATAAGTTGTGGAGTAGCCTAAGAAAATTCCTTCATCATATTTTGGTGAGAATTTGTGAAGATTATCTTTATTATTCAGGATAAATATCTTGCAACCAAAAACCTTGAAGTAGGAAAGTCTAGGTTTTCTACCATTCCATAACTCATAAGGAGTTTTATTGAGAAAAGGTCTAATCAAAACTCGATTTATAGTATAACAAGCAGTACTTACAGCTTCAGCCCAGAAATGTCTAGATATAGAGTATTCACTCAACATGGTTCTAGTTATCTCTTGAAGAATTATATTTCTTCTTTCAACTACACCATTTTGTTGAGGAGTTCTAGGTGCTGAAAAGTTGTGAGTAATACCTTTTCTACTACAAAAAGTTTCAAAATCAGAATTTTGAAATTCTCCTCCATGATCACTATGAATAGTTTTCAGTGGAAGATTTTTATCATTTTTAACTTTTTCTCTAAAACTTTTGAAATAAGAAAAAGCTTCAGGATTCTTTTCTAGAAAGTAGACCCATGTAAATCTAGTGTAATCATCAACTAGAACAAACACATAGTATTTGCCTCCAATGCTTCCAGTTTTTGTTGGACTAAAAAGATCCATGTGCACTAACTGTAATGAACCAGTTGTTGAGACTTCACCGATTTATTTAAAACTAGATTTATGTTGCTTTCTATATTGACAAGGATCACAAACTTTAGAAGAATCAAATCTAGGCTTCGGTAGATCCTTAACTAGTTTCTTCTTAGAAATTTTACATAAGTTCCTAAGGTTACAGTGACCTAACCTTCTATGCCATAACCAATAATGATCTTCCATTGCACTAAGGCAAGGTAAATCTTGGCTCTTAAGGTCTTCTAAGTTTAAAGTGTAAACATTCTATTGCATATTGGCTGAGAGAATAAATTCTTCATTGGAATTGTGAACTAAACACTTATCATTCCTAAAATTCACAAGGTATCCTTCATCACATAACTGACTTATGCTAATGAGGTTGTGCTTAAGACCCTTAAGAAATAAAACATTTGAAATCAAAGTTTTACCAAGAAGAACAATATTACCTATACCAACAATTTCTCCCTAAGAATTATCTCTAAAAGTTACCTTTCCTCCTTTTATCTTGATAATCTTTTCAAAATATCTTTTGTTACCATTCATGTGCCGAGAACATCCACTATACATGTACCATGTATTGTTGTTGGTAATTCCTTTATCTTCCTTAGCCATGAAGAAATCATTGTTAATAGGTAATCTGGCTATAAGACCAAGATTTTTATGTCCTGAAGATTCATAATCAGAAGATTCATCTGAAGAGTCACCACCACTGGCACTCCAGGTGTCATTAGATTTTAGAACTTTCTTAGCTTTGTCTTTATAATACTTCATTCTGTTCCTTTCAGAATTCCTTTATTTCCTTTCTTTCTTTTTGAGCAAAGGGAAATCTGGTCTAATATGTCCAGCTCTCTTGCATTCATAACAAGTAACTTCACCATATTTCCTATCTTTCCTTTCCTTTTTCTTATACTTGGATTGGAAATTTATCTGTCTATCTATCTTGTTCATTCTTCGAGCAAGATTTTCTAACTCATTCTCTGAGACTTCACTATCACTAGATTCTGATTGAATAATAACTTTCTTAGACTTGGATCTAGTTACTCTCTCAGGAGTCTTAGCTTTCAAATGATTTGATGTTGTTGTAAAAGAAACAGTACCATTTCCATTCTTCTTTTTGATGTTGTCAGCATCTCTCTTCATTCTTGTTTCATGTTGAAGAAGAGTTCCAAATAGTTCATCTAAGGAAATTTTAGTAACCTTCATGTTATCATCAATATTTGTTCTTTTGGATTCCCACTCATTGGGAATAATATCAATTATTTTATCCACAAGATCTTCATAATCCAGACCTTTCTCTCCCATAGACTGAATACTGTTCACTATAGTCATAAATCTCTGTTGAACTTTGCAAATTGGTTCACCATAAGGAAAATTGAAGCCATGATATTCTGCTCTAAGCATAGCTCTCCTAGTTTCAATCACTTTAGAAGTGCCAAAGTGTGTAACCTTTAACTTCTTCCAGATACAATTATTTGCTTCACAAGAAGAAATTTGGCTATATATATTTCTAGTCATTGAACATAGTAAAGTATTACGTACCTTATAATTGAGTTGATATTCTTGCTTTTCCTGGTTAGTGAAAGTTCTAACTTCCTTATCAAGAATTTTATAATCACCAGTAAGCATAACGAAATTATCCACTCCTATATTGATAACGAAAGTCTTCATACAATCTCTCCAGTACTCATAATCATTACCATCAAAAATTGGTGGTCTTGTAGGATTTAGATTGTCAATAGATATAACATTGATTCCTGCCATTCTAAGAAAAACTTTGGCAACCAAACTTGTTAGTAGGAAAATTTCGTAGCCACAAAGTTCGGAATGAGAAAATTCAGAATGAACAATTCAGAATGAACAAAGTATTTTTAAGAAAGGATGAAGATTAAAGAAAAAGTAAGCAAGAAAAACTTATATGTGAGTATAAGTATTTCAGAGACCTCCTCTGATACCAATTGTAGGATCGAAATAATGATGTAGATGCTCAATATACAAGAGGGGGGTGAATTGTATACTTTAAAAATATTCTTAATCAAGGAAAGATCTAATTTTAACAAAGTTAAACTCAGAAAATTCACAACACCTCTAAACACCAATTGGAAATTTGAACAAGGTATGAAGTTACAAACTTCTAATTCTACACACTTGCTTGAATCAGGAAAGTGATTCCGAAAAACAGGTTTTGGAAAAATGGATCCGGAAATTTAAACTTAACTAAAGTTTACAATATGAGATTCTACCTTAAAGCATATAGAATCTAAATGAATCAGAGTACAAGTATAAGGAAATACAAGAATTTTATACTTTCCTTACAATACAATATGTAGCGTAAAAACAAGTAGTACAACAACAAGTAACAAACAATAACTCTTTTAACCCAAAGAGAAGGGTATCCAACAACCTTGGATAAAGGTCCCTTGAGTTATACTTTCAAGCAAGTCTGTCTTACCCACACCAGGGTAAGCCCTCAATACAAAGATCAGAGTCTCTGTCTTGCTATCCCCGCAAGCCCTCAACTTCAAGGTAGTTGGAACCTCTATCTTCCTCAGCAAGGAAGCCCTCAAACTTCAAGGAAGTCGGCACCTCTGTCTTCCTATCCCTGGAAGCCCTCAAATGTAATCACCAACATTCGAAGTCGCACAAAGCAATCTGAATGAGCGGTTCAGTACGCACAAAGCATGAAATGATTCTCTCTCTAGAAATCACCTTAACAGCGTGTGGTCTCTAGATCAATCAACTCTTTTCTATGTTATTGAGATCTTTCAAATGAGATCCTATTTATAGGCTCGGTCAGCCCCCTCTCCAACGGTCATATTTTCCTTAAAATTCAGAGGGAACTGTACACGTGTAACTCAACCAACGGTTATTTTTAAATAGAATGGACGACATCATTTAATAACAAACCATGTGTAACTGAAATCACGACATCGTTTTACAATGAAACAAGTGTAAGCATAATAAAAACTAGAATTCGGAATGTAAGTAAATAAAAGTTCGGAGTCTAACCCAAATGGAATTCGGAGTCTATAATAAAAAGATGTTCGGATTCTGTTTTATAGGAATTCGAAACCTGAAATCTGTAGAAGTCCGAAGTCTGAATTTCTAAGGAAATTCAGAGTCTAGTTTCACTAGAGTTCAGAATCTGAACTTGCAAAGTTCGAAATCGAACTAGTAAAAGTTCGGAGTCGAACTTCATAAGAGTTCAGAGTCGAACTTCATAAGAGTTCGGAGTCGAAATCCTAAAAGTTCAGAGTCGAACTTCATAAGAGTTTGGAGTCAAACTCATGAAAGTTAGGAGTCAAAATTCATAAGAGTTTGGAGTTGAACTCATGAAAGTTCAGAGTCTAACATCATAAGATTTTGGAGTTGAACTCATGAAAGTTCGGAGTCGAACTTCATAAGAGTTTGGAGTCGAACTCATGAAAGTTAGGAGTTGAACTTCATAAGAGTTCGGAGTCGAACTCATGAAAGTTCAGAGTCAAACTTCATAAGAGTTCGGAGTCGAACTCATGAAAGTTCATATCTAGAATTCGGAGTGGAACTTTATTACAGTTCACATCCAAAATTCGGATCCTAAAAACAGAATACTCCACTTCTTGACATTATATGATTATGGTGTTTTGGGTATGAATTCGGTTTTTATACTTAAGAAAAATATTGATATGTATAAGAAAAACTAGGTTAGGGTAAATTTTCTTAAATAAGAAAATTTTCCTTATGGAGGTAAAATATATATTTGCTTAAGTATAAGGTGTTTGTGATTTTTAAAATAAGAAGGAATGGAAAAGTCATAAGGAAAACCTTATTGACTCAACACTTATCCTTCATTAAAAGGAACGGAAATGAAGCAGCCCATCACCTGGCTTCTTTCAGCACGTCCAGCGTGAATCATATCTGGCTTGATCACTTCCCTTCCTGGTT
The DNA here is from genome assembly GCA_963277665.1 of Viscum album. Taxonomy (NCBI): domain Eukaryota; kingdom Viridiplantae; phylum Streptophyta; class Magnoliopsida; order Santalales; family Viscaceae; genus Viscum; species Viscum album. The sequence goes on along the minus strand of OY728139.1, from coordinate 335,009,567 downwards.
GCATGACTTTGTAACTGCTGACCTTCGTGATTAATATATCATCTTCCTTTGTCAAAAAAAATATTAATATAGTTTTTTAATGAGTTAATAACATTGTTTAAACCATTATAAAGAAGTTTTTAACACTTTTGAATGAATTCGAACATGAGGTAAGGGATTTCTTAACCCAATTTTCATTCTTTGGGTTAAACTTATACTCCTTGATTAAGTCATACTAAGCTTATGTATGAAATTAATTTGTAATATCTTATGTTTTATTTCCATTTGTTTTATGTGGATTTACATTGGGTACACATATTCAATTCATTTTATTAATTCTCACTTCCATGATATGATATTTATAAGGGACTTCGTCTCAATCTCCTTTCATTGAGGCATATTTTGATATTATACACCCACCTTATTTTATGAGGTGTATATATATACCCTTTGACATATCATATCATGAACTTATTATCATGTTATTTAATGTTTTGTTAAATTTTATTCTTTCATAGGGTTTATGATTCAAATAATTCAAAGTGGTATGAGACATGTTGATTTAAAAATCTCTTTTTAAATGTTTAAATATTTAATTTCAAAATACTTTACTCCATGTAAATATTCTTAAAATTATTTTATATGTTCATTTATAAGAATATAAAAGAATTATAAAGGACATTTTATGTCTATTTTTAATTTCATTCAATAGTTTTCAAAAAGAATCTTTTTACATGTTTTATATGGAATGTTTTGAAAAAAACAAAATGAATGTTCTATTGTTAACATACACGGTGATAATGAATTTTCCACCACAATAAATATTATTTAATTTCTATATTACTTTGAAAGATTTTATGTTTTCTTAAAATAAAATCCTTCTTTCCATTTTTTTATTTTGGAATTGAAGATGTTTTTTCAAAGAAAATGGTGTTTTGGTATTGAAAATGGTTTTTTTAAATAAAAGGGTATTTTTATATGAAAGTTTTTTTCATATGGGATTAAAAGAGTTTTTTAAATGGTTTTACAATGAAGGTTTTTTATTCACAAAATGGTACTTTATATTTATATGAGAACTGGGTGAGGTCGATATAGCTTATATGAAGGGTTGAGCCCTATTATAGCTCACGGGTGATCCTGGTATAGATTATAAAAAGGGTTGATCCCCATTATAGCTCATAGGTGAGCTCAATATATCTTATTTTAAGGGTTGATACCCATTATTTCTCATGAGAAGTGGGTGATACTGATATATCTTATATGAAGGTTTGATTCCCATTTTAGTTCATAGGTGATCCTGATATAATTTATATAAAGGGTGATCCCCATTATAGATCTCCAATGCATTGGGTAATAATAATATTGAAATTTGGTCATATGGTTATTTGTAACACCCCAAGATTTCATAGTACGTTATTTCTTCAAAGTAATTCAATAACTTACACTACACGCAACACTGAGTTCAAGTGTACCACGACTTACCAAACTAGCCATTCAAAAGCAGTTATGAATAGTATTAACTGAATTTTGAACTTTATATAATCCTTATAATTTTAAAATCCATATTATGAGTTTCTTAGACATAACGTAAGAACAAATTCATTTTTTCAGATAAAAGAAGTATTTTTCAAAAAATGAAATTTTACCGCCTATTAATGGTGAACCCTTTTTAAATCCAATATTTGAAACTTTTATATATTCAATTTGACAAAATAAACTTCTTTATAATCAGGACATAAGAATTTAGTTTCAATAAATTTTTAGGGTTTTTCTAATAACTTTTATATTTGGGTGAATAGTGAAAAATACTATATTTTAACTAAAAACAACATTTTTAATCAAAATAATTTATAGTGTTAAATTATTAATTTTAATGGTTTAGAAGTATAATTAGATTATATTTTTACCATTTAATCCAATGATGGTCATTGTAAGTAATTTCACTTTGAAATTGGACATAAATAAGTGTTAATCTTTTGATAGTTGTTATTTCTTAAAAAAATGCTTTTTGGTTTTGACAACCAAAATTTATTTTAAATTAATTAATGAAAATTATATGTTTTGAAATTGATAAAATAGAATTCATTTTTGAATTCAGAATATCAAAATTATCTTAGGGTGAATTTTTGGTATTTTTCTGAAAACTTTCAATTTTTTATGAATAGTGAAAAACACTAAGTTATTGTTTAAAACCGACTTTTTATTTAAATAATTATTTATTTTATTTAAATTTATTTTAGGTCAAAATAGATACATAATACCTATATAAGTTCAATGTAATTCATGGGAGACAGTTTATAATAATTTTATATATATATAACTTTTATCGAACTTTTTACCGTCTTTTACCCACCTCCTATGAGCATTTGCAAATTTAAATAAAACTTAATTTTACCACTTCTGTGAGTTGAATTTCAAAAATCCAAGAGAAATGGTTAATATCAATTATTAAAATTTGTTTCAATAAGATAAAAATAATTTTTGGTGAATAGTAACTTTTTACTTTTATTTACCACGGTTAAAAGTAAATAGGGTAATTAAGGGTAAAAATGATATTATTATTACCCTAACACATGTCCTGATTCTATTGGATAAGTATAATTCGATGAAAAACAACCTTAAGAATAAAATATGAACCTCTTTGGTTCACTTGGATTAGATTAAGACATTTATTATTATTTAATTCAAAGAAGAGTTAAAAGAGTTAAAATCAAAGTTTAATAACTAAAACATTTTTAATATTGGGTTAAACATAAGATAAATTAGACTATAAATATTCATTAGTAATATAAAATTATTTCCTACATAATTGTATTTTATTTATATTTTTTAGACATTAAAAATTTTAATTTACTTATGACACAATGATGATGCAGTAATTACCTAATTAATAAAATATTAAAATAATTGATATTATAAATATCCAAATAAATGTAATTTGAGACTTTTTATGAATTCACCTAATTTTTTAGGTTAATGTGACATGTTATTGTTGTTTAGATGAATTTTTTTCGAAGTAATAAAGCTTTTATGAATTTAGAAAAAACAAAATACCAAATAGTGTCAAAATTGACATAAAAGAGTTTTTAAAACAAATATTATATTATTAATTGATATTATATTCCTAAAAATATAATTTTCAGCCAAAATACTTTTATAATGATAGGTGTATCATTAATGAACCACTTGGGGTTCTCTTGGAAGTATATAGTAAGTTTATTAACCATATAATATAAAAATACAAAGAGACACGGTAAATGTCAAACTATTTAACTAAGAGTTAAATCTAAAATATAAGGTTAATATAGTGACCCAAACCTATATAAAACCTATTGGTTGAGTGTTTTTATACCCATACCCACCTTATCCTTTAAATAATCAACTTTGGATCCATTATAAACCGAAAATGATTTTATTATAAAATAGTATTTCTAACTTTTCCTAAGGTGCCCCTCACCCCTCTTATAAAAGGGCACTCCCCCTTCTCTCTAATTCACACCTTCAAATCCATTTGGCTCGACCAACCCCAGCCCAAATATTCTCTCAACTGTCCTACCTTCATCATATATTCCTTCCTTTAGTTAGAAATCCAACCTAAGTAGCCCTTTTGATCAAATCAAAAGGAAGAACCTGAAGAAGAGGTAAATATTTCATCACCTCTTTCAAGTTACTTTCTTCTTCCACTTCCTCTTTATTTGTTGTTTACATTATAAAATAATAACTCTAGTATCTTCTATATAATGTGATGTTATTATAAATATGGTACAACCATATTAATTATTCTATCCATCCTTTGAATAACATGTTACCATACGTGTGTACGTACGGATTACCGTCTCCACGTCGTGGTGTAATTGTTATTCAATACATTATTATTTGGATGGGTATAATAATGATGTGTAATTGATGTAAATAATAAATATAACATGATAATGATTCTGTATATATGATATACCATCCAATTATATATTATTTTAATATCAAAATAATGATATTGTCACTCGTGCGTACGTACAGATTACCGTCTCCACAAACGCGATGAGATTCATTCCCCATCGTATCCATTCAAGACTAATTTTCATTAGATGATTAAAAATAATATTTAAAGACTTAATATAATTCTGAATATGAATAAGATACATCCTATACATAACAAACATTACTTACGTAACAATGCATATAAAGGAAAATGAATCAGTTAACACCTAAAACGACGATAATACTAAGATATTATTAAAAAAGCAATGTTAAAAGATCATATATGATATCATATTAATGTATATGATTCTTATATAATTTAATAACAATTATTTCACCATTATACAGGAGGCTAACCTACCCTCGACCAAGGAAAATTACAAGTTAAGGGTTAATTCTACAATCTCTTCATTATCCGAGGTTGTTTATACGTAATTATCTACTGGGACCTCTTTATCATCCACATCCATGTTTCATAAAATGTATTTCAAAAAAATTTTACTATTTACTAAACAATGGGTTAAATCTATTTATACCCTTATTTGAAATTATATGTTTTTAAGGGAATCTTTCCGTCATTTTCCAAACAAGGTACTTTTTGACCTTTTCGACAAATTTAAGGTAAGAATGTTTTTTAACTTATACGGTGGGTGTGAATATTTTCTGCCATTATAACATCGTCAAAAATTCCCTTACAAGCTTATAATAATATTTTCAAAATAAATTTTTTCCTAAATGATTTCAAAATATAAAGAGATATTTCTCTAAAAAAGGTTTTGATTTCATCTATGTCAACATCCTTTGATGGATTTTAAGTTTATTTGAAGTTGATTTATTATAATACAAAACTTCCATATTGTATTGAATGTTTTGTGATATGTTTGACTGTGGATGTTTTATTTTTACACCATTCATGGTTTATGAATAATGTATTGACATTTTGTATGCTAGTTTTAATACGAATGTTTTTGTTATGTTTAAACCTTTTCATATGAGGAATGCATTGGACTTAGTAAGTGACGGGTGGAGTCTGTTATAGCTCCTCGATGCATCAGTAGGTCTCATGAGACAAACTAGTGTATTGGAATAAGGCCTTGACAAAATATTATTTGTAGTCTTGGCACGAGGCCTTGACTATGTGGTTATGAAAGTCTGGAATTATGCATTCCATCATTATAAAAGTGGCTATTGATATTGAATGTGATTATTCAACTAGTAGAATATCCATGTGAGTAAGTAAATGGAATTATTTTGATTTTATCTTTTCCATATTATGCTAAAGTTAAAGTTTAAAAGGCTTTTGTTTTAGTTTTATATATTGCCTTAAATATTTATGCTTATTTATGAAAGCTTTCACTATATAGTTATCCTTACTGAGCACCTGAGCTCACCCCTTTCTATGTTTTATTTTTCCTAGGATGCGAAGAAGTATATTATGACTGACCTGCAAGGATAGTCTATGGGATATCAGTGTTTTCTATTGAAACAATGTTGTTGTAGTTTTCCATTTTATGATATAATGTAAACCTTATGAATGTATCTATTACTTCCAAGGCTAATAAACTAATCAGTCTTTCGAGACTTGATCTTTTGTGATCATGACAATGTTATGTAATAATGCACCGACTCTGGGTAACTAGGTTAGGGGCATTATAGTTGGTATCAGAGGAAGTTTAGTACAAACCTTGGAAACTAGATTTAGATAAACTCTGATTAGAGCACATAGCCCTAAGATAGACTTTGAGGATTATTATAGAAGAACTTCCTAGAATTTTGGTATTGTAGAGATTTTGTGAGTTTTACAAGAAACACATCCCTGTATGGATATGAGCAGTTAAAGGTGGCTCTGGCACAGATGTACCTAGGGGTAAAACCTAAAAACACCGCTTTGAGCTAGACTCAAACAGGAACCGGTGCACGACAACGAGCATTGCTGCACTCTTAGTTATGAAACTCCTAGGGGATATGCTTAGGATAATTCTCATTTTCTTTACAATCCATTATGAAGGGTTTATGAGTATATAATTCCTCAAAGAAAACATTTTTTATGATTATGGATTATATCCATAAACTTTTCAATTTATGTTAAGTGTTTTACAAGTTTGGAATTATGTATTTCGATCCACAAACTAATCTAGTTTATGCCATTGTATAGAAATGGCACCCAGTAGAAGGAATTTTAACTTCAGCAATAAGTATGATCCAAAGAGTAAGAAGGACCATATCTTTCACGGTATTAAGCCAACATTTAGAAGGGAAATAGTCTCCCATGTATTCTCAAAATATGAAGAAATAGTATCATGTGTTAATAAGATAAGCAAATAATTCTCTGATTCCTATAGCTTTGAAGGAAAGCAAGAGAAAAAAAGGATGGAAGAGAGAAAGATGGATAAAGGGAAGAGGGAAAAGAAGGATTTTCCCATATGTGATAACTGTGGAAAGAATCACCTTGGTAAATTATTGAAGGTAATGGGAGTTTGTTATAAGTGTGAAGAAAAAGGACACCAAGTACGTGATTGCAAGGGTAAGAAAAAAGTTTCAAATGTACAATGCTTTATCTGCAAGAAGTTGGGGCACTACGGGAATCAATGTCCAAATCATCAGAGTATGCCCCAAATGCTACTATTGGATATTAATAAAGTTATGATACTACCGAAGATGAAGAGGAATGATTAGATTTCATTTTATTATTGTATTAATGATGTACATGTTATAAAAATTATAGAGTAAATAAGGATTGTACTATAGAACTATTTCATTAAGGACTTGAGATTGTGTGAAACCAAGAAAAGTGACTCAATAGCAGGTTAAATTTTTAGAAAATATATGGTATAGATAAAGATAAACTATAATATGGTTATGATACTAAGGTGGTAATTTTGTAATAATACATGATTAATTTAGATAAATTATATTGGATATTCTTGACTACCTTGAAACTGATTAATGATTTGTATATTCCATCATTGTTGGAGTTTACAACATTTTTTGATAGAATGAGTATATCCAGTATTCTATAAAAAATCATGGAGCATGAATTTAATCAATAAGGTTTTATGGTAATTCAGGGTGTTACCATGTTTTAAAATAATACATGATGATGGTGTTCACATGTTATTATGTGGAAAAAAGGATCTTTATTATGTTTAACTTCCTTATAAATTTCAGACTGTGAGTTTGGATAGAAGTATTTTGGATAAGTCTAAAGGTTTAAATGGATTTAGTTTGAAATTGGATACTATTTTTAAGGTTATTTTTGGATTTTTATAAAAAGGACAACACGCAGACCGTGTCACAACCTGTCGCATCGGAAAAAGTTGCAGGAATCGAACCTACAACCATAGTGTGATCGGGATTTATCGCCTACCACTAGATGACGTAAATTCCCTGGACTGTATAATGTAGTTTCTTATTTTAAAGGGTTTGATAGGTGAATTATAAATTCAATTTTTTGGAATCCTATACAAATAGGATAAATAGAATATTTTTGTAAGTTCTATTATCTTTTAGAGTGAAAGATGAGTTTGTGGTAGAAATTAGTTAAAGGATGGAACTCTACTTTTCAAGTATATATTTTTTTCTTCTCTTATTCTATGAAGAAATTAATTCTTATACTTTAGTTAAGGGATCTTAAAACTAAAAATTTGTTATCCTAATACCTTATGTTTTGTTGAACTGATGATATTTTAAATCATCATAGATTGATGGCTTTGAGGCCCTCAATTATACAATTGTTTATGACTGATTACCTCAATCACTCCCTATAAATATTTAAGTTTTTCCTCCAATTATGTGTCTCTAATTTCCACCAATGTTCTCCTAATCGAGATCATAATTTGATGGTGACTTTTTCATTCCCCTTTTCCTCTTATTAAGACGAAATTTTATTAACCCAATTTCCGATGTGGGTTTTCCCACAAAGGTATTTTTTATTTTCAACATTTTATTTTTGAAGAACAATTTCAAATTGTGAGGATGCAATTTATTGAATAAGGGAAGAATGTAACATCCCAAGATTTCATAGTATGTTATTTCTTCAAAGTAATTCAATAATTTGCACTACACGCAACACTGAGTTCAAGTGCACCACGACTTACCAAACTAACCGTTCAAAAGTAGTTATGAACAGTATTAACTGAATTTTGAAATTTATATAATCCTTATAATTTTAGAATCCATATTATGAGTTTCTTAGACAAAATTTAAGAACAAATTTATTTTTTTCAGATAAAAGAAGTATTTTCCAAAAAATGCAATTTTACCGCCTGTTAATGGTGAACCCTTTTCAAATACAATATTTGAAACTTTTATATATCCAATTTGACAAAATAAACTTCTTCTTTAGAATCGGGACATAAGAATTTAGTTTCAATAAATATTTGGTGTTTTTCTAATAACTTTTATATATGGGTGAATAGTGAAAAATACTATATTTTAACTGAAAACAACTTTTTTAATTAAAATAATTTAGAGTGTTGAATTATACATTCTAATGATTTGGAAGTATAATTAGATTATATTTTTACCATTTAATCCAATGATGGTCATTTCAAGTAATTTCACTTTGAAATTAGACATAAACAAGTGTCAATCTTTTGATAGTTATTATTTCTTAAAAAAATGCTTTTTGGTTTTTAAAACGGGAATTAATTTAAAATTAATTAATGAAACTTCTATGATTTTAAATTGATAAAATAGAATTCATTTTTGAATTCAGAATATCAAAATTATATTAGGGTGAATTTTTGGTATTTTTCTGAAAACTTTCAATTTTTGATGAATAGTGAAAAACACTGAATTATTGTTTAAAACCGACTTTTTATTTAAATAATTATTTATTTTGTTTAAATTTATTTTAGGTCAAAATAGATACATAATACCTATATAAATTCAATGTAATTCATTAGAGACAATTTATAATAATTTTAGATATATAAAAATTTTATCGAACTTTTTATCGTCTTTTACCCACCTCCTAGGAGCATTTGCAAATTTACATAAAACTTAATTTTACCACTTCTTTGAGTTGAATTTTTAAAATCCAAGAGACACGGTTAATATCAAGGAATAAAATGTGATTCAATAATATAAAAACAATTTTTGGTGAATAGTAATTTTTTACTTTTACTTACCACGGTTAAAAGTAAATAGGGTAATTAAGGGTAAAAAGGATATTATTATTACCCTAAAAAATGTCTTATTCTATAGGATAAGTATAATTAGACCAAAAACAACCTTAGGAATAAAATATGAACCTCTTTGGTCCACTTGGATTAGATTAGGACTTTTATTATTATTTAATTCAAAGAATAGTTAAAAGAGTAAAAATCAAAGTTTAATAACTAAAAAATTTTAATATAAGGTTAAACATAAGATAAATTAGACTATAAATATTCATTAGAAAGATAAAAATATTTCTTACATAATGGTATTTTATTTATATTTTTCAGAAATTAAATAATTTAATTTATTTATGACACAATGATGATGCACTAATTACCTAATTAATGAAATATTAAAGTTATAAATATCCAAATAAATGTAATTTGAGACTTTTTATGAATTACACTAATTTTATAGGTTAATATTAAATGTTAGTGTTGGTTAGATAAATTTTTTTCTAGGTAATAATGCTTTTATGAATTTAGAAAAAAACAAAATACCAAATAGTGTCAAAATTGACATAAAAATGTTTTTAAAACAAATATTATATTATTAATTGATATTCTATTATTAAAAATATAAGGTTCAGCCAAAAGACTTATATAATTATATTTGAATCATTAATTAACCACTTGGGGTTTTCTTGGAAGTATATAGTAAGTTTATTAACCATATAATATAAAAATACAAAGAGACATGGTAAATGTCAAACTATTTAAATAAGAGTTAAATCTAAAAGATAAGGTTAATACAGTGACCCAAACCTATCTAAAACCTATCTATTGAGTGTTTTCTATCCCATACCCACCTTAGTATTTAAATAATCCACTTTGGAGCCATTAAAAACCGAAAATGATGTTATTATAAAATAATATTTCTAGCTTTTCCTAAGGTGCCCATCACCCCTCTTATAAAAGGGAACTCCCCCTTCTCTCTAATTCACACTTTAAAAGACATTTGTCTAAGCCAAACCCTCCACAAATATTCTATAAACTTTCCTAACTTTATCTTAGAGGCCATACTTTAGTCATAAATCCAACCTAATTATCCCTTTTGATCAAATCAAAAGGAAGAACCTGAAGAAGAGGTAAATATTTCATCACCTCTTTCAAGTTCCTTTCTTCTTCCATTTTCTCTTTCTTTTTTGTTTCCATTATAAAATAATAACTCCAGTATCTTCTATATACTATGATTTTATTATAAATATGATATAACCATATTCATTATTCTATCCATCCTTTTAATGACATGTCACCATACGTGCATACGTACGGCTTACCGTCTCCACGTCGTGGTGTAATTTTTATTCAATGCATTATTATTTGGATGGGTATAATAATGATGTGTAATTTGATGTAAATAATAAATATAACATGATAATGGTTCTTTATATATGATATAACATCCAATTATATATTATTTTAATATCAAAATAATGATATTGTCGCTCGTGCGTACGTACGGATTACCGTCTCCACGAACGCGATGAGATTCATTCCCCATTGTATCCATTCAATACTAATTTTCATTAGATGGTTAAAATAATATTTAAAGACTTAATATCATTTTTAATATGAATAATATACATCCTATCCATAACAAACATTACTTACGTAACAAAGCATATAAAGGAAAATGAATCAGTTAACACCTGAAACGACGATAATACTAAGGTATTATTAACAAAAAAAATGTTAAAAGATCATATATGATATCATATTAATGTATATGATTATTGTATAATTTAATAACAATTATTTCACCATTATACAGGAGGTTAACCTACCCTCAACTAAGGAAAAGTACAAGGTAAAGGTTAATTCTACAATCTCTTCATTATCTGAGGTTGTTTATATGTAATTATCTACTGGGACCTCTTTATCATCCACATCCATGTTTTATCAAATGTATTTCAAAACATTTCTAATATTTACTAGACAATGGGTTAAAGTCATTTATACTATTATTTGACATTATATGTTTTGAAAGGAATCTTTCCATCATTTTCCAAACAAGGTACTTTTTGACCTTTTCGACAAATTTAAGGTAAGAATGTTTTTTTTAACTTATACGGTGGGTGTGATTATTTTCCACCGTTATAACAATGTCGAAGATTCCCTTACAAGCTTATAAGTATATTTTCAAAATAAATGTTTTCCTAAATGATTTCAAAATATAAAGAGACATTTCTCTAAAAAAATGTTTTGATTTCATCTATGTCAACATCCTTTGATGGATTTTAAGCTTATTTGAAGTTGATTTATTATGATACAAAACTTCTATATTGTATTGAAGTTTTTGTGATATGTTTGACTGTGTATGTGTTATTTTTACACCATTCATGGTTTATGGATAAAGTATTGACATTTCATATGCTAGTTTTAATACGAATGTTTAAGTTATTTTTAAGCCTTTTCATATGAGGAATGCATTGGACTTAATAAGTGATGGGTGGAGCCTACTATGGCTCCTAGATGCAACGGTAGGTCTCATGAGACAAACTAGTGTCTTGGTACAAGGCCTTGACAAAATCTTTTTTGTAGTCTTGGCACAAGGCCTTGACTATGTGGTTATGAAAGTCTGGCATTATACATTTCATTATTATGAAAGTGACTATTGATATTGCATGTGATTATTCGACTAGTATAATATCCATGTGAGTAAGTAAATGGAATTATTTTGATTTTATCTTTGCCATATTATACTGAAGTTCAAGTTTAAAAGGCTTTTGGTTTAGTTTTATACATTCCCTTAAATGTTTATGATTATTTATTAAATCTTCTGCTATATTTTTATCCTTACTGAGCACCTCAGCTCACCCCTTTCTATGTTTTATTTTTCCCAGGATGCGAAGAAGTATATTATGACTGACCTGTAGGGATAGTCTATGGGATCTCAGTGTTGTATATGGAAACAATGTTGTTGTAGTTTTCCATTTTATGATGTAATGTAAACATTATAAATGTATCTATTACTTCCAAGGCTACTAAACTAATTGGTCTTTCGAGACTTGATCTTTTGTGATCATTCCAGTGTTATGTAATAATGCACCGACTCTGGGTAACTAGGGTCGGGGTGTTACATTATTCCAATTGAAGGGTTTTAAAATGGTTTTATGTGAATGATTCTCTAAGTCACCTAAAGTAGTTTAAAATTTATTGTTATGGGGTTTAAAGGATTTCTTTGAGAAAAAATGTGTGTGTATGTTTTATTTGAAAATGTTCTACTTCATTTGCTCAAATAACATTAAACGTGTTTTCATGATTTTCACTAGACTGATGGTTTTATTTATTTTTATGTCTCTTACTAAGATTTTTGTGATAATACCAAGTTTTAAAAAAAATACAGGGTTAATGGATGAGTAGGTATAAGGATGAGCCATGAAAATTGGGATGTTATATCATGGAAAGAAATCATGTTTTATTTTATAATGTTTTGTTTGGTGGGAAAATTGGATACTGAGTAAAATTGTCCCCCTTGTAATATATAGGTTTACATTATAAGTTTTTTTTTCTAATTATCTAAAACTCTATACCTAAAATATACTCAAATTTTATTAATGTTAATTAAGTTTAAAATCACTAGAATTTGTGATGTTTCAGGGTGGGTCCTTATAGTTGGTATTAGATGATGGTTTAGAAAACTTTAGAGGTTAATATAGTGTTAATAACATTCTCTTAGAATATTTTATATTATGGTTAAATTGAAATTATATATCATTTTAAGATTACCTTATTGATTCATATAAGATATGTTTTTTCATAATAGTTTTCCATAGAGAAAATAGGGTTGTTGTGGTGGGAAGGAATCAAGAGGAAAACATCCTTCCAAATAGACATCCTGAGATGGTTAGAATTGAAATATAATAGTTTTTCACAATTAGGGATCGGTTGGAACAAGATATAAATGGTAGTGGTATTCATGCTAGAGAGGAACCCGATGTTCCATGAAGTAACATGTCCATAGTGGAACATTTTATGAGGAAACACCCCTCATCATTAAATGGATCATTTGACCTAGTGGTGGATGAAGGACGGATCAATGAACTAGAAAAGATATTTGAAGTCATGGGATGTTTAGAACATCAAAAGGTAACTCTTTCCATCTATCATTTTGAAGGTGAAATTAATTGATGGTGGTTTTTGGTTAAGAATACCAAATAGAAAGATAATCTTGATTCCACAAAATGGGACACATTTAAGAATATTTTCCTTGATAAATACTTCCCTAAGGTTTTTCAGCTTATGATGGAGAAATAATTCCTATAATTGAGGTAAAAAGATGAAGAATATGTGGTTGCATATGAATAAAAATTCACAAGATTTTCCTGGTATGTACTAAACTTTATTCAATACATTGATATTAAAATTAGTATATTTTACTCAATATTAAAACCAATCTTATGAAGAGTATTGGATGTACAAGAATTTAAATTTTATGATAAGGTAGTTCATTATGATGAGAAAATTGTGATGGATTTTTTCAACACTTATTTTATGCGAGATGACAAGAGTAAGAAACAATCAAGGAGGTGGGAAATGGAGAAGCAACCAAATAGGTATTTTGGAGGTAATCCTAAAACTTGTTCAAAGTGTGGTAAAATAAATTTTGGGGAATGTATGTTAGGATTGGGAAAGTGTTACTGATGTGTTAATTTTGGTCACAAGGTTCATGACTATAAAGAGAAGAGTCTTGGACAATCAAAGAATGAGATGATAGATATCCAGTTGACAATGATATGTTTTAGTTGAAATGAGTTGGGGAATTATGATAATGTATTTCTAAATATACTTAATCGGGGTGGAAATCATCATGATCATAAAAAAGGTGTGGGAAAATCTTTTACTACTATTATATTTGATGTTGAGACATCTGGTGAAGTGATGGAAGCTCTAGGGAGCTCGGTATTTTTCAAAGGTTAACCATAAGCTCAAGGTTTTAGACACTTATTATGAGGTTTTAAGTAATGATATCATAAAGTGATTAAGGAATTTTTGGGAGATGTGTTGTTGGGTTTATGTTTATGTAAGGCTTTTGTTTAATGAGAATTATGCCTTTACTTTTGGAAATGAGTTTTAAGGTAATGATAAACTTTAGGGTTTATATGATCTTTGATGATTAAGGTTATTTTAGGGATGCAAATAATAATTTTGGGAATGTTATGATGGTGAAATTGTGATTATAAAATATAAATATATCAAGTAAGTATATTTATTTATATTATTAGATAGTAAAGTAATTCCTTGACTCTGGGAAAAGTATTTCTGAATAAAAAATGTTATCTTTTTATTTTTCTTACTTAGAAATCAATAACCTTTTAACCCAATATAGATTTATGGTTTTATGATTTTTCACTTTCTCATTAATATGTTCTCTATCACTCTCTATCAAAACTTGATAATTTTTCCCCTTTCATGTCCATGTTTTCCTACATGAAACCCTAGTATGTGTTATCTGAAGTGATCATCATACTTTCCGTTCTCTATTTTCAAATGAAAGTTTTATTAACCCTTGTTCCGATGTGGGATTTCAATAAAGGTATTTTGAATAGTAAAACCCTAGTTACCAAAACCAAGTTCAAAGTATGAGGAAGAAATTTATTAAAGAGGGAGAGAATGTGACATCCCAAGATTTTTAAAGGAAACAATATGTTCAATATCAGACAAGATATTCCACATCGAGCTTAAAAAATGACTATATATTATTATTTAAATGTGATAGTTATTGCCTAGGCGTTGGAATAGAGGGAATGAATGAGATTAACCAAATTATGAAAATATAGTTTTCACATGTTTATAAAATGAATTCATTGGTCACTAATTAATTATAGATGAAAATAAAAACTAATTGAATATAAAGGATGCGTTTTTATAAAAAAAACTATTTTATGCCCATAATGACATTTTATCTTAATAATTAGATTTATAATAATAAGTAAAATATATTAATGAAATTTTTATGTTATATGTTTGATAAAAAATTTTAAATTAATCAAATAATTATGATAGTCTTAAGATAATAATAAATCCTATTTAATCATAAAAAGCTATATTTTTCTAAAAGGCATTTTTACTGCCTTTTGATGGTGTACTGATATTAAAACTAAATTTTGAAACTTCTATAATTTTTATTTAAAAAAATAAAGTTATTTTTTGAAATAAAAATATCAAAATTATCTTAGGGTAAATTTTTCATATTTTTCTGATAATTTTTATTTTTTGATGAATAGTGAAAAATACAACATTTTAATTAAAAACTATTTTTTGTCTAATTTAATTTTATATTAAATTTTATATTAAATTTTATTTTAAATTGGTTTTAAATTATAATTAGCTAAATAATAAAATCAATCAATCCAATTTATTTCATTGGAATCAATTTCACTTTGAAATTGGATATAAAAACACACTACTATAAAACATGCTTTAACAGTGCTAGAATAGGCCTTTATCAACGCTAGAAAAGTGTCAACTACCTTAGCATGGTTAAAAGGCCAAGGCTTTTTTTAGTGATAGAAAACCACTGATAAAGGTTAGCTTTATCAGTGAAAATAAAAGTGCTGATAAAGAATATTTTTTATTAGTACTTTTAAAAGCACTGATAAAAAAAACCATTTATCAGCGCTTTTATTTTGCACTGATAAAGATACCATTTATCATTGTTTTAGAAGCACTGATAAAGATTCATTTATCATCACTTGAAAAAGAGATGATAAAATTATGCTTTATCATCACTTCTATAAGCACTGATAAAGCCACCCTTTATCGACACTTTTAGAAGTTCCAATAAAGGATTCCTTTATTTCCACTTATACAAGTGCTGATAAATTCTATCTTTATTAGCGCATTTAGTAGTGGTAATAAAGGTGAAATCTACAATGTGATGCTACAGCGAACTACATCACGAGAAATAGGTGTAGTGTGTTGTAAAAACAAATTGTATCACCAGAAAAAACAATAAAAATTACCAAAATAAGATACAAATAGTAAATTTAAATTAAATAAAATCTATAACACAAATACATGAAAAAACACTTTTATAGAGTATGTCAGATTTTTTTACTAAAATTAATATAAATTTTGAATAAAAAGGAACACTTTCAGTCATACTGATCACACCATGAGTTTAATTGAGGTTTTACTAATTCCTAAACATTGCAAATGACTTATGGATCATTTTATTAAAGTATCAAAGCAATCTAAATGTGTTTTCTCATTTTTGAGTGTGTTAGTTTTTTTATTAAAATTTATGTCATTTTTGAATAAAAAGATGTACTTGGAGTCAAACCGGTCACACCATGCATCAGATTGAGGTTTATATGATTCCTACATGTCACAAATGACATATGGGTCGTTTTTCTAAAGTACCAAAACAATCCAAAAGTGTTTTCTCAGTTTTGAGCATGTCGATTGTTTTTATCACAAAAATTAATGTCAATTTTGAATAAAAAGACGCACTTGGAGTCATAATAGTCACACCGTGCGTCAGATTGAGGTTCAGATTATTTTTACATGTCTCAAATGACTCATTGATCTTTTTCCTAAATTATCAAAATAATCAGAATGTTTTTCCTTGGTTTTGAGTATGCCACTTGTGTTTTTTACTAAAATGTCATTTTAAACTGGAAACATGCACTTTGAGCCATATAGGTGGAATTGTGTGTGGGTTTGAAATGAGACTGATTTATAAACATCATAAATTAATTATGAATAATTGTCCTAAATTATCAAGGCAATCTGATCATGTTTTCTTGGTTTTCAATGAGTGAAACTTTTTTGTATTAAAATGTCAATTTTAAACTGATAATGGACACTTGGAGTTATACTGGTCACATTGTGCATCAGATTGAGGCGTGGATTATTCCTACACATCACAAATGACTTATGGATTGTTTTCCTAAAGTACCAAAACAACATAAATTCATTTTCTCAGTTTTGAGTATGTCAATTGTTTTTTTACTAAAATTAATGTCAATTTTGAATAAAAAGACGCACTAGGAGTCATACTATTCACACTGTGCATTATATTGAGGTGATTATGATTTCAACACATCCCAAATGACCCATGGACCATTTTCTTAAAGTATAAAAACAATAAAAATGTGTTTCCTTGGTTTTGAGTACGCCACTTGTGTTTTTTACTAAAATGTCATTTTAAACTGAAAACATGCACTTTGAGCCATACAGGTGGCATTGTGTGTGGGTTTGACATGAGACTGATTCATACACATAAAAAATAAATTATGAATCATAGTCCCAAATTATCAAGATAATCCGAGTGTGTTTTCTCTATTTTCAATGAGTTACACTATTTTGTATTAAAATGTCAATTTTAAACTGATAATGAACACTTGGAGTCATACCGGTCACACCTTGCATCGGATTGAGGTGCATCCAATTAATACATGTCATAAATGACATATGGATCATTCCCCTAAAGTATCAAAATAATCTGAATGTTTTTTCTTGGTTTTGAGTATGTAAGTTGTTTTTTTCACTAAAATTAATGTCAATTTTGAATAAAAGACGTACTTTGAGTCATAACGGTCACACTATGCATCGAATTAAGGTATTTAAGATTTCTACACATTCAAAATGACTTATGGGTAATTTTCCTAAAGTATAAAAATAATCAGAATGAATTTCCTCAGTTTTGAGTATGTCACTTGTGTTTTTTACTAAAATGTAATTTTAAGCTAAAAACACGCACTTTGAGTCATACAGGTGTCATTGTGTGTGGGTTTGACATGAAATAATTCAAAAATTTAAAAAATTAATTATGAATCATTTTACCAAATTATAAAGAAAATTTGAGTGCATTTTCTCAGTTTTCATTGAGTGGCGCTTTTTTGTATTAAAATTTCAATTTTAAACTCATAATGGACACTTGGAGTCATACCGGTCACACCATGCATAGAATTGTGGTGTGGTTGAATCCTACATTTCAAAAATGACTTATGTATCATTTTACTAAAGTAAGAAAATAATCTGAATGTGTTTGATTGATTTTGAGTATGTCAGTTGTTTTTTTACTAAAATTAATGTCAATTTTGAATAAAAAGACACACTTTGAGTCATACTGGTCACACCATGCGTCAGATTGAGGTTTGGTTGATTCCTACACATCCCAAATGAATTATGGATCATTGTGATAAATTATAAAAACAATCATAATGTTTTTACTTAGTTTTTAGTATGTCTCTTGTTTTTTTTTACTAAAATGTCATTTTAAACTGGAAACATGCACTTTGATCCATACAGGTGGCATCGTGTGTGGTTTTGACATGATATTGATTCATACACATCACAGAATGATCTTGTAAGTGGATTAATCCCCTGTATAAAATCACTTAAACAAGTGGTGAAAAATATTATTTCAATATTTCACCTGAAACACTTATACAATTGCTCTTATCTTAAGTGACAAGTGTTTTGTGCACTTTTAAACAATTGTTCTCAAAAAATCATGGTATGGCCCTAATTTTACTTCATTTCCCATTAATTTTATTATTTTCAAGCTAGTGATTCTTATCCTCCCCTACCTCGGTCTCCACTTCAGTCTTTGCCTCTGCATCCTCCTCCACATCGGTCTCTGACTCCGACTCTACCTTCGATTCTTCCTTCATCTTTGCCTTCGCCTTTACCTCTACCTTCACCTTTAACTTTTCCTCTTTCTCTATCTCCACCTTCACCTCTGTAATTTCCCAACAATTTTATTGTTTGTAATTTAGTGATTCTAAAAAAATTGATTTCCTCCATTATTATTTTCCTTGAGAAAGAGATCAAAAATAATATATAATCATTCTGAAACTAATGCTTCACACCCCAAATATCCTTTGAAGGTCATAACTCATACTATATCACAAACATAGTAGGTAATCAACTAATTTTGTTGTTGTTATACACTCTAACAAAAAGTATGTTTCCCACTCATCTCTAAACAAATTGATTTCTTCTTTTGAGTAACTAAGTTGTCAGAAATCTTTATAGTACTGAGAAAATATAGAAAAACAAATGATTATGAAATATATTTAATGAAATTGTAATTACCTTCATAAATTACCTATTGTTGGAAGTTGTTATTTTCATGATTTATGATTTCTCTCATTAATTTTCAAACATAATATCCACAATTGATGTCATTATCGTATTTCGAACACTGTAGAAACATTGACCAAAATAAGAAAATTGTTTTCAAATGTTTTAATAGTTAAATATTTCTATATATACCTTAAATTTTTCCCATTTGTAGTAATCCATAGGCTTTATCCCTTTAGACACAGACTCCATGCTATGATCTAGCCTGTATTGAGCAACCACCCTATCATAACAAAATTCTTGTTAAAACATAGACTGAATATATAATTTTAAGTTTATCTATAAAAGTAATATTGTAGTGTATTACATATTCACAATACACATCATGTGTGGTCATTTTTTTCATATCCATACATTAGATCCAAAAAATAAATATTCGAGGTGTCAGTATTGACTGTTATCGGCATCCAATGCATCCTAAAAAACAAAAATAATTAAGAAATGAAAAAATTAAAAATATATTTTATGTGATTAGATTGAAGAGTTTTAAATTTTCATTATAGGAATCAAAAAGAGTCTTTTGTCTGATGCTTTTTTATTAAACACTTCGAGTAACTCATTTTTATTATTCTTAATTTCTTTCTCATTCAAAGTAAGTTCTAGCATAGAAATGATATAGGGATTAATGAATCCAAATCATGCTTCGCACGATCTTCCCTTTATATGGTTGTTATATAAACATCTATAAAAAATATGAATAGTTATTAACTTTAATAAACATATTATATCACTATTTGGACAGAAATATTATGAAAATGTACCTTATGTATGTATTCACAACTGAGACGCCCAACCATTCATGATTTAGAATCTTAGTTAGAGTCTCGAGACCAATTACGTCTGTGAAGGAATTTCCATATATTTTTTCTTCATATTCAATGTAAGACATAGTTTTGTTTTTAATTTTGGTCTCTGCATGAAGTTTTAATGATAATAAATGTTGCTCTAGAACTGACGAGGAGAAGGTACTCTCGGAAGGTCGTTTTGTTTTCTTGGTTGATTCACTAGATTTTCTTGATTCGGCCTTCCATTTCTCTGCCGCTTTATCCATATGTAATGTCATACCTCACTTCAGAACTTTTATCATCAACTGTTACATGTTTTTCATATGAAAAAATGTGTTAAATTCATACCTCATGTATCTTTATAAGATTATACTTCCATTCTATGAAAGATCCAAAAGCAGCTTTGACCATTGTAATATCTGGACCATCAAGTGCAACATGAAACTTAGTAGTCAGATCATAAGCTACCTCAATCTCCACTCTCATGTGATATTTTGGGAGGTCTTTATTGTGTAGCTAGTCTCTTAGTATATTACACATTGTACCCATCGCAACACAATGGTATGTGGGTGTTGATAGATAAAAATCATATATAACTGTACCCTACATAATTTTAGTAATATAAAATTATCAAAATTTGTTTAATTCACATTTAGAAGAAAGAGTAATGAAAAAATTTATTACCCTAGGTAAGTTATTCAATTGGAAGAATGACTAGCCTCAAATTTAGTGGGATCATTTGGTTCATGTGTAGATTTTTTATCCACCGTCGGTTAACTTTGATCATTTATTATACATTGGTCTTCCAATCCAGGATGTAATATAATATCTTAAAGTGAGTATATTTGTGTCTACAATCATCTCATCATATTATCTGTATCTTCATGTGGTTTTATCTTCTTGAAATATGTTCTAGGAGATACTCCAAAACCTAATCCTCTAACACGTCCATATTGTTTAGGTTGCTTCAAAGCTACTGAAAGTATCTTTTCTTATGGTATGATCGTTGTCGATTCTTGTGTCTGAACCATATAAAAAAATATGAACATAAATAAATATTTTTATGTAATATTGTTATAAAGTATAACACATTACAATTATGTCATACTTACACATACTTCTCATACTTCTTTTGTGTTTTCATCAACTAATTTACCCTCCTTATTTACACGAGCCTCCTTCTATATCACATTACATGGGATAGAAGTGGCTTCATATTTTGATTCATTAATCTTCATATAAACAAAGGAACATATGTTGTTTCATATCACATAATTAAACTTTAATTGTTGATTTAAAATACATACCAATTTATTCTCTAATTAAGTGCACCTCATCCTTCCTTTGTGATAGGAGTACATGGTTTTGATGCACGTTCTTTATTTCCATAACCCTTTTGTTGTTTCATAAATTAACAATTTTGAATCAAGTTGGATAAAATAAATAATTTCAAATAATATATTACCAACCGTAATTCATCTAAAATGATTTATCATTGTGATGATTGATGAAATAAATCCATGTTTCTTGCTTTATAATGTGTACAAAACTAATTATTGGGTGAGGATTTATTTTCCCCTCAACATCCCTAAGATGTAACTGTGTTAGAAGAGTCTAGAAGCATCTATGGGATTTTCCAGCGGCCATTAAGACAAATTTCTTATGAAAATATTCTAAAATAAAAAAATTTTGTAAGGAATAATGAAAATTAAATCAACGTTTCATTATATAATTTTTTAGTAAAATGGAGAAAGTATATTATAACATTATCGTTATATCTTTCCAAAGGATTTCCTTCATTGCATGTTGGATGTGGTGTCATGATTCAATATTAATCAGTACATTCATCCTCATTGTGACCCCAAGATAACTAATGAATGTTGACTTATTGGGTTCAATAGGTTGGTCACATTGATTCTAACCAACCTCAAATTTTATACCCTGACTTCTTACCTTGATAATTTTATTCAAAACTATGATTCTATGTCGTTGTTGTTTTTTCATCAATATGTTTTTGATCCCCTCATAATTATACAGTTTCATCATCGACATTTTTTTATTCCTTAGGATTGGTAACATCATTATGTTTAGATGACATTGTCTGCATGAGTAGTCAAACATTTAATTTTTCTTGAATAAAAATAATACAATACACTCCATGCATAAAAGTACACAATTACATGCATCTTGCATTAAAATTTTTAGTATCTTGAATAGAGATATAATACTTCAATACTACAATACAACTAACCTTTACTACCTTTATTTAATCTATCCTTAGTTGTTGATTGCCTTCCATATCTTGATGATTTATTGGACTCCCTCTTTCAAACTAGCTTTCCCCTGTCATCATAGTTCCAAAGTTCATTGATGGAATACCTCACAAATAGTTATTATTTCATTTTTTTGTTTGATATTTATCTCCCATATTTTGTGGACATCCACCTATGTTGCTTGAAATACTCTAACCAAAAGTCATCCTATACCGTGTACTGGTGATCATTTTGGATGACTACTACTTAGAGTAGTTCAAACTAAATAGAAGAGATGAAGGATGAGTCTTTACAAACAAAATGAAATAATAATTATTCAGAAGATGAAAGTAAAGTTGCCATTGAGGTTCAAAAATAAATTCAATTCAATTTTAATTATGGATTCTAACATATTACATTGAAAAAATTTAGGAATAAACATTCAAATCCACATGACTTCCACTTGCAGTCATTTACTTCCACTCACAAACATTTATTTTTTTCCACTTCCTTTGAAATTTTTCTTTTTTAGTAAGGGATTAAAGGAGATACAAACTTTTGTTTGTATTGGTGTGATGTGGATGGGAGATCTTGACAACCATCCATTTCACCAATATTCCAAGAGAAAGTATCTTGAAGATGAAGCCGAAAATAGGGCCAAAGAGCTCTACTCATTATGGTAGGAATAACTTCAAGAGTCAAATTATCACCCTTTCAAATTTATCAAGGGTGAAGGGGAAGAGAATCAAAAGGTTTGTTTGGTGTGTTCTTTTTCACAAAAAAACGTGCAACATGAGTATTTTTAGGAGGTTACTAATTATAGTAGTATTCTCATCCAAGTGTGATTAATTATAGAGTTCTAATAAGATCCAATGTAACCTCACTCAAAATAAAAGTAATTTTTATGATGTTTTATCAAAATTAACTGAGTGAGTTGTATAAGAAAATACATATCAAAAAACCAAAAAAATCATTCATGATGTTTTGATTAATTTTTCGGTGTCATTTTTTCTGTTCTTTGGAATTAGTAAATGAGGAGGATGAAATCCTAAAATATTTAAATAATGATTTGGGAGATGAGGTATTCAAATCCATGGTGGTGTCTTTGACAGAGATTAATGAATACAATCCAAGTGGGAGGTATGTCATCAAGGAACTTTGAAACCACAATAATGGGAGGAAGGATAGTTTGAAAGAGGGAGTCTAATCCATTATCAAGAGACATAAGGAAATAAAGTGTCTGAGGATAGATTAAATACATGTAGTGAAGGTTAGTTGTATTGTAGTATTGAAGTATTATATCTTTGTTTAAGACAGTAAAAATTTTCATGCAAGATGCATACAATTGTAGACTTTTATACATGGATTGTATTGTATTGTATATCAATCTTACCAAAATGAATCTTGTGTTCCTTTTTTATGAAAAGTTATTTATGTTGCTTATGACTATTATGTTTTGTGTGCTTCTTTCACAATAGAGGATGGAGATGTGGTTCGTAGTGGTCTCATATGAAAAATAAAATTAAAATACGTCATAATAATGATATAAAATCTTTAAAATGACTATATATACCCATTATAATATCTCAATTTATAAATCTACCACATATTACATCCATCTTATCTAAGTGTATCAATACTCATAAACTTTGAGGAAACTTTCACTTTCAATTCAGGAAGATATACCCACTTGTGCCTACCACTATTATATAAAATTGTCACTAATTACTCTTTTTTCATATGTTTACTTATAGAGAATATTGATTTTAATAACATTATGAATAATTTATAATCCTATTACTAGATGAAATATAAGATACTCATAAATAAATAATATGAATCTTTTGTGTCCTAATACCATCAACAAGAGTATAATATAATAGGATTATACCTATCACTATAGAAGAACCCTACCTAGCATCATCCATAGAATAATTAGCCATAAATAATCTACCAATCATATCTAATGACCCTACCTAGAAGGAATAGCTCAAAATGACCATTGGAGGTTCCCCAACTAACCACATCGATAGAAATGTTTCACATAAAATAGGAAATGAGGATTAAAGTGTCCTAGGAACCTACACTGATGGAATCACTCAAAAAGTCTCCTCAATTGAAGAGTATTTAGAATACCTCCACTCTAATGGTATTGAAGAAATTAATTTCACACCAAATACATTTGAAAACACTTTTTTACACTCAAGGATTCCTCACCTTCCAATTTTGGATATTTTTTTTAATCCACCATAAGATTTCTCCAATAACATACATCCCTTTAAATGGTGAATCTTTTAACTTATGCTCAATATTGATATATAATTTTTTACTCTTATAAATGAAATGAATATATTCAATGAAATAATAAAATTATTATTATTATATATTACCATAAAATCTTATAGGAACCATAGATACTATATGTTCCCTTCATTGAAAACTATACAACATAGCTTGAAGTAGATCTATAATTACCTCTAGGACATTAGGATCAATATAAGTTCTAAAATACATAGGATGTTTAATGGATACTTCCTATGGAGATTTATGGGTAATAGTGGTGACATATTCTATATTAATATAGATATTTTAATAATTTTCCTATTCCAAAAAACAATAATCTTTCAGAAATAGGCAAAAAATAATCTATAATAAATGTGAACCCCCTGCCCCTCTTTATCATTCATTTCATTTTTAATAAGTCTTTTCATACATTAAATATAATTTAAAAGATGTTAGAAGAATTTTTTAAATATAAGTATGAAACAACTAACTAATAGTATCGATAAAGGGGGTTACTAAATAAACTCAATCAATTAACAAGTTATATAAACCTAATCATCGCTAATAAGTAAATAATAATGCACTATTTATTTATTATTTAGGTTTCTATTGATATAAATTTATAATTGATTCTAGAAAAAAATTAAACAAATACACATAAGAACGTGACATTTCATATATTATTATTGATTCATGCCTATCAACTCCTAAATAAGAGGCATGAGACTCGAGAAGATAGGTCAAGGAAAAAATAAACAAAAAACAGCCTAGACTTTATATGGTAACTCATGTATCTAGCATAATTATACTATCCAGACATATTTATGGATTACTTCTTATGTATATAAAGTATTTTATTTTAGATATAATCAATAGCAATATCCTTAGTTTCACTCTGATTCTATTTTGTAACATTTTTGACTAAGTATACCCAAATAGTTCCTAATTCATGTTAGCACATCACCTCAGACACACTTCTCAATCACTAAAGTCTTGTGTCAATGCTAAGGGATATAGATAACAAGTTTGATAAATGGGTTAACCTCTTAAATGTTTAACTAAACTCAATTTGATCATGCTATAAATCCATCATTACCTTTGCAGTAGTGTGTGGTGAGAAATCTATTTTATTTATCCATACAAGCCTATACACATATGTTGACTAACCTTACCATATGAAAACATCCTTCTATTTCTCTAAAACCATTGTCTATGGAGGAAAAAGATAAAATAGAACCACTCACTGTATTTCAGTGGTGAGGATATGAGATGTAGGGTTCTTCATGGTTAAGAACAGCGTAAAAACACAAAATGCGGAACCCAAAAAAATCAAACAACGATATAGGAAAAGTAGAAAATAACATACATTTGATTCTAGCCTTGATTAATTCGAGTGAACATAGAGGAGTCATGCCGACAGTAGAGGATTTCCACGAGAGCTTGAGAATCGCAAATGACTCAGTCGCAGTTAGGGTTCTTTAAATAGATCAGGGACACTTTTAATAGTGCTTTCAAAAAAGTACGGATAAAGATCTATTTTACTAGTGCTAACATTTTTGCACTGATAAATATTTCTTTTAACAACACTTTTTTAGCACTGATAAATATTCATTTTATCAGTGCTAAAACATTAAAACTGATAAAGGTTTTATAATTATAATTGTTTAAATAAATTTATTATAATTTTATAATTATTTTAATTTATATAATTATTTAATTATAATTATATAAATACTTATTTGAAAAATAATTATTATTTATTTATAATAATTATAAATATATAAATTTATAAATATAGTAAATATACATTTATAAATATATTTATTTACAAATATATTTTTAACATTATTAGTGGATATATAATCTTAAATACATGCATTTTAAAAATGAGTGAAATTGAATAATTCAAAAATGAGTACACTTTAAAATATTGAAAAAATGGATAAGTTTTATTAACTAAATATAAATTATTAAAAAAATATGGATATATATATATATATATATATTAAAGTGGATGAATACATATTGAAAACACTAAAACATAGTAAATAAATAAATATAATAAATAATAGAAAATGATCAAGTTAAAAAATAAAAAATAAAATAAAAAATATTAAAAATGAATACCCAAACTGTATTAGCATTAAAAACAAATAAATAAAATTGACTGATTAAAAACATAATATATTATATGTATCATGTTATAATAAAATTCTAAAATATACTAAAATTTGAATATATTACATAAATATTAGGTGTACGTGTTTCTATATATTGCATAAATATACTTGTATGTGCATTTGTATATAGAAATGCATTAATTATATATATATATATGTGTGTGTGTGTGAAATCAATGTAACACACGAAGTTTGATATATGTTAAATTGAAAAATTAAACAACGTTAAAAATGAATAAGACATTAATATATTTTTAATTAACATTTTATTCATTATATATATTTATATTTAATATATATTATTTATTACTATTTATAATTAATATATATATATATATATTATACTTATTCTTTTTTATTAATAATTGTTTCATTAATAATTTTTTACATAATTTTTTAATTTATTCATTTTTAATTTGTTTGTTTAATTAATACATTTTATTCATTATATATGTATATATATATTTAATATATAATATTTATTAATATTTATAATACATATATATATGTATATTAAATTTATTCGTTTTTATCAATAATTATTTAATTAATAAAATGTTTAATATTTTTCTTAATTTACTCATTTTAAATTTTTATTTGTTTAATTATTTAATTTTATTCATTTTAAATATCTATATATTTATTATATAATATTTATTAAATTTAAAATTTATATATATGTGTATTCAATTTATTTATTTTTAAAAATAATTATTAAATTAATGAAAATATTATTTTTTTGTTAATTATTTCATTTTATTATGGAACTTTATCAGTGCTAAAAAAATGTTGATAAAGGGTACCCTTTATCAGCTCTAAAAAAAGCATTGATAAAGTGTATCATTTATTAGTGCTAAAAATAAAGCACTGATAAAGATGGACTTTATCAGCATATTTTTCTAGTACTGATAAATGTCAGTGTTGTTAAACGCATGTTTTGTAGTAGTAAAATTTGAAAATTTTGAACTTTTCACTTTAAAAACCCACTTTTTCATTGTATCTATGAGAATAATTTTAAAAATAATTTTCTAATTATATTAATTGAATTAGGTAAAATGGATTCCATATTTGGAATAATAAGGTCCAAATTAGATTATAAGGTTAATTTCATTTTTTTAGGCATAAAAAAGTTTCCATGGTAAAAAAATTATTTACCATGGTATAGATAAAAAATGAAGCAAGTTAAAGTTAAAAGGGTAAAGGCTTAAAATACCTAAAAACTATAAAATTTAATGGTTGGTTGAGGTATTTATCAAACCTAAACATCCTATATAATATTAAATGTCATCAAAAGTCAGGGAAATTAATGCCACCACAATGCGGTTGACTTTAAATACAAAATAATCATTATTTGAATCACTTAAACCCACCTCTCCTCAAGTATAAATAGGACCCCTCACCACCCCATTTTGACTCAAAAGCCTTAAATATCATAAAATCTCTGCCCAAACCTCTCCTTATCACTCTCCCCATGTCTTAGTGCTTCTGGTGTCACCAAAAGACCAAATCCAGGGTCCTCAACTCGCAAGGAGACGATATTCAAGAGGTAATTTTCTCAAAGTACCTCTCTTAATTTCTTTTATTCCTATATTTTCTCCCCACATCCTTCATCCATAAAGGAATGATAACTCCAGAATTATGTATATGCCATAGTTTTATGTTTCTAATAGAATATATCATCTCTTCTTATTCAAAGAAACAAAACTATTGTCCAAATTATGTCGGTTTACCGTCTCTGTAAATAATGATTTTTCATTTTATGTTATCACTTTCATGGATGGTTATATAATTATCATTTTGGTTAAATAAGATTTAAATAAGTATATTATAACCTATTTTATGTTTTGTAACTAATATACACACATAATAATAAATAAGACAACACTAGTTCTTGATGTTCAGAAAAACCGCTAAAATAAACTTAACATTTATCGTTAACATTTTATCTAATAAATCATACTCATGTAATAAACAAAAATAAAATATGGGACCATTCATACTTTTATAATTTCATTAATACTATTCCATTCCACTTTTGTAGTTTTAATCCCATTTTACAAGAACATACATAATTATACACAAATGAACTGATCATGAAACCATGAAACAAACGCACCTAAAACCATGAAGATGATGAAATTTTATTAACAAATGGGTTATAAGATGTTATAAAATCATCACATAATGTGTTATAAATTTAAATATAGTTCTATAATGAGTTAATAACATTATTTAAACCATTATATAGGAGGTTTGAACACTTTTTAAGGAATTCAAATATGGGGTAAGGGATTTCTTAACCCAATTTCCATTCTTTGGGTTAAACTTCTACCTCTTGATTAAGTCATGCTAATCTTATGTGTTAAATTAATTTTGAATATATTATGTTTTATTTCCACTTTTTTATATGTATTTACATCATATACACATATTCTATTCATTTTATTAATTCCCACTTCCATGATATGATATTTAGAAGGGACTTCATCTCAATCTCCTTTCATTGAGGCATATTTTGATATTATACACCCACCTTCTTTTATGAGGTGTATATATATCCCCTTTTACATATCATATCATGAATTTATTCTCCTGTTGTTTAATTTTTTGTTAAATTTTATTCCTTCATAGGGTTTATGATTCAAATAATTCAAATTGGTATATGGGAAACTTTGATTTAAAAATATCTTTTAAAATGTTTAAAGATTTAATTTAAAAATATTTTCCTCCATGTAAATATTCTTGAAGTTATTTTATATTTTCATTTATATGAATATAAAATAATTATAAATTACATTTTATGTATATTTTTAATTTCATTAAATGGTTTTCAAAATGAATCTTTTTTACGTGTTTTATATGAAATGTTTTGACAAACGACAAAATAAATGTTCTATTCTTAACATACACTATGAAAATGAATTTTCCACCACCATGACTATTATTTAATTTCTATATTACTTTTTAAGATTAAATATTTTCTTAAATGAAACTATTTCTTTCCTTTTTTTTGGTATTTTGGAATTGAAGATGGTTTTTCAAAGAAAATGGTGTTTTGGTATTGAAAATGGTTTTTTAAAAGAAAAAGGTATTTTTATAAGAAAGTGTTTTTCATATGGGATTAAAATAGTTTTTCAAAGAGTTTTATGATGAAATTTTTTTTATTCATAAAATGGTAATTGAGCATTATATGAGAAACAATTGAGCCTGATATAGCTTATATGAAGGGTTGAGCCCCATTATTGCTCATGGGTGAGCCCGATATAGCTTATACGAAGGGTTGGGCCCCATTATAACTCACGAGTGAGCTTGATATAACTTATACTAAGGGTTGAGACCCATTATAGATCATGAGAAATTTTTTATTCCAATATATCTAATATAAATGGTTGATCCCCATTATAGCTCACGGGTGATCTTGATATAGCTTATATGAAGTGTGATCCCCATTATTTATATCCAATGCATTGGGTAATAATAATATTGGAAGTTGGACATATGGTTATTCAAATTGAAAGGTTTTGAAAGGGTTTTATGTAAATTATGCCTAAAGGAGTTTTAAATTAATTTCTATGGGTTTTAAAGGCTTTCTTTGAGAAAAACATGTGTGTATACTTCATGTGAAAATGTTCTGTTTCATTTTCTCAAATAACATTAATTTTCATGATTTTCATTGGACTAATGGTTTTATTTATTTTTATGTACCTTACTGAGATTTTTGTGCTCATCCCAAGTTTTAAAATAATCATGGGGTTAAAGGATGAGTAGGCATAAGGATGAGGACATGATAAAAATTTTGATGTTATATCATGGAAAGAAACCATGTTTTATTTTAGAATGTTTTGTTTGGTGGGAAAATGGATATAGAGTAAAACTATCCACTTTTAATGTATGGGTTTACTTTATAAGATGTTTTCCTAACTATTTAAAACTCTAAACCTAAAATA
This sequence comes from Viscum album, assembly GCA_963277665.1. Taxonomy (NCBI): domain Eukaryota; kingdom Viridiplantae; phylum Streptophyta; class Magnoliopsida; order Santalales; family Viscaceae; genus Viscum; species Viscum album. Next base: position 334,978,903 of record OY728139.1, on the reverse strand, counting down.
TCCTCAGATTGTATTAATGTGAATTCTAGTTTAAAATAACTAGAATATGTGACGTTTAAGGCTAGGACCTTGCACCTATTGAAGGAAAAACTGTATTCCAGATTAGAAGAACCTTTTAAAAACCTATTTGAAAAAAATGAAACATTTAAAGAGGAAGTAAAAAGGTTTCAAAATATATTTTATAAAGATCCATGAAAAGGGAATAAATGGAGTACTTATCTTGAAAAATTAGTTAAAGTCAGTAAAATCTAAAATATAGTATCACAAAACAACAAAAAACATTAGTGAAATGTGGTCAAAAGAATCATGGGGACCTAGGATCCTTAGGAACAATCTAGGACAAAGCTAACATGACAGCAATAAATAAACAACAACATTAGATAAAAAACCCACCCTAACATTCAGTATTACTCTATATGACATAACTGAGGGGTCAATCCCATAAGAAGGGGTAGACTCTAAACTCATGGCCACTAGTCATAGTGTGATAATAATCTAGTACAGCATACACCCCTAGATTTTCTACCCAACTACCCCTATATTCCCATAACATATATATGGAGGTTGAAAAATAAATTATCACCTAATAATTAATAATATCAATCAAAAAACAATCTCACCTTCACCTTCAAACTACATCCATAGAAATATCCCATTTTTCAAGAATAAGACAATAATATATTTATGTATATAAACTTCCCACTACGGAGCCAACCATACCCAAAATTTTTCAACATTCAAAAGTTTCCATAAAGAACAAAGGGGGATTATTTAAGGGCGCATCATTTTTTTGAAAACCATTTTGAAGGTTCCAATTGGGATTTTGAGATATCCATTTTGAACAAAGTTATACAAAGTGGTTCTGAAAACTAATCATTTAAACAATATCAAGTATCTCAAATAAATTCAAGAATATATGGCCATATAAAGAACCCAATCACACCTATAATTTCAAAAATTAATCCTTTAAAACCAATTTATAAATCTTAGAATCATCCTTAAATCATAAAATCCATTTGAAAGAGTCAATCGGTAATTTTGTTAAGAATTTGGTGTATATAGTACTTAAAATAGATTTTTTCCCTAAAATAAGAGGGAAAACCCCTTTCGAACTTCATGTAAATAAAATCAAACCCATAAACACATTTTACTTTACTTATATAATTAATCATACTAGGTAAAGTTTATAAGTTACCCACAAAATGTTCTAGAAAACTCAAGCAATCATAGTTTTAAATTTCATGAGTCGTGCATAGAGAAACCTAACTCAAATTCATCATTTTAACAACCCGTGGTGTTATTCTACTTCAGAAATACCAAGGGATCCTTAAGAGACCAAGAATAACAAAAAAAATAAAAAATAAAATCCCAAATAAAAATCAAGTAATCATGAACCCTAGGTCACCAAGACCATGATAGGGTAAGAAAAGAATGTGAAAGAAATAGGGGATAATAAAGGAACAAAGTTATAGGAAATCACCTCAAAGAATCACACTTTAATATTGAAGAAATCCCTTAGAATTTCTATGATATAGGAGAAAGATGAGAGTGGATAATGGATAGGTGTGGTTAGAGGTTGGGGTGTCTAATTAGGGGGAGAAATAACCTTAAAAGATGTTAAATTTAATCAGGGAAAAAAGAGTAAAAACATAGTTTGTAATGAACCATTGATGACTGCACAATTTCTACATAGTTTACCAAATCATGAACCAATCATGTGCCCCTCATTAGACACACCTGGGCATATCACATGGTTTAATACCACTATTAGAAAAATCATTCACCAATTGTGTGAGAATGTCTGCAATATGTTGCAAGTTTTTCACGGGGAGGCCTCACAGTTAAAACTAATCATTCACCTCACCTTGAAACCTAAAAATTTTATAAAAGTAAGGGAATTCAGCCTAAAAATCAAAGACACGGATAAAAATAAATAAATAAGTAAAATAAAAAAAGGAAAATAAATATTAGGGTGGTAAAATTATTCACACCAAAGCACTTTTTACCCCCAAAAAGTCCAATAGAGAATGGTTTATCAAAGAGGATAATGAAATTCACTATCCTCACTAAACGTACAACTCTAGAGGTCAATATATGGAGGCCAACTAAGATTTCTATGAATGACCCAATCATTATTATGAATTTTGAATACACCATAGACACCCAAATCATCAAACACATGGGTAACTATAGAAAATTATATATCAGATCAAATAAGAGTTCTAAATAATGAATTCATAATCTAAAGGAAGAAAAAGGGAAAGACTTAGTTCACTGGTATGACTCCAAAAACCAAGGAACATCCCAACCTGATGATCAATCATCCAAGAAATGGTCAGGAACTCTACCAATAATATTTACATACATAGGCTGGGTCGAGTATAGAACCAAAGAGCAGGTCCAACCACCAAACATCATTACTCACCCATAAGACAAAGAAACACGAATAAGGTTGAGGAGAACCACAATTCTAAATGAGTTTTCTAGATTGTGTTCTCTAATATTATATGGGAAGACATTTATTCAATGAAAAAATGTTTACCTATGGTGTTCTCCCCATCATATTAAAGAGTCTTTCCAATCTCAAATCTTTAGAGTCCCCTATAATAGATCCACACATTATCAAGATTGAAGGACTCAAGATAACAGACACTTACTATGAGAAATCCCTATAGATCGCATCTTTACATCACCAAGATAAAATATGTTAATGACATAGAGAAATTTCCAAATATCATCATAAATTTTCAAAATTCACCAAAATAAAGTACCATAATCACTAGTTCAAAAAAAGGGAAATAGAGTAAATTAAGAAAGGTATTAAACAGATCCCACGTCAACGATAGGCTAAGTCAGTAGAATTTGAGAATCCTTTGGAGGAGTAGATCTGACTTCACCTCCCTTACAATAAAATCCTTGGTATAACCTTTGTAGATGACCCAAACATGCATAGATATGATAGGTCTTAGGAGTCTCCTAACATGAAGGCTTATTATGTACAAACTTCCCACACTTATAGAACATCAAGGGAAACTCCTAGAATAACCCGAGGTAAAGAAACCAGTTAGAATTTTAATATCACAGCCTACCTTGATAGACTTGATACGTATCACATTTACTTGAATGGATCTTTCTCTAATACACCAGGGAATAGGGAAAACATCAATCAGCTATGGCATTCTAGCTATACTAGCCTTTGATCTAACAAATCACTTCACCACTTATTCATAATTTTTTAGGCCAGGCGAGGATACCACCATCAAAATATTTTATTTAAGACCTCTCATGGAATACTGAGCCTTCAAGGATTCATCTATGACCAGATATAGGAGGTATTGGACTAATTTAATAAAATGGAAAACATAATCCAACACTAATGAAATTCCTTGATAAAGGATCCATAAACATTGGTATTATCACCACTTCAGGGAAGTACTTATGGATAAACTAGGCCTTGAAACCTTCCCATGAATGGTCCTTCTCTAGCTTCATTTGGATAATGTACTTCCACCAATTATAACTTGGACACTCAAGAATAAATGGGGAAAACTTGAGTTTGATAGACTCAAGAATATCAAGCTAGATGAAGATCATCTTGATACTCTGTAACCATCATTCTTCTTCCTAGGAGTATGGATACCTAAATAATTGAGGAGTCAAGTTCTAGAATTTTCAGATGAAATACTGATACTGAGCTGGAAGAGGAAGTCCATTAGGATCTATGTCTGAAATGGATGGAAAGATAGTCTATGATGGGTCTTGATCAACCAAATGGTGTGTTAGTGGAGAATCACCCACAAATACCTCATGAGAATCCATCGAGATTATATAGGCATATACTCTAAAACAAAAAATAGAAAATTCTATCAAAATAGGTTTTAGAAATCCAAAATCCCATAAATTCAAGCACAACCTAATAAACCAATCTCAAAACATCATTTTAAAAACTCTCAAAATTTAAACTCTATAAAATAAATCATAAAACAATAAAATCAAAATTAAAACTCCAAGAAAAAATCATTCTTAGTATTAATTTATTTCAAAATCCCCCCCCCTTAATTCATAAATAATTTTTTTCAAAACCAATTCTCTATAAAACATTTAAGAATTTAGAAAACACTTACTGATTTGTAAAATCTCTACTTCCTTTTAAAAAAAAATTCCAAATATCACTTCCCAATTTAAAACCAAAAATTATAAAATAAAAAATCAAAAATACTCTTGTAAGTCAATTCAATATCACATGGAACTCGATCTTTAAAACATAAAATCAAGAAACATATCCTAAACACCTATCTTAATTTAATTTAAATTCCATAAATATCATAAAAACATCCCTTTAATCCTCCTTTGATCATTAGGAAACTCATTAAACACAAATTAGAATCCAATGTGGTCAAATAATAAATTTATAATGGGTGTAGAACTATGTACATTTTGGTTGCATAGTTTGGTAGATCATGCACTAACCATGTGGTCTCTGAAAAGTCTCTAGAACCACGTGCACGGGCTTTGTGAAGTTTTGCAAACCATGTGAGCTAATAATGCACTCTTAATTCTCTTTACATTTTTACCCCAAAACTAGAAAAATATTAAAACAAATCACATAGTTCTCAACACCAAACAAAATTACTCAAATAATGACTAAAAATATCAATAACAACTAAGAACTAGGCTCGGATTCGAGGTGAACACATCTTGGAATGCCTTGGTGAATCAAGATTCATTATGAGAAGTTGGTTATTAGGTACCCACCCATGATTTACCTCTTGAGTCTCAATAAACTGGTCTCTATTCAACTATAACTCTTCAAATAACAACTAAGATCTGATACCATTTTTTCACAAACCATCCTAGGCTACCCCTGGTCTGGGTCCCCAATCTTTCTCATGACAAGGTATGAGAGGAATTTATGATCCTCACAGGTTGAAAACTAGTGTCAGACAACATATTATACTCTGTTTGGAACATTTCACTTGATAAAAAGTAATAACTAAATGATTGTCACTTAGAAATATGGTATGAACATTTCATTCAATGGAAGGTCATGCAACAAAGTAAGCAGTTTCAATATAAATGAAAAACCAAACACAACATGAGAAGAAATAGAAATCCCATGTGATAAAATACTAAACCAATAAACATAACCAAAACTTCCCAATGGGAATAGTACAATATCTAATAAATCATAAGAATACTAAAATGGTTGATACAAGGACAACACCAAAATAAATAAACAAGACAAAACTAAAACTACCTATCACCATACACAAGTGAAATATCTTCTCTTGGAACTTCCATCAAACCTGAATTGGATATCATCCATCACACCCACGGGAAATTTATACTGAACCTAAAATATTATAGCTGTGAGCACAAAATACCTAGTAAGTATCATCTCTACACTCCATGCATAACCTTTAAAAATAAAGATAGTTCTTGCTAGTTGGAAATATATATAGAAAACACGCTTTACATTCTCTTTTCAAAATAAATACCAATTCTCTATCATTTGAAATAAATTTAGTCATAACAAAGGGGAAAAACATTTTCTAGATTATATTAACCTTTTAAAAAACTTTTTGAAAAAAAATGAGACATTTAAAGAGGAAGTAAAATGGTTTCAAAATTTATTTTTGAAAGGTTTATCGAAATGAAATAAATGAAACACTCCAATTGTAAATTTATTTAAACTGTGGTAAATCTAAAATACAATATCACAAAACAAAAACATACATAAGTGAAATATAATAACGTGAATCATGGGAACCTAAGAGCCCTGGGAACAATATAGGATAAAGCTAACATAACATCAATAAAGAACGGTTGGTGCCATATACAAATAACCAACCTTAACACTCGATATTACCCAACCAAGAATAACTGAGGGGAAAATCCCATAGGTAGAGAAAATTCTAAACTTAAGGCCACAAGTCAGAGTGTGATACTAAACTAGTGCATCATGTGTCCCTATATTTTCTACCTAGATACTTGTGGATTCCTATGACATATAAATAGATGTGAGAAAATAAATTATCACCTAATAATATAATCATATCAATCAACAAACAATATCAACCTAATCTCTAAACACCCTCCATATAAATAGTCCATTTTTCAAGAATAAGAAAAAAAATATTTATTTACATAAATTTCCCACTATGTGGCCAACCATACTCAACATTTGTCAATATTCACAAGTTTCCATAAAATACAAAGGGGCATGCTTCAAGGGCTTATCATTTTTTGAAAACCATTTTGAAGGTGCCAACTAGGAATTTGAGATATCCATTTCAAACAAAGTTATTCAATGAAATTTTGAAAATAAATCATTTAAATAATATCAAGTATCTCAAATAAATTCAAGAATACATATCCATTTTAATAACCCAAACACACCTTTTTGAAAAAAAATCCTTTAAAACTAGTTTAGAAATATGAGAATCGTCATTAAATCATAAAATCATTTTGAAATATCTAATCAGAATCTTTAACAAGTATTTGGTGTTCTTAGTAATTAAAATAGATTTTGGTCCTAAAATAATAGGGAAAACCCATTTCGCATCTACCATATATATAAAAGCTAGGCACTCCAGATTCCATGTGTCGGCTTCATATCTCACAAATTCCCTGTCACGACCCGTCCCCCGGGGCCCGTGTCGTGACTAACTCAAGCCCGCCTTCCATAGGCTAGGGGCTGGCGACTAGCACCGAAGGTGTATTCCCTAAAACTGGGAAGGCGTTGCCTTTATAACTTGTAAGCACACGCAACCAAGCACACCGCAAGATACGAACTTAAGTAAACTGAATAGTAAATAGAGTGAGTGAAGTAAGTAAAAGGGGTCTGAATACAAGCCCAACTGGAAAGTACAAGAAACTGAAATTATAAGTAAACTGGAACATCTCCTGTGAACACCCTCTATGGATCCTACCTGAAGGGTAGGTACAGCTCTCGGTTGGTCATCTATGTGGTACGCCTCGTCTAAGGTCCACCTTTGAGCTACCTCTAGTCCTGGTACTCTCATCCTCAATCAGTGATGTCCATCGTCTGCACAAAACACAATGAAGTGTGGGCATAGCCCGTGCAGGGGTGAGTATAACAATACTAAATAGGGACCCCGAGACCCTCATGGTCTCACAAAATCCAAAAAGGATAAACCACAAAGCATGAAATCAAATGAAAACCCTAATTAGGTATATTCCCATACATATACCTAAGTTATCAAGTATGCCCATCTCAATCATGAGGAAACATAGAGTCCAACTCAAAATCCCAAGCTCAACTGTTCCACAAAGTAAAGAGTACCACGAAGGTAAGTACCACACAGGTACACCACACAGAAGAATACCACCAAGGTATTACCACCAAGTAACGTACCACATAGGTACGGACTCAACTCACACCAGGTATTTCTTAGGTACAGTAGTAGATATGATTAGATGTAACTACTGAATCCTCTTACTCTGTTAAGAGGCTCTGCTGCTGACCCACATAGGATCGCTCGGTGCTGACCCACACAGGATCACTCAGTGCTGACTCACACATGATCGCTCGATACTGACCCACATAGGATATCTAGGTGTTGACCTACACAGGATCGCTCGGTGTTGACCCACACAGGATCGCTAGGTGTTGACCCACACAGGATCACTCGGTGCTGACCCACACAGGATCGCTCGGTGCTGACGCACAGAGGATCGCTCGGTGCTGACCCACACAGGATCACTAGGTGCTGACCCACACAGGATCTCTCGGTGCTGACCCACACATGATCGCTAGGTTCTGACCCACATAGGATCGCTCAGTTCTGACCCATAGAGGATCGCTCGGTACTGACCCACACAGGATCGCTATTCATTCTTCACATCACATCCAGCAACTAGGTTCCCGAACTAAGCTTGCTCGTCTCCGAGAGATTCCACTCCTCAAGCCACTGGTCAATACTCTAACTACCACTAAGTCCCATGAAGAAGTATCACAAAGGACCGCCACATCATAGGGGTCTCAATGCAACAAACAGTGCGTCAATCGGACGTCCGGTCTGTAAGTTATTAGCCTTTTAGTCCCAAGGGCTTAGTTGGATTCGTGCTCAATCCAACCCAACCATATCCCAACTTTATCAAAATCTCAAGTAGGGTATACCAAATGGACTGTCTCACTCCAAGGTTTACATTGCTGTTGATGGTTTTTTAAACAAATGCTTGGTGCCCAAGTTATGGCCGATAGAGCGAGAAGCTCGTAGATCGTCTGGGTCTGGTCCGACCCGGTCGGACCGACCCGAACCGACCCAACCCAATTTGGGTTGACCCAATCTGCTGGGTCCATCCCGGCCCACGCTGGGTGGAGCGGGGGCCGCGGATCGGCAAGAGTCCTAGAGGGCGGTGTGGAGGCCGCAAGGGCGGTGAGGCCACGGGGGCCGCGAGGGTTCGCGGGGCGGTGAGGATGCGGGGGCTACAAGGCCGTGGGGGCCGCGAGGTCGTGGGACGGCGAGGCCACAAGGGTTGTGGAGGGTCACAGGGTGATGAGGCCTCGGGGGACTGCAGAGGGCCATGGGGGTCGCGAGGGCCGCAGGGGCCGCGGGGTTGCGAGGCCGCGGGACGGCGAGGCCACGGGGGCCACAGATGGCTGCAGGGTCCATGAGGTCGTGGGGTTCATGAGGCCTCGGGGGCCACGAGGCCGCAGGGGTCGCGAGGCCGCGGGACAGCGAGGCCACAGAGGGATGTGGGACAGCAGGGCCGTGGGGGGCACAGAGGGCTGCGGGGAGGCGAGGCCGTAGGGGCCTTGGAGGGTCGCGAGGGGGTGATCCCACGGGGTCCGCGAAGGGTTGTGCGACAATAAGGCCGTGGGATGCTGAGGCCATGGGAGTTTCAAGGATGCAGAACAGTGAGCCCGTGGGGGCTGCGGAGGGCTGTGGGACGGCGAGGCCGTGGGGTGGTGAGGCCGCGGGACGGCAGAGGCTGCGAGCGGTGGAGGATGCGGGCGGTGCAGTGGCCGCGGGGAGGCGCCATTGCATTGTCGCCTTCATCGTGGCCAACAGGGGTGCGGATCTCCATTCTTGTGCCCTACTGTGGTTGGTTTCCATTCTCCTTCATCACAAAGAACACAACAATTAAACATAGGATTTGCGGAGAGGTCGGGCCATGTTTGTTTGGCCTGCACTCTCCGCGTTAGAGCGGTAGCAAGCGGCTATAATCTCTTCCTAATTTTTACGATGAATTATCAAGAACAAGTAATGGGAATAAATTCAAAAGTTTCATTGATGTTGGCACTGGTAAGAATTAGAAGATGTCGACATTCGTTGCGCTCACCACACACCTCTGATCCCGGACTCATTTGTCGATTTTTCATAATTGAAAACGTTCCTCGTCGGTGAGAGCTTTCTTCGTTAGAGGATGAGTTTCTACACGATTCTCCAAAGCTTCTCCCTTTTGCCAACAGTTTCCCCAATTCCACCAAAATGAGGAATAGCCAACTTATTAATTTGAATTAAGTAGATTAGTAAGGTTGGCACAATTAAAATGCTGACACATTTCATTAATTGTTGGTTGGCTCCAACAATTAAATGGGGTGTTGGCATATTTAATTGTATCAATTTAATTGAGGAAAAGAATTAATGGGGAGTTGAGTGGTTTCTCCCCCATTAAGAGGGTTCAGGTGGTCCTCACTATTAATTTCAAATTGGGAGGTTAGTTCAGGTGGTCCCCACCTCTTAACACTCACATGGTAGGTTTAGGCTCGGGTGGTCCCCACCACCATAACCCATGTTGATGGATTTCTAAAATAAAAATGTTAGACATTTTTATTTTATTTTATTCTTTCATGAAAATCACAAAAATTATCCTTCACTGTAATGGCCCGGACCTCTCTAGTCCATTCCTTTGAAGAAATGTGGTTTTAGAGGTGTTCTGGGAGATCAATGTGGCTTGGGGGTGCGTTTGGGTGGACCTTTTAAGGAAAGCTAAAGGGCAATAGCTTTCACACGGTTGGAGCACGATTTTCCTAAACCGTGCGGCCAAACCGTGTGAGGTTGGGGTTAGAGGCAGTGGCTAACGCATGGCTAGCACATGGTTTAGCTAACCATGCAGACTAACCGTGTGAGGAGTGTTTGACGAGACAGTAGAGACTGCACGGTTAACGCACAGTTTGTCTAACCGTGCGAGAAAACCATGTGGCCACTTAAATCTAGATCCTAAAATTGTGGATCTAACTCATTTTTCCTCTAAATGGTTCATTTAAGCTCCTAAGCGGTCATAACTCGGGATTACCCTCCCTTTAAGGTAGGAAAACTACTCCCAAGCATTTTGGAGGTGATCTGAAGGCTTCTCTTGGAGAATCGAATCCGGTTTCTTGAGGTATGTGATCGTTCTTTTTTGGTTTCTTAGATCTATTTAGATCTACTCCTCCTCTTCTCTCGGTTTCTTAGATCTACGCCTGTTAATGGTAGATCTAAGTGTGTGGATGCCAAATATGATGAGTTTTTGTCTTGATCTTGCTAGGAGGAGAGATCTAAGGTGGGTTTTTGGAGAATCAACCCGACTTTATTGTGCGTTCTTCATTGTTGGGGTTTTCTTCAAAAACCTTGAGGTAGGGGATTCGTTGCTTCTCTAATTGTTTATGTGCAATCGTAGAGTTAGCATGATTTAGCCCTTTGGATAACAATGAAATTGACCTAATTAATACTTGAACTAGATTAAAAGATTTGGTTTGATCGCATGTTGCTGCTATACACCATGATAACAGTTCTCCTCTTGATTTTCTAGATAGTGTGATATCGATGTCTTTCTTGTTAGCATGTTGTTCTTGATGAAATTGATAAAGAACATAAAGACAGAATTATTTGATAATTAATTGGATAAAGATAAAGAGGCGTGTTAATGAATCCAGTTGTTGTAGTTGTTCTAATTTTATGTTAATCAAATTGATGTCGATGGTCATGTTTAATTCAGTTGGTAGGTAAACCTGAAACATGTTGGTGCTTGTAGTTTGAAGGAATGTCAAATTAATTGTTTAATTAATTTGTGATAGCTTACTGATTGGGTTTCCTGGTTTTGGAACCTATGAATTAAATCTGTTAATTCAAGATGGATTAAAGAGTTGATTGTTTGATAATTCCTGGAAGGGTTCTAAGTTACCCTCATGATTGTTAAAGGGCCAAGATCCCAATTAATGTGAAGATGTTTGCTTACCTGCTGCTTGTGCTATGATGTGATCCTGGATGGGTGTTGTGATATGTGGGGGCATAGAGTCCTTTTTGTTGTGGCAGTGGATGATGCCTAGAGTGGCGAGATGCATCGGTTTATGTGTGTGGGTGTCGGGGAGGACACCAGGGATGACGGAATGGGATAGATGTGATTGTTGGATGCTTATTGATTCTTTGGTTGTTTATCTGCTTTACTTTTCCCCACTACTCAAGACAGCTGGTCTTGCTTACCCTTCTTCTGAAAGAGGCGAAGACATGCGGGGTATGCCACGTGCTTTCCGTGTTTAGCCTCTCAAGAGAGAATGGGTCTACGCTCCTGCTATAGGCGGCAAAGACTCGACGGGTAGTACATCTACTCATCGTGTTGAGCCCCATTGTGTTTAGTAGAATAGGATGCTTTTCTAGAATGCCTGGGAATATGGGAATGTAATTATGTAATGGATGTTTGAATAAATGATGTTAACCCATGGGGTTGGAGTTTGTTGAAACTTAATGATGAGGTTGAGAACTTTTGAAAGGTTAGTGGAATTTTTTGGATGTGGGGTTAATGGAATTTAATGTGGAATTGTTCAGGGTTAATTAATGTTTGAAGAATTAATTAACGTACAATGGAATTTATAAAAAGGGAATGAAGTAATCTAATACGTCCCTTAAATGTTTTTGTGCTTATAGGATACCTAGTCTTAGAAGTGGCATCCCGGAGTCCGAGAGACGTTAGCTGCAGTTGTGTCTAAGATTAGGTTATGCCCATAGTGTGGTTGTGAGTTATAATATATTCTGTACATTTTGTGTTTCTATATGTTACTCTACCCTTTCAGTATGGTAAACTGGCACCCTGTGGATTCTGAGCCCTGGGGGGTGTTTTCCCCAACATTCTGGTGGGAGGATGAATGGATGACTACCCCCTTTGACCCCACTATCTTCTCTTGGTAGATACTTGTGCCATTGGAACAGTGGTTAGTTTTCCCCATATATGTGTGTAGAGGGTTGTAATGGCTTGTGGTTATTCCCACACATATATTCTGGATATAGTATCCTATGGACTACTATGGGTGTAACGTGTATAGGCTGTGATGGCTTGAGTATCCTTACTCAGTGTATGGGCTGTAATGGCTTTAGGTATAATACCCGACGTATGATACACGTTATGCGAGCTGTGGTGGCTCCTAGAAACTACCTGGTTACTTTTGATTGTGATGATGGTGTGGTACTTCACCCAAGTTTCTGTGGACAAGCCTTTGCGGTGCACGTGGTGCAGATTGTAGAGCTTAGCCCAGGTGTCTGCAGGCAAGCCTTTGGAGAGAGATGCACAGGAAGTATGTCATTGGGGCAAAGCGGCAAACCAGTGGGGAAGTAGTAGTGGGGTACCCTTGATATTCTTTAATATATGATATATTCTTGTATGCGTTATGTAACACCCCAAGCTTCCACAGTACACTTCTCTTTGAATAATATAGTAGTGTGTGTTGTACGCAACTTCGAGTTCTAACACACACCACAACCAATCAAACTAGCCGTTATGAATAGTAATACCCACTTTTTGAAATTTTATAAATTTTATCTCTCAAAATTGACTTCATTTTTTGATTCTGAATATTTAAATTATCCTAGGGTAAAATTTTGGAACTTTTCAGATAACATTTATATTTTGATGAATAGTGAAAATTACTAAATTTTAATTAAAAAAAACTTTTTTAATCAAAATAATTAATAGTGATAAATTATGAATTTGAGTGGTTTTAAAGTATATTTAGAATATATTTTTACCATTTAATACAATGATGTTCATTGGACATAATTTTACAATTAAACTGGACATGAACAAGTGTCAATCTTTTGATAGTTATTATCTCTTAAAACACGCTTTTTGTTTTAACAACGAGAATTAATTTTAAATTAATTTCTGTCACTTATGTGTTTTGAATTTGGAAAAACAGATTCCATATTTGGAATCAGGATTTCCAAATTGTGTAAATAGGTAACTTTTATTTTTAGACATTTTGAATAATTACTTCAGTAAATATTTTATTTATCATGGTTAAAGGGTAAATCCGGTAAATAAGGGTAAAAAAATAATATTATAATAATAATAAATTACCCTAAAACATGTCCTAACCTTATTAGTTGATACATTTCAGACCATGGGAATCTTTGGGTCGATTTTAGGACCCCATCGAGCCACTTTTAAGTGATAATGACACTTTATATTAATTAAGTTAAAATAAATACAAAAATGACATAAGCATATATCTTTTAGAAAAACAATTTTTACATAGGGTTATATATGTTGGATTTTCGACTATAAATATTAATTATAAATATAAGAAGATTTCCTACATAATGGTATTTTATTTATAATTTTTATACATTTAATAATTAATATTATTTGTGACACAATAATGATGCAGTATTTTCCTTATTAATGAAAGAATCAAATAATTGGTATTATAAATGTTAAAATTAATATAATTTAAAAGTTTTGATGACATACATGAATTTTATTACTTAATATGACATTATATTATTGCTTAAATTAATTTGGTTCGAATTAATGAAGTTGTTAAGACTTTAACAAAAATCAATTATTGAATAGTGTCAAAATTCACTAAAAAGAGTTTTTAAAATAAATATTATATTATTAATTGATATTAAATTCTTAAAAATCTAAGGTTTGGCCAAGAGACTTATATCATGATATTTTTATATTTAATATACCACTTTGGGGTCTCTTGTATGTATATAGTAAGTTTATTAACTATATAATATAAAAATAAAAAGTGACATGGTAAATGTTAAACTAATTAACTAAGAGTTAAAACTAAAAGATAAGGTTAATATAGTGACTCAAACCTGTCTAAAATCTATTGGTTGAATGGATTTATACCCATTCCCACCATAGAATTTTAATAATCCACTTTGGATCCATTATAAACTGAATATTATTTTATTATAAAATAATACTTTAAGTTTTTCCTAAAGAGCCCCTCACCCCTCTTATAAAAGGGCACTCCCCCTTCTCATTAATTCAAACCTTAAAAGCCATTTGACTCAGCCAACCCCTGCCCAAATATCCTCCCAACTTCCCTAAATTAATCCTAGAGACTTTATATTGATCAGAAATCCAACCTAAGGAGCCCTTTTGATCAAATCAAAAAGAAGAACCCAAAGAAGATGTAACGTCTTCACCACCCTCTTTGAAGTTCCTTTCTTCTTCAACTTCTTCTTTACTTGTTATTTCCATTCTAAAATCATAAATCTAGTACCTTCTATATAATTTGATATTATTATAATTATGGAACAAAAAAATTCATTATTATATCCATCCCTTGAATGACATGTCACCATACGTGCGTACGTACGGCCTACCGTCTCCACGTTGTGGTGTAATTGTTATTCAATATACTATTATTTAGATGGGTATAATAATGATGTAAAATTCATATAAATAATAAATATAACATGATAATGATTATTTCTATATGATATACCATCCAATTATATATTATTTTAATATCAAAAGAATGATATTGTCGCTTGTGCGTACGTACGGATTACCGTCTCCACGAACGCGATGAGATTCATTCCCCATTGTATCAATTCAAGAAAAAAATTTATTGGATGATTAAAAATAATATTTAAGGACTTAATATCATTCTGGATATGATTATGATACAACCTATCCATAACAAACACGGCTTATATAAAATAAAACGAGTAAGTTAACACCCAAAACAACGATAATACTAAGATTTTATTAACAAAGCGATGTTAAAAGATCATATATGATATCATATTAATATATATGATTATTGTATAATTAAATAACAATTATTTAACCATTATACAGGATTTTAACCTACCATCAACCAAGGAAAAGTACAAGGTAAGGGTTTATTTCACAATCTCTTCATTATCCGATGTTGTTTATATATAATTATCTACTGGGACTTCTTTATCATCCACATCCAGGTTTCTTAAAAATATATTTCAAAACATTTTTACTATTTACTAGAATATGGGTTAAAGTCATTTATACCCTTGTTTGAATTTTTATAAGAGGTTTATAAAGGAATCTTTCCGTCGTTTTCCAAATAAGGTCCTTTTTAACCTTTTCGACAGAATTAAGGTAAGAACGTATTTTTTTAACTTATGCGGAAGGTGCGGCTATTTTCTGCCGTTATAAAATCTTAGAAGCTTCCCTTACAAGATTATAAGAAAATTTTCAAAGTAAATGTTTTATTTTATAAATATGTGACTTTTAAATGAATTCAAAAAAGAGATATTTCTCTCAAATAGTTTTGATTTCATCTATGTCAACATCCTTTGATGGATTTTAAGCTTATTTGAAGTTGATTTATTATGATACAAAACTTATATATTGTATTGAAGGTTTTGTGATATGTTTGACTTTGGATGTTTTATTTTTATACCATTCATGGTTTATGGATGAAGTATTTACATTTCGTATGCTAGTTTTAATACGAATGTTTATGTTATGTTTAAACCTTTTCATATGGGAATGCATTGGACTTAATAAGTGACGGGTGGAGCCTGATATAGCTCCTCGATGCATCGGTAGGTCTCATGAGACAAACTAGTGTCTTGTTACAAGGCCTTAACAAAATCTTATTTGTATTCTTGGCACGAGACCTTGACTATGTGGTTATGATAGTCTGGCATTATGCATTCCATCATTATGAAAGTGGTTATTGATATTGCATGTGATTATTCGACTAGTAGAATATCCTTGTGAATAAGTATATGGAATTATTTCACTTTATTTCTGTCATATTATACTGAAGTTTAAGTTTTAAAAGGATTTTTCTTTAGTTATACATTGTCTTAAATGTTTATTCTTATTTATGAAAGTTTCCTCTATATTGTTATCCTTACTGGGCATTTGAGATCACCCCTTTCTATGTTTTATTTTTTCCAGGATGTGAAGTAGTATTTTATGAATGACCTACAGGGATATTATGAGGGGATAAGAGTGTGGACTATGGAGACTATATTGTTGTAGTTTTCATTTTATGATGTAATGTAAACTTTATGAATGTATCTAGTTATTCCAAGGCTACTAAACTAATCGGTCTTTCGAGACTTGATCTTTCTTGTGATCATGCCAATGTTGTGTAATAATGCACCGACTCTGGGTAACTGGGGTCGGGGCATTACAGTTGGTATCAGAGGGAGTTTAGTATATACCTTGGAAGCTATATTTAGATAAACTATGATTAGAGCACATAGACCTAAGATGGACTTTGAGGATTAGTATAGAAGAACTTCCTCGAATTTTGGTATTGTAGAGATTTTGTGAGTTTTCTGAGCAATACATCCCTGTCTAGATACGAGCAGGTAGAGGCGGCTCTGGCATAGATATACCTAGGGGTAAAGCCTGAAAACACCACTTTGAGCTAGACTCGAATGGGAACTGGTGCACGACAACGGGCCTTACTGTACTCTTGGTTACGACACTCCCGGGGGATATGCTTAGGATAACTCTCATTTTATTTACAAATCATTATGAAGGGTTTATGAGTATATACTTCCTCAAAGAAAACATTTTTATGATTATGGATTATATCCATAAATAGTTCAATTTATGTTAAGTGTTTTATAAGTATGGAATTATGTATTTTGATTCATAAATTGATCTAGTTTATGCCATTGTTTAGAAATGGAGACTAGTGGAAGAAATGGAAACCATATCAATGCACACACTCCAGGTAGGGATTTCCCTCCTGATCAAGATAATTATAGTGGAGCTGGTGATGCAACTGGTGCTGATCAGCAAATCACCATACTGGGACAACTCACTCAGGTTATGAATAATAAACTTACCCGTATAGAGCACCCTGATCCGCAGCGTAGAGGATCAATTTTAGATCGCTTCATGAGGAAACAACCACCAACGTTCAATGGGAGTACAAATCCCTTAGTATCTGAGCAATGGATAAATTCCCTAGAGAGAATATTTCAGGCTTTGGGGAGTAGTGAAAGAGAAAACGTTATCATGGTAGTTTACTACCTCACTGGAGATGCTGATCAATGGTGGTCATTGATTCAAAACATGAAGGAAGATGATGAAGTATCAAATATGGAATGGAGGGAGTTCAAATATCTATTTTTAGAAAAATACTTTCCTCGTGACCATCGAGCAGATATGGAAAGGAAATTTCTGAGTCTGAGACAAAAGGAGGATGAGAATGTCGCAAAGTATGAGGCTAACTTTACAAGGTTATCAAGGTATACTGGATATTATATACGAAACCCAAGAAGTAATATTGATCATTTCTTTGATGGGTTAAAACCATTTCTTTGTCGAGCATTAGTCTCACAATCCTTCTCGTCGTATGAAGACATTTTCTCATGTGCTATCAAGATAGAAAAGGAATTATCTAAGTCTTATGACTTTAAAGAAAAGCAAGAGAAGAAGAGATATGCTGATCAATTTGGGAATGGAAATAAGTAGAAGAAGGGAAAAGTTGAATATCCATCCTGCATTAAATGTGGGAACAAACACCCCAGTACTTGCTTAAAAGGAATGGGAGTCTGTTATAAGTGTGGTGAAAAAGGCCATCAAGCTCGTGATTGCAAAGGGAAGAAGGAAGTTACCGATGGCCAATGTTACAATTGCAGAGAGATGGTACATTATACAAATTAATGTCCTAAGTATCAGGGGAACTTACCTCAGAAAAGGCCAAGGGATCAAGGCCAAGCTTATGCTATCACTACTGTTGAGGTAGAAGCTCCGAAAGACGTGGTGGCAGGTAATTTAATGGTTTCCTCAAGTTTAGCAAATGCATTATTTGATTCTGGATCATTTCATTGTTTCATATCTTCCTAGTTTTATAATAAAATTAGATATTTCCAATTTTATTTAACAAGGGATTTATCAGTTAAAACTCCTAAGGGAAGTATCATTGCAACAAAGTTTTGTAAATCAATCCCCATTAGAGCACATAAATGTTCTTTATCCACTGATCTCATCGTCACACCTATGATTGAGTTTGATATAATCCTCGGTATGGATTGGCTTTCAAACCATGATGTGAAGATTTATTGTAATAAGAAGGAGGTTACGATTTTTGATGATGATGATAAGGAAAACCTTATCTTTAGAGCAGAATCATCACCACCTAATTCTTATCTAGATCCACCCCCAGTAGCTCAACTAAATTCAATTATTGGGGAGGAAGAGAATGAAATGACTGTGGGTGAGGAAAGGAATGTTCAAATAGAGGATGTACCTATTGTGAAAGAATATATAGATGTGTTTCCGGAAGATTTACCTGGACATCCTCCAGAACGAGAAGTTGAGTTTTCCATTGATTTAATTCCTGGATCAAGGCCTATATCAAAGACCCCTTATAGAATGGCCACTGTAGAATTAGTTGAACTAAAGAAACAACTAGAGGAATTGAGTAATAAGGGATTTATTCTCCCTAGTGTTTCTCCATGGGGAGCCCCTTTTCTTTTTGTTAAAAAGAAAGATGTATCTATGAGGTTATGTATCGACTACAGGGAGATCAATGCTATAACAATAAAGAACAAGTATCCCCTACCTCGCATTGATTATTTATTTGACCAACTGCATGGAGCTCAATACTTTTCAAATATTGACCTTCGATCTAGATACCATCAGTTTTGTGTGAAGAAGGAAGACATTCTAAAGACAGCATTTCGAACAAGGTACGGGCATTACGAGTTTACAGTAATGCCTTTTGGGCTGACTAATGCACCCTTTATATTCATGGATATAATGAATAGAGTTTTCAAGGAATATCTCGATGATTTTGTGGTGGTATTTATTGATGATATCTTGGTATACTCCAAAATCTACGAAGATCATGAAAATCACTTACGCATTATCCTAAAGACTCTGAGAAGACATGAATTATATGGGAAGTTTATCAAGTGTGAATTCTGGCTTCAGGAGATTTCTTTTCTTGTCCATATTGTCTCTAAAGATGGAATCATTGTTGATCCTTCTAATACCAAGGCAAACCAAGAATGGCCAACACCTATGAGTATAACTGAGGTACGCAGTTTTATTGGTTTAGACGGTTATTATCGACGTTTCGTCCAAAATTTTGCCCGATTAGCTAACCCATTAACAAAGCTCACACGTAAGGGGGTTAAATTTGTTTTTACAAAAGAGTGTGAAGAATGTTTTGAAGAACTGAAGAGAATATTATTCAATTCTTCTATATTGACTCTACCATCGGGGAATGATGGGTTCGTTATTTATAGTGATGCATCGAAGAAAGGACTTGGTTGTGTCCTTATGCAGAATGATAGGGTTATTGCCTATGTATCACGAAAGTTGAAAATTCATGAGAAAAACTATCCTACTAATGATATCGAGTTAGCAGTTGTGGTCTTTGATTTGAAGATATAGAGACACTACATCTATGGTGAAAATGTGAGATTTATACTGATCACAAGAGTTTGAAGTATATTTTCTCACAAAAAGAACTCAACATGAGGCAAAGGAGATGGCTTGAATTACTCAAGGATTATGATTGTACAATACACTACCACCTAGGGAAGGCAAATAAGGTAGAATATGCTTTGATCAGAAAAGATCATGGAGTTTTGAACAATATGATAATTTAAAGGGATCCAATTTTCATGGATCTAGTGAAGATGGACATGGGAATAACCATGGAAGGTGAAACATCAGTGCTTTTTCAAATGGTTGTCAAACTATCTTTACTAGAAAGGATTAAGATTTCTCAGACTGATGATGAATAATTTCAAAAGAAGATTAAAGTTTTGAATGATGGGAGATTGAGATACTTTGTGTATGAAGAAGGAATTTTGAAATTCGGGAAGAGAATTTGTGTTCCCGATATGCCTGATTTAAAAAGGGAATTATTAGACAATGCTCATAGTTCCAATTTCTCTATACACCCTGGGAGCACCAAAATGTATAGAGATTTAAAGGAAAATTTTTGGTGGGACAACATGAAGAGGGAGATTGCTGATTTTGTGCCAAGATGTATGGTTTTTCAACAAGTGAAAGCTGGAAGGAAACAGCCTGAAGGAGTCATGCAACCTCTTCCCATACCTGAGTGGAAATGGGAAAATATCACTATGGACTTTGTCATGGGACTACCAAAGACTCCTAGAAGGAATGATGCAATATGGGTTGTTGTTGATCGTCTTACCAAGTCAGAACATTTTCTTGCTATAAGGGAAGATTTACCACTTGAACGTCTAGAAAGACTATATATTAATGAAGTTGTGAGACTTCATGAAGTACCCCTATCGATCGTTTCAGATCGAGATCCCCGTTTTACTTCGAGATTCTGGAAGATTCTTCAGAAGGCCTTGGATACTGAACTTCATTTGAGCACTTTTTACCACCCTCAAACAGATGGACAATCAGAACGGAATATTCAAACCTTAGAAGACATGTTGAGATCTTGCTCACTTGACTTTCAGGGTATGTGGGATCAATATTTACGTCTATTAGAATTTTCCTATAACAATAGCTTCCATTCAAGTATTCGGATGGCACCATATGAAGCGTTATACAGAAAGAGATGTTGCACACCAACGTGTTGGGATGATGCTGGCAAAAGAAAACTTGTAGGCCCAGAACTGGTGGAGGAAACGATAGAAAAGGTAAAGGTAATCCAAAACCACATCAAAGCAGCTCAAAGTAGGCAGAAGAGCTATGCTGATAACCGAAGAAAGGATTTGGAATTTCAGGTGGGAGATCATGTTTTCTTGAAGGTATCTCCATGGAAGGGAGTTATATGTTTTGGCAAGAAAGGTAAATTGAGTCCCAGGTACATCAGTCCTTTCGAAATTCTAGAACGAATTGGGGCTGTAGCTTACCATTTGGCAATGCCGCCAAATCTCTCCAAAGTTCACGATGTGTTCCACGTATCACTGTTGAGAAAATACATGCCTGACCCAACGCATGTACTCACCTATGGGGAATTAGAACTGGAACCCGATCTATCTTATTGCGAAGATCCCACCAGGATTCTTGATACAAGAGAACAAGTGCTGAGAAACTAGACGACTCGTCTGGTAAAAGTTCTATGGAGAAACCATAAGATGGAAGAGGCAACGTGGGAACCCGAGGAACTTATGATGAAGAACCACCCGAGTCTTTTTATGCAATAATATTCTTGAAATTTTGAGGATGAAATTATTTTAAGGAGGGGAGAATGTAACACCCCAAGCTTCTGCGGTACGCTTCTCTTTGAATAATACAGTAGTGTGTGTTGTACACAACTCTGAGTTCTAACACACACCACAACCAATCAAACTAGACGTTATGAATAGTAATACCCACTTTTTGAAATTTTATAAATTTTATCTCTCAAAATTGAATTCATTTTTGGATTCGTAATATCGAAATTATCCTAGGGTAAAATTTTGGAACTTTTCGGATAACATTTATATTTTGATGAATAGTGAAAATTACTAAATTTTAATTAAAAACAACTTTTTTAATTGAAATAATTAATAGTGATAAATTATGAATTTGAGTGGTTTTAAATTATATTTAGAATATATTTTTACCATTTAATACAAATTTGTTCAATGCACATAATTTGACAATTAAACCGGACATGAACAAGTGTCAATCTTTTGATAGTTATTATCTCTTAAAAACACGCTTTTTGTTTTAACAACGGGAATTAATTTTAAATTAATTTCTGCCACTTCTGTGTTTTGAATTTGGAAAAATGGATTCCATATTTTGAATCAGGATGTCCAAATTGTATAAATAGGTAACTTTTATTTTTAGACATTTTGAATAATTAATTCGGTAAATATTTTATTTACCATGGTTAAAGGGTAAATCCAGTAAATAAGGGTAAAAAAATAATATTATTATAATAAAAAATTATCCTAAAATGTGTCCTAACCTTATTGGTTGATACATGTCCGACCATGGGAATCTTTGGGTTGATTTTGGGACCCCATGGAGCCACTTGTAAGTGATAATGACACTTTATATTAATTAAGTTAAAATAAATAAAAAATGACATAAGCATATATCTTTTAGAAAAACAATTTTTACATAGGGTTATATATGTTTTATTTTAGACTATAAATATTCATTAGAAATCTAAAACGATTTACTACATAATGGTATTTTATATATAATTTTTATATATTTAATAATTAATATTATTTATGACACAATAATGATGCATTATTTTCCTTATTAATGAAAGAATCAAATAATTGGTATTATAAATGTTAAAATTAATATAATTTGAAAGTTTTGATGACATCCATGAATTTTATTTCTTAATATGACATTATAGTATTGGTTAAATGAATTTTTTTTTAATTAATAAAGTTTTTAAGACTAAGAAAAATCAATTATTGAATAGTGTCAAAATTCACATAAAAGAGTTTTTAAAACAAATATTATATTATTAATTGATATTAAATTCCTAAAAATCTAAGTTTAAGAAAATAGACTTATATAATGATATTTTTATCATTAATATACCACTTGTGGGTCTCTTGGATGTATATATTAAGTTTATTAACTATATAATATAAAAATACAAAGTGACATGGTAAATGTTAAACTAATTAACTAAGAGTTAAAACTAAAACATAAGGTTAATATAGTGTCCCAAACCTATCTAAAATCTATTGGTTGAAAGTATTTAGACCCATACCCATCTTAGACTTTGAATAATCCACTTTGGATCCATTAGAAACCGAATATTATTTTATTATAAAATAATACTTTAAGTTTTTTCTAAAGAGCCTCTCACCCCTCTTATAAAAGGGCACTCCCCCTTCTCATTAATTCACACCTTAAAATCCATTTGGCTCGGCCAAAACCTACCCAAATATCCTCAAAACTTCCCTCAATTCATCCTAGAGGCCTTATTTTGATCAGAAATCCAACCTAAGGATCCCTTTTGATCAAATCAAAAGGAAGAACCCGAAGAAGAGGCAATGTCTTCACCACCCTTTTTAAAGTTCCTTTCTTCTTCAACTTCTTCTTTCCTTGTTATTTCCATTATAAAATAATAACTCTAGTACCTTCTATATAATTTTATTTTATTATAATTATGTAACACACAAATTCATTATTCTATCCATCCCTTGAATGACATGTCACCTTACGTGCGTACGTACGGCCTACCGTCTCCACGTTGTGGTGTAATTGTTATTCAATATACTATTATTTAGATGGATATAATAATGATGTATAATTCATTTAAATAATAAATATAAAATGATAATGATTCTATATATATGATATACCATCCAATTATATATTATTTTAATATCAAAAAAATGATATTGTCGCTTGTGCGTACGTACGGATTACCGTCTCCACGAACGCGATGAGATTTATTCCCCATCGTATCAATTCAAGACTAAATTGTATTGGATGATTAAAAATAATATTTAAGGACTTAATATCATTCTGTATATGAGTATGATACAACCTATCCATAACAAACACGGCTTATATAAAAGAAAAGGAGTAAGTTAACACCCAAAACGACGATAATACTAAGATTTTATTAACAAAGCGATCTTAAAAGATCGTATATGATATCATATTAATATATATGATTATTGTATAATTCAATAACAATTATTTCACCATTATACAGGAGGTTAACCTACCATCAACCAAGGAAAAGTACAAGGTAAGGTTTTATTTCACAATCTCTTCATTATCTGAGGTTGTTTATACGTAATTATCTACTCGGACTTTTTTATCATCCACATCCATGTTTCTTAAAAATGTATTTCAAAACATTTTTACTATTTACTAGAATATGGGTTAAAGTCATTTATACCCTTTTTTGACTTTTAATAAGAGGTTTATAAAGGAATATTTCCGTCGTTTTCCAAACAAGGTCCTTTTTAACCTTTTTGACAGAATTAAGATAAGAATGTCTTTTTTTAACTTATGTGGCGGGTGCGGCTATTTTCCGCCATTATAAAATCTTCAAAGATTCCCTTACAAGCTTATAAGAAAATTTTCAAAGTAAATGTTTTATTTTATATATATGTGACTTTTAAATGAATTCAAAAATAGACATATTTCTCTCAAATAGTTTTGATTTCATCTATGTCAACATCCTTTGATGGATTTTAAGATTATTTGAAGTTGATTTATTATGATACAAAAATTCTATATTGTATTTAAGGTTTTGTGATATGTTTGACTTTGGATGTGTTATTTTTATATAATTCATGGTTTATGGATGAAGTATTTACATTTCGTATGCTAGTTTTAATACGAATGTTTATGTTATGTTTAAACCTTTTCATATGGGAATGCATTGGACTTAATAAGTGACGGGTGGAGCCCGCTATAGTTCCTCGATGCATCGGTAGGTCTCATGAGACAAACTAGTGTCTTGGCACAAGTCCTTGACAAAATCTTATTTGTATTCTTAGCACGAGGTCTTGACTATGTGGTTATGATAGTCTGGCATTATGCATTCCATCATTATGAAAGTGGTTATTGATATTGCATGTGATTATTCGACTAGTAGAATATCCATGTGAATAAGTATATGGAATTATTTCATTTTATTTCTGCCATATTATGCTGAAGTTAAAGTTTTAAAAGGCTTTTTTTTATTTATACATTGCCTTAAATGTTTATGCTTATTTATGAAAGTTTCCGCTATATTGTTATCCTTACTGGGCATTTGAGCTCACCCCTTTCTATGTTTTATTTTTTCCAGGATGTGAAGAAGTATTTTATGAATGAACTACAGGGATAGTATGAGGGGATAAGAGTGTGGACTATGGAGACTATATTTTTGTTGTTTTCATTTTATGTTGTAATGTAAACTTTATGAATGTATCTAGTTATTCCAAGGCTACTAAACTAATCGGTCTTTCGAGAATTGATCTTTCTTGTGATCATGCCAATGTTATGTAATAATGCACTGACTCTGGGTAACTGGGGTCGGGGCGTTACACGTTACTTGGTGAGAGTATCCATGGTGAGGTTGGGAACTTAGTATACATGTTTAGGTGACGAGTTAGTTTCACTTGTTGTTCACTATGCTTTAGCATGATTTCTTACTTTTGCACGAGAGGCTTCAAGGAGGATCCTACTGAGTATACTGTTATACTCACTCTACGTATATATAAATTGTTTTTTAGGTCACTTGGATAAGGTTGGAGATCAAGATGGTTTCTATTAGCTTGGGGTTTCAGGAGCTATTCAGGCTTGTGGTTGCAGTTGTTTTTACTTTCTTTTGGGTACTTACAGTTTTCCCTTTCATTTGTAGTACTTTTACATGACATTTCATTTGTGCACTTGGGTTTCTTTTATATTTCCAGTTCTGAGTTGGAGTTGATTGGTGTCTATCTTATCTCTCTCTTCCACATGTGTTCTCTTAGAGGGTAATGCCTCCCATTTGTGTGTTATTATACCCTCGGTTCTAGTCGCCAACCCAGGGCCTACTGGAGGCGGGACTCGGGGGTCATTATCTCCCTTCTCGCATTACTGGCCCAGGAGGGGTACACTTTGTGGGGAGGGGGTCGTGACAGAGTGGTATCAAAGGGAGTTTGAGGGATAGGATGGAGTTTGGAGTTAGGCACAGGTGAGGTTGCATGGGTTGGTAGGGAAACAGTGTCATTCATGTTTGGAAAGTGAGGTAAACACTGGAGACTGGCTGAGACATAGGCGTTTAGGTCCCCCTATGATCTGATGTATGGACCTTTAAGTTTACAATGGCTACTAAACAAGGTGATACTGGTTTCAGGGTAGAGACCTAGGAAAGGATCATGAATCATTCTTCTTTATTCCTGTGTTTGAATGGGTAGACTTAGGGATAGGTTAACCTAAAATGAATAAATTAAAACAATTAATTAATTAATGTTGAGTCTTCCATATTCCGATATTAGAAGCTCTAAGTGGTTGTTATTTTACAGGTATGGCTCCAGGTCGACGTCCTCGTCAGGTTTGCACAAAAAATGTCCAGCAGGTTGTTCCAGTAGATCACCGCAGGGTAGAGGTTGACGACGAAGACACTTGGAGGAAGACACTCCAAGAGTTTCAGTGCCAGAGTCTGCAGAAGTACGAGGGCTCCGTTTCAGATGCAGTCACGGAAGACTGGTTAGAGGAGGTCGAGATAGGCTTCAGTTCGATCCGTTCTCGGAAGGAGCATTGGGTGTCCTTAGCTGTGACGATGCTGCATGGAGTAGCGAGGAAGTGGTGGTTCTTGTTCCTCAAGGATTGTGAGGAGTCATCGATCTCATGGGAGGAGTTCTGAGACAAGTTTAGAGTCGAGTTTATTTCCTCGGCTGCAAAGGTGTCCAGTCGCCAGGAGCTTCTTACCCTTCGAAAGGGGAGATCCAGTGTTCAAGAGTTTGGAATCCGTTTCCAAAACCTTTTACGATATGCTTCGGACCTGTTACCAGATGAGGAGACCAGGGAGAGGCATTTCAAAGAGGATTTGCATCCAAAGATCCAGCGCCAGGTCACCCCATTTATGTTGAAGACATATCTTGAGATGCTGGCGAGGGTAGAGGTTGTTGAGAGGAATTTGTCCAGAACCAAATCATCATGAGGGGGGATCATCGTGATCCCTCATGAAGCAAGGTTGTGGTCTGGGGTTCACAGTTTTCAGGGAAGAATAGTTTTCGTTCAGCCGGGGGTAGGTCTCAGCCCTTCACATCTCGTTTCTCCAGAGGCAGCAATTCTCAGGCCTATGCCAAGGGATCAGGCGCTTGTTTTTCTTTTAGTGGTCATGTTCATCAGTAGTGGGAGTGCCCGACCTTTCAGAGTGGTCATCATACACCGAGAGATACGCTCCAGGTTCCTCCGTTGAGGCAATTCCAGCCGAGGCAGCAGCAGCCAGTTGTACCAGCTTTAGATCAGCAGAGGGTAGATGGGGCAGGCAGAGGACAGCCCCATGACACTCCCCGTCCATAGAGAGCAGAGCGCGGCTGTGGTGGTGGTCATCATCAGGATCAGAGAGGTCGTGGAGTATTTCGTGGTCAGCTTCATGCTCTATCATTGCCATCACCAGACGAGCTAGATGTCGTTCGAGGTACCCTTTGCCTGTTTTCTACCTTGGTTTATACCTTGTTTGATTCAGGAGTGACACACTCCTTCATATCACCTACCCTTGTCCATGCTTTGGGACTTGAGTTAGAGAGTCTTCCAGTGCCCTTGGCGTTGACTACGCCAGTTGGAGGTTGATCTGACTTGATTGAAGTATGTAGAGACTGTGAGCTAGTGTTGGGGCAACACCGCTCTTGGGGAGATTTCCTATGTTTACGAATACAACCATATAATTTCATCCTCATCATGGATTGGTTGTATTTGGTGCAGGCTATCGTGGATTTCTTCAGGAAGAAGGTCGTTTTCTTTGGTGCGGATGGAGAATAATTGGTGTTTGTTGGTGATCGAGATCCTCAGATGGGTCATAGGTGCGTTCCATCCTTATTGTCAATGATGGATAAGATGATGTTGAGTTCTTTAGAGGTTCAGCAGTTGGAGTTTCCTCGGGTCGTAGAGGAGTACCCTGATGTCTTTCCAGAAGAGGTTGTAGCATTACCTCCTCAGTGAGAGATCGAGTTTGGGATCAAGCTACAACCAGGATCTTATCCTATTTCTATGTCTCCATATAGGATGTCCCCTTCTAAGTTGTGAGAGCTATGCATACAGCTTGATGGTCTATTGCAGTGCGGTTTTGTTCGGCCAAGTGTGTCACCATGGGGTGCACTAGTTTTGTTTGTGAAGAAGGCTAATGGAAGTTTGCGGTTGTGTGTCGATTATCATCGCTTAAACAAAGTGAAAATAAAGAATAGCTATCCTCTTCTGTGGATTGATGACTTATTCGATCAGCTGAAGGGTGAAAGTTGGTTCTCAAAGATCGAATTGCGGTTGGGATATCATCAGATGTGTGTGAAGGATGAGGATATTCTAAAGACTTCTTTCCGTTGTCGTCATGGGAATTATGTGTTCGTTGTAATGTCGTTCGGCATGACAAATGCTCCATCTATATTCATGGGTTTGATGAATGCTGTGTTCCATGAGTTCTTGGACAATTTTGTGGTAGTTTTCATCGACGACATCCTTGTGTACTCCACATCTGAAGAAGAGCATGCAGATCATATACGAGCCGTTTTGGGAGTTCTTTGCCAACATAAGCTGTTCGGGAAGTTGGAAAAGTGTGAGTTTTGGGATCGAGAAGTCCGTTTCTTGGGACATGTTGTGTCCCAATAGGGATTAGCTGTGGATCCATCAAAGATAGAAGCAGTTTTATCTTGGGCAGCCCCCAAGACAGTGTCAGAGGTACGAAGTTTTCTTGGTATCGCAGGCTACTACAGGAGGTTCATAGCCAATTTTTCACGGTTTACGACTCCTCTAATAGCTTTGACTAGGAAGGATTAGGCATTCATATGGATTGATCAGTGTCAGGCATCTTTCAAGTATCTAAAGGAGAAGTTAGTAAGTGATCCAGTTCTTTGTCTTCCAGCTGAGGGAGTTCAATTTGATGTGTTCTGTGATGCTTCACATCTGGGGTTAGGTTGTGTTCTCATGCAGCAAAGGTCAGTTGTTTCTTATGGGTCTCGGCAGTTGCATCCCCATGAACCCAACTATGTCACCCATGATCTTGAGTTGGCAGTTGTGGTGTTTTCTCTGAAGTTATGGAGACATTACCTCATTGGTGAGCACTTTTTGGTTTTCACCAATCAGAAGAATTTGAGGTATGTTTTCTCCCAGCATGACTTGAACTTATGACAGCGTCGATGGATGGAGTTCTTACAAGAATATGACTTCGAAATATCATATACACCTAGGAAAGGGAATGTTGTAGCTGATGCGCTGATTCTAAAGTCACGTAGTGATGCTGTGCGTGAATCCGGTGATTCCTGGAGAGTAATGGAAGAAATATTAGCATTTCATCTTGATATGGAAGAAGTCGGAGGTAGAGGTTGTCTTTTTCAGATGACGGTACATTCATCCCTGATGCAGAAGGTAGAAGAATCCCAGTTGGGGGATCTATAGGTGGAAGCCTGGAGAGACCAAGTTGTTTGTAGTGAGGCCCCTGATGGTTGGTCTGAGGATAAACAACATCGATTGTTGTATCATGGAAGGCTTTTTGTTCCTTTTATGATGCGTGATACGGTCCTTAAAGAGTTCCATAGTTCACCTTTAGCAGTACATCCTAGTGTGAAAAAGATGTATTGATCCTTGAGGAGTCAGTTTCGGTGGCCTGGGCTGAAGCATACGGTTGCGGAGTTTGTGTCTCGTTGTTTAGTCTGCCAGAAGGTGAAGGTCGAACACCGTGTTCCTAGTGGTCTTCTCCAGCCATTAGAGATTCCTCAGTGGAAGTGGGAGGACATCCCAATGGACTTTGTTATGGGTTTACCTCAAGATTCGGTAGGATATGATGCTATTTTGATGGTAGTGGATCATTTAACAAAATCATCCCACTTCATAGCGATCAAGGAGTCGAGCTCAGTGGAAGTTTTGTCGAGGTAGTATCTAGAGGAGGTGCTGAGACTTCATGGAGTCCCTAGGACGATAATTTATAATTGAGATCCTCATTTGACCTCTAGGGTGTGGAGAGGTCTCCAACATGCTTTTAGTTCTCAAATGTGCCTTAGCACTACTTTTCATCCCTAAACGGATGGTCAGACAGAGTGAACCATCCAGACTCTTGAAGACACGTTACGCTCTTGTGTTCTCGATTTTGGAGGCTCATGGATGAGGCACTTACCCTTAGTGGAGTTCTCTTAAAATAATAGTTTTCACTCCACCATCGGTATGGCGCCGTTTGAATCCTTGTATGTCCGGCCTTTCCGTTCCCCGTTGTTTTGGACTAGGGTCAGAGAGTCAGCAATTCTCAGATCGGAATTAGTATAGAATACAATAGAGATGGTTCAGGTGATTCATGAGAGGATGAATACAATGCATGATTAGTCATTAAAAGTGGCTAATATTCACTTTTAATATATTTATATTCATTTTTCAAAAGTCCATAAACATTTTTTTAGTGTATTACATAAATAGAACTTCATTTCCCATCATTGGGCAATTCATGCTTAAAATGTCATTTTGGTCCCACTCAATAAATTGCTTGTGAAAAATACATTGTTAATCATTTTAATTTGATATTTTTTTATATTATTTATAACTGTATTTTCAACATTTTATCTTTTAGGTTTGATGGATTAATCCCAAGGGAAGATGGAGATTATTGTGCCCGAATGCAGAAATTTGCTGGAAAAAGCATAATGGGCCTAAGGCCCATCAAACAGAAGTGGGGCCCACAAACTAAGCCCAATGAAGCTAAAAATTTTAAATTATAAAGATAAAAATATGGGTATCATTTTATTAAACTGTGGTCAAAGCTAATTCTGAAGTTTTCATGGAGATATATGGATTTGAAGTTTACATTTAAATGGTGGGACTGATATGAACGCCCATAAATTCTTCCCACCATTTCGGGCATAAATTTCTAACAGGTACATAAAATTATCTGAAATTTCGAAAGCTGATAGAGCACACATGGAAGAAGATATTTGTCTTCTACGACCATTGATTATTTAGCCTCCTTCAATTACAAATTCACATGTCAAAATGGTGGACAAATATGGATGGTTTTGTGGTCAACTTTGTAACGTCAATTTCCTTTTGATTCTTCACCCTCCTTTTGACTCTCTTAATTGTTGGGGGTGAATTTATTGTTGGGTGTGTCTCTAAGGATCCTAATATTTCTATATAAGGAGCTGGTGGTGAAGGGAATTATCATCTAATATTTTTTCTTTCAATTGAAGTTTTTCTTTCACCCATTGTATTTCTTTCAATTGTAATTTCCCGCTTTCGTTTTGTAATCGCATTGACAATTCATCTAATGTAAGTTTTTTTCTTTCACATTTAGTATTTTAATAAAATTTATTCTTCTTCTTCCCCACTTTTTATTTTCCTTTTCTTCACAGGTTGATACCGTTGAATCGAAGTGTGAATTTATTCACACCCGCACTTGTGAATTCATCACACAACGATGGAGTGTTCATTTTTCAATATTTTTTCTTCATCAATCCCGCTTCTTTAAGTTGACTACCCACTTACATTGATAGAATATCATCAATGGAGGGATAACCTTTTATGGGTTGATCCTAGGGAGTTTCATGGGTTGGATTGAATGTTATTTGATGTTCTTAAACTCTTAAATTTGTTCTTCATTTCAAGAGTTCCTTTCTTTGATTTATCTTCTTCTTTGTCTTCAACGACTTTAATGACAACACATTTTGAGTGCTAGTACGATCCAATTACTTGGAGTGATCATTTAAGTTATCCTATAAGTGAATTGGTGATTAGCCTTGAAATTGTGTGTGGATTAAATCAGAGAATGATATTGAGGAATTATTTCATTTAATGGATACCACTTGAACCGATGAACATAAAATTCAAAGAAAAACAAATACATCCAATCAAGACCTAGAGAAAACCTAGGATCGGATCATCTTAATTAATTGTTTTAATTCAAGTAATTTTGTTTGTTTTTTTCTTTAAATCAAATACCCATTTCTTCACATCAATCAACACCATAGTTGGCCACTTAATAGCCAATCTCACATCTAATCATAGTGTCTCAAGGTTACTTCTTCGGTACCTGTGGATTTGATAACCCAAGCCATACTACAAGCGACCGCTTACACCATATAACTTGGGTAAATTTGGGCGCAACCAAATTTTGGCACCGTTTCTGGGGAGCAAGTAAGTTCCTTAGACCAAAAACCTTCTTTTCTTACTCCCATTCTTCTATTCACACCCCAATTCTCTTATCTTTTCCCTTTATCACTTTTTTTTCTTTTGGCGCATGTCCGCCTACACCCACGATCACTCAAACAGATTAGTTAGGGTGGATAGTCCTAGGGCTGGGGAGTCAAGCAATCATAGAGGTATCTTTCCATTAGATCCAAATATTCCCAATACTCCAGATTCAGAAGTTGAGTTTGATACAATGGAGAATCTCCCACAAAACCAAATCATAAACCAGGGAGGGAACCGAAATAATGAGAAAGACCCTAACTTGGGAATTGTTACTGACCCGACCATGAATGACTAACTCACACCAACCCGGACCAATGCACCCTCATGCATTAGGCATGATAACATAGGATATTCTCAATGTGTTTTCAAACCCCATGTCCTGAACCACCTTCCAACCTTTCATGGGATGAAGTCTGAGATGCCTTACCTTCATGTTAAAGAATTTAATGACATTGTTGAGACCATGTGCCCTCAAAATAAAATTTATTCTGCTAAAATGATACTTTTTCCTTTTTCTCTGAAGGAATGAGCAAAGAATTGGTTAAACAATTTGAGACCAATGTCAATTTACTCTTGAGACCAACTTCAATGAGAATTCTATAAAAAATACTCCCCCCATCACAAAACAATTGCACTTAAAAAGATCATACAAAACTTTTTTGAAAGAGAAGGAGAAACATTCTATGAAACATGGGAAAGATTCAAGGACACATTAAACATGGTACAACACCATAGTTTATTAATCCCAGAACAAGTGAGACTTTTCTATGAAGGGTTGGGTCCTGGAAACAAACAATTCATTGATATGATGTGTAATGGAACCTTAAAAAACAAAGCCCCAAATGATGCTTACGAGTATCTAGAAAATCTTGCTGAACAGAACCAAACATGGGGAACATCACCATACTATGAGAAGCCACCCAAATCTGGTGGAATGTACAATCTTGGAGAAGAAGAAAATCTTAGAGTAAAACTTGTTGCAATCACGAGGAAAGTTGAGGAGATTGATCTTAGGAAGGTCCAAAAAACCCAAACTGTTGAGCTTGTTTGTAAAATTTGTGAAAAACATGACCACAAGACTGATAATTTCCCAACCATTCCTTCCATCAAGGATGTTATTTTAGGAGGACCACCAGAAGAAGTTAATGCAATGAACTTTCAAAAGCCACAATTCCCAAACACCTTCAATCCAAGGTATAATGACCATCCAGGATTTCGTTGGAAGGACAATCAACAACCAACACAACAACAATGTATCAACCCATACCCTCAACAAAAATTTCAACCTCATAATAAGTTCCAACCACAACCGGTCCAATTCCAACATCCTCATGTCCAATATCAACAACCTATCCAACAACCCATTCAACAGCCAATCCAACAACCAAATTATCCTCCTAGGATAAACCAACAAGCTCAAGCACCAACCCAAATTGTTCCACAAAGCCTACTAGAACAACTGTGCAAACAAATAGACAAAATGAACTCAAAATTCTCATCCATTAAACAAGAAATTCAAACCATCAAAACTGGAAAGGAACCTATTCCTACTCAGGTGGTACCATCCTCAAATTTAAGGGGGGGGTCAAGCTATACTCAAACAACTCATGAACAACTAAAGGTTGTGACTGTTCTAAGAAGTGGGAAATGAATTGAAAAACCTGAACAAATAAGTCAGAAACCATGTGAAGCTTCAAACTCTAATGAAAATTCAAATGAACCACAAGATCAAAATGAAGAAACTGATAACAGTGTGAAAGAAACAACTATTCAATAAACAACCCCACAACCTGCACCATTTCCTCAACGCATGAGGGGTAAAACCAAGCCTCAATTGAGTGAAACATTGAGGGAAATATTCTCACAAGTCAAGTTGAACATTCCACTCCTCGATGCTATTCAAACCATTCCTGCATACTCAAAATACCTAAAGGACCTATGCACATTTAAAAGGAAATTCTCACATAAGAACCAAGTCCTTCTGGCAGCAAATGTTAGCACAACAATCCAAGTAACCCTTCCACCAAAGATGAAAGACCCATGATGCCCTTACATAAATCCTGAACTAGGAGAGAACAATGTTGTCAAAGCCTTATGTGGCCTAGGTGTCGGTGTCAATCTCATCCCCTATGTTGTGTACTGCCAATTAGGCCTAGAAGAGCTCCAACCCACATCGGTCACGCTTCAACTTTTTGATCGTAGAATTAGGGTTCCAAAGGGTATTTTAAAGGATGTTCTGGTAAAGGTTGAAAACTTCATCTACCCTGCTGACTTCATTTTCCTTGATAGAAATCCAACCATAGGCAATAAGGAACAAATCCCAATCATCCTTGGTCATCCCTTCCTTGAAACAATCAACTCTGTTATCCGAGTTCGAAATGGGAACATGACCATCACCTTTGGAAACATGAGTCTAGACTTGAACATCTATAATGCAATCTCACAAATAGGGGATGATGAGGATATTCATGAAGTAAACATGATAGGATGCATTTATAAACAATCCATAGAACATCAAGGGATATTAGAGGAATGTTTAAGTGAGGAAGAGATTAATTTCCTTTGTTCACATGAAGGAAGTTTATCTCCATGGCTAGAATCACTTTCAGATTGCTCCAATGATGAAATATTAACAATCAGTGAAACCTTTCAAGAAACCACTTTCATGGAGACCAATCAAACTTCCTTCCCTAAAACTGATCAAACCAATCTTGTAGCTGAAATTTCTACACATGGGGATTCAATTCTATCTAAAACCCTAGGAAACAAAATCAATCTTGATCCAATGTCCCAATCTTCTGCTGAAATTCTGAACCAACCTGATCTTGAATTTAAGGAACTTCCCACTACACTCAAGTATGCCTTCCTAGGGGACAATCAAACACAAACTATTGTCATTTCTTCTTCTCTTGAAGCCAATCATGAGAGGATGCTTTTAGATGTCCTTAATAAACGTAAGAGATCCATTGGTTGGACCCTGTCTGATATTCCTGGGATTATCCCACTAATATGGACTCATAATATTGTTCTAGAATCTGATTCAAATCCATGTTGTCAACATCAACGGAGACTCAATCCTAATCTCATGGAGTTAGTAAGGAAGGAACTTCTGAAATTTTTAAAAGCTGGTATCATCTATCCTATAGATGAGAGTGAGTGGGTGATCCCAATCCAAGTGGTTCCCAAGAAAGTAGGAATCACAGTGATAACCAATAAGGATGGATAGATTATTCCAACTAGGGTGATTAGTGGATGGAGGGTCTACATTGACTATAGAAATATAAACTCATTCACCAAGAAGGACCATTTCCCCTTACCATTCATTGACCAAGTCCTTGAGAGAGTGGAAGGTCATGAGTTCTATTGTTTCTTAGATGGGTACTCAGGGTACAATCAGATTGAGGTCTCCCTAGAGGATCAAGGGAAGACTACATTCACCTATCCATTCGGCACCTTTGCCTTCAAACGCATGCCATTCGGGTTATGCAATGCCCCTAGAACCTTCCAGTGGTGCATGATGGTAATCTTCTCAGATATGGTAGGGGATTTTCTTGAGTTCTTCATGGATGACTTCTCTGTCTTTGGGGATACATTTGAGTAATGTCTTAGGAATGTAGATAGAGTTTTCTCTATCTAGATGTGATGATAAAAATCTCATCCTAAACTGGGAAAAATGTCATTTCATGGTAAAGGAAGGACTTTTTCTAGGCCATATAGTCTCAAGTAGGGAGATTAAAGTTTATAAAGCAAAGGTTGAAATCATTCATCACCTTCCATCTTATAGAACTATTAAGAAAGTGAGGTCTTTCTTAGGACATGCTGGTTTCTATAGAAGATTCATCAAGTACTTTAGTTCAATCTCCCATCCCCTTTGTGCTCTCCTAGTAAAGGATGCTCTATTTGTTTGGACAGAAAGCTGTGAGGGTTCATTATCAACCCTCAAATTCTCTCTCACCTCTCCTCCCATTATGAAGTCTCCAAATTAGAACCTTCCATTCGAACTCATATGTGATGTGAGTGACTTTGTAGTAGGTGCAGTCTTAGGACAAAGATGTGAGAAAACTCCTTATGTCATTGCTTATGCAAGTAAATCCTTAAATGATGCCCAAATCAAATACATCACCAATGAGAAGGAGTTACTTTCTATTGTGTTTGCCTTAGAAAAGTTTAGGTCCTACCTCTTAGGATCCCCCATCACTGTGTTCACTGACTATTCTGCACTGAAATACCTATTCCAGAAACAAGATGCTAAGGCTAGACTGATTAGGTGGGTCCTTCTCTTACAAGAATTTTACCTCACAATCAAGGACAAAAAGGGTGTTGAAAATATTGTAGCTGACCATATCTCTAGGATAGAATTTAATGAAAAATCATCTCACCTTGATGTGTCTGATTCATTCCCTGATGAACACTTATACTCTGTGAGTGACTGCCCTTGGTATGCCGACATAGCCAACTTCTTAGTTACGAGAGTCATTCCAAAATTCTTAGGGACTCAAGCTAGAAGGAAATTCCTTTATAATGCCAGGCACTATGTGTTTGATGATCCATACCTCTATAAGTTTTGCCCTGACCAAGTCATTAGGAGGTGTGTCCCAGAATCTGAATAAGAGTCCATCCTTAAATTCTGTCATAGTGAAGCATGTGGAGGTCACTTTTCATCTAAGAAAACTTCTGCTAAGGTTCTTCAGTGTGGTCTCTTCTGGCCCACCCTCTCAAGGGACTCATACACATTTTGTCAAATCTAACATAGGTGTCAACAAGTAGGGTCCATCACAAAAATAAATCAAATTCCACTCACTCCCATCTTAGTGATTGAAATATTTGATTGCTGGGGAATCGATTTCATGGGACCCTTCCCAAACTCTATGGGATATATATACATCCTCTTAGTTGTTGATTATGTCTCAAAATGGGTTGATTCCATTCCCACCAAGACTAATGATCATCAAGTTGTGATCTGATTCCTAAAAGAGAATATCTTTTCTAGATTTGGAATTTCTAGGGCTATAATCAATTATCGTGGAACCCATTTCTGAAACCGCCCATTCTCTTCACTCATGTCTAAGTATGGTATTTCTCATAAAGTTTCCACTGTATACCATCCTCAAACCAACGGTCAAGCAGAGTTAGAAAATAGAGAAATTAAGAAAATTCTTGAAAAAATTATTAATCCCTCTAGGAAAGATTGGTCTGAGAAACTCTTTGATTCCCTTTGGGCATATCAAACTGTTTTCAAAACTATCCTAGGCATGTCACCGTATAGATTGGTTTATGGAAAAGCATGTCATTTACCTGTTGAAATTGAGCATAAGGCCTTTTGGCCAACAAAAAAATGAACTTTGACATTTCATTGGCTGAAACAAAAAGGAAATTAGATCTTAATGAACTCGAGGAACTTAGGATGGAGGCTTATAAAAATTAAAAGATCAATAAATCTAGAGTTCAAGCCTACCAATCTAGAAATCTCAAATTCAAACACTTTGAACCGGGAAAATTTGTGCTCTTGTATAGTTCAAAACTTCATCTACACCCAGGAAAGATAAGGTCTAGATGGTCTGGTCCATACCTAGTGCATCATGTGTACCCTCATGGTGAAATAGAGATTCAGGATCCCACAAGTGGTCATGTCTTCAAAGTAAATGGTCATAGGTTAAAACCATTCATTGAATCATTCAATAAACAAGAAACCAAGGAGGAGTTAACTGAGCCAACATATAAACCAGAGAAAAATTGATAGATTTAGGGTCTATGTCGGGCTAACGATGTTAAAAAAAAGTGTTTCATGGGAGGCAACCCATGGTTTTCATGTTTCCAATAATTGTGAATCATTTTTTCCCTTCTTCTTCGTTTTGTTTTTTATAGACTATTGACATGTTCTTCTTTTATGAGTAAGGATGGGTATGAAAGGGGAGCACTGTATTCATCTGTGTCACGCGGTGTGATCTCTGAGTAATACCTTAACCAGAAATTTAAAAGAAGACAATGTATCATCAGTTTGTTTTTTTAAAATTAAAAAAATAAATAAATAACAGGGAAAACCATAAAAATGATGAAACTTGGAATTAAATAAATCATTGTGTTGTTTCTTTTGTCTTCTTTGTTCTTCTTTTTATGGTTCAGGGACTATTTTGGGTGATACATGTTCAATCAAGGAGGTTCCTACATCCCCCAAGAGATCAAAGGAGTAATCTGGAGCATCATGAACTTCAACTTCAAAAACCAGGTGAATTTGTTCCATGTTCATCATTTTCAATTAACTCTTTGAACTCCTCTCCTACCCCCTTCTAACTTTTCTTTTCTTTAAACACTGGGGATAGTGTTATTCTAAGTTGGGGGGAGATGAAATAAAAAATGATTTTTTTTAATAAGAACATGCATGGAAAGAAAAATTCCATTAACCTTGAACATGATAACACACATTGAAAACTCTGAAATTGGATATCAAATAATTTTTCATGCCTTGATTCTGATTCTAATGCAAGTTTAAGTTCATGAGCATAGTTTTTGGAAAGTGCGGTTGTCCCATGTGATTTTTCAAAGTTTACATTTTCATCCTCTTAATAAAAATGCAACAATACACATCTACTAGATCGTGGGTGTAAATTTGAGTTCTTGGGTCCCTTTAATTATAGCATAGGGTTTCGGGGTCACTTTTAGTTTAATTTGAGTATCCAAAAAAACAAAAAAAATTGAAAAAAAGAATAATTACCACATAGAGCAATGTTTTGTCCAAATGTGTGGAGTCCGGCACTTGGGGATCATGACTCCATAGTTGTCTTTCCCAGAGTTAGTCTTCTCATATCTATTGTGGTTAAAAAAATAATTAAAAAAAACAAAATAAAATTGGATACTCATCTTAAGGTTTAATGTGATTCCCACCCAGCGCTTCCATTTTTTCCCCTTGAACAATAAAATGGGCCAAATATCTTTTGTGATGCACAACACTTTATCATGCTTAATTGGAATTGGATGAAATGTGGCGATGAATTTGAATAAAGGAATGGGCTTGGGCTTGAGATATTCTTATGAACCTAGCTTGTTTTAAATAATTTTGATGGGTTCCATAATTTTTTTGGGTATGAGGTCTTTGGGTGAGCAATGTGTATTAAAATGTTTTTGGAAAAGGGGATTCGAATTTCATATTTGTAATAGATTTTTCTCAGGACTAGAAAAACTCAAGTTGGGGGGTGTGATTAGTCACTAAAAGTGGCTAATATTCATTGTTAATATCTTTATATTCATTTTTCAAAAGTCCATAAACATTGTTTTTAGTTCATTACATAAATAGAACTTCATTTCCTATCATTGGGCAATTCATTCTTAAAATGTCATTTTGGGCCCACTCAATAAATTGCTTGTGAAAAATACATTGTTCATAATTTTAATTTGATATTTTTGTATATGATCCATAACTATATTTGGAACATTTTATCTTTTAGGTCCAATGGATGAATCCCAAGGGAAGATGGAGATTATTGCACCTGAATGCAGAAATTTGCTAGAAAAAAGCATAATGGGCCTAAGGCCCATCAAACAGAAGTGGGGCCCAAAAACTAAGCCCAATGAAGCTCAAATTTTTACAGTAGAAATATAAAAATATGGGTATAATTTTATTCAACTGTTTCCAGAGCTAATTCCAAAGTTTTCATGGAGATATGTGGATTCAGAGTTTACATTTAAATGGTGGGACCGATATGAACACCCATAATTATTCCCACCATTTTGGGCATAAATTTCGAACGGATACACAAAATTACCTGAAATTTTTAAATATGATAGAGGAAACATGTAATAAGATATTTTTCTTCTATGACCATTGATTATTCGGCCTTCTTCAATTACAAATTCACACGTCAAAACGGTGGATGAATCTGGATGGTTTTGTGGTCAACTTTGTAACGTCAATTTCCTTTTGATTCTTCACCCTCCTTTTGACTCTATTAATTGTTGGGGGTGAATTTATTTTTATGGTGGGTCTATAAGTCTCCTAATATGCCTATATAAGGATCTGGTGGTTAATGTAATTATCATCTAATATTTTTTCTTTCAATTGAAGTTTTTCTTTCACCCATTGTATTTCTTTCAATTGTAATTTCCCGCTTTCGTTTTGTAATCGCATCGACAATTCGTCTAATGTAAGTTTTTTTATTTCACATTTGGTATTTTAATAAAATTTATTCTTCTTCTTATCCACTTTTTATTTTCCTTTTCTTCACATGTTGATACCGTTGAATTGAAGTGTGAATTTATTCACACCCGCACTTGTGAATTCATCACACAACAGTGGAGTGTTCATTTTTCAATATTTTTTCTTCATCAATCTCGCTTCTTTAAGTCGACTACCCGCTTCCATTGATATAATATCATCAATATAGGGATAAAATTTTATGGGTTGATCCTAGGGAGTTGCATGGGCTGTATTGAATGTTATTTGATGTTCTTAAACTCTTAAATTTGTTCTTCATTTTAAGAGTTCATTTCTTTGATTTATTTTCTTCTTTGTCTTCAACGACTTTAATGACAACACATTTTGAGTGATAGTACGATCTAATTACTTGGAGTGATAATTTAAGTGATCCTCTAAGTGAATTGGTGATTAGCCTTGAAATTGTGTGTGGATTAAATCGGATAATGATATTGAGGAATTATTTCATTTAATAGATACCACTTGAACTGATGAACATAAAATTCAAAGAAAAAAAAATACATCCAATCAAGCCCTAGAGACAACCTAGGATCGGCTCATCTTAATTAATTATTTTAATTCAAGTAATTTTGTTTGTTTTGTTCTTTAAATAAAATCCTCATTTCTTCAAATCAATCAACACCATAGTTGGCCACTTCATAGCCAATCCCACATCTAATCATAGTGTCTCAAGGTTACTTCTTCGGTCCCTGTGGATTCGATAACCCAAACCATACTACAAGTGACCGCTTACACCATATAACTTGGGTAAATTTGGGCACAATCAACGCAAGATCGTCAGAAATCATATGTCGATCAAAGAAGGAGACCCTTAGAGTTTAATGTTGGGGATCATGTGTTTCTGAAGGTGACTCCCCATCGTGGACAGCGAAGTTTTGGATGTGGAAGTAAGCTTTCTCCCCGATTTGTTGGGACTTTAGAGGTGTTAGCTCATGTTGGAGCTGTGGCGTATCGAGTAGCACTTCCCACCACCACCAAATTCATTTTTTATTTTATTAAAAAGCCACTTTTAGGAAGAGTGGTAACCATACAGAAACATGGCTACATCATCACACACGACCTTCGAAAAGAAAATTTCACCATACATATTTCAAAATTCAAAAATTTCAAATAGCACCGCAATCACCGCTCCTCCCACGAACAGCCAGCCAGTGTCACGCACGAACCAGAAACCGCCCCAGTTGCAAATTTTTCAAAATTTGAATTTCAAACCACCCTTATACCAAGCCATCCATGTCACCTAGTTTCCATAATCACATTTCCGACCTAAGCCATCCACGTCACCTAGTTTCCATAATTGCATTGCTGAACTAACATCGTCACCGCCAACGTCGCTTCACTTCCATCACCACTGTCCTCGCACATCACGTCACCATCACCAGCGATAACTAGAGACCCGTCCTCATCGAGAAAACCAACAAATTCGCCGCCAGGACATCTCATTGCTTTTGACAGAGTTGACATACCACTGAGGTGATCGACAGTTGAACCTGGACAGAGAACCTCCACGGCCAGCAATCACTGAAGTTCCAATCACCTCATCCCCAAACCAGAGTAGCACTTCCCCCTCAGATGAGTCAGATAAATGATGTTTTCCATGTATCATAGCTCCGTCGTTATCTTCATGATGACTCTCACATCATCGATTGGGGAGAGAACGATGTTGATGATGATGAAACCTTTGAGGATAGAACTATAGAGATCCAAGACCGTAAGGATAAGGTGTTTTGCGGGCGTTCTATTCCTTTAGTTCATGTCTTGTGGAGACACGGTGGCTTGGAGGAGAGTACCTAGGAACGTGAGTCACAGATACATGCTCAGTACCCAGAGTTGTTTGATGTTTTACTCTCATCATGTATCATTGTAAATGATGTGGTTATGAAACTTTCATGTTTATGAGATGGCACCCTTTGTTTATTTTGTGGATTGATCCCTTTTGAGAGGTATCTCGTTGTGTGGTTATTCAGACCCTGTTTCGTTTTCTCTTTAAGTGGGTTTTGGATTCTCAAGGACGAGAATGTTTTGAGAGGTATCTGATGAAATGTCCCGGACCTATACGGTCCATTCCTTTGAAGAAATGTGGTGTTAGAGGTGTTCCGGGACATCAAGGTGACTTGGGGGTGCGTTTGGGTGGACCTTTTAACGAAAGATAAAGGGCAATAGCTTTCACACGGTTGGTGCACGGTTTGCCTAAACCGTGTGGCCAAATCGTGTGAGGTTAGTGTTAGAGGTAGTGGCTAACGCACGGCTAGCTCACGGTTTGTCTAACCGTGAGAGGAGTGTTTGACGAGGTAGTATAGACTGCATGGTTAATGCACGGTTTGTCTAACCATGCGAGAAAACCATGTGGGCACTTAAATCTAGATCCTAAAATTGTGGAT
Source organism: Viscum album (assembly GCA_963277665.1). Taxonomy (NCBI): domain Eukaryota; kingdom Viridiplantae; phylum Streptophyta; class Magnoliopsida; order Santalales; family Viscaceae; genus Viscum; species Viscum album. The sequence continues at coordinate 334,936,336 of OY728139.1, read as the reverse complement.
CTAACTTGTTTTGCCTCTAAATGGTTCGTTTAAGCTCCTAAGCAGTCATAACTCGGGATTACCCTCCCTTGAAGGTAGAAAAACTTCCCCCAATCATTTTGGAGGCGATTTGAAGGCTTCTCTTGGTGAATCAAAGCCAGTTTCTTGATGTATGTGATCATTCTTGTTTGGTTTCTTAGATCTGCTTAGATCTACTCCTCCTCTTCTCTTAGTTTCTTAGATCTACGCCCGTTAAGGGTAGATCTAAGTGTGTGGATGCCAAATATGATGAGATTTGGTCTTGATCTTGCTAGGAGGAGAGATCTAAGGTGGGTTTTTGGAGAATCAACCCAACTTTCTTGTTCATTCTTCATTGTTGGGGTTTTCGTCAAAAACCTTGAGGTAGGGGATTTGTTGCTTATCTAATTGTTTATGTGAAATCATAGAGTTAGCATGATTTATACCTTTATATCACAATGAAATTGACCTAATTAATACTTGAACCAGATTAAAATAATTGGTTTGATCGCATGTTGTTGCCATGCACCGTGATAACGGTTTGCCTCTTGATTTTCTAGATAGTGTGATATCGATGTCTTGCTTGTTAGCATGTTGTTCTTGATGAAATTGATAAATAACGTAAAGACGGAATTATTTTATAATTAATTGGCTAAAGATAAATAGGCATGTTAATGAATATGGTTGTTGCAATTATTCTAATTTGATGTTAATCAAATTGATGTCGATGGGTATGTTTAATTCAGTTGGTTGGTAAACTTGAAACATGTTGGTGCTTATTGTTTATAGGCATGTCAAATTAATTGTTTAATTAATTTGTGATAGCTTACTGATTGGGTTTCCCGGTTTTGGAACCTACGAATTAAATCTATTAATTCAAGATGGATTAAAGAGTTGATTGTTTGATAATTCCTGGAAGGGTTCTGAGTTACCCTCTTGATTGTTAAAGGGCCAAGAGCCCAATTAATGTGAAGATGTTTTCTTACCTGATGCTTGTGCTGTGATGTGATCCTGGATGGGTGTTGTGATATGTGGGGGCATAGAGGCCTTTTGGTTGTGGCAGCAAATGACGCCTAGAGTGGCGAGATGCATTGGTTTATGCATGTGGGTGTCGGGGAGGACAGCAGGGATGATGGAATGGGATGGATGTGATTGTGGGATGCTTGTTTATTATTTGGTTGTTTATCTGCTTTACTTTTCCCCACTGCTCAAGGAAGCTGGTCTTACTTACCCTTCTTCCAAAAGAGGTGAAGACACGTGGGGTATGCCACGTGCTTTCCGTGTTTATTCTCTCAAGGGAGAATGGGTCTATGCTCTTGATATAGGCGGCAAAGACTCGACGGGTAGTACATCTACTCACCGTGTTGAGCCCCCTTGTGTTTAGTAGCATAGGATTCTTTTCTAGAATGCTTGGGAATATGGTAAAGTAATTATGTAATGGATGTTTGAATAAATGATGTTAACCCATGGGGTTGGAGTTTGTTGAAACTTAATGGTGAGGTTGAGAACTTTTGAAAGGACAGTTGAATTTTTTGGATATGGTGTTAATGAAATTTTTATGTGGAATTGTTCAAGGTTAATTAATTTTTAAAGAATTAATTAACGTACAGTGGAATTTATAAAAAGGGAATGAAGTAATCTAATATGGCCCTTAAATGGTTGTGTGCTTATAGGATACCTAGTCTTAGAAGTGGCATCCTGGAGTCCGAGAGACGTTAGTTTCAGTTGTGTCTAAGACTAGGTTATGCCCATAGTGTGGTTGTGATTTATAGTATATTCTGTACTTTTTGTGTTTCTATATGCTACTCCACCCTGTCAGTAAGGGAAAATGGCACCTCGAGGATTCTGAGCCCTGGGGGGTGTTTTCCCCAACATTCTGGTGGGAGGATGAATGGCTGACTACCCCCTTTGACCCCGATCTCTTCTCTTGGTAGATACTTGTACCATTGGCACAGCGGATAGTTTTCCCCATATATGTGTGTAGAGGGTTTTAATGGATTTTGGTTATTCCCACACATATATTTTGGATATAGTATCCTATGGACTACTATAGGTGTAACGTGTATTGGTTGTGATGTCTTGAGGATCCTTACTTAGTGTATGGGTTGTAATGGATTGAGGTATAATACCAGACGTATGATATACGTTATGCGAGCTGTGGTGGCTCCTGGAAACTACCTGGTTACTTTTGGTTGTGGGGATGGTGTGGTGATTCGCCCAGGTGTCTGCGGGCAAGCCTTTGTGGTGCACATGGTGCAGATTGTGGAGCTTAGCCCAAGTGTCTGCGGGCAAGCCTTTGGAGAGAGATGCACAGGACGTATGTCATTGGGGAAAAGCAGAAAACCAGTGGGAAAGTAGTAGCAGGGTATCCTTGATATTCTTTACTATATGATATATTCTTGTATGCATTACTTGGTGATAGTATCCATTGTGAGGTTGAGAACCTAGTATACTTGTTTAGGTGATGAGTTAGTTTCACTTATTGTTCACTGTGCTTTAGCATGCTTTCTTACTTTTTCACGAGAGGCTTCGGGGAGGATCCTAATGAGTATACTGTTATACTCACCCTACATATATATAAACTATTTTTCAGGTCACTTGGAGTAGGTTGGAGATCAAGCTGGTTTCTACTAGCTTGGGGTTGCATGAGCTGTTCGGGCTTGTGGTTGCAGCTGTTTTTACTTTCTTTTGGGTACTTACATTTTTTCCTTTCAGTTGTAGTACTTTTGCATGACATTTCATTTGTGCACTTGGGTTTCTTTTATATTTCTAGTTCTAAGTTGGAGTTGATTGGTGTATATCTTATCTCTCTCTTCCGCTTGTGTTCTCTTAGAGGGTAATGCCTCCCATTTGTGTGTTACTATACCCTCGGTGCTAGTCGCCAACCTGGGGCCTACTGGAGGCAGGACTCGGGGGTCATTATCTCCCTTCTTGCATTGTCGGCCTAGGAGGGGTACACTTTATGGGGAGGGGGTCGTGACATTCACTCTTGACCCACTGCGGTTGAGGTGAAGGTCTCCTTAAGCGAATATCGGCGCTGCGAGTTCAACGCTGTCCTCGGATTTCAATTTCGAGCACCAGTTCAAAAGTTACAAAAACCCGCTCGCGCGTTTACTGAACGTACCTGAAAAAATTTCAGAAATTCATTCCAGGAACTCCGAGCCTCAGAATCACGTGCCATCAATTTTTGTAGACTCGTAAAATTACCATAAATTAAAAAAAATTAAATGGAATTTCCGGGTCTTTACATTCTCCCCACCTGAGGGATTTGCATCCTCGTAAGACACAACTCAAACTAAGTGAACAAGTGGGGGTACTGAGAACGTATCTGAGCCTCCAGCTCCCATGTGCTCTCCTGGAGGTTCCCGTGTTGTCAGTGAACATGCACCAGAGGTATCGACCACCCACGAAGGGCCCTCTCTTGTCGATCCTCAATATCCACTAGAACCTCCACAAAAGTCACCCCATCATAGATGTCAAGCTCTCTGTGGTTGATGATGTGAGAAGGGTCATGCACGTATCTCCTCATCTGGGATATGTGGAAGATGTCGTGCACCCAGTGCAACTGAGGGGGGAGTGCTAGGTGGTAAGCCACCTCTACAACTCTACTGAGGACATGAAAAGGTCCTATGAACCTCAGAGATGACTTGTTGCCTCGGCCAAATCTCTATAAACCTCTTCGTGGTGAGACACGTAGAAAGACGTGGTTGCCATCCTCGAACTCTAGAGGTCTCTGTCTCCTTTCAATATAAGACTTGTGTCTGCTCTGTGCAGTCTTCATACGCTTCTGGATGATCTACAAGGTTGCCCGTACAATGCCTCAAAAGGTGTAATCTCAATGGTGGAGTGATATTTGTTGTTTTATGAAAACTCCACCAAAGATAAGTGATCCTCCGAGCTGCGAATGAAGTCGAGGACACAAGCACGCAACATTTCCTCAAGGGTCTGTATGGTCTGCTCAGTCTGGCCATCCGTCTGGGGATGGAAGGCGGTGCTCAAATGAAGCTATATCCCAAAAGCCTCCTGCAACCCCTTCCATAGCTGAGAAGTGAAACATGTATCACGATCGGAGACAATCGTCGAGGGTACTCCATGTAACCACACAATTTCCTGCACATAGAGGCATCCAAATCTCTCTACTGAACCCTGCTCTTTGATCGGTAGGAAGTGGGCCGACTTGGTGATTTGTTCGACGATCACCCAAATTGAGTCATGACCCCTGGATGTACGTGGAAGTCCTGTCACGAAGTCCATGTATATCCAATCCCACTTCCACTCTGGGACCTCCAAAGGTTGAACCAAGCCTGCTGGTACCTGATCCTCCACCTTCACTTGCTGACAAGTGAGGCACCGAGAGCCAAACTCTGCAACTGCTTTCTTTATTCCCGACCACCAGTGCTATCATCGGATATCCTAGTATATCTTCGCCACTCCTGGATATACCACTAGAGGGGATGTGTGTAACTCCCTCATCACTTCCTCCCGAAGTGACACTAGTACCATGGTACGACCTCTTAAGAGGACGGTGTCCTCCCCACCTTCAGAAAATCCATCAGGTGCCTGCCTTTTGGATATCTGAGCACGTTGAGCCTCGCATTCAGCATCCCCACACTGTGCATCCTTGACTCGCTAAAGAAGTGGGGGAGTAACTATAAGATACTGAAGAAAAAATGATTCATACCGATCCATAAAGGATATATGCAAATCGTCCAGCTGCTCTATCGCCTTGCCTAACAGCTGTATACCAGACCTCCTATTAAGTTCATCTACTACAACATTCCCCTTACTAGGATTATAGACTATATCAAAGTCATAGTCCTGAAGGAACTCAAGACAACGTCATTGTCTTAGGTTCAGGTCCTTCTGAGAGAAGATATACCTGAGACTCTTGTGATCAGAGTACACTGTAAAATGTTTGACCATCAAATAATGTCGCCACATCTTCAAGGTGAAGACCACTACTGCTAACTCCAAGTCATGGGTGGCATATTTCTTCTCATGTTGTCTCAACTGTCAAGAACCATATGTGATCACTGCTTTCTCCTGAATCAGGACACATCCGATCCCGGTCCCTGATGTTTCGCATTAGACTATGTACCCTACACCCTCCTCTGTAAGCCTCAAGGTGGGGGCACTAGTCAGCCTCTGCCTCAGCTCCTGAAAACTCCGCTGGCATCTCTCCGACCAAACGAAGGGTTTCCCCTTCTTCATCAACACTGATAAAGATGCTGCAACTCTGGAGAAATCTGGAACAAACCTCCGGTAGTATCCAGCCAAACCTAGAAAACTCTGTACCTCTATCATAATCCCGAGTGGCTCCCAAGAAAGTACCACCTCAATCTTCGCTGGATCTACTGTAACTCCAGCCTCCGATATGACATGTCCTAGAAAGTGAACCTCTCGGATCCAAAACTGGAACTTCAAGAGATTAACATAAAGCTGGTGCTCTCAGAGTATGTCCAGTACTACATGCAAATGATAGGCATTCTCCTCCTTATTAACCCAGTATATCAGAATGTTGTCGATGAATACTACTGCAAAGAGATCAAGGTATGGTTGAAAGATCTTGTTCATGAGTCCCATGAATACTACTGGAGCGTTGGTTACACCGAATGGCATAACCAAGAACTCGTAATGGTCGTACTGACATCTGAAAGTCATCTTCTGCATATCCTCATCTCGTACTCTAAGCTGGTGATAGGCTGATCTGAGGTCTATCTTCGAGAACCATCGTGCTCCCTTCAGCTGATCAAAGAGGTCGTCAATCCTCAGAAGTGGGTACTTGTTCTTCACGGTCACCTGGTTCAGGCACTGATAGTCGACAAAAAGTCTCAATCTCCCATACGCCTTCTTGGCGAACAAAATCGGGGCTGCCCAAGGAGAAACACTGGGCTGAATGAACCCTTTCCCTTCTAAGTCCTCTAGCTATACCCACAGCTCATGAAGTTCTGTGGGAGCCATCTGATGTGCTAGTGTAGATATTGGTGTCATACTGGGGTACAAGTCAATGTAAAAGTTCACCTCTCTACGAGGAGGTAGACCCGGAACATCATCAGGGAATACATCCGCATACTGATCCACCACTACAGGATAACTCGGACTCTCCACATCAACTGCTCTGAGGATAAGGCTAGACAACTTATAAGTGATCGGATGCACTCTCCTCTGAGTGAGTCCATCTCTTGCTGCAAAGGATCCCTTCTCGCCGATGAAGGTAAACCTGGTCCCATTCGTGCAGACACACCGCACTTTACGCCTAATACAGTCAATATGAGCATGGAATATAGATAACCAGTCCATACCCAAGATGATATCATAAGGCCTCGACGCCACTACTAGGAGATCACAGTCAAAGCTCTTGTCTTCTAGAGTAAGTTCACACTACCAAAACTAGTGAATAATCATTGAATCTTCTCCCATAGGAGTCTTTAGCCTTAAGGATCGAGCCAACAGCTCTGTCGGAATCTCCGAGCTCCAAATGAGGGAAGTGGCAATAAAAGAATGACTGGAACCTGTGTCTATAAGTACTACAGCTAAGGTGGAGTAGACACATGTCGTACCTTGTATCATCTCCAGAGCGTCGTGATTGTAGGCCTCAGCTACCTAGAGCTGAGCTCACCCTTGTCCTCCTGCTCCCTGTAGTCGGGGTGGACCACCTGGTAGTGGTGGAGGTAACATCTCGAATTGTCACCCACTACCAGTTGTACGGCCAGCTCCTCTTCCATGTCTGCCTGCTCCCTATAAACCTCCTCAGTCGAACCTCTATCTCTGCCTGGGCGGTCCCTCGACCGTCTGCTGATCATCTGTATGACGGGTCAGACAGTCACGAGCCATGTGACCCTGCCCGCTGCATGAGTAACACTACATGATCCTTGTTTGTCATGCTCTTCCTCAAGAGCCTCGCACCACCGACTCTGAGTCATGCTATCGTCCACCTATAGGTCTGGTCCTCTTGGAACTCTATGACATCTGTCTAATGCTAGCTGTAGAAGACTCCACTACATGACGTCCGGTGGTGGGTCTCGCTGCTGGTGGCTGCTCAGAAAGAAAACTCTCCACTAAGAGGGATCGCTCTAACACCCCCACCTGCGTCGGGATGTTGAGTGAGATCATCGAAGCCCTGATCTCCCGCCTGAGTCCCTGGACAAAGGTCTGGGCCATGAAGAATGGGTCTCACACCATATCTGTGGAGTAGCGTAAGAGTTCAGTGAACCTCACTGAGTACTAAGCCATAGTCATGTTTCCTTGCTGTAGATGAAGAATCTCATGTATGCACACTGCGCAAAGAGTAGCTGGAACACACTCTACCCGAAATAGGCTCTTGAAGTCTGCCCAGAGAAGCGTCACCTCATCGTGAATTTAGAGCATCAAGCTCCACCATCTACCTGCTGCTACCTATAGAAGACTGGCGGCAAGGATTACCATGTGATCGACTAGTGTCCCTACCAATCGGAAGACTCTCACTACAGCCTCCAGCCAATCCTTAGATGCCTATGGGTCTGTCTCTCCCCTGAGCCTGGGTGGCCTCTGGCACTGGAAATCGTGCAACACGCTCAAGCGGCGTGCACCCTCTGCGGCTGGGGCTGGTGGCATCGGTGGCCCAACTGGTAATGGTATCGCTGGTGCCTCTGCTGGATGAGGGCCCTACACCGAGGCCTCATCACTCAGTGGGCTATTAGTGCGTACTATATCTAGAACCCTAGCTGGTTGTCTGTGTGGAGGCATCCTTTGATGAAAAAGGTTCACCATGGTTAAAAAAGTTATACCTGATGAGATGACTCAAATAGATCACAAAGAAAACTCTTGGAAACACACACGCAATCAGTGTTTTTGTACACTAAGTCAGAAATCAGAAGTCAAGATCCTATTTTATGGATATGTCGGCCACTGCACCAACACTGGATTCCCTAATCTGATAACCACACTCACTACACTAAACACTATGTCCATTAAAAATAAAGGTCAAAGTCTTATGTTCTACGATATAACTGACTCCTCTGATACCAATTTGTCACAACCCATCCCCTGGGGCCCGTTCCGTGACTACCCCAAGCCCGCCTTCCATAGGCTAGGGGCTGGTGACTAGCACCGAATGAGTATTCCCTAAAACTGGGAAGCCATTTCCTTTATAACCTGTAAGCACACGCAACCAATCACACAACAAGATATGAACTCAAGTAAACTAAATAGTAAACCGAGTGAGTGTAGTAAGTAAAAGGGGCCAGAATACAAGCCCAACTGGAAAGTACAAGAAACTGAAAGTACAAGTAAACTAGGACAACTCTTGTGAACACCCTCCAGGGATCCTACCTGAAGGGTATGTATAGTTCTTGGTCGGTCATCTCTGCGGTATGCCTCCTCTAAGGTCCACCTCTGAGCTACCTCCCGTCCTGGTACTCTCGTCCTCAGTCAGCATTGTCCGTCGTCTGCACCAAACACAATGAAGTGCGGGCATAGCCCGTGCAGGGGTGAGTATAACGATACTCAGTAGGGACCCCGATACCCTCATGGTCTCACAAAATCCACAAAGGATAAACCACAAAGCATGAAATCAACTAACAACCCTACTTAGGTATATGCCCATACATATACCTAAGTTATCAAGTATGTTCATCTCAATCATGAGGAAACATAGAGTCCAACTCAAAATCCCAAGCTCAAATGTTCCGCAAAGGAAGGAGTACCACGAAGGTAAGTACCACACAGGTATGCCACACAGAAGAATACCACCAAGGTATTACCACCAAGGAAATTACCACACAGGTACGGACTCAGCTCACACCAGGTATTTCTTAGGTACAGTAGTAGAGATGATTATATGTAACTACTGAATCATATTACTCTATTAAGAGGCTCTGCTGCTGACCCACACATGATTTCTTGGTGCTGACCCATATAGGATCGCTCGGTGTTGACGCACACAGGATCGCTCGGTGCTGACCCACACAGCAACGCTAGGTGTTGACCCACACAGGATCGCTCGCTACTGACCCACACAGGATCGCTAGGTGTTGACCCACATAGGATCGCTCACTACTGACCCACACAGGATCGCTTGGTGGTGACACACAAAGGATCGCTCGGTGCTGACGCACACAGGATTGCTCGGTGCTGACCCACACAGCAACGCTAGGTGTTGACCCACACAGGATCGCTCGCTACTGACCCACACAGGATCGCTAGGTGTTGACCCACATAGGATCGCTCACTGCTGACCCACACAGGATCGCTTGGTGGTGACCCACAAAGGATCGCTCGGTGCTGACCCACACAGGATCACTATTCGTTCTTCACGTCACAGCCAGCTACTGGGTTCTCGCACTAAGATTGCTCGTCTCTGGGAGAGTCCGCTCCTCAAGCCACTAGTCAATACTCCAACTACCACGAAGTCCCATGAAGAAGTATCACAAAGTACCACCAAGTCATAGAGGTCTCAATGCAACAGACAGTGCTTCAATTGGACACCCGTTCTGTAAGTTATTAGCCTTTTAGTCCCGAGGGCCCGGTTGGATTCGTACTTGATCCAACCTGACCATATCCCAACACTATTCAAATCTAAATTGGGGTATACCAAAGGGACCATCTCGCTCCAAGATTTACAACGCTGTTGACGGTTTTTCAAACGGACGTCTGGTGCCCAAGTTATGGCTGATAGAGCGAGAAGCTCGTAGCTGGTCCGGGTCCGGTCCGACCCGGTCCACTGGGTCCAGCCTGGCCTACGCTGGGCAGCGCGGGGGCCATGGAGAAGCATGAGGCTGCTAGGGCGGCGCGGAGGCAGCGAGGGCGGCGAGCCCGCAGGGGCCACGGGGGGTCGTGGGGCGGCGAGGCCGTGGGGCGGTGAGGCCGCAGGGGCCGCAAGGCCGTGGGGGCCATGACACCGTGGGGGTCGTGAGGTCGCAGAACGGTGAGGCCATGGAGGACTGTGGTGTGACAAGGCCGCGGGGGGCTTCGGAGGGCCGCAGGGCCGTGAGGCCACGGGACGGCGAGGCCGCCGGGGCCGCGGGGGCGGTGTGGCCGTGGGGTGGTGAGGTTGCGGGGTGGCGAGGCCGCGGGGGTTGCGGAGGGCCGCGAGGAGGTGAGGTCGTGGGGTCCGCACAGGACCGCGAGGCGGCGAGGCCATGGGGACCTCGGAGGGCCATAGGGCGGCGAGGACATGGGGTGGCGTGACCACGGGATGGCGGAGGCTGCGTGCGGCGGAGGCCACGGGCGGCGCGGTTGTCGCGGGGCGGCGTCGTCACCATCGTCGCGGCTAGAGGTGGTGTCGGTCACTGTTCTCGTGCCCCACCGAGGTTGGTTTCTGTCCTCCTTCATCGTGAAGAACACAACAATTAAACACAAGATTTGCGGAGAGGTCGGGCCATGTTTTTCTGGCTCGCACTCTTCGCGTTAGATTGGTAGCAAGCAGCTATAATCTCTTCCTGGTTTTTATGATAAATTATTAAGAATGGGTAAGGGGAAGAAATTCAAACAAGCACCCTACCTCGAAGGTTCGTTGGTGTTGGCGCGAGTAAGAATTCGAAGATGTCGACGTTCGTTGCGCCCGCCACATGCCTTTGATCCCGAGCTTGTTCGTCGGTTCATTGTAATTGAAGACGTTCCTCGTCGGTGAGAGCATTCTTAGTTGGAGGATGAGTTTCTCCACGATTCTCCAAATCTTCTCCCATCTTCCAACAGTTTCCCCAATTCCACCAAAAAGAGGAATATCCAACTTATTAATTTGAATTAAGTAGATTAGAAAGGTTGGAACAATTAAAATGCTGACACATTTCATTAATTGTTGGTTGGATCCAACAATTAAATGGGGTGTTCGCATATTTAATTGTATCAATTTAATTGGCTCAAATTAATGAAGGAAAATAATTAATGGGGAGTTGAGTGGTTTCTCCCCCATTAAGAGGGTTCGAGTGGTCCCCGCTATTAATTTCAAATTGGAAGGTTAGTTCAAGTGGTCCCCACCTCTTAACACTCACATGGGAGGTTTAGGATCAGGTAGTCCCCACCACCATAACCCATGTTGAGGGGTTTCTAAAATAAAAATGTTAGACATTTTTATTTTATTTAATTCTTTCAGGAAAAGCACAAAAATTATCTTTCACTCTCGACCCACTGCAGTCGAGGTGAAGGTCTCCTTAAGTGAATACTGGTACTGCGAGTTCAACGGTGTCCTCGGATTTCAATTCCAAGAACCGGTTCAAAAGTTTCAAAAACCCGCTCGCACATTTACTGAACATACCAGAAAAAAAAGTTCAGAAATTCATTTCGGGCACTCCAGCCCTCGGAATCAGGCACCGTCAATTTTCACGAACTCGTAAAATTCCCATAAATTAAAAAAAATTACATGGAATTTCTGGGTCTTTACATTCCCACTCATTTGTTCACCCCATCTTCGCTATCTCACTCCCCTCATTGGTGCCCTCTCCCTCCCTGATTCCCCACTCCACATTTGCCTCCCTCCCTGATCCCCTCCCTCCTTGACTCCCTTATCCACCACCGCCTCCCTCCCTGACTCCCTCTTTGACTCCCCTCTCCACCCCCACCTCTACCTCCACCTCCGCCTCTACCTCCATCTTCTGACCTCCTCCCCTACTCCTCGCTCCTATGTTTCATAATCTACTTTTCATTTTAGGGTTTTCCTTTCTATTTGCGTCCTCTCAAGGACAGTTGTATTCCCTTAAAGGTGCATTAATATCCCATTTGTCTTTAACTTCCCAACTCATGGATGCTTGTCATCATTTTTCCACAGTAATTTATCCTATTAGTAATCCTTATTTTTTCAATTAATAAATGTTCCAGTATTCTTTCATTTCTAATTCGATTATTGAACCTCATCTGTAGGAACCTACTGCACCTCTTTGGTGATGGGTTCTTTTTAAATCCCTATATATCTAATTTTATGTTGATTCTCCTTCTACGGTTCTCTCCCCATTGTTCGTAGGTTTCTTTTCTTAGTTCTATGGTTGTTTATACTTTGTAACCATTATTTTATTCTAATTATAATTTATATGGTTAAGACCCTAATTTTATTGTGATTTTGTATATTCCAGTGGTGGTCATGGGTTTCACCATTATTAAGAAGGATAGAGTATTCTTGTGTGATCAGTCGTAGTGAACTATGGACATTTTCCCAAATAACATCTATATTCCATGATCAATTCTGAGTAATAGTATTTTCCCATATTCAAATTTTTATTAATGTTTTCCACTTAATATTTAATTTTTTATTTGATATATACTAACCAGCATTACATTTTATTCTATGGGAGCTTCATTATTCAAAGGGTCCATGAAAATGGGTGAAGTGTACCACCACTTGAAGGTTAGTTTTATTTTATTTTAATTTTAATTTTAATAATAATTATTCCATTAACATTTTTATTTTTTAAATTTTTTTATTCATGTTCCCATTAATCTTTTGATTTTATAAATTTAGTTATAAATATATTGTTTCATATTATGCATGCATACACAAACTGATTACTTGCATCATCAATTGTTCATCAAAAAACAGAGTATTTTGGTAATTATTCCTATTCTAGTTTATGTATTTTGGTATTTTTACATATTTCTAAATGTCGTTCTTCACTATTCATGTATTTTTTTCTGCAATGAAAGTATCCGCTCTTTTAAATTGGTTTTAATTCTTCTAAACTGATTACATTCCTCGTTAATGATATTTTTCCTAATTCATGTTTTTTATTTTCCTACTCATAAAATTTTCATAGGAGTTTTGTAGTTTATTTCCATGTCAAAAATTTGTTATGCCCTACAATGACATGTATTTTTTCAATTATACTCTTAGTTAAACTTAATAATTTTTATGAAATTTCAAAAGTTATTATAATCATTTTATTATAAACATCGTCAATTGAAACATAATCTGTATGACGTGTAAACCTTTCTTAACTCATCATTAGCTTTTTATTTTCTTCTATGGCTTGATTTTTTTACATTCATAATTTTTAGTATTCATTTTTATTCTACATGGGTGAAAACTAGAATTTCAAGGTGATGCTATTATTTGATTTTTTTTCCTTCTAAACAGATCTTCTAAACTGATTTCTATTCATCCATGATGTGTTTTCATTTGAGGTGCTTCATGATTTCTATTTTTTCCATTACATGTATTTTGATTTCGTACACTTTTACCGATATATATTGATTCTATTTTAATATATCAATAATAATATCTATATTTAATTATAGTATCTCTCTAACATTAAGTTCAACTTTAAGATCTGCTATTTTATAATTGTTATTGATTAATAATATATTCTTCAATATGAATATTTTTATTATGAAATATTATATCATTTGATTACAAAGATGGCACATATGCCTTCCAATAATAAAGTAAGATTCAAGGAGAGAAGGTTGCAAAGAGGATTATTCTTGTCTACATATTTGCATATTATTAATTTATGTTATTTTATTTCACTTTCCTATATGCATGCTATATTTTTTGTTTAATTGTTCACCCACATTACAAGTTCATCTATTGCCTCAACTAATTTACCTTCTCATTCTCAAAAAACATCCACTTCAAATAGGATAAGAATTCTTTGTACTAACATAAATGTAGAAATTTTGAACCACTTTCCTTTATCAAGGTTGTTGTGAAATGGTTAGTGTGATTATTTTTATTAATGTTGACCTAAAATAATTTGTATACATTTTATATTATTCTTGCTGGTTAGGATGATTTTTTAGGTAGTATGGTTGTTTCAACTTTGCAAAATGAAATATTCACTATGCATTGTCTAAAAGATTGAAAAAATGAATGAGAAGCGTGTTTGAAAACATTTCACCCCCAATGTAATGAACTAAATGATATTTGTTCTATATAATGTTTGTTGAAATAGTGGGTGCCCTAGACCCAAATATTATGTGCTTTTGATTACCATATCATGTATACAGTAAGGTATGCATGATGTCATCTTATCATTATAGTGTAGACTTTTCTGCATCCACTATTGAAATGGTAATGTCCAAAGATTAATTGTCGTATTGAAAGGTTATAGCAGTTCCCAGGCTATAATGAGAACCTCTAGATACCATGACATTAATATTAAATATATATGTTCTATGGTCTAGATACATCTTACTAATTGGACATAGTAGATGTCTGACCATCAGGTGCATGGGGCTCATAAGCATTGAGACTTCTTCTCATGAAGTTCGCACTTGGTGATCTCTAGTAGTGAGATCATGAGGACTGACCCGCCAATAGGAACACCACATGTTTCAGGTGTCATTAGATGTTCCTATCTACGATCATGTGTAATGGTCTCCTGACTTGAGATCATTACCAATGTATGTCATTTGATCGCGTACTTTGATGCAATACGAAAACCATGGCAATAAAGTCGTGGCGAGGTAGTTTGTGTCGGGTGCGTCATTAGTGGCATGTCATTGGTTGAATGGTCAAGAAAGGATTTGTCGCTTCCAGGTTATGGAAGTAATATATCTCTGGCCATGTTGATATGGATGGCAGTACCTTTATAAGACCATGGCCATGGCAGTCGAGGGTAAATCCGTCCAGTTACATCAACAAACAATAAAGCAAGAAAAGGGCGATGACACGAGAGTGCGTCCTGCTTTATGAGATATTATAGACAAAGAGATTATATTACACAGTGCGTGTTCGTAGGTTGGTTGTCGCTGCTGTGACAATCCTTATTTCTTCAGGGGCCATGATGGGTTGCTAGATCCCGCTCTTGGTCTGTGAATATTATTCACGGCTGTCGAAATAAGGGCCTAGAGGGTCACACACAATAGCGTATTCAAGAATCTGCCCTATTCAGTTGAATAGGAGTATTGGACATAGTGGGCCCCGCCCTAGGGGTCCGGGAATTGTCCAAAGTTAAACGATCACCAATGCGATAAATGTATTCATATTATTCGAGTTTAGAATAATGAGTATTGAATTTATTTATTAAATGTATTTACGAGTTTTAAGTAAATACATGAAAAATATTAATTGACGAATATTAAATTATTCAAGGTTCAATTAATATTTATGGGAGCGACGAGTCGGGTTAATGACTTAATTATTATCATGTAATATATTTTAATATATTACAAGTAAATGATAATAATATTTATGGCTCAGTTTAGAAGTCATAAAAACGTCGTTAATAGTGCGTTAAGTATTCGGGGTTGGCGAGGCGATACCGGGTATTTTAATTGAGCACTATAAATAGAAGGGGAGGAGCATTTGCCAAATACTATTCATGGAGTTTATCTCTCCTCTCCTCTCTCCCACATTCTAGAGAGAGATGCTCTGGATCCAAGGAGCTCGGATGGAGCTCTCTCTCGGGCATCGCTAGCAAAGCGATGCGGTGGTCGTTGGAGCATCGAAGGCATCGTCGCAGATCCGCGCTAGCACCCGGATTACGACGAACGGCGCTCCCGCAGATTCCTTGAAGCGCGTGTGGACGATCTAGAGGAATTCGTCTTCGGATTCTTCGAGCAGCGATCGCCAACGACGAGCAGACGTCGTGCGCGGCTTTGGATTCAAACCAGGTATTTTACGGTTTAATTTTGTGCTTAAAATCCTCCACGCGTGGTCCTCGGCTTTGACCGGGCTGCCCTTCACCGACGTCGGCAAGTTTACGGCGAACGGCGGTGGAAAAATTTTAAAAACCTACCTATTTTGGGCTTCCGCTGCACGCCCGGTTCCAACAATGTTGACTATATCACTTCTATAAAATATTTTTATTTTTTATTATCCATGTTCAGTTGATTTGATAAATAGTAATGTCAGTTCATCCTCTGATTTTTTTCATCCAATACATCAAATGTTACTATTAATGACTTTGGAGTACAAAATCAACCAGGATCTTCACATACTCCCAGGTTTGTTTCAACACCTCATTTATCTTTCAAAAATATAATATTCTTATTTATTTTTCAAAATTGAATATAGGAATTGGTTGTCTGAAAATATCTTAATAAGATTCAAAGTTGTGAATTAGATTGGAATTCTTCACAAATATGCTATAGGAAACTGTAAGTGTGGTCTAATTTTTTTCATTACTGTTTGTTACAATATATAAATGTATATATGGTATATTTAAATTTATCAGTATGCAATCTTTGTAAAAAATTCTGATATGAATTTTAATTGTTCATATTGACAAAAGAACTATGAAAGTGTGACTTATCATAGTCACTGTAGCTAAATTCTTAATGTCTTTTTTTAACTATTAGCTAAAAAATGTTTTGTTATATGGGTTGATTCTTGCCATTTTTACCTGTGTATATTTTATCAACACTAGTGAAAAAGTTATGTGACAACAATCAATTATCTTTTTGATCTTTAATTGTTACTTTTATGATAATATTCGGATTTTGGAATCTGATATTTTTGTCTGAGATTTTAGTATGCATTAATATTTACTATTATCTTTAAACATTATTGCATTTAAAAAAAAAATGTTTCATGATTTTGACGCTGAAGGTTCACTACATGTGACATTATTATGAGTTTAGATTATGTGACTTCGAGTGATTGTTAATGGACAACAATCATCAAAAGGAAGCCTAGAAAAACCAACTGACATTTTATCATCCTCTTACTCGAAGCTAAAAATATCCATTTTTAAGTATCAAATGGAAAAGACATATGAGTAATAGCTCAAATGAACTTAGATATGGTGGAATCAAATCTAAGAGAAGCAACTAATAAATTGGACAAACAACTTTAGAGGATCAACTTGCGAGATTGCGGGTTTAGGACACCATGAAATCCCACTTAGATCAAATAAAAAGGTTTGAAAGGTGATAGAGAACTTGAAGAGAGCTCAACTGCACGAAGGAGCTGTTAATGGCAGGTGCACCATTTTCTGATAGCTTGATTTATAATGCTACAAAATAGTACATGTTTTAAGGTATGTGTCAAATAAGAGAATTGCATTTTTTTAATCGAGAAATCATTTTTTATTAGAATCAATAGCATGTATTTTATTATTCATTACTTTTCATTTCGGTATAAAATGCCCATTCTCTAATTAACTGTCAGTTTTCTATCTTATTCATCAAAATGTAAAGCAGAAAAAATTGGTGAACAACCCATTTTCACGGGCAAATACTAAATTCTATGTAAATCAAAGCGAAATCATTTGCCTTTAATTATATTATTAATCATACCAGGTAAGGAGAGAAAGGCGGGATGGTTCGATCGCGGGAGCTTCGCGATGGCGATCTTCTTGGTGATTAGAGTTCTCTATTGTGCGTGGATTTTCCTCATGATTTGGACTTCAATATTCTGTCTGGAAGCATCTATTATGTGGTCGATCAGCTTTATGAAGCTTTGAAAGGGTTAAATCTTGGTGTTGCGAAGTCACTGGATGAAGCTTCTTCAACTGAAGATGTTAACAGAAGGTATTTTTCATCTCTTGTGGATGTCTCCCCTAAACGAATCGTCCAGAAATGTATGAAGGCTCATGTAAAATCTAATTAGGTAACGATTAAGGATAGGTTTAATATTTTTCGGTTTTTGATTATTGCTCGATTGGTCCTTCCCATTGGCGGTAGGGTTTGGATAGTTGAGGAATTGAAGAATCGCTTGTCGCTTGCCTAGGGTTTTAAGAATTAGAAATTTATTTTGATTGTTAGAGGTTATTTTCATATCTTGTTTCCTTCTAAAGAATTGAAGAGACGAAAGTGGGGGCATGGATCCATTTCCCTGAAACCGAACATGGTTACTATCCAGGAGTGGAAGCTTTGCTTTAATTCTTTCTCTCTTCAGAACACCAGAGCCCAGGTATGGATACAAATCATTAAACTAAATTGGATTTTATGGCACTTGAGAATACTACTTGATGTAGCCTCAATATTAGGCATCCCCATCAAAATGGATTGATCCACTGATGTAGTTCATTTTGGGTACTCTGCTAGTGTTTTGGTTGAGGTTGATCTCAATTCAACTCTAATTAACGAGGTTGTGTTATCCACTTATGAAGACGATATCAATCTTTAGATTAGCTATGAGAAGTTACCTTCTTTTTATGTGAACTGTCAAGTGGTAGGGAATTTAAAGGAGAAATTTTATAGTTATATGGTCCATTCCTTTTGTTCCATTAAAGGTCATAATGAAAGTGGTTGTCGTAAGTTTCTGAAACAGAAGACCATCTCCAACTCATGCTAAAAACGCCAAAATGCAGTAGCCAAACATCTCCAACCCACTGCCAAATCCAGCACTAAAATGGCGTTGGTGCACAGTCCAGCGCTATATTTGGCGCTGCAAACATCTCCAACCCACCGTCAAATCCAGCACTAAAATGGCGTTGGTGCACAGTCCAGCGCTATATTTGGCGCTGCACTGTTGCAGCGCTATCCACTGTTTTGGTTTTCCTGCCTATTTGAATTTAAATTTGTATTTATTTTGGTAATATAAAAACAACAGCGTAGAAGATGACGTACCGGTTGGAGATGATTTCACTGTATATGGGCTATTTTACCGCAACAATTACTCTATTTTAGCGCCTTCAGTTGGAGATGCTCTAAGGATGGCACTGCAATTGCTGTTAATTCTCTAGGAGGGAAGAGGTTAGGGTTGGATCCTCTCAAAAATATGGCATAATTAAGTAGGTTGATTGGCTTGTTAATAATAGTGTTTCTGCAAAATTGGATCCCGGTCAGAAGCATAATGATTAAATTTAAAGGCAAGGTGTTGTCGAGGCTCAAGGGCAGAGGCAGCTTGGCTGCAGTAGGAGCTACAATACAATCTTGGTTGGCTCTATTAAAACTATGCAAAAAACACGAAAGGGTATGCTTCAAAGGCTCGTCATTTTTTTGAAATCCATTTTGAAGGTGTCAACCAGGATTTTGAGATATCCATTTTGAACAAAGATATTCGAAGCGCCTCTCGAAATCAATCATTTAAACAATATCAAGTATCTCAAATAATTTCAAAAATCCATGGTCATTTTAAGAACCCAAGCACACCTATAATTTCAAAAATGAATTCTTTAAAACTAGTTTAGAAATCTTAGCATCATCCTTCAATCATAAAATCCCTTTGAAAGAGTCAATCAGGCATTCTGACAAGCATTTGCTGTTCATAGTACTTAAAACAGATTTTTACCCTAAAATAAGAAGGAAAACCCCTTTGGAATTTTATTTAAATCAAATCAAACTCATTTTCCTTTACTCGTACAATTAATCATGCTAGGTAAAGTTGATAAGTTATCCAAAATATGTTCTAGAAAACTAAGTAATTGTAGTTTTAAATTTAAAGAGTCATGCATGGGGCAACCTAATTCGGATTCATCTTTTTAATAACTCGCACTGCTATTCCGCCTCAACAAGACCAAGGGAGCCTTAGGAGACCAAGAAAAACCTAAAAATAAAGAAATCCCTAAATAAAATTTGAGTAATCATGAACCCTAGGTCACGAAGACTATGTTGGGGAAATAAAATAATGTGAAAGAAAGAGGTAAGAAGAGAGGAAGGAGGTTAGAGGACATTACCTCAAAGAATCACCCTTAAATCTTGAATAAATCCCTTGGAATCACCTTGAAAGAGGAGGAAGATGAGAGGGGACAAGTGAGAGGTGCAGATGAAGGATATGGGTGTCTAGTAAGGGGGGAAAGAACCCCCAAAGGGGTTAAATTTGACCAGGGACAAAATAGAAAAAACATATTTTTTAATGAACTAGGGAAGACTGCATGATTGCCACATGGTTTACCAAATCGTGCATCAATTGTGCACCCCTCACTGGACACACATGGGCATATCACATGGTTTGGGCACACGGTTAGACAAATCATGCATCAATTGTGTGAGCATTTCTACAGTATGTTGTAGGCTTTTCACAGGTACACGTCATGGTTAACACTCATGCGCCTCACCCTGCAACCTCAAAATTTTGGAAAAAAAAGGAAACTCGACTTGAAACTCAAATACAAGGATAAAAATAAATAAATAAATAAAATACTAAGGAAAATAAAGGTCGGGTGTGAAAATTATTCCCACCATATAAATTTCTACCCCCAGAAAGTCCAATAGAGAATGGTTGATCAAAGAGGATCATGAAATTCATCGTCCTCACTAAGGCGCAACTCAAGAGGTTGTGAGACAGAGGCCAACTAAGATTACTATGAAGGACCCAATCACCGATATAGATTTTGAATACACCATAGACACCCAAATTATTGGACACATGTGTAACCATATAAAATTCTATATCGGATCAAAGAAGAGTTCCAAACAACAAATCCATAATGTGAAGGAAGAAAGGTGAAGATTTAATTCACTAGTATGACTCTGAAAACCAAGGAACGACCCGACTAGACAATCAATCATCTAAGAAATGGTCGGAAACTCTACCAACCATCTTTCTGTGGGCGGGATGGGTGGGGTATAGTACCAAAGAGCATGTCTAACCACCAAACATCATTACTCACCCATAAGACATAGAAACGTGAACAAGGTTGAGGAGAACCACGGTTCTACATGAGATTTCTAGACTGCATTCTCTAATATTATATGGGAATACATTTATTTGATGTAAAAGGTTCGCTTATGGTGGTATCCTACCATATTAAAGACTCTCTGAAATCTCAAATCTTTAGAGTCCCCTATAACAGATCCACACATTATCAAGATTCAAGGACTCAAGATAACATACCATTACTATGAGAAATCCCAATAGATCACATTTCCACATCACCAAGGTAAGATCCATTAATGGCACTTTGAAATTTCCAAATATCATCATCAAATTTCCAAATTAACCACAATAAAATTCCATAATCATTGGTTCAATGAAAATGAAACATAATAAATTAAGAAAGGTCTCAAATAGTTTCCATGTCAACAACATGCTAAGTTGGTTAAACCTGAGGATCCTTTGTATTAGTAGATCCCGCTCCACCTCCCTTATGAGAAACTCCTAGAAATAACCTTTTTAGATGATCCATACATCCACAAGTATGATAGGTCTTAGGAGTCTCCTGACATGAAGGCTTTTTATGTCTGGACTTCCCACATTTATGGAACGCCAAGGGTGTACTCTTGGAATAAGCTGATGTAAAGAAACTGGTTGGACTTTTAATATCGCTACCTACCCCATCAGACTTTCTCTACTTCCCATTTCATTTACTAGAGCTTCTTCCACTACCCCTGGGAATAGGGGAAACATCAATCACCTCTAGAATTCTAGGTATACCAGCCTTCGATCTAACAACCCGCTTCACTACTTCTTCATAAGTGAAGAGGCTAGGTGACACCGCCATCAAAAGATCTGATTGATGACCTCTCATGAAATATCAAGCCTTCAAGGATTCATCTATGTCCAAATCAAGGAGGTATGGGACCATTTCAACAAAATGGAAATCATACCACAACATCAATGAATCATTCACTCAAAATTAACTTGTTATTTAGAAAGGCCATGAAACTCAGGGAGGTAAGAAGTGGTGAAATCCTAGGGTGTTACCATTTACAATGAGGTTACAATTATATAGTAGAGACCTGCTACATTAATAGAGAATGAAACTTTGACTCGAACTCCCTTTTCTAGCCAGAATATCAATAGTAAAGTCCCCTTCCCTCTATGTGTGGCTAACTTCGATGCCCTGAACCATGAGAAACCAACGCCTCCTAATGTAGTAGGCTAAGTACTATGGGGTGCTGACATTATCATGAAGAAATACAACTAGAATTTTGGAATCATACTCCATCATAAAAACATTGATGTTTTAAAACCTGCATAGTAAGATTCCATTGTACATTGATCTTGCCTCTGCCCCAATTGAGTTTCCCATTCTATAGAAAGTGTTGAAACTGAAGACCATTGAGCCCCTGCCATCACACACCAAACCACCCTCCCATATTTCCATGAACACATGATCCATCCACAATCATCTTCAACCCTATATTAGGTGGCCTCCATTTAACCCACTTCCCTTGGAAAGCCCTGCCACCTCCCTCTGTGAATATGGAAGTCCTTGGAAGAATCCCCTTGATAGAAGTTGATGTCTCCAAAACCGATGAATCACATTGATGAAGGCCATACAATTCCATATCCTTTGGTATTCTCTTTGCTTCAGGGAAGTACTTCTGGATAAACTATGTCTTGAAACCTTCCCATGAATAGTCCTTCTTTGGCTTCATCCAAATAACAAACTTCCACCACTTCTAACTTAGACTCTCTAGAATAAAAGTTGCAAAGTTGAGTTTGAGAGACTTAGGAAGATCAAGCTAGATGAAGATCGTCTCGATACTTTGCAACCATCCTTCTGTTTTCTGGGAATCTGGATTCCCGAAGAATTGAGGAGTCAAGTTATGGAATTCTTAGATGAAATCTTGATGCATATTTAGAAGAGGAAGACCACTAGGATTTGTTTCTGGAGCAGATGGAATGATCAACTCTGATGGGTCTTGATCAACCAAAGGGTGTGTCGGTTGAGAACCACCCACAAATCCCTCACAATAATCCATCGAGACTAGATGGGGGCATACTATAAAGCAAAAAATACAAAATTCCATCAAAACAGGTTTCAGAAATATAAAATCTCATAAATTCAAGACCAACCTAATAAAATAATCTCAAAACATCATTGTAATAACTCAAAATTCAAAACACTATAAAATCAATCTTAAAAAAAACAAAATTAAAATTAAAACTACAATATAAAACCATTCTTAGTATTCAAGTATTTCAAAATCCCCACCCTTTAATGCATAAACAATGTTTTCTAAAACCAATTCTCTTGAAAAATTTGAAACATTTAGAAAATTCTTACTGATTTGTAAAATCTCCACTTTTAAAATAATTTCCAAATATCTCCTCACAATTTCAAACCAATCATTATAAAATAAAAT
This sequence comes from Viscum album, assembly GCA_963277665.1. Classification (NCBI taxonomy): domain Eukaryota; kingdom Viridiplantae; phylum Streptophyta; class Magnoliopsida; order Santalales; family Viscaceae; genus Viscum; species Viscum album. Next base: position 334,913,509 of record OY728139.1, on the reverse strand, counting down.
ATCTTAAATCCACTTGTAAGTCAATTCAGCACCACATGGAACTCAATCTTTACAACATAACATCAAGCAACACGTCATAAAGCCTCGTCTTAATTCAATTTATATAAAATAAATATCATAACAACATCTCTTCAACCCTCATTTGATCATTAAAAAACTCATTAAACATAAATCAGAATCCAAAGGTGGTCAAATAACAAATTTAGAAGGGGTTCAGAACTGTGCACAGTTTGGTCGCATAGTTTGGCAGATCATACGACAACTGTGCGATAGTCTCTAGAACCATGTGCACGGGCTTCACATGGTTTTACAGACCATGCGAGATAACTATGCCTTGGTTATCTTTACATTTTTACCCCAAAACTAGTAAAATCTTAAAACAACTCACATAGTTCTCAATACCACACACAATTACTCATATAAAGACTAAAAATATCAAGAACAACCAATAAATGGGCTCAGATTCGAGGTGCACACATCTTGGAAAGCCTTGGTAACTCAAGATTTATCATAAGAAGGTGTTGATCAAGCACCCACACATGATCTACCTCTTGAGTCCTAACAATCCAATCTCCTATCAACCATAACTTCCCAAATAAAAATTGGGATCTGATACCATTTTTTCATGAACCAACTCAGGCTACCCCTATCTAGGTCCTCGAGTTAGCCCATGACAAGACCTGAGGGGAAATCTTGATCACCATGGGCTGAAAACTAGTGTCAGGAATCAAATTGTACTCTATTGGGAATATTTTTGCTCGATAAATCAATAATAACTAAAGTATTTCTACCGGTAAATTTGGTATGACCATTCCATACATTAGAAGGTCATGCAAAAAAGTAAGCAGTTTCAATATAAATGAAAAACCAAACACAACATGAAAATAAATAAACATCCCATATAGAAACCCTAGCCTTTTACACATAATATTACATGATTTTATGCATAATACAAACCAATGATTGAATTATGTAGTGTCTTTGGAAGACTAGGCACATGATTAGAAAACATGATACTAAAAATTAAAATATATTTTATTAATCTTCATAATGAGCACCTAACTTTCTTTGAGCTCCTACATCTGCATAAGATAACCCGGTGAATACATAGACAAAAAGGGACGAGATAAAAAGCCCAGTAAGAAAATAATCATGGAAAAGAAGCATAACACATGAGTCAAAGGCATAACATGATAACATAATAGGAATGGAACATGAATAAAAATAAGGAAGCATATCATTTAAAACATGGAATCATATGATATTGACAACATAAGAAAGTGGCAACAATATATAACATGACATAAACACGATTCAAGGCTAACTGTCAAGGCTATATCACATTATGGACAAAGTCCCATAATGGATTAGATTTACTCCCTAATCTCATACATGACGTATCATGAGACTAAACATTACCTGGAGTGTTATCTTGGTGCACTCATCATAATATGTTCATGCATATATGTGCCACATAAAGAATCAAACATAAGGAATAAATGAGGCCTTTGCTTTGATTTAATGGGTCTCCCTCTACCCAATTAAAGAGGCATTTGCTTTGATTTAATAATAAATGAGGCTTCGACCCCAACCTTTTAAAAAATAAGGATTACCCTTGGAAAAAAAATGGGTTTCGTAATCATGTCATAAGGCATAACCAAAAGGTGTATCATAATGGTTTTCATGAAAGAAGGAATTAAATCATTATTGGAAATTAATAAAGGGAAAATAGGCATAGATTATGATAAATGATGTCCAAATAAAGTGTAAACATGAGAAAAGATTGGTTAGTTAACTTTGGAAATATGCCACTTAAGCGAGGTTTTATAGAAAAAAATTAGAGTCTTTAAAGAGGATAAATGCGTAATTTTTTGCATAAAACCAGAAATGAACTATGATAATTTTTTATAATAAAATAGTGATTTTATAAAAATAATGGTGGCTCAAAATAGTTTATGGAGTGTATTTGAAAATGGGTAAGAAATGGAGAAGTTCCCTTTAATTGTCTTGCTTATCGGGAGGAATTGAGAAGAGAACCTAATAAAACATGTATTTTCCCATCAAAGAAAGATTAATTGAGACAAATTCATATGTTTGGTACATACACAGAGAATATAAGATAAGTATATAAGAATAATAAATAAATACATTGGATAAAAGAGAAAGCGTAATCCAAAGGTAATTTAGAGGTTCAGAGTGATCTCTAACCTTATACCTGAATGCGTTCTGCACTTGCACTTAATGTCATGGATAATCAAATTATATTAACTAATTACTTAATTCAGAACCTCTTTTACATGTATTTGATTTATTATAATTTTATTAAGTTTTTTTATATCCATTTCGATGAGTTATAATGTTTAATTTCATCCTTTCGAAAGTGTTCGTTTCATGGTTTCATGGTCGGTGTACTTGTATATAATTATGTAAGTTCTTTTAAAATGGGAATAATTCTCTTGAAGTGAAATTATATGGTATGAATGAACTACTAGAAGTTTAAATGGCCCCATATATCATTTTTTTTCTTGGTATGAGGACGATTCATTTGATAAAATGTTAATGATAAATGTTTAGTTTATTTTGGCGGTTTTTCGATCATCACAAACTAGTTTCATTTTATTTAATATTATGTCTATATATTAGTTACAAAATATGAAGCAAGTTATAATATACATATTAAAATCAGTTTTAACCATAATAATTGTTTTATGACTATCCTTGAAGGTGGTAATGGAAAATGTAAACTTGTTGTATACGAAAGCGGTGAATCGATATATCACAGACGATGTTTTCATTTTTAGAATAAAAGGAGAAGAGAAGAGATGTAATGATGGATATTACATTAACACAATAAAATTTTAGTATATATATGATACTGGATTTATCATGGTGCTTTGGATAAGGGATGTGAGGAGAGGATAAGAAAATAAAATAAATTAAAAGGGAAGGATTGAAGATTTTATCTCTTGAATGTTGTCTCCTTGAGAACCTCCTTAAGACACTTGAGTTTGGTCTTTTATTGAGACTAGAAGCTCTTGAATGTGGGGAAGAGGCTTGGTAAGGTAATTAGGCATAATATTAACAATCTAAAAGGCTTATAAGGTGTGAGGATAAGGGGTGGTGAGGGATGATATTTATAGGGGGAGGAGAGATGTGTTTTTTATTATTATATTCATTAATTTATTATTTCAGATCAAGACTATCAATAGTATTGATTACTATGAATAAATATAGTAAATGGTTTAGGATAGTTCGAACCAATGAGTGCTTACATCACCCATACATCAGGAATGATTCAAAAATTCTTATATTTGTTTAATGCCATAAATTATTGTATTTCACTATTCACCAAAAATCAACTATTTTAGAAAATTCCCAAAAATTTACCCTAACCGTTTTTCGATGTGTAGATTTAAAAAATAGAATCCATTTTATGAAAATAATTTTCTAAATATGATAAATTTAATTTTTAAATAAAATCATCATTTATTCTAAAAATATAGACTTTAATATTATAATTGATTTTATGACCCTTTGAAAAATTGATTAAGGTCTCACAAAATTATCTTATAATTATAATACAACATAATATTAATTTATGAATCTATTTTATGAAAATAAATTTTCTTTTAAATCATTATATTAATTATAAAATTGTAAATAAACATTTATGTTTTACAAAAAATACCAACACTTAATTTATCATTTTTAAAACATTTATTTACTTATAATATGATATAATTATATCATATTTTCATTTATAAGATACCTATATTTTATTTATACATTCATAGGTGATGTTACTATTCTAATGGTCAGATTACTATTCCTAATGGTTAGATTACTATTCCAATGGTTAGGTTACTATTCCAACAGTATAGGTTCCTTAATTTATATAAATACCACTTATTTCTATAAATACCATTTATTGCATTCATTCTTCATTCACTTCTATTTTCTCTCAAAGTTGTATTTTTTTTCTTCAAAATGAATATTATATTACCAACATTATGTTTTATTTCTATGGGTTTGTTCATGAGTGCAGTCATTCTAGTGGATCAAGAATATCCAAATTTTCCCATTATTATTATCTTATTTCTATTTATTTTTCGGCTATAATATTTGGAATTATTATTGGGTTTTTACTAACTAATGTATCATTCTTCATTTATAAAATTTTTATTGGTTTCTCTATGTGATATATGTGTTTTATGACATAATTATAAGAAGTGATATTTCATTGATAAAATCCTAGGGCGTTATATTCTTCGCCCCTTATGAAATTCCACCCTCGAAATTTCATTTTACACACTAAGGTGAAAACAAGTGAGGGTATTTCTCCTTAATCACTTACTCTAGTTCTCATTTCACCTATTCATACTTATAGTTTCTCCATAGTACCTTGACCAAGTGAGTGGTCTTCTTACATACAACCTTATCTCTATGGTCCAAAATCTTCACCAGTAGCTCCTCATAAGAGAGATAGTTTTTCAGCTATACCACCTATGAGTTCAGTACATGTGAGGGATATATTATGTACTTCCTCAAGAGGAATATGTGGAATACATCATGTACTTGAGACATTGTTGGTTTAAGTGCTAATCGATAGGCCAAATCTCTGACACGATTAAGAATCTCAAAGGGGTCGATGTACTTGGGGCTTAACTTTCCCTTCTTACCAAATCTCATGACCCTCTTCCATGGAGAAATGCAGAGGAATACCTTGTCACCAACCTCAAACTCTAAGTCCCAATGATGATTATCTACATATCTCTTCTGTCAACTTTGGGTAACCCTGATGTTCTTTTGGATAGTGTTTACCTTTTCTACCATTTCCTCAACCATTTCAGATCCTAGTAGCTTACGTTCTCCAACTTCTTCCTAGCATGTAGGTGTTATACATATTTTCCCATAAATGGATTCATATGGATCTATTTGGATGATTGAGTGGAAACTATTGTTGTAAGAGAACTCAACCTGTATAAGATGTTGATCCCATCCTCCTTTGAATTCCATTGAGCATGCTTTCAACATGTCTTCCAGTGTATGAATATCCCTCTAAGATTAGCCATCAGTTTGGGGGTGATAAGTCGTAATGAAGTCTAGTTCAATGTTTAGATCATATTGGAGACATTTCCAGAATATGGAGGTAAATCTCATATCAAAATCGGATATAATTGATAATGGTACTCTATGCAGTCTTACCAATTCTATGATGTATATTTGTGCAAGTTGGTCGAGTGAAGAGTCCTCTAAAATCGCAAAAAAGTGATCAGTCTTTGTAAGATGATCCCTAATGACCCATATAACATTATTTCCTCTGGATGTATTCAGAAGTCCAGTGACAAAATTCATAGTGATATTTTCCCATTTCCATGTAGTTATGGGTAATGGTTTCGTCATCCTTATAGACTTTTTCTTTTTAGACTTCACTTGCTAACATAGCAGACACTTTGATGTATATTCAACGATCTCCTTCTTCATATTGTCCCACCAATAATGCTTCTGAAGATCTCGATATATATTTGTGCTCCCTGGGTGAATAAAGAATTTTGAACTATGTGCATCATTCAAAAGATCCTTATTTATCTCGGGATTCGATGGTACACATAGTCATGACCCAAATATTATGACTCCTTCCTCATCATTTTTGAATTTTTAGGATTTCCCATTTTTGATAGATTCCACATTCTTCCGAATTTCTACATCATCTCTTTGAGCATCCTTAATTTTATCTAAAAGGGATGGTTAATCAATCATTTATGAAAGGAATGATTATGTGTCTTTCATTATGATTCCCATGTCTATCCTTTGAAAGTCTAAGAATATCGGATCCTTATTGATTCTCATCACTGATAAAGTTACATGATCTTTTCTACTTAGAGAATCTTCCACTTTATTTGTTTTACCAGGATGATAGTGGATTGAGCAGTCATAATCCTTGATGAGATCTAACCATCTATGTTGGTGTATATTAAGCTCCTTCTGTGTGAATATATATTTAAGTCTCTTTTGATCGGTATATATCTCACACTTCTCCCTATAGAGATAATACCACAAAATTTTCAATGTGAAGATCACAACCACCAACTCTAATTCATGTGTGTGATAATTTTTCTCATGAAATTTAAACTGCCTTGAGGCGTAGGCTATTACTTTATCATTTTTCATCAATAAACAACCTATTTCACTCTTTGAAACATCGTTGTATACCACAAAGAGTTCCCCACTTATCAGTAGTGTAAGTACTGGTACAGTGATAAACCTCTTTTTCAATTCTTTGAAGCAGTCTTCTCATCCACTAGTCTAGAAAAATGTTACTCCCTTCCGATTCATCTTGGTTAGTGGGTTTTATAATTGCGATAAGTTACTCACAAATCATCGGTAATACCCAGATAGACCAAGGAAACTATGGATTGCTGTTACAGATGTTGGTCCGGGCCACTCCCCAGTCACCTTTGTTTTAGATGGGTCCACGGATATTCCTTTGCTGGAAATAAAATTCCCCAAGAATGATGCTTCCTCCATCCAGAACTCACATTTACTATACTTTGCATATAGTTTCTCCCTTCTCAAAGTCTTTATCACTTTATTCAAATGATCCTCATGTTCCTCCTTATTCTTGGATTATATCATAATATCGTCTATAAAGACTACCAAAAATTTGTCGAGACAATCTCTAAAGACTCTATTGATTAATCCCATGAAAATTTCTAGAGAATTAGTGAGTTTGAAGGGCATCACTATGAACTCATAGTGTCCATACCTAATTCGAAAGGTATCCTTGAGAATATCTTCCTTCCTCACCTTTAATTGGTGATATCCTGACCAAAGGTCGACCTTAGAGAAATACTTGACCCTGCGTAGTTGATCGAACAAGTCATCTATTTGTGGTAGCAAATATTTTTTTATCGTATTTTTTTTGAGTTCATGATAATCAATACAGAAGCGCATTGATCCATCCTTCTTCTTGATGAAAAGGACAGATGCACCCCATGGTGAGGCACTCAGGCATATGAAACCCTTTTCTATATTCTCTTGTAACCACTTCTTTAGTTTCCCTAACTCAATGGTGATCATCCTATAAGGATTCTTTGATATAGGTAGAGATCTTGGTATAAGATCAATTGAGAACTCAACCTCTTAGTCAGGAGGAATACCGGACAATTCTTCAGGGAACACATCAGTGTAGTTCCTCGCAATGGGAATGTCTTCAAACATGATTCTTTCTATTATATCAATCAGTTGAGCTAGATATTCTTACTTATAAGACAATAATATCCACAATTCAAATGATAATTCTGAAGGATATTCATCCTCCTTCTTACACTTGTATAGAATTGGGGGATGCCTTGGGACGTGAAGAGTTATCTCCCCTTCCCGACAGTTGATGTTGGATTTGTATAAATATAGTTGATCCATGCCCAATATAGCATCAAAATTTACCAAAGGAAGTAAGGTAAGATTTTCTAAGAGCTTCGGTTCACAATCATTAATTAGAGAGGAGTTATATACTTTAGATGCAATAATTTCCCCATTCATTCTTCTCATAGATAACTCAGCCTTCATATTTTGAGGTGATGTTTGAATAGTTCTACTAAACTTGCAAGATATGAAAGAATGTATAGAACCAAAATCAAATAATATGTTTTCTATTCTTGAATAAATAACCAGCATACCTGTCACCATATCATTTTCAGGCTCCACCTCAGCGGTAGTGATATCATATGCCCTTCCTTGCTACCTTGGAGGTTGTTGTTGTTGATTGCCTCTGAAAACCCTTAACTTAGGGCATTGGCTCGCATAATGTCTTTGTTCCTTACAGTTGAAATACTACAATACAATTAGAGTGTTGATCTGAACCTTCCTTTCTTCTTCCACATTAGTGGTTTTCTTCAAATCCCTTTGGAAATAATTATCCTAATTCCCCTCTCTTCTATATTTGAATTATCTCCTGGTTTCCTTTAGATAGTTCCCAATATTCTTCTTTCCACACTTTTGAAAATGTGGGATGTTGGGTTTTTTCCCTTTATAGGATTTATCTTTTGATCCTCCCATCCATTTCCCTCTTTTTATCTCTTAAGCCCATGAGATACTGAGAGTAACTAATCTCCATATATCAACCTTTAGGGAACATCAGACAATATCCTCATAGTTTTCAAAGTCTCGAATCACCAAGGCTTTTCATAGACTTGTCTTTAATCTAATAAAGAATTGATCCACCTTACTTTCAATTTTCATGACAAGGCCGGAGGCATATCGTGCAAGCCTTGTAAAGTTTGTCTCGTATGTCCCAATAGATTAATTTTCATCTTTCTTCAGTACTAGGAACTCCCTATCCATCTTAAGATATAGATTTCAGGGAAAATATTTATTGAAAAATATTTTCTTGAATCCTTCCAAATCCATGAAATCAATATCCTCCTTAGACTTTGTGTTTTTTATCAGTGTCCGCCACTGATCAACTTCCTCATCAAAATGACAAACCTCTAGTATGACTTTCTCTTCTTATAATATTTGAAGGATGGATAAAACCTTCTCAATGGCATTAATCCATTGTTTTACGATGAGGGGATAAGAAGATCCACTATATATAGGATGAATTTTCACATAAAGAATTTGACCACAACTTGATATTTATTAGGAGGAGGGAATTCTACCCGATTCAAGTTATTATTCATAATTTGAGCATGTTGATCCAGCACTATCATGAAGTTCTAGGCTCCCGTTCTCATTAGGTTTGGCATCTCATTAGGGAAATCATCACATTGCCTATCACATTGATTATTGGCATGGATTATCCTATTTCCCGCCATTAACTAAGAAAAAGAGATAAAATACAATTACTGGGCTTGAATACTTATCTAATGATCATATAAAAAGGAAACTATAAACATAGAATGAATAACATATAAATGAAAATTATATTCTAAATTATGATTTTATAAGTTTCAATATAGGTTATCCATGGTGATAGAATTATCCCTAGGGTTCTTACTAAAATTTCTTAGTCATAATCCCCAAAAATGACTAGACCATGCTTTGATTCCAACTATAGTGACCTTATCCTTTTACACATAATATTTTATGATTTTATGCATAATACAAACCAAGGATCAAATTGACCAGTGTCTTTGGAAGACTAGGTACATGATTAGAAAACATGATACTAAAAATTAAAACATTTTTTATTAATCTTCATAATGAGTTTCTAACTTCCTTTGATCTCCTATATCTACATAGGATAACCTGGGGAATACACAGACAAAAAAGGATGAGCTAAAAAGCCTAGTAAGGGAATAAGCATGGGAAAGAAGCATAATAAATGAGTCAAACACATAACATGATAACATAATAGGCATGATACACGAATAAAAATAAGGAAGCATAGAATTTAGAACATGGAATCATATGATCATGACAACATAGGAAAGTGGAAACAACATATAACATGACATAAACACGATTTGAGGATAACTATCAAAACTATATCACATGGTGGACAAATTCCCATAATGGATTACATTTACTCCCTAATCCCATACATGGAATCTCATGAGACTAAACATTACCCAATACATTGGAGCACTATCTGAGCTCACCCATCATAATATGTTCATGCATATGTGTTCCACATAAGGAATCAAACATAAGGAATAAACATAAGGATTACCCATGGAAAGAAATGAGTTTTTTAATCATGTCATAAGGCATAACCAAAGGGCGCATCATAATGGTCATCATGAAAGAAGGAATTAAATAATTATTGGAAATTAATAAAGGAAAAATAGGCATATATTATGATAGATGATTCCCAAATGAAGTATAAACATGAGAAAATAGTGGTTAGGTAACTTTGGAAATGTTCCACTTAAGCAGGGTTTTATAAAAAAAGTAAATAGTCTTTAAAGAGGATAAAGACATAATTGTTTGCATAAAACAAGAAATAAGATATGATAGTTTTTCATGATAAAATTAGTGATTTTAGAAAAATAAGGGCGGATTAAAATAGTTTCTAGAGTGTATTTGAAAATGGTTAAGAAATGGAGAAGTTCCCTTTAATCGGGTTTGCTTATCGGGAGGAATTGAGAAGGGAACCCTATAAAACATGTATTTACCCATAAAAGAAAGATGAATTGAGATAGATTCATATTTTTGGTGCATAAACACAGAATATAAGAGAAGTATATAATAATAATGAAGAAATACATTAGAGAAAGAAGAGATAAAATGTAATCTAAAGGTAATTTGGACATTCAGAGAGATCTCTTACCTTATGTCTGAATGTGTTCTTCACTAGAACTTAATGCCCTAGATAATAAAATTATATTCATTAATTACTTAATTCTGAACCTATTCTACAATTATTTGATTTATTATAATTTTATTAAGTTTATTTATGACCATTTTGATGAGTTATAATGCTTAATTTCGTCGTTTCGGAAGCGTTTGTTTCATGGTTTCATGATCAGTTTACTTGTATATAATTATGAAAGTTCTTTTAAAATGGAAATAATTCTTCATAAGTGAAATTATATGGTATTCATGAACTAACATAAGTTTAAATGTTCCTATATATCATTTTTTTCTAGTATGAGGATGATTCATTTGATAAAACGTTAATGATAAATGTTAAGTTTATTTTGGCGGTTTTTCGATCATTGTGAACTAGTTTTGTTTTATTTAATATTATGTTTATATATTAGTTCCAGAACATGAAAAAATTTATCATATATATATTAAAATATTTTTTAACCATAATAACAGTTTTATGACTATCTTTTAAGGCGGTAATGGAAAATGTAAACTCATCGTCCATGAAGGCGGTGAATCGATATATCACAGATGATATTTCCATTTTTAGAATAAAAGGGGGAGGAGATATTTGATGATGAATATTTCATTAACACAATAAAATTTTATTATATATATGATACTGGAGTTATCATGCCACTTTGGATAGGGGAGGTGAGGAGAGGATAAGAAAAGAAAAGAAATTAAAAGAGAATAATTGATGATTTTACCTCTTGAATGTTGTCTCCTTGAGAACCTCCTTAAGACACTTGGGTTTGGTCTTTTATTGATACTAGAAGCTCTTGTATGTGGGGAAGAGGCTTGGGAAGGGAATTGAGCAGATTATTGATAAACTAAAAGTCTTAAAATCTGTGAGGAAAAGGGGCGGAAACGGGAGATATTTATAGGGGGGAAGAGGGGTGTTTTTGATTATTATATTCATTAGTTTATTATTTTGACTCAAGACTATCAATAGTGTTGATTCCTGTGAATAAATACAGTAAATGGTTCAATATATTTCAATTCAATGGGTTCTTAAATCACTCATACATCAACCATGACTCAAAAATTTGTGTATTTGTAAAATACTGTAAATTACTGTATTTCACTATTCACCAAAAAATCAACTATTTTAAAAAATTCCCAAAAATTCACCCTAACCAATTTTCAATGTGTAGATTTTAAAAATAGAATCCATTTTATGAACATAATTTTCTAAATATGATAATTTTAATTTTTAAATAAAATCATCATTTATTCGAAAAATACCAATTTTAATATTATAATCGATTTTATGCCCCATTGAAAAATTAATTAAGGTATTATAAATTTATATTATAAATATAATAAAATATAATAATAATTTATTAATATATTTTATGAAAATAAATTTTATTTTAAATCATTATATTAATTATAAAATTGTAATTAAACATTTATGTTTTACAAAAATACCAACATTTAATTTATCATTTTTAAAACATTTATACAATGTACTAGCTTGGATGCCACTAAAATGATTCCCCAAGTCAGTGGGTTATGAGGCCTCAAGTGCGGCTCCCCGTATGTTAGAGGCTTCCGATTAACAGCAAGGACTTAGGGTGTGATAGTGGGAAGACTATTCCCTCATATTAGAGTAAGCAGCCAACAAAAATAATTATGTATCATGCATAGTAGTAAATAAAAAAATGGCAGAAGTAGTAAATAAACTAAAATAGAACATGATGTAATAAGAAATAAAAATTCTATAAACTCCTGAATAGCTATGCCATACATATAACATTGGTCACCCATTGGGTTGACCATACAGATACAAGAGTACAAAAGAAACTAAAATAAAAGTATAGGGCTCTACTACTAACTTCGAGCTAGACCATGTACCTGGTCTCCAAACACTATTGAACCATACCAGCCTGATCATAAGAACCCACATGAGCATCTTCGCTCAAACATAAGAACCCACATGAGTAGCTTCGCTCAAACATACAACTATGGGCCTCATCCCTAACCACTATGCAACTGTGCTCAACCTGAAAAGCATACATAAGGTCTACACCAACATTGAGGTGCATGTTCAAGGGTGAGAAATAATCTTAGTGGGCTATGCCGAAGCGGAACCTATAAAATATGTTGCTATAAATGTATGCAAAATCAATATGCTCGGCCAAGCTGAGAAACCCCAATCGAACCCCATTTCCATAATCTTGGTCAACTAGGTAAGTGTCACCTCAGATGTCTGTATCTATATACGTATACATGTATAGAACCATACCTATAAATATATACATAAATATGAATATTCATGAGTAAGTGAACGAAATAACATAAAACCAATGAATAGTTGATCCTTTGGTCCATAATCCCGATCACCTGGACATCCTGTGCCAGGGCATTGAGCTGGATGTCGTACAACTCGAGCCATATATAATTAAGTTGATCTTTGGTTCTATAATCACAATAAACATATACCTTCTTTGTCCAATGCTGGAAATATCTCCGAGCAAGCTACATCACCATAGGGGGATACTTATCCTACACTTGGGTTCACCCGTACTCACCTCCAATCACTATAAAAATAGATTACGGGAAGTACATCTAGAAATCCTATAAATGGTCACTGAGCTAGTCATCATACTACTCATGCCATGTAAATCTAGTTCAATGTCTGAGCCTTAGGTCCCGATCCGTAGGCGGTCACGACATTCGAAACTTGGATAATCCCTAAGAGTCTGACCCTTAGGAGATCTGTAAGGATAACTCATTGGTGAGATGTCATGTCCACCCCTGGAGTCTCTAATAAGGTAGAGCATAATCATCCCTATCATTTGGAAGAGCATAATCATTCTGGGTATCTAACGATGTGATACGTCATGCACTACACCACGGTTAAGTAAATGATCTAGGAGAGCATAATCATCCCTATCCCTCAGAAGAGCATAGTCATCCATGAGTATAATCAGATCGAGGAGAGAATAATAATCCTCATAACATATCATCTAGATGATATAAGAATCATCCTAATCACTTGGGAGTGCGGAATCATCCACGAGTATCATTATTAAGGATGCAATACCCATATATCATAGTATTAGGCTCAACAGATAGATTCCAGGAAACACCTATGGACATCCCAATAATATAATAATCAAATATACAGGCTCAACAACCAGATCTCAGGTAGTACCTCTGGGTATATCAGTAAATATAAGAAATAACATGGCTCTAAAGCTGGATCCTAGGAATAATTTCCAGACATCCCAAAGAGAAGAAAGATGTCTCGCATCAGGATCAACATCCACCAACTAGGAATCACCTCTGGTAATCATTGTTTCATTAGAAATAAACATGTGAAATCAAAAAAAGAGTGAGGGTGGATGAATTCCTAATCCTAACACTACTGCCACAACCCCATGGGTTTACAAGTTTGTCAAGGGTTCTAAGGTGACACCTGCTACCATCTCTACCTAAACCTGACGTGCTAACTCAGGGTTGGTCAAACAATAGGCACCCATAGGTCCCTCAAGTCAAAACACTGAATAGACATCCTACTTGGGATTCTAAAGGTTTAAACATAAGTGAAGACATCCTACTTGAGATCCTTAGCTAAAAGGTAAAGGAGGAATCCTATATGGGATCCTCAAATGACAAATCAACAGAGGCATCCTACAAGGGATCCTTGGAATGCTACTTAGGTGAAGGGATCATACTAGGGATCCCCTAATTAGGATTATAAGAAAGGTAATCCCACAGGGTATCCTTGGTAATAGGAAGAAGATATAGGCATCCTAAACGAGGTCCTCTGGGTAGAAACGAAAATAGAGGAATCCTATAGGGGATCCTCAGTAACAACTAGTCCTACAACCTCTTAGGATAGAAGGGCACATCTCACAAGGGGGATTTCCTCAAAGGAAAAGCTATGAAGGAAAAAACTAAGAGAGACAACTCATATCCCATATCAGATCAGAGTCTCAAACTAGGTTGGTCTGAACACCCAATTGATCATTCTCATTTCAAGCACCTCTTAGGAGACAACTGAAATCAACAATTAGAGGTAGAACCTATCCATTTTTAAAAGCATTAAATGCCACCTAGGTGTCCTTAAAACACCCCACGGGTCTTACCACTACAATCTATACAAAAAGATACATGGAATGGACTACTCATTGGTCTAATTATGACTCTTGGGTGAAAAGATTCGAAAAACCCAAAAAGGGTTACAAGGGGGAAGTACACGGTGTGTCACCCTATGTACATGGTGTATACTCCCGAAGCCCCACCTGGGCGTGTACTCTGACTGGACTCGGCGTGTAAACGCTCGAGTACACTGTGTGTAAGATGGGTACATAGCGTGTACCCTACATGGGGTACCTTCCCATGTCCCTCAAACGGACTGGCCACATTTACTGTGTGTGACCCACACAAGGTCTGGCTATGTACTCTACATAGCCTTGTACCCCTACATAGGTAGCATGGTCGGGTACTTGGCTACATGGCCGAGCACTAGCACACAGTGTGTATAGCCTAGTACATGATGTATACTTCAAAAACTTCATCTTCCCTAAACATAAAGAACACACAACATGTCTCTATGAACCACATGTTGTGTAGATGGTTTTTCCTGAACGAAAAACCCTCGGATCACCTCAAAACCCACATTTCTTCCCCAAAACAATATATCGGGATACATAGGGACATGGGCAAGCATAATAGGGGTTAAAAATTTGAAAAAAATTAATCTTAGTGTAATTTTAGGTAAAACTTAAAAACGACCTACCTTTGGGCAGAAACCACTGAAGCTTTGCCCATTTCTACGGTCCATGGTTGTCGCACGATGTTCTGATACATCGAGAACTTCACAGTGGTATCTCCATTCCTCACTCTCCCCCCCCCCTCTCCCTCTCCCTTCTCTACCAGCCAAGTGGTGTAGGAGGATCCCTCTGGGCATACATGAGAAGATAGGATAAGAAAGAAATAAAAGAAAAAGAAAAGAAAGAAAAGGAAAAGAAAAAGAAAAGAAAAGAAAACGAAGCTCGTGCTGACCCCAGTGCCCAACTTGAGTTTATGCCATGCCTAGGAAAAACTCCTCATTCCAGACTCAATGGTAGATATGTAATATCAATTAGATTCTCCATTTAAAATATATTATCAAATGAACCTACATGAATAAATTAATATTTAATTTATTAAATATTAAATATTAATTATTCCACTAAAATTCAAACGGCTCAGAAATCCACCAAACTCATGTACTAGAGTAAACACCCTATTCTAGGACCAATGGAGTGGTCATAAAAAATTATCTGAGATCATATGATAGGGGAAAAGACCATTTTACCCCTTACAAGCATCTAAAAGTAAAAATTCAAATTTTTGCTCAAAATTTTAGTCCTGAAAAACACAGGTCCTTACAATATCCCCCCATAAATCTTCTCATCCCCAATAATAATTGTGGTAAGACTAGAAACCATGATCTCAACCTAAGCATCTACATAACCAAGCTATCTGGACTATCCAATGAACAGTCTCATAGTGGCAACAACTGTCTCCTACATGGAAGACATTTAAGTGTGATGATCTGCTACTCCCCACCATAGGAACACCCTTTTCATTGTCTTAAACCAACCTCGAGCCCAATGGCCCACAAAAAATGTAGAAATTCAACTAAAAATGAGGGTCATCACCCTCAAACATCCAATGGTGTGCTCCCCACCATAATTCTTACCTTATACCGCTCCTTGAGCGCAACCTCAATAGGTTCATATTCCTAACCAGGAAGGACATTTGAAAAGAAAAAAAGCTTAGCGTAGGGTCAATGCTCACTCGGTGTACTCAAGATGATTCACATTAGTGAATGATCATCTCTAATAGGAGTACACTAAGATTCCACAAAAGTTCATATACAGCTCCCTCTGAGCCACACTCACAACAAATAGTCTAACTTTACTTTAACCAACACCTGACATTGTGTCTCCCAATAAAGTGTGTCTAGGTCCATCCATGGGTCAACCGTCTGGTGGTAACCCATTCATTCTCGATGTCTCCACTACCACAAAGGGACATTATTCATTTAACCAAAACTCTCAGGCAACCAAGCCCATGAAAAGTCATGAAAACATCTGTCCTTGGAATACACATGGACACTAAAAAATTTATGATTTAACGACACTATGTAAAACTAGCATATACCTTTACCACCCGACTCATACACCAGAGAGTCATACATTATAAGGCTAAGCTAACTGTTCCATATAAAAAATCATTTTCATTAATTCTGAAGCTCCCTAGTAACTCCTATTCAAAATCGAGCACCTCACTTGTGACATGATTTATTCCACGACTGCCCATCACCCAACGTTATTCCTATCACAAGCATTTACTCACACTCTGACTACATTAACAACAGTAGAAACACTGGTCAACTAGGACAAGCACCCGAATAGTCCTACCTTTTGAAGCCAATCTTGATACCAAATCACCCAAGGTGTTTTTAAAAATCCAAAGGCATCAACATACCTATAATGTAATAAATTTATCACCTACCATGCCTAAATCACAAAACAAGTGTAAAACTAATCTCACTACCTAAAAAGGCATCTGAAAACACGGTCTAACCTCTCAAATAGGTTTCCCTAAAACAATACAGATACCGAACTACAAGGGTTTGAGTCAAACTAAGGGTCTCTAGTTATCCCACCTATCCCCGTAGAACAAGTGTCACAACTGGGTCATAAGGTATAACCACCTAGCACCAAAAGATCAAACCTCTCTAAAGAAGGTAAAGATCACAATGACCCACAAGGGTCAAAACTGAAAACATAGCCTACAAGGTCTTGATCCTCAGTGAGAATCCTCATAAGGAACTGCTCCCTGGAGGTCACAATACAAATGTAGAAGAGACACTGAACTAACACTCACTGGGCATTCATATACGGTAATATCCCCTAGAGGTCCAGTTCATGAGAAAAGTCCTGATACCTATTGGCATCGTACTCAATGATTTGACTAGATAAACATGAACTAAGAAACAACACCCTACATGGGGTACAACATAAGGGCATCACATTCCATATAAGCCTACTGGGGCCACTACACCTCCTGTGGATGAGGACCGAGTCATCGGCCTCACAACCAACTCCTCAACATAGATCCACATAACCGACCATCACAAGGAAAATATATACATGTAATTATTCCCAATTAGATAGGACCCAATCAGTAAAATCACACACTAGTAGGCCTATATGATGTGAATCCTATGTGATAAATATGATGCATGAGATGCCTCTTGCCTTTTCCAGCTAAGAGTCAAAATCTATCACTGGCCTCTCTCTCCAATGGACAAGAGCCAAAGATCCATAGTAAATCATAATATCCACACAACTTGTGTGTTGCTTAAGGGAAAAAACATATACAACTATAACATTGCAGATCATAACAACAATCCCATACCCTGGAAACTAGTACTTCTTACCAAAACAAGTGTTCTTGAAACACCAGTATGATATCCATCACAGGTTTTGATACATTCCTAATACTATTGTCCACTATATCTTAAATAGTAAAGACCAAGAAAAGAAACAACTTTGATACCACTTTGTAACATCCCATCCTGGATTCCACTAAAATGATGTCTTGATCCAGTGGGTTATGAGGCCTCAAGTGTGCCTCCATGTATTTCAGAGACTGATGACTAGCAGTGATGGCCTAGGGTGTGATATTGGGAAGAATATGCCTTCATATCAGAGTAAGAAACCAGAAAAAATAACTAAGTATCATACACAACAGTAAATAAACAGAGTACATAAATAGTAAATAAACTGAAATAGAACATGTTGTAATAATAAATGAAAATTCTATAAAATCTTAAACAGTTATGCCATACATATGACAATGTTAACCCACTCGTCTGACTATATAGATATAGGAGTACAAAAGAAACTGAAATGAAAGTATAGGGCTCTACTACTAACTTTGAGCCAGACCACGTACCCGATCTCCAGACACTGTGGAACTGCACCAACCCAATCAGAAGAACTCACACAAGTAGCTCTGCTTGAACATGAAACTTTGGGCCTCAGCCTTAACCACCATGCAACTATGCTCAACCTGAAAAAGCAAACATAAGTTCTACACGTACACTGGGGTGTATGTTCAGGGGTGAGAAATAATCTCAGTGGGCCACCCCGAAGAGGAACCTATAAAATACATTTCTATAAGTGTATGCAAAAGAAATATACTAGGCCTAGATGAGACTCAACTAAAAAGATAAGTGAATCCAATAAAGGTGAAACCCCAGTCGAACCCTGGGTCCATAATCCTAGTCAACTGGTTAAGTTCTACCATGGATGTTTGTATCTATATACGTATACATGTACAGTCCCATACCTATACATATATACATAAATAAGAATATTCATGAGTAAGTGAAAGAAATAATATAAAACCAATAAGTAGCTGATCCTTGGGTCTGTAATCTTGATCGCTTGGACATAATGTTCAAGGGCATTGAGCTAGATGTCATACCACTCAAGCTCTCACAAACCATCCTGGGTCGACCCCGAACTGGGCACCCGAACCGATCCATGGCATAGCCCGAAGGACGTTCCAGATCCCCATGGGATGAAAACTAGTATCGGGCATCATTAGAGTAGAAAAGGGAATTATTTTTTCCAAATATAAACAATAAAACAAATAGTGGAAAGAAATGGACAACCCAATACACATTTATAAAAACTGAAATGATCATCATGCATACAACAAAACTTGAAGTATAATTGAATGATACAATTAAATTGACCATACCTGATGAATAACTAACTCCATGTGACCCCACTGGTCACTCTCCAACACAACGATCACATGTTACTCAAGACGATCGAACTCAAGCTGAAACTTGTACAAGGTCTAAAAACAGAAAAGAACTATAGGCGTGAGTATTAAACTCATTAGGCTAGCCCGATAATCTATTCCCAATGCACATCCATTAAAATAAAAGAAACATCAATTTCAAGTTTGAACTAAAATATATAAAATTAATATTTTCTACATGATTACTCAAAACAAAGTACAACCCATTTCCCTTATTCATTTTCAAAACTAGATTCGTTCAACTAGTGTGCCAATAGCATTTTCAAGGGGGAAGTGATGTTTACATTTTCATATTTTTACAAATAGGATAAAAAACTTTCATTTGAAAACCATTTTCATAAACCTTATCAAAACAATCCCACCAATTTCCAAGAAAAACAATACACAAGAAGGCACGCTAGTAATCACACAACAAGGGCAATGTAAATGTACATACAAGCATCATATTCATCACTACAAGCAACTGAAATCCAAATAGACATGGGTGAACCTATGAGATCAAGAATAATATATAAGACACCAATACATGAGACCTCATCCCTGTTGACATGTCACACACTATGAAATCAAAATGCTCAACATGCTCGACAATCATTTCTCAGGCATTTCGAGGGAAAATCCCATATCAATAAACCCAATATATCCACCTACTATGGGCCACTAGTCAGTACCATAACCTACCAGTGCATCAATCATTATTATAATATTCTCTCAATATGGAATTTTCTCATGTCTCATGTATATAAAAAGGGGGTGAGCTAATCTATGCCAACTGATCATCCAATCACAGCGTATATATAATGATAATTCACAACAGACATCACCCCGAGTCACTCCAAGGACCGATCTCATGCCATTAATCAAAAGGAACATAAAGAGTCCATCCTGAAGAACTATCATAATGGATCACAAGGATTACTTGGTGAATAAATCCCATCCATTAAATACATAGAATCATTCCATGAGAAACATCTATAGGAGGTTTTCATAATAAAAAATTTCACCATTTTACACAAAGTAGCCAAACAGGCCCTTAAGCGTTTCTCAAAACTAATATTTTCCAAAGGTACAAATTTTAATTTTAATAAATAAGTGTATACACAAAATTTAAAACAACAAACCACTTTCATAAATCCCTTAAAACATTCAGGTTACACATCCAAAGCACAACCATTTTTATAAGGATGCCAAACAGACCATTTTCCGGCAACTCGGGCCAAAACATGTTATAAACCAAAAACTCATTTGTTTGTACAACAAAAGACACATTGTAAAGCCATAGAAGGACCCAAAAATACAAATTTCCATGCTTCCCATGCATTTATAAATCCAAAAAAATCATTTTAAATCACACTTAACCCATAAAATCCAACTGGGCAATTTACTGAACACATGACATGCACTCTGTAACAACACAATTCATTTTAAGCACTTGAAAAGGAATAAAACTACCACTTTCATACCATAAATTTATTAAATATAATAAAACATGTTCCAAATACCCTAAACAAGGTTCTAAACATCTCAAACCTGGTGCGAAAGATAATGGAACATTTAAACAAACACTTGGAGTGCACTTTTATAACAAAACAACACTACTTTTCACAAAACAAGGCATAAACACCACTTTTCACACCAAATAAAGTTATTGAAGGCTTATAAAACAATACTAAGAATGTTTATAGGGTGAAAATACAATGAAAAATATTAATCTTAAATAAAAAGGACATGTGCAATGGGAAACCAACCTCAAATCCTTGTCGGAATGGAAACACACACCCGATATCACCATTTGAAGGTTTATAAACCCTAAACCTATGAATACCAGAACCAAAAGAACAAAATTCCCATAAAAAATCATGGTATAATAGAACAATAGGTCAAGAATGACTAGGGGAGAATAGAAAACCAATAAATAATGGAAGGAGGAGAAAGAGGGAGGAGAAAGGAGAAGGAATCTCACCATAGAAACTAGAAAACTCTTCATCTTCCCTTATATCTACACCCTTACTGGAAATGGAATGGATTTTAACTTTTTTTAGAGTCACCTTAGGTATGGAAGGACCAATAGAAGAATATTTGGGGGAAAATAGTAAAAAAAGAATGATTTATGAGAGAAACAAATTACCTCTTCAAATCTGAATGATTTGAGAAACCTTGAGGAATTTCGCCCTAATACTAGATGAATATGAGATATAAAGAGGGTAAATGTAATATGGAGGTGCGCCTAGGGTTCTTGGGCTCGAGTGAGAGGTGAAATAGCTGAAAAATATTAAAAAATTAATAAGATATAAAAGAAACAAATTATTATTTTTTTAACTGGAAATGGGCTCCTAGGCTGGCCCAATACCTGAATAGATAACCCAAATCGACCATGATTATGAATTACTAAGTGGGTCCAAATGGATATGGTGGTTTGAATAAGTCAATATAGGACAAGTGGGAAGTATAATGAGTGAAAAATATTGAAAAATGAAGGAGTTATAAAAGAAACAAATTTTGTTTTTAAATCTGAAAATAGGCTCACGGTTGGCCCAAATCTTGAAGTAACCACCCTTTTCTCCAAAAAAATCCCAAAAAAAGCTATGGGGAACCCATGTTAGGATGATTAGACATAAATGTAAGTTCAAAAATAAACATTCATCTCACCCAAAACCTAATAAAAGGATCAATATTTCTAACGAACAGGATCAAAACCAAGAAATGAAAAACCAGGTGTGACAATTCTCCCCACCATTAAATATTTCCACCCCCAGAAATCCATAACACTTTCTAGATGAAAGATAAACACCTAAGGATTCCTTATAAACATTTTCCATCCACTCAAGCCAAGGACATATCATACACCATCAATGGAACTTAAGCCTCTTTCTCAAACAAGACACCAACTCACAACCATTTTCTAAGAATCAATGTAAAGATCAAGCCACTACCCACACAACCAAGCAAAGAACCAGATTGTTGGGCCTTCTCCCAATGAACCCAACGATCGCCCAAACCAAATTTCAATAAAAAAATCCAACGAATTTGTGGGGAGGCCGGAATGGTGTCCCCACCATTAAATCACAACTACCATCTGACAAACCCTTAATGGAAAGATCTTAGAGTCCCACAGTGGGTCTCTCCACCACTAGAGACCAACTAGAAATGAACAAACAATAATTAAACATGAACTAGAATCGATCCTCACCCACACATGCCCACCAAAACTCTCCCAAAACAACCTTTAAACTCAATTTAAGAGGGTTACAACATGAACATTTAAACCACCCACTCCCAAATAGAGGGGATAAGAACCGGGCTAACACTTTCAGCACGGATCAAAACCCACACCACTCGGGGCGAGGAGGGAAGGAGACCTAATCGTTGGGCCACTGAAACCAAAAAAGAAATACAGGAACCACCCAAAACTCTCCACCTATGAACAGGTAAAACCAATACCTCACCTGATTCACATTGGCTGTACACACAAGAAAATTGATCGGAAACCCACATCTGAGAAGGCATAACCATAGACACTGTGTGAGAGTTAAGTCCACCATGCTCTTTGTGAAAAAAGGAAAAGAAAAATCACAATGATAAAAAACCACAATAAAAAAATAGAAACTGACTTACCACAACAGTGATGGAAGGAGATTAGTTGAGATCCCCACACCTTTGGCGATTTCCTGACTACATGAAAGCTTCACTTTGAGGCATATGGCTGGAGCTCTAATGTTTGAAGCATCTGCTGCAATGCAGCTAAGAGCTACAGATCACAACACCCCAAGAAACTCACTTTCTCAACAAGAGACCTTCATCTAAATAGGAACTCATAGATACATGACACCATTCTCTCTCACTCTCAATGAAGAGCATAATGGAAAAGGAAGACGGAGAAACACATCAATATCACCGAACAAAAATGCTATATCTAAAAGAATTATCACAATAGGGAAACACTTTAAATCAATCTCAAACATCTCTCTATTATATCAAACAAGTTGAGGAATCTTATGAAGAGGTGTATTTAATGTTTAAAAAAAATACTTAGGCTGATCAACTAGAAGTCTTACCAATGGAGAACCATTTGTGGCCACATCACAATATCCAACACATCTTTAATAACCCACTGAACATTGCTCCAAAACTGAGCCACCAACGAGATCCCATATCAATAAACAACAAGAGTATGAATTCCATATCAAAAGGAATCATACCTAATAAACAAAACTTCTAAGATATAGGAAAAACCAGCCACATAACCATCAATTTATAACAAACACCACAATTTTCAGCTTAAAACACTTTTGAAAAACAAACCAACTTGGTGGATTTTCTCATTCACCAATGGTGTTTCATCAAGTCTCACTCATATGCACGTTTCTATGACACCCCTGGAACCCAAACACCATTCCATACTATATATTCATCCATATATCCATAAAACCATGCATGTGAGAAACTGTGAAAACACCAAAGACTAAAATAAAATAATCATCACTCCAAAAAGAATCATGTACCTTCCAAAGGCACATTAACCACCAAACCAAAAACCATTTTCAGATTTCAAAAAACAAACCACACTTAATCAAGAACCATTTGATTAAAAACCCAATACATTTAATTTAATAGAACTTCCAAAAAACCATTATATTCTAAATTTTCCTTTCCCATTTTCAAAAATTCAGCAAGGTATCTTTTCATAATCTGACAAACACAAAGGCTAAAACCCCTTTCCAGAAAAACACCAGCCGCTCAAAACCAAATTTCCAAAACCAATTCATCATATTTAAATAATTTTCAACATCCCAAAACACCCCATTTAAAACAAATTTCATAATCACTTTAAAATAATGAAACCTTTCGAAACATTTTATTTCAAGAAACCATAAGTTTAGATTAAGGAAATTCAATCTCATTAAATCATTTCCTCTTTATCCCCAAGATTTGTTTCACAAAACGCAAAATTCCAAAACCTTGCTCATATTAAATTTTGAAAAACCACTTCCACAATTCTCACACAAGCATTTTCAAAATAAAATTCAGAATTAAAGAAAGGTCTAAGAGACCCACAAAAGGGAACTAGTGTCGGTGGGTGACTTAACCATATAGTTGGAAGCCATATGTCAAACACACCACCAACATAGAGAGCCTTCATAGGATCATTCCTCATATCCACATGGATTTTCAGGCCCTGAAAGATCACGGAGGCCATTAGTCCAACTCCCCTTGTTGTATCCCAATCACTAAACAATCCTTAATATCCAAAGAAACTAATAAAACTGGACTTCCCATGGACACCCAAGGATCGGAACGATCAAGAGTTCACGAAGCTCTTCCCAAACCAACCCCTCAAGTTCCGAAAATCCTACCCAATATACCATGATATCCCCCAAATAACAAGAGCACTTTAAAAATCAAGGTCCGATAAGATACGACCACCTCTGATACCATTTTTTCACTAACCAGCCTAGGTCGACCTCAAACCGGGCACCTAAATCAATCCACGACATGGCCCAAAGGGTGTTCCTGATCCCCACGAGCTGAAAAATAGTGTTGGGAATCATTAGAGTAGACAAGGGAACAATTTTACCCAAATATAAATAATAAAACAAATAGTGGAAAGAAATGGACAACCCAATACACATTTATAAAAACCCAACTGATCATCATGTATACAAAAAAACTTGAATTACAACTAAAAAATACAACTTAAATGACCAGGACAGATGACTAACTAACTCCATGTGACCCATTGGTCACTCTCTAACACAACGATCACACGTCACTCAAGGAAATCGAACTCAAGATGAAACCTACACAAGGGCTAAAAACATAAAAGAACTATAGGTGTGAGTATTAAAACTCAGTAGGATAGCCCGATAATATATTCCCAATGAACATCATTTAAAATAAAAGAAACATAAATTTAAAGTTTGAACTACAATATATAAAATTAAAGTTTTCTACATGATTACTCAAAACAAAGTACAACCCATTTCCCTTATTTATTTCCAAAACTAGATTCGTTCAACTGGTGTGCCAATAACATTTTCAAGGGGAAAGTGATGCTTACATTTTTCAGATTTTTAAAAAGAGGATAAAACACTCTCATTTGAAAACCATTTTCATAAACCTTATCAAAACCATCACACCACTTTCCAAGAAAAACAATACACAAGAAGTCACGATAGTAATCACACAACAAGGGCAATGTAAATGTACATCCAAGCATCATATTCATCATTGCAAGCAATAGAAATCCAAACAGACATGGGTGAACCTAGGAGATCAAGAATAATCTATAAGACACCAATAAATGAGAACTCATAACCATTAACATGTCACACATGATGAAATAAAAACTCTCAATATTCTCAATAATCCTTTCTCAAGCAGGCTGAGGAAAATCTCATAGCAATAAACCCAATATATCCACCTACTATGGGTCACTGGTCAGTACCATAACCTACCAGTGCAGCAATAATTCTTGAATATTCTCTCAATATGTCAGGTTCCCATGTCTCATGTATATAAAAAGGGGGTGAGCCAATTGATTCCAACCAATCATCTAATCACAACATATATATAATGATAATTCACAATAGACATCACCCCGAGTCACTCCAAGGACCGATCTCAAGCCATTAATCAAAAGGAACATAAAGAGTCCATCTTAAGGTACTATCATAATGGATCACAAGAATTCCTCAATAAGGAAATTTCATCAATTATATACCTAGAAGCATGGCATGATAAACATCCACGTGAGGTTTTCATAATAAACAATTTCACCATTTTTTACAAAGTAGCCAAACATGCCCTTAAGCGTTTCTCAAAACTAACATTTTCTAAAGGTAAAAATTTAAATTTTAATAAAGAGGTGTATAAACACCATTTAAAGTAGAAAAACACTTTCATAAATCCCTTAAAACATTCAGGTTACACATCCAAATCACAACCATTTTTATAAGGATGCCAAACGGGCCATTTTCCTGCAACTCAGGCTAAAACATGTTATAAACCAAAAACCCTTTTTTTTGTACAACCAAATCCACATTGTACAGCCATAGAAGGACCCAAAAATACCATTTTTCATTATTCCAATTCATTTATAAATCCAAACAAATCATTTTAAATCACACTTAACACATAAAATCCAACCGGGAAATTTACCGAACACATGACATGCACTCTGTAACAACACAATTCATTTTAAGCACTTGAAAAGGAATAAAACTACCAATTTCATGCCATAAATTTATTAAATATACTTAAAAAATTTCAAAATACCCTAAATCAGATTCTAAACATCTGAAACTAGATGTGAAAGATAATGGAACATTTAAACAAACACTTGGTGTGCACTTTTATAACAAAACAACACTACTTTTCACAAAACAAGGCATAAACACCACTTTTCACACCAAATAAAGTTATTGAAGGCTTATAAAACAATACTCAGAATTTTTATAGGGTTAAAATACCATGAAAAAGATGAATCTTAAATAAAAAGGACATGTGCAATGGAAAACCTACCTCAAATCCCTGGCGGAATGGAAACACACACCCAATATCACCATCTGAGGGTTTATAAACCCTAAACCTATGACTACCATCCCCAAATGAGTAAAAAATCCATAAAAATCATTTTATAACATAACCCTTGGTCGATAATGACTAGGGGAGAAGAGAAAACTAATAAATAATGGAAGGAGGGGGAAGAGGGAGGAGAAAGGAGAATGAATCTCACCTTGGAAACTCAAAAACTCTCCATCTTCCCTTATATCTACACCCTTAGAGGAAATTGAATGTCTTGTAACTCCTTGGAGAGTCTCCTTAGGTCTGTAAGAACCAGGTTAATAAGATTTTGTGGAAAAAAGGTAAAAAAAAGAATGATTTATGAAAGAAATAGATTACTTATTCAAATCTGGATGATTTGAGAAACCTTGAGGAAGTTCACCCTAATCCCCGAGGAATATGAGCTCTAAAGAGTGAAAATGGAACATGTGGGTGCGAATAGGGTTCCTTTACTCGATTAATATGTTGAATCACCAAAAAATATTAAAAAATGAATAAGATATAAAATAAACAAATTATTTTTTTAAAAACCGGAAAAGGGCTCATGGGCTAGCCCAATACTTGAATAAATAACCCAAATACACCATGATTATGAATTTATAAAGGGGTAAAAATGGATATGGTGGTTTGAATAATTCAGGGGAGTAAAAGTGAGAAGTGAAATGAGTGAAAAATATTGAAAAATGAAGGATTTATAAAAGAAACAAATTTTGTTTTTAAATTTGGAAATGAGCTCACGGTTGGCCCAAATCCTGAAGTAACCACCCTTTTCTCCAAAATAATACCAAAAAAATATATGGGGAACCCATGGTAGGATTATTATAAATAGATTTAAGTTCAAAAATCAACATTCATCTTACCCAAAACCTAATAAAAGGATCGATATTTTCAACGAAACAGATCAAAACCAAGACATGAAAAGCCGGGTGTGACACAATCTGTGTATAATTAAGTCGATCCTTGGGTCCATAATCCCAATCAACATATACCTACTTTGTCCAACATCGGAAATGTCTCTGAGAAAGATAATTCACTATTGGGGATACTCATCCTACACCTAGATTCACCCGTACTCACCTCCAATCACTATAATAATGGATTTCAGGAAGTACATCCAGACATCCTGTAAATGGTTACTAAGCTAGTCATCATACTGCTCATTTTATGTAAATCCAGTCCAATATCTGAGCCCTAAGTTCTGTTCCTTAGGAATTAATGACATTCAGAACTTGGATAATCTATAAGGGTATAACCCTTAGGCGATCTATAAGGACAACACATCAGTGAGATGCCATGTCCACCTCTGAAGTCTCAAATAAGTGAGAGAATAATCATCCTTGTCGTCCGAAAGAGCATAATAATTTCAGGTATCCAATGATGTGAGATGACATGCACCACATCACGGTCAAGTAACCAATTAAGGAGAGCATAATCATCCCTATCCCTTAGAAAAGCATAATCATCCATGAGTATAATTAGATCAAGGAGAGCATAATCATCCTCATCACATATCATATAGAGGAGAGAAGAATCATCCTCATCACTAGGAAGATCTGAATCATCCACGAGTATCATTATTAGGGTTTCCATACCTATATCATAGTAGTAGGCTCAACATCCAGATTCTAGGAAACACCTTTGGACATCTCGATAATATAATAATAAAATATACAGGCTCAATATCCAAATCTCAGGTAGTATCTCTAGGTATACCAATAAACATAAGAAATAACATGGCTCAAAATCTAGATCCCAAGAAGAATTTTTGGGCATCCCAAAGAGAAGAAATATGCCTTGTGTCAGGATCAAAATCCACTAACCAGGAATCACCACTGGTAATCATCTTTACATCAACAATAAACATGTGAAATCATAAAAAAAAACAGTGAGGTTGGTCGAATTCCTAAAACCAACACTATTGCCACAACCCCATGGGCTTACAAGTTTGGAATGGGTTCTAAGGTGACACTCACTACCATCTCTACCCAAAAATTACATGCTAACTCAGGGTCGGTCAAACAATGATCTCCCACTAGTTCCATCAAGTAAAAACATTGAAGAGGCATCCTACTTGGGATCCTCGTGGCCTAAACACAAGCAAAGGCATCCTACTTGGGATCCTTAGATGAAAGGTAAAGGATGATTCCTACATGGGATACTCAAATAGAAATTCAACAGAGGCATCCTACAAGGGATCCTCATAATGGTACTTAGTTGAAGGGATCCTAATAGGGATCCCCTAAGTCAACTAATAAGTAAGGGAATCCCATAGGGGATCCTTGGTAACATGAAGAAGATAGAGGTATCCTACATAGGATCCTCTAGGTCGAAATGTAAACAGATGAATCCTATAGGGGATCCTCGATAACAACTAGTATCATAGCCTCTTAGGCCATAAGGTCACATCTCATTAGGGAGATGTCCTCAAAGGAAAATCTACGAAGGAAATATCCAATAGAGATATCTCATAGCGCATCTTAGATCAGGGTCTCAAACTAGGTTGGTCTGAACACCCGACCGATCATTCTCATTTCAAGTCTCTATTAGGATACAACTTAATTCAACTATTATAGGTAGAACCTCTCAATTAGTAAAATCATAAAATGCTACCTAGGAGTCCTCAAAACACCCCATAGTTTTTACCATTTAGATCTATGTGAAAAGATACACAAAATGGAATACTCATAGGTCCAATTCTGACTCATGGGCGAAAAGATACGAAAAGCCAAAAAAGGGTTACAAGGGGGAAGTACATGGTGTGTCACTCTGTGCACATGACGTGTACTCTCAAAGCCCCACCTGGTCATGTACTCTGGCTATACTTTGCGTGTAAACACCCAAGTACACAATGTGTAAGATGGGTACATGGAATGTAAGATGGGTACACGGTGTATACCTTACACTGGGTACCTACCTGTGTCCCTCAAATGGTCTGGTCATGTACTTGGTGATT
This sequence comes from Viscum album, assembly GCA_963277665.1. NCBI lineage: Eukaryota > Viridiplantae > Streptophyta > Magnoliopsida > Santalales > Viscaceae > Viscum > Viscum album. Next base: position 334,883,832 of record OY728139.1, on the reverse strand, counting down.
CTCGCTCAAATTTACCCAAGAGATGAAGGTAAAATGGTCCTTGTAGTTTAGCTTGGGTTATCGAATCCTCAGAGATCTAAGAAGAAACCTATAGACACGTACATTCTATGGACTATTTTCGGCTATGAAGTGGCCAACTTGGATTGATTTTAGATGAGTTTAGAGGATATCTAACAGATTTAAGTGAATTCAATTTAAAATAATGAGTTGATCCTAGGTTATCGCTCGGGGTGGATTGGACGTATTTCCTTTTCAAAGATTTAAATTTCTTATATTTGAGATGTGTTCATTTAAGAAGATAAAACAACATCATCACTTACTGGTTCAATGACTACACCCTTTAATACTAATCTTCTATACACTTGAAGGATCAAAGTTTTGAGCACTTCAAGGTAAAGGTTCGTATTAGCACATGAAGTGTGTGGCCTTAAATTCAACAAGGATGATGGAGTTTAAAAATCATCAAATAAAAATCTCAATTTAAGAAGTGATTATACATTAATGGGGTGATAAATAACATCCAATCCAGCCCCTTTATACTCCCTTGGATCAACCCATAAGTGGGTTATCCCTCCATTGATTATATGGTTTCAATGGAAGCAGAAAGTATACTCATGAGGGAGGACATGGAGAAGTAAAGAAAACAACAAAAATAAAATGATCACTCCACCGTTGTGTGAATAATTTCACAAGATTTGGTGTAAATAAATTCACACCTTTAGGCAACGGTATCAAAGTGAGATGTAGAAAAATAGAATAAGAGGAGAAGAAGAACTTTTATTAAGAAACTAAAGTGAATTGAACAACTTACAAGTGAAATACAATTTTGAGACAACAAAATCGCAGCATAACATTACAATTGAACCAAGCACAAAAAAATTAAAAACTCCTTCACCACCACTGCCTTAAATAGTCATTTTGGGAGCCTTGGGTGGATCATCCAATAGTACAAAGGATCCCACTTGAGTATGGTAGGCCTAGGGTGGTGGAAAGTAAGGGAGAGGAGACTTTTCCACCCTTGACCCGAGGTGGCATCCAGCTTGCTTCCACCGAACAGACGCGCTTGTAAGTCCTTCTAGATGACCGAATCAGAGTGGTACATAGATGAATAAAATGTATCCCCGTATGTATTCTAACTGAATGTAAAATTTGGGCCCATTTGGAGTTGTGGATTCCGAGATATGATCATATTAGTGGGATGTTTTTCTGGGCCGCAGAATCTGGACCAAAATTTTATCTCTAAATTGGTCCGCCTAAATGGACATCATGTAAGCCTAATTAGCATTGGATACTGAAGAGTTATTTGTTTCTATACATGTCTTCTAGAATCCCATGAAATTTGGGGTTAATTGGGCCTGTATTTTGGGCCCCATAGTCTCATCAGTAGGCTGGTGTCCAATCTACCTTTTCCAGAATTGCTTCCTTTCATTGCCAAATATCTCCATCATCCTCCATGAATTCTCCATTGATCCCTGAATCAAACATGTTCATATTTAAGTGTAGATCAATTTACAAAAATATCAAATTAAAATATGTATAATTAGATTCCTTAAAATTAGATGAATCATTGGGTACTTTAAACGATGTTAAAAAATGTACCACATAATAGTGCATTTTAAGAAGGTATTACAATCATAATGTGAAATGATGTTAAAAGTGTAAAATGAACTAAAATGGTGCTAATGAATAATAAATAACATGAATATTATATATATTACTAATGAATATTAGCCTCATTTAGTGTCTAATCACACCCTCCAACTTGAGTTTTGCTAGTCCCGAGCAAAATATATCTCAACAATATGAAATTCGAATTCCCTTTTCCAAAAAACATTTTAATACACAATGATCACCAAAAAAACTTATACCAAACAATCATGAAACCCATCAAAATATTTTAATACAAGATAGTTTAATAAGCAGATCCCAATCCCAATCCCATTCCTTTGTTCAAATTCATTGCCATATTTCATCCAATATCAATTAAGTATGAGGATGTGTTGTGCATCACAATAGACATGGGGGTTCATATTTATTCAAGGGGGAAATTACGGAAGCGCTTGGTGGAATCAAATTTCAATATTAAGATGAGTATTCATTTTTTTTGTATAATTTTTTTTGTTTTTTTTGTTTTTTTTTGTTTTTGCAATTTTGCCATGGTAATTGAAGTTGCACTCAAAAGAGTCAACCCCTGTAGTGAGACTTTGCCGATGACTCCCAGGCTCAAAGACCTTAGGGTACCAAGTGAATCCCACATACTCAGGCATCATCTCGAGTTAACTCATTCAAAAACAAATTCAAATTACAAAAATTAGAGATAAAATTACTAACTCTGGGCTAGACAACTATGGAGTCATGATCCCCAAGTGCCGAAAGCCACGCATTAGGTCATTTAATTTCTCTACGCGCAATTTTCTTTTAATAATTTTTTTTGAATACTCATATTAAACTAAAATGATCACCAAACCTATGCTATATATTTAGGGGACCCCATGAACTCAAACTAATACCCCACTATCCAAAGGACGTGCATTGTGATCTTTTTTTTATTTGGATGAAAATATAAATGATGAAATATCAAATTGGACAGCCACACTTTCCAAAATCTATGCTCATGAAATTATACAAGGATTAAAATCAGAATTAGGGTATGCTAAATTATTTGATATTTAGTTTCAAAGTGTGAAATGTGTATTACCATGTTCAAAGTTAAAGGAATTTTTCCTTCCATTTTCACAATTTTTTTTTCAAATCATTTATCATTTTTTTGACACAAAAGAATTTTTTATTTTATATCCCCCCCAACTTAAAATAACATTGTCCCCAGTGTTTAAAGAAAAGAAAATTTAGAAGGGGGTAGAGGTAGAGAATGAAAGTTCAAAAAGGAAATTGAAAAGGAGGGTCATGGAATGAAGTCACCTGGTGGTTGAAGTTGAAATTCTTGTTGCTTCCTTTCAATCCTTTGATATCCATGTCACTTGAAGAGTTCCCTAGTAGAAAAAGGAAAAACAAAACAAAAAAAACAAAAAAAAACAATATATATATATATAATAAAGGAAGTAAAATATAAGTATATATATAAAAATCATAGAATAAGGAAGCACAAGAAGCTGTAGGTCAGTGGTAAGTGCACGCCCCTGTCTCCCTTCAGTCTCGGGTTCGAATCCCCGTGGCTTCGCCGGTTTTGAAGGGGTTTGCCCCATGACCTACGATGTGGAATTTTTTTATTATTATATTTTTATTTATTTTTTTGTATTTTTATTTTTTAACCTACAAACACATAAAAATAAAGTAAATTAAACTGATGATACATTGTCTTCTTTTTAAATTTCTAGGTAAGGTATTACTCAAGGATCACACCACGTGACACGGATGAATATGACGCTCACCTTTCGTACCCATCCATACTCATTATAGAAGAACAGGTCAATAGTTTATTTTTTTTTCGAAATATCAAAATGTCTCATTAACCCTATTTAAAATATAAAGTTGATTAAAACAACAAAATTATTGGAAACTTCAAAACCATGGGTTGCCTCTCATTCAGCGCTTTGTTTAACGTCGTTAGACCGATATGGACCCTAAATCTATTAATTTTTTCCTGGTTCATAGGTTGGCTCAGTTAACTCAACCTCTATTTCCTGTTTATTGAATGATTCAATGAATGGTTTTAACCTTTGACCATTTAAATTGAAAATGTAACCACTTGTGGGATCTTGAATCTCTACTGCCCCATGGGGGTACACATGATGCACTATGAAAGGTCCTGACCATCTAGACCTTAACTTTCTCGGGTGTAAATGAAGTTTTGAACTATACAAGAGCACAAGTTTTCCCGGTCCAAAATGTTTGACCTTGATATTCCTAGATTAGTAGGATTGAACTCTAGCTTTATTGATCCTTTAATTTTCATAAGCCTCCATCCTTAGTTCCTCTAGTTCGTTGAGATCTAATTTCCTTTTTGTTCTGGCCAAAGAGAGGTCATAATCTATTTTCTTAATTTCCCAAAAGGCCTTATGCTCAATTTCAACAGGTAAATGGTGTGCTTTTCCATAAACCAACCTATATGGGGACATTTCTAAAATGGTTTTATATGTGGTTCGATAGGCCCAAAGAGCATCTAAGAGTTTCTCAGACCAATTTTTCCTAGAGGGGTTGACAGTTTTTTCAAGAATTTGCTTAATATCCCTATTCGCTAACTCAGCTTGACCATTGGTTTGAGGATGGTATGCAGTGGACACTTTATGAGAAATACCATACTTAGACATGAGTGAAGAGAATGAGCGGTTGCAGAAACGGGTTCCTCGATCACTGATTATAGCCCTAGGAATTCCAAATCGAGAAAATATGTTCTCTTTTAGAAATCGAATCACAACTTGATGATCGTTGGAATTAGTGGGAATGGACTCAACCCATTTTGAGACATAATAAATATCTAAGAGTATGTAGAGGTATCCCCTAGAGTTTGGGAAGGGACCCATGAAATCAATTCCCCAACAGTAAAATATTTCAACCACTAAGATGAGAGTGAGTGGCATTTGATTCCTTTTTGTGATGGACCCTACTTGTTGACACCTAGGACAAATTTGACAAAAATGTGTAAGAGTCCCTTGAGAGGGTGAGCCAGAAGAGACCACATTGAAGAATCTTAACAGATGTTTTCTTAGAGGAAAAGTGACCTCCACATGCCTCACTATGACAGAATTTAAGGATGGACTCTTGTTCAGATTTTGGGACACATCTTCTAATGACTTGGTCAGGGCAGAACTTATAGAGTTATGGATCGTCAAACACATAATGTCTAACATCAGAAAGTAATTTCCTTCGAGCTTGAGTCCCTAAGAATTTTGGAATGACTCATGTAACTAAGAAATTGCCTATGTCGGCATACCAAGGGAAGTCACTCATAGAGTATAGATGTTCATCAGGAAATGAATTAGACACATAAAGGTGATTTGAGTTGTCTTTGAATTCCATCCTAGATAGGTGATCAGCTACAACATTTTCAATGCCCTTTTTATCCTTTATTGTGAGGTCAAATTCTTGTAAGAGAAGGACCCACCTAATCAGTCTAGCCTTAGAATCTTGTTTTTGGAAGAGGTATTTTAGTGCATAATGGTCAGTGAACACAATGATGGGGGATCCTAAGAGGTAGGACCTAAACTTCTCTAAAACAAACACAATAGCAAGTAACTCCTTTTCAGTAGTGGTGTAGTTGATTTGGGCATCATTTAAGGATTTTCTTGCATAAGAAATTGTATAAGGAGTTTTATCACAATGCTATCCTAACAGAGATCCTACAGCAAAGTCACTGACATCACACATAAGTTCGAAAGGAAGGTTCCAATTTGGAGATTTTATGATGGGGGAAGAGGTGAGAGAGGATTTGAGGGTTTATAATGAACCCTCACAGCTTTCTATCCAAACAAATGGAGCATCCTTTACTAGGAGAGCACAAAGGGGACGAGAGATTGAAATAAAGTCCTTGATGAATCTTCTATAGAAACCAGCATGTCCTAAGAAAGACCTTACTTCCTTGACAGTTTTGGGTGATGGAAGGTGACGAATGATGTCAACCTTGGCTTTATCAACTTCAATCCCCCTACCTGAGACCAAATGGCCTAGAACTAGTCCCTCTTTAACCATGAAATGAAATTTTTCCCAGTTTAGGACTAGATTATTTTCTTCACATCTTGACAAGACTCTCTATACATTCCTCATACATCCCTCAAATGTATCCCCAAACACAGAGAATTCATCCATAAAGACCTCTAGAAAATCCCCTACCATGTCTGAGAAGATTCCCATCATGCACCGCTGGAAGGTTCCAGGGGCATTGCATAACCCGAAGGGCATGTGTTTGAAGGCAAAGGTACCGAAAGGACAGTGAATGTAGTCTTCCCTTGATCCTCTAGGGAGACCTCAATTTGATTGTACCCCAAGTACCCATCTAAGAAACAGTAGAAGGCATGACCTGCCACTCTCTCAAGCACTTGGTCAATGAATGGTAAGGGGAAATGGTCCTTCTTGGTGAATGAGTTTATCTTCCTATAGTCAATGCAGACCCTCCATCCACTACTCACCCTTGTTGGAAGAATCTCTCCATCCTCATTGGTTATCACTGTGATTCCAGCCTTTTTTGGAACCACTTGGATTGGGCTCACCCATTCACTCTCAGCTATGGGATATATGATACCAGCTTTTAACAATTTCAGAAGTTCTTTTCTTACTACCTCCATGAGATTAGGATTGAGTCGTCTTTGAGGTTGACGACATGGCTTTGAATCAGACTCCAGAACAATCCTATGAGTCCCGATAAGTGGGCTAATCCCAGGAATATCAGAAAGGATCCAACCAATGGCTTTCTTATGCTTCCTAAAGACATCTAGAAGCATCCTCTTATGATTGGATTCAAGAGAAGAAGAAACGACAATAGGATGTGTTTTATTGTCCCCTAGGAAGGCATACTTTAGTGCAGCAGGGAGTTCCTTCAATTCAAGATTAGGTTGGTTCAAAATTTCAGCATAAGATTGGGACATTGGATCAAGATCAATTTTATTTCCTAAAGTTTTAGATAGGATTGATTCCCCACATGTATAAGTTTCAGCTACTAGATTGACCTGATCAGATTTAGGGAAGGATGTTGGAGTGGTCTCCATGAAAGTGGTTTCCTGAAAGGTTTCACTGATTGTTGGACCTAAGACTTCATCATAAGAGCAATTTGAAAATGATTCAATCCAAGGAAATAAACTTCCTTCATGTGAACAAAGGAAATCAATCTCATCCTAACTTAAACATTCATCAAATATTCCTTGATGTTCCATGAATTCATTATTAATGCTTCCTATCATGTTTACTTCATGAATTTCCTTGTCATCCCATATTTGTGAGATTTCATTATAGATGTTCAAGTCTAGACTCATGTTCCCAAAGGTGATGGTCATGTTCCCATTTCGAAATCGGATAACAGAGTTGATTGTTTCAAGGAAAGGACGACCAAGGATGATTGGGGTTTGTTCCTTATTTCCTAAGTTTGGATGGTTGTCAAGGACAATGAAATCAGCAGGGTAGATGAAGTTTTCAACCTTTACCAGAACATCCTTCAAAATCCCCTTTGGAACCCTAATGCTACGATCAGTAAGCTGAAGTGTGATAGATGTGGGTTGAATCTCTTCTAGGCCTAACTGGTAGTACACAGCATATGGGATGAGATTGAAACTAGCACCTAGGTCACACAAGGCCTTGACAACTTTGCTCTCTCCTAGTTCAACATTGATGTAAGGGAAACCCGGGTCTTTCAACTTAGGAGGAATGGTCCCTTGAATGTTGGTACTCACATTAGCAGCCAAAAGGACTTGGTTTTTATGTGAAAATTTTCTTTTAAAAGTGAACAAGTCCTTAAGGTACTTTGAGTAGGCAGGTATGGTTTGGATGGCATCGAGAAGGGGAATGTTCAACTTGACTTGTGAGAAGATTTCCCTCAATGTTTCACTCAGTTCAGGCTTGGGTTTCCCCCTCATGCATTGAGGAAATGGTGCAGGTTGTGGGGTTGTTTGTTGAAGAGTTGTTTCTTTCACATTGTTATCAGTTTCCTCAGTTTGATCTTGTGGTTCATTTGAATTTTCATCCAAGTTTGAATCTTCAGGTGGGTTCTGAATTAGTTGTTCAGGTTTCTCAATTGATTTCCCACTTCTTAGAATAGTCACATCCTTAAGTTGTTCATGAGTTATTTGAGCACAACTTGACTCTCCCCTTGAAGTTGAGGATGGAACCGCCTGATTAGGCATGGGTTCCTTTCCATTTTTGATGGTTTAAAGTTCTTGTTTTAGGGAAGAGACTTCTGAGTTCATCCTCTCCATTTTTTTGCACAGTTTTTTTAGTAGGCTTTGTGGAACAGTTTGGGTGGGTGCTTGAGTAGGTTGGTTTATCCCAGGGGAATATTTTAGAGGTGGGATGGTTTGTTGAAAATGGACCGGTGGCTGTTGGTATTGGATAGGTTGGGTTTGGAACTGGTTATGGGTTTGGTAGTTCTGATGGGGGTAAGGATTTTGTCCATGTTGTTGGTTAGGTTGTTGGTTATCTTTTCAGTGGAAGCCTGGGTGGTCGTTATACCTAGGATTGAAGTTGTTTTGGTATTGAGGCTTTTTAAAGTTCAAGGCATTTACTTCCACTGGGGGTCCTCCTAAAATAACATCCTTGATGGATGGAATGGTTGGGCAGTTGTCTGTCTTATGGTCATGTTTGTCACAAATTGTGCAAACAGGGTCAATGGTTTGGATTTCATGGACTTTCCTAAGGTATATCTCTTCAACCTTCCTAGAGAGTACTGCGAGTTTAGCCATAAGGCTTTCCTCTTCTCTAAGTGTATGAATTCCAGTAGTTCTTTGTGGATTTTCAGAATAAGGTGAAGTTCCCCATGTTTGGTTTTTTTCAGAAAGGCTTTCTAGATACTCGTAAGCATCATTTGGGGCTTTGTTTTTAAAGGTTCCATTACACATCATGTCAATGAATTGTTTGTTCCCCAGACCCAAACCTTCATAGAAAATTCTCACTTGTTCAGGAATAGAAAAACCATGGTGTGGAACCATGTTTAGAGTGTCTTTTAACCTCTCCCATGTTTCATAGAATGACTCTCCCTCTTTTTCAAAAAAGTTTTGGATACTCTTTCTAAGTGCAATTGTTTTGTGGTGGGGAAATTATTTTTTTGTAGAATTATCTTTGTAGTTGGTCCCAAGAGTTTATGGATGATGGTCTCAAATTTTTTAGACAATTTTTAGCTCGATCCTTTAAAGAAAAAGGAAATAGCCTCATCTTAGCTGATTCTAGCTGATGTGGGGGACACATGGTTTCTACAATGTCATTGAACTCCTTAATGTGAAGGTAGGGCATCTCGGACTCCATTCCATGGAATGTGGGAAGATGGTTTAGGACATGGGGTTTAAAGATGTAGTTGGCATCTCCTAGGGAATTGTGTCTAATGCATGAGGGGTCATTGGTCCAAGAATGTGTGAGGTAGTCATTCATGGTTTGATCGACCGCATTCCCCAAGTTTGGGGCTGCCTCATTTGGGTTTCCATTTTGGTTCCCACCCGGGTTTATGAGTTGGTTTCTTTGAAGACCTTCCATTGAAATGGGCTCAATTTTTGACTCGGGGGTGTTAGGAAGATTATGATCTAATGGAAAGAGTTCCCTTGGTGTACTTGACTCCCCAACCCCAGGACTATCCACCCTAACAAGACAGTTTGATTGATCGCGGGTGTAGGCGGACATGCGCCAAAAGAAAAAAAACGAGAAAGGGACAAGATAAGAGAATTTGGATGAGAAAAGAAGAAATGGGGGAGAATGGAATGGGTGTTTAGATGACTTACTTGGGTCCCCGTAAACGGCTCCAAAATTTGATTCTCGCTCAAATTTACCCAAGAGATGAAGGTAAAACGGTCCTTGTAGTTTAGCTTGGGTTATCGAATCCTCAGAGACCTAAGAAGAAACCTATAGACACGTACATTCTATGGACTGTTTTCAGCTATGAAGTGGCTAACTTGGATTGATTTTAGATGAGTTTAGAGGATATATAACAGATTTAATTGAATTCAATTTAAAAGAATGAGTTGATCCTAGGTTATCGCTTGGGGTGGATTGGACGTATTTCCTTTTCAAAGATTTCAATTTCTTATATTTGAGATATATTCATTTAAGAAGATAAAACAACATCATCACTTACTGGTTCAATACCTACACCCTTTAATACTAATCTCCTATACACTTGAAGGATCAAATTTTTGAGCACTTCAAGGTAATGGTTCGTATTAGCACATGAAGTGTGTGGCCTTAAATTCAACAAGGACGATGGAGTTTAAAAATCATCAAATAAAAATCTCAATTTAAGAAGTGATTATACATTAATGGGGTGATAAATAACATCCAATCCATCCCCTTGCTACTCCCTTGGATCAACCCATAAGTGGGTTATCCCTCTATTGATTCTATGGTTTCAATGGAAGCGGAAAGTAGACTCATGAGGGAGGACATGGAGAAGTAAAGAAAACAACAAAAATAAAATGATCACTCCACCGTTGTGTGAATAATTTCACAAGATTTGGTGTGAATAAATTCACACCTTGAGGCAACGATATCAAAGTGAGATGTAGAACAACAGAATAAGAGGAGAAGAAGAACTTTTATTAAGAAACTAAAGTGAATTGAACAACTTACAAGTGAAAGACAATTTTGAGACAACAAAATCGCAGCATAACATTACAATTGAACCAAGCACCAAAAAATTAAAAACTCCTTCACCACCAATGCCCTAAATAGGAATTTTTTGAGACTTGGGTCGAGCATCCAACAGTACAAAGGATCCCACTTGAGTATGGTAGGCCTAGGGTGGTGGAAAGTAAGGGAGAGGAAACTTTTCCACCCTTGACCCGAGGTGGCAGCTAGCTTGATTCCACCGAACACACGTGCTTGTAAGTCCTTCTATATGGAAGAATAAGAGTGGTCCATAGAATAATAAAATGGAGCCCCAGATTTCTTATAACCGTTTGTAAAATTGGGGCCCATTTGGAGTTGTGGATTCTGAGATATGATCATATTAGTGGGCTGTTTTTCTGGGCCGCAGAATCTGGCCCTGAATTTTATCTCTAACTTGGGCTGCCTAAATGGACACCATGGAAGCCGAATTAGCATTTTATCCTGAAGAGTGATTTGTTTCTATCCATGTCTTCTAGAATCCCACGAAATTTGGGGTTAATTGGGCCTGTATTTTGGGCCCCACAGTCTCATCAGTGGGATGGTGTCCAATCTACCTTCTCCAGAATTGCTTCCTTTCATTTCCAAATTTCTCCATCATCCTCCATGAATTATCCATTGATCCCTGAATCAAACATGTTAATATTTAAGTGTAGATCAATTTAAAAAAATATCAAATTAAAATATGTATAATTATATTCCTTAAAATCAGATGAATCATTGGGTACTTTAAATGATGTTAAAAAATGTACCACATAATAGTGCATTTTAAGAAGGTATTACAATCATAATGTGAAATGATGTTCAAAGTATAAAATGCACTAAAATGGTTTTTATGAATAATAAAGAACATGAATATTATATATATTACCAATGAATATTATCCTCATTTAGTGGATAATCACTTGGCTTGGTCGTGTACTTCTACACGATGTGTGACCCACATAGGGTCTAGCCATGTACTCAAACGACCATGTACCCCTACACGGGTAGTCTGGATGGGTACTCGGCTACACAGTCAAGAACCAGTACACAGTGTGTACTTAGAAAACTTCTTCTTCCTCAAACATGAATAACAAATTATGTGTCTCCCTAAACTACACGCAGTGTAAATGGGTTTTCCCGAATGGAAAACCCTCAGATTGTCCCGAAACCCGCATTTCTTCCAAAAAAACAGATCAGGCCACAAGGGGACATAAGCAAGTATAATAGGGGTTAAAAACTTGGAAAAAAAAATCTAAGGTGTATTTATGGTAAAACTTAAAAACAACCTACCTTTGGGCAAAAATCGCCAAATCTTCACCCATTTTCATAGTCCACGGTTGTCATATAACGTTTTGGCGCATCGAGAGCTCTGTAGCGGTACCTCCCTCTGTCTCTTTCTCTCCACCTCTCCCTTCTCTCTTAGTCAAGCGATGTAGGAGGAGCCCCTTGGGAGTATGCAAGAATCCAGGAGAAGAAATAAAGAAAATAAAGAAAATAAAAGAAAATAAAATAAAAAGAAAAGAAAAAAGGGGCTCGAGCCAACCCTGGTGCCCAACTCGATTTTATACCCCTCCTAGGAAAAACTCTTCGTTCTGAACTCCACGACGGATAAAAAATATAAATCTGATGATCCCTTTAAAAGATATCACTGAATGAACCTACATAAATAAATTAATATTTAATTTATTAAATATTAATTATTATATATTCTGTTAAAATTTAAATGGTTTAGAAATCCACTAAACTTATATACTACAGTAAACACCCTATCCTGAGACCAACTAAGTTGTTATAAAAAATTATCTGAGATCATCTACTAGGAGGAAAAGACTATTTTATCCCTTACAAGCATTTTAAATCAAACATTTAAATTCCTGCTAAAAAATTCAGTCCATAAAAACACTAGTCCTTACAATTTATTTACTTATACTATGATATAATTATATCATATTTTCATTTATAGGATACCTAAATTTTATTTATACATTCATATGTGAGGTTATTTTTCTAATATCTAGATTACTATTCTTAACTGTTAGACTATTATTCCAACAGTTAGGTTACTATTCCAATGGTATAGGTTCCTTAATTTCTATAAATACCAATTTTTCATTCATTCTCCATTCACTTCCATTTTCTCTCAAAGTTATATATTTTTTATCTTCAAATTAAATATTATATTATTGAAATTATGTTTTATTTCTACAGCTTTGTTCATGAGTGCGGTCATTTTAGTGGATCGAGCATGTCCAAATTTTCCCATTATTATTATCATCTTATTTTCTATTTATTGTTTGACTGTAATATTTGGTATTCTTATTGGTTTATTTTCTGGATAATGTATCATTATTTATTTATAATATTTTTGTTGGTTTCTCTATGTGATATATGTGTTTTATGACATAATTATAATAATGAGCATTTCATTGATAGAATTCTAGGTCGTTGCATCCCGCATAATAAAATACTAAACCAATAAACATAACAAAAACATTCCAGTGAGAATAGGAAAACATCTAAGAAAGTATAAGTATGTTGAGGTGGACAATATAAGTATGACACCAAAATAAATGAGTGATAAAAAACTAAAATTACCCATATGTGATGCCCTCTAGGTCACAAATATGCTTTAAATTAATTTTAGTTTGTCTTTGGGGTCATTCTATAGGTTTCTGGGGAACGAGAGTTGAAAACATTGATTTTTGAAGAAGGCAGTCCAGGCATACAGTGGATGCACGTTCAGTACTAAGCATGTGGTAACTGTGTGGTATGCCTTTGTGAGGTTCCAACGATATTTTTCATGGGTTTAACATGGTTAGTCAAACAGTATGACATGCCAAGTGAACTGTGTGGGGTCTGGGTGATTTTCCAAGGGTGTCACACTGTTTAAGCATGGTTTTCCCAAACCATGCAGTCTGTCTCCTATATACCATGAACTATATTTTTCAAAGTATATAGGCCACACATGGTTGGTACATGGTTTTCCTAACCGTGTGGCCTAATCGTTCTCCCCCCTCGGAACATTTAAAAAGTAGTAAATTACCCCTTTTACCTTGATCATTTTTATGTATAATCTTCTTTTAATTCTCATTAGGCTTGGCCTAAACCTTCCCCAACACTCTTTAGGATTCTCTCCTTGGATTCTTGACAATTATTCTTCATTATTAGTGAATTTATCAAGGTATGTTCGGTTTTTTATATGGTTTCCTCTCCCTCCCTTAGATCCTTGCTAGATCACTCATCCCCATGTCTCATTGGAACCCCAATTGAGATGTGGATGCTAGATTTAAGGGGTTTAATAGAGATTTATTGTTGTGTCATATGGATATAGTATTTTTTAGGAACCAATCTACTCTTTCCCAATATCCATCTCCAAAGGCGATTAGTTTCACTCTATTCTTGAGGTAGGTGTATTTATAAAAAGGGTTAACTTATTAATTTCTATAAGTTCTTGTAAATTCCTTTATGTTATTCAATGAAATTTATTAATTTATGATTATGGTGGTTTTTTAAAGATATTAATGTTTTTAAAGGGTTTTTACTTTATAAATAGGTTTTCGTACACCAAGTGTTCGATGAAATGCTTTAATATTGGTTTTAGTTCTAAAATGGGTTTTCAAGCACCAATTCCATTACACATTGCTGTGAAAATATTTTTTTAATCATGATAATGGTTTTTTTTAAATGGATTTTGACAAAATTATCACATTGGATGGCTTTGGGTGTGTTGGTAAATAGACTTTTCACTCTAGAGTGTGTAATGCCACTAGAGGTTTTGTGTCACTTTAGTGTGTGTAATGCCAATAGAGGTTTTTTATTTAGTTATATTCACTTGACTCCTAGATTAGGGATTGCCTTTTATTTCTAGTATGTATCCCCATAGGTTAGAGCACAAATTATGTGATTTTTCATTTATGCTTGATTTTCACATGATGATATATTTCATGCTTATTTTCTCACATTTTTATCTTATGGTGTATCCATGGTTTGATTTGACTATTTTTTCATGCTATATCACATGTATTTAACATTTCTTTTTATGTGAATATGAAAGGAATTTTAATAGAAACCAAGGGATGATTTTAAAAAATGTTTTATCTTATGAAAATTCTTTGTAAAATGGATTTATTTTAAATCTATAGCTAATGAATTCTTGATAATTAGACCTTGTATAGATTATTTGGTGAAATTATACTGGAATTCATGATCACTCCCTAATTTTTTCTTTAGGTGGTTATATATGTTGTTTTGTAGGACTAAGTTAAATAGAAAAAAATTATGTAGCATTCCATATTCTATTTTTGTTGTCACCTTGGTAGCATGGTGGTTTGGTGGTGATGGATGGTCGCATGAAGACTTGTTAGTTTGGTCTTGTTTTATCTTTCCTATTTAGTCTGTTTATCTTGAAGTTTCATGTCTCATGTATATGTACTCTATATCTTTTGATTTGTACTTTGTTTTTTCTTCAGTTATTCATGAGTCTTGTGTTCCTTCATTGCACCTCTCTATATGGCGGTCCATTTGGGGCGACTTGTCTAATTGAATCAGGATAGTTCATTATAGAAAGGTATCAAAGGGAATACTAAGATAGAAGTGTTATGACACTGCCTGGGTTTGGTTTAGGGTCTTTGGTAGACAAGATTTAGGACTTTTAGATTTTGGATAGTAAGTGTGGGAGGGTGCCTGACCATCTCATTTCCGTGTCTGAACCTGATTTACCATGGGGGTCAAGATTTTAGCCAAGCTTGTGTCTTGGTGTTTGGGGATATTTTAATGAACCGAATATGGGATTTATTTAAATAGACTTATTCCTCTACTTATGTTTTGTTTTTTCATTTTTATAATTCATAAATTATTTAAAATTATTGTTGTTTAAAGGTGAAATGTGATGTCATGGGTGCTTTTAAATGATATGTGATTGTTGAGTACCTAGGTGCAGTAGAGTGGCTGACCAAGGCCATCTCTCAAAAGGGGAAGTAAATTTAACAACATATTAAATGTATTTTGAAAATAAAATAAAAAGAAATAAGAATACTAGTTAAAAGGATGAGGGTTTTTTATCATTTAAAATCTAGAAGAATTTTGCTGGAAGAAGATTATATTTTTTATTTTTTATTTATTTTTTAAATGAAGTTTGATTAAAATAACACAACAAGAAGATGTTTTTTTAGAAAATATTTTAAAATGCATAATTGATATAACTCTACCTATTCACTCAATTATTTATAATTATCATTTAAATTAACATCCACTTAATTATAATTCCCTAATTTATTAACCCTCTAACCCTACGGGAGTTAACTTAACCACAAAGATGAAATTACTTAAACTCTAGGCTAGCTTCGGAACATGCAATCGCAGCACCCTACTTTGATTGATGTTATTAGGTTATATTATGGTCATTGGTTAATTAGATCACATATCTACTCTTTAAATGAGGATTAATTGAGTTTGGGGATTATATTTTAACTCAAAAAATTTATCACATGTTGTTTTTTATTACCGATTAAGATCGTGCTCTCACAAATCACACAATTCCTAACATTGTGTGTTTTGTGTTAATTGTTAAATTGATTTCTTAGTTTCATTTAAATTAAAAACTCAATTAATAGATCATATTAATTGAATTAAATTATCTCATTGATTCAAAATAAATTAATTAAGAAGGTTAGAGGTATATCTATTATTAAAAATAACTACACTTCTATGGGCGGTGTAGTCATCGTAGAAATGTTTTGCGTGTGCAAAGGTTTAGAAAGGGTATAACCCAATATTGTTTTTAATATTGAATTCCAACCCAAAGAGGAATAATAATGAGGAAGATAAATGAACAAAATAGAGGAAAATAGAAGAAATTAAAGAAGAACTAAATAGTTTATTATGCAAACAAAAGTATTACAACACGAAGAAGAATAAGGCTTTGTCGAAGGGATCTTTGCTTCAAGAGATACCCTTATTTAAATGGTTGGATAATTGGAGTGAATCCACTTATTCTATCCCTAAAATTTCCAATTCACTTCCCAATCCCTCCAAATTAGAAAAACACGAATTTATAGAGTGGCGGGGAGGCTAGGTTCAAAGTGGTTTCAAGTGTGAATGGAGAATCTTGGACAAATAATTTAAGTCAACTTGAACTGACCATTTGGCCACAAAACTCGTGAATCAGCTATACTTCCATAAGTAATATTTGTGTAAAAATGAGTCCTAAATATCCTCTCAAAATTTGGGCCTAATCCAAGCACGGATGGAGAAGTTATGGTTCAAATATAGAACCCATGTCCAATCTGATGAGTCCAGCCCAACTTTGAAATCATGGATCATTTTCACCAACCAAATGCATGATTTAGCTTTGATTCCCTGAATGAAAGTTGTATCCCATTAAGTAATGAACATATTTAAAAAAAAATTAAGTTCAAATAATACATATAAAAATATTTATGTCTGAAATTCTACAGTGAATTTTAAAGGGTAAAACTAGAATTTTCATCAAATTTTCAAATGAATGATCTAATCCCAAATATTTCATAAATGAACACATTTACCACAATGTGAGGAAATTATATCATTTATTATAAATAAAATATTCAATAAAAATGTGTTTTATCAACTCTCCCACAATTATCCTTTTGCACTCCAGGGAAAAACATCATATCACGTATTCTGAAAAATTATGACAAGTAAACATCAATATCAAATCAAAACAAATTTTAAAACACATATCCTTGAGATCCAACAATTACACACCAAGAAACAAAAGATATAATTCCTCATAAAAAACTATTATTTCAAGTTCTCCATTTATATCATTCAATATATTTTCACTTCATTTATCCTCACATGCACAAATCACTTACCTCACTTGAATTTTCTTTTATCACACAAATGTTAATTTTTCAGCAATGTCTTTCTCATACAAACTCATACAAGAGTCACCATAGGATTGATAAATTCCTAAATCACCAACCTATGTGATTCAAGGATATATGTTTATCATGAATCCTTTTTAGGGTTGTTATGTGGCTTTCAGTTGGTAGGATTTAGATGTGAAAAATTATGAGGCTGAATAAATATGGTCTCCTCTTCAATCCCCATAGCATAAATTCATGGTCATCATCATGAAAAATAAATAAATGTTCACACCATTCAACATTTCATAAATAAAAATTTCAATCTTCTCAAATATTATTTTCTTAAAAGCTCTAGATAGGCACAACTTTCTCCCTCTATTAGAAGATCCAGAAAGGCACAACTTCACTTGTCATAAAAGCTCCAGAAAAGGCACAACTCTCAATATAATGATTTTATTCAGCAGAAAAAACACCTCTTCATAATTTAATTTTCCACCCAAAGTATCGAAAAATGTGGTATCATAACACAAGACATATTCCCCCACACTTAAGTTCAACTATATTATGCAATTTCACTTCAAGAGTTGGCTGGATAAGGAAAATTGGCTTGTAACGTGGCTAACCTAACAAGTTGTTCATAGATTCTGAGAGATACAAGGATTAAATTTTAAAGTTAGGACATTATAAAAATGATTCTTTGAAATATGTTCTTTAATACAAAAAAATCCTCAATCATTTAAAACATAATTACCTCAAACCCTCAAGTTTTGACAGGAATAAATCAAATTCTGGCTAAATCAACCATGGTTTGGTTCTCTCAAGAAGTGAGGTAAATATAAAGAATATTAAAATAATGGTTCAGAAGGATCATAGGAAAGTTATTTCAAATATAAAGATAGTGAGATGTGGCATGAGATTCAAAATTCAGAGTACTTTTCATGAAATTACTAAAGATTTGAATTTGAAATAAAGTCATTTTCAGCATTCATTTAAGCTTAGTTTCATGGGATAAATTATTTAAATTATTGATATGGAATTAAAAATGGTGATGAGAATCATTTCAGCTCAAAATTTTCAAAAACACAAAAAAAAATTGAAAAATAAACACAGAAATTTTGAAAAACACGCATTTTTTTTTGAAAATCATTGAAAAATAGGAAAACAATTGAAATTACTAAACTAAAAGGTTCCCTCCTCCACACTTAAAATATTGTATTTTCCTCAATGTGAACCCGTGAGATGATATATGCACATGAAATGTATAATTTTAAATAGGTAAAAGAATAAAAAAAGTGAACGGGTTAGGAACATCTTGATATGCTCAAGTGATGATGGGGGCATGTAGTGTGATGAAATCCACTACATCAGTAGAAAGTCTCTCAATGAATTTATTCAAAAGTTTCCCATTGACTATAAAGATCCTTTATGTATCCTCTTGTGTGATCTATACTGAACCATAAGGAAAAACATTATTCACAACATAAGGACCTAACCATCTGGAATGCAACTTACCAGACATCAGCTTCAGTCATGAACTGTAGATAAGGACTTTCTATTTAACATGAAACTACTTTTGTTGGATCATTCTATCATGAGATGATTTTGATCTTTCCTTATAGAGCCTTGAGTTCTCATATGAAGACAATCAAATCTCCTCAAGCTCTTAAATTTTCAACTTCCTTTGGATTCCAGCTTAGGCCAAATCCATGTTGCATTTCTTTATAGCCCAATAAGCCTGATGCTCAACTTCCATGGGGATATGACACACTTTCCCAAAAATAATTTAAAATAGGGACATACCAATGGGTGTCTTGTATGTTTTCCTATAATCCCAAAGCACATCATCAAAGAACTTTCTCCAATATTTTCTATTTGACATCACGGTTTTCTCCAAAATTTGTTTCAACTCCCTATTTGAAACCTTAGCATGGCCATTTGTTTGAGGGTGGTATGGTGTGGATGTTTTTGTGTTACCCCATACTTCTGAAGGAGGGAAGCCAAATTCTAATTGCCGAAGTGTGTCCCTTGGCCACTGTTTATGACCTTTGGCACTCCAAACCTACAAAAAATCTGTGTCTTGAAAAAGTCTACTACAACATGACAATCATTAGTCCTGGTGGCCTTATCCTCCTCCCATTTACTCACATAATCAACAACAACCAAAATATACAAAAAACCAAAGGAACTAGGAAAAGGAACCATAAAATCGATGCCCTGTACATCAAAAATCTCACAGAATAGTATGGGTTATTGGGGCATCTCGTGTCTCCTAGAAATGTTCCCAGTGTGTTGGTAATGAGAGCATGACTTAAAAAACACATGGGCATCATGGAATAAGCTAGGACAATATAATACAGAGTCCAAAACCTTCCTAGCTTTCTGTTGGGGTCCAAAGTGTCCACCACAAGAAAGTGTATGAAAAAAATGTAAAACAAACTCAAACTCGTGATTAGGAACACACCTCCTAATAACTTGGTCACTACACATGCGCCATAGGTATGGATCATCTCAAACATAAAATCCTAACTCATTATTTAACTTTTGGACTTGATATTTCATTAAATTTATAGGGATTTTAGAGACAAAAAGTTATTTAACTAAATCAGCATACCAAGGATGCATACCTGAGATGGAATAAAGATGTCCATCGGGGAAAGTGTCCCGAAGTGGTACCTGGTTCAAGGTGTCATCCTCTAGTGTGTGAATAAGCCTACTCATGTGGTCCGCCACCAGTTTTTCTAACCCCTTCTTGTCCTTTATCTCAATATCAAATTCCTGAAGAAGGAGCATCCATCGGATAAGTCTTGTATTTATGTCTGGCTTCTTCAAGAGGTACCTCAGAGCTGTATGGTTAGAAAAAACAACTACTTTAGAGCCCAATAAGTATGAATAGAATTTATCTAAAGAGAATATGACAGTAAGAAACTCCTTTTTTGTGGTTGTGTAGTTTGATTGGGCTGAATCCAGTATCCTTGATGTATAGGAAAACACATGCGAACTTCCCTCCACCCTCTGAGATAAGACAACTCCAACTGTGAAGTTGGAGGCATCACACATAAGCTCAAAAGGAATCTCCCACCTTGGGGGTTGTATGATCGGTGGATTGGTCAGGTACTTCTTTAGCTCATAAAAGGAAGTCCTGTATGTAATGCCCCGACCCCAGTTACCCAGAGTTGATGCATTATTACATAACATTGGCATGATCATAAGGGATCAAATCCCAAAATACCAATCAGTTTAGTACCCTTGGAAGTACTAGATACATTCATAGGTTTTACATTACATTTTAAAATGAAAAACAACAATAACAATGTATCCATTGACCACATTCATATCTCTTAGACTATCTCTATAGGTTAATCATAATATACTTCTTCACATCCTGGGAAAAATAAAACATAGAAAGGGGTGAGCTCAGCTGCTCAGTAAGGATAACAATATAGCGAAAACTTTCATAAATAAGCATAAACATTTAAGGAAATGTATAAGACTAAAACATAATCCTTTTAAACATAAAATTATGCATAATATGGTCAACATAAATCAAATAATTCCATTTACTTATTCACAGGGATATTCTACTAGTCGAATAATCAAATGCGATATCAATAGCCAATTTCATAATGATGGAATGCATAATGACAGACTTTATAACCACATAGTCAAGGCCTTGTGCCAAGACTACAAATAAGATTTTGTCAAGGCCTTGTGCCAAGACACTAGTTTGTCTCATTATATGTACCGATGCATCGGGGAGCTATAGTGGGCTCCACCCATCACTTACTAAGTCCAATACATTCCTCATATGAAAAGGTTTAAACATAACATAAACATTCGTATTAAAACTAGCATATGAAATGTCAATACTTTATCCATAAACCATGAATGGTATAAAAATAACACATCCATAGTCAAATATATCACAAAACCTTCAATACAAAATGGAATATTTTTATCATAATAAATCAATTTCAAACAAGTTTAAAATCCATAAAAGGATGTTGACATAGATGAAATCAAAACTTTTTGAGAGAAATATCTCTTTCTATTTTGAAATCATTTAGAAGTCATGTAATTATAAAAGAAAACATTTATTTTGAAAATATTATTATAATATTTTAAGGGAATCTTTGAAGGTGTTATAATGGCAGAAAATAGTCGCACCTGCCGTATAATTTTAAAAAACATTTTTTCCTTAATTTTTTCAAAAAGGTCATAAATGACCTTGTTTGGAAAACGACAGAAAGATTCCTTTATAAAAATTTTATAAAAATTAAAACAGGGGTATAAATTACTTTAACCCATAGTCTAGGAAATATTAAAAATGTTCTGAAATATATTTTTAAGAAACACAGATGTTGATGATAAAGAGGTCCCAGTAGATACTCACGTATAAACAACCTTGGATAATGAATAGATTGTGGAATTAACCCTTACCTTGTAATTTTCCTTAGTCGATGGTATGTCAACCTACTTTATAATAGTTAAAAAAAATTATTAAATTATAAAAAAACTATATACATAAATATGATATCATATATGATCCTCTAATATTGCTTTGTTAATAATATTTTAGTAGTATCATCATTTTGGGTGTTAACAGATTCATTTTTCTTTATATGCTTGGTTACGTAAGCCAGGTTTGTTATGGATAGTATGTATTTTATTCATATATATAATGATATTATGTTCATAAACATTATTTTTAATCATAAAATGAAAAATATTTTTGAATGATTATGATGGGGAAGGAATCTCATCGCGTTCTTGGAGACGATAATCCATACGTACGCACGAGCGACAATATCATTATATTGATGGTGAAATCATATGTAATGGGATGTTGTACCATATATAAAGAATAATTAACATGTTATATTTATTATTTACATTATTTATACTCATTATTATACCCATCCAAATAATGAAGTGTTTGAATAACAAACTACACCTCGACGTGGAGACGGTAAGTCGTACGTACGCACGTATGGTAACTTTGTCATTTATAGGATGGATAGAATAATGAATATGGTTGTACCATATTTATAATAACATCACATTATGTAGAAGTTACTGGAGTTATTATTTTGGTATGGACACAACAAAGAAAGAGGAAGTGGAAGAAGAAAAGAACTTGAAAGAGGGTGGTGAAATTATTACCTCTTCTTCGGGTGTTTCCTTTTGAGTTGATCGAAAGGGCTCCTTAGGTTGGCTTTTTTATCAAATTAAGGACTCTAGGTTTATTTAAGGGAATTTAGGAGGATATTTGGGCAGAAGTTGGTTGATTCAAATGGCTTTGGAGGTTTGAAATTAAGATAAGGGGAATTACTCTTTTATAAGAGAGGTGAGGGTCACTTTAGGAAAAGCTTGAAATATTATTTTATAATAAAATCATTTTTTGTTTTTAATGTCTAAAAAATGATTTATTTCTAGGATAAGGTATGGATAGGTTAAAAACCTCTCAACCAATAGGTTTTATATAGGTTTATGTCACCATATTAACCTTATCTTTTAGATTTAACTCTTAGTTAAATAGTTTGACATTTACCATGTCTCTTTGTATTTTTATATTATATGGTTAATAAACATACTATAAACTACCAAGAGAACCCCAAGTGGTTCATTATTAATATATATAACATTATCTAATTCCTTTGGTAGAACTTTAGATTTTTTAGGAATATTATATCAATTAATAATATAGTATTTTTTTTAAAACTCAATTATGTCAATTTTGACACTATTTAGTATTTGATTTTTTTGAAATCCATAAAAACTTTATCACTTTGAATAAAATTTATTTAATTAACCCTAACATGTCATATTAACCTATAAAATTAGTGGAATTCATTAGAAGCCTAAATTTACATTTATTTGGATATTTATAATATCAATTATTTTAATATTTCATCAATAAGATATTTACTGCATCATTATTGTGTCATAAATAAATTGAATTATTTAATGTCTAAAAATTATAAATAAAAAACTATTATGTAGAAAAAAAATATCTTTCTAATTAATATTTATAGTTGAATTTATATTGTGTGTAACCCTATATTAAAAATAGATTAGTTATTAAACTTTGAATTTAACTCTTTTAACTCTTCTTTAAATAAAATGATAATAAATGTCCTAATATAATCCAAGTGGACCAAAGGGGATAATATTTTATTCATAAGTTTTTTTTGTCAAATTACACTTATCCAATAGAATTATGACATGTGTTAGGGTAATTATAATATCTTTTTACCTTTAATTATCCTATTTACTTTTAACCGTGGTAAATAAAAGTCAAAAGTTACTATTCACCAAAATTATTTTCATCTTATTGAACCAAATTTTACTTACTGATATTAACTGTGTTTCTAGGATTTTTGAAATTCAACTCACATAAGCCTTAAAATTAAGTTTTATGCAAATTTTCAAATGCTCTTAGAAAGTGGGTAAAAGATGGTAAAAAGTTCAATAAAATTTTATATATCTAAACTTATTATAAAATGACTCCAATGAATTACATTGAATATATATAGGTATTATGTATCAATTTTGACCTAAAATAAATTAAAATAAAATAACTAATTATTTAAATAAAAATTCAGTTTTAAACAATAACGCAGTGTTTTTCACTATTCATCAAAAATTGAAAGTTTTCAGAAAAATACAAAAAAAATTCACCCTAGGATAATTTTGATATTCTGAATCAAAAAATTAAGTCCATTTTGAAAAATAAAAATTATAAAATTTCAAAAAGTGTGTATTACTATTCATAAGGGCTAGTTTGATTAGTTGTGGTGTGTTAAAACTCAAATTTGCGTACAACACAAGATATTACATTATTCAAAGGGAAACATATCGTGAAAGTTTGGGGTGTTACATTCTACCCTCCTTAGAATAATTTCATCCTCGAAATTTCTAGAATATTACTGCATAAAAAGATTCGGTTGGTTCTTCATCATAAGTTCCTCAGGTTCCCACGTTGCCTCTTCCATCTTATGGTTTCTCCGTAGAACTTTTACCAAACGAGTCATCTGGTTTCTCACACTTGTTCTCTGGTATTAAGAATTTTAAAAGGCTCTTCATAATAAGAAAGATTGGGTTCCAGTTCAATTTCCTCATAGGTGAATACATGCGTCGGGTCAGGAATGTATTTTCTCAACACTGATATGTGGAACACATCATGAACTTTGGAGAGACTTGGAGGTATTGCCAAACGATAAGCTACAACTCCAATTCATTATAGAATTTTGAAAGGTCCAATGTACTTGGACTCAATTTACCCTTCTTACCGAAACGTATAACACCCTTCCATGGAGGTACCTTCAAGAAAACATGGTCTCCTACTTGAAATTCAAAATCATTACTTTCGTTATCTGTATTGATCTTTTACCTACTTTGGGATGCTTTGATGTAGGTTTGGATAATATTCACTTTTTCTATTGTTTCCTCAACAAGTTCTGGGCCTACGAGTTTTCTTTCACCAACATCATCTCAACAAGTTGGTGTGCGACATCTCTTGCCATATAACACTTCATATGGTTCCATCTGAATACTTTAATGGAAGATATTGTTATAGGAAAATTCTACCAGAGGTAAATATTGATCCCACATACCTTGAAAGTCAAGTGAGCAAGATCTCAACATGTCTTCTAAGATTTGAATAGTCCGTTATGATTGTCCATCAGTTTGAGGGTGGTAGGCAGTGCTCAAACAAAGTTCAGTATCCCGGGCCTTCTGAATAATTTTCCATAATCTTGATGTAAAACAGGGATCACAATCAGAAACAATCGATAGGGGTACACCATGGAGTTTTACAACTTCATTAATATATAGTCTTGCCAGACATTCAAGTGGTAAATCTTCTCTTATAGAAAGAAAATGTGCTGACTAGGTAAGACGATCAACAATGACCCATATTACATCCTTCCTTCTAGGAGTCTTTGGTAACCCCATGAGAAATTCCATCATAATATTATCCCATTTACACTCAGGTATGGGAAGAGGTTGCATGACTCTTCTAGGTTTTTGCCTTCCAGCTTTCACTTGTTGAAAAATCATACATCTTGACACAAAATCAACAATCTTCCTCTTCATATTGTCCCACCAAAAATGTTCCTTAAAATCTTTATACATCTTGGTGCTCCCAGGGTGTATAGAGAAAGTGGAGCTATGAGCATCATCCAACAATTCCATTTTTTGATCAGGTATGTTAGAAACATAGAGTCTCTTCCCAAATTTCAAAATTCCATCTTCATATATAAAGTCACTCAATCTCCCATCATTCACAGCTTTAATCTTCTTTTGAAACTCCTAATCATTAGTCTAAGAACTCTTTATCCTTTCTAGTAAAAATGGTTTGGCAACCATTTGAAAAAGTATTGATGTTTCACCTTCTATGGTTATTCCCATATCAATCTTTACTAGATCCATGAAAATAGGATCCCTTTCAACTATCATATTGTTCAAAACTCCATGATACTTTCTACTCAAAGAATTTTACACCTTATTTTCCTTCCCTGAGTGGTAGTGTATAGTGAAATAATAATCCCTGAGTAGTTCAAGCCATTGTCTTTGCCTCATGTTGACTTATTTTTGTGAGAAAATATACTTCAAACTCTTGTGATCAGTATATATCTCACATTTTTTCACCATAAAGATAGTGTCTCCATATCTTCAAAGAAAAGATTATAGATGATGACTCAAGATCATGAGTGGGATAGTTTTACTCATGAATTTTTAGCTATCATGATGCATAGTCAATAACTCTATCATTCTACATAAGGAAACAACCAAGACCTTTCTTTTAAGCATTACTATAAATAACAAACCCATCATTCCCTGATGGTAGAGTCAAGATAGGAGCATTGAATAATCTTCTCTTTAGTTCTTAAAAACATTATTTACACTCTTTTGTCCAAACAAATTTAACCCCTTTTACGTGTGAGCTTGGTTAATGGGTTAGCCAACCGGGAAAAATTCTGGATGAAATGTCGATAATAACCTGCTAAACCAATAAAATTGTGTACCTCAGTTATACTCATCGGTGCTGGACATTCTTGGATTGCCTTGGTATTTGAAGGATAAACAGAGATTCCATCCTTAGAGACAATATGGCCAAGAAAATAAATCTCTTGAAGCCAGAATTCACACTTGCTAAACTTCCCATATAATTCATTTCTTCTAAGGGTTTTTAGAATAGTTCACAAGTGATTTTCATGATCTTCATAGCTTTTTGAGTATACCAAGATATCATCAATAAACACCACTACAAATTCATCAAGATATTCCTTGAAAACTATATTCATTAGATCCATGAAGATAGAGGGTGCATTAGTCAATCCAAAAGGCATTACTGTAAACTCGTAATGCCTGTTCCTGGTTCAAAATGCTATTTTTGGAATTTCTTCCTTCTTCACGCACAACTGATGATATCCATATCGAAGGGAAATCTTTGAAAAATATTGAGTTCCATGAAGTTGGTCGAATAAATCATCAATGCGAGGTAGGGGATACTTGTTCTTTATTGTTATAGCATTGATCTCCTTGTAGTCAATGCACAACCTCATAGATCCATCTTTCTTCTTAACAAAAAGGACAGGGGATCCCCATGGAGAAACACTAGGGCGAATAAATTTCTTATTACTCAATTCCTCTAGTTGTTTCTTTAATTCCACTAATTCCACAGTGTTCATTCTATAAGGGGTCTTAGATATGGGCCTTGAACTAGGAATTAAATCAATGGAAAACTCAATTTCTCGTTCTGGAGGATGTCCAGGTAAATCCTCTAGAAACACATCAACATATTCTTTCACAATAGGTATATCCTCTATTAAAACATTATTTTCCTCACCCATAGTTATTTCATTCTCTTCTTCCCCAATAATTTAATTTAGTAGAGATACTGGGGGTGGATCTAGATAAGAATCAGGTGGCGACGTTTCTTCTCTAAAGATAAGGTGCTTCTTATCATCATTGAAAATTGTAACCTCCTTATTCTTACAATAAATTTTCACATCATGGTCCGAAAGCCAATCCATTATGAGTATTATATCAAATTTAATCATGGTTATGACAATGATATCAGCATATAAAGAACATTTATATGCCCTAATGGGAACTGATTCACAAAACTTTATTGCGATGATACTTCCCTTAGGTGTTTTGTCTGACAACTCCCTTATTAAGTCAAATTGAAAACATCTAATTTTCTTAGAAAACTAAGAAGATATGAAATAATGCGATGATCTAGAATCAAATAAATCATTGTCTGAACTTGAGGAAACCATTAAATTACCTGCCACCATGTCTTTCGGAGCTTCAACCTCAGCAGTAGTGATCTCATAAGCTTGGCCTTGCTCCCTTGGACTTTTCTGAGGTTAGTTCCCTTGACACTTAGGAAATTTATTTTCATAATACCCCTTTTCTCTATAATTGTAGAATTCAACATTGATAGCCACTTTCTTCCCCTTGCAATCATGATCTTGGTGGACTTTTTCACCACACTTGTAACAGACTCTCATTCCATTCAGGAAAGTATTGGGGTGTTTCTTCCCACATTTACCGCAGGATAGATATTTAACTTTTCCCTTCTTCCCCTTTTTTCTATTTCTAGAGTATTCAGTAGATCTCTTTTTCTCTTGCTTTTTTTTAAAGTTGTAAGACTTAGAATTCATTTTCTATCTTGATAGCACATGATACAATATCTTCATATGATGAGAAGGATTGTGAGAGTAATGATCGATAGAGAAATGGTTTTAACCCATAAAATAATTGACCAATCTTACTCCTTGGGTTACGTATATAATATGTTGCATGCCTTGCTAACCTTGTAAAGTTAGCCTCATACTTTGCGACATTATCATCCTCCTTTTGTCTTAGACTCAGAAATTGTCTTTCCATATCTTCTTTATGGTCATGAGGAAAGTATTTTTCTAAGAAAATATCTTTAAACTATCTCCATTCCATGTTATATATTTCTTCATCTTCCTTTTTTGTTTTGGATTAATGGTCACCATTGATCTGTATCTCCCGTGAGGTGATAAACTACCATGACAACTTTTTCCCTTTCACTACTCCCCAAAGCATGAAATATTTTCTCTAAAAAATTTATCCATTGCTCAGCTACTAATGTACTTTTACTCCCATTGAATATTGGTGGTTGTTTTATCATGAAGCGGTCTAACATTGATCCTCCACATTGTGGATCAGGGTGCTCTATACGGGTAAGGTTATTATTCATAACATGAGTGAGTTGTCTTAGTATGGTGATAAGTTGATCAGCACCAGTTGCATCACTAGATCCACTATAATTATCTTGAGTAGGAGGACAATCCCTACATGGATTACATACATTGATACGGTTTCCATTCCTTACACTATACGCCATTTCTAAACAGTGGCATACAATAGATTAGTTTATGAATCACAATACATAATTCCAAACTTGTAAAACACTTAACATAAATTGAACAGTTTGTGGATATAATCCATAATCATAAAAATGGTTTCTTTTAGGAGGTATATACTCATAAATCCTTCATGATGGTTTGTAAAGAAAATGTGAATTATCCTAAGCATATCCCCTGGGAGTGTCGTAACCAAGAGTGTAGCAAGACCCATTGTCGTGCACCAGTTCCCATTCGAGTCTAGCTCAAAGTGGTGTTTTCAGGTTTTACCCCTAGGTACATCTGTGCCAGAGCCATCTCTACCTGCTCATATCTAGATAGGGAGTTATTTCTTGGAAAACTCACAAAATATCTATATTACCAAAATTCTAGGAAGTTCTTCTATACTAATCCTAAAATTCAATATTATGGTAATGTTCTCTAATCAGAGTTTTTCTAAATATAGATTCCAAGGTTTATACTAAACTTCTTCTGATACCAACTGTAATGCCCCAACTCTAGTTACCCAGAGTCGATGCATTATTACATAACATTGACATGATCACAAGGGATCAAATCCCGGAAGACCAATTGGTATAATATCCTTGGAAGTATAGGATACATTCATAAGTTTTACATTACATTTTAAAATAAAAAACAACAACAAAATTGTCTCCATTGACCAAATTTATATCCCTTAAACTATCCCTATATGTTAGTCATAATATACTTCTTCACATCCTATAAAAAATAAAACATAGAAATGAGTGATCTCAAATGCTCAGTAAGGATAACAATATAGAAGAAACTTTCATAAATAAGAACAAACATTTAAGTAAATGTATAAGACTAAAACATGATCCTTTTAAAAATAAAATTTCTCATAATATGGCCAATATAAATCAAATAATTTCATTTACTTATTCACATGGATATTCTACTAGTCGAATAATCACATGCAATATCAATAGCCAATTTCATAATGATGGAATGCATAATGCTAGACTTCATAACCACATAGTTAAGGCCTTGTTCCAATACTACAAATAAGATTTTGTCAAGGCCTTGTGCCAAGACACTATTTTGTCTCATTATATCTATCGATGCATCAGGGAGCTATAGTAGGCTCCACCCCTCATTTACTAAGTCTAATGCATTCCTCTTATGAAAAGGTTTAAACATAATATAAACATTCGTATTAAAACTAGCATATGAAATGTCAATAATTTATCCATAAACCATGAATGGTATAAAAATAACACATCCATAGTCAAATATATCACAAAACCTTCAATACAAAATGGAATATTTGTATCATAATAAATCAATTTCAAATAAGTTTAAAATCCATCAAAGGATGTTGACATAGATGAAATCAAAAAAATTTGAGAGAAATATCTCTTTCTATTTTGAAATAATTTAGAAGTCATGTAATTATAAAAGAAAACATTTATTTTGAAAATATTCTTATAATATTGTAAGAGAAGCTTCGGAGGTGTTATAATGGTACAAAATAGATGCACCCTCCGTATAATTTAAAAAACATTCTTTTCTTAATTTTGTTGAAAAGGTCGTAAAGGACCTTGTTTAGAAAATGACGGAAAAATTCCTTTATAAACATTTTATAAAAAATAAAAAAGGGGTATAAATGAATTTAAACCATGGTATAGGAAATAGTAAAAATGTTTTGAAATATATTTTTAAGAAACACGGATGTGGATGATAAAGAGGTCCCAGTAGATACTCACATATAAACAACCTCGGATAATGAAAAGATTGTAGAATTAACCCTTACCTTGTACTTTTCCTTAGTCGATGGTATGTTAACCTCCTTTATAATAGATAAAACGTTGTTATTAAATTATACAATAACTATATACATAAATATGATATCATATATGATCCTCTAATATTTCTTTGTTAATAATATTTCAGTAGTATCATTGTTTCGGGTGTTAACTGATTCGTTTTCCTTTATATGATTGGTTACATAAGGCATGTTTGTTATAGATAGGATTTAATTGATTAATATACAGAATGATATTATGTTCATAAACACGATTTTTAATCATACAATAAAAATTATTCTTGAATGATTATGATGGGGAATGAATCTCATTGCGTTCGTGGAGACGGTAATCTGTACGTACGCATGAGCTACAATATCATTATACTGATGGTGAAATCTTATGTAATTGGATGTTATATCATATATACAGAATCATTAAAATGTTATATTTATTATTTACATCAGTTATACTCATTATTACACCCATCTAAATAATGAAGTGTTTGAATAACAAATTACACCATGACGTGGAGACGGTAAGTCGTACGTACGCACGTACAGTGACTTTGTCATTTATAGGATGGATAGAATAACGAATATGGTTATACCATATTTATAATATCATCGCAGTATGTACAAGGTACTTGAGTTATTATTTTGGTATGGAAACAACAAAGAAATAGGAAGTGGAAGAAGAAAAGAACTTGAAAGAGGGTGGTGAAATTATTACCTCTTCTTCGGGTGTTTCCTTTTGAGTTTATCAAAAGGGCTTCTTAGGTTGGATTTATGATCAAATTAAGGACTCTAGGTTGATTTTAGGGAAGTTGGAAGGATATTGGGGAAGGTTTTGGCAGATAAAAATGGCTTTGGAGGTGTGAAATTAAGATAAGGGGAAGTACCCTTTTATAAGAGAGGTGGGGGTCACTTTACGAAAAGCTTGAAATATTATTTTATAATAAAATAATTTTCAGTTTATAATGGCTATTAAATGATTTATTTAGAGGATAAGGTGGAGATGAGTAAAAAACCTATCAACCAATAGGTTTTAGACAGGTTTAGGTTACCATATTAACCTTATCTTTTATATTTAACTCTTAGTTAAATAGTTTGACATTTACCATGTCTCTTTGTATTTTTATATTATATGGTTAATAAACTTACTATAAACTGTCAAGAAAACCCCAAGTGGTTAATTATTAATACATATAATCTTATCTAAGTCATTTGGCCTAACCTTATATTTTTAATAATATTATATCAATTAATAATATAGTATTTCTTTTAAAAACTCAATTATGTCAATTTTGACACTATTTAGTATTTGATTTTTTTTAAATCCATAAAAACTTTATCACTTCAAATAAAATTTATTTAATCAACCCTAATATGTCATATTAATCTAGAAAATTATTTTACTTCATCATAAGTCTCAATTTACATTTATTTGGATATTTATAATATCAATTATGTTAATATTCCATTAATAAGGTAATTACTGCATCATCATTGTGTCATAAATAAATTAAATTATTTAATGTATAAAAATTATAAATAAAATACCATTATTTAGTAAATATTTTTATCTTTCTAATAAATATTTATAGGGTAATTTATATTGTGTATAACCCTATATTAAAAAAATTTTAGTTATTAAACTTTGAATTTAACTCTTTTAACTCTTCTTTAAATAAAATAATAATAAATGTCCTAATCTAATCCAAGTGGACCAAAGGGGATCATATTTTATTCCTAAGGTTTTTTTTGTCGAATTACACTTATCCAATAGAATTAGGACATGTGTTAGGGTAATTATAATATCATTTTTACCTTTAATTTCCCTATTTACTTTTAATCATGGTAAATAAAAGTCAAAAGTTACCATTCACCAAAAATTATTTTCATCTTATTGAACCAAATTTTACTTAGTGATATTAACTGTGTCTCTCGGATTTTTTAAATTCAAATCACAGAAGTGATAAAATTAAGTTTTATGCAAATTTTCAAATGCTCCTAGAATGTGGGTAAAAGACGGTAAAAAGTTCAATAAAACTTTATATATCTAAACTTATTATAAAATGACTCCAATGAATTATATTGAACATATATAGGTATTATGTATCTATTTTGAATGAAAATAAATTAAAATAAATTAACTAATTATTTAAATAAAAAGTCGGTTTTAAACAATAACGCAGTATTGTTCACTATTCATAAAAAATTGAAAGTTTTCAGAAAAATACCAAAAATTCACCCTAAGATAATTTTGATATTCCCAATCCAAAAATGAAGTCCATTTTGAAAAATAAAAATTATAAATTTTCAAAAAGTGGGTATTACTATTCCTAACAGCTAGTTTGATTGGTCGTGGTGTGTTAAAACTTTAAGTTACATACAACACAAGCTTCTGCATTATTCAAAGGGAAACGCACCGTATAAGCTTGGGGTGTTACAGTACAAGAATCATCAAACACAAAATTAAAATCCTTTTGAAGTAATCATGACATAGGAAGAGCAATCTTACTAAAATCTTTGATGAAGCACTGATAAAATCCTGCATGCCCTAGGAAAGATCTAACATCATGAACACATAAAGGATATGATAAGGATGAAATAATATCTACCTTAAATCTATCAACCTCTATCCCATGTTTTGACACTACATTCCCTAAGAAAATTCCATGCTCTACTATGAAATGACACTTTTCAAAGTTCAAGACCAGATTCTTCTCAATAAAATGATTCAACACCTTTCCCCATCTACTTATACATTCATCAAATGAGTATCCATACACTATAAAATCATCCATAAATACCTCCATGCAGGTCTCAATAAAATCAGAAAAAATACTCACCATGCATCTTTGAAAGATACCTGGGGCATTGCAAAGTCCAAATGGCATCCTCCGGTAGGAAAATGTGTCGAAGGGACAGGTGAATGTAGTCATCTCCTGATCCTCTAGAGCTATAAGAACCTGAAAATATCCAAAAAATCCATCCAAGAAATAATAATGTGTCTTCCCAGTTAGTCTCTCAAGAATTTGATCAATAAATGGGAGGGGGAAATGGTCATTGCGAGTGGACTGATTTAGTTTCCTATAATCAATACACACATGCCAACTGTTTTGCACCCTCATTGGAACTAACTCATCTTCCTCATTTTTAACAACAGCAACACCACTTTTCTTATGAACAATCTAAATAGGGCTCACCCATTGGGAATCTAAAATGGGATAGATTATACCCGCCTCAAGAAAATTTTCAACCTTTTTTTAACAACCTCCAAAAGTGTTGGATTGAGCCTCTTTTGTGGCTGTCTAACCAGTTTATCCCCATCCTTCAAAAGAATCCTATGCATTAAAATGGAGGGTCTAATACTTGATATGTTAGCCAAGGTCCACCCGATTTTCTTAATATTCTCCCTCAAAATATTCAAATGTTTTTCTTTATGTTTAAAAGGGAAATTGTTAGCAATGATAATAGGTAATTTCTCACCACTCAACAAGTATGAGTATTTGAGATTTGGTGGCAATGGTTTGAGTTCCAGTGTAGGGGGTGGTGTATGGATGGAGACATCAAAGGAACTGAAATATGTGCACAAATATCATCATTATTAGAATATAAATAATCACAATCAGAGAATAAAACATCAAATCCATTAGCATACTCAACAGCCAATTCATAATCATATTTCACATGATCAAAATCAGAATATGAATCCATTTCAAAATCAAATCTAAGAGAGTTTTGTGCATTATAAACAGGTGTAGAAGTAATCTTAAACATCAAACTAGAACCAATGATCATAATCTCCCTAATCATAGGACAATCAAAATCCATGGGGTTTTTACGTGGTGGTTCAAAATGGGAGATAACAAAAGTAGAATGGTCTTATGAGGGGTACTTCATGGATTCCATGAAATTAAATATCACAACTTCATCTCCAAATTCTATGGAAAATATAACCTCATTGACATTTATGATAGTTTTTACAGTTTTAAGGAAGGTTCTACCTAAGATAATGGGATCATGAGAACTTACCCGATCATCCTCCATGTTAAGCACGTAGAAATATGCTGGAAAGATCATGTCTCTTACCCGAACAAGTACATCCTTAAGGACTCCCACTAGATATTTTGTATCTCTATTCACTAATTACACCACTACTCTTGTGGGATTCAACTCACCAACCTATAAAGAAGAAAAAATAGAGTGAGGCATTACATTTATGGAAGCTCCTAAAACACATAAAGAATCAGAAAAGTGAAACTCCCCTATGGTGCATGGAATGGTGAATGTCCCCAGATCCTTGCACTTTGTTGGCACTACTATTGTTGGTATAATGAGTACTGAAACATTCCTTCCAAGATTGATCCTCTCATTTCCCTTGATCCCTCTTCTATTGGTACAAATTTCTTTTAAGAATTGGGAATACCTTGGGATTTTCTTGATGGCTTCAAGTAAAGGGATGTTGATCTCCAAATGCTTGAATGTATCCAAAACTTATTTTTGAATTACATCTTCAGCTATCTTTTTGGTTTAAACAACTCTATTTGGAAAAGGAGGGGGTTTAGGAGGAATATAAACAATCTTTTTCTTACCTTTATCTTTCTCCTTGGGTTGCTCAACAGTTGGTGTAGAATGGGGATTTTTTAGAGTTGAGGTGAATCTTGGTGGAATGGTAGGTATAGATGTATCATTCATTTTCTTCCCACTTCTCAATGTGATGGTACTGACATTACCCATTGGATTTGGAGTAGGTTGTGAAGGTAGATTTCTATAATTCTTACTTACTAATTCATAGAGGGTAGTGGCAATCTGGCTCATTTGAGTCTTCAACTCCCTCAGCTCTAAACCTTGACTCTTTAGCTCATTCTGTTGATTAAGAACAATTTTTTAAAAAAGATCATCAGTTTTAGAATCTAACTTTGGTTTAGAATTCCCTTGTTGTTTACTTGTTGATTCTTGAGCTTCAAATCACCTTTGGGGTTGTTGGAAACTCTATTGGTAAGGTGGAGGTTGTTGGAAGTTTTGTTGAAAAGGGGGCCTTTGTTATTGTCTAGAGTCATACCTCATGTCTGATTGATCCTTCCACCCTTGGTTGTATGTTGGAGAAAATTAATCAAACTTCTTTTGGGGATATGGTTGTTGTTGTTTCTGATATGGTCTCCCAGGAAACACTACTGCACAATCTTCTATTTCTTGTAGTTGGGGGCAACAGTCAGTTGGGTGGTCCGTTTCAGTGCAAATGTCACATGTCCTCGAAGGAGGGGGTGGGGTGTATTTTGATCCAATGTAATCTGCCTCACCATAGTGGTCAATTATTCTAACTTAGTATCAATCAAATGAATTTAAAGAGAAGAAGGACTTACCTGATGTACTCCTCTAACATGTGGTGTACCTCGATCACAAAATTGTTGGGTGTTTTGGGCCATTTTGTCAATCAATGCACATGAATCCACTGGTGTCTTGTCCACCAATTATCCTCTATCCACATAATCCACCATGATCCTCTCCATAGGTGTGAGTCTTTTATAAAATTATTGTATGAGGAGTTTCTCACTAATTTGGTGATGTGGGAAACTTGCGAACAACTTCTTGAATCACTCTCAGTACTCATAAATTGACTCCCCTTGGGCTTGCTTGATCTCAGAGATCTCTTTTAGAATGGATGTGGTCCTTAATGATGGAAAAAATCTCTGCAAGAAAAGTCATTTCAAATCGTTCCAACAAGTTACATCTTTAGGTTGTAAATAATACATCCAGTCTTTTGCAGCTCCATTAAGTGAAAATGGGAATGCTCTTAGTTTGATTTTATCTTCAGAAAAATTTCTTGGTTTTAAGGTTGAGATAACCACATTAAATTCTTTTAAATGTTTATTTGGATCCTCACCAGAGAATCTGTGAAATTTTGGAAGAAGGTGAATTAATCCAGATTTCAGTTCAAAGTCCTATTCGAGATTTGGGTTTGCAATACAATTTGGTTGATAGTTAATATCAGGTGAAACTAATTATCGAATGGTTCTATTAAGTTCATTGTTATTATTTTCATCCATTAGTTCTTGTTTTAAGTTATACTTATAAGTGTTTCCAATTTCAATGTTCCTGGAGTGGAGGAATTCTCAAACTAGTTGAATGTTGAAACTTCCCGTAGATTGAGAATGTATGATTCGATCCCGAAGGCTACGTTCAATCTTAGGGTCAAGATCTAAAAGATCCTTGGTATTATTTCATGTCATAAATAAAATAAAAATGAAAATAATTAAAGTGTACCATAGTAAAATAAAAATGAGAATTTTTAGTTGATGGTCCAAAAATAAGAAGAATAAAATAAAAGAAGAAGAAAAAATTCAGATTGGGTAAAGAAGGAAGAAAGAAGAGAAGAAGATAATAAAATGTAAAATAAAATAAATAACTATAATTGGTTAAAATAATTACTTGCCTCCCCGGAAATGGCTCCAATTTTAAATGTTTTGTCATGGGTGATTTCAAATGATATGTGGTTGTTGAGTACTTAGGTGCAACAGAGTGTCTAACCAAGGTCGTCTCTCAAAGGAGGAAGTAAATTTAACAACATATTAAAGGTATTTTGAAAATAAAATAAAAGTAAATAATAACACTAATTAAAAGGATGGGTTTTTTTATCATTTATAAATATAGAATAATTTTTCTGGAAGAATATTGTATTTTTTTTGTTTTTATTTTTGAAATGGAGTTCGATTAAAATGACACAACAAGAAGATGTTTTTTTAGAAAATATTGTAAAAGGCATAATCGATCTAAATATACATATCAACTCAGTTAGTTATCATTATAATTTAAATTAACATTCAATTAATTATAATCCCCTAATTTTTTAACCCTCGAACCCTACATGAGTTAACTTAACCACAAAGATGAAATTACTTAAACCCTAGGCTAGCTTTGGAACATGTAATCACAACACCCTATTTTGATTGATGTTATTAGGTTAGATTATGGTTAGTGGTTAATTATAGAACATACCCACTCTTTAAATTAATATTAATTTATTTTAGTAATTATATTTTAACTCTACAAATTTATCTAGTGTGGTCTTTTATTACCAATTAAGATTGCGCTCTCACAATTCACACAATTCCCGACCTCGTGTGTTTTGTGTTAATTGTTCAATTTCTTTATTAGTTTTATTTAAATTAAAAACTCAATTAATATATCATATTAAGTGAATTAAAGTATTTCATTTATGTAAAATAAATTAATGAATAAGTTTATAGGTATATCAATTACTAAAAAGAACTACGCTTCCATGGGCAGTGTAGTCATCGTAGAAACGTTTTGCATGTGGAAAGGTTTAGAAAAGGTATAACCCAATCTCGTTTCTACTATTGAATTCCATCTAAAAGATGAATAATAATGCGGAAGATAAATTAACAAAACATAGGAAAATAGAATAAATTAAAGAAGAACTAAAGTGTT
Source organism: Viscum album (assembly GCA_963277665.1). Taxonomy (NCBI): domain Eukaryota; kingdom Viridiplantae; phylum Streptophyta; class Magnoliopsida; order Santalales; family Viscaceae; genus Viscum; species Viscum album. Next base: position 334,846,123 of record OY728139.1, on the reverse strand, counting down.
TATTACGCAAACAAAAGTATTACAACATGAAGAAGAAGAAGAAGGCTTCGTCGAAGGGATATTTTCTTCAAGAGATACCCTTATTTAAATGGTTGGATAATTGGAGTGGATACACTTATCATATTCCCTAAACTTTCCAATTCACGTCCAAACCCCTCAAAATGAGAAAAACACCAATTTATAGATTGGTAGAGATGCTAGGTTCAAAGTGGTTTCAAGTGTGAATGGGGAATCTCAGCCAAATATTTTAATCCAACTTTCACTGCCCATTTGACCACCAAAACGTGTGAATAATGTGTTATTCCATAATTATGATTTTTTATAAAATGATTCCTCTATATCCTCTAAATATTTGGGCCTAAGCTAAGCACTGATGAAGAATTTATGGCCCAAATACAGAATCCATGTCCAATCTGGCGAGTCTAGCCCAACTTTGACTTCATGGCCCATTTTCACCAACCAAATGCATGATTTAACTCCAATGTACTCAATTAAAGTTGTATCCCATTAAGTCATGAACATATTTACAAAATTTTAAGTTCAAATAATACATATAAAAATATTTATGTCAGAAATGCTACAGTGAATTTTAAAGGGTAAAACTGGAATTTTCATCAGATTTTCAAATGAATGATCTAATCCCAAATATTTCATAAATGAACAAATTTACCACAATGTGAGGAAATTATATTATTTATTATCAATATAATATTCAATAAAAATGTGTTTTATCAAAAGTAATTGATATGTATTCTAGAAGTTGATCCTTTGATTTGGGAATTTACTCTGAAGATAATTTGTTATTTTCTTATGTTTATTATAAAATGCCTCTAAGAATAGATCTTACAAATCTGATAGAGGAATTTGTGAGACAAGTTCCTCAGGAAAATCCTCCAGTGGACCCTTCTTTGATAGAGTCTATAATCCACACTATTCAAACACTGGGTCAAGAAGGTATTGGGAACCTGAGATGAGTGGTAGATCATGACTTAGATTTTACCAAGTAGAATACACCCATTTTCTATGGTGACAAAGGACCCCAAGAATCTGGGGGATGGATTGTGCAGATAGAGAGGATCATCCACTTTCTAAAAACTCATGAGGACTCTAAGGTGGGGTTTTCCTCATATATGCTTGAGGGACTAGGAAGGAGATGGTGTAACTCTATTGTTCAAGCCAAGTTGCTCGAGGATCTTACCTGAGATTCTTTCAAGAAAATCTTCAACCATTATTTTTATCCTGAAACATTGTGTGTGATGAATACCAAAAAGTTTATAACCCTTGATTATGGGGAACATATGTTTTTTTAGTATTCCACCTTTTTCACTGAGTTTGTGCACTTAGCACCCAATCTTTTCACTAATGATTACCTTAAAGCTCAGAGGTTTGAGATGGGATTAAGGGATGATATTCATTTGATGTTGATTCCCATGTGCCTTCCAATTTTTTTGTAGGTATTTGATAAATAAGTTATGGAAAGGTAGACATATTTGGGAAAACATGTTGGGTGGAGCTTTGGTTGGTGTAGTTGTTATCTAGAGTATGACTTCTGGACAGAAAAGGAAGTGCAAAGGTAGCAATTTTTCTTCACGACCAGTTTTAGGGGCTTTATTAGGATAGCAGTAGATTGTCCGCTATCAGTATGCCAGGCTTGGTCATACCAATCCTAATTGTACATAAGTTCCCCAAACTTATCATTGTTTGGTACAATTTTTTTAAGGTGTTTTTGTGGAAGGATGTCTCAAGGTAGTAAGTTTGGACCCACCCTCACTAAGGGTCCATAGGTTCATTATTATACTTCCATGGGTTGTGGGTCATATCCCCAGACCAATGGGGTGTTCATGTGGAAAATAAAGCCCATGGAAGAGCTGATATAGGATGTTTTTATGTGGAAGAGTATGCATTAGAGGAATCTGAAGCAGGGTTAACTACTATTAGAGGTACGGTGTTTATTTTTCCTTCTAGAGTGCTAGTTTTATTTAATACATGTGATACCCATTCTTTTATATCATCGAAGTTAATTGGTAAATTGGTCTTACATTCAGAGTTTATGTCATTATTGTTGGAACTTTTTATGCATTTGGGAAGGTGGTACTCCATCCATCCAACATTACAATTTTTATTTCAAAATAGGCAAGAAAGAAGTACAAAACATGGGACTTCATATAGGGAGGCCAGAAATAATGAAGCCCTAGAGCATCACTCTTAATCAGGTTCATCCCCTCCAGTTTAAAAAGAGAGACATTAGAATAACAACCCCCAGGATCTTCTAGGACCACAAGTGAGGCCAAGTAATCCGTCACTTTGTTCCCTTCATGCCAAGTATGAGTGACCCTAACTCTGTTCGAGAGGAGAGCCTTACATTGTCTGATAGTATAGGTGATCGACCACATAGTGCTACCCCTCCCAAGCAAGGAATCCTGGACAATCTTTGAATTTGTTTCAACCTATGCGATGTTGAGGTTCCTCTTCTTACACACGAACAACCCTGTGATCACTGTAAGGGCCTCCACCCAGACCGAACTACCGCTACCATAATGAGCCGATAAAGCCAAGACCACACTTCCACTGTGATCACGTAAGACCCCACCACCACACATGACCTCCGTGACACAGGACCCATCAGTATTTAGCTTAAAACCTTCCTCAGGAGGAAACCAATGGATCTAGCTCCCCTGTACCCTGGAACCATTCCTCCTAGCCTCAGCAAGCGGAAATTTCAAACAACGAAATGCAGATGCCTCCCTCCCAATACCCGTCACGCCAACCAGTTCAAACAACATGCATCTGATTCTAGCCACCACCGACCTCCCCGTAGATGGCATCCCTTCATACCTAGCACGATTTCTAGCTTGCCATAGCATCCAGCAACCCGCATTGAAAACAAAGGCCCATTCCTCAGTCTCTCTCATATTATCACTACTTCCTTGGAACCATTGCACCATGAAACTCTCATAGTTACTAGCATGAAAGGAAAACCTTGTAATCCCCCCAAAGAATCACTACACCTCACAGGCCCAATCTCCCTCGAAGAAAATATGATTCATGATCTCCTCCTTCCCGAACTCACAGAAATGGAAACATGAGACCATACTAATACCCATCCTTTTTATGTTATCATCCAATGGAATAGCATTATACTGCAATCACCAAGTAAGAAAGTTAAGCTTTGCAGGAATATTATTTCACCAGAACACTCTATTCTAGCTCTCTCTCTCTCCTAAGGACCTCCAAAAATGGTACTTATTCGAAAATCATTGACATTGAACCTTCCTGAACATGAGGGGGTATACACGCACCTATCCTTCTCAGAGTTAAGAATGACAGAGTCAAAAACATTCTGTTGAGAGGAATCCAGGATCGATCTGAAAAATAGAGGGTGTGATCTAGCCTCTCTAAAGGTGATAAATGGATCCGAGCACCCCGGATAACTCAGAACCTTCCCTGACCAGTTCTACTGCCAAAATAGGACACTCCCCTCCCCAAAAATCCATTGATAATGAGGAAGGAGCATCAGAAAAATATTACACACCACAGCCCATAGAGACGCCCCTCTACCCAAAGGACGAGTCATGCCTGTTGTGTATCTCTGAGCCATGCTTCTCCCCCACAGTGTACGTTCCTAGACGATTTCCCATGAAAACTTCGCACGTACCCCATGCACTGCCTCCACCACACTCCTTACATTGATTCCTCCTTCCCCAAACGGCTGAGCCATATTCCCCCACGCAACCCACATCCTTTTATTTCCCAACGAGTCATCCTAGATAAACCGAGCCATGATTCTATCCATGGACCTGATGACCCCCTTCGGCACACTCGTAGAATCCATAGAATGCACCGACACACTTGTCGGGTGACGATGATCGATTTAGAAGTGGTGTTGGACTTCTTAGTCCTTGATCTTGATATCTTTAACTAGATTATTAGTATGGATTGAATGGTCATCATGAAGGACCAAATTGATCATTATCTTCATCGAGTTTAGTTTTTATCACCTGATGGGGTCACTCATGTTTTTCATGGTGGGTGAGACTCTAAATCAAGAAGGTCAGGGCCCGTTGTTCCTTATTCTGGGGTGATATCATGCCAATTGTCAGAGATATTACTTGAGTTCATTGATCCTTGTTTGGGAAGTCCACTTCCTGCAGTTTTGTGTGTACCCCAAGGTCTTTCCAAATGATTTTTTTATTTTCCCACCATAGAGAGAGGTAGAGTTCACCATTGGTCTACTTCCTAGTATAATGCCCGTTTCTATTCCATCTTATTGCATGGAACCTGCTGAGTTGATAGAACTAAAATTACAACTTGTGGACCTTGAAGATAAAGTATTTATTCATCCTAGTATGTCACATTGGGCTTCCCCTATCCTCTTTGTTAAGAAGGTGGATGAGAGCCTCAGACTTCGTGTGGATTATTGATAGCTGAACTAGGTGACCATCAAGAACAAGTATTTGATTCCCAGAATTGGTGATCTCTTTGATCAACTCAGAGGGGATTGTTGGTTTTCAAAGATTGACCTTTGGTCAGGGTAACACCAGTTGAGAGTCCAGGAAGAGGATATACCTAAGAAAACATTTAGGATCCTATATGGGAATTTTTTTATTTCTTGGTTATGGAATTTGGTATCACCAAATATCCTGTGGTATTTATGGCATCGATGAACCAAATATTTTATCAGTTTTTTGAATCATTTGTATTCATGTTTTCAGATGATATTTTGATGTAATTCAGGTCAAAAGAGGAGCACCAGAATCATTTGATGAACATCACTTGTTTGGTAATCTTTCTAAGTGTGAATTTTGGATATATAAGGTGAAATTTCTAAGGCATGTTATATTTGAGAGGGGTGTCTTAGTGGATCTTGAAAAGATATAGGAAGATATGTCTTGGGAGCCTAGAAATGTGTTTGAGATTCAAATTTTTTGGGTTTTTCTGGTTGTTACAAGTGGTTTGTTCAGGATTTCTCTATGCTCACGTCTTCGATGAAAACTTTAACTCAAAAGGGTGTAAAGTTTGAGTGAAATGAAAAATTTTAGATATATTTTGAGGAACTAAAGGCGAGGTTGACTTCAAATCAAGTTTTAATTCATCTGTAATTGGGTTTAGGTTATGATTTTCTTTTGTGATGCTTCTGATATAGGTTTAGGTTGTGTCTTGATGCAAGGAAAGAAAGTGGTGGCCTATGGCTCTCATCAGTTACTTACTCATAAAAAAACTACCTTTCCTATGATCTTGAGTTGACAACGATTATTCATGAACTCAAAACGTGGCATCACTATCTTTTTGGGGAGCAGTTTATGGTATATTCATATCATAAGATCTTGAATTCTATTTTTACTCAAAGGGGTCTAAACTTACAATAGAGATGTTAGGTTGAGTATCTCTAGACATTTTATTTCAAGATTTCTTATATTCCCGGGAAAGAGAATGTGGTCATTGATGCATTGAGTATAAAATTACCGACTCAAACCTTAAATTAATTAGCTAAGGATAGGTCTCTAATGAGTTTGTTTATTGAGATGAGCTTGGTATTGGAAGATATTAGTGGATAGGTGTTCTTAGATTCGATGAAGGATAAATCATTTTTTATAAGTGAGTTCAGCTTTAGTAGGTGTCAGACACTGATGTTAAACACTTGAGTAAAATCCTAAATATTGGGGAGACCTCAGGTGAGTGATCTCAACCTCCCATTGGCACTTTGTGTTTCTATAGTAGGTTGGTTGTTCTATAAGGTAGGAATTGATGGATGATAGGAACAGTTTTTGTTGGTTTGTACACCCTGTTACTACCAATATGTATCATGATTTGATATATCAGTATTGGTGGTCGGGGATGAAGTGTTCGATTATAGAATTCATATCATAGTGCCATATCTATCAGAGTGTTAAAGTGGAGCACCAAAGACCTATTGGTTTGTTACAACCTTTACCCATTACAGTATGGAAGTGATATGATATTTCCATGGACTTCATTATTGGTTTTCCATGGGATTCTAGTGAGAAATATCTTATTTGGATGATCATTGATCGACTTAAAAAATCGGCCCATTTCTTCCCTATCAAGGAGATGACAAAGGTGGAACAGCTCAGTGACTTGTATGTTTAAGAGGTTGTGAAGCTTCATGGGGTTCCCATTGCAATTGTATCTGATAGGGACCCAAGTTTCACATCCAGGTTTTGGAATGGTTTATAAGAGGCGATGGTTTCCCAATTGAAATTGAGCATGGAATATCATCCACATATGGATGGGTAGATATAGAGGGCTATTCAGGTTCTTGAGGATATGCTCCGGGCATGTGTGCTTGATTTCAGTGGTTATTTAGAAAAGAAATTTCCTATGGTTTAATTTTCCTATGATAATAATTATCAGACATTTATTAAGATGGTGTCCTTATAAGCATTTTATGGGTGGCCATGTAAATCTCCCTTGTGCTAGGTTGAGTAGGGAGAATAGTCATTGGTTAGAATGACTCTTGTTTAGGAGACAATGGAAAAGGTGCAGTTGATCAGAAGGAGATTGGTCATGACACAGAGTCGTTAGAAATATTATGAAAACCATTTTCAATGAATTCTAGAGTTTGAGGTTGGTGATCAGATATTTCTTCGGGTTTCATCTCACTTTGGACACCGTCGATTGGGTAAATAGGGTAAGTTGGCATCGAGGTTTGTGGACCCCTTTTAGATTGCAGAGTATCTTGGAAAGGTGTCGTCTTGGTTGGAATTTTCATCTCACTTGACATCCATTCACGACATGTTTCATGTTTCCCATCTGAGGAGGTATCAACTAGATCCTTCCCATGTGATTAATTGGGAAGATGTCGATCTTGAACCCAACACTATAGTGGTTGAGAAATTGGTTCATATTATGGATAGCCGAGAAAAGTTAATGCATCGTAAAACAATTCCCCTTGTCTGTATCCTATAGTAGTGCAGACATGGTAACCACAAGACTTGGGAATGAAATTTGTTGATAAGGATTCAATGACCTTCTCTTTTTATGATTTCATAATCTTGAGAACTTTCTGGGGACAAAAATATTTCATGGTGGGGGGAATTGTGATGCCCTACAGGTCACAAGTATGCTTTAAATTGAGTTTGGTTTGTATTTGGGGTCATTATAGAGGTTGTTGGGGAACAAGAGTTGAAAATTTATATTTTTTAAGAATTCAATCCAGACGCATGATTGGAACATGGTTAATACTAACCGTGCGGTAACTGTGTGGTATGCCTCTATGAGGTTTCAGTGGTGTTTTTCATGGTTTGAGCATGGTTATTAAAATTGTGCGACATGTCAAGTGAACCGTGCGAGGTATGGGTGATTATTCATAGGTGTCCAATGGTTTGAGCACAGTTTTCCCAAACCATGTATTCCATCTCTAAGAGACTGTGTGCCCTACTTTTCAAAGGATAGAGGTCACGCATGGTTTTCCTAACCGTGCGATCTAACCGTGTGCCCCTATAAAACTTTAAACAATTGTAAATTACCCATTTTTAATTGATTTTTTTATGTCTAATATCCTATTAATCCTCATTAGGCTCAACCTAAACCTTCCCTAGTGCTCTTCAGGATTCTCTCCTTCGATTCTTGATGATTCTCCTTTGTTCTTAGCAGATCTATCAAGGTATGTTCATTTTTTTGTGGTTTCCTCTTACTTCCATAGATATTTGATAAATATGTCCTCCTCTTATCTTTGTGGAATACAATTGGGCTGTGGATTCTGGATCTAAGGGTTTTGATGGAGTTTTTTTATTTCTTATAGATCTAGGATCGTGAGGACCTGATTTACTCTTTCCCGATCTCTATTTCCAAAGGTGATTAGTTTCCATCCGTTTTTTAGGTAGGTGTCTCTATACAAAGTCTTAACTTATGAATTGATCCAATTTCTTGTAAATTACTTTAGTTTATTTAATGAGATTTATTGATTTATGATCATGGTGGTTTTATTTAAATAGATTCATGTTTTAAAGGAGTTTTTCTTTAGAAACATATTTGTGCACACCAAGTGTTAATGAAATGCTTTAATGGTGGTTTTGGTTCTAAAATGGGTTTTTAAGCACTAATGTCATTACGAATTGATGTGAAAATGTTTTTTAAATCATGAGAATTTTTTTTTAAATGGATTTTTACAAACTTAGCATATTGGGAAGCCTTGGATGCATTGGGAAATATAGTTGTCACTCATTTTGTGTCACTTTAGCATGTGTAATGCCACTAGAGGTTTTTTATTTGGTTGGATCCACTTGATGCTTAGATTAGGGCTTCCCTTTCATGTTTAGTACATATACTCATATGTTAGTGCTCAAATGGTGTTCTTTTTCATTTATTCTTGATTTACACATGATGGTATATTTCATGGTTATTTGCTAACATTTTTATCTTATAGTGTATCCATGGTTTGATTTGACTCTAATTCCATGCTATATCACATGTATTTGGAATATTACTTATTGCGTGAATATAAAAGTATTTTTAATGAAAATCAAAGGATGATTTACAAAATGGTTTTATCTTATGAAATGCTTTGTAAACTGGATTTGTTTTAAAGCTAGATCTAACACATTCTTGATAATTAGAACTTGTATATATTGTTTAGTGAAATCCTATCAGGCTTTGTGATCACACCCTAATTTTTACTATAGGTGGTTTTAGATGTTTTTTTGAAGGACTTAGGTAAAGGGAAGGGCGTTGTGTAGCATGTCATCTTCTCTTGTTGTCATCGCCTTGGTAGTGGGATGGTTTGGTGGCTACGAATGGTCACACAGATACTTGTTAGTCTGGTATTGTTTTATCTTTCCCATTTATCCTGTTTAGCTTGAAATTGTATGTCTCATGGACATATACTCTCTTTATTATTCTTTATAATTTGTTCTTAAATTATTCACGAGACTTGTGTTCTTTTGTTGCACCACTCCATGTGGTGGGCCATCTTGGGTGAATTTTCTAATTGAACCAGGCTAGTTTTTTTACACCATCACCATGAACAAGTGAAACATCTTCACTCGGAACCACCATCGAACCCGAATTAGATATCATCAGCCACACACAAGTGGAATATGTACCTGAAATATAATAGGTGATAGGTAAAAAATCTTAATAGGAATCCTCACCAAACTCTATGCATAACCTTTAAAAATAAAACCATTTCTTTATTATTATAAATACATGTATAAAACATTACATTCTATTTTCAAAACAAATACCAAATAACTCTCATTTGAAATCACTTTAGTCGTACCAAATGAAAAACTATATTCCAGATTAGATTAACCTTTTAAAAACCTTTTTGAAGAAAATGGTACATTTAAAGAGGAAGTAAAACAACTTCAAAATAGATTTTTTAAAGGTATATGGAAAGTAAATAAATGAATCAATCCACTTGAAAATTTAGTTAAAGTGAGGTGAATATAAAATACAATATCACAAAATAACAACAAACATAAGTGCACTATGATCACAATAATCATGGGAACCTAAGAGCCCTAGGAATAATCTAGGACAAAGCTAATATAACATCAATAAAGAAAGACCGACACTATATACAAATAACATGTCCTAACACTCGATATTAACCTAATTTTCCTAACTGAGGTGTGGATCCCATAAGCAAAGAAGAGTCTAAACTTAGGGCCACTAGTCAGATCATAATACTAAACTAATGCAGCATGTGTCCCTAGATTTTCAACCTAGCTACTTATGGATTCCCATGAAATATAAATGGAGGTGAGAAAAAAAGTATCACCTCATAATATAATTATATCAATCATCAAACAAGCTCACCTTCACCTCTGAACACCCTCCAAAAAAATGACCCTGTTGGTACCTCAATATGGGAGTGAAATCACCCTAAGAGGGGGCTGAATTGGGGTATGAAAATTGTTTAACTAATAAAAAATCTTAATCCTTTAATTTATCAGTTGGCCTATGGATCGTGACCTCTCAACCTTGAGGGTCACGTGTTATGATTTTTTACTAGATATACTTTAGGATGCTTGATTTGTTTTGGGGTGCATGCATAAAGTAAATAGAAACATGAAAATTTATTTGGTTCACCCTTATTGGGATACATCCAAGTAGCATGCATCAACAATGTGTCATGCACCAAATTACTATGAAGCTCGCTGTTTTCGCAAGGGGACACTCCCCTTTACAATGGTTTCGGGACAACTCACTGTTTCCAAAGGGTCACTCCCTTAAACTTTCTTTTGCTCGCTATAGTGGAAAGAAAAACCTTCATATGGTTTATGTACATGTAGGTACCTTCTCTACCAGTGTTTTCATGGAATGCATCCTCAAGTATATATAGATGCTCTATTGTAGCCCACTTTGATGCTCCATCACAATCTATGAAAACACTCTTGTCGTGACACCTTCTTCCTTCCAAAGTAAGTCTTGAACGACCTCCACATTATTATAGGCACAACAAACAAAATCTTATTTGGCTATGTCTTCAATGGTTATCAATTTTTCAAGCTTCTAGCCCCTCACCTAGAGCAAAACCTCCTCTACACATAGATTTAGATATTCAATATGTTCCCTTTGACACCCTTGGTTGTACACGATATCCATTATAAAGAGAAGATCGTGTGCCAATCAATCTCCAATTGTTATATCAAAATTGGACCATTAAAACTTCCAATAAAACTCCTATATTATTTTCTCTATAATTGTAGTCAAAGAAACTGCTTCGTGGACAACCAATGTAACTCCTTTGCAATGTGAATTAATTTCAAATTAATTCACCAACTTGTAACACTACAATTTCCTTTGACTTTGGCTTGAATAAAGGCCTAAAACTCAAGGCACGTGATTATGAATCACTAAACAACCATCTCATGCATTTCTTGAGTGATTTCTCCTAAAATTAGTGTGTCATGCATCGACACACCTTAAACCATGGCCTAGTACAAAAATTGTGGTTGTTTTCCTCAAAATCACCAAACACCATGGTCATGGTCTCCTGGATCTAGCCATTTTGTCTTGCTGCTCAACCTTTTGATAACAATCTCCTTCGAACACCACTTCTCTCATTTTGGGATTTCCAATGTTACATTGAGATCATATCAAATCACCATGCCTAACTCTATGGGGTGGTCCATCTCGTGTTAGCATCCTTTGAACTGTAGATCTTTGATGTAGAACAAAGGCTTGACCATGGATTCTTCACTATGTTGTGGTGCAAAAATGTTGGTTGTTTTTCACCCGACACGCTGAACACTGTGATATGCACCACAGTTAGCCTGGCTGTGTTAGCTTGTACCTTCACTTGTCAACTACGGTCACTTCCATTGCGGGCATGGTCTCCTGCCTCTCCCTGTTTTGGATAGGTGCACTGAAATTCCACTAAGGAGACCACTGCGACATGGTCCCTTTCCAATAGCCCATTTTGGGAATTTTCTTCTCAATACGTCCATAACACATGGATGTGGCCATACCTAGTCTCTTCTCTATCTTTTACATGGACACTGACTAGGGTGTGGTCTTTCCCGTGTTTGTCCCACTTCTCTTCAACATGCCCTCCACCGTGGGTGTGGCCTTCATGGATTGGTCGTGTTTCACTCTTGTGCAATACAAATCATGGTGCTTAACTTTTGTCTTGCTTCAGAACTTCTTCCACTTGAAAAATCACCCCTTTTTCAACAATTCCAACATGAATAACAATTAGTCTTGTTTTCAACAACTCACTTGAACCATCACTATTGGGATAAACCCATCTTCTAAGAACCACTTCATCACTTTGATCATCTTTAACATGTGTTGTCAACAATGCTATTGTCAACAAATCCAACATGCTTCATTGATATGACACCAAACATATTTTTCATCAAGCTCTTTGTCAATGCTTTAATCCTTATTTTCAACAAATCCAACTCAATCCTTTAGGATTTATGACAAGCCCCTTTGACAAGAATAAGAAAACATTATATTTATATACATAAACTTCCCACTATAGGGCCAACCATACCCAACATTTTTCAATATTCACAAGTATCCATGATGATTCAAGGGCTTGTTTTTTTAAACCATTTTGAAGTTGTTAACCAAGCTTTTGAGATATCCATTTTGAACAAAGATATTCAAAGAACTTTTGAAAAAAATCATTTAAAAGTATCTCAAATAAATTTAAGAATACATGGGAACTTTAAAACCTAAGAAGTTTTAGAAAAAAAAGCCTTTAAAACTAGTTTAGAAATCTTAGCATCATCCTTAAATCATAAAATCCCTTTGAAAGAGATAATCGATCATTTTAACAATCATTTGGTGTGCATGGTACTTAAAAATGGAATTTTTCCCTAAAATTTGAGGGAAAATACCATTCCATGTAAATCAAAGTGAAAATCCTTTCCTTTAATTATATTATTAATCGTACTAAGTAAGAAGATAAAGGCGGGATGGTTTTGGTTGTGGGATATTTTCAAGAGTGATATTCATGGAGATTAGGGATCTCCATTGGGCATGGATTTTCCTCATGATCTAGAATTCGATCTTTTGTTTGGAGGTAGCTGTTATGTGGTCGATCAGCCGTCTGAAGCTTTGAAAGGGTTAATATAAGGACCCAGCCTTACACATTACATAATAGAGGACCTTTTACCGGTCTAGGTTCTGGATAATTCGATACAACCTTAAAAATTATCATATTTGTAACAAAATAAAATAAAACAAACAAAAAAACGGTGCATTCTAACTCCGTAAGTGAAGCAAACACCTTTGGAAATTCTACTGTTCTTGTAAAAAATAATTTAAAACAAAGGGGTGAGCACAAAAAAAATGCTCAGTAAGGAGTTTAAAAAAACCTTTAATAAATCATTTTTAAAACATTCTTTGAAAATAATAACAATTCATATCTAAAGAAATACTATTTGAAATTTCTTACGGCTTAAAATACTGGATCATTTTAGAAAATACTTACGTTCAAAATTTCTTTAAACATAATCCAGCATTTTATGAAATACAATACACAAGCTTCTTAAAACAAAACACTATTTCTGAGGTCACTTGAATTGTTGAAGGTTGTCTGAGCCTACCCACTTAGCGAAGGATGAGTTGCCTCCCCAATGACCTTCCATATTTACAAAGATCAAGTTCCGGATTTTCTAAAAACATCGCAATCTTGCTTTAGTTATGTATATATTTTCATTGAAGATTTTTGTTTTGAAAACACATCGCTGATTTAAAATGCACATTCATAATTATATATATATATATATAATTATATGTATATCAATACATGAACTTCCATTGCATCACTTTCAAGTTTGGTTACAACCAAAACATCTACCATATAGGCTTTGCATGGACCATCCAAGTATTTCATCCTTTTTCCATGAAATACATTTTCCACAGTTGATCATAATAATTGATTATGAAAATTATAAAGGAAGCATTTAAAATAAAATATGTTCAATGATATCCATGTACTTGTATTTTTTTTGGAATTATACCTTAAAATTGAAACCACGTGTTTATTATAATACAACGAGTGTCGATGATGTGCACAATCGCATGGCCATGACTATTTGCAGGTGCGAAGTTTAAAACAACACATCAACATGTCATGCACATTTTTAGAAATATGACGATAAATCGACGATAAAATTATAAACATGATAATGATGATATCATCTATATGTATATAAATATATACCATGGGTTGATTAATTTATTTTAAAACCCTTCCAAATAAGTTTGAATTCAAAGAGGGGAATTATTTTCCAGCATAAAATTAGAAATACGGTTTAAGGCATAAGAAACCCTTTATATATATATATATATATACAAAAAATATAACCAATATATGTGTATGTACGCATGGATATACACATATGTGTTAAATCTATTGTGAAAATGATCATAGAAATATACTCTTATAACGAAGAGGGTTTCTAAGAACAATCTCTTTGAATCATGAAGAACATATCACATATGAAAATTGCATTTAAAAGATATAATCATACATGTGTGTATATATATATATGATACACATATATATGTATAAGTTCACAAAACCAATTGCAAATAATGAAATCCCTTATAGAAAAAAAAATTCATGAACTGCAAGTAACATGAATACACCATTACAATGATAAGATTTTATAAAAAAAATCCTTTAAATCAAGAAAATCTATCATATATGTGTTTTGAATTAGAGAGATATGAACTTACATAATTATATATATGTATATGTATACATATTTCGTTGCAAAGTATATAATAAAAAATAAATAGAATCCTTACCTGACTTAAATCAAATAGGGCAGTGGGTTAATGAGGGGTGAAGCATGGAAAAGTGAAATTCATGTCGTATTAGGTGTGCAAAGTGGATTTATATAACAAGGTATTACAAATCTTCCTTCGGAAGCTAGGGAGAAAATATATATTCATTTATTCATTTGCATTTTTTTATTCAATTATATCTTATTATCATTATCCTACATTCTAGGTGATAGAAAAAAAAAATCAATAAAGAATATCCCAATTTTGATGCACACAACCCCCCATTTCCATCAAACATTATTATTATTATTATATTTTTATTCGTTTGTTTTTTTATCCATTTTTTTATTCATAAAATATCATTTTTTTAACACATGAAACGTTTTTTATTATTTTAATTCATTTATATATATATATATTATTTTATAATTTTTAATATATGAAAATATAAAATTATTTTTTTATGTAACTAAAATCCTAATTTTTTTTAAACATATGTTTATAATTTCCATTATTTATAACAAAATAATTATACACATTTATAAATTATAAATTTTTTAATACAGAAACATAAAATATTTTAAAATATTTTTAAAATATATTAACATAAAAATAATAATTTCTTAAAAATGTGATTTTCATTTATTATTATTATCTTTAAATCATTTTATTAATTTTTTATTCAATCACATCAAAACATCATACCCATTTTTTATATATTTATTTATAGCGTTTTTTTTTCTACATTGATTATTATTATTATTTTATTCATACTAATTTCTCTATTTTAGATTCCCAACACCCCACGTTTAGACTTTTGTGTTTGTCATGCAATTATTACAATTTTATATTATTAATTTTTTCAACCCATGTTATCATTACCACTATTATATTATCATCTTTTTTTATATTAATAAATCATTATATTTATAATTCACCCCTTTTTATGTTTTAACTTTTTATTACATTATTATTTATTACATTATTTTAAAAAAGTAATGTTATATATATATATATTCATTTTTTATAACTAACTCCAAGAAAAAACATTTTTTCCTTTAAAAATACAAATCAATTCACAAATAAAAAAAATAAAATTTACATATATAAGAAAATAATAAAAATGATAATTATTCATTTTTATAAAACACACACATATATTAAATCACATTTTTATATATAAAATAACTATATATATTTATAAAACATTTAATTTATATTTTCAAATCATATATGTATTTTTAAAACATTTCACATTTTTTAAACCCTTTTTTTATTACAAAAAATAATTTAGTTTCAAAATAAGTTTTAATTAAAAATTCTTAAAAATAAATATTTAATTAAAATATAAGTATTATTTGAAATTCTTTGGGTGTTACAATATCCCCCCTCAAAATAATTGCATCCTCACAATTCATTTGTATACATATGGAAAATAATTTAACACAAAAGTTCTAATTCTTCCAAAATTATCTAGACCATTCCTCTGATACCAAACGTAACAACTGGGTCCCGGTGACAGCACATACACCTCGCCTTAACATGTTTGTCGGGTCCTGGCCTTCCATGTACCACCAGTTTCCCCGCATACACGTGGTCCCCACCCAAGGGTTCACCCACATGCATGTACGAGTCATCTTACTAATGACAGTACCCACAGGCCAACACATGTCCTTTTAAGTGTGCTTTGTTCTCACTCACACACATCCTGGGAAACTTTCTAGAATTTCACCCATCCTGATCACTGCTTCAGGCCAAACACGCTTAACTGTGGAGTTCTAATCTGACAGGCTCCCGAAAAGGAAGATGCACCTTGTTGACATGAGTCATATCATTTAGTCATTTAACCCTTTATCATTTGGGGGTGTTGCAATCACCCCCCCCCCCTTTAGAGCATAACGTCCTCATTGTGGGCCCTACATCTCAACCCAGGCAGTGCACCACACTTAAGGCTGGGTACCACCTCTGATACCAATTATAAGGACCCAGCCATACACATTACATAGAAAATGACCTTTTACTGGTCTAGGTTTTGGAGAATTAGATACAACCATACAAATTATCAGAGTTGTAACAAAATAAAATAAAACAAACAAAAACACGGTGCGTGCTAACTCCGTACGCCAAGCGAACACCTTTGGAAATTCTATTGTTCCTGTGAAAAACCATTTAAAACAAAGGTGTGAGCACAAATAAAATGCTCAGTAAGGAGTTTAAAAAAACCTTCGATAAATCATTTTTAAAACATTCTTTGAAAATAATAACAATTCATACCTAAAGAAATACTATTTTAAATTTCTTACAGCTTAAAATATTGGGCCATTTTAGAAAATACTTACGTTCAAAATTGTTTTAAACATAATCCAGTGTTTTATGAAATACAGTACGCAAGCTTCAGAAAACAAAACATTATTTCTGAGGTCACTTGAATCGTTGAAGGATGTCTGAGCCTACCCACTTAGAGAAGGATGAGTTCACTCCCCAATGACCTTCCATATTTACAATGATCAAGTGTCAGATTTTCTAAAAACATCTCAAGCTTGCTTTAGTTATGTATATATTTTCACTGGAGATTTCTGTTTTGAAAACACACCACTGCTTTAAAATGCACATTAATAATTATATATATATATCAATACATGAACTTCAATTGCATAATTTTCAAGTTTGGTTACAACCAAAACATCAACCACATAGGCTTTGCATGGACTATCCAAGTATTTCATCCTTTTTTCATGAAATAAATTTTCCACAATTGATTGTAATAATTGATTATGAAAATTATAAAGGAAGAATTTAAAATAAAATACGTTCAATGATATCCATGTACTTGTATTTTTTTGTAATTATACCTTAAATTTGAAACCACGTGTTTATTATAATACAACGAGTGTCAATGATATGCACAATCGCATGACCATGACTATATGCAGGTGCAAAGTTTAAAATAACACGTCAACATGTTATGCATATTTTTAGAAATATGACAATAAATCGATGATAAAATTATAAACATGATAATGATGATATCACCCATATGTATATAAATATATACCATGGGTTGAGTAATTTATTGTAAAACCCTTCCAACTAGTTTTGAATTCAAAGAGGGGAATTCTTTTCCCGCATAAAATTAGAAATATGGTTTAAGGCATAAAAACCCTTTATATATATATATATATATACATAAAATATAACCAATATATGTGTATGTATGCATGGATATACACATATGTGTTAAATCTATTGTGAAAATGATCATAGAAATACACTCTTACAACAAAGAGGGTTTCTAAGAACAATCTCTTTGAATCAAGAAGAACATATCACATATGCAAATTTCATTTAAAAGATATAATCATACATGTGTATATATATATATATATATTACACATATATATATATGTATAAGTTCACAAAACCAATTGCAAATAATGAAATCCCTTATAGGAAAAAAAATTCATGAACTGCGAGTAACATGAATACACCATTACAATGATAAGATTTTATAAAAATAAATCCTTTAAATCAAGAAAATATATCATATATGTGTTTTGAATTAGAGATATATAAACTTACATAATTATATATATGTATATGTATACATATTTCATTGCAAAGTATATAATAAAAAATAAATAGAATCCTTACCTAACTTAAATCAAAGAGGGCAGTTGGTTCATGTGGGGTGAAGCATGGCAAAGTGAAATTCAGGTCGTATTAGGTGTGAAAAGTGGGTTTATATAACATGGTATTACAAATCTCCCTTCGGAAGCTAGGGAGAAAAAATATATTCATTTATTCATTTGCATTTTTTTATTCAATAATATCCTATTATCATTATCCTACATTCTAGGTGATAGAAAACAAATCAATAAAGAAGATCCAAATTTTGACGCACACAACCCCCCATTTTCATCTAACATTATTATTA
Source organism: Viscum album (assembly GCA_963277665.1). Taxonomy (NCBI): domain Eukaryota; kingdom Viridiplantae; phylum Streptophyta; class Magnoliopsida; order Santalales; family Viscaceae; genus Viscum; species Viscum album. The sequence goes on along the minus strand of OY728139.1, from coordinate 334,827,975 downwards.
TTATTATATTTTTATTCATTTGTTTTTTCATCCATTTTTTATTCATAAAATATCATTTTTTTAACACATGAAACATTTTTTATTATATAAATTCATTTATATATATATATATATATATTATTTTAGCATTTTTAATATATGAAAATATATAATTATTTTTTTAAGTAACTAAAATCATAATTTTTTTAAACACATGTTTATAATTTCCATTATTTATAACAAAATAATTATACACATTTATAATTTATAAATTTTATAATACAGAAACATAATATATTTTAAAATATTTTTAAAAAATATTAACATAAAAATAATAATTTCTTAAAAATATGATTTTCATTTATTACTATTATCTTTAAATCCTTTTATTCATTTTTTATTCAATCGTGTCAAAACATCATACCCATTTTTTATACATTTATTCATACCGTTTTTTGTCTACATTGATTATTATTATTATTTTATTCATATTAATTTCTTCATTTTAGCTTCCCAACACCCCACGTTTGGACTTTTGTGTTTGTCATGCAATTATTATAATTTTATATTATTATTTTTATCAACCTATGTTATCATTACCACTATTATATTATCATCTTTTTTTATATTAATAAATCATTATATTTATAATTCACCCCTTTTTTATGATTTAACTTTTTATTACATTATTATTTATTACATTATTTTAAAAAAGTAATGTTATATATATATATATATATATTCATTTTTTATAACTAACTCCAAGAAAAAACGTTTTTTTTTCTTTAAAAAATACAAATCAATTCTCAAACAATAAAATAAAATTTATATATATAAGAAAATAATAAAAATAATAATTATGTATTTTTATAAAACACACATATATATTAAATCACATTTTTATATATAAAATAACTATATATATTTATAAGATATTTAATTTATATTTTCAAGTCATATATGTATTTTTAAAACATTTCACATTTTTTCACCCCCTTTTTTTATTACAGAAAATAATTTAGTTGCAAAAAAAACCTTAATTAAAAATTCTTCAAAATAAATATTTAATTAAAATATAAGTACTATTTGAAATTATTGGGGTGTTACAATATCCCCCCTCAAAAGAATTGCGTCATCACAATTCATTTGTATACATAGGGAAAATAATTTAACACAAAAGTTCTAATTCTTCCAAAATTATCTAGACCGTTCCTCTAATACCAAAGGGTTCACCCACATGCCTGAACATGTCATCTTACTAATGACAGTCCTCACAGGCCAACATATGTCCTTTTCAGTGTGCTTTGTCCTCACTCACACACACCCAAGAAAAACTTCTCAGAAGGTCACCCATCCTAATCACGACTTCAGGCTAAACACGCTTAACTGTGGAGTTCTAATCTGACAGGCTCCTAAAAAGAAAGGTACACCTTGTTGACATGAGTCATATCATTTAGTCATCTAACCCTTTATCATTTGGGGGTGTTACAATCACCTCCCCCCCCCCCTTAGAGCACAATGTCCTCATTGTGGGCCCTACATCTTAACCTAGGCAGTGCACCACACTTAAGCCTAGGTACCTCCTCCGATACCAATTATAAAGACTTATCCATACACATTACATAGTAGATGACCTTTTACCGGTCTAGGTTATGGAGAATTAGATACAACCTTACAAATTATCAGAGTTTTAACAAAATAAAATAAAACAAACAAAAACACGGTGCGCGCTAACTCCGTAAGCGAAGCGAACACCTTCGGAAATTCTACTGTTCCTGACAAAAATCATTTAAAAAAATGGGGTGAGCACAAAAAAATGCTCAGTAAGAAGTTTAAAAAAAACCTTTGATAAATAATTTTTAAAACATTCTTTGAAAATAATAACAATTCATATCTAAAGAAATAATATTATAAATTTCTTACAGCTTAAAATACTGGGCCATTTTAGAAAATACTTATGTTCAAAATTATTTTAAACATAATCCAGCACTTTATGAAATATAGTACGCAAGCTTCTTAAAACAAAACACTATTTCTGAGGTCACTTGAATCGTTGAAGGCTGTCTGGGCCTACCCACTTAGCGAAGGATGAGTTAACTCCCCAATAACCTTCCATATTTACAAAGATCAAGTGCCAGATTTTCTAAACACATCTCAAGATTTCTTTAGTTATGTATATATTTTCAATGGAGATTTCTGTTTTAAAAACATGTCGCTACTTTAAAATTCACATTCATAATTATATATATATATATATATATAATTATATGTATATAAATACATGAACTTCCATTACATCACTTTCAAGTTTGGTTACAACCAAAACATCTACCACATATGCTTTTCATGGACCATCCAAGTATTTCATCATTTTTTCGTGAAATACATTTTCCACAATTGATCGCAATAATTGATTATGAAAATTATAAAGTAAGCATTTAAAATAAAATACGTTAAATGATATCCATGTACTTGTATTTTTTGGAATCATACCTTAAAATTAAAACCACATGTTTATTATAATACAACGAGTGTCGATGATGTGCACAATCGCATGGCCATGACTATATGCAGGTGAAAAGTTTAAAATAACACGTCAAAATGTTATGCGCATTTTTAGAAATATGATGATAAATCGACGATAAAATTATAAACATGATAATGATGATATCATCCATATGTATATAAATATATACCATGGGTTAAGTAATTTATTTTAAAACCCTTCCAACTAAGTTTGAATTCAAAGAGGGGAATTCTTTTCCAGCATAAAATTATAAATACAGTTTAAGGCATAAGAAACCCTTTATATATATATATACATAAAATATAACCAATATACGTGTATGTACGCATGGATATACACATATGTGTTAAATCTATTGTGAAAATGATCATAGAAATACACTCTTACAATAAAGAGGGTTTCTAAGAACATTCTCTTTGAATCAAGAAGAACATATCACGTATGCAAATTGCATTTAAAAGATGTAATCATACATGTGTATATATATATATATATTATACACATATATATGTATAAGTTCACAAAACCAATTGAAAATAATGAAATCCCTTATAGGAAAAAATCATGAACTCCAAGTAACATAAATACACCATTACAATGATACTATTTTATAAAAAAATCCTTTAAATCAAGAAAATTTATCATATATGTGTTTTGAATTAGAGAGATATGAACTTACATAATTATATATATGTATATGTATACATATTTTATTGCATAGTATATAATAAAATATAAATAGGATCCTTACCTGACTTAAATCAAAGAGGGCAGTGGGTTCATGAGGGGTGAAGCATGGAAAAGTGAAAAGTGGGTTTATATAACAAGGTATTACAAATCTTCATTCGGAAGCTAGGGAGAAAAAATATATTCATTTATTCATTTGCATTTTTTTATTCAATTATATCTTATTATAATTATTATCCTACATTCTAGGTGATAGAAAAAAATCAATAAAGAAGATCCCAATTTTGACGCGCATAACCCCTCATTTTCATCTAACATTTTTATTATTATTATATTTTTATTCGTTTGTTTTTTTATTCATTTTTTTATTCATAAAATATAGTTTTTTTTAACACATGAAACATTTTTTATTATATAAATTCGTTTATATATATATATATATATATATATATTATTTTAGCATTTTTAATATATGAAAATATATAGTTCTTTTTTTAAGTAACTAAAATAATAAATTTTTTTAAACACATGTTTATAATTTGCATTATTTATAACAAAATAATTATACAAATTTATAATTTATAACTTTTATAATACAGAAACATAATATATTTTAAAATATTTTTAAAATATATTAACATAAAAATAATAATTTCTTAAAAATATGATTTTCATTTATTATTATTATCTTTAAATCCTTTTATTCATTTTTTATTCAATCACGTCAAAACATCTTACCCATTTTTTATACATTTATTCATAACATTTTTTTGTCTACATTGATTATTATTATTTTTTTATTCATACTAATTTCTCTATTTTAGCTTCCCAACACCCCACGTTTGGACTTTTATGTTTTTCATGCAATTATTACAATTTTATATTATTATTATTTTCAACCCATGTTATCATTGTAACATCCCGGATCCAGAAGCCACACAACGGATGCCCCAAAACCGGTTGGTCACATGACCTCAAGTGCATTTCCCCAAATGCCAGAGGTTGCCGACTAGCAGCGAGGGCCCAGGTCTGATAGTGGGGAAACTATGCCCTCATTTGTCAAAGTTTAGCACAGCGGAAAAAGAAATATATCATACAACAGCGGAAGCGGTAAAGAATATGAACCGGAAATGAACAACTATAGTAAAAGATAACCAACAGTTATATATATAAAAATGCAGCATGTCTCTAATTCTATGAAGCATCCTAAACAGGATACAATGCAATATAGTACAATACCACTCAAAGTACAAGGTACAACAAATACAGCAAAGTAAAACAAAATAGCGCAGCAGGAACTCAGCATCATCGTAAGCCTAAGTTTGGTATCATGCTCTCCTACTCCTCTGCAATAATCATGTACCTGTATAGGGACCCTTTCCCTTATCTACACCTGCAAAAATATAATCTGTTTGGGCTGAAGACATGACTCAAACAGGGTGTGAGAAATAAATCCCAGTAGGCACCCACCAAAGGCCCGTGCCCAACTGTCAGTGAAAATGTGAAACAATAGTGTGAAAAAGTAAATGCAGTAAACTAACAAGTACTCAAAAGTAACTATCACTACTAGTTTACTTTCCATTTTAATTATTACTTTTCACCTACAAGCTTGTGCTTTAGCTTGGCAGGTACAACGTAGAAAATCACTACAGTGAATATTCTAAATAGTTGTGTCCTCAGACATAGTATCCTTACCCTCGGGTAACAGAATCAAATACCTGCATGTGATTGCCCTCAGGAATAACGATCATTGCCCTTAGGCATACGTGATATTACCCACAGGCACAGAAACTACCACCCACAGGCATAAACAAAGGTTACCCTCAGGCTAACCAAACATTGCCCGCAGGCTAATGGAACACTACCCTCAGGCTAATAGAACACTGCCCTCAGGCTAATAGAACCGGGCCGAGTCCAAAGCATATACAAGAAATTTATATAAACTTTCTCTTAATAAAATTCAATGCACAATATAATCATGGCATACCCTTAGGTATCCTGGCCAAACGGCTAAACAGAGGAACGCACCCCTAAGGTGGTCCTGGATCCAAGTAGTCATCCCAAACAACAGTTTAAACTTATCATTAGATTATACATACTATTCTAGATATCTTTTCATCAAAGGCCTCAGCCATATGACACCCCAACCATGGGTTCATAGCACAATGATACACAAATTCAACTCAACAGTTGGAAATAAACATCAGACCACCTACTGCGATCGCTCTTGATTGATATACGTGAACGACGCCTCCCGAAATGCCCATGAACGACGTAGATCTGGGATAAACGCTCACACATTAAACCTCAAATAACTTTCCCTCAGTAAAGAATTGGTAAGAACTACTCAAGGAAAAGGAAGGGCTTACCTGTGCGGTTCAAATGAGATAGACGACGTAGGCATCGGGTTCCCGGTGTGCGGTCGGGAGATCCTCCAAGGTCCGGTCATCTATCCCGCGCTCCAAACGAACCCACTGCCTCCTCTGCCAAATGAGGAGTCTACTTCCTGTTTTAAGCGAAAAATATAGACTACACGATGTGTACTTTTCATTTTTTTAACTGTTCCTCCGGCGGCTTCTTTCCACCACAACACTGTTCATTTGTCGACATAAGTACACGACGTGTATTCCTTATTACACGGCATGTACTGTCGCTCTACTGGCAGCTGCTTCCACCGCCTTACTATTCACCTGCCAACTGATTACACAGTGTGTAAATACTAAGTACACGACGTGTAGTCAGTTTTTACACCCTTCATTGACGACAGGCCTACACACCCTGTGTACTCATCCCACACGGCCAAAGTACACAACGTGTGGAAAAGTACATGGCGTATACCCACAAAATTTGGTATTTTTCATCATTTTCCTTATTTTCTCAAAAACACTTAAAGAAAGAGGAAAATAAGAAACTAGTACCTCTAGAATAAGAATCAGGTTCTTACAAACTTCCCCCCTTAAAGCAATTTGTCCCGGAATTGCCCTTCCAAGGGTAGTGAAAATAAAGCTCAGAACAACTCTGGCCACTGAGCACGTACGTCGGTCTCCCACTCCCAAGTTTCGTCATGCACTCGGTCATGCTGCCATAGCACCCGTACGAGAGGAAATGACTAGCCTCAGAGAACCTTCGTGCTCCTATCAACAATATGAATCAAATTCTCCTCAAAGGACGCATCGGACTGAAGCTCAACCTCCTCGGGCTAAAATATGTAAGATTGGTCTGAGTGATAATGGCACAACTGAGATACATGGAAGACGTCGTGCATGTCCTGGTACCTCTGTGGTAACTGCAACCGATAGGTAACCGGCCTGACTCTATCCAGAATCTCAAACGGCCCCACATACCTCGGTGAAAGTTTACCATGTCTCCTGATCTGTTTGTGTCCCAACCTCGGTGAAACACGTAAGAACACTTGATCCCCAACCACGAACTCCAAGGGTCGTCTACAGCGATCAACATAAGATTTCTGACAAGAATGTGTGGCAGCCATCCGCTTCTGTATCAACTGGACCTACTCTGAAGTCTCTTATACGAGATGTGGTCCTAGTAAAGTTGCCTCACCTACCTCCAACCAGCACAGAGGTGATCGGCATGGCCTACCATACAAAGCCTCGTAAGGTGTCATCTCAATAGTTTCCTGGAAACTGTTATTGTAGGAAAACTTGACCAGGGGTATGTTCTTATCCCAAGAGCCCCCAAAGTCTAGGACACATGCACACAACATGTCCTCTAGCACCTGTATCGTACGCTCTGACTGGACATCGGTTTGAGGGTGGTAAGCTGTGCTCAGAAGCACCTGTGTACCTAGAGCCCTCTGAAAACCCTACCAGAAACGAGACATAAAACGGGTGTCCCTATCTGAAATGATAGAATGAGGTACCCCATGAAGACGTACGATCTCTTGGATATAAAACTTTCCAAACTCATAAACACCAAAGGTCTCCTTGATCGGCAAAAAGTGAGCTACCTTTGTGAGTCTATCCACAACAACCCGCACGACATCACTACCTCAAGGTGACCTTGGAAACCCAATCACAAAATCCATCGTGACATCATCCCATTTCCATTCCAGAATGGGTAAATGTTGTAATAGTATGGATGGCCTCTGATTCTACGCCTTCACCTGCTGATAGGTGGAACATCTCGCAACAAAACCATCTACTTTCCTTTTCATACCCGGCCACCAATACTGACGTCTCAAGTCACGGTACATTTTGGTAACTTCGGGATGCACTACCCAAGCTGAATCATGAAACTCTCGTATCAGCTCCTCGCATATATCCCTTGGAACCCACACTCGTCCATGGATACACAGTACCTCATTATCACCTATCATCCAATCAGGAGGAGGGTCCTCACTTTTCACCGACTCCCATAGAACTAGGCCTTCTAAATATGATAGTTGTCTCATACTCACTCTATCCAAGAGGGTGGAAGTCACAGCTAAGGAAGAATGATAGGTTTACCCCTAACTATCATGCACCTCCAAATACATCTCAGAGAACAAAGCCATAAGCTGACACTCACCACTGGCCTCCTGCACTGCCTATATCCGATTCCTCCTACTCAGCGCATCAGCAACTGTGTTACCCTTACCAGGTGTATAGGCAAGATCAAAGTCGAAGGACTGAAGGTATTCAACCCACCTTTTCTGTCTCAGATTCAAGTCATGTTGGGTAAAGATATACTTGAGACTTTTGTGTTCTGTAAACACCACAAAATGTTCTCCCAATAGATAATGTCTCCAACAGTGTAACGCATGAACAACTGCTGCCAACTCAAGATCATGCATCGGATAATTCCTCTCATGTGGCCTCAACTACCGAGACCTATATGCAACTACTCAATTTCCTTACATCAACACTACTCCCAGCCCAATTCCTGATGCATCACAGTAAACTGTATAGCTCTTCCCTTGCTCTGGAAGTATCAGGACTGGTGTTGAAGTCAACCTTCCCTTCATCTCCTAAAAGGTTGTCTCGTAATATTCTGACCAAATGAACTTAACACCCTTCTTAGTCAAACCCATCAACGGTTCTTCTAAGAAAGATAAGTCCTGTATAAAGCGCCTGTAGTAACCAGTTAGCCCCAAGAAACTTTGTATTTCAAACATGTTCTTAGGATGCTCCCAGGAAACTACTACTCTCACCTTTTATGGGTCTACTGCGACTCCTGCCTCTGAGATGATATAACCTAGGAAGTGTATCTGGTTCATCCAAAAGTGTCACTTTGAGAGATTAGCATATAGTTGATGCTCTCTCAGTGTACTCAGAATGATCTCAAGATGGGTAGCATGGTCGTGTCGAGTGTGAGAGTACACCAAGATATCATCCACGAAGACTACCATAAAAGAATCTAGATAAGTATGGAACACACAATTAATCAGAGCCATGAAAACTGCTGGCATGTTCATGAGTCCGAACGGCATAACTAAATACTCGTATATACCATAACTGCTCTGAAAAGCTATAAGCGGTATATCTGATGGCCTAACATGTAACTGATCATATTCGGATCTCAAGTAAATCTTCGAGAACACTCGTGCTCCTCGAATTTGATCAAAAAGATTATAAATCCTAGGTAAGGGATATCAGTTCTTAACCGTAAACTGATTCAGATTCCGATAATCCACGAAAAGTCTGAGGGTATCATCCACCTTCTTAGCAAACAGAACAGGCAAACCCCAAGGAGAAGTACTGGGTCGGATGAAACCCTTTTCCTATAACTCCTATAACTGCATCTTGAGCTCCTACAACTCTGGTGTAGCCATCCTATAAGGAGGAATGAACACCAGTGCCACTCCTAGCACAATCTCATTAGAGAAATCCACCTCTCGCTCCAGAGGAAGACCTAAAAAGTCATCCGGGAAGACATCCCTGGAATGATCAACCACTGGAAAGAAATCCTTTTGACAAGTTCTCTGGTCATCCAGATATAAACTCACAATCTTGGCTATCACACCACCTCGCCCACGATGCTCAGGTCCAGCTCGGCTCTCCTGGACATCCCATTATCCCTTGTATAGAAACTCTCCGCCCTCTGGTGATGTGGAACTCACCCTGTGACAATAGAAATCCACAAAGGCTCGAAAGGGTACCAACCAATCCATCCAGAGAATGACATCATAACTCGTCATATCTAAGACATAGAGGTCCCATAGAAAGTGACACCCACCAACCTCTGGGGGGCACTCCCTGCACTGATGCACACCAGCCGTTCTAATCTCCAATGGAGTGTCTAGCGTCATAACATCAGAAAAAGAAGAAACACAGAGCCTAAGTCTCTTCACAACGGGCATAGATATAAAGCTATGTGTAGCACCCATATCGAAAAGTACAGAAGACAAAACCGAAGCAACTAGAATAGTACCTATGACAGTAGAAGGTTCAGGATCCTGCTCTTGTTGGGTCTGTTGCACTGCATATGCTTGCCCAGTGCCACAGCCCTACGACACAGCCTGGCTACCCTGAGCTGACCCGCCCTGCTGTCTCTGAGATCCTGGTGTCTGGCTACCACGACCATGACCACCACCTCTGCCTGTACGTCCTGATGTATCCCAATTTCCCAACTGGTAAGAAGCTGCTGGTCCTACACCTGTACGCGGAGTCTGCACAGAACCCCTCTCACTAGCACTGGTGGAAACGCCCTGCAAAAGTGCTGCAGATGACCCATCTTGCCGCAATCTCAGCACTCCAATGGGTCACATGGACACTGAGGTCTCTTGTGGCCCTCTTTACCGCACTAGTAGCACCTCACCTGGCCACCTGGAAAATTATGCTGACTAGTACTGCCACCGTGAGAGAAATTCATCTGTCTCTTCCTCTTACCGGTAGAAAGAGTACCAAAAACTGGTGTCGAACCGCCCTGGCCTGCACCACTAGCCTCCTGTAGGTTCTTCTCAGTAATCAGTTCCTAGTTCACAATACCATGCACTATAGGCAACCTGAAAATGTTCACCAGCACTCAAATATCATATCGAAGACCATCCTCAAAGCATCTAGCTCTCAACGTCTCATCACCCACCAGAATGGGTGCAAAATGCTGAAGCTTGGTGAAATGGGCAGAATAATCCATCACTGACACAGTTCCCTACTGTAGATTCATGAACTCTCGTGATCTATTTTCCCTTAGCGTCTCCGGGAAGAAGAAGTCATAGAAGGCTTCCTGAAAATCTTCCAACGCCATGTCTCGGTGATGCTCAGTCTGGGTGGTAACATCCCACCATCTTTTGGCGGAATCACGCAGCATGTATGTAGCGAGCTTGACCCTCTTCCCTGGAGGCATCTCAAGATGCTCGAAAATAGTCTGCAATGAATACAACCACGACTCCGCAGCCTGTGGTCTGCCATCCCCTGAAAACGTAGGTGGATGCTGCTGCTAGAATATACGAGTCAGCTCTGCCATGGATGTGGCAACCAGCGGTGCTCCCTGGAAGGTGTAGGTTCCGGGTGCAGTGGAAGCGCATTGGTGGGTTTTCCCAACATTAATTTTAACGTTAAACAATGTTCAATTCGAGATCCGTCACGATTTAAAATGTCGAATCTTCGGAATAGAACGAAGAACGAAAAAGAAAAGAAGAGTCTCGGAACCCTTGAGATAGGATCATCATATGTTGGTTATAATTAATTCATAAGAATTACCTCAATGGAATTCTTTCTTCATTGGAGTCTCCGGTCACGATATTGTGATCCGTCGTTGCGTTGTAGAATCCAGGTACAGGATTCCTCTAGCGGTGATCCACACGTGCTCCACGTATATCTAGACATTGCTGAAGGGATCTCCGGGAGCTAGCACGGAAGAACCTTCGCTTGCGATGTCTGCCTTCAGCCGCCTTGATCCAGTGGAGGATCTCACTCTCGTAACTTGAAAGCGTTCTTGGTGGAAAAGGAATTCTCTATTGGATTGAGAGTATTTTCCAAATCTCTTGTGCACAACAATGGCTCTATTTCTATGAGAATAATGTAATTGGGATTATAATACTTAGAATAATAAAATGAATTAGTTGCCTGAAAGCATTTAATCATTTCATTTAATTCTTAGTAATACCCCATGTCTTAATAATGACAGTTTACCATCATTATTACTTGACATGCGCCCAACATATTACATTTAATATCATTTAATTAAATAAACAATATTTTCTCACGAATCCCAAAAAAACAAACCACACGACGTGTATATAAATATACATGGCATGTAATTTTATTTTTCCATTTTATTTATTTCCTCTACCATATTTATTAGACCTTGAGTAATGTCTATTTATTTCTTAAATAAATGTAACTGCATTACTCGCTAATAAATATATATTATTTCACCCACAATATATTCTCTTGAATAACTAGTGTCGAAATAAATGAGATCAGGCATCCTTAAATAATTATTAAACCACAGTTGGGAATAATATTTATTTAACTTGTTAAATTAATATTTAACTGAGATACATGGACACACTTAGTGTGTAACCCTCTAGGCCTCATTCTTAGTGGCATTAGGCAGATCCTGCCTAAAGTCCAAGGTTAGCATCTAGAAACACACCAAGGCACCCATAGAGAAAGAAGTTAATGCCGCAATGACGTGTCACCTACTACGAATACTTACCGTGTAATATAATCCCTTTGTCTCGATATCTCCAATCAAGCGGGTTGCATGCTAGTGCCATCAACCCATGTGCTCGATTATTCTTTCTTTGACTTTCCGGAATTGAACTCACCCATAACTTACCATGGTCATGGATTTATTTAGGCTATATCAATTCCATCAAAGGGCCTGAGATATCTACTTCTGTTATAGAATAGAAGGGAAAAATTCTTTCTCGCATTATCTATTAATGCAGTATTACTCATGACGCACCCAACATATCCTACCTCGCTACGAACAGTGTGTCGTCATATTTTTCGTCAATACATCTAAGTGTGTGAGTTTTAATACCCATTAATAATAATCTTAAAGTCTAAGAACCAATACACACATCCGCAGATAGGAACATCCAATGACACTATGAAATGTGGATTTCCTACTGGCGGGTCTCGTTCTCATAATATCCTCCTGGATATTACCAAGGGCGCACACCATGAGAAGGTGCCTCAAAGTTTTATGAGTCCTCACCCCTAATGGCCTGTATTATTTGTGTCCCTCAAATAAAATCATCCGGCCATAGAACATATATTCAAGAACAATGTTATGGAACTTCCGGGTTCTCATCATAGCAGGGATCCGCTATGACCCATTAATGCAACAGTTGTCCTTAGGATATTATCACATGCATTGTCATGCAGAAGAACAATCAAGATGTGATAAGGCATTTATTAATGAATAAAGTACAAAGTAGTTGGTTATAGGCCACCAACTCCAACAGACTCCCACTTGGACTAGAGCCAACTGCTAACAACCTTTAACCCGCTAGCTCTCACATGATATTCATGATTCTGCTGAGATAGGCCTTTAGTCATGGGGTCCACCACATTCTCTTCTGTGGACACTCTGCTAAATGCAACTTCACCCCTTTGATAGAAATCCCTCAAGAGGTGATACTTCTGGAGTATGTAATTTGTTCATTGATGTGACCTTGGTTCTTTTGCAAGAGTCGTCGCTGCAGTATTATGACAATAGAGTGTAATGGGATCTTTACTGCTAGGCACCACATCAAGCTCCTGTACAAAGTTCTGAATCCATATGGCTTCCTTGGATACATCAAAAGCTGCTATATACTCGGACTCCGCTATATAATCGGCGACAACTGGCTGCTTTGAACTCTTCCAGCTCACAACTCCTCCATTAAGACATAAAACATATCCAGATTGCGACTTCAGATCATTCTGATCTGTCTGAAAACCAGCATCAGCATACCCTCTGATGAAAAGATCCTTGTCTCCTCCATACACCAGGAACATATCCTTAGTTCTTCTAGGATACTTAAGGATAGTCTTAACAGTAGTCCAATGTTGTTCTCCTAGATCTGCTTGATATCTTCCTACCATGCTCAGTGCATAGGCAACATCAAGCCTGGTACATAACATGACATACATGATGGATCCTATAGCCGAAGCTTATGGGATCTTACTCATTCTATCTTTCTCTTGTTGTGTCTGAGGACACGTTTTCTTAGAAATATGTAATCCATGTGACACTGAAACCAATCCCCTCTTGGATTGTTCCACACTAAATCTCTTTAGTATTTGTTCAATGTATGTACCCTGACTTAGTCTAAGTAGCCTCTTGGATCTATCATGAATGATCTTGATCCCTAGAATGTAGGTTGCTTCACCTAAGTCTTTCATGAAGAATCACTTGTTCAACCAGTCCTTAACTGACTGTAAGGCTGGTACGTCGTTTCCAATAAGCAATATGTCATCAACATATACTACTAGGATAATGACTGCATTCCCATTAAACCGCCTATAAACACATGGATCACATTCATTATTAATGAAACCAAATTCCTTTATGGCTTCATCAAATCGAATGTTCCATGACCTGGATGATTTCTTCAATCCATAAATGGATTTCTGCAACTTGCAAACCCGGTTGGCTTCACCTGGTGTCACAAACCCTTCTGGTTGTGTCATATAGACATCTTCCTGAAGGTTCCCATTAAGGAATGCTATTTTGACATCCATCTTCCAAATCTTGTAGTCATGGTAAGCTGTTATGGCAAGTATGATTATTATGGATTTAAACATGGAAACTGGCGAGAAGGTTTCATCATAGTCAATTCCTTGATGTTGTCTGAATCCTTTAGCCACTAGCCTTGCTTTATAGGTTCTAACTTGACCTTCCATGTCTAGCTTTCTCTTGAATACCCATTTGAATCCAACAGGATTTACATCAATTGGCTCATCGACTAGAATCCAAACTTGGTTCTGATACATGGAATCCATCTCAGAATTCATAGCTTCTAACCATCTTGCAGCTTCTGAGCTTTCTACTGCTTCCTTATAGGAGAGAGGTTCATCATTGTCCAACAATAATGATTCACCATCCTCAGTGACTAGGAAACCAAATCTCTCTGGTTCCCTTACCTCTCTTGAGCTCCTACGCAGTACTTGTGTTTCTAGAACCTCTTCCACGGGGACCTGTGGAACTTTTTCCTGTACCAACTCCTGTGTATCTTGAGCATCAACTTCGTCGAAGTCAATATTTCTCCCACTATCCTTCTTGAGGATGTGCTCTCTCTCAATAAATACGGCTTGTCTGGCGATAATCACTTTCTTGTCTTGAGGGTTATATAGGTAATATCCTTTCGTTTCCTTGGGATATCCTATAAAGATACACTTCATGCCCCAAGGTGCTAGTTTATTGCCTGATAAGGCCTTAACAAACACCTCACATCCCCATACACGTGTGTGAGACAAAGTGGGTTTCCTTTCATTCCATAACTCAGATGGAATTCCATTTTCCACCTTAGTTGGTACTCGGTTTAATGTGTATGCTGTAGTTTGTAATGCATATCCCCAAAAGGATAATGGAAGATCCGCATGACTCATCATCGACCTCACCATGTCCAACAAGGTGCGGTTCCTCCTTTCACTAACACCATTCCACTGTGGTTTATAAGGAGGAGTGAGCTGAGATAGAATCCCAGACTCCCGTAGAAGATCGATGAACTCTTGGTTCAGATATTCTCCACCTCGATCCGATTGAAGCTTCTTTATCTTCTTACCAAGCTGATTCTCTACTTCATTATTGAATTCCTTAAATTTCTCTAAGGGCTTTGACTTATACCTCATTAAGTAGACATATCCATATCTACTCAAATCATCAGTAAAAGTAATGAAGTAAGAATATCCACCTCTAGCTTCTACTGGAAATGGTCCACACACATCCGTGTGTACCAATCCTAGAAGCTCTGTGGATCTTTCACCTTGTCCACCAAAAGGTGGCTTGGTCATTTTTCCTTGTAAACAAGCGTGACATCTATCAAGTGGTTTTAGCTCATTAGAGTCTAAATAGCCATCTTAGTAGAGCTTTGTCAGTCACTTATCGTTCACATGACCAAGGCGGTGATGCCATAACTGGGTGATGTATGAGTCATGTGAGTTTGTTTCGTTATCGATTGCCAACACTTGGTTTTCGTAATTTAGTACATACAAACCATTATTCAAATGTGCCATACCATAACATACGTTGTTCTTATAAAAGAGAAAACCCTTATTTCTGAACTTGAAAATAAATCCATCCATATCCAAACAAGATATAGAAATTATGTTCTTGGTAACACTAGGCACAAAATAACAGTTTTTTAAAACCAAAATCATGTCAGTTGGCAATGAGAGGTGATAGTCGCCAATAGCCAACGCAGCCAGCCTTGCGCCATTGGCAGCTCGAAGATCCACCTATCCTCTGGCGATCTTTCTAAATCTACTTGGTTCCTACATTTGAATACAGATGTGAGCCCCACAAGTTGTATCTAATACCCAATGTGTAGAAATAGAAAGATTGCACTCGATAACGAACGCACCTTTAGCGTCCTCATGCTTTTGGGTGTAGTTCCTCTTCCAGTGGCCCTGCTTGCCACATGAAAAACACACCGCCTCCCGTTCCTTGCCCTGCCTCTGGATCTTCCCCTTCTTGGAGGGATGGTGCTCGGGGGCTTCAGACTGTTTATAAGTCTTTGGCCCCTTTGCCTTTTCCTTCCTTTTCTTGTTCACCATAAGGACCGCGGGTTTGTCACGCCCCATGTCCTTATCTACCTGACGAATCAAGGTCAGAAGCTCCGATAGACTCTTTTCATTGCTGATCATATTATAGTTGACAATGAATCTAGAGAAGGTCTTGGGCAGTGATGATAGGATGAGATCTATACGCAACTCAACCGGGAATTTATTCCCTAAGATGTCCAGGCATTCAATGTATCCAATAAGCTTGACTACATGAGGCCCAGCTGGTGCAGACTCTCCAAGCTTCGTGGTAAACAAAGCATTGGAGATCTCATACCTCTCCTGTCTTTCCTTCTCTTGGTAAAGATCTTTAAGGTGAGACATCATGCTATACACGTCTACGTTTTCATGTTGCTTCAAGATCTCATTAATCTTTAAGGTGAGACATCATGCTATATGCATCTATGTTTTCATGTTGCTTCAAGATCTCATTAGACATGGCCAATAGCATAAAACATTGGACATCTATGGAATTATCCATGTGTTTCATGTAGATAGATAATTCCTCATCACTAACCTATTTCCTAGGCACAACTGGAATAGGCTCTTTCATCACATATAATTTCCTTTCGTGGTGAAGGACGATGCGTAAACGCCTCTGCCACTCTTGGAAATTGGTGTCAGTGAGAAGGTTTTCTTTTTCGAGTATGGTGCGCAATGATATGTTTAAATTCATTTTCTTGACGTTTCTAAAAATTAAGATGAGCAAAGGTTTAGTACTTTATTACAAAAATTTAGACAAATAAATAAATTAATACTTATTAGTCTCCCACTATTTTATCGAAATCCAATAGCCCTCACCATTGACTTCAAAATATTCTGTTGCGTGAATATTCTAGTGGAAAGGATCCATATTGCCCTTCGCATTACCCCAACTAGGGTTGGTCAAGCAACTTGAAGGGTTTTAGGTAGGCATTCCAAATGCCAACTGCATTAACTCACATCCCTTAATCCACTGAGTGGACTCCCCAATCCTGAAATCCTTTTTGGATTTCCTCAACCTTTTCCTCTTGGTCACACCAAGTCCTGCTGTGGCAGTCAACCCTTGATGCGAACCAAGTCAAGTCAACCCAAAACCTTGAATTATAATTCCCCGATAATTAAAAGCACCCCAACTAGGGTTGGTCAAGCATTTTGAACTATGGTTCGATTCTAACCAAGATTATAGAAGGCTATGCCGACTTAATATTTATTTTGAGGGATTTTATCCTTATACGTAAATTGCCATTTTATTATCTTTGATTACGTTATTTTTAATATTAATTGGGATATATTTAAGTGATTAACCATGTCTAAGATAATATTTATGTATAAGCCGGTTTTATTTTAGTTCCATCTTGTATGCTCGTTTAATTTATTAATTGTGTGATCGTGACAACACACCCACAATAAATAAACCATGCAACTGACAGAAATAAAATAAATGGTATGATCATGAGCTTTTTTATTGGTTAGTTTATCTAGCGGTTGATAAACTAACCCAAGACCTAGGGGAGAAACACCTTGAACCTTTCAGGTTTGTGTTTACAGCTTTCCACATGTCCACCTTTGTATCTCCTTGGATTGGTTTCACCTTGGCTCCTGACTTGAGCCACCTCCACTAGCTTAGGAGCTCCATCCATTACATATGCATTTATCTCACATGCAGGTGAGGGGTAAAAGGGGTTTTTACATAAAAGAATCATTGGGCGTGCAGGCCCTATATATTAATGAGGAGATGGCTCACAGGCCAACAAATTTAATTTAAATAAATAAATTAAAAGAAACCATTCACATACAGAGGTCTCGGTCTAGCTCATGATCATCCATACATGCAACGATATTTACGCATAAATAAAACTAGCATTCAATTCTTTAATCGTTCTTGTTTAAGATAAATCACGCTCGAATCAATTAATTATCTTTAATTAATCAATCTTTTTATCTTATATCCTTTTTTTTTGAATTTATTTGAGATTCTCATCCATCATAATTTTAAACAAATAAATTCATTTAAAATTATCCTTGTACGTAACTTGTACCTTGGAGGCAACCCGGTGAATTCCCATTTATTACGCAGATGTTAAATTAAACACATATATATAAAACACCTATCACGTGTTGTGCCTCAGCTTTACGCCTACACCATGGTACACGTCTCAAGGGTTTGTATAATATAATAATAAATTTTAATAAATCTGCGTAATTTGGGTGAGTACACGACGTGTAGTTCCGACTACACGGCGTGTACTTTTCTTCACCATCCATCCGAAGTACACGCCCGGGGACATGGCGTGTTTATGTACTTTAGAAATTTTCAGAGTACACGGCGTGTTCTGTGGGACACACGCCGTGTAGTTTCCGTGTTACACGGTTTCCAGCTGGGCAAGCCGGGGTACATGGCCCAACCCTAACCCGAAGGGACTACACGCCGTGTTCATTGGACCACACGGCGTGTAATCCGAAAACCGTGTGCCACCTGTTTCTGGTCAACACACGGTGTCTTAAATTCTTAGAAATAATCCAATACACGGCCTGATTTGGCGGATCAGTCAATGCATTGAACCTAGACTACACGGCGTGTACTTCCGAATACACGCTGTGTACTCTGGTGTTGTACGGCCAGAAACATTTGGCTCCTCCGGATGAGTTCCTCTATTTTATTTTAATCAAAATTAAAAGAAAAATTCATTTCTGTGAGGTGAACAAGAAATGAGGGAGGAGGAACGGATCTCGATATTCAGATTTCTAGAACAATTAAACTTTAATTAAAATAACTAAATCATTAAATGCGTAAATTACCAACAAAAAACTAAATAATTATAATCAACGATATGACCGCTCTGATACCACTTGTAGGTTCCGGGCGCAGCGGAAGCACATTGGTGGGTTTGCCCAACTTTAATTTTAATGTTAAACAATGTTCAATCTGAGATCCGTCACGATTTAAAATGCTGAATCTTCGAAATAGAACGAAGAATGAAAAAGAAAAGAAGAGTCCCGAAACCCTTGAGATAGGATCATCATATGTTGGTTATAATTAATTTAATTAATTCATAAGAATTATCTCGATGGAATTCTTTCTTCATTGGAGTCTCCGGTCACGATCTTGTGATCCGTCATTGCGTTATAGAATCCAAGTACAGGATTCCTCTAGCGGTGATCCACACGTGCTCCACGTATCTCTGGACGTCGCCAAAGGGATCTCTGGGTGCTATCATGGAAGAACCTTCGCTTGCGATGTCCACCTTCAACCGCCTTGATCCGGTGGAGGATTTCGCTCTCGTAACTTGAAAGCATTCTTGGTGGAAAAGGAATTCTCTCTTAGCTTGAGAGTATTTTCCAAATCTGTTGTACACAACAATGGCTCTGTTTCTATGAGAATAATGTAATTGGGATTATAATACTTAGAATAATAAAATGAATTAATTGCCTGAAATCATTTAAATATTTAATTTAATTCTTAGTAATACCTCATGTCTTAATAATGACAGTTGACCATCATTATTACTTGACATGCACCCAACATATTACATTTAATATCATTTAATTAAATAAACAATATTTTCTCACGAATCCTGAAAAAACAAACCACACGGCGTGTATATAAATATACACGGCGTGTACTTTTATTTTTCCATTTTATTTATTTCCTCCACCATATCTATTAGACCTTGAGTAATGGCTATTTATTTCTTAAATAAATGTAACTGCATTACTCGCTAATAAATATATATTATTTCGCCCACAATATATTCTCTCGAATAACTAGTGTCGAAATAAATGCGATCAGGCATCCTTAAATAATTATTAAATCACAGTCAGGAATAATATTTATTTAACTTCTTAAATTAATATTTAACTGAGATACATGGACACACTTAGTGTGTGACCCTCTAGGCCTCTTTCTCAGTGGCATTAGGCGGAGCCTGCCTAAAGTCCAAGATTAGAATCTAGCAACACGTCAAGGCACCCATAGAGAAAGAATTTAACGCCGCAATGACGTGTCACCTCCTACGAATGCTTACCATGTAATATAATCTCTTTGTCTCGATATCTCCAATCAAGCGGGTTGCATGCTAGTGTCATCAACCCATGTGCTCGATTATTCTTTCTTTGACTTCCCAGAATTGAACTCGCCCATACCTTACCATGGCCATGGATTTATTTAGGCTATATCAATTCCATCAAAGGGCCTGAGATATCTACTTCTGTTATGGAACAGAAGGGACAAATTCTTTCTCTCATTATCTATTAATGCAGTATTACTCGTGACGCACCCAACATATCCTACCTCGCTGCGAACAGTGTGTCATCACAATTTTCGTCAATACATCTAAGTGCGCGAGTTGTAATACTCATTAATAATAATATTAAATTCTAAGAACCAATACACATGCCCGCAGATAGGAACATCCAATGACACTTTGAAATGTGGATTTCCTACTGGTGGGTCTCGTTCTCATAATATCCTCCTGGATATTACCAAGGGCGCACACCATGAGAAGGTGCCTCAAAGTTTTATGAGTCCTCACTCCTAATGGCCTATATTATTTGTGTCCCTCAAATAATATCATCCGGCCATAGAACATATATTCAATAATAGTGTTATGGCACTTCCGGGTTCTCATCATAGCAGGGATCCGCTATGACCCATTAATGCAACAGTTGTCCTTAGGACATTATCACATGCATTGTCACGCAGAAGAACAATCAAGATGTGATAAGGCATTTATTAATGAATAAAGTACAAAGTAGTTGGTCTAGGTCACCAACTCCAACAGAAGGTCCGCATGAACCGCATGAAGCCTTCACGAAACTGCGCATTTGTGCTTGTGTCCGGTATAACGGTTGGTGCCGCACCTGACACTGCTGGAGGATCCATCGGTAGTCCATGGCCTACCATTTCTGGAGTATAGTCGTTGCCGCTCTCCTGGAAAACAAACGGTGGTCGTCTCAGTGGCATGACTCTATAAGGTCAAACGCACACCTTAGAACAAGATTTATCAAATACTGTAACTAGGAGAACAAGAGGGTAATAGAAGAAAGAAAGCATTCAAGATTTACAAAACTTGACTACATGGCGTGTATAAATACTACACGGTGTGTTATTACAAGCCATCCACATGGGCGTGTACTCCAGATTAAACTGGTCGTGTAACACCCCAAATACACGACGTGTATTTCTGCCTACATGGTGTGTACTTGAATCCTTCTTCTCTGCTTGAGTCCTTCTACACGGCTTCACCACACGACTCGCCCAAGACAAAACTACACGGCGTGTCCCATAGGTACACAACGTGTACTCTACAAGCATTCACTAGCCCTTGTTGTTAGTGACACGGCTGACTACTCGGCTGACACCACACGGCGTGTTACACCCGCACACAGCGTATACATCATCCCATTTTCCCAGCCACACAGTCAAGTCTACACGGTTTATCACCGGTTGAGACTACACGACGTGTCCCTCAAGTACACGACGTGTTTAAGAAGAGGTAACACCGACCCATGTTTGTTAGTTACACGGTCGGATCCCCTGGTCACACTACACGGCGTGTTCATCATTGACACGGCGTGTATATGGTCAGATTTCTCTGCCCATGTTGTTAGTTACACAGTGGACACAGGTTCAACACAACACAGCGTGTATAATACCTACACGGCGTGTACTTTCAAGGTTTCACTATCCCATGTTCCCGCCTACACGGCCTATGACACGGGTAGAAACTACATGGCGTGTACATACAGTACATGGAGTGTACTTAAAAGTTTCTTTTCTTCCCGAATAGAAGAGTAAATGACGTGTAATCAAAACTAAATGGCGTGTATTCTGGGTTTTTACGAACAGTAAGCCTCAGAAACTACTTTGAAGCCCAGAAAACACTGAAACCAACACCTAAGTGCCAAATTCTGATCCGTGAGGGCCCATACTCCCCGCGAATCAAATTTTGGCATCTTATACATGTTATAAAAAAGTAAACAGTCAATGAGCCACCAAATTCCGGTCAATGAGGGCCCATACTCCTCAAAAACCAAAATTTGGCGTTCATTCTACTATACCTCACATAACCATACCCTATCAAATAGCAGGTATTTATCAAAGCAGTTATCACAACAACATGTTTTTCTAGCACAATAACTATCACAACAACATGCAATCTCTAATGCACCTACATGGCATGGAAGGAATGCATGACATGTGATTTCTAGCATGTGCCTAAATGATGCATGAGATGACATACCCTCATCTCATCAGGTTGTAACTAAATAGAACCCACATATAAAATATAAACAGCACACTACAAGTGCGTCACTCAACGGTGAAAATCAAATCAACTGTAAAAGTGCAAAATCAGAAAAATTGCAACACGAGGTAAATTGGTTTTTCCCTGTACACGGGTTAGCTACTCTCATGCACAGCTTATTACCAGATACCAATTCCGTTCTATCTCTGACTATAGGCTCCAAATAGTAAGTCAAAGAAAAGCAACTCCTCTGATACCATTTTGTAACGTCTCGGATCCGGAAGCCACACAACGGGTGCCCCGAACCCGGTTGGTCACATGACCTCAAACGCATTTCCCCAAACGTCAGAGGCTGTCGACTAGTAGCGAGTGCCCAAGTCTGATAGTGGGGAAACTATGTTCTCATTTGTCAAAGTGTAGCGCAGCGGAAAAAGAAATATATCATACAACAGCGGAAGCGGTAAAGAATATGAACCGGAAATGAACAACTGCAGTAAAAGATAACCAATAGTTATATATATAAAAATGCAGCATGTCACTAATTCTATGAAGCAGCCTAAACAGGATACAATGCAATACAGTACAATACCACTCAAAGTACAAGGTACAACAAATACAGCAAAGTAAAACAAAACAGCGCAGTAGGAACTCAGCAACATCGCAAGCCTAAGCTTGGTCTCATGCTCTCCTACTCCTCTGCAACAATCATGTACCTGTATAGGGACCCTTGCCCTTATCTACACCTGCAACAATATAATCTGTTTGGGCCGAAGACATGACCCAAACAGGGTGTGAGAAATAAATCCCAGTAGGCACCCACCAAAGGCCCGTGCCCAACTGTCAGTGAAAATGTGCAACAACAGTGTGCAAAAGTAAATGCAGTAAACTAGAAAGTACTCAAAAGTAACTACCACTACCAGTTTTCTTGCCATTTTAATTATTACTTGTCACTTCCAAGCTTGTGCTTTAGCTTGGCAGGTACAACGTAGAAAATCACCACAGTGAATATTCTAAATAGTCGTGTCCTCAGACATATTATCCTTACCCTCAGGTAACAGAATCAAATACCCGCAGGTGATTGCCCTCAGGCATAACGATCATTGCCCTCAGACATACGTGATATTGCCCACAGGCACAGAAACTATCGCCCACAGGCATAAACAAAGGTTACCCTCAGGCTAACCAAAGACTGCCCACAGGCTAATAGAACACGACCCTCAGACTAATAGAACACTGTCCTCAGGCTAATAGAACCGGGTCGAGCCCAAAGCATATACAAGCAATTTATATAAACTTTCTCTCAAGAAAATGCAATTCACGATATAATCATGGCATACCCTCGGGTATCCTGGCCAAACAGCTAAACAGAGGATCGCACCCCCAGGGTGGTCCTGGATCCAAGCAGTCATCCCAAACAGCAGTTTAAACTTATCATTAGATTATCTATACAATTCTAGATATCTTTTCAGCAAAGGCATCAGCCATACGACACCCCAACCATGGGTTCATAGCACAACGATACACAAATTCAACTCAACAGTTGGAAAGAAACATCAGACCACCTACCTCGATCACTCTTGATTGATATACGTGAACGACGCCTCTCGAAACGCCCATGAACGATGTAGATCTGGGATAAACGTTCACACATTCAACCTCAAATAAATTTCCTTCGGGAAAGAATTGGTAAGAACCACTCAAGGAGAAGGAAGGGCTTACCCATGCGGTTTAAAGGAGATCGACGGCGTAGGAATCGCGTTCCCAGTGTGCGGTCGGGAGATCCTCGAAGGTCCGACCGTCTCTCCTGCGCTCCAAACGAACCCACTGCCTCCTCTGCCAAATGAGGAGGCTACTGCCCATTTTAAGTGAAAAAAACAGACTACACGACGTGTACTTTTCATTTTTTTAACTGTTCCTCCGGCAGCTTCTTTCCACCGCGGTACTGTTCATCTGTCGACATGAGTACATGGCGTGTATTCCTGATTACACGACGTGTACTTCCGCTCCGCTGGCGGTTGCTTCCACTGCCTTACTATTCACCTGCCGGCTGATTACACGACGTGTGAGTGTAGTCAGTTTTTACACCCTTCATCGCCGACAAGCCTACACGCCCTGTGTACTCATCTCACATGCCCAAAGTACACGACATGTGGAAAAGTACACGGCGTGTACGCACAAAATTTGGGATTTTCCCCCATTTTTCTTATTTTCTCAAAAACACTTAAGGAAAGAGGAAAATAAGAAACTCGTACCTCAAGAATAAGAACTGAGTTCTTACAATCATTACCACTATTATATTATCATATTTTTTATATTAATAAATCATTATATTTATAATTCACCCCTTTTTATGTTTTAACTTTTTATTACATTATTATTTATTACATTATTTTAAAAAAGTAACGTTATATATATATATATATATATATATATATATATTTGTTTTTTATAACTTACTCCAAGAAAAAACTTTTTTTCCTTTAAAATATACAAATCAATTCACAAATAATAAAATAAAATTTATATATATAAGAAAATAATAAAAATGATAAAAATGATAATTATGTATTTTTATAAAACACACACATATATTAAATCACATTTTTATATATAAAATAACTATATATATTTATAAAACATTTAATTTATATTTTCAAGTCATAGATGTATTTTTAAAACATTTCACATTTTTTCGACCCTTGTTTTTATTACATAAAATAATTTAGTTGCAAAAAAAAAGTATTAATTAAAAATTATTCAAAATAAATATTTAATTAAAATATAAGTACTATTTCAACTTCTTGGGTGTTACAGTTAAATCTTGGCGCTGTGAAGTCGCGGGATGAAGCTTCTTCGGTTGTCTGGGGTTTTAAGAATTGGAAATGTATTCCGATTGGTTTTCATATTTTGTTTCCTTCAGAAGAATTGAAGAGACGAGCATGGGGGCATGGCTCCATTTCTCTGAAACCAGGCATGGTTACTATCCAGGAGTGGAAGCTTTGCTTCAATCCTTTCTCTCTTTAGAACACCAGAGCCCAGGTATGGATACGAATTATTGGACTGAATTGGATTTTACGGCACCTGAGAATACTGTTTGATGTAGCCTCAGCAGTAGGCATCCCCATCAAAATGGACAGAGCCGCTGAGGTAGTTCGTTTTGGGTACTGTGCCAGTGTTTTGGTTGAGGTTGATGTCAATTCAACGCTGATTAACCAGGTTGTGTTATCTACTTTTGATGATGATATCAATCTTCAGATTCGCTATGAGAAGTTACCTTCTTTTTGTGTGAACTGTCAAGTGATAGAGCATTTAAAGGAGAAATGCTACAGGGATATGGTCTGTTCCTTTTGTTCCATTAAAGATCACAATCAAAATGGTCTTCATAAGTTTTTGAAACATAAGGATGACATTGTAATTGTTGTTAATTCTTTGCAAGGGTAGGAGGTTAGGGTTGGATCCTCTCAAGATGGTAGCAGAATTGAGCAGGTTGGTGGGCGTACTGATAACAATGCTGCCTCAGAATTGGATCCCGGTCAAAAGCATAATGATCAGATTCAAAGGCAAGGTGTTGTCGAGGCTCAAGGGAAGAGGCAGCTTGGTAGGAACTTTGATACAAGATTGGTTGGCTCTGTTAAAATTGTGCAGTGTGCTAGGGTTGCTTGTTCCTCTTATCCAGTCGAGGAGGGACCTCCAGCAGGCTAGGTGCCTGAGGCGAGGGAATTTGACTCAGTAGGGTGCAAGATGTTTGTTGTTGATATTAGTTTCGTTCAAGATAACTCCAATGTGGGCTGTGACAAGATGAGAGACGACTTGGTGGGTCTAGTTAAGGCTACTGGGCCTGGTGCATCAAGTTTATATCAGAGTTTGGTTTGGCAGCCTAAAAGCTTGAATGTGCAGGAACCTACTTGTACCAGAACCTCTGGGGCTGGTAGGATGCCTATGCAGTTGGAGCATTCAGAATCCGTTCAGGATAGGAGGGTTGATGCAGGAGGTGGTGAGGAAGTGCACCTTGGTGCTTCAATTGGCACTCTTTCCTCGGCTGGGAAAACTGTTGAGGATGTGAGTCCACTGGCTATTGATGTTGGCTTGTAGGTGATGATAGACTCTGGAGAGGCTCAGTATGTTACTGGTAGACTGAGGTTAACGGAATTGTACAGGTTCAATCAGATTGTTTTGATGAATTACCTGAACAGGACCCAATGGATTATCATAAATCAATTAAGGATGTAATGAATACCTATGGAATTGTTGGCAATTGGGGGGATATCTATGATCTTGATGAGGAATTTAAGAATGCCAAGGCTCTTAGAAGTCCTTCTATATACAGGGATGCAACTGTTAAAGGTAAGATGAAGGATAACGAGGGTTTCACATCTTTCCCAAAAAATAAATCCAGACCAAGGAAAGACTACTCAAATCTTAGACCCACTATGCACACTAGATCTTCTTCCATAGCAGAACGGAGGATGTCACAGTTTGACTGTTTTATTTCCCTGGGATACGATTTTGATTGGTATACTGACAATGAAGATTGTAATTGGCCGGATTATGACTTTTAATGATCTTTTTTGTTTCTTTTGGCATTTGTCTTTTAATTAGGGGTCTCTGAACCTCAGCATGTTGCGTGAATCATACTAGGTAAATTTCAGAAGTTACCCAAAACATGTTTTAGAAAACTCAAGTAGTCATAATTTTAAATTTAAAGAGTGATGCATGAAGCAACCTATCTCGGATTCATCACATTAACAGCCTGCAGTGTTATTTTGCCTCGACACAAGACTAAGGAAGCCCTAGGGGACAAAAAAAAAACCCAAAAATCAAGAAAACCCCAAATAAAATTCGAGTAAGCATGAACCCTAGGGCAGTGAGACCATGCTAGGGCAAAAATAGAAGGTGAAAGAAAGAGAGAAGAGAGTAAGGAAGTTGGAGGAGATTACCTTGAAGAACCACTCTTGAATCTTGAAAGAAATTTCTTGGAATCACCATAAAAGAGAAAGATGAGAGGGGACAAGGGAGATGTGCAGTTGGTTGGAGGTTGGAAGCGTTGAATGAGGGGGATAAATAACCCCCAAAGGGGTTAAATTCGACTAGGGACAAGAGAGTAAAAACACACTTTTCAATGAACAAGGGCAGACTGCATGGGTGTCGCATGAGTTACCAAACTATGTGTCAACCGTGCACCTCTTATTGGATATACTTAAGCATATCGCAAGGTTTGAACGCACGGTTAGGAAAACTGTGTGCCAAACATGTGAGCATGTCTACAACATGTTGCATGTTTTGCACAAACAAGACGCGTAGTTTCAGACCAACTATGAGCCAACCGTGCGTCTTATTAGCCTGAAACGTCAAAATTTTGGAAAAACGAAGGAATTTGATCTGAAACTCAAAGACAAGGATAAAAATCAATTAATAATGAAAATAATATGAAAAATAAAGGCCGAGTTTGATAGGTTATCATCCAAGTCTAAATTCTTTAGGCCTCTATGAAACCAATATCCAAATAATCCAAGTAACACAGATAAACACAAGTTAAGCTCCTGTTAGCTAGAGAGAATGCTCTTCAAAACCCTAACTCATAATGTGTCTCTCTATTTAAGTAATCAATGTATTCTAAGGATTTCAAGAGCATTCTCTTTGACTCTCTAGATTTGTTGTTGCGCTCGTCTATGTTACTAGAATTCTCTAGATGTTGGTTCCATGGAGGTTTGTTCCATGGAAATCCTAAACAAATTTTTTTACTTTGATGTTTTCTTTCTTTGACTCAAATGTTGTTTGATGAAGAAGGGAAGATTTGTGATTGTAAAGTAACCGAGCTTGGCCTTTTGTGATCAACTTTGTATGTTAATTGTTTTCTGTATTAAAGTAATCATATATTTGTTTGTATCAACCAATAAATTCCACGTGCATGTGCATAGTTCGTCTCCTAATTTGGTGAAGGTCTTGATGCGGAAATGTCAGGAGTCGCAACAATAAAACAATGATTCAAAGAAGAGTAAAAGAGAAAAAAAAGAAACACTCAAGACATAAAGATTTACATGGTTCGGGAAATGATCCCTACGTCCACAAAGAGGCAGAATAACTTCACTAAAAAAATCCTAGAGCACAATTTACAGGAGTTTATCAGAGGTTCTCACACATGAAACCCTAGCTTGAAATGGGCTAATAAGGAGGACGAAACACTTTCACCAACTATCAGAAAGTCCGATGTACTACAGTGAAAGACGGTTGAAAGTCTGCATCGCTACAGTGAAAGATAGTCATCCAAGTCAAAAGTGCTACAGTGTTGTCGCTAGAAGTTTAAGAAGTTACAGTGAATGACGGCTGGAAGTCCGCGTCATTACAATGTCTTGTCGGTGTCGGTGGGTCAGCTCTGCTACAGTGCCCCCTCAAAATTTGGGCCGAGAACCTTCGACCTTCGGACCTCTGGAGCAGGCGCGCATTTTCCTCTGCAACTCCTAACAAGCTCACCGCGGAGTTTGACCTGTGAAAGTTGTGGCCTGATGCACAGTATGGGACAGAATCATTCGTTCCAACAACATTCAGAACGGATCGGGTTACACCAAACTAACAGGTCTTAACCCAGATGGATTGTGTGTTTTCCTTACACCCATTTCTTTGTATATTTGTTTCCTTTTTCATTAGTTAAAAAAATTTAGTTACATTCCCATGGCGCATGTAGTCCAACAAGAACTCAAACAGGAAATCCTCTAGGTTTTTGTGTTCTTTCTTTCTATTGTTTGTTTCTAGTTATTAACATTTTCTATTTATATATTATGATCTTTATTGATTATTCTGTGGACCATTTTGATCAATTGTTTTTTTAATGTTTTAGAATTTAATATTTTACCAATCTCAAGCCCAACAGTTTTTTATCGATGTGGTGGTGGGATTTAAATCGTCTCAAGTTCGACACCTGAACCTGAGCGTCAGGTTGGCCGCTGGATTACCGCCACGTCATGTGAGTCCACCCGAACCGTTAAAATACTAAAAAATAATAATGAAATAAGCTAAGGGAAAGTAAAGAGAAAAGAGCGGGTTAATTACTTCTCGCCTAAACAAGGGTGACATAAATCTTTCGACCGCCGTGGCTACACTGGATCGGCGAACTTCAGGATTCTCCGAGGGTCAGGTTCAACATTTTCTGGTCGCGCCTACATTGACTCAGGTCCACTTGTCGGGGGCGGCTATACCCTTGCGGGTTCTTCACGGTTCCAGGGGACGTAAGCCATACCCGGCGTTTGCAGGCACCATTTGCAACTTTAGTTCACAGGGGGCGGCAACAAACCGTGCACGTTTGGGGCTTTCTGAAGGTTCGTTCATAGGAGGTGTTCTGACGTAGCAGTTGCAGGACGCATTTTCAGAAACCTTTTCCAAGAGCGTAGCAGTTTGCAGGAGGCGTTCCCATCAAGGTTCGGGATTTTGCTAGTCCCTTTCTCTGTTATAAAGAAAATCATGAAATCACAGTTCAAGTTATGCGTTGACATCTCTACTGCAAAATTTCACTATGAATTGGCAATTGAAATTCCAAGTTCGAAATTTCAAAAGATTCGAAGAAGATAACTGAGATTTTGAATGGGAATTTTCCAATGGGAAAGTCCGATGGGAATTTCCATTGGGAATTTTCCAGTGAGAATTTTCAATGCGAATTTCCAGTGTGAATTTCCATTATGAATTTCAACTAGGGGTTACTATAGTGAATTTGCAACTGCAATTTCCAATAGGAATTTCCAGTGTGAATTTGCAGTGCGAATTGGCAGTGCGAATTTGCAGTGCTAATTTCCAGTGGGAAATAGTAGTTTGAATTTTCAACTCTAATTTCCAATGGGAATTTCCACTAGATCCAAAGGAAACACCATTAAACAAATTATTGACAATTGTGATCTAACACTTTGTGCAGAAAAATTGATCACAGAATGATAGCAAGGGACCTGAATTTGAATGCTCTACAAGGTGTAGAGGCCATAAATTCATTTGATTTAAATGTTGTTCAAAATTTGTCTGACTGCTACGTCACGGAGCATAGCAGTGAGGACATTACAAAGTCAAAGAGCAGTGTAGAAATTAGCATCAACAGAGACGAAGTCCCAAATTCCCAAGAAAACACCCCATGTGAAAACATTTCTAAAGAAAGCAGTACATGGAGACAAGTATTGGGATGAATTTTAAATCAGATTCAGATGCTTATTTGTTTTATGTTGCTTATGGAGGCATTGTGGGTTTCAGTGTACGGAAAAAATATGTTAACAAACATAAAAAGGACAAAAGTTTGGTAACATCCACACTGTATACATGTAGCAAAGAAGGATGTCGAAGAGCAGACAAACGTGATGTCAATGTCAAAAATCCACGTGCAGAAACAAGGACTAATTGTCTAGCACGAATGAGAGTTGTCTACATGTCCAATAACCAATATGAGTGCACACAATTTGTTGAGGAGCATAACCATCCATTACATGCTCCTGAGACCATGCATTTCATGAGGTCACAAAGATGCATTAGTGATTTACAAGGTGCCGAGTTGGATGTTAATGACAGAGTTGGTCTGAAGCCCGATGATTCGTTTTCACTTGCAACAGTTATTGCAGGTGGCCCTGCGAGTCTTGGATATACACGAGTGGACCAACTAAATTATCTATGGTCCAAAATACAAAGGGAGTTGCAACTATGTGATGCTGATAGTATGTTACAATACCTAGAGAAGTAATCAAGAGATAACACGTCATTCGTATACTCAGTGCAACTTGACATGTGCAGTCAAATTAGCAACATTTTTTGGATTGACCTGAGAATGAAGGTTGATTATGAGCATTTTGGAGACGTTTTCATGTTTGACACTACCTTCAACACAAACAAGGAGTCTAGGCCTTTGGGAGTATTTGTCGGTATAAATCATCATAAGAAGATTGTAATTTTTGGTGCATCATTGTTATATGATGAGACTGAAGACTCATTTAGTTGGTTGTTTAATAGATTTGTTGATTTTCATGGAGGCAAACATCCAAAGTCAATTTTCACAGATCAAGATGCAGCTATGTCTAAAGCAATTGGTTTGACACTACCTACAACAAGACACGACCTATGCACCTGGCACCTAATGCAAAATGGCATGAAACACTTGACCCATGTAATGAAATATGACTCGACAGTGTTAGAAAAATTGAAAAAATGCATGTATGGCGTTGCAGAGATTTCAAAATTTGAAACAATATGGAAAGAAATCTGACTACATTGCAGTGATACAAATTCAACATGGATAGAAGATATGTACAAAGTCAAAGAAAAATGGGCTCATTGTTTTATGAAAACTGCATTGACATTAGGAATTCGAAGCACACAGTTAAGTGAAAGTTTCAATGGTGTATTAAAGGATTACTTGAATCGTAAACTTAGTGTCTTGGAATTCTTCCAACAATTTGAGCGTGTTGGAGAAGAATCAGTATCGAGAAATGAAAGCTGAATTTGATGGAAGGGAAAAGCTGCCATGCAATCATTTTCCATATCATCTGATCATGGTTCAAGCAAGTCATTTGTACAATCAAAAAATATTTGATCTTTTTCAGCATGAACACCAACTATGTGGTGCTTGTTGCCTTAAGTCTTGTAATGAAACTGTTTCCCGAAAATGGTATCTTGTGGCAATGAAAGGTTCGTCAAATGAGTTTAGAGTAGAAGTGTATCAACAATAACCTATCAGAATTGGTTGTACTTGTTTGAAATTTGAAAGTTATGGCTATTTGTGTTGTCATGCTTTGAAAATATTAGAAAGGTTGGACATGCAGTCCTTGACAGAGTTGTATATCTGTAAGAGATGGACAAGACATTCTCATGACATCCAGTTGGCAGACATCACAGTTAATCATGTTGAAGAGGATATGGTAGCAAGAAAAGCTAAATGTTACCAACAATTGGCACGAATGACAATAAAGCTTGTAACAGAATCCTGTGAGTTTGAACAAGGATATAGAATTGGAATGTCAAATTTGAACAATTATGCCAGAGAATTGCAGGATGCCAAAAAAAATTTACCCTCAAAATGCAGTAAACAAGAAGCTAACAACCAAGGTCGAAAACAGTCTAAAACATCATTTAAGAAAAAAGATAAAAGGAAAGGGGTGACAGGCTTAAAAGTTGTCTAGAGCGGGCAAGAAAATGCATCAAAAATCGGTGCAAAATCAGAAATCAAGAGACTGCAGAACTGGTACTGCATTGTTATTATTTACTTATGTTATTGAAATAATACATTTTATGTTGTCATGACTATATATTGTTATAATGCTATTCCAGGGAACAACTAGAGAACCGAAAAATAGTGGTTGTAATGGAGAAACTATCACATATGTCAATGTAAGTACTATATAGTAGGTTACAAAACATTTGATATTGAAACCAACATCATAGCACTTTATATAATGTGATATTTAAAACCTTATACAGTATAAATGGTTATGTGTAACTCTCAGTGGTGGTTTCATGGTTGGACACTCCATATACCTCTATAACATATTGATATAAAATTATGAAATGACTAGAAAAATCAGACCCTACACATCATAGCCTACTGACCACATAGTAAAGTCCTGGGATAAGAACATTTTTGTAGAAAAACCAGACCCTCAAGCTCAGAATTTAATTTCCACCATTCTATGGGTAAAACATGCATGGACCCCCTATCCTGGATCCACTATTGTATACACAGCATAGTCTGAATCCACCTAGTCAGCCTCTGGTGCTTCCGAATATTCTTACTCTTCTATCCCCAATTAATCACCCAGCCAAAATCTCTACAATACTAGCCTAGTGGACCATGTGTCAACCATGAAACCACCATTGAGAGTTACATTGATACCCACATCATAGCACTACATATAATATGATATTTAAAACCTTATACAACAGTTCTGCTATTATTTTATTATGTTAATGAACTATTTCATTCAATGCTAACATGCATAAATAATGTTATAATAATGTTGTAGGGAAATGAAATAGAACCGTTGAATGCTGGTTACCATGATGATAGTGTCATAAATCTCAATGTAAGTACATATTGTTCTGTATCTTCAAAACCTACAAATTTAAACAGTTCATAGCAGTTGATATGTTGTCCTATTTGAAATTTTATGAAACACTTTTGTTAGTTATCATTTTAGTTGATAATATATAATTATTGATGCAATTAGGAGCTAACAAGGAGGAATTTTCCACCATTGACGATGCAACATTCAGCAACGACTGCAAATGGGAATGACAACATAAATATGAGGACTGAGAACTCATTGCAAGCATTTCATAATTCAATTGATACATAGCTTCAACTGCAGTTGTCATCAAAATATGCAACTTCTTTTGAAAATCAGTTTTTATAATTGAATTTATTGGTACAGATAGGGAAATTGTAAAAAGCATCTTATACACGATCAAACTGGAAATGTCCCCTCCCATTTTACAATGAAACAGTCTAGTGGAAAATTCCAATTCGAATTCCCAATTGCAATTTGTATGCATAATAAAATGAGAGTGCAAATAAAAATGACACTGTAACACCTAAAAATGATGTAAATGAAACTGAAAATTTCCACACAGTTTGGAGTGGGAGTTCCCACTCGAAATTCTCAGTTGGAATTTATATCCACAACCAGTTTCCGTTAAAAGAACTGATCCACACTTTACATTGGGAAATTCCATTGGGAATCTCCAATGCAAATTCCCAGTTGGAATGTATATGCACAGACAGTTTACATTGAACCAACTGTCCCACAATTTACAGTGCGAAATTGCAATGGCAATTTCCAGTGGAAATTCCCAGTTGAAATTTCTATGCACAACCAGTTTCCATTGAAAGACATGACTCCAGAGACTAAAAGCAGAAATACCAGTTTAACACCCTTCATACTGTTAAAGATTAAATCAATATAAGCTATATGAAAATGGTTATCTAGATAAGAAAATTACCATTTTCACCCTATGTAACACCCAAAAAAGTGATAAAAACCAAACTGTAAAATTTCAATCCGCAGTTTACAGTGGGAATTTCCACTGAAATGTTCCAATGAAAATTCCCTGTTAATAATTATATGCATAACAACTTTCCTAGTCATTAAAATAAAACAATGCATACTAAAAAGACAAAGAACATAGCAACACCTATCATAAAACTAGTGTTTGTTCATCCTGAAGAAATTACCCATTTCCACCCACCAATCACCCACCAACACCATCACAAAAAGTCACAGTAGTTATGTTTGTTACAAGACAACCATATTTCTGTTACATTAAAAATGTCAATTACCAATCATCATTGCTTCTGACTGCAACCAAATACTTCCGAATCTCAGCATCGATCTCTGTTGTCATCTTCCCAGGATCATTTAAGAAGTAATGCACCATAAACAAGCGCCGCTCAACAAGTTCTTTTTCTGACAAACATTCTGGAACTTCAACTCCTATAGCCAAACATTCCATGATATAACAAATGATGACACCACAATCCAAAGTCGCATCTCCCTGTTGCGGCCTCTTCTCAATTTTCATGTCTCATTTACGTGGATTGAACTTCTCGGCATGAACTAAGCTGAAAACTTCCTCCAAATACGATTTCTGTAAAAAAAATCAATGATTAGTCCATTTGTTAATGTATTCAAAATTATATTGTACATTGTATAATAACTTACCACAGTCACTGCATCTTTAAGGAATAGATCACTTTCTCTCGTGAGTCGAATGGCTTGCATTGAGTTATAATACCGAAACACCCTTTTTTTCAAATCCATAACTAATAAAGTCCAATGTATATTATCAGAGTTTACCGGGAATAATAAAAGCATGGAGTTCCTCATACCAGAAACTACTGGTCGCTTCAAAAAGGTGTCCTTTAATTTTTCATTTTTTGAATACAGAACTCCCTATAATCCAATGACAAAAGAAAATGTAAGAATGTAGTAACCATTAACTGTAGACATGTTTTCAACATTAAAACTGTAATGTCTCGGACCTCTCTGGTCCATTCCTTTGTGAAAATGTGGGGCTAGAGGTGTTTCGGGAAATCAAGGTGACTTGGGGGTGCGTTTGGGTGGACCTTTAAGGAAAACTAAAGGGGTAATGGCCTACGCACGGGAGGCGCATGGTTTGTCAAACCGTGCGGCCAAACCGTGCGAGGTTGGTGTTGGAGGCAGTAGCCTTCGCACGGGAGGTGCACGGTTAGGACAAACCATGCGGCCTAACCGTGCGAGGATTGTTGTCGAGGCAGAAGCTAACACACGGTTAGCGCACGGTTTGTTAAACCATGCGGACTAACCGTGTAGGCACTTAAAGTTAGATCCTAAAATTTTGGATCTAAACTCTTTTGCCTCTAAATGGTTCGTTTAAGCCCCTAAGTAGACATAACCTGGGATTACTCTTCCTTGGAGGTAAGAGACCCTCTCCTAAGCGTTTTGGAGGCGATCCAGAGGCTTCTCTTTGCAAATCAAAGCCGGTTTCTCAAGGTATGTGATCGTTCTTGTTGGGTTCTTAGATATTCTTAGATCTACTCCTCCTCTTCCACTGGTTTCTTAAATATACGCCCGTTATGGATAGATCTAAGTGTGTGGATGTCGAATATGATGAGTCTTGGTCTTGATCTTGCTAGGAGGAGAGATCTAAGGCGAGGTTTTGGAGAATCGACCCGGGTTCCTTGAGTGTTCCTTGACCGTTGTGGTTTCCATAAAAAACCTTTGAGGTAGGGATCTTAACTTCGTCTCTCTCTCTTTTGTGCATCATGGGGGGTGGGTATCCTCTTGTTTTCGTGAGATACGGTTGAACCAATAAATAAAGATAGTAACTGGTTAAAGAACGGGTTTGAGGAATTTTTTGTTGATATTGTTGTTTTATTTCCATCAATGTTTATCCTTTGATTATGTTGTGAATTGAATAGGCTTATGCCTACTGAAAATCACGGTCGTTGGGGGCCTTTGCATGCGCAATTAAATATTGCCCTGTTTTTCTCGATTGTTTTGTGGATGGAACATCATTGAATGTGGAAATTGGTTAATCATGTAAAGTTGGCTGATTAAATGAATACCTGGAACCCTTGTATGATCACTCCGGTTAAACCAAATGAAAGAATGAATTTTGTGGGTGTTAGTTGGGGTTTAATTATGTGAATGGGTGTTTCGTGGGTTGTTGTGGAACGGATGAGCAGCGGGGCTGCGGTTGGCTGGGTTGTGGGTTGGTGTGTATGATATGGTTGTGATGGGCAGCGGAGCTGCGAAAAATGGTATCAAAGGGATGATGATGTGGTATGGGTTTTGTTTCTGATGTGTTTGTGGTTATGGTGGTTGGCAGAACGGCTGCAGGGATGGGTTGTGCATATGAATAAAAGTGGAAGAGTTAACTAATGATTTGTGGGGCATGTTAGTTGATTAAATACGGAAAATCAATGTAATTGATTGGCTGATAAAAGAAAATAGTATTGTGTTGCTTGTGTTTTCCCTAAATTTATTTGTGGTTGGCAGGATATGTTTTACGAATGATTGATCTTGTTTGGTTGTTGTTATTTGCTCGGTAGTTAAGGAACTGATAAACTAAAACTGTTGAAACATGAAAAGCTTAATGGGATTTGGGGCTGTTTATTGTGTGCATACTTTCGAGGTAGCAGTGTCGAGGCATGTGCTTAGATATTTTGTGTAGAAGCCTTAGGATGGGCTGAGTGGTTGATATAATTATATAAATCTGTACTTTTTATGTTTCTTTACGCACCCCACCCATGTTGAGCACTACGTTCCGAACACCCGTGGGACAGGAGGGTGAGATTATCAAACATTTAAAGGATGGCTGGTTACTGCTCTTCCCTGTGCTCCCTCTTCCAGGTTCTATAGCCCAAGATCCTTCAGGCAGGTTACGACAAATGTTTCCCAAGAGTCTTGGGGATGAGGATGTGATATGTTTCCCAAGAGTCTTCGGGATGAGGATGTGATATGTTCTGAGGTGTCTTCGGGATGAGATGTGATGTGGTTCCCAGGTGTCTTTGGGATGAGATGTGGTTATGGCCGAGGATTGAGTGTCAGCGGGATACTATGAGATTTGTATGGTCAGGTTGTGGCACTAGCTCCGGAAGAGGGGGAAGCATCAGAGCGTTAGGCGTGAGGGCTTGAGCAGTATTTAGTGGGAAGGTGGTGCAAGGTACCCATACTTTGATAATATTACTATACTACTCTATTGAATTGCGTTATTTGGTGAGTGTGGCTTCTGAGGTTGGGTGGATAGATTCCTTGCTAGGCTTTGGTTCCTTCTGTTTTCTCACGGGGCATTAGGATGTCTCCCCACCTGTGCATGAGATCTTTAGGTTTTCCTACTGAGTATACTTATATGATCACCCTACGTTTACTTTTAGGTTTTCAGGAGGACTTCAGGGACCGTGCGGGACCTTTCTAGTTGGGCGTTGGAGTTTTTCTCTTTGCAGTTTTTGCTTTATTTTTTTCTATATCGTACTTTGGATCTTTTCTTGTACTTGTACTTTTGTTTTAGTATTGTATAAAACATGCACATGGGTTTGGTTTTGGGTTATTTTCATTTACATGTTCCTTTTTCTTTTGGTGTTTGATTCATCCTATTTCCCGATCTTAAATAATAAAAAGGGTAATGCCTCCCATATTTGTGAAAACTCATACCCTTGGTGCTAGTCGCCACTCCGGGGCCTACTGGAGGCGGAACTCGGGGGGTCATTATCTCTCTTTCACCATTGCCAGGTCAGGAGGGGTATCTTTGGTGGGAGGGGGTCATGATAGAATGGTATCAGAGGTAATGGTTGAGAGATAGGATGTAGTCTGGAGTTAGGCATAGTGAGGATTGCCTGGGATGGTAGGACAACAATGTTGGCTGATCTTGGTGCGTGACATAGGCCAGGGAAGAACGACTAGGACACGGGATTTTAGGGCCCCTCGTGATCCGATGCAAGGACTCTGAGCATACTGAATGACCAAGGCTATATTGATTGTAGGGTAGATACCCTAGGAAATGTACATGCATCATCATGTTCGTGTTTTACTTGATTTGGGTGTTCTGGGAAAGAAGTCAAAATAAAATGATAAAATTAAAGCTTGAGAAAATTTCCCTTGCTACTTGGGCTTAGGCGTTCTTTGCTTACTGTGCAGCTATGGCACCTGGACGTCATCCCCAGGTGACTCGGGCAGTCGAGGCCCAGCAGTTTCAAACGGTCGACCAGCTGAGGATTGGCCGAGAGGAGGAAGACGACTTGTGGTAGTGCACGTTGCGAGCTTTCCAGCGACAGAGCTTGAAGAGGTATGAAGGCAGCACTTTGGATACAGAATCAGAGAGTTGGTTGGAGGAACTCGAGATTAACTTTTGGATGATCAGGGCCCCATCAGAGTACTGGGTTCCTCTAGCAGTAAGCCAGCTACGAGGAGCGGTGCGTTAGTGGTGGATGCTTTACCTTGGGGAGGGGAAGGAAACAAAAGTTCTATGGGCCAACTTCGAGAAGGAGTTCCATGAGGAATTTCTTTTTTTGATGAGGAAGGCTGAGAAGAGGTAGGAGTTATTGTCTCTCCAGCAAGGAAGCATGTCAGTGCGGGAACTAGGGGTCAAGTTCAAGGATCTCCTACGTTTTTCCCGAATCTCTTCCCGGATGAAGATTCCCGAGCCAGACATTTAGAGGAGGCACTTCACCCCTCTATTCGGTGCGCAGTGACCCCTTTCACCTTACCAACGCACCTAGAAGTACAGAAGAAGGCAGAGATAATCGAGAGGATGCACTCACAAGTAGGTCCACCGTGAGAGAGGAGTCACACAAGTTCATCCAAGAAGGAGGCGGTCAGCAGTAGATCCCCAGCAACAGGACCTTCCAAGTTTCAACCAACAGGGAGAGGACTTCAGCAGATCCCCTACCAATCTCACGTTTTCCACCCATTTTCTATGGGCCAGGGACCGAGGTGCTTTGCATGTGGGAATCGTGGGCATCTTATCAAACATTTCCCTTTTCAGACTCAGTATGGAGGGACTGGCCAGGTTCAGCATGATCCCCAACAGTAGTTCCCAACCGGACCCTTCCAGCAGCAACAGGCTCTAGTCCCCCCAAGGGGAGCTGGAGCAAGTGGTGTCCAACCACAGAGAGTTCCTCAAGGACCCCAACCGGGACGTGTCCAAGGAAGTGGACGTCAACAGAGAGGCAGAGGAGTGGGATGTGAACAGTTTCATGCAACAGAAGCCGCAACCCTAGCAAGGCCAGAGATCGAGAGAGATGTTTTCAGTTTTACTTAAATGCTCTCGTTTATGTTTTGTTGAAATTCAGGAGCATCACACTCCTTTGTTGAAACTCATTCTCGCCCATGCTTGGGCCTGGACCTTGTTTTTCATTAGTCTATAATGCTAAGTTGTTTCCCTCTTTCCTTTAAATGTGCGTGAAGAGTCCTAACATATGGGGAGAGGAGGACCTGATCCCTAATCAAGACGTATTAATTTGGATGTGATTAAACTCGTGCAGGCGAGTTAGTACCGCCCAAAGAGGATAGTATCTTGACATGGGAGAATTAATTCCCCAATCCATGTGTTGAGGCAGTGTGTTTCTTGTTTTGTGTTGTGGTGGGGGCAGTATGTATATGAGAAATCCTAAAATATGGGGGTGGGAGGACCTAATCCCTAATCGAGACGCATTAATGTGGATGCGATTAAACCCATGCAGGCGAGTTAGTGTCACCTAAAGCGGATAATATCTCGACATGGGGGAAGAAATTCCCCGGCTCATATAATTAGGATAGTGGTTGGATTCCTCTTATGACGAGAGCCCTGAGAGGTATCTTGCGGGGTGGTTGTTTGGACCTTTCCCTATTTATGGGTTGGTTTTTAATTCTCGAGGACGAGAATGTTTTGAGAGGTATCTGATGTATTGGCCCAGACCGCTCCGGTCCATTCCTTTGTGAAAATGTGGGGCTAGAGGTGTTTCGGGAAATCAAGGTGACTTGGGGGTGCGTTTGGGTGGATCTTTAAGGAAAACTAAAGGGGTAATGGCCTTCGCACGGGAGGCGCACAATTTGTCAAACCGTGCGGCCAAACCGTGCGAGGTTGGTGTTGGAGGCAGTATCCTTCGCACGGGAGGTGCACGGTTAGGACAAACTGTGTGGCCTAACCGTGCGAGGATTGTTGTCGAGGCAGAAGCTAACACACAGTTAGCGCACGGTTTGTTAAACCGTGCGGGCACTTAAAGTTAGATCCTAAAATTTCAGATCTGAACTCTTTTGCCTCTAAATGGTTCTTTTAAAACCCTAAGCAGCCATAACCCGAGATTACTCTTCCTTGGAGGTAAGAGACCCTCTCCCAAGCATTTTGGAGGCGATCCAGAGGCTTCTCTTCGCAAATCGAAGTCGGTTTCTCAAGGTATGTGATCGTTCTTGTTGGGTTCTTAGATCTTCTTAGATCTAATCCTCCTCCTCCCTAGGTTTCTTAAATATACGTGCGTTATGGGTAGATATAAGTGTTTGGATGTCAAATATAATGAGTCTTGGTCTTGATCTTTCTATGAGGAGAGATCTAAGGCGGGGTTTCGGAGAATCGACCCGGGTTCCTTGAGCGTTCCTTCACCATTGTGGTTTCCGTCAAAAACCTTTGAGGTAGGGATCTTACCTTCATCTCTCTCTCTTTTGTGCATCATGCTGGGTGGGTATCCTCTTGTTTTCGTGAGATACGGTTGAACCAATAAATAAAGATAGTAACTGTTTAAAGATCGGGTTTGGGGAATTTTTTGTTGATATTGTTGTTCTATTCCCATCAATGTTTATCCTTTGATTATGTTGTGAATTGAAGAGGCTTATGCCTACTGAAAATCACGGTCATTGGGGGCCTTTGCTTGCGCAATTAAATATTGCCCTGTTTTTCTGGATTGTTTTGTGGATGGAACATCATTGAATGTGGAAACTGGTTAATCATGTAAAGTTGGCTGATTAAATGAATACCTAGAACTCTTGTATGATCACCCTGGTTAAACCAAATGAAAGAATGAATTTTGTGGGTGCTAGTTGGGGTTTAATTATGTGAAGGGGTGTTTTGTGGGTTGTTGTGGAACGGATGAGCAGTGGGGCTGCGGTTGGCTGGGTTGTGGGTTGGCGTGTATGATATGGTTGTGATGGGTAGCAGAGCTACGGTAAATGGTATCAAAGGGATGATGATGTGGTACGGGTTTTGTTTCCGATGTGTTTGTGGTTATGGTGGTTGGAAGTAGGGTTGTAGGGATGGATTGTGCATATAAATAAAAGTGGAGGAGTTAACTAATGATTTGTGGGGCATGGTAGTTGATTAAATATGGAAAATCAATGGAATTGATTGGCTGATAAAAGAAAATGGTATTGTGTTACTTGTGTTTTCCCTATCTTTATTTGTGGTTGGCAGGGATCTGTTTTATGAATGATTGATCTTGTTTGGTTGTTGTTAGTTGCTCGATAGTTAAGGAACTGATAAACTAAAACTGTTGAAACATGAAAAGCTTAATGGGATTTGGGGATGTTTATTGTGTGCATACTTTTGAGGTCGTAGTGTCGAGGCATGTGCTCATGTCTTTTTTGTAGAAGCCTTAGGATGGGTTGAGTGGTTGATATAATTATACAAATCTATACTTTTTATGTTTCTTTACGCACCCCACCCATGTTGAGCACTACGTGACGAACACCCGTGGGACGGGAGGGTGAGATTCTCAAACATCTAATGGATGGCTGGTTACTGCGCTTCCTTGTGCTCCCTCTTCCAGGTTCTATAGCCCAAGATCCTTCGGGCAGGTTACGACAGATCTTTCCCAAGAGACTTCAGGATGAGGATGTGATTTGTTTCCCAAGAGTCTTTGGGATGAGGATGTGATATGTTCCCAGGTGTCTTCGGGAAGAGATGTGATGTGGTTCCCAGGTGTCTTAGGGATGAGATGTGGTTATGGTCGAGGATTGAGTGCCGGCGGGATACTATGAGCTTTGTATGGCCAGGTTGCGGCACTAGCTCAGGAAGAGGGGGAAGCATCAGAGCATGAGGCGTGAGGGCTTGAGCAGTATTCAGTGGGAAGGTGGTGTAGGGTACCCATACTTTGATAATATTACTATACTACTCTATTGACTTGAGTTATTTGGTGAGTGTGGTTTGTGAGGTTGGGTGGATAGATTCCTTGCTAGGATTTGGTTCCTTCTGTTTTCTCACAGGGCATTAGGATGTCTCCCCACCTGTGCATGAGAGCTTTAGGTTTTCCTAATGAGTATACTTGTATGCTCACCCTACGTTTACTTTTAGGTTTTTAGGAGGACTTCAGGAACCGTGCGGGACCTTGCTAGTTGGGCGTTGGAGTTTTGCTCTTTGCAGTTTTTGCTTTTTTTTGTATCGTACTTTTGAGCTTTTCTTGTACTTGTACTTTTGTTTCAGTATTGTATAAAACATGCATATGGGTTTGGTTTGGGGTTATTTTCATTTACTTGTTCCTTTTTCTTTTGGTGTTTGATTCATCCTATTTTCCGATCTTAAATAATAAAAAGGGTAATGTCTCCCATATTTGTGAAAACGCATACCATTGGTGCTAGTCACCACTCCGGGGCCTATTGGAGGCGGGACTCGGGGGGTCATTATCTTCCTTTTACCATTGCCAGCTCAGGAGGGGTATCTTTGGTGGGAGGGGGTCATGACATAATGGTATCAGAGGTGATGGTTGAGAGATAGTATGGAGTTTGGAGTTAGGCACAGTGAGGATTGCATGGGATGGTAGGGCAATAGTGTTGGCTAATCTTGGTGTGTGACATAAGCCAGAGAAGATCGGCTAGGACATGGGATTTTAGGGCCCCTTGTGATCCGATTCAAGGAATCTGAGCTTACCGAATGACCAAGTAAGACTACATTGATTTTAGGGTAGCTACCCTAGGAAAGGTACATGCATCATCATGATTCTGTTTTACTTGATTTGGGTGTTCTGGGAAAGAAGTCAAAATAAAATGATAAAATTAAACCTTGAGAAAATTTCCCTTGCTACTTGGGCTTCAGCGTTCTTTGTTTACCATGCAGCTATGGCACCTGGACGTCATCCCCAGGTGACTCGGGTAGTCGAGGCCCAACAGTTTCAAATGGTCGACCAGCTGAGGATTAGCCGAGAGGAGGAAGACGACTTGTGGCAGCACACGTTGCGAGCTTTCCAGCGACAGAGCTTGAAGAGGTATGAAGGAAGCACTTCAGATACACAATCAGAGAGTTGGTTGGAGGAACTTGAGATTACCTTTGGGCTGATCAAGGCCCCATCAGAGTACTGGGTTCCTCTAGCAGTAAGCTAGCTACGAGGAGCGGCGCGTCAGTGGTGAATGCCTTACCTTGGGGAGGGGAAGGAAACAGAAGTTCTATGGGCCAACTTCGAGAAGGAGTTCCGCGAGGAATTTCTTTCCTCGACGAGGAAGGCCGAGAAGAGGCAGGAGTTGTTGTCTCTCCAGCAAGGAAGCATGTCAGTGCGGGAACTAGGGTTCAAGTTCAAGGATCTCCTTCGTTTTCCCCAAATCTCTTCCCAGATGAAGATTCCCGAGCCAGACATTTAGAGGAGACACGTCACCCCTCTATTCGGTGCGCGGTGACCACTTTCACCTTACCGACGCACCTAGAAGTACAGAAGAAGGAAGAGATAATTGAGAGGATGCACTCGCAAGTAGGTCCACCACGAGAGAGGAGTCACCCAAGTTCATCCAAGAAGGAGGCGGTTAGCAGTAGATCCCCAACAACAGGACCTTCCAAGTTTCGACCGGCAGTGAGCAGACTTCAGCAGATCCCCTACCAATCCCACGTTTTCTGCCCGTTTTCTATGGGCCAAGGATTGAGGTGCTTTTCATGTGGGAATCGTGGGCATCTTATCAGACATTTCCCTTTTCAGACTCAGTATGGAGGGACCGTCCAGGTTCATCTTGAGCCCCAGCAGCAGTTCCCAGCCCGACCCTTCCAGCAGTAACAGGCTCCAGTCCCCCCAAGGGGAGCTGGAGCAAGTGGTGGCCAACCATAGATAGTTCCTCAAGGACCCTAATCGGGATGTGGCTGAGGAAGTGGATGTCAACAAAGAGGCAGAGGAATGGGACGCGGACATTTGCATGTAACAGAAGAAGCAACCCTAGCAAGGCCAGAGATCGAGAGAGATGTTTTCGGTTTTACTTAAATGCTCTTGTTTATGTTTTGTTTAAATTCAGGAGTATCACACTCCTTTTTTGAAACTCATTCTCACCCATGCTTGGGCCTGAACGTTGTTTTTCATTAGTCTATATTGCTAAGTTGTTTCCCTCTTTCCTTTAAATGTGCGTGAAGAGTCCTAACATATGGGGAGAGGAGGACCTGATCCCTAATAAAGACGCATTAATGTGGATGCGATTAAACCCGTGCAGGCGAGTTAGTTCCACCCAAAGCGGATAGTATCTTGACATGGGAGAAGGAATTCTCCAATCCATGTGTTGGGGCAGCGTGTTTCTTGTTTTGTGTGGTGGTGGGGGCAGTATGTTTATGAGAAATCCTAAAATATGGGGGTGGGAGGACCTAATCCCTAATCGAGACGCATTAATGTGGATGCGATTAAACCCTTGCAGGCGAGTCAGTGCCGCCTAAAGCGGATAATATCTCAACATGGGGGAAGGAATTCCCTGGCTCATATAATTAGGATAGTGGTTGGATTCCTATTATGACGAGAGCCCTGAGAGGTATCTTGTGGGGTGGTTGTTTGGACCTTTCCCCTTTTTATGGGTTGGTTTTTAATTCTCGAGGATGAGAATGTTTTGAGAAGTGTCTGATGTAATGGCCTGAACCTCTCCGATCCATTCCTTTGTGAAAATGTGGGGCTAGAGGTGTTTCGGGAAATCAAGGTGACTTGGGGG
This sequence comes from Viscum album, assembly GCA_963277665.1. Taxonomy (NCBI): domain Eukaryota; kingdom Viridiplantae; phylum Streptophyta; class Magnoliopsida; order Santalales; family Viscaceae; genus Viscum; species Viscum album. The sequence continues at coordinate 334,783,055 of OY728139.1, read as the reverse complement.
TGCATTTGGGTGGACCTTTAAGGAAAACTAAAGGGGTAATGGCCTTCGCACAGGAGGCACACGGTTTATCAAACTGTGCGGCCAAACCGTGTGAGGTTGGTGTTAGAGGCAGTAGCCTTCATACGGGAGGCACATGGTTAGGAAAAACCATACGGCTTAATCGTGCGAGGATTGTTGTCGAGGCAGAAGCTAACGCACGGTTTGCGCACGATTTGTTAAACCGTGCAGACTAACCATGCGGGCACTTAAAGTTAGATCCTAAAATTTCAGATCTGAACTCTTTTGCCTCTAAATGGTTCGTTTAAGCCCCTAAGCGGCCATAACCCGAGATTACTCTTCCTTGGAGGTAAGAGACCCTCTCCCAAGCATTTTGGAGGTGATCCAAAGGCTTCTCTTCGCAAATCGAAGCCGGTTTCTCAAGGTACGTGATCGTTCTTGTTGGGTTCTTAGATCTTCTTAGATATACTCCTCCTCTTCCCTCAGTTTCTTAAATCTATGCCCGTTATGGGTAGATCTAAGTGTGTGGATGTTGAATATGATGAGTCTTGGTCTTGATATTGCTAGGAGGAGAGATCTAAGGCAGGTTTTCAGAGAATCGACTCGGGTTCCTTGAGCGTTCCTTGACCGTTGTGGTTTCCGTCAAAAACCTTTGAGGTAGGGATCTTACCTTCGTCTCTCTCTCTTTTGTGCATCATGCGGGGTGGGTATCCTCTTGTTTTCGTGAGATATGGTTGAACCAATAAATAAAGATAGTAACTGGTTAAAGAACGGTTTTGGGGAATTTTTTGTTGATATTGTTGTTTTATTTCCATCAATGTTTATCCTTTAATTTTTTTGTCAATTGAATAGGCTTATGCCTACTGAAAATCACAGTCATTGGGGGCCTTTTCTTGCGCAATTAAATATTGCCCTATTTTTTTGGATTGTTTTGTGGATGGAAAATCATTGAATGTGGAAATTGGTTAATCATGTAAAGTTGGCTGATTAAATGAATACATGGAACCCTTGCATGATCACCCCGGTTAAACCAAATGAAAGAATGAATTTTGTTGGTGCTAGTTGGGGTTTAATTATGTGAAGGGGTGTTTCATGGGTTCTTGTGGAATGGATGAGCAGCGGGGCTGCGGTTGGCTGGGTTGTGGGTTGGCGTGTATGATATGGTTGTGATGGGTAGCAGAGCTGTGGTAAATGGTATCAAAGGGATGATGATGTGGTACGGGTTTTGTTTCCGATGTGTTTGTGGTTATGGTGGTTGGCAGTAGGGCTGCAGGGATGGATTGTGCATATGAATAAAATTAGAAGAGTTAACTAATGATTTTTGGGGCATGGTAGTTGATTAAATACGAAAAATCAATTTATTTGATTGGCTAATAAAAGAAAATGGTATTGTGTTGCTTGTGTTTTCCCTAACTTTATTTGTGGTTGGCAGGGATATGTTTTAGGAACGATTGATCTTCTTTGGTTGTTGTTAGTTGCTCGGTAGTTAAGGAATCGATAAACTAAAAATGTTGAAACATGAAAAGCTTAATGTGATTTGGGGCTGTTTATTGTGTGCATACTTTCGAGGTAACAGTGTCGAGGCATGTGCTCAGATATTTTGTGTAGAAGCCTTAGGATGGGCTGAGTGGTTGATATAATTATATAAATCTGTACTTTTTATGTTTCTTTACGCACCCCACCCATGTTGAGCACAATGTTCCGAACACCCGTGGGACGGGAGGGTGATATTCTCAAATGTGTAAAGGATGGCTGGTTACTGCTCTTCCCTATGCTCCCTCTTCCAGGTTCTATAGCCCAAGATCCTTCAGGCAGGTTACGATATATGTTTCCCAAGAGTCTTCGGGATGAGGATGTGATATGTTTCCCAAGATTCTTTGGGATGAGGATGTGATATGTTCCCAGGTGTCTTCGGGATGAGATGTGATATGGTTCCTAGGTGTCTTCGAGATGAGATGTGGTTATGGCTGAGGATTGAGTGCCGGCGGGATACTATGAGCTTCGTATGGCCAGGTTGCGGCACTAGCTCAGAAAGAGGGGGAAGCATCCGAGCATTAGGCGTGAGGGATTGAGCAGTATTCAGTGGGAAGGTGGTGCAGGGTACCCATATTTTGATAATATTACTATACTACTCTATTGAATTACGTTATTTGGTGAGTGTGCCTTGTGAGGTTGGGTGGATAGATTCCTTGCTAGGCTTTGGTTCCTTCTGTTTTCTCACGGGGCATTAGGATATCTCCCCACCTGTGCACGAGAGATTTAGGTTTTCCTACTGAGTATACTTGTATACTCACCCTACGTTTACTTTCAGGTTTTCAGGAGGACTTCAGGGACCGTGCGGGACCTTTCTAGTTGGGTAATGGAGTTTTTCTCTTTACAGTTTTTGCTTTTTTTTATATCATACTTTGGAGATTTTCTTGTACTTGTACTTTTGTTTCAGTATTGTATAAAACATGCATATGGGTTTGGTTTTGGGTTATTTTCATTTACTTGTTCCGTTTTCTTTTGGTGTTTGATTCATCCTATTTCCTGATCTTAAATAATAAAAAGGGTAATACCTCCCATATTTGTGAAAACTCACACCCTTGGTGCTAGTCGCCACTCCGGGGCCTACTGGAGGCGGGACTCTAGGGGTCATTATCTCCCTTTCACCATTGCCAGCTCAGGAGGGGTATCTTTGGTGGGAGAGGGTTCTGACAGAATGGTATCAGAGGTGATGGTTGAGATATATGATGGAGTATGGAGTTAGGCACAGTGAGGATTGCATGGGATGGTAGGGCAACAATGTTGGCTAATCTTGGTGCGTGACATAGGCCAGGGAAGACCGGCTAGGACACAGGATTTTAGGGCCCCTCATGATCCGATGTAAGGACTCTGAGCTTACCGAATGACCAAGTAAGACTACATTGATTATAGAGTAGATACCCTAGTAAAGGTACATGCATCATCATGATTGTGTTTTACTTGATTTGGGTGTTCTGGGAAAGAAGTCAAAATAAAATGATAAAATTAAACCTTGAGAAAATTTACCTTGCTACTTGGGCTTAGGCGTTCTTTGTTTACCGTGCAACTATGGCACCTGGACGTCATCCCCAGGTGACTCGGGCAGTCGAGGCCTAGCAGTTTCAGACAGTCGACCAATTGAGGATTGGTCGAGAGGAGGAAGATGACTTGTGGCAGCACACGTTGCGAGCTTTCCAACGACAGAGCTTGAAGCGGTATGAAGGCAGCACTTCAGATATAGAATCAGAGAGTTGGTTGGAGGAACTCGATATCACCTTTGGGATGATCAGAGTCCCATCAGAGTACTGGGTTCCTCTAGCAGTAAGCCTGCTACGAGGAGCGGCACATTAGTGGTGGATGCTTTACCTTGGGGAGGGGAATGAAACATAAGTTCTATGGGCCAACTTCGAGAAGGAGTTCCACGAGGAATTTCTTTCCTCGACGAGGAAGGCCGGGAAGAGGCAGGAGTTGTTGTCTCTCCAACAAGGAAGCATGTTAGTGTGGGAACTAGGGGTCAAGTTCAAGGATCTCCTCCGTTTTTTCCCGAATCTCTTCCCGGATGAAGATTCCTGAGCCAGACATTTTGAGGAGGCACTTCACCCCTCTATTCGGTGCGCGGTGACCCTTTCACCTTACCGACGCACCTAGAAGTGCAGAATAAGGGAGATATAATCGAGAGGATTCACTCGCAAGTAGGTCCACCGCGAGAGAGGAGTCACCCAAGTTCATCCAAGAAGGAGGCGGTCAGCAGTAGATCCCCAGCAACAGGACCTTCCAAGTTTCGACCGGCAGGGAGCAGACTTCAGTATATCCCCTACCAATCTCACGTTTTTTGCCTGTTTTCTATGGGCCAGGGACCGAGGTGCTTTGCATGTGGGAATCATGGGCATCTTAGCAGACATTTCTCCTTTAACACTTAGTATGGAGGGACTGGCCAGGTTCATCCATAGCCCCAGCAGCAGTTCCCAGCCCGACCCTTCTAGCAGCAACAGGCTCCAGTCCCCCCAAGGGGAGCTGGATTAAGTGGTGGCCAACCACAGAGAGTTCCTCAAGGACCCAAACCGGGACGTGGTCGAGGAATTGGACGTCAACAGAGAGGCAGAGGAGTGGGACGCGGACAGTTGCACACAACATAAGCGACAACCCTAGCAAGGCCAGAGATCGAGAGAGATGCTTTCGGTTTTACTTAAATGCTCTCGTTTATGTTTTGTTTAAATTCAGGAGCATCACACTCCTTTGTTGAAACTCATTATTGCCCATGCTTGGGCTGGACCTTGTTTTTCATTAGTCTATAATGCTAAGTTGTTTCCCTCTTTCCTTTAAATGTGCGTGAAGAGTCCTAACATTTGGGGAGAGGAGGACCTGATCCCTAATCAAGACGCATTAATGTGGATGCGATTAAACCCGTGCAGGCGAGTCAGTGCCACCCAAAGCGGATAGTATCTTGACATGGGAGAAGGAATTCCCCAATCCATGTGTTGGGGCAGCGTGTTGCTTGTTTTGTGTGGTGGTGGGGGCAGTATGTGTATAAGAAATCCTAAAATATGGGGGTGGGAGGACCTAATCCCTAATCGAGATGCATTAATGTGGATGCGATTAAACCATTGAAGGCGAGTCAGTGCCGCCTAAATCGGATAATATCTCGACATGGGGGAATGAATTCCCTGGCTCATATAATTAGGATAGTGGTTGGATTCCTGTTATGATGAGAGCCCTGAGAGGTATCTTGCGGGGTGGTTGTTTGGACATTTCCCCTTTTTATGGGTTGGTTTTTAATTCTCGAGGATGAGAATGTTTTGAGAGGTATCTAATGTAATGGCTCGGACCTCTCCGGTCCATTCCTTTGTGAAAATGTGGGGATATAGGTGTTTCAGGAAATCAAGGTGACTTGGGGGTGCGTTTGGGTGGACCTTTAAGGGAAACTAAAGGGGTAATGGCCTTCGCATGGGAGGCGCACGGTTTGTCAAACCATGCGGCCAAACTGTGCGATGTTGGTGTTGGAGGCAGTAGCCTTCGCACGGGAGGCGCATGGTTAGGGAAAATCGTGCAGCCTAACCATGCGAGGATTGTTGTCGAGGCAGAAGCTAATGCACGGTTAGTGCACGGTTTGTTAAACCCTGCGGACTAACCGTGCGGACACTTAAAGTTAGATCCTAAAATTCCAGATCTGAACTCTTTTGCCTCTAAATGGTTCGTTTAAGCTCCTAAGCGGCCAAAAACCAGAATTAATCTTCCTTTGAGTTAAGAGACCCTCTCCCAATCATTTTGGAGGGGATCCGGAGGCTTCTCTTCGCAAATCGAAGTCGGTTTCTCAAGGTATGTGATCGTTGTTGTTGGGTTCTTAGATTTTCTTAGATCTACTCCTCCTCTTCCCTCGGTTTCTTAAATCTATGCCCATTATGGGTAGATCTAAGTGTGTGGATGTCAAATATGTTGAGTCTTGGTCTTGATCTTGCTAGGAGGAGAGATCTAAGGTGGGGTTTCGGAGAATCGACCCGGGTTCGTTGAACGTTCCTTGACCGTTGTGGTTTCCGTCAAAAACCTTTGAGGTGGGGATCTTACCTTCATCTCTCTCTATTATGTGCATCATGCGGGGTGGGTATCCTCTTGTTTTCGTGAGATACGGTTGAACCAATAAATAAAGATAGTAACTGGTTAAATTACAGGTTTGGGGAATTTTTTGTTGATATTGTTGTTTTATTTCCATCAATTTTTATCCTTTGATTATGTTGTGAATTGAATAGGCTTATGCCTACTGAAAATCACGGTCGTTGGGGGCCTTTGCTTGTGCAATTAAATATTGCCCTGTTTTTCTAGATTGCTTTGTGGATGGAACATCATTGAATGTGGAAATTGGTTAATCATGTAAAGTTGGCTGATTAAATGAATACCTGGAACCCTTGTATGATCACCCCGATTAAACCAAATGAAAGAATGAATTTTGTGGGTGCTAGTTGGGGTTTAATTATGTGAAGGGGTGTTTCGTGGGTTGTTGTGGAACGGATGAGCAGCGGGGCTGCAGTTGGCTGGGTTCTGGGTTGGTGTGTATGATATGGTTGTGATGGGCAGCGAAGCTGCGGTAAATGGTATCAAAGGGATGATGATGTGGTACGGGTTTTGTTTTCGATGTGTTTGTGGTTATGGTGGTTGGAAGCAGGGCTTCAGGGATGGATTGTGCATATGAATAAAAGTAGAAGATTTAACTAATGATTTATGGGGCATGATAGTTGATTAAATATGGAAAATCAATGGAATTGATTGGATGATAAAAGAAAATGGTAATGTGTTGCTTGTGTTTTCCCTAACTTTATTTGTGGTTGGCAGGGATATGTTTTACGAACGATTGATCTTGTTTGGTTGTTGTTAGTTGCTCGGTAGTTAAGGAACTGATAAACTAAAACTTTTGAAACATGAAAATCTTAATGGGATTTGAGGTTGTTTATTGTGTGCATACTTTCGAGGTAGTAGTGTTGAGGCATGTGCTCATATCTTTTTTGTAGAAGCCTTAGGATGGGCTGAGTGGTTGATATAATTATATAAATCTGTACTTTTTATGTTTCTTTACGCACCCCACCCATGTTGATCACTACGTGCTGAACACCCTTGGGACGGGAGGGTGATATTCTCAAACATCTAAAGGATGGTTGGTTACTACTCTTCCCTGTGCTCCCTCTTCCAGGTTCTATAGCCCAAGATCCTTCGGGCAGGTTACAACAGATGTTTCCCAAGAGTCTTCGGGATGAGGATGTGATATGTTTCCCAAGAGTCTTCGAGATGAGGATGTGATATGTTCCCAGGTGTCTTCGTGATGAGATGTGATGTGGTTCCTATGTGTCTTTGGGATGAGATGTGGTTATGACCGAGGATTGAGTGCCTGCGGGATACTATGAGCTTCGTATGGCCAAGTTGCGGCACTAGCTCAGAAAGATGGGGAAGCATCAGAGCGTCAGGCATGAGGGATTGAGCAGTATTCAGTGGGAAGGTGGTGCAGGGTACCCATACTTTGATAATATTACTATACTACTCTATTGACTTGCGTTATTTGGTGAGTGTGGCTTGTGAGTTTGGGTGGATAGATTCCTTGCTAGGCTTTGGTTCCTTCTGTTTTCTCACGGGGCATTAGGATGTCTCCCCACCTGTGCACGAGAGCTTTAGGTTTTCCTACTTAGTATACTTGTATGCTCACCCTACGTTTACTTTTAGGTTTTCAGGAGGACTTCAGGGATCGTGTGGGACCTTTCTAGTTGGGTGTTGGAGTTTTTCTCTTTGCAGTTTTTGCTTTTTTTTTGTATCGTACTTTGGATCTTTTCTTGTACTTGTACTTTTGTTTCATTATTGTATAAAACATGCATATGGGTTTGGTTTTGGGTTATTTTCATTTACTTGTTCCTTTTCTTTTGGTGTTTGATTCATCCTATTTCCCGATCTTAAATAATAAAAAGGGTAATGCCTCCCATATTTGTGAAAACTCCTACCCTTGGTGCTAGTCGCCACTCCAGGGCCTACTGGAGGCGGGACTCAGGGGGGTCATTATCTCCCTTTCACCATTTCCAGCTCAGGAGGGCTATCGTTGGTGGGAGGGGGTCGTGACAGAATGGTATCAGAGGTGATGGTTGAGAGATATAACGGAGTCTGTAGTTAGGCACAATGACGATTGCATGGGATGGTAGGGCAACAGTGTTGGCTGATCTTGGTGCGTGACATAGGCCAGGGAAGACCGGCTAGGACACGGGATTTTAGGGCCCCTCGTGATCCGATGCAAGGACTCTGAGCTTACCGAACGACCAAGTAAGACTACATTGATTATAGGGTAGATACCCTAGGAAAGGTACACGCATCATCATGATTGTGTTTTACTTGATTTTGGTGTTCTGGGAAAGAAGTAAAAATAAAATGATAAAATTAAACCTTGAGAAAATTTACCTTGCTACTTGGGCTTAGGCGTTCTTTTTTTACCGTGCAGCTATGGTACCTGGACGTCATCCCCAGGTGACTCGGGTAGTCGAGGCCCAGCAGTTTCAGACGCTCGACCAGCTGAGGATTGGCCGAGAGGAGGAAGACAACTTGTGGCAGCGCACGTTGCGAGCTTTCCAACGACAGAGCTTGAAGAGGTATGAAGGAATCACTTCAGATACAGAATCAGAGAGTTGGTTGGAGGAACTCGAGATCACTTTTAGGATGATCAGGGCCCCATCAGAGTACTGGGTTCCTCTAGCAGTAAGCCAGCTATGAGGAGCGGCGCGTCAGTGGTGGATGCTTTACCTTTGGGAGGGGAAGGAAACAGAAGTTCTATTGGCCAACTTCGAGAATGAGTTCCGTGAGGAATTTCTATCCTCGATGAGGAAGGACGAGAAGAGGTAGGAGTTGTTGTCTCTCTAGCAAGGAAGCATGTCAGTATGGGAACTAGGGGTCAAGTTCAAGGATCTCCTCCATTTTTTCCTGAATCTCTTCCCAGATGAAGATTCCTGAGCCATACATTTAGAGGAGGCACTTCACCCCTCTATTCGGTGTGCGGTGACCCCTTTCACCTTACCGACGCACCTAGAAGTACAGAAGAAGGCAGAGATAATCGAGATGATGCACTCGCAAGTAGGTCCACCATGAGAGAGGAGTCACCTAAGTTCATCCAAGAAGGAGGCAGTCAGCAGTAGATCCCCAGTAATAGGACCTTCCAAGTTTCGACCGGCAGGGAGCAGACTTCAGCAGATCCCCTACCAATCTCACGTTTTCCGCCCGTTTTCTATGGGCCAAGGACCGAGGTGCTTTGCATGTGGGAATCGTGGTAATCTTAGTAGACATTTCCCTTTTCAGACTCAGTATAGAGGGACCGGCCAGGTTCAGCCTGAGCCCCAGCAGGAGTTCCCAGCCCGACCCTTCCAGCAGCAACAGGCTCCGGTCCCCCCAAGGGGAACTGGAGCAAGTGGTGTCCAACCATTGAGAGTTCCTCAAGGACCCCAATTGGGATTTAGCCGAGGAAGTGGATGTCAACAGAGAGGCAGAGGAGTGGGACGCAGACATTTGCACGCAACAGAAGCGGCAACCCTAGCTAGGCCAGAGATCGAGAGAGATGTTTTCGGTTTTACTTAAATTCTCTCGTTTATGTTTTGTTTAAATTCAGGATCATCACACTCCATTTTTGAAACTCATTCTCACCCATGCTTGGGCCTGGACCTTGTTTTTAATTAGTCTATAATGCTAAGTTGTTTCCCTCTTTCCTTTAAATGTGCGTGAAGAGTCCTAACATATGGGGAGAGGAGCACCTGATCCCTAATCAAGACGCATTAATGTGAATGCGATTAAACCCGTGCAGGAAAGTCAATGCCGCCCAAAGCGGATAGTATCTTGACATGGGAGAAGGAATTCCCCAATCCATGTGTTGGGGCAGCATGTTTCTTGTTTTGTGTGGTGGTGGGGACAGTATGTGTATGAGAAATCCTAAAATATGGGGGTGGGAGGACCTAATCCCTAATCGAGACACATTAATGTGGATGCGATTAAACCCGTGCAGGCGAGTCAGTGCCGCCTAAAGCAGATAATATCTCGACATGGGGAAGGAATTCCCTGGCTCATATAATTTGGATAGTGGTTGGATTCCTGTTATGACGAGAGCCCTGAGAGGTATCTTACGGGGTGGTTGTTTGGACCTTTCCCCTTTTTATGGGTTGGTTTTTAATTCTCGAGGATGAGAATGTTTTGATAGGTATCTGATATAATGGACCAGATCTCTCAGGTCTATTCCTTTGTGAAAATGTGGGGCTAGAGGTGTTTCGGGAAATCAAGGTGACTTGGGGGTGCGTTTGGGTGGACCTTTAAGGAAAACTAAAGGGGTAATAGCCTTCACACGGGAGGCGCACGGTTTGTTAAACCGTGCGGCCAAACCGTGCGAGGTTGGTGTTGGAGGAAGTAGCCTTCACACAGGAGGCGCACGGTTAGGACAAACCATGCGGCCTAACCGTGCGAGGATTATTGTCAAGGTAGAAGCTAACGCACGGTTAGCGCACGGTTTGTTAAACCGTGCGGACTAACCGTGCGAACACTTAAAGTTAGATCCTAAAATTTCAGATCTGAACTCTTTTGCCTCTAAATGGTTCGTTTAAGCCCCTAAGCGGCCGTAACCCGAGATTACTCTTCCTTGGAGGTAAGAGACCCTCTCCCAAGTGTTTTGGAGTCGATACGGAGGCTTCTCTTCACAAATCGAAGCCAGTTTCTCAAGGTATGTGATCGTTCTTGTTGGGTTTTTAGATCTTCTTAGATCTACTCCTCCTTTTCCCTCGGTTTCTTAAATCTACGTCCGTTATGGGTATATCTAAGTGTGTGGATGTTGAATATGATGAGTCTTGGTCTTGATCTTTCTAGGATGAGAGATCTAAGTCGGGGTTTCGGAGAATCGACCCGGGTTCCTTGAGCGTTCCTTGACCGTTGTGGTTTCCGTCAAAAACCTTTGAGGTAGGGATCTTACCTTCGTCTCTCTCTCTTTTTTGCATCATGTGGGGTGGTTATCCTCTTGTTTTCGTGAGATACGGTTGAACCAATATATAAATATAATAACTGGTTAAAGAACGGGTTTGGGGAATTTTTTGTTGATATTGTTGTTTTATTTCCATCAATGTTTATCCTTTGATTATGTTGTGAATTGAAGAGGCTTATGCCTACTGAAAATCACAGTCATTGGGGGCCTTTGCTTGCGCAATTAAATATTGCCCTGTTTTTCTGGATTGTTTTGTGGATGGAACATCATTGAATGTGGAAACTGGTTAATCATGTAAAGTTGGCCGATTAAATGAATACCTGGAACCCTTGTATGATCACCCCGGTTAAAAAAAATGAAAGAACGAATTTTGTGGGTACTTGTTGGGGTTTAATTATGTGAAGGGGTATTCCGTGGGTTGTTGTGGAACGGATGATCAGCGGGGCTGCGGTTGGATGGGTTGTGGGTTGGCGTGTATGATATGGTTGTGATGGGCAGCGGAGCTATGGTAAATGGTATCAAAGAGATGATGATGTGGTTCAGGTTTTGTTTCTGATGTGTTTGTGGTTATGGTGGTTGGCAGCAGGGCTGCAAGTATGGGTTGTGCATATGAATAAAAGTGGAAGAGTTAACTAATGATTTGTGGGGCATGTTAGTTGATTAAATACGAAAAATCAATGGAATTGATTGGCTGATAAAAGAAAATGGTATTGTGTTGCTTGTGTTTTCCCTAACTTTATTTGTGGTTGGCAGGGATATGTTTTACGAACGAGTGATCTTGTTTGGTTGTTGTTAGTTGCTCGGTAGTTAAGGAACTGATAAACTAAAACTGTTTAAACATGAAAACTTAATGGGATTTGGGGCTGTTTATTGTGTGCATACTTTCGAGGTAGCAGTGTCGAGGCATGTGCTCAGATCTTTTGTGTAGAAGCCTTAGGATGGGCTGAGTGGTTGATATAATTATATAAATCTATACTTTTTATGTTTATTTACGCACCCCACCCATGTTGAGCACTACGTACCGAACACCCGTGGTACGGGAGGATGATATTCTCAACCTTCTAAAGGATGGCTGGTTACTGCTCTTCCCTATGCTCCCTCTTCCAGGTTCTATAGCCCAAGATCCTTCGGGCAGGTAACGACAGATGTTTCCCAAAAGTCTTCGGGATGAGGATGTGATATATTTCCCGAGAGTCTTCGGGATGAGGATGTGATATGTTCCCAGGTGTCTTCGGGGTGAGATGTGATGTGGTTCCCAGGTGTCTTCGGGATGATATTTGGTTATGGACGAGGATTGAGTGCCGGTGGGATACTATGAGCTTCGTATGGCCAGGTTGCGACACTAGCTCAGGAAGAGGGGGAAGCATCAGAGCATTAGGCGTGAGGGCTTGAGCAGTATTTAGTGGGAAGGTGGTGCAAGGTACCCATACTTTGATAATATTACTATACTACTCTATTGACTTGTGTTATTTGGTGAGTGTGGCTTGTGAGGTTGGGTGGATAGATTCATTGCTAGTCTTTGGTTCCTTCTGTTTTCTCACGGGGCACTAGGATGTCTCCCCACCTGTGCATGATAGATTTAGGTTTTTCTACTGAGTATACTTGTATGATCACCCTACATTTACTTTCAGGTTTTCAGGAGGACTTCAGGGACTGTGTGGGACCTTGCTAGTTGGGCGTTGGAGTTTTGCTCTTTCCAGTTTTTGCTTTCTTTTTTTTGTATCGTACTTTGGAGCTCTTCTTGTACTTGTACTTTTGTTTCAGTATTGTATAAAACATGCATATGGGTTTGGTTTTGGGTTATTTTCATTTACTTGTTCCTTTTTCTTTTGGTGTTTGATTCATCCTATTTCCCGATCTTAAATAATAAAAAGGGTAATGCCTCCCATATTTGTGAAAACTCATACCCTTGGTGCTAGTCGCCACTCCGGGACCTACTGGAGGCGGGACTCGGGGGGTCATTATCTCCCTTTCACCATTTCTAGCTCAGGAGGGGTATCTTTGGTGGGAGGGGGTCATGAAAAAAACTGCCAAAATATGATCATCATTGTATGAAAAATGAATTACAATCTTACTGTAAAGGTGCTTGGCATGAACGAACATCTTTCCACGTCGGCAATGCCAGCCATACTCCGAAGCCAACATCTTTCTTGAATGATCACCGTATATGCATCTATGACCTGTTTTGAAAAATTGAACTTAATAAAAGAGAAAGCATTGCTGATTAAAGAAACTAATCCAAAACATACCATACTAGAAGTGCACTTCTTATTTAACAAACCACTAATGTTTTTCATATTGATCTCCTGTGATTTGTCACCAGATTTCCATACCACACTACTGTTGTCATGAAATGTCATTTTAAATTTTAGTGCAGTGTAAACTTTATGAAAATAAATTATAAAACAAATTCAATAGCTTTACCTATCCCCATCTGCATCAAATAACATCTACATCAGTCTTCTATCATTTGTTGTCACTATATTATGTTGCATTACCCACTTAGGAATTAATTGGGATAACTTTCCAAATATTGTCAGCCTCTTTGTCACAGTCAGTTGTGGATATATATATGGAGACTGACACTTCAGTTTCCTTGTCTTACTCTTGACACCTCTAATCAAAGAAGTTTGTATCTTAGAGGCAGAAGAGCCTGGAATAGACTGGTCAACATGTTTTGGACCTTCATTGACCAATTCTTCATTCATATCTTCCTCCTCACTTTCCTCCAAAATAGTTTCTTTCATCTTCTTAGCATCATGAATATCCTTTGTGTTACCTTCATTTACAGCAACTGAAGTTGTAAGCTTTTCCATTTCAACATCTTCACTTCCAATATCCTCTAAAACAATTTCTTTCTCCTCATCAAAAACTGTTTTAACCTCTTCCTTCCCCTTCAACTTTGATTTCAAAACCAGAATCTGTATACTCTGCAGCTTTATTTGGGCCTCCAGTATCTTGACCCGCTTATGAAGTTTCACATTCTCCATATAGCAGCCTAAATACTCCTCCTTTTAAACATCTGTCATGTGTCACCTCATACTAAAAGGAACTTTTTTTTCATCAACTACCTGTGGGGCAGGTACTGTAACATCAGAAGGCCTTGACTGCAGCTTGGGGCTCTACCTAGACTTGGTTGGAGTCTGGATTGCATAGTAAAAACATAATTACAGATGTTATAAAGTATTCTAAAATTAAAGGACTGTTTAGTGACATATTCTACTAATAGTACCTTTGTAGATTCTTGTACAGCGACGTCAACATCTTGCAAACTCCACCGAACAAATAAAGGAGCACCTTCTCTTTTGGGTGAAACATTCCCAGACTTCTCAACATACCAATACTGTAATATTTAATATTTTTAGGAAATAATAAACCAACATGGAAAAATTAATCAGCTAAATAAAGTTGATGAACTTACCAATAAGCTAACAACGGAGCCAACAACTTTTAATGGGCAAGTGTGATTTTTTGTCACTGATGTGAGAAGCTGGTCATGAATACCAACAGCCCAAGAAAACCTCTTCACTTTCGAGATATCATCAAAATAAGTAACAAAATTCCAACCAACATATGAACCGGATGTGGGGAAAAATAATATGGCGCACGCAAACAAGCAAAGAAAACATGCAACATCAGAGAAATCTTGCTCTTCCCTTACTTCAACAGTGTCAAGAATATTTCTCCGTAAAACACCCTGTGTTAATAGCCGGCCCACATGCACAAACATTCTCCTCAAAAGGGATGAGTTATTTGGCCGTAATGTGTATGGAGATGATAAAGGAAACTGATCATCCTCAATGCCAAATATATCACGGATGTCATCAACTGTTAATTCCATCATCCTACCACCTATATCAAACCTTTTTAATTGAACATTGTACCTCTTTAATACTAATAAAATAGAACCATCTATTTTTTTACAATCATCAAAGGGCACTCTATTTTCAACAAAGACTTTAAACAATTGCCAAAATGGCATCTTCTGAAGAAATGTAATGTGATTCTCAGTGAGCTTAGGCCTAATCTCATGAATTTTTTTCCATAACCTAGTCATTGAAGACCTGTAGTGGGTGATAGATGATAGATGCTTCTTCTGCCATAGAAAAACCAGTATCCCAAAAAAATTAGCTTCTTCAATGTCAATATTAACATAAGGAAAACAAGTGACGAAGTTACCAAAACAAAGTGTATAATTTCAACTCATTCTAAAAAGGGATCTGCAGTTCGAAATTAGAAATGAATTCCACAGGGAATTTTTAGTGGGAGTTTGCAGTAGGTATTTCCAGAGGGAATTTCCAATGGGAGTTTCCACTGGGAATTTCCAATGAAAATTCCCACTGAGAATTTGCAGTAACAAATTCAAGTGGAAATACCCATGCCAACAGTAGGAAAAGACGGTGTACAATTTCAAATTCTTCTCATTATGGTTTGCAGTTGTAAATTATAAATGAATTTCATAAGGAATTTGCAGTGGGAATTTGCACTGGGGATTTCCTATAGAAATTTCAACTGGCAATTTTCGGTGGAAATTTCAACTGTGAATTTTCAGTAACAAATTCCAGTGGAAATATTGATGCCAGCCGTAAAAAAAGGCGGTTTGAATTTCTAATGGGAATATGTGGTGTGAATTTCTAGTAGGAACTCTAGAGGGAATTTTCAGTAGGAAATTGTGGTGTGAATTTCCAGTGGGAATTTGCGGTGTGAATTTCTAGTGAAAATTTGCAGTGACAAATTCTAGTGCAAATACCCATACCGACAGTAGGAAAATATGGTGTACATTTTCAACTCATTCTAACAATGGTTCTGTAGATTCCATAGGGAATTTGCACTGGGAATTTGCACTGGGAATTTCCACTGGGAATTTCAACTGGGAATTTGCACTGGGAATTTCAACTGGGAATTTCAACTAGGAATTTGAACTGGGGATTTGCACTGGAAATTTCAACTGGGAATATCCAGTAGAAATATTGATACCAACAGTAGGACAAGGTGGTGTACAATTTCAAATCATTCTAATTATGGTTTTGTAGTTGGAAATTATAAATGAATTCCATAGGGAATTTCCACAGGGAATTTCCACTGAGAATTTCCACTGAGAATTTCCAGTGAATTTCTATTGAGAACTTCCACTGAGAAATCCAAGAAGAAATATCACTGCTCAAAAGTACAAAAACACGATGTACATTAAAAAATGGTTTTCAATTGGAAATTATAAATCAATTCCACGTGTAATTTACACTGCATTTCAGAATTCCCAGTTCTAGTTGGACTGGGAATTTCCAGTGGCAAAACCCCAAAGAAAATTTCGAGTGGGAATTCAACGCCAAATGTGCACTGAAAATTCTCGATTCAAAACAACAAGTGATTGAAAAACTAATTGTTGAGAAATTATAAATTGTAAATGAATCTCAATGCGACTTCCCAGTTGGGAAAACAATGTGATGCTTGAAATTCCCAGTCAGAATTGCCAGCAGAAATCCCCATGGCAACGGAGGCAATTCACAGTGGGAATTTCCACTGGAAATTTAGCACTGTGAACAGTGGAAATTGTCACTAGATTTTTTACTAAATACAAGAAAATTATGGGAATTTCCAATGGGAATTCCCAATGGGAATTTCCGATGGGAATTCCCACTGGAAATTCAGTACTGAATGAACACTGGAAATTGTCACCAGATTTTTTCAATGAATATAAGGGAATTACCACTGGGAATTTCCAATGGGAATTTCCAATGGGAATTTCAATGGGAATATCCATTGAGAATTCAGCACTGAATGAGCACCGAAAATTGTCACCGGAAAAAAGCAGTGAATACAAATTCCCAATTACACGTAGAAAATATCTATTGGGAATCCACAGTGGAGAATGACAGGAATTTTCAAAAACTAATCAACCAATAATTGGAATTGCATATTGCCATATGAAATTTCAAATTTGAATCAATTTGGAATTAGAAATAAATTCAGTTGATGAAATATAAATTACCAGAGAAAAATGGAATGCAAATTGCAATTTAAAATTCCCAATGGAGACTCCTGGAGGAAACTACACACAAGTAGTAAAAAACATTAAGGAAAATAACTAACAGTACAAATTCAAACTACAAAGTTACTATGAAAATGTCAAACATTAACAGTTTGTGTAATACTCCTAAAGTACAAAAATCCCTAATAACAGTATCATTACAACAAAAAGAACAAAGAATAACAGAAATAGAGTATCCCAGTGACTCACACAAAGAACAAAGAAGAAGATAAATAGAAATGACATAAACCACCTGACATCTTCTGTCGTCGTCGATCGAAACTGCAGAAAGACTCACCAACAACTTCACCGACGCCTTCAGCAAATGGATGTCTGAAGGAATCGGCAGACAGTTTCTCTGAGGGTTTCGCCTCAGGTTTCCTCACCGGGGATTTCGCTGATGTGCAACGACTTTCACCTCGGAGCGACGATGTCAAACGAATCGTCCGACAGTTTCTCCGACGCAAATGGATGTTCGAGGGAATCGGCAGACAGTTTCTCCGAGGGCTTCGCCTCAGGTTTTCTCACCGAGGGTTTCGCTGAGTTGTGACGGCTTTCACCTCGGTGCGACGATGTCGAACGAATCGGCCGACAGTTTCTCCACCGGGTTTCACCGAGGTTTTCGCCAAACCACGGCTGTAGGGTTCCGCCGAGGTGCGACGGTTTTCACCAAGCGTTTCGCCAAGCCACCAGGGATACGACCGACAAATTTTTTGAACCTTGATTTCAAACTCGATGACAGACCAAACTAATCGAACGGTCCCCCATGTATTAACCATGTGACACCCATCCAACGGCCAACCTGAGGGTCGGGTTGACCCCCCAACCTGAGACGATAATTTCCCGAGGTAGTGACCATGGATTGGGTTTTATACATGGGGCGTTTGACTCAACTTTGAGTTTGGTTTATTATTGTAACCCCTTTTCTTTATTTCCACACAAAAAAAAAATCTCATTTGACTAGTCTTGTGAAACTTTGACCAAATTTTATGCTTTATATTAATGATAAAGTTTTAATTTGGTATTTTATTTGTTGAGTAAGTTTGATAATTTTTTCTAAATTTTAAAAATCTGGTTGGTGTGGTGTGGGGTTATTTTTTCTGAATTTTCTCCTCGGATTTCGGAAATCTTCAAACATTATTTGTGTGATATTTTATTTATTGAAAAAAAAAAAGAACCAGCTCGGGTCCCGAACCTCCCATGACCGTTACTCCGAACCCAATTTAAATTCCACCAAACCAGCCCACGATTCCCCTTTCCACCCCACACAAAACCCCAACGGCTCCCTCTCCTCTTCCACCCCATCTCCCTCCCCTTAATTTCAAATCCTACCGAAAATGGTTTCCAGGATTATCAAGAAAGCCGCGTTCAAATCTGCCAAGGGTTGCCTGGGCACGCGCAGGAAGAGGTCTCCGACGAAGACAAACACCGCAGCCGCCGCAACCTCCGTCTTCCTCGCCTCCCTCTTCAAGATCTTCACCAAGGTCGCCCGAATCGGACGCAGCGCCACCCCCATCCGGCAGACGGCGGCGTATCAATGCCTCTCCAAGCTGCCCACGGAGGCGCAAACCCCACGCCGGGCGCTGGACTTCGGCGTCGGGGACACTGGCCGCCGCCTCCCGCCCCTGGTTTCGCCGGAGAAGAGGACCATCGTCTTCGACCTGGACGAGACGCTTGTCCACTCCAAGACAGGCCTTCCGCCCAAGGATTTCGATTTCATCGTCCGGCCGACGATCGACGGCGAGGTCGTGAGCTTCTATGTGCAGAAGCGGCCCGGCGTGGACGAGCTCCTGGCGGCGGTCGCCGGGGAGTTCGAGGTGGTGGTGTTCACAGCGGGGCTGGCGGAGTACGCGTCGCTGGTGGTTGATCTGCTGGACCGCACGGCGGCGATCTCGCACCGGCTGTACCGGGATTCGTGCCGGCAGATGGAGGGGAGGCTGGTGAAGGATCTGTCTTCTCTGGGCAGGGATTTGAGGCGCGTGGTGATCGTGGATGACAATCCGAACGCGTACGCGCTCCAGCCGGAGAATGCGGTGCCGGTGCGGCCGTTCACCGGAGATGTCGTCGACGGGGAGCTCCGACGGCTGACGGAGTTTTTGAACGGCGTGGGTAGCTTCGACGATGTCAGGGACGCAGTGAGGCATTACAGATCGAGCCTAGATCAGACGACGTCGTTCTAATTTTTTCTAGGGTTTCCTGGCTTGGGAACCAACCCCCACAAAAAAAAAAAAAAAACGTGAATTTTGATTTCCTGGGGAAAAAAATATTTCTGTCCGTATTTTATTTGTTACTTAGAAGAAACTGATTGTTTTTCAGTTATTCATGGTTGAATCGATCGATTGAGAATTGATTGTTTTAAAAGAAAACCAAAATTGATCTATAATCGATCGAAAACTGTTTTAAATCGAAATGATCATTTTGCATCGATTTTACACGTGTCAACTTCTGAATTACTGAATAATTTTTTCATTTCTAACATTTGTTTGTTGCTTTGTTTAGTCTGTTGATTCAAGATTTAAAGACTTGCTTTTTTTTTACTAATAAAATGTTTTTATATTTAGTCAATTTAAAATATTACTCACGCAACAGAATGAAGTCTAAAATGCGATACAACATAATTTTACCCATGTATACATGAGGGGAAAAATAAAAGTTTTATTAACTAGCAAATAATTAATTTCTTATAACGATACTGTTTACTAATATTCTACGACAAGCATAGAAAAGATATTAAATATGAGCGACAATCAAAGTGCTATCTACAAGAAGATCATACTACATCGAAAGTTGATGATGAAACAAAAGAGTGTTACGCCCGCAGCTTGTCTTATGTGTATTCGTAGTGACATTAACTTATTATGAAATTCAATCTAAACATACTTTTCATTTATGCATTTAGTAAAACAAAATCTACGCTGTGTTACAGGTTCATCTAATAGTTGTAGTTATTTAAAATCAAATCGCCAAATGCCAAATTTTAGTGAAACAAATCATTCATGTCCAGATCACAATAACATACAACCCACATATCGAATTCCATCGTCAAATTCGACTACCAATGGTACATTTCACTCCCTTTATGAAGTTAAAACTATAATTTATATGTTAACTTTTATTTCAACTCCTAATGTCATCTATTTGATACTCTGCTATTAGTAAGAAAAATTCCTTCATGAAAGAAATGCTTTAGACTACAAAAGCGCATGACAACATATCAATTCGCCTAATCCAAAAAGAAAAAGAGCTAGATATCTATTAGAAAATGTCACTCCACTTTGTATGATAGTTGTACCATCGTTGTATGACTGATCTAATTGCATGAAAAAGACTGCAATAACAAGCATTGCTTTCTTCTACAACTAGGTTGTTTGAGAACAATTCTTATTCTCTTTTATGAGCCTCGTATTACTACAAATTACAAAATGTCATTTTTGAAATATTGAAACCAAATTCCAAAAACCATATTGACCAACAAAATCGCGTCAGAGAATACGATATGCCTCTAAATACCATGTTCATAAATGTTTATGTTATACTATAACTCGATGTTATTTACAGGTTTATGTTTGTGTTCTTTAAAGTTACTGACATATCAACCAAGTATTCCTTTTTGCTAAACAAGGAGAATAGTTCGCATCATTCATACATGAATGTCTCAAATGTCTATCATCGCAACAAGCGTATCGATGGTGAAAATTTTATAACATCAAATACATGCACACAACCATCATTAGGCAATAGTGTTATGTTATTCACTTCATTAATAGATTATTCTTTTGTACTAATATGTTTTAGTATGCAATTCTGGTATATATATGAGTATTGCTTTAGATTGATCAAGACACATAATGTACTTACCATTCGTTAGGTGTATTACATTTCACAATGATATTGAATTGCTTCAATGTTATGTTTAGCAACTAGTAACTGCAAAACTATGTCCTCTAATTTTATTCAGTTTTGTGCTACGCGATATTCAACATATAGGTTTACACTAACCTTATAATGGTGTTCAAATGTGTTCTTTACTACTGTTATTTATTAGTATTTCAATATAACAACTAATTTGACATTTGATACATACAAAATACTTGGACTTCGGTGATCCTCAACACTTTTGTACCTATTGTCCCCGTCTACCCCGCTCCCCCGCTCCCCATTTCCGACCCTCCTCCCACTATCCATCTCTGTCTCCCTTGCAGATCTCGACCCCTCACACTTCCAAAATATGCTGACCCGCCAATGTCATTTTCAGAAGGTTTTTAGGGTTTTTCACTGTCGAATTAATGACACTTCAGTCTTACTCTCCTTCAATGTGTAGGGTTTCTCACATCGTGGAGTCTTACTGGTACCAGCTTCTAATTTCCATTAAGTTTCATATTTTCCTGCTAGCATCTGAATATTAGTTTCATTAGGATATTTCTTTTCCAGTTGCATGTGATGTGTATTTCTTTTAATCCCCATTGATTTTTTTGGGGTTTTTTGTTGGTTACTTCAATTTGTTTTACTGATTGTATATCCGATTAATTCTTTTTATCCTGTATGACATGTTTAACATGAATTACTAAATGATTTTTTCCTTTCTAACATTTGTTGGTTTCTTTTTTTAGTTTGTGTTGATTCAAGATATAAAGGCTGTTAATTTTTTTTACTAATAAAGTGTTTTTAGATTTAGTCAATCTAAAATATTTCTCACACAACCTATAATTAAATCAACCAACAAAATGAAGTCTAAATGCAAGGTGGTCTCACCCAAATTTACCCAAGTTCTAAGGGTTAAGCGGTCGCTTGCAGTGTAGCTTGGGTTGTCGAATCCTCAGAGACCTAAGAAGTAACCTACATACACGTACATTCTATGGATTGTTTTTGGCTATGAAGTGACCAACTTGGGTTGATTTAAGATGTTTTTAAATTAACTATAAGAGACTTAAGTGAATTCAAATTAAAAGAATGAGTTGATCCTAGGTTTTCACTTGGGGGTGGATTGGATGCATTCATCTTTCAACTATTTCAATTTCTTATATTTGAGATGAGTTCATTTAAGAAGATTAAAAAAATTCATCACTTACTGGTTTAATACCAACACATCATAATACTAATCACCTATAAACTTGGAGGATCAAATTTATGAGCACTCCAAGGTAAAAGTTCATATTAGCACTTGAAGTATGTGGCCTTAAAATTCAACAAGGACGAAGAAGTTTTAAAATCATCAAATAAAAATCTCAATTAAAAGAAGTGATTAGACATTAATGGGGTGATAAATAACATTAAATCCTGCCCATTTCTACTCCCTTGGATCAACCCATAAGTGAGTTATCCCTCCATTGATTCTATGGTTCCAATGGAAGCAGGAAGTAGACTCATGAGGGAGGAAATAGAGAAGTAAAAAAAAACAATGAAATAACGATCACTCCACCGTTGTGTGATAATTTCACAAGGTTTGGTGTGAATAAATTCACATCTTGAACCAATGATATCAAAGTGATATTAATAAAAACAGAATAAGAGGAGAATAAGAACTTTTATTAAGAAACTAAAGTGAATTGAACAACTTACATGTGAAAGACAAACTTGAGACAACAAAATCAAAGCATAACATTACAATGAAAGAAAGCTCAAAAGATGATAAAATCCTCCACCACAAATGACTTAAATAGAAATTTCAAGAGGCCTGAGTCGATATCTCAACATTACAAAGGATCCCACTTGAGTATGGTAGGCCTAGGGTGGTGGAAAGTAAGGGAGAGGAGACTTTTCCACCCTTGACCCGAAGTTGCAGCCAACTTTCCTCCACCGAACAGATGCGCCTAGATGACTTTCTATATCGACTAATTGTAGTGGGACATAGAAGAAGAAAATGTATCTCCTGATGTCTACTAACCTCCTGTAAAATTTCATCCCAAAATAATTTATGGTTTCCGAAATATGATTAAATTGGTGAGATGTTTTTCTGGGCCGCAGAATATGGATCAAAATTTTATCTCCAAATTGGGCCGCCTTAATAACCACCATGGAGGCCTAATTAGCACTTTATGATGAATAATTATTTGTTCCTATATATTTCTTCTATAATTCTACAAAATCTGGGCTTCATTGGGCCTGTATTTTGGGCCCCACATTCTCATCAGTGGGATGATGTCCAATCTGCCTTCTCCAAAATTGTTTGCATGAAATCTCATTTTGGTGGTCTTCCAATGTGAATCTTCCAACACTCCATAAGTATGAATTATTCCCAATATAATGAGAAACCTGAAAATTAAATATGAAAATAAAATCAAGATCATTGGGTACTTTAAATGATGTAAAAAAATGTACCATATAATAGTGCATTTTAAGAAGGAATTACAATCATAATGTGAGATGATGTTCAAAGTGTAAAATGAACTAAAATGATGTTTATGAATAATAAAGCACATGAATATTATACTTATTAACAATGAATATTAGCCTCATTCAATGTCTAATCACACCCCCCAACTTGAGTTTTGCTAGTCCCGAGCAAAATATACCTCAAAAATGTGAAATTCAAATTCCCTTTTCCAAGAACATTTTAATAAACAATGATCACCAAAAAACTTTATATCAAATAACTATGTAACAAATCAAAATATTTTAATACAGTATAGTTTCATAAGCATATCCCAATCCCAAACACATTTCTTTGTTCAAATTCATCGCCATATTTCATCCAATATCAATTAAGCGTGATGATGTTGTAAGGGTTGGTGTCCTGAGAACCAACTGTTTTGTACTTTGATTACATGAATGTTCACTTATTATATATTGTTCATTGTTCTGCATAACTATAATATAATAATATCCCGGAATATTTGTTGCATTGATAAGGTCATGGCAGATCCCCGCTATGATGATAACCTTGAAATGCTATAACAATATTCTTAAATAAAGTTCTACGGTTGGATGACATACTATGATAAGACACATAGTATATATACCGTCATGTGCGAGTACTCATAAGAAGACGAGACTCTCTCTCATGGAGTTCGCACTTAATAATCTCCAAGATGGGAGATTATGAGAACAGACCTGCCAATAGCAATTCTGCATGTCTTGGTGTCATCGAACATTGCTATCTACGAGCGTGTGTAATGGTCCTTAGACTGGAATATTATCATTAACTCATGTCATGACTCACGCACTTAGATTTACTGACAAAAACCGTCACGCAGACAGTTGGCGGAAAGTAGGGTACGTTGGGTGCGTCACGAGTGACATGTTGTTAATGGATAAGTCGAGGAAGGATTTGTCCCTTCCATTTATGGAAGTTGATATATCAGCCCTTTGATTAAAATAGAACTGTCACATTAAATTCCATGGCCATGGTGTGAACGACGAGTTTATTTCAGGTAGTCAAAGAATGACGGATCAAGCATATAGGTTTATGACACTGCCATGAAACCTGCTTGATGAGATATCGAGATAAAGGGATTAAATTACACAGTAAGCGTTCGTATGAGGTGATACGTCAATGCGGCGTCAACTTCTTTCTCTTGGGTGCCTTGACTTGTTGCTAGACAGTAATCTTGGACTTTAGGCAATCCCGCCTAATGCCAACGAGAAAGAGGCCTAGAGGGTCACACACTAAGTGTATCCAAGTATCTCAAATTGAATAAATATTATTCCCGTACGTGGTTTAATAATTATTCAAGGAAGCCTAAGTTGTTTTAAATGATGGAAGAAAAATAAAATAAAACAAGTACACGCCATGTATTATTAAATGTACACGCTGTGTAGTTTTATTTTGGAAAGGAAATGAATAAATGAAAACAAGATATACACGCCGTGTACATTTAATGTACACGCCGTGTAGTTTTCAATGAAAAACAAGTACACGCCGTGTATTTATTATTACACGCCGTGTAGTTTTTCCAGTCGAGATTTTGAGGATATAATATCGTTTTATTAAATGATATTTATTATAACCAGCGTGAGCGCATGTCAATGAATTAATTATTCGACATGGGGGTTTTCAATAAGAGTTAATGAAATAAATGAAACGCGTAACACGTTTATTTATTGTCATAACTCTACAACCTCAAACTCGATTATAAATATCCTCACAACCCCAACTCTTTTCCTATACAAGAGAATCATTGTGCACAACATCTCTAGAGAATTCTTTCAAGGCCAAAAGAACCTCTTCCTCCAAGAATGCTATCAAGACCGAGAGAGATCCTCTTCCATCGGATCAAGACGATCTAAGGAGGACAACGCAAGCAAAGGCTTCTCCACGCTAGCACCCGGAGAATCCTTTGGCGACGTCCAGAGATACGAGGTACACGTGTGGATCACTGCTAGAGGGAGTCTACACTTGGCTTCTGCGATGCAAAGACGGATCACATCAACAATGTGATCAAGAACATCAACGAAGAAAGAACATCCAAAAGTTATTTCTTTATAATTAATTAAATTAATTATAATCAACCTGTAACGATCCTTGTTTGTGGTTCCAGGACAAACCTTCTTTTTGTCTTTTTCTGTGATTCGATCCGTGGAGACTAGCATTTATCGTCGTATTGATCCCGGATTGATCATTGCTAATGAAAAAAAGCCAAGTGGGCACATCCACCCACACGCTTTCGCTACGCCCGGAACCTTCAGATGTATTGTGCATCGCAATAGACATGGGGGTTCATCTTTATTCAAGGGGGAAATGATGGAAGTGCTAGGCGGAATCACATTTCAATATTAATATGAGTATTTTTTTTGTAATATTTTTTTTGCCTTTTGTTTTTTTGTTTTTTTCAATTTTTCCATGGTAATTGAAATTGCACTCAATAGAGTCAACCCATGTAGCGAGACTTTGCCGATGACTCACAGGCTCAAAGATCTTAGGACACCAAGTGAAACCCATATACTCGAGCATCATCTCAAGTTAACTCAATCAAAAAACAAATTCAAATTACCACAAATAGAGATAAAATTACTAATTTTGGGTCAGACAACTATGAAGTCACGATCCCCAAGTGCCGGAAGCTACACATTAGGTCATTTCATTGCTCTACGTGAAAATTTATTGTTTTTTTGATTTTTTATTGAATACCAATATTAAAACTAAAATGATCACCAAACATATGATATTTATTTGGGGGACCCCATGATCTCAAACTAATACCCCACTATCCAAAGGATGTGCGTTGTGATCTTTTTTTTAATTTGGATGAAAATTTAAATAATGAAATATCACATTAGACAACCACACTTTCCAAAATCTATGCTCATGAAATTATATATGGATTAAAATCAGAATCGGGGAATGTTAAATTATTTGATATTCAGTTTCAAAGTTTTCAATGTGTATTATCATGTTCAAAGTTATGAGAATTTTTCCTTCCATTTACACACATTTTTTTTCAAATCATTTTTTTTCACACGAAAGAATTTTTTTTATTTTATCGAAAGCAATTTTTTATTTCATCTCCCCCCCCAACTTAAAATAACAATGTCCTCGGTATTTGAAGAAAAGAAAATTTAGAAGGGGTAGAGGCAGATAAGGGGAGTTCAAAAAGGAAATTGAAAATGAGGATCATGGAATGAAGTCACCTGGTGGTTGAAGTTGAAATTCTTGATGATTCCTTTTAATCATTTGATCTCCATATCACTCTGATAATTCACTAGTGGAAAAAGAAAAAACAAACAAATAAACAAAACAAAACTATATATATATATATTTATATAATAAAGAAAGTAAAATATAAGTATATATACAAAAATTATAGAATAAGGGAACACTGTAATCCATAGGTCAGTGGTAAGCACACACCCTTATCTCCCTTCAGTCCCAGGTTCAAGTCCCCGTGACTTCACCGGTTGTGACGGGGTTTGCCCCATGACTTATGACGTGTCCTTTTATTTTTTTTTAATTTTTTAATTTTTATTTTAAACTAAAAACACATAAAAATAAAATGAACTAATGATACATTATCTTCTTTTTAAATTTCTGGGTAAGGTATTACTCAAGGATCACACCACGTGACACAGATGAATATGGTGCTCCCCTTTTATACCCATCCATACTCATAATAGAAGAACCGGTCAACAATCTATTTTTTTATAATAATTTTTTTAAATATTAAAAATGATTCAATAATCCTATTTAAAAAATAAAGATGATTAAAAAAGATTAGAAGCATGAAAACAACGGGTTGCCTCCCGTGCATCACTTTTGTTTAACATCATTAGCCCGACATGGATCCTAAATTTATCAATTTTTTCCTGGTTCATAGGTTGGCTCAGTTACTCAACCTCTATTTTCTATTTATTGAATGATTCAATGAATGGTTTTAACCCATGACCATTGATCTTGAAAATGTGACCACTTGTGGGATCCTGAATCTCTACTTCCCCGTGTGGGTATACAAGATGCACTATAAAAGGACTTGATTATCTAGACCTTAAATTTCCTGGGTGTAAATGAAGTTTTGAACTATACAAGAGCACAAATTTTCTCGGTTCAAAATGTTTGACTTTGATATTTTTAGATTGGTAGGATTAAACTCTAGATTTATTGATACTTGAATTTTTATAAGCCTCCATCCTTAGTTCCTCAAGTTTATTGAGATCTAATTTCCTTTTTGTTCTAGCCAATGAGAGGTCATAATTTATTTTCTTAATTTCCCAAAAAGCCTTATGCTCAATTTCAACAGGTAAATGGCATGATTTTCTATAAACCAACCTATATGGTGACATGCCTAGGATGGTTTTGAATGCTGTACGATATTCCCAAAGAGAATCCAAGAGTTTCTCAGACCAATCTTTCCTAGAGGGATTGACAGTTTTTTCAAGAATTTGATTAATCTCCCTATTCGCTAACTCAGCTTGACCATTGGTTTGAGGATGGTAGGCAATGAATGTAGGTTCCGGGCGCAGCGGAAGCACGTTGGTGGGTTTTCCCAACTTTAATTTTAGCATTGAACAACGTTCAATCCAAGATCCATCACGATAATAAAACACCAGATCTTTGGAATAGAACGAAGAATGAAAAGAAAGAGAAGGGTCCCAGAACCATCGAGAGGATTATCATATGTTGGTTATAATTAATTTAATTAATTGACAAGAATTACCTTGATGGAATTCTTTCTTCGTTGATGTTTTCCGGTCACATTTCGATGTGATTCATTGTTGCGTCGCGGAAGCCAAGTGCAGAATTCCTCTAGCGGTGATCCACACGTGCACCACGTATCTCTGGACGTCTCCAAAGGAATCTCTGGGTGCTAGCGTGGAGAAGCCTTTTCTTGCGTTGTCCTCCTTAGATCGCCTTGATCCGATGGAGGAGGATCTCTCTCGGTCTTGAGAGCATTCTTGGAGGAAGGAGTTCTCTCGGCCTTGAGAGAATTTTCCAGAATTGTTGCGCACAATGATTCATTGAAAAGTGTTGGGGTTGTGAGGATATTTATAATCGGGTTTTAGGTTATAGAGTTATGAAAATGAATAAACGCGTTACACATTTTATTTATTTCATTAACTCTTATTGAAAACCCCCACGTCGAATCATTAATTCCTTGACATGCGCCCATGATGATTATAATAAATATCATTTAATAAAACAATATTATTTCCTCAAAATCCCGACTAGAAAAGCTACACGACATGTAATAATTAATACACGGTGTGTACTTGTTTTTCATTTCCTTTCTAAAATAAAAACTACATGGCGTGTACATTCAATGTACATGGCGTGTATATCTTGTTTTTCATTTTATTCTTCCTCCAACATTAAAATGATTTAGGCTTCTTTGAATAATTATTAAACCACATACGAGAATAATCTTTATTTTACTTGAGATACTTGGATACACTTAGTGTGTGACCCTCTAGGCCTCTTTCTCGTTGGCATTAGGCAGAATTTCCTAAAGTCCAAGATTACTGTCTAGTAATGGGTCAAGGCACCCAAGAGAAAGAAGTTGATGCCGCATTAACGTGTCACCTCATACGAACGCTTTCCGTGTAATTTAATCACTTTTTATCGATATCTCTAATCAAGCGGGTTTCATGCTAGTTCCATCAACCCATGTGCTTGATTATTATTTCTTTGACTTCTTGGACTTGAACTCGTCCATACCTTACCATAGCCATGGATTTATTTAGGCCATATCAATTCCATAAAATGGCATGAGAAATCTGCTTCCGTTATGGAACAAAAGGGACAAATCCTTTCTTGTATTATCTATTAATGCAGTATCACTCATGACGCACCAAACGTATACTACCTCACTACGAACAGCGTGTTGTCACACTTTTCATCAATACATCTAAGTGCGTGAGTTATAATACCCATTAATAATAATCTTAAAGTCTAAGGACCAATACACACGTCTGCATATATGAACATCCAATGACACTATGAAATGTGGATTTCCTACTGGCAGGTCTCATTCTCATAATATCCTCCTGGATATTACCAAGGGAGCACACCATGAGAAGGTGCCTCAAAGTTTTATGAGTTCTCACCCCTAACAGCCTGTATTATTTGTGTCCCTCAAATAACATCATCAGGCCATAGAACATATATTCAAGAATAGTGTTATGACACTTCCAGGTTCTCATCATACTAGGGATCTGCTATGACCCTTTAATGAAACAGTTGTCCTTAAGACATTATCACATGAATTGTCACGTAGAAGAACAATAAATATGTGATAAGGTATTTATTAATGAATAAAGTACAAAGTAGTTGGTTCTAGGACTCCAACTCCAACAATGGAAACCTTGTGATAAATCCCATACTTATACATGAGTGAAGAGAATGGTCAGTTGTAGAAATGGGTTCCACGATAACTAATGATAGCTCTAGGAATTCCAAATCTAGAAAATATATGCTCTTTCAAAAATCGAATCACAACTTGATGATCATTAGACTTAGTGGGAATGGCCTCAACCCATTTTGAGACATAATCAACAGCTAATAGGGTGTAGAGATATCCCCTAGAGTTTGGGAAGGGTCCCATGAAATCAATTCCCCAACCATCAAAGATTTCGATGACCAGAATGGGAGTGAGGGGCATTTGATTCCTTTTGGTAATGGATCCTAACTGTTGACATTGAGGACAACTTTGGCATAATTGGTAGGAATCCTTAGTGAGGTTAGGCCAGTAGAAACCACTTTGGAGGACCTTTGCAGTGGTTTTATTTGTAGAAAAGTGGCCTTCACATGCCTTTGCATGACAGAATCTTAGAATGGACTCTTTCTCAGACTCAGGAACACATATCCTAATGATTTGATCAGGAAAGAACTTGAAGAGGTAAGGATCATCAAACACATAGTGTTTGACATCAGAAAGGAATTTCCTCTTAGCTTGGGTCCTGAGAAATTTTGGAATGTCACCTGTAACTAAGTGGTTTGATATGTTAGCATACCATGGGCAATCACTCACAGAATAGAGGTGCTCATCAGGAAATGAATCAGACACAGAAAGGTGATATGAGTTGTCTTTGAATTCCATTTCAGAGAGGTGATCAACTACAACATTTTCAACACCCTTTTTATCCTTAATGGTTAAATCAAACTCTTGAAGAAGAAGGACCCACCTGATCAATCTATCCTTGGCATCTTGTTTTTGGAAGATACATTTTAGTGCAGAATGGTCAGTGAACACAGTGATGGGGGATCCTAAGAGGTAGGACCTAAAATTTTCTAAGGCAAACACAACATCAAGTAACTCCTTCTTAGTGGTGGTGTAGTTGATTTGTGCATCATTTAAATGTTTCATTGCATAAGCAATGACACATGGATTTTTCTCACACCATTGTCCTAAGACTGCTCCTATATAAAAGTCACTAACATCACACATGAGCTCAAAAGGAAGTTTCCAATTTGGAGATTGCATGATAGGTGGAGAGATAAGAGCCGACTTGAGTGTAGAGAATGATTACTCACAACTTTATATCCATAAAAATGGAGCATCTTTCACCAATAGAGCATGGAGTGGTCGAGAAATAGAGTTAAAATTCCTAATGAACCTTCTATAGAAACCAACATGTCCTAAGAAGGACCTTACTTCCTTAACAGTTTTAGGAGAGGGAAGGTGAAAAATGATGTCGGCCTTAACTTTATCAACTTCAATACCTCTACCAGATACTAGATGGCCTAGAACAAGTCCTTCATTTACCATGAAATGGAATTTTTTCCAATTTAGGATGAGATTCTTATCCTCACATCTTGGTAAAACCCTTTTAACATTCAGAAGGCATCCCTCAAAAGTATCCCCAAAGATGGAGAAGTCATCCATGAAGACCTTTAAACAATCCCCCACCATGTCCGAGAAGATTCCCATCATGCACCGCAGGAAGGTACCAGGGGAATTACATAACCCAAAGGGAATGTGCTTGAAGGAAAAAGTGTCGAATGGACAAGTGAAGGTTGTTTTTCCTTGATCCTCTAAGGAGACCTCAATTTGATTATACCCTGAGAATCCATCTAGGAAGAAATAGAATTGATGACCCACAACTTGCTCGAGGAATTGATCAATAAAGGGCAAGGGGAAATGGTCTTTATTGGTACATGAGTTGAGCTTCCTATAGTCAATCAGACTCTCCATCACTACTACAAATATGGACTTTATCAGCACTAGAAAAGTAGATTAACAGTGCTAAAAAAGCACTGTTAATTGAGGCGAAGATAGGGGGTCCCTTTTATCAGTGCTCAGAAAAGCACTGATAAAGGCCCCTTTTATCAACGCTAAAAAAAGCGCTGATAAAAGAGTCCTTTATCAGTGCTGATAAAAGTTGAAAAAATATTAAAAAAAATATATTTTTTTCAATTCTGGGGGGCTTCTACAGCGCTTGAAGCCTCCCTTTAATAGCGCCCACTGCCCATGGTAGCCCACGCACGCCCCATGCCAAATCCACCCAGCCCCACCCTCCTTTAATAGCACTAGGTAATTCCCCCCATATATTAATATATGTGGGCCTAAGCCTTTACCACTCCACCATATTGCTTTGCTCTTCATTTATTAATATATATATTTATTTATATATATATTTAGTTATATATACTCATATATTAATATATATGTATATTTAGTTATATTAATATATATCCATATATTAATATGTATATATATTAACATATATATATTTAGTCATATTAATATATACATATATATTTAGTCATATTAATATATACATATATTTAATTATATTAATATATATATATATATATCCATATATTAATATATATATTTATATCTATTTATATATATATATAGTTATAATTTTTTATCCGTATATTTATTTGTATATTAATATATATTTATAAGATTAGTTTTAAATACATTTATAAAATATGTTTTCTTATGTGTGTTTTTATAAATAAATAAATAAATGCATACATACATACATACATATATACAACACACACACACACAGATATATATTATATGTATATCCATAGGTATAATTATACATATTTATATATATTTACAAATATTATATATTAATATGTATATACAAAAATGCTAGAAATGGGGTCTCGAAAAACCTAACAAATTGCAGTCACAGGAAAAGGCATAACTTCTTCTCCAGGTGTATGTTTTAGCTCTGTGAAAAGTCAAACTGAAGCTCATGGAATGAAATACAATAAAAAAGGCTGTGTAGGCCTAACAGACACATAGATCGGAAGTTATGACAGTTTTAAGAAAAATTTGACAGGGGTTCGGACAAGGAAACCGAGTTTTGGTGGACTTATGGTGGTTTTTTGGGGTTTTTGGTTCCCAAAAATGAATTAGACTATGTTTGAGTAAATCTTCTGCATATATCTCTTCGCTTCCTTCGATTTGATATGTGGTAGAGCCCAAACGGACACCCGGAGTGAAAGTTATGGTCGTTTGAAGTTGAACTTTTTTTTGGAGTGCTATAACTGATGTATCATTCGTTCCTCTGATTTTATAATGGTTTCGACTAGACGTGGTTGTCAATCATTTCACAAGATTCGATTTTACTGGTCACTATTCTTAAACAGACAACTGAAGCAGAAGTTATGCCTATTTTAGTGAGTTGCTGGTTTCTTAGGTTTTTAGGAGATACGAGAGTTGCAAAATTTCAAACGACAATAACTTCTTCTCTGAGTGTCCGTTTTGGCTCTACCACATATAAAATAGAATATTGAGAAAATTTACACACTCTGGTGATCACCTAAACCCCTTATCACGTTCTTTGAGGTTCAAAAAGGACCAAAAACCCTCTGAACGGTCATAAGTTTGGCTCCGGGGGTCCGTTTTGCCATAACTTCTTCTCCGGGTGTCCGTTTTGCCTCAACCACATATCAAATCGAATCTTATGACCATACCTACACTACGGTGACCATTTTAGCACCTTATAATATTCTTCAAGGTATGAAAAGTTTCTTAATCCCTACAAATAACTATAATTTCTGCTCCGGGGTGTCCATTTTGGGTCTACAACATATCAAATCGATATAAAAAATATTTTAAAAAATATTTATTATATTTATATCAATATAAATATACTTATATATCAATATATTATTTTTTATGATTTTTTTTTGAAATATACACATTATCAGCGCTACAAAAAAGCACTAATAAAGGGGGGGGGGCTTTATCAGCGCTACAAAAAGCGGTGATAAAGGGTCACTTTTAACAGCATTTTGTTAGTGCTGTTAAAAGTGCCCTTTATCAGTGCTGATAAAGGGTGGAACTGCGGAAA
The DNA here is from genome assembly GCA_963277665.1 of Viscum album. NCBI lineage: Eukaryota > Viridiplantae > Streptophyta > Magnoliopsida > Santalales > Viscaceae > Viscum > Viscum album. Next base: position 334,749,870 of record OY728139.1, on the reverse strand, counting down.
CCCAGTTTTGTGGTAGTGCATCCACTACTGACCCTTGTGGGGAGAAGGTCTCCATCCTCATTGGTGATAATGATTATTCCAGCTTTCTTTGGGACAACTTGAATTGGGTTTACCCACTCACTCTCAGCAATGGGGTAGATGATACCTGCTTTCAAAAAATTAAGAATTTCTTTCCTTACCACATCCATAATATTTGGATTGAGTCTCCACTGAGGTTGACGACATAGTTTGGATTCATATTCAAGGAAAATCCTATGAGTTCCAATGAGTGGGATAATCCTAGGAATATTAGAAAGGGTCCATCCAATTGCTTTCTTATGTTTTCTTAGGATATCCAAAAGCATCATATCTTGATTGGATTAAAGAGAGGAAGAAATGACAACAATAAAGGCTTGATTGTCCCCTAAGAATTCATACTTGAGTGATGAAGTTAGAACCTTAAATTTGAGATCAGATTGTTTATCACTTCCTAAGAAAGGATGTGACTTTTTATTGAACTCAATTTCTTTGTTCAGATTTCTTAACAGAATTGGTTCCTTGTGAACATAATTTTCATCCACTAAATTTTCTAGATCAATGTCATGAATGGGTATGGACTCAATGTTATTGATTTCATCAATGGTATTATTGATTAGTGATTCGAGAAATTCATCAATAGAGCCATCTAAAAGAGATTCAATCCAAGGAGAAAAATTTATCTCATGTGAACAAAGAAAATAAATCTCTTCTCAACTTAAACATCCTTCAGTAATCCCTTGATGTTCCCCGAGTTCACTATCAACACTACCAATCCAATTAATCTCATGTATCTCTTCATCACCCCCAATTTGATAGTTTTCATTGTATATGTTCAAGTCTAGAATCATATTTCCAAAGGTGATGGTCATATTCCCATTTCAGACTCAGATAATAGAGTTGATTGTTGTAAGGAAGGGACGACCGAGGATGATTGGGGTTTGATCCCTAGGACCTAATCTTGGGTGATTGTCAAGGATAATGAAGTCAGTTGGGTAAATGAAAATTTCAACTTTTACTAAAACATCCTTTAAGATCCCCTTAGGAACTCGAACACTACAATCAACAATTTTAAGTGTGACAGATGTGGGTTAGAGATCTTCTAGGCCTAACTGGCAGTACACAACATAGGGAATGAGGTTCACACTGGCTCCCAAATCACAAAGGGCCTTAACAACTTTGTTCTCTCATAACTCAACATTGATGTATGGACATCCTGGGTCTTTCAACTTTGGAGGAATGATCCCTTGAATGATGGTACTCACATTAGCAGCCAAAAGGACTTATTTTAGATTTAATCTAGAAGGGGAGTGTTCAACTTAACCTGAGAGAATATTTCCATCAAATTCTAATTCATTTCTGGTTTATTTTTTCCTCTCATTCGTTGAGGGAAGGGAGAAGGTTGTTTGATTGTTTGGTGTAGTTGTAGTTTCTTCACATTCTCATTGGGTTTTGTAGAATTAGATGGTTGTTCTTCATCATTTTCATGTGGTATTGAATCTTTTAATGGTTACAGGGTGGTTGGTTCAGGTTTGTCAATGGATTTACCACTTCTTAAAACAGTCACTGCTTTGAGTTGTTCATGAGAGGTTTGTGTGTAACTGGATTCTCCCCTTAAAGTTGAGGATATTACTACCTGTGTAGGAATGGGTTCCTTCCTAGTTTTAATGGTTTTTAGTTCATGTTTAAGGGATGATACTTCTGAGTTCATTTTCTCCATTTGTTTACACAATTTTTCAAGGATTGGTAGAGGGACAGATTTCGTTGGGGCTTGTGCTGATTGGTTTATCCCAGGAGGTTACTTTGGTTGCTGGATGGGTTATTGGTATTAGATAAGAGGGTGTTGGTATTGGACTGGTTGTGGTTGGAACTGGTTATGGTTTTGAAAATTTTGTGGAGGGTAGTGGTTTGGTCCTTGTGGCTGACTAGGTTGTTGGTTGGGTTGTTGGTTATCTTTCAAACAGAATCCTGGATGGTCATTGTACCTTGGATTGAAAGTGTTTTGGTACTGTGGATTCTAAAAGTTCTGATCATTGACCTCCACTTGTGGTCCTCCTAGAATAACATCTTTAATGGAAGGTATGGTTGGGTAGTTTTCACTCTTTTGGTCATGTTTGTCACAAATTGTGCAAACATGGTCAACAATTTGAATTTCATGGACCTTCCTAAGATCGATCTCCTCGACCTTCCTAGTGAGTGCAACAAGTTTTTACCTAAGTCTTTAATCCTCCTGAAGTGTGTGAATTCCACCAGATTTGGATGGCTTCTCATAGTAAGGTGATGTTCCCTATGTTTGGTTTTGTTCGGCCAGTCCTTCAAGATACTCATAAGCATCATTTGGGGCTTTGTTTTTGAAGGTTCCATTATGCATCATGTCAATAAATTTTTTGTTTCTGGTACCCAACCCTTAATAGAAAATTTAAACTTGTTATGGGATTGAAAATCCATGGTGAGGTACCATGTTGAGTGTGTCTTTGAACCTTTATCATGTTTCATAGAATTACTCCCCTTCTTTTCAAAAAAGTTTTGGATACTCTTTTTAAGTGCAATTGTTTTGTGATGGGGGGAGTATTTTTTGTAGAATTCTCTTTGCAATTGGTCCCAAGAGTGGATTGATGTGGGTATCAGATTGTTTAACTAATTATTTGCTTGATCCTTAAGTGAGAAGGGAAATATCCTCATCTTAGATGACTCAAGTTGATGTGGTGGGCACATGGTTTCAAAAATATCGTTGAACTCTTTGACACGAAGGTATGGCATTTCCGACTCCATCCCATGGAAGGTTGGATGGTGGTTTAGGACACGAGGTTTGAAAACATAGTGGGATTCTACTAGGGAAACATTCATAATTCAAGAGGGTGCATTGGTCCAGGAAGGTGTGAGGTAGTTATTCATGGTTTGATCAACTACATTCCCCAAGTTTGGGGCTATCTCATTTGGATTTCCATTTTGGCTCCCACCTGATTTTATGAGTTGGTTTCTTTGAAGACCGTCTATTTAAATGGGCTCAATTTTTGACTCTGGGGTATTAATAAGATTAATATCTAATGTAAAGAGTTCCCTTGGTGTACTTGACTCCCCAACCCCAGGGATATCCACCCTAACTAGATGGTTTGATTGGTCACGAGTGTAGGCGGACATGCGCCAAAATAAAAAAAATGAGAAAGGGAAAAGATAAGAGAATTTGGATGAGAATAGAATAAATGGGGGGGGGGGGAAGAATGGGTGTTTAAATGAATTACTCGGGTCCCCGGTAATGGCACCAAAATTTGGTCTCGCCCAAATTTACCCAAGTACTAAGGGTTAAGGGGTCGCTTGCAGTGTAGCTTGGGTTGTCAAATCCTTAGAGACCTAAGAAGTAACCTACAGAAACGTACATCCTATGGATTGTTTTTGGCTATGAATTGTCCAAATTGGGTTGATTTAAGATGGTTTTAAATTAAATCTAAGAGACTTAAGTGAATTCAAATTAAAAAAATGTGTTGATCTAAGGTTATCAGTTGGGGGTGGATTGGATGCATTCCTCTTTCAACTATTTCAATTTCTTATATTTGAGATGAGTTTATTTAAGAAGATTAAAAAAATTCATCACTTACTGATTTAATACCAACACACCATAATACTAATCACCTATACACTTGGAGGATCAAATTTATGAGCATTCCAAGGTAAAGGTTCGTATTAGCACTTGAAGTATGTGGCTTTAAAATCCAACAAGGACGAAGAAGTTTTAAAATCATCAAATAAAAATTTCAATTAAAAGAAGTGATTATAAATTAATGGAGAGATGAATAACATCCAATACAATCCCTTTCTACTCCCTTGGATCAACCCATAAGCAGGTTATCCCTCCATTGATTCTAAGGTTCCAATGGAAGCGGGAAGTAGACTCATGAGGAAGGAAATTGAGAAGTAAAAAAAACAATGAAATAATGATCACTCCACCGTTGTGTGATAATTTCACAAGGTTTGGTGAGAATAAATTCATACCTTGAACCAACGGTATCAAAGTGATATTAATAACAACAGAATAATATGATAAGAATAACTTTTATTAAGAAACTAAAGTGAATTGAACAACTTACATGTGAAAGACAAACTTGAGACAACAAAATCGCAGCATAATATTACAATGAAAAAAGTTCAAAAGATGATAAAATCCTCCACAAAAACTGACTTAAATAGGAATTTAAAGAGTCTTGGGTAGATATACCAACAGTAAAAAATATCCCACTTGATTATGGTAGACCTAGGGTGGTGGAAAGTAAGGGAGAGGAGATTTTTCCACCCTTGACCCGAAGTTGCAGCCAGCTTGCCTACACCGAACAGATGTGCCTAGATGACTTTCTATATGGCCTAATTTTAGTGGGACATAGAATAAGAAAATGGATCCCCTGATGTCTACTAACCTTCTATAAAATCTCATCTCAAAATAATTTGTGGTTTCCGAGATATTATTAAATTGGTGGGATGTTTTTATGGGCCGTAGAATCTGACCCAAAATTTTATCTCCAAATCAGGCCGCCTTAATAACCACCATGGAGTCTGAATTAGCACTATCTAATGAATAATGATTTGTTACTATATATGTCTTCTATAATCCCACAAAATTTGGGCTTCATTGGGCCTATATTTGGGGCCCCACATTCTCATCAGTGGGATGGTGTCCAATCCTCTTTCTCCAGAATTGTTTGCATGAAATCCCATTTTGGTGGTCTTAAAATGTGAATATTCCAACACTACACAAGTATGAATTTTTCCCAATATAATGAGAAATCTAAAAATTAAATATGAAAATAAGATCAAGATCATTGGGTACTTTAAATGATGTTAAAAAATATACCATATAATAGTGCATTTTAAGAAGGAATTACAATCATAATGTGAGATGATGTTCAAAGTGTAAAATGCACTAAAATGGTGTTTATGAATAATAAAGCAAATGAATATTATATATATTAACAATTAATATTAGCCTCATTCAGTGTCTAATCACAAGGCAACATAATTTATTTTACCTGTGTAGACATGAGGATAAAAATATAAGTTTTCTTAACTAGTAGATCATTAATTTCTTAGAATAATGACATTTACTAACATTCTACAACAAGCATGGAAAAACTGTAAAATATGAGCTTCAATCAAAGTGATATCTACAAGGAGACCATGCTACATCGAAATTTGACGATGAAACAAAAGATTTTTATTCCTGCATGTTTGTTCTATGTGTATTTGTAGTGACATTGAATTATTACAAAATTCTATCTAAACATATTTTTCATTTATGCATTTAATCAAATAAAATATATGTTGTGTTACAAGTTCATCTTGAAGGTTTTGGGTACAGTGGAAGCACCGAGGTAGGCAATAAATCAAAAAGATTTTGTCGATCTGATGGATCATTCGTGTAGGATCCAGATGTGTGATGAGGTTTGTTTTCATTTAAATTTCAGCTAAATTCCCCTTAAACGGGTTAATAGAAGGTTTCTCGTGTGTTGGAAAGGTCTCAGTGGTGTTTTGAGGGTTCATGGCACGGTAAAGGAGAAAAATAGGTCAATCTGTGTTGAGAGCGCGGTTGATGCATGATTGGTAGTAACCATGCTCAATAACTGTGATGCCTGCAGAAGGGGGGTGGACAATTAGAGAAATTGTGCAGGGTGGCCTAGGAGACCATGTGGATCGAGCTCCCCTTGGACAGTGGTGAGTGCACGACTATCGCATGGTTTTTCAAACTGTTACTACTGGAAATATGACTTATACCAACGGTTTTGGCCAAATCGTTGGTATAGTTCATTAATTTGGAACTATACCAACGGTTTGGCCAAAACCATTGGTATAGTTCACTTATTTGGACCTATACCAATGGTTTTTCCAGAACCGTTAGTATAGGTACATGTATTTTTAATGGAATCTTCTTACGGAGAACATTAAATAAATCAAAATTTAAAATATTTATGATAATACATATATATATTTATGAAATTATTATCACAAAACTCATGTTAGGTTAGTGTTTAGGTCGTTCAATCATAAACTAGAGGTCCTGGGATCAAATCCCACCGAATGTTTTTTTTTTGAAATACATATACCAACGGTTTTATGGAACCCTTGGTATAGATTTTCATATCACTTATACCAACGGTTTTCAAAACTGTTGGTATAGACCTATCCTCACGGCTTACTTGGCCACGGTCCTCCAAACCGTTGGTATAGTCTATACCAACAGTTTGGATGCCTATACCAACGGTTCCAAACCGTTGTTATAGGGTATTTTTCCAGTAGTGCGTGCGGGTGGCCAGGAAAACCATGCATCTCAGTTTCCTCTTGGACAGAGGGAACCACACGATTTGGAAAACCGTGCGGCCAAACCATGCACCCCATTAATTAATGTAATTTTACCGTTTTCCCCTCCCGACCTTATATGTTTCTCCCCCAATTTTCTCCCCCATTTGACCCTCTACAGCTAGGGTGATGAATCGGGAGCTCCCTCCTGCTCTATGGATATTTCTCCCTCGATTCTTAGGTGTTTGGAGTGTCATTGGCTGTGAATCGAAACTCTGGGTAAGTCTTCGAATCTATTTCCTCCCATTTTCTGTAAGAGGCTTGTTGTGTTGTTTCCTCGCCTTCTGAATCTCTAAAACCTTGTTTTCTAGGATGTTCGTTATTATGGTGTTTGAGGTAATTTTAGATCGAATCAAAGGCCAAGTTTGGACAAGTGGTTGTCTACGAGCATGAGTTAGGTAGTTGAAAATATTTTGCCCATAGTCTTTTTGTTTTATAAGAGTTTATGGTTGTGGCAATTTACTTCCTTGGTGTGTTTTTGTGTTATTGACTAAGGAAAGTAAATTGGGCCTTAATTTGAGGAGTGAGACCCTTAATGAACCTCGTTGGGTCCATTGATGATTTGAAACCGGACCTAAGGCTACCCATTGGGTATGCTAACCCCATGAAAAGGTTAAATGAAATTTTAGACGTTGAGATGGGGTAATTGTGATAGTGGATGGTACAAACTTTCTAATTTGGTACGTGGGCACAATTAGACAGATATTTGAAATAATTATATGTTGGCCTAAGAGGATTTTGAAACGATTTAAATGATGTGTTTTGGATTTCAATCCAGATATGATTTTCAATGAAGGAATATAATATTTTGAAAGTGGGTAAATTTTTAAAAGGAGGTGTTGACCTCAAAGTGATTTGAAAAGGGGTTTTCTTATTAGATTTCAAACGATGATTTGAAATGGGGTCATGTTTCCCCTTTTTGTGTAAATGCTTTAATGGACCTTTTAAATGGTTTGAAATAGTAATGAGATCCTTAGGGAAAGGTTTAGTTTTTCAAAGAGGAAGACCCATGTTTTAAAGAGTTACTTTTAGATGATTTTAAAAAGAGTATTTGGTTTTGATGTTTTGGGCCACAAGAAAAGGGTTGTGTTTTATTTACACCATGATTTGGTTTTAAGGGTCTATAAATATGTTGGTAAATATAATGATTATGTGGGTAAATATGATAATCTATTAAAGAAGCATGTCCATGTGGTAAATCGTATGATTGGTGTATTGGACTGAGGCTCTACTCCTATGGGTCAGGCTAGAATGATGCTCTAGGTTCCACTGATATAATACATGGGTTAGGATGTCGGACTGAGGCTCTATGCTCTTAACGTGGATAGAATATTAGACTGAGTCTCCTCGTCTTTGAGTCAGGATAGACTAATGCTCTAGGATCTACTGATGTTTTCCCTAGTTTAAGATGTCAGATTGAGGTTCTATTGTAATAACCTAATTCTTACTTTAAGGTATGAGTTTTTTTATGTTTCGAGCTAGTTTTTGAGAAAATAGGGGAAACTGGGTAGTTATGGAAATTTCCAGGTTACACGACGTGTACTCTCAAGAACACGTCGTGTGTATGTTAGGCGTGTACTAACCGAGTGCTGACTTAGTACATGCCGTGTGGTGACCGTGAAAAAATAATCTACTACACAACGTGTAGTGTTCTTTTACACGCCATGTATTTTACCTTCAGTGTACCGGCTGAGTCCTAACTATGTGCTGACCCGTCTAAGCCGTGTGATGACCTAGAAACCAGCATAAGTCAGAGTATGAAAACGATACTACACAGCATGTAGTCCTTAATACACGCAGTGCACTTTTATTTTTATTCATTTATATGGGAGAGTGTCACGTCTCATTTTCGAAAACATCTTCTTCTTCCCTGTTTCTGGACTGTGATGCTCTGGGAGACTGAGAACATTTCTTCTTCTAGATTCTTCATCTGACATCCATTCTTCAATCCGTCGGTGGCTACGGGATCGAATCAGGAAGTCTAAACTTGCGAACCCTATTCTGTTCTTGTTCCTTTGTCTCACACACCGCAGTTTCCATCCGAGTAGAATTTCTGAGATTTGACAGAAATGTAGATCTATGAAGATCAGAGTCTAATTGGAGCTTAATATCGGACGTGCCTACATCTATGAGGCTAAGTTAGGTGGTGCATACCCTGTTTTGTGTTTTCATGGTCATTTAGGGGTTGCATCTTTTTAGCACAATGTCGGGTATTGAGCTAGATCTATGTTTCTTTATATTGAACTGACCATATGCCTCATGGGATGCCGTTGGACATTCCCTTACCTTGTTATATTTGAGAGAGGCTGGGTTAGAGGTCTTTACTCATTTGGGGCATTTTGGACAGGGGTGCCAAAATGTTTATAATTGAATTATTTTGATTAAACTACTGAGTTTAAACTGTTTGAGCATGACTAAGTTTATTAGAGGCTTTCAAGACCTCAGTGTTGGTATGAGACAATACATGGCTAGTGCAATTCAACTATTTAAATTGTTTTTCTTGTTTGAAGTGATTTGTTTTGATTATATATATCTGATGATTGATATTGTATATGCTGGAACCTTTGGGTTGTGTTGGGCGTGACCCAGATATCCTTGAGTAATGTTGATCATAGGTTGGGATTGAACCAAATTATTTTGGTGGTTTAACCATGGGTTTGGGCATCGTGGATGTCATATTGAGGTAGTGTGACTCTCAGGTTGGGCATGGACCGAGTTACTTGGATGACAAGACCATCAGATTCTGAGCGACATGGTCGCAGGAGCATGAGGTGCCAGAGAGGTTGTGGCTTGGGTTCTAAATTTTGTGATTAACACTCACCCATGATTTGGGTCGTGTGCACATAGATGACTCAGTGATGAGGTGGTTTTGACCGCTCATGTGGGTAGAGGCCCTCATAGTTACAGTTAGGTGATTGTGGTTTGGGGGTGCTTCTCATGGAAGCCGTGTAGAAGTTGAGAAGCCTTCAGATTGTTTGGGCGTGTCTATGGGACGTTGGTACTTGATACACGAGGTGTCAGGAGGCACATGGTGCCAAATTACTACTACTTGGGCATGCCTACGAGATGTCGGTACTGGAGACATGAGGTATCAGGAGGCACATGGTGTCGGGTTACAATTGTTTGGGCGTGCCTTCGGGATGTTGGTATTTTAGACACGCAGTGTCAGGAGGCACATGGTGCCCAGTTACGTGATTGAGATTCCAGCGTTGGCCGAAGCAGGTGATGCTCCCTGGTGGCTGCTGAGCACCAGTAGAGATGTAATTTTGGCCCAGCAGCCCAACAGGCCTGGCCCGGAAGCCCGAGCGGCCCGACCCGACAAAGACCACGTCGGGCCAGGCCGGGCTCGGGCCGTAGGTTCATCGGGTCGGGCCTGGGCTGATCCAAGAAGGCTCAAGGGCTGGGCCGAAAAAGACCAGCCCGCTGGCTCGTGCGAAGCCCAGCTGTTGTAAAAAAATTTAATAGGAAACTGCTGGTAGGAAGATTCGATCCTCCAACCTCGAGCTTCCAAGGCTGCGCCTGGACCAACTGGTCCAAGCGGTGCGCTTGTTATATTATCACATGAATTTATATATATGTATATATATATATCATTATATATTAACAAAAAATAATATGTAATATATATATATATATATTAAATATTATATATTTAATAATGTGTATATATATATACATATAATTATAATGTGCGTGTGTGTATATATATACAACGATATATAATTATATATATATATAATAATGTATATATATAAACAAATCCATTAATAATATATATCAATTAAGTGTGGCTTTTAAAAATCCATTAATAATATATATATATATATATAAATGATTTAATAATATATATATATATATAAACAAAGATATTAATATATATATATATCAATGATTTAATATTATATATATAATAACTTTTTGTATATTAATAAAAAATAACACACTCACCTAATGATGTTCGTGCACGTCCCGAAACCTCGTTAATTTTTTTAAGTATGTTGCAACTTTCATATATTATATGTACTATACATTTATAAATCTATTTAGAAAAAAAAAATTAACCATCCACTGCAGTGCACCCCCCAACCCCTAATTATTATTTTTACAATTTTCTCATATTTCATATATATATATATATATATCAAAAATTTAACATTATATATATATAATAACTTATTATATATTAAAAAAATTAACACACTCACCCAATGATATTCGCGCACACCCCCCAACCTCATTAATTTTTTTTAAATATGATGAAACTTGCATATTATATGTATATAAACAAATCCATAAATAATACATATATCAATGATATGATTATATATATATATATAAACAAATCCATTAATAATATATATATGTATGTGTGTGTGTGTCAATGATTTAATATTATATATATAATAACTTATTTTATATTAACAAAAAAATAACACAGTCACCTAATGATATTCATGCACGTCCTCCCAACCTCATTAATTTTTTTTAAATATGTTGCAACTTCATATATTATATATAAATCTATTTTGAAAAAAATTAACTCACCCACTACGGCGCACCCCCAACACCTAATTATTTTTTTACAATTTTCTCATATTATATATATATAAAATAACTTATTATATATCAACAAAAAAATATCTACTCACTCAATGATTTTCGTACACCCCCAACCTCATTGATTTTTTTTAAATATGACGAAACTTGCATATAATATATATACTATATATACATATATAAATATATTTAGAAAATATTAACTCACCCAATACTGCGCACCCCCTAAGGCTGTAATTTCGGCCCCAGCCCGAATAGGATCCGGCTGGGCCGGGCCTACCCTGCAAAAAAATTAAAAAACGTTTAAAAAAATGTTTTAAATTAAACAAACGCTTAAAAATAATTATCATAAATAAGTTAAAAAAAATAAATGTAAAAACATATTTTAAATAAATGATAAAAAATGTTTAAATAACAACGCTTTAAACCCACTACCCACTGCTGCCCACCCCCCAATCCCTAATTTTTTTTTCAATTTGTATATAATATATATAAATTCATAGACATATATAAATCTATTTAGAAAAAAATAACAAATCCACCCACTATAAAATGTTAATAAAAAATTATTTTTACATAAAACATGTTAGATGTTTAAAAAAAATAAATGTAAAAAACATGCGTTCAAAAAAACGTTTTAAATTAAACGTCTAAAAATAAATGTAAAAACATTTTAAACAAGTTTTAAAAAAATGTTTAAATAAAAATGTTTTAAACAAATGTTTAAAAAAAGTTTTTAAAACAAACACTTAAATTAATTTTTTTAAAACAAACACTTAAAAAATACTTTTTACATTAAAATATGAAAAATGTTAAATGTTTTAAAAAAATACTTATAACTAACATACATTTAAAAAAAATTAAAAAATGTTTTAAATTAATCATTAAAAAATGTAAAAAAACATTTTAAACAGATGTTAAAAAATGGTTTAAATAAAAACTTTTAAATAAAAAATTTAACAAACTCTTAAAAAATTATAAATAAGTTAAAAAAATTAAATGTAAAAAAATGTTTTAAAAAAATGTTAAAAATACATTTAAATAACAAGGCTTTAAACTTACCCACTACTGCACACCCCCTAAAACCCCTCATTATTTTTTTTAAAATTTGCAAATAATATATATAGATTCACAATATATAAACCAATTTAGAAAAAAAAACATATCCACCCACTGTAAAATGTTAATAAAAAATAAAATAAATTTTTTTACAAAAAACATCCATTTAAAAATAAATGTAATTTTTTTAAATAAATGTTTAAATAAAAATGTTTAAAACAATTTTTAAAACAAACAATCAATTTGAAAATAATAAAGGCCCGCCATGGCCCGACTCGAAAAAGCCAACCTCGGGCTGAAAAAGCTCGGCCCGAACCGATGGTTTGGGCCGGCCCGAGGCCAGGCTCGGGATGCCTCATGGGGATGTTCGGGTCGGCCCGGCCCGACCTGAATTGTATCCAGCAGCCCGATTTTTTGCATGCCAAGCTCGGGCCAAAACTACACCCCTAAGTGGAGGTTGTGTTTACATTGTGCATCGTACTGTTTACTTTCCTTATAGATGCATGCCTGCTTAAACACCCATACTAGTTACACACCATTGGGTGGTATCCTACTGAGATTCGTCTCACACCCAACACGGGCCCTTCAGGACACATGTAGACTTTATGGATTTATGTGCAAGAAAGAGATTATCTTCACGAGATAGATCATATTAGCTGTTGCATGGAGATTTGGCATGGACTCTGAGGTCATGCCTAGCTGTAGTTTACTTTGTTTTGATTTCTTTCCTATATTAGCATGTTTACTTTATTTCATAGCTACTATTGGTTAGCCATGCACATGAGCCTCAGCCCGGTTGGTGAGGAATCGGCAGGTGCATCCAAGAGACCCGAGATCAAATCCGGGTGGAGGCGAATTTCTAGGGTACTGTAGAAGTCACTGTAGCACATGAAACGATTCATCAATCTGGGCCTTTGGGCCACCGGTTTGGTCCTAGGGTCTTGTAAGACTTTTGGGCCACCCAAGGCCTTTGGGCTAGTTGTTTCTCAAGGACTTCGGGCCACCTTAAGGCCTTAGGGCCACCCCAAGGCCTTCAAGCCACATGAATGAAGATGTACCAGTCAGACTATAAGGAAAAAGGCTTCATATGAGGATTCAGGGTAGGCATATTCATTGGAGCAGAGCTAACCAAAATTGGAAGAATGAGAGGGTATGGCTTTTCCATCGGTACCAGGCCTGTGTAGCTTTGCATAGGACAGATAGCCGACCAGCCCTGTGAAGGTGGAGTGCTTATTTCATGACATATGCTGGGGAGGAGAAGTTCCAAGTAGTCTTGTCTGGGTGTATTACCTCTAAGACCTACGGGTCATGTAATTGTATCTAAGACTTCGGGACTTGTAAGGGTTCCACCTCACCCCTTGAAAGGTGGATTATCAAAAATAATAAAAAATGAAGGCCTTCGGGCCATTACGACTAACTGTTGGTTAGCCATGGGCGCAATTGTTTATTGACATGTATGACCTGTTGTGGATGCATGGTTGGTTTTTTAGTAGTTACAAGTGATGTTCAACATGATATTCTATTTGTTTATCACTTTGACTATTTATTTGATATTGTTGTGCTTCCGCTATGCGGATTTGGTTTAAGTATGCTGAGTCTTTATTACCACCACAAGTTTTATTATTGTACTCAGACCAGTACCATATTTTTATCTGAGAGGGTATAGCCTCCCCACTATACATGTTTACAACCTCTCTGTTAGTTGGCAGCCTTTGGCATTCGGGGAGGTGTGCCTAAGGTTAGTAACATCTGGACCGTTTAGCACTGTTCAGGTGGCTATTCGGTTTGGAACGTTACAAAGTGGTATTAGAGGAGGTTGTTCTTGACTAGGATTTAGTAGTATATTTTGACTAACTACTAATGATATCGATACTACCTTTTATTTCTGATAGTCTTAATATTTGGGGTATGATGGACTAGAGATAGGTTGTCGTTGGAACTGGGTTTCTAGCTTGTGCTTGGGTGCCTGCAGCCCCAGGTACGAGGGATGGACCAAGTTACCTTGGGTAGGAATTGCTGTTTTTCTTTTTCGCAGATTACAATTTATATGATTTCCACCTCAGTAGATCACTTTTTGTGTGATATTATTGGTTGTGATATGTTATCCTTGACCCGGTGTAGTAAGGGAGGATTGGACCTTGGCCCGATATGGCAAGACGATTTTTCTCGTCTTTTGATAGGCACATTTTTAGGGTATTTCAATTTCATATCTGCACGTATTATTTGTGAAGTGATAATACCATGTGAATAATATAAATTTCCATGATATAGATGCTTTTGAAATGCGAAAGGTAAAATTCCTGATAGAATTTCTTGTTTATTGAAATGTAATATGCTGTGCTTTTAATTATGTAAAATTGCATGTGGAATGAGATTTGGGCCTAGATCGTATATGATAAGGCATGTACTATGGTTGAGGTGATTTTGATCACTAGTATTGGGTGAATCGGTCACCAGTTTGAGGCAACGATGGTTATCGGGATGGGCATGACCAAAGGTACTTTTGATACTTGGCTCTGTTGAGGGCGGGTAAGGAGGCCATGAGGCTAGGATGTCATGGGGCATGGTTGCAGTGGGGGAGATTAAGGGTAGTTTTTATGCGCTGCCTCTTTACTAATTTCCTTATCTGCATAAGATATATATATTGTTATATATGTGGGTTGTATGACCATTTATGGTGTTCAACGAGTTCCTCTTAGACGACTCGATGGAACGTCAAACAAGTGATGATACAGTGCCACTGGAGCTCAATCAGGTTCAGAGACCTGAGGGACATGCAAAGCATGAGCCATAGGTACAGTCTCAGGGATAGGATCAGGTTCAAGATCTAGTATATGCAGAGAAACATCTAGGTTTGGCAGTGTTCGGGCCGTGGCTCGACGAGCTGCTCTGATCAAGTCTGGTATGTGTCTTGTAGGGGATTGGCAGAGGCGCGCAGGGTACAGATCCATCTATGGAATATCTGACGGGGGAGTTCCAGTCGCAACACCCACCATTTTTCCAGGGTGAGGGTGGTCTAAAGGTGGCTGAGAACTGGATAGAGAGCATGCATATGATCTTCGATAAGTTAGAGACACCTCCAGGGTGGAGGGTCAAGCTGACGACATACATACTGAGAGGACCAGAGAAGCGTTGGTGGGATGTGTAGGTTCAGGCTCGCAGACATTAAGGACTGACATGGAAGGACTTCAAGGAAAGGTTTTTCAAGCACTTTTTTCCCAAAGACACTAAGGGCAGAGAGATCTCGGGAGTTATTAAGCCTCCAGCAGGGTGACATGTCCTCCATGGACTACGCAACTACCTTTACTAAGCTGTCTCGCTTTTCACCAGGTATGGTAAGCAATGACACCTCGAGGGTGAGATGCTTTGAGGATGGCTTACGACACACCATTAAGGTGCATGTAAATATCTTCAGGTTGACCTCGTTCTTGGAGGTGGTGAATCAGGTGCTAATAGCCAAGGTAAACTTGATGGAAAAATCCCGTTTGAGTCGGTCGATGGCTTCAGGTGATGGTTCAGATAGCAGGAAGTGAGGTTGGGATGAGTTCTAGTAAGGGAGTCAGGCCAAAGACTCAGATAGACCACCCTGTGGCAGTTAATCAGTGGTTTTCTTTCAGTGTGGGCAGACAGAGCATGTCCAAACTCAGTGCGATAGGCCTCCAAAGGAGTGCCAGGCATGTAGATAGGTTGGACATCTGGAGAGGTTTTGTAGGAAGCCTTCTCAGATAGCTGGAAGGCAGGGACCAGTACAGAGGATGGCATCTGGGGTCGATTCAAGATTGGTACCAGGTGAGGGTAGTTGAGGCTCAATTGCACGAGGAGGACTTGGAAAAGATAGCGGGACCCAACTGAGGGGTCAGTGGTCAGTGACTGGAGAAACATCGCAGGGAGGTTAGGCATCAGGCAATTGTACTTCAGGCCAAGTGCATGTTGTGGAGCTTCCAGAGGCTAAGAAAATTGGTGAGCCAACAAAGATCTGAGGTACGCCACGGGTGTGGCCGTGATTTTCTTGTTTTCTTTTTGGCATGACTTATTATGGAATGTCCATTTTGAGTGCATGAGATACACAAGATATATGTGGACTAACCGAGTGATAGTTAGTGGGATTGGCACCATTTTAGGTGCATGATATATGTATATATATGAGATGTCATGGGCATCAGGGCATCGATAATGCAAGTTACTTGAGGTTCAAGGCACCAAGTTTTGTTTTAGTATCCATGGGATGCACAACCTCGTTCATGTGGACACCGATGTGGTGCAAGATACGTTTGGGTTTCAGGAATGACATGGGGACACATGATAGGGTGCAGGGGTGACGATGCGTCATAGGAGGACCATATGACAACCCTGATCTTTTATTTCACAATTAAACATAATTTATTACATAAAATTCACTTGATACAACATAGAATATCGAGAGGTATAATGTCTTTGGGGATTAGGATCATTACATAACCACTTAAAACATGAAAAACGACATCTTTATTGAAAAATTATTTTACATGACCACTACATTCCCTCTTACTTAGCATTTCATGGGATAACATGAGGACATGCATAAGAAAAGGGTGAGCTATAAAGACCAGTAAGGGAATAATAAAGGAATAACATGAGGAATACAATAAATTTTAGACAATAGGCATATCAATAGAGAACAAGAGAAGAATAAAAATAAAGGCATGATAAATCACGATAATCATAACATGGAAATGTGGCAACAACACTTAACATGGAATTAGCATGAGCCAAGGCTCATTGCACATGGAGCATGAGTAAATCCTCATTGCACATGAAGCATAAGTAAAACCTCATTGCACTTGAATTAGCATGATTCAACACCCATTTCACATGACATATCATGATACTATACTTTACTCAACGCATTAGAGCGCTATAAGTGCGCACCCTTCTTAAACCTTTCATTTCATACATAAGTGTTCCACATGGATCATATAACATGGATTCATAAAACATCATCATTTATTACACGATAAAGGAATGCAGAATTCATACATGAAACTTTATAATCAATAAGTAAATGTGCATAAAGGTGAATACCCTTGATAGAGAAATGGGCATGGTATTCACTACATAATGGCATTGGCTTGGAAAATCGGTGCAATTTTGGTAGCGTAACGGCGTGGCATAAAAATTCATAAAAATGGTTGATGAGAGAGAAAGGGATATCTCGTCATATTTATATGACATGGATGGTAAGGGGGTAATATAGATATATGTACCAAAAAATTTAATGGAAATTAGATTCATGATACAAAAGAATTGCTTGAATGTAAATGAGGAGAGCGAAATTCCTTTCAGAATTTCGGCATAGTAACGGGTGTACATGGGAGGCATTTAATGGGAGAGAAAGGGGTATCCCATCATTAAAACATAAAGAGAGAATTATGGGGGAGGTTATAAACCATACCCCAACATTTATAATTGAAATTAAAAGGTCATAACAACATTAAGAAAATTGGACAAAAATGAGAAAGGAAGAAAAACCCTTACTTGGAAGTGTGCTTCCAAAGGCTTGAGAGAGGCTTGAGAGAGGATTATTGGGAGCTTGGGGAACCTTGGGAGGATTATAGAGAGAGGAGGGCAGAGGTTGGACGAACTCAAAAGGCTTTGAGTGAGAAGGAATTGGGGGCTTGGGTGGGTTTATATAGGCAAGGTGAGAGAATTCTTTATTATTTAGGTTTGGGACCCTCACATTAAACTAATCCAAACCACAAACCAGCCCATGGTTTTTGGAAAAGGGAAGTGGAAAAAAATATTTTATAAGGAAAAATTCTGAACTTCTTAAAATAATGGAGTTTCTTATGTGGAGGTGAGTCACACTCCCAAGGAAAACAATTTAAAAAGACAAAATGTTTAATAAGTCTTGAAGGGTCCACTAAAGCTTTGTAAAATAAATCAAACAAACCCAAAATCACATTATTTTAATGGTAAAAAATATATTATCCGAACATGAGGTTTAAATTATTTCATTACATCACTATTGGGTCATTATGATGTCATAAAACACATTATATATTTAAACGGTATTTAATTTTTACCCAAAAATTTGACTGTCTCAGAAAATTATGAAAAATTCACCATTAGATAATTTCGACGTCCTGATTAAAAAAATAATATTCATTTTATCTAAATAATTTTCTAAATATGTTAATTTTTAATTTTAAAATAAAAACCAACATTTATCGAAAATTCATGGGTTTTTGACAAAAATGGCTTTCAAACCTTAATAAAAATTACAATTGCATTAATAAAATTATACGATCATTTATATTTAATAAAAATTAATTTAATAATAATAATAATATTTTATTAAAATATTATTTTATTCAAAAATCCATTAATTCATCAAAATAGATTTCTTAGATGAACATTAACTAAAAATACTATTTGTTCTTTAAAAAAACTATTTACAAGGTAACAATAATAAAATGAAAGTATATTCATTATTATATACAAAAGTAATGTACATAACCATAGTAATAAGGATTTGTTACATAACCCCTTAAAATAGCCACATAATACCTAAGGGTAAGGTGCACGATGGTGACAGTCTCTTGAGGTGGCTCGGATAACATTGCACGCGTGGTGATCTCTATCAAATTTTACTTCTCCCGTAGACGGTTCCATTCAAGCTTGAAATGATGAAGCTCATCTTGGGATTGGTCAAGAGTGAAGCCCAATGATGCCACCTCTTTTCCAAGCTCCGACAAATGAGTTTCGTATGGAGCAATTCTACTGGATGAGGCCATCGCTTCCTTTGTCTGAGTAAATTAGATTTTTAAAGTCCTATATTTATACTAATCATGTGATCACTGTTCAATGTCTATATTATAAACGTTAACAATTATTAAAATAAAACCAAATAAGTTGACATTTTATATAAACATTTTACATAAAGAGACATTTAATTAGATCAAGATGGATTTCCATTAATGAAAGTTTGGGTCGTTACAATCTTCCCCCTTTAAGAAATTTCACCCTCAAAATTTCCTTTTCCCTAACTAAAATAGATGTGGGTAACTCTACTTCATCATTTCCTCCGATTCCCACGTCACTTCTTTAAACTTGTGGTTTCTCCACAACACCTTGACGAGGGGCATTGTCTTATTTCATAGAACTTTCTCTCTATGATATAAGATCTTCGCTGATTACTCCTCATAAGAAAGATCATCCTCTAACTGTACCACCTCTGAAGAGAGTAAATGTGAAGGGTTTGGTATGTACTTCATTAATAGAGATACATGAAAGACATCATGTACTTTGGCCATGGTAGGTGGAAGTTCTAGTTGATAGGACACAACCCCGACACGATCAAGAATCTTGAAGGGGCCGATGTACCTTGTACTTAACTTCCCTTTCTTTCTAAACCTCATGAACTTCTTCCATGGAGATATGCATAGAAATACCATGTCTCCAACTTTAAACTCAAGGTCGCATCGACGATTATCTGCATAACTCTTCTGTCAACTCTGGGCTGCCTTGATATGTTGCTGAATGGTTTTCACTTTCTCCACCATTTCTTTGACCATTTCTGGTCCAAGCAGCTTACACTCACCGACCTCATCCCAACACGCTGGTATTCTGCACCTTTTCCCATAAAGGGATTCATATGGTGCCATTTGGATGCTCGAGTGGAAATTGTTATTATAAAAGAACTCAACCAAAGGAATATGTTGATCCCATCCTCCTTTAAAGTCCATTGATAATGCTCTCAACATGTCCTCAAGTGTTTGGATAGTCCGCTCGAATTGACCATCAGTTTGAAGATGATAGGCCATACTGAAGTTTAGTTCAGTATTCAGAGCATGTTGAAGACTCTTCCAAAACTTAGAGGTGAATCTTGGATCTCGATCAGACACAATAGATAGTAGTACTCCATGAAGCCTTACCACTTCCCTGATATATATCCATGCCAGTTGATCTAATGAGAAATCCTCCTTAATATCAATGAAGTGTGAAAACTTTGTAAGATGATCCACAACAACCCAGATTGCATTGTTGCCTTTGGATTTCTTCGGAAGTCTGGTGACAAAGTACATGGTGATGTTCTCCCATTTCCATTCTGATATAGGCAATGGTTGCATCATCCCCTTAGACTTATGCCTCTCTGCCTTCACTTGCTGACACACCAAGCACTTTGATGTATATTCAGCGATCTCCTTATTCATATTGTCCCACCAATAATGCTCTCATAGATCTCGATATGTCTTTGTGTTTCCTGGGTGAATAGAGAAATTTGAACTATGTACATCATCCAAAAGTTCCTTCTTCAGCTCTGGACTTGATGGAACATAGTCTTTTCCCAAATATCACGATTCATTCTTCATTAACATTAAACTCCAAGGATTTCCCTTTTATTATAGCTTCTAATTTTTCCTGAATTCCCACATCATCTCTTTGAGCATCCTTTAACTTTCCAAAAGTGACTGTTGAGCAATCATTTGTGAAAGTATTGATGATGTTCCCTTATTTATGATTCTAATGTCCATCTTTATAAAATCTAAGAAGATTAGATCCTTTTCAATTCTCATCAATGATATAATCACTGGGTCCTTTCTACTTAGGGCATCTGCCACCTTGTTCAATTTCCCAGGGTGGTAATGGATTGAGCAGTCATAGTCTTTGATCAGATCTAACCATATTTATTGGCGCATGTTCAACTCTTTCTATGTGAATATATACTTGAGGATTTTGTGGTCCGTATATATTTCACACTTCTCCCCAAAGAGATAGTCCCGCCAAATTTTTAAAGTGAAGATCACTAAAGCTAACTCAAGGTCATGTGTTGGATAGTTATGTTCATGAACTTTTAATTGCCTTGAATCATAGGCAATGAATTTGTCATTTTTCATCAACACACATCCCAGGCCCTTCTTCGAAGTATCATTGAATACCAAAAAAATTTCTCCACTTGTGGGTAAAGTGAGCATGGGTGCAGTAATAAGGCTCCTTTTCAACTCCTTGAATCTTTCTTTGCATTAATCACTCCAAGAAAAATTTACTCCCTTCCAAGTAAGCTTGGTAAGAGGGTTCAACAATCGTGAGAAATTTCTCACAAATCGTCGATAAAATCCATCTAATCCCAAAAAGACATGGATATCCTTTACCGATGTTGGCCTCGTCCATCCCTCAATTACATCTATTTTAGAGGGATCCATAGATATACTATTTCTTGTGATGATATGACCCAAGAATGAGACCTCCTTCAACTAGAACTCACACTTTATATACTTTTCATAGATATTCTCCTTCCGCAAGGTCTCTAGTACAGTTCTTAGATGTTCCTCATGATCCTCCTTGGTTTTGGAGTATATTAGAATATCATCTATAAATACTACCACAAATTTGATTAGGTAATATCTAAAGTCTCTATTCATCAAGTCCATGAAGATTTCTGGAGCATTAGTTAGTCTGAAAGGCATTACTATGAATTTATAGTGCCCTTATCTTGTACGAAAAGTATTCTTGGGGATATCAACCTTCTTCACCCTTACTTGATAATATCCCGACCGCAAATCCACCTTGGAGAAGTATTGTACTCTACGCAGCTGATCGAACAAGTCATCAATTAATGGGAGAGGATACTTGTTCTTTATTGTGATTTTGTTAAGCTCACGATAATTGATGCAAAGGCGCATTGACCCATCCTTCTTATTGATGAAGAGGACTGGTGCACACCATGGTGAAGCACTTGGGCGTATAAACCCTTTATCCAGATTCTCCTGTAGTTGTTTATTCAGCTCCTCAATCTCCACAATAGTCATTCTATACGGAGTCTTGGATATTGGCAACACCCCAGGTATAAGATCAATTGAGAATTCAACATCTCTTCTAGGAGGAAGACCATACAATTCCTTGGGAAACACTTCAGCGAATTCCCTCACAATAGGCATGTCTTCTAGGATGGTTTCCTCCTTAGACTCAATCATCTGAGCTAGATACGTGTGCTCATAGGGAAGTAATATCCACACTTGAGATGATGGATCTAAAGAAGGTTCATCTTCCTCCTTTCACTTGTAAAGAATCATGGGTTGATTCTCCACATGGAGAGTGATTTCGCTCTATATAAGGAAAGCCAATCCATGCCAAGAATTGAATCAAATTCTACTAGAGGGAGTATGATGAGGTTCGCTGGAAAGTTAAATCCACAAATTATGATAGGAAAGGAGTTATATTCATAGGAAATAATGATTTCTCCATTTTCCATACTCACTGACATATTTACTTCCATGATTTGTGGTGGTGCTAGGATTTTTCTACTAAACTTTTGAGATATAAAAGAATGCGTAGAAATTGAATAAAAAAGTACATTCACTATTATTGAATGAATAACTAGTGTACCTATCACCACTTCGTTGTCAGGGTTCACTTCGGTAGTAGTGATGGAAAAATCTCACCCTTGCTGCCTTGGAGGTTGTTGGTTGCCTCCAAAGACCGTTGACTTAGGGAACTGATTTTCAAGATGCCCTGGTTCTTTGCAGTTGTAGCAATGAACCATGAATTGAGGTTTGAACAGAGCGTGCCTCTCCTCTATCACAGCCTAGGGTCTTTCTTGATGATAGTTAACAGCTAGGTGTCCTTCTCTTCTACACCTAAAGCATTTCCTCATACCCTTTAGGAAATTTCTAGGGTGCTTCTTTCCACACCATTGGCAAGTGGGGTGCTGGATCTTCTTAGCACCGTTGTATTTATCCATCAGACTGCCAGTATTGAATTCCACCTTATGATTCTTATCCTCATGATACCCCTGAGATTATCCGATCTCTATTTCGACCTTGAGGGAACATCGAAAAATTTCCTCATAGCTGTCGAAGTCACGGATCGCCAGCGCTTTCCGAAGGCTAGGTTTCAACCCACTAAAGAAGCAACCAACATTGCATTCAAGAGTAACGAAAAATCCGGAAGCATATCGTGCAAGCCTTGTGAAGTTTTCCTCATATGATCCAATAGATTCATAGTCTTTTTTCTTGAGTTCAAGGAAGTCCCTTTCCATCTTAAGATGAAGGGTGTGCGAAAAATATTTATCGAAAAACATCTTCCAAAAATCCTTCCATTCCAACGCCTCAATATCCTCATCAGGCTTCGTATTTTTTATCAAAGTCCACCATTGATCAGCTTCACCCTCCATATGATAATCAGCCAGGAGAAACTTCTCTTGTTCAGAACATTGAAGGATGAAGAAGATATTTTCAATGGAGTTGATCCATTATTCAGCGATTGAGGGATTATATGATCGATTAAAAGTAGGAATCCTTTGTCTCATAAAGCCCTCGATATCAACTTGTTCTTTCTTAGGGGGGTTGAACGTTCCTCTTGACCCATGTTTCTATTCAAAGCTTTAGTTAGTTGAGAGAGAATCATGACAAAGTTTGTGATTCCCGCTCCCATTGGATTGGTCATCTCATTAGTACAGTCATCACATTGATCTTCACATCGGTTGTTAGCCCGAGTCCTCCTATTACCGGCCATTGGCTGGAATAAAAGGAAAGTTAGGGGTAACACATAAAGGGTAATACAAGGAAAAAACTAATGACTTATAAATAAATTTTATTTCTTTAACATATGAATCTATAGGCTTCATTCTATGTTATCTATGATCTACTTTCTAACATATATTCTTAGGGAATTTTTTGTCCCTTAATAATGGTTCATAATAAGCTCAAGAATTTACCAAAGCATATCCTCTGGGAGTGTCATAACCAAGAGTGCAACAAGGCCCATTTTCATGCACCAGTTCCTATTCAAGTTTAGCTCAAAGCGGTGTTTTCGTGTTTTACCCCTAGGATACATCTGTGCCAGAGCCGCCTCTACCTTCTCGTATCCAGACAGGAATGTATTTGCTTGATAAACCACTTACTCAATATTTAACAAAACATAACGATGTTTTTATTATACTTAGTCTTGTCTCTAAGGATTTACTAGGGTTTTCTAATCCCAATCCCCAAAATAACTAAACCTATCCTCTGATACCAACTATGAAAACCCTAATATTTTATTTCACAATTAAACATAATTTATTACATAAAATTCACTTGATAAAACATAGAAGATCGAGAGGTCTAGTGTCTTTAAGACTTAGGATCATTAAATAACCACTTAAAACATGAAAAACAACATCTTTATTGAAAACTTATTTTACATGACCACTACATTCACTCGTACTTAGCATTGCATGAGATAACCTGAGGACATGCATAAGAAAAGGGTGAGCTATAAATCCCATTAAGGGAATAATCATGGAATAACATGAGGAATACAATACATGTTAGAAAATAGGCATATCAATAGATTACAAGATAATCATAAACATAAATCCATGATAAATCACGATAATCATAACATGGAAATGTGGCAACAACACTTAACATGGAATTAGCACGAGCCAAGGCTCATTGCACATGAAGCATGAGTAAATACTCATTGCACATGAAGAATGAGTAAAACCTCATTGCACTTGAATTAACATGAGTCAACACCCATTGCACATGATGTATCATGATACTATACTTTACCCAATGCATTGGATCACTATAAGTGCTCACCCTTCTTAAACCTTTCATTTCATGCATAAGTGTGCCACATGGATCATATAAAATGGATTCATAAAACATCATCATTTATTCCACGATAAAGGAATTTGGAATTAAAACATGAAACTTTATAATCAATAAGTAAATGTTCATAAAGTTTAATACCCTTGATAGAGAAATGGGCATGGCATTCACTACATAATGGCATTGGCTTGGAAAATCGGTGCAATTTTGGCAGCGTAACGGTGTGACATAAGAATTCATAAAAATGGTTGATGAGAGAGAAAGGGTTGTCTCATAATATTTACATGACATGGATAGTAAGGGGGTAATATAGATACATGTACCAACAAATTTAATAGAAATTAGATTCATGATACAAAAGAATTTCTTGAATGTAAATGAGGAGAGCGAAATTCCTTTCAGAATTTTGGCATAGTAACGGGTGTACATGGGAGGAATTTAATGAGAGAGAAAGGGGTATCCCATCATTCAAACATAAATAGTGAAGTATGGGGTAGGTTCAAAACCATACCCCAAAATTTATAATTGAAATTAAAAGGGCATAACAACATTAAGAAAATTGGACAAAAATGAGAAAGGAAGAAAAACCCTTACTTGGAAGTGTGATTCCAAAGGCTTGAGAGAGGTTTGAGAGAGGATTATTGGGAGATTGAGGCACCTTGGGAGGATTATAGAGAGATTAGTTCAGAGGTTGGAAAAACTCAAAAGTCTTTGAGTGAGGAGGAAGTGGGAGCTTGGGTGGGTTTATATAGGCAACATGAGGGAATTCTTTATTATTTAGGTTTGGGACCCTCACATTAAACTAATCCAAACCACAAACCAGACCATGGTTTTTTACCATGGTTTTTGGAAAAGGGAAGTATAAAAAAATATTTTATAAGGCCAAATTCACAACCTTTTAAAATAATGGGTTTGCTTATGTGGAGGTGAGTCACATTCCCAAGGAAAACAATTTAAAGAGACAAAATGTTTAATAAGTCTTGAAGAGTCCACTAAATCTTTGTAAAATAAATCAAACAAACCCAAAATTATATTATTTTATTTTTAAAACATATATTAGCCTAAAATGAGTATTATATTATTTTATTATATCACTATTGGGTCATTATGATGTCATAAAACACATTATACATTTAAACAGTATTTAATTTTTACCCAAAAATTTGATTGTCTTAGAAAATTTTGAAAAATTCACCATTGGATAATTTCAATGTCCTAATTCCAGAAATAATATTCATTTTATCTAAATAATTTTCTAAATATTTTAATTTTCACTTTTAAAATAAAAACCGACATTTATCAAAAATTCATGGGTTTTGACAAAAATGGCTTTCAAACCTTAATAAAAATTACAATTGCATTCATAAAATTATATGATAATTTATATTTAATAAAAATTAATTTAATTATAGTAATAATATTTTATTAAAATATTATTTAATTCAAAAATCCATTAATTCATCAAGATAGATTTCTTAGTTGAACATTAACTAAAAATACTCTTTGTGCTTAAAAAAACTATTTACAAGGTAACAATAATAAAATGAAAGTATATTCATTATTATATAAAATAATAATGTACATAACCATAGTACTAGGTATTTTTTACATAACCCCTTAAAACAGCCGCATAAGACCTAAGGGTAAGGTGCGCGATGGTGACAGACTCTTGGGGTGGCTCGGATAACATTGCATGCGTGGTGATCTCTATCAACTTCCACTTCTCCCGTAGACGGTTCTGTTCGAGCTTGACATGATGAAGCTCGACTTGGGTTGGTCAAGAGTGAAGTCCAATTATTCCACCTCTTTTATGAGCTCTGAAAAATGTGATTCTTATGGAGCAATTCTACTGGATGAGACCATCACATCCTTTGTGTGAGTAAATTAGATTGTTAAAGCCCTATATTTATACAGATCATGTGATCACTGTTCAATGACTATATTAGAAACAGTCACAATTCTTAAAATAAAACCAAAGAAGTTGACATTTTATATAAAAATTTTACATAAAGATACATTTAATTATATCAAGAGGGATTTCTATTAATGAAATTTTGGGTCGTTACAGACCATGAATCCGGAAATAGGTCATTGGACCTTTGTTTGATTCGATTTTTGGGCTAGATTTGTCTGGAGTTTTTCTTCACCACACTTGGAAGGGAAATCCAGGGACAAATTTCTTTAAGGGAGAGAGTTTTTAAGGACCCGGTTCTTACTTTAAGGTACGAGTTTTTTTTCTTTATTTTTCAATCTATTTTTTGAGAAAACAGGGGAAATGGGCAGTTCTAGAAATTTCTAGGTTACATGCCGTGTAATCCCAAACACACTACATGTGTATGTTAGGAATGTACTGATCGAGTGTTGACTTAGTACATGCCGTGTGGTGACTGTGTAAAAATAATATACTACATGGCGTGTAGTGTTCCTTAACACGCCGTGTATTTTACCTTCCACGTACCGACTGAGTCCTAACCATGTGTTGACCCATGTGACGCGTCTAAGTTGTGTGATGACTTGGAAACCCACGTAAGTTAGAGTACAGACAATCTACTACATGGAATTTAGTCCTTAATACATTATATGTACTTTTATTTTTATTCGTTTATATGGGAGAGTGTTACGTCTCATTTATGAAAACATATTATTCTTCCACGTTTTCGGACTGTGATGCTCTGGGAGGCCGAGAACGTTTATTCTCCTAGATTCTTCATCCAAAATCTATTCTTCAATCTGTCAGTGGCTGCAGGATCAAATAATAAAGGATAAACCCACTCACCCTATTCTATTCTTGGTCTATTGTCTCACATGCTGCAATTTTCATCAGAGTAGAATTGCTGGGATTTGATAGAAACATAGATCTATGAAGATAGACTTAGAATTAGAGCCTGATATTGAACGTGCCTACATCTATGAGGCTAAGGTAGGTGGTTCATACCTTGTTTTTTGTTTTTGTGGTCATTTGGGGGTTGCATCTTTTTAGTGAAATGTCAGGTATTGAGTGAAACACATGTTTCTTTATATTGAATTTACCACATGATTTATGGGATGTCGTTGGGCATTCCCTTACCTTGTTGTTCTTGAGCGAGCCTGACTTAGAGGTCGTTGCTCATTTGGGGAATTTTGGTCGGGGGTTCTAAAATGGTTATAATTGAATTGTTTTGATTAAACTGCTAAGTTTAAACTGTTTAAGCATGATTAAGTTTATTAGAGGCTTTCAAGACCTCATTACTGGAATAGGATAGTACACAACTAGTGCAATTCAACTATTTAAATTGTTTTTCCTGTTTGAAGTGATTCATTTTGATTATATATATGTGATGGTTGATATTGCATATGTTGGAACCTTTGGGTTGTGTTGGGCATGGCCTAGATATCCTTGAGTGATGTTGATCACAGGTTGGGATTGAAACCGATTATTTGGGTGGTTTAACCATAGGATTTGGCGACATGTACATTGGATTGAGGTAGTGTGACTATCAGGTTAGGCATGGACCATGTTACTTGGATGGCAAGACCATCATATTCTGAGCGACATGGTCGTAGGAGCACGGGGTTCTAGAGAGGTTGTGGCTTGGGTTCTAAATTTGTTGATTACTTTTCACCCATGATTTGGGTCTTGTGCACATAGATGACTGCATGATGAGGTAGTTTTGACCACTAATGTGGGTATAGGCCCTTGTAGTTGCGATTAGGTGATTTTGGTTTGGGGGTGTTTTCCATGGAAGCTGCGTGGAAGGTGAGGAACTTTCAGATTGTTTGGATGTGCCTATAGGATGTTGGTACCTAAGACACGAGGTGTTAGGCGACACATGGTTCCAAGTTACTACTACTTGGTCATGCCTACAGGACGTCGGTACTGGAGACACATGGTGTTAGGAGGCACATGGTTCTAGGTTATAATTGTTTGGGCATGCCTTTGGGACGTCGGTACTTGAGACACATGGTGTCAGGAGGCACATGGTGCCTGTTTACATAACTGAGATTCCGACATTGGTCAAAGTAGGTGATACTCCTTGGTGGTTGCTGAGCTCCAGTATAGGTTGTGTTTACATTGTGCATCATACTATTTACTTTACTTATAGATTAATGCCTACTTAAACACCTATACTAGGTACGCATCATTCGGTGGTATCCTACTAAGATTCGTATCACACCCTAAACAGACCCTTCAGTACGTGTGTAGACTTTAATGATTTATATACAAGAAAGAGATCATCTTCAGAAGCTGGATCGTATTAGCTGTTACATGGAGATTTGGAATGAACCCTGAGGTTATTCCTAGATGAAGTTTACTTTGTTTTGATTTCTTTCCTATATCAACATCCTTACTTTATTTCATAGCTACTGTTGGTTATCCATGAGGTCCATTGTTTATTGACATGTATGACCTGCTGTGGATGCATGCTTGATTTGTTTAGTAGTTATAAGTGATTGTCAACATGTTGTTCTATTTACTTTCTACTGATTCTGTTTGTTTATCGCTTCCACTATTTATTTGATATTGTTGTGCTTTCGCTATGTGGGTTTGGTTCAAGTCTGCTGAGTCTTTATCACCACTGAAGATTTTATTATTATACTTGGACCGGTACCTTATTTTCTCTGAGAGGGTATAGCCTCCCCACTATACATGTTTACACCCTCGCTGCTAGTCAGAAGCCTTTGGTGTTCGGGGAGGTGCGCCTAAGGTCAGTAACACCTGAACCATTTAGCACTGTTTGGGTGGTTGTTCGGGTTGATATGTTACAAAGTAGTATTAAAGGAGGTTGTTCTTGACTAGGATTTAGAAGCATATTTTTAATGATTAATAATGAGATCGATACTACCTTTTTATTTCTGATAGTACTACTATTTGGGGTATGGTGGACTGGAGATAGGTTGTCGTTGGAACTGGGTTTCTAGCTTGTTCTTGGGTGCCTGCATCCCCTGGTATGAGGGATGGACCAAGTTTCCTTGGGTTTAAATTTCTATTTTGATTTTTCTCAGATTACAATTTATATTATTTCCACCTTAGTGGATCACTTGGTGTGTGATATTATTGGTTATGATATGTTATACTTGACCCAGTGCGGTAAGGAAGTATTGGACCTTGGCCTGGTATGGCAAGGTGAGTTTTCTTGGCTTTTGATAAGCACATTATTAGTGTATTTCAATTTCATATCTTCACATATGCTTTGTGAAGTGATAATACAATGTGAATAATATCAATTTCCATGCTATAGATTCTTTTGAAATGTGAAAGGTGAAATTCCTGATAGAATTTCTTGGTTATTGCAATGTAATACGCGATGCTTTTAATTATGTAAAATTTCATGTGGCATGATACTTGGGCCTATCTCGTATATGAGAAAACATGTACTTTTGGTTGAGGTGATTTTGATCACCAGGATTGGGTGAATTATTCATCGATTTGAGGTAATGATGGTTGTTGGGATGAGCATGGCCTGAGGTACTTTTGATACTTGGCTCTGTTGAGGGTGGGTAAGGAGGCCATGAGGATAGTATGACATGGGTAATGGTTATGGTGGGGGATAGTAAGGGTAGTTGTTATGCGCTGCCTCTTTACTACTTTCTCTATCTACGTCAGATATATATATTGTTATACATGTGGGTTGTCTGACCATTTATGGTGTTCAACAGGTTCCTCGTAGACGGATCGATGAAACTTCAGGTGGGTGATGATATAGTGTTGCAGGACCACGATCAGGTTCAGACACTTGAGGGACATACAGAGCATGAGCCATAGGTATAGGCCTAGGGACATGATCAGGTTCAGGATCCAATGCAGGCAGAGCAGCAGCCAGATTTGGCAGCGTTCGGGTCGTGGATCGACGAGCAGTTCTAATCTCGTCTGGTACATGTCTTGTAAGGGATTGATAGAGGCATATAGGTTATAGATCCCTCTATGTCATATTTTATGCTAGAGTTATATTCACAACACCTGCTGCTTTTCTTGGGTGAGGGTGGTTCATAGGCGGTTGAAAACTAGATAGAGAGAATGCAGATGATCTTTGAGCATCTAGATATTCCTTTAGGGCATAGGGTCAAGCTAGCAACATACATGCTGAGAGGATCGGCGAAGCGTTGGTGGGATGTGTAGGTTCAGGCTCTTAGACACAAAGTACTGGCATGGAAGGACTTTGAGGATAGTTTTTATGAGTACTTTTTCCCAGAGACACTAAGGGTAGAGAGAGATAGGGAGTTCTTGAGCATCTAGCAAGGTGACATGCCTGTCATGGACTATGCAGCTACCTTCACTGAGTTGTATTTATTTACACTAGGTATGGTAAGCGATGACACCTCGAGGGTGAGGTTCTTCGAGGATGGATTATTACATGCCATTATGGTGCATGTAAACATCTTCAGGTTGACCTCGTTCTTGTAGGCAGTGAATTAGGAGCTAATAGCCGAGGGAAAATTAATGAAAAAATCCCATTTGAGTCAGTCGATGACTTCAGGTGATGGTTTAGATAGTAGGAAGCATGGTCAGGATTAGTTCCAGCAAGGTAGTTAGGCCAAGGACTCAGCTAGAACACCCTGTGGAAATTAATTAGTGGTTTTCTTTCGGTGCATACAACCAAGGCATGTCTGAACTCAGTGCGATAGGCCTCCAAAGGAGTGTCGGACATGTGGATAGGTCAGACATCTGGAGAGGTTCTATAGGAAGCCTTCTTAGACAGTTGGAAGGCAGGGACCAAGAGAGATGATGGCATCCGAGGTCGATTTAGGATTGGTACCAGGTGAGGGTAGCCTAGGCTCAACTGCATGTGGAGGATGTGGTAGAGACAATGAGACCCAACTGAGGGGTTAGTGGTCAGTGACTGGAGCATCACCGCAGGGAGTTCAGGCATGAGTCATTCGCACTTCAGGCCAGGTGCACACTGTGGAGCTGCCAGAGGCTGAGTAGGCTGGTGAGATGACGACGGTCATAGGTACATCGTGGGCATGGCCATGATTTTCTTGTTTTCTTTTTGACATGGCCTATTAAGGCATGTCCATTTTGAGTGCACAAGATGAAAATTATATATGTGTACTGACCATGTTCTATTCAGTGGGATTGGAACCATTTCGAGTGTGTGATATATATATATATATATATATATGAGATGTCATGGGCATCGATAATGCGGGTTACTTGAGGTGCCAAGCACCAAGTTTTGTTTTTGGATCCATGGGATGTAGGTTCTCGTTCAGGCAAACACCGATGTGGTTCATGATACGTTTGGGTGTAGGGAATGACACGGGGACACCTGATAGGGTGTAGGGGTGACAATGTGTCACGGGAGGACCATGAGTCCGAAAATAGGTCATTGGACCTTTGTTTGATTCAAGTTTTGAGCCATATTTTTCTGTATTTTTCTTCACCACACTTGGAAGGTAAATTTGGGAATGAATTTATTTAAGGGGAAAGTTTGTAAGAACCCAATTCTTACTTTAAGGTATGAGTTTTTTTTCTTTTTTGAGCTAGTTTTTGAGAAAATAGGGGAAACTGGGTAGTTTTGGAAATTTCTAGGTTACACTCCATGTACTCCCAAGATAAGCCATGTGTATGTTAGGCGTGTACTGATCGAGTGTTGACTTAGTACATGCCATGTGGTGACTATGTGAAAATAATATACTACACAGCATGCAGTGTTCCTTAACACGCCGTGTATTTTACCTTTTGTGTACCGACTGAGTCCTAGCTATGTGTTGACCCGTGTGATGCGTCTAAGCCATGTGATGACTTGGAAACCCATGTAAGTCAGAGTATAGACAATATACTACACGGCGTGTGAGTCCTTAATACACACCATGTACTTTTATTTTTATTCGTTTATATAAGAGAGTGTCACGTCTCATTTCTGAAAACATATTCTTCTTCCTCGTTTTCGGACTGTGATGCTCCAGGAGGCCGAGAATGTTTCTTCTCCAAGATTCTTCATCCAACATTTGTTCTTTAATCCATTGGTGGATCTGAGATCACATTAGGAAGTTTAAACCCACACACCATATTCCATTCTTGTTCCTTTGTCTCACATGATGCAGTTTCCATTCGAGTAGAATTACTAGGATTTGACGGAAACGTAGATCTACGAAGATCAACTTAGAATTGGAGATCTATATCGGACGTTCCTATGTTTATGAGGATAATTTAGGTGGTGTATACCTTGTTTTGTGTTTTATTGGTCATTTGTGGGTTGCATATTTTTAGCACAACGTTGGGTATTGAGTGAGACCCATGTTTCTTTATATTGAATTAATTGTATTCCTTATAGGATAGCGTTGGGAATTCCCTTACCTTGTTACACTTGAGCGAGGCCGGGTTAGAGGTCACTGATCATTTAGAGAATTTTTTTTGAGGGTTCCAAAATGGTTATAATTGAATTGTTTTGATTAAACCACTGAGTTTAAATTGTTTAATCATGATTAAGTTTATTAGAGGCTTTAAAGACCTCAATGATGGTATGGGATATACATGGATAGTGCAATTCAACTATTTAAATTGTTTTTCCTATTTGAAGTGATTTGTTTTCATTATATATATGTGATGCTTGATATTTCATATGTTGGAACCTTTGAGTTGTGTTGGGAATGGCCTAGATATCTTGAGTGATTTTGATCATAGGTTGGGCTTGAACCGAATTATTTGGGTGGTTTAACCACGGGATTGGGTGTCATAGATGTCAGATTGAGGCAGTTTGACTGTCAGGTTAAGCATGGACCGAGTTACTTAGATGGAAAAACTATCATATTCTGAGTGACATGGTCGCAGGAGGACAAGGTTCCAGAGAGGTTGTGGCTTGGGTTCTAAATTTGGTGATTATCGCTCTCTCATGATTTGGGTCGTGTGCACATAGATGACTCTATGATGAGGTGGTTTTGACCTCTCATTTGGGTAGAGGACCCCATAGTTGCAGTTAGGTGATTATGGTTTGGGGGTGCTTGTCATGGAAGTTGCATGGAAGGTGAGGAGCCTTCAGATTATTTGGGCATGCGTATGGGATGTCGGTACTTGAGACACGAGGTTTTAGGAGGCCCATGGTGCCAGGTTACTACTACTTGGGCGTGCCTATGAGATGTCGGTACTGGAGACACGCGGTGTCAGGAGGCACATGGTCCTAGGTTATAATTGTTTGGAAGTAGCTTCGGGACGTTGGTACTTGAGACACGCAGTGTCAGGTGGCACATGGTGCCCGATTACGTGATTGAGATTCTGATATTGGCCAAAACAGGTGATGCTCCCTGGTGGTTATTGAGCACTAGTGGAAGTTGTGTTTACATTGTGCATCTTACTATTTACTTTCCTTATAGATGCATGTCTGCTAAAACACCTATACTAGGTATGCACCATTGGGTGGTATCCTACTGAGATTCATCTCACACCCTACACGGGCCCTTCGGGATATGTGTAGACTTTATGAATTTATATGCATGAAAGAGATTAACTTTAGGAGATATATCATATTAGTTATTGCATAGAGATTTGGCATAGAGCTTGAGGTCATGCCTAGATAGAGTTTACTTTGTTTTTCTTTCTTTCCTGTATTAACATGCTTACTTTATTTCATAGCTACTATTGGTTAGCCATGGGTGCCATTGTTTATTGACATGTATGACCTACTATGGATGCATGGTTGTTTTGTTTAGTAGTTATAAGTGATGTTCAACATGTTGTTCTATTTACTTTCTGCTAATTCTGTTTGTTTACCACTTCTGTTATTTATTTGATATTGTTATGCTTTCGCTATGTGAGTTTTGTTCGAGTCTGCTGAGTCTTGATTACCACCGCAGGTTTTATTATTATACTCGGACCAATACCTTATTTCTCTCTAAGAGGGTATAGACTCTCCACTATACCTTTTTACATACTCATTGCTAGTTGGTAGCCTTTGGTGTTTGGGGAGGTGCGCCTAAGTTCAGTAACAACTGGCCTATTTTGCACTATTCAGGTGGCTATTCAGGTCGGGGCATTACATCTATTCTCCTAAAATTAGTATGGTTTGGGATGTTTGACTGAGGCTCTATGATCCCAAAGTATGGGCATTATATGGTTACCTGGACTGATTCTCCAAGGTGCATGGTTAAGTTGAATTGGTTAGTGAACATCCTTTATGAATAAAAGTATGCAACCCCTTTGTTTTATAGATTATGATCTCAGCATGGTTAGAGTAGGTTAGGTTGGTTGGATTTAATGATATATCTTGAAAGATAAAATTGTTAATTAATAATTGTTTAAGTGTGAAATATGATTCTTTTGTTTCCCTATTTATTTATTGCACCTTTATTATCTGCATACACTTATACAGACTGGTTATTGCTTTAGGTATTGTTTGTGGTGTCCTACTGAGTTGTACTCGCACCCTACTTGGGCCTCCATGACACTTGGGTACCCAAGAAGATGCTACTTGTTTTCTGGTATAGGTTTAGGATAGGAACCTTGTGGTTGGTTTATGCATGGGATGATGGGTTGGATCATGGAATTTCGGGATCATTTTGGGACTTAGAACCGTGTTTGGGATATCTTTGGTAGTTTTAGTATTATATATTTTATTTGTATGACTTCCTGACATGTAGTGTATCTGTCATATTGTTATATCTTTTGTTACTTGGTTACTTGTTGACTCTTTTAGCATCATTTCCATTTATTGTTCATACTGGTTGTTATATTTTTTTATATTATTTATATTGTTATTTTACTCTAATGAGCGAGTATAGTCTCTCCATTGTGCCTTTATAGACCCACGCTTCAAGTTGGCAGCCTCTGGCGTATGAGGATGCATGCCTAAGGTTATGTGGTGACACTGCTCGAGGAACCAGTTATAATGGATCTTGGGCCTGGACATTACAAAGTGATATCATAGGTGGTGTCTTTTGTCTTAATATTTAGGCAAAGTAGACAGGATACTAGGATCTTGTTAGAGTTTGGTAATGAGCTCGTGTCTGGGTGCCTGCATCCCCATGCATGGGGGAAAACCCAATTTTATAGGGATTAAAATTGATGTTCTGTTTTGTTCTTTTACATATGATTGATAATTTCACATTGAGTGGTGCACTTTGATATGATGTTATTGATTTATGAGGTTTATTATCTTATCCAGTATAACAAAATAGGGTGTGTAGGTTCATGCATCATGTGAAATGCATAAGATTAATAGGTAATACATATATTTCATGTGATTGATAGTTCATTGGGATTCATATTCTAGCAGTGCGCTTTTTTGTCTATGATTTATACATGTTTACCTTTCCTTGAAATGGTTTTTAATGAAAATGTTTTGAAATATGAAATTGAGTAAAGAAGTTATTTTTGAAATCATAGGTAATAAAAAGGATTTGAAATGTGAATTCTTAGGTTTTAAATTGTAAGGTTAATTAAAGAATAATGAGAAATGATAGAACCTATAGGGACACTAGAAATGGTTATCCCTAGTGTTGTGACTGGATCTTGTGTGTGGGTAGTATGGGCAGTGAGAGTTCCCTAGTTTTTAGACCTTGGGTTACGGGTTGTGATATCTTTATGAGTTTGGATGTTCCAGGTAGTGGAATGTTGCATGTTGTGCCTTAGTTTGGGTTGTGATCTTGAGGTTGTGAGTTGTTGTGTGGTAATGTGAAAGTGGTAAACCTTTTGGGTAGTAACCGAGTAGGGTATGCGTTGGAATCTAAAATGGTAGTCTTGGTTTGTGGTTCCCTTTGTAGTGGTTATGTTGCTATGGTTTGAGACCTTGCGAGTTGTATTAAGGACCCTAGAGTTGGTGTTTGTCTTGTAGTGACGATGTATGTGTGTGAGTATCTTTAGTGCAGGATTTAGAGTAAATGTTTACTTGGGTGAATTGGATACAGTGTGTTTTAGAACGGGGGAAAGAGTGTCATCTATGAGGGGAAACTTGCTAGAAGTTGATGGGTATGAATTATAGGGAGATCCAACATCATTTTCTAGGTGCGACTCTAGTTTAGGGAGTTGATAATGTTTGATATTCAAGGATGACTTGTGAGAAAATTCGGTCGGGTTGTTAGTGCTTTTGGGTTCGTGAAGCACATGTGGAGGTTTTTAGATTTTGTTAGTAACATACAAAGAGTGTTATCTAGTGCGGGTTTGGCCTATAGGGATAAGTGAGAAGTCAATGGTTTTATAGATACAACCTGATTTGTGGTCATGTGTCAATGGTTTTTGGAATCGAGGGTAACATCGGGGAAGGTTAGCCCCATTTTGTAGGTGCCTTGGAATATAAAGCATGGTTGGGTGCTTAAAAGGTGTAATCAATGCATGATAGGTGCCATCAAATTTTGGTAAAAGTGCATGGTTATGTCTTGGTTTCTTTCTCTATGAAGAATTTGAGTACTTGTGATTAATTATATGGTTGGTTTCGAAGATAAGAATTGTTAAGGTGTTTGGCCTGGCTGTTATGGTAATGTTCAATGTGGGGAATTGATGTCGACTTTAAATGGATGTTTTGATATTGAAGTGACACCTAGGAAAAGGGGTGGTTACATGGATAGGCTTGTTATGCAAAAGATTGGTTTGTTGGATAGGAACATTGATAATGCCTCAAGTATGATGGGTATGGAAGACCAGGAGGCATGGCTAATTGTGTGAGTGGGTGTTTGGGGATAGCTATAGTGATGTGCATCATATGGGATCTATAGTTGGGTTCAGTGAGTGATTGTAGGAAGGTGCGTGATCACAAGGGTTATGATGAGGTCCAGATGGTGGGAATGTGCTAGAGAGACATGATTCTGTTTGGGACATGTGAATGAGTGTCTTAGGATAAGCGCCTAGCATTTTTTGTGAGATCATAGTGGGAAGCGTTGGTTATGTGATAAACCATTTGGTTTTGGATTGGTGTGAATGATCATCATGTTTCTATTGTGAATCACTAGGGTCGTGCGGGAAGAACTTGAGTCGGGTGACATTAGTAGTGCCAAAAGGAATATTGGGTCACGACTGCTCAACAGAGGGTCGTGAAGTGGTGGTGAGTTTCATTTGGAAATCCCACTTGAACGGTGGTGGTTGAGTGCTGATGAGATGCTTGTGGGTAGGGAATCTAGGAACTTTGACAGGTTAAGGTTTCCCCATAGTGGGAGGCGACATGAGTGAAGAATCAGTTGTGGTGGTATCCATCAATGACATTTTGGTGTACTTCCAGACTCGAGACGATCATACCAAACATCTTGACATCATCCTGGGTACAATGAGAGATCATTGTATATACACCAAGCTACTTAAGGTTTTCTTCTAGTGGAATAAAGGGCCTTATTGAAGGTTTCTCCCTAGGATCAATTTAAAAGTGAAGCTGTGTGGTGGGTGGTGCACCACCGACCATCTCCGAGTGTGGTTTGTGGGGTGGTTACATGTCGGCAAATGATGAAGGTGTCATTCTTGGAAGCAAGGAATGTGTGATGATCAATGTTTCATTTTGTCTCTCAAGGTAGGGAGATATGGCCATGACCACTTATTAGGCTCTATATAGATGGAGGAGTGAGCCATGGTGGTTGGAATTTCTTGAAGAAAGTAGTGACAACTACACTCCTAAGGTAGAGAGCAATATTTTAGTCTTAGATGTGCAGAGTAGACCATGGGTTGGATATGGTGGCATCAAGATTCAAATGGTGAACCTATTATATATGTGTTAGGATTCCTTGTGAAGACTAGGTGGGACTTGGATGCGGTGGTTGATCAAGACGAGTGTTTGCTTCAAGCTCGGGGTGGTTCTCAAGGAAATCCAGGGAGGATGTGTTAAGTAAGTGTCAGTGGTTTCTGTGGAGCACGGAGATGGTTTTGGGGAGTAGTGGGTGCCCTGATGGTGGGGTTTTACTGAAAGTCAGGAATATAATCCGTTAGGTGCATCAAATGATGGTGGTATGCCTTAAGTGAGAAGGCTCCATGGATGGTAAAGTGGTAACACGCCAACAACATAAGTTTTTATTTTTTGAGACGAGCTAATTTTTCAGTTGTTTTCATGGATATGTTTGAATTGATTAATAATATTGGTTTGAATCGATTGATTAAGAATTGATTGTTTTAAAATAAAAACCAAAAATGATCTATAATCAATTGAAAACTATTTTAAATTGAAGTTATCAGTTTATATTAATTTTAGTCGATCTTGGTCGATTAAGGAAAAAATGTATTTATGCAAAAAAAATGATGAAAAATTCAATAAATACAATATAATTACCCATTTGTATTTACTATATAATCAAGTAAAATAAAAAAATGATAAAGTTTTATATTATGATCAACTTACATGTTTTTTTTGAAATAATGATAAACTTCAATAATAACAAAATAATTATCTTCACTATTTTCAATAAGGATTTATAAATTTCATTTCATCAGTCAATTTCGATTAATAACACTTAAGATGGCTATCAAAACCAAACAAAATAGGGGGAAAACAAATTATAAAATATTATAAAATATTTTTAAACTAATTCATTGACTTGAACCAACCTTTACAAGCCTAAGCTGGTACAACTCAATAGATTTTTATTGTTTAGTTAAATCTACACACCCCTAACTAACACTTAAAATAGTGAAAATCCAATATTGTTAAATAATATCTAAAACCCATGGTTTCCATTACACATGTTAGTTTCCGGCTACCCGGTTTCTCATCTCCAGTTTTTCTTCCCTGATCCCCCGCTCTCTGTACCGGTCTCCGCTCCTCCCCCACTTCTCATCCCCATATCCTGCTCTCCATTTCTCTATCCCTTCTTTGTTTTGGTGTCACCATCTCCCTCATCTCTATGTTCTTCCTACCTCCATCTCCTCATCCTCATCTCCTTTGTCTCCCTCTCTATCTCCATATCCCTATTTACTCCACTCCCTATTTCCCTGCTCCCTATTTCTATCCCTCATCCCATTATCTATCTTAGTTTACCTCACATATCTCAACCCCCTCACACCTCCTAGATACATTGAACCATTGATGAAGTTTTCGGAAGGTTTTTAGGGTTTTTCACCATCATATTGACAACACTTCAGTCTTACCCTCCTTCACTGTGTAGAGTTTCCTGCATCATGGAGTCCTGTTGGTACCAAATTTTTATGATTTCCAATAAGTTTCATATTTTAATACTAATATATGAATGTTAGTTTCATGAGGATTTTTTTCCTAGCTGCATGTGATGAGTATTTCTTTTAATTCCCATTGAATTTTGTTCAGTTTTTTATTAGCTACTTCAGTTTATTTTACTAATCATGTATCTGATTTATACTTTTTCACATGTATGACAAGTTTAATATGAATTATTGAGTCAAAAGTTTTATTTATTAATTTTTCCATTCATTTAGTTTTTGAAATCACAAAACTTTATAAATTACATTATTACTAACTTTTCATGTCCAAATTATTTTAGAAAGTTTTTATAGAAATCATAATCTTTTACTATACTTAGAATTAAGTCTAAAGTATTCAAGAATATAAATTTAACATCCTTCATAACAATTATCATAATGAGTATGGATCCAATAAATATCAGATTCACCTTTATTAGATCAGAAGTAAGACTTTTTGTTTTGTCTTTCGTACCAAAAAAGTCTTAATAATCGAACTGAAACATGAACTGTTAAACATTAGATTCACCCTCATAAAAAATATCGTAATAAAATTTGTAAGAAAGTCCATCATACTGACTAAGTTTAAATTATGAATATAGAAAATTGATTTCTAATGAAATAATTTTTTACACTACAATGATATAAATAAATCTAACATTGAACAATCAGTTACAAAAGAGTCATTGAAGTTCCAAGTGTCTAAGTCGTTGCAATAAACTCAGAGAAATATGATCGTTGGGAGATCAAGATGATTTTTGGAATCTCACCTATAAATACCTGGTCATTCAAAAAGTTTTTAAAAGATCGATTTTATTTTCAATTTATATTTTTTTTGAGAGATTTGGAGATTACACAGCATGAACAACTTATTCTTAGTCTTTGTAATTTTCTGGAGTTTTGTTGTTCTAAGGAAACATTGTCAGGGTTGACTCTTTATGAACTTTTGGGTTGTAATCGTGCGTCTGATATGTGATCATGATCAATGGATTATGGGGATAATAAGATGGAGAATCTGATCTTCTGGTTGAGAGCTTGCAGGGATAGCAAGATAGAGCCGATCCATCAGATCGAGGGCTGCAGGTGATAGGCAGATAGAACAAAGATGATATTCATATCAAGGGATTTCCTTGATGAATAAAGACATACTTTCCTGTAAGTATAAAACAAGGGATACCTTTAGACAAGGTTTTTGGCTACCTTACTCTTAATGTTAAAATATTTCTATTTATTTTAATAACTGTAAGTTATTCTTACTTTGTTATATCTATTATATTACTTGTTTCTTACAATTTTTATTTTCTACTGCTTTTTTGTAATTGTTTTATCGCAACGTATCTAAATATGATAAACAATAATCTATTAATCGAATCTTCTATGAATCCGATCTGTTTACTTTGTTATAATTTAACCTTATGTGATTACAATTATTATAATATGATTTATTGAAATCATATTGATTACAATACTTTGGTAATCGTATTGAGTTCCAAGTTCGAATCCAATCTTTTTACTTAAAGAGGTTTGTGAATTGGTTTATTTTAAACTCTTTTAAACTAAAGTTTTTAAAACTAAAATTCACCCCCTCTTGTAATTGAGCCATCAAGAACATATTTTTTTTGATCTTAATATCAATATAACTCATATTGATATCCAAAAATTGGTATCAGATCAGGTTTTCATTACTCATATACTTGCTAAGTTTTTATTGTCTTTAATATTTCAAGTCTGTTGGGTTTTTTTATAAACCCTTTTCCTATAAAACTTTTCCAACCAATAGAATTTTTATTTTATTAAAATGAAAAAAGCTAAAGAGCCTATTTTTTACCAACCAACATAATTTTTATTTTATTAAAAGAAAAAAGGATAAAGAGACTAGTATAAAACTTTACTACACTAACATATTTTTAGAAAAGAAATTTTTTCTTTTAAGATGGCAGGACTTAATTTCAGATCCATATATAATCTAAATTCAAATAGACCACTGGGGTTGATAATTTTTTCATGTTGGCTAGTGAATAAAAAATACCTAATAAAGAAGTTACAACTTTCACCCATCAAGAAAAGAAAGAGTATCAATTTAACTACAGAGTAAGGAACACTTTATTATGTTTTATAAAAAAAGCATCTATAGCCAAATATCATATTGTGAAGCTACTAATAGTATTTAAAAGAAGTTATAAGTTACACATTTTTAGACTTCAAAGGTTATTGAAACTAGTAGAGCTATTCTAAGAGATGACTATCAATATTTTTAAATTTTAACCTGAGAATCCATTACTAAGATGAAACAAAGGTTTATGAATATCATAAATAGTTTGCAATCTCTTGGATAAAAAGGAATAGATGATGAAATCCTTGTGGAGAAGATAATAGATATTATGGACAATGAACGAGAGTCCAAGAGGGTAGCTATTGATAATATAAGAAGGTTGAAAAATCTTACTCTCTACGATCTTATTGGAACACTTATATAGTATGAGGGAAGATTGAAAAGAGATGTCAAAAAAGAGAAAAATAAAAATGGTGGTGTTTCCTCTAAAACAACATCTTCCTTACCCCCTAAATTTCTGTATACTGAGAAAGTCATGACATCATCCAAAAAGAAAAAAATTGTTATAAAATATGACTCAAGTTCATCAGAACATTCTAAAAATTAATTGTAAAATTTAGCCAAAAGGATGAATAAAATAGATCGAAAGAAATATTTCCAATATCGGTACAAAAAATGTAACAAGGAAAT
Organism: Viscum album; assembly: GCA_963277665.1. Classification (NCBI taxonomy): domain Eukaryota; kingdom Viridiplantae; phylum Streptophyta; class Magnoliopsida; order Santalales; family Viscaceae; genus Viscum; species Viscum album. Next base: position 334,707,539 of record OY728139.1, on the reverse strand, counting down.
AAGTGATAAGAAAGATTATGAAGATACTTGTTATGAGTGTAAGAAAGATGGACACATCATACTAGATTGTCCAAAGCTAAAAGGGAAAGATATAAAAGAAAGAAAATTTGACAGGAATCAAAAAAAGTTTTATAAGTCAAAAGGAAAGAAAGTTCTTAAAGCCAATGATTCTTGGAGTTCAAGTGGAGGAGATTCCTCAGATAACTCTTCTGGTAATAATAGTTCTGGACATAGGAATATTGGTCTTCTTTACAAAGTACCTAAAGAAAATATTTGTTTTATGGTTAAGTTACGCACTGTAAAGAACCTTACAAACTTATCTTTAAATGCTAATTACCATGATGAGAAAGATTTTATATCCTCAGACGAAGAATATTCCTCAGCAGAAAATAATACTCTTCTTATGATGAAGTGTCTCATTTTTCTAAATTACTTGAAAATGAGAATTTTAAAGTTAATAGAAAACTTGAAAAGGATAATACAAGGATACATGTTTTAAAAAAATAAGTATCATATCTCTCTAAAGATCTTGATAAGAAAATTTTTTAAGAGGAAACTATTTCTAAATATTTTTAAAAAGTAATTTTTGAAAAAGATAGATTACAAAATAGTTTTGATAAACTCAGTTATGAAAATATTACTAAAGAGTGAACCCTTTTTCACTAAATACCAAAGTGGTGGATATTTGAAAAAGAATTGTTCATTTAATAAATTTCAATCCTTAGTTTTCTACAAAACCTATTTTTCAAAACAAATGTGAATTCCTAAAATTTTATTTTTTGAAATTACCAGACCCAAGAAAGTTTGGGTGACCAAAGTCTAATATTTTTTATTTTAGGAAAAGAAAGAAATTACCAACAACAAGAATACTTGGTACATGGATAGTGGGTGTTCCAAGCATATGACTGATAAAAAATATTTTTTTTGAAAAGATTATCAAGATGAAAGGTGGAAAATTTACTTTTAGAGATAATAATCAAGGAGTGATTATCGATATATGTAACATAATTCTTCTTAGTAAAGCTTTAATTTCAAATGATTTATTTATTAAAGGTATTAAGCACAAACTTATAATAGTAAGTCAATTATGTGATGAAAGTTACCTTGTGAATTTTAGAAATGATAAATGTGTAATACACAATTATAATGTTGAATAATTCTTTCTTCCAATTGGAATGAGAATGTTTACACACTTAACTTAGAAGACCTTAGGATCCAAGACTTACCTTTCCTGTGCAATGAAAGATCAATATTGGTTATGGAATAGAAGGTTGGGAAACTACAACCTTAGAAACATATATATGTTAACTAATAAAATACTTGTTAAAGATCTACCAAAACTTAGGTTTGTTTCTTCAAAAGTCTAAGAACCTTGTCAATATGCTAAGAAACATAAGTCAAGTTTTAAATATATTAGTAAAGTTTCAAATACTGATTCTTTACAGTTAGTGTATATGGATTTATTCGGTCCTATACAAACTGAGAGTATTGGGGGAAAATACTATGTATATGTCTTGGTTGATGATTACACTAAATATATTTGGGTTTATTTTCTCACAAAGAAATTTAAAGTTTTTTTTTATTTCAAAACTTTTGTATCCAAAGTTAAAAATGAGAAAAAACTTCCCTTGATAACTATTCATAGTGATCATGGTGGAGAATTTTTAAATTATAATTTTAAAACTTTTTGTAGTAAGAAAGGTATAGAACATAACTTTTTATCTCCTAGAACCCCTCAACAAAATGCTGTTGTTGAAAGAAGAAATATATTTTTTCAAGAAATAACAAGAACCACATTGAGTAAATACTCAATTGCTAAACATTTTTGGGTTGAAGTAGTTAGTAATACCTACTATACTATAAATCGAGTTTTAATAATACATTTTCTTAATAAAACCCCTTCTGAGTTGTGGAATATTTGAAAATAAAAAGTTTCTTACTTAAATGTTTTTTGATAAAAAGTATTCATACTGAATATGAAATATAACTTACATAAATTCACACCCAAATATGATGAAGGAATATTTTTAGGGTATTCCACTACTTCTAAGGATTATATAGTTTTTAATAAAATTTCTTGCACTGTTGGAGAAATATTACATATTAAATTTAAGGAAACTAACCCTTTTGTTTTCAAAAAACCCCCAACCAACATCTACTGATGTTATTTCTAAAACAAAATTTCAACGTTTTTTTAGAAAATTCTTCTTATAAGGAAACAACTCAAGAAACAGTTTTTAATGTTTTTCCTCAGGAATATTTTTTACCTTATGTTGAAGAAAAACCTTTTCAAACCCCAAGAAGTTAGCTATTTCTTAGAAATAATCCTAGTGATAGTATCATTGATGATGTCGATCAACCAGTTAAGACTAGAAGTTCCTTAAGAAATGAAATTGAACATCTAGTTTTCCTTTCATAATTTGAACCTAAGAATCCTGATGAGGATTTAGGCGATGAGGATTAAATTAAGGCTATGCAAGATGAGATAAATGAATTCAAGAGGAAAAACTTTTGGACCCTGGTTAAACAACCTAAAGAAAATTTTATAATTAGAGTAAAATGAGTTTTTAGAAATAAATGTGATAAAAATAGAATTATTGTTAGAAATAAAGTAAGACTTTTTGTTAAGGGTTATAATCAACAAGAATACATAGACTATGAAGAAACCTATGCACTAGTGGATAAAATTGATTCTAGTCATATTTTATTAGCCTTTGCAACATTCTTTAATTTCAAAATTTTTCAAATGGATGTGAAGTGTTCTTTTCTTAAATAATATGTTCGGGAGGAAGTTTGTGTTGAACAAACCCCTGTTTTTGAAAATAAAAAACATCTTAAATATGTTTATAAGCATACCAAATATTTATATAGACTTAAACAAGCCCCTAGAGTCTGGTATGATAGGTTAACATGATTTTTTTTACAAAAAAATTTGTTAAGGGAGTTGTAGATCTAACACTTTTTATAAAATAAGTTAACAAAAATATTATGATTGTATAAATTTATGTTTATGAAATTATATTCAGATCAACTCAATAATATTTAATAGTTTCCTTAGTGTATCTTATGAAATATGATTTTGAGATGAGCATGATGGGTGGGTTAACATTTTTCCTTGGTTTTCAAATCTTACAAAAACTATAATAAGCATATATATCTCAACATAAGTATATCAAAGATCTTATTAAAACATTTGGATACAACAATACAAAAAGTATAAGTACTCCAATTGAAACCTTAAACACACTTAATCTTTATGAGGTTGGGAAACTAGTTGATCAAAATATTTTTAGAGGTATGATAGTAAGTTTACTTTACTTAACTTCTAGTACTTTAGACTTAGTTTTTTCTATATACTTATGTGCAAGATAACAAGAAAATACAAAATAATCTCATTTAAAATTTGTAAAAAAAGTTTCATTATCTTAAGGTAACTATGGATTTAGGAATATTTTATTATTTTGGAGATATTTTTGAATTAAAAAGTTTTTCAGATGATGAATTTAGTGGTTATAGAATGGATAGGAAAATAACATTTGAGACTTTTTACTTTTATTAGATTACTCAGTTTCTTGGTCATGTAAGAAACAACACTCGATAGCACTTTCCACCACTGAAGCTGAATATGTGGCAGCTGGAAGTTGTTGTACTCAAGTATTGTGGATTCAACACACACTCACCGACTATGGAATGAGTTTTACAAAAAACTCAAATACTATGTGATAATACTAGGGTAATTTCTTCAAGTAATAACCCTATATATCATTCTCGTTCAAAACACATAGATATTAGGCATCACTTTCTTAGGGATCACACAATTAAAGAAGATATCATTTTACAATTCATCAAAACTCAAGAACAACTTACTAATATTTTTACAAAACTATTACCTTCCGATATATTTGAATACATTAAAGAAAACATGATAATGATAAACATAAAGTAATCATTCATATATAATTCTTGTTTAACCATCTCCTTACATTAAACTACTCTTCTTAAAAGATGGATTACATATGATTGTTTTTTTTCAAATCTTTTAGTTTTCTAAAATTTTAGTTTTTTTAAAACTTTTTCATATTCACTTTTTTCTAACTTAGTCCCTTTATAAAAAATTTTGGAGTCAGTTTTCTTAAACTATTTTCCAAACTCTTTAATAACTCTAAAAAGTTTTTTATTTAATTTTTTTAATAACATATTTTATTGTCATAAAATTCTATTTTAAAAACCATTTTATTCATTTAAAAAAATATTTATACTTAGTTTTTTAAAAAAAATTATTGTAATATATTAGTTAAAAAAAATAAAGAAGAATATCATTATCATACTGATAATTACTTTCAACTTAGAAAGGTATTCTTCTTATGTTTTAAATTTTTGTACTATCTTATTACTATTGTTCATCTATTTTGTTATTATTTTTTTATTTTTTATAAAAAAATATCTTATTATTTTTTTTTTTCAAAATTTTTCTTAATCGTATTTAGTATTAATATGATATATATTTTTAAAAAAATCTCAAGAGTTCAAAATTCCTTAAATCTTTCTTCAGATAGTTTTCAACCATCAGAATAGATTAAGATTAATCTTTTCCATTGGATTCAAAGTGAAAGATGAACCATTATCTTTAATCGCCTATATAAGGGGGGGACCCCATGTCCCACATCAGATATCTCAGACTTCTTGCGATGAATTGATGCTACCTTCAAAATTTTCAAGTCAAAAAAATTCTCTTATGTCAGAATCACCAGTCTCTTCTCCGAATACGATGTCTTATGCTAAATATTTCAACAACTAGTTTGTTTTCTGAGAAAGGTTAGTAGAAATAATTTTTTATGAGAAGTATGGATCTTCATTGAGGAAGATTATAAAATTCAAGAGATGGTAATCATTATGTGTAGCACAATATGATAAGGTTTTTGACTATTTTTACCTTGATGTAGTTTGAAATATCTATAAAACTGTTATTTTTTTCATAGAATATGGAAAACAAAAAATTTATTTTATGATATATGACAAAGGGTACAAAATTTCATATAATAAATCTGTGACTATGCTTAAAATACCATTGGATGGAGAATCTTACTGTCCTTCTCACAAGTTACCTTATGATCTTGGTTCTTTTGATAAGAATAAGAAAAAATATTCCTTACTCGATCATTACAAAAAATTAAGGAAAGTGACTCATATCACCCTAGAAAATAGGTTCATTGCTTTATGGATGCATGTCTTCTTAATTCTGAGAAAAGGGTATTGTGATAGTCTAAAGGTTACCGATGTTTTCAGTCAGGATTATCTTGTGAATATGAGAAAAATAGATCTTATCAGATTCATTTTTCTTACCATCAATAATATCAAGACTGGATCTATTAATCCTCAGATCATCATGTTTCTGGCTATTTTAAGCAAGTTAATTTTGGAGAGCATGAAAATTTTCAACATTGAAAATAACTTATAATGCCGAAGAAGATGAAAATTCTTTTCATTAGTGATGATACATTGAATAGGATGAGATTTTCTTTTGATGCTGAATCGAAATGGTTTTTTTTGGAAGTAGAACCTTCAAAAATAGTTGAGCAGGGTGATCAGTCAGAATGGCCCGAAGGCCATCATTTTTTATTATTTTTGATAATCCACCTTTCAAGGGGTGAGGTGGAACCCTTACAAGGCCCGAAGGCTTAGAGACAATTACATAACCCGTAGGTCTTAGAGGGAATCACACAGACAAGACAACTTGGAACTAATCATCCCCAGCATATGTCATGATATTAGCACTCCACCTTCACATGGCTGATCAGCTAGTTGTCCTATGAAAAGCTGCACAGGCTCGGTACCGATGGCAAAGTCACACCCTCTCATTCTTCCAATTCCGGTTAGCCCAGCTCTAGTGAATGCGCCTGCCCTAAATCCTCATCCGAAGCCTTGTTCCTTGTAGTCAAACTGGTACATCTAAATTCAAGTGGCCCAAAGGCCTTGGGGTGGCCCTAAGTCCTTAAGGTGGCCCTAAGGCCTTAATAATCAACTGGCCTAAAGGCCTTGGGTGGCCCGAAAGCCTTGTAGGACTCGAGGCCCAAACTGGTGGCCCAAATGGATGAATAGTTCCAGATACTACAATACCAAACAGTACCTGCTACAGTGCCTGCTACAGTACTGCTACAGTGTCTACTATAGTGCTGCTAAAATACTACTATAGTCCCAGAAATACACCTCCACCCGGATTTGATCTCGGGTCTCATGGATGCACCTACCGAGTCCTCACCAACTGGGCTAAGGCTCATGTGCGAGTAGAGTGATCAATAGAAGAAAAATAAACCCATGAATGATGATCATAAAAAGAATAGGAAGTTTGATCATTCACCTCCTAAGAAAGTAAAGAAGCAGAAAAAGGTCCCTAATGAGATAAGGGGTGATTGGATAAGGAAGAAGTCTAAAAGGAAAGAAGGGGATCCATCTTTCAGACTTGACCCAATTGAGGCCATGACTTTAAAAGTTCATGGTGATGATGTTTTTAAAGAAGAATCAAAGAATAAGAAACATAAGAAAAGGCTTTATAAAGTTCATTTATGTGATAGATTACTGAAAGGATTAGAAAGTATTTCAAAAAATGTGCTTCTGTTACCTCAAGCTGATCCAAAAAATATGGATGTCAGATTGTCCTTTCAAGAAACTGCAGTAGTTAATGTTGAATTTCCCTCTATCAAAAACAAGGGAAAGGATAAAGTTGTTGATGAATAATTGGTACCTTTAATTCAACAAAATCCATCAGAGTCAGTTCTAGATGGTAAATCTGATTTAAGAACAAAGTCACAGCTCTATGAGGAGTTTCTTAAATCAATGGAGGAAGGTTATGTAGAAATTGACAGTTTAGCTAAACAAGGTCAAGAAGGATAAGAAAGTGAATACATAGAAGATTTTATTAAATAAGAAGTGAATGATAATGAAAATGAAGGTGATGGAGAGGATTAAGATAAGGAGAATGAAAATGAATAGGATGAAGATGAAGAGGATGAGGATGAGGAAGAAAATGAAATTACTGATAAAGAAAAGGTTTAATTTGTTAAGTTTTCATTAGTATAGTCATTATCACCGGCCTTAACCTCCATGACTAATAAGGGTAGTGAAACTAAAATTTCTAAAGAACCACAAGAATTATTATCAAAGAAAGATAATTACTCATCAGAACAAAATGTTGATCAAAATTCAAAGATAGAAGGTAACAAAGATGACAATAATGATGATGAGATCATTGAATTATATGATGAAACTCAAAGAATGATGATAAAGGTAACGAATTTTTTTTAAATTGGAACCAGTCATCCTCAACTTCCTGAAATATAAAAAAAATCAGATTCAGTAAATACGATAACTTCTTAGGGAGTTGATTATATCATTTGGGATTTACAAATACTTAAAGGAATAATTCCATTATTTCCAAGGATTGAAGCCAAGATGGAATTGATTCATGAAAATAAAAGTGAAAAATTTGAATCAATAAATGTTTTAAATGAAAGTCTAATCCATTTAGAGGCTAATATCAAGGTTTTACAAGAATGTTCCTGTTATAAAAAAAGGCACCTGATATGGTTGTGAAACGGTCTCATAATATTGATTCTGATATTAAGATGCATGATAGGAGTTTTGAAGAATTGAATAAGCTTATGAATGAAACATCAAAATCCTTTAGTCATTTATCTAAGGATATGATAGCTAGGGTGAAATTTGTTGAACAGTTCAGAGACACAACTAACAATCAGACTCAGGAAGTGAAAGAGTTAGTAGGAAAGTTGAAGTATTTGTGGTTGGAGTTGTCAAGAATCAAATACTATAAAAGATGAAATCATTAGCTTGAAAAAATATAATGAATAATTATATGAAAATCTTCAAATTCAAGAATAAAATTATTGGTCTCAATAATAGAATATTTAGATTCAGGATGAAAATATTGAGAAGCTGGAGTAGGATAGATATGAGTTTAAGAAGATCAAATCTTTTGAAAAAACCCTCACGAAGAAAGACTATTTTTTCCTAAACTCTTGTTGTAATATTTTTCTCTGATCAATGAATGATTTTTTTTTCTAAATATGATTGTTTTAATGTTTTACCAATTTCTGTTGGTTTAATTTTCTTTAATATTGTTTATGGATGATTAGTAATTTCATTATATACTTTCTTTTTAACCCTTTTAGGATACTCCATATTTTTCCCATTCCTTTTTGAAAATCACAAAGGGAGAGAATTTTATAGAAAGGGGGATAATATCACACTAAGGGGGAGAATAAGATCCTTAGGGTTTGTTTTTATCCTACAGAGAAGTTAATCATATTCATCATCGTATTCAGATGAGTTATAAACTCAGAGTGGGATAAAGATTATTGTTTAATTATGAATACTAAGTACCTAAAAGTAAATAGACTGTATGCTTTTAAAATTTATTTTTTTCATTTAAGTTTTGGGTTTGTGCTTTCCAAAAAGGGGGATATTGTTGAGTCAAAAGTTTTACTTACAACCTTTTACATTACTTTAGTTTTTTGGAAATCACAAACACTTTATTAATTACATGATTACTATATTTTCATGTCCAAATTATTTTAGAATGTTTTTGTAGAGATCATAATCTTTTACCATACTTAGAATTAGTTCTAAAGTATTCAATAAAGTAAACTTAACATCCTTCATTACGATTATCGTAATGAGTATGGATTTAATAAACATTAGAATCACCTTTATCAGATTATATGAAATATTTTCTATATTATCTTTCATACTTAAAAAGTATTAATAATCAAACTAATACCAGAATTGATAAAAATAATATTCACACTCATAAAGATTATCGTAATGAAATTTGTAATGAAGTCCATCAGACTGACTAAGTTTAAATTCTAAATATGGAAAAATAATTTCTAATATAAGGAAAACTTTTTACACTACAATGATGTAAATCAATATGATTTTGGATAATCAGTTACAAAAGAGATATTTAAGTGCCAGGTGTCCAAGTCGTGGAAAAAAATCTCAAAGAAATACTACTATTGAGAGATTAAGATGATTTTTGGGAGCTGAACTATAAATACCTGGTTTAAGAGTTTAAAAAATATCAATTTCACTTTCAATTTCTCTTTGTATTAGAGATCTAGAGATTACATAGCATGAGAAACTTTTTCTTAGTTTTTTAATTGTATTGAGTTTTGTAGTTCTAAGTAAACCTTGTTAGGGTCATCTCCTTATGAAAATTTTCATCGTAATAATGCATCCAATGTGTGATTAATATCGAGGTCTTGTAGGTATATCAAGACAAAGAATATGATTTTTGATTGAGGGCTTTCAGGGATAACAAGATAGAGTTGTTCCATCAGATCAAGGGCTTTTGGGGATAGGCAGACAGAACAAAGCCGATATTCACATCGAGATATTTCTTTAACAAGGAAATAGAATCTTTATTGTAACTATAAAACAAGGGATACCTTTAGCCAAGGTTTGTATCTACCTTACTCTTAAGTTTAAAAGAGTTCTATTCATTTTAATAGTTTTAAGTCATTATTACTTTGTTATAAATATTGTATTAATTTTTTCTTACAAGTTTTGTTTTCCACTACTTGTTTGTAATTATTTTATCATAATGTATCTAAATATTATAAACATTAATATGTTAATCATATCTTCTATGAATATGATATATTTACTTTTTTATAATTGAATCTTATGTGATTACAATTATTATAATATGATTTATCAAAATCATCCTAATTACAATGCTTTGGTAATCAGACTGAGGGCCAAATCTGAATTTGTTCTTTTTACTTAAATAGGTTTGTGAATTGGTTTATTTTAAACTCTTTTAAACTATAGTTTTTAAAACTAAAATTCACCCCCCCTCTTGTAATTGAGCCATCAAGAACATATTCTTTTGATATTAATATCAATATAACTCATATTGATATCCAACAAGAATTACTATTTTTTTTATTTCTAACATTTGTGTGTTGCTTTGTTTAGTCTGTGTTGATTCAAGATGTAATGAATGTTATTTTTTTACTAATAAAGTGTTTTTATATTTAGTTAATTTAAAATATTCCTTACACATACTATAATTAAATCAACCAACATAATGAAGTCTAAAATGTAATAATAATTTTACCTATGTAGACACGAGGGAAAAAATATATGTTTTATTAACTAGAAAATCATTAATTTATTAGAATGACACTGTTTACCAATATTCTACAATAAGAATAAAATAGATGTCAAATATGAGTGACAATAAAAGTTCTATCTGCAAGGTGTCCATACTACATTGAAAGATGATGATGAAACAAAAGAGTGTTACGCCTACAACTTTGTCTTATATGTATTTGTAGTGGCATTGACTTATTATTAAATTCAATCTAAACAGACTTTTAATTTATGCATTTAGTAAAAAAAATCTACATTGAGTTACAAGTTCATTTGTTGGTTGAAGTTATTTAAAATCAAATTTCCAAATGCAAAATTTTAGTGAAAAAACCATTCATGTTCATATCACAATAACATACGACCCACATATCAAATTACATTGTCAAATTTAACTACAAATGGTACATTTCACTCCCTTTATGAAGTTAAAATTATAATTTATATGTTAAATTTTATTTCAACTCCTAATGTCATTTTTTTCTACACTCTGCTATTATTAAAAAAAATTCATTTGGAAAGGAAATTCTTTAGATTAAAAAAGAATACAATAACATATCTGTTCACCTAATAGAAAAAGGAAAAAGAGCTAGATATCTATCATAAAATGTCACTTCACTTTGCACGATAGTTGTACCATCATTGTATGACAGATCTGATTCCATGAAAAGACAATGAGAACAAGAATTGCTTTCTTCTACATCTAGGTTGTTTTAAAACAATTCTTATTCTCTTTTATATAACACTCCAAGATTTTATGGTATGTGTCTTATTAAATAAATTCAATTCATTCGATAGCTTATGTTGAACACAACACCAAATTTAAACAAATAGTTATATACTATTAAATAGTAACTTGACCGTTGTAATAATAATGTGACCATTAGGAATAATAATGTGATAATTAGAATAATAACCTTACCTATGAAAGTATAAATAAAATTTATACATCATATAAATAGAAATATGATATAATTATATCATAGATTAAATAAATGTTTTAAAAATGATAAATTAATTGTTGATATTTTTTGTGAAACATAAATGCTTATTCACAATTTTATAATTAATATATTAATTTAAAAGAGAAATTATTTTTATAAAATAGATTCATAAATTAATATTGTAATGTATTATGATTATAAGATAATTTTATGATACCTTAATTAATTTTTCGAAGTTTTATAAAATCAGTTATAATTTTAAAATCTATATTTTTTGAATAAATGATGGTTTTAATTAAAAAATAAAAATTATCATATTTAGAAAATAATTTTAAAAAATGGAGTCTATTTTTGAATTATATGCATTAAAAAATGGTTAGGGTAATTTTTTTGGGATTTTTCTAAAATAGTTGATTTTTTATTTACGTTATAAGTAAGTAAATAAATTATCAAGTCATAGATGATTTATGAATGAGGTAAACACACATTGGTTCAAAATAAAATTATCTAGTTATTATATTTAGTTATTGGGATCATCACTATTCATAGTCTTGAGTCAAAATAATAAACTAATGAATAAAATAATAAAAAACACTCATCTCTTCCACTATAAATGCCACCCTCACCACCCATTATCCTCACACCTTCCAAGACTTGAATCTTGTCCACTTTATACACAATCCTCTTCCCAAGTCTCTACCCCATATCTAGGATCCTTTTTTCTCAATAAAATACCAAACCCAAGTGTCTTAAAGAGGTTCTCAAGGAGAAGAACTCAAGAGGTAAAACCCTAAATCTCTCTCTTTCAATTTCTTTCAATTTCATTTATTTTCTTATCCTTCCATCACCTCCTCTATAAAAACATGCATGATAACTATATTATCTTATATATACTGTAATTTTTTTATGTTAATGTAAAATCTATCATCAAACCCTTTATCCTCTCCTTTTTATTCTAAAAATGAAAATATCATCCGTGATGTGTCGATTTACCACCATCATGGACGATGCATTTTCATTTTTCATTACCACCTTTATGGATGGTCATAAAACCATTATTATGGTTAAATTGGATTTTATAATACATATTATAAGTTATATAATGTTATGAAACTAGTATATATACATGATATTAATTAATAAAATAAAACTAGTTTGTGATGATTGAAAAAAGCCAAAATAATCTAAACGACTATCATTAATGTTTTATCTAATTAATCATCCTAATATATGGAAAGAAAATGATATATAATACCATTTAATATCCTATTAGTTCATTAATAACATATAATTTCAATTCTGGATAACTATTCCCATTTTACATGATCTTTCATACATGTATACAAGTGAACAAATCATGAAAACCAAGGAAACGAACACTCCTGAACGACAAAATTGAATCTTATAATTCATAAAAAGGCCATAAATGAACTTAATAAAATTATACTAAATCAAATAAATGTTTAAGAGGTTATTAATTAAATTATTAATGAATCTAATTTTATTATCCATGACGTTAAGTGCAAGTGCAGAACACTTTCAGACATAAGGTAAGAAATTATCCCCAAACCTCCATTTTTCATTCAAGTTATGATTTATCTCTATTTACCACAATGTAATTATTAATTATTCTTATGTAATCCTCTTACATTATGTATGTTCCAAACATATTAACTTATCTCAATTCTTCTTTCTTTGATGGGAAATACATGTTTTATAAGGATCTATTTTCAATTCTTCCTGATAAGAAAACCTGATTAAAGGGAACTTCCCAATTTCTCACACATTTTCAAGCACCATCCATAATCTATTTTAAGATGACAATATTTTCCTAAATAACTCATTTTATCATAAAAAAACTATCTTTTTTCATTTCTGGTTTTATAAAAATAATTATGTCTTTTTCCATTTTAAAGTCTCTTTAGTATTTTCCCTTAAACCACACTAAAGAGACTCATTTATAAAGTTTATTAAACACACATTTTACATGTTTTAACTCAATTTGGACTTCAATTATCATGATCTATTCTTATTTTCTATTATGAAAATCCAAGTTTGATTTAAATCCATTCTTTCATGGACACCATTATGATATTCCCTTTGGTTATTCCTTATTCGCCACTTATTCCTTGTGTATGGTGTATGTATAATTCCTTTTCATTATTAATCATTATTCATTGAATATTTAATAAAATATCCATATTTATTATATCATGGATATCATTATTTACTTATATGTGTACCATTTTTATATATAGTGTTTTCTTTGAATGTTTCTTTAATTAGGGAAATAATGATGAATCTATATCCTTTACTCAATACAAATATTTTGATAAGTCGTGACTTGAACATATGTATTAAGAATGATTTGGACTTGCAATGATGGGTGGGGCCCTATTATAGATAACCCCTTTATGTATAAACATGTCTCATGAGACAAAACAATTGGCGACAAACCCTTCGTGTTTGTTTCCAAGTAAAATAAAATGGGGTTTTACCCACAAATTTAAACCATATTGACAGTATAATGGTTCATTTTTATATATAAAACATTCAATTATTAAGTATTTTATTTATTTAGTATTCAATTATTACTTTCCATGAGATTTTCACTATGAAAAAAAATCTATGGATTCATTTACATTATCAGTTTATTGATGGAATGTGTTTTTCAGTTATTTACCTCACCATTATGCCTTATTAATTTTGTTTCACTTATTATTGATTCATGTAACCCTTAATAATCATTTGAGCTCTCCCTTCCATTTATTTTTCTTCCCCAGGTTATAAATATGAAATACTTAAATAAGCGTCGAGGAAGAATTTTATTTTTTTTGTTATGTTCCATGTTTAATTACCAATGTAATAAGGGTACCATGTATGTATCAAGTTCTTCAATACTAATGAACTAATATATTATTGGTGGTGTAATCTCTTATATCTATTATATTGTAATAAAATAATCACTGAATCTAGGCTACTAGGGTTAAGGTTGTTACAATTGGTATCAAAGGAAGTTAAGTAGAAACTTTAAGAGCTAGATGTTAAGTAAACATGAGAATTATAATAATCCCATATAGTGATTTTTTGACTCAATACTGATGATGATTATGAGATAAATTTGTGTCTTTCATTATTTAGTGATGGCGCCTGATGGATGAAAGGGAATGAATACCTGTGGTCAATGTGGGGATTTTCCCACTGAGTAAGTCAACACAATTAGTGTTAGATATGAACATATCATGACCATATTAGGTCAACTTACTTAGGATATGACGAGTAACCACACTAAACCTACGTTGGATCATTTCATGTGGCTGAAGCCCCCATCTTTTAGTGGTACTAATAATCCAATGGATAAATTCCCTTGAAATCATATTTCTGGCATTGTGATGAAATGAAAATGAAAAGGTAATACTGGTTGTATATTTCCTCAAGGGAGATGTTGATAAATGTTGGTTGTTGACCCAAAATACTAAGAAGGAATATGAAATAAAAGACATGGAATGGATGAATTTTAAAGAAAAATTCTTCTAAAAATATTTATCTTATGAGAAATGAACTGAAATGAAGATAAAATTACTTAACTTAAATAAAAGGTAAGAAGAGAGTGTTAAAGAGTATGAGGCTACCTTCAAAAGACTATCCATGTATGTTATAGATTACATTCATAACTTAGAGGACAAGATTGACCATTTCTTTGAAGGTCTTAAGAAAAGTCTCCAAAGGGCACTAGATTCTCAAACATTTTCATCAAATAATGAAATAATATTAAGTGCCATCAAAACAAAGAAGGAATTTTCTATATCCTATATGTTCAAGGGAAATAAAGAGAATAAGAGGTATTTTAATAACCATGGAAAAGGTGAATCATCAATGAAGAATAAGAGAATGAAGAAATTTACATTATATAGAAATTGTGGAAGGAATCATCCTAGGAAATGCTTAAAAGGCATGGGAGTTTGTTAAAAGTGTAGAGAAAAGGGTTATCGAGCTAATGATTGCAAGGGGAAGAAACAAATCAATGATGTTCAATTCTTTAACTATAATGAAAAGGGGAATTATTCAAATCAATTTATTAAGTGTTAGGGGAATATACCATAGAAGAGGCCAAGGGGAGATGACCAAGCTTATGTAATCACTACAACTGAAGAGAAGTACCCAATGATGTGGTGATAGATACATTAATCCTATATTAAAATATATCCAATGATTTATTTGATTCTGGATCATTTAACTCTTTTATATCTACCCAGTTTTCAAAGAAAATTAGATATTTACCTTTTTATTTAACAAGAGAGTTATCAGTCAAAACTCCTAAGGGAAGTCACATTGCAACAAAAATGTGTCAGTCAGTCCCCTTTATGTTGCATAAGTGTGCTTTATTTTCTGACATTATCATCATACCTATGGTTGTCTTTGATATAATCCTCAGTATGGGTTGGATTTCAAAATATGATGTGAAAATTTATCATAAGAAGAAGAAAATTATGATTTGTGAGGAATATGAAGAAACCCTTATTTTTAGAGCAGAAAATTAATCATCTGATTCTTATCTAGATCCACCCCTAGTAGAACTACTAAATGAAATTATTGGGGAGGAAGATAAAACAACATCCAGTCATGAGGAAATTAATCTTCAAATTGAGGATGTACCAATTGTTCAAGAATAAATTGATGTATTTCCTGAGGAATTACTTGGTCACCCCCAGAGCATGAAGTTTAATTTACCATTGATCTAATCCCTGATGCAAGAACAATATCAAAGACTCTCTATAGAATGAAAACTATGGAATTAGTGGAGCTAAAGAAACAACTAGAGAATTTTAGTAATAAGGGATTTATTCTCCCTAGTGTTTCTCCATGGGGATCCCCTGTTCTATTTTTTAAGAAGAAATATGGATCCTTGAGGTTGTTAATTGACTATAGTGAAATCAAAGATATTATAATAAATAAAAAGTACCATCTAACTCACATTGATGATTTATTTGATCAAATTCATGGAACTCAATATTTTTTGAATATTAACCTTTATTATAAATATCATAAATTGTATGTAAAGAAGGAATATATTCCAAAGGTAGTATTTCAAACTAGGTATGGACATAAAAGTTTAAAATAATTCCATTTGGACTGAATAATGAACCCTCTATTTTCATGTATCTAATGAACAAATTATTCAAGGAATATCTTTATAATTTTTTTGTGGTGTTTATTGATGATATCTTGATGTACTCTAAAAGATATTAGGACCATGAAAATCAATTGGGGATTATTCTGAAGACTCTTATAAGAAAATAGTTATATGGGAAGTTTAACAAGTGTGAATTATGGCTTCAAACCATTTCTTTTCTTGAACATGTTGTCTATAAGGTTGGAATCTCAATTGATCCTATGAAGACAAAGGCAATCCAAGAATTAACTACACCAAGGAACATAACTGAGGTACATAGTTTCATTGGCTTAACATGTTACTATCGGTGTTTCAACCATAATTTTTCCAGATTGGATAACCCATTAACCAAGCTCACATGTAAAGGGTTTAAGTTTATATGGACAAAAGAATGTACAAAATGTTTTGAAGAATTAAAGAGAATATTTTCCAATGCTCCAATTTTGACTCTTCCATCAGGAAATGATGGGTTTTGATATGCAATGATGCATCAAATAATGGACTGGGTTGTGTACTTATGTAAAATTATAATATTATTGTATATGAATAAAGGAATTTGAATACACATGATAAAAATTATCCAACTCATGATTTTGAGTTAGCAGCCATAATATTTTCTCTGAATATATGGATACACTATCTCTATGGTGAAAGATGTGAGATATATATGGATCAAAAGAGTATGAAATACATCTTTACACATAAATAACTCAAAATTAGGAAAAGGATATGACTCAAGTTACTCAAAGATTATGATTTCTCAATACACTACCACCCAGGAAAAGAAAATAATGTAGTAGATTCATTAAGCAAGAAAGATCATGGACTTATAACCCAAATGAGGATTGATAAATATCCCATGCTCATTGATTTAGTAAAGATAGATATGGTAATTGTTAAGTAATAGGAAACATCACTCCCTTTTCAAATGATTATGAAACCATATTTACTAGAGAAGATAAAAATATTTCAATATGGTGATAATAATTTTCAAAATAAAATTAAATCTATTAAGGATGGAAGATTGGAAGACTTTGTTTATGAGAATGGAGTTATGAAATTTGGAAAGAGGTAATGTGTTCCATAAATACCAGATCTAAAAAGGGAACTATTAGATGATTCTCATAGGTTAAATTTATCTATACACTCTGTAAGTACCAAGATATATAGAGATCTGAAGGAATATTTTTGGTGGTATAATATGAAGTGGAAAATTGCTGACTATGTGTGAAGTTGTCAAGATTTTCAACAAGTGAAGGTTGCGATACAAAATCCTAGAGGACTCATGAAACTTCTACCTATTCCTATGTGAAAGTGGGATGACATTATGATGTACTTTTTCATAGTACTACCAAGTACACCTAGAAGGAATGATGAAATATGGGTTATTGTTGGATATCTTAAAAAATCAGTATACTTTATTTCTATAAGAGAATATTTACCTCTTTATCACCTAGTAAGACTCTATATGAATGAAGTTATAATACTTTATGGTGCACCTATATTGATTTTTTATGATCGAGATCCCCGTTTTACATCAAATTTTTTGAAGAATCTTCAGAAGGCTCTGGATACTGAGCTTCATTTAAGTACTGCTTATCACCCTCAAACCAATAGAAAGTCAGAAAGAAATATTCAAACATTAGAAGACATGTTGAGGTCATGATCACGTGACTTTAAAGGTATGTGGGACAATTATTTACCTTTGGTATAGTTTTCCTATAATAATAGTTTCAATTATAGTATTCAAATGGTGCCATATGAAACATTATATGGTAAGAGATGTCATACTCCAATTTGTTGGGATGAAGTTGGTGAGAGGAAACTTATGGGCCCAGAACTTATTAATGATACAATGAAGAAGGTAAATACTATTTATGCTCATATAAAAATGTCTCAAAGTAGGATAAATAGTTATGATGACAACCTGAGAAAGGATTTGTAATTTTAAGTGGGAGATCATGTCTTTCTGAAAGTATCAATATAGAAGTGTGTCATAAAATTTAGTAAAAAATTGAAACTGATCCCCATGTACATTGGAACATTTGAAATTCTGGAAATAATTAGATTTGTAGCTTACAAATTATAAATTCCACCAAGTCTCTCCAAAGTTCATGATGTGTTCCACATATCATTGTTAAAGAAGTACATTCCAGACCCAACACATGTACTCACCTGTGAAAGAATATAACTGAAACTTGATTTTCCTTAATATGAAGAGCCTATCCAAATTATTGAAACAAGAGAGAAAGTGTTGAGAAATTGTACAAATCTATTAGTAAAAGTTATTTGGAGAAACCATAAAATAGAAGAAGCAATGCGGGAACCTGATGATGTTATGAAAAAGACTACCCTCATGTGTTTAGAAGACAATATTAATGAAAATTTCAAGGATGAAATTTTTGAAGGAGGGAAGAATATATCACTCAAAGATTTTATGCTATGTATATTCTTAAATAAATTTAATTCATTTGATAGCTTATGTTGCAGACAACACCAAACTTAAACGAACAGTAATATACTATTAAATGGTAACTTGATTGTTGGAATAGTAACGTGTCCATTAAACATAGTAATGTGACCATTAGAATAGTAACCTCACCTATAAAAATATAAATAAAATTTAGGTATCTTATAAATGGAAATATGATATAATTATATCATAGGTTAAGTAAACAAATGTTTTAAAAATGATAAATTAATTGTTGGTATTTTTGTGAAACATAAATCTTTATTTACTATTTTATAATTAATATAATAATTTTTTAAAAAAAAATTATTTTCATAAAATAGATTCATGAATTAATATTTTGTTGTCTTATTATTATAAGATAATTTTATGATACCTTAATTAATTTTTCAAAGTTTTATAAAATCTATTATAATTTTAAAATATGTATTTTTCAAATAAATGATGATTTTAATTAAAATTAAAATTTCACATATTTGGAAAATTATTTTTAAAAATGGAATACATATTTTAATTCTACATAATTATAAATTGTTAGGGTAAATTTTTGGTATTTTTCTAAAATTGTTGAATTTTTGGAGAATAGTGAAATACAGTAATTTATGGTATAAGTAAATAAAAGAATTATTGAGTCATGGATGATGTATAGATGAGGTAATAATCCATTTGTTAGAACTCATATGCTATAGTTACTGTATTTAGTAATTTCAATAATCACTATTCATAGTCTTGAGCCAAAATAATAAACTAATAAATAAAATAATAAAAAAACAGCCCTCTCCTCCACTATAAATATCACCCCTTACCACCCCTTCTCCTCACAACTTCCAAGACTTGAAGCCTATTAAATTTTTTCACAATACTATCCTCAAGTCTATCCCCCACATACTTGATCCTTTAGTGACAATAAAATACCAAACCCAAGTTCCTTAAGGAGGTTCTCAAGGAAAATATTTCAAGTGGTAAAACCCTTAATCATTCTCTTGAAATTTTCTTCAATTTCATTTATTTTCTTATCCTTACCTCACCTAATATATCCAAATATTCATGATAAATCCATTATCATATATATAGTGTGATTTTATTATGTTAATGTAAAATCCATCATCAAACTACTTCTTCTCTCCCTTTTATTCTAAAAATTAAAATATCGTCTATGATGTGTCGATTTACTATCATAGTATACGATGCCTTTTCATTTTCTATTACCGCCTTAAAGTCTGGTCATAAAACACTTATTATACTTAAATTATATTTTATAATACATAATATAATTTTTATGATGTTCTATAATTAGTATATATACATAATATTAATTAATAAAACAAAACTAGTTCGTGATGATCAAAAAACGCCCAAATAATCTAAATGGTTATCATTAATGTTTTATCTAATAAAACAACCTCATATATGAAAAAATGATATATAAGACCATTTAATATTATTTAATTTCATTAATAACATATAATTTCAATTTTGGATAACTATTCCTATTTTACATGATCTTTCAAACATGTATACAAGTGAACCAATCATGAAAACAAATGAAACAAACACTCTCGAATGACAAAATTGAATATTATAACTCATTAAAAAGGCCAAAAATTAACTTAATAAAATTATCATAAATAAAATTAAATTTTAATAGGTTGTTAATTAAATTATTAATTAATATAATTTCATTATCCATAACATTAAGTGCAAGTGCAGAACACTTTCAAACATAATGTAAGGGTCTCTCCCCGAACCTCTATTTTTCATCCGAGTCATAACTTATCTCTATTTACCCAAATGAAATTATTAATTATTCTTATTCATTATTCATACATTTTTTTATTTTAAAATCACATTAACCTAGCTAAATTATATTCCTTTGATGGGAAATACATGTTTTATAAGGATTCCTTTTCAGTTTTTCCTGATAAGCAAGCCTGATTAAAGGGAACTTCCCAATTTCTTACCCATTTTCAAGTACCATACATAATATATTTTAAACTAACAATATTTTCCTAAATCACTCATTTTATCATAAAAAAATTATCTTTGTTCATTTCTGGTTTTATATAAAAAATATGCCTTTTCCATTTTAAAGTCTCTTTAGTATTTTCCCTTAAACCGCACTGAGGTGGATCATTTATAAAGTTTCTTAAACACTAATTTTACATGTTTTCACTTTAGTTGGACTTAATTAATTATGATATATGATTATTTTCTATTATTAATTCCAAGTTTTATTTAAATCCATTCTTTCATGGACAACATTATGATATTCCCTTTGGTTATGCCTCATCATCCACTTATTCTTTGTATGTAGTTTATATATACTTCCCTTTAATTTGTGGTCATAATTCATTGAATATTTAATTAAATATCCATATTTCTTATATCATGGATATTATTATTTCTTTATCCACATACCATTTTTACATGTGGTGTTTTCTTTGAATGTTATTTTAATTGGGGAAATATTGATTAATTTATATCCTATACTCACTATGGATATTTTGATAAATCATGAATTGAATCTATGTATTAAGAATGCTTTAAAATTAAAGTGAAGGGTAGGGCCTGGTTATAGATATCCCCTTGATGCATCGATAGGTCTCATGATACAAAATAGTTGGAAACAAACCTTTCATGTTTGTTTCTAAGAAGAATTAGATGGGGTTTTAACCACAAAATTAAACCATCTTGACGATATAATAGTTCATGTGAGAGATAAACGACACCCAATGATTAATCATTTTATTTATTCAGTATTCAGTTATTACTTTCCAGGATATTTTCACTATGAAAAAAATCTATGGATGTATTTACATTCTCAGTTTAATGATGGTATGTATTTTTCAGTTATTTACCATTCCATTATGCCTTATTGAATTCGTTTAACTTATTATTGATTCACTTAACCCTTATTGAGATTTTGAGCTCACCCTTTCATTTTCTTTATTTTCCCAAGTTATGAAGATGAAATCCTTGAATAAGTGTTAAGGAATCATTTTATTTTTCTTTATTATGTTCTATGTTTAATTACCAATGTAATAAGGGAACCATGTATGTATCTAGTTATTCAAGATTACTAAACTAATTGATCTTTGGTGATGTGATATCTTGTATCTATTCCATTGTAATAAAATAACCACTAAATCTAAGCTAATAGGGTCGGGGTTGTTATATTTTATGAGTATCGTATTACTAAAAATTATAAAATGTATTTTCTGAAATATAGGAACCAAATTCCAAAGTCTCATTTATGTTTGTGTTATTTAAGGTTACTGATGTATCAACAAAGTATTATTTTTTTACAAGAAATGAGAATAGTCCACATAATTCATACATGAATTTATCAACTGTCTATCCTCACAAAAATTATAACATCAAATACATGCACACAGTATTCATTAGGAAATAATGGTTTCTTGTTCACTTCATTAATCGACTATTATGTTGTACTAATATGTTTTAGTATGAAATTATAGTATACATATGATTATTTCTTTATATTGTTCAATACACATGATTTACTTACTGTTCATTAGGTTTATTACATTTCATATTGATATTGAATTGTTTCAATGTCATGTTTAGCAAATAATAACTACAAAACTATATACTATAATTTTATTCAGCTTTGTGCCATGAAATATTCAATATAAAGTTTTAAACTAACCTTATAATGTTTCTTAAATGTGTTCTTTACTACTGTTATTTATTAATATTTTAATATGAGAACTAATTCCACATTTGATACATACAAAATACTTGGACTTTAGTGATCCTCAACACTTTTGTACCTATTATCCCTATTTACCATGCTCCCCACTCCTTATTTCCAACCCTCCTCCAAAAATATATATTTGTATCCCTAAAAAATATAATCCCCTCACACTTCCTAAATACACTAACTCACCAATGAAATTTTTAGATGGTTTTTAGGGTTTCTCGCTGTCAGATTAACGACACTTCAATCTTACTCTCCTTTAATGTGAAACATTTCTCGCATCATGGAGTCCTATTGGTATCGACCTCTAATTTCCAATAAGTTTCATATTTTCCTACTAAAATCTAAATGTTAGTTTCATGGAATATTTTTTTTCTAGTTACATGTGGCATGTATTTATTTTAATTCCCATTAAATTTCATTGGGTTTTTTGTTAGTTACTCCTATTTGTTTTACTGATTGTGTATCTGATTTATAAATTTTATCCTATATGACACGTTTAATATGAATTACTATATGATTTTTTTATTTATATCATTTTTTTGTTTCTTTTTTTAGTCTATGTTGATTAAATATCTAAAGGCTATTAATTTTTTTTCACTAATAAGCTATTTTTAGATTTAGTCAGTTTAAAATATTTCTCATACATCCTATAATTAAATCTACCAACAGAATGAATTATAAAATTCAAGGAAACATAATTTTACCTGTGTTTACATGAGGGGAGAAATATAAGTTTTCTTAACTATCTAATCATTAATTTCTTAGAATGATACCATTTACTAACATTATATAAAAAGCATAGAAACAATTTCAAATATGAGCTTCAATCAAAGTGCTATATGTAAGGAGGACATACTACATAAAAAGTTGATGATGAAACAAAAGAGTGTTATGCCTGTAGGTTTGTGTTATGTGTATTCTTAGTGACATTGAGTTATTACAAAATTCAATCTAAACATACTTTTCATTTATTCAATTGGGAAAATAAAATCTACATTATGTTACAGGTTCCTATTGAATGTTTTAGGCATAAAATATGTGATGGGGTATTTGATAAATCATAAATATTTTGTTGATATGATGGATCATTCACAATATTTTCAATGATGTGAATGTTGTAACCAACATATTTTTTTTCCAATTTAATATTGATATACAGAAACCCAAAACCCAGAGAGGATATTTTCACTTTAAATTTATAATTAATTTATTTAGATGTAAATAAAATAATTATATAATGTCCCCCAATCTAGAACTCTCTCACATGGCAAAAAAAATTGGTTATGAGACCTCAAGATCACCTACCTATACGCCATAGGATGCCGACTAGCAGTAGGGTGTGATCAATATAGTGGACTATGCCCCCTGGTTATAAAGTTACAACACAAAAAATTAATTATATAAAATAAATATCATAATAGTAGAAATAATTAAAACCATAAAAAATAGTAGAAAAACCAAATAATAAAATCCAACTGAATAATACAATAAATAATAAAAGAATAATGTAATAAAAGGATGACATGTAACTAAATTTCATGTTATAAGTAATAAAACTAAACTACTAATAGACATAAATAAAAACTCAAAAGTCCTTGGTCCCGATCCCCATGTCAGTGTGATCTCCAAACTATATCCCATCCAACATTAAACAATCAACAAGGTCCATTTCCCTTTTCCAATCCTATATCCATATAATCTACTTGGGTACCAAATGAAGACCCAAATAGTGTGTGAGTATAACTCAGTAAGCCGACACCACTGTGTATAAACATAACTAGTATGATAATAAGTTCATGTAATAATTTAATAAACATGTGTATTAATTTATTAAACAATTAAATTAATACCAAATCAACATACTTCAACACCATGCCGGAATATATTTGGGCATGTCTCACGACCATGCCAACCCCAACCATATAACTGTGGTAAAGCATAGCCTGATTTGGTTCCATATAGGAATTTCTCTGATCATGTCTCACAACCATGTCAACCATAACCATATATCCATGGTATAAATCACACAAATCTGGGTCAAACCCATTATATAATTATTTTAGCAATAAATCGGGGAAATCTTAGTGTATAATAATTTATACATATATCAGGGCTAAGAATGGTATATAACCATTTCAACATGTATTAGGGCCAAGCCCAATATAGAATCATTATAACATGTATCAAAACCAAGCCCAGTATATAAACATTTCAGCATGTGTCACAAGGCATATCCCATTATATAATCATTATAACATGAATCAATGGTCATAGCCCACTATATAAAAATTTCAGCATAAATCACTAGGAAAAACAGCAAGGATATCATAATATCACATCATAATGCTCAATGGTTAATTATGAAAATCACCATTTATCTTTCAACCATACATTTCATTTATCATTTGGTCATAAACCAATAACATTCCAATCATTTCAATAATTAATCCAAGACAATAATGAATCTATATCAATAAATCACCCAAACTCATGTGATACTAAACACTTTTTAATACCATAGTCAATTTATTTATAATCAGAAGTCCACTCACCCAAATGATATCCATAAGTTAGGTCATAAACAATTGGATCCAAAGAGATTCCAAGGAATAAATAAAATTAACCATTTAATAAATTTAGGCACACATCATATTGGTACAATTTCAATACTTCCCATACTTTTCTCTTAAATAGACATTAGGGTTAAGGTTTAGACCCCTACCTTTAATAAAAAATTAACACAACACTTCCTAAGGGTAACACCAATGAGGAAGAAGGAGAAAAAGATCACAAGATGAAACCTAGATCAAATCAGATCAAGATTAACATCAAAACCAAATGTGTTCCAAAGATTCCACCACCATAATGGAGAACAACATAAGAGGAAGGGAAAACCAAATACAAAGACTTACTTGGGATTGATCGAAAAAACGGGTAGTCTAGAATAGAGGAAGGTGATCCAAAATTGCCTGGAAAACACCCTAGGGTCGAGAGGAGGAAGGCAGTAATGAGTGGAATGAAAAAAATCAGACTCTTAGCACCTTTAAAATAAGATTCTCAGGATAATACCTGGATTTTAACTCTTCTACATACTATATATTTCTTTTTAGAAGGATACGTTGAAAAACCCATCACCTCATATGAATTTTATCCTGATTAACTATTACACGATGTGAATAGTTTACATGATGTGAGACTATTTTATGCCCTTTACTAGTTTACGACATGTGTTTGTCATAATTTACATGTTGTGAAATATAGTTACATGGCGTGTAATTATTCCATAGATAGTTTTTTAGTTCGGTTTCCACCAAAAAGGACCCTAACCACCTCCAAATCCTTCCAAATCATGAAAACCCCCATAAACCCTTTTAACACATTTATATCCAGACTTCATTAATTCAAACAAACTTATATCACTAAATCTAATGTCATTTCCTCGAACAAAATATCTCTATCTCCAAACAAGACTCGGTCACTAAGGCTTCACGATAAAGGAAAAACCCAACAGAATACATTTAATACAAAAATTCAAATAGGGACGTACTTGAAAAAATATGGGATCTTACAAATTACCTTGTCTTATGATCCTTTCATTGATGATGTTATTGATCTTCCAAATGACCATTTTAAAATCACCTTTGTTTTGTTGTAAGGATCGAAGTGTAGGATACCTCTAGCGGTGATCCACACATTCTTCATTGATCTATGAGTAACAGTGATGATATTTCAGGTGAGAGCGTGGTTAATCTATCATCTTGTGTTGTTCATGTTGATCACTCATCCTTCATGCTTGAAGGATTCTCTCTAAATCTTCTATTTATTGATAGTAAGATAGGTTGAGGATTCAAGAGAGAAATCCGTTGTGTGCAATGATTCTAAATTCTTAGTTAATCATACACAATAAACATAATTGTATTTTTATTGAGTGAGGGGTTAGGTTAAAATATTATTTAATTGCATACCTACACTTAAATAATATAAAAATAATCATTAAACCCCATTCCATACAATAATAATAATAATAATATTATTATTATTATTTTATGGAGTGTTGTAACGACCCAACCCACCAGGGACCGCCTGACTGATGGAAGGTCAATCCATCACAACCCTATGCCCAACACCAATAAGCTAGGGGTTGGTGAAAAGATCCAAGAAGGAATAATATAAATTATAGGCCTTAGCCTAAGCACATGTATGTACAAACATAACTATCTCCATAAAAAGGTGCATAGTAATAATAAAATGAATGCAACGTCCAGAGTAAAACTTTCATGAAAAAACCTATAGGGAATACTGTTTCTCACTCTTTCACTAGGGAACGCATCCGTCTGTCGAGGAAGTTCTGACTATTTCCCCACATTCCAACTTTCCAAAGGTGGGAGACATCTATCTCTTATTCAGGGACACTTTCTTATTGATTAAAACGGGATAATAGGATGTCAGTTCCTCCTTTCGTGGATTCCTCCTCAAAATTCATAGCCTAATTCGGGTCTCCCTTAAAGATTAAGATTTTGTTTGTGAAGCTCATTCCCGGTGTCATATCTTTGTGGATTCCTGTTAATTACGCTACTTCTATTAGGACATTCTAAGGATTTTTGACATGGTAGAAACCTTTGGTCAGAGTAGATGACAACATCAGGTATGTCAGGGCATATCTGGATGCGTAGGCATTAGGGAACCTATATTATTACTCATAAGAGAGCATCTCAAGGGAGAAGAACTCGAGGAATCCCACATTGGTTTTGGATTATATTATGCTGGAGGCATGTCTCTAAGGTTTTAATTAGATTCCCATGTTTAGAATGGGTTATGTCACAAATTTAACATCTTGTGGAGATGGTTCCAAAGGTATGTCTTCTGAGGTTTTCTTTAGGAATCTCATGTTTAACACGAGGTAGGCTGCGAGTTTAATGTCTTGCGGGGACAGAATGAGCATGATCAGAACATCCCATGGAGATGCATCAGATTGGTACATCCCTTGGAGGTAACATCTGGAAGGTTAACCAGATGGATGGATCAGAACACCCAATGAAAATGGATCTGAGGTGGTGTGTCCCATAGAGGGAAGATATCACACCATTAAGGATGATCTGGACACCACTAAGGGAGTATTAGAAAGAGTGCACCCCATAATGGGGAACACCGGATGGATAGGTTAGAATGCTCAATGAGAGAAGACCCAGGGCGGTGTGTCCCATAAAGGGAAGATGTCACACCATGAAGGTTGATTTGAAAACCACTAAGGGTGGATTAGGGAGAGTGCACCCTAGAATGGGGGACACCATGGTTTACCATTGGCTAGGATTAAACCACATGAAGGTTTCCTACATACCCTGTGCATACGACAGGGATCAAAACCCACATAGTTCAAAGGGGTGATGAATCAGGGTGTACACAAAGGACAATGACCCAGAGACATGTTGGGGCTTACGCATGGATAGCATCCCAAGGGAATGTCATGATCCCACTAGGATATAGAGTCCCGAGTAAGAATCAGGATGGATAGTGGAGAGTTGAATGAAGTGGATGGGGAATGAGAAGGAACCGACATGAGGATGATGGTGATGTTGGGCTTGAGACTCAAAGAGACTTCCTACGTATCCTTGTGGTAGGGAATCAAAGTCCACTTAGTTTGGTGAGGTGATGGGACACCTGAGGAGGCGACCCATGAGAATGGACATATGGATGGGACTCGGAGGAAATAGAACCTTCGGGTTAGGGCATGATCTTCTCAGGACTCATATGCTCAAGGGAAATACCAGGATGAGACATGGGAAATGGGATTGAACCTCAGAGAGGCTTCATACGTACCCCCATGGTAGGGAATAAAAGTCTGCATAGTTTGGTGAGGGGCATGGAATCGGGGTGTGCGCCCGATTTGGTCTGACGCCATGGGGGAGGACAAGAGATATGGGTCCCATCGAAAGGGATGACAATGACATACCACTGGAAGGGGATCAAAATGATTTACTTCTGGATGGAGATCACAACGGCTTACCTTTGGTTGGGATTTAACCTCAGGAAGGCTTCCTACATACCATTCCTAGGAGATAGGGATCAAACCCACATAGTTCTAATGGGTACAGTTTAATGTCTTGCGGGACAAATTTGAACTGACATGAAGTGGTTAGGAAAAGTAGGTGTTGGACTTGAACCTCAGGGAGGCTTCCTACGTACCTTTCCTTTGAAAGGATCAAAGTCCACATAGTTTTGGAGTTTGGTGAACTAACATGAAGGGGTTGGGACCAGTAGGTGTTGGGCTTTAACCTCAGGGAGGCTTCCTACGTACCTTGCCTTGGAAAGGATCAAAGTCCATGTAGTTCAGGATGGTTTGGTGAACCGATGTGAAGGGGGTCGGGACCAATAGGTGTTGGGATTGAAACTTAGTGAGTCTTAGTATGTACGTTTCCTTAGAAAGGATCAAAGTCCACGTAGTTCAGAATGATTTGGTGAACCGACGTGAAGGGGGTCGGGACCAATAGGTGTTGGGATTGAACCTCAGGAAGGCTTCCTACGTACCTTTCCTTGGAAAGGATCAAAGTACATGTAGTTTAGGATGGTTTGGTGAACCGACATAAAGGGGGTCGGGACCAATAGGTGTTGGGATTGAACCTCAGGGAGGCTTCCTACGTACCTTTCCTTGGAAAGTATCAAATTCCACATAGTTTAGAATGTTTTGGTGAACTGATGTGAAGGGGGTCAGGACCAATAGGTGTTGGGATTGAACCTTGGGGAGGATTCCTACGTACCTTGCCTTGACAAGGATCAAAGTCCATGTAGTTCAGGATGGTTTGAGGATAGGGAGGCCTAGGGAGGATGTCATGGTCACTGTTTACTCTAAGATCACTTGATTCATGCTCGGTGTGAGAAAAAAGAGGCAACAACAGACCTGGCGATCATGGTGCAAAGGTGCGGCCATAAAGGGTGGTGGATGGGGATTACACATGGAAGTTTCCTAGGTTCCTCTAAGGAGAGGCAATGGTGGGTTGGGATTAAACATGGAAGATGCCCTAATGATGCTAAGGAGAGGCAATGGTGGATGGGGCTTACACATAGAAGCTTCCCAGGAGCCACTATGGAGTGGAAACAGTAGATGGGGATTATGCATGGAAGCTGCCCAGGTGCTGATAAGGAGTGAAAATGGTGAATGGGGCTTATAAATGGATGCTTCTTATAATTTCTTCCTCATGTCTAGACATGAGGTCATCCCAACTCACTGGTGGGTTGAGGAATATAATTAAGGCCTACACCTATGCACTAGTGCATAAGCGGGATAACACCAAGGGAGTTGGAATTAGTCCAAACAAAGGGAGATGAAAAGTGTGAATCACATGCCCGAAATTTGGAACGAAATGAGGGCGGAGTGGTGATAGAGGATAACTTTTGACCGTGTTTGAAACACAACATCTATATCATGTTAGCCTGAATGGGGACAAACAAATGAGGGTCGACTGTTGACCGTGTTTGAAACACAGAACCTGACTCAAAGTTTCTTCCAAAGCCTTCCAGGGTGTTGGACTAGAACAGTTGGCGAGATGATGCGGCATGGGACTAGGACATTAAGGGGTCCCTTTAGACATGAAAGAGGATGAAGATCTGAATGTAGGACACACAAAGCATGAGTTGGAGTGGTGGAATGCTCAAACAAATTCCAATTCTCATGATATTACACCACTGTAATCATGGAATGAGGCATCTTATTCTTAGCACATAAGGCATCTCTTATTTGGAATAAGAGGTATCCTATTATTGAATGATAGGACATGCTACAATTTAAATTCATGTAGAGAAGACTATTAGAATCTTACACTTGGCGTATAAGGTATCCTTTATTTGGAACAAGAGGCATTATATTTTTGTAGTATAGGGTGTACTATAGTTTATAGTCATATAGATAGTACTATTGGCATCTTACGCTTGGTGCATAAGGAATCTCTCGTTTGGAGCAAGAGGTGTCCAATATTTATCATGTAGGCTGAACTATAGTTTATAGTCATGTAGATAAGACTGTTAGGCATAAGGTGCCTAGAAATGGTTGGTGTTGGGACTTACGTAAGAGTGGCCCTTTCTGGTTCAACCTGACATATGAGCCAAGTGGTAGGGTTTTGAGGAATTTCTTGAGGAATGGTTCAACTCAAGGTGCTCGGGGAATTGATGAAGAGGCTCTCAACTCACGACATGGGAAATGAACCAAGAGGATTATGTCGACTCAAGGTGTTTGATGGTGTGCATATGAGTATCTCGAATCATGGTATTCCACAGGTTGAAGGTGGGTGCGCATAAGGGTGTAATGGAAAATGTCGACGACCCAACTCAAAAAGTTCACGGTGCGACTCTCCATTTTTCATGGGGGTCAATGACGGAAGCGAAGGTACTGGCCCGGAGGGCCAGGATCACAGCCTGCCACTGATCCTGAGTGGGGGTGTAGGGGCACATCTCCCCATGGTATGAACCGGTGGGCACGAAGGTAGGAGCTTCACAAAGGATAGGGCTTCAGAAAGTAGCTTCACGGATGAAAGGTGCTTACGGAGCATAGGGTCTTGCGAAGCAAATAGGATTACGGAGAAAAGGGATCGTGGAGCAAAGGGGCTCGTGGTGAAAAGGGTCTCGCAAATCAAAGGGGATCGCGGAGAAAAGGGGATCACAGAGAAAAGGGACTCATGGAGAAAAACATCTCATGGAGAAAAGCGGCTCGCAGAGCAAAGCGGCTCACTAGAAAAGCGGCTCGTAGAGCAAAGCGGCTCGCATAGCAAAGTGGATGGAAGAGAAAACAAGATTGCGGAGCCTCAAGAAACCCAAAGGAGCTCCATACTTCACAAAGGGTGGATCCCTTTATGAAGGGCATCACTTCATGGTGCTCCGGAGCTTCGCGAAATGGGAGATCGGCCGCCCAAGGGGCGGCATAACCGTTCTTATGAAGTGGGGTGAGCCCACTATTTATAGGTAAGGGAGGTCGGTGGAGAATGACGTAGAGCACAAATGCATGCTGCGTAGAAAAAATGACGCTGTGAAGGATTTCACACTCCGCAACTGGAGGTATTTACCTCAAGTTTCTCATAATCGCGGAGTCGACCATCATCGACCTTTGCGGTGCTCATGGAGGCTCCGGTCAAGTTCCCTCAAGTTCATTGTAATCGCAGAGTTGAATGTCATCGAACTTCGCGATGCTCGCAGAGGCTCGAGTTAAGTTCCCTCAAGTTCGTCATAATCATAGAGTCAACCATCATCGACCTTCATGGTGCTCACAAAGGCTCCGGTCAAGTTCTGTCTTCTCCACGATCGTGGAGGGAGCTTCACGAATGGGCTCCACGAACCAGTCTTCTAGCCCAACTTCAAATGTTCATAACTTATAATCCGTAACTCCGTTTGGGCTCTACAACCAATCAAATCGAATATTGCGAAACGGGATACGATCTTAAATCATGTATGGAAGAATTTGGAATATTTTAGGGACGTGTTTTCTGGTTCCAACAAACAAATTAGAGTACAATAGTATAAATCAAAGTGCAAAGGGGAAAAATACATGCCCAACTAGAAATAAAGTTCCAACTTGATAATCAATTGGAAAAAATAAAAAACTGAGAGATCCCAACTCCTGATCTCCAAGTTCGACCACTATATGTGGTTTATTCACTCAATTATACCTAAGATCCATCATTGTCTCCTCCGATCTATCCATCATTTTCATAGGACATGTCACGTGTAGGTAAAGTTCGTTTAGGGGCAAGTATATACATACCCAGTAGGACACCCCAAAAACTAAAAAGGGATAAATATAGAGATAAAACAATGGTCAAATCAACCCATAGAAATAGGGAAATGAAACCCAAATATATATATATATATACACATGATCAAAATAAATCCAAAAGATAGAGAAATGGTGTTTACATCTCCCAGCCCATCCCAAGACAATGAGTCTTCTTGCAGCTCCAAAAAGGGCCTATCTTCGATGCCCAACATCTCTTATGTCTATATAAAAATCCATGTGGAGTACCCACACCTCTCCACTGCTCCACAACCTAAGGGGGAATAATCTCTAATTTTGGACCCATGCCTTAGTACGATAAGGGGTTCCACCCAATAAATAGAGGACCCATGCCCTGGTGCGACATGGGGGATACCACTCAGTGCATAGATGACTCACACCCTAACACGATAGGGGGTACCACTCAGTGAATAGAGGACCCACACCCTAGCATGATAGGGGTACCATTCATTAGATATATAGATAGAGGACTCATAACCTAGTGCCAAATGGGGGTGCAACTCAATTGGTGGAGGAATTGCACCTCACCACTATGGTGAGAAATCAATGGGGAACAATATCCAATAGAGGACCCACTCCCTAGTATGTTATGGGATACCACTCAACTTATGAAAAGAGTATAGGGGAACTGTACCTTGGTGAAATTGGGGGGTTTCCAACCCCAAACTCTCTCTGATGATCCTTACTGATCACTGTTACTAGTCTAGGATCACCTGAAGAATCATCACTCTATAAACACCTCACTTCATATATCAAAATCCACTATAAAGGCTACCATCATGTTATATGAAAAAACTGCTCAGGATAGGCTACTCATAGGCCAAAATCTGAGGATAGAAGAAGGAGATATGAAAAGCATAATAACCTGAGAAAATTACACAACGTGCACCAGGTGTTACATAGCATGTGGTCTCACTTGGATTATTGGTTGTGTCCTTTTCTGAAGATAGCTTGGCTGGACATGTAGTACTACATGACATGTAAGGGTACTGCCCATTGTGTCTCTACCATCCGGGGCCTACCCGTGTGATTCTAGCCATGCCCATATACTTTGGGTCATGACTGTAAAACTATCCATGATCAGGTATCAGGTCATTCCCATGTACCTATGGATGTGCCCATGTACTCTTGGAGTACATGGAACATCCTCTCGTATGTGGTCTTGGGTGTGTACAACTAGAACATGGCCTGACTACCAGGGAAGGGTCACACAACATGTGGTCCCAAACACATGAAATTTAATCCTTAACATAGCTAGAAACCCTAAATGCAATGAAATCTGAAGAATAGGTCATGTGTTCTGCCATAAATTTCACCATTTAACCACCCAAAATCAATGGGGGTCATATCCAGCTATTGATTCCTAGCCTTCAGTGGCCAAAAATCAGATTCTGACCATCCACCGATGAGCCGCCGCGCATCCCATGTGTCTCTCATCACTCTTCACCACCCCAGATCCCAGATCCACGAAGCATCACCTATGATCCATCTTGATCCACTATAAATCACCATCTCATTCATTATTCACACAACTACTATGAATCCTGTGGTTTAATCATGCTCGAACCAGCCCTAGAAATGTTGAACTGTTACGCCATGGGCCAACAACGAATAAAACGAAGAAAGGTGGGGAGAAATACACAATAATAAAGTAAATATTTCGTTTTCCATGTGTTCTTGGTCAACGATTATATAATTGGCTATCCAGGGGTGAAAACATGGTACAAACAAGAATATAATTGGTTTAATAATAATAAAGGTGTGGAAGGGATCATGTAAAGATTTATAAAACACCATAAATCGAAGAAGATAAATTAATACATGTTTGATTATATCGAAAGGGTAGAAATCCAAAAAAATAACGTGCCCTAAATAAATTTAGGATTGATCGTTGGTGAAGAACTCATTATTAAGTGATGAAGAATACTCATTACATTTTCCACCTCTCGATCCACATTGATTCGATCTTTCGTTGGCCTCTGATCTTAATCCAACAATGAAGAACGCCCATTTTACTCCTCTCAAATCCTTCTAGGGTTATACGACTAACCCTAATGATTTTTTATAATCGAATTATTATGGAGGTTTATATTTATGTTATTTAAAATAAAATAAATAAATAAATAAACAAAATTATTTATTTTAATTAAATGCACCCGTCAACAACTACCTTAATCGGGCATCCGACATCGACCAATCTTAAGTTGTGCCTAAGGTAAAACCCACGTTTCAAAGTCAACCATGGTCTAAAATTTTCCATTTAAGGTCCCTGAATAGTCATAAAACTAGAAATAATAAAACTATGCACACACATGCATTAAAATATATTAATATTTTTAATATATGAATTTAGGGGTCCCAAGACACCCAAAAACTATGTTGAATCTAAGGATAAATCCATATACATGAAAATAAATATTCAAAGGAACAAATTCATAAAACTAGAGTCGTTACACATGCTCTTACTCACGCAATGATAAATATTATTTATCGGGTTGTAAATTGGTATTCATCACCGAACTTGATATTGGTCTGATCAAACTCCTCAACATTTATTGAATAACTGAAGAAATATATTATTATCTTAAATAAATATTTTATTCACAAACTAATGAATAAATATTTTATTTACTATCTAGTGGAAAAATATTTATTATATATTCACATAATGAAATAAATTATTTATTAAAGAATAAATAATTATTTTTTACCTTGTGAATATTATAAATCAATAATACTCGAATAAAATTATTCTTTGGTCTTGAGAACAATATTTATTCCATTAATTAAATTTAAATAGAATTTAATTGAGATCAATAGAAACACTCAGTGTGTGACCCTCTAGGATTCTTTCTCATTGAAATTAGATTGGATTTTCTAAAGTCCAAGATTACTGTCTAACAACATGCCAAGACACCCAATATAAAGAACTTAACATCGCAATGTCAACAACCATATATGAATACTCTCTGTGTAATATAATTTCTTTATCACAATATTTCATTAAGTAGGTTGCACACCAATGTCATAAACCTATATTCTTGATACATATTTATTTGAATATCTTAAATAAACACGTCATTACACCATGACCATAGAATTTATTGTGAAGGTTCTATTCTAATCAAAGTGATGAGATATCAAATTCCAAAAAGATGGAATAAAAAAATCCTTCCCTGACTTATTAATTAATAATATGTCATTCATGACTCACCCAACGTATCTAAATTTCCCATGAACTATTATCTTTATGATTTACAAAATACATCTAAGTGTGTGATTCATAACACAAATTAATAATAATCTTAAATTCTAAATACCATTACACACACTTGCAGATAAGAATATCCGATGACACCAAAACATGTGGTATTCCTACTGGAAGGTTTGTTACCATTGTTGGATTTAGTTCCTTAGAACCAACTTCTATGTAATTTATGATAAAGTATATTAATTGTTTTGAATATTAATAAACTTCTTATCACATCATGATTTCTTTTCTATGTAACATAGTATGTGATAATGTACTAAGAGTAGCTGTCTCACTGAAAGGTTATAACAATTCCCCTTAATGATGAGAACCCATAAGTGTAACGATAATATTTTTAAATATATGTTCTATATCCAGATGACATAATTTGAGGGACACAAATGATATAGGCTTTTAGGGGTGGAGACTCATAGGACTTTGAGGCACCTTCTCATGGTGTATGCCCTTGGTAATATCAGGTGTAGGATATTATGATAACGAGACCTGCCAGTAGGAAATCCACATTTATATATGTCATTGGATGTTCCTTTACATGAATATTTGTATTGATCCTTAGACTTTAATATTTTTATTAATTAGTGTTATAAGTTATGTAATTTGATGTATTGATGAAAACTGTGATGACATGTGTTCATGAGAAGATAAGATACATTGGGTACATCATGAGTAATATTTAATTAATGAATAATTCAAAAAAGGATTTGTCCCTTTTTTTATTTGATGGAAGTTGATATCTGAGGTCATTTTATTGAAATTATATAGCCTAAATAAATCCATGACCACAATGTTATATAGACAAACTTTATTTTTGAAAAGTCAAAGAAAGCTACATCGAGCACATATGTTGATGGAATTGACATGCAACCCACTTGTTTGGAGATATAACAATAAAGGTATTATATTACACATTAAGAATTTGTATGCAATATTATATATTTTTGGCATTAATTTCTTTCTCTATGGGTGCCTTGGTGTGTTTCTATATTTTAACCTTGTACTTTAGGCTACTTCGCCTAATGCCACTGAGAAAGATGCCTAGAGGGTCACACACTAGGTGTATCCAGAATCTCAGTTAAAAAATATATTATTATTTATTATTTAAAAATTTGAATAAATATTATGCCTAAACTTGTTTTAATAATTATTCATGTCTGCAACATCGTATATATTTCGTCACCATTTATTCGAGAGAATATTATGTAAGCAGAACATTTAATAAATTTTTATTTTCTATTTCATGAATATAATATTTATTTATTTATTAGAGAATAATGTAGTGATATTTTATTATTAAATAAATAGTCATTATTCAAGGACCGATAAATATTATGGAGGAATGGGGGACCAATTTTAATGGTCTGATGAGAAATAATATATATATTGAATATTATTTTATTAAATAATATTTAATTTAATTCATGAGTTTAGTGCATGTCAAGAAATAACAATAATAATATTATTATTATAGACATGGGGTTCCATAGAGATTATGTAAATAGTAAAGGGTGTATGTGCAATTATTATTTTCTAACCCTAGCGGTATATAAACTCAATTATATTATTTTCTTAAGAGATCCAATCCATTTTTTGTTGTGCATAATGAGATATGGAGAGAATCCTATAAAATCCCTAGAGAGATACCTCTTCAAGAATGTTCTCAAGAATGGAGAATGATCCTCCACCACTACCACTCTCAAGTATAGATATATCGAAGAGAACCCTTCCTTTAAGTGGTTCTTAGGGTGATTGAAGGAAAACAATGCAATCATTAGGATCTTTCATGCTAGAACCCAAAGATTCCTACAACAATATTTGGAGGTTTTTAGAACACATGTGGATCACCTATAGAGGGAATATACTCTTGATTCCTACAACGCAATGATGGTATGACATAGAGATGTTGTCAGAACCATAAACGGAGAAATAATTTCTTACAAGGTAATTGTTTAATTACTAAAATTTATTATAAATAATATGTGATTATCCTACAATTTGGTTCTGATATTTATTTGTTACATATATTCTTTAATTCAATTGCATTGATCATGCTGTTCATAATCATGTAAATATCATATTAATCAGTGATCATGACAAAAAGAAAAGTTGGACATTCCCCATCTGACACTTTTGTTGTTCCCAGAACCTTCAAGTGTTATTAGAGCAGTCAAACAATTATTTATAATTATTTAAACATCATTGATTAATTTACACATTTTTCACGAGTTTTCAATTCTATTTTAATCATTCTTTAATATAAATTTTGAGGTTTGATTTCTTCCTCTTAGTTTCTCAAAAATATAATCAAATCAATTAATTTTGTGAATGAAATAAATTTTATCTAGAGGTTCCAAAGAGTTTGGATGGATGAAACAAGAGTACATGTTGTGTAACTTGGAGGTACACATCATATACCAATGTTTAATATGCACTGAATTAATTTAGAATTAATTCAATGTAGGTTTAAGGTGAAACAGAATAATGAAGTGGTGGAAGATATATTAAAATTTCTTTTAATAATTGTTTCCTGAAACCATTAGTGAGGATTGTTCATGTCAAATTTTATAACAAATTTATTTAATATCCAAAGAAATAAATACCCGATATTAGGAATTTTATTTTTTTATGATTGTTGATCATTCAAAAAGAACCTTTCAGATTTCCTTTGTTAAGCTGTGAGGATCCAAGGATAGAATCCATCTAGAGATTATTCATATGTGCTCCAATGATCTCAGATCAACACCACTCGATCATCGGGTGCTAGCACGATGAATCAAATTTCTTGCATTGTTCGTTCTTGATTTCTCATTCTTTGGTCTTGAATAAATTTCTCTTACAATTCTCATTCTTG
This sequence comes from Viscum album, assembly GCA_963277665.1. Lineage (NCBI taxonomy): Eukaryota > Viridiplantae > Streptophyta > Magnoliopsida > Santalales > Viscaceae > Viscum > Viscum album. The sequence goes on along the minus strand of OY728139.1, from coordinate 334,669,164 downwards.
GGAGGGAGAGAGAATGAGAATTTGAGAGAGAATTTATTGTGCGCAAAAATTCTCTATTCTCAACTTTTGGATGCAATATACAATAGACATAACAAGTTAGGGTTTAGGTTAAAATATTATTTAATTTCATGTCAACCATTAAATAAAATTTAAAACCTTTAATAAACCCCATACCACATAATAATAATAATATCATTATTATTATTTTATGGCACACACCAACTTGAACAATAACAAATATTATGTAACATTATTGTTAATTAATATTTGTCACCGAACTCAGTCTTGGTTTGTTCGAACCCCTCTAGTATTCATTAAATAACCAAATAAATATTTTATTCATAAATAAATATTTTATTCATGATCTAGAAAATAAATATTTATTAAAATATCCAATAAATAAAATAAATATTTTACTTACAATCTAGCGGATAAATAATTTATATATATTCACGTAATCAAATAAATTATTTATTAATAAAAAATAATTATTTATTACCTTGTGAATATTAGCGATTAATAAAACTTGAATAAAATTATTCATTGATCTTGAGAATAATATTTATTCTAATAATTAAATTCAAATTGAATTTAATCGTGATCAATAGAAACAGTTAGTGTGTGACCCTATAGGATTTTTTCTCGTTGACATTAGTTGGGCTTGACTAAAGTCCAAGATTTTTGTTTAGTAATTGGTCAAGGAACCCTGGAGATAACTTAATGTAGCAATAGTGACAACCACATATGAATAATCACTGTGTAATATAATCCCTTTGTCTCAATATCTCATCAAGTAGGATGCACATCTGTGTCACCAACCTATATGATTGATACATATTTCTTTTACTATCTTAAATAAACATTTTTTACACCATGACCATGGAGTTTAGCGAGATGGTTCCATTCCAATCAAAGGTCCAAGATATCAGCTTCCAAAAATATGGAAGGGACAAATCCTTCATCGACTTATCCTTAGTGACATGTCACTCGTGACACACCCAATGTATCCAACTTCATTATGAATTTTTATTGTCATTGTTTATAAAATACATACAATTACATGAGTTGTAACATGAATTAATAATAATCTTAATGTCTAAGAACCATCACAGACGATTTCAAATAGGAATATACGATGACATTAAAACATGTAGAATTCCTACCAGCAGGTCTGTTCTCATAATTTCCCATCTCGGAGATTACCAAGTGAGAACTTCATGAAAAGAATCCTCATCTACTTACAAGTACTCACACCTAAAAATCTTTGTACTATGTGTCCCATCATAGTACATTATCTAACCATATAACATTATTTAAGAATATCATCATAGCACATCAAGGTTTTCATCATAATGGGGAACTGTCGTGACCTTATCAATGTAATGTATACTCTAAGGAATTATTAAATTAGAGTCATGAAAAAATTATCAATATGTAATAAGAAGTTTTTTTAATATTAAATACATGAAATATGAATGTAATCAAAGTATAAAGAGTTGGTCCTAGGACACCAACTCCAAAAAACTACCACTTGGACTAGAACCAATTTTCTATAAACTTTAGTCCACTAGACCTCACATGAAGGTCACATTTATACCAAGGGATTTAGTAAAGGGGTGCCATGTTTTCTTCCATGTAAATACTGCACACTAAAACTTCAAATATCTGAGAAAAATACTATAAGAGATTATACTTCCAAAGTATGTGCTTCATCCGCTGATATAACCTTGTCCCTTTTTCAGGATCCACTACTGCAGTACAATCATAATAGAGTGTGATAAGATATTTACTTCTAAGTAACACGTCAATATCTTGGATGAATTTTTACATCCACACCACTTATTTAGATTCCTTATAATCCACAATATATGCAAACTCTACTGTAGAATCTACGACCATAGCCTACTTTGAGAACATCCATCTCACAGCACCTCCATTCAAAATGAAGATGTATCCCATTTGTGACTTCATTTCATCTTGATCAGTTTGGAAAATATCATCTATATATCCTCTAATGACTAGTTCCTCATCTCCTCCATAAACTAGGAACATATCCTTATTACACATCATATACTTAAGGATACTCTTGACTGTCATCCAATGGCGGTCACCTAGATCATCTTGATATCTTCCTACCATACTTAATGTGTAGGTGAAATCTATAATAGTACATATAATAACATACATGACTAGACCAATAATTTATTCATGTGGAATAATTGTCATTTTGTTTATTTCCTCATGTGTCTGAGGACACATTTTACTGGAAAGATGAATGTCATGTAATGTTGGAAACAATACCCTCTTGAATTGTTCCATACTAAATATTTCTAGTATCTTGTCAATGTAGGTAATTTTAATTATGCCAAGAAACCTCTTGGATCTATCACAATGAATATTTATCCCAAGAATATATATTACCTCACCCAAGTCCTTCATAGAGAAGCATTTATTCAACCATGTCTTAAGAGACTCTAGGACTGTTATTTCATTTCCAATGAGTAATATGTTATCAACACATAATATTAAGAAAATGACTAGACTCCCACTAAACCATTTATATATACACTAATCTCATTCATTATTTATGAAACCAAATTCCATTATGGCCCCATAAAAATGAATATTCCATGACTCAGATTCTTTATTTAATCCATAAATGGATATTTATAACTTTCATAACTTATTGGCATCCTTTGGAGCCATAAACCCTTTAAGTTGTGTCATATAGTTATCTTACTAAAGGTTATCATTAAGGATGATTGTTTTGAAATCTATTTTCTAAATCTCATAATCATGGAAATCCATAATGAAAAGTATAATTATTATGGATTTTAACATTTAAACTGGTGAAAAAGTTTATTTATAGTCAATGCCTAAGCTATTTAAACCCTTTTGAAACTAATTGCACCTTATAGGTACCAAATTTTCCTTCCATGTCTATTTTCTTCATGAATATCCATTTTTATCCAACATTCTTTAGGGTATACCAAAATCCAGACTTCGTTTTGGTATATGGAATCCATTTTATAATTCATGGTATCTTTCCACTTGAAAATATCTATGCCATTTACTGCTTCATTATAGGTTATCGGATAATTATTATCATCTTATAATGAGTCACCAACCTCGGTTACTAGAGAACCATATTGTTCTGGTTCTCTAACCTCTCTATTACTCCTATGCAGTAATTATGTCTCTAGAACAATTTCTTCTTCCATAGGGATTTGTGAAAAAATTTCTTATGAAGAATATTGTTTATCTTGAGCCTAGACTTCACCGAAGTTTATCTCACTCACATCATCTCTTTTAGTCATAAGATCCTCCTCATGAAATGTGGTATGTATGTTAACTACAACCTTTTTGTGAAGGATTGTATAAAAAGTATCCATTTTTTCATTGGGATATCCTATAAAGATACACTTTGTGCCTCAGGGTGAAATCTTGTTACCTGAAGAGGCCTTAACAAATGCTTCACAACCCCCACATGTAAGTAATACAATATGAGTTTTTTTTTTCTATTCAATAATTGGTATAGTATAACATATATTTCTTTGGTTGGCACTCATTTTAGTGCATATTCTACTGTTTGTAATGTGTATCCCTAAAAGGATAATGGAAGAATCACATGAATCATCATTGATCTCACCATGTACAATAATGTGTGATTCCTCCCTTAGCTTACTCCATTCCACTGAGGCATGTAAGGTGGAGTGAGTTGAGATAATATCCCAAAATCCTGTAAATAATAAATGAAGTCTTGATTAAGATATTCCCTACCACGGTCTGAGTGGATTTTCTTAATCTTCTTACTAAATGGTTCTCAAATTCATTATTGTATTCCTTAAATTTATCAAAATAATCTGACTTATACTTAGTTAACATATCCATATCTACTGAAATCATTAGTATAATTTATAAAGTATGATTACCCACCCCCTTCCTCAATAGGAAATGGTTCACACACATTAGTATGAACTAATTCTAAAAGATCTTTAGCCCTTTAACCTTTCCCACTAAATGGGGCTTTGGTCATTTTTCCTTGTAAACATGCATGACATACACCAAGTGCTTTTAGTTCAAAAGAATCTAAATATCAATCTCAATGTAATTTAGTCTAGAAATTTTCATTTACATGACCTAGCCATTGATTCCAAATTTGGGTGTGGTATGATTCATGTAAAGTAACTTCGTTATTGATTTCCATTACTTGGTCTGTGTAATCTGACACATAAAGTCAGTTTTTAAGTGTTCATTACCATAAAAATGTTATATTTATAAAATAAGAAACATTTATTCTAAAATTTGAAAATAAATCAATCCATATCTAGTCTGGATACAGAAATAATGTTTTTGGTAACTGAATACACATAATAAAAACCCTTTAAAACCAAGATCATTTTGACTGGCAATGTGAGGTGGTAGCCCCCGATAGTCACAACAATAAGTTTAGCTCTGTTGGATTCTTTTAGATCCAACTACCCTTGGTCAATATTTTCAAATATACTTGGTTCTTGTATTTGAATACATATATGACCATAAAAAGCTGTATCTAATACCCAATTTTTAGAAACAGATAATTTGCAATTTATAAAAAACACGCATGAAGCTTCCCCTTTATTCATTGGATGGGTGAATTTTTTCATCCAGTGGCCCTTATTTCCTCTTTATAAATAGAAAACATCATGTTCTTATTGATTTCCCCTTGATATTATTCTTCTTAGAAGGGTGTAGAGAATCTTTTGACTTAGAGATCTTTTCTTTCCCTTTCTGTTTGTTCGCCATAAGGATAGAAGAATTTTCACACTTTATATCCTTATCGACTTGAAGAATAAGAGTAAGAATATCCAACATACTTATCAATTATGTTCATATTAAAATCCACAAAAAAGATAGAGATTCTTTGAGGAAGTGGTGCTAGAATGATATCAGTGCCCAGTTCTTTGGGGAGTTTAAAACTTAGATCCTATAGGTTCTCAATGTAGTCAATGAGATGGGATATGTGAGGCCCGTATGGGGAACCATATCCAAGATTTCACTAAAAAATACCATGTAAATATAAAACTATTACTACTTAGATTTATCATAGTATAGACCACATAGGTTCTCTAGCATGCTATATGCATCCATGTTTTTAATGAGAATTCATTAGTTCACTAGAAATCGATGAAAGCATCAAACATTGAATGTATATTGTGCTGATCAAATGTTTTTTATAGACAAGGAACTCTTCATCACTCACCTATTTATCAGGTGGATTAGGAATTTTGGATTCTAGCACGTAATATTTCCATTCATGTCGTAGCACAACCCAAAGGTGTCTAAACCACTCATAAAAGTTACTTCCAGTTGGGAGGTTATCTTTCTCCAATATTGATCATAGGGTTAATGTGGATGATGATATTTAAATTTTGTTTTAAAATTAAAAGAGAATATTATTATCACTTTTACTTGATTACAAATTATGTGAAAAATAATAAATTAATAAATTAATTTTATTAAATCTCCCACTATTTTATCAAGTCCCAATATCCCTCACCATTGAACTCAGAATATCTAGTTACTTTGACATTATAGTGGTAAGGATCCCCATTACTTTCTTAATGATCCATACTTTTTCCATGAAAACCTTAAGAAAGTAATTAGGTAGGCAATCTTTCCAACTGCGGACTTACAACTCCTTGATCCTTTGAGTGGATTCCCCTATCTTGAAATCCTAAATTGGATTTCCTCAAAAATGGCCTCCAAATTTTTATTTAATATAATTTGGCCATTAAACTCAATATAAGTCTGGTTAAGTCAACCCAAAACCCTCATGAGAACTCCCTAATAAAAGTAAGTGTCTAGACTTTGGTCTTGTACTACACTGAGTTCTATGGTTTTATTAATAATTAAGTAATGGAAGGATAAGTCTGAATTAATATTAGGTTGAAGGATTTTAATTAATTATGCATAAATTTTTTCTTATTTTATTATTTACATGTCTTGTTAATATTAATTATATTTTACTTAATCAATCAACCATGTTGGATAAAAAATTTATGCATAGTCTATTTATTTAAATTTTGGATTTACATATTAGCTCATTTATTTATGTGATTACAACCTTCCAAACATAAAATAAATAATACATAATCATAAATAAATAAATAATGTAAATGAACCGATCATGAGCTTTTGTAATGATTTTTTTAATGAGAGTGCATTAAATCAACTTATGACCTAGGGTAATAACTCCATCTGTCAGCCATGGCATGAGTTAGAACATTCCACCTGAATATATGTGTATCACCAAGTTGGAATCATCATGGTTCCATCCTGAACCGCCTCCACACACATTGGTATACTTTATTAATTACAAGTATTTATTACTCACACATAGGTGAGGGGAACTAAAGGATTGTTTAAATGGGATTACATAAATGTCCTTGGACACACAGGTCATTCATAATAATGGAGGGAGGAATGACTCGCAGGCCATTATTTAATTTAATATTAAATAATTTCAAACCAATTTAATATAATAAATTAAATAAATTGCAACACATACATAGGTCTTGGTAAACCTCATGATCGATCATAAATGAAACGAATACGCAAAGGTAACCAAATAGAATTAATTTATTTATACATTATTTATTATTAAGATAAAAATCCTTGCATTAATTAATTAATAAATTAAGTAATTAATTCCCTTTCATCTTAATGATCATTCGATCTTAATTGGAGATACCCATCATTTATGGTATTCATGGAAAATAAATAGCAAAACCAATAATGACATATTAATTACAATAAATTAATTAATAATTTAACATTATTTAAAACCATTATTAAATTTTTAAACACACATTGGTGTTTCAATCAATAAAACAAGGTTTTAATGCTATAATTTTAAATTTAATGTAATTTTTAATTCTTTCCTTTAATGGGAGACTACACGACATATATACTCCAACTACACACCTTATACCTCTGTTGCCATGTATCTAAGTTACATGTGTGAGGCTTCATTGTGTTAACTCATCCAGACTACATGGTGTGTACATGCTAGTTACATGCCATGTATCTACTTTTTTGTGTGCCATATTGTCCTGGTAAACACACGGGGTGCAATAAATGAACTGTAACACCATTCCCCTCCTTATTGGCTTGGGAAGAGGCGAAGTGGTATTGGCCTTAGGTGACATCCTCAAGACACCAAATGCTAAAAATAAATTCCAAGTGAATTAGAGGATAGTGGGGGATGGTTTTCTCTAAAAAACACACAACCTTTCAAGATACATACAAAATCCCAGAATAGACTAAACGATGCATGAAAATAAACCACATAACTCAAAACAATTCCAATACAAAATAACATCATAGTGAAGTGAAAAAAGAAATGAAAGTGAAAGACTAATACTCCAAGTAAAAAAGTCATCACAACCAAAGCAACACCATCTCAGACCTAGATGAAGACACTCCCAAGTTACAGCATCAGTAACCAAACCATGAAGTCAAGGATCACTACTAGAGAAGTAAGAAACATGAACCTTACCTGTATCCCAGTAGATGAAATATGAAAACACACAAAAGTTCCCAAGAAGGGGGTGAGTACAACACTAAGTAGAATTTCCCTAAACACTTCCTATCACATTCCACTAGGAAAAGAATAAGTTAAAATATTTTAATAAAATAGAAGAAAATCAGATAAGCATAATAGGACAAACTATAAAAAAATTTCATATAACAAAACATCAAGATAAAACTTTTATATCCATTTCATTTCCATTGGTATAATCAACTCATTTCAAACCCCCACACACAAAAACAATGCATGAAACCATATAACTCCCTATACTTGCAAGTGGAAATTCATCCTATCACAGAGTCATCACTTTGTAACCAACTTTATGGTGGTACTTCAGAGCATGATTCGTCCCAAATTATCATTATTTGATGGTGGTACTTTCAACCATTACCAATCCCAAATTATTATAATTTTATGATGGTAATTACAACCATTAACAGTCCCAAATTATTATGAACACACACAACACCTTTATGTGAAAATTTCAAATAAAATATTTATTTAAAAAAATCCCATCTTTCAAAATCCACCCTTTTAAAATCACATCAACAGGGGTTTTACAATCAATTCCACACCAGATTTATAACACCACATAAACATGATTTAGAAAAGATCAATCCAACAAGTTATAGAATGGTAGAATGGGAGATAATTCACCTACCTTGATAATATTAGCATAAAATATCCAAGATTATTCCATGGATTAAACCTTTTTCCTCCAATTCCTTAATAAAAATTCAAGAAGATCTCATTAACACAAATTCAAACACATCGATCTGGGTATTATGACATCAATATATGTTTATAATCAAGCAAACATGAGAAGTTCCAACACGATAAAGGAGAACATAACCCTAACCTTTTGATTCCACAAATGATCTCTCAAAGATTTGATGTCACTGGAGTTTAGATGTCAAAATTCACTGGAATTCACCTATGGAAACCATGGGAATTGAGAGAGATAAGAATAGGATGTGTGAGAAAAAAATAAATTCTAGGCATAACTTAACTTGTTGGTCATGGTAATTTACATGACATGAAACTCATATACACATCATGTATTTTCTCAAGGCCATATATGCTAAAAATCACATTGCCTCGATTTTATTTTCTAGAAAAACCAATGACACAACATGTATATTTTACCTATTATGTATTTGTTATGTTGGTTTTTCCAACAGCTAGCCCAATTATTCACACTTCCAACCACATTAAACCAAGATCGCAGGAAAAAGAAAACACATTAAACAATGACATACCTCAAACCTGGGGTGCTACACTCTCCCCACCCTTGGTCTTTCCATCCAAGAGAATCTATAATAAATGAGTATATTTCTCCCACATAAAATTTTACCTTTCCCATGATTCCTCTTGAACCTGACCATGATTCTATAACACTCACACCAAGGGAAAAGATCACCATATAAGGGTATTTTCTTGATTTTACATAACTTGTGCCAGTTCATGGATAAAAGTCTCATCTATCTCAATAGCAACATGATCCTAGCTAATCACATTTTTAGGATCCAAGTGGTATTTCTTCAATTGAGAAATATGTATGATGTTATGAAAAGTACTGAATATTGGTGGTAATGATAACTGATATGCAATAGTTCCAATGCATTCTATAACCTGAAAATGGTCCCACATAACATGGTGATAACTTCCCTTGTTTCTTCAAGTTTTTATGACCAAATCTTAGAGACCCTTTCAAGAAAACATAGTCACTGACATCAAAAGATGAAGGTTGGTGATGATTATCTGTATACGACTTTTGCCTTCTTTATTCTGTTTCTATTCATTTCCAAATCATCTGGATTTTATCTATAGTCTCACGTAAAAGACTCGGTCCAATCATGAATGATTCTCCTATTTCCACTCAATATAAAAGAGAATTACAAGGTAGACTATACAATACCTCAAATAGTGGCATCTGAATTGTTTCCTGATAACTATTGTTATATAAAAATTCAACCAAAGAAATATAATCCTCCCATGAACCACCAAATTTTATAACACATGATCTAAGTATATCTTCCAATGTATGAATAGTTCATTTTAACTTTACAACTTTTTTTGGATGATATACTATGCTCAAGGTCAATTAACTTCCAAGAGCCTATTTTAATGATTTATAAAATCAAGAAGTGAAGCAGGGATCTCTATCAGATACAATCAAAACTGGAACTCCATGTAACCTAACCAATTCTCAGATATATAAATTTTCCAAGTCCTCTACTAAGTTGTATTATCTTATAGGGATAAAGTACACCAACTTAGTAATTAAATCCACTATTACCTATATAGCATCATGTTTATGTAAAGTTATCAGTAGGCCTATAAAAAAAATCCATCACAACCTACTCCCACTTCTATACAGGTATAGGTATATACTATAGCATACTAGCTGGACTTTGAAGCTCTACCTTTACCTATTAGAAAGTTAATAATTTCATCACATACTTTGTGATATCACATTTCATACCTACCCACCAGAAATTCAATTTCATTTCCTTATAAATTTTATGAACACCTAGATGAATAAACCATTTTGAATGGTGGTATGATGAAAGAAGTTGTTCTATACAAGACTGAGGAACTACGATCCATTTCTGAAAACATAACAAGGATTTATCATCTATTGTCTAATTATTCAGAGTATCCCCACCATTTAGGTTTGATCTAACGGTGATGCAGTTAAAATTAGATGTTTGAGATTATTTTACAAAATTTACCAAGTATGGAACAAGACTTAATGGAAATAAAACTATATATTCATACTATATATCACAATCTAAACACATATCAACAATCATTCTCATCAATTGCCATTGTCCACAAGCTTCTTGGATCACTTTGATATAAAATTTCTAACTCAACGCCTCAGCCACAAAATTCCCTTTAATGGGTGTGTAAAGAAAGTCAAAATTGAACATCTAGAGGTACCCCATCCATATTTGTTTCCTCAAGTTCAAGTCTTGTTGAGAAAATACATATTTCAAACTCTTATGATCAGTGAAAACTATGAAATTTTCTATAAAAATATAATGCATCCATGTTTTTATGGCATGTAAAACCGAAACTAATTCTAGGTCATGCGTAGGATAATTATTTTCATGCACTCGTAATTACCTTGAATCATAGGCCACAACATGGTCTCCCTGCATGAGAACACGACCAAGACCGAATCTAGATGCATCACAAAACACCATATAGATGTTACGTATTTCTAGAAAGATTAGGATGGGTGCTAAGGTTATATGAGTTTTAAGTTCCAAAAAACGTTTATTACATTCATAATTATATACGAATAGAATAATATTCTTTTTCATATTAGTCATGGGAGAATAAATCCTAGAAAAATCCTAAACCAAGAAGTGATAATAACCTGCTAATCCTAGAAAAATGCATACCATAAAAATATTCTTTGGTGTTTGCTAAGAGATGACTACTTCTATCTTTACATGATCAATAGATATTACTACTTCAGAAATTAAATGCCTGAGGAAATGAACTTCGTGTATCTAGAAGCTTCACTTATAAAACATATCATACAAAGGATGTTCTTGTAACGTAATCAGTACAATTCCCAAGTGATCCTAATGGTCATTCCTTCTTCTAAAATAAACAATAATATCATCAATAAAAAACAATAAAAAATAATCAAGGAACCTATGGAAGATACGGTTAATTAAATCCATGAAAACTACCTGTGTGTTTGTTAGACCAAAATTCATGATGACATATTCATAATGTCCATAGTGTCTCCAAAATACTATTTTCAAAACATTATCTATTCTGATGCTAATGTGATGATATCCTGAGCAGAGATCAATTTTAGAGAACCATTTGGATCCCTTAAATTGGTCAAAAAAGTCATCTATCCAAGGAAAAGGATATCGTTTTTTAATCATGGATCGATTCAATTTACGATAATCAACACATAACTGGAGAGTACCATCTACCTTCTTTACAAACAAAATAGGTGCATCCCAAGGCAATGTACTAGGTCTGATAAATCCATTAATTTCAAACTCTTCAAGATGAGAATTTATCTCTCACAACTCTTTCAAATACATTATGTAAAATGTTAAATAAACAGGACTTGTTACCAAGAGTATTTAAATAGAAAATTTGATTTCCTTCTTGGGTGGTAACCCAAATAAATCATTTAGAAAAGAATTCGAGTATTGATCCACTATGATAGGAAGAATCTCATTCCCTATTTCATCAGCAGCTTCCAAGGCCATTACCACTAACTATCTTGATATTTATTTATATACTATCACTAGAGGTCCTGTTCTACCTGCATTTATATCCCAATAACCCTTTAATACATGCAGAGTTCCATCTGGGGGTGTAAACATCATGTGATGAGCATAACAGTCTATATAGGATTTAAAACATGCCAAACAATCTTTAACAAATAAAAAATAAAATATTTACATCTCTAAGACTATAAAATCCTAGATAAATTGCATTTCATCAATCGTAATGGAACATTATGGGCATTTTAATCCTCTACACTCCCATTGTCTAAGATGTGTCTTGATATTCATGACATGAGGCATCAATTCTAGGTGAAATCCCAATTTTTTAACCATAGAATAATAAATTAAAGAATGTGATGTGCCATTATCAAAAAATAAATGAATAAGAGTGGAGTTTAGAAGAATGGTACCTCACACCATAGAGGGACTTGGTTTCTCACTCACAATATCCTACTATGCTTTATAAAGATATTGCTTAGATGTTACAGGATAGATCTTGTTTCCTTGTTGAGGTGTCGAATAAAAAACCAAAGTGTTCCTGGAAACATCCTAGTTTATCTGTGCCTATGGATGTGAACTAATCTAATGAGACTTTTCTGTTCAAGAATATAAAGTTTTAGGCTATTCTGAGACTACTCTACCTACTGATCTCATAATTTTATGAAAATACTAATTAATATTTCCTTTCTTGATGTAGTGGTGTAAATTCCTTGGTGGTGCAGTACATTCCTTACTCTTTTGCATTAATGACCCGTACCAAAAAAAACTTAGTTTGATATCAGATCTTAGAGAAAAATTAATCGATTCTATATTCTGAGTCTAAGGTGCACTACCTCCATGAGAATAAACATCCAATCTTCTCTTATTTATTTCACTAGAGTTGAAACATGTCCCCATGGGTATAAATAGAATACCTCCCATAGAATTACCAAGAATATTCCTTTTAGCCACTATTTCCCTATTAAACATATATGTATATTATGTAATAAAGAGAATGGCTATTTTGGATTGAATCTATGGTTATAAACCCGACTAAAAAATGGGCACCTTTAAGGAAGCACTAGCAGCTCCCTCTTGGGAAAAAACCTAGTTCATAAAATTTTCTACATACTCTATCACAGAGAGGTTTTATTGCTTTAAGATTAAGAAATATTTGGTTCTTACTATTTTGAAAGTGTGGGGATAGAATTATTTATTGAAAATTTCCTCAAATTCCTCCCACATAATTCCCTGATCAGATTTATCTTGAACAGATAAATCCCACAATTGGCGTGCAAGATCTTCCAACATATAGGTTTCTAAATTAATCTTCATCACTTCCAGTGTACCAAGAAAATAAAATATTCTATTTATTCATTTTATCCAAACTTAGATTTATAATCCCTTTGAAACACTAGTGGATTATGCTTTTGAAACTATACCGAATGATCTGGTTTCCTCGATTCATCATTTCTATTTCCTCTATCAAAAGTTTGAAATGATTTCACAATACTCTATACAAGTTGTTGGTTCACCTATGGTTAAAGTGAAACCATATTTTCAGTATCTTATTCCTGCTAGTTTCTATGATATCTTCATGGTTCTATTTTCTATAAGCAGAATAATACACCATTTAGACTATTTATCTCTAGGAACTGAAGTCCTGAATAAATTTCAAAACATCATAAACAATTATCACTATCATAAGCAATAACTAGTGAAACCATCATTTCAATTATAGACCATTTTATTTGTTTTCCAAAAATCATTTGAATAGTAGATAAACAATGCAATCCCAGTGGGAAGGATTATCAAAATTCATGGTATAAAACACTAATTATATAAACCCACAATGATGAGATGAAAACAATCCTAAAAGTGTGTTATAACACTTTTATACCCAAACCACCTTAATAACTCGAAGTTATATATGAAAAGGTTAGATATGTATTTTTATACAATACATTTCATGTTTCGATAGTCTTGTCTCCTTGATACCAACCCAACCCAAGGACTAAACAATAGTAGTACCATATGAAACTCAAGGAACAAAAAAATTGATACCATTTGTCCCAAAAATATTTTTGGACCAACCAATACTGATGCCATTTGTAACACCCCACCCCTCATCATTGTCTTGGGAAGAGGCAAAGTGGTACTGGCCTTTAGTGAAATTCCCAAGACACCAAAGGCTAGAAATAAATTTTAAGGGAAATAGAGGATAATGGGGGGTTATTTTTCTTAAAAAACACACAACCTATCAAGAGACATAAAAAATACCATAATAGAGTAAAATATTCATGAAAATAAACCAAATAACTCAAAAAAATCCAATATATAATAACATCAAAGTATAATGAAAAAAGAAATGAAAGTTAAAGAATAATACTCTATGTAAAATGACATCAAAACCAAAGTGGCACCTTCCCAGACCTAGATACGGATGATCAAAAGCTCCAACATTAGTAAATAAACCATGAAGTCAAGGATCACCACTAGAGAAGTATGAAATGATACCCTTCCTTGTATCTTAGTAGATGACATATGTAAATGAAAAAAAAATCCCAAGCAAGGGTGAGTATAACACTCAGTAGGTTTTTTCCAAATACTTTCTATCACACACCACTAGGACAAGAATAGGTTAAAACATTTTAATAAAATCGAATAAAATAAAATAAGCACAAAAATAAAAACTATAAACATATTTCATATAACAAAACATCAATATAAATTTTTTAAAACCATTCCATTTCTATTGGCATAATAAAAAAAAGAAAAGAAAATAAGTACAACATGACAAACTATAAAAAGATTTCATATGAAAAAACATCAAGATAAAACTTTTAAAACCATTCAATTTCCATTGGCATAATAAACTCATTTCTCACCCATGCACACACACAATTCATGCAACCATGGACCCCTACTCACGAGTGGTAAGTCACCCTATCACCAATCTGTAACTTAGTGACCAACTTGACAGTGATACTTCTAACCATAACTTATCCCAAATTATAATTATTTGATGATGGTAATACTGACCATTAACCATCCCAATTTATTATCATTTGATGATGGTACTTTTGAACATTACCCATTCTGAATTATTATGAACACACACCACACCTTTATGCCAAAATTTCTAATAAAATATTTATTTAGAAAAATCCCATATTTCAAAATCCACCCTTTTGAAATCACAACAATAGGGGTTTTCCAATCAATTACACACCACATTTCTAGCACCATATAAAAATTATTTAGAAAATATCAATCCAAAAACTTCTAGAATGGTAGAATGGGAGAGAATCCACCTTCCTTGATAATATTAGTGCAAGGTACCCAAGATGATTCTACGAATTAACCCCTTTTCCTCTCGTTCCTTTATCAAAATCCAAGAATATTTCTTCAAAAAAAATTTTAACACATAGATATTGGTATAACAACACCAATATATGGTTCCAATAAAAAAATATATGAGAAAATACAATATGATAAGGGATAAAAAAAACCCTAAAATTTTTATTCTACCAAATACCACTCAAAGATTCAATGTCACTAGAGTTCAAAAATCTAAATCATTAGAATTCACCTATGGAAACCCTAGGAGTCGAGAGGGAGAAGAATAGGAATTGTGAGAAAAAAATACACATTGGACGTAACTTAACTTTTTGGGCATGGAAATTTACATTATGTGTAACTCATATGCACTTTGTGTATTTTCTCGAGGCTAATTACACCGAAACTCCCATCACCTTAATTTTATTTTTTGGAAAAACCAATTACACAATGTGTAACTTTTACATGTTTTGTATTTTTTTGATGGGTTTTCCAATAGACATCCAGATAGTTCATACTTCTAAATACATTAAACCAAGACTATTGGAAAAATAAAATGCATTAAATGATGGAATATCTGAAATTAGGGGGTTCTACATGCATCGTGTGTAATTAACTGATCGTAAAATCTAGGTACAATGTACATAGATACACAACATGTACTCCAGCTACACGCCGTGTAACCTAGTTTTACCAACCAAAGATTTGACACTCCCCTATGGAATCACCAGTTGTTCTTCATATATTCTTAAACATTTAAGAAAATGAAACATTGAATGAATATGATTAATATGTAAAAGAAAGTTAATTCAAATTAGATTAAATAATTAATAATAAGAAATTAGAATTCAACCATAATTGTTTATGGATCAATAATCAAATAAATAATTATAAATTTAAATGTAACATCCCTATGATGCCACTTATAGGTTATGGGCATAGTGAAAGCTTGTGGTGGTGGGAAATATATTAAAATTTATTTTAATAATCATTTCTCAAAACTATGAGCGGGGATCTTTCACATCAAGTTTATAGTTAATTTATTTAATATCTAAAGAAATAAATACCTATGCTTAGGAACTTTATTTGTTGATTATTTTTTATCATCCAAAAAGACCAATTTTGGATTGCCTTTATTGTACTGTGAGGATCCAAGGATAGAATCCCTCTAGTGGTGATCCACATGTTATCTAATGATCACTGAGAAAAACCACTCAATCACTGGGTGCTAGTGAGAGGAATCTAATGTCTTGCATTATTCATTCTTGATCGCTTGTTCTTTGGTCTTGAAGAAATATCTTTTGTTCTTCTCATTCTTTAGAGGGAGAGAGAAGGAGTCGAGAGAGAATTCATTGTATGAAACAATTCTCTATTCTCAATTTTTGGATGCAATATAAAATATATATAACCATCTATTTATAGATTTAGGTTTTAGGTTAAAATATTATTTAATTGCATACCGACCATTAAATAACATTTAAAACCTTTAATAAACCCCATGACACGTAATAATAATATCATTATTATTATTTTTTAGAGAGTTACAAATTTATCAATAAAAATATTATGTAATGGTTTTGTTAATTAATGTAGCACCCCGACCCAATTAGCCACCCAAACAGTTCTTTTTGGGCTGAGTTCCACTGGCCTTAGGCATGCCTCCTTATACGCCAAAGGTTACCGATTAGCAGCGAGGGTGTAAATGAGTGATAGTGGAGAGACTATACCCTCTAGTGATGATATAATAATGGACCAATATATATATATACATAGAAGTGGAAAACCAATACCAACAGAGTCAAACCAACAACATCAAACAATAGTGAAAGAATAACTAAAAAACAATTGAGAAATACATAAACAAGCTAAACATACCATTTGTAACTACTAAATAGAGTATTCTTACATAATAGGTCATACAATACAATAACAAAAAAGGGTCTATCATGTCCAACCATAATCATATACATATAAGTACCATGCTGATATAGAAAAGAAAACTCCAATTGATGTAGGAACCTAAAGGTCCCTTGTCATCTATCCCATGCCAAATCAACCACTAGGATCTAGCTCCAAAGCCTAAACCCTTACCTAATTGAAAAAGCATGAAGTCTGCACACATCCTGAAGGGCTCGTGTAGGGTGTGAGAATGAGTCTCAGTAGGCCACCACCACCATGTTCCCACCTTACATTTGTGATTAAGTAGTCATGTAATATAAATAAATAAAAACAATGCATGTAGTTTAAATAAAAATAAGCTTCACCAGTGCTCAACATCTACTAGGAATTTATCATCTGCTTCGTCCTTCACTAGTATAATGAATATAATAGGATCCTTAGACCATGGACCAAGGTATCCCCTGATGTTAGATAGTCCTAGGTGAAACCTTAGGTTGCACCTCCACACATCACCCAAAACCATGTTCTATCAACCAAGTAACCAGCACCTCGTGTCCACACCATGTAACTAAAATCTTGAAGGCACGCCCAATAAAAGAAATCTAGTCCCTCAGACCCCTACTTTAAATCACATATCAACCTGAAACCCGACATCCAGAGGAAGGATGATATATTTCCTAAAAATAATATAACCATCCACTCAATAGCCGACATCCCGAGGAACAGTGACTTACATCCTCTCAAAAGTTTCATGGCCCAAAAACCTCGAGTACAACAAGCCTTAGCCCCCAACCAATAGCCTCAATGCTATCACCCAATGGCTCCTCACCATCCTCATGGATTTCTACAGAAATCACCCCAACCTTTTACCTAAGATGCAACTAATGGGGGACTCCACCAACATGAGTGGTCAAAACCACCTCATTATCTGAGTCAACCTATGTGCACATGAATCCAAATGGTGCATTTTCCAACACAGGTGAGAGACAATCACCAATTTAAAACCTAAACCACATTAACCATCACCTCATACCCCTGTGACTATGTCACTCCTGATTGATGGTCAATACCATAAAAATCACACGGTCCTCACTCATATCCCGACGGCCTCACCACCTTAATTTTAAGATCAAGTCATATAACTGATGATCAAAATCACCCAAGTTTCTCAGGCCAATCCCATCCTGACGATCGCATCACCTCAAACAGATAGCCAATTTTATCTCAATCCTCGAGCTGATCCCATCACATTCCTATGAAACTTAGTATTGAATCACACCCAGTTCATATATATAATTCAAATCAATTTATTTTAAACAATTTAATTTAAATCAAACAACCCACCCAGCTAAACTACCTAGGTGGTCGACGAACTCTAACCCAACCTCGCAAGAGTAACATGGTTAGGGCATGCTGAAAATCATCCCATATGGTCAATTAAATTAATTTAAAGACAACCATTAATTTATTTAGGTATTTCATAGTCAACACAATGTCATGCTAAAAGCCTCACCCCCAAACACTCAAAAAATCACAAAAAAAATTATGCACCACCTACCTCATAGTCATAGACATAAGAACACACAATCTTAGCCTCTAACTAAGACTAATTTTCAAGAAATATATGTTTTAGATAAATGAAATAAAAATAGGGTAAAACCACTTGCATGGATTTAGTTCACCATATGGCGAGGGAAAAGAGAAATGGATGCTAGAGGATGGATAACCTTACTGAGATGAATCCAACACCATAAAAAAAATTAAGAACGGAGGTTAGATAAAGATTCTATCTCAACAGCTAGGAGGAAGAAAATAGAGAGCTCCCACCACTATTGTTTGTGCACCCATGAAGAAATAAGGAGGAAAAATAAAGAGAAAAGAAGAAATAGTGTGAGGGGTAAAACTGACATTTTTTACTTTTAATGGGCATTATAGTTAGGTCGAATGATTTTCTAAACCATGAGGCAACTGTGTGGCTCCTTATTCTTAAGATCTAAGCCCTGCTTGGTTAGAATTCATGGTTAGGCCTAAACGTGTGAAAATTCTGCATGTTATAGTGTGAAATTACTACCCATTTGACACTAAGCATGCGACCTTGTGCACAATTTTCCCTAACTATGCGCAAACCACATGGATGCCCTCTACTTAAAATTGCAGAGGCCACACACGACCATGCGCCCCATCATAGATGGTTCACCAAACCATGATCAGTACAAAAAGGGGCCACCTGGTTTTTAATAAGAGGCTACATGGTTAAATCTAATCATGCATCTCAACCTACACTTCTCTAAAACAAGGCCTTTGGGCCTATAACTCACCCGAAACCCATCCGAAAACCTCAGGAATTTTCCAAACCTCTAAACCCATAAAAAAGGTTTTTGGTTAACAGAAAACTTAGAATTAAGTTTTGATCAATGAGAAAGATGTTAGTCTACCCAAAAAACTCCAAAAAATCAAAATAGGTGAGGATTTCGACCCGCTCTAAATACACAGTATGTTACAATCTCCCCACCTTAACATATCTCATCCCAAAGCTATAAAACAAAACTCAAAGTTGGTACCCAACATACCCATATCCTTAAAACTAACCCATACTACCTTGTTCATAAGGGCACATGTCAACTATGTCAAGGGGGATCCACACCTTAGGAGTTACCTACATTGTTTTCATCCTGACCCAAAAAATAAATCGAACTGATGGACCTTTGACTATCCCTAAACTCAAGGTCCTCCTGTGATGCATCATCACTCCCACACATCATTAGGTTCTCCTATGTCACACTCAAAACTCATCAGAACCCTGCATCACACTGATTCCTACCTCATTCTCATGTCACACATGGCACCAATGAGGTATCATATCTCATGAGATGCCCAAAATCAATCCTTGTACCTCACACTTCAATCAAGTCCCTCATCGTAATGTTGCCAATATTCCAAGGTCCCTCATATAACCCACATCTCCTCAATACCCCAATGTCAAAACACCTTAATAGTCTTGATGCCTCGCAACTCATATATATATATATATATAATGCATCCGAGCCAATACCAACCTACTAACCATCATCTGGTTAGTCCAAACGTATATCTATGCACCTTGTACACCCAAAATAGATATTTATCTAAAAAAACCATTCCAAAAAAACAAAAGAATATGGTTATACCCATGGTGTACCTCTAACTTTCATCGACTCACCAACCTACTAAAAATCCAATAGCTCAATAGAATGCACCTATCATGATGCCAGAATGCCTAAAGTCTGGCCTACCTATAGTACTGCACTATCCACCAGCCACTAACCCCACTTTTAGGTCCCTCTGTCTCTTCCACAACCCCCTGCATGTGACTGAAATTTGGTTACCATCACCTAGTATCGTTCCTAGTCCTATCTTAGAAACCCGATTCTTCCCTGATCCTTAACTATCAGATGCCCGAGAAGGCTTCCTGTAGAACCTCTTGAGATTCCCAACCTATCCATATGCCCAAAACTCCTTTGGAGGCCGCTCGTAATGAGTCCGAACATGTCTTGGATACCCACACTGGTAGCACACTATCAACGATCCACTCTAATGTGTCCTGATCTAGTCCTTAGTATGACTTACCTACTGAAACTCATCTTGGACCCACTTCCTAAAATATGAAGCGTCTCTACTGAAATCATCTAACGCCATCAACCATATTGATTAATACTGATTCGTCAAATTACCCTTAGCTATGAGCACCTGATTCACTACCGTTGATAATGAGTCCAACCTAAAGATGTTTACCTACACCTAAATGGTGTGTTGTAAACCATCCTCAAAATTAATCACCCTAAGGGTGTTTTCACCCACCATGAAAAGTGTGAAAAGAGACAACTCGATAAATGTATCTACATAGTCCATGAAAGACATATCACCTTGTTGAAGTCTTAAGAACTCCCAAGCTCTCTTATCCCTTAGTGTCTCTAAGAAGAAGTGATCAAAGAACATGGCCTCAAAATCCTTCCGGGTCAGCCCCTTGTCTACCTTCCAGAACCTGAATATCCCACCAGTGCTTAGATAGTCCTATGAGCATGTAGGTCACCATCTTCACCCTCTTCCATGGAGGTATCTCTATTTTCTCAAAGATCATCTGTATGGACTCGATCCAGTTCTCATCCACCTGTGGTTTTACCTCACCATGAAATAGTAGTGGGTGATGCGATTAAAACTCCCATGTTAGATATACCATCGAAGGATCTGATCCCCAAACTCCCCTATCAAACCCCTAAATGATACATATCAGGATTTCTCTAAGCTGCTCATAAATCCACGACCCAAAATCTATCAAATCTAGAAGCTTCCCTGCCTGCACTAGAGCCTACATCTGAGACTATACCTATGTCTAATGATCTTCCAAACCCCTAGGGGCCTCAACCTATGTGTACTCTAGTGGCACCACATCACCTCCCACCTGATGCTCCATCTGATTCATTTAGTTGGAAACCCGATGAATACCAATACATGATCAAACAACCTAAATAACATATATATATATATATATATCACATATAGGGAAATTATTAATAGGAAACACCAACTCACTAGCCTTACTCCCTCAATCGCAACCATGTATCATGAAATATCAGTCTCATGGACTCTTTACCCACCCATAACATAGCCATGTATCAATTTTTTCATGGGCCATGCTTGTTCTGACAAACCATGTCACCTCAAACCGATGACCACATCACCCAAAATGGTGATAAACATCATCCCATTACATCATACCTTCCCAATCCTATAATATCCAAACCCATATATATATATATATCACATATCACAAATATATTCCATCAGGTCAACTTGCCTGGGCTGGTTGAGTAAGATGCCACCAAAGAGAAGCTAAGTAGGAAGACACTTCTTAGCTTCCTTTGTTGACACTTTAGACAACCCAATCCCTCTTAGAAGAATACAGGTCCCTAATTTCAATCTCAATCATTATATCATAGGAAAATGAATATATAATTTAGAAATATCATATGTTTCTAATCAAAATCATAACAAGTGAAACAAACACCCCTTTCCATATCGGGCCAAGGTTCCAATATCTCTTCCCTTACCTTACCAGGTCATGGGTCACATATCATAATAGGTAACCATCACATTCAAAGTGTACCAATCAAGGTGTAAATCATAAAAATAGTAAAATGAGTAAAGAAAAATATAAATACCCACCCCTGATAACTTGGTCTGTCCCCCATGCATGGAGTTTCAGACGCCCAAGTACAAGCTATAAACCCAGTTCTGACAACATCCCAATCTCCAGTCTACCATATCGCAACTAGTAAGACTAATTGACAATAAAAGGATTTTGTGCCATTATTATCCATCCATACGCTAATACTAATTTCTGGTCAATAAATTCTCTCCATTTATAGTTCCTCGACCTAATTAGCCACCCAAACAATGATTTTCTGGCTGAGTGACACTAGCCTTAGGCATTCCTCCCCATATTCCAAAGGGTGCTGACTGGAAAAGAGGGTGTAAAGGAGTGATATTGTGGATACTATACCCTCTAGTGATTATATAATAATGGTCCAATATATATATACCTAGCAGCGAAAAATAAATAATAGACTCAAACCAGCAACATAAAACAATAGTGGAAGCATAACTAAACAATAGTGGAAGCATAACTAAACAATAGTAGTGGAAATAAATAAACAAGATATACATACCATTTATAACTACTAAATAGATCATGCTTATGTAACAGGTCATACAATAAAATAATAGAAAAAGGTCTACAAATGGATTACCATTAGTAGATACATATAAGTATCATGATGATATAGAAAATACAATAAAATAAAACTCTAGCTAATTCAGGAACCTCAAGGTCCCTTGTCATCCATCCCATGCTAACTCAACCACTAAGATCTAGCTCCAGAGATCAAACCCTTATATAAACAAAAAATCATGAAGTCTATATGCATCCTGAAGGGCCTATGTAGGGTGTGAGAATGATTCTTAGTATTCCACCACCAATGTGTTTCTACCTTACATTTTCAATTAAGCATGCGTGTAATAAAAATAAATACAAATACTACATGTAGTTTAAATAAACACAAGATTCTTTGGTGCTCAACAACCCATAGGAAGCTATCACCTGCTTGGTCCTTCACCAATATATTCAAGAGGAGATGATCCTTATCCCATGGCCCAAGGCATCCCATAATGTCAGATATTCCTAGGTGAACTCTCATGTTCCACCTCCACATGTCACCTGAAACCTTGTGCCAACAACCAAGTAATCGAGACCTCATTTCCACACCACGTAACCAACATACTGAGGGAATTACCAATAAAAAAAATCTGGTCCCTTGGACCCGTGCTCAAAATCACCCATAGACTAGAAAACAGATGTTCGGAGGCAAAGTGATATCTATCCTCAAAATAATATTAGCATCGGTTCAATAGTTGGAGTCCTGAGGAATGAGGATGTTTATCCTCTAAAAAGTTTCCTAGCCCAACGTCCTCAAGTATGGTGAGCCTAAATACCCAATTGACATCCTCAATGCTTTCACCTAATGGATCCTCACTATCCCCATGACTTTCTATGTAAATCACCTCCAACCCTTTACCTTATCCTCGAATACCAGGGGACTCTACCCACAAGATTAGTAAAAAACAACTCATTATATGAGTCAACCTGTGTGCACATGACTCCAAACAATTCATTAGCCAACATGAGTGAGAGGAATCACCAATTTAGAACCTAAACCACATAAACCAACACCTTGTTCCCTTGTGACCATGTTTCTCCTATATGATGGTAAATACCATCCAAACCACATGGGCCTCTCCCGTAGCCTGAGGGAATTTCCACCTCAATCTGATGATCAATTCTTCCAACCTGTCATCAACATCACCCTAGTACCTTAGGCCAATCTTGTATTGATGATCACATCACCTCAAATAGATAGACAATGTTATCTTAATACTTGGGTTGATCCCTTCACGTTCCTATAGAACTCATTATTGCATCACATATAGTTCATATATATAATTAAAATAAATTCAACTTAAACAATTAATTTTAAATAAAACAACCCACATGAACAAACTACCCAGGTGGTCAATGACCTATAACCTAGCCTTGAATGAGTAACATGGTTAGGGCATTCCCAAAGGAATTATTTATGGTAAATTTAATTAATTTAGAGACCACCATTAATTTATTTAGTCTTGCTCAGTCAAAAAAATGACATGCTAAAAGATTCACCCCCAAAACACTCCCAAAATCGTAAAGAAGAGTATGAACCACCTACCTCGTATTCATAGATGTAGACACACCCAATATTATTCTCTAACTCTGACCGATTTGGAAGAAATAATCATTTTTAACAAATGCCTTGAAAATAGGGTAAAACCACTCACATATATTTAACACACCATATAGAGAGGGAAAATAGAAATAGAAGATATAGGATTGAGAGACTTACCGAGAAGGATCCAATGTTGAAAGCGACATAAAGAATGGAGGTCAGACAAAGATTCGAGCTCAACTCCTAGGAGAAGGAAAATAGAGAGCTCCCTCCACTACTATGCATGACCCATGAAGGAAGAAGAAGTAAAAAGAAAGAGAAAATAATAAATAAAGGGAGGGGGAACTAACATTTCATACATTTAATTGGTCGTAGGGTTAGATCACATGGTTTTCCAAACTGTGCATCTCTTTCTACTTAATATCCAGTTCCTCCATGGTTAGCCCACATGGTTAGGCCTAACCATGCAAAAACCATGTGTGATACAATTCAAGGGTACTACTCATTTGGCACAAAGTATGTGATCTTGCACATGGTTTTACCTAACCATGTGAAACCTATGAAAATGATCTCTACTAAAAACTTTAGAGGTCATGCATGGTCATGCACCCCATATCACACAGGTTCCCAAACCGTGCTCAGTAAAAAAGGGGTCATACAATTTTCACTAAGAGTTTTAAAAGTTAAATCTAATCATGTGTCTCAGCCTGCACTTCTCCAAAATAGGGCCTCTGGTTCTCCCAAAACCCATCTAAACACCCAAATAATTTTACAAACCTCTAAACCCATAAAAAGGGTTTTGGGTTAATGGAAAACTATAAATTAAGTTATGATCAATGAGAAAGAAGTTGGTATACCCATAAAACTCCAAAAAAATCAAAATAGGTGAGGATTTTGACCCGCTCCAAATACCTGGGATGTTACAATTAATATTTTTCACCAGACTTGATCTTATTCTGTTATAAATCCTCTATAATTTATTGAACAACCAAATAAATATTTTATTTATAAATAAATACTTTATTCTACCTCCAATGGCCTGAAGGCCTTCATTTTTTATTGATTATGATAATCCACCTTTCAAGGGGTGAGGTGGAACCCTTAAAAGGCCCGTAGGCGTAAGTATTACATGGCCCGTAGGCCTTAGAGGAATTCATTTCCTGTAGGATTCAAACATTATATACATCCCAGACTAACTACTTGGAACTTCTCCTTCCCAGCATCTTCATCGTGAAATCAGCTCTCCACCTTCGCATAGCTGTTCGGCTAGGCATTCCCGTACATGCACAGGCTTGTCCCGATGGCAGGTGCCATACCCTCTCATTCTTGCAATCTATTTTAGCTTTTGCTATGGTGAAAGCTCCTTGCCCGACCTCCTTGTAGAGCTTGTTCCTTGTAGGTTGTCTGGTTTGAATCTGCACTAAGGTGGCCCGAAGGCCTTGAGGTGGCCCAAAGGCCTTACTAACCTGAAGGCCTGGGTGGGCCGAAGGCCTTACAGGACTCAGGGACCAAATTGGTGGGCCGAAGACCCAAACAGGGGCATATTCCCAACTACTATAGTGCCAAACATTGCCTGCTATAGTTCCCGCTACAGTAACTGCTATAGTACTGCACAATTCCCACTACAGTACTGCTACAGTACTGCTACAGTACTGAAAATCTGCCTCCACCTGGATTTGATCCTTGGTCATTTGCATGCACTTAAGGAGTCCTTACCAATGGGATAAGGCTCATGTGCAATAAATACTTTATTCTCAATCTAGAAAATAAATATTTATTAAAATATTCAATAAATAAAATAAATATTTTCTCCAAAATCCATCAAATAAATATTATATATATATTTACGTAATCAAATAATTTATTTAATAATAAAATAATAATTATTTTTTACCTTGTGAATATTAGAGATCAATAAAACTTGAATAAAATTATTCCTTGGTCTTGAGAATAATATTTATTCCAATAATTAAATTCAAATAGAATTTAATTGAGATCAATGGAATTACTTTGTGTGTGGCCCTCTAGGATTATTTCTCATTGGAATTAAGTGGTATTTCCTTAAGTCTAAGATTACTGTCTAATAATGGGTCAAGGAACCCAAGAGAAAGAAATTAATTCCACAACGAAGAAAACCACATACGAACACTCACTGTGTAATATAATCCCTTTGTCTCAATATCTCATAAAGTAGGTTGTACATCCACATCACTAACCTATTTATTCAATAAGTATTTCTTTAACTATCTAAAATAAACACATCATTACACCATGACCATGGAATTTAGCATGAAAGTTACATTCCACTAAAAGTGCTGAGATATCAACTTCTATAAATATGGAAGGGAAAATCCTTCCTCAACTTATCCATTAATGTAATGTCAATCTTGATACACCCAAGGTATCAAACTTCACCATAAACTGTTATTTTCATGGATTATAAAACACATCTAAGTATGCGAGTTATAACATGAATTAATTATAATCTTAAAGTCTAAGTACCATTATGAATGCTTATAGATAGGAATATATGATGACACAAAAACATACAAAATTCCTACTAACATGTCTATTCTCATAGTCTCTCGTCTTAGAGATTACCAAGTGTGAAATTCATGAAAATAATACTCATCTACTTATGAGTACTTGCACATGAAAATATATGTACCATGTGTCCCATCATAATACGTTATCCAGCCACAGAACATTATTTAAAAATATCATCATATCACATTCAATTCATGTGAATTTATTACACAAGGTGAATTTAATTACACATCATGTGTTGATCAGGACTACCTAGTGCACGGTTATCCAGAGTACACACTGTGTAACTTCCATACACGATGTGTAGTCCTTTAGTCACAGACAGGCCATGTATCCTCTTATAGAACTTACATGACTGGTGACTATGCAACTTAGAGAAAACATGTTGTGTTTCCCATGTACATGCTATGTACTCCAATATTTTTCATGGCATGGCTACACATTGAGTCCCTAGGTGTGTTCCGTAGATCTACTGTGAGAACAATACATGTTGTGTAAACTTCAATGTACACGCCATGTTCTTTTACCATATTATGAATAATTAAAAATTAATTTATTATAATGTTCAAACCTTATCCACATGTGTTTCGTGTGGTAATTAAGTTAATAGTACACGCTATGTGATAGGTTTTATATACATAAAGTTTTAATTAATTTTTGATTAATGTTTGAATATGTATATCATGTATAAGTTGTATTACAGTTATTACTTTATTCACATTGACACATAACATGATACATAAATACCATGTGTTCTGTATGGTCATTAAGTTGATGGTACACACCATGAAATTATGTTATAAGTCTTGTATTCCACATGTCTCAAGAGTAAACAATATGCAAGTATAATACATGTTGGGTAGTTTGAACGAGTACTCACCATATTACCTCCAAGATACATTTTTTTACAAAGTTAATTTTAAAGAAATTTATTTAATTTGTTTAAAATTATGATGGATGAAAATTTCAAGAAAATTAAAATGAGAATTAAGATAAAATAATTGATTAATTAAATAATATAATTAATTAATTCAAGCATGATTTATCTTAAATAATAATGATTAGAATTGATTGTTAATTTTATTAAATGCGTAATTTGTTGCATGCATGTGGATGATCATGATTCTAGAACTGACCTTTGTATGTGATTGGTTTTTTAATTTATTATTAAATTAAATTGTTGACCTATGTTTCATATCTCCTCTCATTATGTAAGGTCCTACATGCCCATGGTTTATTTTATGTAAACCACTTAACCAATCCTCTGGTTCCCCTCACTAGTGTGTAAGTAAAAACATATGTAATGGATGGAGCTCCCAAGCTAGTGGAGGTGGTTCAAGTTTGGATCCGAGGTGAAACCAATCCAAGAGAGATACATAGATGGATAGGTGGAAATCTACAACACAAATCATAAATGGATCAAGGTGTTTTCCCCTAAGTCGATGATTAATTTATCATCCGCTGGATAAACTAACCCTTAGTAAAACCTCATGATCATAACACTTCATTATTTTATTTCTATAAAGTTTCATGGTTATTTAATTATGGATGTTTTTTCGTGATCACATGAATTAATTAATTAACAAGCGAGCAAGATATAACTAAAATAAATTTACTTATGTGTAAACATTATCTAAGACATGGTTAATCACTTAAGTAAATATGCTTAATATTAACAAGCATCTAATAAAGATAATAAATGAAAATTTATGCATAAAATATAAAATCCCTCAATTATATATATTAAGGCACTATAACCTCCCACTCCTTTAATTAAAATCGAACCATATTTAAAAGTGCTTGACCAGCCAAAGTTGGGGTGATTTCAATTATCTGGGAATTTTAACTTGAAGTTTTGGGTTGAATTAACTTAGTTCAAATCAAGGGTTGAATACCAAAAATGACTTGGTGTAACTAAGAGGAAAAGGTTGAGGAAATAAAATATAATGATCTCAAGATTAGGAAGTCTGCTCAATAGATCAAGGAACTGTGAGTTAATATAGTTGGAATTTCGAATGCCTACCTAAAACCCTTAAAATTTATTGATCGGACAAAGTTAGGGTGATGTAAAGAGGAATATGGATCCTTTACACTAGGATGTAAAAGAAATATTATATTTTAAAGACAATGGTGAGGCCTATTGGGTTTCGATAAAATAGTGAGAAATTAATAAATATAATATTTATTTATTTTTATAAATTTTATTAGATAAAGTACTAAAACTCTACTCATATTATTTGTATAAACATTAATATAAATGATTTAAAAAATATAATTGTGATCCATACTTGATAATTATAACCTTCTCACAAGCACAAATTTACAAGAGTGTCCAAGGCACTTACATGTTATCCTACATATTGAAAGGAAATTGTATGTGCTGGAAGAACCTATTCATAAAGTTGTGCTCATTATAGAGTGTAATATTTCAATATCTACACATTGGGTATTAGATACATCTTGTGGTGCTCACATTTGTATCCATATTCAAGAACCAAGTAGATTATGAAATATTTCTAGAGGAGAGGTGGATTTGAGAGTTTCCAATGTTGTGAGGATGGATGCCCTATCCATTGCTGACTACCAACTTTCATTGTAATAGGAATGATATTGGTTTTATGGGATTTTTATTATGTACCAAATGTTACCAAGAAAATATTTTTTTTATCATGCCTAGATGCATATGGTTTTATTTTCAAGTTTGGAAATAAAATTTGTTTCTTTTATAAAGATAACATATGTTATGGTACGGTGTATTTAAATAATGGTCTTTATATATTAAATTAAAAAACAAGTATTGAAAATAGATATTGAATCATGCTCACATGACTCATATAACACCCAACTATGACATCGCCATCTTGGTCATGTAAATGAGAAGCGTTTGAAAAATCTATGTTAATATGGTTATTTAGACTATTTTGATCTAAAATAACTTGAAAGTTGTCTTGCTTGTTTATAAGTAAAAATGAACAAACTACCATTCAGTGGATAGGGTGAAAGGGACACCAAGTTTTTAGGATTGGTACACACTGATGTATATAGACCATTTCCAGTAGAAGTTAGAGGTGGTTATTCTTACTTCATAACTTTTAATGATGACTTGAGTAGATATGACTATATATAATTTATGGGGTATAAGTCCAATTCCTTTGATAAATTCAAAGAATTCAAGAATGAAGTAGATAATAAACTTGGAAAGAAGATAAAGAACATTTTACTGGATCAAGGTAATGAATATATTAACTAATAGTTTATTGAATTTTTACAAGGTTTTGGGATTCTATCTTAACTCAATTTACCTTACACATCATAGTGTAATGGTGTTAGTGAAAGGAGGAACTATACCTTTTTATACATAGTAAGGTAGATGATGATTCATGTAGTTTTTCCATTATCCTTTTGGGGATATGCATTATAAAATGTGACATAAACACTAAACCGAGTACCAAATAGTGTAAAATGGAATTCACTTTGAGTTATGGAGTGGAAAGAAACTTGTTTTGTTTCATACATGAGTATTGGGTTGCGAGGTGTTTTTTAAGGCCTTTTCATGAAAAAAACTAGCACCCCTAGGAACAAAGATTATATTTATAGGATATCCTAAGGAAACAAATGGATACTACCTATATAAACCCTCAGACAAGAAAGTGAATGTCACCAGACAATTTGTCTTTATTGAGAGGGAGAGCATACTCAAAAAGGATAGTGGGAGAAAAATTAACTTCATTGAAGTTGATGCTCAAGATACACAAGAGTTGGTACAAGAATAGATACCATAGGTACCTGTGGAATAAGTAGTTTCTAAAACACAAGTACTACATAGGATCACTAGAGAGGTTAGATAACTAGAGAGATATGGTTTTATATTCACTGAATATGGTGACTCGTTATTGATTGACAATAATAAACCTCTATCCTATAAATAGTTAATAGAGAGTTCAGAAGTTGCAAGATGGAAAGAATCCATGAATTCAGAAATGGATTCCATGTATTAGAACCATGTTTGGGTTATGGTCTATGTTCCATTTGATGTAAAGCCTATAGGGTGAAAATGGTTATTTAAGATAAAAATAGACATGAAAGTTAAGGTAAGTACCTATAAAGCAATGCTAGTGGATAAAGGGTTTAAAAGACTTCAAGGAATTTAATATGATGAAAAAAATTCACTAGTTTCCATGTTTAAATCCTTCAAAATCCTACTTTTTATAGCAGCTTACCATGACTATGAAATTTGAAAGATGGATGTTAAAACTTCTTTCCTTAATATGAACCTTAAAGAAGATGTCTATATTACACAACTAGAAGGGTTTATGACTCTATATGGTGCCAAAAATATTTTCAAGTTGTAGATATCCATTTATAGATTGAAGAAAGAATCTAGGCCATAGAAAATTTTGTTTCATGAAGCTATAAAATAATTTGGTTTCGTTAATAAAAAATGTGGGCCATGTGTTTTTAAGAGGTTTAGTGGGAATGTGGTTGTTTTCCTAGTAGTATATTTTGATGATATATTACTTATTGGGAACGAAATATTAGTCTTATAGTCTATTAAGGACTGGTTAAAAAATGTTTCTCCATAAAGGAATTAGGTGAAGAAGCCTATATTCTAGGAATCAAGATTATTCATGATCCAAGAGGATTCTTGTACTAATTCAAAGTACATACATTGACCAAATACTAAAGTGATTTAGTATGGAACAATCTAAGAGGGGATTGGTTATAGTGTCACATGGTATAAATATTTCTAAGAAAATGTGTCCTCATAAACAACAGGATAAAGAGAGAATGAGTAAGATCTCATATACTTCAGTGATAGGATAAATCATGTATGAAATGTTATGTACTAGACTTGATGTTGCCTATGAATTGATCATGGTAGAAATATATCAAGATGGTCAAAGAGAATAAAATTTTCTATTATTAAGGATATACTTAAGTATCTAAGAAAAACTAAGGATATGTTCCTGGTGTATGGAGGAGATGAGGAGCTGGTCATCAGGGGTTATACTGATTCTAGTTTTCAAACAGATTTTAAATTCATAGTCAGGATATGTTTTTTGTCTCAACGAAAGATCTATGAGTTGTAAGAGTTCAAGGAATCCAGTTGTTTCTAATTCTATAGCAGATTCTAAGTATATAGTGAATTTTTATGCGTATAAGTAATCTGTTTGGATACAAAACTTTATCCAGGATTTTGATGTGGTACTTAGTAGTAAAGGCTCTATCACAGTCTATTGCGATAATACTAAAGTGGTGGTTTTTACAAAAGAGATAAAGTTACACCAAAATACAAATCACATACTCTGTAAGTACCACCTCTTGAGGGATTTTTATCAAAGGGGTGAAGTTGAAATAAGAAGAGTTCACAAAAAAGAAAATATGGTGGCCCCCTTTACTAAAGGCCTATCTTAATAGAAGCACGAGTATCATGTGAGAGCTAGAGGACTGAAGGTTGTTAGCAATTGGATCTAGTGAAAGTGAGATTCTATTGGAGTTGGTTCCCTAGAACCAACTTTTTTGTGATTTATAATAACTTTTATTAATTTTATTGAATATTAAAAAACTTCTTATCTCATAATGATTATTATTATGTGTAACATAGTAATTGATAATGTCCTAAGAGTATCTGTTTCAATGAAAGTTCATAGTAATTATCCACTATGATGAGAACCCAGAAGTTCCACGATATTATTCTTAAATATATGTTCTATAACTGGATGAAATCATTTAACAGACACAAATGATATGGGATATCAGGGGTGGATACTCATAGGAGTTTGAGGCACATTATCATGGTGTTCACCTTTGTTAATATCCATTGTAGGATATTATGAGAACTATACCCACCCGTAGGAAATCCACATCTATATGTGTAATTGGATGTTCCTATCCGCAGATGTGTGTATTAATCCATAGACTTTAACATTATTATTAATGAGTGTTATAAGTCGCGTTCTTTGATGTATTGATGAAAACTATGATGAAATATTTTCATGGTGAAGTAGGATATGTTGAGTGTTTCACGAGTAATATTTTATTAATGAATAATGTGAGAACGGATTTATCCCTTATGTTCTATAATGGAAGATGATATCCCAAGACCTTTTATGGAGATGATATAGCCTAAATAAACCCATGACCATGATGTTCTATAGGAAAGTTCTATTATCATGACCCCCTCCCCACAAAGATATTGTAATGAGGGAGAGAGATTTTGATTGCCCAAGTCCTACCTCCAATGGGCCCTGGGTTGGCGACTAGCACTGAGGATATAGTAAACATGCATATGAGAGGCATTACCCTCTAATACGGAAGATAGAGATAATAAGGATACAACACCTAAAACCTGATTAAACACAAACACACATAGATATATAAGGAAACCTGAGTGTAAACATGCAATGTAATACAGTACTAAACAACTAAAAGTAAAACTAAAATTACCAAAAAGGTAATGACAGCAACAACCACAAATCCCAAACAACTCCTGATAAACCCCGAGCTAGTAAAGTCCATCCTAATCACCAACCTACTCTAACTGACCTGAAAAATAGTTTATACATATGTAGGGTGAGTATAATATCATACTCAGTAGGATACTCCCCAGAGCCTCTCATACAAAATATAAAGAAAGCATGCTAAATCACAATGAACAATAGTGAATCTAACACGTCACCT
This sequence comes from Viscum album, assembly GCA_963277665.1. Classification (NCBI taxonomy): domain Eukaryota; kingdom Viridiplantae; phylum Streptophyta; class Magnoliopsida; order Santalales; family Viscaceae; genus Viscum; species Viscum album. Next base: position 334,635,580 of record OY728139.1, on the reverse strand, counting down.
AAATAGGTATACTAAGTTCTTATCCTCACCATGGTTAACTCTCACCAAGTAATGTATATAAGAGAACATATAATATAATAATAAAACATCAAGGGTACCCCTCTCCCACTTCCCCACTGGTTTGATTCTCTCCCCAATGTCGCACATCCTGAGTATCTCTCTCTAAAAGTAAGTTGTCCCAAAAACACTTGGGAAGGAAATCACAACATGAACCTCATGCATCATATAACCACACCATACCATCCACAAATAGTAACCAAGTAGTTTTTATAAGGCACCAAATTCTGTATAACATATATCAAACATAGGGTATTGTACCTCAAGCCATTATATCCCATACACTGAGTAAGTACCTCAATCCATCATAGCCTATACACATCATAGAAATAATAATCCTTTGAATACTATATCTAGTAATAAATGTGTGTAAAATAACCACATTTCATCATAACCCTCTAAACACATAAATGGGAAAAATAACCATTGTGCATAAAAACACAAGCATCTACTAAGAGAAGAGAGTGAGGCCAGAGGGGGTAGTCATCCATCCATCCTCCCACCAGGATGTTTGGGAAAACACCCTCCTAGAGTCCACTGGGTGTTATTTTCCTTAGCCAACATGGGCAGGGAAGTGTATGAAATCGCAAAATTTACATGATACAATATAGCGCACAACCACACTAAGGACATAACCTATTCTTAGACTCAAATGCAACTAGAATTACTCGGTCCAGGCTGCCACTACTAAGACCGAATATCCTATAAGCACACAAGCATATAAAAGAGCTATATTAAATTCATTTTGTTAATTAATTCATTAACCATTAATTAATCAGTTACATTATTCCACATTACAATACATTGAATTACATTAATCAGCATAGAAAATTCAAATACCTCCAGGAATAATACAAACCAATTCCATGCTTTATCAAGATTAACATATTTTAAGAAATTTCATTCCATATCAACCAATCCCATGGGTTAAGAATTATTCAATTCATTATTAACATCATTCCATATCCAGGTACTCTAGGAAAACTATCCTAAGCTACCTCCAAGAGGAAACATGAGACCTAGAACATCTAGATGCCTCAATTAGTGGGTAAAGTAATGTAGATAAAACAAGTAACTCACCCATTATCCATTAAACAGATTCACATGTGAGTATACCAGCTATCAGAATCTCATAAACGAGTAAGCCTAGATTTAACCTATTCCATCACCTACGGTGCCATCCCCAACACCCACATTCATATACTGATGCATCTCACTATCACAGGTGTCAACTGCTGCTACATCGTCTAGGAATCCCTACCCCATACACCACTCCATCCATCCTAGGAACAAACTTACAAAGATCACATCAAATCTGGGCCTCCCTGCCCTATATCACAACAACCCTTTAGGATCATCCGTATCAGGCTCAAATCACAAGTCTTGTATCCAGAGAATTTCAAAAAGTACCAGGAATAACAAGAAATCGACAAGGAAATTGGGCCCTCAAAACAAGTCATTCATCCTCCCATGCAAACAAGCTCTCATGGCTCCAAAACAAGGCACTTGACTTTCTTAAGCAAATGGACAACTCAGGCACCAATAAACTTCTTTATCCTACAACTAGTTCTTATTACATCTTGAATTAACCAATTCATTTATTAATAGGTTCCAACTATGAGAAACATAAGTCATCAAGCTGTAACAAGCTATAAAAAATTAATTAAACAGTTAATTTAACATGCTTCCAAGCGTACATTCCATGTTCAATAGACTCAGGAACTATGATATGCCTTTAATTATTTTATCAACCAGAATTAATATGATTCATATTATTTATCAACTCTAATAATAAAATGGAAAATAAATTAAATTACACTTTCACATTTCATCAATTTGATTATCACCAAATTACATTAATCATAGGATGATAAACACGCCTCTATAATTATTCTTATGCCAATTAATTATCAGTTAATTACAACTTTACATTCTTTACTAATTTCCATCAAGAAAAACATACAAATATATAGCATAATAAACATGATAAAAATAAAGGCATAGATAAAATACTATCTAGAAAATCATGAGGAAAACCACTATTAAGGTATAAAGAAACAACATCAAAATGTGATCATTATACAATTTATTTAATTCGGTTCAATATTTACTGGGTCAATTGTATTTCAATCCAAAGGGTTAAAGCATGATCAATTTATGATTTCACATAAAATAGAATAGAAGCAATGAATCCCCTTCCTCAAAATCCTTCAACGTTCTTCACATGTAAATGGAATATATTACAGACCACCAATCTCCTCTCCCGTAAAAACTACATCCATATGAGGATGTCACAGCACAACCGCACCAAAAATAAGAGAAACATCATTAGAAACATGGGAGATCAAACACTATATAATATTGATAATATACGTGAGTAAATGAGATCAAACTAGGAGAACCTACTAGAAAATAATGTAAGAACACACCTTGGATCACCATGGATTGAAGAAGGAAGACCAAGGATTGATCCCCTTTGAAGGGAATCCAAAACACTGAAGGAGAGGGTATTTGACTACCTAGAATGAGAGAGGGATCCATTGCAGCTATAGGGTTATGAATAACCTGAGTAGCTAAAAACTCTTATAACAGTACTGAAGTGGGGAATTACATGATGTGTATTCCCCTTTCACATCATGTAATACTTGGGGTTAAGTTGATGCTGTAAAATGCATTTCCTTTTTATTATTTTTCCTTGAATATTTTCATGTCCTGAACCTTGCCTACACAAGTCATAAACCACACTTACACGGTGTGTAATCTTACTATTTACATTATTTTTTAGCTAAACCCCTCCAAACTTATTCCAAGTAGTCTTTGAGCTTCCATAACCTTGGAAACTCACAAAGGGTTAGACCTCATGGATCCAAGACCTTAAATTAGATACCTTTCAAACAATTATCATCCACATGAATCCAAAACTAAACCATAAATAAAATAAAAAGGGGTCTTTTGAACATCCACCCCATGAGATACCTATCAAAGGTCTCCCCACCACAGGAGCTCAACCACCTCACTTAGAGGAAAAAATCATAAAACCACACAACAGATGAAAACAAATCCTAAACACTCTCTATGGGAGATACATCTAAAATGAGAGTAAATCCACAAAAATCAACAAGAGAAAATCATATCATAACTAGAAAGGTCTACATCCACAAGAGAACAGAATTAAAAGAGAAGATATAAACATCAAATAGCTCGAGGTATTGAGTGTGCATCTGTAAATCACGTTCTTAGGAACTCTCCTCTATTCCACTATATGGCCACAAGACACGAACTAAGTGAATATAATGCCCACACAACACCTTCTTCTTGTGATCTTAGATCTCCACATGCCACTCCATGAAGGTCACATCATCTTCAACATCAATCTCCCCCCAATTGATGACATGAGAATCATTATGAAGATAACAATGGATATATGATGTGTGAAAAACATAGTGTATCTGGATCATCTAAGAGGGAATTTTTATCTAATATTCCACGAATCCAATAAAAGATAACACCTCAAAAGGTCCAACAAACTGGGGATAGATATTAATCCCATGACCAAAACTTTGCTTCCCATGATGAGGATCCACCTTTAAGATCACTTGATCTCCCACATAGAACTCTAGAGGTCACCTCTTATAATCAGCACCATATTTCTAATGAGCCTATGATGCTTTCATTCTCTCATGAATTACATAAATCATCTCTATCATATTCTATACCAGTTCCATCTTGAGAATTGATGTCTCTATGACCACAGTCCATCAAAATGGAGAACGAAAAGTTGACCTGTAAAATGATTCAAATAGTGTCATACTAATGGTGGAGTGGAAACTATTATTGTAAGAAAACTCAACCAAGGGTAGGTGACTCATCCATGAAACTCCAAAATCCAGGACATAAGATCACAACATGTCTTCAAGATTTTGGATAGTCTGCTTTGTCTAACCATCCATATGTAGATGAAAAGTAGTGTTAAGGAATAGCTAAGAACCAAAAGTATGCTAGAGTCCTCTCCAATCCCTAAAGATAAAATTAGGATCTTGGTCATATATAATCATCCTAAAAACTTCTTATATTTTCACCACTATCTCCATATATTTCCTTGATAAAAAATCCACTGAGATTGACTCCATTATCGCTATAAAGTGGGGTGATTTTATCAAACAATCCACTATCACCCATATAGAATCATAACCTCCTTGATATCAAGGTAAAACAGTAATGAAGTCTATTGATATTTTCTCCCACTTCCATTTTGGAACATTTAAATTCAAGAGAAACCCATGGAGAACATGGTACTTGACCTTCACCTTCCAGCAAACCAAACATCAAGAAAAAAACTATGCAACTACACACTTCAACCTAGTCCACCAAAGCTGACCTCTTAACACTCAGTACATATTTATCACATTGGGATGTTCCTCTAAAGGTGAACTATGGAACTCACAAAGAACCATATCATGCATTTCTATAGGAACAAAATCAATCCTCATACCAACCATCAGGGGAATCACCAAAAACAACATGGACTCTCCAGACCTCCACCTCAAAATCTTCCACCTAGGACTCTTCCACCTGCTGAACCAAAGACGAATGCACTAACATCTAGAAAAGACAACCTATACATATAACCTCTCCCATATCAAGATTCACCACTTAGAGTTCTTCCATCACTCTCCAAAATCCCTATATTTACACACGACATCACTACACAACTTCCTACTAAGCATATTGTCTATAAAATTCTCCTTTCCTAGTGTATATGAAATATAAAAGTTATAATCCTATAAGAATTCTATCTACCAATGTTGATGAAAGTTCAATTAATTCTAGGAGAAGACATACCTCAGTATCTTATATTCAGTAAAAACTACAAAGTGCTTATTGATGATGTAATGTTTCCACAACTTCAAATAAAACATCACTTAAAATAACTAAAGATCATGGGTGACATAGTTAAGCTCATGGGGACATAACTATTGAGACCCATAAGAAAGAACTGATCTCTTCTACATCAGAAAAAAACCCAATCCAAGATGATAAGAATCGTAGAAAACCTCAAACTAAACTCCTTCTATTAAAAAACAAATAACTTGAGAACTAACCAACTTATATTTTAGGTATTCAAAAGATGTCTGAAACTAGTTAGTCCACAATAATACCCAATATTTATGGTTTAAATATGTTATAGGAGTTGCAACCTAAGATAAATCGACTAAAAACCTCCTGCAATATCCTACAAGACCAAGGAAACTCTACACCTCTACCACGGTATTAGGAGCTTCCCAAGACACAAATACCTCTATATTCAAAGGATCCATAGTTAATCCCTACTAGGAAACCACATTCCCCAAGAACTGGACTTCACGAGCATAGAACTCACACTTTGATAGCTTCACAAATAGTTTATCATGATTAAGAACTCCCAAAACAGCACATAGATTCTCTGCATGGTCCTCCTCAAATGTAGAGTACATAAGAATATTGTCGATGAAAATCACTATGAACTTATGAAAAAACTATTTGACCACCGTGTTCATCAACCCCATGAACATATCTCGATCATTCATTACACTGAACGATATCACAACGAACTCATAATTTCCATGATGAAAACATAAAGTTGTCATCTAAATATCCTCATCCTTAACCCATATATGATGATATCCATACTATAAAATGATCCTTGAGAACCAACTTTCCCCTTTAAGCTACTCAAATAAATCATCAATCCATGGAAAAGGATAAATGTTCTTCATCGTAACTTGGTTCGATTGATGATAATCAATATAAATCCACAAACTTTCATCAACCTTCTTCATGAAAGAAAATTGGTGCACCCCAAGGTGACCTAATAAGCTGAAAAAAACTATGCTACAATAGATCATTGAGCTATACTCACAGATCTCACAACTCATAAGTCACTATCCTATATGAATACATCAAGATAAGAGACATTCCTGGCTATATCTTGATCCAAAACTCGATCTCCCATCAATGGGGTAACACCACAACCTCTCCTAGAAAGACATTATAGTACTCTTCCACAACCTTGGTAAATACCAAACAATGAACCTCAGATGATCTCAGCGTTATCTCAACCACCAATGAATGCAAGTATGAAACATGCCTTTGACCCATTTGTGGGTCTCTCTCGCTAACAAACACCATTGAATCTCCATCAGCATCATAGAAAAAACATACCTACTTAAGAAATCCATGATAGCCTACACCAAATAAAACCAATCCATGTCAAGGATGAGGTCATATTTCTATATCTGAATATATAGGAAATCTTCCCAAGAGTGGTGTTTCCCCAACACTAACCCACAATTCTTATATACTTCATACAAGTTAGCTCGACTACCAACTGGTGTAATCAATGCTAAGGGCACTAGAAGCCCATCTAACTCAAGTGTTTAAGCATGGAAAATGGTAGGTTATATGAATATTGAATTAGTCCTAAATAAAAAAATCATGCATCTAAGTAGAAAATAAGAAAAGGGTACCTCAAACAACACCTAGCTCGTTGGGCGCTAGCAATGCTAAAGCATAAAGCTAACCATGACCTGCTCCACAGCCTATCTAACCCTGATGATGGCCACCTCCCTAGCCACACTCTTCTATTTGAGGATGATTATCATCTTGGGGTTTTCCTATACCTACCTCATATCCTCTCCACTAATCCCAAACTGGACCACCCTACTGTTGCTGCCACAGCTAAAACTGTCATAGTGGAAGAACCTGAAGTGGAACAACAAGAACGTGCTGAATTTTTAGAAATTTTGGGAACTATCACCAAAAATTAAATCATCCCTTACAAGAGAAACATGAATATGAATCCTTGAAATATGTCTGAGAACTAAAAAACTTGTAGAAATGAGATGATGAGGGATGATACCTACCCCTGGCTGACCAAAAACTCTTCTTTCCTAGTAACTGGGAACCCCAAACCCCAACTTTACTTCATGGGGAATCCTGATGAATCCCCTCTCATGATGATATTGTTATGTCTAGTGTCCCCTAAATAACCTCTTATATTTCTAGTACATCAAGATACATCTTCATCATAAACAAAGTGACCAGACACTAGATATTTAGATGAAAATCATCCTCGAAATGGATTACACTGGCCTCCTCATCTTACAATAGGTTTCAAGCATATCACAGAATAGACCTAAAACGTATCCAAAACCATCACAAACTGAATCTACCCTATTGAAGGCTAATTATCACCTTGTGACTGACCACTTTCGTGGTTTAAGATATAAAATATACTTTTAATTGGTCTTGAAACTTCTCCCAAGAGACCGTCAACTCCTCACGGCCCCCAAGGAACATGAACCATCACTTCCTCATTGTTCTACATAGCATTGTCATGGCAAAAAAAAACCAAATGATCCTACTGATCACTGATCAAACATAAAGCTATCTCAACCTCCTCTAACCATTCTTTTGTGATTACATCTAAAACAGAGTCCACATACTTCTACAAACTTTGTCACTAAAACTCTTCGAGTGTCCTCCTCTAAGTTTTGTTGATGTTTATCTCTACTCTACGATGATCTAATGACACATCCTGTTGAACATATTCAGCAAAAACATGATAAGGACATAAACCTAGATCCATGCCTAGAAAAATAAACAAAATTTTTATAATACAAAACCTAGAATATGTAATATTTATGTAATGCCCCAAAAATCTAAAGTAAGAACCTTGTATTCGATAGCATGTATGACACGCGACACCAAGTGCATGAGGTAATATAATATTGAAATACTTTATAATATATTTACTATTTAAAATATATTCTATATATTTCAATGCATGAAACTCCAAGTTAGATTGTACTACACACAATAGCAACTTTCCTCGATGGCTTGCGTTACACGCAAGATCGAGTTTCACCAAATAACAATGTATTATTAAAATATTATTATTTAATATGATATGATATAACCTATAAATTATGTTAGTGGCTATGAATATTATTAAATAACTTATGAAAATTTATGGTTTATATAAATATAAAATGGATTCATTATTTACCAATTAATGAGAAACTAAAATAAGAACCAATTGGATATAAAAAAGAAATATTATTATTTTTATGATTCCAAAAGAGTTGTGTCTTAATAAACATAATTAATTACAATTATTTAATGATTTTAATGAAATATATATTTTATATATTCAATGAAATATTTTATATATTCATCCATTAGGTTTGATAGGAATAATATAAGAACAAATCCAATTTCACACATAAAAACCTGTATTTGTATAAAGCCACTTTTACCGCCTTTTAATGAAGAACCCATTTTAAATATAAATTTTGAAACTTTAATTGATTTAATATGTAAAATTAAAATTAATATTTAAAACAGGAACTTAAGAATTAGGTTAGGGTTCATTTTTTATATTTTTTTGAAACATTTCATTTTTTAATGAATAGTTAAAAATACTGAATTTTAGTTCAAACATTATTCTTTATCTAATTTATTTATAAGGATAAATTATAATTTTAAATGGTTTTAAAGTTTAATTAGATAATATTTTGATCAATTAATTAAATTTATGTCATTTTAATCAATTTCACTTTGAAATTGATTGTAAAAACATACCAAACTTTTGTAAGTTTTTTACTTTAAAAACTCGCATTATCGTCCCGCCTGCGGGATTAAATTTTAAAAAAATTATGCTGATTATATGATTAGAATTTAGAAAAATGGATTCAATATTTATAAAAATAATAATTTATAATTTATAGTAAGACCAATTTTTTTGACCAAAATGATTAGTTAAAGTAATTAAAATTAATTACAATCATTAAAGAAAAATTAAGCTTAATAAAGGACTAAACCTTTAACTTAGGGGACCAAATAACCTAGAAAATTTTTCAACACAAATTTTTTGGAAATAATTTGGCCATGAACTTTTAATTATTTATTTTGGTTGGTTTTTTAAGACTTATTTTAGGTAAAAACTTGGGTGCACCTAACTTCTTTTCTAAAATACCAAGTGAGTCCTTTTCCTCTACTATAAAAAGCCACCACCTATATACCTTACTCACACCTATAAAAGCACTTAGGTTTGGCCAAAATCTACCCATATAGATTTCCAAAATACCTCCAATAAACCTTTAATCCTCCCTTTCAGTATAAATTTTTCCAAGGAAGCCTTTTGGTACAAACCAACAAAAGTTACCTAATTAAGAGGTAACATCTTCTCTCAAGCTCTCTAGTTTCATTTCCATTATCCACTCCCTAAAATATATTTATTTCATGATTATATAACAAAAATAGTACCCTAAATATAATAGTATTTTTGTATTTAAATTTTTATACTTACACTTACACACACCTTCATCTAATGGGTAATGAACATACTTTTTCTGTGTACAGCGAACTACTGCCTCACAAAATGATGATTGTTTATTTTTCCTTTACCACCTCTCATGGTGGCCATTATGATAGAAACTCTATTTATATATGATATATATGATATTTATTATTTATTTATACTTATTTAATCCTTTTATTACACATATCTTTAATACTTTCTATTTTACGTTAATACGATAACATCGTTTGAGGAAGTGTAGACTACCGCCCCCTTAAAGCGATGTGATTCATTCACACAATACATGGAATTTATAAAGGATGGTTTCAATTAAAAATACATGACATAAAAAACCTATATATTATATTCATGACATAAATACATTTCTAGGAATATATATATATATATATATGCATCATTTTCTTTATTACCCTTTCACACACTTAAAAAGGTGATAACGTCGTTCGTGAACGAGTGGACTATCGTCTCCTCGACATGATGTGATTCATTTTTCATCACAAGAATTATATATATAAGTATATATGATTAAATAATATGATATTTATGATATAATTATAATTCTATAAAGATATGGTGTTACTTAACTTCTTTTCATAACGATCATTTAAAAATAAGACAGTTACTCATGTGTATGTACGATCTACCATCTTTATGATTGTACCGTTGATTTATTTTTCATAAAAATATTTAGATATTGGTTTTAAAAGTATAATTGAGGTATAAATATGATAATTATTTCATGATTATTATTTTTAGATATTATATAATGACCCATTTTACTGTATTTTACCTACCAAAGTTGTTTTTGACACATAAACCGAATTTGGTCAAAACAACTGATGTTAACTTAATTATTTAAATAGTTATATACAACATGGAAATAAGTAAAATAAAAGTAATGATAAACATGATTTTTTTTCAAGAAATTATATAATTAACATAATTTTATTATAAAAGAATTTAAAGGATGTTCACCCGAAAGGAAACACAAGGTAAGAGATTCTTATCTCACCTTTTTACATCCATGAGATAAATTTCATGTTCACCAATAACATCATTTGTGTGGTGTATCTACTAAAATTTTTGTTATATTCTATAATTAATGATTTTATATTCATGGTATTTTAATATTTCAATTAATGTTATCCCTTCATGAGGATTATGATTTGACATATTTCAAAGTGGTATGAGACACTTTGGAATTTTAAAATATTATTTTCCTCAATAATAACTTTAACGATCTTTCAATGGTATTTAATTAAATAAAGTTATATAAACATTGTTAAATAAAACCTTTAATTTTCTCTACTCTGGTTATTCATGACCATTTTTAAGTATTATTACCTTTTGTACACTCTTTGGTACTCAAATTGTTTTAGAAAATGTTTTTCAGAAAACCCGACTTTGTTTCTCTCTTTAGTCAGAGAACCTGTTTTCTTCTAAAAACCATGTTTTATTAAAATGTTTTTAGAATTATTTGGTAAATAAATTTTACCATTTTTTTCTTTTACCAATGTTTCAAATGAATCTCCATGTTTCATTCTGAACATGGCATCTTTCTAACCTTTAACTGTGCAAAAGGAGTTTTATTTTTACCTTGTACGACTTGTATGGATTTAACCACTATCATTTATTTGAAGCTTATTTTTCATGTTCAAAAGTTTACTTTTTAAATAAAATATTTTAAAAATTGATTTTCAAAAAAAGGTTTCTCAAAAGTTTCTTCATAATAAAAGGATATTTTCCCCAAGAATGTTTTTAAAAGATATTTTTATAATGTTTCCATTCATCAATGACAACAACCCTTTATTTTACTCCACTTAGGGTATGTTGTATTAATACCATCCTTAATATTACTTTGGATGGTTTATGTTTTATTTTTCCAAGGATAGTATTCACATTCATTTCCTTGACTACTTTTAGTCCCCTTTTAGAAAATTCAATTTACTATGATCATTAAACATTGAATTTACCCTAGCTATCCATATCATTAATAATGGATATGTTCATTTCCTAAATCTTATACCATTTTTCATACAATTTTTACTTTGAAAGTTATTTGATTATTTAGTGAAATGTTGATAAATCTATATACATTATTCAATACAAATATTTGATAATACATATTTTTATTCAATATGAGGAATTATTTGGACAGGTAAGACATGGGTTAAGGACTGTTTAAGGTAAGACCTATAGGTTATGGATCAGTTAATGAAATCCCCTCGATGCATCGATAGTCTCATGAGACGAAATAGTTGGTTAGCCACCTTAGATGGGTTTTTACCTGATAGCTAAACCATCTTGTGAAAGGTCATACCGATAATAGTTCCATGTATCTCAGAAAAATGGAGTCCAATAATTAAGCAATTCACTCATTTAGTTTTAGTTATTACTCATCCATAATATTTTTCATTGACATATCTAGGGATAAATTTCATTTTCAGTTATTTAGATGAAATGTGTTTCAGTTTCTTACCTTGCTATATTTATTTTTCCTTATCTAGTTATTTTAATGGAATGTGTTTTCATTTACCTTTACTTATTGTTTATGCACTTTATTTTTATCCTATTGATTAATTGGAATGTGTGTTCATTTATTCTACATCCATGTAAATTTATTTCTCATTGATTCATTATTTCTTTCGCTGTATTTCTCCCTTACTAAGCATTTGAGATCACCCTTATTATGTTTATTTCCCTAGGAATCCAAGAAGCATACTATTAAATATATAAAGGGATTTACAAGATGGATTAGAGTTATCCTTGATGTTATTTATTTGAAAAGAAAAAAAATATTGTAATTAGTGTATTAATTTTTAATATAAGTCTCATGTATGTATATAGTTACCAAGACTACTAAACTCTCATTCCTTAGAGATTTGATTCATTGTAATCATGTCAATGTAATTGATAGTAGACACTGACTCCGGTCTATCTTGGGTTGGGTCACTATAGTTGGTATCAGAGGAAGTTTATTATCAACCTTGGGAAATAGATTTAGGAAAAAAATTAGAGAACATAACCCTAAGGTAGGATTTGAGGATAAGTATAAAATAACATCCTAGAATTTTGTTAATGTAGATATTATTTGGGCATTCCTAGAAATACATCCCTATCTAGATACTAAAATTGGATGTGGTTATGGAATATATGTACCTTGGAGTAATAACTCTGAAAAGGTATTCCAAGCTTGACTTGGGGTAACCTGGTACACGACAATGGGCCTTATCACGCACCTGGTTTGACACTCCCGAGGGATATGTTTAGGATAATTCAAATTTTCTTTACAAACCATTAGGAAGAATTTGGATATATAATAAGTAACCTAGGTTAAACCTAAGGTGTTTTATATTTAAAATAAGGTGTCATGATTTAGAAATCATAGAAATTGTATTGTGGATAAACCATATACCAAGGAAGGATCTGTGTGGAAATAAATAGATGAAGTGTTTATGTATTGAGGCTGTATTGAAAACTTTAGTTAATAGGATATTTGGTGATTAAACTTATTTCATGGATGTCTATTAGATTTATTTCAGAAATTATATTAATATGGTTTTACAAAATGAAAACCTGTAAGTTGGGTGAAAACCAATTAAATATGGAAAGGTTGTGGGTCTTGAACCCATTACCAAAGGGCAATAAGGGTTTCACACCAACTACTAACTTAGGGAATGTCCTCAATTATTTTTCATTGTTTTTAGTAAAACAATTTGATGAATAAGTGTTAATGATGAACCATTAGTATCACTTTTGAGGATTAGAGATCAATATATTAACCATTTTTGTTTTGGAAGATAGTTAGATACAAATAGTTAGACTTGTCACTATTTTATAGGCCTTATGTTCCTTTAAAAGTTTCTTTTAGTGATTCATGCATAAAAAATGTTATTATTGGTAGTTAATTTCTGAGAGTAAAGGAATGAAATATAATTTTATTTAAGCACAAAAAAAGTTAGGATTGTTCATATGAAATTTAAACCTATAAAGTAATAATATTTCCTTATATTATTGGTCAGTTAAAGAATTAACCAACATTAGAAAAATGTCTTATAAAAAAAATGTTGTCCTAATATATTAATTTATATTGAACTGGTGGTCTTCTAAATAATAAAATATTTATAGATTTGAGTCCATAAACTTTCTATTGATCATTCAATTTTTTATGATTGATGAACTCAATCACTCCATATAAATATTTACACTTTTCCTCCAAGTATGTATCTTTACTTTCCACTGATGTTCTCATACTTAGAGACCTCGTTACCTGGTAGTCCATGTGACATTTCTACTTACCATTCTCCCTTTTCTAGAGGATTAATTATGAACCCTTCTCACGATGTTGGATTTAAAAAATATAAAGTATCAAAAAATATATCACCATGACCGAGTTTAAATTGCGAGGTCGCAATTTAATTAAGGTGGGGAGAATGTGACACCTTGAAAATATAAAGTAAGAAACCTGTATTCGATAGCGTGTATGACATGTGACACCAAGTGCGTAAGGTAATATAATATTTAGAAAATTTATAATATATTTACTATTTAAAATATATTCTATATATTTTAATTCATGAAACACTGAGTTAGATTTTGTTACACGCAAGAGAGACCTTCCTTGATGGCTTGAATTACATGTAAGACTGAGTTTCACCAAATAACAATGTATAATTAAAATATTATTATTTAATATAATATGATATAACCTAGTCATTATGTTAGTGGTTATGAATATTATTAACTAAATTATTAGAAATTATAGTTTATATAAATATAAAATGAATTCATTGGTTACCAATTAATTATAAATGAAAATAAGAACTAATTGGATATAAAAAGAAATATTATTATTTTTAGGCTTCCAAAGAAGTTTTGTATTAATAAAAATAATTAATTATAATTAGTGAATGATTTTAATGAAATATATATTTTATATATTCTATAAAATATTTTTTATATTCATCCATTAGGTTTGATAGGTATAATATAAGAACAAACCTAATTTCACACATAAAAACTTGTATTTTTATAAAGGCACTTTTACTGCCCTTTAACAGACAACCCATTTTAAATATGAATTTTAACACTTTAATTGAATTAATATGTCAAAATAAAATTTATATTTTACATATAAACATAATAATTAGGTTAGGGTTAAATCTTCATATTTTTCTAAAATATTTCATTTTTAATGAATAGTTAAAAATACTAAATTTTAGTTCAAAACTGTTTTTTCATCTAATTTATTTATAAGGTTAAATTATAATTTTAATTGGTTTTAAAGTTTAATTAGATAATATTTTTATCAATTAATAAAATTTATGTCATTTTAATCAATTTCACTTTGAAATTGATTGTAAAAACATTGCAAACTTTCATATGTTTTTACTTTAAAAACCCGCATTGTAGTCTCGTCAGCGGGATTAAATTTAAAAAAAATATGACACTAATATGATTGGAATTTGGAAAAATGGATTCCATATTTGGAATAAACATAATTTATAATTTATAATAAGAACAACTTTTTTTTTATCAAAATTATTAGTGAAAGTAATAAAAATTAATTACAATTATTAAGGAAAAATTAAGCTTAATAAAGGACTAGAAAATTAACTTAGGGGCCCAAATGACCTATAAACTTATCCAAAACCCATTTATGTCCATAATTAATCCATTAAAATTCAATTATTGAGGTTTTTTTTATTTTTTAATACTTTTGTTAGGTAAAAATGTGGGTACACCTAACTTCTTTTCAAAAATACCAAGTGAGTCATTTTCCTCCACTGTAAAAGGCCACCACCTCTCCCCATTACTAACATATTTAAAACCAATTATTTTAGGCCAATATATGCCCATATAGATTTAAAAAATCCCTCCCATAGACCTTGAAGCCTCCCTTTGGGCATAAATCCTTCCATGGAAGCCTTTTGGTACAAACCAAGAGAAGCTACCCGATTAAGAGGTAACGTCTTCTCTCATCCATTAAACGACCCGAAGTCCTTCAAATTTTTATTATTTTGATAAATCCCCATTTTAATGGAGGAATGGGGAAACCCAAAAAGACTTCATGGACATAAGATAAAACACACCCAAAGGGAAAAAATAGTAAAACCAGACCGAAAATATGGAGCTGCCCCTCCCCAGCATATGATCATGATGAACCTCTCCATCATTACAAGGCAGTTCAGCTAGAAATTGTCCTATGTCAATGCATAGTCCCAATCCGATGAAAGAATCCATAACCTCCCAAACAACCAAATCCATAAAACTCTACAAAGTTGAACTGCCAGCTCTGAATCCTCCTCTGGGGATTGTTCCGTGTAGACAAGATTGGTTGTACTAATTTCCCACCTTCAAGATCAAACCATACAAACAAGCAACATCAACTATTCACAACATGAACACCTTCAAAAAACTATCAAATCCCTTTCACCACACGCAGGTCCCAAACCAATACCCCTTGCACCATGAATCCATCACCGGTTGCCAGAACCACCACCGAAGGACAACCCCGCCGCCATCTGCAGACATCCCCAACCATCTGTTGAAGCAACTCAAAGAGGAAATCTGGCCAAGTCACGCGAATCCTGACCATCATCACCTAGGACCAGATGGACCAGCATCATACCATGGGAGAACCATTGATGAGTAGATCTGAGCCACACTAACCAGGAAATTCCACACAGGGCATGCATCTGGACAGTGCAAAACTTCAGAAGCACACACCATAGTCTAAATCACGCACCACAGGAAGTTGGAGATAGTGGGGAGGATCAGGGAACCTCCGATGAAATAGAAACCACACAAATAAATCACCAAACCTTCAAACCTGCAAAACTCAAAAAAAAACTCTAGAATCTAGGATCTCCCCCTTCGAGGCTCTCTAGATCTGTTGCCGACCCACACCTGATGCATGCCATATATAGCGCCAGACCATGCCAGACCAAACCGAGGATCCAAATCCAACATGAACCACATCATATATAGAGACCCAAGCCATTTATATATAACATTACATGATTTTAAGCATAATTATACATCATATTACAAGCTAAGGATCGTTAAGTATAGTGTCTTGGAAGACTAGGTACATAAAACATAAAACATGGGGAAAAACATTTCTTTATTTAATCTCCATAAAGATCTCCTAACTTCCTTTGAGCCCTTACATATTCATAGGGTACCATGGTAAACACATGAACAAATGGATGAGATGAAAATCCCAGTAAGATAATGGACATAAGTATACGTCTTAAGCACGTGAGTTAGGATGCATGACATAATGATATCTAAAGCATAGAACATATAAAATCGTATCATATAATAATGGAATCATATAAACATGGAATCATATAAATGTTGAATAATAATATAACATGTCCTTAGTACGGGTCAAGTATGACCTCTAATCCCATTTCCCATTTTAGTATGGGTCAAGGATAACCTCTAATCCCGTTTCCCATTTTAGTACGGGTCAAGGCTAACCGCCAATCCCATTTCAGATCGCATCTCATGAGACTTAACTTTACCCAATGCATTGGAGCTCTATCTGGGTGCACCCATATCAAAATTTTCATGAATAATCTTTCCACATAAATAATCATACATAATCAACCATACATAAACATAAGGATACCCATTTAAAGAATTGGGTACCACAATCATGACATAGAGCATAACCAATGAGCGTATCATGAAAGTGTCCATTAAAGAAAGGGATTAGAACATACATGGACATTAATAAGGTAAAATAGGCATATAAAATGGTATTTGTTTTCAAACATAAGGTATAACATATAATAAATGTATTTGAGAAACATTATCATTAAAACATTTTTGTGTGGTTTTAAGGAAAATACTATAGAGATTTTAAAATAGAAAAGTGGGAAATATTTTATATAAAATCAGAATCAAACCAAGAAGGTTTTAATAATAAAAATACTGATTTTATAAAGACAATGGTGGCTTAAAACAAAGGATAGAGTGAACTTGAAATTGGGTAAAAATTCAGGAAGTTCCCTTGAAAGAGGTTTGTTTATCGGAAAGTTCTGAGGGAATCTTTTAAAAAAAACATGTATATCCCCAAAATAGAGTGATGGAAGGGTTTTAATAAAGGAATTTATTAAAAATAAATATAATTTAGAATATTTTCATAAATAAAAAAAATAACTCCATTTTTACATAAATAAAGATAAGGAAACCCGAATGAACAAAGAAGGTTCGAGTTGAATTCATTACGGCTTATCAGCATGGTATCAGGTGTAACTAAGAGGTCTTGATGAGTGAGAAAAGGGGTTTATCATCACTTAGACATAAAGAGGAAAGTATGGGGAAGGTGTGTAAACATACCACATCATTAGTTATTACACATAAAATGGCATAGCATAGAGGACAATCTTGATTAAGAGAGAAATGGAGAGGACCCCTTACCATAAATCTGTTAGTGTTCCCCACTTGTTATTAAAGACTTGAATAAAAAAATTAGTTTTGTTAATTAATAAATCCAGAAACTATTATATATGTAATTTTATTATTATAATAATTTTAAGTTCATTTATAACCATTTTTATTGGTTATGAGGTTCAATTTCATTGTTCAGGCTCGTTTGTTTACTTGGTTTTAATGATCGGTTTGCTTATATTCTTGTTTGGATAAACATGTAAGATGAAAGTGGTTGTACAGAATTGAATTTATATGATATTAGTTAACATACAGGATATTACATGGTTTTAAATTTAATTTGGTTACTTATAGTTAAGTCTAATTATTATATAAAACCACAGTGACAACCATTTTTATTAATTGGTGGGTTTGATTACCAAGAACATATTTTGCTTTATAACTTAATACCATTTGTACAAAAGGATTACAAAACCAAAAATAGGATGTATTAAATATATAATAATCTAGTTAAACTATAACACAAATGGTTTCATGACCATAATCAAATATGATAATAGAAATTGATAAACCATTGTCCTTGAATGTGCTAAATTAGCACATCTCAAACAGTGCTTTCATTTCTTTAAAATAAAAGGTGGGGAAAGGAGAGAAGATAATGAAATATCCCATTAACATAAACACATTTCATTACATTTATGTTACTGGAGTTATCATACTATTTGGGTGAAGGGAGGTGAGTAAAGAAACAAAAATAAAAGAACTTAAAAGAAATGAAGGAATTGGAAAGAGGAATTTACCTCTTGAGACTTCCTCCTTTGAGAACCTCTTAAGGGGAGAGGTTTTGGTATTTTTAAGAGGCTAAGGTATTTTGGACATGGGGGAGGATCTTGGGGAGATATTTTGTGAGAATATTGGCAAGAAACAAGGCTTGAGAGTATTGAAGAGAAGAGGGAGTGGGGGGGGTATAGTAGAGGAGAGGAGGGTTTTCATAATATTATAATCATTAGTTTATTATTTTCCCTCAAGACCAGCAATAGAGATGATTCCATGACCAAAAATAGTAATAAATTCATGTGACTTTGAACCAATTGGGATTACCTCAGCATATCATCATCAATGAATCAATAAATCCATTATTTAGCATTTATCGTAAATTATCGTATTTTACTATTCATAAAAAATTCAACTATTTCAAAAAAATCTCAAAAAATCACCCTAACCATTTTTCAATGTGTAGAATCAAAAAATGAAATCCATTTTTCAAAAATAATTTTCTAAATATGATTATTTTAATATTTAATTAAAATCATAATTTATTATCAAAAACCAGTTTTAAAACATTCATTTACTTATTCTAAAATATAGATATATCATACTTTCAAATTGAATATTATTTATATATTATCACAGGTAAGGTTACTATTCATTAGGGTATATCACTATTCATAAGGTTATGTTACTATTCATAAGGGTATGTTACTATTCACCAAAAAATAAGTTTTCCTTATCGGACTCCAAATAACTTACTGATTGCAACAGTGTATGTCAGATTTTCAAAATTCCAAACACAGAAGTGGAAATATTATGTTTAAAGGTCACTTAGCACTTAATAGTTCTTTATGTTGTATTTTCATGTTATTTTATGACATATTTATAATAAGAGAAATTCCATTGAAAAACATTGGGTCATTACATTCTTCCCCCCTTAAGAAATTTCACCCTCATACATTCTAGGAAAAAAATAGGTGGGAGTACTTTTTTTCATTGCTTCCTCCAGTTCCCATGTTGCCTCTTCATACTTATGGTTTCACCATAGTACCTTGATCAAATAAGTAGTCTTGTGGCGTAGAACTTTTTCTCTACAATCCAAGATCTTCATTGGATGCTCCTCATAGAAAAGATCATCCTCCAACTGTAACACCTATCAAGAGAGTATATGTGAAGGGTATGTTATATACTTCCTTAAGAGGTATATATGAAATATATCATGTACTTTCGACATGGTG
Source organism: Viscum album (assembly GCA_963277665.1). NCBI lineage: Eukaryota > Viridiplantae > Streptophyta > Magnoliopsida > Santalales > Viscaceae > Viscum > Viscum album. The sequence goes on along the minus strand of OY728139.1, from coordinate 334,615,750 downwards.
GGTGGAAGTTCCAGTCAATAGGCCACAGCTCTGACTCGATTAAGGATCTCTAAGGGGGCAATGTACCTGGGACTTAACTTCCCTTTCTTTCCAAACCTCATGACCTTCTTCCATGGAGATATGCGTAGAAATAGCATGTCTCCAACTTTAAACTCAAGGTCTCATCGATGATTGTCTACATAACTTTTCTGTCGACTTTGGGATGCCTTAATATGTTGATGAATGGTTTTCACCTTCTCTACAATTTCTTTGACAATTTCAGGTCCTAGCAACTTACACTCACCGAATTTATCCCAACACACTGATGTTCTATAACTTTTCCCATAAAGGGCTTTATATGGTTCCATTTGGATACTCGAGTGGAAACTATTATTGTAGGAGAATTCAACCTGTGGAAGATGTTGGTCTCATCCTCCTTTGAATTCCATGGAACATGATCTCAACATGTCTTCCAGTGTTTAAATAATTCTCTCAGATTGGATATTAGTTTGAGGATGATAGGTTGTACTGAAGTTCAGTTCAGTACTTAGAGCATGTTGGAGACTTTTCCAGAACTTCAAGGTGAATCTTGGATCATGATCAGATACAATAGATAGTAGTACTCTATATAGCCATACCACTTCTTTGATGTAAATCTGTGCAAGTTGATACAATGAGAAGTCCTCTCGAATCACGATAAAGTGAGTTGTCTTTGTAATACGATCCACAACGACCCATATAACATTGTTTCCTCTAGATTTACTTGGAATTCCAGTGACAAAGTCCATAGTAATGTTCTCCCACTTCCATGCTGGTATGGGTAGTGGTTTCATTATCCCCTTAGAATTTTTCCTCTCAGCCTTATTTTCTGACATATCATGAACTTTGATGTATATTCAGCAATCTCCCTTTTCATATTGTCCCACCAAAAGTTTTCTTAGAGATCTAGATACATCTTTGTAATCCTTAGGTGAATATGGAAGGTTGATCTATGTGCGTCATTCAAAAGCTCCTTCTTTATCTTTGGATTGTATGGTACACATAACCGTGTTCCAAATCTTACAACTCCTACCTCATCAATTTTGAAATTGGAGGATTTCCCATTTCTAATTTCTTCTACCCTTTTATGAATTTCCACATCTTTTCATTGAGCATCCTTTATTTTCTCCAAGAGGGGTGTTTGAGGAATAATTTGAGAAAGGATTTAATATTTTAATCCCTTAATTATTCCCATGTCCATACTTTTCAAATCTAAGAAGATTGGATCCTTTTCAATTCTTATCATTGGTAAAGATGTAGGATCCTTTCTACTTAGAGCATTTGTCACCTCGTTTGCCTTACTAGGATGGTAGTGGATTGAGTAGTCATAATCCTTGATGAGATATATCCATCTTTTCTAGTGCATATTAATCTCTTTTTATTTGAATATATATTTGAGACTCTTATGGTCAGTATATATCTCACACTTCTCCCTATAGAGATAATGCTGCCATATTTTCAATGAAAAGATCACAACCACCAACTCTAGATCATGCATGGGATAGTTTTTCTCATAGATTTTCAGTTGCCTTGAGGAATAATCTATCACTTTATCATTTTTCATTATCAATCTTCCTAATCCCTTCTTAGAAGCATCAATGTACACTACAAATAGTTCTCCACTTATAGGGAGTGTGAGTACTAGCGCAGTGATAAGCCTCTTTTTCAACTCATTGAAATAGTCTTCACATTCCTGTGTCTAGAAAAACTTTACTCCCTTCTGTGTCAGCATGGTCATTGGGTTTTACAATCGTAAAAATTTCTTCACAAATCTTCGATAATACCCAGCTAGACCCAAAAAGCTACATATCTCTATTACAGAAGTTGGCCTAGGCCACTCTTCAATTGCCTTCATCTTGGAAGGGTCCACATATATCCCTTTACTGGTGATAACATGCGCCAAGAATGATACTTCCTCCATCCATAACTCACATTTACTATACTATGAATACAACTTATCCCTTTGAAAAGTCTTTAACACAGTATTCAAATGATCCTCATGTCCTTCCTTACTCTTGAAGTATATCAGAATATCATAAATAAAGGCTACCACAAATTTGTTGAGGTAATATCTAAAGACTCTATTCATTAAATCTATGAAAATTACTAGATCATTAGTGAGTCTGAAGGGCATAACTATGAACTCATAGTTTCCATACCTCATTCGAAATGTAGTCTTGGGAATATCTTCCTTCCTCACCTTTAGTTGGTGGTATCCCGACCGAAGGTCCACCTTATAGAAATAACGGGCCCCATGAAACTGATCAAACAAGTCATCTATCCATGGAAGGGGATACTTGTTCTTTATCGTGATTTTATTGAGCTCATGATAATAAATGCATAGGCACATTGATCTGTCCTTATTCTTGATGAAGAGGACTGATGCACCTCACAGTGAAGCACTCGGGCATATAAAACCCTTCTCTATATTCTCCTGTAACTACTTCTTCAGCTCTTCCAGCTCTATGGTGGCCATTCTGTAAGGTGTATTTGAGATAGGAAGAGATCCAGGGATAAGTTCAATTGAGAACTCAACCTCTCATTTAGGAGGAAGAACAGGAAACTCTTCAGGGAATACATCAGTGTAATCCCTCACGATGGGCATGTCTTCAATAATGGTTCTCTCCTTTTTCTCAATCATTTGAGCTAGATATTCCTGATCACAAGGAAAAAATATCCACACTTGAGATGAAGATTCTAAAGGAGATTTATCTTCCTCCTTACACTTGTAAAGAATCTTAGGATTCATTGGGATGTGAAGAGTGATCTCCCTTTCCTGACAGTTGATGTTGTCTTTGTATAAAGATAGTCAATCCATACCCAAGATAGCATCGAACACCACTAAATGAAGTATGACGAGATTTTCTGGGAGGTTTAGTCCACAAACATTAACCGGGGAGGAGTTATAAACCATGGACATAATAATTTCCCCATTTATTGCTCTCACAAATAACTTTTACTCCAAATTTTGAGGTGGTGTTTGAATAGTTCTACTAAAATTGAAAGATATGAAAGAATGCATAGAACCAGAATCAAATAGTACATTCACTATTCTTGAATGAATAACTAGCGTACCTTTCACCACATCATTGTCTAGATCCACCTCTTCAGTAGTGATAGCATAATCCCTTTCTTATTGCCTTGGAGGTTGTTGTTGGTTTCCTCCAACAACCTTAGGCTTAGGGAAATTTCTTTCATAATGCCCATGCTCTTTATAGTTGTAACACTACACTGCAGGTTGAGTGTTGCTCTGAACCTTCCTTTCTTCTTCAAAATTAGTTGGATTTTTCATATCCCTTTTGAAGTTCTTGGCCAGATGACAAAACTTTCCACATTTTAAGCAATTCTTGGTTCCCTTCATACATTTATCGGGATTCTTCTTCCCACAACTTTTACAAGGGGAAAAGTCAGGATTATTTCCATCATGGGATTTGTTTGATGAACCACCAATGTTGTTCTCCATTTTCTTCTTCTTTTCATTGGTCCCGCGAGACCAATGAGAGTCTCCAATCTCCATTTCAACCTTGAGGTCACAATAGACAATATCCTCATAACTATCAAACTCTTGAATTGCCCATGATTTTCATAGACTCAGATTTAGTCTTCTAAAGAAGAGATCCACCTTGCTTTCGGTGTTCATGAAAAATCCAGAGGCGTACATTTCAAGCATTGTAAAGTTTTCTTCATACACCTTGATGGACTCATCTTCCTTCTGATTTATTCTGAGGAACTCTCTTTCCATCTTGAGGCGGAGGGTTCGAGGAAAATATTTGTTAAAAACATCCTCTTGAATTCCTCCCAATCCATGGAATTAATTTCCTCTTGGGACTTTATATTCTTGAGCAGTGTCCACCACTGATCAGTTTCCCCATAAAAATGATAGATCTCCATTACAACATTCTCTTATTCCAAAAACTAGAGGATGAAATATATCTTTTCAATAGAGTTAATCCATTATTCCGCAAGGTGGGGATCAAAAGATCCGCTAAACATGGGAGGACTTTGCCACATGAAGGATTGTATGGAAACTTTCTCTTTCCTTATAGGAGGAGGTCGTTCCACATGATTCAAGTTATTATTAATAACTAAAGCCATCTGAGCAAGTACTGTCATGAAGTTTTGAGCACCAACTCTCATTATATCAAGCATATAATTAGGAAAATATTCACATTGCCTATCACATTGGTTGTTGGAACATGTTATTCTATTTCCCACCATTAACTAAAAAAATAATGTATAATTATAGGTCTCTAATACTTATCTATTCATCATAAAAAGGAAACTTTGAACATAAAAGGATAAACTTATAAATAATAATTATATCCTAACTTGTGATTCCTTAGGTTTAAATCTAGGTTATGCTCGATATATTTCTTAACTTATATTCTTATGGGATTTTTTGTCCCTTAACAATGGTTTGTAATAAGCTCATGAATCTACCAAAGAATATCCCACAGGAGTGTCGTAACCAAGAGTACAACAAGGCCCATTGTCATTCACCAGTTCCCATTCAAGTCTAGCTCAAATCTGTGTTTTTAGGTTTTAACCCTAGATACATCTACTCCACAACCACCTCCACCTTCTCATATCCAGATAGGGATGCATTTTCTTGATAAACCACTGACTCAATACTTACCAAAATTTAGGAATGTTTTATTATACTTAGTATCATCCTTAAGGTTCTCACTAAGGTGATCTATTCCTAATCTCCAAAAATAACTAGAACATCCCCTGATACCAACTATAGATACCCAATCCTTTTACATATAACATTATATGATTTTAAACATAATTATACATCAAAGTACAATCCAAAGATCGTTAAGTCTAGTGTCTTGGAAGACTAGGTACATAAAACATAAAACATGGGAAAACATTTCTTTATTTAATCTCCATAAAGAGATCCTAACTTCCTTTGAACCCTTATATCTTTATAGGGTACCCTAGGGAACACATGAACAAAGGGACGAGCTGAAAATCCCAGTAAGGGAATGAACATAAGGATACATCTTAATCACGTGAGTTAGGAGGCATGACATAATGATATCCAAAGCATAGAACATATAAAATCATATCATATAAGCATGGAATCATATAAACATGGAATAATATAAATGTGGAAGAATCATATAACATGTCCTTAGTATGGGTCAAGGCTAATAGCCAATCCTATTTCCCGTTTTAGTATGGGTCAAGGCTAACTGCCAATCCCGTTTCCCATTTTAGTACGGGTCAAGGATAACCGCCAATCTCATTTCACATCGCATATCATGAGACTTAAATTTAACCAATGCATTGGAAAACTATATGGGCACACCCATATAAACATTTCCATGAATACTCTTGACACATAAATAATCATACATAATCAACCATACATAAACATAAGGATACCCATGGAAATAATTGGGTACCACAATCATGACATAGAGTATAACCAATGAGAATATCATGAAAGTGTCCATGAAATATAGGTATTAGAACATACATGGACATTAATAAGGAAAAATAGTCATATAACGTGGTAGGTGGTGTCAAACAGAAGTGACAACATATAAGAAATGTATTTGAGAAACAATAACATTAAAATATTTTTGTGCGGTTTTAAGGAAAATACTATAGAGATTTTAAAATAGAAAAGAGGAAAATATTTTATATAAAACCAGAATTGAACCAAGAAGGTTTTCATAATAAAAATACTGATTCTATAAATATAATGGTGGATTAAAATAGATGATAGAGTGCACTTGAAATTGGGTAAAAATTTGGGAAGTTCCCTTAAAAGAGGTTTGCTTATTGGAAAGTTCTAAGGAGGGAATCTTTTAAAAAAACATGTATATCCCCAAAAGAGAGTGATGAAAGGGTATTCATAAATTAATTCTGTAAAACTACAAATCATTTAAAATATGTTCATAAATAAATAAAATAACTTCATTTTGACATAAATAAAGATAAGGTAACCCGAAAAAACAAAGAAGGTTCAGGTAGAATTCATTACGATTTATCACCATGGTATCATGTGTAACTAAGAGGGATTGATGAGAGAGAAAAGGGGTTGCTAATAACTTAGAAATCAAGAGGGAATTATGGGTGAGGTGCGTAAATATACAACATCATCAGGGATTACACATAAAATGGCATAGCATAGAGGACAATTTTGGTTAAGGGAGAAATGGAGAGGATCCCTTACCTTAAATCTGTTGGCGTTCTCTAATTGTTATTAAAGATGTGAATAAACAAATTAGGTTTATTAATTAATAATTAAATAACCTATTATATATTTAATTGATTTATTATAATCATTTTAAGTTCATTTATAACTGTTTTGATTGGTTATGACGTTCAATTTCATTGTTCGGGCTTGTTTCTTTACTTGGTTTTAATGACCGATTCACTTATATTCATGTTTGGATAAGCATGTAAGATGAAAGTGGTTGTCCAGAATTGAAGTTATATGATATTAGTTAACATACATTAGATTACATGTTTTTAAATTTAATTTGGTTACTTATAGTGAAGTTGAATTATTATATAAAACCATAGTGACAACCGTTTTTCTTAATCGGTGGGTTTGATTACCAAGAACACGTTTTGCTTTATAAATTAATACCATTTGTACAAAAGGATTACAGAAACAAAAATAGGATATATTAAATATATAATAATCTGGTTCAACCATAACATAAATGGTTTCATGACCATAATTAAAGATGATAATATAAATTGATAAACTGTTGTCCTTGAATGTGCTAAATTAGCACATCTCAAACGGTGCTTTCATTTCTTTCAAATAAAATGTGGGTAAAGGAGATAAGATAATGAAATATCCCATTAGCATAAAAAAAATTCAAGTACATGTATGTTATTGGAGTTATCATAATATTTGGGTGAATGGAGGTGGGGAAAGAAACAAAAAAAAGAACTTAAAAGAAATGAAGGAATTGGAAAGAGGAATTTACCTCTTGAGACTTCCTCCTTTGAGAACCTCTTAAGGGGAGAGGTTTTGGTATTTTGAAGAGTCTAGGGGATATCGGACATGGGGGAGGATATTGGGGAGATATTTGGGTAGAATATTAGCAAGGCACAAGGCTTGAGAGTAGTGAAGAGAAGAGGGAGTGAGGGGGGTTATAGTGGAGGAGAGGAGGGTTTTCATAATATTATAATCATTAGTTTATTATTTTCCCTCAATACCAGCAATAGTGATGATTCTATGACAAAAAAAATAATAAATTCATGTGACTTTGAAATAATTGGTCTTAAATCATCATATCATCATCAATGACTCAATAAATCCATTATTTAGCATTTATCGCAAATTATAGTATTTTACTATTCATAAAAATTCAAGTATTTAAGAAAAATCTCAAAAAATCACCCTAACCATTTTTTGATGTGTAGAATCAAAAAATGAAATCCGTTTTTCAAAAATAATTTTCTAAATATGATTATTTTAATATTTAATTAAAGTCATAATTTATCATAAAAAACCAGTTTTAAAACATTCATTTACTTATTCTAAAATATAGGTATATCGTACTCTCAACTTGAATATTATTTATACATATCATAGGTAAGGTTACTATTCATTAGGGTATATCACTATTCATAATGATATTATACTATTCATAAGGGTAGGTTAATATTCACAAAAAAATAACTTTTCTTTATCGGACTCCAAATAACTTACTGATTGCAACCGTGTATGTCAGATTTTTGAAATTCCAAACACAAAAGTGGAAATCTTATGTTTAAAGGTCACTTAGAACTTAGCAGTTCATTATGTTGAGTTTTCATGTGATTTTATGACATATTTATAATAATGTAAATTCCATTGAAAAACATTGGGTCGTTACATCATCATTGTAAGTTCCGAGCCGAGCCGATCCAAGCCACACAGTGAGTCGACGTCGTCGAAAGGGGATGAGCCACGCTGAACCGAGCTAAGAAGCCGATGTTCCGCCAAGTCACAACATCACCAAGATGATATATATGATATTTATTATTTATTTATACTTCATTAATACTTTTATCACACATTCCTTTAATACTTTCTATTTTATGTTAATACGATAAAATTGTTTGAGGAAGTGTGGACTACCGCCCCCTCAAAGCAATGTGATTCGTTCACACTATACATGGAACATATAAAAGATGGTTTCAATTAAAAATATGTGACATAAAAAGCCTATATATATGATATACAGGTCATAATTAAATTTCTAGAAATATATATATATACACACACACACACACACATCATTTTCTTTTTTACCCTTTCACACACTTAAAAAAAGTGAGAACATCATTCGTAGACGTGTGGACTACCGCCTACTCGACATGATGTGATTCCTTTTTCATCAAAATAATTATATTTATAATTATATATGATTAAATAATATGGTATTTATGATATAATGACCATTATAGAAATATATTTTGTTACTTACCTTCTTTCCGTAACAATCATTAAAAAATAAAAACGTTACTCATGCGTCATACGACCTACCGTCTCCATGATTGTAATGTTGATTCATTTTTAATAACCATATTTAATGATTGGTCTTAAAAGTAAAATTGAGGTATAAATGTGATAATTATTTCATTATTATTATTCTGTAGATATTATATAATAACCCCTTTGACCATAGTTTACCTACCAAAGTTGTTTTTGACACATAAACGGAATATGGTCAAAACAACCGACGTTAACTTAATTGTTTAAGTAGTTTTATACAACATAGTAATAAATAATATAAAATTAATAATAAACATGAATTATTTTTTCAAGAAATTATATAATTAACATAATTTTATTATATAGGAAGTTAAAGGACGTTCTCCCAAAAGGAAACATAAGGTAAGGGATTCTCATATCACCATTTTACATCTATAAGATAAATGTCATGTTCATCACTAACATCCTATGTGTGGTATATCTAATTACCCTTTTTTATATTATATCATTAATACTTTTATATTCATGGTATTTTAATCTTTCAATTAATTTTATTTCTTCATGAAGATTATTATTTAAAATGTTTCAAAGTGGTATGGGACACTTTGGAATGTTTAAAGATTATTTTCCTCAATAATAACCTTAATGATATTTCAATGGTATTTAAATGTGAGGAAATTATATTACCATTTCTCAATAAAACCCTTAATTTTCTCTCCTTTGGTTATTCATGACCATTTTCAAGTATTAGTACCATTTTTACACTCTTTAGTACTCAAACTATTTTAGAAAATGTTTTTCAGAAAACCTGACTTTGTTTCTCTACTTAGTTAGATAACATGTTTTCTTTTAAAAACCATGTTTTATTAAAATATTTTAAAAAATGTTTTTAAAATTATTTTTTAAATACATTTTTACCCTTTTTTCTTTTACCAATGTTTTGAAACTAATATTCATGTCGCTTTCCGAACAAGGCATCTTTATAACCTTTAACTATGAAAAAGGAATATTCTTTTTACCTTGTATGCCTTGTATGGATCTACTGGCCATCATTTCTTTAAATCTCCCTCTTCATGTTTAAAAGTTTACTTTTTAAAGAAAATATTTTCAAAATTTATTTTCAAAGAAAAGGTTTTCAAAAGGTTCTTCATAATAAAAGGATATTTTCATCAAGAATGTTTTTAAAAGATATTTTTATAATGTTTCCATTCATAAATGACAACAAGACTTTATTTTACTACACTTGGGGTATGTTGTATTGATACCATCCTTAATCTTTATCCAGATGGTTTATGTTTTATTTTTCTAAGGATAGTATTGATATTCACTTCCTTGATTACTTTTAGTACCATTTTAAATATTCAATTTCCTATGATCATTGAATATTGAATTTCCCCTAGTTTTCCATATCATTCATTATGAATATGTTCATTTCCTAAAAAATATACCATTTTTCATATAGTTTTTACTTTTAAAGTTATTTTACTATTTGGGTAAATATTGATAAATCTATATACATTATTCAATGCGGATATTTGATAAGACATATTGTTTATTAGATGTGAGGAATGCTTTGGATAGGTAAGACATGGGTTGGGAACCATTTAAGGAAATACCTATAGGTTGGAGACTGGTTAATGAAATCCCTTTGATGCATCGGTAGTCTCATGAGATGAAATAGTTAGCTATCCACCTTAGATGGGTTGTTACCTGATAGCTAAACCATCTTGTGAAAGTTCTTAATGGTACTGGTTCCATGTACCTTGTAAACATGGTGTCAAATAATTAAGCACTTCCCTAATTTAGTTTCATTTATTACTCATCCATGAGATTTTGTGTTGACATAACTATGGATACACTTAATTTTTAGTTATTTATATGGAATGTGTTTCAGCTTCTTACCTTGCCATATTTATTTTTCCTTATCTAGTTATTTGAATGGGATGTGTTTTAATTTACCTTGACTTATTATTTATCCACTTATTTTTCAGACTTTTGATTACTTTGAATATGTGTTTATTTATTCACCTTTAAATATTAATTTATTTCTCATTGATTCATTGTTGTTTCTTCTATATTTTTCCCTTACTGAACATTTGATCTCACCCTTATTATGTTTCTTTCCCCAATAATCCAAGAAGCGTACTATGAAAGACATCTAGGGATTTAATAGATGAATTATAGTTATCCTCGAAGTTATTTATTTGTAAATAAGAAAAAAATTATGTTGTAATTAGTGTATTAATTTTTAATACAAGTCTCATGTATGTATCTGGTTACCAAGACTACTAAACTCTCGTTCCTTCAATATTTGATTCCTTGTAATCATGTTAATGTAATTGATAGCAGACACTGGATATAGCCTATCTAGGGTCACGTTGCTACAATTTAACATTAATTAGTTATTTATTTTATTATCTTGTTAAGGTTTTAAACTATCCCAAGGTCTACCCATTTGAAACATAAGTACAAATAAGAATGATGCATGATTCTTTCCTAGGAATATACCCTGTAATCAGTATCACTTTGTTTAGTAGGATCAGTAAAGTTAAATTTCCATGCATCAAATCATAGGGGACCCAAATACTTATGTATCATCCATTATCCTATGTACATCACTTACTAAACTTAGTTGACACCCTTTACCTACCAACCCATGAAAACTCACATGTGCCTAACTCCAAACACCATTATATCCCTCAAACCTGAAACTTTGATACCACTCTATTGCAACCCCCTCCCCATAAAGATATCCAAATGAAAGGAGAGATATAGTGATTTCTTGAGTCACACCACTAATAGGCCTCAGGTTGGTGACTAGCACTGAGGGTATAGTAAACATGCATATGAGAGGAATTAACCTCTAAGAGAAATATTCCGAAGAGAAAGATAAGAAGGATACAACAACCAAAAACTACTTAGACACACACACATAATAAAAACTAAGTAAAAACATGCAATGTCATATTTTACTAAAAAACTAAAAGGAAAACTACAAGTACTAAAAATGTAAAGATGACAGCGACCACAAATCCCAAACAACTCATGTTAAACCCCGAACTAGTAAAGTCTGGCCTGATAACTAACCTATTCCAATTGACCTAAAAATAGTTTATATATATGTAGATTGAGTATAAAAGTATACTCAATATGATCATCCCCATACCCTCTCATTCAAAAAATAAATAAATCATGCTAAAACACAGTGAACAATAATGAAACTAACTCATCACATAAAAAGGTATACTAAGTTCCCAGCCTCACCATGGATAACTCTCACCAAGTAAATCATACAAGAGAGAATATAATATTATAATAAAACATCAAGGGTACCCCGCTCCTACTTCCCTGATGTTTAACCACTCTGCCCCAACATCACACATCCTGAGAATCTCTCTCAAAAAGAAAGTTATCCCAAAAACACTTGGGCAGGGCATCATAACATGCACCTCATGCATCACATAACCACACCATCACATCCAAAAATAGTAACCAAGTAGTTTCCAGAATCCACCAAAACCTATATGATGTATATAAAACATACTGTATTTTACCTCAATCCATTACTACCCATACTTCGAGTAAGTACCTCGATCCATCATAGTCTATACACATCATACCTATAATAATCCTTTGAATATATATATCTGGTAATACATGTGTGTGAAATAACCAAAATCCATCACAACCCTCTACACACATATATGGGAAAACTAACCACCATTCATAAAATTACATGTAACATCCAAGAGAATAGAGTAGGGCCAAAGGGGGTAGTCAACCATCCATCTTCCCACTGGGATGTTGGGGAAAACACCCTCCTAGAGTCCACTAGGTGTTAGTTTACCTAACCAACATGGGAGAGGCATTGTATGAAATCACATAATATACTTGATATAATATATCTCACAACCAAACTATGGGAATAACGTAGTTTTAGACTCAAATTCAGCTAACATCACTCAGACTCCCTAATTCCACTGCTAAGACTAGATATCCTATAAGCACACAAGCATATAAAAGTGCTACATTAAATTAATTTTGTTAATTAATTAATTAATCATTAATTAACTAGTTCCATTATTCCACATTAAATTTTGTTTAATTACATTAATCAATAGATAAAATTATATTACCTCTAATAATAATCCAAACCAAGTCCATGGTTTATCAAGATCATCATCTTTTAAGTAATTTCATTCCATATCAACCAACACCGTGGGTTAAGAATTATTCAATTCATTATTAGCACCATTCCATATCCAGGTACTCTAGGAAAACCATACTAATCTACTGATAAGAGGAAACATTCCTATAATCACATCCGTCCACCTTAATTAGTGTGGAAAGGAATATAGATAAAACAAGAAACTCGACCATCAACCATCAAACGGATTCATAAGTGAGCATACTGGCTCTCAGCATCTCATTAACGAGTAAGACTAGATTTAACCTGTTTCATCACCTCCAATTCTATCTCCAAAACCCATATTCATATATATATTCATATCAAAATCATAGGTGTCAACTTCTACCACATTATTTGGGCCTCCCTACCCCATACACCATGTCATCCATCCCAGGATCAACCATACCAGGCTCACATCATATATGGGCATCCCTACCCTATATCAAAACAGACCTCTAGGATCAACTATATCAGGATCAAGTCATAAGGTTTGTATCCATATCATGTCACAAATCATCAGGAACAATAGGAAATCAATAGGTTAACTAGGACCTAAAAACAAGGCATTCAACCTTCCCATGTAAACGAACTCTCGTGGCTCTAAAACAAGGCACTCAGCCTTCTCAAGAAAATGGGAAACTCATGCACTAGAAAACAACTTTATCACATAACAAGTTCTTATTCCATATTGAATTAACTGGTTCATTTATTAACAGGTTCCAACTACTGGAATTCTAAGGCATCAAGCTATAAAAAGCTATCACAAATTAATTAAATAATTAATTTGACATGCTTCCTTATGTACGTTCCAGGTTCAAGAGACTCAGGAACTACAACATACCTTTAATTATTTTATTAACCAGCATTAATATTATTTATATTATTAATTAATTACAATAATAACATGTAAAATCAATTCAATTACACTTTCAGATTTCATCAATTTGATTATCATCAAATTACATCAACCACCAGATTACAAACATAACACTTTAATTTTTCTTAATCCAATTATTTGTAAATTAATTATATCTTTACATTATTTACTAATTTACATCAATAAAAACATACTAATCCATATCATAACAAACATACTAACAAGCAAGGAATAAATAACACACTATTTATAAAATCATAAGGCAAACTGCTATTATGGTATAAAGAAACAACATCTACATGTGATCGCTATCCAATTTCTTTAATCTAGTTCAATATTTATTAGGTCAATTACATTTCCATCCAAAGGGATAAATCATGATCAATTTACTATTTCACATAAAATGGAATAGAAGTAATGAATCCCCTACCTCAAAATTCATCAATGTTCTTCGCACATGAATGAACCATATTACAGATATTTGATATCCTCTCCCTCAAGAACTACATCCATCTGAGGATGTCATAGAACAATCGCACCAAAAACCAAAACATATGATATCAAAATACATAGCATTGGTGGGAAGATATGGGAGGAAAAGAGATCAAACTGGGAGAACACACTTTAAAATAAAGTAAGAACACACCTTGGATTACCATGGATCAAAGACAGAAGCCCAAGGATCAATACCATTCGAAGGGATTCCAAAACATCAAAGGATAATGACTTTGGGCTCAAGGAATGAGATAGGGATCCACTACATCCATAGGGTTATGAATAACCTGAGCAGCTAAAAACACTTATAATAACACTACAACGGGGAATTATATAACGTGTAATCCCATTTCACATCATGTAATCCTTGGGGTTAAGGTGACACTAGGAAATGCATTGCCTTTTTATTATTTAACACCAAATATTTATATGTCATGTACCTACCTTACACAAGTTGTGAAGCACAATTACATGACATGTAAGGATTACATAGCATGTAATCTTCATATTTCCTAAATTTTGTAGCCAAACCCCTCTGGACTTATTCCAAGCCTCCTACGAGCTTCCTTATCCTTGAAAACTCACAAAGGGTTGAAACTCATAGATTTAGGACCTTATATAGATTTTTAAGAAAGTCAAAGAAAGAGACATCAGGCATATAGGTTGATGGCACCGACATGCAGCCTGCTTGATTAGAGATAACATGATAAAGATAATATATTATACAGTAAGCATCTATTTGAGGAATTATGTCAATGAGACATTAAATTATTTCTATACGGGTGCCTAGGTGTGTTGTTAGATGATAGCCTTGGACTTTAGGATACTTCCCCTAATGCCACTGAGAAAGAGACCTAGAGGGTCACACACTAAGTGTATCGAAAATATTAGTTAAATGATATATTATTATTTATTATTTAACAAGTTGAATAAATATTATTCTCACATGTAGTTTAATAATTATTCATGTTTTCTTGATCACATATATTTCTTCACCAATTATTTGAGAAAATATTATGTTTGAAGAATATTTAATAAATTTTTATTTTTTATTTAGTGAATATAATATATTTTTTATTTATTGGTAGATAATGAAGTGATATTATTTATTAAATAAATAGTAATTATTAAAGGCCTGATAAATATTTTGGATGAATTACAGACTCATTTTAATGTTCTAGTGAGAAATAATATATATATTAAATATTATTTGATTAAAAATATTTAATTTAAGTCACAAGTTTATCGCATGTTAAGAAATATTATTGTTATTATTATTATTATTATTAAAGACATGGGGTTCCACAGGGATTATGTAAATAATAAAGGATCCATGTCTATTATTATTTTCTAACCCTAGTGATATATAAAACCAATTATTTTATTTTCATAAGAGAGAAAATTCATTTTGTGTTGTGCACAATGAGATATGGAGAGAATCCTCCTAAATTCTTAGAGGAATCCTTCTCCAAGAATGATCTCAAGAACAAAGAGTGATCCTCCTCCACAACCACTCTCAAGTGTAGAGAGATCAAAGAGAAACCTTCCTTGAAGTGGTTCTCAGGGTGATAAAAGGCGAACAATGCAAGTGTTAGGATCTACTGTGCTAGTACCCGAAAATTCCTACGTCAATGTTTGGATGTTCATGGAACACATGTGGATCACCATTGGAGGGAATATGCTCTTGATTCCTATAACACAATGATGGTACGATGTAGAGACATTTCCTAAACCATAAACAAAGAAAGAATTTATCTCAGGGTAATTATTTAATTGCTTAAATTGATTATAAATAATATGTGATGATCTTGACCTTTGGTTCTGGTGTTTATCTTTTTCTATATTCTTTGATTCAATTTAATTGATCATGACATTAATAATCATATAAATCTCAGATTAATCATCGATCATGACAAAAAGTAGAGTTGGACATGCCCCATATGATGCTTCTACTGCACTCAGAACCTTCAATAATAATCTCTCATCTTGGAGATTACTAAGTGTGAACTTCATAAGAAGAAGACTCACCCACTTATGAGTACTCACACCTGACTGTTTATGTATTGTTTTCCTTATCATAGTAAATTATCTGACTATAGAACTATATTTAAGAGATATCATCATAGCATTGCAAGGTTATCATCAAAGTGGGGAATTGCTATGAACTTATCAATGCGATAGATAATCTAGGATATTATCACATAAATGTTATGCATAAGAACAATCAATATGTGATAAAATATTTAAATTAATATTCACTTATTTTAATATAAAAGTAATATCAAGTTCAATGTAGTTGGTTCAAGGGAACCAACTCCAAGAAACACCCAATTTCACTAGATCCAACGACTAATGACCCATTAGTCCTCACATATAAAACATACTTTTATTTATTATGGATAAAGATTCTAGGCCTACCCCATTTCCATGGTTTGGGTTTGTAAATCCATATTTATACACAGTGAATCTGTTTACTGCAACATTACTATCTTGAGAAAATCCCTCAAGTGGTGATATAATAGAGTATACATCCTTTGTTACCATGTCAAAGTATTGACATTGTGAATAAGTCCATTGTCAAAGATTATCAATAACAACGATAAATATATTTCTTTTGGTGTAACTCAAAACTGGAATAGGATGTTGCTAAACTACTTCTTAAGCTACAACAGAAGCCATAACATACTCAGATATTGTAGATGTGTCAACCATTGACTATAATAAGTTTTTCATGCATATTACCTTATCCTTTTATATTATACTAAATGAAATTGAACTAATTGAATACAAGTGTTCAATTACCTATCCAATTATGCACTGTATATTAGACATGAAAGGTCAAGAACATGAATTGAGGGTAACTCATGCAATCACAATTATCACAGATTAGCAAAATCCACAAAACAATCAAATTGGGAGTCAGAAAAACGAACAGTCACCCACACCCACCAACACACCAAACCAGTCAAATTTCTTTCCATAGATGGCCCCACTTGAAACCCTAAAAGGCTTGAGGCTGTTACATCTGCATTGTAGGAAATGAAGCGAGGTCCAATGTATGAATGGGGTATGTCAGCACCAGAGCCACCATCATCAGCACACACACAATCCCCTGATCTATCACAATCCCGTCATTGGTAGTGGCAGGCGCAGGGGTGGGGGTGACTTTTCCCTGAACCGCAGGCAGAGCAATGGTGAAGACTAGAGCCTCGATCGCCATCGCGCTGAAAGAAACCCTCGAAACGGCCATCTCTGGATCCCCCGAAACGCTTGTGATCTTCAAATCGTTCAGTTTCTTGCAGCCTATGTCGGTCCCACTATTCGTGTGATGACTCTCTGCATCCTGTCTCTGGTTCCTTGGAAATGGATCTGGAGAGGTGCATAGAGAGGGAAGAGGATGGACAAAGGGCGCGACAGAGAGGGATCGAGAGAAGAGGGATGTTTATGAGTGTTCAATTACCTTGATCGCTAGTATTACCTTTTCTCTAAACACTATGAACTCTTCCAATTCTACTTTCCCAAGTGTTGTCAGATAGTTCTAATTGAAAGTATATGAAATTATATTATATCTATTTGATATTCACCTATTATTATTTATTTATCATTAATATCAAATGTTAGTATATATCATGGCACATGAGATGAATTCCTATCACTTAATCTTGTAAAATTATTTTTAATCTATATAATCCATTAATATTCCAATGAATGTTCTACTAGAAGGATTATATGACAAAAAATATCATTCTTGAGTTGTTTCAACTTTTATTTTTCAATACTTTATTAATATATGTATTATGACTATATTTAGAAAACCCATGGATCTATTTTATAGATTGTGTTCCCTAGAACACAATTTATACTTTAAATCATACTTGGTAAAATATTATTCCTTATTCTTAACAAACAGGTAATACATGACATTTTTTTCATATGTTATCAACATATTTATCTTTAAAAATTATAGTTTTCCCAATAACCAGTTAGAGACACATATCACTCATTCATTTCCAAATGAATATTCCATGATCACTTTGCATTATTTGTTCATAAATGAATTTATGTAATCTGTATATCTTATTGGAATTTATTGATATCACCGAACTTTTTTATTTATACCCATTAGGCATATAGCATAGGGTCCACTTTTTTGTAGGGTTATATAAAAATTTTCTATAAATAATCTTCTAAATGAGGTGGCCTCAAAAATCAATAGCCTAATATTATGATCATAAAAATATTCTTTGATAAGTATAATTCAAAAGGGATTTTAGTCATGATGATTGGTGAATATGTTTTTTCATAGACTAAATATTTCAATAATCTATCATGATATATTATTACCATTTTGTACCATCCATGTCTAGTTTTTCTTTAATACTCACCAGTAGTATCAAGTCTTATAAAGATTAAAAATATGGAATCCTTGAATCTTGATACATGGAGTCCATTAGTTGAATTTATAGGTACTTTAAAACCTTTTAATTTTACCATTTACTAATTATTTATAGGAATATTTATTATAAAATAAATATATATATATATCACCCACTATGGTGAACATAAAATACCTCTTCGTTTATAAATTCTTATGCAGTATGTGTCTCTAGAACTAATCCTCCCACTAAGCTCAGTGGAGTCCAGTATTCCTACACTAACTCATGTGTATTTAGATCCTTAACTCATAGAATTTAAGTATAATACCACTATATTCAAAGAGATAAAATTACTTTATATAAATATAGTTGATATTGACTAGATTTTAATATCCTTAGTGTCAATAGGATCATTAACTCAAATGCACATTAGTGTTTTAATGTTCATGTGTAGCCAAGGGAAAATTTTAAAAAATGGTTTTCAACAAAAAAAGTGTGGTGGTTTACTAATAGATTCTTATCATATCAAAAATTATATGATATCCATTATATAATATAGTTGGAATATGGTTAGTTTTTTTACATCAATTTATAAAATATTTTTGGGAAGGAATAATGGAATATTATCAATACATATAAGACTAATAATTGATCTTCCTTTTACTATCATCATGAAATTGATGTATACAATGAAATGTGAGTTTGGGATAACCTTTACTCCATATATATGATCAATTATTACTTGTATAATATGTTCTATGACAATCAAACTTGGAGGTTCTTCAATCTTTACTAAGTGCACTCATTTACTTCATTGAGAATTCTTAAAATTTCTTAAAGGAATATTATGGAGTATATGAAGTTACCTTTATATTCAAAAGGGTTCATGTGGCTAAGTTGAACCAAATATAAAAGGTTTTGTGATGTACCATTATTAAAAAGGTTTCTTTATCTAAAAAATGATAAGTAGTTTGTTTTTATATCCAATATCTTAGCTCAATTGAGACTAAAACACTTTAATGGGCATAGATAGGTCAACTACTTTTAGTTTTATTTGATAAAGAATTATCATATCATAATCAAGAAAGAGTATTGTATTTTATATTGATCATTCACTGCAATATATATTTGTGATTCAAGAGTTACTGAACTAATTGTTTATTAATTAATTACCATAACAACATTTATTCCAAAATGAAATAACATCTCATTGTGTCTATTTGGACAGTGAGATAAAAGTTTTGGAAACACTTATTATAAACTTGAATGAATCCAATCTGAAAATTATAAATAGTGATATCCCCTTGGATAACATAGGAATATCCCTTTATCATCTCCTTTTGAGTTCAATCTAGAAACTTTATGAATATACCTAAAGTGGATGCAGCTGCTTGCTTCTTTAATTCATTACAATTTATTTTCCAGTGTCTATTCTTTCCATATAAGAAGAAAATTGTAAGATCTAGACATTTTTTGGAGATTTCTTGGGCTTGTTCATAGGTACTATTTTGTTTAGTGTTGATTTCTTTTCATTTGGGTTTTACCTTGAGGTGCGTTTGGATGGAATTTGAAAATTTTAGAAGGGAGAAGAGTATAGCACGGTTGGTGTACGTTTTTCCCTAACCATGAACCCCATACCAGCAAACCGTGAAACCCTAGACAATGGGGAATTGCACAGTTGGTGCACATTTTTTTAAATCGCGTGCCCTATTAGGAGAAACCATGCACCTTTATAATAAAGGTACATAGTTTAGGCACACAGTTTAGGAAAAATTGTGTGCCCCTACCTAGAAAACCGTGCTTAACTTTTTAGGTCGCCTGAAAATCAGTTTTAAAATTATTTGAACCCTAAAAAATCACCCAAATCAAACACCATTCAACCCCTAACGTTATTTCAGGATTTTAAAGCCTACTAAACAAATTCCAAGCATTCCCAACCTCCGTTCATGGTGATTCGAATCCTAGATCGAGATCTGCACCCCTCCTGATAAGAGGATAACATCTAGCATGGCTTCTCATTCCTCTTCCTTTCTTCTCCCATTCTAGAAATGGTTTTCCCTTCCTGTTTTTATTAGATATAGATCTATATTTGAAGGATCTAGATTTTATCAATATTGATTTAGGGTTTTATATTTATATCTCATTCTACATCGTTGTGCTGCTCAAATTTTGGGGATTTCTATTGGGTGATTGCTTGTCATCGAATCAAGGTAGGTGGTTTATAATTCAAATCCCATAGTCTTGATTGTGATTATGTGTATTTAATTTTAGAATTTATATTTTATGTTTAGAAATTGATTTCTTGATTGAAATAATTAATTTGGTAAATTAATTAATTATGGTAAATGTGAAATTGGGATAATGGGATTATAAATCATGAATAATTAATTGATAAATTAATTATGAAATTTTGAGATAGTTGATTTTAATAATTAATTGATGAATTAATTATGAGATATTGAGATAGTTGGTTGAGATAATTAATTTATGAATTAATTATGAGATATTGAGATTGTGAATTTAGAAAATTAATTGTTGAATTAATTTTGGGTTGTGACTGATTAAGTGTTGAATTAATTTATATTATTGATGTGAGTAGTTAATTATTGAAATAACTAGAGGGATTTATGTGATTAATTAATTATTTAATTAATTAATATTATTGATGTGATTATTTAATTTTTGAATTAACTAGAGGAATTGATGTGATTAATTAATTGTTGAATTAATTGATATTATTGATGTGATTAGTTAATTATTGAATTAACTAGAGGAATTGATGTGATTAATTAATTGTTAAATAAATTAATGTTATTGATGTGATTAGTTAATTATTGAATTATCTAATTGAATTTTTTTGTTTAACTAATTGTTGAATTAATAATGGAATTGATGTGTATAATTAATTGTTAAATTAATTGTGTGTTAATGAATGGTAACATGGTCATTATATTGTGAAGTCATGAATGGTAACATGGTCATTTAATTTTGAAATAAATAATGGGAACATGTTCATTCTAATGTGTGAAGTATGAATGGTAACATGAGAATTCAAGTATGAATTAAAGAATGGGAACATGGTCATTCTATTGTGTGATGTATGAATGGTAACATGGGAATTAAAGTATGGATTAAAGAATGGTAAAATGTAATTCTAAGATATAATATCACTTGGGAATAGTTAAAACTCTGGTATGGGTCAAAGCAGGTATTGAGATATGGGAGTCTGTAGGAACTCGGAGGGTTTATGTGGTTAAATAAAGAATAGTTGATAATTTGATAAAAAATTTAACTATGCATTGTGATTTATTATTTACATAACCTAATGCACTATTATTTGAATGGATATTTTTTTTATACATCATTGGTGGTGGCATATTGAGTTGTACTCACACCCTACCTGGGCTGTCTGATTGGTACCCAAATAGATTTCATGGTTGTAGGGCATGTTAAGGGAAAATGCCCTGTGTTGGGTGGCTGAATAAGGATGGATCATGGATGAGGGAACCATACATGGTTTGAGACCTTATTGGGAGTATTCTATGTATTTACTTTTGAGTTTTCATATTGAAACTTGGAACATACATTAACATGACATATTTATTGTTCAGTTTGATATTGTATCTCCAGTTTTTTTCATCATGTGATATTGGAATCTTTCTGGTTATGGATATATATTTGGTTATTGATTATTTATTTTACACTGTTGTTTTACTTTTACAAAGAGGGTATGGTCTCCCCATGAATTATATTAGACCCTTGCGCTAATCAGAATCTTATGGCATATGGGGAGATGCACTTGAGGTAATGTGATCGACCGGTTCAGGGCACCGATGTGTGAAACCTGGGTTGGGATGTTACAATGTGGTATTAGAGGAGTTTTTTTTTGTCTTACTATTTGGGAAAGTTATATATGAGACTATGAAGATTCAACCCATGTTTATAAGCTCGTTCATGGGAGTATCCACCCCATGTATAGGGGATAACCCAAGTACGCGAGGTGGGATTGTTGTTATTATTATTTTATATTACAATTGAATATTATTTCAATTTGGGTGACACACTTTTTGTGTGTTGCGATTATTATTTATGAGATTTGTTGAGAATTGACCTGTGGCCCAGTATGGAATGATAGATAAGTATGCATGCATCATTCTAAGTTTTCAAGATTATTTTGTGGCATGCATTATTTTTAGGCACACATGAGAAAACAGGTCATGGGTATGTTATTCAACATGAACTATTTTCCTTGATTGTAAAATTGAAATGAAAATGGTACCTAACATGAAATTGAAAAATATTGTAAAATTATTAAAGATGATAATAAATAGGTGTCTAAATGAGAAAATTGAATACTTAGAATGATTTTACCCTTGTGAACCATGAACTAGATGTAGGATGGTTAAGGGTAGTGATAGTACCTTAGTTTTGACCATGTGGTGAGGTTTGGGGAAAAGGAATTGTTGTGTCTTGATATGATTTTATCTTATGTAAATGTGTTAATGATGTGAAATGTTTCCTAATATGTGTGTTTTTCATTTTAGAGATATGCCTCCATGATGATTCTTGATGAGAGTATTAAAGGAGGATATGGCTAGGGATGATCTACCAGTAGTGGAACCTGAGGCACTGATTGTGCCGGGTGAGGAAGTTGGGGAACAGTTCTGAGAGAAATTTTCTAACTTGATGCAATTCATGGAAAGAGACCCTAGGAGGGTTGTGAAAATAATTTTTGATCTAACAAGAGAGTTTCAGTTACAAAACCCTCCTACTTTTACTAGAAAGGATGGACCTAAGGGAGTTGAGTTCTGGGTTGAGTCAATTGAGACTATACTTGACCATCTAGAGAATCTTGCTGAGAGGAGGGTCAAGTTGGATATGTATATGCTGTGAGGATCAGCGAAGCGCTGGTGGGATATTCAGTCTTAGATTGGGCATGCTGATAGTATGTTATGGAAAGAACTTTCGGAGAAATTCATGGAACACTTCTATCCAAAGATGATAAGGTAGGAGAGAGATACTGAGTTCATGAGGTTGACTTTGGGAAGTATGTCTATAATGGTATATATTGGATGATTTACAGACTTGAAGTAATTTTCTCCAGCATTGGTATAGGATGTGATGACTATGATGAGAAATTTCTAGGATGGAATTAAATTTGAGATTAAGTCCCAAGTTAACCTCTTTTAGTTAAAGAAGTTTGACGAGGTTGTGGATTAGGATCTCATAGATAAGGGTAACCTGAAGGAGGATTTTAGTGCAGGAAATATAGTTGCAGCTAGAAGACCAAGATGTATGACTTCTAATAGCAGGAAGTGTCACTATGACAATGTTAGTTAGGGTAGTGGGAAGCTGAGTGCACAGATAAAGGGATCAGTTTCTCAGGATCTTACTCAAGTGATCTATCACTAGTGTGGTAATTCATGAAACTTCTGTAGAGAGTTCCACAACCAAAAATAGATTGTCAGTATTGCAATAATATGGGACATCTATAGAAGTTTTGTAGGATCCAGTGACAGATGGTCAGTGAGGGTGTAGCTAGGTGGAATAAAAGTGTAGAAAGGGGGTCTTCTACACCCTATCAAGCTGGAAGCTAGAGTTTTACTGGACATGGAGGTAGAGGTAGTGGATGTGTAACTTTGGGGAAAGAGTTCCTATATCAGAAAAGTGGTGCAGCTTAGGGGAGTCAGACTATATCACAGGGAAGAGGGGTAGAACAATTTCATGTGATGCAACCTACACTTGTGGATAGAAAGGGTAGACCATCAATAGAGAGAGGTATTATTATTGTAGATTTTATGCTATCTAGTTACTTATTTGATATTGTTTCCTCTCATTCCTTTATTTATTCTTAACATGTTAAGGGATTGAGCCTGGTGGTGGCATTTTTGAGTGGGGTGTTGAAGATAGACACACCTCTGGGAGTATGATCGAGAGAATTTTCCTTGTGCAAGGGGTGTTCTCTCAAGGTTGGATAGTATCATATTCTATGGGATATTTACTTCCTAAACATGTAAGGCTTTGACTTGATCAGGGTATATATTTTTTAGTAGCATACCAATCCCATATAGACTGTTATCACTTGAGGGTGACTTTTACATCTCCTAATGGTGAAAGTTATGTTCACTATAGAGAGTGGAATATCCAAGCGGGCCAAGAAGGGCCAATTACTTATCAATTAGAAGATCTCATAGCCCATGTTGCTAGTATATTTCTGGATGATGGGGGTGTAAAGAAGGATGTATTTCCATATATAGTGGATCAGTTTTAGGATGTGTTTTCTGAATATTTCTCAGGTATGCCTCCTTAGAGATATGTGGAATTTATTATTGATCTCATACTGAGGGATGATCTTGTTTTAATTCCACCATATAGAATGGAACCGATAGAGATTCAAGATATCAATAATTAGTTGAAAGAGTTGGAGGATAAGATATTTATCTATCTGAGTACGCCACCTTGGGGTTAACTAGTTCTGTTTACCAAAAAGGTTGATGGTAGTTTATTATTATGTGTTGATTACTGGAAGTTTAACCAGATAAAAATGAAAAATGGTATCCTCTTCCGTGTATTGATGATATTTTTTACCAATTGATGGGAGCTTGTGTATTTTCATAGATAGACTTAAGATCAGGGTATCATTAGTTGAGATTTCAAACTTTTGATATACTGAGGACTGCATTAAGAAGTAAGTATGGCCTATATGAGTTCGTTGTAGTGTCGTTTGGGTTGAAGAACACACCAGAAGTATTTATGGACTTGATGAAAAAGATCTTCCATCCGTACCTAGATCGGTTTGTGGTAGTGTTTTTGGATGAAATCTTGGTGTACTCTAAAACTCATGATGATCATGCCCAAAACCTTGACATCGTCCTGATTACACTGATAGATCATCATATATATGAAAAATCTATCTTTGTGTTAGTTTTGGATTGATCAAGTACACTTATTGGGTCACATAATCTTAGTGGAAGGTGTGTTTTTGGACCCAGAGAAAGTTCAAGTGGTGGTTTATTGGGAGTATCCCAAGAATATTTTTGATATTTGTAGCTTTCTATGGTTAGCTGGATATTATTGGAGATTTATCTAGGACATTTTCTGATTTACAGCACTTCTTTTGGGCTTTACCAAGAAGGGTATAAAGTTTGATTGGTCTGAATTATGTGATAATTCCTTTTGTGAGTTAAATAATCACTTGACATTAGCACTGATCTTGATCCTACCTGGTCCAGGTGAGAAGTATACGGATTATTGTGACACTTCTAGGATCGAACTTGGAGTTGTATTGATGCAAGGAGACCGAGTTATGGAATATTGGTCTTGGAAGTTGAGGCCTTATGAATGGAACTACTCTATTCATGAGCTTGTGTTAGCTGTAGTGGTTTATGATTTAAAGTGTTGGCGGGATTATCTATTGGGAGAAAATTTTACTGTGTATACTGATTACAAGAGATTAAATTATATCTTTTCACAATGATACTTTAATATCTATAAGCGGAGATGGGTTGATTAGATACATTATTTTGATTTTGAGATGGCATATACGTTCAGAAAGGGGAATAGTGTTGCTAATTCTTCGAGTAGGAAAAATCAGACTCATGCTGTTCAAGATTTTAGTGTTGAGTGGAAGATGATGGATTTATTGGTTGATTTGCATGTTGTAGTTCAAGAGAGTTATAAGAATATGACTATGGTATCAGTTTTAGTGTAGTATACCCTTTTGAGATAGACCAGAGACAGATAGTATGAGGATTTGGAGTGTTTGTCCTTAAGGGAAAGCCTTGAAGGTGGGGAGTCACCTTTCGATCAGACCATAAATGTGGATGAGATCATCTATGTTAAGAATCAGGTTTTTGTTCCTACAAGAATGTGAGAGGAGATGATTCATGAGTTTCATGCCACAAAGTGGGTAGTACAACCAGATGTGACCAAAATGTATCTTGACCTATGATGATAGTTTTGGTGGCCAAGCATGAGAAAGGAGATAACACGGTTAGTAACATGATGTTACACATGTCAGCAGGTTAAGTTTGAGCATTAACAACCTGGTGGTTAATTTCAGCCATTGATCATTCCATAATGGAAGTAGAATGATGTTACCATAGATTTTTTTGTGGGTCTTCTGAGGATGCCTCGAAAGAATGATGCTCTTTGGGAGATTGTGGATAGGTTGATGAAGGTAGCACATTTCTTTACTATACATGAAAATTTATTAGTGGAGAATTTGGGAGAACTATATGTTTGGGAGATAGTCCATGTGGCATCCCACCTTTTTATAACAAAAACTTTCATTACATTACACAAAACTGAGGATCTTTAAGGTTTATTGTCTTGGAAACCAGGAACATAAAACATGAAAACAACATAAAACATTCGTATTAAACACTTGAAAGGATTATCCTTAAGTTCATCCTAGGTTCATTACTGCATCTCATAACTTGGGGACATACATCAAAAGAAAGGGTGAGCAGAAGGCCCAGTAAGGGAAACAAGAGAAACATTTTACATGTGAACTTGAGATACTTCAATAAGGTCATGAAAAGAACTTTAAGGCATGTGAAAGAAATAATTAGGCATATCATAATAAAAATAACGTTTTTCATAACTTGAAGATGTGGCTACAACATTTAACATATACAATCATTTCTGTTTCACCAAGGTCCATCCCCAAGGTGTCATTAAAATTACCAAGGTTATTCACCAAGGCGTCATTAAAAATGGTCATCTCTAGAAATTAAGTCTTTACCCAATGCATTGGAGAACTATCAGGGAGCACCCTTAAATTTGTATTTATCATCATGTGAGCCAAATATATCATCATCAATAATTTCATAAACAACCCATATATCATAAAATAAATGGGTTTCATTTCATAATCATAACGTTTTAAAAACTGCTTTAAAGACATGATCTTTATGTCACTTTAAACCCACGGAAATGGAAAGCGGGTCTCATGTATGTAAATTCCAGAATTTAAAATATAAAAACTTGGTATATATTTGAATACCCCTATATAAGAGAGAGCTTTGAGTATTCACTTAATAAAATAAAAGAACTTTAGAAAAAGAGAGAGACATTTTGAGACGGAAATTCTGCAGCATAACGGCTATGTTTTTGAGTTTTAGAAAACATTGAAAAGAGAGGGGGCATGGGTCAAACATTCATAAATGACCCATAAAACATTATAGGGATAGAATATAAAGGATTTAAGAACATGGTAATGAAATTTGAAAGATATACCATATGAAATGAAGAACATGAAAGGAAGACAAGAATAAGATTTCTCTTATGAAAATTCGGCAGCCTAACAACGTCACTTAAACTTCAACAAAAATGAATTGATGAGATCAAATAGGATATATAATCATATGAACATAAAATATCAGTATGATAGATATAGAGATAATACCCCAACATAATAAAAATGAACTTGAAAGACTTGACATGAAAATAGATCTTGAAAACGAGAAGGGTGAAAGAACCCCTTAAAAATCCGGCAGCCTAACGAGGTCACTTAAACTTTCTTAAAATGAAATGGTGAGAGAAATACGGGGTCTCTCATCATATGAACATGAAAAGGGAATTAAGAGTAATATAAAAGAATATCCTCCAACATAATATCTTGGAGCATAAAATAAATGACATAAAAGAGATTACTTAAAAAGAAAGAGAGAGGTATGATCTCTTACCTTAAATGTAACTCTTCAAACTCAAAGGTTGGGACCTTGAGAGGCTCGAGGGCACCTTGGGAGGACTCCTTTGGAGGTAAGGAGACCAGAAATTCGTTGAGAATGATTTTGTAGTTGAAAGGATGAGAGAATGGATTGGTATTTATAGGGAAAGTGAGGTGATACTTTAATAATTTCAAGGGACACCTCACAAGTGGTTTTCTCAAAACCATGGGATCTCCCATGGTATTTCCCATGGATTTAGGCCACATTGGGCCCCCAATACAATAATTCATCACTTTTGGTCGGTCAACCCTTAAAATATCTCATGACATCATCATGACACAGTTATGATGTCATTAAACATACTAAAACCCTAAAACTGCATTTTTACTATTCGCTGAAAATTCATCTTTCTCAGAAAAATCCCAAAATTTAACCTTAACCAAATATCGATGCTCTGATTACAATTATGAAATCCATTTTATAAAAATAAATTTATAAATATTTTTAATTTAATTTTTAAATAAAAACACTATTCACCAAAAATTCATTTTTTCAGAAAAAACCCCAAAAATTACCATAACATAATATTGATGCTCTGAGTTCAAAAATAAAGTCCATTTTATAAAAATACTTTTCTAAATATTTTTAATTTAATTTTTAATTAAAAAATACTATTCACCCGAAAAAACTAATACTTGACTAATAATTTATGAAACCGTTATTTACCCATTTTATTGAATCACATTACTTAATATAGGTGTCTAAATTATATTAAAACTTTCTTTAAGTGAGATTAGTAATCCATTTGGTCACATTACTAATCCTAAGCGTAAAATCACTATTCATAATTTAATATTTATCAAAAATTAAGTTGATCTTATTAGACTCCAAATTCATTACTGAACACTTTTGCAGAAGACCATTTTTTTGAAAATCATTACACATCATTAATTATTTAAGGTTTACATATATATTTTAAAATATCCTTTTTTTTTAATTCATCAATAAAATACATCCTAAAATTATCCGGACATTTGAAATTTCACAAACTTCACTAAAGGAAGAAAGCTCAATTTATTCATCCCAAAGGATTACACAAAGAAGCTACGGTCTCGTCACATAGCCCCTTATAACACCAGCATATGACCTAAGTGTAAGGTGTGCTATGGTGAGAGAATCTGAGGGAGGCTCAGATAACATTGCCCTAGTAGCAATCTCTACTAACTTGAACTTCTCCCGCAGGCGTTTCCGTTCAAGCTTGACACGCTGGAGTTCGTCTTGGGCTTGGTCCAAAGCGAAGCCCAAAGATGCCACCTCTTTCCCAAGATTTGATAAGTGGGCTTCATAAGGTTCGAGTCTACTGGATGAAGCCATCGACTCCTCTTTCTGCATTAACCATTAACATATCTATTAAATCGTTAAGAGTAAGTTAATATACTATTCAAAAAGTTTGGGTCGTTATATTCTTCCCCCCTTAAGAAATTTTTTCCCCGAAATTTTGTACTTGAGGCCTAGTCGAAAAAGTGAGGGTACTTTTGCTTCATTGTTTCCTCAGGCTCCCAAGTCGCTTCTCCATACTTATGATTCCTCCACAACACTTTCACAAGGTGGGTAGTCTTGTTCTGTATAACCTTGTCTCTGTGGTCTAAGATCTCCACTGGCTGCTCCTCATAAGAGAGGTCATGTTCTAGTTGTACCACCTCTGGGTTCAGTAAATGCGAAGGGTCGGGTATGTACTTCCTCAAGAGAGATAGATGGAAGACATCATGAACTTGAGCTAGGTTCGGTGGAAGTGCTAGTCGATAGGCCACTGCTCTTATGCGATCAAGGATTTCATAGGGGCCAATGTACCTAGGGATGAGATTCCCTTTCTTCCCAAACCGCATGACTCTCTTCCATGGAGAAATTCGAAGGAATACTTTGTCGCCAACACCAAACTCCAAGTCCCTTCGACGGTTTTTAGCATAGCTCTTCTGCCGACTTTGAGCATCCTTTATGTGTTGTTGGATAGCATGAACCTGTTCTATCATCTCTTGCACAAGATCAGGCCCAAGAAGCTTTCTCTCACTAGTTTCATCCCAACAAGTAGGAGTTCTACATCGCTTTCCATACAAAGATTCATAGGGTTCCATCTAAATACTCGAATGGAAGCTGCTGTTATAGGAGAACTCAACTAATGGGAGGTGTTGATCCCATCCACCTTTAAATTCCATTGAGCTTAATCTCAGCATGTCTTCGAGTTTCTGAATAGTCCTTTCAGATTGGTCATCAGTTTGAGGATGATAGGCCGTACTAAAATTCAATTCAGTATTCAGAGCATATTGAAGACTTCTCCAGAATTTTGATGTGAATATTGGATCATGATCAGACACGATGGATAGTGGTACCCCATGCAGCCTTACCACTTCCTTTACGTATATCTTAACAAGTTGATCCAGAGAGAAATCTTCTCAAATAGAGATAAAATGGGTGGTCTTGGTGAGACGGTCCACAATAACCCATATCGAATTGTTTCCTTTGGATGTTTTCGGGAGACCAGTTACAAAGTCCATAGTGATATTATCCCACTTCCATACTGGTATGGGTAGTGGTTGTAATACCCCCTTAGAAAGTTGTCGTTCTTCCTTTACTTGTTGACACACCAGACACCTTTTAGTGTAATCAGCAATATCCCTCTTCATGTTATCCCACCAATAATGATCACGAAGGTCTCTATACATTTTATTGCTTCCCAGATGTATAGAGAAAGTAAAGTTATGAGCTTCATCCATCAGTTCTTTCTTTATCTCCGGAATAGATGGAACACATAGTCTTGTACGAAATTTCAATACACCTTCTTGATCAATATTGAAATCAAGGGACTTCCCATCCTTTACAGCCTCAAACTTCTCCTACAGCAAAGGATCTTCTTTTTGAGCCTTCTTGATCTTCTCTAGTAATGAATGTTGAGAAATCATTTGGGATAAGGTTGATGATGTCCCTTCCCTTACAATTCCCATGTCCAGTTTTACTAGATCTTTAATCAAGGGATCTCCTAGGATCCTCATTATTTCCAGAACAACAGGGTCTTTCTTGCTTAACGCATCCATGACTTTGTTTTCTCTTCCAGGGTGATAATGAATTGAACAATCACAGTCTTTAATAAGCTCTAACCATCTCCTTTGTCTCATGTTCAATTATTTCTACGTGAAAATATACTTTAAACTTTGGTGGTCAGTGTATATATCACATTTCTCCCCATAAAGATAGTGCCTCTATATCTTTAGAGCAAAAACAAATTTCACTAGCTCTAGATCATGCGTAGGATAATTCTGCTCATGAATCTTCAACTATCGAGATGCATAAGCAATTACCTTGTCATTTTTTCATGAGGACGCACCCAATCCCTTTCAGAGATGCATCGCTAAAAATAACGAATCCTTCTCCGATAGAGGGTAGTGTTAACACAGGTGCAGTAAGCAATCTCTTCTTCAGCTCTTGGAAACTTTCCTCGCATTCCTTTGTCCAGATGAACTTAACCCCTTTTTGAGTCAACTTGGTTAGTGGATTAGAAATCCGTGAAAAGTTTTTCACAAACCTCCTATAATATCCCGTTAAACCAAGGAAACTACGAATCTCAGTTACTGTTGTGGGTTGAGGCCACTCCTCCACAACCATTGTCTTTGTAGGGTCAATCGAGATTCCTTTATTGGTTACGATGTGCCCCAAGAAAGCCACTTGTTGTAACCAAAACTCACACTTGCTGAACTTTCCAAAGAGCATCTCCTTCAATAGAGTTTTCAAAATAACCCTTAGATGATCTTCATGGTCCTCACAACTTTTTGAATATATCAAAATATCATCAATAAAAACTACCAAAAAGTTATCAAGGTAGTCCTTAAAAACTCTATTCATCAAATCCATGAAAATGGCTGGGGAATTAGTTAAGCCGAAGAGAATAACAGTAAACTCATAATGCCCATATCTGGATCGGAAGGCAGTCTTTGGGATATATTCCTTCTTCACCCTCAGTTGATGATAACCAGATCGAAGGTCAATCTTAGAGAATAATTGATCCCCACGAAGTTGGTTAAATAAATCATCAATTCTTGGAAGAGGGTATTTGTTCTTCACTGTGATCCCGTTCAGTTCTCTATAATCAATGCATAGCCGCATTGATCCATCCTTCTTCTTCACAAAGAGAACTGGTGCTCCCTAAGGAGACACACTCGGTCAGATAAACCCCTTCTCCAATAAGTCTTGGAGTTGTTTCTTTAACTCTTCTAGCTCCACATTTTCCATTCTATATGGGGTTTTTGATATTGGTTGAGATCCAGGTACGAGTTCAATGGAGAACTCTACCTCTCTTTCTGGGGGAGGTCCATGTAACTCCTCAGGAAATACATCCATATATTCCTGAACAATCGGAACATCTTCTATTTGTATACTCCCTTTTCCTTCTTCATCATAACTAATTAACTCCATGAAGAAATCTATAGGAGGTACTTCTAGATAGGGATTAGTTCGGGATATCTCTCCTTGGAAGATAATTGTAGGTCGTTCATTCAAGACTACTGAGATTTCTTTACTTCTGCATTTGATCTTAGCATTATACTTTGAGAGCCAGTCCATCCCTAGTATAACATCGAATTCCAACATGGGAATGACTACTAGATTTGTAATAAGTTTGTTCTGACTAAAGTAAACACTAGAGTCTATAAACACTGTTGATGCATGGATAATCCCACTTGGATTCTTGACTGACAACTCTACCTCAATCAGTTCAGGGATTGATTCTATATTCTTTGCAAACTTGGAGGAAATAAAAGAATGCGTAGAACCAGAATCAAACAAAGTAGTTTCTAGTTTTGAGAGGACAAAAATAATACCTACTACCACGTCATTCGGAGCTTCAACTTCAGTTGTTGTGATAGCAAAAGCACGACCTTGCTCACCTGGCCTTTGCTGAGGTTGATGGTGATTCCCCTCCACTACCCTTGGATTTGGACATTAATTAGCAAAGTGCCCAAGCTGTCCACACTTGAAGAAATGGAATTTGGGTAGGGCCAGAACCATCTTTCCTCTATCGTTAGTGTTGGGGAGTTGAGGCTTCACCTCCCTACAACAATTCTGAGCAATATGGTCTCCTCTTCCACACTTGTAGCACTTTCCACTTCCGATCAAGCAGTGCCCCGAATGCTTCTTCCCACATTTATTTCATGTGGTAAGTTGCATTTTCTTTCCACCTCTTCCCTGATCAAAATTCTTCCCTAAATTGGGCTTCAATTATCTCTTCTTGTCATTTGATTTATGAGACCACTGTGTCTCACCAAACTCTAGCTCGACTTTCATTGCACTCTGCACGATCTCCTCGTAGCTATTGTAATCCCGGTTGGCTATATTCTTCCGTAGATGAGGTCTCAGTCCACTGAAAAATCTATCAACCTTCCCACTTGGATCCATGACAAATCCAGAGGTATATCGTGAAAGTCGGGTGAAGTTCATCTCATAGCTTCCGACAGATTCGTTCTCCTTCTGCTTCAGCTCGAGAAACTCTTTCTCCATTCTCGTTCTCATGGAACGAGGGAAATACTTATTACAGAATATTCCCCAGAACTCTTCCCACTCCATAGATTCCATCTCTCATCTAGGCTTTGTGTTTTTGACCAGTGATCACCACTGACCAGCTTCTCCCTCTAGGCGGTAAACAGCAAGGGTGACTTTTTCTTGTTCCGAACAAAGGAGTACAGAAAAGATCTTTTCAATAGAGCTTATCCATTGTTCTGCAACCAATGGGTCAGTAGATCCACTGAATGTTGGTGGTCGTTGACGCATGAAGGACTCAACAGAGTTTTGTTCCCTTCGTGGTGAGATCAGCCTCTCAACTTGATTCAAGTTATTACTCATAACTTGAGTCAGTTGGTTCATCATTCACATGAATGTTTCCATTCCGACTTCCATCGGAGGGCCATCAACACATGGTGAATTGTGGTTACCATCTGCACGGTTCCTCCTATTGACCACCATTTTCTAAAAGGATAAAACCTTAGTGAGAAACTTATTTCATTTATGAATCTTTTAAATAAGACTTCATGCTTAGACAATTACATTTCTCTATAATTCATTCATAATGATTCATAAAAAGCTTGTGATTAACCAAACATATCCTTCGGGAGTGTCGTAACCAAGAGTGCAGCAAGGCCCGTTATCGTGCACCAGTTCCCGTTCAAGTCTAGATCAAAGTGGTGTTTTCGGGTTTTACCCCTATGTACATTTGTGCTAGAGCAGCCTCTGCCTGCTCATATCCAGATAGGGATGTATTTGTTTGATAAACCACTTACTCAATACTTACCAAAATATCAGGAAGTTTTCCTATATTTAAACTTTTCTATAGGGTTATTCCTAAAGTTTTTATATCCTAATTTCCAAAAATAACTAAACCATCTTTTGATACCAACTGTGGCATCCCACCTTTTTATAACATAAACTTTCATTACATTGCACAAAACTGAGGATCTTTAAGGTTTAGTGTCTTGGAAACCAGGAACATAATACATGAAAACAACATAAAACATTATTCTTAAACACTTCAAAGGCTTCTCCTTAAGTTCATCATATGTTCATTACTTCATCTCATAACCTGGGGACATACATCAAAAGAAAGGGTGAGTAGAAGGCCCAGTAAGGGAAACAAGAGAAACATTTTACATGTGAACTTCAGATACTTCAATAAGGTCATGAAAAGAACTTTAAGGCATGTGAAAGAAATCATAAAGCATATCATAACAAAAATAACATTTTTCATAACTTGAAAATGTGGCTGCAAAATTTAACATAGACAATCATTTCTGTTTCACCAAGGTCCATCCCCAAGGTTTCATTAAAATTACCAAGGTTATTTACCAAGGCGTCGTTAAAAATGGGCATCTCTAGAGATTAAGTTTTTACCCAATGCATTGGAGCGCTATCAGGGCGCACCATTAAATTGGTATTTATAATAATGTGCGCCACATATATCATCATCAATAATTTCATAAACAACCCATATAGCATAAAATAAATGGGTTTCATTTCATAATCATAACGTTTTAAAAACCGCTTTAAAGACATGATCTTTATGTCACTTTAAATCCACAGAAAGGGAAAGCGGGTCTCATGTATGTAAATCCCAGAATTTAAAATAGAAAAAATTGGTATATATGTGAATACCCATATAGAATATAGAGCTTTGAGTATTCACTTAATAAAATAAAATAACTTTAGAAAAATAGAGAGACATTTTGAGATGGAAATTCTGCAGCATAACAGCTATGTTTCGGAGTTTTAGAAAACATTGAAAAGAGAGGGGACATGGGTCAAACATTCATAAATGACCCATAAAACAGTATAGGTACAGAATATAAAGAATTTAAGAACATGGTAATGAAATTTAAAAGATATACCATATGAAATGAAGAACATGAAAGGAAGACAAGAATAAGATTTCTCTTATGAAAATTCGGCAGCCTAACGACGTCACTTAAACTTCAACAAAAATGAATTGACGAGATAAAATAGGGTCTCTCATTATATGAACATAGTATTATAGATATAGATATCATACCCCAACATAATAAAAAGGAACTTTAAAGACTTGACATGAAAATAGATCTTGAAAACGAGAAGGGTGAAAGAACCCCTTAAAAATTCAGCAGCCTAACGACGTCACTTAAACTTTATTAAAATGAAATGATGAGAGAAATAGGGGGTATATCATCATATGAACATGAAAAGGGAAGTAATATTAATATAAAATAATATCCTCCAACATAAGATCATGGAACA
The DNA here is from genome assembly GCA_963277665.1 of Viscum album. Classification (NCBI taxonomy): domain Eukaryota; kingdom Viridiplantae; phylum Streptophyta; class Magnoliopsida; order Santalales; family Viscaceae; genus Viscum; species Viscum album. Next base: position 334,579,863 of record OY728139.1, on the reverse strand, counting down.
TAAAATAAATGACATAAAAGAGATTACTTGAAAAGAAAGAGAGAGGTAGGATCCCTTACCTTAAATGTAACTCTTAAAACTCAAAGGTTCGGACCTTGAGAGGCTTGAGGGAACCTTGGGAGGACTCCTTGGGAGGTAAGGAGACCAGAACTTCGTTGAGAATGATTTTGGAGTCGAAAGGATGAGAGAATGGCTTGGTATTTATAGGGAAAGTGAGGTGATACTTTAATAATTTCAAGGGACACCTCACAAGTGGTTTTCTCAAAACCATGGGCTCTCCCATGGTATTTCCCATGGAGTTAGGACACATGGGGCCCCCAATACAATAATTCATCACCTTGGGTCGGCCAACCCTTAAAATATCTCATGAAATCATCATGACACAATTATGATGTCATTAAACATACTGAAACCCTAAAACTGCATTTTTACTATTCACTGAAAATTCATCTTTCTCAGAAAAATCCCAAAATTTCACCTTAACCAAATATCTATGCTCTGATTACAATTATGAACTCCATTTTATAAAAATAATTTTCTAAATATTTTCAATTTAATTTTTAAATAAAAACACTATCCACCAAAAATTCATTTTTTCAGAAAAAACCCCAAAAAATTACCATAACATAATATCGATGCTCTGAGTTCAAAAATAAAGTCCATTTTATAAAAATACTTTTCTAAATATTTTTAATTTAATTTTTAATTAAAAAACACTATTCACCTGAAAAAACTAATACTTGACTAATAATTTATGAAACCGTTATTTACCCATTTTATTGAATCACATTACTTAATCTAGGTGTCTAAATTATATTAAAACTTTCTTTAAGTGAGATTACTAATACATTTAGTCACATTACTAATCCTAAGAATAAAATCACTATTTATAATTTACTATTTATCAAAAATTAAGTTGATCTTATTAGACTCCAAATTCCTTACTGCACACTTTTGCAGAAGACTATTTTTTTTTAAATCATTGCACATCATTAATTATTTAAGGTTTACATAAATATTTTAAAATATCCTTTTTTTCAAAATTCATCAATAAAATACATCCTAAAATTATCCGGACATTTGAAATTTCACAAACTTCACTAAAGGAAGAAATCTCAATTTATTCATCCCAAAGGATTACACAAAGAAGCTACGGTCTCGTCACATAGCCCCTTATAACACCATCATATGACCTAAGTGTAAGTTATGCTATGGTGAGAGAATCTGAGGGAGGCTCAGATAACATTTCCCTATTAGTAATATCTATTAACTTGAACTTCTCCCGCAGGCGTTTCCGTTCAAGCTTGAAATGATGAAGTTTGGATTGGGCTTAGTCGAAATTGAAGCCCAAAGATGCCACCTCCTTCCTAAGCTCTGATAAGTGGGCTTCATAAGGTTCGATTCTACTGGATGAAGCCATCGACTCCTCTTTCTGCATTAAACATTAACATCTCTATTAAATCGTTAAGAATAAGTTAATATACTATTCAAAAAGTTTGGGTCGTTACAGTCCATCTGAATGGAGTAACAAAAAAATTTATTTCAGACCATGATTTTTATTTTAATTCATACTTTTGGTAGGACTTGTATAAGGCTCTTGGTACACAGGTTTTGTTGAGTACGACTTTCCACCCATAGAAAAATGGCTATTTGGAGCATACTATACAGGTGATTGAGGATATGTTGCGAGCATGTGTCCTTGACTTTGGTGGGTCATGGGAAAATCACCTAGAACTAATGGAGTTCCTCTATAATAGTAGTTTTGAGGAAACTATATAGATGGAACCATAAGAGGATCTTTATGGTAGGCCACGCTGATCACCTATATGCTGGATGGAGGCAGGTGAGTCTAAGCTATTGGGACTGAGTCTTGCGCAGGAGACATTAGATCAGGTATAGCTAATTCAGAAATATATGGATACAGCTTAGAGTAGAAAAAATTCATATGATATTAGATTTCAATGACCCTTATAGTTTACAGAGGGTGATTGTGTATTCCTTCGGGTGTCACCTAGGTTGTGTCACTGCAGGATATGGAAGTAGGGCAAGATGTCACCTATTTATGTTGAATCGTTTGAGGTTTTGGAGAGAATTGGGCTGGTGGAATACTGATTGGCTCTTCCACAGATATACAGTGCTATTCATGATGTTTTCTATGTGTCACAACTACAATAGTATCACCCCGACCCTTCTAATGTTATTGATGTGGATGATATTGAGATTGAGATAGATGTGTCCTTTTAGGATCATATGATACGTGTGTTGGATCATAGTGATAAAGTGTTACGAGGAAAGACTATGTTGATAGTTCATATATTGTGGCAACATAGACGTTTTTAGGAAGAAACTTTTGGGAGTGAAGTAGATACGAGGGATCAATGGCCAGATCTTTTTGATTTGGAATCTTAGATATGCTTAGGAGTATAGCTCGAGGATGAGCTGTTATAAGGTGGGGAGATTTTAAGATCCTAAACTTTTCTGGATATGTATCAGGCTCATTTATAGGTACTATTTTGTTTAGTGTTGAGTACTTTTTGTTTTGATTTTACCATGGGGTTTATTTGGGTGAAATTTGGAAATTTTGGAAGTGAGAAGGGTAGTGCAAGGTTGGCACACAGTTTTCCCTAACTGTTCACCCTAGACCAAAAAACTGTGCAACCCTGGACATAGGGGAATTGCATGGTTTGTGCAAGTTTTTTCAAACCATACACCCTCTTATGAGTAACCATGTAACTCTATGATAAATGTGTAAATTTTAGGCATACTTTTGGAAAAAACTATGCACCCCTACCCATCAAACCATGCATGACTTTTTAAGTCACCTAAAAATCATTTTTAAAATTACCCAAACCCTTGAAACTCACCCAAATAGAACCTCATTCAAACCCTGACATTATTTCATGATTTTAGAGCCTCCTTGATGAATTTCAAGACTTCACGACCTCTGTTCTTGGTGATTCAATTCTCGTATCGAAGATCTGCATGCCTCCCGATAAGAGGATCTCATCCCACTTGGTTTCTCATTCCTCTTCCTTTCTTTTACAATTCTAGAAAGGGTTTTAACTTAATATTTTTTTTATATATAGATATAGTATTATGAATCCAGATATATATTTCAAGTATATTTATTTTTCCAATCTTGATTTAGGGTTTTAGATTCAGATCTCATTCTATGTAGTTGTGCTACTCAAATTTAGGGGATTTCTATCAGGCGATCACTCATTAATGTATCAAGGTAAGTGGTCTATAATTAAAATATGATAGTCTTGATAATTATTATGTGTATATAATTGTATAATTTCTATTTTATGTTTATCAATTGAGTTCTTGATTGAATTAATTAATTTGGTGAATTAATTAATTATGGTAAATGCAAAATTGGGATAATGGGATTGTAGATCATGAATAATTAATTGATGAATTAATTATGAGATTTTGAGATAGTTGATTTGAATAATTAATTGATAAATTAATCATGATATGTTGAGATAGTTGGTTGAGATAATCAATTGATGAATTAATTATGAGATATTGAGATTTTGAATTGATAAAAATAATTGATGAATTAATTATGGGTTTTGATTAATTAATTGTTGAATTAATTTATATTATTGATGTGATTAGTTAATTAGTGAATTATCTATAGGTATTTATGTGATTAATTAATTGTTTAATTAATTAATATTATTGATGTGATTATTTAATTATTGAATTAACTAGAGGAATTGATGTGATTAATAAATTATTGAATTAATTGATATTATTGATGTGATTAGTTAATTATTAAATTAACTAGAGGAGTTGATGTTATTAATTAGGGTTAAATTAATTAATGTTATTGATGTGATTAGTTAATTATTGAATTAACTAATTGAATTTATGTGTTTAACTAATTGTTGAATTAGTAATGAAATTGATGTGGATGGTTAATTATAGAATTAATTATATGTTAATGAATGGTAACATGGTCATTTGATTGTGAAGTTATGAATAGTAATATGGTCATTTAGTTGTGAAATAAATAATTAGAACATGACCACTCTAATGTGTCAAGTATGAATGGTAACATGGGAATTCAAGTATGAATTAAAGAATGGGAACATGAACATTCTGTCGTGTGACGTATGAATGGTAACATGGGAATTGAAGTATGAATTAGAGAATGGTAACAATGAAATTCTGAGATATAATATATCTTGGGAATATTTTAGACTCTGGTGTGGGTTGAAGCTGGTATTGAGATATAGGTTTCTATAGGAACCTTGGGGTTTATGTGGTTAAATAAAGAATAGTTGATAATTTGACAACTATTTAATTATGAATTGTGTTTTATTCTTTATACAACTGCATACACTATTATTTGACTGGATATTGTTTTAGATGTCGTTGGTGGTGGCCTACTGAGTTGTACTCACACCCTACTCAGGTTTCCTAATCGATACCCAAATAGATTTCATGGTTACAGGATAGGATAAGGACAATGAACCTATGTTAGGTGGCTGAGTTGGGGTGGAGCATGGATGAGGGAACTATATGTGGTTCAGGACCCACTTGGGGGTCTTCGTTGTCTTTACTTTTGAGTTTTCATAGACACTTGGCATGTACATTAGCATGATATATTTCTTATTCATTTTGATATTGTATCTCCAGTTTTGGTCATCATGTGATATTGGAATATTTATGGTTATGGATATATATTTGGTTATTACTTATTTATTTTTGAGTGGTGTTTTACTCTAACAAAGAGGGTATGATATTTCCATGACTAATATTAGACCCTCACTGCTAGTTAGTAGCCTCTGGAATATAGGGAGGCACGGTTGAGGTCATGTGACCGATCGGTTCGAGGAACTGATGTGTGGTACCTAGGCCGAGACGTTACACAAATAAACTCTTGTTTGTTCTTCTACCTTTTAATATTTTATGTCTTTGAATGATGCCATAAAGTATCTTTTGGATTTAGATTATCCATGGTATTTTCAAAATTTTCTTTCAAAATTTTCCCCACAAGGGGTGGAGAAACAGGTTTCAACCAATCCTTATCTTCTTAGTGAAGTATGGACAAAAGTTTCTTGGGAAATTTATCCATTTTTTTATCCGATCTTGGACAAATAAGGATAACCTTGGTGGTAAGGATAATAAGATAATATTAATGGATAATTTCTTATCCAAGTGGAAACCTAATTTTGATGACTAGTCAATATACCCCAACATTCAGAAAGCACAATCAGTATCTAGATTACCTTCTTCCAATTTACACTGATATAGTGTGTTGATAATATTATTTATTTTAATCATTTCCTTATCTTTATCAAGAGAAATAATATGAGATATTATGGTTTAAGAATCCATGACTTTATATTATATCATCAACTCTCTAGACATAGTTGATAATACAACATATATAAGAATAATCCTCAACATATCTTTGGTAGGAATCCTTTTCAACTTTTCTCACCTGCTGGGGTGGCATAGTAGAAGTATGGGATTCCAACACATAATAAAAACTTTATAATAATAATGCATCACATAAATGTTTGTACTGTATCCAAAAAAAATTATTTTCAAGGACATACCTTGAGTTAATTGATGATTGAACTGTTTTTTTGTGATTTTTCTTGCCATTTTCTACAATAATTAAAAATATATGATTATTAATTTACTTGATTGAAAATAATATGAGAAATAAAAAAAATTATTTTATTAAGTCTCCAACTATTTTATCAAGTCTCAATATCTCTCACCGTTGAACTTGGAATGTCTAGATTCTCTGACATTATAGTGTAACGAATCCATATTTTCCTTATTATAATCTATATGGATGCCATGAAAATTATTAGAAAGTATTTAGGTAAGTATTATTTCCAATTATAATCTTGAAGCTCCTTGATCCTTTGAGCGGGCTCTCTAATCTAGAAACCCTAACTCGGATTTCCTCAACACTTGCCTCCAAATTTTTACTGGACAGATAGAGGCCATTAAACCCAATATAGATTTGGTTAAGTCAACTCACCATCTTAGTTAAGACTTCCTAATAATTAAAAGTTCCTCCAACATAGGTGAACCGACACTCAAACTATGGGTTCATCTTAGTTTGGATAATGGAAAGACAAGTCTGACTTAATATATATTTGAGGGATTTTAATTTATTGTGCATAAATTTTATCTTGTTTTATCTTTTACATGTATTGTAAATATTAAGTTTATTTTACTTAATTAAGTAACCATGTTGGATAAAACATTTATGCATAAACCATTTATTTAAATTTTGTCTTTTCACATTAATTAATTTATTTATGTGATCATGGTTATGAATCCATAAAATAAATAATGATTAGACAAAAATAAATAAATAAATAAATGTCCTGATCATGAGCTTATTTAAAGGTTAATTTACTGAGTGGATAATAAATCAACCTATGACCTAAGGGAATAACTCATTGTGTCAGTCTTGGTACAAATTGCAACATTCCACATGTCCACCTATGTATCTCCTGGGTTGGTAACATCTTGGTTCCATCTTAAACTGAATCCATGCACATTGGGATACTCTATTTGTTACAAGTATTTATAACTCACACACAGGTGAGAAGAACCAAAGAATTGGTTAAAGGGGAATTTCATAAATAACCTTATACATATAGACCATATATAATAATGTAAGGAGGTATGACTCATAGGACATCAAATTTAATTTAACAATTAAAATTACAAACCATGCAATAAATTAAATTAAATAATTCCAACTCATACACGGGTCTGGTTGAGCTCATCATTGGTTATACACATAGAACAATTACATATTTAAAATAATTATCTAGTATTCATTTAAATCCATTCTTTTAATATGATAAAATGTGCATAAATTAATTTGATTAATTATCTTATTAATCGATTCATTCATTTTATATTATTTTATACAATCTTTCTTATATTCACATCCACTGTGATTTTAAATAAAATATATTATTTAATTTAATTTAAAACTCAATAAAATAGTACACAACTTTGTACTTGGAAGCAACCTAATGATTATCTATCTGAACTACTCGGTATGGTTTAATTGTAAACAATTCACTCATATGACATATTGTGTACACGACATGTGTCATAATTTCATGGAATGTACTCTAAACTTAATAACCCATAGAAACATGAAAATTATGTATCTTGTACAATTTAATGCATTGATTATTTAATATAAAATATCCATTCATGATTCATAGTATCAGATAATAAACAAAATTAATTAAACATTTAATATAATATAAAACATAATGAACGGTGTGTACTATTAACTTAATAACCCATAGAACTCGATTCGATATGGTTAAGGAGTAATTAATTAATTTTAATATTTTCATGTAAACAGGTAAAGTACACAACCTGTACAATCTAGCTATATGGTGTGTAGTTATCTCCTCTAAATATCTATAGTACATTCTTAGGGACTCAGCGTGTACTTATTGTAAAAATTTATGAAGTAAAAAGTGTGTACTTATAGTTACACGATTTCTAGTTTATACACATCGTGTAATAAATACACACGGTGCATTAATTACACAACATAGTTTGACCTCATGTTTTCCATCTTAAAAATCATGGAATACATGGAGTGTACTCTAGAAAAGTTATGTGCCACCCTAGTTGGTATACACATGGTGCATTTATTGCATGCGGTGTGTACTTGTTACATGATGACTTGGAATCCACATAGGCATCCTTGTGCAAAGAATAAGGATACACGATGTGTAACATGGGAGTACATGTTGTGTAGTCCTGTGTTATCCAGCCATAATCCTTGACACTTATAGATGGGATCTCCATATATAAAATTCATTAATAATCCAAATTACCTATTTTTATTTCTCAACTAGTCTCAAGGAGGACGATATTGATAGTCCAAGAGCATCACAAAAAATAATAGACATACAATCTAGGGGAATATACCCAGAATGAAAATAAATGACAAGACTTTCACTAGTGTCACCTTTGATCACCATAAAATCAACTGTGATGTTACCTTTTCTCCATGTATGAGTGATCTCTTTGTCTTGGCCAATGATCGCTTTACATTTTCTAACCAAATAAATCAAATTCCATGGGATATTTCCATCACCTTTGAATTCCTCCACCAGAATCTTAGAGTCATATTCAAAAACAGCCAGGTTAATATTATATAACCTTCACATGGAAATTCCACTTAGAAAATCTCTTACCTCATCCTCCAGGGAATTCCCTAATCCATAGAAGGCACTGAAGCTGAGAAACATCGAACCCATACCATCCCGAACCAAACCACCTCCCTGAATCTTCCCCTGCAAACAAGATTCATCAATGTTCAACTTGAAGAATGCGCTAGGAAGTTTCTAGGCTAACTAGAAACCCGACCAATCCAAATAGTGACTCTCAACATAACTTGTGAGATGCAGAAGAAGACCAACAAGAAGATCAGCAGCTCAGACTCCTAGCACAAGTGAACAGATTTCCACCATCATTAATTTGACATGCACCTGAATACCAAGGAAGGAAGTATACCAACCCTCTCTGAATTTATTTCTTGCTTCCCATAGAACCCAGCACACCACCATAAGCACTAGACTCCGACCTTTACTAGACAAGCCTTGCTCATATGTCCCAATAAACCAGGCTATAAGGAATTCATCAGGAGAGTCCCCCTGCATAATAATTCCCAACCTTTTCTCAAGAAACTCCCAGATATATCTCACCCATTCACTCCTAAAGAATAGATGCCACGCAGATTCATAGTTGGAGCTCACACAACACCAACATTTTGACGCTATAACAACACCCCTTCTCTGAATATTTTCATCATTGGGGAGAATGTGATGCCTCACATTCCAATCCAAGAAATTCATTTTGGATGGAATTTACTTGCACCAAATATTACTATCACATACATCAGCCGCAAACCCCTCATGCTACAAAGTGCAAAAATATTTTGGCACTGAAAATATTAGACAATGTCGCTGTGAAAACACACCTCTCCCGATCCTCCACCTGAATAATGTTATTAAAGACACACTGCTGCTCAGCCAAAAGATTCATGTTAATTAATCCTAGATTTCTATTTTCCTCTCTAAAAGAAATATTCGATGTCGGTCACCTAGGAAAAAAGATGGATCCCCTCATCTAATTATCCTTCCAAAACTTCACATCACCACAACCCACCACCCAAAAAACTCTATCTTTTAGTATTTCTAGATTCTCGCACATACATTTCTCCATATTTGACGACCTCTTAGATTTCTCCTTCCATTATTTCCAATCATCCCCATACCATTAAAACATGAACTTTTCCCAAAGCGAAGAGCCTTGAATGATCTCTCAATCCAACCTCACCTGCATGCTATGTATAGTATCAACAATACTCCACAGATTAATACCTCCCTCCTTGATAGGTTTAACCATCCTCCCCCAGCTTTCCCAATGAAATTTATTATCCTGATTGGAATCCAAAATAAATTCTATCATTATTTTTTCCAGGATGCAGATCTTTCTTTTAGGAGCTCTAATGATAGACAAAATATGCATAGGAATGGTAGTTAAAACACTGTTCACAAGTGTAATTCTCCCACCAAAAGATAAGAACCTATTTTTTCAACTGCAAATGGACACTGAAATCCGATTGATAATACCTTCAAAAATGACTTTCTTAACCTTACCATTTGAGATAGGGTCCCTTAGATAAATCATGGAAATATTTCTTCTTGGAATTCCTAGCTTGTCTTGAATATGGTTTCTTCTCCTATGATCACAGAATTTGGATATATAAACACTACTTTTGACCTAATTAATCTATTGACCATTGAATCTGTCATAGGTCTCCATCAATCTATTGAAGTCGTTGATTTATTTTTTGGATTTGACACACCTCCTTATGGTGTATGGTTTTGGGAGTGGGAGTTGATCCCCTACTACTACCCCATTTAAAATTCATTAATTATTTACTGATCTTGGTAATATTTTTAAGAAACGAAAAATTGAAAAAAGAGATTTAGATGATAAATCAAGAATGAATTAAAACTTTAAATAAATCTTAACTTTTAAATAAGCAACAATCAATAGTCAAATAAATAATTATAAATTTGAAATGTGAATCCTCTGATACCACATGAAGGTTTCGGGCATAGTGGAAGTGCAAAGGTGAGTGATAAATCATAAATATTTTGTCGATCTGATGGATTTTTCATAATATTTTCAATTACATGAATGCCATGACCAATGAAATTTTGTTCCAGTCGAATATTAACATATAGAAACAAATAAATTGAAGAGGATATTCTCATGTTAAATTTACAATTAATTTATTTAGATTTCAAGAAAATAATTACCACATCTTAGGATCCTTTCTTCGATGAAATTGTTGATCTTATGAAAGTCCCTTTTTGAATTACCTTTATTGCATTGTAAATATCTAAGTGTATGATCCCTCTAGTGGTGATCCACACATGCTTCTTTTAACTATGATAAACATCGATGGAATGTCAAGTGCTAGCGTAGTGAATCTATCTTCATGTGTTGTTCATGTTGATCTCTTGTCCTTCGAGCTTGAAGGATTATCTCTAGATCTTCTCGTTGTTAAGAGGAAGAGAGGATGAGGAGTCAAGAGAGAAATTTTTTGTGCGCAACGATTCTCAATTCTCTATTAACCCTACACAATAGACATGAATATCAATTTATAGAGCGAGAGTTTAGGTTAAAATATTATTTAATTTCATATTGGCCCTTAAATAATATAATAATAATTATTAAAACTGGTGACTGATAATAATAATAATATTATTATTATTTTATGGTGTGCACTAACTCCCACAGTTATAAATATTATTTACCAACTTTTAAATTAATATTCATCATTGGACTTGATCTTGGTCCGCTCGAACTCCTCGACATTTACTGAATACCCAAATAAATATTTTATTCTCTTAAACAAATATTTTATTCACAAACCAACAAATAAATATTTATTAAATATTAAATAAATAAAATACATATTTTATTCAAAATCCAATGAATAAATATTTATTATATATTCATGTAATGAAATAATTATTTATTAAAGAATAAATAATTATTTATTACCTTGAGGATATTAGCGATCGATAATACATGAATAAAATTATTCATCAGTCTTGAGAATAATATTTATTCCATTAATTAAATTCAAATAGAATTTAATGGAGATCAATGGAAACATTTAGTGTGTGAACCTCTATGATTCTTTATCATTTACATTAGGTGGGATTGCCTAAAGTCCAAGATTACTGTCTAGAATTGAGTGAAGTCACCCAAGAGAAAGAAATTAATGTCGCAACATCGATAACCATATACGAATGCTCATTATGTAATATAATATCTTTATCATAATATCTCATCAAGCAGGTTGCACATATGTTCCATATACCTATATGCTCGATACTTCTTTCTTTGACTCTCTGAAATAAACACATCATTACACCATTGTCATGAAATTTATTACGATAGTTCTATTTAAATCAAAGGGTTGATATATCAACTTTTATAAAGATTAAAAGGGAAAAATGATTCCTTAACTTATTAATTAACAATATATCTTTCATGATGTGCCCAACTTATCCAACTTTTACATTACCTATTATCATCATGGTTTATGAAATACATATAAGTGTGCAAGTCATGACATGCATTAATAATAATCTTAAAGTCTAAGGACTATTACACATACTCACGGATAGGAATATAAAGTCTATGGACCATTACACATGCTCATCGATAAGAATATCAATGACACTAAAACATGTGGTATTCCTATTGGTGGGTCTATTCTTATAATCTCCCATATTAGAGATTACCAAATGTGAGCTTCACAAGAAGAAGCATCATCCATTTATGATTACTCACACCTAATTTTCTATGTACTATGTGCCCTATCATAATATGTTATCCGACTGTAGAACTATATTTAGGAGCTATCATCATAGCATCTCAAGGTTCTCAACATGGAAGGGAACTGATATGACTTTATCAATGCAACAAATACTCTCGAAAATTATCACATAAATGTTATGTAGAAGAACAATCAATATATGATAAGATATTTAAATTAATATTTACTCTTTAAATATACAAGTAATCTAAAGTAAAAAGTAGTTGGTTCTAGGACACCAACTCCAACACCTATGTTGGTTGTGGTTATTCAAAATCAAATTGTCAAATGTCTAATTTGAGTGAAACAAATCATTCGTGTTCAAATCACAATAACATACAGCCTGAATATTGAATTCCATTGTCAAATTTGACTAAAAATGGTTCCTTTCACACCCATTGTGAAGTTAAAATTATAATTTATATGTTAAATTTTATTTCAACTCCTAGTGTCACCTTTTTTATACACTCTACAATTAGTAAAAAAAATCCTTCATGGAGGAAATGCTTTAGACTACAAAAGCAAACGACAACACACTAGTTTACTTAATTGAAAAGGAAAAAGAGTTAGATATCCATCAGAAAATGTTACTCCACTCTCCACAATAGTTATATGATTGATGTATGGAATATCTAATTCCATGAAAAGAATATGAGAGGAAGTGTTTATTTCTTATACATTTAGGTTGTTTTCAAACAATTATTATTCTCTTTTATGAGTCTCGTATTATTAAAAATTAAAAAATATCATGTTTGAAATGTAGGAACCAAATTCAAAGAGACCATATTGAAAAAAAAAACTGAGTTAGAGAATATGGAATGACTCTAAATACCATGTCCATAAATGTTTATGTTATATTATAACTCGATGTAGGATTATGTGTGTGTTCTTATTTAAGGTTACTTAAGTATCAACCAGGTATTCTTTTTTTTTTCAGGAAAGGAGGATAGTTCACATCATTTATACATGAATGTCACAACTATCTATCCTCACATCAAGTATATCAATAATGAAAATTTTATAACATCGAATACATGCACACAATCGTCATTAGGAAATAGTGCTATTTTATTCACTTCATTAATTGAATATTCTATTATACTAATATGTTTTAGTATGCAATTCTGGTATACATCTGAGTATTGCTTTAGATTGTTCAAGACACATGATTTACTTACCATTCGTTAGGTGTATTACATTTCACAATGATATTAAATTGCTTCAATGTTATGTTTAGAAACTGATAACTACAAAACCATGTCCTCTAATTCTGTTTAGATTTATGCTACACAGTATTCAGTATACAAGTTTACACTAACCTTATAATATCGCTCAAACGTGTTCTTTACTACTATTATTTATTAATATTTTAATATGATAACTAATTTTACATTTGATATGTATATAATTCTTGGACTTTGGAGATCCTCAACACTTTTGTATCTATTGTCCTTGTCAACCCCATTCCCCTTTCTCCCTCGCTCCTCATTTCCCTGATCCTCATTTTCGACCTTCCCCCCACTATCTATCTCTATTTCCCTTGTAGATCTTGGACCTCACACCTCCTTCACTTTGTAGCATTTCTCACATCGTGGAGTCCTACTGGTATCAGATTTTGATTTCCAATAAGTTTCATTTTTTCCTATTAACATCTGAATGTTAGTTCAATTAGGATATTTTTTCCATTTTCATGTAATGTGTATTTCTATTCATTCCAATTGAATTTTGTTGGGTTTTTTGTTAGTTACTTCAATTTTTTACCAATTGTATATTTAATCTATACTTTTTATCCTATATAACATGTTTAAAATGAATTACTAAATGATTTTTTCCTTCCTAGAATTTTTTTGTTTCTTTGTTTAGTTTGTTTTGATTCAAGATCTACATACTTTAATTTTTTTACTAATAAATTGTTTTTAGATTTAGTCAAATTAAAATATTCCTCATGAATCTTATAATTAAATCAATCAATAGAATGAAGTTTAAAATTCAAGGCAACATAATTTTACCAATGTAGACATGAGGGGGAAAATCAAAGTCTTCTTAAATAGCTGATCATTAATTTATTAAAACGATACCGTTTACCAACATTTTATAACAAGAATAGAAAAGACGTCAAATATGAGCGACAATCAAAGTGATATCTTTACAGATTCCATACTACATCAAAAGTTGATGATGAAACAAAAGAGTATTACGTATGCAAGTTTGTATTATGTATATTTGTAGTGACATTTCATTGTTATAAAATTTAATCTAAACATACTTTTTCATTTATGCATTTAATAAAATAAAATATACGTTGTGTTATAGGTTCCTCTATTGGTTGAAGTTATTCAAAATCATATTTTCAAATAACTAATTTGAGTGAAAAAAATCATTTGTGTTTAGATCACAATAACATACAGCTCTCAAATCGAATTCCATTGCCAAATTTGACTAAAAATGGCACCTTTCACTTCCATTATGAAGTTAAAATTATAATTTATATGTTAATGTTTATTTCAACTCCTAATGTAACCTTTTTTCTACACTCTACTATAAGTAATTTTTTTTCCTTCATGAAGGAAATGCTTTAGACTATAGAAGTGAATGATAGCATACCAGTTCTCCTAACTAAAAAAGGAAAAATGTATAGATATCTATCAGAAAATGTTACTCCACTCTCTATGATAGTTTTACCATCATTGTATGACATATCTGATTGCATGAAAAACTATGAGAAAAAGAATTGCTTTCTTCAACATTTAGGTTGTTTGCAAACAATTATTATTCTCATTTATGAGTCTCATATTACTACAAATTACAAAATACCATGTCTAAAATGTAGGAACCAAATTTGAAGAGACCGTATTGACCAAAAAAACTACAACAGAGAATATGGTATGCCTCTAAATACCGTCTTCATAAATGTTTATGTTATACTATAACTCGATGTTATTTACATGTTTACATTTATGTTCTTATTTAAGGTTAACAATGTATCAACCTAGTATTCATTTTTTTCATTCAAGGAGAATAGTTTGCATCATTCATACATGAATGTCTCAACTGTCTATCCTCACAAAAAGTGTATCAATGATGAAAATTTTATAGCATCAAATACATGCACACAACCATCATTAGACGACAATGGTATGCTATTCACTTCATTAATTGACTATTCTCTTGTACTCATATTTTTTAGTATACAATCTTGGTATAAATCTAAGTATTACTTTATATTTTTCAATACACATGATTTTCTTATCATTCATTAGGTGTATTACATTTTACAATGACATTGAATTGCTTCAATGTTATGTTTAGAAACTAATAACTATAAAACTATGTCCTCTAAATTTGTTCAGCTTTGTGTTACGTAGTATTCATTATATAGGTTTACACTAACCTTATAATACTGCTCTAACATGTTCTTTACTACTGTTATTTATTATTACTTTAATATGATAACTAATTCAAAATTTGATACATACAAAATACTTGGACTTTGGTGATCCTCGACACTTTTATACCTATTGGTCTATGATGTTTTGGTTCGATGAAAGAGTTATATGATGTAGCACCCAAGAAAAAAATTGGTGCCAAAATTGTGGTGTACTCCCAGAGTCAACTATACAGAGGTAATAGTTTGTATTGCAAATTTTTTGTAAAAAAATGTTACAAGGAGTTCATATAAATTGTATTTACTGCTTTAGAACAACATTTTTTCTACACATGAAATATCTGGAACAAAACTGATTTTGATATTACTATTACTTTTAAGAACCAATTGAAGAGCTATGTACTGTATTTCAAGATGTAAAAGTTTCATACAAACATTAAAAAAAGTATTTTTTATACTTTATAAGTTATTACAACTTCATTACATATTGTTGTAGATACCGACTATAGCTACTGGTCAGTGATGGTATTGAATCTATGTCTATTGTCATATTTGAGAAACAAGTGATGCAATTCATACTGAAATCAACATCTAAGATAAGAAACAATCTTATTCATGAAACTCATTGGTATTTGTATTTATATAATTTTAATTCATTTCATGTTGATTAATAAACAATAGATATACATTGCAGGATAATGTTGAATTTGGTTTTCCAGTTGAGCTCAATGTATTCAAACATAAAACACTGCTCATGATTATTGAAATTTTAGATTTCAATGTCTTTAACCAATATTGAACCTATGAAAAAAAAATACATTCAATGTACTTTTTGTTATAGATGATGTAAACAAGGTTAGACTTTATGACACTCCTACATAAGAAAATGAGGTATGACTTCCACTTTTATTTATAGTAGTACATAGCTTTTTTCATTTCAAATGACAACATTCAAATTTTACAGTTTTAAAGATCAAATGGAAATATAAAGGTAGTAGAATAAATGGTTTACACTTTTCTTGATACAATATCTAATGGATCTATAAAATTCTATATTCACTGAGTATATTCCTTTAAGAAGATGAATTTTTTTATAGGTCTTCTTCCAGTGCAATAACTTTGTTATATTCTTCTAATATCTTTTCAATTTTTGATTTTATAAATAAACATTACCTTTGGTTGTATGATACCTTTATTCGCACACTGAAATATATATTATACTCACATACTGTAAAGGCATGACCTAAATCCAATACACAATATTAATTGAGATATTCCCTAAAGACATATATATATATGATATATATAGTATATTTTTTATTTCATGTAAATTATAATTTGCAAGCACATAAAGGTTATATTATTTTATTCCATATGTGATTGCAGCAAGATGATAAACAATTATCATTTTGTTTTTCACCCATGTAAGCTATCATTAAACGAAGTTGTTTCATTTTTATATGAAATATACGGGGATTAAATGCATACGATGCATTCATGAATCGAACATGAAATTAATTCATGTGTTTCAATGCATGAATAAATGAGAAAGTTATTAAGGAGAATCCTTGATTGCCTATATAATCTACTATTATATTATGGAAGTGGGTGTGTATTCGGATCCTCTTTCTTGGCCGATACTCCCTGACCTGATGTTTTCTTTCATATTTCTCTTTTGCATATAGAGGTACTAGCATACCATGGAGAAAATGTGAATTCATATGAATGCTGGATGATTTAGTTTAGCCCGTGGACACCTACGAAGGTGGGATGCTTTTATTTTCCACTTTGGTGATTTTTATCAAACTCATCAAACGAAGATCAAAAGGTTGCAGTGCCTCTTCGGGGTAAGGTACAAATATTTACAACAGTTATTCATTTCAGTTTTATCACATGTCTAATAAATTATTCTTTTTTAATTAAAAAATGTTCCAAACATAAAGAATACCTCATATGATATGGAAAAAATAGTTTATTTATTTAATATTCCTACTAAAATAAAATAAATGTTATTTATGAACACAAAATGTGTTGTTTATCTTAGCAAGATTCCTACTAAAAGAAAATAAATGTTATTTCTGAACACATAATGTGTTGTTTATCTTAGCAAGATATTATGAAAATAATATAATGTCTAAGAGTATTATGGGATTATGTTTGGACTTAAAAAAGTTCAAAGTTAACAAATAAATAATTAAACCAATCTAAGTTTAAAGTGAATTTTACTTAATATCCTAAGAGAGTTAGGATTTATTAGTAACCAATAATGTATGTAGTTACGCTATTTCAAGGGAAGAGTTTGAAAAAATAGGGTTCCAAGGATGGTGATGATGATGCACTTAGAAAGAGTTCTAATTAGACAACAAAAGTTGACATCGTAACATTTGATGTTGTGAAGTTAAGATGGTTGAATATATTCCAGAACTTGAACAATTAAGAATATGATTCCTAAGTCTCATGATTATTCAAACTGGCTTACTTCATATATGTTTCTCACTAAATAGTTTAGTGAGAATGTTTTATTAGATGGTCACATAGAGATGTGATATGGATTACATATGATGTAATGTGTTAACAAAACTCAGAAAGTGTAGAAAACATAAGGTTGATCTTGTAGTTTATCATATATGATATGATAAATCGGTTCTTATATTGGTTTTGTTAAATATTCTTAAAGAGTTTGAGAATATTAAAATGTATCATATTAAATACAACCTCCATTTTATCATTCTTTCATGTTGGCTGCATAAATGTATATATAGATATATATTTTGTGAAGTGCAGTGATAATTGACCTCTCGAAGTATGACTTTGATTTTATCCCCGAATGATGATTTTCATAGAGTATTATAGGTTATGATGAGATGTTAAGGTTAGCGAGAGTAGGTTTCAAGTATAGAGATACAAAATTTTCTCATGAGGCACAAGAAAAAGAATATGTTTCTTTATGTGCACTAGATGACCTACTAAGTATATCACATGGAGTATCATACAAGCATGTCTTTGGTAAACTATGGATGCATGGATCATATTTGACTCCCCACTACCTAAGGTTGAAAAGATACTTGGCATGAGAACCTTCATACTTTGATACCCTACTTACGCATGTCTACATATTGATTTAGCTAATACAATGGTGGTTGGGTATGTTGTTGATCATGTCGTCGGTTGGAGATTAACCAAAATGAGATTTTTCCTCTCATATGATGAGTATAATATATGGGCCCTTGATTGAGATAGACCGTGGGAGTGTGTGGATGCACCTAGATAATATATATCTATCCGAACAAGGGACATGTGATGTGTTTATACATAATGATGAATGACATGTGACATATTCATCAATCAGATCAGTCTATGCTATGAGAATCGAAAACATATGAGTTGGCTATATGAGATTGACATGTTTCATGTACCATGGTCACTCGGTGTCTTGGAAAAGGGAAAAATAAGAATGCAAGTTTGCATATGATGCAAACTGGTAGATAGAAGTATAGAGATATGCGTGTTTGATAGAGATCATGCAAGACCCCTTTATAAATTGAGTAGCATTGACACTTTGATATAGGTCGCTCTTTGCTTACATATATGGATCCAAAGATTCATATTTGTTGTCAATGCTATAAAGGCCTCTAGGGCCACACTTTGTGGTTGAATGAATGAGAATTGAGTTTGACTCAGAGAGCTACTCTAAAAGTGTTGTAGAGTTAATCCAAAAGTGTTTTGGATGGGTATTCACAAGGTATTACAAATGATGTTGTACAAGGAAAAGTTGATGATGAATTTCTAAAAGTGTTTTGGAAGATATCCAAAAGGAGTTTTGGATATGGTTTCACAAGCTATTGTTTACGACACAATATAAGGTGAAGTGGCACAAAGTCACATACACATATATGAAATGTAAATTTTGTATTGAGATATTCCCTAAAGTCACACACACACATATATATGATATATATATAGTGAATTTTGTATTGCATGCAAATTATGATTTGCATGCACGTAAAGGGGATATTATTTTATGCAATATGCGATTGCAGCAAAATGATAAACAATTATCATTTTTGTGTTTAATCCACATAAGGTATCATTAAATGAAGTTGTTTCATTTATATATGAAACGTACATAGAGTAAATGCATACGATGCATTCATGAACTAACCATGACATTAATTTGTGAGTTTCAACGCTTGAATAAATGAGACAGTAATTAAGGAGTATCCTTGATTGCCTATATAATATACTACCATATGATGACAATGGGTGTGTATTCAAATCCTTTTGCTTGGCCGATACTCCCTAGACCGATGCTTTCTTTCATCTTTCTCCTTTGCATATAGAGGCACTAGCATACTGTGGAGAAAATGTGAATCTCATCTGAACGTCGGATGATTCAGTTTAGCTCGTGGACACCTACAAAGGTGGGATGCTTTTGTTCGTCACTTTAGTGATCTTTATCAAAGTCATCAGACAAAGATCAAAAGGTTGTAATGGCTCTTTGGTGTAAGGTACACATATTTACAACAGTTCTTCATTTCAGTTTTATCACATGTTTCATTTATCTTGCATGGGAGATACTCAGATTTGGTTTCTAATTTCTTCTCCTATATCTAATAAGTGTTATTAGATTTGTATGAAGCTTAACAAATATATGTCTGGAAGAATTTTCTAAAATATTATGAAAATGTAGATGACCCTAAAAGAGGAAGGAATGTCGCAAATTTGGATTGTCATAGCTTACGAAACAATGATGTTTAATTTCAAATAACATCCACCTCCATTATAAAGAAAATGAAGTCTGAGAAGATAGACTAACTATTTATCATCAAGGTAATGTCATTATATTAATCTGCCATTAATTTGATATTCAAAATATAATCACATTATCTATTTCATATCGGGCATTCAAAATATTATTTATTTATCAATGTTCTCTACCAGACTGTTAACTATGTCTTCATTTTGATGTGTTAGCAGTTTTTAATGGCTATTTTGTTAGAATGTACCAAAACACGAGGGTCAATAGAAGGGTATAAAACTACTTTTGACCCACTAGGCACTTGATTGAACTTTACCAAATAATTGATGTCCACGTTAGACAATATAGATTATGTATTTGTCTTCTTTTAAGAAAGAATGTTTACTTTCCATTTAGTTATGTATAGTTCATTTTACAAATGTACATATTCATACAATTCATTTAAGAGTTGAATAGATTTTATTAATCATATTTTACGTATAGATTTGTACAATTCATTAAACAATTGTATAGATTTAATATAAAAATATATACATGTACATTATCGATTAGTGCATTTGTAAGCATATAGAATGTTTGAGAATTCATTCTGCAAATGGTGTTATGATCTTATATAGTATTAAAATTGTCATGATCTTATATTGTCTGCAGTCACTATTATGATCTTGCCATTAAAATTTTATTAAATCTCCAATCAACGTTACGATCTTATGTAGTATTCTTTAGCTTGTTCCCTTAGAAACTGTTTATATTTTTACAACTGTAAGCATGAAATCTGGGACCAGTGTACTTTATGAATGTTTGAGAATAGTAAGAATATAAAATGTTTACAATCTGTATAATTTGTAAGCATACTATGTGTAAGCATACAAATAGTTTGAGAAAAGTTCATATTGCCATTTTTTATAATGAGTACAATCTGGAACCAAACAATCTATAAGGATACAAATTTTATAGATTGTACAAATTTCCTATCATTATACATTTAAAACCCCATTTAACAGTTGTACAAACCTTATAATTCATTTGTAATTGTAAATATTTGTATCCTTACATCATATACAATGTAAAGAACAAATCCTTATTGCATTAATCTGTACAATTTATTTATTACATTCTCTTACAGTTTAAGAAAACTCAATATCTTGTTAACATACAAAACAATTTGTCTTACATATTATTATTTTTTGATTTAATTATATTAAATTGCAGTTTCAACAAACATACTTAGTTATCATTATGTATTGGATGTAGTGCAGTTTTAGTAGCATTTGTTATAGTTTGCAGTCGGTAGTATATGATTCTATATAAGCCATTTTCACATGCCAAAACACGATGGTCAATAGAAGTATGAAAAACTACTTTTGATCTGCAAACGATGTTATCATCTTATATAGTGTTAAAATTGTAATGATCTTATATTGTCTGCAATCACTGTTATGATCTTACCATTAAATTTTTGTTAAATCTTCTATCAATGTTACGATCTTATGCAATATTCTTTAGTATGTTCCCTTAGAAATTGTTTAGATTTGTATAACTGTAAGTGTGCAGGGCTTGCAACCAGTGTATTTTATCAATGTTTGAGAATAGAAAGAATACAGAATGTTTACAATCTACAATCTGTAAGCATACAAAGAGTTTGAGGAAAGTTCATATTGCCATTTTTTTATAATGATTACAATATGAAACCAAATAATTTGTAAGGATACAAATTTTACATATTGTACAAATTTTACATATTGTACAAATTTCATGTCATTATACATT
Organism: Viscum album; assembly: GCA_963277665.1. NCBI lineage: Eukaryota > Viridiplantae > Streptophyta > Magnoliopsida > Santalales > Viscaceae > Viscum > Viscum album. Next base: position 334,558,020 of record OY728139.1, on the reverse strand, counting down.
TAAAAATCAATTTAACAGTTGTACAAACCTTATAATTCATTAGTAATTGTAAAGATTTGTATCCTTCCGCGTTGTATTAATCTCTACAATTTATTTATTACATTCTCTTGCAGTTTAAGAAAACTCAATATCCCATTAACATACAAAACGTTTTGTCTTACATGTTATTATTTTTTGATTCAATTATATTAAATTGCAGTGTCAACAAACCTACTTAATTATTATTATGTATTGGATGTAATGCATATTCAGTATCATTTGTTATAGTTTGCAGTCAATAGTATGCAACTCTGTATAATCTATTTTCATGTACCAAAACACAATGGTCAATAAAAGTGCACAAAATAACTTTTGATATGCAAATAGTGTTATGGTCATATATAGTAGTAAAATTATCATGACCTTATATTGTCTACCATCCCAGTTATGATATAACCATTAGAATTTTGTAAAATCTCTCATCAGTGTTATGATCTTATGTAGTATTATTTAATAGGTTCCCATGAAAATTGTTTAGATTCATATAACTGTAAGCATGCAGTCTGCAACCAATGTACTTGATGAATGTTTGAGAATAGTAAGAATACAAAATGTTTACAAATTGTAAGCATACTATGTGCATACAGATAGTTTGAGGAAAGTTCATAATGACATTTTTTTTATAATGAGTGCAATATGAAACTAAACAATCTATAAGGATACAAATTTTATAGTTTGTATAAATTTTTTGTCATTATACATTTAAAAATCCATTTAACAGTTGTACATGCCTTATAATTCATTAGTAATTGTAAAGATTTGCATCCTTGCATCATACTTAATGTAAAAAACAAATCTAGTGTACTAATTTGTACAATTTATTTATTACATTCTCTTACAATTTAAGAAAACTCAATATCATGTTAATGTACAAAACGATTTGTCTTACACATTATTATTTTTTTGTTCAATTACATTAGACAATAGTTTCGACAAACCTACTTAGTTATTATTATGTATTGGATGTAGTGTAGATTCAATAGCATTTATTATAGTTTTCAGTTAATAGTATATGATTCCATATAAACCATTTTCATGTATTTTTTTTGTTTGATATGGTTTCGATTAGTATCACATTTCATGTTGTCTTTCCCTAAGGCAAAATTTAAGTCGGATTCTTTCATTGTGCATCATGAAATGTCAAAACATATTATGTTTTGTCTACTAATGACATTTCTAATTTTTTTACCAGGTTAATCTGTTGCTTGAATTTCACAATTACAATGCACCTCAAACTGTGAATAATTTGATTCTCCTGCTTCCAAATTAACGTTCAATGATTTTGATTCTCCTGCTTACTTCAAACAGAATTTGTTTACAACAATTACAAACAAATGTTTAAATTTGATTTTGTTTAATTTGGATACTCTAGCTTTATATCATTGTTTCATAATTCATTTTTCAAGTATTTTATTAGTGGTTAAACAATATCTCATGGTTTCATTCTAAATTTACTATTCATTCTTTTAATTTTATAATTCATCATCAACACATTATTCTTAAAAATAAAAATACACATCAAATCCCATGCAATTGCATGGGGGAATACTAGTTCACTATAGAATAGATTAGTGCACAACTCCTATGATCAAGTCAATATAGCAAGCACCAATGGATCAAGTTCATCTGGATTAGTGCAAACCTATCCTTGTGATCTTCACCATAAAATTGAAGGAGTTGCATGTTAAAAATGAGTACATTGCTCAATCCCACTCTTACATACAGCAATATAAGTAGAGATAATCCCTCTCTTAGCCCTAAAGTTGGAGTAACATATTTACCCTTGACTCAACCCCTCTCCCACATTTAGCAATATGATCAATCCCAGTGAGACCTGGTAAATTGTGTGTTAACACAACCTCCTCCTTTAATTTGACCAGAGATCAATCTTGATAAAGAAAATGATATTGATCCACAATATGAAGAGGGAAAATAACCATTCAGGATCAAAAGAGGCAGTTAAAGACCAAAAAATGAGAAAATATCAATGAAAGAATCATTGGTTTTCAAAATTCTCAAATAAAATGAGGTCCTTCCTTTGGCATTCTGAGGTAGGTCTCCTTAGGGCCAGTTTTGTCGTCAAATCAGGACAGTCTCACATAAAAAAAGATGCCGGAATAACATGGAGCAATGCAAAATACAGGCCATGCATTGGTTTTCAATGACCACAAACGAACTTAACCCATGCAAATGAACAAATTGTGTATTTCAAGAAACAGTTTGCACACTTAAACACGCAAAAACAGAACACAACACTAGGGTTCCATCTTTCCATTCTTCTTTGAGCTACTAACAACCGGAAATTAAGTAGCAAATTCAAAATGCACAGTGAATTGCCTTGACAAACTAACTCAGCCCCGACTAGAGATTTTCCGAATCAATGAAAGGAGTTCAGACGCAAGTGAAGACCTGTCGAGGTAGCCTCCATGCTTCGGACTTGGAGAAGCATGCGTCGTCGAGGTCGACGCTTCGGCACCACCGGCAGCTGGAGGTCCGCGAGCAATGCGATTTGGAGGCGATGTCGCCGCAGAGTGCGATTGGGCCGTCGCGCTCTCCGCCCGATGAGTTCCGAACAGAACCTCCGGAGGTCAATCCCTGACCACGGCCATGGGGTGAACCGAACAGAGTTGCGAGAGGAAGGATCAGAAGCCACTGGAAAACGATTAGCAGCTGAAATCTGCGCACCATGGTGAGAGCACGGTGCGGATTCCGAGAAGGAAATGGCTCTGCGTTTTGCTTTCAAGTCTGAACCAGTCGCCATATCCGTCGCAGCTAAAAGAGGGCCGAGATGGGCGGCCATAATCCTCTCCTGGTCCTGTATGTGTTGGCACAATCTCAACCCTTGGATGGGCTATAGACTTATAAAATGTAATTATTTATAAACATAAACAAGAATTGGACTTGTGACACGAGATTTTCATGGTCAAATCATTGATGCCAAACATAAATCAAACCACGCTCTCTGGGAGCTCGTTGTTGCTGAAGCCTTCGTTGTCCTTGCCGGGCTGACGTTCGCAAAAGATCGCGGATGAGAAGCTATTCATATTGAAACTAATTGTCTCACCATCATCAACGCTATCGGGCTTAATGATGGTGACCTCCATTCTTTTGGCCCCGTTATCAGGAACATCCAGTCTCTCAGTCAAAGCTTCACAACCTGCTCTTTCTCCTTCATTAAAAGGGACGGAAATGAAGCACCCCATCACTTGGCTTCTTTCAGCACGTCCGACATGAATCATCTATGGCTTGATCACTTTCCTTCTTGTTTGCATGACTGTATAACCGCTGACCTTCGTGATTAATATATCATCTTCTTTTGTCAAAAAAAAATGTTATGTATAAAACATTTACATCTATAAAAAATGATTTATTAAGATAAATGATTTATAAACATAAATGATTCATAAACATAAATGATTCATAAACATAAAGATATTATAAATATAAATGTTCTACTACGAAACATCGTCATTTGTAGGGGGAAAAATAAAAGATAAATAATTCATAATGGTTCTCACCAAAACATTTACATTTATAATAAATGTAATTTAAATTATTTATAAACATTAATTATTTATAAATGATTTATACACAATTGATTTAAAAACATAAACAATTATGTTCTGTAGAGAACATAAACATAAATATCATTAGTGCAAAATATTTACACCTGTAATAAATGATTTACAAATGATTTATAACCATAAATGATTTATAAAAAAGTGTTTTGTATTAATTAAATATCACACGCTAAATGTTGGGAATGTTATATAAATGCTAAATGTGCTAAGTATTACAAGCATTATATCACTTCAAGCAATACGTGTGATTATGGGTTATATCACTTCATGCGATACGAGTGATTATGACTAGAGATATGAGAGATAATATGATGCAATATGAGACACGGCACCATATCATGATTGCGAGGGCCACTCTCAAATTTTGAGAAGTTCGTTATGGAAGTAATTAATCTGTTGATAATAGTAATTAACATGCTGACAATGAATTTAGACCATGCCAATAACAACGATGGATAGAATCAAAGAACAATACTTTGACTGTTGCGATTTTTCATCTTTAAATATCACATCTCCCGCATAATGTAACTTGTAATCCTCCGACAATTTATCCAGAGAAGAGAAATAAAAATTGGGGCCCCTTTTATCCTGTGAAGTGGGCACATCACTGAACCTCCAAGTAAAATCTCTCGTGCTATTCTTATTTTTAATTTTTGTTCGTGTGCGCTTTATTGTTTGCGACTTCCGTTTCCATAACAAAGTGGTATTAGAGGGAGGTTGGTCGAAACCAAGACAAACAAGGAATGTTTTCCGGTGATCGGAAAATTCAAGGTGGTTGGAATCAACTTTTGAAAGAAAATTTGTGAAGTTATCGCCAAGACGATTCGAACGGTGCAAATAACATTCTAAAAGAAGCTAAAACAAGCTCTTTAAGACCAGTCAAAGTTCGGGTCAAACCTGAGGTGCTACAATACATCATTACCGAAGAATACGAAATCGTCCCTATCGATGGTGACTTTTCCAACAACATCTCCAACGAGTCATGCCAATGCCACGTCATTAGTCAATCTCAGTCATTGATACTGTTTTAAAAACATGTTAGTCGATCAAAGTTCATCTTCAACATTTGGGAGTCGGTTCCTACTATTCTGACAGTTTTAGACACGTCCATATGGTTATATTTTCAAAATTCAGACTACATCATGGAGGAAAATACTGGTAACTTGATTAAGCTTACTACTTTTAATTATGCAATCTGAAAATTCAAAATAGAAGATCTTTTGTATATTAAACATCTGTGGAAGTCCATAGTGAAGGCTACTAAGATTATTGCAGATCCATCGAGGAAACCTACAAATGATGATGATCAATCTGGGAGGAAGAAGTATACCAGTACCCAGTCGGTTGATGCAGACTAAGTTGTGCTCAACAGGAAGTGTACTGCTCAAAACATGCAATGGATCAATAAGAGTATCTTTCAAAATTTTGTCAATGAACATGATGCTTTTGTTTTATAGTGAAAATTGGAAAAGATGTATGCAAGGAAAATTGCACAGAATAAAACAAGCATGATACGCCATCTTGTCAACCCGAAGTCCAAAGACATGAACAACGTATCAGAGCACATGAGTGCGTTTAAAGGTACTATTGATCAACTGAATTCTATGAAAGTGATGGTTGATGATGAGTTGCAGAAACTGTTGATGTTGAGTTTTTTACTAAAGACACGAGACACACTTATTGTGCCAGTCAACAATTCTACCCCATATGGAAAGCTCATCGTTGAAATGGTGAAGGACATAATGCTAAATGAAGAATCTAGAAGGAAGGGTTAGGAATGTACTCCAAAATCAGAGGCTCTTGTCACTGAAAGACAAGGGAAGCTAAAATGGTAGGAAAGAAGCAGATAAAAAGAATCTCATGATCAAAATCAACAGAGGCGGAAGAGGTCAAAATCTTGATCAAGATACGAAATGAAGTGCCGTCATTGTGGAAAGCCTGAGCACATCGTTCAGGAGTATTAAAAGTTAAAGGAAGGGTAGAGGAATCAGAAAGGTAAACCCCAAAATAATGACGTTACAGTTGTCAATGATGAGATCATTATTGTCCGGGAACAATATGACAACCTTGAAAGCCAAGATTTTACATGAGCGATTGATTCAGACATCTCCTACCATGTCACCGCTCAGAGATATTTCTTTTCATCTTATACTTCAATAAGTTTTGGACACGTAAAGATGGGAAATGACGAACCATCTAAAAATACTGGTATTGGAAATATTTTTTTGGAGACTAATATTGGGTGTAGGTTACCACGAAGGATGCGAGAAATGTTCTTCATATTGACCTCAATCTGATATCCACTAGAATTCTTGACGACGATGGATACGCCAGTTCCTTAAATGATGGGAAATGAAAGCATACCAACGGTAACATGGTAATTTCTAAAGGTAAGAAAAATACTTCTCTTTACCTCACATATATCAGAACGTGTGGAGGAGAAGCCAATGTATCCAGAAAAGAGGTTCCTGCAGAAGTGTAGCACATATGGCTTGGCCACACAAGTGAGAAAGGAACCAAAATTCTCTCTAACAAATACCTCCTACCAGGAATCAAAGGTAAACATTTGGATACTCGTGTTGATTGCATTATGGGAAAACAACATTGAACATCATTTCATGGTTATTTACCATCCAAAAAGGAAAATGTTTTAGATTTGATACACACTAATGTCTGCATGATGAGAAACAAATCGATGAGAGATGCTACATGTTTTGTGACCTTCATTGATGATCACTCTAGGGAAGTTTGGGTTTTTTCTTTGAGAAATAAAGAACAAGTACATGATATTTTCAAAACAATTTCATGTAATGGTGGAAAGAGAAATTGGAAAATGATTGAAGTGTTTGTGTGCAGGCGATGGAGGAGAATACCATGGTCCATTTGAGGAATATTACAAGAGTTTCAAAATCAGGCTGAAAAAATCAGTACCAAAGACACCTCAACATAATAATGTTGCTAATAGGATGAAAAAAACTATCTGTGAGAGATTCATGTGTATTATCTCAAATTAAAATCTTCCAAACACCTTTTGGGGGGAGGAAATGAGGATCACAATTGATATTATTAACCTTTATTCATCAAATCTGTAAGGGTTGGTGTCCTGAGAACCAACTATTTTGTACTTTGATTACATGAATGCTCACTTATTATATATTGTTCATTGTTCTGCATGACTATAATATAATAATGTCCTGTAATATTTGTTGCATTAATAAGGTCATGGAAGATCCCTGCTATGATGGGAACCTTGAAATGCTATAACAATATTCTTAAATAAAGTTCTGCGGTTGGATGACATACTATGATAGGACACATAGTATACAGACCGTCATGTGCGAGTACTCGTAAGAAGACGAGACTCTCTCTCATGGAGTTCGCATTTGGTAATCTCCAAGATGGGAGATTATGAGAACATACCTGCCAGTATTAATTCCGCATGTCTTGGTGTCATCAGACATTACTATCTGCGAGCATGTGTAATGGTCCTTAGACTGAAAGATTATCATTAACTCATTCCATGACTCATGCACTTAGATTTGCTGACGAAAACCGTCACGAAGATAGTTGGAGGGAAGTAGGGTATTTTGGTTGCATCAAAAATGACATGTTGTTAATGGATAAGTCGAGGAAGGATTTGTCCCTTCCATATTTATGGAAGTAGATATCTCGGTCCCTTTGATTGAAATAGAACTTTCAAAAAAATTCCATGGCCATGGTGTAACGACGAGTTTATTTCTGGAAGTCAAAGAATGAAAGATCAAGCATATAGGTTTATGACACTACCATGAAACTTTCTTGATGAGATATTGAGACAAAGAGATTAAATTACACAGTAAGCGTTTGTATGAGGTGATACATCAATGCGGCGTCAACTTCTTTCTCTTGGGTGCCTTGACCCATTGCTAGACAATAATCTTGGACTTTAGGCAAGCCCGCCTAATGCCAATGAGAAAGAAGCCTAGAGAGTCACACACTAAGTGTATTCAAGTATCTCAAGTTGAATAAAGATTATTCCCATACGTGGTTTAATAATTATTCAAGGAAGCCTAAATCGTTTTAATGTTGGAGGAAGAATAAAATAAAACAAGTACACGCCGTGTATCAATGATTACATGCCGTGTAGTTTTATTTTGAAAACAATCACACGCTGTGTATTATTAAATGTACACGCCATGTAGTTTTCATTTTGGAAAGGAAATGAATAAATGAAAACAAGATATACACGCCATGTACATTGAATGTACACGCCGTGTAGTATTCAATGAAAAACAAGTACACACCGTGTATTTATTAATACATGCCGTGTAGTTTTTCCCGTCGGGATTTTGAGGAAATATCGTTTTATTAAATGATATTTATTATAATCAGTGTGGGCACATGTCAAGGAATTAATGACTTGACATGGGGTTTTCAAAAGGGAGTTAATGAAATAAATAAAACGCGTAACGCGTTTATTTATTGTCATAACTCTACAACCTCAAACCCGATTATAAATATCCTCACAACCCCAACTCTTTTTAGAAGACAAGAGAATCATTGTGCACAACAATTCTGAATAATTCTTTCAAGGCCGAAAGAACATCTTACTCTAAGAACGCTCTCAAGACCGAGAGAGATCCTCTTCCATCGGATCAAGATGATCTAAGGCGGACAACGTAAGCAAAGGTTTCTCCACGCTAGCACCCAAAGGCTCCTTTGGCGACGTCCAGAGATACAAGGTGCACGTGTGGATCACCACTAGAGAAAGTCTACACTTGGCTTCTGCGATGCAACAATGAATCACATCGGAACATGATCAAGAATATCAACGAAGAAAGAACACCAAAGGTACTTATTTTCAATTGATTAAATTAATTATAGTCAACCTGTAACGATCCTACTTTGTGGTTCCGGGACTTTCCTTTTCTTTGTCTATTTCTATGATTCGATCCGTGGAGACTGGCGTTTATCGTCGCATTGATCCCATATTGATCATTGTTAATGAAAAAAAGCCAAGTGGTCACATCCACCCATGCGCTTCTTGTAGTAGCCCAGGTTTCTAGTATGTAACCCATTCTTGATGCTTTAAGTGATTTTAAAGATAAGGGTGACGAATGAGAGAGTCGGGAGAACTTGGATTGATGTTTTAAGGCAAATGGGAAGTCACACGGTCGGCACACAGTTTGTCTAACTGTGCGTCCAAACCGTGCGAGAAGGCTGGCCGATGCAGAAGCCAACGCACGGTTAGCGCACGGTTTGTCAAACTGTGCGGACTAACCATGCAGTCACTTAAAATTAGATCCTTAAATTGTGGATCTAACTTGTTTCGCCTCTAATTTCCTCATTAAAGATCCTAAGCGGCCCTAACTCGGGATTTTGGTTCTCCTAAGGTCAAATAGGGTTCTCCCATCGTTCCGGTGGTGATCCGAAGGCTTCTCTTGGTGAATCGAAGCTGGATTCTTGAGGTATGTGATCGTTCTCCTTCGTTCTTGAATGGTTTCTTAGATCTACTTAGACCTAATTCTCCCTTTCTCTTGATTTCTTAGATCTATTCCCGTTAGGGGTAGACCTAAGTATGTGAATGCCAAATATGTTGAGATTTGTTCTTGGTTGTATTAGGATAAGATATCTATGGTGAGTTTTCAGAGATTTAACCCAGTGTTCTTGAGCGTTCTTCGTTCGTTGCTTGGTTTCACCTTTTTGTTGAGGTATGTGGCTTCACTATCGACCCATATTATTAGAATTGGTTGGATTAGTTTCAAATTGGTTATTTTAATGGAATTGATTGTGAAAAGAATGGAATAAATCTTCTTTAGTGATGATTTATGGTTTTGAGGAAATTGTGAAATCTTGGAAAAATTTTGTGCAAAGTGATTTGTCTATTTGAATTTAAAATGTTGATTTTAAATTATAAAATTACTGAAATTGTAAATGGTTTGATGAGAGATGTGATTTCAATAAATAGGAGTGTTTTATTGAAATGGTTTGTGATTGAAATGATTTTAATGGATTTGATTTTCAATAAAAAGGGAGTTTTATTGAAATGGTTTGAATTGGTTGAACACACTTGGTTTTGATGGGAAAATGGTTTTCAATAAAAGGTGTTTTATTGAAGGATGGTTTTGGCATGATTTTTGGGAATGTGTGGTGTGTGTTCATATTGCATTGTATGAGGCTTGGTTGAAATAGGACATTGTGCTCGGTGCCAAACATTTAATGGCACGATGGTAACTATATGTACGAGGCTTTATTGAAATATGACCTCGTTCTTGGTGCCAAAGGTGTAATGGAACATGGGAAATAATTACCTTGTGACGACTTGGTAGGTCGATGAGAGACCGCTCATGAGTATGGAACTGTCATAACGATGCATGCATGGTTGATTTCACGGGTTTGTGAAATGGTTGGGAATTACAAAACGGGATGTTTGTGAAATGGTTTGGAAACTTGTTTGGTTATTTTTCTGGAAAAATAATGTGTTGGAAAAGCCGGTTGAATTTTACTTTGATACTTTTGAGCATGGATGGTTTTGGAAAACTAGTTTATATTTAGTTACAAACTTCTTTGGTGAAAATGTTTTATATAAACCGTTTTTATATAAATGTGGCTAACTCTTCTATCATAGTGGCGTGAATAGGGAATTCATTGGGGAAAACCTAATAAGTTTTATACTCACCCCTGCTTTGGCACTTTGGTGCTTTTGCAGATGTTGTATTCTGAGACACAGGTAAAGGTAAAGCATCTCATTACTAATGGATTGTGGTGATGTTTGGGAGATGCTGTGGAGCTTGGAGCTTGTGGACCACAGAGTCGTGGTGTCTTTTGAGGGTCTCATGTTGTTCTTCCACTGTGTACCTTGATGTTTGTTTTGGTCTTCTATTATTGTGTACTCTGATGTGGTTTTATATAAATGAAGTTGTTGATTGGTCTTTCATTTGTTTCATGCATCATATAGTGAATGGTTAATGGATGAGTTTATTTTATTAAAGGGTAAATCGTCCCTCAATTGTACTTGAAACCCTTCGGCATTTATTGCCAGCCTTTGGCATCTTGGGGATGTCGCTTAAGGCCTAGTAATGACTCGTTGCACTCTTAAGCCAATGAGAATTGGCGGGTCATTACACTTCCACTGCACCCGAAACCTTCAAATGGTATTAGAGCAAGGTTACAACGTTGATTATATTTATTTAATTTTCATTGATAATTTATGCATTTATATTTGATTCAATTCGAAATAAAATCGTTCTATAAATCTGAATAAATGAGATCTGTTCTTCCTCCTTCGTTTCCCGATTCACATCACAGAAATGATCTTCTAATTTTAATTTTGATTAAAATAAAAATGAGGAACTCATCCGGAGGATCCACTCTTTCTGTCTGTACAACACGGGAATACATGGTGTGTAATGAAAAACTACACACCATGTACTTAGGTTCAATGAACCGGCACTAGTCTTCCAAACCACACTGTGTGAATTGAGTATGCCTAAGTATTTATTACACCGTGTTGACCAGAATTGAATGGCACGTGGGAACCGGAATACACGACGTGTATGTTGGAGCAACACATTGTGTAATCCGATCCGACCCAAGTGAAACCGTGTACAAAGGAGAAACTGTGTACCACATACACAGGATTTCCAGGCCGGTTACCACGTAACAAGTACACGCCATGTATGATTTATCTACACTCCGTGTACTCCAAAAATTCTAAAGTAGAGAAAACACGCCAAATCCCCTGGCATGTACTTTGGATAAAGGGAGAAAATAAATACACGCCGTGTAAATATAAACTACACGCTGTGTACTTTCCAGAAATTTCACCAGGTTTCCTCCAAAAGTACAAAGACCTGTAAAAGGGATATGGATGAGATAAATCTCAAGGAAATTCAGAAAGGGATTTAAGATAAATAATTGATTAATTATAAGATCATACTTAATTAATTTCAAGCGTGACTTATCTTAAATAATAGAATGATTAAAATAATTTGAATTCTAAATATGTATAAATGTCGTTGCATGCTATGGGTGATCATGAGATAGACCAAAGACCCTTTGTATGTGTATTGTTTCATTTAAATTTATTTAATTTAATTTTTTTCTCCTGCGAGCCTTCTTTCAATAAAATTTAGGGCCTGCGTGCCCATGATTTCTTTAATGTAAACCCATGTAATGGAGGATCTCCCAAGGCAGAGGAGACGGTTCAAAATCTGAAGCTGAGGAAAAACCAACACAAGAAGATACAAAGGTGGACATGTGGGAGCTTCAGAACACGAACTATCGGGTTCAAGGTGGTTTTCCTAGGTCATGGTTAGCTTATCAAACCGCTAGATAAGTTAACCAATAAAAGATCATGATCATGCCATCTTATTTTATTTTTGTCTGATTGCATAGTTTATTTATTATGTATGTGTTGCCATGATCACATAATTAATGAAATAAACAAGCATTCAAATATGCAATAAAATAAAAACTGGACTATGCGTAAACATTATTAGAACATGGTTAATCACTTAAGAAATCATCACTTAATATTAACAAGCGCGTGATAATGAAAAACTAAGCATAAAAGATTAAAATCCCTCAATACCATATTAAGTCAGAACAAGCCTTCCGTTACTTGATTAAGGGAAAGACTCAATAAAACTATGTGTCTGACCAACCCTTGTTGGGACAATTACTTTTATAAAGCAAGCCCTTATGAAAGGTTTCAGGTTGACTTAACCATATTACATCAAGAGAGGTATCCCTTGCTAGACTTGATGTAATAATGGAGGCAAGAGTTGAGGAAATCCAAGTCAGGATTTCAGGATTGGGGAGTCCACTCAATAGATCATGGAACTATAAGCTCACAGTTGGCAAATACCTGCCTACATAAATACCTTCAAATATCTTGACCAACCCTTGTTGGGGTTATGCAAAGGGGAATATAGATCCTTGTCACTAGAATGTCAAAGCAACTGGACATTCTGAGTTCAATGGTGAGGGACATTGGGACTTGATAAAATAGTGGGAGACTTAATAAAATTTATTATTTCTCATAAAAATGTAATCAAGAACGTACTGATAAATCTGCACTTTTAATTTGTATAATCGAAATGACAAACTCTTCAACCACATTTTCTCTACGATCAATTCTAGATAAAGACAATATCCTCAGTGAAAGTAACTTTCAAGAATGGTTTAGGCACCTTCGGGTTATCCTACGCCATGAACGAAAGTTTTACGTGCTGGAGTCCTCACTTCCTGATCCGCCTACCCAAGGGGCGAGTGATGAAGATTTCTTGGTCTATGATCAATATTTGAGCGATGCACTCGACGTTCAATGTTTGATGCTGTCATCAATGTCTAGTGAGCTCATGAAGTCTCATGAAGACATGGATTCCTACAGTATGCTCGATCACCTCCGTGGTCTATAACAGGAGAGAGCAAGATGGGAAAGTTTTGATATCTCCAAGGCTCTATTTTAGAGCAAGCTTGGAGAGGGTTCCCTAGCTGGGCCTCATGTAGTCAATCTCATTGGCTACATTGAGTGCTTGGAGGTTCTAGGGTTTAAACTCCCCGAAGAACTGGGTACCAATCTCATTCTTGCATCACTCCCCCAGAGCTTCTCAAACTTTGTTGTGAACTTCAATATGAACAACATTGAGAAGTCTCTGTCTGATATTCTTATCCTCATTCTCCAAGTGGACAATGACATGAAGCATGAAAAGACTTCTGTCATCATGGTGAATAAAAGGAAAGAGAAGGCAAAGAGCTTTAAGCCCAAAGCATATTCAAGTCCTTCCAAGCAAAGAAAGATCAAAGGGGAGGCAAGGGAACAAAAGGCTATTTGTTTCGCATGTGGCAAGAAGGGCCACTGGAAGAAAAACTGCACCCAGCCAAGGAAGCAAGGGGAAGATTCAGGTGCATTTGTTATCAAATGCAATATATCTGTTTCTACCAATTGGGTATTAGATACTGCTTGTGGTACTCACATCTATATCCAAATACAAGAACCAAGTAGATTCAGAAATATTGATCGAGGTGAGGTAGATCTACGAGTAGCCAACGGAGCCAGACTTGCTGCTGTAGCTGTTGGGGACTACCACCTCACATTGCCAACTAGAATGATCTTGGTGTTAAAGGGTTTTTATTATGTGCCTTATGTTACTAAAACATTATTTCAGTATCCAGATTAGATACTGACTGAAAATTTCTTTTTATTGGATTTTCAAATGCCGCTTTGAGGATGAGCGGGAACCAGAAACAAAAGAGCCCCATTACACATTTCAAATTTCAAAAACATCTAAAAAACACAATGATATCATGTTTTGAACCACCCAAATATTCATCAATGAGTACCAATATTTCCATCACCGTTCAACATCATCACGAGTACCACTCTTTCTTCCATTACCACATCGTTTTCACCATCCTACCACCGCACCAGACATTGCAGACCATCAGAGACCACCAAATTCGCTGAAAAATATAGCATCATGGCGTCGTACCCCATCGATCCGGTAACAACCAAATCACCAAATAGAAAAACAAGAAAGAACACCACATGTAAAATCACAATCCATCCACATGCCACCATAAAGAACAAAACAGAAAAACCATCTCCTAAAACATGAGGAAGAAAACTGAAAAACATAAACCAACATTGAAGATCTGTGTCTGGAACGATGGTGGCCACCGAACAACACCTCCCAAAAACAAGTTGTTACCACCGCTCCAAATCCGAACAAAAGAGGAGAAATATAACATTCAGTCAGAGCAGTTTTTCAGTGGCCGAGAGCTCCAAACGATGACAACAACAATGAGGAGAAAAACCAGGAACAAACAAAACAGGGGAAAGCGACCTAACATCACCATGAGATCCATCGATCTATGAAACACACAATCCCAAAACCACCTAGAACCACCACTCCATAACCGACCTAAAGAGGAGTAGAGGAACGGGAGGTCAGATCTGTGGAAAGGGTGTCTGAAGGCATCTACAAGAACCCTAGGACCTCCTTGTATAAGAATTGTCGTCATAAAGGAAGGAACCGGAGTGCCTTCATCAGGGATAAAGTGAGACACAGGGGCCAGTGCCAAAGGAGGAGAAACCCTAGAAGAGTGTGAGGGAGATGCGAAAGTGCCAAATATCAGGAGAAATAGAGGGATAAACATCTCTGAAGGAGGAACCCTAGAAGAGAGAGAAGGAGATGAGAGAGAAGAGGGAGAACAGATGCCGACAGAGAAGAGAGGGTGAAGGAGACGCGAGAGCGTCGAAGACCCAGGGAGAACAGATCCATCGTATACAGATTAGATACTAATGGATTCATGTTGAGGTTTGGAAATGAATGTTGCTACTTTTATAAAGATAGCATTTGTTTTGGTAGGACACATTTATATTACTACCTTTATGTGTTAGACTACACAAACCAAGTAATGTAAATCGATGACAAAGTCAATTCACATGACTCATACCACACCCAACTTTGACATCATCGGCTGGGTCATGTTAATGAGAAACGTTTGAAAAAATTATATCAAGATGGGTATTTAGATTCTTTTGAACTAAAACCACTTGGTGTATGTCATGCGTGTCTACAAGGAAAAATGACCAAAGCCCCATTTAGTGGGAAAGGTGAAAGGGCTAAAGAGCTTCTAGAATTAGTTGACACAGATGTGTGTGGACCATTTCCAGTTGAATCAAGGGGTGGGTTCTCATACTTCATAACTTTTACTGATGATTTTAGTAGGTATGGATATATTTACTTAATGAGGTATAAGTCAGATTATTTTTATCGGTTCAAAGAATACAAGAATGAAGTTGAGAACCAGCTTGGTAAGAATATTAAGAAACTCCACTCAGACAAAGGAGGAGAATATATTAATCAGGACTTCATCGATTTATTATGGGAGTTTGGGATTCTATCTCAACTCACTCCTCCTTACACACCTCAGTGGAATGGTGTAAGTGAAAGGAGGAACCACACCCTATTAGACATGGTGAGATCAATGACGAGTCATGCGAATCTTCCATTATCCTTTTGGGGATATTCATTACAAACAGTAGCACACATACTAAACCAAGTACCAACTAAATCAATAAATGGTATTCCATACGAGTTATGGAGTGGACGCAAAGCCATGTTATCGAATTTACATGTGTGGGGTATCAAAGCATTTGTTAAGTCCTCTTCAGGTAAAAAACTTGCACCCCGAGGCACAAAGTGTATCTTTATAGGATATCCCAAGGAAACAAGGGGATATTACCTATACAACCCCTCAGACAAAAAGGTTACAGTGGCAAGACATTCCATATTCCTTGAGAGGGAGCACATATCCAAAAGAGATAGTGGGAGCGAGATAGACTTCGATGAAGTCGAGGCTCAAGATACACAAGAGTTGGTACAAGAAAAGATTCCACAAAGCCCCATGGAAGAAAAATATGTTCCAAAGACACAAGAACTGTGTAGGAGCACGAGAGAGGTGAGAGAACCAGAATGATATGGTTTTCTTGTCACCGAGGATGGTGACTCATTATTGGTTGACAATGATGATCCTCTTACCTACAAGGAAGTAGTTGAAGGCACAAACGTTTCCAAGTGGCAAGAAGCCATGAATTCTGAAATGTATTCCATGTACCAAAACCAATTCTAGATTTTGGTAGATCCTCCAGTTTATGTAAAGCCTATTGGTAATAAATGTGTATTCAAGAAGAAACTAGACATGGAGGGACAAGTTAGCACCTATAAGGAACGACTGGTTGCCAAAGGTTTTAGACAGCGTCAAAGAATTGACTATGATGAAACCTTTTCACCGGTTTCAATGCTGAAGTCCATCAGAATCCTATTGGACATTACCGCTTACCATGACTATGAAATTTGGAAAATGGATGTCAAAATAGAATTCCTTAATAGGAACCTCCAGGAAGATGTCTACATGACACAACCTAAAGGGTTTGTGACTCCAAAGGATGCCAACAAGGTACTCAAGTTGCATAAATCCATTTATGGATTAAAGCAAGCATCAAGGTCATGGAAAATTTGTTTTGATGAAGCTGTAATGGAATTTGGATTTGTTAATAATGAATGTGAGCCTTGTGTCTACAAGAGGTTTAGTAGAAGTGCAGTCTTTTTTCTAATAGTATATGTTGATCACATATTACTAATTGGAAATGAAGTACCTGTCTTACAGTCAGTTAAGGCATGGTTAGATAAATTCTTCTCCATGAAATACTTGGGCGAGGCATCATATATTCTTGGGATCAATATCCATCGTGATAGATCCAAGAGAATGCTGGGCCTGAGTCAAAGTACATACACTGACAAGATACTGAAGTGATTCAGTATGGAACAGTCCAAAAGGGGATTGTTGCCATTGTCACATGGCATTCATCTTTCCAAGAAAATGTGTCCTAAAAAACATGAGGAAAGAAAGAGAGTGGAAAGGATCCCTTATGCATCCGCGAATGGGTCAGTCATATATGCTATGCTATGTACGAGGCTATATGTTGCTTAGTAAGTGTTTGTATGAGGTGATACGCCAATGCGGCGTCAACTTCTTTCTCTTGGGTGCCTTGACCCGTTTCTAGACAGTAATCTTGTACTTTAGGCAAGCCCACCTAATGCCAATGAGAAAGAGGCCTAGAGGGTCACAAAATAAGTGTATTCAAGTATCTCAAGTAGAATAAAGATTATTCCCGTACGTGGTTTAATAATTATTCAAGGAATCCTAAATCGTTTTAATGTTGGAGGAAGAATAAAATAAAACAAGTACACACCGTGTATCAATGATTACACGCCGTGTAGTTTTATTTTGAAAACAAGTACACGCCATGTATTATTAAATGTACACGCTGTGTAGTTTTCATTTTGGAAAGAAAATGAATAAATGAAAACAAGATATACACGTCGTGTACATTGAGTGTACACGCCGTGTAGTTTTCAATGAATAACAATCACACACCGTGTAGTTTTTCCATTCGGGATTTTAAGGAAATATAGTTTTATTAAATGATATTTATTATAATCAGTGTGGGCACATGTCAAGGAATTAATGACTCGACATGGGGTTTTCAAAAGGGATTTAATGAAATAAATAAAATGAGTAACAAATTTATTTATTGTCATAACTCTACAACCTCAAACCCGATTATAAATATCCTCACATCACCAACTCTTTTCAAAAGACAAGAGAATCATTGTGCACAACAATTCTGAAGAATTATTTCAAGGCCGAAAGAACCTCTTCCTCCAAGAACGCTCTCAAGACCGAGATATATCCTCTTCCATTGGATCAATATGATCTAAGGCGGACAACACAAGCAAAGGTTTCTCCACGCTAGCACCCGGAGACTCCTTTGGAAACGTCTAGAGATACGAGGTGCACATGTGGATCACCACTAGAGGAAGTCTATACTTGGCTTTTGAGACACAACGACGAATCACATCAGAACGTGATCAAGAATATCAACGAAGAAATAACACCAAAAGGTACTTCTTTTCAATTGATTAAATTAATTATAATCAACCTTTAATGATCCTAATTTGTGGTTCCGAGATTTTCCTTTTCTTTGTCTATTTCTATGATTCGATCTGTGGAGACTGGCGTTTATCGTCATATTGATCCCGAATTGATCATTGTTAAGGACAAAAAGACAAGTGGGCACATCCACCCACACGCTTCCGCTGCGCCCGGAACCTTCAAGTTCCAATGAACTATGACTCACTATAAAGTGTTTGGATAGTTAAAGATGTTTCATACAAACATTTGAGAGTATTTGGTTGTAGGTAATTTGTTCACATCCTGAAAGATGGGAGGGTGAAGCTTAATAGAAAGGGAAAGTGGTGTATCTTTTTGGGATATGCTTGTGAAGAGTTTGACTACAGACTATGGGACCCAATTAGTAGGAGGATTGTCAGAATAAAATATGTAGTATTCCTTGAATATTAGTCGATTGTAGATTTTGAGAAGCCATAAAATTCAGAGAAGCCATAGTCTAAGGAAATTTCAGTCAATATGAAACCAGTCTAACCACCATTAGTTCTAGATAATGTGAGAGCGATTCATAAAATTGGTGATACATCACCACTAGGTAATATGTTTTAATCTATTGATATTTATCCATAATATGATATTCAAGAACAAATCCTACCCGAAGCACAGTTGAGGAGGCATACCAAAGAATAAAAAACGAGTAGTAGATACTCACCACATGAGTATGTGATGATCACTGATAGGGGGGAGATAGATAGTTATGATAATGTGATCATAAGTGAGAAAAATATAGAATGGAAAAAGTCCATGAAAGAGGATATGTGATCCTTGCACAAGAACCGTGAATTTGATTTGGTAAAGTTACCATATGGAAATAAGGCACTCAAGAACACGTGGGTATACAAAATTAAAGGAGAAGATGAAAGCTCACAACAATATTATAAATCCAGGATGGTTGTGAAGGGATTTGTTCAGAAGAAAGGTATTGACTTTTGTGACATCCTGACCCTAGTGCCACTCAAAATTTCCCCAAACTCGATTGGCCACATGGGCTCAAGCGCGCCTCCCCATATGCTAGAGGTTGACGACTAGCAGTGAGGGCCTAAGGTGTGTCCATGGGGAGACTATGACCTCTTCTCAGAGTGTAGCACAATGCTATAATAAAATGATAAATAGTGTAAGCATTTTATAAATTAAATAAATAAGAAAAACTAGAATAAACATCCAAGCAATGAATAATAATCAACCCCAAACTGTAATATGGATCATATAAAAAAATGATGCAATGTCATGTCTTTAAAAAATGGGAAAACATGTATACATGGAAGTAGACACACAGTGTAATACATGCTATACAAAAGGATAAAAAATAATAAAAAACTATCCAATCATCCCGAGCTACGACTCAATCATTTACTACAATGAACCCATCCCAAAGAAAGAAAGAAAGTCAGGTATCCAAAGTGGGATGATTCTCCTTGTCCCCACCTATAATCATATAATCTTCTTGACCACCAATGGAAGCCTGGATAGGGTGTGAGATAAATCTTAGTAGGCCACCACCAATAACATCTATACAATCAAGTATGTGAATATGAACCAAAAAGTGTGTAGGTATATAAATGAAAGGTAATGCCAAAATAAATAACTCATACCTGATTTATCCTCAACTAGTAATGTATTTGAACATGAGATCATTTAATTAATTTATTTAAGATTCAGTTTATATAGATAAATCATGTAAAAATTCCAACAACACTGAAATAGATCATAATAATAACGAAAGAGGATCCAAGGTGAAACCAAGGAATCCTTGACCTAAGGGGTTAACCAACTCATTATATTAACTCATGCAGTCTAGCTATAAGTGGTTTGAGTGTAATCTAAGGAGAACACCCAAGGAATTACACTATAAAAGATCATAATCAAGTCCATGGATCTCGTCCATACTAATTCTAGGATAAACATGACTAGGACTAATGGGGTGAATCCATGGCGCCGCGTGTCTGAAGACATCAAGCTGAATCCAAGGAGTGTATCCAAGGCATTATAATATTCAGAGAGATAGTGAAGGGATCCTATGACATCATGCATGACATTCCCTAATAGACAAGGACCATGTTTCAAGGTGGATATATCCCTTGGAAACCATCTCCTTGAATCAGAATGACATCCTCTAAGTGCTCAAGGAATTCCCTCAGGAATCCAAGGATGGATCAAGTTTGTCCATTCCTATAAATATAAAAAGGTCTATATGAAATAGGAACTATAAAGACCCATACCCTAATAACCCAAATTCGGAGCCTTACTTTCTTACATTGACATAGATACAAGATTCAAATCCCAAAAGATTGATTAGTTTAGTAGTCTTGAAGAACTAGATACATACATGGTACCCTTATTACGTTGGAAATAAAATATAAAACATAAAAAAGGAAAGTAATTGCATCCTTGAACTCATTCAAACATTTCATCTTCATATCCCAATAAAAAGAAAACAAATAAAAAGGGTGATCTCAAATGCTCAGTGAGGGTTAAATAAAACGGAAGTTTTTATGAATAAATAATAAATGAAACATAATCAATATGAAAAGGTATATATATAACTGAAATATATTCCATTTAATCAAAAAAAAATTCAATCATGAAAGGAAAAGGCATAATCATTATGGCAATGTAAAATATTGGAAACAAATTCCATTTAATCAATAACTTGAGCACAATCTAAATTCACAAATAATATCCTAGAGAAAATCACATGGATAATAATGATTGGAATATTAATGTAGGTAATGATTAATAATTTGGACACCATGATCTCAGGTATCATGATACCTCTACCATCAAGACCTTTCACAACATTTTTTAATCATTATGGGAAAAAACCATTTAAATTGGACAACTTTGTCGTCTCAAGAGACCACCGATGCATCTAGGAGCTATCTATAACCGAGAACCACCCATGTTTGCATGTCTAAAGAATTAATCAAATATTTAAATGATCGATTTAATTCATGAATCAATATTCCTTAACAAAAAATATCCGTACTATGTAAAAGATACAGATTAAGATTATTTCCCCAGTTAATAAAATAACTTTCAAAGTAAACACCGTATGAAAAATTGGAGGGATTATGAAATATCCATGATATAATAAATATGTATATTTAATGAAATATTCAATTAATTATGATCATAAATAAAATGGGTACTATATACACCATTTAAAATAAAATAAGTGCATAACATTAAAGATATGCCTCAATAAAAGAAAATTGAGACAAACTCCCTTATAAGAATCACATCATTAATCAAATGAATAGATTATGTGTATTCACAGTAAATCCACATAAAAAACTGGAAATAAAAAATAATAACATCAAAAATCATTTTAAACATAACCTTATCATGACAAAATCAATGAAACATAAGTTTAACCCAATGAATAAAAGTTGAGTTAAGAAATCCCTTACCACGTTGTAATCAATCGAACTGTATGCCCCATAAATGTAATAATTATAGAATTAAACATTGAATACCATGAAGATAATTAAATTCATGATATGATATATCAAAAGTCAGTATATACACCACATAAAATAAATAAGGGTTGAATAAGGAATATATCTCACAAAAGTAAAAGTGAGACGAGAAAACCCTTACCTTATGTCCAAAAGCATTCTGTACTTGTACTTAATGTTTTGGATAATAAAATTAGATTAATTAATTAGTTAATTAAGAACCTATTAAACATATATTTTATTTATTATAATTTTATTAAGTTCATTTATGACTATTTTTATGAGTTATAATGTTTAATTTCATTGTTCTGGGAGTGTTTGTTTCATGGTTTTATGGTCAGTTCCCTTGTGTATGATTATGGGAGTTCTTTTTAAATTGGAATAATTATCCAGAAGTAAAATTATATGATATTAATTTAATTTTATAAACTTAAATGGTCCCATATATCATTTTATTTTTTTACATGAGGATTATTCATTAGATAAAATGTTAATGAAAAACGATTAGTTTATTTTGACGGTTTTTACGACCATTATGAACTAGTATCATTTTATTAAATATTATATTTATATAGTTGTTAAAGAACATTAAATAAGTTTAAATACACATATTATAATATTTTTTAACAATAAAAAAATATTTTATGATGATTCATGAAGGCGGTAATGAAAAATGAAAACTCCTCATCCATGAAGGCGGTGAATCGACTCATCACGGACGATGTTCTCATTTTTAGAATTAAAAGGATAGGAGAAGAGATTTGATTATGGATATTACATTAAAAAATAAAATTCAATTATATGTATGATACCAGAGTTATCATGTCACTTTGGATAGGGGAGGTGAGGATATGATAAGAAAATATAAGAAATTAAAAGAGAAAGGAGGATTTTACCTCTCGAATATCTTATCCTTGGGAACCTCCTAGAGACTCTTGAAGTTAGTATTTTGGTAAGGAAAATAGGTATTGGACATGGGGAAGAGTCTTGAGAGAGGAATTGGGAATAATATTATCAAGATCTAAGTCTTAGAATTCATGATGAGAAGAGGTGGTAAGGGGTGATATTTATAGTAGGAGGAGAGGAGTATTTTTGATTATTTTATTCATTTGTTTATTATTTTGGATTAATACTATCAATAGTGTTGATTATTATGAAAAATTACAATAAATAGTGTATGCGAGTTCTAACTAATGGGTTCTTACATCATCCACGACTCAAAAAATTCATGTATTTGACTTAAAATATTAAATACCGTAAATTACCGTATTTCACTATTAAAAAAAATCAACTATTTTAGAAAAATCCCAAAATTTCACCCTAAATATTTTTAGTTGTGTAGATTTAAAAAATGGAATCCATTTTATAATTTTTTTTCTAAATATGAGAAATTAAATTTCTAATTAGAATCATCATTTTAAAAAAATACCTATTTTAGAATTATAACTGATTTTATGACACTTTGAAAAATTAATTAAGGTCTCGTAAAATTATACTACAATTATAAGGAAAAAAATATTAATTTATGAATATATTTTATGAAAATAATTTTTCTTTTAAATTATTATATTAATTATAAAATTGTAAATAAACATTTACGTTTCACAAAAATACCAAAACTTAATTTGTCATTTTTAAAACATTTATTTACACATTCCATGATATAAATATATCATATTTTCATTTATGATATGCCTAAATTTTATTTATACTTTCATAGGTTAGGTTATTATTCAAATGGCCAGTTTACTATTCCTAACAACCACATTGCTATTCCAATGACCATGTTAATATTTAATAATATATAAAGGCTCATTTAAGCTTAGTATATTGTGCAATGTAAGCTATCAAATAAATTTAATTTATTTTAGAAGATACATATCGTAAAATATTGGGGTGTTATATTCTTCCATACTTTGAAAAGTTCATCCTTGAATTTTTTCATGAATATTATATTCTAAGCAGATGAGGGTGATCGTTCTTCATAACATCCTCTAGTTCCCATATTGGTCCTTCCATTTTATGGTTTCTCCAAAGATACTTTACTGATTAAGTCATCCGATTTCTCAATACCTTCTCTCTAGTATCATGAATCATGATAGTCTCTTCATAGTAAGAAATCAGTTTCCATTTCTATTTCTTCATAAGTGAGTAAACATGTTGGATTTGGAATATAATTCCTTAAAAATGATATGTGAAAAACATCATGAATTTTGGAGAGAAATGGTGTCATTAATAATCAGTAATCTAAAGATCTAATTCTTTCCAGAATTTCAAATGGTTCGATGTACTTGAGGCTTAGTTTTCCCTTCTTACCTAAACTTATGTCACCCTTCCATAGAGATACTTTTATAAAGACATGATCTCCCACTTGAAATTATAAATCCTTTCTCTGGTTGTTAGAATAATTATTTTTCCTACTTTGATATGCTTTAATATGAGATTGAATAGTCTTTAACTTTTTCATTATTTCTTCATTAATTTCTGGGCCTATAAGTTTCCTTTCACCAACTTCATCCCAACAAGTTGGAGTATGACATATCTTTCCATATAATGCTTTATATGGCGTCATTTGAATACTTGAATAAAAACTATTGTTGTAGGAAAACTCTACCAAAGGTAAATACTGATCCCATATACCTTCAAAGTCAAGTGCTCATGATCTCAACATGTATTCTAATGTTTGAATAGTCCTTTCAGGCTGCTCATCAGTTTGAGGATTTTAGGTGGTTCTCAAATGAAGCTTAGTATCTAAAGCCTTATTAAGACTCTTCCAAAATTTTGATGTAAAATGGGGATCTCAATCAGAAAAAATCGATATAGGTGAACCATGAAGTCTTACAACTTCATTAATACAAAGTATTTCTAGGTTCTCAAGAGGTAAATATTCTATTATAGTAATAAAATGTGCCGATTTTGTAAGATGAACAACAATAACCCATATCGCATCATTCCTTCTAGGTGTCCTTGTTAGTCCTATCTCAAATTCTATCATAATTTCATCCCACTTACACGTATGAATAGGTAATGGTTGCATGAATCCTCTGGGATGTTGTATCTCAGCCTTCACTTGTTGAAAAACTAGGCATCTTGACACATATTAAGCAATTTCCCGCTTCATATTATCCCACCAAAAATGTTCCTTCAGATCTTTATAAATCTTGGCACTACTAGGGTGTATAAAGAAATTTGAGCTATGAGCATTATCTAATAGTTCCCTTTTTAGTTGAGGTATTTATGGAACACATAACCTCTTTCAAAATTTCATAATTCCATCATCAGACAAAAATTATTTCAATTTTCTATCCTTAACAGATTTAATTTTCTTTTGAAAATTATCATCATCAGATTGAGAAATTTTTATCTTATCTAGTAAATATGGTTTAGTAATCATTTGAAAAAGGAGTGATGTTTCCCCTTAATTAAAAATTTACATATCCATATTTACTAAATCCATGAACATTGTATCTCTATCAATCCTAATCTTGGTTAGAACTCCGTGATCTTTCCCACTCAATGCATCAACTACCTTATTTTCTTTTCCTAGGTGGTAGTGCATTGAGAAATCATAATATTTGAGTAGCTTGAGACATCATATTTGACTCATGTTGATTTATTTCTATGTAAAGATGTATTTAAAACACTTATGATCCATATATATCTCACATCTTTCACCATATATATAGTATCTCAATATCTTCAGAGAAAAGATTACGACTGCTAACTCAATATCATGAGTTGGATAATTTTTTTCATGAATCTTCAACTAACTTGATTCATATGAATTAACTTTATCATTTTTCATAAGGAGACAACCCAATCATTTCTTTGATGCATCACTGTATATAAAAAACCCATCATTTCCTGATTGTAGAGTCAAAATTGGAGCATTTACTAATATTCTCTTCAATTATTCAATTTTTTTGCACATTATTTTTTCCATAAAAAATTAACCCCCTTTAATGTGAGCTTGGATAACGGATTATCCAATCAGGAAAAATTATGAATGAAACACTGATAGTAAGCTCTTAAAATAGTAAAAATACACACCTCAGTTTTGTTCATTGGTGTAGTCCATTCTTGGACTACCTTTATCCTCGTAGGATCAACTAAGATTCCATCATTAGAGACAATATGGATAAGAAAAGAAATTTCTTGAATCCATAATTCACAGTTGCTAAGTTTACCATATAACTATTTCCTCCTAAGAGTCTCAATAATGATTTTAAACCGATTCTCATGGTCTTTATAGGTTTTAGAATATACCAGAATATCATCAATGAATACCACAAAAAAACATCAAGATATTCCTTGAATATTCTGTTCATCAGATCTATAAAATCCAAGGGTGCATTATTCAATCCAAAAAACATTACTGTAAACTCGTAATGTCTATACCTCATCCGAAAAATTGTCTTCAGAATATCTTCTTTATTTAGTCGCAATTGATGATATCCAGAACGAAGGTAAACCATCAAAAAATATTTAGCTCTATGAATTTTATAAAATAAATAAACAATGAGAGGTATATGATACTTTTTATTTATTGTAATAACATTTATTTCTCTATAATAAATTCACAACCTCATAGATCCATATTTTTTCTTAATAAATAGAACAAAGGCTCCTTATGGAGAAACACTAGGGAGAATAAATACCTTATTACTCAACTCCTTTAGTTGTTTCTTCAGCTCCACTAATTCCACTTTGTCCATTCTATAAGGAGTCTTTAATATTGGTTTTGCATCAGGGGTTAAATCAATGGAAAACTAAACTTCATGCTCTGGGGGTTTTCCATATAATTCCTCTGGAAATATATCAATGTATTCTTATAAAATAGGTACATCCCCTCAATTTCAAGGCTACCTTCTTCATCCCTAGATATTGTTTGCTCTTCCTCCCCAAGAATTTCATTCAATAGAGCTACTTTGGGTGGATCTATATAATAGTATGATGATGAAGTTTCTTCTCTAAATATAAGGAATTTTATATCTTATTCACAAATCAAAAACTTATTATTATTGAAATAAATTTTCACATCATATTTTGAAAGATAGCCCATACTGAGGATTATATCAAATTCAAACATAGACATGATGATAAGGTTAGAAAATAAAACATGTTTATATTCTATAATGGGGTCTTCCAGACACATATTTGTTGCAATGAGACTTCCCTTAGGAGTTTTTACTGACAACTCCTTTATTAAATCAAAAGGCAAATATCTATTTTTTTGGTAAAATGGGTAGATATAAAAGAGTGCTATGATCCAGAATCAAATAAATCATTGACTGAATTCTAAGATAGGATTAATGTTCCTGCTACCACATCATTAGGTACTTCTACCTCAACTTTAGTGATAACATAAGCTTAACTATCTTCCCTTGGCCTCTTCTGTGGTAGATTCCCATGGTTCTTGGGACATTGGTTTGAATAATGTCTAATTTATTTATAGTTAAATCAATTTATATCATTATTTTGTTTCCTAATACACTCATGAGACATATGACCCTTATCTCCACACTTGTAACACACTGTAGTTACCCTTAGAAATTTCCCCAGATGTTTCTTCCCACATTTTTCACAAGATTGAAAATGATTCATTCCCTCGTTCTTCTTTGGTGCTTTACCTTTCTCAAGGTTCTCAGACTCCCTCTTTTTTTTCTCTTTATTTCCTTTGAATATATAATATCTAGAAAATTCCTTCTCTATTTTGATGGAACGTAATACTATTTCATCATATGATGATTTTTTTGAGAAGCCACTGCCCTTTCGAGACTTGGATTAAGAACTTAAAAGAAATGATCATTATTGTTTTTTGAATCACATATTTAATCTTTAGAATACTTGGATAGTCTTGTGAAGGTATACTCATACTCTACAAAACTATTTTCCTTTTTCTTTATGATAATACATTTTCTCTTCATTTCATTTTTTTACTCATGAGGGAAATATTTTTCAAAGAATTTTTCTTTAAAATTTCTCCATTATATGCATTCTATTTCATATTCTTCCTTAGTATTCTGGATCAATGACCAACATTGATGAACATCACCCTTGAAGAAATACACCGCCATTAATAACTTTTCCCTTTCATCATATCCCAATGCTAGAAATATCTTTTCAAGGGACTTGATCCATTGTTCAACTACAATTATATTAGTATTCCCACTAAAATATGGAGGTTTCTACTGCATGAAACAATCCAAAATAGGTGTAGTATGGTTATTCATCATAACCTGATTAATATATCCTAATATAGTCATGATCTTCTCATCTACAACACCAAATTTCTTGACTTTCTCATGGGAAAATCCCTATATTGTTTGCAGGTATTGATTCCTTTCCTTCCATTATTATCCATCACTAAATAATGGCACACACTGAGTTAGCCCATAATAATCATAATAATTGATCCAAAAAATAAAAATTCTTCTAATTGTAACAATTTTTAAATACTATAAGTAATTATCATTGTTCTCACATTGGTTATGTTTATTTTAAAATCTAGTTCCTAAGGTTTCTACAAAACTTTCTCTGATACTAATTGTAAATACCTAGACCCCAGTAACCCAGAGCTAGAGCCTTACTTTATTACATTGGCATAGATACAAGATTAAAATCCCAAAATACCAATCAATTTAGTAGTCTTGAAGAACTAGATACATACATGGTACTCTAATTACATTGCTAATCAAATATAAAACATAATAAAGGAAAGTAATTTCATCCTTGAACTCATTCAAAAATTTCATATTCATATCCTCAGAAAAAGAGAAAAAAATTAAAGGGTGAGATAAAATTTTCAGTAAGGGTTAAATACAATAGAATCTTTCATGAATCAATAATAAATGAACCATAATCAAAATGGAAATTTATATATATAAATGAAATACATTCCATTTAATTAATAACTTGATCACAATATGAATTCATGGATAATATTATAGTGAAAATCACATGGAGAATAATGAATGAAATATTAATGATGGAAATTCTTAATAATTTGGATTCCATAATCTCAAGAATCATGTTACCTATATTGTCAAGACCTTTCATAAGATGGTTTAATCAATATGGGTAAAAACCCATTTAAATTGGACAACTTTTTCATCTCATGAGACTACCAATGCATCGAGGGGATATATATAACCGGGACCCACCCATTTTTTCATGTAAAAATCACTCCTAAAATATATAAATGATATATTTCATTCATGAATCAATATTCCTTATCAAAAAATATTCATATTGAGTAAAATATACAAATTTAACTTCCCTATTTAATCAAATAACTATCAAAGTAAACATCGTATGAAAAATTCGTATACAACTTAGGAAATATCCATTATATAAGAAATATTTATATTTAATGAAATATTCAATGAATGATGATAATGAATAAAATAGTTAGTATATACACCATTGAAAATAAAATAGGTTCATAACATCAAAAATATTCCTCAACGAAAGAAAATTATGACAAAGTCCTTTACAAGGATCATACCATTAATCAAATGAATATATTATGTGTATTAATAGTAAATCCACATAAAAAAGTGTAAATAAAATATAATAAAATCAAAATTCATTTTACACATAACCTTATCATGACACAATTAATGAAATATAAGTTTAACCCAATAAATAAAAATTGAGTTAAGAAATCCCTTAACACTTTGTAATCAGTTGAACCATATGCCCCATAAATGTAATAATTATTAAATGAAACATTTAATACCATGAAGATAATTAAATTCATGATATGATATATCAAAGGGAAGTATTTACACCACACATAAGAAATAAGGGATGAATAGATAATATTCTCATAGTAGTAAAAGTGAGACGAGAAAACCCTTACCATATGTCTGAAAGAATTTTTCACTTATACTTAATGTCTAGGATAATAAAATTATATTAATTAATTAATTAATTAATTAATAACCTATTAAAAATATATTTGATTTATTATAATTTTATTAAGTTCATTTATATCCATTTTGACAAGTTATAATGTTTAATTTCGTTGTTCTGGGAGCATCTGTTTCATGGTTTTATGTTTGGTTCCCTTATGTATGATTATGAGAGTTATTTTTAAATTAAAATAATTATAAAGAAGTGAAATTATATGGTATTAATTCACTTCTATAAATTTAAATGGTCCCATATATCATTTTCTTTTTTGACATGAGGATGATCCATTTGATAAAATGTTAATAAAAAATGATTAGTTTATTTGGGCGATTTTTACGACCATCATGAACTAGTATTGTTTTATTAAATATTATTTTATATATTGGTTAAATAACATTAAATAAGTTTTAATACACATATTATAATATTTTTTAACCATAAAAATGATTTTATAGCTAGCCTTGAAGATGTTAATGAAAAACGAAAACTCATCGTCCACGAAGGTGGTGGATCGACACTCACAGATGATGTTTTCATTTTTAGAATAAAAAGAAGAGTAGAAGAGATTTGATGATGGATATTAAATTAACATAATAAAATTTTATTATATTAATGATATTTTATTTATCATTTCACTTTGGATATGTGAGGTTAGGAGAGGATAAGAAAATAAAATAAATTAAAATAAAAAGAAAGAGGATTTTACCTCTCAAATATCATCTCCTTGGGAACCACCTTAAGAAACATGGATTTTGTATTCTGGTAACACCAGTAGATCTTGGACATGGGGAAGATTATTTAGATAGGAATTGGGAAGAATATTAGTAATATACAAGCCTTATAATGTGTGAGGAGAAGAGGTGGTGAGGGGTGATATTTATAATGGGAGATGGGTGTTTTTTTATTATTTTATTGTTTATTATTTTGGATCAAAAATATTAATAGTATTGATTATTATGAATAAGTACAGTAAATAGCGCATGTTAGTTTTAAATAATGGCTTCTTACATCACGCATGACTCAACAATTCATGTATTCGGCTTAAAATGTTAAATATTGTAAATTATTGTATTTCACTATTCACAAAAATTCAACTATTTCAAACAAATCCCAAAAATTCACCCTAACCATTTTTTGACATGTAGATTTCGAAAATGGAATCCATTTTATAAAAATAATTTTCTAAATATGAGAAATTTAATTTCCAATCAAAATAATTATTTATTAAAAAATATCAATTTTAAAATTATAACAAATTTTATGACACTTAAAAATTAATTTAGGTTTCATAAAATTATATTATAATTATAAGACAACAAAATATTAATTTATGAATCTATTTTATGAAAATTAATTTACTTTTAAATCATTATATTAATTATAAAATTTTAAATAAACATTTACGTTTCACAAAAATACCAAAACTTAATTTATCATTTTTAAAACATTTATTTACTTATTCCATGATATAAATATATCATATTTTTTTATTTATGAGATACCTAAATTTTATTTATACTTTCATAGATGAGGTTATTATTCTAATGCCCGATTTACTATTCCAAACGGTTACATTACTATTCCAATGGTCATGTTAATATTTAATAGTATATCATGGTTCATTTAAGATCAGTGCTTTGTTCAAGGTAAGCTACCAAATAAATTGAATTTATTTTATAAGACACATACCATAAAATATTGGGGTGTTATGGGAACCTTATACATATTTCATTATTAAATTAAGGCCATGTAATACTCATTTCATTTAATAATTCATTAGGTTCATTCCGTTACCTTTAATCAATGTGACAAGTTTAATCAAGGAAATGAAACCATTTATCACTTTAATTTATAAATGTTTAATATGTTTATTCCACACCTTTCAATAATAATGAAAAGAGATATAGTAAATTCAACCAATATCAATTTAATTATAATTAACTAGGCCAAGTGATATATATAAATATACTTTCCATTTATCAATTTTAAGAATCATTTAATCATGATAAACACTTACCTTAATAAGGAAAATTTATAACTATATATGAATATCCATACAATATCCATTATCAATTTATAATTCATTTTAGTCAAAAGGACTTACCATTAGAAGGGTAAAGTGAACACACCCAAAAATGTCTCAAATAGGCACGAAAATGGTAAAAAAGGAATAGCAGGGTCCACACACTAAATGGGTGGATGGATTTGAGGTCCCAAACTTTAATGACATGAAGAACATGTATGGTTAGGGATTTAAAATTCAAGTTTAAAAACTATAAACAAGGAAGATGAATTTTAGAAGCATCGCCCGGTGAAACTGGTGTGCACATAATGACGCCAATTTATAAACAATGAGAATTTTAGGGAAAATTCATAGATTACCTACCTTATACTTGTAACACTCTCCTTGTCCAGTTTCGACCCTTAGTTTGTCCTGAATCGGAAGAAAACAAAAGGACAGATGAAAACCCTGAAAATAGGGCATATGAGCCTGTATCAAAATAACATCATCAATAAAAATAAGAATGATGAAAGGAGACTAAGGATTGAAGAGCATACCAGTGGATATCTAATGTGACAGATGAGACTCGAATCGAAGTCTGGATAGAGGAGTTATCCAAGAACCAAGGTTTAGGCATGAGAGGAGCATCCAATAGAGAGAGGCACTGTGCGGGAGAGAAAAAGAAATGAGGGAGGGAATTTTTACTAAAAGTGAGGCCCTGCCTATTTATTTTAAAAACCAACCCAGGGAATTTACATAGTGTGTAGACTTTACATGTTGTGTAATGTTTTCTTCCCTATAGGGAAAACAATTACACGTCGTGAAGAGGTCTGTCCAGACTAATACATATCATGTATTTAATACATCCTGTTTATTTATCATGCAACCTGGATCCAACCCCCTACTTGTTTCCCTATGAGAGAAAAACAATCCTTTATAAGGAATGATTTCCATGTTTAATCTAAAAAGAGAACTTAACAAGGATTTGTTTAAAATTAAATGAATCTATACCTCACAAGAAAAACTAGTTTCTTATAGTCCCCCCTAAAGGAACTCATCCCTAAGTCACCCTTCTAAGGGTGGTAGAATGCTATCTAAGAATAACTTCAACCATTGAACATGTACGTTGGCCTCCCACTCCCAAGTCTCATCCTATACATGACCGTGCTACCATTTCACCCATACTAAAGGGACATACCATCCTCTAAGAGCCTTCGTTCTCCATTCAACGATGCACATGGGATACTTCTCAAAATAATAATTAGCATATAACTTCACATCCATGAGATCAAGATTATGAGGTGGGTCATCATGGTAATGATGAAGATGTAAAATGTGGAAGGTTCCATGCATGATATGGTACCAATGAGGTAGTAAAAACTGATAGGATAATGGCATGAATCTATCCAAGATCTCAAGAAGCCCAAAAATATGAGGCAAAAACTTCCCTTGCCTCTATATCCACCTATTCCCAAGTCTGGGTGATACCTGAAAGAAAACATGATCCCAAACCTCAAACTCTAGAGGTCATCAAAAGTGATAGACATAAGATTTTTGTCTAGACTGAGCAGTAGACATATGTTTTCTGGTCAACTATACCTACTTATAAGCCTCCTTCACAATACAAGGACCTAATAACACTGCCTCTCCCACCTCTAACTAGTACAAGGGTGAATGAAATGACCTACCACACAAGACCTCATATACAGCCATCTAAATCTTCACTTGATAGATATTATTGTTGAAAAAATCAATGATAGGTATATGATTCTCCTAAGAATTACTAAAATCAAGGATTCATGTTTAGAGTATATCCTCCAAAACCTATATCGTATTTTTTGATTTTCCATCGATATGAGGGTGAAAATATGTGCTCAGAAGAACATGTGTATCAAAATCTCTCTATAAACCATTCCAAAACCTTGATGTAAAACAAGAATCCCTATTTGAAATGATAATACAAGGGACCCCATGTATCCATATAATATCATGGACATATAGTCTTCCTATCTCATCAACTGAGAAAGTCTCCCAAATAGAAAAGAATTTGGATACTTTAGTCAGTCGATCCATGAATACCCAAACCATGTCACCACCTCAATGAAACCTCAGTAAGACAACCACAAAATCCATCATAATGTCTTCACATTTCCATTCTAGGATCGAAAACAATTGTAACAAGACAAAATACTACTGGTGTTCTGTGATCACCTATTAACAAGTGGAACACTTAGTGATAAAACCTTCTATCTAACATTTTATATCATGCCACTAATACGACCGACACATATTGTGATACATCTTGGAGATGCCTGGATGAATTGTCTACTGAGATGCATTGGAATATCACATAAATTCCTATCTCATATATTTAGGAACCCAGATGTGACCATATATATATAGGATTTCATATCCATCAAAAGACTAATTCGGAGGTGGTTCCTCACCAGAGATACTCTCCCAGAGAACCAAGCCTTCAGGATCTGAAAAATACATTCACTTAACCCTATATAGGAGTAAAGAGGTAACTTCTAAGGCTACAGGAAAAGACTTCTCATGAAAATATAGATTCATATATAAAATAAGGGACATCAATTTCCATTTCTCAATTGATTACTTAATGGCTTGTGCATGAGTTTTCCGACTCAGCACATCAGCTACCACACTTCCCTTTCTAAGCGTATAGGTAAGCTCAAAGTCAAAATACTGAAGGTATTAGACCTATATTCACTGTATGAGATTTAATTCATGCTACATACAAATATATTTGAGGCGCTTATGGTTATTATACACTATAAATCACTCACCCATCAGATAGTGTCTTTATCAATGAAAATAATGAAAAAATGATGCTAGCTCAAGGTCCTGTGTCGGGTAATTATGGTCATGATGTCTCAACTAGAGAGAACAATAAATAATTAATCTATCCTCCTACATTAGCACTACACCTAAACCAATGCCTAATGCATAAAAAAACATGTTATATCCTCTTCCAGGCTCTCTAAGAATCAGAATTAGTGCCGAGGTAAGCCTTCCTTTCATCTATTAAAAGGCCTTCTCACATGATTCATACCACAAGAACTTTACACCCTTCTTAGTCAGACTAGTAAGAGGTGAAACAAGGTGTGAGAAGTCCTATATAAAAATCCTATAATATACAACTATCCCAAATAAAATCCATATATTAGACATGTTCTTGGGCTACTCCCAGGAAACAATAACGCTCACATTCTTCAGGTCAATAGATACCCTGATTCTGAGAAAATATGACCCAATAAGTGAATTTTTTTGATCCACAAGTGGCACTTAGAAATATTATCATATAGTTGATTCTCTCTCAGTATATTCAAAATGATATCAATATGTTTGTAATGGTCACTCTGAGTATGAGAATACACCAAGATGTTTTCTATAAAACCCATGAAAAAGGAATCGAGATAGGGGTGAAAAAACCTATTCATCAAGTCCATGAAAACAGAAGGTGCATTTGTAAGAACAAACGACATAACAAGATACTCATATAAAACATATCGAATTTAGAAATCCATACATGGTATATCTGAAGGCCTGACTCACACCTGATGATAGAATGATCTTAGGTTGATCTTAGAAAACACCCTAGCTACCCGAAGCTGATCTAAGAGATCTTCCATTAGAGGAAATAGATAACAGTTCTTAACCATAAGTTGGTTCAACTACCAGTAATCCAATAATAGCCTAAGGGTCCCATCTGCCTTCTTGGTGAAAAGAACAGGTGAAACCCAAGATAAAGTACTGGTTTTGATAAAACCCTTATATTTTAAATCCTAAAACTAACTATCGAGATCTTGGATCTCAGTAGGTTCCATCCTGTATGGAGTAATAGATACTGGAGCTGCTCCTAGAATGATTTTAATGATAAAATAATCTTTTCTATCAAAATTTAATCTAAAAAAATATTTGAAAAATACATCCATGTAATGATCTACTACTAGATAAATTTTAGCCTAATGTAAAGCCTACTGCTCTATATAAAGACTAGAAATTTGGACTATCACTCCACCTTACCCATGATGCTATGATACATCTCTAATAGCCTCTAGACATTCCAATCACCCTTGTGTAGCTAATTTTCACCCTATGGGGATGTAAATGATACCCTATAGTGATAGTAGTCTATATAGGCATGATATGGAACTAACCCATCCATTATGAGAATGAAATCAAAACCCATTGTCTTGAGTACAAAGAGGTCCCATCAAAATGGATAGCTGTCTACCTCAAGGGGAAAACCCCTCTATTGGCGTATACCCTCTGAACACACACCCAATGGTGTGTCTAGGGTCATCACCCCACAAAATTACTATATTTATATCTTAATAATTTCTAGACAATAAAGATATAAAGGAGTGAGAAACACCTGTATCAAATAAAGAAGATACGATAGTAGAGGTTACTAGAATGGTACCCTGTATTGTAGATGGTTCTGTACTCTTATACTTGGGTATCATATGTAATGCATGAAACTGGCATGATCCACATACCTGTGCTACAACTAGACTACCCTGAGAAGGTATGATCTACTAGCACTGATAATCAGAAGTCTGGATACTATGGCCATGATGTCCTCCTCAACCTGTTCAACCAGTACTACAACAAATTCCCGTATGATGTGGAATAACTGATCCCAATTCTGAAGGTGGAGTTGGTATGAACCATATTCCACTATAATTAGGTGGAAAGATCCATTATAACCTTTAAATATAACCCATCTGGATTCAATCATGGCACTCAAGTGAGACTCGATCACACTGAGGCTTCAGATGACCTTATTGTCCACACTGATGACATATAATAGAGCTACCAGTGCAAACACTCTAACTACCACTTCTCTAATGAGAAAACTTAAGGCTAGACTTCCTGATACTATAAGAACTTCAACCCTATCTTGGAACCGAACCTCTATGCCCAGTACCGTCGGCTTCTCTCAAGTTGCACTTAGTGATAAGATCCTAATTAACAATCTTAGAAAAGGTAGATAGGAAAAAGGATTTCACCTAAGATCAGATGACATAATTGTTCCCATAATTAAAATGTCTCACTTTCAATAGCTCATTATCATTTATAAGTGGTGGAAAAAATTACAACATAGTAAAACACACTAAAAAGTTCATGACAGACATAACACCATTCTCTAAGATCATGAATTCTAGGTCTTGGTCATCAATCAACCTCTAAGGATATAAGTAGTCATTGAAGGTAGTCTGTAAGTCTATCCAGAACATAATCTAATGATGACTAGCCTAATTAATTACATCCCAATAGATCTTGGTGGAATCACATAGCAAGTAGGTGGTGATCTTGAACCCCTCTCTCGATACATCTCCATATGCTTGAATATAAAAAGAGTGGACTCTAGACAAGACTCTAAAGCTTGAGGACCGACATACCACATAAACATGGGAGGATTATTCTACTAGAACTCATGAGTTAGATCATCCATCGTAGGTTCAGGTTGTGGATCACCCTGTATAGACTTCATTAGATATAGGAAACACTCTCTAAGCTAAGTGTTAGTTCCCAGTTTGGGTATAGAAGGTGGTTTTTCAAGTGGAACTCCTAGTGGTAAGACTGGTGGCTCAAGGCCCACCATCTCTAGAGTGTGGTTTGAACCACCTTTCTAGAACATGAATCAAGGACTTCATGGTGGCATATATATACAAATTCCAAGAACACACCTCAAAACAATATTTGAAAGCAGTTAGAAACACTAGAGGAAGTAGGTCATAAGAAAAATGGCTCACCACACAAGGTATACTATCCCAAATACTATCTTAGAAGGCCATGGTATTGATAAGTGTTCAGGTTCAATTTATAGGAGTTCCAGTATATAGAAGGGTCAATTTCAACTAAAGGAGGAAAAATCTCTTTAAATTACAGTTATACTCTCAATATACTAAAAACTATTTCATTTATCAGTCACTTTTTTCATTTTAAGTTTGTAAGTTATTTTATACATATAACAAGGTTTGATTAAATGGGTCATCATTCCCAGTTAATAAATGCCCATACACTTTATAACTAAAATCAACACCCATTTAATTCCACTTAGCTACCTTGCATTCGATATCAGAATGTAATTGATAAAATACGACGGATTAACTCACTGAATTACTCATTCCAATCCATAATTATCATGACTCGTACTCGGGGCCCGTGCCGTGACTACCCCAAGCCCGCCTTCCATAGGCCAGGGGCTGGCGACTAGCACCAAGGTGTAAATCCTGATAAAAAGGGGAAGGAATTGCCTTGTAAAGTAAACAAACACACAGAGTAAGCAAGCAGAAGTAAACACTAAGTAAAACCGGGTACAATAGTAAGTGCAGAAAAGTAACTAGGCCAGAATACAAACCCAAACTGAAAGTAAAGTACAACTGAAAAAGGGAGTACAACAACTGAAAACTAAAGCCGCAACGTCGAGCCATCCACTGGAAGTCCCACCTGAAGGGTGGGTACAGTTAGTCTCCACAACTCCTCGGGTCCAACCGTCCGCTCCGAGTACGTCCCGCCCAGTGGTCCACCTCCAGGTACCGAACTGCTCCGCAATCCTCAACCATGATTAGCGCTGTCCATTTTATGCAACCAACACAACGTAGTGCGGGCATAGCCCGTGCAGGGGTGAGTATACGCTACTCAGTAGGGACCCCGAGACCCCCGAAGGTCTCCCAGAATCCACAAATGATAATCCACAAAGGAAAGATACAATCACGAAGTAACATCCAACACTACTTAGGTATATGACCATAAATATAACTAAGTCATCAATTCCAGTTCGGCTCTAGCATCTGAGCCCAAGTTCCATCACGTCCACATAGGATATCATAACACAATCCACATAGGAAAGCAAGTCAATCATATTGAAGATAATGATTGAAAGTCAAGACTCATCTCACACAGGATATACTTCTTCGTAAGACGATAGAGATGATTAGATGTAGCCACTGATTCATCTATGCCATCACACCCACACAGGATCAATAGGGACTAACCCCCACAATGACTCACAAAGGATCGATAGGTAACTAACCCCCGTAATGACCCACAAAGGATCGATAGGTAACTAAACCCCGCAATGACCCACACAGGATCAGAATGCGCTGGCCCACACAGGACTGCTGAGTGCTGAACCACACAGGATCTGACCCACACAAGATCGGTAGCACTGATCCACTGAGGATTGCTAAGTGTTGTAGTCGTCGCTGTCGAACCCACCGAGGATTCTCGTACTGTCTTCATCGTCGTCGCAGTCACAGCCAGCTCTAGGGTTCCCGCACACAGCAAGCTCGTTCGGGAGGGTCTGCTCCATGAGCCGAGGGGATGATACATCATCTAACACGAAGTCCGGATTTGATTTATCCAAAAGTTCCGTATCGTCAACAGGAACTCAACGTCACAGACGACGCGTCAATCGGACGTCCGGTCTGTGAGTTATTGGCTTTTTCGTCCCAGGGGACCGGTTAGTTTTTAACTCAAAACCAACCCGACCATACTCCAACTGCATCCAAACCTCGAGTGGAGTAATCCAAAAGGTCAGTCTCACTAAGAGGAATCCATAAAAGTCGACGGCACATCAATCGGACGTCCGGAGCTCAAGTTATAAGCCTTTCCGCTCCAAGGGTCTGGTTGGTTTTGTGTACGAACCAACCCAGCCGAAACCAAAGTTCTCCAAAACCTTGAGTGTAATATACTGAAACGATCTTCTCGATCCAAGGATCGTATCGCAGCTGACGGTGCATCGATCGGAGGTCCGCAACCCAAGTTATGGGCAAAAGACCGAAAGAGGTCCAGAATAGGGGGTTCGGGCCCGGTCCGACCCGGACCGATACCCCCTGGGTCGGCCCGAACCAGGGCAACCCGACCCAGGTCTGGGTCTGGCCCACTTGGGCGCGGCCTGGCCCGACTAGCGTGGCCCGGCCCGGCCCGCTGGCGCGGTC
Organism: Viscum album; assembly: GCA_963277665.1. Classification (NCBI taxonomy): domain Eukaryota; kingdom Viridiplantae; phylum Streptophyta; class Magnoliopsida; order Santalales; family Viscaceae; genus Viscum; species Viscum album. The sequence goes on along the minus strand of OY728139.1, from coordinate 334,518,527 downwards.
CGCTGGCCAGCTCGGCGGCCAAGCTGAGCGGATGTGGGGGACGCGTTGCCCCCCTGTTTAATGAAACGCGGCCCCACGTGGGGGGGGGGGGGGGGCACTCCTCCTTGCAGCCGGGGGTTACGAACCCCCGGTCTCCCCCCTGAACGGCCGGCCCGCTCCGGCCGGCCGGTTTCTGCCGCCACGGGACCGGCACGGTCTCATCCCCCTGCTCCGACACCAGCGGCCGGAAGTCGGCCGCCGCTCCCTGCTCCGCCACGGCCACAGGCCGCGACCTTGGTCCGACCGGCGTGGCACGACGGCACTGCACCCCTTTGTCGTGGCCCCACTCCGGCCGCGGCCTCTTCGAGGTTCTCCGGCGCGGCGCGACGGTGCTACGCCCCTTCGTTGTGGTTCTCTCGTTTTCCCGCGCGGTGCGACGACACCGCGCCATCTCCATTCCAAACCACAATAAGAACAACAACAGAAAAAAGGGAGGAGGGTCAGCCGTGTTTGTGCGGTCCGACCCCCTCCCGTTAATCGATATCAAGCGGCTAAAAGTTTAACAAAGAACGTCCAAAAAAAATTCACGAACATATAATCAAACCCCTACCTCGAGCGTTGTTGAACAAAGTCTCGTCGCGGAATTGAACATCGTGGAAGAAGGCGTCGCGGAAGAAGGTTCCATACACGTTGACAGAGATCGTCCGAGGAGGAATGGTGTCTCCCTTCCTTTGACGCGGGAAGAAGGAATGAAGGAATACGCGTTGGTGTTCTTCGCGTTCTTCAAGGAAGAAGATGAAGATTCTTCAAGAGTTGGAAATCTCCCTTCTCAAAACACCACACAACGAGTCCAGCCAAAATAAAATAAGACTCCTTATTTTATTAAAGCTTGGCATGTATTTCAAAAATACAAAATTCAAAAAGGAGACACATAATTAATTAAACTTATGTTTTCATATTAAAAGGAGGGTTATGGGAGGTGGGGAATATGAAGGGGTGGGGTTCGTGTGGGACCCACCCCACAAATATCCTAACTAGGTTAGTTCCTTAACTTCCACACAACAGATATAAACACTTAGTAAAAAGAAATAAAATTGTTGCTCAATTTTATTTTACCTTCCACAATTTTTAATTACTCCTCCCGAGAAAACGCAACCCCAGTAAAGGTCTTCATAAGAAATTACCGGCGCTGCGGTTCCATCGGTGTCCTCAGATTTCGATTCCGAGCACCGGTTCAAAAGTTAGAAAAACCCGCTTGTTCATTCACTGAACGTACCTGAGCTAAACTTCGGTAAATGATTCCGGGCACACCAGGCCTCAGAATCAGGTGCCTTCAGAAACTATGTTCTTTTAAAATCCCAAAGAAAATTAAGAAAAAAAATTTTCCCTTGAATTTTACGGGGCTTTACATTACTCCCACCTTAGGGCTTTACGTCCCCGTAAAGATACATCATAAACTAGGGAAACAAATGTGGGTACTATGCACGCATCTGAGCCTCCCGCTCCCAAGTGCTCTCCTGGAGGTTCCCGTGCTGCCATATGATGTGCACTAGAGGAATCGACCGTTCACGTAGGACCCACTTCTTTCAATCCTCGATCTCCACCGGGACCTCCGCAAACGTCGTCCCATCATCAATGTCCACCTCCCCATGGTCGATGATATGCGTCGGGTCGTGCATGTATCTCCTCAGCTGAGATATGTGGAAGACGTCGTGCACTCGGTGCAACTGAGGTGGTAGAGCCAGGCGATAAGCCACCTCGCCAATCCTGCTGAGGACCTGGAATGGTCCGATGAAGTGCGGAGATAACTTTCCACCTCGACCAAATCTCCATAATCCACATCGAGCTGAGACTCGTAAGAAAACGTGGTCTCCATCCTCGAACTCTAGTGGCCTCCGCCTCCTGTCAGCATAAGACTTCTGCCAGATCTGAGCTGTCCTCATCTGCTCCTGGATGACCTGGACCTTCTCCGTCGTGGCCTGGACCATCTTCGGTCTCACAAGTGCTGACTCCCCAGGGTCTGTCCAGCATAGAGGTCATTTGCAAGGTTGGCCGTACAATGCCTCGTATGGTGCCATCCCGATGGTGGAGTGGTAGCTGTTGTTGTATGAGAACTCCACCAAGGGTAGGTGATCCTCCCAGTTGCGACCAAAGTCGAGGACACATGCATGGAGCATATCCTCGAGAGTCTGAATGGTCCTCTCCATCTAACCATCCGACTGAGGGTGAAAGGTGGTGCTCAGACGTAGCTGCATCCCGAATGCCTCCTGCAACCCCTTCCAAAGCTAGGAAGTAAAGTGAGCATCTCGATCAGAGACGATAGATGATGGCACACCATGTACCCATACAATCTCCTGAACGTAGAGACGTCCCAAGCTCTCCACTGAGCCCTGCTCTCTGATGGGTAAGAAGTGAGCCGACTTAGTGAGTCGGTCGAGAATCACCCAAATGGAGTCGTGACCCCTGGAAGTGCATGGAAGTACATTCACAAAGTCCATATATATCCCATCCCACTTCCAATCCGGGACCTCCAAAGGCTGTACTAAGCCTGCTGGTACCTGGTGCTCCGCCTTCACCTGCTGACAGGTGAGGCACCGAGAAACGAACTCCGCCACAACCTTCTTCATGCCCGGCCACCAGTGTTGTCGTCTGAGGTCCTGGTACATCTTTTCCACTCCTGGATGTACTAATAAAGGGGAAGTGTGAAACTCCCTTAGCACCTCCTCCTGTAAAACAGCTGGTACCATGGTACGTCCTCTGAAAAGGACGACATGCTCTCCTCCCACAGAGAATCCATCAGGTGCCTATCCTGAGGATATCTGTGCACGCTGTGTCTCACAGTCAACATCCCCACACTGTGCCTCTCTGACCCGTTGTAGTAGTGGAGGAGTGACTGCAGAAAGGCTGCTCCATATCTATCCAGGAAGGATATCTGCAAAGCGGCTAACTGCTCTGTCGCCTCCCCGAGTAGCTGGATGCCTGAACTCCAGCTGAGAGCATCAGCTACTACGTTCCCATTTCCAAGAGTATAGACTATCTCAAATTCATAGTCATGGAGGAACTCAAGCCATCGCCGCTGTCTTAGGTTCAGGTACTTCTGCGAGAAGATGTACCTGAGACTCTGGTGGTCAGAAAAGACTGTAAAGCGCTCGCCCATCAGATAGTGTCGCCACATCTTCAGAGCGAAGACCACTGATGCTAACTCCAGGTCATGGGTAGCATAGTTCTTCTCATACTGCCTCAACTGACATGATCCATAGGAGATCACGGCCCACTCCTGCATCAGGACACATCCGAGTCCGGTCCCTGATGCATCGCAGTAGACTACGTACCCTACTCCTTCCTCTGGTAGCCTCAGGATAGGCGCGTTGGTCAATCTCTGTCTCAGCTCCTGGAAGCTCTGATGACATCTGTCTGACCACACAAAGGGTTTTACCTTCTTCTTCAAAGCTGAGAGTGGTTCTGAAACTCTGGAAAAGTCTGGCATGAATCTCCGGTAGTACCCAGCTAGCCCCAAGAAACTCCGCACCTCCATCACGCTCCTAGGTGGCTCCCAAGCTAGCACTGCCTCGATCTTCACAGGATCCACCGCAACTCCCGCCTAAGAGATGACGTGTCCCAAGAAGTGGACCTCACATATCCAGAACTGACACTTAGAGAGCTTTCCATAAAGATGGTGCTCTCAGAGTGTGTCTAGTATAACCCGTAAGTGATAGGCGTGCTCCTCCTCAGTTGTCGAGTATATCAAAATTTCGTCGATGAAGACCATGACAAATCAATCGAGGTATGGCTGAAAGATCCTGTTCATGAGACCCATGAACACTGTTGGAGCGTTGGTTACACCAAAAGGCATAACCAAGAACTCATAGTGGCCATACCGACATCTGAAGTCCGTCTTCTGCACGTCCTCGTCTCGAACTTTGAGCTGATGATAGCCTGATCTAAGGTCTATCTTTGAGAACCACCGTGCTCCCATGAGCTGATAGAAGAGGTCATTAATCCTTGGTAGTGGATACTTGTTCCTCACGGTCACCTGGTTCAGGCGATGATAGTCGACACAAAGTCGCAAGCTCCCATCCGCCTTCTTGGTGAACAAAATCGGGGAAGCCCAGGGTGAAACACTGGGTTGGATGAATCCCTTGGACTGAAAGTCCTCCAGCTGTATCCGTATCTCTCGAAGCTCAGTGGGAGCCATCCGATATGATGGGGTGGATATCGGGGTTGTCCCGGGGTACAGGTCAATATAAAAGTCTACCACTCTGCGAGGAGGTAGTCCTAGAATGTCGTTGGAAAAAATGTATGCATACTGATCCACCACTACAGGTAAGCTCGGACTCCACACGTCAACTGCTCCTAGGATGAGGCTAGCCAACTGATGAGTAATGGGCTGTTCTCTCCTCTGTGTGAGTCCATCCTGTACTGCAAAGGCTCCCTTCTCGCCGGTGAAGGTGAACCTGCTTCCATCGGTGCAAACACATCGCACCTTGCGCCTAATGCAGTCAATCTGAGCATGGAATGTAGATAACTAATCAATGCCCAAGATGATTTCATAAGGCCTCGACGCCGCTACAAAAAGATCCCAGCCGAAGATCTCGCCTCATAGAGTAAGCTCACACTGCCGGCACCAGTGCGTAATCGTCGAGTCTGCTCTCGTAGGAGTCTCTAGCCGTAAGGATTGAGCCAACGACTCTGTCGGAATCTCCGAGCTCCGAACATGGCCAGCAGCAATGAAATAATGACTCGCTTCTGTGTCTATAAGAACTGCAGAAAGGGTGGAGTAGACACAGATAGTACCTAGAATCATCTCGGGCGCGCCATGGTCGTAGGCCTCTACTGCCTGGAGCTGTGCCTGTCTCTGCCCGCCAGCTCCCTGTGGTTGGGGTGGACCTCCTGGTGGTGGTGGTGGTAGAGCCTCAAAGCATCTCCCACCACCTACTGCTCGGCCAGCTCCTCTGCCTCGTCCGCCTGCTCCCTGCGGACCACCACGGTCGACCCTCTGCCTCTGCCTGGGTGGTCCCTCAACCGTCTGCTGCTCCTCGACACGGTGGGTCGGGCAGTCATGAGCCATGTGGCCCTGCCCGCCGCATGCGTAGCACTGTCTGCCTCTCGTAAGATAGGCTCTGCGCTGTGTGCCCCGCACCTCTAAGCCAGTGTCATGAGGTCGTCCGCCTAAGGGTCTGGTCCTCCTGGACCCATGTGTCATCCGTCGACTGCCAGCTGTAGAAGATTCTACTATGTGTCGCCCTGCGGTAGGTCTCGCTGCTGATGTAGGCTCAGCAAGAAAGCTCTCAATGATAAGGGCTCGCTCCAGTACCCCTGCCTGTGTTGGAATGCTGAGGTAGATCAGCGATGCCTTGATCTCATGCCTCAATCCCTGCTCGAAGGTCCAGGCCCGAAAGAATGGGTCTCATACCATGTCCATCGAATAACACGAGAGATCGGTAAATCTCGCCGAGTACTGGGCGACCGTCAAGCTGCCCTGCCGCAACTGTAGTAGCTCCTGGATGCGCACTGCACAGAGGGTGGCTGGGATGAAATCTGAGTAGAATAGGCTCTCAAAGTCCGTCCAAAGGAGTGATGCCTCGTCGTGAACCTGGAGCATCAAGCTCCACCATCTGCCTGTTGCCGCGTGTAGGAGACTCGCTGCAAGGATCACCATGAGGTCTGCTGGTGTCCCTACCAAACAGAAAACTCATACAACTGCCTCCAGCCAATCCTCGGCTGCCTGAGGGTCCGTCTCCCTGCGGAACCTGGGCAGTCTCTGATGCTGAAAATCATGCAGTGCACCAAGGCGACGTGAACTCTCAGCGGCTGGGGCTGGTAGCATCGGTGGCTTAGCGGTTAGTGGTACCACCGATGCCTCCGCAGTAATCGGGCCCTGCACCGAGGCCTCGCCGCTCGGTGGGCTGTCGTCACGTACAAAACTCGGAACCCTAGCTGGCTGGCATCGTGGGGCCATCCTGAAAAGAAACAGGTGCGCCATGGTTAATACAGTATACCTGGTGAGCTGACACACAAAAATCACAATGAAAACTTGAAACACACATGCAATCAATGTTTTCATGTACTAAGTCAGAAATTAGAAGTCAGGGTCCTGGTGTACGGATACGTCGGCCGCCGCACCAACACTGGACTCCCTGGACTGATAACCACACTCAATACTCTTAACACTATTGCTTCACATAGAAAAAGATCAGAGTCCTAAGTTATGCAGTAGAACCGAACTCCTTTGATACCAATTTGTCACGACCCATCCTCGGGGCCCGTGCCGTGACTACCCCAAGCCCGCCTTCCATAGGCCAGGGGCTGACGACTAGCACCAAGGCATAAATCCTGATAAAAAGGGGAAGGCATTGCCTTGTAAAGTAAACAAACACACAGAGTAAGCAAGAAGAAGTAAACACTAAGTAAAACTGGGTACAATAGTAAGTGCGGAAAAGTAAGTGGGCCAGAATACAAACCCAAACTGAAAGTAAAGTACAACTAAAAAAGGGAGTATAGAAACTGAAAAGTAAATCCGCAATGTCAAGCCGTCCACTGGAAGTCCCACCTGAAGGGTGGGTACAGATAGTCTCCACAGATCCTCGGGTCCAGCCGTCCGCTCCGAGTACGTCCCGCCCAGTGGTCCACCTCCAGGTACCGACCTGCTCCGCAAGCCTCAACCATGATCAGCGCTGTCCGTCGTCTGCAACCAACACAACGTAGTGCGGGCATATCCCATGCAGGGGTGAGTATACGCTACTCAGTAGGGACCCCGAGACCCCCGAAGGTCTCCCAGAATCCACAAATGTTAATCCAAAAAGGAAATATACAATCATGAAGTAACATCCAACGCTACTTAGGTATATTCCCATACATATACCTAAGTCATCAATTCCAGTTCGACTCTAGCATCCGAGCCCAAGTTCGATCATGTCCACACAGGCTATCACAACACAATCCACATAGGAAAGAAATTCAATCATATCGAAGATAATGATTGAAAGTCAAGACTCATCTCACACATGATATACTTATTCGTAAGACGACAGAGATGATCATATGTAGCCACTGATTCGTCTAAGCCGTCGGACCCACACAGGATCGATAGGTACTAACCCCCTCAATGACCCACAAAGGATCGATAGGTAACTAACCCCCGCAATGACCCACAAAGGATCGATATGTAACTAACCCCCGCAATGACCCACACAAGATCTAACCCACACAGGATCAGAATGCGCTGGCCCACACAGGACCGATGAGCGCTGACCGACACAAGATCTGACCCACACAGGATCGGTAGCACTGATCCACTGAGGATTGCTGAGTGCTGTAGTTATCGCTGTCGAACCCACGGAGGAGTCCTGTACTGTCTTCATCGTCGTCGCAGTCGCAGCCAGCTCTAGGGTTCCTACACACAACAAGATCATTCGGGAGGGTCCGATCCACGAGCTGAGGGGATGATACATCTGACACGAAGTCCGGAGTTGATGTATCCAAAAGTTCTGTATCATCAACAGAAACTCAACGTCACAGACGACGCGTCAATCGGATGTCCGGTCTGTGAGTTATTGGCTTTTTCGTCCCAGGGGCCCGATTGGTTTTTAAGTCAAAAACAACCCGACCGTACTCCAACTGCATCCAAACCTCGAGCAGATTAAGCCAAAAGGTCCGTCTTACTAATAGGAATCCATCAAAGTCGACGACATGTCAATCGGACGTCCAGAGCTCAAGTTATAAGTGTTTCCGCTCCGAGGGCCCGGTTGGTTTCGTGTACGAACCAACCCGGCCGAACCCAAAGTTCTCCTAAACCTTGAGTGTAATATACCAAAACGACCGTCTCGATCCAAGGATCACATCGTAGCTGATGATGCATCGATCGGAGGTCCACAGCCCAAGTTATGGGAAAAAGACTGAAAGAGGTCCGGAATAGGGGGGTCGGGCCCGGTCCGACCCGACCCGAGACCCCCTGGGTTGGACCGAACCAGGTCGACCCGACCCGGGTCCGGGTCTGGCCCGCTTGGGCGCGGCCTGACCCGGCTGGCGTGGCCCAGCCCCGCCTAGGCACAGCCCAGCCCGGCCTGGGCGGCCCGACCCGGTGCGCTGGTGCGGTGCGCTGGCCAGCTCGGCGGCCGAGTTGAGCGGATGGGGGGGGGACGCGCTTCCCCCCTGTTTAATGTAACGTGGCCCCAACATGGGGGGGGGGGGGGGTGGGGTGGGGTGGGGTGGGGGGGTCCTCCTTCCAGTCAGGGGTTATGAACTCCCGGTCTCCCCCCTAAACGGCCGATCGGTTGCTGCCGCTACAGGACCAGCGCGGTCCCGTCCCCCTGCTCCGACGCCAGCAGCCGGAAGTCGGCCGCTGCTCCCTGCTCTGCCGTGGCCAAAGGCCACAGCCTTGGTCCGACCGACGCAGCGTGACGACACCGCGCCTCTCTGCCGTGGCCCCGCTCCGGCTGCGGCCTCTTCGAGGTTCTCGGGCGCGGCGCGACGGTGCCGCGCCCCTTCGTTGTGGTTCCCTCATTTTCCCGCGTGGTGCGACAACACCACGCCACATCAATTCCAAACCACAAAAAGGACAACAACAGAAATAAGGGAGGAGGGTCGGACGTATTTGTGCGGTCCGGCCCCCTCCCGTTAATCGATAGCAAGCGGCTAAAAGATTAACGAAGAACGTCCAAAAAAAAAATTCACGGACATATAATCAAACCCCTACCTTGAGCGTTGTTGAACAAAGGTTCATCGCGGAATTGAAAGTCACAGAAGAAGGCGTCGCAGAATTGAACGTCGCGGAAGAAGGTTCCGTACACATTGATGGAAATCGTCTGAGGAGGAACGATGTCTCCCTTCCTTTGACGCAGGAAGAAGGAACGAAGGAATGTGCGTCAGTGTTCTTCGCGTTCTTCAAGGAAGAAGATGAAGATTCTTCTAGAGTTGGAAATCTCCCTTCTCAAAACTCCACACAACGAGTCCAGCCAAAATAAAATAAGAATCTCCTTATTTTTTTTAAAGCTTGGCATGTATTTCAAAAATACAAAATTCAAAAAGAAGCCACATAATTAATTAAACTTATGTTGTCATATTAAAAGGAGGGTTATGGGAGTTAGGGAATATGAAGGGGTGGGGTTCGTGTGGGCCCCACCCCACAAATATCCTAACTAGGTTAGTTCCTCAACTTCCATACAACGGATATAACCACTTAGTAAAAAGAAATAAAATTGTAGCTCAATTTTATTTTACCTTCCACAATTTTTAATTACTCCTCCTGAGCAAACACAACCCCAGTAAAGGTCTTCTTAAGCAATTACCGGCGCTGCGATTCCATCGGTTTTCTCAGATTTTGATTCCGAGCACCGGTTCAAAAGTTAGAAAAACCCGCTCATTCGTTCACTGAATGTACCCGAGCTAAACTTCGGTAAATGATTCCAGGCACACTGGGCCTCGGAATCAGGTGCCGTCAGAAACTGCGTTCTTGTAAAATCCCAAAAAAAATTAAGAAAAAAAATTTTCCCTTGAATTTTACGGGTCTTTACAATAATGTCCCATATAAATTATAATTAAATTTGGTAGTCATGAAATTTTAGCCAAAGCCCAACTCATGTAACCAGGGGTACACAACTTATAGGGGTTGAAAATGGTTATTTAATATGCCATCATCAATCTATATAAGAAAACACTATTTAGGTTGATGCTGACATTTTAAATAACCAATTTCTTTCCCCCATAGAATATGTTAGTAAATCATGCATATATCACAACCATGGATCACTCAACAATCCTAGGAAACACAGGCAATGAAAGTAATGAAATTAACCTATATGGAATTTCATATATATAGTATGTGAATCCTAGGTTCCTATAATGATGCATCTAACAATTCTATTTTTCATACCAGGCCAAGGTAAAATATCCATAAATCATATCAAATAACATAACTCATGCGAATCACCAAACAATTAAAGTATATCAATAATAATAGGAAAAAATAGAACAAAAATTTCCCATTATTAGGAAACTTGGTATTTACCCTAAACATGGGTTAACTATTCCAAGGCACAAATCATAAACAAGTTACAATATGTTTCTAATCTCCTTTATAAGTTACCAAATAGTAAGACAATAAAAGAAACCCCTCTGATACCACTTTGTGATGTCCTGACCTGGGTTCCACTCAAAGGTTCCCCGAACCTGATTGGCCACATGGCCTTAAGTGCACCTCCTCGTATACCAGAGGATTACGACTAGAAGCGACGACCTAGGGTGTGTCTGTGGGGATAATATTCCCTATGGTCAGATTGTAGCACAATATTATAATACAGGGAAAAATTGAGGAAGCATGATATCAATGAAATAAACATAAAAAACTAATATAAGCATCCAAGAAATGAATAATAACCAACCCCAAGATGCAAACTAAATCATATACAAAAGATGATGGAATTTTATGTCTCTACAAAATGGGAAAATAGTTATACATGGAAACAGGAAGGCAATGTAATACATGCTATAAAAAAGAAAAAAAGAACAAAAAACTATCCAAGCATCCCGAGCTCTATCTTGGTCATCTACTACTAAGATCCCATCCTCAAGTAAGCAATATGGTTAGGTGTCCAGAGTATGAAGATTCCCATTATCCACACCTACGACCATATAATATGCTTGGGTACCAAAGACATCCTAGATAGGGTGTGAGATAAAACTCAGCAGGCCCCCACCAATGATATTTATACAATCTAGTTTGTGAATATAAACTGAACAGTGTGTAGGTATATAAATGAAAGGAAATGTCAAAATAAATAACACCTAATTCAGCCTTAGCTGGTAATGTCTCTGAACATGAGATCATTTAATTAATTTATTTAATATTCAGTTTATATAGATAAACCATGTGAAAGTTCCAACATCATTGAAATAGATAATAATAATAATGAAAGAGGATCCAAGGTGAAACCAAGGCATCCTTGACCCTAGGGGTCGGCTGAATCATAGTAGTAACTCATGAAGTCTAGAAATAAGGGGTATGAGTGTAATACAAGGTGAATACACAATTCATTCCATTATAAAATATTCTAACTGATTCCAGATAGCTCATTCATAGTAATCCCGGGCTAAGCATGACTGGGCCTAATAGGGTGAATCCATGGCGCCACGTGCCTGAAGACATCAAACTGAATCCAAGGAGTGTCTCCAAGTAATTATGATATCCTGATAGATAGTGAAGGGATCCTATGACATCATTATATGAATCTTCTATAATAGACTAGGGCCATGTTCCAAGGTGGGTATCTCCCTTGACATCTGGTTCCTTGAATAAAAATGGCATCCTTTGATTTCTCAAGTCATTCCCCTGGGAATCCAAGGCTGGATCAAGTCTGACCATTTCCATAAAGATAAAAATGTCCATATTAAATAGGAATCTTATACATATTTCATTATTCAATCAAGGTCATGTAATATTCATTCCATTTAACAAGTCATTAGGTCCATTCCATTACCTTTAATCAATGTGACAAGTTTACTCAAGGACATGAAACTATTTATCACTTTAATTTATAAATGTTTAATAGGATCATTCCAAACCTTTTAATAATCATGAAAAGTGATATAGGACATGCAACCAATAAAAATCTAATTATAATTAACTAGGATAAGTGATATCTATAAATACACTTTCCATTTAACAATTTTAAGATTCATTTAATCATGAAGAAACACTTACATTAACAAGTTCAAGTTATAAATATATATATGAATATCCATACACTATCCATTATTAATTTATAATTCATTTTATTCAAAAGGACTTACCATTAGAAGGGTCAAGTCAACACACCCGAATGATGTCTCAAATAGTCATGAAAATGATCAAAAAGGCATAGTAGGGTTCACACCCTAAATGGGTGGATGATATTGAGGTCCCAAAATACAATGAAATGAAGAAAATGTATAGTCAGGGCTTTATAATTCAAGTTTTAAAATTATAAATAAGATAGATGAATTTTAGAAGTATCACCCGGTGAAACTGGTGTGCGCATAACAATAACAATTTATACATGAAGAGACTTTTAGGGAAAAGTAATATACCACCTACCTTATGCTTGTATCACTCTCCTCATCTAGTATCAGCCTTAGTTTGGCATGGATTGGAAGAAAATATAACAATGTATTAATGCCCTAAAAATAGGGTATATGATACTGCATCAAAATAGCTTAATCAATAGAAAGAATAAAGATGAAGGAGCATAAGTATTAAAGAGCATACCGATGGCTATCCAACAAAATAGATGGTGCTCAATTCAGAGTCTGTATGAAGGAGTAATCCAAGAACCTAGGTTTATGTGTGTGAGGAGCTTCCAATAGAGGGAGGTTCTGTGTGGGAGAGAAAAAGAAACAAGGCAGGGGATTCTGCCGAAAATGAGGCCCCACCTCTTTATTTTAAAAATCACAGGGAATTTACATGGCATATAAACTTTACATGCCATGTAATGTTTGGGTTTCTTTCCTCTGGGTAAAAACCATTACATAATGTGAAGTGTTTTTTCTAGAGAAAAACATGCCATTTATTTAATACACGCTGTGTATTTGGCCTATAGAAAGGCTCCACCCCCTGATCCTTTCTCTATAAGGACAAAAAAACCCACCCTAATTCACACTTTCCAAGTTCAAGACAAACAGATAAATTAACAAGGATTTTATAAAAATTAAAGTAATCAATACCTCACAAGAAAAACCGGGTTATTACAAATTTGTTGAAATATTTTCTCTTATGGTGATAATGTACTCTATTAGATTTACACTTGGATTAACATCTAGTCTCAACCTAGAGGTTTAACAAATGGATGTAAAGACTTCATTATTACACGGTCATATTGATAAGTATATTTACTTGTAGAATATAAAAGGGTTTTAGGTGAAAGGAAATGAAAACATGGCATGTAAACTTATGAAAATTTTATATGGTATGAAACAAACACTGAGTTAGTGGTACAAGAAGTTCAACTCATTTATAGAGAAAAATTAGTATAGAATAATGATTGTTGATCACTGGGTTTTCATCAAAAAATTCTCTAACAGTAATTTCATTATTCTCCTACTTTATATTGATAACATGTTGATTATTGGTAGATATATCATCAAGATTAACAATTCAAAGAATGAGTTGAACAATTCTTTTGAAATGAAATACTTGTGATAGGCTACTTAGATTCTTGGTATGATGATTACTCGTGACAGGAATAATCACAAGGTTTGTATATCTCTAGAATAATATATTGATAAGGTTCTTGAAAGACTCAATGCAGGAAAGGAAAAACCAATTATTACTCCACTTTTGAGTTATTTTAGGCTCACAATAAGCTGGAGTCCATGAACTGAATAGGATAAAGATGAGATGGAAAAGGTTCCTTATGAGTCAGTAGTTAGTAGTATCATGTATGCTATGGTGTGCACCAGACTAGAAATTTCTCATGTTGTTGGCATTATGAGAAGATTATTATCAAATATAGGAAAGTATCATTGGAAAATAGTTAAATTGATATTAAGGTATCTATGAGGTACATCCAAAAATATGTTTTGGAAATAATAAACCTATTTTAGAAGGATATATAGATGTAGATATGGATGGAGATGTTTAAGTGAGGAAATACATATCCAAATACCTAATATTATTTATAGGGGGAGAATTCTCATGGAAATCACAACTTCAAAATAAAATTAACCTGTCTACCACAACACTAGAGTATATCGTAATCACTAAAGCTCTCAAGAAGATAATGTGGATGAATAAGTTTCTATAAGAGCTGGGATTGAGTTAGGAGAATTACACTCTCTATTGTGATAATCATAACATGATTCATATCAACAAGAACTCAATATTTCATTCTAGGTCCAAACACATTAACGTTCGATACCACTAGATCTATAATGCGTTGGAAGATTTTTTTTGAAAATTTATAAAATGTATACCAATGATAATGGGGAAGATATGATGACACCGACACCACCGAAAGAGAAGTTGGAGGCCTGTAAGGAGACTACAGGTCTAGCTTCTACCCAAAATTGGTCATGTGAGAGAGATTTGTGGGGGCCTCTTCCAAATTTTTGGGAGTCCATTATGAGAGTAATTAATCTATTTTCAATAGTAATTAATATGTCAATAATGAATTTGGTCATTGCTAATAATGATGATATATAGATTCAAGGAACCATCCTTTGATTGATATGATTTTATATCTTTAAATATCACACCAATCTCTTATAGAATATAACTTATAATACTCTAATGATTTATCTAGAGAATATAAATAAAATTCCACCCCCTTTCTCCCATGGTACAGGAAAATCACCGAACCACATAAAACCCCTCACGTTATTATTATTTTTAATTTTTGTTTGTGTGTGATTTATTATTTACGACTTATGTTTTCTTATTCTTCCATGAAATATAATTATATTTATTTCCCAACAAATTATTTGATAATTTTTATTAAATTATTTCTAACTTGTTGTTTAGGTGTTTAAATTCTAAATTCTTAGAGGATATTCCATTACAATATATGTTAATTTTGGAAATTATGTATTATAATGATTTTATCCATCATTTATGAAGTTTTTGAGGAAAAATATCATCATATCATTATTAATTTCTTACAGGAATATCATAAAATTAAATGTTGTACCCATTACAATACATCCCTAATGTGATACTCTTAGAAATCTCTATCTTGTTTTCCTAGAATCTTTAAATTGAAGGTTATAACATACCATAAAGGAAAAGAGGTTATATAGATTTGATCCATGATTCTTATTATTGGTGGATTTATTGTAGAGTAAAGAGTATTTGGGCCATTTACTATGGATCTTTATTAAGTACATTTAAGGTGAATGATTCTACTAATAAAAAATAGGATGTTATTATTTGATTTATATTTATTTTAAACCTCTCTTGAATAGTTCTTGAAAATTTAGATTTTGTGTATCCTTTTTTTTGCATTCAGACTTGTTAGAAGTCATAAAAACCATCATAAGTATTATAAATAAATATAATTAAGTTTGTAAGAAATCCATGTTTTTATAAAATTATGAAAATATGAAGAAAACATGATATCACAGACAATGATATATTGATATTGTTGGATGCGACATGAGTTCATTGAGAAAAAATATACAACAATATTAGATATCATTGTTTGTAATATGGTAGGGTTGTGTATTCCAAAAGAGAGCATTGAAATACTATATCATTGTCATTATAGTGAAATATTCATTATAATACAACTTACATTTTTTGAGATATTTCTCAAAGAAATATAGTGATATTCTTATGATTAAAACACGATCAATGTCTTGCAATGATTATATTGAGTTAATGATGACAATGTTTATCATGTGAACCTTTATATAAATATCCCTCTATATGAAATAGAATACACTTCGAACAGTGATGAAAACTTTTCATATAGCATAAGAAACGATGCATGTTTGGATATCTTTATTGTGATATCACTATCTATGAAATAAGATACACTTTGGTCAGTGATATGGGATTGAACCATATTACAAACAACATTGTGTATTTTTTTTCTTCAGTACTATAGGCTTGGCCTATATCCATCCATCATTAATGATTTTATTAAATGAGAAAAGGACTAAAGAGTTCAGGGATTTATTAAGTAATGAAATCCAAGAGCATATACTCTAACAATACCCACACACTCTGGGGATAGGGATCCCATTCTAGAGAAAGAAATACAAGGATTGTCCTGAGAGGCCCAAGAATATATGAAGTACACAAATTTTTTCCCCTCATGCCGTGTGTGAAGAGTTTTCACCTGATTTTTTTATGACACTTATATGTGAATACTTTTATGCTAAATATATGTTGTTTAAATTAATTCTCTATATGTCATGCCATTAATTTAGGGTGTTTCATGCTTGTTATACCATAATATTTAATTTAGTTCACTAAATGTTAAAGGTTTATTAGAATTGTTTGAAAATTATGTATTATTTTATAATTATTTATACATGTTTGAAATTAGAATCATGTTGAAATTTAAAATTACTCTTGAGTAATGATCTATTGATATTGGGGCTTTGAGTTAGAATTATCGCCATTTGGGTCCAGAGAAACTATTCTAGAAAATTTGGAGTTGACTACCTCAAACACTATATGTACTTTTGAGTAAGATTTTGGTTTCTTATAATTTTAATCCAATGCATGATAAGAGTTTCATTTACCATTTTCTTGTAATGTATATGGATATGCACTAAATATTATAATTAAATTTTATTATGGATGCATAATACAAATCATTTACTATATATAGATTCATATAATAACATGATTTGAACATGATAATTTATTTAATAAACATAATATGTATAAATTAAATCATTAAGAATATTTCATACATATATGTAAAGAATGATATGCAATATACTAGATATGGATATAGAATTAGATGGTGAGATAATATATAAACACTTGAAAATACCATAGTGTTAAATTACTTCCAAAGTAAACACTCATTAATAAATCAATCATTCAATATGAGTGTCCCTAACCATTATGTGCCCATGAATTATCTTGAAAATAGTGAGTAGAATATGAGTTCCCCAGATGGTTAAGTGCCTATTTTGATATGAATTATGGGTTACAGTTATTCAGTCAACCCAAACAATTAGAAGCTTAAAGGAATAGCTCTAAAATAATTCATTGGATGAATTCGAACAATCTATTATCTAATAAACCATCTATGAGTTTTATATTATCTAATTGATATAAATTTCCACCTAAATAGATTGGTGATGAGAGAATAGAAAATAATAACTCAAAACTTAATTAAATATGGATCTTAGTTTAATAATAAATATAATGTGAAAAATGTCATTATTTCAATAGAAGTATATTCAATAAAAGTATTTATTAAATGATTGAAAAAAATAATTCTCACTTGAAAAATATTTTTATTAGATTAATATGGATATAAATACAATTTTAAATCTAAAGAGACTATAGGGAGAGTAAAGAGTTAAGGGAGAGTTTGAATAAATACCTAAGAAGATTAAAGCAACATTTTCTAATGGTAAAATTGTTCCTTACATTTAGAGATACATTTTTCTCACACACATTAAATTATCTAGTAGTGTAGATTTAAGATTCTATCTTGAGATCATTCCATGGAATTATTTTTTGAGATTAAAATTTGAAGAGCCTAATGGATTGTATTTGTATTTGTTGTTAATAAACATGTAAATATGTGTGTTGGGTGATGGAGGAAGATCCCAATGAATAAAAGTGAAGGGGATTTTATTAATAATGGATAATGGGTTTTTTCTAATTAAAGTTTATTGTGTAAACATATTCAAGATAACAACCACAAATATGATGATGGTAGAGATGATTTTTATGGGAATTAATGACATGTGATGATGTAATGTAGATAACACTTTATATTTTTTTTGAGTAAATTTTGAGAATTTGGATATTGAAATGGACATAGTTTTATTATTAAAGAGATAAAAATATGGATAAAATATGGAGAATCCATCCAAGGATCATTTAGAATGATGTTTGCTGGAATCAATGATAAATATATCTTGGATAAGGATTTTAAAAGTTTGATTTGAAGATAGAAATGATAAATTTGTGAAGTTTCATTGAAGAAATCATATAAGAGATACTGTTTTGTACGAATTTGAAGATTAAGTTTGAAGTACTATAAAAAATAATTAGTTAATTTTTCAAAATTTAATAATGTTATTCTGTGTTTTTTTGAAATTAATTTAAGTTGATTTGAGAAAATTCTATTTATATTCTAAAAATTACTGATTTTATATGTTTAAATGTTAATTTTACTTCAGGTAGAAGTTCATATGATATAATAGATAAAGAAATAAAAAATTCCATGAGGGAACCTATAATTTTAAGGGTTATTCTGAACAACTAATAAGAAAAATAGAAAAGAAATGAAAATTCATAAGAATCATTTTTAAATCCGTAAAGGTCATCCAAAATAGATGATTAAAGAATTGAAAAAGTAATGAATCCCCACAGTATTTCATAAGGTTCATTGGTGTTGTAAATTTTTTAGAATTTAGAAAGGGATGATTTTATAATATTCATATGAAAATCCATAAGTGTCACATTCAATTCATAAAACTCATTCCACCAGTGTAATAAAAAATTAGAAAAGGAATGATTTCATAAGATTTATTTCTTAATTTCATAAGGGTAACCCTATAATAGAATAAAATATTTGGAAAATTTCCATAGAACTCATACTGTGCCTCATAAGATACATTTTAGTAGTGTGAATCCAAAATTTATATAAGTATTGGAGACACCCATAGAGAATAAAAGTAACTTTATTGATTTCATAAGATTCATGAAAAGAAATTGTAAGGGTTATTTACTGAAACATAAGATTTAATATAATGACATGGGAAAATGTTTAAGGGTCAAGCACTTAGAAAAATTTTAGAGAATGGGGAACTTTTGAAATATAGTTCTAGAATTTAAGCCTGTCAATACTAGAGCTAATTTGTATTGGATTAAACATCATATTTACTTAAAAGGGTTTGTGATTATTTCTATGAATTGAGAAGATGATTTACACCCCAAGAAAATTTGTTCCATTCCATAATAAAAGTATTACTGTATATTTTTTCATAAATTTGTAAAGAATTTTTAATTTAGGATTTTATAGAAATATTTTTTAGGAATTATTCCCAATCCTTTAGTTGAATTAAATGAATATTTATTTAATTGGGATAAAATGAGAAATAAATTAGAAAAAGCGTATTCTAAGAACATAATTAGAGACAAGTAGTTATGAGAATAAAATATTCTGAGACCAAGGGTGAAATACCATGTTACACGATTAAAGAATAATTGAGGATATCACTATGTCAAGAATAGATGATAATTACTACATTAAAAATATAGAAAAAATATTCAAGTGATTCAAAAATATACTATGAAAGATGAATACAGAGATATTTTTTTAGTGTTTTGATTCATAATATGATAATGAATTTGAGAAGAATAGATTTTTTAGTACTGAGGAAGAAGAAGAAGCCAATGATAATCAGGTATCATATCATGTTCATCAAAGTAGAAAAAGAATAAGAAGAGAAGATATAGGATAAGTAGGCTTCATGACTTTTCCTATGATATTTATATCCTAAAATAATTATTTAAAAGGAATAATAATAATATTTGAGGGAGATTATGACACTACTGTGGCTATTCCTTATCTTGGTGTTGAGAAATTTAGACTATATAGCTACTAGGCTTTAAAGATCACTTACAGATCAAGTATTGATAGAATCCAATGATTAGATTCTATAGAAGATCTGGGAGCTTAGATGTTTATAGAGACTGACTTGCATGTAGTTTTATAGAATATCTCTAGGATATCAAAAAATCCATTGAGAAAGGAGATCATATTATTTGGTTAAAAAAAATCAAGATAATATTAGTGACCTTGTTTTTAAGGTTTGTAAGGAGTGTTGTAAACTGAAGCAACCCATATAATATTGTAATACCTATTGGGAGACATAAGTGTATTCTGAAGATTTATCTGTGTTCAAAATGTTACCTACCCACACCACCTATAAATTATAATTGGTTTTAGAGGAAAATATATGTCTCAAATGATCCCAAACAAAATAAGGACATATTCACCCATATCAAGGGAGAACATTGTAAAAATACCATGGTTTATTCATTAATTTATTTTATGCATTGCATATAGTATATATGTGCTTGGTAAATAGAAACATATCCACTATTATCCCAATATATAACAAGGGTTAAAATATTTATAGGGGTTAAATTTTAATGGGAGAAAATGAATATGGTAAAATTTTGTCTCCCTGATTCACCCCTCCCTCTCAAGTGACTGCACCCATTACTATACACTTGAATTGGTATTATATCTAACCATGTTTTATCTGGTTTGACTTATTTTAATGTCCTAGTGTTTTTATGAGACTGATATGAAATAGATATTTAAAAATATTTTAGAAGATACTTATATATAAAATTCAATTTCTATCCCTATCAATGTGAAAATAGAGGTTTCTTCCAAAACCCTAAAAAACAAGAAGAAAAGAGAGACCAAGGAATTGAGAATTTTTTTAATGAGAAATAGGATATACCACTACCACTAGAAGGTAATCAGAGAGTCACCCGGATTCACCCCTCCCTCTCAAGTGACTGCACCCATTCCCAAGCACTTCAAATGGTATCAAAGATAACTAGGTTTTCTCTGGTTTGATTTATTTTTAAGTCCAATTTATTTTTATCAGTATGATATGGAGTCAATATTTAAAGATATTCTAGAATAGACTAAGATATAAAATTCCGTTTCTATATTTTTCAAAGAAGAAATGTAGGTTTTGGCTAAAAAATTGTAATAAATTTATGGCTAATAAGTTGAGGAAAAATTAAAAAGAGAAAGTGGATCTACCACCACTACCAGGAGGTAATCATAGTGGTATTTGTTTAGATAATTTTTTTACTATTTATTCTTTTGATGAAACAGGTTCTAGATATGTTGAGGATGATTGTATTAAATTTATAGAAAACTTCTATTGTGTGGTGAAATAATAATTGAATAAAGTTCATATTGAGACTTTCACTTACATATTTTTATTTATCAAGGGACTACATTACAATAAAACTTATCTTGAAAATGGATTCAATGAAATATATAATTAATTGGTTAAAAATTTACATAGATGTAACACTCTCACTAAACTTTTTAAAGACAATGAACATTTTTTATCCCTTTAAAATGAAATAGTTTCATTAATTGATGAATAATTTAAAATGAGTTACTATGAGAAAGTTACAAATAAGGAATTATTTAAATAAATGATTCATGCATTGGAGATATTACAAAACACCTCTATGAATGTCAAATATGCTTTGTTGGAAATTAAGGCCAAGAAAATAAATAAGATTAACAATTCTCTACAAGAAGAAATCCAAACTCATGAAGATTAGATTGGAAATGTAAAAAGAGAATGTGAAGATAAGGTGAAAATACTTTAAGATCCAAAAAATTATTTAAACCTGAGATGTATTGAGATCGAGGTTCATTTGAGAAATATGGAAATGACCCAAGAAGAATATTCACAAATTATAGGAATACGAAGTGCTACCACACGTTTTTATGATAATATTATTATTTCTAAAAGGACTATATATAGTGGAAAAGGTGATTAAAATTATCTTTCAATGAACCTGCAACAAGATCTAAGAAAAAGGTAACCCATGCTTTAGTTAATTCTATTTGTACTAATATTGTTCTATATAATGGTACAAAATTCAAGTCAAAATTTGGAAAAATATGGGTGGATACAAACTTTAATATACCCACCAATATTTTAAGGGTGCATTTGAGAAAGTGTGTGAAGAGAATCTCCCCAAGAATCTCCCAAAAATAATATTGTTTTTACTAAAAACAATAAGCTATTCAACCTAGAATGATTGAAACCAAATACAAGAAAGGAATATTCATTAGTCACTGTTGGTGTTGTTAAAGGTTTATACATAAGACCTTTTAATTTTGGAATAATATTTCAAGGCATTAAGATTACATAAGGCCTACATTAAGTGGGATCATAGCTTAAGTAAAGATAAGATTTGTAATATATAAGAAAAATTTATAGAAGAAGATAAATTAGTCCACAGAAAATAGGTTTGAGTGTCTTGAAAACTTCTCCGATTACTATAAGATAAGGGGTCAGAGTTATAAGAAGTGTTTTTAAAAATAATCCAAATACGAAACAAAATAATAAATTATAATAATACCACAATATAATAAGAAACAAAGAAAATAAGAAAAGTCTTCCTTGGGAAAGAAACAAAAGAAGCGATTTGAACCAACTACACTTAAGATGAACATTATTAAGGATTTCATACCAAAGGATAAAATATACTTCTATTGTGGGTGGAAAGGCCATATAATGGGATATTAAAAATAGAAATGAACATAAAGATAAAAGTGATAAATATATAATCAAAAGGGGAATCAATCTAATTGAGAAATAAGAGTAAACCTGATGAATAATTTAAGAGATTACCTAAAAATGGTATTACGAATTCTATCGAAGAGTTGTGTGGAAGGTGAAAATAGTCTATATATATAGATAAAAAATTCATGACATGGCTATCCAGACAAAAGGAATTTTTGAATACCAATGGAAAAGAACCAATGGCTTTATATGCTAAAAACACTACTATGAAGAAGGAGTCCACAAACAATAAGAAGGATGATCATGTTCCTAAGTAATTATTGACCATATGGCCAACCTAGTTGGAATTGGATAAAAAAATATAGATATTAGAAAATGGTGAATACACTTTCTAGATGAAGAGAAAAGGACTATTTCATATAAAAATAAAGATAAATAGATCATAAAATCCATGCTTCCAAAAGAATTTTAGATTTGTAAAATCAAGGGTGATGCTAACATGAAGAGTTATCACTATTTTATAGTTTGAAGGATAAGAGTCTTTGGGTTGATATCTAAGTCTTAAGATTATTTTTCTAATCAAGGAGTATATGAAAACTCACCTAATTCCTATAGTTTTTTTCATGTGCTAATTTGAACTAGTAATTGAAGGTGATATATGAAAATAGATAATTATATGAAAGATATTATTATTATATAACAAGAATACTAATCCATCATGGAGTACTTGAAGCCTCCTTGCAACATCTCAAATGGTATCATAATATGCATTGAGTATATCTTATAGAAAATAAACCATGATGAATATCATTGGAGTTCATCCCTTGAGGGGGAGATATCAATAAAAATATAACCTACTAGAGTTTTATTACTTCATGATAAAACTAGAATTTTGGAAAACCATTAGATCTAATGTGGAGGTATGAAAACTAATTTTTTATTATAGTTTAATTATATAAATTATGATTCATTAAGGGGGAGTGATTTTATTGATAGAATGTTGATTGAATGGGGAGTAATATACCTTGAACTTTTATATTTTTAATGTGTTCTTTGAAGTTGAGTGAAAGTTATTAAATTATTGAAAAATTTACTTGAACAACCCATAGAAAAAAAAAGTAGAGTTAGTGTCACATTTTGGATAGTTTATGGATATATTTTTTGTATATAATAGTCACCCTTGTTTCCTAAATTGATAATTTCTCATATAGACTTAGATTTTATTAATTGATGGTCTATTTTCGAGTAAAAAGTTATGTCATCCTTCTCTCAATAAAATTAGTTTATATTTCTATCAAGTGTCATCTATAAATAAAGGGGGAAAATGAATAGGGGATAAAAAAGGTGAGAATATATATTTTTAGATCAAGTAAGTTAAATGGATGAAAAAATATTTTCCTTACAGTTACCTTTGTTTTAATTTCAAATAAAGGGGAACATAGTATAACTACTAAACAGATATTGACATTATCTTTTGTGAAGTTGTTTAAGGCATTGACAACAAATCAAAAGGGAGATATTAAAGATCCCAATGAACCATGAGTGTAAATATTTATTAATAATAATGTCAATATGTATGTTGGGTGTTAGATTAATATCCCAATAAATATGAGTGGATGTTCTTCCCTTAATAATGGTTAATGGGTTGGTGTTGCTTAAAGTTCCTTATGTAAACAGATTTGAGGCAGCAACCAAAAATATGATAATTGAAGAGATGATATTCATGGGAATTAATGATAAGTGCTAATGGAATATAGATAAAATTATATATAATAGTTTTGAGTAAGTTTAGATAATATTTCTATTAAAAAAACTTGAGATATATTATTAAATAGAGAAAGATATGGTTGAAATTTAACACCCTGATATTTTAGAATATATTTTTTCTTTAATAAATTTGATACGTTCAATTGATTTTGAAGCACAAAACCATGATAATATACTAATAATGCTTTTAAATTATAAAATTAAGCACTATATATGGTATTTACATAATATATAATTGTCTAAAATAATTTCTAAATCACATTGGTAATATTATTAATCTTAAAGAACCATTTTGAAATATTTTATTTATGAGATTTTTTTTCATAATATGTTTTATTTAAAAATTAATTAATATTATTAAAATTATGAAAAAATATTTTTCACACATTTATAAAATGAATTCATTGGTTATAAAATAAAATAAAATCATTTGAAGGTAAAATGAGATGCTTTTCTAAAAAACCATTATTATGTGTGCAATGTATTTTTATTTTAATAAATTAAATTAATCACTATTTGTGAATGATTTCACTAAAATTTTTATATAATATATTCAATTTAATATTTTAACATTCACATAATTATTTTTACTAGTTAAGGGATTGTATTAAATTCATTTTTATGCTAAAAAATGCATTTCCATAAAAACGGGGTTTTACATGTTTTGTGTGCAGATATAATAATTAATTTCTACCACTTATAGGAATTGAATATTTTAAAATGGATTAAATATTTTGAATCATAATAATTAATAAAATTTTATAAGTTAAATTTATTTTTTTATTATAATGAATACTAACCATGTTAAAAACTTTGTTATCACGGTAAAGGTCAAAAGGGTAAATGAGAGTTCAAACTAAAGAGATAAGGATTAAAATGACCTATTTTTTTATAAATACTATTTTATGAATTAATTTAGATCCTATATCATCTTATATTTTAACTTGATCCAATTTGTAACCACTTTCCCATGAGAGTGACTTTATTATATTTTAATATTCTTAATAATTACAAGTGTGCCACTCCCCTCACTTATAAAAGGATACCTCCAATCCTTTATCTTTCATACCAATTAAGACATTAGGCTTGAAGAATATCAACCCAAATACTATCAAAACATATTTATCCATGAAATTTATGTTTTTTTCATTCCAAAATACCCATCCAAGAATCTTTGAGATTCTTTTCAAAGGAGCATACCCGAAGAAGAGGTATATGTTATTATTGATATTTTTCATGTTTATTTCTTATTAAACCTCATATAAATGTTCTATAACCATATAAAAATTATTAAATAAGTATATTTAATATACTGATATGTTTTTATGTTAATTTTATAATCATTTTCTATCTCCTTCCCATCCATTGAAAAATGATAATGTCGCTCGTACATATGTGTGGACTACCACCTCTTTGAAGCAATGTGATTTGTTTTTCATTTAATATTTACATGGATGATGATAAGTATATATTTAATAAATATATATTATATAATTATGATTCTGTAAAGGTTAATTATTATGTACATTTCTTTCTTTCCACCCATCAAAAAGTGAAAATATCACCCGTGCGTACGTACGGACTACTGTCCCCATGAAGTGATGTAATTCATTTTTCATCACTGATTTATATAAATGGTCATAAAAGTGTATATAATGAATAAATATTATAATTATGAAATTATTAATATTCTATAGATTATTAAACCATTACCAAAGTGTAAGGACTGGAAATTTCAAATTGAAACATGCATGGAGAATGAATAAGTTTTGACCCCAATGACGATTTTAATGAAAAATTGTTAATAAAATGGTAATTAAAAATTAAAAATAAATTATATATAGTAATATTTATATTAATATGGTTATTTAATATACTTATAATAAATATATATTTATTATACATGAGTTTTTAATGAATACAAAGCAAGACGGGACCTGGGGTAAGAGTTTAGGTTGCAATCACATTTTTAATTGGGATTGTATATGATTGAATCTCCTTTGGGAGAATTATATGATCCTAATATCTTAACATTTATTTCATTATACTCTAGTAATTTATTGGGTTTTAATTCTTTCATTTCATTCTCATCTCTTTGGTACTTAAAATGATCGAGAAAATGTTTTTAAGAAAAGTCGACTTTATTTCCTCTTTGGTCGGTGAAATTTTTCTTCAAGGACCATGTTATTTAATTTCTTTTCAAAGAATGTTATTTTATATGATAAAATTATTGTTTAAATTCATATTCATCCATATTTTAATTTATCTTAATTTTTTTAAAAACTAATTTTTACAACTTTTTCTGAACAGGTTATATATGACTTTTTATAAAAGTTTGAAAAGAATATTTTTAAAGTATAAATAATGAAAGGATTTACCACCATCATGACCATTATTTTATTTTAATATTTATTTATAAGTTTTCATGAATATTTTCAAAGAAAATATTTTTATCAAAGTTTTTTTAATTTTTAGTTTTTGAAGATATCGAATGAAAAGGACATTCTAATTATTTTTAAATAAATGTTCAAATGCTCTTTTAGTGGTATTTTTCATTTATTTAAACATTATTTAATGATTTTTATGCTTTATTGGGGATATTTTTTTATGAAAAAAAATCAATTACTTTATCTAGATGGATTAAGATTATGATATTTTAAGGATGATTCTATGAAACCCATTATTTTCCCACTGATTAATTATGATATGGTGAAATAAGAAATGTTTTTATGATACCATGCAATTCATTTACCAGGATGGATTATGAAAATTTGATGATGAAATTTTTATGAATCCTGTTTCTCTTCCACAAGTTATTATATAATGAAATGTTGAATGTTTTTATGATATTTTGGCACACTTATGTATGGTTTTCATTAAGTGATGAGTGGGCCTGAAATTATATACCCCTCCAATTAATTAGGTAAATATTGATATCTCATGAGATAATATAGACTAAAATGGGGAGTTAAAAAATTTCAATAATAGAATCTGTCCACTATGATAGTCTCAGGAGTGAACCTTGACTAATGAAATAATGGAATGAAGAGTGAAAGCCACTTTTATAAGAGAATTTTAAAAGAGGAAGGTGTTGATCCTAACCACCTTTGAATTATAGAGAACACGATCTCAACATATAATCTAGGGTTTGAATGTTTCTATTATACTAACCATTCATCTAAGGATGATAATCATTACTGAAACACAAATCTATATCCATATATTATTGAACACTTTTCCATAAATTTTAGGTAAATCTCAAATCTCGATTAGATATAATTAAAAGTGGAACTCTATAAAATCTTAAAAATTCCTTAATGTATATCCTATAGATATGATCAAGTGATAAATATTCTATGATTTAAATAAAGTGCAATGAATTTTTAAGGAGATTAACTCAAACCCAAATGAAATTATATCTTTTAGATGTTTTGGGGAGTCCAATGATGAAATCCATGGTTATGTTTTATCATTTATATTCTAGTATGGGTAATAGTTGTAACAAACTCTTAGAACTTAATATATTAATATTAACTTTTTGGCATACCAATAATTGAGATACATACTCTGAAATATCTCTCTTCGTGTTGTGTCACCAAAATACTCTTTTAGATATCTATACATCTTTATACTTATCAGGTGATTAGAGAATGATAAACTATGAACTTAATATAAGATCTTATTATTCAAATATAGTATGGTCAAGACACATACAAAGTTCTTAAACCTTATAATTCCATCACAATCAAGGTTTAAATTAGGAACTTTCTCACCTTCTTTTACATATCTACATCTTCCTTCTGTGCCCCTTTAATCTTCACTTGGATAGATGGTTGAACACTCATTTGAGAAAGATAAGATTTATTCCCTTCCTTAAAGATTTCAAGGTCTATAATTTGAAAATCTTGAAATATTTGATATTTTGTGATCCTCATCATAGATCAGCTAGAACAATCCTTTCAACTTAGATCATCTTCCACCTTGTTCACTTTCCCAGGGTGGTAATGTATTGACCAGTCATAATATTTAATCAACTCCAACCATATTTTCTGGTGAATATTACACTCTTTATGAGTGAATAAATACTATAAACTTTTATTATTAGTATATATGTTTCACCTATCTGAGAAAAGATAATGCCTCCATATATTTAATGAAAAAATTATAACAACTAACTCAAAATCATGAGTTTGGATAATTTTTCTCATGATCATTCAATTTTCATGAGGAATAATCTATCACCATTTAATTCTATATGAGGACGTATACTAGTACCTTATTCGATGAACCACTATATATCACAAACCCTTCTCCACTATATGTTAATACAAGAATAGGCGTGCTGAATAACCTTCTCTTTAGTTCCTTGAAATTTTACTTACATTCATATATCCAAAGGAACTTGAATCCATTATAAGTTAACTTGGTGAGTGGATTATATATCCATGATAAATTATCCACAAATAATCAATATTATCTATCCAAACCAATAAAACTATAGATATCAGTCATTATGGTTAGCCTAAGCCAATATTAAATAACTTCAATATTTGATGGATCCACCCATATACCCTAGCTTGAGATTATATGTCCCAAAAATGAAACTTTTTATAGCTAAAATTCACACTTAGTAATTTTTCATTCAACTTATCATTCATTAAGGTCTTAAATATAATTACAAAGTGATCTTTATACTCTTTATTTCTCTTGTATTATATATAAATATCATCTATAAAGACTACCACAATCTGATCAAGGTAATCTATAATAACTATTTTCATTAAATCCATGAATATAGCTAGGGAATTAGTAAGACCAAATGGTTTCACTATAAATTTACAGTGTCTATACCTCTTATAGAATGTTTTATTGGGTATGTATATACTTTTGACCCTCAATTTATGATATAAAAAATGGAGTTCAATCTTGAAAAAATATCAAGCTTCACGCATTTGATCAAACAAGCCATCAATATAGGTTAGAGGATACTCATACTTGATAGTGATATTTTTAAGTTCCCAATAATTAATTAAAAGATGTATTGATCCATATTTATTCTTAATAAAAAGAATAGGTGAACCCCATGGTGACAAAATTTTCCAAATGTATCCATTATCAAGATTCTCCTGGAGTTACTTCATCAATTTTGGCAACTCAATCGAGACCATTATATATGGAGATTTTGAAATAGGTGTAGCTCTAAAATAATCATAGTCATACTTTATTTTCTCAAGAACACACAACAACATCATAACTTTTCCCATTCTTCTTGTTTTTTAATCATAAAAAAAATTAGACATTAACAATGACACTTACAGAATAATCAAGTAAATCATAACAATAATATAATAGTAGTTCATATATATTATTTTTGTTATTCAAATTATTAGTATTATCACACTCACTATTCTCACTGTTGAATATATATATATATATATATAATATCTTGAATTTAATTAAGTCAAAATAATCCATTAATCTTATCCTTGAATGTAAGAGTCTTTATAGCTGTCAAAGAAACTTTTATCTTAAAAAAATAATCATAATAATCTTGTTCAAACACTATATAAAATCATTGTTTTGTTAATAATCCATTTAAATGTTGATAAATATTTCTCATTTTATTTAGAAACCAAAAATCACTTGTAAATATTTCTTGAAATTTGAATTTGAATCCTTCTACATACTTATCATAATTTTCAAAAATATTTCATATGTAATAATAAACTAATCTTCCTAAAACATATGTGAGAATAAAATTTTCTATTTATACATAATAGTAACTTTGATAGTCTTTAAGAATAATTATTATATCTTCTTCACAAATAAGATATAATACTTAACTAATATTCAAATCATAAGAATCACTCTGAAAATAACCCAATGTGCAATATCTTAGACTGAATACATAAGAGTAAATTTCTTATATATACGAATCTTTCCTTTGAATTTTTTATATATGTAAGAGTAAACTCAAAATTCCACTAGATATGAAAGATCCAATACTTGAATTTTTTTAAAACATAAGACTAGTATCCAATTTACATTTTATGCATAAGAATAACTTTTCATATTTAATATTCTATACCTAGAAAACTTTCTCCAACTTAAATATGAAAACTTAGAATATTAAATATGCATTAAGAAACTATTTGATAAATTAATAAATAACATGAAATTCAATTAAAGTAAAGTCATTATTAAAAAAATATCTTTTGTGAGCATACAAACTTATAATATATTAGAGTATGTTAGATCATGACAACTTTTCCAACATCCCTGTTCACCATAAGGAGGAATAAAATGCATTTGTTTCCATTTTAGTGGAAAATTAAGTATGTTGGTGGAAAGTTTGATGTGGTTCATTTGTGGTTTAAAGTAATTATTGAAGGAACAATTCATAGACCGATATGGATAAATCATGGTTTTAGTTAGAGGAACACCCAATGGAGAAAATTTACTGATGATATTTAAGGGGGACATCATTTTGAATGTTATAGTTTTGAGATCTCATTTGACTAACCTAAATGATGACATGGTTTTGGTTACTACGCTACTATTTGTTTCATTGAGTTTTTATGATAAATTAAAGGCACTTACTTCTCTTTTTTGGTTACCTTGATTCTCATGAACCCTAGGAATTTATAGAGAAACTTCTAGGTGGTTTTAGATTCCCTTAGATTATCTTTTGGTCCTTGTGTTTGTGTGATTTATCTCTTATAGATTGAGGTTATAATTTAAGAGTTTTAAAGGGGATAACCCTTATATAAAGGAATCATAAAAAATCAGATATAACCTATAAAGTAACATGAGTTTCCATTCATATTGGATATAATATAAATAATGAAAAATGATTTAACTTTTATTTTATGATTTTAATATTTCCAAGAACTTCACTATGGGATTGATAACAATAATTAAGAATCATCTAATTAGATATTTCCCCCTAGGGTATCCATAGGATGGATGATTATCTCAATGCTTGAGATGGATTATCTATTCCTATTGGATTTATAGAACCTTGGGTAAAAGAATGTTTAGTAAGAGAGAAACAAATATGAAAACTCTAGGAGAATTATATGATTGAAATCACACACAACATCTCATGGTATTTTAATACTTATAGATGCACTGAGGAGAATCCTCAATGCCCTAAAAATTTCATAAACATTTTGTAATAAAGGTAAAGGCTACAAACCATTTATAACCCATGCCCATGAATAATGAAACATTTAAATCCTTAAATATTTCATATTATATCATAAATAATCTTATAAATTATCATCATATGATAGTAAATAAAAAATATATCCTGGAGAAATATAATAAATATAAGACATGTGACATTTCATATCATGTAAAACTACCATGCATAATGATCACAACACAATTCACTTCTTTATTTCACCCCCACATCATTGTTTTAAACTAGTTTTTTATTTAAAATTAAAAATATTATCTCAAATTACACATAAAATTTGATTCAATTATTAAAATTTTATCACTATTAAAAAGGTAAATTATTCTTGTTTTGGTTATTTTGTTGTAGGAGGAGGTGATTTGGAGATTCAGAGATGATCCAGAAGGGAAATGGGCCAAACTACATGGAAGCCCAAGGACATCTGTACACTATTTTGCATATTGATAAAAATACATGCATCAAATTGGCTAATTTATTTTGGGAAGATCCAAAAAATCATTCTCTAAAACTCCTCTCAAGTAACTGAATCCCAATTCATTCATTATGGGGTTCATCCTAACCAATCTGTCCAGGGGATATAATCTGCACGAAGTCAATGATTTGGTTCGGTATTTTAGCCATATCTCACACTGTCATCCTACATTGGACAAAAAATTTGTCATGAGGATAGTAAAGATGTTGGACTACTACTTTTATATTTTTTAAAACTCTATATAATAGCATTTACCAACTCAAAATCGATACACAAGTGGTATCTTGAAAACTGGGTGCCCAAAACCACTCTCCATTTTGGCTATAAATTGACACCTTGGGAAACCAATTTAGAAGTTTGGTCAAGGAGTGAATTGATGCCATTTTAGAGATATAGAAGATTAATATCACCACCTTATAGGTTCTTTAACTCATTATACTCCTAGGGTGATCTCTTGAAGCAAGGATCCCTTCACCGAAGCCCTCCTCTCTATCTCATGTTGTAATATTTATCTTTGTGTAATAAAATTATTTGTTCTTATTTTATTTATTATATTTTCTTATATTTTGTTCAAATTTATTATTATATTAATCTTAATAATTGTCCTTGAATCAAGAGTAGAAATGATATTGGGTTTTACCCTTTCTAAACCTTTACACATGCAAAATGTTTCTACGATGACTACACTACCCATAAAAGAGTAGTTCTTTTTAGTAATCGATCGACCTATATCCTTATTCGTTAATTTATTTTGAATAAATGATCTAATGTAATTCAAATAATATTATCTATTAATTGAATTTTTAATTTAAATGAAATTAAGCAAGAAATTAAACAATACACACAAAACACGTGAGGTTGAGAATTGTGTGAATTGTGAGAGTGCGAACTTAATCGATAATTCAAGACCACACGGGATAAATTTGTAGAGTTAAAAAATAATCTCTAAACTCAAATAGTCATCATTTAAAAAGTAGATATATGCCTTAATTTACAACTGAACATAATCTATCCTTATAACATCATTCAAAGCAGGGTGCTGTGATTAAATGTTCCGAAGATAGCCTTGGGTTTAATTCACTTCATCTTTGTGGTAAAGTTAATTCTCGTAGGGTTTGGAAGTTAATAAGTTAGGTGATCATAATTAAGTGAATGTTAATTTAAATTATAATGATAAATAATTTATTTAAT
Organism: Viscum album; assembly: GCA_963277665.1. Classification (NCBI taxonomy): domain Eukaryota; kingdom Viridiplantae; phylum Streptophyta; class Magnoliopsida; order Santalales; family Viscaceae; genus Viscum; species Viscum album. The sequence goes on along the minus strand of OY728139.1, from coordinate 334,485,948 downwards.
AGGTATAGTTAGATCAATTATTCCTTAAATATTTTCTAAAAAACCATTTTATTGTTGTGTAATTTTAATTGAACTTCATTTCAAAAACAAGAACAAAAAATACAATATTCTTCTAGAAAACTTCTTATAGATTTATAAATGATAAAAATCCCACATAATTTTAATTATTGTTCTTATTTACTTTTATTTTATTTTAAAAATACCTTTAATATGTTGTTAAATTTACTTTCTCCTTTAAGAGACGACCTTGGCCAGCTACTCTACTGCACCTAAGTAAAAAAAAAATTAATCATTTGAGGGTGACCACGACAGAACCTTCCAAATTGGTGCCATTTTTGGGGAGGCAAGTAATTTATTCAACCAATTATAAGTATTTATTTTATTTTTCATTTAATTATTTTATTCTCCTCTTTATTTATTCTTTACCCTTTCTCAAGTTTTTTTCTCTTACTCTCTTTTTTTATTTTTATCAGACCAAATGAAACTTATTTTATTTTTATTAGGGTACAATTTTATTCATTTATTTTTTTATCTTTTATTGATTTATGACATGAACTAATCCCAGGGATCTCTTAGATCTTGACCCTGAGATTAAACGCAGCCTTAGAGCACAAATAAAACATTCTTAGTATATGGGAAGTTTCAACATTCAACCAGCCAGAGAATTATTCCATTATAGTAACATTGAAATTGAAAGAAATTAAAATTAAAATAGAAAACAAGAACCAATTTCTAAAAACAATAAAAATGAACTTAATAGAACCATTCGAGAGTTGGCTGCACCAGATATTAACTATCAACCAAATTGTATTGCATACCCAAATCTCAAATCAGATTTTGAATTGAAATCTAGGATAATTAACCTTCTTAAAAAATTTCATGGATTATCAGGGGAGGAACCAAACAAACACCTTAAAGAATTTAATGTGGTTTTCTTAACCCTGAAACCAAGAAATTTCTCTGAAAATCAAATAAAACTAAGATTATTCCCATTCTCACTTGATGAAGCTGCAAAGGATTGGATGTATTATTTACAACCTAAAGATGTAACATGTTTGAATGATTTGAAATATATTTTATTATAGATATTTTTCCAGCATCAAGGACCACTTCCATTCATAAGGAGATCTTAGGGATCAAGAAATCATAAGGGGAGTCAATGTATCAGTATTGGGAGTGATTCAAGAAGTTGTGCACAAGCTGTCCACATCACCAAATCTGTGAGAAACTCCTTATCCAATACTTCTACGAAGGACACACACCTATATAGAGTAGTATAGTGGATGCCACAAATGGAGGGGAATTGGTTGACAAAACACCAGTAGATGCACATGAATTGATTGACAAGATGCCACAAAACTCTAAATAATTTGGTGATCCAGGTACCCCACATGTTATAGGAGTACATCAGGTAGGTCCATATTCTCTTGAAAGTAATTTGATTTATACCAAGTTGGAAGAATTGAAAACTATAGTGAGATAAATTTCTTTGGTACAAAAGAAATCCCAACCCCCTCCTTCAAGGCCTTGTGGCATTTTCATTGAGATAAGCCACCCAACTAACTATTTCCCCCAACTAAAAGAAACAGAATATTGTGCAACAATGTTTCCTAGGATACCATATCAACAAAAAATTACAATAATATCCCCAAAATAATCTTGATTCCTTTTCTCCAACATACAACCAAGGGTATAAGGATCAATCAGACATGAGTTATGGCTCTGGACAACAACAAAGGCCCCCTTTTCAACAAAACTTCTAGTAGAGTCTGCCTTACCAGTAGGGTTTCCAATAACCCGAAAGGATATTTGAATCCCAAGAATCAAAAAGACAACAACAAGGGAATCCCCCACCAAAGGTAGATTCTAACACTGATGAAATTTTGAAGTAAATTTTTCTTAATCAATAGAATGAGTTGAAGAGTCAAGGTTCAGAGCTGAGGGAGTTGAAGACACAAATGAGCCAAATTTCCACTTCCCTCCATGAACTGGTAAGTAAGAACTCTGGAAATCTTCCTTCCCAATCTAATACAAATCCCAAGAGGAATGTTAGTGCCATCACATTTAGAAGTGGGAAGCAAATTAATGATACATTTGTACCTACCATTCCACCGGGATTTACCTCAACTCCAGAAAAGACCCATTCCACACCAACTGTTGAGCAACCCAAGGAGAAAGATAAAGGTAAGAAAAATATTGATGATATTCATCCTAAACCACTTCCATTTCCAAATAGAGTTGTTCAAACCAAAAATATGTATGAAGAGGCGGTGCAAAAATAAGTTTTGGATAAATTCAAGCATGTGGAGATCAATATACCTTTACTTGAATCCATTAAAAAAATCCCAAGGTATGCCAATTTTTAAAATAACTTTGTACCAATTGAAGAGTGATCAAGGGAAATGATAAGATCAATCTTGGAAGGAATGTTTCAGTACTCATTACACCAAATATAGCAATGTCAAAAAATTGTAAGGATCCAGGGACATTCACCATCCCATGCACCATAGGTGAGTTGCACTTTTTTGATGCTCTTTTTGATTTAGGAGCTTCCATAAATGTAATGTCTCACTCTATATTTTCTTCTTTATAGGTTGGTGAGTTGAAGCCAATGAGAGTAGTGGTGCATTTGGTGAATAGAGCTACAAAATATCTATTGGGATTCCTTGAGGATATACTTGTTCGGGTAAGAGACATGATCTTTCTAGTGGATTTCTATGTGCTTAACATGAAGGATGATGGGGTAAGTTCTCGTGATCCCATTATCTTAGGTAGAACATTCCTCGAAAATACAAAAACTATCATAAATTGCAATGATGGTACAATTTACATAGATTTTTGTGATGAATTTGTGATATTTAATGTCATGGAATCCATGAAGTACCCCTCAGAAGACCATTCTGCTTTTGTTATCTCCCATTTTGAACCACAAAATAAAAACCCCATGGAATTCAATTGTCCTATGCTTAGGGAGATTATGAGTATTGGTTATAGTTTGATGTCTAAGATCTCTTCCACACCTATTTATAATGCACAAAACTCTCTTAGATTTTATTTTGAAATGAATTCATATTCTGATTTTGATTATGTTCAATCTGATTATGACATGGCTATTGAGTATGCTGATGGATTTGATGATTTATTATATGATTTTGATGATGTATATTCTGATACTAATGTTCATTGTGAACATATTTCAGTTCCTTCAATTTCTCCATCCATACATCAACCCCTACATTGGAACTCCATCCATTACCACCAAATCTAAAATACTTATACTTGTTAAGTGGTGAGAAATTACCTGTTTTAATTGATAACAATATCACTTTTGAACATGAAGGAAAACTTTTGAATCTTTTGAGGGAGAACATCAGGGAAATCGAGTGGACCTTAGATGAAATATCATGTATTATAACCCCCATTTTCATGAATTGGATTCTTTTGGAGGATGGGGATAAACCGGTTAGGTATCCACAAAGGAGACTCAATCCAACAATTTTGGAGGTTGTTAAAAAAGAGGTTGAAAAATTTCTTGAGGTAGGTATAATTTATCCAATTTCAGATTACCAGTGGGAGAATCCTATTCAAGTTGTACCTAATAAAAGTGGTGTTACTATTATTAAAAATGATAAAGATGAGTTAGTTCTAATGAGGGTACAAAACAATTGGCGTTTGTGTATTTATTATAGGAAACTAAATCAGTCCACTCGCAAGGACCATTTCCCCCTCCCATTTATTGATTAGATGCTTAAGAGACTAGCTGGTAAAACACACTATTATTTATTGGATGTATTTTATGGATATTTTCAGGTTCATATTTCTCTGGAGAATCAAGAGAAGACAACATTCATTTGTACATTCGATACATTTTTCTATCGAAGGATGCCATTTGAACTTTTAAATTCCCCAGGTACCTTCTAGAGATGCATGGTGAGTATTTTTTTAGATTTTATTAATTTCTTTATAGAGTTATTTATGGATGATTTTACAGTATATGGGTCTTCATTTGATGATTGTTTCTCTAGTTTGAGAAAGGTTTTGAATCGTTGTATTGATAAGAATCTGGTCTTGAACTTTTAAAAGTGTCATTTTATGGTAGAGCATGGCATTGTCTTAGGGAATGTAGTGTCAAAACATGGGATAGAGGTTGATATATCTAAGGTAGATATTATTTCATCCTTACCATATCCTTCATGTGTGTGTGATGTTAGATCTTTCCTAGGGCATGTAGGATTTTATTGGTGCTTCATCAAAGGTTTTAGAAAGATTGCTCTTCCTATGTAATGATTACTTCAAAAGGATTATGATTTTGGGTTTGATGAATCTTGAAGGAATTCATTTGATGAGATAAAATATCATCTAAACACTCCACCAATCATACAACCTCCATGGTGGGAGATTCCTTTTGAGCTTATATGTGACGCGTCCAACTTTGCGGTTGGATATTTCTTATCACGGAGGGTGGAGGGATGTTCACATGTGATTGACTATGCATCAAGGACACTGGATTCAACCCAATAAAACTACACAACCACATAAAAGGAGTTTCTTGCCATTATATTTGATTTAGATTAATTCTATTCATATTTATTGGGCTTTAAAGTAGTTGTTTTTTGACCATGCAACTATGAGGTACCTCTTGAAGAAGCCAGATGCAAAGCCCAGGCTAATTCAATGTATGCTCCTTCTTCATGAATTTGATATTGAGATAAAGGAAAAAAGGGTTCAGAAAAACTAGTGGTAGACCACATGAGTAGGCTTACTCACACACTAGAGGATGACACCTTGGACTGGGTACCACTTTTGGACACTTTCCTTGATGATCATCTTTATTCCATATCAGGTATGCATCCTTGATATACTGATTTAGTTAAATACCATGTTACCTCTGAAATCCCTAAAAATTTAAAGAAACATCAAGTCCCAAAATTAAAGAGTGATTCAAGATTTTATGTTTGGGATAATCCATACCTCTAGCACATGTGTAGTGATCAAGTTATTAGGAGGTGTGTTCCTGATCATGTGTTTGAGTTTGTTTTACATTTTTTTCATACACTTTCATGTAGAGGACACTTTGGAACCCAATGGATAGTTATGAAAGTTTTAGACTCTTGATTATATTGGCCTATATTATTCCATGATGCTCATGTGTTCTGTAAGTCATTCTAACATTACCAACACTCGGGAAACATTTATAGGAGACATTAGATGCCTCAAAAACCCATATTATTCTATGAGTTTTTTGACGTGTGGGGAATTGATTTTATGGGTATTTTTCTATGTTCTTTTGGTTTGTTATACATTTTAGTTCTTATTGATTATGTGAGTAAATGGGTGGAGACTAAGGCCAACATGATTGATTATTCTCATGTTGTAGTCGAATTTTTCAAATCACATATTTTTTTAGGTTTGGAGTACCGAAGGCCATCATCAGTGATCAAGGGACACAATTTTGCAATTAGAATTTATATTCCCTCATTCGGAAGTATGGGGTGTCACACAAAACATAAACACCATACCACCCCCAAACAAATGGCCAAGCTGAGGTTTCAAATCGTGAGTTGAAACAAATTTTGGAGAAAACTGTGTAGCCAAATAGGAAGGATTGGAGAAAGTGCTTGGATGATGTGTTATGGGATTATAAGACAACATACAAGACACCCATCGGTATGTCCCCATTTCATATTGTTTTGGGGAAAGCATGTCATATCCATGTGGAAGTTGAGCATTAGGAATACTGGGCTATAAAGAAATGCAACATGGATTTGGACCAAGCTAGAATCCAAATAAATCTACAAATTCAATATATTGAGGATATTTGATTGTATTCATATGAGAACTCAAGGCTATATAAGAAAATATCAAAATAATCTCATGAAAAAATGATCTAAAAAAGAGAATTTCAAGTTGGAGATAAAGTCTTGCTCTATAGTTCACAACTGAAGCTGATGCCTGGTAAGTTGCATTCCAGGTGGTTAGGTCCTTATGTCGTGACTAATGTTTTTCCTTATGGTGTAGTGGAGATCCTCATTGTGTTTACCTTCCTTATAAATTTTGGACTGTGAGTTTGGATAGAAGTATTTTGGATAAGTCTAAAGTTTGGAATTGATTAAATTTGACATTGGATACTATTGTTAAGTTAAAATCATTTCTTGAGATTATTTTTGGATTTTCATAAAAAGGACAACCCGAAGGTCGGGCGACAACCCATCGCATCCGGCAAGGCCGCGAGACTTGAACCCACAACCGAAGGGCGACAAGGGTGCATCACCTACCACTAGCCCACGTGATGTCCTGGTTTGTATAATGTAGTTTTGTTTAAATAGTCTGACAAATTAATATAAATTCATTTTTTTAACCCTATAGGATTAGGATAAATACAATATTTTTTAATTCTATTATCTTTTGGAGGGAAAGATGAGTTTGTGGTAGGAATTAGTCGAAGGATGAAACTCTACTTGTAAATTATATTTTTTTCCTCTTATTCTATAAATAATTTAATTCTTAAACTTTAGAGAATGGATCTTAAAACAAAAAATGTGTTATCCTAACACCTTATATTTTGTTGAACCGATGATAGTTTACATCATCTTAGATTGATGTCTTTGAGACCCTCAATTTTACACTTGTTTGTGATTGATGACCTCAATCGCTCCCTATAAATATTTAATTTTTACCTCTAATTATACGTCTCTAATTGCCACCAATATTATCCTAATCGAGATCATAATTTGGTGGCGACTTTTTCATTTTCCTTTCCCTCTTATTAAGAGTAAATTTTTTAAACCAATTTTCGATGTGGGTTTTCGAAAAAGGTATTTTCTATTTTTAACATTTTCAAAAAAAAATTTCAAATTGCGAGGACGCAATTTATTGATGGAGGAGAGAATGTAACACCCCAAGATTTCATACTACGTTATCTCATTAAAGTAATTCAATAGCTTGCGCTACACGCAACACCGAGTTCAAGCGCACCACAACTTACTAAACTAACCGTTCAAAAAGCGGTTAGGAATAGTATTCACTAAATTTTGAATCTTATATACTCTATATAATTTTAACATTCATTTTATGTGTTTCTTATACATGATATAATAACAAATTCTTTTTTTCAGATAAAAGAAGTATTTTTTAAAAGATACAATTTTACCACATTTTAATGGTGAACCCTATTTAAAACCAAAATTTGACACTCCTATATATTCAATTTAATGAAATTAAAATTTTCTTAAGAATAGGGACATAAAAAATTAGTTTATATAAATTTTTGGTACTTTTCTGATAACTTTCATATTTTGATGAATAGTGAAAAATACTATATTTTAATTGAAAACAACTTTTTTAATTGAAATGATTTATATTGTTAAATTATGTATTTGAATTGTTTTGAAGTATAATTAGATTATATTTTTATCATTTAATACAATATAGGTTGTTATAAGTAATCTTCTGTTTAAATTTGACACAAACACATGTTAATATTTTGATAGTTATTACTTTTTTAAAAACCCGCTTTTTGGTTTTGACAACAGGAGTTAATTTTAAATTAATAAATTCAAATTATATATTTTGAATTTATTAAAATAGACTTCATTTTTTAATTCATAATATCAAAATTATCTTAGGGTGAATTTTTGGATTTTTTCTGAAAACTTTAAATTTTTGATGAATAGTGAAAACCATTGCGTTATTATTTAAAATCGAATTTTTATTTAAATAATTATTTATTTTATTTAAATTTATTTTAAGTAAAAATGGATATATAATACCTATATAAGTTCAATTTAATTCATTGGAGTCATTTAATAATAAAATTAGATGTATAGAATTTTATTGAATTTTTTTACCTATTTTACACACCTCCTAGGAGCATTTGCAAATTTGCATAAAACTTAATTTTACCACTTATGTGAGTTAAATTTTAAAACACCGAGAGAAATGGTTGACATTAGTAAGTAAAATTTGGTTAAATAAGATGAAAATAATTTTTGGTGAATAGTAACTTTTGACTTTTATTTATCGCGATTAAAAGTAAATAAGGTAATTCAGGGTAAAAAAGATATTATAATTTCTCTAACACATGTCTTAATTCTACTGGATAAGTGTAATTAGAACAAAAACAACCTTAAGAATAAAATATGATCCTTTAGGTCCACTTGGATTATATTAGGACATTTATTATTTTTTTTAAATAAGAGTTTAAAGCGTTAAATTCAAAGTTTAATAACTAAACCATTTTTAATATAAGGTTAAACACAATATTAATTTGACTATAAATATTCATTATATATATAAAAATATTTACTACATAATGGTATTTTATTTATAATTTTTAGAAATTAAATAATTTAATTTATTTATAACACAATGATGATGAAATAGTTACCTTATTTATGAAAGAATCAAATAAATGGTATTATAAATATTAAAATAAAAATAATTTCAAAGTTTTTATGACATCCAAGAATTTTATATATGTATATGACATGTTATGATTGATTCAATATATCGTGTCTGAAGTAATCAAGTTTTGATTACTTTCACAAAAACCAAATACCAAATAGTGTCAAAATTGACATAAATGAGTTTAAAAAAAAAAACTATTATTGTCACGACCCGACCCTACCCGGGCTTGAGCCGCAAATACCCCAAGCCCGCCTCCATAGGCCAAGGGCTGGCGACCAGCGCCGAAGGCACAACAACTCGGGGAGGCCTTTGCCTAAGCACCTGTACACACACACACACGCAGCACACTCAATGCAAAAGTGCAGAGTAAAAGAAAAGGGCAAGCAAAGAAAAGGGAAACTGCTATATATAAACCACAGTGTGCATCGAACTCTAACAGTGCAAAGTACAAGATGAAAGGAAAAGTGGCAAAACACGCGCCCAACCAAAAGTGCCACAACCCGGCAACAGGTAAATAAAAAGAAACGGCTGACGGGTCTCCCACCTGGAACCCGGCCACGACCACCGCACACGGTCCAAGCTTCCAAGCTCCTATGCTCCACCGAAGTCACACTCCACCTGTCTGTCGTCTGCAAGGGCACACCAAGTGCGGGCAAAGCCCAAGCAGGGGTGAGTATAAAAACACTCAGTAGGATACCCCGAAGGCTCGAGGGAGCAACAAAGGAGGTACCGAAGGGTGAGCAGTAGAGCGAACAGGAAAAGTAGAGGAGTACAACTGAAAGTGAAGTAAAGAGTCCAGCTCAACCCAACAAGAGAAATATAGAAGACTCGTCCTAACACAAGGAGCTAGGAACGGTGAGAAGATGCACTTCTCGTCGAGATTTCGCTGCCTATAGCAGGAGAGTAGACTCGTCCAACCATGAGAAGCTGGACACGGAAAGCACGTGGCATACCCCGCGCGTCTTCGCCTCTCCTGGAAGGAGAGTAACCAAACCCAAGAAGTGAGTACCAGAAACAAGGTATATACATATCTGTATTCTCAACAAGAAACCCGAACAAGCTCGTAAGGGGATCTCTATCCCGTAGCTCAGCCCACGAAAAGAGTAGCCAACAGTCCCACCGTAACCCCATCACTGATGCCCAGCATCCCGCATGTCTGCCCTGAACCGCAAGCCAAGGGGCTCAGTCACTGTACCTTGATACTATTCGCTTTGGGCGGAACTGACTCACCCACACGGTTTTAGATCGCGTGTCAAGAACGCGTCTCGGTGGGGAAAGCGCCCCTCGAACTTGAGAGTTCTAGGAAAAGTCAAACCACACCTCATCACTGCCCTGCAGTCGAGAGGTCTCTTCAAAGTCAAGGTCGTCACAACACTAACCCGTACAACCAAGGGTCCCGCTCCGATAATCATGGAGGAAAGCCACAGACTAGCCTAGTCAAAAGGACTAAGTATGGAATGCCAGCCGGTGTCCCACTGCCCAGCCCTGCTGGAGGGTAATTCATAACCAAATATCGGGTGACCCACTGCCCAGCCCTGCTGGAGGGTAAACCCTAACACATTATCAAGCAACCCACTGCCCAGCCCTGCTGGAGGGTAAACCATATTAAGATATTGGGTGACCCACTGCCCAGCCCTGCTGGAGGGTAAACCATAACACATCATCCGACGACCCACTGCCCAGCCCCGCTGGAGGGTATACCTGGAATAAGTTGACAGGTGACCCACTGCCCAGCCTTGCTGGAGGGTAGACCTGGAACTAGACAACGGGCGACCCACTTCCCAGCCCTGCTGGAGGGTAGACCCTAAGAGGTCGTCGGGTGACCCACTGCCGAGTCTCTGCTGGAGGGTAGACCCTAAGTGTGTCGGGGGACCCACTGCCCAGCCCCGATGGAGGGTAGACCCTAAGAGCGTCGGGTGACCCACTGCCCAGTCTCCGCTGGAGGGTAGACCCTAGAATCCGGTGAGTAACCCATTGCCCAGCCCCGCTGGAGGGTAAAACTCAGAACTGCTCTGGCCATATCCACTGGAGGGTATAACACTGGCCAACCAAACACGGAGTGGGCATCACGCAACCACCCAACTCCAACAAAACTCACCCAAAGGGGTTCAGCGCCTATTCCATCACAGGGTGTCACTAGCACCGCTAACGACCAATCCATCGAGAGCGAAACCAGGGGGAGACCACTCAACCCTACTGGTCAACCAACGAGCACAGAGCCAGGGAAAAAACTCCACCCTACTGGTCAACAAACATAGAGAGGGACCCTCTATATCGCGAGAGGTCAAAATACGTCAAGCAGAACACAACACGCACATGGGGCCCACATGACGGGTGGCCCCAATTCAACCCCAACTGAGCGCACCGACATCCTCAGGTACAAACAACACGTACCTCCAAGTGCTCCCGCATACTCCGGGAGTATACCACGTCTCCAGCCCATATGCTATCATGCACCCGGCACTCAGCGTCAACGCGAAGGCGTGACATATCAACTCCACCTCAAAGGCCCAGGCACGACCAACCACGTCACCTAAAGCATTTACATCTCTCACACGGGAGTGCACGTGATCACTCGCCAAAGGTCCGCTACAAGCAAAGTAGGGAGAACCACCACTGGAGCACCTTTCATGCTTCCAAATTTAACAATATCACGCAAGAGGCTCCGCACAACTCAACGGATCACACCGTTGTAATCCTTGCGGAAAAACACGCGAGTTAGACTACTCACTCGCCCGAAACGGTCAACAGGTGAAAAAGGGTATTGTTCACCGTAAACAAACTCGTGTGGAGCCCACCTCAAGATCCCGAAACTGAACCAACGGATCACGCCACTACGATCCCCTCAGAAAAACATAGGGGATTGAGTACTCAATCGCCCAAAACGGACACCCGGTGAAAATGGGACTATTCACCGTAGCCAGGTTGGGTGGGTCCCACACCACGTCCCCAAAAAAGGTCGGGCGAACTGCGCCATCGCAAAGCTCTCGGAAAAGCACGTCAAATTGACTTCTTACTTGCGTGGAACGGGTACCCGGAGAAAAAGGTGCGTTCCGGCACACCGCACACGAGCGGTGCCATGTGGGACCCGCATCCCGGTCCCAAAACTCAACGAACGGATCACACCGTTGCAATCCTCTCAAAAAAGTACACAAGATGGACTATTCACTTGTCCAAAATGGTCGCCTGGTGATTAAGATAGAAAAATCACCGTCGACACCGAAACGGCCCTCGTGGTCCCCACACCATCATGCCGAATTAGGGCGGGCGGATTGCACCAATACAATCCCCTCGGAAAAACATCCAGAAACGACTGCTCGCACGCCCCGAACGGACGTCCGGTGAAAAAGGCGTGAAACGCTGCACGCAGCTCGAAAGACGGGTCGTGGGGCCCGTGCCTCAAACCCAGTCCCAACACCCAAAACCGACCTGGAAATCTCCGCCTCAGTGCCAGGGTCGCAACGCTGCTGACGGCGCTCAAAACGGACGTCGGACGCGTCCGCGCCATCCAAAACAAGATTCCCGAAAAAACGCTCGTCCACCTAAGGACATGTCGCGCCTCTGCGGCCCCTCGTTTCGAGAATGAAAAATTCCCGAAACTATCTCAACATGCCCTCCTCGACTCCAGGAAGGCTCTGCCGCAGACGGCTTGCAAATCGGACACCCGTAATGAAAATTACGGGCGTCCGAAGAGGGGGAAACAGATTCCCTCGGACTGGACCGGCCTGGGCCGGCTCGCGCCGGCCGGCTCGATTTGGAGCGCCAGCCCGCGGCTCTGCCGCGCGGGCCAGTCGTCTGCTGCGCAACGACTCTCAAAGTGTGGGTCGTGTCTCCGCTGTGGGGTCGCGCGGCGACCCCGGTCCTCCCCTGCCCCGGCGAGCTCGGCCGCGCCCTCGCCGTCACCCGGCTGCCCAGGCCGCCCGCCCCAGCGCCGACCTCCGCTGAAGCCGGCCTCGCTGCCGCCGCCTAGAAAAGAAACTGCCGCCGCCACCGCCAAGCGCCGCCGCCACCGCCAAGCGCTGCCACCACCGCCATGCGCCGCCGCGCCTCGAACCGCTGGAACACCCAGAAAACCCAGAATTCCCGCAACATTCGGCGAACATTTGCGATCGACTCCGAAGTCGGATTTTAAATCCGAAAGATGCGATGGGAAGATAATGAATTATACTACGAGACTACGGGCTTGGATCGAAGATCGGGCAGCAATTAGACACTAAAATTAGGATTCAAAGAGGGGTTCAGGATTTAAAACGCAAACGAACACCGCCTACCTCGCTGGGCTTCGCCCGGAGCTTCGCGTCGATCCGCCGGCACCACCGCACCTTGCCGGAGTCGCCTCGCCAGAGCTCGCCTTTCCGGAGCTGCCTCGCCGGAGGTGAAGGAGGGGGAGGAGGGTTTGAGGAAGAAGAAGAGGGAGTGGGGGTGTGTTAAGCGTTTAAATAGAAAACGCTTAACTACCTGCCCGTCGGCCCGAACCCGAACTCCCAACGGGGTTGGGATTTAGCCTCCCCTAGGCTAAGAACCACGCTCTGAGTGCAACGGCGGTCTCAGAATTTTATTCCGAGACCCCGTTCAAAAGTTACTAAACTTAGCGCCCGAGGACGCCAATTTACGAAAACACCCCTGGGGCCATTTTTCACAAACGGCCCGCGCCCGCAAAACTTACACCCCTCCTAGGGTAAACGGAACGCTTTGAACTCAACGGTGCCCTCGGTTTTCCAATCTGAGCCATCATTTAAGAGATACCAGCGTTTCTCCCTTAAACGAATTAATTTATTTATTTAATCCGTTTAACGTTCCAGAAGCGGGCGGGGGGTCCAAACATCCCGCGCCGACAAGTTTTATGTCGTTCCTAGTGTAAACACACCATTCCGGACCCATCCGTACACTCATATCCCTGATCCGGAACTCCGTTTAGGAGTTATCTCATTTATTTATCATTTCCAGTGTGAACGCACTGAAAATTTAATTCCGGCCACTCCGGGGCTCGGAATCGCATGCCGTCCGAAGGCGCTGCCCTGTAATATCATCAAGAATATTCCAAAGTCTTTCACAGAAAAAACCGGGTTCTTACATCATTCTATCCTTCAAGCTTTTCGTCCTCGAAAAGCAAAACTAGGGAGCAACACAGGGTACTAAGCCCACACCTAGTTTTCCCATACCCAGAAGAACCCACGCACAGCTCTGTGCCACCGCACACAGACCAAAGGATTGATCTGTTCATGTGGGGTCGGCTTTTGCCGATGTCATGCACCCACTTCAGACTTTGGGGTTAGGGAAAGGCGGTAGGAAACCTCGCCATCCCTTTGCATGGTCTCAAACGGCCTGAAGGCCCTTGGGGGTAGCTCACCTCCCTGGTCAAACCTCTACGTCGCACGCTGCGACTAGAATCACCGCCCGCACCTGGAACAAGGCTCGGTGATTCCCTCCTTCAGAATATCCATATGGTGAAACACCCAAGGATATCTGGTCACGCTAGGCTCCACAGTCGATGCTCTCTTACACGCTCAAAAGGTGAAGGAGTCAACACCATCGACTAAAGGAAAAGGTCTCGAGACTTTCTCCTTACCACCACAGGGTTACACCCGACACCCTGCGTCACCCTGGTAACACCTCAAACAAGGAGCCGGGAGAGAAGCATTTCACACGCAGAGCCTAACAATTCTACTGTAAGATGTAGAAGAGTCACATGGGGTACCTCTCACCATCCCATGCTCTGCAAGATCGTAGACATCCAAAGCTCGCGGCTACCCAGGGTCCCAACCGTCAGCTCCCGAAGCCTGACGTGGACCGCCTAGTGGTGATGAGGAGATCTCGTAAAGCCATCCCCCAATACCAGCTCCTCCCGCTCCTCTGCTAGCACTGCCTCCCCGGGTACTACTCCGATCACGGCGTTGCCTCTGCCGTGGTGGTGCTCCTACTGCCTGCCCGAAGCTCCCAGCAACTCGGGGCGGGCAGTCTCGTGCCAAGTGACCTCGCCCGTCACAAGCATAGCACCGAATCTCTCTGGGCTGCACTGGTGCTCTCCGGCGCCACTCTGGTGTATGACCATGGCCCGAGATCCACTCACGGAAGGGCATTCGCAGATGAGGCCCTGCGCCTTTTCGCCACAGTGGTATACGACCACGTCTCCGAAACCGACTGTGGGAAGGCCACCTGCATCGAGGTCCTGTCCTCCGGCGCCTGCTAGCTACGACAGACGTCGCGGCTCCGTTGCGCCCACTGACACTACCAACCGCAAAACATGACAGGAAGCCCTCTGTCACCAGCGCCTGCTCTAGCACCCCGACGTATGTGGAAATGCCCAAGGGTACTCTAACAGCACAAATCTCTCGGCGGAGACCCTGCCCAAACTTCCGCACTCGGATGTTGTCGTCATGGACCAAGTCCGGGTAAAAGTGTGCACAGTCTGCAAAACTATCCGCGTACTCGGCCACCGTCATCCCTCCCTGCTGAAACTGCAGGAGCTCCCGAATCCTAACAGAGTGGAACCAGGAGGGTCAAAACTCCTCAAGGAGCAACAATTGAAAGTCGCCCCAACGAAAGAGACGAGTCTTCAAGAAACCGAGTCACCAGACTCCACCAACGCCAAGCTGATCCAAGAAAAAGGCTGGCTTGCAAAGCCACTCTCTGATCTATCGGCATCCGCACAAGCCTGAAAAGGCGAACCACTGCCTCGAGCCAAACCTCTGCTGCCCGAGGGTCTGGCTCACCACTGAACCTCAGCGGTCCCTACCGCTGGAACTCACGGGGCGCGCTCAACCTGCGCTCAAGCTCAGCTTGCTCTGGTGAAACTGCCTGCTGCTCAACAGGTGGGGGTGCTGCTACCAGCCCACCCGGAGAAAGGGGCTCGCACGATGGGTCCTGGACTATGGCCTCGTAGCTCATAGGGTCGTCGTCACGAACCAAGGCTGGTATTCTGGATGGCTGTCCTCGTAGAGACATCCTGAATATTATCAAGGAGTGCCGCGGTCAGATGAGCATATATGTATATACCAATATCAACAATGGGGAGCTGACTCAAGAAGGACAGTCAAAGACTCAATCCTACATGAGGCACAAAAAAATTTCCCTGCAACAAGTGTCTCGGCATGCCGAGTCGACAAGAGGGTTAT
The DNA here is from genome assembly GCA_963277665.1 of Viscum album. NCBI lineage: Eukaryota > Viridiplantae > Streptophyta > Magnoliopsida > Santalales > Viscaceae > Viscum > Viscum album. Next base: position 334,470,427 of record OY728139.1, on the reverse strand, counting down.
CAAGGTCCTGGTGAATGGATACGTCGGCCACCGCACCATCACTAGACTCCCTGGCCTGAGAGATGCTCTCGAGACACGTTAACACTGTTTCCCTATATCCCAACCAATTCCTCTTTTAGGGACGTCCGCACAACGTCCGAAGGAACGAACCACCTTTGATACCACTTTGTCACGACCCGACCCTACCCGGGCTCGAGCCGTAACTACCCCAAGCCCGCCTCCATAGGCCAGGGGCTGGCGACCAGCGCCGAAGGCACAACAACTCGGGGAGGCCTTTGCCTAAGCACCTGTACACACACACACACACACGCAGCACACTCAATGAAAAAGTGCAGAGTAAAAGAAAAGGGCAAGCAAAGAAAAGAAAAACTGCTATATATAAACCACAATGTGCATCGACCTCTAACAGTAAAAAGTACAAGCTGAAAGGAAAAGGGGCAAAACACGCACCCAACCAAAAGTGCCACAACCCGGCAACAGGTAAACAATAAGAAACGGCTGACGTGTCTCCCACCTGGAACCCGGCCATGACCACCGCACGCGGTCCAAGCTCCCAATCTCCTACGCTCCACCGAAGTCACGCTCCACCTGTCTGTCATCTGCAAGAGCACACCAAGTGCGGGCAAAGCCCAAGAAGGGGTGAGTATAAAAACACTCAGTAGGATAACCCGAAGGCTCGAGGGAGCAACAAAGGAGGTACCGAAGGGTGAGCAGTAGAGAGAATAGGAAATGTATAGGAGTACAACTGAAAGTGAAGTAAAGAGTCCAGATCAACCCAACAAGAGAAACGTAGAAGATTCGTCCTAACACAAGGAGCTAGGAATGGTGAGAAGATGCACTTCTCGTCGAGCTTTTGCTACCTATAGCAGGAGAGTAGACTCGTCCAACCATGAGAAGCTAGACACGAAAAGCACGTGGCATACCCCGCGCGTCTTCGCCTCTCCTGGAAGGAGAGTAACCAAACCCAAGAAGTGAGTACTAGAAACAAGGTATATACATATCTGTATGCTCAACAAGAAACCCGAACAAGCTCGTAAGGGGATCTCTATCCCGTAGCTCAACCCACGATAAGAGTAGCCAACAATCCTAGTGTAACCCCATCACTGATGCCCAGCATCCCGCGTGTCTGCCCTGAACCGCAAGCCAAGGGGCTCAGTCACCGCACCTTGATACTATCCGCTTTGGGCGGCACTGACTCGCTCGCACGGTTTTAGATCGCGTCGCAAGAACGCGTCTCGGTGGGGAAAGCGCCCCTCGAACTTGAGAGTTCTAGGAAAAGTCAAACCACACCTCTTCACTGCCCTGCAGTCGAGAGGTCTCTTCAAAGTCAAGGTCGTCACAACACTAACCCGTAAAACCAAGGGTCCCGCTCCGGTAATCACGGAGGAAAGCCACAGACTAGCCTAGTCAAAAGGACTGAGTCTGGAATGCCAGCCGGTGTCCCACTGCCCAGCCCTGCTGGAGGGTAATTCATAACCAAATATCGGGTGACCCACTGCCCAGCCCTGCTGGAGGGAAACCCTAACACATCATCAAGCAACCCACTGCCCAACCCTGCTGGAGGGTAAACCATTTTAAGATACTAGGTGACCCACGGCCCAGCCCTGCTGGAGGGTAAACCATAACACATCATCCGACGACCCACTGCCCAGCCCCGCTGGAGGGAAGACCTGAAATAAGTCGACAGGTGACCCACTGCCCAGCCTTGCTGGAGGGTAGACCTGGAACTAGACGACGGGCGACCCACTTCCCAGCCCTACTGGAGGGTATACCCTAAGAGGTCGTCGGGTGACCACTGCCCAGTCTCTGCTGGAGGGTAGACCCTAAGTGCGTCGGGTGACCCACTGCCCAGCCCCGCTGGAGGGTAGACCCTAAGAGTGTCGGGTGACCCACTGCCCAGTATCTGCTGGAGGGTAGACCCTAGAAGCTGATGAGTAACCCACTGCCTAGCCCCGCTGGAGGGTAAAACTCAGAACTGCTCTGGCCATATCCACTGGAGGGTACAACACTGGCCAACCAAACACGGAGTGGGCATCACGCAACCACCCAACTCCAGCACAAATCACCCAAAGGGGTTCCGGGCCTATTCCATCATGGGGTGTCACTAGCACCGCTAACGACCAATCCATCGAGAGCGAAACCAGGGGGAGACCACTCAACCCTACTGGTCAACCAACGAGCACAGAGCCAGGGGAAAAACTCCACCCTGCTGGTCAACAAACACAGAGAGGGACCCTATACGTCGCGAGAGGTAAAAATACGTCAAGCAGAACACGACACGCACATGGGGCCCACACGACGGGTGGCCCCAAGTCAACCCCAACTGAGCGCACCAACATCCTCAGGTACAAACAACACGTACCTCCAAGTGCTCCCTCATACTCCCGGAGTATACCACGTCTCCAGCCCATAAGCTATCATGCACCCGGCACCCAGCATCAACGTGAAGGCGTGATGTATCAACTCCAGCTCAAAGGCCCAGGCACGGCCAACCACGTCACCTCAAGCATTTACATCTCTCACACGGGAGTGCACGTGATCACTCGCCAAAGGTCCGCTACAAGCAAAGTAGGGCGAACTACCACTAGAGCACCTTTCATGCTTCCACATTTAACAAGATCGTGCAAGAGGCTCCGCACAACTCAACAGATCACACCGTTGTAATCCTTGCGAAAAAACACACGAGTTAGATAACTCACTCACCCAAAACGGTCAACCGGTGAAAAAGGGTACTGTTCACTGTAACCAAACTCGTGTGGAGCCCACCTCAAGATCCCGAAACTGAACCAACGGATCACGCCACTGCGATCCCCTAAAAAAACACATGGGATTGAGTACTCAATCGCCCAAAACGGACACCCGGTGAAAAGGGGACTATTCACTGTAGCCAGGTCGGGTGGGTCCCACACCACGTCCCCGAAAAAGGTCGGGCGGACTGCGCCATCGCAAAGCTCTCGGAAAAGCACGTCAAATTGACTGCTTACTTGCGTTGAACGGGTACCCGGAGAAAAAGGTGCATTCCGGCACACCGCACACGAGCGGTGCCACGTGGTGTCACGACCCGTCCTCGGGGCCCGTGCCGTGACTACCCCAAGCCTGCCTTCCATAGGCCAGGGGCTGGCGACTAGCACCAAGGCGTAAATCCCAGTAAAAAGGGAAGGCATTGCCTTTGAAAAGTAAACAAGCACCACAGAGTAAGCAAGCGGAAAAGTAAACACTAAGTAAAAACTGTACAAGCTGTGCTGAAAGTAAAAGGGGCCGGAAATTCAAGCCCAACTGGTAAGTACAACTGAAGGGAAAAACAGCAACTGAAAAGAAAAGCCGCAGCGTCGAGCCGTCCTCTGGAAGTCCCACCTGAAGGGTGGGTACAGATAGCCTCCACTGCTCCTCGAGTCCACCTGACCGCTCCGAGTACGTCCCGCCCAGTGGTCCACCTCCAGGTACTCTCCTGCTCCACACGCCTCCACCACGATCAGGGTTGTCCATCGTCTGCAACCAACACAACGTAGTGCAGGCATAGCCCGTGCAGGGGTGAGTATAAGCTACTCAGTAGGGACCCCGAGACCCCCGAAGGTCTCCTGAAATCCACAAAGGATAATCCACAAAGGAAAGATACAATCACGAAGTAACATCTGACACGGCTTAGGTATATGCCCATACATATACCTAAGTCATTAATTCCCGATCGGCTCCAACGTCCGAGCCCAAGTACAACCCAGTCCACACAGGAAAGCAACGTATAACCACACAGGATAGCACAACACAATCCACAAAGGAGAGTAAACAGTAATCCACATAGGATAGCTCAACACAATCCACAAAGGAGAGTAAACAGTAAATCCACATAGGATATCTTAACACAATCCACAAAGGAGAGTAACACAGGATTCGGCTCACACAGGTATACTTCTTCAAATGACGATAGAGATGATCAGATGTAGCCACTGATTCATCTAATCCGTCGGACCCATAAAGGGTCGGAAGGTACTAACCCCCCCGCAATGACCCACATAGGATCGATCGTGAAGTTGGACCCAAAGATTATTGAGAAACTCCTTCTCCATCAAGTACAGTGGTTATGCCGCTACAACCAAGCGGTCCTCCGTCGTGGGTCTGTCGCTACAACCAAGCGCTCCCATGTGCCGCTAAAACCAAGCGCACCTATGTCGTGGGTCTGCCGCTACAACCAAGCGCCCCCCTGTGCCGCTACAACCAAGCGTACCTCTGTCGTGGGTCTGCCGCTACAACCAAGCGCTCCCCTGTGCCGCTACAACCAAGCGCACCTCTGTCGTGGGTCTGCCGCTACAACCAAGCGCTCCCCTGTGCCGCTACAACCAAGCGCACCTCTGTCGTGGGTCTGCCGCTACAACCAAGCACTCCCCTGTGCCCCTACAACCAAGCGCACCTCTGTCGTGGGTCTGCCGCTACAACCAAGCACTCCCCTATGCCGCTACAACCAAGCGCACCTCTGTCGTGGGTCTGCTGCTACAACCAAGTGCTCCCCTGTGCCGCTACAACCAAGCGCACCTCTGTCGTTCGATCAGCAGTCGTCAAATCTCAACCGGCTCTAGGGTTCCGCACACAACATGCTTGTTCTAGGAGGGTCTACTCCACGAGCAAAAAGGTCGATGCATCAACTGACATGCAGTCCAGAGTTAATGTATCCCAAGGTGTACCGTAGTGGTCACTACTGAAGACACGGAGGATTCCCGTACTATTCTCATCATCGTCGTAGTCGAATCCACCGAGGATCTCTGAATAGTCGTCGTCGAAGTCCACTGAGGATCTCTGCACGATCGTCACCGCAGTCCACTGAGGATCTCTACACGGTCGTCGCTGTCGAAGTAGCAGTCGCAGCCAGCACTAGGGTTCCCGCACACAGCAAGCTCGTTCGGGAGGGTCCGCTCCACGAGCCGAGAGGCCGATACATCAACTGACACAAAGTCCGAAGTTGATGTATCCAAAAGTTCCGTAACGTCAACAGGAACTCAACATCGCAGACAGCGCGTCAATCGGACGCCCGGTCTGAAAGTTATTGGCTTTTTCGTCCCAGGGGCCCGTTTGGTTTTTAAGGCAAAACCAACCCGACCGTACTCCACCTACGTCCAAACCTCAGGCGGAGTATGCTAAAAGATCCTTCTCACATAGAGTAATTCAACGAAGCTGACGACACGTCAATCGGACGTCCGTAGCTCAAGATATGAGCGTTTCTGCTCCGAGGGCCCGGTTAGTTTCGTGTACGAACCAACCCGGCTGAACTCAAAGTATTCCGAAACCTTGAGTGCGATATACCGAAACGACCGTCTCGATCCAAGGATCGCGTTGCCGCTGAGGGAGCGTCGTTCGGAGGCCCGTATCTCAAGTTACAGACATTTGACCGAAAATGGTCCGAAGACGGGGGGGTCCGGGCCCGGGCTGACCCGGCCCGACCCCCCGTGGGTCGGCCGAACCGGGTCGACCCGGTCTGGCCCAGACAGGGCGCGGCCCGCCCGGCCCGGCTCGGCCGAGCGGCCGAGCGACGCGGGGGGGAGCCGTCGCCCCCGCGGGACACCCCCGCGGCACCCGCGGGGTGTCGCCCTGGACAACCCGAGCGACGCAGGGGGGGGGGGGGAGCTGCCGCCCCCGCGTGACAACCCCGTGGCACCCGCGAGGTGTCGCCCCGGACAACCGGACGTGGCTTCAGTCGCGTCCCGTGCACGCCGGACCCGCGCGGTCGTGGGTCCGCGAGTGCCGCCGCCGCGGCTTCTACCGCGGCGGCCTTGTCTGGCGGCGCGCCGGGGCGCCGCCGCTCCCGGCTGCCGGCGCCGCCGCACCGGCGACCCGCGCCGCTCCCGGCTGCCGGCGCCGCCGCACCGGCGACCCGCGCCGCCGGCGGCTTCCGCGGGCCGCCGGAGTCGCTCCGGTGGTCCGATTCTGTTCTCGTCTGCGCCGATGCTCCTCCCGGGACTCGTTCTTCACTGCGGAATCCTCAAAATTCAGTTGCGGCACGTTCCGTCGTCGCCCGTCAAATCCGCACAACAACGAAGAATGGCGGAGGGTTGTCGGGCCGTGTTCGTTTGGCCCGCACCCTCCGCGTTAGGGATAAACAACGGGAGAAACACATTCAACACATGAATACATATCCGAAAACAATTTTTAATGAAATAAAATTGTTTTATGAATCGGGTTCTTCATTCTTGAATGGAAAGAACACGAGAAATACGGGCATTTCCAAATATAAAATCCCTACCTCGTAGTCATCGTCGAACGCACGTTCTTCGCAGATTTGTTTGTCGCGGAAGGGGGGAATCGTCGCGTCATCGCGGAAGGGCGTCGCGTCGTCGCGGAATCCGGCGTTGAGTCGGCGAACTCAACGTACCAAGAAACAACAGATTTAATTTAATTATATAAAATTAAATCAGTGTTTTATTATTAAAAAAAAACACAAGGGAGATTTAAGAGAATCCCGAAGTCTCTTACCTCAAACAGCTGATCGAAGACTCGTTGCGGAGGGAGAGACGTCGCAGAAGAACATTGCAGGAAGGGAATGTCGGCGTCGCGGAACACGGCGTCGCGTCGTCGACTTCCACGGGTTCGGCATTCTTCGTCGGAGGTCGGCGTTCTTCACATTCTTCGCGTTCTTCGCGAAGGAGGATGAAGGCTCAAGAACTCTGACAAACATCCGAACGAGTAATCCTCCAAAAAGACATGTTGGTCTTATTTTATTATTACGCCAACAAACGAAAAAGGTAAGTAACGACCCATCAATTCGTTGAATTAATTCAACGAAAGAAACCGCCCATTTAATTCACGAAATAAACCGCCCAAATAAATGGTGCGTTAAGAATTTAAGAAAACGCGTCAGTTGACTTTCATAATGATGGGTTTTCGCGGGTGCGTTACTTAGCGGAAAGAAACGGTGGGGCTCGTGCAGGCCCCACCTCACAAATATCCTACCAAGGGGGTAGGATATTTCTGGATAACACCCTATCCGTTTTAACTCAGTTTAAGTGGCTTTCAAGTGGCTTCAAGTGGCTTAAGTGAAATAAAATAAATTTGTCGAACAAATTATTTTATTTCTAAACTTTAATCCCAAAAATTAAAAACCACACCCGAGCAAATGCAACTCTGGAAGAGGCGTTTCTAAGAAAATATCGGCGCTGCTATTTCATTAGTTCCCTCACAATTCGATTCCGGGCACCAGTTCAAAAGTTAGAAAAACCCGCTCGTCCGTTCACTGAACGTACCCAAGCCAAACTTCGGAAAATGATTCCGTGCACACCGGCCTCGGAATCAGGTGCTGTCAGAAACTGCGCTCTTGTAAAATTCCAAAGAAAATTAAGAAAAAAAATTTCCTTGAAATTTACAGGTCTTTACATTACTCCCACCACAGGGCTTTACGTCCCCGTAAAGCTTCAACACAACTAGGGATACAAAGGTGGTAGAGCTAGGCGGTAAGCCACCTCGCCAATCCTGCTGAGGACCTGAAAGGGTCCGATGAAGCATGGATACAACTTGACGCCTCGGCCAAATCTTCGTAATCCACGTCGAGGTGAGACACGCAAGAAGACGTGATTGCCATCCTTGAACTCAAGTGGCCTCCGCCTCCTGTCAGCAAAAGAATTCTGTCGGCTCTGAGCTATCGTCATCCGCTCCTGGATGACCTGGACCTTCTCTGGTCCTACAAGAGCTGCTGTGATTTCTTCTTTGCTGATAAGAGAAATCTGGTCTCATCCCCTGGATGAACCACTTTCTTTGCCTAATACAGTCAATCCCGACATGGATGGTACTAATCCATACCAAGGATGACGTCGTAAGGCCTTGACGCTACTACCAAGAGATCCAACCGTTACTCTCGCCTCCAAGGGTTGAGTCACACTGTCGGCATTAGTGTGTGGTAACTGGGTCTCCTCCAGTAGATGTCTCACGAGTGAGGGTCAATTCAACAGTCTAAACCGGAACCTCTTAGTAACAACACAAAAGAGGACAAGGGAAAAAAACATCACAAGGGTATTCATCCTTTATTATTGCAGCTCATAATACAAGGACACTACACCATAGCAACAAGGAACTAGAAGTACAAAAGACGTATCCACTAGTCCCGCTCCTGTCCATATGCTCCCAGATCTCCTTGATCGAAGGCCTCAGCTACCTGAAGCTGAGCTCTCGCATGTCCACCAACTCCCTGCGGTCGGGGTGGACCTCCTGGCGGTGGTGGTGGAAACACCCCGAAGCGTCGTCCACCTCCAGCTGCACGGCCAGCTCCCCTGCCATGGTCGCCTGCTCCTTGTGGTCCGCCTTGATCGAACCTCTGCCTCTGCCTGGGGGGTCATTCGTTCGTCTGCTGGTCATCCGTATGGCGGGTCGGACAGTCACGAGCCATGTGACCAACCCCGTCGCAGGAGTAACACTGCCCTCTCATGGCAAGTCATTGCCCACCCCGAGTGCCTCGCGTAAACGATCCAGAGTCATGCTGTCGACCACCTATAGGTATAGTCCTCTTGGACCCCTGCGTCATCTGTCTACTGCCCGCTACAGAAGACTCTGCCGCATGCCGGCAAGTGGTGGGTCCTGCTGCTGGAGACTGCTCAGCAAGGAAACTCTCCACTAAGAGGGCTCACTCCAACACCCCTGCCTGAGTCGGAATGTTGAGGGAGATCATCGAAGCCATGATCTCGTGCCTCAATCCCTTCTCAAAGGTCCGGGCCCGGAAGAACGGGTCCCATACCATATCTGTGGAGTAGCGCGAGAGATCAGTAAATCTCGCCGAGTACTGGGCCACTGTCATGCTGCCCTGCCGCAGCTGTAGTAGCTCCTGGATGCGCACCGCTCGGAGGGTGGCTGGGACGAACTCGGAGCGGAAGATTCTCTCAAAGTCTGTCCAGAGGAGAGATGTCTTGTCATGCACTTGGAGCATCAAGCTCCACCATCTGCCTGCTGCCGCGTGCAGGAGGCTCGCTGTGAGGATCACCATGATTTCTACTGGTGTCCTCACTAATCTAAAAACCCGTACAACTGCCTCCAGCCAGTCCTCGGCGGCCTGAGGGTCCATCTCCCCGCGGAACCTGGGCGGTCGCTGGCGCTGGAACTCATGCATTGCACTAAGGCGACGTGCATCGTCAGCGGCTGGGGCTAGTAGCATCGGTGGCTCAGCGGGTATAGGTACCACAGGTGCCTCAGCTGTCAAAGGGCCCGGTATCGAGTCCTCGACGCTCGGTGGGCTCTCGCCACGCACATCGCTCGGAACCCTAGCTGGCTGCCGTTGTGGGGCCATCCTGAAAAGGAAACAAGTGTGCCACGGTCAGAACGGTATACCTGGTGAGCTGACATAAAGTAATCACAAATAAAACTTGAAACATGCATGCAATCAATGTTTTCGTGCATTAAGTCAAAAATCAGAAGTCAGGGTCCTGATGTACGGATACGTCGGCCGCCGCACCAACAATGGACTCCCTGGACTGATAACCACACCCAATACGCTAAACACTATTGCTTCACATAGAATAAAGATCAGATTCTGCGGTAAAACCGACCACCTTTGATACCAATTTGTCACGACCCGTCCTCGGGGCCCGTGTCGTGACTACCCCAAGCCCGCCTTCCATAGGCCAGGGGCTGGCGACAAGCACCAAGGCGTAAATCCCAGTAAAAAGGGAAGGCATTGCCTTTGAAAAGTAAACAATTACCACCGAGTAAGCAAGAGGAAAAGTAAACACTAAGTAAAAACTGTACAAGCCGTGCTGAAAGTAAAAGGGTCCGGAAATACAAGCCCAACTGTAAAGTACAACTGAAGGGAAAAACAGCAACTGAAAAGAAAAGCCGCAGCGTCGAGCCGTCCTCTGGAAGTCCCACCTAAAGGGTGGGTACAGATAGCCTCCACTACTCCTCGGGTCCACCTGACCGCTCTGAGTACGTCCCGCCCAGTGGTCCACCTCCAGGTACTCTCCTACTCCGCACGCCTCCACCACGATCAGCGCTGTCCGTCGTCTGCAACCAACACAACGTAGTGCAGGCATAGCCCGTGTAGGGGTGAGTATAAGCTACTCAGTAGGGACCCCGAGACCCCCGAAGGTCTCCCGAAATCCACAAAGGATAATCCACAAAGGAAAGATACAATCACGAAGTAACATCTGACACGGCTTAGGTATATGACCATACATATACCTAAGTCATCAATTCCCGATCGGCTCCAACGTCCGAGCCCAAGCACAACCCAATCCACACAGGAAAGCAATGTATACCCACACAGGATAGCACAACACAATCCACAAAGGAGAGTAAACAGTAATCCACAGAGGATAGCTCAACACAATCCACAAAGGAGAGTAAACAGTAAATCCACACAGGATAGCTCAACACAATCCACAAAGGAGAGTAACACAGGATTCAGCTCACACAGGTATACTTCTTCAAATGACGATAGGGATGATCAGATGTAGCCACTGATTCATCTAATCCGTCGGACCCATAAAGGGTCGGAAGGTACTAACCCCCCCGCAATGACCCACATAGGATCGATCATGAATTTGGACCCAAAGCTTATTGAGAAACTCCTTCTCTATAAAGTACAGTGGTTATGCCGCTACAACCAAGCGGTCCTCCGTCGTGGGTCTGCCGCTACAACCAAGCGCTCCCATGTGCCGCTACAACCAAGCACACCTCTGTCGTGGGTCTGCCGCTACAACCAAGAGCCCCCTGTGCCGCTACAACCAAGCGCACCTCTGTCGTGGGTCTGCCGCTACAACCAAGTGCTCCCCTGTGCCGCTACAACCAAGCGCACCTCTGTCGTGGGTCTGCCGCTACAACCAAGCGCTCCCCTGTGTCGCTACAACCGAGCGCACCTCTGTCGTGGGTCTCCCGCTACAACCAAGCGCTCCCCTATGCCGCTACAACCAAGCACACCTCTGTCGTTGGTCTGCCGCTACAACCAAGCGCTCCCCTGTGCCACTACAACCAAGCGCACCTCTGTCGTGGGTCTGCCGCTACAACCAAGTGCTCCCCTGTGCTGCTACAACCAAGCGCACCTCTGTCGTTCGATCAGCAGTCGTCAAATCTCAACCGACTCTAGGGTTCCGCACACAGCATGCTCGTTCCAGGAGGGTACACTCCACGAGCAAAAAGGTCGATGCATCAACTGACATGCAGTCCGGAGTTGATGTATCCCAAGGTGTACCGTAGTGGTCACTACTGAAGACACGGAGGATTCCCGTACTGTTCTCATCATCGTCGCAGTCGAATCCACCGAGGATCTCTGAATAGTCATCGTCGAATTCCACTGAGGATCTCTGCACGGTCGTCGCCGCAGTCCACTGAGGATCTCTGCACGGTCGTCGCTGTCGAAGTAGCAGTCGCAGCCAGCACTAGGGTTCCCGCACACAACAAGCTCGTTCGGGAGGGTCCGCTCCACGAGCCGAGAGGCCGATACATCAACTGACACAAAGTCTGAAGTTGATGTATCCAAAAGTTCCGTAACGTCAACAGGAACTCAATGTTGCAGACGGCGCGTCAATCGGACGCCCGGTCTGAGAGTTATTGGCTTTTTCGTCCTAGGGGCCCAGTTGGTTTTTAAGGAAAAACCAACCCGACCGTACTCCACCTGAGTCCAAACCTCGGGCGGAGTATTCCAAAAGATCTGTCTCACATAGAGGAATTCAACGAAGCTGATGGCACGTCAATCAGACGTCCGTAGCTCAAGATATGAGCGTTTCCGCTCCGAGGGCCGGTTGGTTTCGTGTACGAACCAACCCGGCTGAACTAAAAGTATTCCAAAACCTTGAGTGCGATATACCGAAACGACCGTCCTGATCCAAGGATCGCGTTTCCGCTGACGGCGCGTCGTTCGAAGGCCCGTAGCTCAAGTTACGGGCATTTGACCGAAAACGGTCCGAAGACGGGGGGGTCCGGGCCCGGGCTGACCCGGCCCGACCCCCCCTGGGTCGGCCGAACCGGGTCGACCCGGTCCGGCCCAGCCAGGGCGCGGCCCGGCCGGTCGGACCGGCCTGGCTCGGCCAGCCCGGCCCGGCTCGGCCGAGCGACGCGGGGGGGAGCCGCCGCCCCCACGTGACACCCCCGCGGCACCCGCGGGGTGTCGCCCTGGACAACCCGAGCGACGCGGGTGGGAGCTTCTGCCCCCACGTGACAACCCCGAGGCACCCACGGGGTGTCGCCCCGGACAACCGGACGCGGCTTCAGTCGCGTCCCGCACGCGTCGGACCCGCGCGGCCGTGGGTCCGCGAGTGCCGCCGCCGCGGCTTCTGCCGCGACGACCTTGTCCGGCGGCGCACCGGGGCACCGCCGCTCCTGGCTGCCGGCGCCGCCGCGCCGCCGGCGGCTTCCGCGGGCCGCCGTAGTCGCTCCGGTGGTCCGATTCTGTTCCCTTATGCGCCGCTGCTCCTCCCGGGACTCGTTCTTCACTGCGGAATCCTCAAAATTCAGTTGCGGCACGTTCCGTCGTCGCCTGTCAAATCCGCACAACAACGAAGAACGACAGAGGGTTGTCGGGCCGTGTTCGTTTGGCCCGCACCCTCTGCGTTAGGGATAAACAATGGGAGAAACACATTCAACACATGAATACATATCTGAAAACAATTGTTATTGAAATAAAATTGTTTTATGAATCGGGTTCTTAATTTTTGAACGGAAACAACACGGGAAATAAGGAATTTCCAAAAATAAAATCCCTACCTCGTAGTCGTCGTCGAACACATGTTCTTCGCGGATTTGTTTGTCGCGGAAGGGGGGAATCGTCGCGTCATCGCGGAAGGGCGTCGTGTCGTCGCGGAATCCGGCGTTGAGTCGGCGAACTCAACGGACCAATAAACAACAGATTTAATTTAATTATATAAAATTAAATCTATGTTTTATTATTAAAAAAACACAAGGAAGATTTAAGAGAATCCCGAAGTCTCTTACCTCAAACAGCTGATCGAAGACTCGTTGCGGAGGGAGAGACGTCCTAGAAGAACGTTGCAGGAAGGGAACGTCGACGTCGCAGAACACGGCGTCGCGTCGTCGACTTCCACGGGTTCGGCCTTCTTCGTCGGAGGTCGGCGTTCTTCACATTCTTCGCGTTCTTCGCGAAGGAGGATGAAGGCTCCAGAACTCTGACAAACCTCCGAACGAGTAATCCTCCAAAAAGACATGTTGGTCTTATTTTATTATTACGCCAACAAACGAAAAAGGTAAGTAACAACCCATCAATTCGTTGAATTAATTCAACGAAAGAAACCGCCCATTTAATTCACGAAATAAACCACCCAAATAAATGGTGCGTTAAGAATTTAAGAAAACGCGTCAGTTGACTTTCATAATGACGGGTTTTCGCGGGTGCGTTACTTAGCGGAAAGAAACGGAGGGGCTCGTGCGGGCCCCACCTCAAAAATATCCTACCAAGGTGGTAGGATATTTCTGGATAACACCATATCTGTTTTAACTCAGTTTAAGTGGCTTTCAAGTGGCTTAAGTGAAATAAAATAAAGTTGTCGAACAAATTATTTTTTTCTAAACTTTAAGCCCAAAAATTAAAAACCACACCCGAGCAAACGCAACTCCGGAAGAGGAATTTCTAAGAAAATACCGGCGCTGCGATTCCATCGGTGCCCTCAGAATTTGATTCCGGGCACCGGTTCAAAAGTTAGAAAAACCCGCTCATCCGTTCACTGAACGTACCCGAGCCAAACTTCGTAAAATGATTCCGGGCACACCGGGCCTCGGAATCAGGTGCTGTCAGAAACTGTGCTCTTGTAAAATTCCAAAGAAAATTAAGAAAAAAATTTCCTTGAAATTTACGGGTCTTTACACATGGGACCCACATCCCAGTCCCGAAACTCAACAAACGGATCGCACCGTTGCGATCCTCTCGAAAAAGTACACAAGATGGACTATTCACTTGTCCAAAACGGTCGCCTGGTGATTAAGATAGAAAAATCACCATCGACGCCGAAACGGCCCTCAGGGGCCCCGCAACATCGTGCCAAATTAGGGCAGGCGGATTGCACCAATACAATCCCCTCAGAAAAACATCCAGAAACGACTGCTCGCATGCCCCGAACGTACGTCCGGTGAAAAAGGCGTGAAACGCAGCACGCAGCTCGAAAGACGGGCCGTGGGGCCTGTGCCTCAAACCTAGTCCCAACACCCGAAACCGCCCTGGAAATCTCCGCCTCAGTGCCAGGGTTGCAACACCGCTGACGACGCTCAAAACGGATGTCAGACGCGTCCGCGCCGTCCAAAACAAGATTCCTGAAAAAACGCTCATCCACTAAAGGAAACGTCGCGCCTCCGCGGCCCCTCGTTTTGGGAATTAAAAATTCCCGAAACTATCTCAACATTCCTGCCTCGAGGCCAGGAAGGCTCTGCCACAGACGGCTTGAAAATCGGACACCCGTAATGAAAATTACGGGCGTCCGAAGAGGGGGAAACAGATTCCCTCGGACAGGACCGGCCTGGGCCGGCCGGTCCGCTCGGCCTGGGCCGGCTCGCGCCGGCCGACTCGAATTGGAGCGCCGGCCCGTGGCTCTACCGCGCGGGCCGGTCGTCTGCTGCGCAATGACTCGCAAAGCGCGGGTCGTGTCTCCACTGCGGGGTCGCGCGGCGACCCCGGTCCTCCCCTGCCCCGGCGAGCTCGGCCTCGCCCTCGCCGTCACCCGGCTGCCCAGGCCGCCCGTCCCAGCGCCGACCTCCGCTGAAGACGGCCTCACTGCCGACGCCTGGAAAAGAAACCGCCGCCACCACCGCCAAGCGCCGCCGCCACCACCAAGCGCCGCAGCCACCGCCATGCGCCGCTGTGCCTCGAACCGCCGGAACACCCAGAAAACCCGAAATTCCCGCAACATTCGGCGAACATTTGCGATCTACTCCGAAGTCGGATTTTAAATCCGAAATATGCGATGGGAAGATCATGAATTATACTACGAGACTACAGGCTTGGATCGAAGATCGGGCAGCAATTATACGCTAAAATTAGGATTCAAAGAGGGGTTCGGGATTTAAAACGCAAATGAACACCTCCTACCTCGCTGGGCTTCGCCCGGAGCTTCGCGTCGATCCGCCGGCACCACCGCACCTTGCCGGAGTCGCCTCGCTGGAGTTCGCCTTGCCGGAGCTGCCTCGTCGGAGGTGAAGGAGGTGGAGGAGGGTTTGAGGAAGAAGAAGAGGGAGTGGGGGTGTGTTAAGCGTTTAAATAGAAAACGCTTAACTACCCGCCCGTCGGCCCAAACCCGAACTCCCGATGGGGTCAGGATTTAGCCTCCCCTAGGCTAAGAACGATGCTCCGAGCGCAATGGCGGTCTCCGAATTTTATTCCGAGACCCCGTTCAAAAGTTACTAAACTTAGCGCCCGAGGCCGCCAATTTACGAAAATGCCCCTGGGGCCATTTTTTACAAACGGCCCGCGCCCGCAAAACTTACACCCCTCCTAGGGTAAACGGCACGCTCTGAACTCAATGGTGGCCTCAGTTTTCCAATCCGAGCCACCCTTTAAGAGATGCCAGCGTTTCACCCTTAAACAAATTAATTTATTTATTTAATCCGTTTAACGTTCCAGAAGCGGGCGAGGGGTCCAAACGTCCCGCACCGACAAGTTTTATGTCGTTCCTAGGGTAAAAACACCATTCCGGACCCATCCGTGCACTCAGATCCCTGATCCGGAACTCCGTTTAGGAGTTATCTCATTTATTTAGTATTTCCAGTGTGAACGCACTGAAAATTTAATTCCGGCCACTCCGTGGCTCGGAATCGCACGCCGTCCGAAGGCGCTGCCCTAGAATATCATCAAGAATATTCCAAAGTCTTTCAAAGAAAAAACCGGGTTCTTACATCATTCCCTTATTTCAAGCTTTCCGTCCTCGAAAAGCAAAACTAGGGAGCAACACATGGTACTAATCCCACACCTGGTTTTCCCATACCGAGAAGAACCCACGCACAGCTCTGTGCTACCACACACAGACCAAAGGATTGATCTGTTCATGTGGGGTCGGCCTTTGCCGATGTCGTGCACCCACTCCAGACTTTGGGGTTAGGGAAAGGCGGTAGGAAACCTCTCCATCCCTTTGCACGGTCTCAAACGGCCCGAAGGCCCTTGGGGGTAGCTCACCTCCCTGGTCAAACCTCTACGTCGCACACCACGACTGGAATCGCCGCCCGCACCTGAAATAAGGCCCGGTGATTCCCTCCTTCGGAATATCCATATGGTGAAATACCCAAGGATATCTGGTCACGCTAGGCTCCACAGTCGATGCTCTCTTACACGCTCAAAAGGCGAAGGAGTCAACACCATCGACTAAAGGAAAAGGTCTCGCGCCTTTCTCCTTACCACCACAGGGTTACACCCGACGCCCTGCGTCACCCTGGTAACACCTCAAACAAGGAGCCGGGAGAGAATCATTTCACACGTAGAGCCTAAAAATTCTACTGTAAGAAGTAGAAGAGTCTCATGGGGTACCTCTCACCATCCCATGCTCTGCAGGATCGTAGACATCCAAAGCTCGCGGATACCCAGGGTCCCAACCGTCAGCTCCCGAAGCCTGACATGGACTGCATAGTGGTGATGGGGAGATCTCGTAAAGCCATCTCCCACTACCAGCTCCCCCCGCTCCTCTGCTAGCACCGCCTCCCCGGGTACTACTCCGATCACGGCGCTGCCTCTACCGTGGTGGTGCTCCTGCTGCCTGCCCGAAGCTCCCAGTAACTCGGGGCGGGCAGTCTCGTGCCAAGTGACCTCGCCCATCACAAGCATAGTACCGACTCTCTCTGGGATGCACTGGTGCTCTCCGGCGCCACTGTGGTGTATGACCATGGCCCGGGATCCACTCACGGAAGGGAATTCGCGGCTGAGGCCCTGTGCCTTTTCGCCACAGTGGTATACGACCATGTCTCCGAAACTGGCAGTGGGAAGGCCACCTGCATCGAGGTTCTATCCTCCGGCGCTTTCTAGCTACGGCAGACGTCCTGGCTCCGTTGCGCCCACTGCCACTACCAACCACAAAACATGATAGGAAGCCCTCTGTCACCAGCGCCTGCTCTAGCACCCCGGCGTATGTGGAAATGCCCAAGGGTACTCTGACAGCACGAATCTCTCGGTGGAGACCCTGCCCAAACTTCCGCGCTCGGATGTTGTCGTCATGGACCAAGTCCGGGTAAAAGCGTGCACAGTCTGCAAAACTATCCGCATACTCGGCCACCGTCATCCCTCCCTACTGAAACTGCAGGAGCTCCCGAATCCGAACAGAGCGCAACCAGGAGGGGAAAAACTCCTCACGGATCAACAACTGAAAGTCTCCCCAATGAAAGAGACGACTCGTCAAGAAACTGAGTCACCAGACTCCACCAATGCCAAGCTGATCCAAGAAAAAGGCTGGCTTGCAAAGCCACTCTCTGATCTATCGGCGTCCGCACAAGCCTGAAAAGGCGAACCACTACCTCGAGCCAAACCTCTGCTGCCTGAGGGTCTGGCTCACCACTGAACCTCAGCAGTCCCTACCGCTGGAACTCACGGGGCGCGCTCAACCTGCGCTCAAGCTCAGCCTGCTCTGCTGAAATTGCCTGCTGCTCAACAGGTGGGGGTGCTGCTACCAGCCCACCCGGAGAAAGGGGCTCGCACGATGGGTCCTGGACTATGGCCTCGTAGCTCATAGGGTCGTCGTCACGAACCAAGGCTGGTATCCTGGCTGGCTGTCCTCGCGGAGACATCCTGAATATTATCAAGGAGTGCCGCAGTCAGATGAGCATATATGTATATACCAATATCAACAATGGGGAGCTGACTCAAGAAGGGCAGTAAAAGACTCAATCCTACGTGATGCACAAACAAATTTCCCTGCAACAAGTGTCTTAGCATGCCGAGTCGACAAACGGGTTATCAAGGTCCTGGTGAATGGATACGTCGGCCATCGCACCATCACTGGACTCCCTGGCCTGAGAGCCGCTCTCGAGACACGTTAACACAGTTTACCTATATCCCAACCAATTCCTCTTTTAGGGACATCCGCACAAAGTCCCAAGGAACGAACCACCTTTGATACCACTTTGTCATGACCCGACCCTACCCGGGCTCGAGCCGCAACTACCCCAAGCTCGTCTCCATAGTCTAGGGGCTGGCGACCAGCGCCGAAGGCACAAAAACTCGGGGAGGCCTTTGCCTAAGCACCTGTACACACACACACACGCAGCACACTCAATGCAAAAGTGCAGAGTAAAAGAAAAGGGCAAGAAAAGAAAAGGGAAACTGCTATATATAAACCACAGTGTGCATCGACCTCTAACAGTACAAAGTACAAGCTGAAAGGAAAAGGGAAAAAACACGCGCCCAACCAAAAGTGCCACAACCCGGCAATAGGTAAACAAAAAGAAATGGCTGACGGGTCTCCCACCTGGAACCCGGCCATCACCACCACACGCGGTCCAAGCTCCCAAGCTCCTATGCTCCACCAATGTCACGCTCCACCTGTCCATCGTCGGCAAGGGCACACCAAGTGCGGGCAAATCCCAAGAAGGTGTGAGTATAAAAACACTCAGTAGGATACCCCGAAGGCTCAAGGGAGCAACAAAGGAGGTACCGAAGGGTGAGCAGTAGAGAGAACAGGAAAAGTATAGGAGTACAACTGAAGGTGAAGTAAAGATTCCAGCTCATCCCAACAAGAGAAACGTAGAAGACTCGTCCTAACACAAGGAGCTTGGAACGGTGAGAAGATGCACTTCTCGTCGAGCTTTCGCTACCTATAGCAGGAGAGTAGACTCGTCCAACCATGAGAAGCTAGACACAGAAAGCACGTGGAATACCCCGCGCGTCTTCGCCTCTCCTGGAAGGAGAGTAACCAAACCCAAGAAGTGAGTACTAGAAACAAGGTATATACATATCTGTATTCTCAACAAGAAACCCAAACAAGCTCGTAAGGGGATCTCTATCCCGTAGCTCAGCCCACGAAAAGAGTGGCCAATAGTCCCAGTGTAACCCCATCACTGATGCCCAGCATCCCGCATGTCTGCCCTGAACTCAAGCCAAGGGGATCAGTCATCGCACCTTGATACTATCTGCTTTGGGTAGCACTGACTCGCCCGCACGGTTTTAGATCGCGTTTCAAGAACGCGTCTCGGTGGGGAAAGCGCCCCTCGAACTTGAGAGTTCTAGGAAAAGTCAAACCACACCTTGTCACTGCCCTGCAGTCGAGAGGTCTCTTTAAAGTCAAGGTCGTCACAACACTGACCCGTACAACCAAGGGTCCCGCTCCGGTAATCACGGAGGAAAGTCACAAACTAGCCTAGTCGAAAGGACTGAGTCTGGAATGCCAGCCGGTGTCCCACTGCCCAGCCCTGCTGGAGGGTAATTCATAGCCAAATATCGGGTGACCCACTGCCCAGCCCTACTGGAGGGTAAACCCTAACACATCATCAAGAAACCCACTACCCAGCCCTGCTGGAGGGTAAACCATATTAAGATACTGGGTGACCCACTGCCCAGCCCTGCTAGAGGGTAAACCATAACACATCATCCGATGACCCACTGCCCAGCCCCGCTGGAGGGTAGACCTAGAATAAGTCAACAGGTGACCCACTGCCCAACCTTGCTGGAGGGTATACCTGGAACTAGACGACGGGCGACCCACTGCCTAGCCCTGCTGGAGGGTAGACCCTAAGAGGTCGTCGGGTGACCCACTGCCCAGTCTCTGCTGGAGGGTAGACCCTAAGTGCGTCGGGTGACCCACTGCCCATCCCCGCTGGAGGGTAGACCCTAAGAGCGTC
This sequence comes from Viscum album, assembly GCA_963277665.1. NCBI lineage: Eukaryota > Viridiplantae > Streptophyta > Magnoliopsida > Santalales > Viscaceae > Viscum > Viscum album. The sequence continues at coordinate 334,450,711 of OY728139.1, read as the reverse complement.
GGGTGACCCACTGCCTAGTCTCCGCTGGAGGGTAGACCCTAGAATCCGATGAGTAACCCACTGCCCAGCCCCGCTGGAGGGTAAAACTCAGAACTGCTCTGGCCATATCTACTGGAGGGTACAACACTGGCCAACCAAACAAGGAGTGGGCATCACGCAACCACCCAACTCCAGCACAACTCACCAAAGGGGTTCATCGCCTATTCCATCACGGGGTGTCACTAGCACCGCTAACGACCAATCCATCGAGAGCGAAACCAAGGGGAGACCACTCAACCCTGCTGGTCAACCAACGAGCACAGAGCCAGGGGAAAAACTCCACCCTGCTGGTCAACAAACACAGAGAGGGACCCTCTACGTCGCGAGAGGTCAAAATACGTCAAGCAGAACACAGAACGCACATGGGGACCACACGACGGGTGGCCCCAAGTCAACCCCAACTGAGCGCACCAACATCCTTAGGTACAAACAACACGTACCTCCAAGTGCTCCTGCATACTCCCGGAGTATACCACGTCTCCAGCCCATAAGCTATCATGCACCTGGCACTCAGCATCAACGCGAAGGCGTGACATATCAACTCCACCTCAAAGACCCAGGCACGACCAACCACGTCACCTCAAGCATTTACATCTCTCACACGGGAGTGCACGTGATCACTCGCCAAAGGTCCGCTACAAGAAAAGTAGGGAGAACCACCACTGGAGCACCTTTCATGCTTCCACATTTAACAAGATCGCGCAAGAGGCTCCACACAACTCAACGGATCACACCGTTGTAATCCTTGCAGAAAAACACGCGAGTTAGACTACTCACTCGCCCGAAACGGTCAACCGGTGAAAAAGGGTACTGTTCACCGTAACCAAACTCGTGTGGATCCCACCTCAAGATCCCGAAACTGAACCAACGGATCATGCCACTGCGATCCCCTTAGAAAAACACACGGGATTGAGTACTCAATCGCCCAAAACGGACACCCGGTGAAAAAAGGACTATTCACCGTAGCCAGGTTGGGTGGGTCCCACAGCACGTCCCCGAAAAAGGTCGGGTGGACTGCGCCATCGCAAAGCTCTCGGAAAAGCACGCCAAATTGACTGCTTACTTGCGTGGAACGGGTACCCGGAGAAAAAGGTGCGTTCCGGCACACCGCACACGAGCAGTGCCACGTGGGACCCGCATCCCGGTCCCGAAACTCAACGAACGGATCGCACCATTGCGATCCTCTCGAAAAAGTACACAAGATGGACTATTCACTTGTCCAAAAAGGTCGCCCGATGATTAAGATAGAAAAATCACCGTCGACGCCGAAACGGCCCTCGTGGGCCCCGCACCATCGTGCCGAATTAGGGCGGGCGGATTGCACCACTACAATCCCCTCGGAAAAAAAATCCAGAAACGACTGCTCGCACGGCCCGAACAGACGTCTGGTGAAAAAGGCATGAAACGCTGCACGCAGCTCGAAAGACGGGCCATGGGGCCCGTGCCTCAAACCCAGTACCAACACCCGAAACCGCCCTGGAAATCTACGCCTCACTGCTAGGGTCGCAACGCCGTTGACGGCGCTCAAAACGGACGTCGGACGCGTCCGCGCCGTCCAAAACTAGATTCCCGGAAAAACGCTCGTCCACTAAAGGACACGTCGCGCCTCCGCGACCCCTCGTTTTGGGAATTAAAAATTCCCGAAACTATCTCAACATGCCCGCCTCGACGCCAGGAAGGCTCTGCCGCATACATCTTGCAAATCGGACACCCGTAATGAAAATTACGGGCGTCCGAAGAGGGGGAAATGGATTCCCTCGGACTGGACCGGCCGGTCCGCTCGGCCTGGGCTGGCTCGCGCCGGCCGGCTCGATTTGGAGCGCTGGCCCGCGGCTCTGCCGCGCGGGCCGGTCGTCTGCTGTGCAACGACCCGCAAAGCGCGGGTCGTGTCTTCGCTGCGGGGTCGCGCGGCGACCCCGGTCCTCCCCTGCCCCGGCGAGCTCGGCCTCGCCCTCGCCGTCACCCGGCTGCCCAGGCCGCCCGCCCCAGCGCTGACCTCTGCTGAAGCCGGCCTCGCCGCCGCCGCCTGGAAAAGTAACCGCCGCTGCCACCGCCAAGCGTCGCCGCCACCGCCAAGCGCCGCCGCCACCGCCAAGCGCCGCCGCCACCGCCATGCGCCGCCGCGCCTCGAACCGCCGGAACACCCAGAAAAACCGAAATTCCCGCAACATTCGGCGAACATTTGCGATCGACTCCGAAGTCTGATTTTAAATCTGAAAGATGCGATGGGAAGCTCATGAATTATACTACGAGAATACGGGCTTGGATCAAATATCAGGTAGCAATTAGAAGCTAAAATTAGGATTCAAAGAGGTGTTTGGGATTTAAAACGCAAACGAACACCGCCTACCTCACTGGGCTTCGCCCGGAGCTTCGCGTCGATCCGCCAGCACCACTGCACCTTGCCGGAGTCGCCTCGCCAGAGGTCGCCTTGCCGGAGTTGCCTCGCTGGAGGTGAAGGTGGGGGATGAGGGTTTGAGGAAGAAGAAGAGGGAGTGGGGGTGTGTTAAGCGTTTAAATAGAAAACGCTTAACTACCCGCGCATCGGCCCGAACCCGAACTCCCGACGGGGTCGGGATTTAGCCTCCCCTAGGCTAAGAACCACTCTATGAGCGCAACAGCGGTCTCAGAATTTTATTCCGAGACCCCGTTCAAAAGTTACTAAACTTAGCGCCCGAGGCCGCCAATTTACGAAAACGCCCCTGGGGCCATTTTTCACAAACGACCCGTGACCACAAAACTTACACCCCTCCTAAGGTAAATGACACGCTCTGAACTCAACGGTGCCCTCAGTTTTTCAATCCGAGCCACCATTTAAGAGATACCAGCGTTTCTCCCTTAAACGAATTAATTTATTTATTTAATCCGTTTAACGTTCCAGAAGCGGGCAAGGGGTCTAAACGTCCCACACCGACAATTTTTATGTCGTTCCTAGGGTAAAAACTTCATTCCGGACCCATCCGTACACTCGGATCCCTGATTCGGAACTCCTTTTAGGAGTTATCTCATTTATTTAGCATTTCCAGTGTGAACGCACTGAAAATTTAATTCCGGCCACTCCGGGGCTCGGAATCGCACGCCGTCCGAAGGAGCTACCCTGGAATATCATCAAGAATATTCCAAAGTCTTTCACAGAAAAAAATGGGTTCTTAAAATTATATTATTAAATTATATAATATTCATAAAAATCTAAGGTTCGAAAAAAAGACTTATATAATAATATATATGTCATTAATTAACCACTTTGGGTTCTCTTGTCTTGTTATAGTAAGTTTATTAACCATATAGTGTAAGAATACAAGAAGACACGGTAAACGTTAAACTATTTAACTAAGAGTTAAATCTAAAAGATAAGGTTAAAATGTTTACCTAAACATGTCTAAAGCCTATTGGTTGAAAGGTTTTAGACCCATCCCCACCTTAGACACTAAATAAATCATTTATGAGCCATTAAAAATCTAAAATGATTTTATTATAAAATAATATTTTAAGATTTTCCTAAAGTGACCCTCACCTCTCTTATAAAAGGGCACTTCCCCTTCTCTTAATTTCACACCTCAAATCCATTTGGCTCGGCCAAACCCTGCCCAAATATCCTACCAACTTTACTATCTTCATCCTAGAGGCCTTAATTTGGTCATAAATCCAACCTAAATAGACCTTTTGATCAAATAAAATGGAATAACCTGAAGAAGAGGAAAATATTTCATCACCTCTTTCAAGTTCTTTTCTTCTTCCACTTCCTCTTTCTTTATTGTTTACATTATAATATAATAATTCTATTATCTTCTATATACTTTGATGTTATTATAAAAATTTTACAACCATATTCATTATTCTATCCATCCTATAAATGAAAAAGTCACCATACGTGCGTACGTACGGATTACCGTCTCAACGCCGTGGTGTAGTTTGTTATTCAAACACTTTATTATTTGGATGAGAATAATAATGAGTATAACTGGTGTAAATAATAAATATAACATTTTAATTATTCTGTATATATGATATACCATCCAATTACATACAATTTCTTCATCAATATAATGATATTGTCGCTCGTGCGTATTTACGGATTACCGTCTCCACGACGCGATGAGATTCATTTCCATGTTCACCATTCAACGATGATTATAAAATATTTATCATTAATAAGTATGTAATATATGACATAATAAGTATACTGGATATATATATATATATATTTAATTTACTTACATATATCTTACTCACTTAGTTTTGTTCAATACGATATGAAAACAGAAACATCGTTTATGCGTACGCACGACCTACTGTCTCCATAAACGGTGTTTTCCATTTCATATATACATCTATTATAAATATTTATATTATAAATATATATGATATATAAATCATGTTTTATATTCTGGAAGTATTTAAATCATGATCTAAGTGATACAATTAAGAGTAACAAGTTATAACACGTACGATAAAGAAAGCGATTATTACCCAAAATATTAGTTTAACATAGAAATAATTATTAAATGGGAAGTATAAAGTCATAAATGAATCATTTATGATATCATAAATAGTAATATGGTTCTGGTATAATTTAATATCATACTACGGTCTTTATACAAGAGGTTAAATGTACCCTCGACTAAAGGAAACTGCAAGGTAAGGGTTAATTCTTCAATCTCATTATTATTCGAGATTATTTATGGGTAAGTTTTTACTGGGAAATATTTATTATCCATGTCCATGTTTCATAAAAAAGTTTTCAAATATATCCTTTTTAAGGTACAATTTTACAAAAAAATCATTATAAATGTTTTAAAGATTTATTCTTCTAAACATTTTTCATTAATGTTTATACTTTCAAAACGGTTTTAACGATTTATTTATATGGACATGAATGTTTTTAAAATGTTAATTCCTTTCAAAAGTTTCAAAGTGGTATGGAACACTTTGATTAAAAAATTTCTTTAAATTTCTTCCTTTATAAATAGTTTTACTCTTAAATTATTTCAAAATAGAAAGAGAAATTTCTCTCAAATAGTTTTGATTTCATCTATGTCAACATCCTATGATAAATGTTAAACTTTTTTTAAGTTGATTTATTATGATACAAATCTTCCATATTGAATTTAAGGTTTTGTGATATGTTTGACTTTGGATGAGTTATTTTTATTCCATTCATGGTTTATGGTTAAAGTATTCACATTTAGTATTCTAGTTTTAAAACAATTGTTTATTTTTCAACCTCTTATTAAGATGAATGTGTTGGACTAGTATGTTCCGTGTTGGGGACTGGTAAAAGAAATCCCTCAGTGTTGGGGTCCGGTTATAGCAGACCCTCCAGGTTGGAGTCCGGTTACAGAGGCTCTCCGGGTTGGAGTCTAGTTACAGAGGCTCTCCGGGTTGGAGTCCGGTTACAGAGACTCTCCAGGTTGGGGTCTGGTTACAGTTAGCCCATAGGTCCTGGCACGAGGCCTTGACACAGAAATTAATGTTCGACATTATGCATTCCATCATTATGAAAGTGGCTAATTATTTTGCATGTGATTATTCGACTAGTAGAATATATATGTGAATAAGTAAATGGAATTATTTGATTTTATCTTTTAAATATTTTGCTGATGTTTAACTTTAAAAGGATTTTGTTTTATTCTAATACATTGCCTTAAATGTTTATTCTTATTTATGAAATTTTCCTATATATTGTTATCCTTACCGAGCATCTGAGCTCACCCATTTATATGTTTTATTTTTCCTAGGATGTGAAGAAATATTTTATGATTGATAAATAGTATTAAGCTAAGGGATTAAGGGCTTTCTCAAAGGATCATTTATGTTATGTGTAATGTAATGTTCAGGTATGTAATATATTTTTCCAATATTTCTAAAATGATCAGTTCTTTGGGACTTTATTCCTTGTAATCATGCCAATGTATTAAAATAATGCCCCGAATCTGGGTAATTGGGGTCGGGGCATTACATTTAAGATTTTTAGACACCATTAAGAGTAAATAAATCTTTATTTAATAATATATTAAAGCTATAGATACCCATATTGTGGTTTTATATTGATGAAGTACATATAAATATATTTATTTATTTATAATACATGCATGAAGTATATGTAACACTTAATTTTAAGATGTAAAAAGTTTATTTGAGAATGAATTATTTTATGTTAGGAAAATTAAACGAAATTTATTTATAACCTTTAGGGTTAATATTATCTTTTATGTTGTGTAATAATGGTTAATTGGGATAAAAGGATTATTAAATTTTGTGAATATATGTTTTATCTCATAGATAACAATTGGAATGAAAAGTGATTTTTTGAATAATTGATAAAAGTTATTTCTAAAGAAGTCCACAATATTTATAACAATATTTCATTAAGTAAAATTGAAATATTTTTTTCTAAGTGGAGTGTTTATTTGAGGAATAAACATTGAATTATATTTTGGAATAATATATGATTTTATTATGTATTTATGATGATTTATGATATCTAGAGAAATGATTTTAATATATTAGAGATTATATGATAATGGGATATACATTTTTATTAAGATACTTTAGTAGTGAGTGTTATTATTTTTAAAATAATATTAAGTATAAATTGGAAGAATATGCGATCAATTCATTATAATCATTGGGTTTTAATTTTGGTCTGGTATATTTTGTAGAGTTTTAAGGAATGTTATTTTTGTAATGATTTAAGAATAAATTTTTGTGTTATTATTTATATTTTAGAGATTTATTTATATTGAATATTTTTTTTTCATGTGATAACAATTTTTGGTTTGGGTAAATGGATAAAAACTATAGGAATTACATGTTATCCTTTTTTTAAAATTTTGATTTATAAAAAGAAACTTTTAGTGATTTAGGCATGAAAATTTTATCATGAATATTCATTTTTTTCATTAAGATATGAGATAGGTGTGTTAATTGATCTTAGAACTACCATAGGATGAAATTGATCTTATGAAATAGAAATAAAGTAAGCATGTTTTTTCTTATTCTCTATCTTGATGGTAAAAGAATCTAATAACTCTAGTAAAATGATCATGAAATAAAATTTTACCATTTTACCATCATTTAAAATGATTTTATGGTCTTATTTAACCCATAATGATTTATGGGTTTGTGGAAATTAACACTCCCAATATCATGTTTTCTATAACTCTATTATTCCATGGAAATTATTTTTCTCCTCCATGTCAATATTTTTACTTACTTCAAATGATCTCAATATTTGGGAACCAAAATATGTTTTATTCCATGGAACCTTCATATTTCCCTATTCCACTTTTCATAATTATGATTCATTATCAATTATATGTTTTTGGTTTTCAACAATGGTATTTTTGAAAAATAAAATATGTTTTTCCTTTCATGATTGTATGTTATATATTCCCCTCCCTTGAATTTATTTTCTTAAAAAAATCAATCCTATTTAATGGTAATGAGATAAAATTGTAAGGATTGAATTTCATTAAGTGGGTAGAAAGTAATACCACATGATTTTTTAATTTATTTTCATTAAGTAAAATATTCAATAACATGTAATATACACAATAATGAGCTTAAATGAACCACAATATACTAATATTTAAACTTGAATATTAGGACATGGTCGTTAGTTTGGAGGGGGTGAATAGGGAAAAATTTAGTATGAAATATATGTAATTTTTTATTAAAATAATTAATAACCTATCTTACATTGTTTTTTATTTTTTTGGAAGTGAATATAAAATATTTAAATGGAAAAAGATATAGTGTTCATTAAAGTTTTTGTATGAATGTATTGAATTTTTATTTTAATATATTAATGAAATGATAATTTATAAATGATTATAATAAAATAATAATATTATATATCCTATTTAATGAATGAACATTCATTTAATTATGGTTATTATGAAAGGAATAAGAATAAATTCATTTTATACTTCAAAATATATTTTCTTCCAAAATAGATTTTATTGCATTTTATGTCATGAGATTATAATTAATTTAAAAATAATTTGAAATTTTATTTTAGAAAATATTAATAATTTTTAAAATAATAATTTCATAATAGTATTAGTATGATATTTTTTTATTTTTCAAAAAATATTGATTTTTTAGTGAATAGTGAAAAATACTGATTTTACAAAAATGTCTTTATTTTCTTTAAATCATGTAATTTAAAATTAGAAATATATTTTTGTTTTTTTAAAGTATAATAAGATGGTTTTTACTTAACAAAATCTAAATAATTCCATTTTATGAAACTTTATTCTTGATTTTGGTGTATATTCATTATTGGTCTTAAAGAATTATTTTTCTAAAAACTATTTTACATTTCATTTTACACATTTATATTAAAATTGATTTCAGAAACTTCAAGAAATATATAATTTAAAAATGGATTTAGTTTTTGGAATAATGATATTTAAATTTCAAAAATGTGAAAATTTAATTTTTAGACATAATTAATAGTTATAATGGTGACATCGCCATGGTAATCGGTAAAATAGGTAAAATAGTGTTAATAATATAGGTTATGACTTAAAAATCTCTCTATAACATTTATTTATCCTTATGTTTGAGTGGAGTTAGAACAAATATATCCTAAAAATGAAAAGTTCTCAATTTCAAGCCACTTTTATTTGATTATAACATTTATATTATTTTATGAAAAGTATATTTAAAAAATGTCATTATCTTGATTTTAATTTCTATTTTATGCTTTCATGGGGATAAAAAGATGTTATAAATAAATATAAAAGGTTTTTTGAAAAAAAAAATATTATTTTTTATGATGGATTTTTTCTATTTTTGGTGATATTTTAATTACACTTCTATAAATTTGACTATTCATGGAGGAGGGATTCAGAATACCACAATTTTTCGGAATCTATTGATGGTATCGGTGACTGATGAATAAAGGTAATTGTTTTTCACCACACCCCACTTTTATCCTCCCATTTCAAGCCCCATATTCACCCTCCCTTTTCAATCCCTCCACCCTATGTCATCACACCATCCAACCCCCACCCCACGCCATCAAGCCCCCTCTCACATCCTCGGTTTACACACGGTTTCACCCCATCCTACCCTATACTTTCCCAAAAAGCCCTCATCCCCCATTACCACCCCTTACATTTCTGAGCTTCTATCCCCCACCATCGATCCCCCATTCCCCACCATCTGACCCCAGCCATTGAGCCCCCAGTCGTTCCCCTATTTGATTGAGCCCCCTACCCCTATCCTTTTGAGATTCCCCGAACCGTCCATAAAATTTCACTGAGATTAACTGTACCTTACTTGTTATCATTGAAATTAATTGAATCCTCCTCCCTAAAGACATGTACAAGTACTCTATACACTCTTCTCTCTATATGACTTCAATATTTTTCCCAAATTATCCATCACAAACACATCCTCTCTTAATAGTCTTCTAATTTTGAGGTATAAACTTAATACCCTGTTGATTTTTCTATATTTTTTGATTTATTATTTATGGTTGGGTAATTTTAGATCTTGGATGCTTAATTTATGAACAACCATTATTGTGACTCCTCTTTGGTTTGGAATGTATATATAGGAGTTGGTTGAAATTGAACATGAAATGCTAAAATTGATATATGTATTGTTTTAGTTTTGAATTTTGTTGGCATGAATGAGTTTAAATAGACTATTCATTACTTGATTTTAAACAAATTATTGATTTCTTATGGTCTAATTTTATAGATTTTTTTATTATTAGAATTATGTGTTATATTTAGCCTTGTTAAATTTATATTGATTTTATATATTAGTTAAATATATAAAAAATTACTATTTATAGTAGAATAGTAGTTGAACTGTATTTTCTATTTAAATTTATAATATTAATATATATATATAATTTAAAAAATTAGTGAATAATCATTAAATTTATATATTTTTTTAAATTTACTGTTTACTAAAGTGAAAATGTATTCTTAATTAATTAATATTTTTTCCAAACTCTTTTTGTTGATAAATTATTGTGTTATATATATATATAAATTAAAAAATATCTATATATGTACAGAAATTTGAAAATTGATTAGTAAAATATCTATTAGTTGACCATATATTAATATATATATATATATAATAAACAATTAATTTATTCATTAAATAATGTTTTTTATCATTTTCATTTTCCAATAAATGTATTTTAATATATATTATTTTATTTTTATTTGATTTGAATGTAAGATTTATAATTATTGTTTATATATTTAAATTATTTTTTTATATAGATACATATATTGATAAGTGTTGGATTTATTTTTAATATTGTTTTTATTGAATATTAAGAGGGGATTAAGAAATATATTAACTTCACCAACTTATTTCAAAGTTAGTGAATTATCTATCCATATAGAGAACTTGAAAATATATATCTTTTAATATGAGATATTGTTAGGGAACATATGTTTTTGAATAGGTTTTAGAAAAATTTCATGACATGGATACTTAATGGGGAAGATTATATTCCATTTTACCAATCATAATATATTAATATAGATGTTGATCTAAGAACCGATGATCCAATGAACATAATTCTCAATGATATGATTCCTCAGTTTCATCATAAAGAGGGAAAGGTCATAATAAATGACATTTGTGGGAGTAATCCCCATTCTTCTATAAATGAAGAAGTAATGAAATTATTTAAAATTCATTATGATGATCATACTAAAATATAGTATGGATGAACTAAATTTAGTAAATCTTATTTTATATTTTAACTATTACATCTAAATACCTTAAATAAATTAAAAACACATCCTTTTACATGTTATTGGAACTGATGAATAAGGTACTCCCGACCAGAGAAATGATTCCAAAGACGTAATATCAAGATTGTAAGTTGACCAATGACCATGGTTTCACATATTAAACCACTGATTCATGCTACAATAAATCTTTGTTTTTTGGAAAAGAGAATACAAAAATCAATACTTATACTGTTTCAAATCTTCATGGTGGAAAGATAATAAGATGAATCAAGGACATCAATTTCTTCCCCATATAGTGTTGAATCAAGGGAAACAAATCACTGCTAAGTAGATGAGTTACTTACCACTATAGCCAATATTTAATAGATTATTCATGATTTTTTTTTTCAAAATTTATTATATGGAATTCAAATTTATGCAAAGAGTTTGATATGTTAACTCACCCGTTATATTCTTTGGCAAGGAAGGATTTTGACCAATGACACTTAATATTTTCCTATGAAAGTCATAATGTTCAACTTGGTTTGGTAGTAGAATGTTTTATCCTATTAAAGTCTATAAATGGTATTAAATATTATATAAATCATTTCCCCATATTTATATATAAGTCAAATTTTTTTTATTTTAAACTCTTATGGATGGATCAAGAGGGCCTAAAATTAAAATCATTGTTTATATGAAATAATTGATTGATGAGATACCAAAAATTTTGGTAGATGGAATAATGAATTTTGATTCAGAATAAAATTAAAATTTTATACCTTAAGATTCTTTCTTATTGTAAATTAATGAATTAAAAATATACACTAAAAAATCAGTATAGAGTGCAAAAGGATAATTATCTTTTCCATTTGGTAATAAAAGTCAGAAATAAATATGGATTCAGAACTATAGAAAGTGGGAATACCTTTTTCATATAAACTTACTTATTTTATTTTAAAATTTTAGAAAATAAGGCTTGTCATTTAATGGGAACTTAAATAATTTCCCAACACCAAAAATAAATTTTCATGATCTATTTCTAGAAAAATATGATTAAGAAAAAATTCACATGGTATATGATTCTCTGGATTTATTATCCCTAAAATTTCCATCCATTCTAATTAAAAATAAAAAAATTATAACTAGAGGGAAAAGAGTTTTCTCATTCAATATTCCTTATAAGATTGATAATATTTGAAGTAATAATTTAATGAGTTTCACATTAAAAAATTTGTGAAAAAATATACTATGCTCTATTTTGGGAATCAAGGGGGAATAAAAGGATAGTGAAAATTCACAGTGTGTTTTATAAGAAATGGTTTTAATAAAACTTTTAAATTATCATTTGGTTGAGTAAATAGTGCACACATATCCGCTATATAGAATAAAATATGTAAAAAATATAATTAATTATTTCAAGAAATTTTGAAGATTATCAATGTTCCTAATGGTTATTTCTCTAATATTTCTATGTGTGTCGATGTGGTGAAAGTAAAATTCAGGGGATGAAAATTTAGGATGATCATATTTTGATTAAATAGTTAATTAATAATGTAATTTTAACTATTTTACTACCCATGTTATTAAGATATTTATTTAAGTTTAAATTTTCTTAATATCATTGTTCAAGGTATCATCACATGTGTGATTTAAAAAAATAAAAATTAGAAGGGTTTATAACACTATGTCACTTGGGGAAGCTACTTATTCTTTTTTAATATAATGGACCACATGATCATACATTTAACTGGTGAATTCATTGCTAGTGGTCTGATGTAATTTTGATGGTTGTATCAAATAGTGTGATAACTAAATACATTAAAATAGTCTATGTGAAACAAATATAATTTTAAATATTAAATATCCAAGGGGTGTTTGATGGATGAGTGCACAAATTTATATGGTTCATATTTTTATGAGGTTGAAACAAATTTTGATAAATCCTCTCATATTGATGATGGTCCAATATGAGAAGGGTCAATGTTTGGTATGGATAATGATGAGTGGGTTCAGGATAATTAATACATGTTGTTTAAAACTGCATTGTCCATTCCATTGATATAATATGTTTCTTTGTTTATTTATTATGAATTTTGTTTATAAATTATATTCATCACTTATCTTTTATTCTGTTGTAATTAGGATACATATCATTGAGTTGAAATGGTAATAACCATGTTATAGTGACAATCAGACCCAACAACATCATTTCCACAAATTTCATTAGTGGTTCAAGATACATGTATGTAAATACAATTAGTTTTATATTTATATAAAACATAGAAGGTTCATTTTTATAACCCCTACCCAAAAAATTATATAAAATTTACAGATTCATAAGATTAAAGAATGAAGTGCTCCATATTAGAGATGTTGACATGAATTAAGTAGCACAAAATAGTGGTTTTGGGCTTTTATCTATTGATTCTGGTTATTACAATGATTTTTTTAAAACTTTCATGATTTAATTATATTTTTTTGAATTTAGGTATGTCACAAGATATTCATAGTGTTTCAATTGATATTTTTGTTATGTATGTTTTCATTTTTTATATAAATTTATTAATTTTTTTGTATGTATGTTCCCCCATATGTTTCTAAATTTTAATTAAAAACCAGTTATTTCTTAATGGATTATGAATTTATGTTTTTCAGTATCTGGTGAATCTTTTAAAAGATGTGGGGGTCCTTATAGATGTGTTAGATCAAGGACATGTATATCCTAGTTAGATGTGTTTTTATGACACATTTCATCTAGTTGGAGAGGGTGTGAGTGAATTGATTCATTAGTCATGCCATAAGATAAGAGGCCCACATATATTTTCTCTAATGAATTAGGATTGAAAATTTTCACACCATGTTATAATTTATATATTATGGAGAGAAGTTTAGGTATGTTTATTATTAAAAATTTAATGATAATTATTTTATTATTTTCATGCCCATAATATTTTTTTAAGAGGATTTTTTGACATCCGCTCAATATGAGTTCAGAGAAGTATGAATCTACAAATTATGAATGTTATTGAAGGATTATAATGGAAGGGTGAATATAGATCACTGAAACCATTTTTGAGTATGCTATACATTGTACAGTGAGTCTCTCTCGGTGTTCTTCCTTCACAGTGGCAAGATTTGGTTGCATTTTGGTCGAGTGAAGTGGCAATGGTAAAATTTATTTATTTTAATATATAAATTATTCAATTTTTTCATATGTATATTAATATAATAATTTAAATATATACTGAGTATTCTCATTATTCACCTAATAAGATGATGTAGGTAATTCCTTAAAGACGTGAGACTCAGCACGCATTTCATTGTAAATATAGTGCAACATTATAATTCATATTTGATTCATATATTAAATTTATTTAGTATAACATGAATATTAATATATACTTGTTTTTGACATTTGTTTTAGTTTTTCTAGTGAGGTGATCTGATTAATCAGATGTATATGGATGGGGACTCCTTGGGTGGGAGATCCAGATGTTGCCGAAAGCATATTAAGAAAAATGTTTAGTAAAAAAATAGATTTTTATTTCATTGAAATTACTAAAATTAATTAATTAATTCACTATATATTTTTAATAATATCATTTTATCACAATGTTTGTAGAGCCTTCATAGGATAAGCATCATATTACTATTCATAGAGCTGAGATATTTCAGTGCATCATGGGGAGAAATAGTAATTGTTACTCATTAAACTATGGAACTACTGTCCCAAGATGTGAAGTTGTTAAAGAGTAGGTGATGGGTGTATACATAGATATAGGGCAGCACACACTAGATGAGGTATATGATTCCCTGTAGATTATACAACTCATTATAGATGACCAGTTTTAGTAGATATGATCATAGTAGGAGGATAGATTATCACAGATGTAAGCATATATAGATGAAGTGACGACGCTAAATAATTCTGATAGTACACTAATGGTTATACAGGTAAAAAAAAATTACACTGATATATAATTTTTTTGATATTCATAAAATATATAATATTTATAAATGTCTTAGGCTTAGGATAAATCTAGTTTCCATTTTTGGGAGTTATTGGGTGATCCTCATAAGGATGCACTTGATGCATGAGGTATTTTATGTTACCATTTTAATATTTAAAATTTTATTTAAGTTGAATAATTTAAATGTGTTTTATACATCAAATTTTTTATAATTATGAAAAAATCATGTCTTACATCATAGTGTAACAGTAAAAAAATCAATAAAACCCTTAAATTACATAGAAATGAATCAACAATAACCATAGAGTAATTTTTTAAATATTGGAGTATGTGGAATGTGTATAGAACCCATCCCTAGTAGCTCAGATCCTTTGTTACTTTATTACTATCACATATTTTATAAGTGATCACATTTAAAAGGAACGAATTGTTAATAAATCATGGTAAACTAGATCCATAATTGAATCTCACATTACATTTTAAAACATAAAATATAGCACAATGAATGTAAAAAATATGCATCCTTGAACTCATTAAAGTATTCCTTCTTCATATCCTAGTGAGAGGAAACAAAAAAAGGTGAGACAAAATACTCATAATGGGTTATATACAATAAAATATATCATGAATATTTAAGGAATAATTAATATGGAAAGTTAAATAAATTAAAATCCTTTTCATTTAATCAATAACATGAACCTGGAGAATAATATGGAAGGAATAAATGATTATAAAATAATTCTATATAAATAATAACATGATCTTGAAGCTAATCCATGTATAATATCAATGGATTCTTGTCATGGATAATAATAACAAAATTCTCAATAAATAAAATTAATAATATTCGATGTCATGATATCATACATCATTATATCTATACCACTAAGAACTTTCTCCAATATAGTTTAATAAATGGGTAGGTAAACATTAGAAAACCATTTAATGTTTTCATATTAATTTTCCTCATGAGACTAGTTAATGCATCGATGGGATATATAAATCCCACCCCACCCTTTGCTGCATGTGCAAATTATTCCTCATTTATCGAATGATCGAATTAATTAATGGAAAATATTCCTTATCAATAAATATCCATTCTGAGTAAATAATATTAAATTATCAAGATTTTCAATAGTCAATCAATTAACATCTATAGTAAAAAAATTTATATAAAAAAGGTATATGGTTTCAGTAATAATAATTTCTATGGTTCAAATAATATGGATATTTAAAATGAGATTAATGTATAATGATCATAAGAAAGTGAATGATTCAAAGGAAAGTTAATGACTAAATAATTAATCCTGAAATTGAATGTCAATAATTTACCTAGTCAAATTGATAATACACCATCCATAGAAAGAATAAGGATTGTGTAATTACAACATATCCCCAATGGAGTATAATTAAAATAAAGGGTTGTTGCCTTTTATGAATAAGAACAACATAAAAATATGAATAAAAACATTGTTGAGGAAAATACGCTTTTCACTTTGAAAATTAATTTTAAAAACTAAATATTTCATGAATATTAAGGGAAAATTTAATTATAAAAACCTTGTAAACATAGAAAAGAATATTCAACTAAATTATTGGTCATTATGGTGGGAAAATTCCTCTCAGGAATAGTATGTTAAATCCAAAATATATTTCAAATTTTTTAATAAATTTAAAGAGTATATCATTTGAAAAATAATGTGAAGAATTAATTTTAAAAGACTTTGTAAAAATATAATAATGTGTAAAAATAAATTTGAACAACATTATTATAATATTAAAAATATTCTTGAAACTATTTTTAAGAATCCTGTATTTCAAAGAAAATAGATTTTCGATTAAAGAGAGAAATAAAGTATTATTTTCTTAAAATGTTTATCTCAAATATATTAATTACCAAAGAGATAAAAATAGTAATACTGAATGAAAATTTCATGAATAAATAGTGGAGAATTTAATGAATTTTTTTAGATAGTGATCAAATAATTTCATTTAATGGAAATTCAAGCATAAAAAGTCTTGATTAAAATGTCTTCAACTCATCCATGTATAACCACATGAAGTGATAAATGATCAATGAATTGTTTACCTATGTAAAATGTAAATACAAATATAATAAGAGGAAATATAAAATAAAATTATCAAAGGCAATTAAAAATATAATATTATATTATCAAATACAATAAGGAAGTAATATAACCTAATGATGAGAAATTGAGTTATGAAATTCTAGATCACTTGGTAATTTTCCATTCGAATACCATTGGATGAAGTAATTAAAATTGAAAGATAAAATTTTATTAATTATTAATTGTTAATTATATTACTTTTAAAAATGTCATTATATACCCCATATAAAAACAATTATGTGCATAATAATAAAATATTCCCCAATGATAGATAATTGAGATGAGGTCCATTAACTCACATTTACCTTTAGTTAATTATTATTTAAACTCATAAATAATTTTTTTAACATGTTATTAATTTATAAAATAACCATATACAAATTTATAATATCATATATGATCTTATTATAACATCTTTCCACCAATTTGTTAAATATTATTTCATTATTACCATTATTCTAGTGATAAATGCTTTGTTTTGTCATGATTGCTTCATCTTGAAAGTTATGTTTATTGAGTATTGGATATAATTAAATAATATCCATAATTATTTTTAATTTTATTAATATCAATTTTGTTCCATTATTTACCCTTTTATAACCATTTTTGAAAGTTTGAAATGGAAAATGAATCACATCACTTTAGAAAGATGGTAGGTTGTACGTACGCCCGAGCAACGATATCATTCCAAAAACTAGTGAAAGGGTAAATAAGTGGATTATATGTTAATTATTTTAAATTAATATAATTTTCTATGAAAAAATTAATTCATTATTTATATCATTATGAATATCCATGGGAGTCTATGATGGAAAACATATTACATCAGTTCATGAGGTGGAAGTCTGTTGTACACACGAGCAGTTGCTTTGTTTCTCATTTTATGGAGAAGGAGATTGATAAATATTATGAAATAAACACAATAACATATAAATATAGGTTAAATAAAATTTTTATTATATTGGAATTTTTATTAAATAATTTAAGTTGAAAAAATAACAAGTTCAAAAAAAGAGCATAGAGAAGGGGATTACCATCTCTTAGAAAAACTTCATTTGGGTATCTTATTAAGGAAACTTGGGTTGGTATTTTGGAAATTTTAGTTGATATATAATGTAGTAAGGTATTTTCAAGAGATTTTTGGACTATTTTTGGTTGATATAAATACATTTATATGTGTGAATATTCAAAGGGAGTGTGTTCCCTTTTATAATTGATGAGGACAAACACTTTTTGTAAATACCTAAAAATATTCAATAATAGGAAGTCAAACCAACCGAAAGATCCTAAAATTTGATAAATGGTGGATTTGGGGGAATTTATGATTGATCCAAACCACAAAAAAAAGTTTTAAATACATTGTTCCCTTATCCTCTATGTGTGTTTATATTTACCATTTTATTTTTCACCAATGTAATTTGTTTACTTAACCAAGGTAATTTATCCTTTGAGACTAAAATAAAATTATCTAT
The DNA here is from genome assembly GCA_963277665.1 of Viscum album. NCBI lineage: Eukaryota > Viridiplantae > Streptophyta > Magnoliopsida > Santalales > Viscaceae > Viscum > Viscum album. Next base: position 334,432,379 of record OY728139.1, on the reverse strand, counting down.
ATTAGATAGTTTGGAACTAATTATTTTTAATATGAAATCAAATTTATCAAATGGAATCTACTTGTGTGTGTAAAATTAATTTTATCATAATCGCAAGTAACACACAAAACTCCATTTTTTGTCTTAATTGCAATACATAAATTTGACAATATTTTATAATAGTTATGATAAAAAAATAATTTTAACTTGTTATGTAATATAAATAATTTTTATTAAAAATATTAAATATATTTTTTTTCAATTCTATTAATATAATTGGTATAATTTAATTTAAAAATTAACCCTCTAAACCTTTCAAAAAAGAGTTTTTCAAGACATGCATTTTTCATGCAAAAGATGATCTTACATTGACTACATGACTAGTAATAATAATTAAATGAATTTAAATCAATATATTTATACATATAATTTATCAAATTCATTTAAATCATTCCTTATTAGTGGTTATTTTAATTAATTAAAATAGTGTAACATTATGCACTTAAAATCATTTTTAAAAAAAATTGTTTTTATGCATATAAATAAACTTATACTTGGATATGGTATAAACATGATTTAAATATAATTAATTAGATTAAATATAACTATATAAAACTTATTTTTCATTAAAATCAAAATTTTTCATAAGAGGACTTTTAAATTATTTAATTTATTGAAAATGGTTGAAAGTTTTACAAAAAAATGGTATTTTTTCTATTCTATAAAAAACCATCACTTCGGAGAAATCCCAATATTTTACCCTAAGATAATTTTGAAATGATTATTTTAAAAAAATACTATTTTTTTAAATAAAACATCTAAAATTTGTATAAATTAATGTTAATTTCCAAACATAAAATGAAAAATAAGACCATTTTTGAAGGAAAAATGAATTTATTGTGAATTAATTACTTATTTATAAATATATTATATAAACCTTTATATAAATTTTCTTAATGTGGTTAGAATTTTTCATTTCTACAAACTTAATGGATAGGTTAAAATTATTAAATTAAATAATAGTATTTTAATGGTAATTCACTTTAAGTGTTTCAGAATAACTAAAAACAATTTGTAAGGGTAAAAACATGAGAAAATGACCTCAAAATGACCTAAAATCATAGTAAAATGGTCTTTTTAATAATTATTGTGTGTATGTATAGAAGACACATAAATCAGATATGCGGTGTGCTTTGATGAAAAAAATATGCAGTTTTTAGTGGTTTAATAGCCTTTAAAAATGTGGCTCATGAGGTAAAAACCAATAAATGGACCTTCGATTGTAATAAATTCTTACTAAAATAATATCAGAGGGATTTGTAAAAATTTTGACAGGCCAAACATCCATCGAATATGTCATCTCCTCAGGGTGACTAGAAACAAACATTTACTATTTTAAAATACTAAAATGTGATTATAATGGTAAAAACCCCAAAAAATAAAAATCATATGAATTTTTTAATTTGTAATGTCTATGAGCAGACAACATGAACATTGGAAATGCAGTGTGCTCAGATAAACTGAATATGTAGTTTTTCACAATTTAGTAGGATTTGAGAAATGTGTTTGGGGGTGAAATTAAATAAAAAAATTATTTTATGTCCTGAAATTATATGACAAAAACAATAATGTGATTTGTGAAATGTTGGAGTAGGTGACACATCAATCATATATTTTTTCCCTAAGTTGACCAAAAATGATCTTTTAATGTTTAAAACCACTAAATTTTATTTATGATGATCAAAACTAAGAAAAAACCTATGAATGATGTAAAATAATATAAATCATATTTATATATTTTTTACTTCTATGAGTAAATTAAATTTCAATCATATGTTCATTGTGCTTAGAAGAACTAATTAACCAGTTTTTTATGGTTTTATGACCTTAAAAAATATGTGGCATAAGGTCAAAACTAAGAGAAATACCCATGATTGACAAGAAATAATATTAAAAATAACCATAGAGTGATTTTTTTGAAATGATGGAGTAGATATCACATCAATCAAACATTTAATTTTCTCTGGGTGACAAGAAAGTAACTTTTATTATTTTTAAAACGCTAAAAAATGTGTGTAATGGTCAAAACTAGGGAAAATACCTCTGAATGACGTGAAATCATAGGAAAAAAAATATTTTTATTATTTTTGAGGTTTATGAGTAGAATAAATGTCAATTATACATGTTGTGTTATCTTATAGACCAAATAAAGAATTTTAATGTGTTTTCAGCCTTTTAAAAAGTTCATCAGAGGGTCAAAGCCAAGAAACTAGCCACCAGTTAGCATTAAATCATATTAAAAAAACAAACGTAGTATTATTTTTTTAAATTTTGGGGAAGACAATAGATTAATTAGATATTTTATTTTCTCAAGATGATTAAAAAATAACTTTTAGTGTTTTGAAAACACTAAAATGTTTGTGTGGAATTCAAAACTAAAAAAATAGCCTCAGACAATGTGAAGTTATAGGAAAACTAGTATTATATTATTTTGGGTATGTAAGAGTAGAATGTTTGTCATTAAAACATGAAATGTGTTTGGATGGATTAAATAAACATATTTTAAGGGTTTCATAGCATTTAAAAACATGCATTAGAGGGTCAAAACCAAGAAAATGACCATTAAATGCTATAAAATCATATAAAAATAACTATAGAGTGATATGTAAGATTTTTTTAGTAGAAGAAATTTCAATCTAATGTGTCATTTTCTCGGGATGAATAGAAACATACTTTTATTGTTTTAATAACACTAAAACGTGTGCATGATATTCAAAAATGGAGAAAAATACTTCTAAATGATATGAAATAATAGTAAATTAATAATTTTATTCTTATTTATAGTTATATAGAGAAATATTATCATGAAGATATGTAATGTGCTCAGACAGATCAAATGAGCTATTTTTAAAGGATTAAAGGCTATAAAAAACATGCCTCGGGTGGTCAATAGAAAAAAAAATCATAATGATATGAAATCATATTAAAACAACCACATAGTGATTTTTAAAATTTTAGTGTTGATGAAACCTCAATCAGATTTGTTGTTTACTTGGGATGATTAAAAAAACATCTTAGTGTTTTTAAAACACTAAAACACGAGAATGATGATCATAACGAGAGAAAACGACCTCTGAATGATGTGAAATCATAGTAAAAACATATTTATATTATTCATGACATGTATATGTATACAAAACATGATTCAGACTTGTGGTGTTCTTAGAAGAATCGAATACACTATTTTTAAAGGGTTTTGAACCATTAAAAACATGTGTCATGGGGTCAAAACCAAAAAAATGAACTCAAAATTATATGAAATTATACATCAACAACTATATAGTTTTTGTTAAAATTTTAGATTATACAACAAAATAATTGGACATTTGATTTTTTTAAGAGGACAAGAGATGCACTTTTAATGTTTTAAAAACACTAAAATGTGCATATGATGATAAAAAACATAGAAAAGAACCCTTTAATGGCTTGAAATCTTAGGGAAATAATATTTATATATTTTTTGAAAATTAATATCAGAATGAACATTATTCTAATGTGAGGTGTTGTCATGACTTGACCTACCGAGGTCTGACATGTGACTACCCCAAGCCCACCTCCAATAGGCCAGGGGCAAGAGACCAACACCGAGTAGGCATATCTCACAAATGTGAGTCATTATCCTAAAGTGTCTACCTAAACACACACATTCACATCTTTAATCCCACAAAATTTTATAATTTAAAACAACTAAAACAATTCATACATATATCTCAGATCCCACAATAGTGTACAATAATAAAAGTATTGAAAGTAGAAAACGGGGCCAAATACAAGCCCAAAAAAAAACTGTAAAAGTAAAAACATATAAAAGGGTTAGGATTATGTTAAAGTCAAGATCATGTTAAAACACCTCAGTCTTTCAATCTCAATCTATTATCCACCCACTCCCTATTATCCTAGGAAACTGTCAAAAGGGTTGTTGTCTGCACAAGACATGACATGTGCAGGCAAAGCCCTTGCAGGGTTGAGTACAAAAATACTCAATAGGACAACCTAAAAATACTAAACATGAATATCCAAGTACAGTTAGCTCAATAAAATATATAAAAGTAATTTTATAACAAAAACAATAAGATATACTGAGAAAACACACCATGCCACCAGGAATTCCTAACCAACTACCGACCACGAGATTATACTCTAAGCAACAATCATTCCTATAGAATCCACTCCACGATACATGCTACCATCAAAGACAGTCAATGAAGAGGTCTATATCATAGGGCCGCACCTAATGAATTCATATTGGTCTAAGAAGACCATGATACAAAAATAGGGGTTCATGCCCAGAACTGCTAGGGGACACCACGAACCTAGTTTGGATCAACCTGTTACGTAGGGGATATTATGGAAATGATTCTAAAAAACCTACAAATATAGAATGCTAGATAGAGGATCAATTCTCTACTATATGAGTTCATACCTATTCCACATAATTTACATAGGGAACAATGGATGATAGAGGATCATACTCTACTCTCACAGAGGGATAAAAAAACTCTATTTGTGACTCGTCCTCAAGAGTGGATCAAAATATAGGGATATGGATGTAATGACACACTGTACACTCTAGTGAAAGGACAATTGGAAACCCACAATACCTATACTATCAAAAACTATGAAATCAAATAGCCACAAACACTCTTGAATGGGGTACACGGTGTGTAGAAGGGTGTACATGGTGTGTCTAGCTATCCACGTGTCTACCCATGTGGAAGAGCCTTACACGACATGTAAGTATCCAAATAAAAGGAAGTTAAAAGAAGTTCACAATATATAAAGACACATGGTATCCTGCCCATGTCGCCTAGACATGTCCATGTACTGTCCTGTGCACACTAAGTCATGTCCGTGTACAAGTACACGATGTGCCATTTGGTTGTGTATATTTACCCATGTTTGTGTACTCTCTGAAGTACACACTGAGTCCCACAAAAGGGGCCACACATCACGTGATCTTTAAATCTAGATGAATACTTGGAACTATGGTCTGAAGCCCCACATGTCATGTAATCCTTGAGTACATAATGTGTTTCTCGTGATTTCCAGATATTTTTCTACACCATATTGAACCTCCCTGGAGCGACTGTCCTTGTTGAAACTTATATCTCAGGTTTTTGTTAGGTATCTAGTCATCTAACCTTATGATTTTGGCTTAAAAATTCTCTTAAAGAATGATCTATTGAACAAAAACATCAACTTTCACCAAAACCTATAGTAATTGGATCCACAAATCCATCCATTTTGCTCCAGATTATGCACCTCCATCGTCACACCTTGATCAAAACATCGATCATGAACGACACTCGTGGTATCGATTTGTTTGACCAATTAATGGTTTCACAATGATAAAATATTGGGTATTCTTCAAACTGTGGGAGAAAATAAAATTCCCATGATTAAGATGAGAAGAATAGGGGAAAAACCACAATCCATAAAATATGAGGAATGAACATCAGCTGTTTTTCATTTGGAATCAATTAGTTATCATTGAAGCGGATAAACAAAGTGGGATGAATCAATGAAAAAATTAAATTATTCCATAAAATTAATACTACCAATTTTGTGTGTATAAATTATATCCGTTTAATTGATCCATGTTCTTTTGGGATTAAATAAATGGATGGAAATCATAAGGAAGAAATCCTACCCATAATTTGGATTTATCATTGATAAAGAACGGTTGCATTTCCATTATTGAAGAGATCCTCCAACTCTACTGGCATGAAGATCCATGATCTAAACTCTGATCCTGTTGATATATTGGGTTCCCTAGACCCAACTATTCAGTGATTTTTATAACCATATGGTGTATATAGTTAGCTATACATGATGTCATATTACTAATATAGTGTAGACTTTTCAGCATCAACTATTGAAATGGTAATGTTCAAAGATTAATTGTCATATAGAAAGGTTATAGCAGTTCCCAGGCTATAATAAGAACCTCTATATACTATGACATTAATATTAAATATATGTTCTATGGTCTAGATACATCTTACTAACTGGAAACAGTATATGTTTGACTATTAGGTGTTGTGGGATCATAACAACCATCAAGAAATTTTATTAAAGAAAGGATAACAAAAAGGAACGGAGGGCCCTGACTTAGTGGGGGAATAATAAATTCCTAGAGCATCACCTAAAACAATACTTGCACACTATGGGGGAAAGGATCCTAGGATGGAGGAGGAGACAAAGTCATCATCGTGAGGAAAACGGGATGCAAGAAAGTCTGCCACTTTGTTTCCCTAGCGCCATGTATGAAATAACCTAATGCTGTTATCCATGAGAAGCTTGCAGTGTCGAATATGGTATAAAATTCTCCAAGGAGTGGAGCTATGGTCCATCAGCGTGTCGTAGAGTATTTTGGAGTCAGTTTCGATCTATAAGAGAATCAAATTATTATATTGACTGAACTAAATTCCTTTCAGAAGAGACCAAGCCTCGGTCTGAAGGGAGTCTCCACTACCGAAGCAGGCTGTGTACGCTGCTACCAAACTACCCCTTGAGTTACATATCACACTGCCATCCCTCATAATTCCCATAGAATAGTACCCATCATCATTGATCTTCACCCCTCATAATCATTGAGACTTCTTCTCATGAAGTTCACACTTGGTGATCTCTAGTAGTGACATCATGAGGACTGACCCACCAGTATGAACATCACATGTTTCAGGTGTCATTGGATGTTCTTATCTATGATAATGGGTAATGGTATCTTAAATTGATATCATTACCAATGTTTTTCATTTTATTGTGTACTTTTATGCAAGATTAAATCCATGGAAATGACGTCGTGATGAGGTATTTTGTGTTCGGTTCGTCATTGGTGGCATGGAATTGGTTGAATGGTCAAGAAATGATTTTCGCTTCCGGTTTATGGAAGTAATATATCTCAGGCCATGTTGTTATGTATGTAAGTACCATTATAAGACCACGCCCATGGCAGTCAAGGGTAAATTCATCCAGTTAAATCAACAAACAATAAAGGAAGAAAAATATGATGACACGAGAGTGTGTCCTGCTTTATGAGATATTACAGAAAAAGTGATTATATTACATAGTGCATGTTCGTAGGTTGGTTGTATCTACTGTGACAATACTTATCTATTTAGGGGACATGATGGGTTTCTAGATCCCACTCTTGGTCTGCGAATACTATTCATGGTTGTCGAGACAAGGGCCTAGAGGGTCACAGACAATAGCGTATTCAATAATCTTCTCTATTCAGTTGAATAGAAGTTTTGGACACAGTGGGCCCCAACACTGGGGTCTTGGATTTTTACAAGGTTAAAAGATCACCAATATAATAAATAAATTCATTTTATTTGAGTTTAGAATAATTAATATTGAATTTATTTATTAAATTTATATACAAGTTTTATATAAATACATGAAAAATATAAATTGATGGATATTAAATTATTCAAGGTTCAATTAATATTTATGGGAGCTACAAGTCGAGTTAATGAATTAATTATTATCATGTAATATATTTTAATTTATTACAAGTGAGTGATAATAATATTTATGAATCAAACATGTTGTTATAAAATTCCATTGATATTGCATTAAGTATTCAGGGGTCGGGATGGAATTTTCGGGTAATTAATTAACCACTATAAATATTATAGTATAGGAGATTTCTATTTACTATTTGTGGGGATTCTCTCTCCTATCCTCTCTCCCATAACTTATAGAGATTTTTTCTTGATCTATGGGGATCAGATCAAGCACTCTCCCGGGCATCGCTAGCGAAGCGATGCGGTGATCGTTGGAGCATCAAAGGCGTCATCGCAATTCCGCGCTAGCACCTGGATTATGATGAACACCATTTTTGAAGATTTCTTGAAGCACGTGTGGAAGATCTTGAGGAGTTTGATGTCAGATTCTTTGAGTAGCGATCACCAACGTTGAGCAGACATCGTCCAAGAATTCAGAATTAAACCAGTTATTTTTACGATTTTTTAATGGTTTAAACCCTTCACATGAGATCCTCAGCTTTGACCGGGTTGCTCTTCACTAACGTCGACAAGCTTACGTCAATCGTCGGTGAGAAAATTCTAAAAACCCCATTTGTTTGGGGCTTCTATTGCGTGCTTGGTTCCAATAGATCCATCATCGTATGATAGAAAAGCTCCCCAATGGTTGTATGAATCACCCGGGTTTGAGCTGCTAACCCTAATGAAATTTTTTAATTTTTGATTTAATAGAGAAATGGTCATTATGCCAAAGATAAAAAAATTGATTATTTAATTTATTTAATTTAAATATTCAAGTGATGACTTTTCTATAAAAGGCCAATGTCGAAAAGGGTTATGTCATTCCTAGGGTAAAACCAACATTCTAAGCACAATAATGCCCTCATATTTCTAATCTGAGCCCATATTCAAGAGTTATTAAACTTTTTCATTAAAATTGTGCACAAATGCTATTTAATATATTTAATAAATTTCAAAAAATTATTTTGGGAACACTTGGCCTCAAAATCACTTGACTTCTCAGCTCTTGGTCTCGAAATAATCCAAAGAATTTACAAAAATAATACCAAAAAATTTGAGACTTTATAGGTGTGCTCAAACTGACTGAATAAGAATTTTTAACAGTTTAATAACCATTAAAAATCTATTTGGGGTCATAACGAATTAAACAGGCACCCATTTTTGTAAAATACTACGACAAAAATGTTATAGAGTGATTCTCAAAATTTTGAACTAGACAACACATCGTTCAGACATGTGGTTTACTTGGGATGATCTGAAACACACTTTTACTATTTTAGAAACCCTAAAATGAATGTTTGATGGTGAAAAACATATAAAAAAACTGAATGATATGAAATAACAGACCAATAACCTTTTTATTCTTTTTTATGGGTAAAATTAGAATAAACATTAATCAGATGGCGGCGTGTTCAGAGAGACCAAATAATAAGTTTTTAATGGTTTGGAGACCTTTAGAAATTTGTGATAGTAGTTCAAAATGATGAAAATGATCATTGATTAGCATGGAATCATACGAAAACAATTTTAGTGTGATTTGGGAAATTTTGGAGTGGATGAAACATTATTTTTTTTGTTCAGGATGTATTGAAACATAATTTTAATGTTTCAAAAATTCCAAAAATGTGCATGTGATGGTCAAAAACACAAAAAAAATGAAATCTGAATGTTGTGGGGTTATAAGAAAACCATATTTGTATAACTTTTGATGTGTAAAACTAGGTGACATGTCAATAATATAAGTAGTGTTCTCGAAAAAAATGGATGAGCATTTTTTCACGAATTTTGGACCTTTAAAAACATGTATTAAGGGGTCAAAACAAAACAAAAGACCTCTTATTGTTGGGAAATCACATGAAAATAATTATAGATAGATTTTTGAAATGTTTAAGTGTAAGACATTTCAATCATTCACTTTTATACTTAATGTGACTGGAATAACACTTTTTGTTGTTTAAAAACACTAAAACCTGATTATGATGGTAAAAATAAAACAAACAACCTCTTAATGATGTGAAATCAGAGGAAACTCATCTTTGTGTTATTTTTGAAATTTAATAGTAGATGAAACAATATTCATATTTGTAGTGTTCTTGGATATACTGAATAATAAATTTTTAATGGTTTGGTGTCCATAAAAAACATGCATTAGTGGGTCAAAACAATGATAATAACTTTTTATTTTAATTAAATAATATAAAAATATCCATATATTTATTTTTTAAATATTGGAGTAAATGACACATCAATCAGGCATAATTTATTTTCTAGGTAATCATAATTCCACTTTTAATGTTTTTAAAACACCAAAAAATTTATCTAATAGTTAAAATTAGAGAAAAACCTAAAAATTATTTTAAATCATCAAAAAATAATATTTTTATTATTTTTGACATGTACGAGTAAGTTAAACATCAATCAGATGTACGATGTGATTGAACGAAACAAATATTTAGTTTTTAATGGGTAGACATCCTTAAAAAACATGCATCAAGGGGATAAATTTAAAAAATTACCTATATTTAGTGTGAAATTATATTAAAGAAAAACTTAGAGTTATTTTTAAAATTTTTAAGTATAAGACACATCGATTTTATTTGAAGAATTCCCCAGATGAATTAAAACACACTTTTAGTGTTTTAAAAAATCTAAAATGTGTCTCTGTTTGTAAAAACTAAAAAACACCTTTTAATGATGTGAAATAATAATAAAATCATATTTTTATTTTTTTTACATGTACTATTAGAAATATCATTAATTGAATGTGTGGTGTGATCATACAGAACAAATAACTAGCTCTTAATAGTTTGGTTCCCTTTAAAATTGTGCGTCATGGGGTCAAAAGTAATAAAACCAAACTTATAATGTCTTGAAATCAGAATAATACAACTATAGAGTGATATTTGATATTATGGAGTGGATATAAGTTCAATTAGATGTTTCTATTTCTTAGGGTGACCAAAAACACACTTTTAGTGTTCTAAGAACATAAAAAAGCATGTATAGGTAGACACAGGAAAAAACAACCTCTAAATTATGTGAAATAATATAAAATATTATTTGTATTATTTTTTAAATTTATAAGTAGACAACACATCAATCAGACCTGAGTTATTCTTGGATATATGGAAGAATTAGTTTTAATAGTTTTATAGCCTTTAGAAGTGCACGTCAGAATATCAAAACCTGGAAAATGACCTCATACTGGCATGAAATAATATGAAAATAAATGTTGTGTATTTTATAAAAAAATTTAGAATATGATATTCCAATCAAACTTTTAATTTCTCAAGATGTCCAAAAACACACTTTTAATGTTTTAAACACACTAAAACATGCATGTGATAGTCAATACCATAAAAAATAGCCTATGAATTGTGTGAAATCAGTAGAAAAATGTATTTGTATTATTTTTCACATATAAAAGGATAATTACCAATAAATAGACATTTAGTATGTTAAGAAATATTGAATAAAAAGTTTTTAATGGTTTAGATGCATTTAAAAACATTTTTCATATTGTATAAATCAGTAAAACAACCTCTTATTTCTGTGAAATCATATAAAATTAACCTTGAAGGAATTTTTGGAATTTTGGAAAATAATAAACATAAATTATACCTATTGTTTTATCAGTATGACTGAAAACATACTTTTTGTGTTTTACAAACCCAAAAAACATGTTTTTTTATCATCAAAACTAGAGAAAATGGCCTCCAAATAATATGAAATCATATGAAAACCATTTTTTTCTTCGAATTATATTATTATAAAACACATCAATCAGATGTGTGGTGTATATATAAGTACTAAATAAAAACTTCTTGGTGGTTTGATAGGTTTTAAAAACATATGTGGGTGTGTCAAAGCAAAACAAATGACATCTCGTAAAAGTGAAATCATAAAAAACTTCCATGGAGTAATTTTTTTTAAATATTCATGCTTAAAAAATGTATATATGACGTGCTACTTTCTAAGGGGACCAAAAACCCCTTATAGTGTTTTTAAAAGACTAAAACGCATTCATGGAAGTCTAAACCATATAAAACAAGCTTCAGATGATGTAAATTGACAAGAAAATTGTATTTGTATTATTTGTGATGTGCATTAGTATATGGAGTGGCAATTGGATATGTGTTGTGATTAGATTGACTAAATAGCCAGTTTTATTGATTTGGTGGGCTTTAAAAATATGTGACACAGTGTTAAAACCATTAAAATGAACTCATATTGTCTTGAAATCACTCAAAAAATGTTGAGTGTTTTTTTGAATTATTTTACCCCTATTCATGTCAATTGAATGTTTCATTTTCTCAAGGTGACTAGTAACACCCTTTTAGTGTTTTAAAAACTCTTAAACAATCATGTAATGGTAAAAACCAGAGAAAAAACATATAAATGATGTTAAATAATAAGAAAATTGTATTTATATTGTTTTTGGAATGTATAAGTATAATACATGTCAATAATATGTGTGGTGTTCTCAGACGAACCAAATAACTAGTTTTGAATGGTTTACTAACCTTTAAAAACATCTGTCAGAGGGTCAAAACTAGGAAAATTACCTTCGGTTTTTGTGAAATATTACAAAAACAACCATTTTGTGAATTTTTAAATATTGGAGCAAGGAAACATCAATTGGATATGTCATTTTCTCAGTTTGACTAAAAACATACTTATAGTGTTTTAACGATACTAAAATGTGTGCGTGACAATAAAAACTAGAGGAAACAAACACCAAATGACATTAAATAATGAAAGTCATATTTGAATTTTTTTTATTTGTATGAGAAGAAGATACCTTGTTTGGATGTGATTTATGTTCGATTGAATCACATTAACAATTTTTTAATGGTTTGGAAACCTTTTAAAACACGGGAATACGGGTGAAAAATAAGAAAATGTATCTTAATTATGTGAAATGAATCAATAATAAACATATAGTGTTTTATAAATTTTTTAGCTAAATAGATATCATTCATATGTGTCATTTTCTTGAGATGCCTAGAAACACACTTTTAGTGCATTAAAAATTCTAAAACATGTATGTGACGGTCAAAGACAGAGAAAATGACATCTGAAAGATGAAAAATTATAAGAAAAGAATCTTTATATTCATAATGATTTGTAAAAGTAGAATAAATTTTATTAAAAAATGCAGTGTTCTCAGATGGGACAAATAAGTAGTTTTTAATAGTTTGATGGCCTTTAATAATGCATTTTAAGGGGTTAAAATAAACAAAATTCCATTTGAATGCTCTAAAATCATCCAACAACAACCATATAGATTTTTAAAAAACAAATTGGAGATTATGGAACATTAATTGCATAATTCATTTTCTTCGGATGCCTGCAAATTAATTTTTTTTGTTTTAAAAACACTAAAATGTGCATATGGCAATAAAAATTAGATAAAACTAACTCAAATTTATATAAAATAACAACAAAATATTTATTTTATTTTTGATGTGTATGAGCAGAAAAAACATCATTCAGGTGTTTGGTCTTCTTTAATGAACCTAATAATCCATTTTTAACGGTTTGGATGACTTTAAAAACATGTGTCAAGGGGTAAAAACCCATAAAATGACCTTCGATTGTCATAAAATCATAAAAAAATGTAGAGTTTTTTCTAAAAAAAAAGATAATAAATAACATTGATAAGTTGTTTCATTTTCTTGGGGTGATTGAAAACATCAATTTTGTGTTTTAAAAACACTAAAACATGTTTGTAATGGGAAAAAGTATAGAAAATGACTATAAAATGATGTAAAGTCATGTAAAAATTATCATTGTATTATTTTTGAAGTTCTCAAGTAGAATACATTCCAAATAGACACGTGGTCTTCTCAGACAGGCATAATTAACATCTTTTAATGGTTTGAGAACCTTTAAAAATGTATGTTCCAGAGATATAGAAAAAAAACTACCTTCTATTTTTGTGAAATCCTAAGACAATAACTGTATATTTATTTTTGATACTTTGAAGTGTAAGGAACATCATCTAGATGTGTCATTTTCTTAGGATGAATAAAAACACAATTTTAGTGTTTGAAAAACTATCACACGCTTGTGATAATCAAAACATGATAAAATGACCATTGAATTATGTGAAATCATAGTAAAATAAATATTGTATAATTTATGAAATGTATAATTATATTAAATTTCAAATAGATGTGTGGTGTGCATGTACTGACCAACTAAGTAGTTTTTAATGATTTGATGACCTTTAAAAACATGCATTAGGTGGTCGAAACCATGAAAATGACCCCTGAATAGAGTTAAATCATACAATAATAACAAAAACTATATAGTGTTTCCTGATATGTCAGATTGGAAGTCATGTCAATTAGATGTTTTATTTTCTTGAGATGAATGAAACCATACTTTTAGTGTTTTAAAAACACTAAAATGTGCTTGTGGTGATCAAATGCATATTAATAGTTCGCTAAATGTTTTCAATTCCTAAGATTTTTTTCCTATATTGTTTATAATGTGTAAGAGTAATAAACTCATCAATATGACATCCAGTGTACTTGGAGGGACCAAATAAGTTCTTTTAATGGATTTATGGTCTTTAAAAACATGCGTCACAGGGGAAAATCAAATCAAAAGAACTCTTCTTGGTGTGAAATCATATGAAAAAAACCATAGAGTGGTTTTTGGAATATTTGAGTGGAATAATTTTCAATTGGACTTGTTGTTTTCTTAGGATGACCATAAAAACCCTTTTATTGTTTTAAGCACAATAAAACATATGTTTTATTTTCAAAACTATAGAAAATGACTTCCAAATGACTTTTAATCATATAAAAATCATTTTTATATTATTTTTAACAAGTATGAGTAGGAGACACATCATTTAAGAGTGTGGTGTACTCAGAAAGGTAGAATAATTTTTTAATGGTTTGAAAAACATTAGAAATATTATACATGGGATAAAAAACAAGAAAAAAACCTCTAATTGTTGTGAAATAATGATACAATAACCATAGAGTGAATTTATATGCGTTAGAGTAGACATCATGTCAATCAGAAGTGTCTTTTTCTTAGGGAGACCGTAAACACATTTTTAGTGTTTTACAAACATGAAAACATCTTTTTAATGGTAAAAACTAGATAAAAAACATATAAATGACATGGAATCATAGAAAAAATGTATTTGTGTTATTTGTGATGTGTATGAGAAGGCAACACTTCCATCAGATGTGCAGTGTTTCAGAAAGACTAAATATAGATTTTTATCTGTTTCAAGGCCTTTAAAAACATGTGACATAGGGTGAATGGAATGAAAATTACCTTCTATTAGAGTTAAATACATGAAAACTTCCATTGAGTAATTTTTGTATTTTTTAGAGGATGATACATCTATTAGACATGTCATTTTCTCAGGATGACCAAAAACACACTTAATGTTTTTTTCAAAGTAAAAATTTCATGTGATGATAAAGAACATAGACAACAACCATTAAATTAATTAAAATCATAGGAAAATCCTATTTGTTTTATTTTTGATGCTTAAAATTAGATTACAGGTCAATCAAACATGTAGTGTACTTGGATAGTTAGAATAAGAAGTTCTTAATTGTTTGGTGGCATTTTAAAATGTGCCTCAATATGTTAAATATAAGACAAAAACCTCTAATTGTCTTGAAATCATTAGAAAACAAATTTATAGTTATTTTTAAAATTTTGTAGTAGTTGAAACATCTATAAGACATGTCATTTTTCATTGGGTGACTTGAAACAAACTTTTTGAGTTGTAAAAAAATTAAAACGTGCATATAAGGTTAATACAAGGTAAAAAAACTCCAAATGATGTGAAATCCAATCAAAACCATATTTTTTTCATATTTGTTTTGTATGAGTTGAAAAAATGTCAATTGGAAGTTTGATGCACTAATATAGAATGAGTAAATAGTTTTCAAAGATTTAATGGCTTTTAAAAACATGTTCTAGGGAGTCAAAACCAAGATAATAACCTTTGATTGGTATAAAATCATATAAAAAAACCATAAAGTGTTTCTTGAAATATTGGAGTAGATAGTACACTAATCAGACTTATCAGTTTCTCAGGATGATCAAAAAAGATTTTTTGGGTTTTAAAAACATTAAAACACTCATGAGATGGTAAAAACCATAAAAATGAATTTTGAGTGATGTGAGACAATATGAAATTCATATTTGAATTATTTATGGAAATTTCGAAGAGGAGATACATCAATCAGATATGTGGTGTTCTCAAATTGATTAGGTAAGTAGTTTTTAATGGCCTGATGACCTTTGAAAGCATAATCACTAGGTCAAAACCCAGAAAATGGCCTTTTATTTTTTTTCAAATCATATGACAACTACTATAGAGTTTTTTTTTGAAATTTTAGAGGATACATAATATCAATCAGATGTGTCATTTTCATGAGATGACAAAAAAACAATTATTATGTTTTTTTTTGTTTTTTATTTACTATACTACCATTTGTTTTTAAATTATTTTATTTTTAGTCATAGAAGATGATGGGTGCATAGCGTGGAAAATAATTGGATGAGTATATTTGCGTGTTTGATGAATTACATATTTTTTAGAAATTTATTTAATAATTGAATCGTGGTAATTCATGTGTTTTTGTAATTATTCTATAATTTTAAATTGATAAATAAATTACCTATAGCTTCCATCAAAAGGCAGTCCCTATAGGTTCTATCTAGCATGGATATTGCATCTTCCATATGGCTATAACTATATTCCATCTACAGGGGCCTATAGAGGTTTCTAGATAGTGGTCTATATAATACACCTCTATGTGCCCTATAACGAATGTTGTATGGTGGTCATTATAGAGCCCTTAGGGATGATGTATAGAGATCACCATTTAGTGAATGTTATAGGAAACAACAAAAAGTCAAAAGTGGCCACCATTTGGTGCACACTAAGTGTCAATTATCGTCCATTATTGATGTATTTTGGAAATAAATAATAATCTATTTTTAATAGTTTTATCTGAAATTATTACACAACATTGACTCAGTGGTTGTGAAAGTACTAGATAAATACAAGTAAATGATATTAAAATTTTTAAAATTAATTTTTTTGATGTAATATGGTGTTCCATAAATCTTATGGATAATAAAAATGAATTATCGGTGGTAAAATATTTTAGATTCAAAATACATTGTTTTCATGTTGAATTTAAATTCAAATGAATTGAATAGTCCCAAAAATGTCTTTAATGATAATTTATGTTAAATTATATTTTATTAAATGATTTAAAAATCATAAAAAATTTAATAGGATAGGTGTAATGGTAAAAGGTTGATAATGTTATCCATAGACCATTTGAGAGACACTTTTCACCTTAGAAGTAAATTTATGACCCTTAAAGGCTAAAAAAGTTGTTACCACTATTAAGGATAAATTCGGTTAAGGAAGGGTTTAAATAAAAAATATAACTTCTAATATTTGACATAAACCTATCCAAATATTATTGGTTTAAGGAAATTTAATATTTTCTTATCATATCATCGAAATTATTTCCATTTTTTTTAACTTCACATGATTATGATATATATTATATTTCGATATTTTAAGTAATTGAAGGTGTGTCTTTTCCCTCACATGTAAAAGGTCACCTCCCATTCTATTTTATTCAAAATGTTTGAGTAGTCTAGGTAAGATAATCACTACCATAATACCTTATTAGGCTCATTACCTTTATCTTATATATTCTTATCTTCCAATAAGACTATCCTACGAGGTGTATGCCAATGGAGGTCTTTCAGAGAATAGGTAATCATCATACCTGACTCCTTCAATGTATATTTCTTCTTTTTCTTATTATAAATAAATTATATCAATACTAAAATAATTTATATAGTATAATAAATATATTTAGAAGTTATTATGATTATTTTAAAACCATTTCCACATCCTTTTATAAAATATGAAATGAAAGTATCACTTGTACATACGTGTGGACCACCACATCCACATAACGATGTGATTTATTTCCCCCACTGCCTCCTATGGTGGGTTATAATGATCGATTTAATGAATTAATATGATATTTGTGATTTAATATTGATTTTAGAAAGATAATACATTACTTACCTTCTTACCCTTTCACCCATTGGAAAATGATAATGTCACTCATGCATACCTATGGACTACAACCTCCAAGAATTGATGTGATTTGTTTTTCATTACCACCACGCATGGATGGTTATAAAGATGAAAAAATAACTAAATATGACTTGTATAACAACATAATTATTCTGGAAAAGTAAAATATTTTTAACTTTAATTATTTTTTACCCAGTAGAAAAATTAAAACATCTTCAATGTGTGTGTACATACTTCCATCTCCATGAAACAATGTAATTATTTTTTCATGAACACCATTAATAGGTGGTTTTAAAATCTTATTTGATATATAAATATGACAATTATAACATTTTTAATATTCTAGAGATGATTTAATAATTCACCTTTTTATTTTAGTCATCCTACTAAAGTTGTTTTGGGATTACGAAAAGAACATCCTAAAAACGTCACATATGAACATAATAATTTTATTAACTATATAAGACATGGTAATAAATGAAATAAATGGTATTTTTTATGGTAATAAAAAAGAATAATTTTCTTCAAAACATATAAAATTAATATAATTTTATTTTATAGGGAATCATGTATATACAAAAAGAGTCCAGACTTGTTGAAAAGGATTCCCTTTAAAACATTTTCTTCAATGTATTAAAATCATTCAAATACTTATCCATGTTATTCAAAATGTTCCAAGAATATTATTATTTATATATATAATATTGTTTAAATTAATTTTCAACTAACTTTGACTTTCTATTAAAATTTTTATTGAGGATTCTTTTAATCATTTACCTTATAAGTCATTTTTACCTTTTTGTATTAATGTAAAAAATTATTATTTTTAATGTATATGACGTGTCCACTATTTTATATTATCATAACCATAATTCATTACAAATATTCCTATAACAATTTACATGGTTATTTTCAAATAAAATATTTCTCTTCGTAATCTAGGATTTTTTAGTTTTAATTTTTTTTCTATGGAAACAAAATCATTTTTATATCTTTATCACATACATGAATGTGTTATCGCTTATGGGATTGAATACCTTTTAAAATGGGTTTTATTGTTAAAGTGAAATATATATGTGTTTTATTTATGACATGGTTCTTGGAAATTTGATATGAATTATGTGTGAGTAATAAATATCTTTAAATATGGGAAGAACAACTATATGTTTCCAATGCATTGGGTAATGTGATTGAGTTTAACTATTATAGGTTACAGTTAAGGAACATGAGAATTGTTTATTTAAGTGATTCCATTATAAGGGTTATATTAAAGGTGAATGTAAGGATAATTTCCCAATTTACCTATGTGATATTCTTGAAATTATTTGTAAAGGAAATAATTTTATTTCAAAAGGTAAGTAAATGATTTTATGTTTTATGGGTAGTAATGAATATTTTGGTGGTGTGATGACTATTTTTAGGGAATGGTATTCATGATTTTTAATGTTTCACAAGAAACCCTCTATATATTAATTTTAAATTAATTATACCATTTGAATTTTTTTATATAGTATATTTATAAATGAAGTTGTTTTCATGGAATATTAAATGAATATTTGAGATAATAGTTTATAATGGAAATAACTTTTTTATTATATATAGTTTCAAGATTAAAAATAGACTAATGGGTTAGTTTTATTTCATGTACCTTGCTAATATTGGTTTAACTTGTACAACTTTTAAAAAAAAATCATAGGACCTAATGATTCTTAGGATCTAATATGAAGTTTATCTTTGAATAACTGAAATTAACCATGAACAATGAAATTATGGAATGAGTGAAACAATATGGAGATCTTAATAATAATATTTTTTTCTAGAAGCAAGGGCATTGTATGTAAGTGTTTTCTATGTAATGAAATAATTTTATAAATTGTATAAAACTCTAAAAAATATCATGGGAATGAAAGAAAGTGGAACCCTTGATATTAAACTCACAATTATGGGATATATAAGGTACAATTCATTATACCCAATACAAAGAAACCAAAATTTCTAATATCCACTACCCAAATAATTCATTTTATGTTTCTTCTATAAAAAAACTAACTTTAACACAAAAATGTGAAAATGTTGTAGATTTTTCCTGAATATCATTGGGAATCACCTCATCAATATATTTTTCATCTAAAAATTTTATATTTCTGATTGCTTCTTCAATTTTATAAATTTTTCTCAAATTATGAAATGGTTACATATAAATATTTTAAATATTAATAAAACTATTCCCATGGATATAGATTTTTTAATAATTAATCCCTAAGTAAAACCTAGGCAAACCATAAACCCAAATAAGAACACAAACAACATTTAAGATCTATGTGAAAATATATGATAAATGACCCCATACATCTAATACTACCCAATGAGAAGTATACACATCACCTAAGAATAGTTTACATATTGTAATATTCCTTATAAATTTTCACAGTTTCAATTTTCATCCATGTAATGGGTTTGGTTTTTTTTCTATGGAACCTTTATAATATTTTAAATAATATTTTTGGGATTGTTGAGGAGCCTATGTGAAGATTCATGCATCATGGGGCCCCAATTTTAGTATATTAATAAAAAATTATAAATTTTTATCTTGTGTGTATTCATTATTGAGAAATATTATTTTCCTCTTAAATAGATTGTTGGGAAAATATTCTAACAGTAAAGTTGTATCCAGAAGATGGGTTTTACCCCAAGGGTAGTATAATTGTTTTTTTGTGTGCCCCAGAATTTATCCATAATTTATGGATGATGTTTTAAGTTTAGAAAGGAAATTTTTTTACATGTATTGTTATGATGGAAAATATTTTATAAACCATGAATTGTATCTATTTAAACTTATTAATCTCCTGGACCAAAAGTTATCCACAAGAAACTTAGTCATGGGAGAGTGACAATGGGAGTGTTTATTTAGAATAAGACAAATTTTTATTGGATCATTTGTGATAGTGATGTGAGAACTATATTTTTTATAATGAGAACTTCATTTGAGGTATTGTTCAGTATTTCCATAATTTCAACATTTTTTGTGATTTCATTGGAAATGATTCAATTTTTGTGTCATTTTTAATTATTTTTCATCACAATTATATTATATTTAAGGAATGAAATAACCCAATTTTTTCCTAAGTATGGAGAAATTATATTTAATGAAATATGTAGTTATGGGTTTGTGGGAGTCCAAGGAAATTTGAATGTATGAATTCTATTTGAGAACCAGGAGTCTGGAACATTTTTTAAATAATTTTGTGGATGTTTTAGGAGTTATAGTTTCATGAAATAATACCTAGAATTAGCTATGGTGTGTTAGAATAAAGTATGCAGTAGAAAGAGGACATTCTGTGATAATAGGGTCATTTAAAGATTCTTCTTGGACCAAGTGTATTGGTACGTTACCAATAAGTGGTAACTCTATGACCATTATGAGTCATGCCACAATGTGTTTAGTTTAGGGGTTGACCCCTCTTCTAATAGGTGGTCTCACATCCACACAAATGGGTTTTTCCATGACAATTGTACCGATAAGTTTTATTTTCAAGGTATTTTTGGTAAATTTAATTGGGTACCTAATAGGAAACCCTTAAGGCTCCTTGACTCAAGCCATTTTAGAGAGGGTAGATGCACCCCATATCTCTCTTTTATCTTCCTTATAAAATTATTCTTATTTGGATTGATTGGTATTATTTATATATAGATTTGAGGTACAAATCTTGTCCATATCTCAATTATTCTCCTCCACCACAAATTGTTTCTCACATAGTTAGGGTTTTGGGAGGAAAATACCCCCATTAAGTAATGAAATCATTCTAATTCGTGGGGAATTTTTTTGGATCCCATAATGTAGGTATTATAAGTTTATACTCAAGTATCTACTCATTATTTATCAAAATGTATGTATCACCACTAATGTACTTAGGATTTTTTCGTTATTTAATTTTTATCTATTATCTTGGGTGTGTTAATAGGGTATTAATCATGGATCAGGTCCAGATCAATATTGGGTATGGACTAGACCCCATTTTTTATGGTTCAATACCATTATATTATCATTTAAGTTTGGAATTAGTAATGAAATTTTGGGATTTTTGTTTTAATAATCTGTTTTAATAATTTAAGGATATTTAAAGAAAGTTTAGGTTCTTGTAGACCCATAATAGGTTTCTAAAATCTTGGAATCAATGTGTGGGACATATGTTGAGGTGGCTGGCTCCATGAAAAAGCCACTAAATTTAAACCCCTGATATTTCATATTTTAACCCATGTTTTGAGATTATTAAGGAAAAATGATTTATTGTACACCTATTAGTGATCATTGAAAATGTATAAAGAGATTTATTCACAATGAAAATTGGAACTTAAAAATATTTGTTTCGTTTGAAAAGACATTAAAATTAGAAGAATTATTTTATTAAAGTAAATATTTAAAAATGCAGATGGGCATAATTTTTATAAGGTTTTTTTATGATTCACTAAATTGTTGAGTCAGTTTTTTGTTAATTCAAAAAAATTGATTTTATTGTGTAAATGTGATGTTTGTGAAAGGATTTAATATTTTCAAAAGATTTATTAAGAATTAGTTTATGGTTTTGGTTTTCAAGAGGTGAAATTATAAATCCATTTTATAAAAGAAAAACTGGTTCTAAATTCACATTTGGAACTTTATATAAAAAGGGGTGTACTCTATCAAACGAGGTCATATTCAAGATGTAAATAGTTCATATTTACCCTAGTTTAGAGAGTTTAATGTCTAGTGAAAATATATTTTATCTTACCACTAGCCCAACAAGTCATCCTAGACAGTGAAAGTATATAATTTCTTCCCAGTACTACTTTGTGTTTCAATAACTAGTGATGTTATACCACACTTTCCCACTAGTTTATTTAATCTTCGTAGCTAGTGAAGTTAAAGTGCAAATTTACACTAGTTTAGCGTGTCATCCATAATAGTGAAGTTTTATTGTTTCTTCTCATTAGTTGGTTGTAATTTACGCCAACTATAGAAAGAAGAGACATATAAGATCATGACCATAGATACCTTATGATGTTTTTCCCATTTACTAATTTTCCATAATGCGCTTCTTTATTTTAATTTATCTAATTTATAAAAATCTTCCTTTAACATTGTTCCTTAGATACACTCCTATGATGTAGTTTATTTTAGTTTCCTTTTCCTGGGTTCTACTAATTTTTTTTGCATTGTGTTACTTTTTCTTTATATGTGCGCTACTATAAATTCTTATATTCAGATATTTATTTTTTACTGAGGGTTGAAATTATAGTTTATAATTTCTTCCATGTAAAATTTTATTTCAATTAATATATATTTGATTGATTTTAATTTTGAGGAAATTTTTATATTGTTTATTTTTAGGTATTTATTTTACTTTTAAAGTATAATTTTACAACTCTACTTTTTCTTCATAGGATTTAAAAAGGTTTGAATTTTTTTATAATTTTTCATTATATTCAAAATGAAAGTTTTATATTTATGTAATGGTTAGAAACTATCATTTTTATCATAAATTCCATATCTTTTTAATAAATGGCTATTAATTCTTGATTCTATTTAAATGGTTCAAATGTATATTTAGGTTCAAATAGATTATATTGGTGGTCCCATATGACAAGTTTTAATAAAAAATAGAAAGACTATTTAAGTAGAGGTAATTCTCAAATAGAATGAAAAAATTTACTTTTAAATAGTCTGAATGGGGTGAGAGGAGGTTACATACTAGGTTTTTCTCTAATGCCTATATATTAAAAATTTTAATGTGGTTTTAATTATTCATATAGTTTCAGTTTGATTTTGGTGTCGGTACTAGGAAAAAGAGGGTTTTATTGACACTTAGAGGTGTGTGATCATAGTAATTGTATTATCTTTTTTATTTCATTCATTTAATGTATCATTCCATAATAGATGTATCATATAGTTTATACTAGTGTTTTATGTTGGACATTGTTTTATGATTGTTGAGTTATGTGTTATATTATGCATTGTTTATTTTTAGTTAATATTAAAACTAATTTTTTATTTGTGTGGTCATATGATGTAAAAATTTATCATGTTGGAATTTAAAGTGATTTATATATGTTATAATTATATTATTAGGATACAAAATTATCATATATATATATACATTTTATGCCTAAGTATTGGTTTACAACCCATGGGGATTGAATATTCCCTTTGGGCCATCCCATGAGTTGGATCATGTACCTAGATTAGGGATGGATCGAGTTGGTTCATGAAATAATGGTATAAGAGTTTGTTTTTGTTTTATTTTATTTGGTTATTTAAGTTAAATAAGATATTTAATTATCAAAACTCAAGAGGTTTGTTAGTAATAGGTTTATAATCACAAATTTTTTTACAATGCCTTGAGTTTGTAGTGGAAGTCATGAATTTGTAATTCATGTCTTGAGGTTTATTTAATCATCCATATAGGTACCAATACATCTTAGAAGGAGGTTATAAGAGGACCATTGATCCATATAGGTAGGGTGAATAGGTTGTACACTATGCATGTTGAACATGTGTCTTTAATGGGTGTTGTTTTTCTATTGTTTTCTTCTTTTCAATATTTTATTTGTGCTTTTTATATCTCTCTAAATTCATTTTGGATGGAATTAGCAATGAACTTATAATCTCATTTGGCCTAATTTTGTTTTATCTTAAATTCTAGATAGCTTTATTTCCTTGATGTATTGATGAATTATTATATAGGGATTCGTTTATTTTTTTTTATGAAATTTGGTGATTAGTTTGTTAAAGTAGAACTTATGGAAAGTGTTTATTTAAATATATATTTTAGTGATGAAATTAGGGAAATTATTTTTTTGAAAATAATTTTAGGAATATTTTTTCAAATATATCTAATGTACATTTTATTTTATTTTTTACCGACAAAAGAAAATTTTCCTATTAATTGATTCTGGTTTTTGAAAAAAAATTATTTTATATCCTGAATGAATACCAATTTGATGGTTTTATATATTTTATATGTTTTAAAAGGTAATAGAGGTTTGAATAGGGGATATTAATTGGGTGATTTAATTATGGTAAAATATTTGTAATTGGAATTGGGATAATAATGCTGTTTTGGAAAAATTATATAGTTTTTAAAGCGGTGTAAATTATTTTTATAAATATGGAAAATGTGGTTTTATTTTCTAAATGGTTTTCAAAATGAAATTTTTATTACTTGAAATAAATTAATTCTTGTGTTGGGTTATTTTACTTGAGTTTTTGTTTTTGAAAGAATGTCATGAAATAGATCATAAATTATTTCAGTTTAATAATCCCTAAATATATTGGATAGTTTTTTCTAAATGACATGTTATAGTGGAAAACAACTTGGTAAGAGGTTAAGAGTCTATTTTATAGACTTGTGTGTGTTAAATTATTATTGTATATGTATTTTTATTGTATAGGAGTTGATATGGTCAGATTTATTTTTATTTATTATTCATATTTCCTATAATAAATAATAAATCCAATGTATTTTTTGGGTTTGAACTTTCCAGAATTTTTACTTTCAAAAAATTATCTTTGAAAAGTCTAAAATAAATAACAATGTGGAAGAAAATGTTTTGTTATTTATATTTACAAAAAAATGAGTATTTAGTATTTCATAGGGCGTTTTCTTTACATTATTGAAAATTTTAAATTTGGGTTTTGTGAGGTAAATATTGAATATTATGGTTTTAAAGTGTTTTTTATAGGGTATGATATATTTGGTTTCAAAAAGAGGAAATTATACATTATAAAAGATGTGATTCTTATTATAAGTTCTTTCAGATTATATTTGTGTTGATAATTATTTACTTATTGATGATAGTTTATGTTTTAAAAAGTATGTTTCCTTTATGATGTGTCCAGCTTAAGAGTATTATTTATTTTTATTGACTTCTCTATGACTGGATTCTCCATTATGGATGAGTCTAGAGTGAATTGGTTAACTTTTAAGGGATTTTTTATTGATGTATTAGGTTTTGGTTATATTTGTTTTTGATATTTTATTTTGATGTAAGGGAAGGCATTTTATAACGGGGAGGACCCACTTATATTTGGAAAGTTTGATTGATAGTTTTGTGAAGTTTTATGCGATTTTACCCTTGTCATATAATTGGATTCATTTATAGAGAGTCTAGAGGAGATACCAAGGATAGAAAGATTATATGGTGGGATTTTCATAATGAATATTATCATTATATGTTGGTGTTAGTCTGGGGGAATTTGAATTTATGGGTTTAGGTTAATGATTTGGAGTCCTAACCTTGTGTTAAATGGTTTTAAGGATGTTTTGGGAGTAGTAAATAGGTGGAAGAATTATATGGGATAGTTTTAGGCTGTTTTCTAAAACCGAGTATTAGGAAGAGGTCACACTATAAATATAGGGAAAATTCAAGATAGTTCACGGAATGAGGATGCAGATCCTATGCCTATATCTGGTTTTTCTATGACATAGATGGGTCGAGACATAATGAGTTCAGGATAATGGTTGAACCCTCTCACTTGGGGTGGTAAAATCATGACCTATAGTGCTCATGATATGAAAATTGTGTAACTCTATTTTTAAGGGCCTTTTAGAAAAAATTTAGTGTTTTTATTTATACCCACATGGTGTTCCTCACCTCTATCTATTAAAGAGAGGGTGGAATGCTCCCCATGGATATGATTTATCCTATATATGATCTCCCATCAACATGTTTTGATTGGGGTATATTCGCTATAAAAATTTTAAAGAATTATTAAACTAAACCTCTCCCTTATTCTCCTCCTTTAATCTCCATTGACTTTTCTCACACAATTATGGTATTATGAGGATGATTCCACCAAGGCATGATGAAATTGTTTCTATTAATAAGGTTTTTGTTTTTTGACTTGTGGACGAGGTACCAGAAAGTGATATTCAAGTATCCGCTCATCATTTTTGTTGGATTATATCTTTCTAAAATTTTTTTTAGGATTTTTCTTGATTTTTTATTTTTCTCATCCATTTTAATGGGCAATTTAATAAGGTATTTCTCATGGAATAGGTTTGAGTGGGTGGGATTTGGACCATAATCTATTTCTTGTGGTTAAATGCCATTATGACATCCTTTATGTTTGGAATCTGTTATACATTTATGATATTTTGGTATTAATTGTTTTGTTTCTTAATTTGTAGATTTTTATGGCCAATTTAGTTTCTTATAGACCAAGAAGTGGTTAATATAAGCTTGTGGTCGATGTGCATGTCATCAGTTGAGGTGGGTGGCTTCACGTATGAATCATTAAATTTAGATCCCAGATTGGTTGGCTATTTTAACCCTTGTTTTTATATTATAAAAGTAAAATGGTATATTTTAAACCTATTAGTGATCAATAAAAATAATTTATATGAATTTTTATAAGAAATATGTTACCTAACAATGGTGGTTTAGTGTGAAATTATTTTTAAAAAGATATGACTTTGGTTCTTAAAGAAAGGATTTGTAAACTATGGAAGGGTTTGATTTTTGTAATGTTGTATTAAGAATAAATAAATTATCGATTAATTTATTGATAATTACAAAAAAATTATTTAATTTTTTGAAGGTGGTGTTTTTTAATCGATTTAATGTTTTTTGGATAAATAAATATTATTTTTATGGTTTTTTCTTTTCAATAGTTGAATATATAAGTATGTTTTCAAATGAAAAAGTGGATCTAAATTAGAATTTGTAATTTTGTAAAATTTTACTTTATTTATCAACAAGGGTTGTATTTGAGACATAAAAAGTGAATCATTCCACTATTTTAGAGTATTTAATGACAATTAAGTTCATATTGTAATTTCCCAATAATACGATGAGACATCTTGGAAAGTGAAGTTATACTATTTATTCTAAATATTTTAGTGTCTCTTCCTAAGTAGAGATGTTATACCATGACTTCCCATTAGTATAGTGAGAAATATTCGATATTGAAGTTATACATTTTCTTTATACATGGTTAGTGTACCATACTGAATGGTGAAGTTATTCTAGTTGTCCCCACTAATCTGGTGTGGGTCTCCCTCGCTAGTGATGTATCTGAGATAAGAGACCCTAACCTTAATGACTATATGATTTTCACCTAATTCACTATTCTTTATAATATGTTACTTGATTTTTAATTATATAATTTATAAATATTTCCTTGACCTTAGTTCTATATTTTCTCTATCATGATTTAGTTTATTTTTTTTAATTTATTAGATTGATACTACTACTATTTACATTTAGATAAATTTTCTTTATATGCGTGTTACTATTTCAGATCATATTTAGATACATCATTTATTATATTGGGGGTTGTTATTTATACATATTCTTATTTCCATGTAATCTTATATTTAAACTAATGTATATTTCTTGATACCTATTTTGGGATTATTATAACAATGTTCTTCATTTAATGTACTTAAATTACTTTTAATTTATAAATTTACCCCTTTGGTGCTTTCATAAGAGGATTTAAATAGGTATTCAAGAGTTAATTATTTTCTATTACAAGTAAAATTAATGTTTTATTTTTAATTTGAGGCTGTAAACTGTGTATTTTTTTATATATTCCATTTAGTCCTAAAAAATTGTTTTAATGAATAATTCTATTTTAATATGTGAAATGTATATGTAGTTAAAATATAATAGAGCAGTAATCCCATGTTCCTTGTTTTAATAAAAAATAGAAATATTATTATTATATAATTAATTTTAGACTAGCATGATAATACTTACTTTTAAAGAGTATGTATGGGATGTGGGGAGGTTACTTGATGGGATTTATGATAATTCATATATATTATTGTTTTTATGTGTTATTTGTCGTCCCAGAGTTACAGTTTTAGGTTGAAGGGGGTTCTAGTTAAAAGAATATTTTCTTGACACTTGTTTGTGTGTGATCATTGTCCTTTTTTTATCTTTTTATCCAATGAAACAGTTCATGTAGTTTGTATCTTTTAGTTTCTCCTAGTCATGGGCTTTTTTTTGGATTCCTGAGATATGTTTTATGTTATTACTCATTTGGTTTTTTGTTAATATTTAATATACTTATTCTCATTTGTATGATCATACAATTTACAATTTGTTCATTCCATATGGATAAGTTTAAGTTTTGTAGTATTATAGATTTATTTGAAAAAATAGTTCCCATATATATACATTTGATGCTCGAGAACTGTTTCCAACCCATGGGGAATGGGATCACCATTTGGGAATTTTTACATGACATCAAGGGTACCTTTATCAAGGGTGGTTCGGGTTGGTTTGTGACAATATATGTTTAAATTATTTAAATATTATATTTCTCTAATTATTGATCCCTAAAATCCATTCCATGGATTATACATTTTTGATAGAATGAAAAAAATCCCTAAATTTTTAGATTTTAATGATACTAATGGGGGGTTGATGATGAATGGGTTTGAGTTTCTTTATCATTATATACCATATCCCCTCCTAATTATTTTTATTTATCCTGCCATATCTCAACTTTTCTATCACATAAGAATTTAGAATCCAACATCATTATCAGTTTCTAATAAATGTAAAGGAGACTATGATGAATATATAAACGTTGGCTGAAATATGGGGATGTAGGAGGAGGCATGACAAAATATGGTTCTAAAAAAACAACAATGGAATGGTTTAGGAAGTTATTTCATGCATCACATCACTATAGGGTTATAAAGTGGTGATGGGTGTGATTATACATGGAGCTTGGTAGTGGGAGAATCTCGTAACACTGTGTGAAACATACATAGGGGAGGAACCATAATAACAATGGCTTCAACATAGAATGCATGTTATGGGATACATAGGAATAGAGGGAACTATTTAATCCATATAAGGATCAGGTAATGGATTATTAATAATGTTCTAGGTAGGTAGGGTAAGATGGACCTACTCAACCCTTACAGACTGGGTGGTGTGGCCCAACCATCTATTCCAACCCAAATTAGGTCCAAACCTCATCCTATATGTGGACTAGGACTGAGATAGGTTCTATAACAACCCTGATCTTTATTAGACATTTTATCATGATTTATTATATAAACTTGTACTTAAGACAACTATGAGGATAAAGAGGTCTAGTGTACTGAGAAATTAGGAACATTACATAACAACTTAAAACATGAAATACAACATCATTATTTCAAACTTATTTGACATGACCAACTCATTCATTTGTATTTAAAATTGAATGAGTTTACCAGAGGAAGTACATAAGAAAGTGTAGAGATATAAATCCTAGTAAGGGAGTAAAAAAGGAAAAGAATGAATAATATAATAAATGTTAGGAAATAGTCATATCAATGGAGCATAATAGAAACATGAACATAAAGGCATGATATATCATGATTATCATAACATGGAAATGTGGCAACGTCATACAACATGATATTAACAAGATCCAAGGCTCATTGAAAATGGATTAGCATGATTAAAACCTCACTGCACATGAATTATCACGAGTAAACCCTCATTTCACATGTATTATCATGACTAAATTCTCATTACACATGACATATCATGATACTAAACATTACCCAATGCATTAGAGTGCTATCATGACACACCATTCATAAACAATTAATTTCAGGGATAAGTGTGCCACATGGATCATATAACAAGGAATAATTCAACATCACATATTAATTCCACGATTAAGTAATTTTAAATACATACACATAAGTGCCATTAAATAAGTATATGTGTATAATGGTGAATACCTTTTATAAAAATTACATTTCATGCATTAGTGTGTCAGAAAGATCATATAACATGGAATCATTCAACATCATAAGTTGTTACAAGATTAATGAATGTATAATATAGAAATTTAAGTTCCATTTAATAAGTATATGTACATAATGTAGAATACCCTTGATAGAGAAATGGGTATGGTTTTCACTACATGATAATTTTGGCCTGGAAAATCACGGTGCAATTTCAGCAGCATAATGTCATCTTAAGAAAATTAATAAGTTGGGTTGATCTGAGAGAAAGTGGTATATAATCATTTATAAATGAAATATACAGTAAGGGGATCATGGAAAAATAATATCCCAACATATGAAAATTAATTTAGATGCATAATATGGGAGAAATACATGAATGGAAAAAAGAAGAGGGAAATCCCTTACTGAATTTTGGCATGCTAACAGGTATACACGGAAGGCATTAATGAGATATAAAGTGGTATATCATCATTAAAAAAAATTAGGTAAGTATGTGGGAGGTGAAAAATCATACCCTAAAATTTTTAATTGAACTAAAAAGGGCATTACAACATAAATAAACTTTGATAAAAATGAGAAAGGAAGGAATCCCTTACTTGAGTGTGTGACTTCAAGATCTTAAAGAGGGTCTTATTGAGAGATTGGAGTGACTTGGGAGGATTATAGACATAGGATGGTATATTAGAGACGTTATAAATGGATTTTTATTGATGATAAGTGGGTTCTTGGGTAGATTTATATAGGAAATGATAGGGTAATTATTTAATATTTCACAAACATAGGTTTTGAATTCTATATAATTTAATATTCAAAACAATAATATTTCCCATGGTTTTTTCCCAAGGTGTCATCAAAAGTTAAGTAAAAAAAATTATTTTACATTTACAATTTCTGAACATATGAAAATATTATTCCTTCTTATGTGGAGGCGAGTCACATTAGTAAAGAAATGAATTTAAAATCATAAAGTACATTATACATTTTAGAGGATTCACTAAGGCATTATAAAAAAGTAAAACAAATATAAAATTACATTATTTTAAGGGGAAAACATTTATTGGGCCTATAATACCCATTATAATATTTATTAAATCATTTTGGGGTCATTATGATTTCATAAAACATATATTTTATTTATATGGTATTTAATTTTTACCCAAAAATTTGACTGTCTCAAAAAATTATGAAAAATTCATCATTGAATAATTTATAGGTCATTATTAAAAATATAATATTCATTTTATCTAAATAATTTTTTAAATATGTGAATTTTTACTTTTATAATGAAAACTCACATTTATTGAAAATTCATAGGTTTTTACAAAAATCAGTTTTCAAATATTAATAAAAATTACATTTGGTATCAAAAAAATTATATAATCATTTATTATTCATAAAATTGATTTTATAATAGTATTTTCTTAAAATAGTAATTATTTCAAATTTTTTAAAATTATTTAAAATAAATTCTTTAAAAATAAATTTTCTGTTTTATTTTATACAAAAAATATAACTCTTATCATACTGATTACCTAATCGTTTACAAAAAAATAAACTGGTATAATCATCATTTATAAGAATTATTTTTATAATATTATTAATGAAAACCATAGTTTAATATATATTTTTCAAATTACCATTTTTACTCAAAAAGAAAATTCATAAAATGCATCACTTTTTAAGAAAGACTATTTTAATAAAGGAATTAATGGAATAATACCTATATTTATAAAAAGGGACTACACAAAAATTAAATAATACCTAATTACATAACCCATTATAATACCTGCATAAAACCTAAGGGTAAGGTGTGCGATAGTGATAGACTCTTGGGGCGGCTCGGATAACATCACCCGGGCGGTAATCTAGATTAACATGAACTTCTCTCATACGAGATTATGTTAAATCCTAACGTATTAAAGCTCGATATGGTCTTTGTCAGTAGATAAGCCCAGTGACACTACCTTATTTCTGAGCTTTGAAAAATGAGATTTTTATGATCTGAGCCTACTAGATGAGGCCATCCTCTCATTTGTTTATATCAAAATGATTCTTTTTAAAAATGATAAATTTATATCAGTCATGTGATAACTATTCAACAAATATATTATCAATGATAATGATACTTATCGATCATTTAAGACCAATAAAAATAAAAATAAGAGTGCATGTGTTTTTTACAAGACATTAAAAGAAATTGGATTTTATTCATAAAATATCAGGTCATTACAACATTCCCCCCTTAAAAAAATTCCCTAAAACTTTCATTTTACGATACTAAAATAAATGAGGGGAACTCTCCCTCATCACTTCCTCCGGTTACCATGTTTCTTCTTCAAATATGTGGTTTCCCCTATACACATTGATGAGGGACATTATCTTATTTTGTAAAAACATTTCTCTACGATCTAAGATCTTCACCAACTTCTTTTCATATGAGATTTCATTCTCCCATGGTACCACCTATGGTTTGAGTACATACGATGGGTTAGGTATGTACTTCCTTAATAGTGATACATGTAATACATCATGTACTTGAGATAGGTTCAGTGGGAGTGCTAGTCGATTGGGCACTACTCCAATGTGATCAAGGATCTCAAAAGGGATGAAGTACGTTGGACTAACTTTAACTTCTTTGAAAATCTCATAAATATCTTCCATGGTAATGTTTAGAGGAAAACCTTGTCTCCAACATCAAACTCTAGGTCTTGTCGATGATTTTCTATATAGCTCTTTTGTCGACTCTGAGCAGTATTAATGTTCTGCTGGATGGTTGTAATCTTCTACACCATTTCTTTGACCATTTCTGGACCTATAAGGTTTCTCTCCCCAACATCATCCCAACATGCTGGTGTTTTTCACCTCTTACAATAAAGGGATTAATAAGGAGCCATTTGGATCCTTAAGTGGAAACTATTTCTATAAGAGAACTAAACCAAAGGAAGAAGTTGATCCCAAAATACTTTAAAGTACATTGAGAGTGCTCTCAAAATTTTCTCATGTGTTTGGATAGTCTTCTTAGATAGACCATAAGTTTGAGGATGATAAGCCATACTGAAGTTCATCTCAGTATTCAGAGAATATTGGAGACTCTTCAAAAACATAGAGGTGAATCTTGGATCTCGATCAGATACAATCAATATTGGTACACAATGGAGCCTTAACACTTATCTGATATATATCTATGCGAGTCGATCCAATGAGAAATCCTCTAGAATTGCAATTAAGTGTGCAGTATGTTTAAGATTACCCACAACAACCCAGATAGAATTGTTTCCTTTGGATGTCTTCAGAAGTCCATCAATAATGTCCATGGTGATGTTCTCCCATTTCCATGTTGGTATGGGTAGTGGTTGCATCATCCCATTAGACTTCTGCCTATCTTCCTTCACTTGTTGACATACCAGACACTTCGATGTATACTTAATGATCTCCTTCTTCATATTATTCCACCAATAATTCTCTTAGAGATCACGATACATCGTTTTTGTTTCCTGGGTGAATGGTGAAATTTGAACCATGAGAATCATAAAAAAGTTCATTCTTTACCTCTAGATTTGATGGAATACATTTTCTTGACCCAAATCTTACAATTCCTTCTTCATTAATTCTGAACTTAGATAATTTCTGTTTTTTATAGTTTCCACTTTATTTTGAATTCTAACATCATCCATTTGAGCATCCTTTAACCTTTCCAAAAGAGATGGTTGAGAAATCATTTGTGAATGGATTGCTAGTGTTCCCTTCTTTATGATTTCCATGTCTATATTCATCAAATATAAGAAGATTATATCCTTTTTAATTCTCATAAATTATAGAATTACTGGGTCTTTTCTACTTAGATCATCTTCCACCTTGTTCACTTTTCCAGGGTGGTAATGGATTGAGAAGTCATAATATTTGATCAGCTCTAACCATATTCATTGGTATATATTTAACTCTTTCTATGTGAATATATACTCAAGGATTTTGTAATCCATATCTATTTCAGACTTCTCCCAAAAGAGGTAATGTCACCAAATTTTTTAAGTGATGATTACTATAGCCAACTCCAGATCATGTGTTGGATAGTTCTGCTCCTGAACTTTCAATTTCCTTAAATCATTGGCAATTAATTAGTGATTTTTAATCAATAGAAAACTCATTACCTTCTTCAAATCATCACTAAATACAAAAACATGTTCTCCACTTGTGGGTAGTGTGAGCACGGGTACAATGATAAGAATCCTTTTGAACTCCTTGAATCTCTCTTCACATTCATCACTCCATGAAAATTTGACTCTCTTATGAGTTATCTTGGTAAGAGGGTTTGAAAATCATGATACATTTATCACAAATCAGAAATAATATCTAGCTAACCCATGGAAGATAAGGATATACATCACAGATGTTGTCCTCAAACATCCCTCAATTTTATTTGTCTTTTAGGGATCCACATACATCCCATTGCTTGTGATGATATACCCCAAGACTGAGACTTCCTTCAACCAGAAATCACACTTGCTGTACTTTTCAAAGACCTTATCCTTTCACAAGGTCTCTAGTATAGTGTTTAGATTCTCTTCAGGATCCTCCTTGGTTTTAGAGTATATTATAATAATGTCTATAAAGACTACCACAAAATTGTCAATATAATATATAAAGACTTTATTCATAAAATCGATTAATATTTCTCGAGCATTATTGATTCCTAAAGGCATTACTATGAATTCATATTGCTTTTACCTTGTATGAAAAGCAGTCTTTGATGATATCATCCTTTTCACCCTTACATGGTAATATCCAGACCACAAATTTTATTTGGGGAAGTATTGTCCTCCATGTAGCTGATCGAACAAGTCGTCAATTTGTGGAAAAGGAAAACTTTTTATTTATTGTATTTCTTTTGCACTCCTGATAATTAATTCAAAGGCATATTGACCCATCCTTCATCTTGATGAAGAGGACTAATGCACCCCACGATAAATCACTTGGGCCTATAAAGCCTTTATTTAGATTCTCATATAGTTGTTTATTTAGCTCCTCAATCTCCAAAAAAACAATTTTATATGGAGTATTTGATATTGGAAATGCCCCAAGTATGAGATCAATCGAGAATTCAACAACTCTTCTAGGAGGAAGACCAGAAAATTCCTCAGGAAACACATCAACGGATTCCCTCCCAATTGGCATGTCTTCAAGGATGGTTCATTCCTTAGACTCAATCATTTGAGGACAATAAATGTTGTCATTTGGAGGTAATATCCATGATAGAGATGACGGTTCTAAAGAATATTCATCATCTTCCTTGCACTTGTACATAATCGGGTGTCAATATTCCATCTAGAGTGTGATTTCCATCTCACGTAAATTTATTTTGGCTCTATATAGGGAAATTCATTCCATGGAAATAATTTCATAAGATTCCACCAGAGTGAGTTTTAAAAGGTTCATTGGGAAGTTTAATCCACAAATTGTGATAAGGGAGGAGTTATATTAATGTGATGCAATAATTTCTCTATTTTCCATTCTCACTGACATCTCTACTTCCATGATTTATGGTGGTTCTTGGATTGTTCTACTAATCTTTCAGGATATAAAAGAATGCGTAGGACGGGAATCAAAAAGTATTTTTGCTATCCTGGAATGAATAACTAGTATACATGGTGGCACTTTGTTTTTTCGATTCACTTCAGTAGTAGTGATAGAAAAAACCTCACCCTTTCTACCTTGGAGGATGTTAGTTGCCTCTGAAACCCTTGGCTTAGATAAATGGTTTGAAAAGTTCCCTGGTTCTTTGAAGTTGTAGAAATGAACAATGCGTTGAGGGTTGAACATAGTGTTACTCTCTTTTTATGAATAAATGGGTTTTTCTAGTTGACTATTAATGGCTAGTTTACCTTCTCTTCTACACCTAAAGTATTTCCTCATCCCCTCAAGACAATTTCTGGGGTGCTTCTTTCAGCACATTTGGAAAGTGGGGTGCTAAAATTTCTTAGCACCATTGGATTTATAAATCAAATCACCAGAATTAAAGTCCAATTTACACTTCTTATTACCATGGTACCCCTAAGATTCTCCGATCAACATTTCGACTTTGAGGGAACTTCTAACAATTTTTTATAGCTATTGAAGTCACAGATCACCAGGGCCTTCTGTAGGCTAGGTTTTACCCCACCAAAGAAGCTGTCAAACAAGCATTCAAGGGTAACAAAAAAGATGATGGCTTATCATTCAAGACTTGAGATATTTTCCTTTTACACTTAGATGGATTCGTCATATTTTTTCTTGAGGGAAAGGAAGCCTATTTCCATCTTAAGTCGGAGGGTGTAAGAAAAATATTTGTTGATTTTTTTGGAAATCCTTCCATTCCAACACCTAAATATCTTCATCAGTATTTGTATTTTTGATTAATTTCCACCATTTATCAGCTTAACCGTCTATAATATAAGCATTCATAAGAAATTTATCTTGTTACGAACATTAAAGGATATAAAATACCTTCTCAATAGAGTTCATCCATTGTTTGGCGAGAGACAGATCAGATGATCCATTTAATGTAGGCAGTCTTTATCTCATGAAGTTCTTGATTGCATCTTGTTCTTTCTTGGGGGGGGGGTGTATGTTCCTCTTGTCCCATGTTTCTATTCTAAAAATGAGTTAAATGAGAGTGTATCATGACAATGTTTGCAATTCTTGCTCCCATAAGATTAGGAATCTCATTAGAATAGTCATCACATTGATCTTCACATCAGTTGTTAGAATGAGTCCTCCTATTACTGGCCATTGGCTAGAATAAAATATGGTTTAGGGGTTAGTTTATTAAACACATAAAGGGGAATCCCATGAAAAAAGGGATAACTTATAAATTACGTTGAATTTCTTATCTTATGAATTTATAGGCATCAATATAAGTTATCCATGATCTACTTCCCAATATATATTCTTAGGGGAATGTTTTTATTCCCTTAATAATGGTTCATAATAAGCTTATGAATTTACCAAAGCATATCCCACAAGAGTGTTGAACGAGGAGTGCAGCAAGGCTCATTTTTTTGTACCAGTTCCCATTCGAATCAAGATCAAAGAGGTGTTTTTGGGTTTTAACCCTAGATACATTTTTTCCAGATCCACCTCTAATTGTTCGTATCAATATAGGTATATATTTCCCTAAAAACTAAATTTCTCTATACTCACAAATATTTATGGATTATTTTCTTATACTCAGTCTTATCCCTAAGGCTTTCACTATAGTTTTATAACCCTAATCCCAAAAATTACTAAACCTATCCTATGATGCCAACTATAAAAAAACTTCTATTTATTACACACTTAAACATGATTTATTACATAAACTTTTACTTTGAGGATTGGAAGGTCTAGTGTCTTGGGAAATGAGGAACATTACATAACAACTTAAAAAATGAAATACAACATCATTATTTCAAACTTCTTTGACTTGACCAACTCATTCCATCGTACTTAACACAACATGTGATAACATGAGGACATATATAAGAAATGGGTGAGATATAAAGTCTAGTAAGGGAGTAAACAAGTAATAACATGAAGAATACAATAAAATTTATCCAATAGGCATATCAATGGAGAATAAGAGAAATATTAACATAAATTCATGATATAACATGATTATCATTACTTGGAAACGTGGCAGCGACATACCACCTGATATTAGTATGAACCAAGGCTCATTGCACAAGGATTAACATGAGTAAAACCTCATTGAAAATGAATTATAATGATAAAACCCAAATTATAAATCAAATATCTTGAGTAATCCCTCATTTCACATGGCAAATCATGACACTAAACATTACCCAATGCATTGGAGTGCTATCCGGGGACACTCTTCATAAACATTTCATTTCATGCAAAATTGTGCCTCATAGATCATATAACATGGAATAATTCAACATAATAAGTTATCACATGATTAAAGAATGTGTAATACATACATTTAAGTACCATTTAATAAGTATATGCACCTAATGGTGAATACCCTTCATAAACATTTCATTTTATGCATAAGTGTGCCACATGGAACATATAACCTGGAATCAATCAACATCATAAGTTATTACACGATTAAAGAATCCTGAATACATACATGTAAGTACAATTAAATATTTATATGTTCATAATTTTGAATACCCTCTATAGATAAATGTGTATAGTTTTAAGTATATGATTATTTTGGCTTGTAAAACCATGGTGCAATTTTTACAGCATAATGTCATCTTATGAAAATTAATAAGTTGGGTTTATGAGAGATAAATGAGTTTATGATCATGTATAAATGAAATATATTGTAAGGGGATCATGGAAAAATAATATCCCAATATATGAAAAGGAATTTAGATTCATAATACAAGAGAAATACTTGAATGGAAGAAAGACGAGAGAAATCCCATACGGTATTTCGGCATGGTAACAGGTGTACACGAAAGGGATTAATGAGAGATAAAGTGGTATCTCATAATTCAAAAATAAGGATGTCATCATGAGGGAGGTGATGAATTATACCTCAAAATTTTTAATTGAATGAAAAATGGTATTACAACATAAAGAAACTTGGATAAAAATGAGAAAAGACGGAATCCCTTACTTGAGTGAGTGGATTCAAGATCTTGAAGAGAAGCTTATTGAGATCTTGGGGAACCTTCAGAGTATTATAGAGATATGAGGGAAGAGTAAGGACCTGAAATGAGGATTTTTAGTGAAGAAAAGTGGGATCTTGGGTGGGTTTATATTGGAAATGAGAGGGGAATTCTTTAATATTTCACAAACATAGGTTTTGGAATCTATATAAATAAACATTCAAAACCACAAACTATCCCATGGTTTTTACCATGTTTATTTACAAATTGGATTAGAAAAAATTATTTTATAAGGCCTATGGCCGGAAATATTAAAATATTATCCCTTCTTATGTGGAGGTGAGTCACATTATTAAAGAAATGAATTTAAACTCATAATGTATATTATACATTTTGGAGGATTCAAAAAGGCTTTATAAAATAAGTTAAAGAAATATAAAATCAAATTCTTTTAATGGTAAAAAATATATTGAGCCTATAATACCTATTATAGTATTTATTACATCATTTTGGGGTCATTATGATGTCATAAAACACATATTTTATTTATACGGTATTTAATTTTTGTCCTGAAATTCATCTGTCTCAGAAAATTATGAAAAATTTACCATTGGATATTTTTGACATCTTGATTCCAAAAATAATATTAATTTTATCTAAATAATTTTCTAAATATTTCATTTTTCACTTTTAAAATTAAAACTAATATTTATTGAAAATTCACGGGTTTTGACAAAAACAATTTTCAAACCATAATAAAAATTACATTTGACTTCATAAAAATTATATACTCATTTATTATTCATAAAATAAATTTTATAATAATATATTATAAAAAAATTAATTATTTCAAAAATTCATTAATTCTTTTAAATAAATTCTTTGACAATAAATTTTGTATTTTATCGTATATAAAAAATATAACTCTTATCAAACTGATTACCTAATCATTTAAATATAATGAAATGATTTAATCATAATTTATAAGATTTTTTATATAATATTATTAATAAAAACATATTTTAAATTATATATATATCTAAAAAGTAACATTTTTACCCAAAAAGTCAATTTATCAAATTCGTCACTTTTTTAGAAAGACTATTTTCATTAAGGAATTGAGGGAATAATACTTTTTTTATAAAAAGAGATTAAAAACATGTAACCAATACCTTATTACATAACCCCTTATAACACCTTTATATGACATAAGGGTATGGTGTGAAATGCTGACAAACTCTTGGGGCAGCTTGGATAACATCACCTAGGTGGTAATCTCTATTAACTTGAACTTTTACGGTAGGCAATTCCATTTAAGCATAACGTGTCAAGCTTAGCTTGGGATTGGTCAAGAGAGAAGCCCAGTGACGTTAAATCCATTCTGAGCTTCGATAAATGAGATTTTTATAGCCCAAGTCTATTTGATAAGGACATCCTCTCATTTGTCATGCTGAAGGGAATCTTTTAAAAAACGTGTAATTTATATCAGTCGTGTGATAAAAGTTCAATGACTATATTACCAATGGTAATGATACTTATCGGTCATTTAAACCCAATAATAATAAAAAAAATAAAAAATAGTTCATGTTTTTTCTATAATACATTAAAAGAAATAGAATTTTATTCATAAAATATCGGGTCCTTACAGGTTCATATGAAATAGTAGAGTGTTTACCATGTATGGGGTGAATTGTGACCACATCATATGCCTAAGGGCTATGAAGTGGTCCACTTAATGCCTACATGGAATGTTTTTTCTAATTTACTTTCCCATGAGTATATTTTCAACTTACAAATAGGTTCCCAGAATATTGTTTTGAGTATATTTTAATATATTGGTACATTCTTCCTTCCATGATGGTTTTTACAGTATGATACGGACAATTTTTAGGGTCGTTAATAGGGTTTTAGAATGATAATTGGAGCTATCTCAACCTACAACCTTTGTTAGGTATTCCTTCAATACACCATAGGTTCTTGATACTTTATCATATTTTATAGATGGGGATAATTATTCCCTCTACATACCAAGGGTGTGATATACTCTATCCATGGGACTATTTACCGACATGGCTAGGTATTATCACCATACTGAAAGCACATGATCCTCTATCATATCCTAAAAATAGGGTTAATTATTATACCTACAGACATAGATCATGGAATCCTATACATGTCAGAAATAAACCCTCGAGTGAGGTGTCTTCCAAAAATCCTCACTATAGTTTCAACAAGGTCTTATGGGATGAAATATTTAGGTAGTTCAGATACTTATAGTTTTATTATAATTTCACCCATGGATGGCTGTGAAGACAGAGACAACTCTCTATGTCACAAATTATCTTTATTAGGAATATATATATATTTGATTTTTATTCTTTCCTTAGTACCTTCTTGTTTACAAGTAGAAATGTATTTTTTATTTCCCTATATGGTGTTTAGGGAATCATACTAAGTATGTATTCACTTATACATACATTATTGTCTTTCCTACATGTGTTCTGTCTTATGTAGATGACATATAGATTGGTAGAGATAATGATCAAAGAATTGTAGGAGAGGTTTAGTGGTTCCACTGAGTGTTTTCAATGGGAATATTTATATCATGATCTTAGTGTTTCATGGAGATATTATATACTTCTATTTAGGTCAATTTTTAAACTTTATTGATTGTTGGAATATATTTTCCCTATTAATTTTTAGTATCACACTTTTGTGTTCCGGTGGGATTTAATGTCTATCACATTAATTATTATTTACTTATTTATAGATGTTTGTTACTTTATTATTATCTTGATTTATTATGTACAATCATTATGTCAGTGTTTTTTACATGTAAGTTACTTTACGAACTTTCATTTTTATTTATGTATACTCGGGGCTAGTCTCTAGCCACTGGCATATTAAAGGAAGGATTTTCCATGACTGATGATAGTAAGTAAGTAATTTTCCAATATAAAATACCTTATGATTAAATTTTCTCACATGAAACATTGATCTAAAAGTTAAACCGAATAACCTAAATAAAATTACTAAAAATTAAAATTATATTATAACCATTAAATTTTCAGGTATCCATTCAAGTAACCACTTTATAAAAAATTTATAAAAATGTATAATAAAACAAATGCCATTTTATGATAAGAAGATACTTATTTCTTAAAAAAAATTCAAATGCTTATATTAAAATTTATTTTTGTCACTTCAATATAATATATCATATAAAACTATTATAATATTAATAATAATAATTTTTAATATTAGGTAATGGGGTAAAATTTATTTTAGGCATAAAATTATGTTACCAAGGTAAATATAATTTACTATGATAAAACAATTATTTTTTGGAGAAAGATACTTTCCTAAATATTTCGAGTTTTGACTAAATGTATCTATTTTAAATTATAACTATAGAGTTATATTTAATCATATATAAAAAATAATTATCACTAATTTAATTAGGATTAAATGTTAAATATTATTAATACACTTAATGTTAAAAATAAAATTTTAAAAAATATTTTTTATCACATTATATGGTGTATTTTAAATGTTAATGTTTTTTCTTATTGAGAAATAGAATTATATTAAATGTAGACCAAAGTCATATTAAAAAAATTATTATTTTTAATAAGTGTCATATTAAATTTTTTTGTGATAATACAATAAGCGTGATTAACATTTAATCATGATTAACAAGTGTTAACATGTGTAATCTTATGTGTCTATAATCTTACAAAATCAATTTTACATATAAATATTATATAATACCTTTTGTAGGTTATAAAGCCATACCAACATTTCTCATCAACATTTACCCGCCTAACTCACCTAAATATCAGGAAATTACATTAAAATCCTTTACTTAAT
Organism: Viscum album; assembly: GCA_963277665.1. Taxonomy (NCBI): domain Eukaryota; kingdom Viridiplantae; phylum Streptophyta; class Magnoliopsida; order Santalales; family Viscaceae; genus Viscum; species Viscum album. The sequence continues at coordinate 334,389,499 of OY728139.1, read as the reverse complement.
ATTCATTTCCAACGTATTATCAACCCTTTTCACCTAAAAAAGGATCTTACTTCCACCCTTTTCAAAGAAACAACCCTAGTTTAAAATTAAAATTAAATTATATCCACTTTACTACTTTTACACCCCATATATTTATTTTTAATCCTATATCATAAATATAATGCCTGAAGTCCTTCATTTCAAAAAGATACATCAAGAAAATATCTAAATTCCCAATGTCAGTATTTCTTAAAATTTAAATTTCTTTATTTACCCTCATAAAACCCAGTACAAATATTATCATCCCAATTAGGTTAAATACCATGAGTGGGTGTGTGGGGGGGGGGGGGGTGAATCCGGGTATAACATATTAATACTCATTCCCCTTTAGATCTTTTTTTTTGTTGTCAAACAAAAAAAATCTTCTATCTTTTTATTGTAGAAATATATGGATTGAATTGAAATCATGCATGAGACACACCAATTTTACTTGGTTCACCCTCACTGAACTATGTACAAGGTGTATAAAATGGTTATGTCTCGATGTAAAAATCCACTAAGGATCACTACCAAATTACAATGTTCGGGCAAGATCAATTCTATACCCAGGCTTACCACCTTTACAAGGTTTTGGGTTAGCTCACTGCTTTCCCAAGGGTCACTACCCATGTCTCTTTCTCTGGATAACTACTAGTGGAAAGAATAATCATCTTCCTCTTCCTTTTATCACTGCTTTGAAATGTATTCAACCTCAATTTATGGACTTGTAGGTCCCTTTATTTTCATGAATTCATACATCCTCAATTGTAGATAATTGATCTATTGAAGTATCATTTTCACCATAGATGAAATCTAATTTTCCAAAAACTACTAGTTTACAAAAAATAGATTCAAAAACTATTTTTGTGCCTTTGAAATAATTATTGAATCCTCTATGAATTTTTATGCTTCCTACTTGATCTGAATTACACCGCATGGCATCAGTGCTTCACAGAACACCTCTTATTCTGCGGACTGCCTCCGCTTCATGAATGACCTCTTCTTTTGTGGACACTTTTTCTTCTGTGGACTGCCACATATTCACGAAAGTTAACTTATAATGTGAACCAAATATTTTTTATGTACCCTTTTCCTTTTTTAAATGTATATCCTTGGAAAACCCTTTCAAATTTTTTTCCCAATAACTACTTCACCCTTCGCGGAATCCTCTCTCGTGAACCCTTCTCCATCATAGAATTGATTCCCCATGAACTCTGTCTTTCATAGAATCCTTCTTCATAAAATATTTTTGACTTAAATGAATTATTCCTAGAGTGATTATTTTTTCTAATGAAATTCAATATCTTCTAAATGATCTTATTAGCGGTAATTATATAGTCAAATTGATATGAAAATCCCACTAATACAACTTACCAAAATCATTAATGCAGTAAAGCCTTCACTATAAATGATAAAATGTGGTCTTCATAGCACCATTATCATTTGTAGTGACCAATATATTACAAAAATAAATCTCCACCTCTCAACTGAAAACAATGGCCTTCCCATGAATAAAAAAAACCACCTATGAAATGTTTTCTTTACACTGTCTGTGTGGCCTGCTTCACCTCCTGTATAGAACTACTGTGTGGAAATCCTTACTTTAACAATTTTCATCATCGTTATGTATTATTCTTTTTTGGGACATGAGACACACTTAATGGTTCATGAAATATTATTTTTGGACTCTTTTTTAGAAAAAACCATTATTTACTAAAAAAAACTCCTGATTTTGAGGCCCAAAAATTTGGGAAACATTAGGAAATTGTGCCACCTGAAAATACTATGTCGGCAACACCAACAATTATACTTCAAGGTATTATTGATTTATCAAAAAAGATAAACAACCTAAAAATAATGAAATGATTTTTTGAGGTATATTTTTGCCATAATATCTCCCATTGAGATTGTTGACAACTCTTCACAATTGGAAACATTGTTAAAGCTTCTTCTATAATCAACTATAATTTTCTTCTTGTGATTAAGATAATGATAAATGATTTTCTAAACAAACACTCTAATACCACATAAGTCATTCTCAACATGAGAAACAACAGTATACTGAAAATTTCATCAATGAATAATGTCATTCCAAAACCACTCAACTTCTTTCATCAAGAACTACATCTATCATGATATACAATATTTGATCGATCACCTTTAGCATAATTAGATTTAAACCCCACTAATTCACTTCATCCCTTACCATATTCTCCCCCTTTTACGATGAATTCATTTTATCCCATTTTTAGCTATACTTTTTCCCACTTTTTAAATGAACCTAATGGTCACCTCATTGTTTTCTACAAGAGGGTAAAGAAAACAGAACATCAAATTTGGAAAAAATACACCACGCATTAAGGAGAGAGGCTCCCAAATCAACACTTTTTCAAGTGTCCAGAGTTGATTAAACTCCAATAGTAATTCAATACCCTTCAAATGATTCTTTTTATAAGACCTTCATCAAAATGTCTATAACTGGTAGTTCCATAGGCACATACTCTAACTTTACATGCCCTGTCTCCACCTTCTCTATGACAAAATGATACTTGATTTCAATTTGATTTATACTCAAACAATGGAATGATTTTTTTCTATGATTTATTGGACATGAATTATCCCAATATATTCCAATCGGATACCTCACTTCAAATCTCGTATCATCAGGATACTACTTCATCCAAAATAAATGCATACAATCTTGAGTAGTAATTATATATTCAGATATTTCACTGCTTAGTGAAATTCAATATTTTGTATTTCTTAGAAAAGAAATACATATTACTCCATGATAGAATACACCACATGATGTTGATTATCTATAATCTACTGAACCAATCCAATCGGAATAAGTATAGACCATTAACTTTTTCTGTTATTTGTCATTGTACACCAAACCAAAATTCCCCATGCCCCTGATATAAAAAATAATTCATTTCCCTACATGTATGTTGGTTTCCTTGGGATTGATTTGATACCATGCTTCTTGGAATGTGAAAAAATATTAGGTCTCGTCACTGTCAAGTATAGTAGTCTACCAATGATTTTGCTATAATCTATAACAGAAACTACATTGCATTCATCATATTGTAATAGTTATATAAATGTTGCTACTAGAGTAGTCATATCCTTAAAATTATCCACTCTAAATATTATTATAACCTCCTTGGAATATTTGGATTGAGAAATTAATGTTCATTAATTCCTTATAGCACCTATAAACCAAGGGAATACATTAATTTACCGATCATCGACATTTCAAATTCACTTTTCATGAATTTGGATATTTTTTGCACTGAGATTCATCTGACCCCCCAAAGATTATTTCATTGACATATACCTACACGATCATCCTTTGATTACTTTCATAGTTGACATATAGATTGTAATAAACTCCACCACATTGAAAATGGAGCTTCTTTAGAAACTGAGCTAGCCTTGAATACCATGCTCTCGGTTCTTTCTTAAACCCATAAATATCCTTTCTTAGTCAACAAACTCTGTTCTCATATTCATAAACTATAAAACCATACGGCTGCACAAAATGAACTTCCTCTTCCTGAACACCATTCAGAAATGATGAGTTGAAATCCATCTAGAAAATTTTGAACTTTTTTTCACTCCTATGGATAAGAATAATTTGATTGTATATAGCCTTGTAACAGGTGAAAATGATTCATCAACATCAATACCCTCTATATGTGAGTATCATTTTCAAACTAGTTTTTCTTTTTTTCGAATTAATACACCATACTAATTCATCTTGTTAGGAAAGTCCCATTTATTCCTAATGAAATTATTATATGTTGGCATCGAAACAGTATCCCTTGTTTAGTTCTTCCCAATTTGGGAATGATTTTAATTCATATCATGAACCCAATTCTCATCTCCATCTACATCATCAAACAATTTAGGCTCTACTTGTGATAAGTAAAATGTTTTTTATAGATTCTATATCCCCCTTATCTTCACCAGTGCCGTCTGCTCACCAATTATGTTCTATCTAAAAATTTAGGCACTACTCTTTGGTCTTTGTGTAGACAATGAATTTTTATCATCCTTTTCATTATCTAAATATTCTTATAAATCAAACTCTTGAATTAGAACATCCCCTGATATTCTTATATAATCCTGACTATTCTTCTAATCTAGATCATGTATTTTCTGAATATTCTACTCATTATCTACTATAATTACATCATGACTCTCAATAACCTTTCTAATATGCTTATTGAATCATTTATATGATTTTTTGAGTATAAAAGAAATATCCCTTCATCTCAATATGATTCAAACATCATATGATGATCTTTATTGAGAATGGAAAAAATAAGTTCTGATGACTCAAAAGTACATCAACATTGGCTTCCTTACATATCATAGCTCATGTGGAGTTTTGTCCTCTTTTGGATACAAAAAAGCTCTATTTTTTGTGTAGACTGATTTCATCACAGATTATTTCCAAAACATAAATGGAAGTTCTTTCTCAATGGGAATTGTTCTACCCATATTTTTTATAATTCAATTTCTTCTCTCAACAACTCCATTATACTATGGAGTTAATACTACTAAAACTTGGTTCCTTATCCCATGTTTCATTAGATAATCATCAACTTAGATATTTTTAAACACTATTCCATTATCTGTTCGGATCTTATAGATTTTTTGACGTAGAATCATCACAAATATTCTTTGATAAGTTATTATGAAACTAATCATCTCATATTTTTGAGTTATAATAGAAACCCTTTCCATTCTTCTAAAATCACAGATGAAGAAAACCTAATATAACCTCCCATCGAGATCTCTTAGTGAAATTGGTCCACACACATCAATATACATCAACCCATGCATCTTTTTGGCCTTGAATATTTTCCATATACATATTTTTAATAATATCCCCTTATTGAAAAGAATGAAATGTATGGGTATGATCACATGATAATCCAGGGAGGTCCCAATCAATATCATATTTCACCATATCTTCCAATTCTGTTTTAAAAAAATGACCAAGGAATTTATGCCAAAACCTTTTTGCTTCTTATATGGATAGAAATCACCTATCTTCTTATCCACTCATAGGGTAGATATTCCCTTTTGAATTATTTCCCAGAAAAACAATAAAACAGTCTTTTTCCTTGAAAAACCATAATTTATTTGAAAATATTATTGCATATCCCGAGTCACATAGTTTACTTAAATGTAATAGTTTGTGATTGAGACCTTCAATAACCAAGAAATCTACACATCTCAAGTCTTTCCCCTCAAACATGTCTTTTCTCGAGCCAATAATCTTCAGGCCTTCATCATTACCAAATCTTATGATACCTTCCTTACCAAACCTAATTCCAACCACAAAATCCTTATTTCCTTTCACATGAGAAGTGTATCCATTATCAATAATCCATATTCCAACATGATCAAATTCTTTAAAATAAAATTTTAAACCACTTACTAATCAACTCTTTTCTTTTTGATCCATGTTTTTGACTTCATACTCGGTATGGATTGATAATGTTCCCTAGAGTATGATGGACCAACATTATCTTGCAATAATTCAAACTAATTTTTCATTTTTCATCTCATTTGATTATATAATGAATTTATACATATGATCACAATAATTCTACTTCAGCACATTTATTTCCATTTTTGATGAGCAATATATTTCCATGTGCCTGAATCCTCCTTATCGGAAACAGTGACCATCAAATTAAGTTCTAGAATATTGAGTTTTATATAGATGCCTATATTGGTATTTTTCCTTTTGGTAACTCTTGGATATAAAATAAACATTTTTTGAGTGTCCCATATTTCCACAACAATAACATTTCATGAGAGGTGAATTCCTTTGTGAAAAAACAACACTACTTATTCTCCCTTTAGTTATCAAAATCTTTTGGTTCTGATTCATACCTAAATCAATCATCAAACTCCGAGTGGAAGAATATGGTCTAACTTCAACCATTATTTCTTTCTATTTTTGATCAAGCCCTATAACAGCCTTATTATTTGGATTTGACAATTTCTTTTGTTTTATTTGACTTATATGCTCCACTTTCATTTTTCATGTTGCTGGTATGATCTTATTTCTTGATATTGTACTAAGAGTCAAGAGTTCTTCATAATCCTTAACACTTCTTCACAGACTAACGACTTCTTCTTCAATTTCTTTTTTACGTTTGATTTAATATTTTCTAGTTTTAGTAAAACCACTGATTTCCCTTTTTTATTCTTCAAATTTGATATTGTACTTGACAAACTTATCTGATCTCTCTGGAATTGAAGACTTTAGTTTTTTAATTTCATCATACATCTCAAACATCTCTTCTTCCAGTTACTGCATATATATTTTTTCATCACGAACCACTTTTTTTCCATTATTCATTATATCTCTACAAAAATCTATTTCCTCAAGAGAAACTTCTTATTCAACCTAAAGTTCGACACTTCCTTCAAATTTTCCTTCATCATTATTTCTTTTTTTATCATGTTATGAAATTTATAACAACTACCACTATATAATCTGTAAAACCATGTTACCATTTTTTCAGGCACTCCTTTAAACTTATCATGGTTTTCCACTCCTTTGAGATTACGAGGATACCTATAATGGGTAATTCATATATTTGTTCGATGTCTAATATCTTACAATTGCGGTTCCTCTCTTTAGGTAAGTGATATTTATGATTCTTCATTGAAAGTGATTATGGTAGAACTCTAGCATTACGATATCATATATGTTGATCTAAGTTGGATGTTTCTTCTTGTATTTTTATAGATCTATTGTGAGATCTTATTATAAAGGTCGTTTCTTGGTTAGTTGTGGTGCAGCAGACATCCGTTCTTGAAGTATGTGATGTTTTCATTTTCCATCGACCCCATGTTTTTTAATTAGGTCAATTATAAGATGTGGTGATTTGATTATAGGGATTTCATTGACGTTGTTGGGTTTTATTGATTTGGGATTCCATTATGGGCATGTGAGACTTGGTTCTGAGATAGGTAGTTTCATATATAGCCTTTGATAATGGATCTTGTTATTTTTCTTATCTAATTGATTCATAATGGAGTGCTAGCATGATTGTTTTGTGTGTGTTGAGAAGAGTTTTCAATGAAAAATGGTTTTCCTTGGTTATTGATAAATGTAATGAAAGATGGATATTTTCACAGAATCTAAAAGAGATTTGAAATATTTTTGAAATGGTTTCAAAATCATTGAAATTAATTGTGAAATGAGAACATGGGTTAACTTGGGTACATAACTGGTAGGTTTATCTTGAGTCTATCATCCATTGTTTTGTTATTATAAAGGTGCATTTTCCTTCAGCTTTCCTCTGTTTCCTAGACACGTTTTTCTAGGGGACCAATATTGATATTGTTGGGGCGGTTACTCATGGGGTATTTATCTGCTTCTTAGGCCTGTTGTTATAGGAACTATTTTTTTCACTTGATTATTGTGGTATGAGTAGTATGCATCTTGGACCTGTATTATTCCATGGTGTTGTGAAACATGTGCTTCTATTTTTTATTTCTTGTCTTTATAAGTTTTCTTTGATATGAATGTTTATGCTTGTGAAAAATAATGTGGAATATGTGATTTGATATCAATATACCCTCTTTTATTTAGAACTATGGAAAAAGGGAAATGTTGAAAATGTTTTCTATAAAAATTCTTTACTTCTTATCATGAAATGTTTTTACTTAAATGATCATACAGAAATTGTTATACAATGGCTTGTTGTGGAAAACTTGGGCGGGATCCTACCGAGCAATTCAGCTCACACAATGTGAACCTCTTCTATGGTGTACAAACCAATGTTTTCTATTCAGTGACAGGAAAGGAATGGGGCCGTTGTGAGGAGACAAGGTTCGTGTCATCTATTTGGGTAGCTGGTGGTGATATGATGGGAGTTTTTCCATGCCATCATTTGGAGTCACTGTTTGGTTTGGGTCCTTTGTAATTGGACATATCCTTTGGAGTTTGTATCCACTTTTTTGCTGTGTATTTCCACTATTTTATTATAGTTATGGAATATATATCTTCTTTTTCTTAAAATATTTTTTTAGTATATATATTCCATGTGGTTTTTCTGGTTGAGTGAAATTGTTCCCTCTGGTTCATTATTTGATTCTTGGGTGCTTGTTGCTTGCCCATGGGGATCATGAATTCACTTTAGGTATGTGAAGGATCTAGTCAGGTGCTATGTTTGAGGGTACCCCAAGACAATTTTTTTTTAGATTTGGTATCATAGGTGGTTTTTCCTCAAGAATCCTTCTCTTGGGGCGTCTGTTAGACTAGAGATATGATTGTCAGGAACTGAGAGGTATATTGTGATAAGTGCCTAGCCAGCTCTTGTCACAACGAGACTAATGTTTCTAGGAAATGCTGGTATGTGTGTCTCTAGTGTTGGGTTTGGTTTTAAATATCAGTTTTTATTATGTTTTTTCATGTTTGAATTGAGATTTTTTCAGCTATATGATCATTCTTAAGTTTTAGTGTACAACAATATGCCTCTGAGAAGTCTTCCATGGGTTCCTCAGGAAGGTGTAGCTAATGCTACTCAATAGAATCCTATGATAAATTATAATCCTATAAAGACTATAGTACAAGTAGTTCATTCAGTCAATTAGGATGTACCATGAGTTCAGAATGTAGTGGTTGAGATACGACCATGAGCTAGAGGAGAGAGAGAGATTTCTCATAAGAATTCTTGAACGAGAAGACACCATCCTTTAAAGGGTTGACTGAACCTTAAGAGGTGGAGGATTGGATGGATAAGATCGATCAAATTATCAACCTTATAAGTCCATCTGAGAATGTTAGGTTAATGTGGGCATCGTTTAGGATCAAAGGCTCCAGTAAGCGATGGTGGGATTCTATGGTCCAAGAAAACAAGCTTGTGGGATTGGATTGGATGGGTTTCAAAACCCTATTATTTCAAAAGTTTTTTCCATAGTCCTTGATATTTGAAAAGTATCTAGACTTATTATATTTAAAATAGGGAGAGCGTTTGCTATCAGTATATGCCGATAATTTTTTTGAGCTTGTCTATTTTTTCCTGGATGTGGTGTTGAATGACCAGCTAAAGGCTTAGAAGTTCCTATAGGGTTTGTGACTAGATATCATATCGGAGGTGTTCATGTTGAAAATGTATACCTATATAGAGATGGAAGAGAAATATATGATGGCATAAATGAATATGGAATGAAAGGATGTATTTTCCATCTATTCTCTTCTATTAGGTGGTAGCTTCAATGGAACACATGGGAAGAAGTGGAAGTGGTAAGATCATTGAAGGAGTATTGGTGGTCAGTATCAATAGAAAACATCCTATGAACCATCTGTTATAGTGGATAATGTTTCTCTGACCTTATATCAATGTAAAAACATCAGAAACACCATGTGTTATTTTCTTATGCCCACAAATACATGTAAAAACTGTGGACATGCGGGTAATCTATGGTGCTTTTGTTAGGAAATGACTACGCCTCATTGTGGCCAGGGTTCGTTAGATCTAAAGGCTTCTGCGGTGTAGTCAGAAGCTTTAAAGACTAAATGGATCTAGCCATATGTTATTGGAGTGAATCATTTATATGTATTATATGAGTTACCAATGGAAGTAAATGAAAGTCCTATAATAGTGAGAGGTACAATCTTTATTGCATATTTAGTAACAATATCTTTATTTGATACTGGTTCCTTCCACTCTTTTATATCTGCAAATTTTTTCGATATTCATAATCTTCAAATGGAACTTATGTACTTTAAAATGGAGTTAGTGACACCTCTCATTAGGAGGAAAGAGTAGGGGTTCGAGTGTCCTTATTTTTCATTAAAGATAATCTATATGGATTTAGTATGGGTTTTTCTCTTCAATATAGATCTGTTTGACATCATCATCTGCCTGGATTGGATTGTCTTTCATCAAGATAAGGCTTATTGTTTTCATTAGTGTGTTTTGTTTCATACTGCCAATGGGAGATCTCATGTGTTTCAATGGGGTGGGATCCAAGTTCAGGTCGTTCATGACCTTCCCGCAAATAGATTTAGAATTTTATGGTTGCTGTTTCTTCTAATCATGATAAATTTTCTTCAGTTGATGATCTTACCATTGTTGTTTGATATTTTATAAATGTTTTCTAAGACTAATTATCTGGTCTTTCTCAATTGATAGTGGAAGAGATTACTATTGATCTGGTGTGAGGTATGCAACTGATATTGATACATTCTTACCATATGAAACTAGATGAGATGAAAGTGCTTATGATTTAGTTGGACGACCTATTGAAAAAGGGTTTTGTTCACCCCAAGGTTTCACTTTGGGCATCCCCTATGCTCGTTTTCAAGAAAGTGGATGCTTCAATTCAGTTGTGTGTGGACTATAAGTTGTCTAATATATCATAGATAACTTTCAGGATCCGATATGCCAATTATTAATATCTTTTGATGCCTTTTGGTCTGACTAAAACTCTTTTTGTTTTTATGGATTTGATGAATAGAATATTCCATTGATATATTTACACCATTTTGGTAGTATCCATGGATGATATTCTTGTTTATTAAAAATCTGGGCATGAGTATCAGTACCATCTAATTTTGGTTCTAAAAATTATGATCAATCACTATTTTTTTGGAAATATTTTAAAATTTATTTTATGGATTCAAGAAGTGAAGTTCTTGGGGAATATAATTTTTGATCATGAATTATCAGTTGATCTAGAGAAGGAAAATATTGTTTTTTCATGGATGGAACCAAGTAATGTCTTTGAGATACAAATCATCATTTTTCTTGCAGGACACTACAAATAGTTTTCAAGGATTTCTCTAAGCTGGTATCACCTTTGATTACTCTTTCTATGAAAGTGGATAAATTCACATGGGATGAAAAGTCCCAGTCTTATTTTGATGAACTAAAATGAATTCTGAAATCATCACCTATTCTAATCTTACCAGAGCCTGGTAAGGGGTATGTGGTGTTTTTGATGCTTCTAGTGCTGGTTTGGGATACATGATAATGCATGATGACCATGTGGTTCTTATGTATCTCTTCATATTCTAACACTTGAAAATAATCACCCCACTAATTATTTAGATCTTTTCACAGTCATTTATGCACCCAAATGTTGGTGGTACAATCTTTTTTGGGGATAATTTCACAGTATTCTCTGATCACAAACATCTGAGTTATATCTTCTCACAGAAATACGAGAATCTTAGGAAGTTAAAATGACTTAAAAAACTTCAGCTATTTGAATATGATATCACCTATACCCTATAGAAGGGAAATGTTATTTCACGCTCTCTTAGAAGGAATGTACCATCACATGCTCTTCTGGAATCGAAGGAAGTGTGGAATCTTATAGGCATTTTCACTCAAATACATTTGGATTCTAAAGAGAATGTTTAAAGTATGGATTTGAATAATTTTTAGTTATAATCATATCTCATGGAGTCTATTTTTCAGATTAAATAGAAAGAAGATGAGTTTAGTAAAGTTCAATAAAGCCATTATAGTGGGGAGACCGTTTCTGGTTGGTCTCTTTCTTCAGATGGTATGTTCTACTTTGGGAATCAGGTTTTCATCCAATCATCTATGATATGTTTAGACTTATTTTATTATCACAGCTCTTATTAGGTCATTAATTTAGGAACTACTAAGATATTTTATGACATGAGGCAGTGATTCAAGTGGCTGAGTATGAAGCATGACATTACGGAGTATGTGTCTCATTGTTACACCTTCCAAAGGATAAAGTCATAGCACTTGAAACCCTCTGGTTTTCTTCAGCCTCTCCCAGTTCTGTTTGGAAATGGGAAAATGCATCCATGGATTTGGTTATTAGATTACCAAATACTCCCCTAGGGAATAATTTTATCTTGTTGGTTGTTGATTGATTCACAAAGTTTGCACATTTCTTTTTTATCAAAGACACCACTAAGGTTGATGATCTAGGTAATATGTATGGGAAAGAAATTATGAGGTTACATAGAGATCCTTCTTATATAGTTTCATATAGGGATCCTAGGTTTACCTCAAAGTTCTGGACAAGTATCCAAGAGGTGATGGGAACTTAGGTCAATTTAATCACAACTTACCTTCCACATATAGATGGTCAAATATAGGGAGTAATTCATATCTTCAAAGATATGTATCGAACCTATGTCTTGGATTTTAGTGGTTCATTGGATAACCATATGGGACTGGTTGAGTTTTTTTACAACATCACTTTTTAGTTATTGATAAGAATGGAACCCTTTGAGGCATTGTATGGTCTCTCATGTAGATCACCTATTTGTTTGGTTGAGGTGGGTGAATAATATTTAGTTGGGCCAAGTTTGGTACAGGAGACATCTGTAAAGATTTAGGATGTAGTTCGATGTCTGATAATAGTCGAGAGTTGAAAAAAATCATATGTGGATCAATGAAATCAACTTTTAGAGTCTTTCATAGGTTAAAGGGTTTTCGTTAATGTTTCTCCTCAGTTGGGTCACCGTCTACTTGGAAAGTAGGGAAAGTCAGATCTGATAAATGTTGGACCGTTTGAGGTCATTGAGAAACTCAAGAATTTTTTATCGGTTAGCATTGCTGGCTCAGTTGGTGGGTATTTCATGATATTTTCCACATGTCTCAACTTATAAAATACCACCATGATACTAATCTCGATCTATGTCAGGAATAAATAGTGTTTGACTAAGTTGTTTCTGTTTTGGAGAAGCCAGTTGAGATTTTTGACTCTCAAGTGAAAGTATTCCATGGGAAGTTAATTCCACTGGTCAGAGTTCTATGGTAAAAAGGATCATATTATCATGAGACTTGGGAACATCAATCTTTGATGAGGGAGTAGTGAACCCATATTTTTCCCGGGATTAAATCTTCCACATGACTTCCCTAGGAAGAAATGTCTTTATGGTGGGATGTTTGTAACATCCCATTACCATTTTATTAGCAATTCCCTCAACCTCATCATGGGTTAACCTTCTTTTAGATTGGGAGGATACTTATAATGGTGAAGTCAACTATTTTTTGGAATTTCAACATTAACAAACTTTTTTCACATGAAGAAGAAGGATTTCATGTTGTGTAACTGGGTTACATGCTTTGAAATTACTGCTGGGTAATATCCGTGAAAGGGGATTCACACTGTGAAATATTACACACTATTAATGGTGGTTTCAGGTCATTAATGTTTTAAACAACATATTTTTATTTTGAGACGATGAATGTTTTAGAATATTTATACAACATGGATTTCACAGTGTGTAACTATATTACAAAAGGTGAAATGAACCATGTCTATTTCTAAAACACATTCTTCGACGTTTTTCTTATCCCTTTCCTTTCATAATCTTTCATCCTTGACCTAGGGTCTCTCCTATGCATTTTTCGAAGACAAATTTTCTTCTAGATTAATCCTTTCGATGTCCAATCATTATTGAGACTGTGGGGTGCCTCTCCAAGTAAGTGATCTTTATTCTTCTTTATTTCATGTGATTGTAGAGGAGCCCTAGAATTATAGTATCAAATCCATTGATCTATGTTGTATGTTCTTTATTGTATTCTTCTATATCTGTTGTGAGATCTTATTCGGGAGGCTGTTTCCTAGTTAGTTAGGGTGAGATAAACATCCAATCTTAAGGTATGTGGTGTTTTCCTTTTCCAATGAACCCATGATTCCTAAATCAGATCCATCATAAAATGTGAGGATTTTATTCTAGGGCCTTCGTTGAAATTTTTGGGTTTAGTTGATTTTGGATTCTATTACAAGAATGTACGACCAATGTTTTGAGGTAGGTGGTTCTGCCTCTAGCATATGATATTGGATATCATTATTTTTATTTACAAACTAATTAATAGAAAACACTGCCATGATTTCTTTGTGTTTGTTGAGAAGAGTTTTCAAGGAAAAATTATTTTTCCCTCGTTATTTTTAAATGTAATGAAAAATGGGTATTTTATAAGCATTGAAATGAGATTTGAAATGGTTTTGAAATTGTTTTCAAAGAGTTTAAATTAATTATGAAAAGAAGCACATGGGTTTCCTTGGGTAATTAGGTGGAAGGTTTAGCTTGGGTCCAACATCCATTGATTTAGGATTATACATGAGGTTTGGTATGGATATTTCCTCTATTTCCTAGGTACATTGTTCTTGGTGAATGTCATAGACATTACTGGGGGGGGGGGTTTAATAATGGGGAATTACTCTGATTCCTTGGCATATTGTTCTAGGAACTGGTTTGTGCACTTGATTATTGTGGTTTGAGTTGTCTGTGGCCTAGATATATAGTATTCTTTGGTATTGTGATAACTGTTTTCCTATTTTTCATTTCTTAGATTTCTGAGTTAGCCTGGATATGCATGTTTATGCTTGTGAAAAATGATATGGAAAATGTGATTTGAAATTGATATACCTAGTTTTATTAGATCTGTAGAAAAAGGTAAATGTTTTACATGTTTTCTATAAATCTTATTTATTTCCTTTCATGCTATGTTTTTACTTAAAATGAGTATATATGAATTTTTATACAGAGGATTATTGTGGAACACCTCGGTGGGATTCTACTGATCCTGTTAACTCAAACCCTAAGCACCTCATTGGTGGTGCATTGAACTTTATTTATCTTCTAGTGTATATAATGTTAAGTCACAACAGTAAAGAAATGAGGTTCGTTTCAGTAGTACGGGTAGCTGATGGTTAGATGGTGGGAGTTTGTCCATTACATCATTTTGAGTAGCTGTTTAGTTTGGGTTGTTTGTAGTTGGACTTTCCATTTGTAGTATTTAGTTACTTTTATTCTTGTTTGTTTTTTTGTTTTCTTATAGTTATGGAATATATATCTTCCTAGTCTTCTACTGATCTGTTTTAAGTACATGTATTCCATGTGGTTGTTTAGGTTGGGAAAAATTATTCCCTCGATTCCATTATTAGATTCCTGGGGTGCTTGTTTTCTACCCATGGGGTTTAGGAATGCCCTTTGGGTATGAAAAAAATTGGGTTCAGTTCCATGTTTAAGGGTAACCTAGGTAAGTTCATTACAACATCTTCTTCGTGATCATTGTTGTCCACTAATTCTTCAGCCTCAGATACTTCTAAACTATCATCTTATCTTGAGAGAATATTCTTATTTTTGGTGAAATTTATTATAAAATTTTTCATGTCTTTCACATAGGCTGAAGGCTTCTTCAATGAAATTTATACTTCATCCTCATCATCATCTTGAAACTTCTTAATAAACATTGATGAATGATATACAATCATCCAATATCAAAATCATGTAAGCAAATATTTCTCTTTAAACTGTCCTCTTCCTCTTTGCATATTTGTGGAGAGAAATGACATGAACTCATCCACATTGTCTTCCTCCAGACTATCATAAATATTGAAATTCTTCATGGACTTGAATTACACTTCATTGGACTTCCCTTTTTCCACAACATCATTATCATCATTTATGATTTCATATGTAACAAGGAAATTGTGCAAGTTATCCTATATTAGCTCTTTTGGATTATTTTATTTCAATATATTAACCTCCAGATTAAACTGAGGTGGGTGTTTTTTTTCAATATTTGATTAATAATATTTATATACTCAATAATTTACCCTATCAAATAATATATCCATAGACTAAATAGGATGTATTCTAAGATCCTCATACTTGTTCCACAAAATCTAAATATTTTATTTTATTACTTTTGAGTCACCCTCATAAATATTCATCAATTATTACCACATAACATGTGATAAATTAAAGTACATCACCTTCATATATATTTCATTTGATAGGGTTCCCTCTAAAGCCTTGATTCTATTAGAGTCAACATCCAATTACCTTAGGCCAAATTTTGATAAATCACTACTGTCAATATTGGATGATATTCCATGCATAGCTACTGTAAATAAATCCATTCCAAATGATCAGAAGAAGTGATACATATGATTATTCCATAATTTTAAATTGTTTCCATTGAATATTGGAATCCCTTTATGACTAACATCCTTCATTTCTTCTACTGAGAGAGAACCACTAACTTTCAACATTACCTCTAAAACCAATTATTGGACCAATTATATTAAATACACTTAGTGGGGGGGGGGGGATGAATCTAGGCATGATAGATTATAACTTATTTTACTTTATATATTGTTTCATTATAATAAAACACCCTTCTCTCTATTTCTTGTAACAATGTATGACCATAATTGAAATCATGCTTGATACACATCAATTTTATTTGGTTCACCATCACTAGGTTATGTCCAAGGAGCATAAACATTGATGTTCCAATGAACCAAATACACTAAAGCTCAATTAAAAATGATAAGGTTCATGATACATCACTTATATTCCAATGATCACATCATTTACATGGTTTAAGGTCAGATCGCTACTTTCCCAAGGGTCACTCCCTATGTCTCTTTTTCTAGATCACTACTGGTGGAAATGAAAATTTTCTTCCTCTTCCTTTGCTCACTACCCTGGAAGGGATTAACCTATAGTTTATGAAATTTTAGGTCCCTTTATTTTCATAAATGCACTCATCCTCATTCGTAGATAGATGATATGTTGAAATCTTAGTTTCACTCATAGATGAAATACACTTTTTGGGGTACTGTTAGTTTTCAAAAATTACATTCAAAGACTATTTTAGTGCCTTTGAAAACTTCTCTGAATCCTCCATGAACTTCCCTACTTCTTATATGAAATTCCATTTAGTTCATGGAGAAAGTGATTTTCTAACAACCTCTTCTTTTGTAGACAACCTCCGCTTCAAATATCGCCTCTTCTTAGGCAGAACCATTTTCTCATACATACCACCCCTGCTTCCTAGATGGTCTCTTCTTCTGTGGACAACCTCTTATTCTGCAGACCATTTTCCTTTATGAGATATAGATCCCCACAAAAACCTTTCGTGAATTGTTCCCATGAACTATTTATCCATTTGCAGAATCCCCCCTCATGAACTCTTATCCTTTAGGGAATTTTTTCTCTGTGAACTATCTCTTTCACAGAATCATTCCTCACAAACTCTTCTAGATTTCACCAAATTATTCTCAGAGTGATGATGTTTTCTAATAATTTTTTTACTTCTAAATGATCTGATTAGTGGTAATTTTATAGGAAAATAGATATGAAAATACCACTAATCATAATTACCTAAATCATCGAAGCAATGCAGCCTTCACCATGAACTATTATATGTAGTTTGCATAGTTCCATTGTCCTTTATGAAGGTCAATGTCTTCTATAAATGAATCACTACCTCTCAACTAATAATGATGACCTTTCCGTGAATAAAAAACTTCCCATGAACTATTTTCACTACTGATTCTATGTTTCATGCTTCATAGTATGCATAGAACTTCTTTGTGGAAATAATTCCTTTTCTAATTTTCAAGTGTCATTTTGTGTTCCACCTTTGCAGTCCTCAAATTGCACTTTGCAATCTGTAAACTACGCTCTGTCGACTCATTTTCTGAAACAACCCAAAAACACTGAAATGATTTTTTGAGGGATTTTTCCAATAAATGTATATATAATTACCTTATTACAAATAATATACTTAAATTTTATTATATTTATTTTATAACCATTACATATTATACTCCCATTAAATACAAAGTATTAAAATGATTCCCATGTGCGTGTGCAGACTACAGACTCCATGAACAACACATTTTCATTTTCATAACCACCTTTCAAATATTGTTTTACAAATGGCTTTTTTAAAATGATATAATATTTATGAAATTATTTATATTCTAGTAATATAAATTATCCATTATATATGTGACAATAGGAATAAGCGATTATTATAAAAATATATTCCTTAAACAAAAATATCAATAGGAAAAATAAATTTATTTATAAATGATGATTTATTTTGAATTTACCTTTTTCTTATAACTCTTCATAGTTATGATTAATAACTTTAATAAAATCTATAATATGTTATTATTCTTTTGGGGAAATGATATTTTGACAAAAGAATATCTTCCATAGTCGTACTCACACATAGATTGCAACATAAACCTATTAGGTAGGTTTAACCACCTACATGAAAAATGCTATAAATTTATATCATGTATTTAATTAGAAACATAATATTAGATATTAATAAGTAAATATTTTTTTTATGTTTTTTTGTAATATAAAACATTTAACTCATTAATTTTTTTTCTACCATTTATTTTTTAAAACTCACAAAAATATGCTCATCACCAATTTAATTTACAATAACCATAACTAAATCTCTCATAAAATGAAATTAGATGTTTATAAAATATCCTGAAACATAATTTATTGTACCCTTTATGATATAGGAATTATTTACATGAGGTTAATATTTAATAAAAACATCATGATTATGAAACTAGTTTATAATGATCAAGATTACTCATATAAGAAATTGAGAAGGGATAAGAACTATCTAAAATACATGTAGGGAATAATTATAAATTATGTTTATAAAAGTAAATGGATATAAATATGGTTAAGAAATAGGTTATTGGTATAGTTATTTTTCATATACATGAGGTTAAAAAACTTCTTGGGAAATAAATATTAATTGTAGGGGACTTTGGTAACTGAAATCTCATTCTTTGAGTTATATAGTTTCTTTTAAAATTTGAAATTCAATTTATTAATAGATTAAATGATACAAGTTTTTATATGATGAAAAGAATTTATTTATCTAGTTAAAATGAGTTCTAAATTCAATTACCCTCCCCGGAATGATTTTATTTTCTATAAAATTATAATAGGTTTTGAATAATTCTGATCCTCTTAAGTGTTGGTTTCTCTTAAATGGGTCTTTTTTCATGTCCATGCTTTCAATTACCAATTTTTTTCCTTATTTTGAAAAAATATGTTTAAATTCATGGAATTTTTGGGCCTTACTTTTTAAAGATAATATTTTTTACATTCTTTTATGATTTGGACACTTTTTTACTCTTTATATCGAAAGGGATCAGTTTGACATGATATTATTTTTTATAAATCACCCTCTAAATGATTTTATGAAGTTCCATTATTGGGTGATTGAATTTGGTATCTATTGATCTAGAATATGTGTAAATTCATGTGATACCCTTTTAAAATTAATTTGAAACCAATTATTGTTTATGGGTTTTAATAATGGGATGATTTTATGTTTTCTTGTAGCCCACATGTGTATTGTTAGTCTTTAAGTAACATGTGGGAATAATATAAAACTCCAATGAATTCATTAAATATTTAAACCTCATGAAATAAGGGATAAAAAATAAGTGATACTTTATCCAAAATGGTAAATTGACCGTGATTCCTGATCTTCTATAGGAAACTGGTTATGATGCCTTATCCACTAAGGGAAACAAGTTATGATGTCTGATCTTATACGAGATATTAGTGGTGATTCCTTGTCTACTATTTTTGATTTTTATGATTATATTTTATCAAATATCCATTTATTTGTGGCGATTCTATGCTCACTATAAATTGATTTAATTATTATGTTTTCCTAGTACTTAAGCCATGATATAAGTATGATCACATTGGATTATTTTTTCTCTTCTCTTTATATATGGATTTTTTATAATTAAATGTTATATGAATCTGATATTGAACTCATGCTTATTTTTTCTCATATTCTTATGATCTCACCATAGGTAACATGTTGATATGGTTATTTTTCCCTTACTGAATTTTGGTACTCACCCATTTCTTATGTTTCCAATTCTAAGGACATGAAGAGGAGTTAACATATTATATTTTTAGTAGAAGATATAGTTTGGTGAAATTATGGGTAAATGTTCACATGCATTGTAAAATAAGTATCTTAAGTAGATACACTCCAAATGAAATAACCCTCTTGATTTGCGGTATATTGGTTTTATTATATAATTTAATGATTCTAATTATGAAAATTATACAGAATAATGGAATGTTTAGCTTGGGTCACCTGATTTTGCATCATAAAAAGGTTTAATTATTTTTTGAGATTATTCTAGCTAGGTTCGGTGTTAGGGTTAGATAACCTTAGTGATAAAACTTCAGTCGAGTTTAGGTATATGATTATATCCTAAAATATAATTAAATACTTGGGTAGGTGGTTTTCCTAGAAATAAATCCACATCTAGATACTAAAATTGGATGAAGGCTCTATCATATATGTACCTATTGGTTGTAACCCTAACAAGGGAATTTTTTATATTATCTTGATCATCACCTTATTGATAAAAAGAGGCCTAATTTCAAAATTCGTTTGAAGCTCTAATGGGATATGATTTTTTTGATCATACTATCTTTACAATAAAAATAAATAATTTATTTTCTAGTTACTATTATGGATATGGTTATAAAGTATAAGATAACCCAATATTAAGTATCCTAAGATTGATATAGTTTGAACTATAGTAATTACAAGATAATGTGATGATGTAAAAGGCTAAAATGTTTTAAGGTTGAATACCTTTGATATTATTTTTTATGATAACCCCTCTATGATGTAACATATTCATTAATTATTTTTAAAAATTTTGGTTTTATAGATGAGTGGAACCTAGTGAAACCAAATTAAAAATGGGTTGGAGGGAAAATTTAATGGGTAACCAAACGAAAAACCCAATGGATTCAGGTATAGAGTAAAAATCCACATTAAAATTCTCATATAACTATGAAAAGACATGAATAATAATTCAAATCATGATGTTCTCCCAAATTCTACAAGGAGGATAAAACATTCCATTGATTCATTCATTCATAAACATCCACCCTCCTTCAATGGATATTGAAATCCACATATTTCTGAGTAATAGATAAATGTGATAGAAAATATATTTTCTATTCTCTAGTTTGTGGAACATGAGAATGTAGTTCCTATTATCTATCAGTTTGAAGTAGTGGTCAAACAATGGAGGAATCTGATTTTGAATACAAAAAAAGGAGGAACCAGACTCTATGGTATGGGAAGTGTTCAATAATGTTTTCCTCACCAAGTCTTTTATTTAAAATATTCACCTAAATATGGAGAAGGAATTATTGGTGGTGAAACAAATAGATGATGATTCCATTGGAACTTATGAATTTAAATTCACATGATAATAATGTTATGTACCAATCTTTTTAATAGATCCTAAGAGTAATATCAAATGAATATTTTATAGACTAAAACCATATCTTCAAAGGAAGATATAAATAAGAGACATTGGAATATACATAGGGATTTTCCGATGTACACTTAAGGGTAAGAGAAAATATGGATACTCTCATTAGTCTAGATACAAGAAATATAAAATGAAGTATTAAGGTAACTCAGATGAATAATATTAGGAATGAAAGAATATTCATATTTTATTATGCTATAAATATGATATAAAACCCCCAAGAAATTTCTTATGAGAGTAAAGAAGATGTTTCAAATGTGTTAGAGTCATCCATGAATCTCAATAATACTAGAGGGATGATAAAATTGTAGTGGAAGAGAAGAAGGCCCATGATGATTCTCCACCTAGTATTTAAAGATTTAAATGAAAGGATTTTGGGAAATTTTAAAATAAATTCCCTATACCTAGATGAAAAGCAGATAATAGGAACCAAAAACCACCTAAACCCAAGGAATAAGGGAGAGGGTACACAATCACTATCAATGAGGTGGATCCCGATAATTAAGTTATGATAGATACACTTATTCTCAATTAAATATATGTTAATTATTTATTTGATCTTGGTTCTTCACATTCTTTTATATCACCCATATTTTATAAGAATATCAAATAATAACATAAAGAATTTTTTATTAAACTATACATGAATACAACTGATGGAATTATGATCATGTCTAAGATATATAAATCCTCTCTAATCTATCTTTCTAGGAATATACTTCTTACAGATCTAATTCTTCTCCCCTTGGTTTCATTTGATATTTTATTGGGTATGAATTGGTTATCCTTACATAGTTCACATATAAATTTTCAAGGAATGGATGTCCCATTTCATATCCTAAATAATCTAGTTATTAAGTATGAATATAGAAATAATCATGGAAAACCCTTAGAATAAAACTATATTATATAAGTCATGATAACTATGAACATTTGATTTATAGCTCATATGATTGTGGTGGAATTTAACATTGATGACATGCCTATTATATGGGAATATAATGATATATTATCATATTAACATCCTAGGTTTATTCCAAAGCATGATATTGAGCTTTTTATTGGACTCATACCTGGATCCATGCCTATTTAAAATAGTATATATTAAATTATCCCCATTAAATTAGATGTATTAATGTAATAAATAAATGACAATTTGGACAAGGCTTTTATTCACCCATGTAGTTCAGCATTGGGAGAACTAGTACTTTTTATTAAGAATAAATATGGATCAATTCAAATTTTAATTGACTATCATAAGCTTAAAAAACAAAAATTAAGAATATATACCCTCTAACCCATATTGATGACTTGTGAAACTAACTCAGGGGAGATCCGTTCTTCTTGAAGATTGAAATTCAATATTGATACCATGAGTTAAGGGTCAAAAGGGAGGGTACTTCCAAAATAATCCTTCCAAACAAGATATGGACACTATGAATTTATAGTGATGTATTTAGGACTAACCAATTCTCATTCTATCTTCATGGATATAATGAATATAATATTTAGAGACTACCTTGTAAAATTTATGGTTGTCTTTATAGAATATATTCATATATAACCAACGATTTAAGGAAACACATGAAAATATTTTGAATATTGTGTTAAAGGCATTGAGATCAGAGAAAAATATTAAAAATTTAGAAAGATTTAATTTTAGCTATTGAAAGTCTCATTCGTGGGTCTTGTATTCACAAGAAATGGAATATCAATATATTCATAAAAGACATATATTATCATGAAATGGCCAAGATTGACCACTATAATTGAGATCCATGGTTTTATTTGGTTAAAAAGGTATTATAGGGACTTTGTGATAAATTCCATATCGATATTAAATACACGATCCATGTTAATAAGAAATAAGGAAATGTTTCTTTGGTATGTGAAGAAAGATTCAAGGAGCTAAAAAGGATATTGGGCACCACTTGTATAAATATGTTACCCTATAATGGGGAAGGGTATTTAATATATAATGATGAATTAAAAAATATCTTGGGTTTTTACCTCATAGATAATGATAATGTAATTTCTTATTCCCCATGATAATTAAATACTCATAAGAAAATTTACTGAACACATGATTTACAATTGTTTATAGTGATATTTTGATTATTTATTTTGCGATATTATCACTACATAGAAAATAATGATATATATATTGATGAAAATATCTTGAAATATATATTCACATAGAGGTAGATGAATATATTCCAAAGGAGGTGGTTTTAATTGATATATATTGTGAATTTATAATACATTACCACCGGGGAAAGGAAAATAAGGAGGAGGATGCTATGAGAAAAAACGATCATGACACCATATCCATGATGAGGATTGAAAAAGACAAAGTACTGAGGGAGTTTCAATGGATTAATCTTGACTTTATTAGGGAATTTTATAAATCATATCATTTCCAAATTACTACCCATCCATCCTTTTACATAAATATCAAATAATACCATAAAAATTATATAGATTCCAAAAAAAGGTAGAAATTTTTCCAAAGTTCAACATTGATAAATACATAGCTATGCTGTTTGGAACCTGGATATGTGTCCCTAAAAATACGGAGTTAAAGAATTATCTTTTGGAAGGTGTTCTTATTTCATCTTTCTCAATTAATCTTGGATGTATGAAGATTTATAGAGGCCTAAAGGAAAACTAATGTTGCGATAACATGAAGAGAGAAATTTCATAATATGTATCTCATTTATTAGTATGCCATCAAGTTAAGGATAAATGAAAAAAATCCTAAGGGTATGTTTTAACCATTACCCATACCTATAATTATGTGGGAAAAGAACACTATGTATTTCATTATAGTACTCCTAAAATTATCTAAATTCTAAAATGTTATTTTGGTTGTAGTTGATTTCCTTATGAAGTAAAAACATTTTATTACCATTTAAGAATATTTATCATATTAAAAAATCACAAAGTTATACATATGGTAAGTGGTAAGGTTATATGACGTATGACTATCCCTTTTATCTAGTTGGGATCAAAGGTTTACTTTGAGATTATAGAGAAGTATTTAGAAATCACTGGAGATTGAGCTGGGTTTTCGCATAACATATCTTTCTAATACAACTGATTAGTCTAATAGGACTATTCAAACCTAATAAATATGTTGGGATCTTGTTTGATAGATTTACAGTGATGTTGGGATTAACACCTTCTTCAGGAAGATTTGTCATATAACAACACTTTGAATTATATCATTTAGATGGAACCATTTGAGGCTCTATGTGGGAATAGATTTAGAACTACCACTCTCCTAGATGAATTTTGAGAGTGGAAGGTAAAATATCTATAAATTTTACAAGAAATTATGTAAATGATTCAAACCATTTAGCCTCATATGAATACAACATAAATTCTATATAAGAGTAATGAAAAATGTTTTCAATGAGGATGAGATTTTGATGTTAGTGAAAAAGTGTTCCTCTATATATCTCAATTAAAGTATTTTATGAGGTCTAGGAATAAAGGGAGGTTGAGACCTTGGTACATCGGTCCCTTATAGGTCCTTGATTAGGTTAGGATAGTGTTTTATTTCCTAAAAATCCATTTAGACCTTTACCAAGTTCATGATGTGTTTCATATATATCTTTTAAATAATTCCTCACTAGGCCCATCACATTTACTAAACTCAGATGTCGCACAATTGAACATGATATCTCATATAAGGAATGACAAGTTAAAATTATTTATTGATTATATATGGTTTTACGAAACATGAAAACTCATCAAATCATTATTTTATAGAGGAATAATAAGTTATAGGAAGCTACATGGGAACTAGAGGACGTAATGAGACAAAAGTACCCTCAAATTTTTTAACTAAATAATAAAATTTCAAATATGATTTTTCTGATGGGGGTAGAATGTGAGAACCAATTATTTCTAGTAGGTACTTTTCCTTAATTAAAAATTGGGTGAGTAACTTTTATTTCATGCAATATTAAACTAAAATAAAAATTATGTTCCCTTAATAAAATTATTAAAAATTATCTTTATATTATAAAATCTAAATATTTAGGTATGAATAGAAGAAAACACCTTATAAAAATAAAAATAAATGGTATAAAAAATAACATTCATTTTATGATTAAATGATATTTATTTCTTAAAATTGGATTTATAAATGCTTATATTATTATTTTTGAATGTTTCAAAAATTGAATTATATAAAATGATTTCAAAATTTATAATAATTATTTTAAATTTAATCAATGTGGTGAATTTTATTATTAAGAATAACATTGTGGTTCCAATGTAAATATTAGTTATAATGAAAAAATAGTTATTTCTCAAAGAATGATAATTTTTAAAATAATGTGATATTTTAATTAAATGGTTATATTTTAAATTATGACTATAATATTATGTTTAATAATATTTATAGATCAATTGAAACTCATTTATTTTTAATCATTTTAAAATAATATTAAATAAAATTAATGATTGAAATTACTTAAAAATTGTTTTTCAGCACATTATTTGTTTTAATTAAAAGTCTAATTTTATAATATTTTAAATTTAAATAAAATTAAATTGAATCAAAATTAACATTAATTGGGTAGAAATTTGGTTAAATATGATGTTTTATATTTTTAATTATAAAATAGTAACCATGATTAATATTTAATCCAGATTAATAAGTGTGAAAAGGTGTAATATAATGTGTCTCAAATTTTACTAAATCAATTAGAAAATTATAATTTATATAATAAATTTTTACATTTAAAATTCATACCTACATGTATCACAACATTTTCCCACATAACCCACTTAACTCTCATGCTATTACACTCTTAACTCTTACCAATACTTTCTTTTCTAAATATTTTCCCCTAATTTTTACCTATAAAAGGATATCATTTCCACCCCTTTGAAATCTACACCCCTAGTTCATGACTCTAACAAAGTTACTCTAAATTTACTTATTTATATCTCCTATATAATTATTTTAACCTCTATCCTCAATAAAGTGGGTCATGTCTTTCATTTCCAAAAGATACTTTAAAAGAAGATATAAATTATCAACATAAGTACTACTTACCCTTTAACCTCTTTTCTTTATCCTTATTATCCCACCTCCTCCAAAAAAATTATTAAAATATTTATATAATGAAATTATTATAAATAATTTTATTAACTATTTTTATATTTATGGTATAACCACTACCTATTCCCCTCAAATTAAATCAATAAAATAATGAAAATGTTGCTCAGGTGCATGAGAGGAATGCCGCCACCATAAGTGACCTATTTTATTTTACATCACCACATTTCAAGGGTGATTTTACAAATGGTTGAAGAAGATATATATTTTATTTATGATATTATTTATATTTTGGAAATATAAATTAGGCATTATATATGTTCCATTATCAATAAGATATCATTGTAAAACTCACCATCTAAAGAAAACATATCAAGAGAAAAAAGTCATTTATTTATAAGTGAAAAATTATTATTTATTCACCTTATTATAAAGATTCACATTTATGATTAATAACCTTAATAAAATATATATAATTTAATTATACATTTTTGGTAATGATATTATAACAAAAGGATCTCTTCTCCATCCATACTCACACATATATTATACCATACTCTTGTTAGGTCGGTTTAACCACCTTCATAAAAAATAATATAAATTTATATCAAGTACAGAACTAGAAATTTAGTATTTCATATTAATTATTAAATAATAATCTTTTCTCGTGTTTTATAAAATAAAAAATTTAACTTGTTAATTAAGTTACAACTCATCATTTGTTAAAAATCATTGAAACATGGTCATCACCAATTTCATCTAAAAGAATCATAACTAAAACTATCATAGAATGTAATCATATCTTTATAAACTATCATAAAAAAAAATAAATTCCAGTACCTCATAAGATTTGTGACTGTTTAAATTTTTGAGAATAATAAATAACAGCATCATGACTAAAAAAATAGTTTAAAATGATCATGATTACTTAGAATCGAAATTTAAAATGGTTAAGAACTATCTAGTATACATGTAGATAATTATTATAAATTATGTTTATAAAATAGAATAATTTTGTATAAGGTTCTAAAATAGGATATTATTATAGTTATTTTATAGATACACACGGTAAAATCACTTTTGTGAAAATCATGAGTAATGTTAAGTGACCTTGAAAACTAAAATCTATTTTGTTGAGTTATGTAGTTTCTTCTGAACTCTAACCTTTGGTATTTCTCCTTATTCAATGAAATATTTTTTTCTGATTCCATAATTTCTCAATATGGTGAAAATGAGTTGTTAATTCAAATCCCCTTCCTTGAATGATTTTCTTTTCCATAAAATTATAATATGTTTTAAATATTTCTGATCCTCTTAAGTATTGATTTATTTTAACTGGATCATTCTATAAAGTCCATTATTTCACTTACCAAAGTTCTAATTTATTATTTTGAAAAAAAAATATGCATCAATTGATGAGATATTCATAATATTATTTTAAATGACATTCTTTGTTAATAACTTATACGATTTGGTTTCGATTTTCATCTTTTTCTGAAAAGTAATCTATTTTTAATGGTATTTTATTTTATAAATAACCCTTAATATTATTTTATGAAGTTACTTATTTGTATGATTGAATTTTTTATCAATGGATCTTTTTTATTTTGTTATTCATGTGATACCTTTTCAAAAGTAATGTGAAAATTATTCTTATTTTTTGTTTTTAGTGATATTTTTATTTGATGTTTTGTTGTAGCATATATATATATATATGGTTAATATTAAAGTGATCATTATGAAATATATAACCCTCTAATGCATTGGGTGAAGCTTTAGATATAATGATACAATGGTCAAATGAGTTATGATTCTTTATCTAAAATGGGAAACATGTTGTGACTTTTGATCTGTTATGGGAAATTGGTTGGGATTCCTAGTCTTTTAAGGGAAATAGGTTGTCATGGTTGATCCACTACAAAAAATATGTAATGATTCATGATCTAAAATGTAGGGTTTTGTGATTTTGTTAGGGACACACTCCTTTAATATGTGACTATTCTATACTCCCTGGATCATTATTTAATTATCATGATTTCCCATTCTTTAACCCGTGTTATATGTTTGATCATACTGGATTATTTGTTCTCTTAACTTTCCATATGGTCCATTTTTATTATTCAATATTCTATAAATATGATATATCTATCCTATATATATTTTGTAATATGATTATGATCTAAAAATGGTTGACATGTAAATACTTTTATTTTTCCCTCAATGAGTGTTTGACCTCACTGGTTTCATATGTTTCCATTTCCTAGGGAATCCTAATGTGTTTTACTTGAGATATGTTTTGAGAAATACATAGTATGATGAAATTATTGGTAAATCCTGATAATCATTGTATAATAATTATCTTATTTTACTTTTCTAAAAATACACAATTTTTTTTGATTATAATATTATTTAGTTTATTATGTAATATAACGGGTTTAATTATGAAAATGATGTAGAATAATGGAATGTTTAACATTAGTCTCCTTAGGATAGGGGTGGAACACATAAAACTCTACTACTCTGGAGTGGTCTCAATGGGGTAGGTCATATTAGATTGGTATTTGAATGGGGTTTTCAAAGTACAATGTTTGGAGTTAGGATTCATGTGAGGATGTAAGGGAATAGTGGAAATAGTGTTTGGGGGTATCTATTTTATCTTTTTAGTCTAGGGATCTAAATAATAGTGTAATCACCAATGTTTCAACTAACAAGGGCTTTGATAATATTATTTTTGACTCATTACACTATGAAGCTGTTATAGAAAAAATTACATTACGTGCATCATAATGAAATGAGCCACTGTTTTAGAAGTCCTTCTTGAGTGAAATTAATTTTTTTTATTAATCACGGTCAATACTTTTAATTATTAGATTATTACATATTAAAAAACAACTAGGATTCTGAATTAGGGTTTTTATGCACTCATGAATGTGATTAAGACCCTCATTGATGACCAGTTGATAAATGAGGCATCCATGTAGGGGTAAAGTTCAATATGTGTTTACATAGGTTGGTAAGAGAGTGGTTCCACTTCTTATTGTTCAGCTAGCAAACCTCCCACCCATTATACTAGAAAATTATTAAATTTTTATTGTGAATCATGTTTTTCTAGTTTGATGAGATGAAAATGTGTTAAATATGAGAATGTTTAATGAGTTATGGTGGAATATACCACCCATATTGTGATGAAAAAAAAACCGTCAAGAATATGAGGACTAGTTAGAAGCTATATTTTGAGACTTACACCTCTTGTTTATGACCATAAAACATATGGTGGTGCTTGTAGAAAACATTATTTATGGTGTGATGGGTTTCAAGTGGGGCTTTATCACCTAAAATTATGATGCGGTAATGATTACATGGGACGAGTAAAATAATTTATTCCATGAGGAGTTTAATCTAGTGGAATTTGGGTATGAACACATTCAAGATCTTTCAGAGCTAAAAAAAGAAATTATATAAGTTTCTAATTATGTGTCTCAATTAACCAATCTAATTTAAAACACCCTCAATATTGTATATGATGGATTCTTATAGTCATGAAAAATTGAGTAAGGAATCCATATAGAAATTAAATTATGCATTTCCTCTTATGTACCCACTCCTTTTTATGACTCCAATTGATTTTAGAGTATATTTTCCTCTTTATTAACTTCTATTACTTAGATAACTTACATTACACTCAACACCAAAGTTAAATGAATCATAATTAAAATATTAAATTATATATGAAATATCCATTTGATTAGAAGGATTGAATTAGACTAACTAAATTATTAAACATGTGAATAAAATATATCCATACCATAAATGTATTGAACAATTCTAAGGAAAATAATAACTCAATCTGAAATTCTAGGAATCAAATAATTTAATATTAAAGTATCTTTTTTTTTTCACGATTTTTTATTTTTCAATAAAATTATTATCTTGATATTTAATAAAAATTTATTTTGAAGAAATATATTTTAAATTAAGTTAAAAGGGGGTATTTTTTATAAAACTATTTTTATGGGTACAATGCATTTTTATTTTAAATAATTAATATAATATTTATTGATAAATAATTTTAATTAAATGATTATATTATATATTAAATGAAATATATTGACATTCATCTAGTTATCATAACTTGGAAAATAATTTTATTATGTTTAATTTATACTTGAAAAATATATTTTAAATATATTTTTCATTGATTTTTATTTGTTTATTTTTAAAATTCATTTCTACCAATTATTTGAATTGAATTTTATAAAATGGTTTCCACATTTTAAATCATAATATCAAGATTTTGTAAGTAGTTGAATTTAATTTTTGTTCATAATGAATAGTATTTGAGGAAAATAATTTATTATTATGGTAAAGGTTAAAATGGTTAATGATATGTGAAAATAAAAAGACAATGTTGAAATAACCTAATTCTTTTAAATTTTATTCGAATTTAATTATACCCTATCTCATTCGATCGTATAAATAGATCTAATTTTGAGCTACTTTCCCATGAGAGTTAATTTTTAATATTTTAATGTTATTTATATTTTCAATTTTTCTACCTACCTCACTTATAAAAGGGAACTTCCTATAGTCTCTTAGTCATAGATTATTAAGCCAGTTTGAGCTAACAAGATCTTACAAAATATATTCTCAACTTCCCTAGGAACATTATAGAGGTTTTAATGTTATTAAAATTCCAACCCAAGGGTTCTTAAGAGGAGATCCAAATATTTTTCTCAAAAAAGAGATATAAATATTGACTGAGGGTTTTCATGTTTATTTCTTCTTCCAATGACTTCTAATATTATATAACCATGATGATATAATAAAAGAAATATCAATTAGATATTGAAATTGTATTATTTTTATGTTAGAACCCTTTTTTTAATGACAGAAAAATTTATCAATTGAAATTCCTTTATTAAATAAACTTGTCATATTTAGTAATGTAGTAATGCATAAATCACATGGACCATATGATCGAACCAATTTTTTTTTATTAATTTGAAAATTAAATTTCAAGAATAAATTCTTCCATTAAAAGTGAATGTTTTTAAAATTGATAAAAAATATAAAAAAATATAAATATAATATAAAAAAATTTGATCAACTCGATCTCTTATAATGAAATCACCCACGAACAACACTTTAGAAATAAAATAGAATATTAATCATGAAATATTAATTTTGAAAATGAAAACACATATAACCATGATATAAAATAAAATTTAATGAATAATTAATGAAGTATTTAGTATATATTGAAATTAGGGAACCCATATGACCATTACGAATCAGACCAACGTAATAGTAGTTTGAAAGTTGGAATAGTAATATGATGATTTGAAATAATAAACCAACCATAATAATAGTATCCTCACCTATCCAAGTGTAATATAATATTAGGGAATCTTATAAAATTAATGTATGATGTATTTTTATCATGAAACTTGTGCATAACATTTTTAAAAATTATAAAATAAGTGTTCTTATTTTTTTAAAAAGTATTTCCTTCATTTTCACTTTTATAAAAATTATTTTTTTAAAAATAAAATATATTTTCTGATTTTTTTACTAAAATAATATTATGATTAATTATAAAGAAAATTTAAACTTATGAGAACTTATGTAATTTTTAAAGGGGTCCAAAAAATTGATCATAATTTTAAATTTTGAATTTTTCAACTAAATATGGATTTTATTTAAAAAATTAAATTTTCATCATATAAAATTATGATCATAAAATTGATTTAATTTTTTGAATCTAAATGTTAGAAAATGTTTTGCTGAATTTTTAGTATTTTTCTAAAATAGTTTAATTTTTGGTGAATAGTGTAATACTGTAAAATACAGTTTTTTACATGATAAGTAAAATACAAGACTTATGGAATATTTAATGATGTAAAAAAACATTAGTTCAAAATAACATTAACTAATTACTATATATAGTAACAATAATCAACTCTATTGGTCATCTTGATCCAAAATAACAAACTAATGAATATAATAATACAAAAACACCACTCTCCCCTTATAGATAACACCCCTCACAACTCATTATCCTCAACCATATAAGACATAGAGCACACCTAAAATATACCAAAATATCCCCATATATATTCCCATGTCCCTTGAAGTTTTTTATCCTAAAAATAATAATCCCATGATTACTTTTGTGGAATCCTAGTATGATACCTACAATAGAGAAGGTAACACTCCCAATCGAGAATTCTTTATTTCTTCCGATCTTCTACCTCATCACGACCACCTTATCCATGAAGGTATAATAAATTATGTATTATGAATAAACATAATTGTGATTATATCTATGTAATATCCCATTCATATCTTCTAATATTCTAAAAGTGAAAACATAGTCTATATTATGTTAGTTCACTACTTTAATGGATGATGAGTTTTTGTTTTCCATTATCGATTTCATGGAATGTTTAAATTAAATTATCATTGTTTAAAATTATCTAGAAATGTATATTATATATTTTCATAACATTTTTAATAAATATATATGAATAATATTAAATAAATTTAATTGATTTTATATTGGTCGATAAAATCAGCTAAATTAAATAACCATATAATGTTACACTTTTTCCTAAATGATTCATCCCTTTATAAGAAAACATATGGGTATTTGGGAATATTTAAATTTATATAAGAGACTAAAATAATTTATTTTATCTTTTTGAGTTTTATTCCTATTTGAAAAAGTCTTCAATAATTATCCATAAGTGATTCGAAAATTGAACCATGAAAAGAACACCCAAACAACAACAAAATTAAACTTTATATATCATTAAAATGGATTTAAATATACATAATATAATTATTGTAAATGAAAAATTGATGGAAAATTTTATTAATTAATTTATTAATCTATTTGTATTATTTTAGATGCTAATTCCATGTGGAGAATGATTCTGGACAAATGGTATGGGATCTCTCTGAACCACCATATTTTCTTTGGGTTCTGAAATTTATATCTCTAACAAAATTTATCTCTATATTATATTTTATTTAACTATTCTAAATTCAATATATATGTCTATCACATATATTCCCATCTTATTATCATTTATTTTGATGGTTTTAAACTTTCCGTTAGTTCATTTCTTAGTTCCTTTTTTTAAAATCAACCCCCATTATAGGGGAAACGTTCTATCCCTTAATAATTTATGTAAAACTATTTTAAAGTTAATTTTCCCATACATTATTTCACTAAATTAATAGATATTTTTGGGAAATCCATTATTGTTTACCATTTGGTTTCAAATAAATTCCATATTATTTCTTACATCAAAATCCTTTAATCAATTCTTTAAAAACGCCATTCTAAAAGTTCATTTCTATATGCGATTTTATACCCATTGTCAAGATTTTATTTTTGAAAAGAAAATGATATTTGAGACATAGTCATATTTTTTAGATAAGAACATCCAAAATATTTAATTCCTTCATCTATTTATAATCAATATGAAATATCATTAGATTGTGATATAAGGCATGATTATGTAGCCCATTTCTTTCCATGGGTATTTCTAATATTTAGGCCCTATAATTTAGATCCCTTATATGGAACTCATATGAATGTACATGTTATTATGGGTTCACATGGATAAAACTATAACTAATTATGTAATTTATATGTCTTGTGATACAATATATATGGTATTAAAGATTAAACATAATCCATAATGGGAAAATATCCACCATGTGATGTTGTCTTGGTGGCTAGCCTTTACTTATTATTATGTCATGTTTTATGTTGTTTACAAATTACTATGTTTATATAATATTATAATTCTATGTTTTTTATGTCGTGCTCCCATATGTGTTTACATGACCCTTGTATTTTATGATATCATGTCATTCCTTTTGACCCAAATGTTTTTAATCTTATTTATGTTTATTGGCTTACATGATTTTATAGCTCGTCCATTTTTTTTATATATTTACTAGGTTATCCTATACATTTTGATGATCCCAAATGTATTTATGGATTAATTATAGATCATAATATAATGATGTTTTATTTTAGTTTTATTTTTTCTTGATTTAAATACCTAATCTTTAAACTAAACTAGCCCTATAAATACATCGATTATTTTTTATATTATATTAATCATAAAATTCATGTAATGATATGTGTAAAATTATGAGCTCACTATTTTTTCAACTAATTATCCATCCAATGGTATATAAAAGCATCGCTTGTCTGAATGTATAGAGTACAGTCTCCATGTAGTGATCTCATTTTTTCATCATAGTCCCTTGGATGGTTATTATTATTAATTTAATGGTTATATATTATGTTTATGAAATTAAAATGAATCTGTGAAGATAAAATATTATGTACCTTCTTATCCTCCCATCTGTTAGAAATTGATAATTTTTCTTATGCGTACATGTTGATGACCACCTCTGCAAACTGATGCAAAACATTTTTCAGTTCTCCTTTACATGGATGATAATAAAGATATATTTATTGAATATATATGAAATTTATGATATAATTACAACTCTATAAATGTTAAATATTATTTAAATTATTTTTTAACTCATTTAAAAGTCATAACATCACTCAGGTACATGTGTTCAATACCACTTCCACAATGTGATGTAATTAATTTTTATCACTTCCATATATTATTAATTATTAAACTTTAAAAATTGAATAATGATACTTATAAAATGATTATGATTTTGGATATTTTTAATCCAAGACCAAGTTATAAGGATCAATATTTTCAAACCAAACATACATATAAAACAATATAGTTTTCAACTGAATATTGATTTAAATAAATAACTATTAATGGATGGGTAATTGGGAATTTTAATTGAATTATATATAGTAATATATGCATGAATATGGTTCCAAAATATTTCTATAATAAATATTTATTTATTATACTGGAGGTTTGAATGTATGTGAACTAATATACGATATGAGGTAAGGTTTTATGTTATAATTTAATTTCTTTTCATGCCCGTCTATATTAAATTTCAATTGGGGGAAATTATATGATCCCTATATTTTAAACCTCATATATTTATTATAATATGGTTATTTTTGAGATTTTCTTATTTTTCAATAATTATCCTCTCTCTGGTACTTAAAACGTTTGAGAACATGTTTTTATAAAAATCTATTCTTATTTCTTCTTTTATTGGTAAAATTTTTCTTCTTTGGTCATGTTATTTAAAATGTTTCCAAGAATTTTATTTTCTATGATAATATTATTATTTGATATCATTATAAATAATATTTTAGTTTCTTTTTAAAGTATGAAAAATAGAATTTTACACAATATTTCAATTAAGTTATTTATGATTTTTGGAAAAAAGTATGAAAGAAACCTCTATTTTGAAATTTACCACATGAATAAAATTTCATGATGAGATGAAAATTATTTTATTTGAAATTTAATTCATGTTTCCATGGTTATGTTTAAATAAAATACTTATATTTATATTCTATGAAATTTTATATAAAATTTAATCTAAATAAATGAATGTTTTAGTCCATCTTTCAATGGTCGATTTAAATATTCATTGAAATGAATTTTCATATATTTTAACATCTTTTGATGTTTCTTATACTTCAATAGGGGTATGATATAAGGATATCATATATTTTATTTCTTAATATGTATTATAATTTTGTGATGAGAAAATCATTATGTAACCTATTTATTTTTCAAGGGTTATACTATATTGGAATGATAAACGTTTCTAGGATCTTGTGGACCACATATATATGGTTTTAATTATGTTATAGGTGGTCTCAGAAATATATATCCTTATAATGTATTAGGTAAATATTTATATCTCATGAGATAATGTGAATTGGAATGGGATGCGAAACCAGTTATTTAAGGGAAATTGTCTACTATGATAGTCTTGAGAGTGAACCCAATTTAAGGAAATAAAGGAATGGAGAGTGAACCCAATGCACTATAGGGTTTTCACCCTATGATATTCTTGGTATATATCCTTGAGTGAGGAAATAATTTCCTTTGATTATTTGTAAACCAAAAACATATGTCTTATTCTTATGATATGTTCTCATAGTTCATGATTGGTTATTGTTTATTCTACACTCTTAAGGATTATGTATTTTTTTAGGAAAAATCCTTATATTGTGACTTATGATTAATGATCTTAACTGATTTTTTGTGTCTTTATAATGTTTTTATCAGGTTATTATAACCTTATTCTTATATTATGATCACTTATTATTATTGATTTATATATCATATTTTTACTGTTAAGGAGAATATGAGCTCAACCTTTCATATGTTTTAATTTTCCTAGGTTATAAATAAAGGTCTATTTAGGGTATGTTTAAGAAGGGAACTATGGGATATTTACATTAAGGGATATGTTGAATATTGTTGACAAAACATTTTGATTATGTATCTATTATCCAATGTACTAAACCATTATATTTCTAGTGTATGAATTATTGTGAAATGAATTAAATATTAATCAAATATGATGCAATATTTATAAATGTTATGATTTGGTTGAATCTATTGGTATCACAGAAGGGTTTAGTTCTTTTTAGATGTTAGGATTAAAAAACATTCATGAAAACCATAGGGTTTAGTTTAAGTATGTCATACCGTCCTAATGATTTGGTAAAGTAGATATTTTGTGGTTTCTTAGAAATCAAATATATGTCTTGATAGAAACAAGTGGATGCACCTTTTGACATAGATGTATCTAAGGGTTGTTACCATTAAAATTACAGTTAGGTATTAACTTCATATTAATTTTTTTTACGAAAATGTGGGAGAAATGAAAAACTATTTGGACACTTCAAGGGGATATGATTTGGGTAACTTACATTATCATTATTAACCATTATGGAGAATAAGATGATACAATATCTGAAATCCTATGAAAATCCATAGTGATATGAGATAAACATAATGCTTCATGGGTTGAAAGAAATCTTCATTATTTATAACATCATAATAATGAATTTAATTATCATATGATTAGTTATGTTGATTTGTGATGTTTTAAAATCACAATGTTTTTTTATTTAGTCAATTGAAGAAACCAGGATTATTAATTTGAATACCAAATGTGATGAACAATGCAATGACTATATTCATGAGAAATAAAAAAAAGATGATATAAAGTGTAACCATATTATTTTTTTTAATGAGTTATCTTGAATTATTATGAAAAATTTGAACATATTAGTGTTTTTGAATGATCCAAATAAGATAAAATTGTAATTTTAGGAATGTTCTAGTGATAAATACCAAGGAGGGAAAAATATTCAACTTGATACATATTTGTATTGGTGGAAGAAGCACCAAGGGGAATGACTCAAAGGAATAGGAATTTTTTTATGTGTATTAAATATGGTCATAAAGAAACTAATTGTTGAGGAAAACAAAGAAATCTATGGATATAAATAAATTTCTACCTAATGTTCCACTAATAGTTTAATGTTATATATGTAATAAAATTGTGAATTATCTTATTCAATACCCTAATCATAGGGATAAATCCTAGATAAATTAAGTGTATATTCTATGTCCATCATCATGGTGGATTATGATGGTTAAAGAACACTTTTCCTCTAATCCATGTTTGGGTATTTCATGTTAATGTTTGTAAGAATGTGTCTTATAAAAATATTATTATTATTTATTTAGTGTAATTTCATGTGATTTTTAGAATTTATTATCCATATGTACATAGATCCATTATAATTTTCTATAATAAGTAAATCATATTTGATTTTATGAATCAATCTATGTAATTCAATAGGTGCATGAATGAAAATAAATTGATAGGAAATTACTTCCACTAGATGGGTCTTACTTCATATTCATCAGGGATATCTATCTCAAATGGATTGGGAGAAAATAAAACATGAAGATACTTCTATTATTCAGGAATATATCGATTCATTTCTAAAAGACATTCCTATTCTTTCCCCAAAAAGTTAAGTTTATTATTCAATAGAATACATACATGGTGCTACATAAATTTAAAATCCTCTGTATATGGAATTTATTGAATACCATGAATTAAATATATAAATCCAAGAGAATCGAGGTAATGTAATCTTACATTACAGTGCATCACTATGGGGTGAACCTATTCCTTTTATTAAGAATAATTACTGGTTAGTGTGTCTTTACATTGATTATTAGGAACATAACAAGATCATTATTAAGAAAACATATCTTCTACCTTATATAGATGGACCATTTTATTTATTACAAGGAGATAAATATTTTTCCTTGATTGATCATTGATATGGTTATCATCATATAAGATTAAAAAAGGATGATATACCTAATAAATCAATCTGTATGAGGTATGGTCATTATAAATTTATAGTGATTCCATTTGGATAGACCAATACCCTTCCCACCTTCATGTATTTAATTAATAGAGTCTTTATACATTATGTAGTTTAAGTTTTGGTATTATTTATATATTAAATACTTATATATATGAAGATTAATGAGGATAATTAATATATTTTGAGAGTTGTGTTAAAGACCCTGAGGAATGAGAAAATGTATAATTTTTTTATTAAGTGTTAATTGTGGATAAAAATGGTTCATTCATGGGCTATATAATTATAAGAGAGGGTATATAAATAGATATTTGAAAGATGTATGTTACTGAGTAATGTGTGCAGAGAAACCATAGAGACTAAGATTCATAGTTTTCTTAGTTTGTATAGTTACTACCGATGCTTTTTGAGAGATCTATCATGGCCATAAAATACACTAATCATGTTGAATCATAAGGGATCGAGGATTCTTGTGGACAAATGAATGTGACGAATGTTTCATGTAGTTGAAAAGAAGGTTATCCACTACACCTGTACTCACACTTCCTAGTAATGGGGAAGGGATTGTGATCTATAGTGAAGGATAAAATAAGTTACTAGGATTTATCCTCATGCTGAATTATATGGTTAATTATTATGATTAATTTGAATTGAAAATTCATGAGAAAAATTACCTGACTCATGATTTGGAACTGGAAATGGAAATTGTTTCCTTAAAAATATGGTGAAATTATCTATATGGTGAATTGTGTGATATATATAATGATAATAAAATCTCTAAGTATATATTAATATAGGAATATTTTAATGTTTGAAAAAAATATGGTTATAGTTGATTAATGATTCTGATTTCTGAATAAATTATTTCCCTAGGAAGGAGAAGAAGGTTGATAATGATCTATGTCAGAAGAACCATGCTAGAATATATTCTGTATGGAATTAAATATATCTAATACTTATGGAATTGATGAATATGAATATAAAAATAATGAGTAATGTTGACATATCACATATTTCTCATATTAATGTTCAACCATCCATCTATGTGATGAATAAATAGGTGTATAAGGAAGATGTAGAACAAAAAAATATGTTTAGGAAATTTTCCAATTTCAATAATGATTGTGATGTAAGGATAATATTAAGTTCCTGAGTATGTGTCCCATAAATACCATACTTGAAGTAGTAGTTGTTTTATGCATATCATTGTTCATCATTCTTTATCCATACTTGATGTATAATTATTTAAATAGTTCATAAAGTGTATTTTTGGAGGGAAACATAAAAGTAGATATCATGGAGTATGTATATTTTTTATTATTATTCTAACGACTTAAGATTGAGAGACATAAGTATAAGGGGATGTTATTAAAATTATCTATACCAGAATGGAAATGGAAAAACATCACTATGGATTTCACTATTGAACTCCACCAAAAATCTAAAGACATAATTTTTTTTTGTAGTATATATCCTTAAGAAGTCATCACAATTTTTTTGTATCCTAGAAGATTTCTCTCTTGATCATATTATCAGGATATATGGTAAACATTTGGTATGGTTGTATTGAGTACAATATATTATTGTACTTAAATGGGATCCAAGGTTTACCTATAAATCCTAAAGATGTATTGAGTATGATTTAAAAATAAAGTTAATATTTATCACTACAAATAATACACAAATATATGGTTAGTATATAATGATTATTGATACCCTAGAAGATATGTTGAGATATTTCTCAATTGATTTAAGAGGAGGTTGTGATCAACCCATTCCTCTGGACAAATTTTATTATAATAATAGTTTTCACTCAAGTATTTAGATAGATCCTTATGAATTCCTATATGAATGGAAGTACATAACACCAAACTACTGAGGTAAAGTTATAGAATGAAATATATTTGTATTTAAGTGATGTAAGTAAATAAAATATAAGGTAATAGCTATTAAAAAACATTAGGACAACTCAGAGATAACAAAAAATTTATGTTGATAGTCATCAATGGGATTTGGAGTTCAAAGTATATGGAAATGTATTCCTAGGGATATCTTTACTAAAGAATGTTGTGTGTTTTAGAATGAAGGGAAATTTATTCCTTAGCTATATCATTCCTTTAGAGGTTCATTGTCTTATTAAGATGATATCTTATCACTTATAACTTCATCCAAACCTCTCACAAGTTCATGATATGTTCCATATATCACTTTGGAGGATGTAAATACCAGATTATTCACATGTACTCAACATAGAGGTTATACCACTGGAGTATGATTTTTTTATGAGGTATAATACTCATATATTCTATATTGATAGTAGATAGTGATGTCGAATAATTCCACTCACCTGGTCAATTTTTTATGGTAAAACCATAAATTTAAGGAAACTAAGTGGAAACCAAAGGATGTAATAAAGCCAATGTATCCTCATTTTTTTAAATCAGAGTTTTAGAAATTTAAAGGTAAAATTATTATATGGGGAAGAAATTTAACACCTTGAGATTTTATAATATATATATTTTTTATTAAGTTTGTTGTATTTGATAGATTTATTTACATGTATCAATGAATTTAAATAAACTATCAATGAATTAATATATTATTTATGACCAAGATGTTGGATGGGAAAGTATAAAAATAAATAACAAAATTTTGAAGCATTTGAATGAAATAATTCCTTGAAAAAAATAAATATCACCTACGGTTAGTTGAATTATAGGTTTTATAGCATCTTTATAAGTTTTTGTGTGGTTGGGTTATGGATTGGGAAGGTTTTTGTTGTTTTTTTGAGTATTTTGGAGAGGTTTTGGGGGTTCCATGTTCTGATCAAGGTTATAGGAATCCATGGAGATTTCGTAAGAAACCATGAATGCTTTTTGAGGGGGTATTATAGGTAAGTGAATAGTTGGCACATGGTATAGCCAAATCATGCGATATCCATGATATCTTGAAATTTTTAGGATAGACCCAATTCGAATGGTTAAAACACCATTTTCCGAACCATGCACTCTTACCATGTGATAGGAATAATTAAATTTGAAATTTTATTTAAAGAATGAAAACATTCACAAAACACTCATTCTTCCTTCTTTCTGCTAGGATCTCGAACCCTAGACATTTCCTATCATTTTTTATAACCTTTATTCTAGAATCTGATTTCAATGGATCAATGTTTTTCAAATCTAGGATATTGAATGGGAGAGCCTTATTTTCTCCCCATTCCTCTCATATTATAGATATCATCACTTCCCTTGGAACAAAACCACAGACCAGTGTTTTTATTCCCAAATCTATTTTTTCGGTGTGGTTTTGATAAATCTTGTTTGATATTTACTGAATGAATGGGTTATAATTCATGAATCTGAGAGATTATGTCTTATTTCTTCATGTTCTTGGATATATTTTTTCGGTTAGGTGGATTCTCTCCTTCTCTATCTGTTCTATAACTTGAATGATTAGATATATAAACTAGTTTCATTAAATTTATATGGAAAATCATGTTTTTTTCTCATTGGAAATCCCCTCTTATTCATGGTTTTCGAATCTTGGACTTGAATTGGATTTGGAAAATCTCCTTTTCTAATTGTTTTAAATCTGAATTAAACACTACTGAATTTTGGCTATTTGCAATAGGAAACTTTCGATGGGTTCCCATCGCAAAAAAATCTTTTACAAATAGGTCCCATCACAAATAGATGGTTACAGAAAATGGAAACACAACTAGTATTTTTTGCGATGGGCTCATCGAAAATAGATCTCCGATTAAATACATTATATATATATAACCATTTGCAATGAGCTCATCGCAAAATGTTTTTGCGACTGGCCCTTTGTCCCGTCGTAAATAGTTCTTCGTTTATATATGTTATATATATCTAAACCTTTTGCGACGTGTCGGTCGTAAAAACATATTTGCGACGGTTCCTTTTAATGTCGTAAATAAATTTTAATATATATATATATATATTTATAATCTATTTATGACAGGGTCACGTCGCAAAAGGCCCTATCACAAATACTCAATAAAATAAAAAAATAATTAATAAAATTATGAATAATGAAAAAATAATATTAATATTATTAAAATAATAAAAATATAAAAAAATAATATTCTCAAGACTCTCAATAAATTATAAAAATAATCATAAAATATTATTGTTATTATTATTAGTAAGAAGGAGTGACACCAATCCACTGGAAATTGTGCCATGTTATTACAATTTATTAT
This sequence comes from Viscum album, assembly GCA_963277665.1. Classification (NCBI taxonomy): domain Eukaryota; kingdom Viridiplantae; phylum Streptophyta; class Magnoliopsida; order Santalales; family Viscaceae; genus Viscum; species Viscum album. The sequence goes on along the minus strand of OY728139.1, from coordinate 334,346,680 downwards.
AAATTATTTTATTCCTAATTATTCTTAATTATTAATAAATATTCCTAAATATTACTAATTATTACTAATTATTCCTAATTATTTCTGATTATTTCTAATTGTTCCTAATTATTCCCAATTAATCCAAATTATTCATAATTATTCCTAATTATTCATAATTAATCTTAATTATTCATAATTATTCCTAATTATTCAAATTGTTGCTATTTATTACTAGCTATTCCTAATTATTCCTAATTATTACAAATTATTTAAAATTATTCTTAATTATTCCTAAATATTTTTAATTATTTTGAATTATTGCTAATTATTGCTAATTAGTGCTATTTATTGATAATTAATGTTAATTATTTCTAATTATTGATAATTATTGATAATTATTGTTTATTATGAATTATTACTAATTATTACCAATTCTTACTAATTATTACCATTTTTTACTATTTATTACTATTTATTACTATTCATTACCATTCATTACTAATTATTACTAATTATTACTAATTATTACTAATTATTAATAATTATTAGTATTTATTACTAATTATTACTAATTGTTAGTATTTAAACTATTTTTACAATTTGATAATATTTATTACTAATTATTACTAATTATTACTAATTATTACTATTTATTAATAATTATTACTATTTATATCTAGTTATTAATAATAATTACTATATACTATTATTTATTATTATTTATTATTATTTATTATTATTTGTTACAATTTATTTGTATTTATTAGTATTTATACTATTTATTTGTATTTATTACTAATTATTGCTAATTATTACTAATTATTACTAATTATTATTGTTTATTACTAATTATTATTATTTATTACTAATTATTAGTATTTTTTACTAATTATAAGTATTTATTACTAATTATTAGTATTAATTACTAATTGCAAATATTTATTACTTTTTTTTATAATTATTACTATTTTTTCCTAATTATTACAAATTAGTGTTAATTACTATTAATTACTACAAAATACAACTACTAACTACTAATTATCGCTAATTATTTATATACATTTCTAATTATTGTAAAAAATTATTAATTATTACTAATTATTAAGAATTAGTACTAATAATTCCATTTTATTATTAAAAATAAACACTGATGACAATATAATTTTAAATCTAACTTAATTATAACTAATTGACAATGATTATAATTTTAATAAAAAAAATGAAATAAATACTAAATTAAATGAAACATAAATACCTTTAACCATGATCTCTTACAATTGTAGACGATTTCACAACTTCTTCGTAAAAAAAACCAACTCTAAAAAATTTTCACTCTAAAATTAGAGATTAGAGAAGCAGAGAAAGAAGGAATTGAGGGGGAGGAAGGAAAAATTGATGGGGTTATATATTGGTTAGATTAGTTGCGACATGAATATTCACGATGGGATTCCCATTGCAAATAGTTCGTTTAGCAACATGTCCTGTTGCAAATACCTTTGGTTGTATTATTTACTACCGACGGTTAAAAGGTTATTTGGAATGGGTCCTATTGTAAAAAGCGACAAGCCGACACAATATTTGTGACTGAACAACATCCCGTCACAAATAGTTTTTACCGCTGTCGGGTATTTGCGATGGGTCCCATCGCAAATACACTCCATCAAACACACTAGTTGCAATCGAGAGTTCCCCATTGCAAATAGTATTTACCACCTCCCGGTATTTGTGACGAGAGGTGCCTACTCGTCGCAAATACCCTTCCGCGTAGTTTGGCACAAAAACCACGCCAAACCACGCATATGTTTTTGTGACATGACCCCCTGTCCCATCAAAAATAACATCGTGGACAGACTATTTGCGACGGGATTTATTTCCATCACATATAACCCGTCGTAAAAATCAGTTTTTCCCGTAGTGTCAGATCACTCAAGCATGATGTTTGATTAAATGATGTAAAATAAATTAATAATATATGAAATGAATTGGAATGTGAACATGGAATATGTAGGTTGTGTGTGTTCACCATTTTAATGGATGTGACATTTCTATATGTACTTAATGTAAGGTGCAAGACTGGAGGCACCTAGATGCAAAATTATTTTCATAGACCTAGCCTGAGGTTCCAGACAAGAGGCACCACAAGAATGGTCACCTATTAGTGACTTGTTATATTGATAAGAGACCACTCATGGGTATGGAACTATCACTCGACCATCATTTGTATGCGAATAAAAAGATGTGGTTTGGGGATGACATGTGAAATTAATGGGTAGATTGTTTCATCATTTTTTAAATTGTTTTAAATTAGAAAATAGTTTTTACGATCCTCTATTTTGTTTTAAATTATATTTTGAAAGTTAAAATACTATTTTCATATTTTAGTGTCATTATTTGAGAGGTATCTGGGGGAAATACTACTTGGCATGATTACTCATCCCTTCCATATTCACTTTGGTGTGTATGCAGACTTTTTTATTCATGAATCATGTAAAGGAATTCTCTCTTATATCTATTGTGGAGAATCACAATGTAACATTCCTAATATGTTGATTAGATATTAGACATCCATTATGTTCTGTTTAGTGTGATTCCATGTTGATACTTCTATAAAGAGATTTCCATTAGGTTTCTTATGTCACCTTGTTCTTCCTTTATGATGCTACTCTGATGTTGTTTGATTTTGGTATATCATTTGAGTTATATTGTTTATAATTCATGCATCATATATTTTGGTTTGGTTGTTTTTATTTTATTGTGATAGTTTATGTTTTTTTAAAGGTTGAATCGTCCTCTAATGAATTAGTAACCTTCTAGAATTAATTTCTAAACATTGGTTTCGTGGGGACTTCATGTATGGTTAGTGTCACCTCAACTCTTTACAAGACAATAGTTTGGGTTGGGATGTTACAATAAGTATTATTTGGTTTTGGTTAGTAATTTGGGGTGGTAGAAAGAAAATTGGATGCACTGGGACTTGAAATGTAAATGATAAATATATTTAGGTAACTTATTTATGATGAACTTCATGTTAACAGAGTGGTTCCAATACCAAATGTATTATAAAACATTTCTAGTTTTGTCAGTACGTCATCATCTTGTGTTTACCTGATTATAGTAATGTACCATGAATTAAAAAAGAGACTTCCTCCTAGAATTTCATTATTCATGTGATATTTTTCCATGATTTGTTAGTTAAAAACATGCTAACTTTGTTAAAATGGAAAATTAAGCTTCACATGAAACTTATAGCCTCTATGAAATTATTTTTAGAACATGTTAAATATTCTTTTTTATTGTGTTGTGTGTTGATACTTGTTAGTGTTAATTATTTCCTTATGTATTCATTATGATTTGTGATTAATAGAACATGACATTGGTATATAACTAAAACATTAGCAGGTAATTTTTTTAACTAAAAGTAATTGACTAAATGGAAATTAGAATCAAAATTTTAAAGATAATTTATTCAATTTTAAAATAATTAAATACATTCACAATTATATGATTACTTTTCTCATATACGTAGTAACTGTTTCCATTACACCATCATACAAAACATTTACCATATTTGAATGCATTTTGTTTATCCTAACATTTTATTATTTTCAAAAAAATTCATGTGTAAATTTAATTTAATTATTTTTATGTTTGATAATATTGATTAGGATTAAAAAAAGATAAAGATATAACTTTGAGTTATAATATCCTTGGTTAATAATACAATAGGTCAAAATAAAGTTCCTATTGTAGTTATTTCAAGTTATATTCATAAATAATTATGTATGTCTACTAGACAAAATAGAATTGAAACTAATTTTTTTATGTTAAATAAAATAGTCTATCTTCATGTTCTTGTTTTGAAATTTTATGATTATTTAATTATAGAAAATAAAATCATAAGAAAATTAAAACAAATTTTGGTAATTTGGTAAGATAATAAAAAATATCATGTGATGGTTATTTCTTATTGTAAAACTAATTTGAGAATCATATTATAAAAAACAATATTTCAATATATTAGTAGGAGTTTTCCACTATAATGTTTTAAGTTTATTTAAATACTTTCATTCAGTATATCATTGGTTATAAAATCATGTGAAATTTTTTATATATTTATTTTAGGTTGTTTAATTTCTTCAATAGTTGACCATGATTGATTTCTAAAATAATTCTTCCTATAATATTATTCACCTTTAATGAAATGGAATTAAATATGGTATCATACTAGTTTTCACATAATGTAATCATTTTTAAAATAATTTCAAACCATTATGATTTCAATATATAGTGTATCTGGTCATTACCTTAAACTAGATGATTAACCATTAGTTAATAAGAAATTTAGGCACATTTTCCTAATTACAAAATTAGAAATGAATATTTTTTTTCTTCATAGTGGAAGCATGATCTGGTTTCTCATATTTTTTTGATTGAGATTGATGGACAATTCATTAATGATAATGATTTTTTAAAATTAGAGAACATATTTGGTAGGTTTTTTATAATTATTTTTAAACTCAAAATAGGTTTTACAAAAGGATTTTCTAGAATTTTTATTGAAAATTATTAGATAATTCTATTTCAATAAAATATTGAAAGACCCTTAATTATGTGTAATTTGGGAAAATCATTTGAAATATAAATATTTTATTGTTTGGAAATGAAATAATTTTTTTTTCAAATATTGTTTTAAAATGATCATATTTTTACGTTATATTTTTAAAAAATGGTTTTCATAGAATAAATATCATACTGTTTTATAGGTGTTTGATTTTTAGAATGCATTAAAATAATTTATTTAATTGTGTTATTAGAAAAGAACTTATTCCTAGGAAAACTTTTCTTTTTTTGGGAATGTGATAACTCTTCATATAATTCTTGGGGAACATTTTTACATGGTGAATTTGGGAATGTAAACTTATTGGTGTGATGGAATGGGTAGTATGGACACATGGAGAATGTGGTATATGTTTCAGACATTTTCATTAAAAATTGTGTTTCTTATGGTTTTTTTGTGCTTGTGAAGAGGATGTCATGTTCCTGCTTCAATCATTCATGTATTTTTTTCTTTTGATTATGTTTTCCTACCTATTTTATTTGTTATATTAGATATTAATGTGTGTTCTCACCATTTTTTTGTAGGATATTATTGTCCCTACGAGATGAATATAATTCATGAAGGTAAAATTTTAGTCTCATTAGGAGATGATGCCTCATGGTATGATCATTTAGATATCTTATGGGTAGTAGGAAATACATGAATCTAGAATTTTCACCATGTTCAATGACATTTGACATGGTCCACCATTGGTAAAATACATTTCCATTAAGGTCTATTTTCTATAATATATGGAATACACTAGTTCCTTGCATTAAATGGAATATTGATTTCTACAATTGGTGGGTTACCCCATATCTTATATGTTTCCCTATATTTTTTGTGGGATTTATGGGTTAGATGTGGTTATTGAGAACAGTTTGGGGATGATACATTCTTGCGATGTTTTCTATGCTATGGGTGAATGTGGGGCCATATCCTTGGATTTAATTTTTTTTATTTATTATTAGATACCTAGATCACTCATACACTCTATAAAAATTGGTCTATTTTCTAGTTTATTATTCATGTATTGTAATGTTTGGTCTCACAACAGACTTCTCTGAACATGTCTCATAATTACTGATCATTTGGGTAGTGGTGGTTTGGTCCCTCAAGTCTTCGGTTGTTGGGTTAGTAAACATGGGTTGAAAGATGAATCATGGGTAAAATCATTAACATGAACTTATGTCGTATGAAAAAATATGATGCCATGGGTTTTTATTCATAAGTCCACCATTCACGACTTAGGTGACCAAGTCCAAGGATGTTTAGAGGTATAGTCTGCATAGTCACACTGTTAGGTTAAACATTAATGGTTTGGAGCTATCAACAGGTGGAAAAGGATGAAAAACCTTTCGAGTGTATCACGTTCTAAATTAGTTAAATACTTATATTAGTAAAGTATCATGTATATTTTAGATTTATATGCAAGTAAGATGCAAAATGTATCAAACATTGAACAACATATGGTGGGAATGAATCCACCATTACCTATACCTTTCGAATAAGTATGAATAAATTATTGTAAACATTGGAAACAATAGTCTTATAGACCCTAAAGTAATTAAATTCCATATTTATAAATTTATTTATTTTTTATTTTTCATTTTAATTTTGGGAATAAAATATATTATGTTTAGGTCATTCGGAGCATTTAGGAACTAATGACCTTATATCATGCATCGATTATCTTTATTTTTGATAGAAACATAGTTCATTTTTATTAGAGTTTAATGAATTTACCTGTTTAATCTTGGATATAGGTCTTCGATCAAAGGGGTATATTTTGTTGATATTTTGTTTCAAGTGGGGAAGTGTGCGAAGAAATTTAATAGTTTATTAAATACTTTATTGTCTAACTATATATTTCATTGGTGTCTATTTATTCCATATATTATTTAAATTACTCTATTTGGATTATTTTACCAACATCTATATCAATTTAGAGTTATTTGTGTTTTATTTTTTATATTCCCACATTGTTAATCATGTTTTATGTGTTCCTTGTATATTTTTTGAGTTAATGAGTGTTGACTAGGTAAATGAGAATGTTAGTTATTCAGTGGGTGAAACCATTTATGATCTTAAACTCTATCAGTGGGGATTTTCTATCACTGAAACCTGTATTTAAACTCAATGTAGTGCACATCATCATTTTATCTCATTGTCGTTAGTTGGGGAGTCAGTTTCTAGTTATATTTTTGTTTTCTTCATGTCCCATTGAGTTAATTAATCCAATCAGTTCTCACTATCTTTCATACCTTAGTCCAGGAATAAGAAATTTTTGTTTTTAAATATGTACTTTGTTACATTTTTAGTTATAGAATAATTAAATATGAAAAAGTCATAAGGCATGACATTCCATTATTCTGGATTAATGGTTTAATCTTATGTCTCATCACAGCTAACCTATAGATTTCTGAGGATTGAAAGCCTTATGGTGGGGATAATGTGATAGTCCCCAGTTTGTGGTATTAGGGGGGGGGGGTATTTAATATTTAATCATTTTTTATGGATGGGTTAGGCCTTGATGAAGTTTTTAATATTTTTAGAGTATTTTAGAGTGTTTTCAGATGATTCACAAATTGAGCATGATTAAAGAAAAATGTAAAGATACCCAAGGAAACCATGGAAGTTTATTAGGTGTCTTCTTGGTGGGCATAAAATTAGTGCATGGTTTGGCCAAACCATGTGATAATCACATGACCTTGAAATTTGGGAGACAGATCTGATTCTCACAGTTTTATAGACCTACTGAACTAACCATATATCAATGAAAATTATATATGAAAATTTCATTTAATCACCAAAAAATTTCCCATAAATCATTATTATTCCTCCTATGACATTGTATCTGGATCCCAAGACCTTTCCTAGAAATTTTGAAGATACTTTTTGTTTATAAAAAAATTTCTATGGATTAAAGGGTGTTGGATATAGAAGATTAAAGGAAAGAACCTTATTCTCTCATATTTCATCTCTTCTTTCTAGATCATCTCATTTCCCTTGTAACTAAACCTTATAAAGAGGATATTATTCCTAGATATTTTGGATAATTGAGGTTTTAATAAATATACTTTGGGATTTAATGATGGAATAGTGTATAAGTCATCGATATATGTGATTACATCTCATATATTCATGTTCTTTGAGATTATTTTTGTGATAGGTGGATTCTCACTCTTCTCCACATGTTCTAGAACATGAATTCTGAGATATCTAAACAACATAAATTGAATTTAAAAGGAAAATCATGTAGTTTTATAGTTGGAATCCCGCTTTTAATGAAATTTTAAATATATTTGGTTTTAATGGGTTTTGGAAAATCAATTTTTCTATGTTTTAAAATATGAATTTAAGATGACATAAGAAAGGTGGTTGATTAAATTATTTAAAAATAATAATTGATTTATGAAACTAATTAGTGTGAGAATATAGAATTCATGTGAAGTGTGTGTTCATTATTGGGTTGGACAGATCCTTGCTCTATGGAGTTGGCACATGGTTATAGAATGGGGGCACCACGATATGGCCATGTTTGTATATACATGGTGTTAGTCGATAGAGGAGAGTAACCTAGAGACTGGTCACCTGGTGGAAACTTTGTTATTTAATGAGTTTCCTCTCATGGGCATGGGATTTTCACCTTTCATGAAGATGTAAAAGATAAGGAGGATGTGTTTTTTGTATTCTATGTAGAATTAACAAGTATTTTTTTATTTTATTTTAAATATTTTTAAATTGGTAATATAATTTCATGTTCCCCAATTTTTTTAAATTATATTTTGAACTATGAGATAATGTGTTTTTTTCCTACTAGGATGAGTGGGTATGTATCTTGGGGAACACCTACTAGATATGATTAATCTCTCCAAATATATGCACTTTTTCCATACGAATATTTTGTTCTTCATGAAACTAGTAAAGAAAATGTATCTTAATTATCTAGTATAGAATCATGGTTATACATTATCAGAATGGTGATTGGATCTTTAAGTTCTCTTATAGAGTGAATGGAGTGATTCCACATCAATGTTTCTACGTTAGGATGTCTAATAGTTTTCATTGGTCACATTTTTATTCTTTTCTCTAGTTACTCTAATATTGTTAGCTTCTGTTATTTCATTTGAGTTATATTCTTATACTTCATGCATTATATAGTTTATTTTGATTGTTTTTCTTTTCCTATAGTAGGATGTGTTTGATTTAAAGGGTTAATCATCCCCCAATGATTTAGTACTCCATTGGAATTTATTTCCAACTTTTGGTGTATTAGGGAAATAAACTAAGCTTACTGGCACCTTTGATCTTCCCAATACAATTTCTAATGTTGGGATGTTGAATATTTAGTGAACAATTTCATTGAAAATGAGCACTCAATTTGAAATGATATGAGTGCAACCATTTAAAGTTAATGTATCTATTTTTGAAGATATATTATTTTTATATAAATTATATATCATGAAAAATAATAGCATTATATTTTGAAGAAATATATTTGTAATAAATGATTATTAATTAACACATTTGTTATCAATTTGATATAGATAAAGAAAAAATCATTACAAGGTAAAAAGTGAATTTTTTAAGAATCCACAATTAAGTGAAAAATGTATTTATATTCTAATAAACTAAAATAATCAAAATTTGTGAATTATTTTAATAAAATGATTATATTATATATTAAATCAATTATATTTATATTTATATAGTAATTTTTTACTTGGAAAAAAATTATAATTACTATGAAAGGAATTAAAATATGGTCATGTTATACCTGATTTTTTTTAAAAATGTTTTCATATGGTTTTATATGATTATTTACTAAATAAATTTATTCAAGTTGAAGAAATTTAAATATAGAAAATTGTAACCATGTTAAAAATATTTATGACCAAATTGGGTAAATAGTTCAATTTCACTTTTGGTTATAATAAATAATAATTGAGGTAAAAATTTATTATCATGGTAGTGGTTAAAAGGATTAATGAGGGGGTAAAAATAATAGATAAGGGTTAAAACAACCTAAAAAATTATCTAAATCCCAATTTTTAAATTTATTTAGACCTTTAATCATATAATTTTCAGAATTTATCCAATTTTAAGACACATTCCCATAATTTTTACTATTATATTTTTATGTTCTTAATATTTTGATTTTTTCCACAGACATTACTTATAAAAGGGAACCTCCTCTCCTCTCTTATTCACACCTTATTAAGAAAATTATCTTGGAAAAAATATAATAAAATATATTTTAAATTTAATTTACCAAATTTTAAAGGTATTATTCTTCTTAAAAGACCATCCCTAGTTTATTTAAGAAGAAATCTAATGGAGGTTTCAAAAAGAAGTGGTATAACTATTAACCAAGTATTGTCAGGATTGTTTCTTTTACCACCTCCTTATAAAATTTTATTACTATGATTAAGTAATAAAATAATAATCACTCAGAAAATTAAATATTATTATATTGATATAACTACCAATTTTCATCACCTCTTCCATTTAATGGGAATTGGAAGCATCACTCATGTGAAAGTACGGACTATATTCTCCGTGTAATTATATAATTAGATTTTTCATCACATTCTCATAGATGGTTATTAAAGTGAATTTAATAGTTATATTTGTTGTTTATTAAGTTAGTATTATTAGTTAATAATATAATATTATCTACCTTCCTTCCCTCTAATACGTTGGAAAATTATGACGTCAATCTTACATATATGTGAACTACGACCTCCATGAAGCGATATGATTCATTTTTTATTATAGATTTACATGGATGGTAATAAATATATATTTTATTAACATTATTATATATGAGATAAATATATGTTATTTAAATGTGAATTATTATTTACCTTTTTTCATTCTACCTGATTAAAAGTGAAAACATCACTAATGAGTTAGTGGATACTACCATCCCTAGGAAGTGATGAAAATTATTTTTCCTAAAAAAATTATATGAATGGTTATAAAATAGTATATACTGAATAAATATGACACTTATTACATGGTAAATAATATTTATATGATGAAACCATTACAATGGATAAATGACATGAAACCTAAAACTAAAACATGCATAGAAAACATACCAGTTTTCACCCAAATAATGATTTTAATAAATAATTGTTAATGGATGGTGAATTATAAACTATAAGGGACTGAAATATATTAATATATATATATATTAATATTATTTTGGAATAGATTTATTATAAATATATATTTATTATATAGACTTTATTAATGTTTATTCATCATGTCAAGGTTTCATGTAAGGGTTTATGTTACAAAATCATTTATTTTCCAAATTGTCAATGTGAAATTTAAATTGATGAAATTACATGATTCTAAAATTTTAAAAACAATATATTTTATTATACTCAAGTTATTTATTCGGGTTTCATTTTTTTGTTTTATTATGATCACTTTTTTACTTAAAATGTTCAATAATATTTTTAAGAAAATCCAATAGTATTTCTATTTTTGTCAATAAACTTTTTCTTACTTGTCGATGTTCTTTAGAAGTTTTAAAGAAATTTCCTTCGAATGATACAATGATTTTAAAATAATTTTCAAAAATATTTTACATTCCTTTCAAAGTATTAAAAAGAAATTTTTATAATTTTATATGAATAATTTATTTATAGTTTTTTAAAAAAATGTTGAGTAATCATTGTTTTAACATTTACCACATAAAAAACCATTACTAGAAACATGTTACTTATTTTCATTAAAGATTCCATTATACATTTTATAGATAATTTGAAGAGAATAATTTTCTCAATATTCTCATAATTTTTATTGGAAATGTTATCAAAAGAAAATTAATATTTGTATTATATTTTCGATGAAAGTATTGGATATTCTTTTAAATGTGTTTTTAATATATGTCAACATCCTTTGATGTTTCATATGCTTCACTAAGGATGTAATATAAAGATAAAATATATGTTATTTATATATATATCTTCTAATTATTTTATGATATATATATTTTTAAAATAATATATTTTCCATGTGTTATGATATGATTTAACAATGAGTGTTTCTAATATCTTGTGTCACACATATATATAGTTTTCATTATGTTATGAGTGGGTATATAAAATTATATATCTCCAATGAATTGGATAATGGTTATTATATCACAAGAGAGTACGAAATGAAATTGGGAATGAATGATGTTGTGTAAAAGAATATTTCCACTATGGAAGTCTTGGGAATGAACCTTGACTATAGAAATAATGGATTGGGGAGTGAACGTAATCTACTATGCGACTATTTTCACTATGATAGTTTTAGTGGAGTTATTTAAATAAAGGAATGATTTTCTATGCCTATTTTATACCAAAAAATTATATCCTATTGCTGTGATATGTTTTCATGGACCATGATTCATTATTGATAATTCCACACTCTTTCGATATATGTATTTTTTTTATGAAAAATCCCTATGTCATGACTCATGATTACTGATCTTGAATTATTTAGTATGATTTTCATAATTCATGATCATGTTCACACGCCCTTATTATAATATTATGCTAATGTATTATCATTGATTTTATCACATATGTTTAACCTTACTAGGAATCTGATATCACCATCTGTTATGTTTCATTTTCTCTCGTTTGTGATGACTGATTTTAAATAGGGTATGTCTAAGAAGGGTACTATATGAGAAGTAAATTTTATGTTATATTAAAGATCTTTCATGAAATAATTTTATTTTATATATATTCTCCAAATACACTAAAACTTTATGGTCTTGGTTATGTATTATTATAAAATTTATTGAATATTCATCTAATATTATGAAATAGTTATATATATTATTCTTGGGATACCTCATATTTCATATTAATAGAGTGGGAATTAGTTATAGAGAGCTTCATTAAGAATGGATTTCAGATTCCAAGTGCTAACAATGATCACCAAAGAGTGTATTTATTAGCTTTGGGTGGTCAACGTGAGGCTTCAGGGAGATAATAGATGAGGTGTCAGTGTGAATAGTATCAAACTAGAGGATAATAATTACAAAACATATATTAGGGATACAGTCTTCTAAGAACATTTATTTTCCAGTAAGGGATGAAGACGTCTAGTTCATAACTTCCCAACCCATTTAGTAGTTAATCATAGTTAGCTGGTTATTGAAATTCCACACTATAGGCTATGACATGAGCCTGGATCTTCAAGAGGGAGTCATGGAAGAGCTCATGGTAGTGATTAATTGATTTTGTTTGATTATCAAATGATTTTTGGTAGTTGATCTAAATAAAAACCATAGAATAATCTATCTACAAGGATCAAATAGATGAGTATATATATATAAAAAATCATAAAATGGAGTTCCTAAAATTCCTAAACACCATTATATTACATCCTTGTTATTCAATATAGTTCCTTAATGACAATGATGAGGAGTGTCCAAATAATGTCTCCCCCTTATAAGAGAAAACAACAGTCAATAGATTGGAAAATAATTTTTTAGGACTCCCAAATAATCTATGGGTTTTGGCTTCATAATTGAATAATGAATGAGAATTGGGAATCAAAGAGTGTTTTATCTATAGATCAATCATGTCTCATACAGTTATTACTACCAATATGGGAGGATTGCATCCTCGACACTCTTTATTAAATGAATAGTTTCAACCATGTGAAATGTTTTAAGTTTCACTACATGAGTTTCAAAATTTATACATGTTTGATTGATAATTTGTTAAACACTTCAATGAATTAGGGGAACCATATAAATGAACAATCCATTTTTATATTAGCTGATGAATTTTTTTGGGAGGGATGTGGAATGAAACAAGAATAAAATACACATCAAAACAAGTTTGGATATTGACCACAACATCACGTGTAACACAATGGTGTAGAGATGACTATTTTAGTCCACATATAATAATCTATCACTTTCACTAAAATCCAAAAAGTTATGTGTTAAAAACATAAAAAATATTTATAAATCCATCTAAAATCCTATTGAAACTATTTAAGAACACTCTATTCATTTTTGAAGAAACACATTTTTCAAAACATAATCCTTATTAAAGTTCCAAAATATATTACCTTGTGGAACTTTTTAGAATTGAAAAAAATATAAAATTCATATTTCGTAGAAGTAATAAAAGAGAAACCTCTAGAAAAGCATAAGTTCCACTCCATCAACTAAGGGTTTTGGTGTGATATCTATCAAACACACTTATATATTTACAAATAGTTTTTTTACAATGTATGTATAATATAAATAATATATATAACTATATAATATACTTTTACATTTCATCAATTTACTTCTAGACAAGGAACAAATCAATCTATTATAATCCTCTCATCATGTCTATATTATCTAAAAATAACTGAACTAGTTAATGAATACAACACATGTCATTCATATATCAAATGAGTATATCACATACCCCTCATGTAAGTACATAAAAATATTATATGTGATCAAAATAGAAATAGATATCAATTTCTTTTGCTTAATTCAATCAAGGGACAATTTCCACAAATTTTTCATAATAGTGGGAAGATCACATTTTGGTTGTGCTCCTACCAATGAGATAATCAACAACATACTCATCCACCCCCACATTTGCTAAGTTATTCTTAAACCTACTTAAGTAGGGTATCCAAGTATGAAAATATCATTATCTATATACCACCATACTCATGTAATATGTATTAAGAATAATCATAAACCCCTAATTATATTATTGAGTACTCAAAATTCCATAATATATGCTTTGGGGGTCAGTCGAAGTAATAAGTCTCTACTTATTACCTCATGAATCTGTCATTCATATTTTATATACATTTATTTTCAATCAATACAATATTTTATTCATACTAATATTATCATATCATTATAACCCAAAATGCTCTCTAATGATAAATAGTTAGGGATAACTACAAGTCATATATTGAATGAAAATTATTATTGAACCATTCATATGAAATTCATTTAACTACACATGAAATAATGGTAAATTTTTATTGAATTTATTACAATAACATAATACATTTACCACCATTAGAATGAATGTATCATATTTTTTACAACATGATATTCTATATGAACCTAAAGTTGTAGTGGGAATAATGGTTTTGTCAATGGATTAGATATGTTCAACTTTGTATCCTCTTAAAGTGGTCATTATATTACCCTCTCGTCGATCTACTATATGTGATGGTATTTTTAAAATTATGTGATTGGTCCTTTGGTGAGACTAGGGTTTCTTATACTAGTTAACAACCCCATTTTTGTCACTATATAGCTTGATTCTCACTCAATTCTAGGAACCATTCCATGTTTAGGGATAATCATATTGATCCAAAAGAATATTTCACAAAATATAATTTAGCAATGTATTAAACCTTTATTTGTTAGTTCTATTTGGTGTATTTCTTGGAACTCTTACAACTGATATCTCTTCCATTTTGGAAAAAACAATAATCCACATTTTTCTCCTATATTATCTTTTTTATAATGAAAAATAGAACCTGTGTATCCCTTAGTACAAAACATATAATATTATACTATAAAGATAAATAAAATATATTTATTCCTTCTTAAGTATTTAATTATTTTCTTCATAGTAATCTAGTGACTATCACCAGGATTGGAGTTATATCTATATTTTATGATCAATAGAAAAAGAGAGATTGTGATGAGTATACAAAATGGAAAACATGATAGATCTTATAGAATATAGAAAAGAAATATAATACATCCTAATTAAAAAATTAGATGGATTTTTAATTATGTTAGTATTAATTCCTTATAACATTGGTAAATAACCCTTTTTGGTGTTATCCATGATATATCTCTTTAGTAGTTTTCCAATATATCTGTTCTGACTCAGTCTGAAAAATATCTTTAGCCAATATCAATTTATCTTTATACCCAATATGTAGTATGCTTCACCCATTTATTTCATTGGGAAACATTTACCCAGCCACATATTCACATAGCAATGTTTCATAAAATCATTTTTAATAAATAGTAGGTCGTCTACATAAAAAATTAGAATTCTTACAAAACTCTCACTAACCTACATATATAAAAATTAATGATCCATGGTTTTATGAAACCTAACTCTTTGATTGGATTATAAAACTATATATTACAACATTGAGAAAATTGAATTAGTCTATTAGTAAACCTTTTTATCTTGAAAAACATTATAGATTCATTGGGTACTTCATAACCCTTAGGTTGTAACACATAGAGATCCTTTTATGAATTACTACTAAGAAATTTGGTTTTTAAATACATCTCATACATCTCATTATAATAATTATCTTCTATGATTATAAAAAAAATGAATGGATTTTATCATCACTATAGTCGAAAAGGTCTCTACATTCTCATTATTATGGTCAATTTTACATCCTTTTTCCACCATGTGTTCTATATAGGTATCCACTCTTCCATCCATGTAATTTTTGTTGTAAAAAACCAATATCATCCCATGTTTCATACACTTTTAGGTTCATCCAACAAGTTCCAAACTTTTTTTGTTTAAATAGATTCCATATCAGATTCCATTGATTTTAACTATTTCTTATAATCATAACTCTTGATAGCCTAATGGTAGGAAGTAGTTTAGTCCCAAATTAATGTTACTTCATCATTATTATCCATGATAAATCCAAATATATTGAGTTCATAATGAATCCCATCAGACCTTCAAGGTTATTCTATAACATGAGTTATTTTATCTTTTATAACTCTTTGTGGAATTGAATGAATCTCCATTTTATGAAAAATTACAATTTATTCATTTTGAAATAATCCAAGATCAAATTTTTTCAAAAATAGTTTCCAATTCGTGAATTAATTTTCAAGGAATATATAAAATCATGACACAATCAAAATTTTCATTATATGATTATGAAAATAATATTCCATTGTTTCCTTAATATAACCAATACATAATAACATTTTAGATTTTGTGTCAAGTTTATATGAAGCCAATAGTGGTAAAAATTATTCAAAAACCCAAATACTCATAAAATAAAAACTATGATTATTCTCATAAAATATCTCATATGGGTTCTTTATGACCAATTTAGATGAAAAAAATATTTCATAGAAAAGATAATGTTTCCTAATATTATCCCAAGAATGAAATAATAATTTCATCCAAAGTAATCATCAATATTTCTATGTCCAAAAAGGTATGATTCTTAATTTCAAATACACATTTCAATTTAGTTCATCAGGGGGTGTGATTTTTGAATTAATTCCACATTCTCTTAGACGATTTATGAATTCATCTCTCAATTATTCACCACCCCAATATGACTGAGGATTAATAAGACTCACTCCATGTTGATTTATACTTCATTCTAAATAGATTTAAAATTTTAAGAAGATTCACACTGGTGATTCAATAGAAATATATAACCATACTAACTAAATTTATTAGTAAAAGTAAAAAATTACATAAAAACACAATATGATTGAGTACTCAAGGATATATATACATCACTTTGTATGATTACCAATGATCAACTAACCAATTCAACATTTCTCCTAAAAGGTTCCTTGGAAATGTTTTCTCATGAACATGATTCAAAATTCTCAAAAAAATTATAATCAAATGATTCGAACAATCTCTCTATATGGAGTATTTGAATTAATTATTAATTTATAAGTCCCAGGAGACATTTCCAATGATAGATGTTATTATAATCAATAATGAAATTATTATTCTAAAAGTTATGAATGAGACTATCCATATCTAGAATTCATAAACCATTAATTTTATTATCATGTCCATAAAACATCTAAATATTATATATTTAATAACTCTTGTTGTTAATAATGAATGAAAATCTCATATTTTATAAAAATGATAAATAAATAAAATTCTTATTTACCATGTGATTATAATAAAAATTTTCAATTATTGGATTAATCCACTAGGTAGAATTAGATCATAAGTTTTGACATCAAATTTAACAACTTTCTCTTCATTACATACATGATGATATAATTATCTCTTTAAAAACTAACTCTTTTCATTGAATCTATGATTGGTAGTAGAAATGTGTGACACATGAACCTGATATATCTTACGTATTATAGATTTATAAATGGTTATGATTAAGTATTCCATTACCTATAATAAATACATATCAGTGGGTGAGTATCTAGAATTATATATTGTCATTATGGAATTTAAATGAAATTGGTCCCACTAAAAATGATGATCCCAAGATAGTATAAATATTTAGTGATTCAATATATATATTTCACTAATAAATGAGTCTGAAATTGTATTTTTAGCCTCAATTAATTATTTTTTTGGGGACTCATCCCAATAATTTTTTTTGACTCTTGGATATTTGAGCCGATAATTAGTTATCCAAATCTATTAAATTAATTCACTAAAATATTTTCCTCTTGTATCTTACATAAGGGAATACTAGCTATGTGTAACTCAAAGAAATAAGTAAGGTAAGACTAACAACAGATAATTTAAGGGAATATTTATCGGTAAGAACCAACCCAAGGATAATACAATGTTATTTATCACATACTATCCTTACATAATATAATTAACATAACCTCGGTGTGAATGAACCTACTCACTGGAATGATCAAGGTCATGACAAGTTCCACTTTGGAAGAAACATAAAACACATTATTTAAGGGGTTTTTATTATATTAAGGTCTCAAGAATATAATATATATCATATGTATTTTCAATTCCTTACTCTTATATATTATGTAGTGATGATATTATAATGTTTTTATTAAATTATTTATTATCTTGTTTCTAATCATTTTGTTTTGGAATCCCTATTCCAAGCACACAATTATTTTGTTCAAACCCCCTTAATGATTAAATCTTTACATGACCAAAAATATTGTGTTACTCTCCCAAAAATAGAAGTCAATAAAATTCATATATATCCAAATGAATCATATGTATAAGTTACATGAACACTTAATTAAATGAAAAATATTACATAATATTGAAAACTTCCAATTTATGAAGCCTAGATCTATAGACGGCTGACCCTATTCACATTTCTAGACAAGGAATAACCCCATATTAGCACGTAGTCTGAACCTAAGGCTGTCTTCCTGGGGATAAATTAGTCAAGATAAAAGTCAATTCATGATATCTCTAACACATAATATGTTAAAAAATATAATTTATTATTATACTCATGATCATAAATCAAAATAAAAAACGGTTAAGGTAGATGGAAACAAAAAAAAATTAAATTCATACCTAGCATGTAATAAAAGGCTATAGATTTTAGAAGCAGTTTAATATTTAAATAAAAGTATTACACAATATTCATATTTCATAAATAATTTAAAAAATATGAATATCAATGTAATTTAATATATATTTAGAGAAAATTTTATTTATTTTCTAAAACTTGAGACATTATAAACTACTCATAAATATAAGCAAACTATAATTATTTTAAAGATTAGGTAAAATATTAATAGGAAAAATTTACATTAAAAACTAAAAATGAACAATTTAATATTACCATTATATGGAATTATAAATTTTATTTAAACCAGTAATGAAATTAACCCTTAAATTTTTTTTATGGTTTAATTAATATCTAAAAAAATCCCTTTTAATGTGTTGAAAAAATTATAATTAATGAATTATGAAAAATTAATCATTATAAATATAAAAATACTTATATTTATGCATTATTTAATAATTTATAATAATTTTAGAAATTATTTATTATAATTTAAAATTTAAAATTCAATTTTTAGACCATAATTTATGCCATATAATTTGTAAAATGCATGTTAAAAATTAAAAATTAATAATTTAGGAATAATGTAAATTTTTAAAAAATAGTTAAATAATTATAAAAATTCATAATTAATTAATTTATTCATATTTTATAATATAAAGGACCCCAAACTAAAATTTATATTGATTTTTAATCATTTTGAAAACCATTTAAATCAAAATGTTAAAATATTTTTTTACAAATTTAAATGCTTCACTATTGCTTGAAAAATGATATAGTGGACATGCTCTGGCCATTTCATATAAAACAATCATGAGATTAAAAATGTAGAACAATATGGAGAAAACATAACTATAGAGTATTTCATGGTTCGTAGAGAATCATATAAGAGAACCACCTTGGACGTCACTATGATGTGGTGTCAGTTATTTGGAAATTTTGAAGTCACCCCGGCTACACCACAAGCACTAACATGTAATTGTGATAACGATTCCTTAAAAAATAATTAATACTTATAGAAACCAAACTCTAATACCACTATTGGGTTTTTTTCAATCATTTATAATTATTACAAGTAGAATAAAATCTAAAAATGAAAATAATTTTTCTCTAAGGATCAATTTAAAGAGTGTTTCCCAAACACCAAGCATAAAGTAGAGTTCCTTAAACTCCTAGACTTTATCATTTTTCATACTTATTATTAAATAGAGTATAATTTATGATGATCATGAAGATAAGTAAAATAATTCATCTTACCTATAAGGGGAAAACACCATCCAATAGATCTATGAATACTTTTTTGGATCTCCAAAATACTTGAAGAGGTTGTAGTGCCTTTTTCGAGGGATAAACATGATTTAGGTATTGAAGTTTTTTTGGTTATGGATCAATTATGTCTAACAAACTAGAAATAATAAATAATATTGTATCTCATCTGTTTATTGGTATCTTTGATGATATCTATTAATGTAATAGCAACATTCAATTTTCATCTCATTATTCATGAATGTTACACCTTTTTATGTTAATTCCCCAAAACCTTTAATTAATGGTGTGTTCTAGCCATAAAAAAACCAAACCTTTGATGTTTAACTAACAAAATCATATGTTAGGGATGTGGAACCGTATATTCATTACATTAAAGTGAAAAAATCACAGGAATCGACCACAACTTCTTATGCACAACCACACTATGGTGGTGCCCATTTTAGTGAACATCCAATATTGGTTTGGGTAGAGGAGAAAATTTTACACAAAGAGAAAGAAATAGAGAATGGAATAACTGTGATTTTATTCTACCCCAACCACCCCTTGGAGGTTCTATCTAGGATCCATGCATAGGATTATAGGAACATGGAAATATTAAGGCTTTGGAGTTCTATTAAAATATGACACCCCACATGATATGAGGGATGATTTGTTTATTATTTACACTATTACTATTATATTTATAGAACATTTCTTTCCATTTTATTTGTTTTTATATCCCTTGTTTTATATCATGAAATTAAAGTGTATCACCTTAACCAACAAAAATAGATGGAAACTTGTTCTAGGAGTTATCCCATTCCCACTTAAATTTTTCAAAAGTCTAAGATTATTATGAGCGAATAGATATTTTCAGGGGATCTCGTGTAGTCTATTATGAAGCCATATTATATCATCATTTGTTTAGAAAATAATTCTATGGTTCATGATTTTATAGATACGAACTATTAGCGAGTGAGGTGTCTTTGAGCTAACAGGTCTAGATTCTCATTCGTGGGTGAGACATACTTCTAGATAAGACAAGTAAAGACTTTGTGTGGAAAGTATTATCTGATTACTCATAATTTAAAAAGTTTCTATATTTACAAAATAGATACCTCATGAGATCCATTCCTAGCTATGGTGGATAACATGAAATCAATTTCAGAATTTTGAGTCGTTATTATATAGATGAAAATTTCATTCCCTTGGTAGGTGAATAAAATAATTATTCTACATGATAAATATCACATTATAGTGGTTTTTAATAAAAACATTATTACCTTCTAATTTTTTTATGTTGGTAGAAACAGTTGGAGGTAGAGATCATTAAGTATTGGGGATGACAATTGAAGAATATCATGAGGTATGATTCATTGATTTTAGACAAACTTTCACACATTTTCAAAAAATCATTATATATATATTTTTCAAAAATTAGACCAAAAAATTTATTTTAAATCATTCCACCATCATTATATTCAGAAAAATATTTTATATAGATGAAGACAATTTCACCATACTTATAAGGACCGAAGTTATAGTTCAAGTGATGCATCAGAGAAGTGTTTTCCAATCATTTTTTATCAAAGTGTGGAACCCTTCTCAGTGAGTTGAATCATACAGTATACCATATTTCAAAATGATCATATTGATGAGAAAAATATATAGAAAAAATTATCATGATGAAATATGTAATGGTTTTAGAGAAATCTAATATATTTTGTTTTTCTGAATATTGAATCATATCTAGATTTTAGAATCTTAAATGAATGAATCATAACAAAATATGGAGTCCTAGAGTAATGTTGAACCTATGAATGAAAATTTTAGGTGAGTGGAGGATCCAAATAAAATTAATGGTGGTGGATAACTATGCCCTGACTAGATAGAATTAATAGTGTATAAAGAAGAATAATATAGATAAATTAATATTTATTAAGTAAAATATTAAAATTAATTTCTTTTAAACAAAAATTTAAATACCTTATCAGGATTTTATTTTTTTATCTAAGGTTATAAAATTTAATTATTTAAATAATTAAAATGAATTAATATTTAATTTTTATATTTCAAATTAATGTGTCAATGTGCCTGTATTGGATATAAAATTGAGTTTTTTAAATCGAGAAGATTAGTAAATAGATTTTGGAATGTTCATGGTAAATTATTTCCCTAAAGAGGAATTTTTTCTAAAAGTGTTTTTCTCAAGTAGAAAAATATAGTGAATTTTATAGGATTACTTAGTTCTCCATGGACAATATGTTTTATAAAATATTTTTTTAGAAAATTAATATTTGGGAATGAATTTTTGTGAACGTTATTTAAATGATAGGATGTTATGAGTAACCTATAAGATCCATTGACTTGGGAATGGAAAAAATACCGATTACGATAATAACTTATCTTAAGTAGATGTATTGGTTAATTTATTTATAGCGATTGATAATGTCTATTCATAAATGAGTTTAATAATAATTTAGGATCTGGTGAGTGGCACAATTAGTGGAATGAGTGTTGTTGGATGTCTGAGATTATAAATTTATTACAACATGACAATTGATATGAATCTCTCTCTAATTATTCATTAAAAACATGTAGTGTTTATGAAGATTAGTTATAAAATATGTGGTTATAAAATGGTAAGTTACATAGATTAAATAGAATAATATACTTATGAATGGATCTAGTTTAATGTGTTTTTGATAACTTAGATTTATTATAAATGATTCTTTATAGGTATAATATCACCTCATATATTCTAGTTAATGGAGGATTTGTCTCTAAATTAATTTGATAATCCAGAATTATGATTTCTATGGGAATGAATTAAAGTGATATGATCATATTTATGATGTCAAATGTGATTTAGTAGACTTCATTCATATCCATAGCTATGAGATTGAGACTGAAAAGTCATATAGGTGTTACTTTTACATGATACGAATGATTTTATTTTTTATTTTCTTATAGATAACATGAATAATGTGAGGTGTGGAGTGTTATATATGATCATATATTCTTATTTATGAAATTTAGTGTTATTGATGTTTTTATGGGTACTGTTGGGGGAGACTATAGGGGACATGTCAGATTCTATGACTACCACCCATATACATAGAATGAGAGTTACAACATTAATTAATGGGTATCCAAATAGCTAGAGTGTTATGACTATAACTCATACCTGGGTAACTATGGTCTAGATATATGTATTGAGATGAGTTTCTTGATTTTATATGGTATTTACCAGGATGTAGTTCACACGTTACTTATATTTTTAATACTATATGGCATCTATTATATATTTATATAATTTTTATTAATAAAATTTGATTTTTGAAAGTTATTATTATCTTATATATGAAATTAAATATGAAACAAGATGTTTATTTTTATGGGATTAATTATGGGTTTGTTTAAGAATTTATGTCTTAATAATACACATAGTTACTAGTTTATATAGGGGTTGAGTCATTTCCTATAATGGTCATACTTATTATTATATCTTACCCCCTAATGAATACCTATTTGTTCTCATTTTTTATATAGATAAATAGGTGAAAAAAAGGTTTTTATGAATGTTAGTATTTTATGAAGATAATTGGAAGCCGCTGAGTTAGAGTTTTAATTTAAGAGGCTATATTCGGTACTTGTGATGTCATGTTTTGATTTCATTTAAATTTTACATGAAGATATATTCAAAAATCTATGTTTTAAAGAGTTTCTATTACCTTGATATATATTTTGGATACATATGTTATTCCTGTATGGTTTATATTTCATTTTTTTTTCATGTTTCATTTGGTTATATTTTTATTGAGGATGCATGGTTATAGTGTGACATGTTTTCATCAAGGGTAATTTCAGCCATTATATATGTGGATTTCAAATAGCTAACAAAATGATTCTTCCATAGTTGGTTCATTACTAATAATATAACATATAAATATCTCTATCAATGATATGACATGATTCAATGTTGAAAACATTTATAAAAAATGATTTTTTTCATTTTTGGTTACTTTCGGAATGCTAGATGCTACGAATGGTTTAGGTAGATGAAATATTGGTGAATTAATTATTTTGTTTTATATTATTTCTTATGTATTAGTGGTGGTATTCTCTAAAAAAATAAGGGTTAAGATACATTCTTTATTAATTTTTCTAGTTTATCTATGATAATGTTATTAAAGTTGAGATGTATTTAAGAGTAAATATTTAATTTTAGGATATCATAACATGGAGATGTTATGGTTTGATTGGATAATGGTTCATAGATAGTAATCATGAAATTTAATTGTAAAATTTGTGTTATAGACTCTACCACTACCTATTACCATGTATGGGTGTAACCCAATATTGCTACATTGAATCAATAATATCTTTATGGGGAGTGTAGAAAAAATTATAGTAATTGGGATATGTGTAGATAAAAAATGGTTGTTGGATTATGGGGGAAGAATTATTTTTTAGTAGATGACTATCATATCTTCATGAGTAGTATAGGAATGAAAGACAATGTTAAAATATGATTTTATGATACCAACTTTCACTTATAGTGATGGAGGTTATGATACCTTGTATAGTATATTAAAATGACCATGCCCATGAATAATCAAGTTAGGATGTGTCAAGTTGGAATAGGTCGCCAAAATATTATGTTCAACCATTTACGAGTGTTATTATATGAGGAAGAGGAGAAAACCCAAATGATTAAAATAATTTGTATTTTTATTAATTGAAATAAATGTTTTCATATGATATAGGAGTGATTGATTAAAGTGATTTATGGCTATAATTTTATTGGGAGTCATTATGTTGGGTTCAATACGTATAGTTGTTTTTTTGAGTTACTCTATTTTATGATGATATATTATTAAATTTATATTGATATTTATAGTGAATTAATTTATAATGATATTATATAGTACATTTTGTATCACACATTTATGAATTCTTTTTTCTTATTGGTATTTTCTTTGAATTTTTTTATTAAGGAGAAAATAAGATAGTTTGGGTAGTGAATTTGATCCTTTGTTTGAGTAGGTGTTATTTAAAGGAAATTAGTAGCATTAATCATATAATAAAAAAATATTATTGTTTCATATACATGGTTTATACTCTTGGTGATAGTCATACAAATCTAGCCTTGTAAAAGTAGGTTTGTGGTGTCTCTCTTTGGGTTTTAAATGGCCTAATGTAGGGTATTTATAGGGTTAGGATTTTTCACATACATACTAATAATTAATTTTTTACTCATGTTTAAAATTGATAAAAACACCCATGAAATTTTATAAACTCTCAAAAAATGTAAATACATGTCTCTATTGAAGAAATCAATAAAATGGGCGATAGATAATGCGATTTATTCCTCACCCAAGGTGTAGGAAGAAAATGGAGTAAGGGAACCCCTTTGTGGTGTAAATATGTAAAAATAGAAGTCTCATTTTCCCCCTTAAAACCTTAGTTACATTTTTTGTAATGAATCAATATTTTAATATATGTATTCCCCTAATTATGTAAAATGTGTTTGATAGCTCACTCCATATGCAACACCAAACTAAGCTGAAACCATTATATATATATATTATAATTAGTTAACATAACAGCTAAAATATTTTATCAGATTATTTCTCATGAATAGGAGTATCCAAAATATGAAATATATTAATATCTATATTTATATAAAAAGGTTTTTTTATAAAAATTTACATAATTCAATATTGTGTTTAAGAGTCTATCTTTTTATACTTTAAACATTATATAAAATAAAAATAACTATATTATTGTTAAATTAAGATTTTAATATAAAATAATATTGATCGAATAATGTTAGCCTTATTAGGGTTTTATATAATTTAATAAAAAGAACAACTATTATTTGGAAAGGTTATTTTCCACTAAAAAAATATTTTTATTTATTTTATAATTTTATATAAAATTAAAATTTATATATTTTAAAATATTAAATTAAGAATATAATAATTGTTGGTTTCAGCATAAAAATATACATTTAGGATAAATTTTTATATTTTTTATAGAAATCGTGATTTTAATGTGAATAGGTCAATATACTATTTTCAGAAATACTATGCCTTTTATAGAATAATTAGACCGTAAGTATGTTTTAAAAATTTATGAAAAACATTTTCTAGAAAAAATATATATTTTTTTAATTCAAATTATAAATTAAAAATACTTAATTTAGTTTTCAAAAAAATAATTAACATCTAAGAACATGAGTGATATTTTTGTAACAAAATGTTATTTATGCATTACACATTTTTTATTTTAAAATCCAAATTTATCAATTTTTTAAATTCAATAAAAAATGGATTTTATATTTGGAATTAATATTTCTAAATTATGTAGTAATTTACAATTTATTTTTCTACATAAAGTATATTTTACCTTAATTAAAAACTATTTAACAAAATAGAAGATAAAATGGTAAAATTGAACAATCTAATGGTAAAATTTTGAAAACATGTTTAATAAATGTGTGAGAATGGGTAGATGAGTCCTAGATCAACATTATCTTTTACCATATCTATTATTTCCAAATTTTGGATCTATATTCCATGATAGTTACTTACCATTATTAAAAAAGTAGGTGTATTTAAAAAAAATTCCATTGTTCACATATATATAGAGAACTACTCTCCTTAATTCACCTCACACAAAAACCAACATAAATGAATTGAAAATATATCCAAATATATCATAAAAATTTATAGGAACCTTCCAATGTTTTTTCCCTTCTCAAAATACCACCTCTCAAAGTATTAACCCCCATTACAAATGATACAATCCAATAAGTGAGGTATAAATTTATAACTATTCCTTTCTCTCTTTTTATTTATTTATCTGCACTTTTAATTCCAAATGTCACATTAAACCATCATAACATGATTAAAAAAGATTCATTAGTATACTGGTATGTTATTACAATGATTGTTCAAGATTTAACCACATCTCACTTTTTTATTAAGAAAAATGAAACTGTCATTCATGTTTTGTGTGGACAACCACATCCATGACACAATGTGCTTTTTTCCTTCACTGCCTTTCAATCCTAGTACTAATAGAGAATTTAATATATAAATATGATATTTTTTGGATATTTTTAATTATTAATTGATAAAACACATTACCCCTCTTCCAAATTTAATATAAAATGTGATCATAATCCATGTGCATGTGTGGACTACCGCCTCCATAAAAGGATACATTTTCATTTTTTTTATTCACCACATTAAATAGAGGTCCAGGATAATGGGTTTAAAAGTTAAATATGATGTTTTTTATTTTATCATGTCTTTATAATATTAAATTTGGAAACCTATAAAAAATGATAAGTAAACAATGATGTTAAATTCAACTGTCCAAAAGAGAATTCTGAGAGAAAAATGATTTATTTGTTTGATTAAAAAACATTATATAGTTTATATTATTATTCTAATCATTTAAAATTATAATATAATACACTATTAAAAACTACGTAAGAACAATATTCTTATGTTACAATTATATTACAACTAAATCACTTCTAAATCAAATACATGTTATTGTTTGGGCTAGTTTAACCACATACTTGGACAATACTATAAATTTATATCATGGATGACTATAGGGATTTAATTTATATAAAATTTATTATTATTAAATAAATAAATTTTTATTCTTTTGTTTATAGATAGTGAAAATTAATATCAAACTAATTTATTAATATTCCAACGTCTTTTCAAAAAAAATCACCAAAAAATACTCGTCACTTATCTCGCCTTTAAAGGTAATAAAGAAGTATAACGAAATTATAACATTATAAATAATTATAAATATTAATTAATTACCTTCTATGATCTAGGGATTATTAAATTTTGGATAATAAAAATAAACATAATTTCTATTATGAAAATAGTTCAAAATGATTAAGATTACTCACTCCTAATAACAAAATAGATAATAAACAACCAACATGAATGTAGATAATAATTTTAAATCATGTTTAATGAAGTTTACTAATAATATTAAGGAACTTAAATATAATATCATGTTATCTAATTATATTATACTAGAGTTTATAATGCATTCGACTTAGAGGGGAAACAAAGTAAGGGTTTTCTTGGTCTCAATTATGATTCATTAATACATGTTACTTTTTATGATAAATGTTTCCTTTGTGTATTTTTATATTAATTTACTATCACAAGAGTTTTTATGCTTTATTTACCTAAAATAATTGAGATATACAAATACAAATTAAGTTAGTTTATTTAAATTTATTTTGACTCAAGTGTTACCCTGCCGTAGGATTATTTTGTAACTCAATTATAATTCATTTAGTTATGATAGTTATCTTGGAATTTTTTCATATAATATGGGAATATTATGCCTTCTAATTTTATTATGTGATATTATCTCATTTTTTATTTTTTTACCACATAAACTAATTTTCAAATATTTCACACTTCAAGGAGTATGTTTCCTGTAAGGGATATTGATAACTAAAATATCATTTATTTGAGTTTTAAATATTTATATAGAACTTTGTCTCCACATTCTTTAGTTATCCCAAAACAATATTTTATTATATAGTATTTTAGAATCCTTTTTTTGAAAATGATATTTTAATAAAATGAATTTTCTATTTCATTGTTTAAAAATTGGGTTTTTAACAAGGGTAATTTCAAAATATTAAAAGTTTCCTTTAATAATTATTCGTTTTATATTTGAATATATTTCCCATAGAAAACATTGTGTCCTTTTCAAAGTTTCATTTTTAGAGATTATTTTTAAATGTAAAATTTTTCAAAATACTTCAGTTTACCTTCTAAAAAGTTAATTTAGAATGTGATATGTAATTTTTTTTGCATCAATGTTTATGCTTTTTTATAAATACTATTACAAGTTTCCAACTTCATTTTCATTTTTATATTCAAAAGTGTATACACTCATAGTATTTAATTTACATGATTTAATATTTGTTATATTTATGTATCAATAATTTATGGGATTTAACTGTCTATGTAAGACTATTCGATTCTTGATCTCTTGCTGTGTGATACCACATGAAGCATTCTTTTATAGGGTTTTTTTCACCAATTTCAACATCCTCATTAGAATCATTTGTTACACTTGGAATATATTATTTTTCAACCATACAATATACTTACATTGATAGATTATATAATATTATTTTCTATTAATAATAATACCCATCAATAAATTTTTCTCATATAAACATTCACCATGAATAAGAATAAGTTTTATTCCAACAAATTTCCTTTGTGAATACATGATTTTCCATTCCAATGATTGAAGGGGGTTCAACAAGATAACATATATCAATTGATTGAGGAAATGAATGTCTTCATAATATAAACCTTATCTATGTGCTGTAAATATCATTTGCTTTATTACTATTATTGAACGGTATTTACCTGGAATGTTACATAATTTTGTAGGATAACTGTTTATTTTAAATGGGTTTATTATGTTGTTTAATTACTTATGTGTATGATTTTACAGAGGATATGAATCCTATTTTCATTCCATAAGTTATTTATACTATAAAAAGTAAATGATTTTAATTTTATTGTTTCTATAACCAAATTAATTACCATGGGTTCTCTTTCATGTGATAATTTAATAATTTTATATTAGAGCACATTAGTATGTATGAATGGTGGGTGGGGTACTATATCACCCCATAATGAATTGGTTAAAATTGAAAATATAATGAGACATGTATACTTGAGATAAAATTAGTTGTTCACAAGAAACTGTGTATAAACCTGATATTTTAAAAGAATAATACTGGTTTTGATAGCATACATGACTCAAAACCCCTATTTTAGATGGGAATATAACACTTTTAGACTATATGATGTATTTATTTTTAAATAAATATGATCTCTTTGATAACTTATGTATCAGGAAACGACAAGTATAAATGAATAATAATATTGTATAGCATTATAACCAAGATATTTAATTGGAGGCCATTAATAATACTAAATAAATAATGAATATTTTTGTTATATATTGATTATAAAAAAAATAAAAAACATTTCAATGAAAAAGAAATTTTTTTTTGAAAAGAATTATTTTTCTAAATGATTGTTTAACTCCTTTGTGTTACCCAATGCATTGGAGAGCTATATCAGGCTCACCCGCCCTTAGTTTATCACAGAACCACCCATCTTCATAAATAATGCCCAAGAACCATGACATAATCGTATCACATAAAACATACATAAAGGAAACATAACATTTACACATTTCAATCACAAGATATAAAAAACACATTGATATAATCGAAAAATTATCAAAACAACTTTCAATACCAAAATAAAAGAAAAGTAAAACATGGTATTTATTTTTCATTTAAAAAAAGTTATGGCTTGTAGAGGAAGCCGAAACTCAAATAATGGTCACGGTGGTAGAGGATGTTTTGTCATCGGATACGTAAGACAAAAACAATACCTTTTTTCATTTAGTAAAACGCTTCATATAAAAAAGATTCTTTTTAAATAAAAGTAAAAGTCAGAGGTTTTTATACACCGTCTAAAAGAAAGTTGTGTATAAAACAAAATATGCCTCAATGAAATGAGATTGAGACGAAGTCCCATACCACTTAGAAAATTTTGAAAGGGTTTTAAAACATTCATGTCCATATAAATAAATCCTTAAAACCATTTTTAAAACATTGACATGGATGATAAATGTTTAAAAGAATAAATCTTTAAAACCAATTAAAACAATGTTTTAATAAAAGAGTCCTTTTCCATTTTGAACATTTAAATTATAATCCACATGAAAGTAGACCATTTTCAAAACATTTAAATGTCTTTAGTATAGAAATAATATGGATATGTAAAGTCAAAGGGGCTGAATATACACTTTATAAAAGAATAAAAGTGCATATCATTAAGAAATGTCTCAATGAGAAGAAATTGAGATGTAATCCCAATCAAGGATCATGCCATTAGAGCAAGGATAAAGAAATGACATAACTATGTGTGAAAAATATAAATAAACTAAATATAAGTGGATAATCAGTGTAAAACAATAAGATTTCATCCACACATATTCATAGCACGACATAATCAAGAAGTAGAGGTTTAACCCAAAGAATTGGAGTTGGGTTAAGAAGTTCCCTTGCAAAAATTCGATAGCCTAACGACGTCACATCAATTTTAAAAAAAGAGTTAATGAGAGAGATAAAGGGTATATCATCACTTGGAAATAAAATTTACATAAATAAGGATATATAAGAACATATCCCAACATAAGAAGATGTAATTTAAAATACAAAACAAAAAGAAGTCTTTTAAAAATAGGAGGGTGAAACGTTCCCTTACCGACTTGGGTAAAATTCAAAATGTACACCCCATGAAAGAAGGACTATAAAACATTGATGTAAATACTCATAAACGAAATTATATTAAACAAAGAGTAGAATATTGGGCAGTGAATACACCACTCAAAGGAAATGGTGGCAAATGTAGCATAAATCTCATGGGAATAAAAGTGAGATGAAAAACCCCTTATGAAAACTCGGCAGCCTAATGACGCCACTTAAAACTTCCAAAAATGGATTTAGGAGATCAAACAGGGTCTCTCATAATATGAAAATAAAAAGTACAGAATTAGGAATATAAAATAACATCCCCAAACATAAGAAATATGTGCTTAAAATAAATGACATAAAAGAGAGTACTTAAAAGAAAGAGAGAGGTAGGATCCCTTACCTCGTGTCCGACTTGACTCGATCATTCTTTAATCTCCTGAATAATAAACTAGAGTTAATTTATAATTTCTTAAGAACATTTTTCAAGTTCATTATTCCTTTTATATCAATTATTACCATGTTATGAACATTATGTAATTAATTAAGTTAATAACGGTCGTGTTGTCGATCATTGGTACTTGAGTAAAAAAATAAACTTCTTATAATTACAGGTTGTTCATGTGGTAAAATATCCATTATATCCAGAATTATATTAATGATGTATATATCATATATATCATATATATCTAGTATATACATGAATTTATAATATTACATAACATTTAGAGGTAAGAAATGAAATGCACCGTTCATAGAGACGGTAAGCCGTATGTACGCATAAACACTACTTTCATTTCTATTTAGTATTTAATGGAATGAAATCATAATGATATAAAGGTATATTTTAATTTCAGTATAATATCATATATAATATCATTAACTTAATTCTTTATACATCCCACATATGGAATTAACGAATCAAATCACTTTGAGGGGGCGGTAGTCCTCACTTCCTAAAATGAAGATAGCGCATTTACCCATAATGGAAACCATAAAGGCATGACATAAATGAAAAATACAGAATAATATGGAAAGCATAAACATAATATATATTATATATAAATATAGTGACATCTTAATGGCCACCATGAAAGGTGTTAGAATAATATTGAACAATCATCATTTCGTGAGGCAGAAATTCGTCATCCACAGAAACAGTAAGTTCTTTAACCATTAGACGGAGGTGTGCGTAAGTGTAGCTCGAATCTGTCTCATAAAAACATCCTAGTATATTTAAGATACAGTTTTTGTTACAAAATAAAGTAATAAAATGAGTTTAGGGGGTTGGAGAAGCAAAATAAAACAAAAGAACATAAGAGAGAACATTACCTTTAAATCAGGTAACTCCTCTTGGTTTGAACCAAAAGGGTTTCTTGACGGGATTTATGCCTAAGGTAAGGCTTCTAGGATGAATATAGGGATGTGGAGAGAGAAAATGTGCAGCGTTTGGTCAAGCCAAAGGCTTGAGAGGTGTGGGTAAGGGGGTATAGGTGGGGGCCTTTTATAAGAGGGAGGAGGGGCACTCTTGGAATGTTATAAAATGTTACTTTATTATAAAATGATTTTAGGATTTTAAAGGTCCCAAAAATATATATTTTGCATATAATGTGATAAGGGTTCGAAATCCACCCATCCAATAGGTTTTGGACAAGTTTAAGTCTTATATTTTACCTTATCTTTTCATTTTATTTAAATCGTTCATTAATGAGGTAATCGCTGCATCATCATGGTGTCATAAATAAATTTATTTATTTAATGTCTAATTTTTTTAAAAAAATATCATGTTGTAGGAAATCTTTTTATATTTCAAATGGATATTTATAGTAAAAAATATGACTTGTATAACCCCATGTGAAAATTGTTTTAGTAAAACAATACATGTTTGTGACATTTTTATTTTTACTTTAAATAAAAAGTTTTTAATGTCATTTTCTTACCCAAGTGGCTCAATGGGGTCCCCAAGTTAACCCATGGATTTTCTTGGTCGGCCATGACTCATCCAATAAGGGTAGGACTTGTTTCAAGGTAATTTCATATTATTATAACATTATTTTTACCTTAAATTACACTAATTACCTTTAATCGCGATTAATAAAACATAAAAGTTACTATTCACCAAAAAATTATTTTCATCCCATTGAACCACATTTTACTTACTAATGACAACCATGTATGTCAGATTTTTTAAAATCAAATCACAGAAGTGGTAAAGTTTCATTTAAACGAAAAATCAGTTTTTTAACTACCACTTAGTGGTTTAACTATTCATCAAAAATTGAAGTTTTTCAGAAAAATACCAAAAATTCACCCTAAGCTATATTTTATATTCCTAATTCAGAAATGATGAATATTTTAAAAAATTCAAACCATATAATTTTCATTAATTAATTTAATAATTAATTCCCGTTGTCAAAACAAATAGCGTGTTTTTAAGAAACAATATCTATTAAATGATTGACACTATTTTAATTCCAATTTCAAAGTGAAATAAATTCCAATGACCACAATTGGATTAAATGGTAAAAATATATTCTAATTTCACTTTAAAACGAATTAAAAATATGATCTAATCATATAAGTAAATTAGATTAGAAAATGTTTTGAATTAAAATACAACATTTTTCACTTATTTATTAAAAATGAACTTTATCGAAAAAAACCAAAAACATACACAAAGTAAATTTTGATTTCCCCATTCTAAAGAAGGATTTTATTTGGTCCAATATAACATATAAAATTGTAAAAAAGTGTATTTAAAAAGGTTTCTCCATTAAAAGGTGGTTTATCAACCTTTTAAAGAATATTAGAATATCTACGCTTACAATTGGATTCATTCGCATTTTAATCCTCTAACATTTATTGTAAAAATATTTGACAAGAATATATAATCACTTTTTAGTTGGATCTGTTCATTCCCACCATAAGATTGTCTAGGAGTTTATAACCATTTACAATAATATTATTTTATTATCAGCATGAAACATATGATTTCAAAGAAACTCGTTGTTGCGTATTGGGTACGCCATCGAACATAGCATCCCCTTTTAAGTAATATTAATATTTTATTCGCAAATATTAATATACATGAACATTTAATATTCAATATTTACCTGGGATGTTACATCCTTCCCCCCTTTTGGGAATTTCATCCTCGCAATTTTAAAATTGGGCTTGGAAACATTATTAAAAGCCCCACATCGGAAAAGGAGTCAATTAAACTGTCACTTTAATAGAAAGAAAGGGAAGTACAAAGGTCACCCGAGTTAACCCATACTAGGATTCCATGTAGGAAAACATGGACATGGAAGAGAAAACAAAGGGTCATTTTTTGAAGGAGAGTGATAGAAAACATGATTAAGAGAAACTTAACCACAAGAAAATCACAAACTTGTGATGGGTTAAACAGTATTTGATTCCCCAATAGGAAAAGTTAACAGACAAAATTTTTGTTTTAAGTTACTTTTCATTGAGGAATT
Source organism: Viscum album (assembly GCA_963277665.1). NCBI lineage: Eukaryota > Viridiplantae > Streptophyta > Magnoliopsida > Santalales > Viscaceae > Viscum > Viscum album. The sequence goes on along the minus strand of OY728139.1, from coordinate 334,311,738 downwards.
TATTTATGAGATTAACTAAATCCTAAGGAAACATACTTACTTGTCATGTATACTTTCATCCCTTACTATATTTCTTACACAAACTTATATTTTTTCCAAAAGATGAGTATTTAGGATGACTTGTTCACATTAAGAGTGCTATAATCAACTTCTAGATAATAACCTAATCCAAAAAAGTGAACTATATATTTCCCATGTCATTAGACCAAAACCAAAACCAAAATTGTTAGTACGAGATCAGATAATACCCAAAAGGGTAATCCTTTATAAAAATAAATACTACTCTTAATCTCCAAAATTTTTCCAAAAAAAGCCAAAGTTCATCAAAGACCATTCAATAAGCAGCTATCCATAAAATTATTCAAAGTAATCCAAACTAAGAATTAAACCCAAATCTCCGAAGGATTTAATCACATAGTCTTCCAAGATAAATCATGACATTCATCTCCAAATAACATCAATTGCTCTTAAAGCCTCATATTGAAAAGTAATTAACCAAATAAAATATTCTCCATGATAGGTTAATCATTTTCATAAATAAACCAAATCGTCTTATGTCCACAATAAAAACATAGATTCTTACAAACTAAAATTTCAGACATTATTCCCCAATTGAAATCCCATAATATTCTATCTTCCTTAGGCATATAGTATTTCCTCAAAAGACAGAATGTATTTCCTAACAAACTTTATCACTTAATAACCAAATCATTTTCCTATACTAAGTATATCCATTTGATAAAACATAAATTCCCAAAATCAACTTATTATTGATTAATAATATCATATAACTAAAAATAATTAGTCTCACTAACCAGGGACTTCACGTAGTCCAGTGGTGGTCGATAAATACCAGTCACACTTTGGTTGTGGGTTCGATTCCCACATCTTTGTCCGACGCGACGGTTTGTCCCACGGTCTACGTGTTGTCCTTTTTCCAAAACTATATAATTCTTAAAACATTCCTCAAAAAGAGATAAAATCATCAAAAATAACTATAACATAATTTAACTTCAAGTTTATCTCAAGCCTTTCATCATAACATATAGTAACCCAAAATTACCTAAAAAAAAGGATCATATAAACCCTAATGGTTACCTTTATAATTATTACCTGAACTTCCACATCGAGTTGGTTATCTCGACCATGATGCATTAGATAACTTTCCAAGGTTCAAGTGGTTAATCATGACTCCTGATATTTGGTTGATAAAAACCACAAGAGTTCTCATTGCAGCTCCTATATCATTCAGTTATTCTTTCAGAAAACAGTCACAGTTTTCTTCACATCCACTGTTACTTTGGTGCCTGCTAGATCCAGCCATTTACTAAAACCAAAAAAGTTAGTGTGAGTATATCATTAGAATCATCATTTAATACTATGATATAATTACTCATTCACTTTATATAAAAATATGACTCTTTCTGAAATCCAAACCATTATGGTAATGTCACTTATGCTTAGAGAATACCCTAACCTCTAAAGTTATCTAAACCGACCTTTGATACCAACTATAAGGACCCGACCTTAGTACTTTACATAATCTTGAATTAAATGAATAATTCACAATGAGGATCTTTTCAGGTTTAGAGTTTTAGAGCATTAAAACATAACTATTACATCTCAAAGATTACACAGTAGACACATCTTCTTAGTTTCCATTTTTTTCACAAAATATAAACTCTTGAACAAAAGAGTCATGTCTAGTTCCATGTTTTAGACATCATGACATTTCCTTGATCCCATCCTTGACCATATTACACTTTAAGTCATATGGAAAACATTTCAAAAAAACTTGGGATGAGCATAAAAAGCTCAGTAAGGAATATAAAAATACGGAATGAAAACATTAGTCCATGTATACATAAGAATAAATGAAATCATAATTTACTCATAAAACAAAAGAACATCAACATAACTCATGAAATCATAATATTTATGAATAACACATAGAAATCATAAGGCATAAAGGTAACTTGAGGCATTCATAACATTCTTACGTAGGGAGTAACCCTCATGGTTACGTTTGGAATACCCATCACAGTATATTCCCTAAATCTCTTCAGATAAACCTTAGAGTTTAACTCCTTCGCGTTACCCAATGCAATTGAGAGATATATCGGGCTCACCCACCCTTAGTTTATCACGGAACCACCCGTCTTCATAAACAATCTCCAAGAACCATGACATAATCGTATCACATAAAACATGCATAAAGGAAACATAACATTTCCACATTTCAATCACAAGATATCAAAAAAAAATTGATATAATCGAAACATTATCAAAACCACTTTCAATACCAAAATAAAAGAAAAGTAAAACATGGTATTTATTTTTCATTTAAAAAAAATTATGGCTTGTAGAGGAAGCCGAAACTCAAATAATGGTCACAGCGGCGGATAAGTTTTTGTCATCGCATACGTAAGAGAAAAACATTCCCTTTTGTCGTTTAGTAAAACGCTTCGTATAAAAATGATTCCTTTTGAATAAAAGTAAATGTCAAAGGGGTTTATACACCGTATAAAAGAAAGTTGTGTATAAAACAAAATATGCCTCAATGAAAGGAGATTGAGACGAAGTCCCATACCACTTCGAAACTTTTGAAAGGGTTTTAAAACATTCATGTAAATATAAATAAATCCTTAAAACCATTTTCAAAACATGGACATGGATGATAAATGTTTAAAAGAATAAATCTTTAAAACCAATTAAAATAATGTTTCAATAAGAGTCCTTTTCCATTTTGAACATTTAAATTATAAGCCACATGAAATTAGACCATTTTCAAAACATTTAAATGACTTTAGTATAGACATAATATGGATATGGAAAGTCAAAGGGGATGTATATACAATTTATAAAAGAATACAAGTGCATACCATTAAGAAATGTCTCTATGAGAAGAAATTGAGATGTAATCCCAATCAAGGATCATGCCATTAGAGAAAGGATAAAGAAATGACATAATTATGTGTGAAAAATATAAATAAACTAAATATAAGTGGATACTCAGTGTCAAACAATAATATGTCATCCACACATATTCATATAATGACATAATCAAGAAGAAGAGGTTTAACCCAAAGAGTTGGAATTGGGTTAAGAAGTTCCCTTGCAAAAATTCGATAGCCTAACGGCGTCACATCAAATTTTAAAAAAAGAGTTGATGAGAGAGATAAAGAGTATATCATCACTTGGACATAAAATTTACAGCAATAAGGATATATAATAACATATCCCAACATAAGAATATGTAATTTAAAATACAAAACAAAAATAAGTCTTTTAAAAATAGGAGGGTGAAAGGTTCCCTTACTGACTCCGGTAACTTTCGAAACGTACACCCCATGAAAGAAGGACTATACAACATTGACGTAAATACTCATAAAAGAAATTATATTACACAAAGAGTAGAATAATGGGTAGTACATACACCACTCAAAGTAAATGGTGTAAAATTTAGCATAAATCGCACGGGAATAAAAGTGAGATGAAAAATACTTTACGAAAACTCAACATCCTAACAGCGCCACTTAAAACTTCAAAAAATGGATTTATGAGATCAAATAGGGTCTCTCATAATATGAACATAAAAAGTACATAATGAGGTATATAAAATAACATACCCAAACATAATAAAGATGATCTTAAAAGAAATGACATAAAAGAGAGTACTTAAAAGAAAGAGAGAGGTAGGATCCCTTACCTCGTGTCCGACTTGACTCGATCGTTATTTAATATTCTGAATAATAAACTAGAGTTAATTTATACTTGATTAAGAAAATTTTTACAGTTCATTATTCCTTTTATATCACTTATTACCATGTTATGAACATTATGTAATTAATTAAGTTAATAACGGTCGTTTTGTCGATCATTGGTACTTGAGTAAAAAAATAAACTTCTTATAATTACAAGTTCTTCATGTGGTAAAATATACATTATATCCAGAATTATATTCATGATTTAGATATCATATATATCATATATATTCAGTATATACATGCATTTATAATATTACATAACATTTATAGGTAAGAAATGAAATGCATCGTTCATGGAGACGGTAAGCCGTACGTACGCATGAACGCTACTTTCATTTCTATTTAGTATTTCATGGAATTAAATCATAATTATATAAAGGTTTATTATAAATACATTATAATATCATATATAATATCATTAACTCCATCCTTTATACGTCCTACATATGGCATTAACGAATCAAATCACTTTGAGGGGGCGGTAGTCCGCACTTCCTAAAATGAAGATATCACATTTAACCATAATGGAAACCATAAAGGTATGCCATAAATTAAAAATACAGAAGATTATGGAAAACATAAACATAATCAATAAGTAGAGGTTTAACCCAAAGAATTGGAATTGGGGTAAGAAGTTCCCTTGCAAAAATTCGATAGCCTAACAACGTCACATCAAATTTTTTAAAAAGAGTTGATGAGAGAGATAAAGGGTATCTCATCACTTGGACATAAAATTTAGAGCAATAAGGATATATAGGAACATATCCCAACAAAATAATATGTAATTTAAAAGACAAAAAAAAATAAGTCTTTTAAAAATAGGAGGGTGAAAGGTTCCCTTACCGACTTGGGTAACTTTCGAAACGTACACCCCATGAAAGAATAACTATACAACATTGACGTAAATACTCATAAACGAAATTATATTACACAAAGAGTAGAATAATGGGCAGTAAATACACCACTCAAAGTAAATGGTGGAAAATTTAGCATAAATCTCATGGTAATAAAAGTGAGATGAAAAATCCCTTACGAAAACTCGGCAGCCTAACGACGCCACTTAAAAATTCCAAAAATGGATTTATGAGATCAAATAGGGTCTCTAATAATATGAACATAAAAAGTACATAATTATTTATATAAAATAACAACCCCAAACATAATAAATATGAGCTTAAAATAAATGACATAAAAGAGAGTACTTAAAAGAAAGAGAGAGGTAGGATCCTTTACCTCCTGTCCGACTTGACTCGATCGTTATTTAATCTCCTGAATAATAAACTAGAGTTAATTTTTAATTTCTTAAGAAAAATTTTCAAGTTAATTATTCCTTTTATATCACTTATTACCATGATATGAACCTTATTTAATTAATTAAGTTAATAACGGTCGTTTTGTCGATCATTGTACTTGAGTAAAAAAATAAACTTCTTATAATTACAAGTTGTTCATGTGGTAAAATATCCATTATATCCAGAATTATATTCATGATTTAGATATCATATATATCATATATATCCAGTATATACATGCATTTATAATATTGCATAACATTTAGAGGTAAGAAATGAAATGCATCTTTCATAAAGACGGTAAGTCGTATGTACGCATGAACGATACTTTCATTTCTATTTAGTATTTAATGGAATGAAATCATAATGATATAAAGGTATATTATAATTCCATTATAATATCATATATAATATCATTAACTCCATATTTTATACATCCCACATATGGAATTAACGAATCAAATCACTTTGAGAGGGCGATAGTCCGCACTTCCTAAAATAAAGATATCACGTTTACCCATAATGGAAACCATAAAGGTATTCCATAAATAAAAAATACAGAAACATATGGAAAAAATAAACATAATATATACCATATATAAATATATTTATATATTAATGGACACCATGAAATGTGTTAGAATAATATTGAACAATCATCGTTTCGTGAGGCAGAAATTCGTCATCCACAGAAATAATATGTTCGTTAACCATTAGACGGAGTTGTGTGTAAGTGTAGATCGAATACTTCTCATAAAAAAAATACTAGCATATTAAAGATACTGGTGTTGTTACAAAATAAAGGAATAAAAAGAGTTTATGGGGTTCGAGAAGTAAAATAAAACAAAAGAACATAAGAGAGAACATTACCTTTAAATCGGGTAACTCCTCTTGGTTTGAACCAAAAGGGTTTCTTTAAGAGCTTTCTTCCTAAGTTAAGGCTTTTAGGATGAATAGAGGGATGTGGAGAGATAAAATGAGTAGAGTTTGGTCGAGCCAAAGGATTGATAGGTGTGGGTAAGGGGGTAGAGGTGGGGGCCTTTTATAAGAGGGAGGAGGGGCACTCTTGGAATGTTATAAAATGTAACTTTATTATAAAATGATTTTAAGATTTTAATGGTCCCAAAAAGATATATTTCGAGGTTAAGGTGATAAGGGTTTGAAAACCACCCATCCAATAGGTTTTGGACAAGTTTAAGTCTTATATTTTACCTTATATTTTTATTTTATTTAAATCGTTCATTAATGAGGTAATCACTGCATCATGAGGGTGTCATAAATAAATTTATTTATTTAATGTCTAAAAATTTTAAAAAAAATATCATGTTGTAAGAAATATTTTTATATTTCTAATGAAAATTTATAGTCAAAAATATGACTTGTATTACTCCATGTAAAAATTGTTTTAGTAAAACAATACATGTTTGCGACATTTTTATTTTAACTTTAAATAAAAAGTTATTAATGTTATTTTCTTACGCAAGTGGCTCCATGGGGTCCCCAAGTTGACCCATGTATTTTCTTGGTCGGCCATGACTCATCAAATAATGGTAGGACATGTGTCAAGTTAATTTCATATTTTTATAACATTATTTTACCTTAAATTACACTAATTACCTTTAACCGCAATTAATAAAACTTAAAAGTTACTATTCACCAAAAAATTATTTTCATTCCATTGAACCACATTTATGACAACCCTGATTTTATTACAAACTTAAACATGATTTATTAAATAAAACTTCACTTGATACAACAAAGAAGACCGAGAGGCTTAGTTTCTTTGGGACTTAGGATAATTACATAAAAACTTAAAACATGAAATACAATATCTTTATTGAAAAGTTCCTTTACATGACCACTACATTCATTCTTACTTAGCATTGCATGGGATAACCTGAGGACATGCATAAGAAAAGGGTGAGCTATAAAGCCCAGTAAGGGAGTACACATGGAATAACATGAGGAGTATAATACATGTAAGACAATAGTCATACCAATATAGCATAAGAAAAACATGAACATAAAGGCATGATAAAGCATGATAATCATAACATGGAAATGTGGCCACAACACTTAACATGGAATTAGCATGAGCCAAGGCTCATTGCAAATGGAGCATGAGTAAATCCTCATTTCACATAAATCATGAGTAAACCCTAATTGCACTTGAATTATCATGAGTCAAAACTCATTGCCAATGAAGTATCATGATACTATACTTTACCCAATGCATTGGAGCGCTATAAGGGCGCACCCTACTTAAACATTTCATTTCATGCATAAGTGTGCCACATGGATCATAAAACATGGATTCATAAAATAGAATCATTTATTCCATGATAAAGGAATGAGGAATTAATACATGAAACTTTATAATCAATAAGTAAATGTGCATAAAAGGGAACAACCTTGATGGAGAAATGGGCATGGTATTCACTACAAAATGGCATTGGCTTAGAAAATCGGTGCGATTTCGGCAGCGTAACGGCGGGACGTAAGAATTAATAAAAAAATTTGATGAGAAAAAAAGGGGTTCCTCGTCATATTTACATGTAATGGACAGTAAGGAGGTAATATAGATACATTTCACAACAATTTTAATGGAATTTAGGTTCATGATACAAAAGTATTGCTTGAATGTAAATGAGGAGAGAGAAGTTCCTTTCGGAATTTCTGTATAGTAACGGGTGTACGTGGGAGGAATTAAATGAGAGAGAAAGGGGTATCCCATCATTAAAACATAAAGAGTACAGTATGAGGGAGGTTCAAAACCATACCCCAACATTCATAATTGAAATTAAAAGGGAAAAACAACTTAAAGAAAATTGGACAAAAATGAGAAAGGAAGAAAAAACCCTTACTTGGAAGTGTGCTTCCAAAGGCTAGATAGAGGATTGTGAGAGGATTATTGGGAGATTGGGGAACCTTGGGAGGATTATAGAGAGAGTAGGGAAGAGGTTGGACGAACTCCAAAGGCTTTGATTGAGGAGGAAGTGGGAGCTTGGGTGGGTTTATATAAGAAAGGTGAGGGAATTATTTATTATTTAGGTTTGGGACCCCTTATATTAAATTAATCCAAACCACAAACCATCCAATGGTTTTTGCCCATGGTTTTTGGAAAAGGGAATAGGAAAAAAATATTTTATAAGGCCAAAGTCCTAAATTTTTAAAATAATAGGGTTGCTTATGTGGAGGTGAGTCACACTCCCAAGGAAATTAATTTAAAAAGACAAGGTGTTTAATAAGTCTTGAGGGGGTTCATTAATGCTTTGAAAAGTAAGACAAAAAAACCCAAAATCACATTATTTTAATGGTAAAACATATATTGGCCGAACATAAAGATTATAGTATTTTATTACATCACTATTGGTTCATTATGATGTCATAAAACACATTATATATTTAAACGGTATTTAATTTTTACTCAAAAAATTGACTATCTCAGAAAATTATGAAAAATTCACCGTTGGATAATTTCAAAGTACTGATTCCAAAAATAACATTTATTTTATCTAAATAATTTTCTAAATATGTTAATTTTCACTTTTAAAATTAAAACCGACATTTATCGAAAATTCACGGGTTTTGACAAAAATGGATTTCAAACCTTAATAAAAATTATAATTGCATTCATAAAATTATATGATCATTTATATATAATAAAATTAATCTAATAATAATAATAATAGTATTTTATTAAAATATTATTTAATTAAAAAATCCCTTAATTTAATAAAATAGATTTCTTAATTAAATAATAACTAAAAACACCATTTGTACTTTAAAAACTATTTACAATGTATCAATAATGACAAGAAATTATATTCATTATTATATACAAAAAAATAATGTACATGAACATAGTACTATTTATTTGTTACATAACCCCTTAAAACAGCCGCATAAGACCTAAGGGTAAGGTGTGCGAGGGTGACAGACTCTTGGGACGACTTGGACAACATTGCTCGAGTGGTAATCTCTATCAACTTCCACTTTTCCCGTAGACGGTCCCGTTCGAGCTTGACATGATGAAGCTCAGCTTGGGCTTGGTCAAGAGAGAAGCCTAAGGACACCACCTATTTTCCGATCTCCGACAAATGGGATTCGTATGGAGCAATTCTACTGGATGAGGCCATCGCTTCTTTTGTCTGAGTAAATTTGGATTTGTTAAGGCCCTATATTTATACTAATCATGTGATCACTATTAAATGACTATATTAGCAACGGTCAAAATTATTAACATAAAACCAATGAAGTTGAAATTTTATATAAACATAAAGAGACATTTAATTAGATCAAGAGGGATTTCCATTAATGAAACTTTGGGTCGTTACAATATTCCCCCCTTAAGAAATTTCACCCTCGAAATTTTCCTTTTCTAACACTAAAACAGATGTGGGTAACTCAGCTTCATCATTTCCTCTGATTCCCAAGTCGCTTCTTAAAACTTGTGGTTTCTCCACAACACCTTGAAAAGGGGCATTGTCTTATTTCGTAGAACTTTTTCTCTATGATCTAAGATCTTCAATGGTTTCTCCTCATAAGAAAGATCATCTTCCAATTGTACCACCTTAGAAGAGAGTACATGTGAAGGGTTCGGTATGTACTTCCTTAAGAGGGATACATGAAAGACATCATGTACTTTGGAAATAGTAGGTGGAAGTGCTAGTCGATAGGCCACAACCCCGACACGATCAATAATCTCTAAGGGGCCAATATACCTTGGACTTAACTTCCCTTTCTTTCCAAACCTCATGAACTTCTTCCATGGAGAAATGCGTAGAAAAACCATGTCTCCAACTTTAAACTCAAGGTATCGTCGACGATTATCTACATAACTCTTCTGTCGACTCTGGGCTGCCTTGATATGCTGCTGAATGGTTTTCAAATTCTCCACCATTTCCTCGACCATTTCTGGTCCAAGAAGCTTACGTTCACCAACCTCATCCCAACATGCCGGTTTTCTGCACCTTTTCCCATACAGGGATTCATATGGTGCAATTTGGATGCTTGAGTGGAAACTATTATTATAAGAGAACTCAACCAGAGGAAGATGTTGATCCCATCCCCCTTTAAAGTCCATTGAGCACGCTCTCAACATATCCTCAAGTGTTTGGATAGTCCACTTGGATTGACCATCAGTTTGAGGATAATAGGCCGTACTGAAGTTCAGTTCAGTATTCAGAGCATGTTGAAGACTCTTCAAAAACTTAGAGGTGAATCTTGGATCTCGGTCAGACACAATAGATAGTGGTACTCCATGCAACCTTACCACTTCCCTAATATATATCTGTGCCAGTTGATCCAATGAGAAATACTCTCGAATATAAATGAAGTGTGCAATCTTTATAAGACGATCCACAACATCCCAGATTCCATTATTGCCTTTGGATGTCCTCAGAAGTCCGGTGAAAAGTTCCATGGTGATGTTTTCCCATTTCCATTCTGGTATGGGAAATTGTTGCATCATCCCTTTAGACTTCTTCCTCTCTGCCTTCACTTGCTGACACACCAGGCACTTTGATGTATATTCTGAAATATCCTTCTTCATATTATCCCACCAAAAGTTTTCTCGGAGATCTCGAAACATCTTTGTGCTCCCTGGGTGAATAGAGAAATTTGAACTATGTGCATCATCCAAAAGTTCCTTCTTCAGCTCTGTACTTGATCGAACACATAGTCTTTTCCCAAACTGCACAATTCCTTCTTCATTAACATTAAACTCCGAGGATTTCCCTTTTTTGATAGCTTCCACTTTTTCTTGAATTCCCACATCATCCTTTTGAGTATCATTTAACCTTTCCAAAAGAGAAAGTTGAGCAATCATTTGTGAAGGGATTGATGATGTTCCCTTCTCTATGATTCCCATGTCCATCTTCATCAAGTCTAAGAATATTGGATCCTTCTCAATTCTCATCATTGATAGAATCGCTGGATCCTTTCTACTTAGGGCATCTTCCAACTTGTTCACTTTCCCGGGGTGGTAATGGATTGAACAGTCATAATCCTTGATGAGCTTTATCCATATTCTCTAGCACATATTAAGCTCTTTCTATGTGAATATATATTTAAGACTCTTGTGGTTAGTATATATCTCACATTTCTCTCCATAGAGATAATGCCACTAGATTTTCAAGGCAAAGATCACTACCGCCAACTCCAGATCATGCGTTTGATAGTTTCGCTCATTGATTTTCAACTGCCTTGAGGCATAGGATATCACTTTATCATTCTACATCAGCACACATCCAAAGCCCTTCTTCAAAGCATCACTGAATACCACAAAAAGTTCCCCACTTGTGGATAAATTGAGCACGAGCGCAGTGATAAGCCTCCTTCTCAACTCCTTGAAGCTTTCTTCACATTCATCACTCCAAGAAAACTTTACTCCCTTTCGAGTTAGCTTGGTAAGAGGGTTGGACAATCGTGAGAAATTTCTCACAAATCGTCGATAATATCCAGCTAACCCCAAGAAGCTACGGATATACATTACTGATGTTGGCCTTGACCATCCCTCAATTGCATCTGTTTTGGAGGGATCCATAGATATCCCACTGCTTGTGATGATATGGCCCAAGAATGAGACTTCCTTCAACCAGAACTCACACTTGCTGTACTTTTCATAGAGATTCTCCTTGCGCAAAGTCTCCAGTAAAGTTCTTAAATGCTCCTCATGATCCTCCTTGGTTTTGGAGTATATTAGAATATCATCTATAAAGACTACCAAAAATTTGTCTAGGTAATCTCTAAAGACTCTATTCATTAAGTCCATGAAGATTTCTAGGGCATTAGTTAGTCCGAAATGCATTACTATGAATTCATAGTGCCTGTATCTTGTGCGAAAAGCAGTCTTGGGGATATCTTCCTTCTTCACCCTTACTTGATAATATCCATACCGCAAGTCCACCTTGAGAAGTATTGTGCTCCGCGCAGCTGATCGAACAAGTAATCAATTCTTGGGAGAGGATACTTGTTCTTTATCATGATTTTGTTAAGTTCACGATAATCGATGCAAATCTGCATTTACCCATCCTTCTTCTTGACGAAGAGGACTGGTGCACCCCATGGTGAAGAACTTGGGCGTATAAACCCTTTATCCAGATTCTTCTGTAGTTGTTTCTTCAGCTCTTCAAGCTCTACAACAGCCATTCTATATGGAGTCTTGGATATTGGTAAAGCCCCGGGTATAAGTTCAATTGATAATTCAACATCTCTTCTAGGAGGAAGACCAGGCAGTTCCTTGGGAAACACTTCAGCGAATTCCCTCACAATAGGCATTTCTTCAAGGATGGTTTCTTCATTGGACTCAATCATCTGAGCCAGATATGTGTTCTCATAAGGCAGTAATATCCATGCTTGAGATGATGGAGCTAAAGGAGATTCATCTTCTTCCTTACACTTGTAAAGAATCAGGGGTCGATTCTCCATATGCAGTGTGATTTACCTCTCCTGACAATTTATGTTGGCTCTATATAAGGAAAGCCAATCTATGCTGATAATTGCATCAAATTCCACCTAAGGGAGTATAAAGAGGTTCTCCGGGAAATTCAATCCACATATTATAATAGGGGAGGACTTATATTCATGGGATGCAATGATTTCCCCATTTGTTGTACTCACCGACATCTTTACTTCCATGATTTGTGGTGGTGCTGGGATTGTTCTACTAAACTTTCGAGATATAAAAGAATGCGTAGAACCTGAATCAAAAAGTACATTTGCTATTATTGAATGAATAACTAGCTTACATGTCACCACTTTGTTGTCAGGGTTCACTTCGGAAGAAGTGATGGAAAAAGCTCTTCCTTGCTGCCTTGGAGGTTGTTGGTTGTCTACGAAAACCCTTGGATTAGGGCACTGATTTTCAAAATTACTCGGTTCTTTGAATTTGTAGCATTGAACAATGCGTTGAGGTTCTAACGGAGTGTTCCTCTCATCTGTCGCAGCTGTGGGTCTTTCTTGCTGATAGTTAACAGCTAAGTGCCCTTCTCTTCCACACCTGAAGCATTTACTCATCCCCTTAAGGCAATTTCCAGGGTGCTTCTTTCCGCACTTTTGGCAAGTGGGGTGCTGGATCTTCTTATCACCGTTGGATTTATCCATCGGACCTCCAGCATTGAATTCTACCTTACGCTTCTTATCACCATGATACCCCTGTGATTCTCTGATCTCCATTTCGACCTTGAGGTAATTTCAGACAATTTCCTCATAGCTGTCGAAGTCAAGGATCGCTAATGCTTTCCGCAGGCTAGGCTTCAAGCCACCAAAGAAGCGGCCAACCTTGCATTTGGGGGTGACAAAAAAGCTGGAAGCGTATTGTGCAAGCCTTGTGAAGTTTTCCTCATATGCTCCAACAGATTTTTCTTCTTTTTGCTTGAGGGAAAGGAAGTCCCTTTCCATCTTAATCCAGAGGGTGTCTGGAAAATATTTATCGAAAAACATCTTCTGGAAATCCTTCCATTCCAATGCCTCGATCTCCTCCTCAGGCTTCGTATTTTTGATCAACGCCCACCATTGATCAGCTTCACCTTCCATATGATAAGCTGTCAGGAGAACCTTCTCTTTTTCATAACATTGAAGGATGGAGAAGATCTTTTCAATGGAGTTGATCAATTGTTCAGCAATCGTGGGATCAGATGATCCACTAAAAGTAGGAGGCCTTGTCTCATGAAGCTCTCGATGGAGACTTGTTCTTTATTAGGGGGGTTTAGACGTTCCTCTTGACCTGTGTTTCTATTCAATGCTTGAGTTAGCTGAGAGAGAAGCATGACAAAGTTCGCGATTCCTGCTCCCATTGGATTGGGAATCCACTACTACAAAAATAGGCAACATCAGCACTCAAATTGGGCTTTAACAACGCTAAAAAAGCACTGTAAAGCTCAGCACTGATAAAGGGGTGTTTCCCTTTAACAGCGCTCAACAAAGCGCTGTTAAAGGTAGACTTTAACAGTGCTTTTTGAGCGCTGTTAAATCCCTACTTCCTGCAAATAAAAAATTTTCATCAGTACAGCTAGCCGAACAAGACCTTCAGAAAAACCAGTATATCAAACAATCAAATGTGATCTACTAATTTTTCAATATGCAAAACATAAAGGTACCATTAAATACTTACATTGCCCTAAACACCCATAACACAACCCAACCACAACCTTCATCTCAATATACTCAACCGATCTAAACACCAAGATGGATTTTACCCAATACTATCTAATTCAAAACACCAATCATGTCATCAACCGACCACTTAATTTTTATGGTGCTCCCCACTATACGCTTTAGCTCACAAACACCACCATCTGATGTTTAACACCTCCATCATCAGGAAAGAACCACTAGAACCCCAACTAAAACTCCACAACATACCCAACATGTTTTCTAACTTACCATGCTTAGACATCCATGAGAACACCAACCAATGTTATCATCCATCCTTTCAATCAAAACCAGTTGGAATGGATGTGAATCCATCATCCATACATGAATCAAGTAGAATTAAACTTTTCCTCCAAGATTGAACCCATTTTCAAAACATAATTATCATTTCAAAACATCAAATAGACGTGGCTTACAACTCACCACATTTGTTCCTTTTTCCTGGAGGAATTTGAAACATGCACCACATAGGTTGTAAAAGTAGTAGAGGATAGATCTCTTTGATCATACAAATCCATGAACCCAAGTTTATCCTTGAGGAAACTGACGGGTGATGTCTGTGAATGCTTTTTGGAACTAGTAACTGACTCGCTTGATGAAACACATGAAATATCTTTAAATGTAGCCTCACTTGCCGAATCATTGGAACAATTTCCTGTATTGGATTCTCTTAATGTTAGATTTAGCATCCCATCTTGTTCATCAAATGGATTGGTCAACTTCCAATCTATCATGGAGGCTGCCACACCACCTTTACATGCAACTAATGATCAGAGGCAGCTTGATTAGAAAAACAATCCTGAGGGCACTGGACATGAAAGATCATGCGGTTCCATAGTTGCTCAGCAACCTCAATTTACCCCACATGATATAAGGCTATTGCATGATGTCCAAGACATAGCGAGAGGAGAAGAGAAGGTGAAAGTCCTGTGGACAAACAACATCAACAATGAACATCCACCACACTTTCACTATATACATAAAAATCATATATTTAAGAATGTCCATGTGAATTTCTCTCTTACTTCTATCGAGGATGATGCATATTGGTAAAAATGTTTTCGAAATTGTTTATCTTAATCCGTTCCTTGTACTTGCACCCATGAATTTGAAGGTGAGTATGCGTACATGTTAGTTGACTTTCTTAGAGAAGAGTTTCTGGAAGAGTATAAGAGACATGAAGCAACGAAGAACATTAGAGTGTTGGAGAAAATGTGGTTGCTAAAAACAATGTGGCAATCGGCTTATGCAACACGACCTAAGTTACAACTTGCAGGTATTGTACTTTAGGCCGTGTTTCACATGCCGATTTCCAATATTGTTTTTTAGATACTATGGAAATTTTCCAAGGTTTATTAATCATAGGTAAACAAGGCATGTATGCATATTGACATTTGAATGTTTTAGAACTTTTAGTCTCATCCATGCATTCCATTTTGCTTTGTTTTTTCAGATGTTTTGATTTCAACCTAGATGAAATCCCTGTTCAAGTGAAGACGGCCTATCAAAACTACTACCATGTATGGCATTCTAGATATGATCTGATACATTTTTGAAAACTGAGGATAAGAAACATTTTCTCTAACCAAACACAACATTACTTCACATGTTTTTCTCGTTGGGTATTCAACTAACCTGTGGGGGGGTGGGTGGTCTATTTTGTGTTTGTTTTGAGTAGCTTGACTTCTTCACCACAGGACGGGTCAACGCATTGGAAGAACTTACTTGGGTTAGTTGTTTTGTTTCAGTTTATTTTGTATGCATTAAAAAAGGTTTGTTACCCTTTCAAAGATCTAATTGCATGTTTTTGGATCCAATGGTTACCGTGCTTGGTTGTATGATTATGGTTTGGAATTTGATGATTAGAACCATTTGATCAAGGCATTTGTCATAAAGTATCAACACAATCCGAATGTGTTTGGTCGGTTTTCCGTATGTCATAGACCCAAACACATGATCACCCTAGTATACCAGGCCAAACATGACTTGATATATATGAGGCCCCTAATATATCACATGCCATGACCCCCCATTTAAAAGATCAATGTAATCCGAATGCGTTTGGTCGGATTTCCGTAGGTCAGTTGTTGTTTTCACTTCAAATCATGTCCATTTTAAACAAAATAGAGACCCTTTGAGTGATAGCAGCCACACCGTGCCTTGGATTGAGGCGGGGTTGACTCTTACATGTCACAAAGGACCCTTGGATCGTTCTTATAAAAGATCATTGCAATCCAAATGCATTTGGTCGGATTTTCGTAGGCCAGTTGTTGTTTTCACTTAAAATCGTGTCCATTTTATACAAAATAGAGACCCTTTGAGTGATAACGGACACACTATGCCTCGGATTGAGACGTTCTTGACTCATACATGTCACCAAGGACCCTTGGATCATTCTTATAAAAGATCAATGCAATCTAAATGCGTTTGGTCGGATTTCCGTAGGTCAGTTGTTGTTTTCACTTAAAATCTTGTCCATTTTAAACAAAATAGAGACCCTTTGAGTGATAGAGGCCACACCGTGCCTTGGATTGAGGTGGGGTTAACTCGTACACGTCTCCAAGGACCCTAGGATCGTTATTATAAAAGATCAATGCAATCCGAATGCATTTGGTCAGATTTCTGTAGGTCAGTTGTTGTTTTCAATTAAAATCATGTCTATTTTAAACAAGAGAGTCCCTTTGAGTTCTAGAGGCCAAACCGTGCCTCAAATTGAGGTGGGTTTGACTCGTACAAGTCACCAAGGACCCTTGTATCGTTCTTATAAAAGATCAATGAAATCTGAATCTGTTTGGTGGGATTTCTGTAGGTTAGTTGTTGTTTTCAATTAAAACTGTGTCCATTTTAAACAAAATAGAGACCCTTTGAGTGCTAGCGGCCACACCGTGCCTCTTATTGAGGCGGGGTTAACTCTTACACGTTACCAAGGACCCTTGGATCGTTCTTATAAAAGATAAGTGCAATCCGAATGCGTTTGGTCAGATTTCCGTAGGTCAGTTGTTGTTTTCAATTAAAATCGTGTCCATTTTAAACAAGAGAGACCCTTTGAGTGCTAGCGGAAACACCGTGCCTCAGATTGAGGCAGGGTTGACTCTTACACGTCACCATGTAACCTTGGATCGTTATTATAAAATATCAATGCAATATTAATGCATTTGGTCAGATTTCCGTAGGTCAGTTGTTGTTTTCAATTAAAATCGTGTCCACTTTAAACAAGAGAGACCCTTTGAGTGCTAGCGGCCACAACGTGCCTTGGATTGAGTCAGGGTTGACTCGTACACATCACCAAGGACCCTTGGATCATTCTTATAAAAGATCAATGCAATCATAATTCATTGGGTCGGATTTTCGTAGGTCAGTTGTTGTTTTCAATTAAAATCGTGTCCATTTTAAACAAGAGAGACCCTTTGAGTGCTAGTGGCCACACCGTGCCTCAGATTGAGGCGGGGTTGAATCGTACAAATCACCAAGGACCCTATGATTGTTATTATAAAAGATCAATGCAATCCGAATGCGTTTTGTCAGATTTCCATAGGTCAGTTGTTGTTTTCACTTAAATTATTGTCCATTTTAAACAAAATAGAGACCCTTTGGGTGATAGCGGCCACACCGTGCCTCGGATTGAGGCGGGGTTGACTCATACACATCACCAAGGACCCTTGGATCATTATTATAAAATATCAATGCAATTGGAATGCGTTTGGTTGGATTTCCATAGGTCAGTTTTTGTTTTCAATTAAAATCGTATCCATTTTAAACAAGAGAGACCCTTTGAGTGCTAGAGGCCACACCATGCCTCGGATTGAGAAGGGGTTGACTCTTACAGGTCACCAAGGACCCTGGGATCGTTCTTATAAAAGATAAATGTAATATGAATGAGTTTGATCAGATTTTCGTAGGTTAGTTGTTGTTTTCAATTAAAATCGTGTCAATTTTAAATAAGAGAGAACCTTTGAGTGCTAGCGGCCACACCGTGCCTCGGATTGAGGCGGTGTTGACTCGTACATGTCACCAAGGACCCTTGGATCTTTATTATAAAATATCAATGCAATCCGAATGCGTTTGGTCAGATTTCTGTAGTTCAGTTTTTGTTTTCACTTAAAATCGTGTCCATTTTAAACAAAATAGAGACCCTTTGAGTGCTAGCGGCCACATCGTGCCTCAAATTGAGGCGGGGTTGACTTTTACACGTCACCAAGGACCCTTGGATCGTTCTTATAAATGATCAATGCAATCCGAATGCGTTTGGTCGGATTTCCGTAGGTCAGTTGTTGATTTCACTTAAAATCTTGTCCATTTTAAACAAAATAGAGACCCTTTGAGTGGTTCAACATTCTTGCATGTTGTTGGTGCATATCATCTGTTAAAATGGGAAAATGAATCATTGGAGAAACTCCATTTTATTTAATAACAATTACAATTTTCCTACGAACATTTACATACAATAATGTTTCATCTTTTGATCCCCTTAACCCCTCTCAAAAATGACCACAAATTGTTCATGTCCCCAAGTCAGATCTTCATTGTATTTGTGTACCATATTCCATCAGGTATGCGGCCCACTCGTTTCTGAACACATCTATATCGTCTTGTGAGTATGAGGCTTTTCGGTAGTCAGAGTAGTACTGAAAAATAAAAAAATAAAGAATTAATAAATAACTTAAATGAACTAGTAGTTGTCTTTAAAAATACCTCTTTAGGGATGCTAGTTTGCTGATGAAAAATGATCTCTTTCATAAATTTACAAACATAATAACCACAATCATTATTGTTTTTTTGTTTTAGACACTGCAAAAAAATTGATCATTAGGAGAATAAGTAACTTGTGTTGAGATGTGTTTGGATAGTGAAATTTTATTATATATACCCTAATATTTGTCCAGATGTAGTACTTGCTTGCATCCCTATGCTTAGCCTCTGTCCTCATTCCCTTTTTTAGATGATAATTATACACCACCCTATCATAACATAATCCTTAGTAAAAGATAATATAAATTATATTACTTGATGTTTAGACCAAAAACGTAAGATTTAGTGTCTTACAGATTCACAAACACTATCATGTGTGGTCGGTTTTATGGATATCCTTGCTTTGAATCAAGAAAATAAATCTTCGGAGTATCGAAGTTCACCGCAATTAGCAACCAATTTTTACTAAAAACACAAAAAGGAATAAGTAATAAAAGAAGTGAAAATATAATTGATATGCTTTAATCTTAGAGTATTTCCCCTACATGGTTGGTATTAGGAAAATTCTGTCATCTGTAATATTGCGTTCAAATGTTTTCAGCAAGTCGTTCACTATTGTATCCCTTTTTGATGGCTCTATTTTTGTTAGGTGTGTTGATGTGATTTGAGGACTAACCAGTAAAAATCTTGGCTCATGGGAAAATTCCTTCAATTGTTTTTCATAAATGCGTCTGTCAACAATATAAAATGCATTTAGTCATAATTTTCACATTAGATAAGATTTTGGAAAATCAATTCATGGAAACATACCTCATATATACATTTAAAACTGTGAAGCCTAGCCAACCGTTTTCAAGGATTTCATTTATATTTTCAGCAGCAACGAAATCTTGACTTTCCTCTCTGTATATATTCTCTTCGAAAACCACTATATGACTATTACCATCTTTTAGCTTCGTATCCACATGAGTATTCAATGCTAGTAAATGTGGATAGAGAACAGGTGGTGTTATTGTGCTTTCAGTAGCTCCTTGGGATCGGTTGGTCGATCCTTTAGACGGTTTTGAGACGACGTTTGTCACCCCCTTCCCTTTCTCCATCTATAACAACAATCATTGGTTCAGACACTTTTTTCATTAATTGTTAAGGGTTTAGCTTGAAAATAAAAGGAAATAAATACCTCTTTGTCCGCATGTACTCTTACAAGTTGTGATGACCATGCAATGAATGTCCTAATAGCCTTTTCGACCGTATTAATATCATCATCATCAAGTGGAATAGGTAGCTCTGCCTTTGGCTCATGAGCTACAGTGATCATCACTTTCAGATGATCTTTCGGAAGTGGTCTATTATGCAGTGTGGTATCTGGGATATTGAACACTGTAGCCCTCGCTACAAGGTGATAGGTGGGAGTTGAAAGATATAAATCACAATCATTATCACCCTGTAGAAGATGAGTACAGAAAAATTATCAGTGTTTGTCTGATTCATATTTCATGGGAACAATTATTAGAATATTGATTACCATGGCTAAGACAATTATTTGAGGTGAATGGCTCGCCTCAAAGCTGGTGGGGGGTGGGGCGGGATGTTCATGCGGCAGTTGTTCTTGAGTTGTGTCTTCCCGTTGCTTCCCACCCATAAAAGTTGCTAGCAACTCTCCCTTCCATTGCAATTTTTCTTCAAGGGTTACTATTTTTTTGCTCATTTGTTCCAATTTTTCATCTGTATCATCCATTTCTTTCTTCTTCTCAAAATATACTCGGGGTGTCACCCCAAACCCTGCACCTCTGACACGACCGTATTTTTCGGGCTGCTTCAAAGTCGTCTATAATAGGTCTGTATTAGCTATAGGAGTAGCTAATTCCTGTGACTATCGGATATAAGAAAATAACTAATTATTTTTATGTAATATCAATTTTAAACAAATTATTTTATCGTCGTGTCATACTTACACATATTTCCCACACTTTCTGTGTGTTCTCATCTACTAACTTTCCTTCTTTGTTCACACGTGCCTCCTTCCATAGCACATGACGTGGGATGGAAGTTCTTTTGGTTTTAGACTCATCAATCTACATATAAACATAGAAAAATAATTATGATGTTGTTTATTGTCACCTAACAATATTATTGTAAATTTAATATATGTACCATTTTATTTTCTAATGAAGCGTACCCCATCCTTGCTTTATGACAGGGGTATGTTGGTTTTAAAGAACGTTCCTTATTTTCAGTACAGAGTTTCTATTTCATAAATGAAATATTGAAAATCAAAGTGATGAATACAGGTATCCTCAAACAACGTATTATCACTCACAATGTACCTGAAACTTCTCATCCCCACGAAGGCCAATAAATGCATCCCATGCTTCTTGGGATATCAGGTGAGTGTAGACAATGGGTGGGTGCGAGTTTATTTTACCTTTAGAATCTTTGAGGTGACATCTTGTTAAAATAGTGCGAAAACCTTGATGAATCTTTCCTGCAATCCTTAGTACATAATCCTTGTGTGAATCGTCTACTATAAATGTAATCTGTAAGAGATTGATAAGAGTAAGACATTGTTTCATTATTTTATTTGCTAGTAAATTAAAGAAATAAATTCATAATGTTACCGTAATTTCTTCCCAGATCACAGCCTTCAGCCCGGACACAACATGGTGCCATGAATCTATGTTAATCGGTACACGTTGCTGAGTGACAACTCTAATGTAGCTGATAAACATAGCCTTGTTGGGAATCACATGTTGGCCTCGTGCATTCCATCCGACTTCAAATTTGATGCCTTTGCTTTTTGCCTTAAGAATTTTGGCTAACACCATCAAACTACGACGCACCTGTGATTTCTGTGACGCTGGTCCTTCATTCCCGACCATTTCATCGATATCAACACCATCTATAGGTTCATCTAGAATGGTATCAACGACATGTGTTGATGGTTGTTGGAACTCAAAACTAAGAGCAGCAGGAGCCGCAGCAGTAGGAGTAGAAGGAGGAGTAGCAGGAGGAGCAGCAGCAGCATGAGCCGCAGCTGGAGGAGCAGCAGGAGTAACCGGAGCCGCAGTAGGAGCAGCAGGAGCAGCAGCAGGAGCAACAACGGCAGGAGCAACAGCTGCTGCTTGAGAGACTTGTTCAGCCTCAAGGTTAAAAGCATCAAAATGTGGAGAAGTCATTATCTGCAAAAGTCGTTGAATAGTTAATTCAGATTACATAAATTTAGTAATGATGAGATAATAACATGAGATAACAAGATCTATATTACAAAAAAATATAACCTGTTTACTGAACTCTCTTTCTATTTTTCAAAGGTTGAAGGGATTTGAAACCTCTATCAACTATAAAAATCCCTATATTGTGGTCTCCTCTAACATAAAAAACATCATCTGCAATGGGACCGCTCCTAAATGATTGCGACGTACCACTAAAAGGATCGTCCTAAACTGAATTTTCATCGGAACCTTCAGTAATTTTGGACGATAACAGAACAATCAACCACTTTCGGTTTTCTGGATCTGGAACATAAAAAACTTGTATCTCTTGTGATGGCATTATAAACTATTCGTCTTTGTACCCTTCTTCAATAAAATCCACTTTCACAAATCCACATTCATCTATTTTAGCACCACTGTTGTTATCAATCCATTTGCATGGAAAAACCGGCAATTGGAATTTCGTATAATCCAACTCCCATATTAGTTTGATAATACCAAAGTATGACATTTTTCGTAAATTGGATTTCTGTCCTTACTACCAGAAACATGAATCGCTTCATCCACTAGTGTAACTCCACTATTTTTCATGGTACTATCTTCATCATGTTCATCTGTATAGAATGTATAACCATTAATTACGTAACCACTGAAAGATAATACATACACACTTGGTTCAGTGGCTTTCCATCGAAGACGTTCTGAAATTGAATTCGGATTTTCATCCAACTGCTTAAAAATATGGTCCTGAAACCATCCTATAAACTGGTGATTATGTGTATCTGATAACCATTTTTCCGCCCTCGATGGATTCAACTGCCTAAGAATTTCTTTGTGAGTTTCAATATATGGATCAACCTCCCAACTATTATGCAAAACATAAAGATGAGCCTGGTCCCGATCTGTAATACTGATTGTCACAACTTCTCTTCCAGAAATTCCCTCACCCTCAATGCGTCCAGTGTGACGAGATTTCGGGAGACCAATGCTTTCCACATCAGATAGGTATTCAGTAAAAAATTCAATGGCTTCCTCAACAATATATCTCTCCACTATACAACCCTATAACCGACTTCGATTTTTGACATACCCTTTCAAAATATTCATATATCGTTCAACAGGATACATCCATCTATAGTGCACAGGACCACAAAGTCGAATCTCTCTCACCAATTGAATCATAAAATGAACCATCATATCAAATAATGTTGGCGGGAAGAACATTTCTAATTCACATAATATGATGACAATTTCTTTTTCCATAGCTGGCAATTTCTTCGGGTCT
This sequence comes from Viscum album, assembly GCA_963277665.1. Taxonomy (NCBI): domain Eukaryota; kingdom Viridiplantae; phylum Streptophyta; class Magnoliopsida; order Santalales; family Viscaceae; genus Viscum; species Viscum album. Next base: position 334,288,337 of record OY728139.1, on the reverse strand, counting down.
AAAACTTTTCTACATATAGCTTTGAAAAAGAAACAAATTTTGGTTAACGTATGATTAAAATTCTTGGGCAAAATGCAAACATAAAGCTATAGGAATTAGATCTTGCATCAAAACATGGAAATCATGTGATTTCAAACCTTTTAACTTCAAATAATTCATTGAAACAATGTTCTTGATATTTGATGAGTACCCCTCTGGAACCTTTACATCATTGAAGAAGTTGCAAAACCGATATCTCTCCGCCCAAGAAAAAGTATAAGCAGCTGGAGGAAGAAACATTCGATTTTCACCCTTCACGGGAGCCAACTCTTCTCGTATTCCCATGTCAACCATATCCAAACTTTCCTTAATTCCATATTTTGTTTTTCTAGGGGCATTTAGAAACGTTCCGATAACACTATCACATACATTTTTTTCCACATGCATCACATCAAGAAAATTTCTGACGTACAAACAATTCCAGTATGGTAATTCAAAAAAAACTGATCTCTTTTTCCAACCGATTTTTGTAAGGTTTTTCGAAAATGCTTTAACAAAAATAGTGTTCAGATCTTTTACTTTCTCAAATAGCTGATCACCTGTTAGTGGAGATGGTGTTGCACGTTTTTCTGAACTTCCATTGAATGATGTCGTCCAAGATCGGTACTTATGCTGACGAGGTAGAAATCTACGATGTCCTAGAAACACATATTTCGATGAATGATTCAACCTAATTGATTCTGTATCTTCTTCGCACATGGGACACCCTTGAGTTCCTTTAATGCTATAGCCTAAAAAATCTCCATAAGCAGGGAAATCATTTATTGTCTCATACAACATCGCTCTCAACATGAAGTATTCACTTTTATAAGCATCATACAACATTACACCCGAGTCCCACAATAACTTCAAATACTCAATCAAAGGAGCCAGATAAACATCAATATCATTACATGATTGTTTTGGTCCTGATATAAGCATAGATAACATGATGAATTTCTGCTTCATCCATAACCAGGGTAGAAAGTTATAATTTACCAACATAACAGGCCATGTACTATGAGTGCTGGTTTGAAAACCAAAAGGATTCACTCTATCTGTAGATAACGAAAGACGAAGGTTTCTCAGATCTTTTCCAAATTCAAAATACTCATTATCAATTTTCTTACATTGAGGAGAGTCAGCCAGATGATGTAATAACAAATCTTTATTTCTTTTATATGCATGCCACGACAATTGTCTTGCAGTTTCTTCACTTCCATATAGACGCCTAAACCTTGGAATGATTGGAAAGTACCATACAACTTTCATAGGATTAGATTTATCTTTCTTGTATCAAGAAGAACCACACTTTGGGAATTCTGTAAGTGATTTGTTCTCTTTTCGAAACAATATATAGTCTTTCGGGAAGGTATGTATTCTTTCAAAAATCATTCTGATCGAGCGTAGCATTCATCTAGCTTCATATGTCCAGCTTGGGAGCTCATTATCTTTCGGGAGCATGTCATTCAAGAGAGAAAGTAGTTCCGTAAAATTGACATCACTCCATCTGTTTCCTGCTTTCAATTTATACAACGTTAGTATAGCTGACAATGTTATATACTTAGTGCAAGCAGTATACAATGGAATCTTTTCACAACTCTTTAACTTCTCAAACAATTTTGGGCAATCACGGAGTTCATCTTGAATTATCTTTGTCGTTTCCTCAATACAATATTCATCATCATTAACATCTGTAATCACATCCTCCATACGGTCTTCTTCATTATCCATATTTTTATTCATATCTGACGATCCATAAAACGCAGATTAATCCCAGCCAGTAGCTACATTCGCTTTTTCTCTGTGTTTATTCCAAAATTTATAACTCCGATCTATTCCGTGACATATCAAATGTTCTTCCAACTCCTCTGGAGTAAGTAGTCTAGAATAACAACAACGTAAACACAGAAAAAGGATTTGAGAAGGATCCTTTGCATGATCCTTTGCAAGCTTGATGAACTCTTTCACTCCGTTCTTGTACTCTATTGTTAAACAATTAGCATCCATCCAATATTTATTCATCTCCATCCTATTTGAATCTCAAATATTAGTATTTATGGTTCAATTACACAAAACAATAATTCCAAATACAGTAGAAAAGAATGACTTCCTTATAAAAATGGAGATTAATAGAGCCTAACCATTAGTATTTATTCATCTTCATTAAATATAATTACTTTAGATTCATTATAGTTTCCTCAAATCACCCCAGACCAAACACAAGAATAATCAAGAATGATACATCTACCACTCCTAGGTCTCTGCCCTACATTCAATATCATCATGCCTAAATACTCACTGCTGGTGGAAGTGAAACCGTTCCTGATGATCATGCCAAGAAGAAATGGAAACCAAAAGGGGGGAGTGAATCAAAATACCCCAAACAAGATGAAAAAAGATGGTATTTGAGAATAGGTTAGTGGCTTTCATGTTGGCTAGACACCTATCCAATAGACTCCACAAGCGGTGATGGCCCCTACAGTTATTGCACCAGGTGAAACTGTCACCTAAGAAGATGAGATCAATGACGCCCTTCCCAACCATGAACTGAACAAAATCCATGATGGCCTTCCTCTAGAACGGGCTTCTACCTTTCCTTTCCTTTGGGTTGGAAATTACATTAAAGTCACCCCCAATAAACAATGGATAGTGGTCGGGATCGAAGGTATTTTGTTCAAAAGGACAATCAATCCCCCTCAATTTTTTAAAATACCAATACCATAAACCATTTAAAAACAAGACATTTTAATTTATTTTGTAAATAATTCCCAAAGAAATTCAATAAACAAACACATGCCAAACCATTTGGAATTTTATTTAAAGAATCAAATTATTTTTATTTTAAACCATGATTTTCATTTATAATACCAAATCCACCAACGGTAGAAGGAAACCTAATTTATTTCAATGAAAAAGGTTAATTCACAACAAGATACCATCTATTCCATATATTATTTTCATTAATAGGGTTATTTTGTTCTTGAAAATGATCAAAACATGTCTAACCAACTTCAAATGGATAAAATATGAATTCATGAAACACATGAATCCCAAAAAGAAGATATAGTATAGAAACACCCACTTGGAATCTGAATGAGTCTACTCAAATGAAGAACATCATACATCTCCGACTACATCGATGCTTTCTCATATACAACAAAACCACTAGCTAGATAGTGGCCCTCACCAAGAACATCATACATCTCCAAATAAGAGACTACAAACACTAACCATGAAGAACATCATAAGATGGAAATATACTAAGAACACATCCCTTCACCCAAATAAGATACTACAACCACTAACAATGAAGAACCACTAAGAGAATCATTTGAAACCTAAGGAAAGGTACACCCAAAACATACCAATGAATTCAAATAAAATAATTTCTAAACCAAACCACTGAAATCATCAAATGTTCCTAACATCAAACCCCATCATATATCCTAATAAATTTCTTTGATAACACTATTTCATGGCCTATAACCATTTAGACCCCTCTATAGGTTAGTAGATTATAGTGTAGTGACACCCTAAAACCATCCTCCAACATGTCATGGGTTAGTGAATGCACCGAGGGTATTGGTCACAACCATGTGCAATGTAATTATAATAATAAATAATTGATATAGTTTAACATCAAGTTGTATAGATTATTTTTCGAATGATACCAAGTGAAAGTTAGTATGGTAAATATGTGTGATATGAAATTTTTGGTCTAACTGAAAGGGGATATAGCCTAATGAGTGTATTTTGGATTCACAAAAAATATGACTCTATGTGGTATAGGGTTTTTTCAACTAGTAGGAGTATAGACCACTTAGTGAATCTATAATACTCACCCATAGAATAAAAAAGCATGTGAATCATCCCCTTTACATCATTTTCCATCAAGTATGGTTCATTTTCTTCAATCGGTCAATCCATAATACTCACCCATAGAATAAAAAAGCATGTTAAAACAATTATATAAAAATGGGAGAGGAGAACAATATTGAAAAAAGATTTGGAAAAAATGCCTTAAAGGAGGTCCGGAAAATCGAAGATTGAAAGCGTTGCGGGCGGCGGAGGTCCGGCAAACTGAAGCTCGAGGATGCCGAAGGTCCGGCAACGCGAACTCAGCGGGCGACGGAGGTCCGACAACGAGAAGTGAGGGCGGTGGAGGTCCGACAATGTGATCTCAGCGGGCGGCAGAGGAGAGTCTCATGGTTCCAGTACCGCGAGAGCTTTAGGTCGCGATAAAACGAGGGCATTGTGCGACCGAATTTATAAAAAAATGCACTAAGGTTTTATCAGCGCTAACATTTTAGCGCTGATAAAGGTATCCTTTGTCAGTGCTTTTTTAGCACTGATAATAGTATCCTTTATCAGCGCTACAAAAGCGCTGATAAATCCTGACTGTATCAGTGCTAAAATTTTAGCGCTGATAAAGGAGTTATTTATCATCACTTTTGTAGCGCTGATAAAAAGTTCCTTTATCAGCGCTAGAAAAGCACTGATAAAGACTCCATGTATCAGCACTACAATATTAGCGCTGATACATGGATTCTTTTTCATGCCTTTCTATCACTGATAAAGAGGCCCTATATCAGCGCTAGAAAAGTGCTGATAAGGAACTCCTTTATCAGCGCTAAAATTTTAGCGCTGATACAGGGTAACCTTTATCAGCATTTTTACTTAGCTCTGATATACGGGGGCGATTCCCTTTCCCGTATTTGCAGTAGTGATCTCATTAGTACATTCATCACACTGATCTTCACATCAGTTGTTAGCCCGATTCCTCCTATTACCGGCCATTGGCTGGAATAAAAGGAATGTTAGGGGGTAACACATAAAGGGTAATCCAAAGACAAAAGTTTATGCCTTATAAATAAACTTTTATTTCCATTACTCATGAGTCTATAGGCTTCAATCTAGGCTTTTCATGATCTAATTTCTAACATATATTCTTAGGGGCATTTTTTAATTCCCTTAATAAGGGTTCATACTAAGATTGTGAATTTATCAAAACATATCCCCCGAGAGTGTCGTAACCAAGAGTGCAGCAAGGCCCGTTGTCGTGCACCAGTTCCCGTTCGAGTCTAGCTCAAAGCAGTGTTTTCGGGTTTTACCCCTAGGATACATTTGTGCCAGAGCTGGCTCTACCTGTTCGTATCCAGACAGGGATGTATTTGTTTGATAAACCACTTACTCAGTACTTAAAAAAACTTTGGGGTGTTTTTATTATACTTAGTCTTGTCTCTAAGGCTTTACTAGGGTTTTCTAATCCTAATCGCAAAAATAACTAAACCTATCCCCTGATACCAACTATGACAACCCTGATTTTATTACAAACTTAAACATGATTTATTACATAAAACATCACTTGATAAAACAAAGAAGATAGAGAGGTTTAGTGTCTTTTGGTCTTATAATCATTACATAAAAACTTAAAACATGAAATACAACATCTTTATTGAAAACTTCCTTTACATGACCACTATATTCCTTCATACTTAGAATTGCACGGGATAACCTGAGGACAGACATAAGAAAAGGGTGAGCTATAAAGCCCAGTAAGGGAGTACACATGGAATAACATGAGTAGTAAAATACATGTTAGACAATAGTCATATCAATAGAGAATAATAAAAACATGAACATAAAGTCGTGATAATGCATGATAATCATAACATGGAAATGTGGCAACAACACTTAACATGGAATTAGAATGAGCCAAGGATCATTGTACATGGAGCATGAGTAAATCCTCATTCCACATAAAGCATGAGTAAACCCTCATTTCACTTTAATTAGCATGAGTCAACACTCATTGCACATGACATATCATGATACTATACTTTACCCAATGCATTGGAGTGCTATAAGGGCGCACCCTTCTTAAACATTTCATTTCATGCATAAGTGTGCCACATGGATCATAAAACATGGATTCATAAAACATAATCATTTATTCCACAATAAAGGAATGTGGAATTAATACATGAAAATTTATAATCAATAAGTAAATGTGCATAAAAGTTAACACCCTTGATGGAGAAATGAGCATGGTATTCACTACACAATGGCATTGGCTTAGAAAATCGGTGCGATTTCGGCAGCGTAACGGCGGGACGTATGAATTCATAAAAAAGGTTGATGAGAGAGAAAGGGGTTCCTCATAATATTTACATGTAATGGATAGTAATTAGGTAATATTGATACATTTCCCAACAATTTTAATTGAATTTAGGTTCATGATGAAAAAGTATTGCTTGAATGTAAATGAGGAGAGAGAAGTTCCTTTCAGAATTTCGGCATAGTAACGGGTGTACATGAGAGGCATTAAATGAGAGAGAAAGGGGTATACCATCATTTAAACATAAAGAGGACAGTATGAGGGAGGTGTGAAACCATACCCCAACATTCATAATTGAAATTAAAAGGAAAAAACAACTTAAAGAAAATTGGACAAAAATGAGAAAGGAAGAAAAAAACCTTACTTGGAAGTGTGCTTCCAAAGGCTAGAGAGAGGCTTGTGAGAGACTTTTTGGGAGCTCGGGGCACCTTGGGAGGATTCTAGAGAGAGTATGCTAGAGGTTGGATTAACTCTAAAGGATTTGAGTGTGGAGGAAGTGGGAGCTTGTGTGGGTGTATATAGGAAAGGTGAGGGAATTCTTTAATATTTAGGTTTGGGACCCCTTATATTAAATTAATCCAAACCACAAATCATCCCATGGTTTTTGCCCATGGTTTTTGTCAAAGGGAAGAGGAAAACAATATTTTATAAGGCCAAAGTACTAACTTCTTAAAATAATAGGGTTTCTTATGTGGAGGTGAGTCACACTCCCATGGAAATTAATTTAAAAAGACAAGGTGTTTAATAAGTCTTGAGGGGTTCATTAATGCTTTGAAAAGTAAGCCAAACAAACCCAAAATCACATTATTTTAATGGTAAAATATATATTGGTAGAAAATAAAGATTATAGTATTTTATTACATCACTATTGGGTCATTATGATGTCATAAAACACATTATATATTTAAACGGTATTTAATTTTTACTCAAAAAATTGACTGTCTCAGAAAATTATGAAAAATTCACCGTTTGATGATTTCGACGTCCTGATTCAAAAAATATCATTTATTTTATCTAAATAATTTTCTAAATATGGTAATTTTCACTTTTAAAATAAAAACCGACATTTATCGAAAATTCACGGGTTTTGACAAAAATGGCTTTCAAACCTTAATAAAAATTATAATTGCATTCATACAATTATATGATCATTTATATATAATAAAATTAATATAATAATAATAATAATAATATTTTATTAAAATATTATTTAATTAAAAAATCCCTTAATTTAATAAAATAAATTTGTTAATTAAATAATAACTAAAAACACCATTTGTACTTTAAAAACTATTTACAATGTATCAATAATGACAAGAAATTATATTCATTATTATATACAAAAAAAATAATGTACATGAACATAGTACTATTAATTTGTTACATAACCCCTTAAAACAGCCGCATAAGACCTAAGGGTAAGGTGTGCGATGCTAACAGACTCTTGGGGCGGCTCGGATAACATTGCTCGAGTGGTAATCTATATAAAATTCCAATTTTCCCATAGACGGTCCCATTCAAGCTTGACATGATGAAGCTCAGCTTGGGCTTGGTCAAGAGCGAAGCCTAAGGATGCCACCTCTTTTCCGAGCTCCGACAAATGGGCTTCGTATGGAGCAATTCTATTGGATGAGGTCATCGCTTCTTTTGTCTGAGTAAATTTGGATTTATTAAGACCCTATATTTATACTAATCATGTGATCACTGTTAAATGGCTATATTAGCAATGATCAAAATTCTTAACATAAAACCAATGAAGTTAAAATTTTATATAAACATAAAGCGACATTTAATTAGATCAAGAAGGATTTCAATTAATGTAACTTTGGTTCATTACAACATTTTACTTACTAATGAAAACCATGTATGTCGGATTTTTTAAAATCAAATCACAGAAGTGGTAAAGTTTTATTTAAACGAAAAATCAGTTTTTTAACTACCACTTAGTGGTTTCACTATTCATCAAAAATTGATGTTTTTCAGAAATATACCAAAAATTCACCCTAATCTATATTTGATATTACGAATTCAAAAATAATGTCTATTTTACAAAATTCAAAACATATAAGTTTCATTTATTAATTTAATAATTAATTCCTGTTTTCAAAACAAATAGCATGTTTTTAGGAAACAATATCTATTAAAAGATTGACACTAGTTTAAGTCCAATTTCAAAGTGAAATTCTAATGACCACCATTGGATTAAATGGTAAAAATATATTCTAATTTCACTTTAAAACTAATTAAAAATATAATCTAATCATATAAATAAATTAGATTAAAAAGAGGTTTTCAATTAAAATACAAAATTTTTCACTTATTCATTAAAAATGAACTTTATCGAAAAAAAAAACAAAAAACATACACAAAGTAAATTTTGATGTCCTGATTCTAAAGAAGGATTTTATTTGGTCCAATATAACATATAAAATTTTCAAAAAGTGGATTGAAGAAGGTTTCGCCATCAAAAGGCGGTTAATTGACCTTTTAAAGAATATTAGAATATCTACGCTTAAAATTAGATTCATTCGAATTTTAATCCTCTAACATTTATTGTAAAAATATTTGACAAGAATATATAATAACTTTTTAGTTATATCTGTTCATTATCACCATTAAATCGGCTAGGAGTTTACTACCATTTACAATAATATTATTTTATTATCAGCGTGCAAGATATGATTTCAAAGAAACTCGTTGTTGCGTATTGGGTACGCCATCAAACATAGCATCCCCTTTTAAGTAATATTAATATTTTATTTGAAAATATTAATATACATGAACATTTCATATTCATTATTTACCTAGGATGTTACATTTAATATCCAATATCCATATCCACTTCAATCAAATGGAGAACTAAATCGTTGATCGTGTGTATGACTGATTATTGCCTCACGTACCAATGTAACATGTTTTCCATCAAAACACCTCACAAATATATATAATGATGGATTAATAGAATATATAAAAAAATTTATGATATTATTATACTTATTTAATTAAAATATCACACATATCTTATATGTTTCTATGACTTTCAAAATATGATAATGTCGCTCGTGCGTATTGTGGATGACTGCCACATGAAGCGTTGTTATTCGTTTATCACAAAATCTTTAAATGGAAAGTAATATGGATAAATTTAATGAATATATGTGATATATATTAAATTATATTAATTATATAATATTAATATATCACCCACTTACATTCCCTTTCACTCGTTAATGGAATGATATCGTCGCTCGTGCGTACGTATAACCTACCATCTTCATGGAGTGACGTGATTCATTTTCCATTTGTAACATTAATGTATGATTAATATATATATATATATATAATGTGTAAATATAATATTTTAAAAACTAATATAATTATTTATATGATGGATGTATATTCTATACCAAGAACTATATCATCAAAGACAAAACACGAATGAGAAAACATGGCAATTAACATAAAAAATAATGAAAATAATAAAATATTTTTAACAAATAGGTATTAAAATGTTATAATAGGATCATATATGATAATATAAATATGAATATATTTTTTTAATAAGGTAATAAAATGTTTAAAACTATTATAAAAACGCTAAATAATTTTCAACTAAAAATAAGTGTGATGTAAGGGACTTCACCTCAATTCCCTTCGATTGAGGAATATTGAAAATGCACCTAAATTATTTTATATGGTGTCTATAATGACCCCTATTAATGTAATATCATGAATAAATAATACTTTATTTTATTTTATGTTCTATTTTTAATTATTTCATGTAAGGTGATTTGACTTAAAAATTTCCATCTGATAAAGAATTTCATTACATAATCTTTTTTCATTGGGTTATATTACTTATTCATTGTATTTAACATTATAATATTATGTGTGAATTTTTTTCACTATATTATTTTGTATTTAAAATTATTTAATGTGCATTTAAATTTTATATTCATAATTTATTCATTGAATAATTTTCACTCCAACATTATGATCTTTATAAGGGTTTATTTCACAACCTCATTTTAATCTGGATTTTTTATACCTAAATTTCCATTGAAGAAATTTTTTCTAGTAAAAATATTGAATTTTATTATTATATTGTCATTATTTTTTTTAGGTAATAGTACTATATTTTTCTCTTTGGTATATAAAATTATTGAAAAAATTGGTTTTAAAAAAAATGCAACATCATTTCCCCCTTCTGTCAGAAACCCCCATTCTAATAGATCCATTTTTTATAAAAAAACTCAAAAATATTTTTTAAATTATAAAAATGATTTATTGAAGTCATTGTGACTCATTTTTTAGTTTTTTAATTTTTTTTGAAAGGAATCATCATATCATTTTAAAAACAAGGCTCATTTGGACTTTATATAAAAAGTGAATGTAATTCTTATTTTAACATGTATGAAATGTACTGAATTTCCTTCCGTCATGAACACATAATGAATTAATGACTCAATTATATGTTTCAGAGGTGATTTTTAATGAAATTTATTTTCATAATATTTTATAATTATTTAGTAAAAAAAATTCAATTTGAAAATGTTATATTCATGAATAATTGTATTAAATACATTTTTTTATTTCTTGTAATTAAAGACATCATCCATTTATTTTACTTATTATCCACAAGGGATATGTTTTATATATTCCAAACATATTATATAAATTTATGTACTATTATTATTTCGATCAGGGAAAGTATTGATATTTTATTTATTGATTAATTATTATAATCATTATCTCTCCCTTAAAATATTCATTTTTTTCATAAATGAACATTAAATTTCACCTAAATATCTATATTATTTATCACTTTTATAATTATTACTTAATATTTATATCATTTATACATATTATATTTTATTTTTAATGTTATATAATTGTGTGGGGAAATTATTGTTAATCCACATTTCTTACTCAATAAAGAAATTTAATGATAAGGCACATTGTTCATGAATTAAATTTATTATTTGATATATTAGGAATGATTTATAAAGATGATATGGATGGGTTCTTAATATATATATATCCTCTTGAGGAAATGGTAGTCTCATGAGACGAATCAGTTGGCTAGCCTTAGTAAAATAGATTTTTTATATACCTATATATCATTTTTAAACTGTCTTGTGAAAGGTTTTTATAATAGAGGTTTAATTATTCATGTGATTGTGAACTCCAATAATTATGAATTTCCTAATGGATGTTTGGTTCATCATATTCCAAGAGAGGCCAGAATTGCTGCGTATTACCATTCTCAGGGGAGTATTCCTAACGAACCCTTGGTGATTTTCTTTAACTTGGGGTCATTACCTAGATATTGTAACAATTTTATCCAAGAGGATTCCCTAGGGCTCCATTACATTATACCTACATTATTTTTTGTCTTATTTTTGGAGAGAATTCTCCTTTGAATAATAAAAATCAATTTCTGATCAATTGTAAATTATATAATCCTGATATACATGTTATTGATCATATAGATTGTTCAATTATTTACCCTTCCATGTTTATAATTCTCATTAATTCATTATATATTCTTTTGTATATAACCCTTATTTAGAATTTTAGATCACACTTATTTTGTTTTTTCCCTATGAATCCAATAAGTGTATTATGATTAATAAAAAATGATATTATAGAGGTCATAATAATTTTTTGGAAATAAAATTAAGTTTTAATTTGTGTATTAAGATGTAATATGAAAATCTTGTATGTATCTATTTTACCATGAATATTAACAATAATTTATTTAGGATGTGACAACTTTTATATTATTCTAATGTAATAAATTAAGACATCGACTCTGAGCTACTGAGGTCAGGATAACCACAAAGGGTGAAAGTGTGTGACACATGAGGGTGATGTATATGTGATAAAAATTATGTTGTCTTGTATGCGTGGATACATGTGGGACTCCAAAATATAATTATTCCCTATACTAATGTTTCTTTAATATTTGAAAGTTTTTTCACAATCTTATGCTTATTATAATGACTATGTTATGCTCGCACAACTTATATTTATTGACTCAATGTTTTAATTAATATCTTATTTTATGTCATGCTTTATGTAATGATTTATAACCTATGTTTAACATTAATATGATTTTTTATGTCTTTATTTTACCCCTATACACATAGTATGTACACTAAATATAATTTATTGTTATAGCTTATTATTACCCTTACTGAGTATTTGTGATCATCTATTTCTTATTTTTACATTTACACAGGTTATGAAGAAAAGTAATATGTATGAAGTTTCTAGAAGATTATACTGTGAAGATATTTTGGTCAAAATATTATAGAATTATTTTTGGATATTTTTTTATATAGGGGTGAAATTGCATTTAATTAAAAATATCATGACTTTGGTTATTTAATGTTTATTTTATAATTCTAAAAAACACTAAACCCAAAACATCATTAGAATTTTTGAAATTTTATTCATTGAGTCTTGTAATTATATATTCATGGGTGTGCGATATTATAGTTTGTATCAAAGTAGTTTTTGAATAACTATGGAAATTATGATGATATCAGTTAAGGACAAATTTTGTGTTAAAAATTTCATCAATGATTAATAATAATGGATGATTATAATTGAAATGTTATAGGTATTATAAGGAACCATATCACAATATACCAATAATTACTTTATTTATGAATTTTTTTTTCACTTTATTACATTCTTATTTTATTTTAGGTTTAGTTTTTTTATAGAATTTTGAAAACCATTAAATTATATTTTGAAAAATGACACAATTCCGTTTTTTCACAAAACAAGATTCATAAGTTTGTAGTGCTATTTTACAGATGATATAATTGAGTCATTCAAGGTAAAATTAATTTATTTAGAGATAGAGATTATAATAATTCTTACTCATCCTTAGGTCGTGTGAAAAACATTTGATAACATGGGTTGAGAAAAAAATATTAGTATGTGAAATAAAGGAATAAAATCTGTTAGTCTATTGAAGAACACGAAAACACATAAATGTTTACCTTTTCACAATCAAACATTTATTACATAAGTAAATCAAATCCACATTAGAAAATCATACTTTTATCAAATAAATAATTTAAAATCCCATAGAAAGAAAATATAGAACCATTTAGGCATCTTAGATAATTATAAACCTATGCTCACTCATGAAAAACATAATCAGATTCTAGTTAAATATATAGGATAAACCTTCCCAGTTAACTCCCTCATTATTACCATTTAGGACAATGAATTTTACCCAATGCATTAGAGAGCTATATCATGCTCACTTTTTTGTATAAGATATATTAGGTTAAGCTAATGTATAAGATGTACTGAGATATCCCATGATCATCTACACTTATCAAGTACCATATCATGAATAAATTTCTTTTATTTATCCTCATTTTCATCATAAATCCCTTAAAACTATTTAGAACCCATATACAAAACACTATTATATATTGAAATACCCTTTCCTCTTAAAAAATATTTTGAAAAACTAAAAATTCTAATAATATTGGGAAAATATTCATTGAAAAATACTAGAATATTGAAAATAAAGACAAATAATTAATAACATTCATGACTGTAGAAAATGAATTCAATCCATATAAATTAAAACTAAAAATTCCTTGTTTCCATTTATAAATAATGTCAACGTGATATATATAAAATAAAAAATGTATTAATTTTTTAAAAAATTGAAATAATAAAAAAGGTGACACAAAATATCCTTCATAACTTATTTATGTTTATAAAAACACATCCACAAAATAATTTTAATAATATTTACATGGAGGAAAGGGATTAATAAAATAAATTACTAAAATATTTATTTTTTTATTTTTAAGGTAATGTTTCTCTTTCGACTTGATATCATTTGAAACAATGAAAAATTGAAGGAAAAAAAATTAAATTAAATTTTATATATTAATTATAAAATACATCCATATAGAAATTTATACACCAAACAAAAGAAACCATGTGTTGAAAATTACTTAAGTCTCAATGAAAGGAAATTGTGACGAGAAATCCTTTACCTTAAATCTAATATAACACATATGCTATTTAAATTATTAAATTATTAAATAATTTTGGTTATTTAATTTATTAACAAAATTTATCTTTTTTATCATTCTATTTATTTCACTTATAACCATGTTATTTTCAATCAAATAATCGATTATTTTCACATTATAAGTTTATAGAACATTTATATTATCTAATAGAAATCGATTTGTTAGGTTAGATATTATCAAATGCGTCATGATTATATCATTTATTTAATAATAATAATTTATAATTGTTATTTTTAAACATTATTTTTAATTTTATGACTAAACATGTATGATGGTTATTAAAAATGAATTATGTTACAATCTTGGAGATGGTAGACCGTACATACTCATGAGTAACATTTCCTTTTTTAAAAGAAAATGAGGGAAAAAATACAAAAAATATTTTATCCTTAAAAAATATAATTATATCTTAATTATCATATTATTTATTTAAATTATCCTAAATATACCATCCAATTCAGTGGTGAAGAAAAATAAAATACATTGTTTCACGAGGGAGTAGTCTACACATATGCAAGAGTAATGTTTTGATTTTTCATTTTATGGTAAATAAATAAGAAGAATATTAATTTAACATCATAAAATTAAATATAAATCATATATATAATTTAAATCATATTATTTAATTTTCAACCTTACATATGACTAACCATTAGCAGCGGTGATTGAAAATGAAATATATCATCTCACGATGTGATAGACTGCATGTGCAAATAAGTAATGTTTTTATTTTATATTAGATGGATAAGTATATAGAAAAAGATTATACAAAAAAATAATATAATTTTATTTTATGGGACATAAAAATTTTATAACATGAAATTGGTTAATGGAGGTTTTATGAGCTAAAATATTAAATAAAAAAATAACAATGGGTTAAGAAATCTACCCTGTCTTCAGAAAACCTCCATAGGGTTATACCTAAATCCATATTTGGATAGTACTATAATCCAAAAAAGAAACTCTAGGATATATTGGATATTTTATGAAAATATTTGGGGAGATAATGGTTGATATATTATTCTTAGGATTTGTGGATAAGTGTTTTGAGTGGGTGTCCATTTATAAGTGAGGTAGAGGACCCAGTAGGATTTGTTTTTCAAAATTCTAAAGTATATCAACATCCTACTCTAAAAATGTGTCTAAAAAATAGAGCATATTAAAATAATTGATTGTATAGGATCATAATATGAATATAATATAGGATTTATAAAAAAATTAATTCATTTTATCCTTTATCATTTTTGTTTTAACCTTGTAACACACATTAACTCTTACCGTAATAAATTGTTTTTTTAAAAAGTTACTATTTATAATAACATAAAATAATGTTGATATATTTAAGATATTTTAACCCCAAGATTTCAAATATAAAATAAAATTTTCTTGATTAAATATTTATATATTTAATAATTTAATTTAATATGAAAATTAATAACATAACAATTTTTTTTTGGAAAAAATGTGTTTTTATGTCAAAAAATGAACTTGAATCATTTTCAAGTATAGTGCTAATTCCTATGTAATTAGTTAGATTATGTATTAATTAATGATTATTATTTATGTTTAATATTAAATTCAAAAAATAATTTTATTCTCAAAAACATTATTCAATAAAATGAAATTTCAATTTTACAAAAATCATTTTTTTCACTTTTCATAGAAAAATCAATATTGTTAGAACAACTCCCGAATTTCAGCCCAAGATAATTTTAATGTGATGAATTTATTTTATTTAATTTAATCTAATAAAATTATTAAATTTTTTATAAATTTTTTATATTATTCTCTTAAAAAACAGTTAAAAATGGTTTTTATTGAGAATATATTTTTCAAGCATAAAAAATATTGTACATAAAATTGAGTAATTTTTTTTATTTAGAAGTTAGGGACTATGCTTCATTTTATTATGAAATAAAAGACATATTTATATCTAGGTAGAGGGTTACCCATTAGATATCCCATACGCCCAAGGCTAATTGGCGCATGAATATGGCCTAATGGTCGAGTGCAACATCATGTCTGTATCATATTGTCTACGTCACACCTGCATCACCACTTATATACGTCATTCTGACATCCCCACCAATATCATAAATCCTCCAAGGGGGTTTCTAAGATTTGATCCTTTGTCTTTTGGATAAATGATTATGGGGTTTAACATGTACGTGCCACCCCAACTCCTAAAAATTTAGTACTTATTTATTATGAATTTATCAATAAATTTAGATTATATAAAACATTTATACATATTATTCATAATTTTTATTCCAATACATATCAACAATTTAATATAAAGATTATAATGGTATGATTTAAATAATAATAATATTATCATGATTTGATTACTAATCAAAGTTTGGTGTTAAGCAAGCTGTCGACCATAGTATTATTATAAAATAAATTTCAGGGGTGTTACATTTGAAACCCCTTAAAGGAATTGAACCCTATTAATTTTATCTCATTCCTAGTTAATAGTTTTTAAAACATTTTTTTATAAATAAAATCCATTCACATGTTTGAAATATAATATATTCTATCATAAATTGAACAAACCTTTTTAATATTAAAAAATATGTTAGTTGAAAAACGACATCATACAAGGGATACTAAAACATCATTTTGAAAATGGGAATAAGAAAACATGAATGTAACTTTGAATAACACATAATTAGGTTCAGATATAAGGATAAAATAGGAAAGAAGTAAAAATATTGATATGGTGGAGAAAAAAACATCTAAGGAATAATATAAAGTGTTATAGAACAGTTTCATTAGATTTTTAAAAACCAAAAATTCATAAATAAGTAGGGGATAAATAATATGAGGTGACCATATCATTTAATACAATAATATATAATCATTTTAGATCAATATTCAATATAATTTTTGATAATACACGTTTTGTACCATAAAGGTTTAGAGTATTTCAAGACAAGATAAAAATTAATCTCATTCAATGGAATATATTAAAAATATCCAACAAAGGTCTTGCAATATAGTATATATATTATATATATCATTGTTAATTTTTTTTGATAACCCGGGGAAAGGAAACATAATAAAGTAATATCTAAAATTCTCAGCAATGGTAAATATATGAGATATCAATCAATGATCTTAAGTGAGCATAATATAAGAATAACCATATGATAAAATGATCATAAATCAGGATAATAATGCCCAATAAGTAAAAAATCATTATGCATAAATCATGGAATAAATATTTTTTTATAAAAAATAAATTGAATTTAAGAATGTGGAATTATCAATAATAAATCACAAGCTATTAGAAGAAATAAAAAAAATAAGAAATAAGTTTTTGGAATACAAAAAATAATTTCTTTATTCATAGGTCATTACTAAGACTATCATAGTTGATTAAGTTTTCTACCCATTCAAAAATTTCCATGGTCAATGTTTACTCTCAAGACCATATTATTAGGTATAGTCCATTACTAAACTGGGTTCAATCCCCATTCCAGTCTTTATTGTCCTATGATATATATATCTTTACTCAATGCATTAAAGGGATATATAATTATCATCTTATCCATCACATAATGAAAACAGTATATATATATGCCACAAGACATAAAAAATGCATTATTTCATCAAATCAAAACATGTATAATGGAAAAAGGTTTTATAAAATTTTTATCATTTCACTATAGAAGAAAAAATGGAAAATAAATGGGTTTGATAAATCATATATCATGACATAATTAACTTATCGGAAGGAAACATTTTTCATAGAATAATACATAAATCACCATCATCATAATTCATCTAGAGAAATAGACTAGAAGGTTTCATAACATAATATCCTCAGTGAATCATAAAAATATTTAAATGATATAATCAGAGATTAAAATACCTATAAAATATCATTAAATCATTTATTTGAAAACATGAGAAAACTTACCTTTATTTGGATAAAATTTTAACTAAAATTGACTGGAATATTGAAGACATTATTTTCATTAAATATAATCATTTAATATTTTAAAATAATACTGAAATAAAATAATGGTCATGATGGTGGTAAAATATGTTCATACCATATATGTTAAAAGATAACATTCCTTACACATAACTAAAAAAAGTCAAAAAACAACTTTTTCATAAAGAGTTTCAATTAAAATATTAGATTTAAATTTTTTTATGTAAAGTAAATGGTAATGAAAATGAAAATTATAAAAAAATTAAATATTGGTAAAATATTCCACAAATTGATTTTGAATATCCTGGATAGTGAAGAAAAAATTTGATGTCCAAATAAAAAATAAGGTCAAATTTTCTTATAAAACTATTTCTTGATCATTTTAAGTACCAAAGGAAGAAATATGCTACTGATACAAAACAAAATCAGGGAATATATAATGGATAATAAAATATTTTAGTTTTTAATGATAATATCTAAATAATTTCCCTTAACTGATTAAAAATAAAAAATATCAAAAATAAATGATATTATAACATAAAATACTTACCTAAATTCTTGTGTTTCTTTATACATTTCAAAATATATTTTATAATAAATATATTTTATTATACATATATATTCCATAACCATATTCATATATAACTGACTATTTATCATTCCCATATAATTTCCAATTATCATTTTATTAAAAACATCTATATTAAAATGTACATTGGGTGAAAAATTGGGCTATTTTCCATTAATGCTTTGGGTCAATGGTTCTAGTACATTCAACTTGGTCAGGGTTCCATAATATAAATAATATTAAAAATTAAAAATTTATCACATTTATTAATCATATACACTATAATAATAATTCACATAATGCAGTGATGAAAAATGAATCACATTGCTTCATGGAGGTGGTATTCCAAATGTACCCACGAGAGACATTATCATTTTTTAACAAATGGAAATGGAAGAAGGTATATAAGATATTATATTTTATAATGAATAATTATTCTATAAAAATAATATATAAAAATAAACTCTATTATTATAAATACTCATGAGAGGTGATGATGGAAAATGAATAATACCTATACGTTGAAGAGGTGGTAAACACGTATGAATTAGCAATAACTCAATTTAACATTTGATGGAAATAATATGGGAAATGGTTGTTCTATAATCATAAATAAATTTATATTTATGGTACTTTATTAATCATGATATTTTTAATAAAAATTTATTATAGAAAGTGGAAGAAGAAATAAATTGAAAGTACTCTGTTAAGATTCATACCTCTTCATTAAGAAACCACATTTATCTTAACACTTAAGCCTTGAAAGGGTGGTATTATGATTGAAACAAAACACTAAGATATGTGTAGGAATATTAGAAATGGATTTGGATAGGTATTGGATGATATATTATGCCAAATAAGTGTTAAGAAGTGATGATGTGTGGTGTCCTTTTATAAGGGAGGGAGAGGACATTGATGGAAATGTTATAAAGATTAAATACATTAATTCCTTACTCATGTCCAATGGACATAAAATTCCAAATAATTGGAGATTATAATTTTAATATTGAAATTAAATGATACAATAAAATCAAATAATTGTTATGTCATATTTTAAAACTTGTATCTTCATAAAACCATCATTTTAACCCTTTGAAACCCATGCCATGGTAACCCAATTTTAATCATGGTAAATATTCATTACAGAAAAAATTAAGTTAAACTTATCAGATTATATTAATTTTTTTTGATTCAAAATACTTAATGAATTTTAAAATATTCAATTTATATAATTTTTAGAAATTTATTTTATTATAAGTGATCAAAATTTAACAAAATGTTTTTATAAAAAATCATTTTTAATTATAAATATCAATTTACCTTCATTCCTTTCCATGTAAACACGAGTATATTATTGTTAAAAAAATTTATTCGATATATAATATAAAAAATTAATAAAAGTAACTCATAAATAAAGATTAAATAATTTTTTTCAAGATAAAAATATATTGTGTGCATAAAACAGGTTTTTAGAAAAACATCTATTTTTACATTCAAACGTGTTTATTTTAATTCAAAAATAATTGAAAACTAACGAGTTCATTTTATAAAGTTGAAAAATTAATTATAAAAACATATTTTTTCCAAATCATAGTTCTGAATCTAGTTTCCATGATATAACTATCACATTAAATAATAATAATCCAGTAGTATATCATGGATTTTTAAAAAATATTGTTATTTTAATAAAAAATGCCAATAAAATTAAATTTATTTCTAGAGAAATATATCATAAAATATATGGGTGTTTCATTATAACCCCTTATAATAATTTTAATTTCTAAATTACATCTCTCTTATATAAAATTACTAAGGATTCCTCTGCCTTATCACATCTTCATGTTCTTTTGTAGTTTCCTCAAATATTTGGTTTGGCCGCAAAACATTAACCAGGTATGTGGTTTGAATTTTAAAAACAGTCTCTCATTGATCTATAATATTCAATGGTTGTTCCTCATAAGATATATCATGATCATGTGGTATGACCTATGAGTTCAATAAATGTGAAATATTAGGTGTGTACTTCCTTGGGAGGGATATATAGAACACATTGGAAACTTGAGAGTTATTCAGTTGAAGCACCAAGTGATAAGAAAATATCATGGTACAGTTATGAAATTTGATGGTGATAATATATCAAGGCATAAAGTATCCCTTATTTGAAAATATGATAAATTTCTTTAATGGATAAATTCATAGGAATATATTCTCATCAACTTCAAATTCTAGATCTAATTGACGATTATCAACATAAATATTTTACAAACTATGAGATATCCTAAGGGGATGTTGAATTTACCTAACCATCAATGACATTTACTTAGTTTTATTAATCCCAAATGGATTTATTTATTTAAACATATTATAAATTGTTGGAGATATACACTTAATTCTATATAGAGATTCATAAGAAGCCATATGAATTCTCAAGTGAAAGATATTAATGTAAGAAAATTACACCAAAAGAAGTTATTGATCTAAAATACCTTTTAAATCTATAGATAAATATATAAACATAACTTATAGTGTTTTAATGTACCTCTAATACTAACCATATATATATGGATGATGTTTAGTGCTAAATTTCAGCTCCATATTCAAATATTGGGGAGAAATTGTCCAAAAACTTTGAGGTAAACCTCAGATCCTAATCTGATATAAGAGAATATGGTACTCCATATAACTTTATAATTTCCTTAATTTATATCTTCAAAATATGATCAAGATATAATGATTTTGTGATATATATGAAATATACTGATTTTAAAATAAAATCTAAATTGTATTATTCCCTTTATATGTATTGGTAAGTTCAAAGATAAAATCCATTTAATTTTTTTTTCTATTTTCATTATAGTATGGGTAATGGATGTAATATCACCTTATAATTGTAACCCTTATCTTTAACATGTTGAAATACTAGGAATCAACATATACACTTTAAAATATCCCTTTACAAGTTATCCCACTACAAATACTCATTCAATTATCTATATATCTTCACATTTCTAGGACGAATAGAGAATGATGAACTATGATATTATTAAAATAACTCCTGTAAGTATGTTATTGACGAGAGACATACTCTATTCATGAACATTGTAATTTCATCACAATCATGGTTTAACTTAGTATCATTTCTCCCCTTATTCTACAATTTCATATCCACCTTCCCCTATTTAATCCTCACATAGATGAATATATGGTTGAGCATTCATCTGAGAAAGTTATGAGCTATCCCATTTCCTCATGAATTAAAGTTCCATTTTATGAAAATTCAAAAATATTATATCTTTTTCAATCTACATCATGGAAAAACTAGTATAGTCATTATAAATAAATCATAATCCTCCTTATATTATTTCCCAGGATTGTAAAGTATTAAGAAGTCATAATATTTGATCAACATCATCCTTCATTTATTGTTGATATTTAACTCCATTTGTGTTAATATATACATAAATATTTTATGATCAGTATATATATCATACCATTAACTATATAGATAGTACCTCCATATATTCAATGGTAAAATTACTATTTCCAAATTAGAACCATGAGTAAGGTAATTTTACTCATGAATTTGCAATTGGTGATAGGTATAAGCTATCACAATGTTCTTTTGTATGATGGTGTATCCTAGTCCCTTCTTTTATGCATCATAATAAATCACAAAACCTTATCTAATATAAGGTAGTGTGAGAACATATTCCCTGGCCAACCTTCATTTTAGGTCAATACAATTTTCCTCACATTAAAATGTGAATAAGAACTATACTCCCTATTGATCAGTTTAAGAACTATCTCAGGCAACATGATACCTCTAACATCAATACCCTGAATAAGAAGGTTTAAAACTATATGTAGAAACCCATTTAATTTGTCAAATATATTTACCTCATGAAAATTATTGATGCATCGAGGGAATTTATAATTCAATAACCACCCATCACTGTATGAAAAAATAATTTCTCATATATCAAATAATATATTTAATTCATGAATAATATTCCTTATCAACAAATATCAATATTGAGTAAAGTATTTGAATTTATCAATATTTCCAATATTAAAAAAATGACATTCACTGTATACATCATATGTAAAAATGATTTAGTGTTTATTAAATAATCATATCTCTGAATCAAGAATATGGAAATTTAATAGAAAAGTAATCTCTAATTAAAAATTATCACAAGAATGTGATTGTTTCAAGATAAATTTGATAATCAGAAAAGAAAGTGAGATTGCACAATAAATTTTATCGCGTGGTAATTTTTAAATTGAATTACATTAGATGAAATAATTCAAATTGAACCCTAAATTACAATGAAGTATGAATAAGTCATGATATTAAATGTCAAAAGGAACGTAATATACACCATATAAAATAAATTAGGTGCATACCATTGCAATCTGTCTCAATGAGGGGAAATTGATATGAAGTGTATTATCCTGAGTCTGAATCATCATTTAAATTATTTATATTCATGATAGTAAAGTTTAGTTAATTATTAGTTTCTTAATAACATTTTTCATGTTTATTTTTCATTTTTTGTCTTATTAAAAATTTATATACAATTACTCAATCAATTATGTTTGCATCGGTTTTTTTGACGGTATGTGACTTATGTGCCAAAAACGGCCATGGTAGGTTAACTATGGTCAAAGTGGTCATTAGTTAAACATATTGAGAATAATAATAATGAAATAATTATAATATTTATACATAAATTATAATTTTAAAACCAATTAATAAATATGATTTTGTGAAATGAAGTATATTAAAATCATAGAGATGGAAGGTCGTTTGTAATCATGAGTAATGATACCATTTTCAGCGATCATTATGGAAAGTTAGTAAGTAATAATTTATAATTAAATAATGAATATTAAATCATAAATACCATATTAATTATTTAAATATTCTTATACATTTCATCCATATGGTGTGGTAATGAAAATAGATTCACATTACTTCGTGAAGGTGGTCGTCCAGAAGTACATGAACAACATTATCATCATTAAATGAGAGAAGATGTAAGAAATAAAATTATATATTGAAATTTTATAATGATAAATATGTAGTTAATATTATAATTTTTTCATTATTATCACGTATAATAATTAAATTTTTCTTTATCACCTTCCATTTAAAGTTTTAGTGAAAGGCGAATCATATCGATTCCTGAGGCGGTAGTCTACCATACACACAAGGGATGTTATCACATCCGATAAAGAATGGAATGTAAAATGTTATATATTATATAATGACTCAAAAATTATAATTATTTTAAAAATAATATATATATATATATATATACATTATATTCCTCGTTATACCCAAACCTGAGAGTTGGTAGTAGAAAAAACGAATGACATCAGTTAGTGAGGCGGTAATATTCCGTACACACGAGTGATAATTTCATAACCCATTTGAAACATTTAGGGATGTTTTTAAGTAATTAAAATTAAATTAAAACATATGTGTATATGTAATATATTTATGTTTTTATATGATCATTTTTTAACAAAAATCTATGGAGGAGGATGAAGAAAAAATAAAAAACCTCGTTGAAGAACATTAAATCTTCTTCAAGTAACCACATTAGGATTGCAGAAAAAGTCTTTATAAGTTGAATTTCATTCAAATATAATGATTATAGAATGATATTATAGATTTTTATAAGTTATTTTGGTAGTTCATGGTGGAAAAAATTGTTTTAAAGTGTGAAGATAGGAGTATAAGGAGTGACCTTTTATAAATGTGGTCAGTTCCACAATTGTAATATTTGAAAGGGAAAAGGTGTATTCATAATTTTTACAAAAAAAATGATCCAAAATATATTATTATAGATATTAATACATTATATAATAGAAATATTTCCATCTAATAGATTTTATACAATTTTTAAGATCATTTTAACCCTTATCATTTTAGTTCAACCGACAAGAATGTTTTTTTACTTTACCTATGGTAAATATTTTTTAATATTTATTATTGTAAAAAATAAATTTGACCTTTTTAGATAATATAAATAATTATTATTCCAAATATGTACTCTATTTTCCAAATTCCATTCACATAAGTGGAAAAAATTTATTTAAAATTAATCTCGCAGACACGATGAGAATGAGAGGTTTCAAAGACAAAATATTCAAAATCTTACAATGTTTTTATATCACAATTCAATATAAAAATCATTCCAATGAAATAAACTAGATTTATATATATATATATAATTGAAATAATTTTTCTTTAAAACCAATTTGAATTATAATTTAACTTTATAAATTATTTAAATGAAAAAGTAGTTTTTAATTAATATTCTGTATTTTCCACTATAAATAAAAAAATGAAACATTTTAGAAAAATCCCAAAAACTACCCTCAAGATAATTTTCATATTATTAATTCAAAAATTATTTTTATCTATTAAAATAAATTTCTTAAAATTGGTAATAATAAATTATAAATAATTTTAATTAATTGCAACTAAACATTATTTTAGGAAAAAAATATTTTTTTAGAAAAAAATTTATTTCTATATGTAATGATTAATATTTTATTTATAAAAAATAGATAACCATATTTTTCCAAAAAAATTTTGTGTTATTAATAACTAAAATATTAACATCTAGGTTATAATAGTCATGTTAATATAAATTTTTAATAACGTATTTTCACTTAAACCCAGTGTTGTGTACGTCACAAGCTATCGAAGAGATTAAATTTATTTTAAAAGAAATAAGTTGTAATATATCCTGGTGTTACAAGTATACCTCTTAAAAAAAATCCATCCTATAAATTTCATGGATGCTAAATTATAAAAATATGATGGCATTTCTTATTAATAACTTCCTCTGGTTCTCATATTTCTTCCTCTATTTTATGATTTCTCTAAAGCATCATTAGTATATGAGCCATCTGATTCCTCAATACTCTCTCTCTAGTGTCAAGAATCTAGATTGGTTATTTAAAATATGATATATCAGGTTCTAATTATATTTTATGATAGGTGGGAATATGCATTGGGTCTGGAATGTACTTCCTTAAAAATGATATATATGGAAAATTTCATGTGATTTTGAGAGACTTGGTGGAAAATCTAAGCAATAATCAACTGTTACAATTCATTCAAATATTTCATAGAGTACGGTGTACTAGGGTATTAGTTTATCTTTCTTACCAAACCTTATAACACCCTTAAATAGAGATAATTTCATGAAAATATGATCTCCCAATTGGAATTCCAAATCTTTCCTTTGATTATCAGCACAACTCTTTTTACTTATTTGAGATATTTTATCATGAACCTAAATATCCTTTACCTTTATTGTTATATATTCAACAAGTTCTAGGACTATGAGTTTCCTTTAAAAAAACATTTTATTAACCCCAACCATGGTATCCTGGGGATGGTGTCTTACATTATTATATTGGAATAACATAAAATGAATTTTATCCCAAATGATGAAATAGTATAGTAGTATTAGTAAACTAGTTACAAACTTGAGTGTGTTTTTACATTTATAAACACAAATTACAACATAATTTATCTTCAATAATAATATTATCCCCTACAGAATGTATTTACACATCAATAAAATTACATTTCAGGGAATCTTTGGGAAATGAATCACAATAAGGGTGAGCTCAAATGCCCAGTAAGAGTTATGTATAGAAAATGATATCATGAATCAATATGAATAACAAACATTGAATGGAAAATAACTGAACAAACATGAAATTTAAATAATTGGAAAATCACTAATGAATATGGAAAATAAAATAACTGAAAACACATCCCATTTAATCAATAAATGAGTATGAAATGCATCTATGGATAATATCATTGTTTAAATTTCATGGATAATAATAAAAGAAATATATTGAAAGAAAAAACATAATTATTGGATTTACACTCTTAGAAACATGATACATCTACTATTAAGACCTTTCAAATGATGATTTAAAACTACAGGTAGAAAATTATTTAATTATATCTTACTGATTTTTCTCACGAGACATATTGATGCACTGAGGGGATATCTATAACCAGACCCCACTCATATATGTATGTTTAATACATTACTCATATGTAAAATAATAAATTTAATTTATGAAAAATATTCCTTACCATTAAATATCTATGAGATCATGGAATATTGAGGAAAAAAGATGGGTTATGGGGATGCAGATTTGAATCTCTAGTAAGAATAAAATTTTGACTCTACAATTAGTCATAATGATTAATTATTGTTTTGATCATTCTGATACATCCCATGGTATCATTCAATATAGAAATTAATGATCCTTTAATTAGGTGGAGTCTAATCCAATCGATTAAAAGGAGAATACCATATATGCTGATTGGAGTCTGCAGAATCCCACCTTATCCAAACCCAATGGTTTCTCATTTATGGAAGTGCTAAAGTGCTTGGATATTTTAAAAAATGACATACCTAATCCACCAACTCTTAACAAGATGGATGATAAGTTTTTTTGTGGGTTTTTGATTCTATGTCTCTCCCAAATAAAACATTATATGTGCATCTTTTCCTTACATGGGTGTATCATGTACTCAAAAGTTGATAAGGCATGGTACTTTGAAGATCTCAAAACCCAAATTCCACACTATTGGGGATTTTGAAACATGAAATTAATTTCTTATGGAAGGGGATATTTATACATAATTATACGATCTAAGGAATAGTTGAACTCATCATGGAACTCTGACAATCCACCACTAAATCCTAAAGTCTTAAGGATCTCGGATTGGGATATCTCTTTTAATCCCTTATCTTAATGAAATTCCTATTCCCATATTTGGAACAGACACCATGGTTTGAACGAGGTTTTATAGAAACTAAATATACTAAATGACATTGCTTCTTATATTGGAATTCATTTGAAATTAGACCAACTCACTCTGAATGGGGAGATGTGTCACAATTCTAGGATCTAGGTTGATCCAAACATTGACTGAAAGCTCTCAGAAGATATTAATATCATTTTCAATGAAAACAAGGTTGAAATAAATTTAGATTATGAATACAAGCCTCTATTATGTAATGTTTGAAATGTTTTTGGGCACACCATTAATAGTTGAAAGGTCTTACAGAAGTAGGTGAATCCACGTTCTAATGAAAATTAATGGAAAGAAGTGAATAGAAATTGTAAAATAAATTTTCATGGAGAAGGGGGAAATTTCCAGGAAAAATGATGTTTTCCAATAGTTAAAGAAACCGGAGAATTTTTCTTCCTTAAAACTAAAAGATAATAAATCTTGGGCCACCCTTAGAGAGGATTAAGAAAAATAAGATGAAGAGGTCATCATTTTCTTGAAATTTCCTTGTATATTCTAAATATTATTACTTACACTCAATCTAGTTATTATTTTGAAATCTATGATTGTAAAAAATTATTTCACTTGAGACAACTCATATTTATGGAACTATTGCCTCTCATGGTGATGTTTCTTCTAATTGTGAAAATCTCAAAAATAACCATCTCAATAATAATTTCACTAACTCCCTATCAAGGAAACCCTAATTGACTATACACTAGATGAAAAACATTCTAGTATTATCGAGGTTATTTTTACTGATGGAAGTACAGTGATTAACCCTCCATCAGAAGATTATACTGATCCAAATGGTTGATACTCTATAAATCAATAATATGACTATGAATATACACCTCTTTCTAATATCAAGAATGTGAGGGACTTTGATCTATATCATATAGACCAAGAGGTGAATCATCAAAACACATATTCTATTAACATATCACAATACAACTACAATGACGCATATGCATCCTCATTTTCAAACACTAATGACCATAGTAGTAAATATTGTCCAGTAGAACCAGTTCATATAGATTATATTGGTACTCTTAAACATGATGTTAATAAGGCTCTTCTAACTGGGAAATTATCCAGGAAAAAAATACTCAAGAGGTAAGATAAATGTGGGTTTCAACCCCAAATATATATTTAAATGAATCATTTATTCTGGAACTATCATGTATTGGAAAAATTATGATACTTCCATATCCTTACACATATTTTTACATATTCATAAAACTACTATCATTGGTATCACTAAAATTGAAAAATTATATTCTCCTAGGATTTTTGGTCTATAAAGTAGTGGTTACATATTTAGTGGTAGTAACAATAGTTTTGTTAATATTGATACTCTATGAGTTTTTCTTACTCATCTCTTAATGATGTTTTTGAATTTAACATTGATGATCAAATAATTACCTATGAAGTGGAATCGTATAATCTTTATATTTTATACTATTTATGTTATCCAATTAATAGATGTCATGAAATAAGAAGGTGTTGAAAAAACATGGAATGCATCAATAATATAATTCAATACACTTGGATTATCCCTGGCGATTTCAGTGATATCATGTGTCCTAGTGAAAGGATGTGTAAAACCCACATCACTATATCATCAAGAGAGTTAGAGACTTGTATTTAAGGTAACAATCTAATTAAAATAAGTTTAGTTGGAGAGAAGTACACCTGCTATAGAAGTAACAATTACATAATGGTTTCTAGAAAGCTTGATATGGTCTTCTCTAATGAATAGGTCCTTCAGAAATGGCATATTATCTCAAGTATTTCACTCCCAAGGATCAAATTTGATAACCACCCAATTTTTTTCAATCTCATTACTAGAAAGATCAATCCAAAGATTCCTTTTATATTTAATAATGCAAGTGCTTCACATCCGGATTTTTACAAACTTGTTCTTGGTTTATAGAATTTCAATCATTGTCATAGGGATCCCTTTTCATGCATCATGAAGCTAAATATTTTGAAGTGTAATCTAAATGGATAGTGATAGGACTCCCAGAATAGGATTTATAATGACATTGTCTCTCTTTAAGAGATACCTAATCAAATGTAAAAAAATCCACAAATTCTGATTTTGAGTGGATATTCCACATGAAATAAAACTTTATTATAAGATGAATTTTTTAATATCCATGAAAGATAAAATTCAAAACGAGACCTTCAAGGTCAAATGGCTAAAGTAAGGGGATATAAATAATAAATTTTATAATTATATTGAAATATCTAGGAAGGAATGCAGACCCATCACCCTTCTAAAATATGGTTACAATGCCATTTATAAGGAATAATCCCTTACTGATCATACTATATTTTATTTTTAAAATAGCTTTAATGGACCTGAGATCAATGTGGAATTAGATGATTATATCATTCCAGAAATGGTCAGTGATGAAGATAATAAATTTCCTACCAACACCCTACTAGATTTTGAGATAATAGAAACAATATTTAGTCTTTTACCTGACATTACTCCCAGAAATTATGGGTTTACCAACTCTTTATTTTTGAGATATTGGAATGACATCCACTAGAATTTCTAGAGATTGTTTAGATAATTATTTTTTAAAAGTATATTAAATCAGTATATTAATTATTATTATCTCACTCTTATTCCCAAAGTTGAAAATTATTTTGAGATACACCTATTTAGACCCATTTTCTTCATCAAATATACATAAAACAATAATACCAAACTCCTTGAAAACAGAACTACGACAATTAAAAATAAAATTGTCTCTTGGAATCATTTTTTGTTATGTAAAAGTTAGAGCAATCCAAATTGCATCTGCCTGGCATATGAATGTGTTAATTTCCCCAAGAAAATAATAAAGGTGGTAGTATTTCTCTCAAAATGGACATCAAACAAGAATTTAACACCATGTACTGAAGTTTTATTTACTTAGTGCTTCACTGTTTTGGATTCAATCATGTTTTTATTAAATGGTTTAAGGTTATCATTGAGCCGTGTATTTTTTTAGTTCAAATAAAGGTTTATCCAGAAGGATATTTTAAATATCAAAAGTCTGTTATATTAGGGTACCATATCAATTTCATTATTCTACCTATATTAAGAGATTATTTGAGAATAATTCTCACTCCCATGGTAGAGAAAGGAAAGCTTAAACTAATAAATGAATCCAAATTTTTTTTGTTCCTACACAACTTCTTTATGAAGATGAAATTACCATTTTTCTACAATTAATTTAAATAAATATTCAAAATATAAATATGGTAATCTTAAATTATGATAAGGTATCTGTGATGGATATCAATTAGAATAAGTACTGTATCCATTTTGGGACGGGAATCCCAATTTCTATAAAAACTAATATTGTTTTGTTTCTAGGAATCAAAGAGGTATCCATGCCCATCAATTGTCTTGGAGTTTCTTTATTTTTTGGTAGACCTAAAGAAATTTCTTTAGGATTGTAGATCAAATCATAAAACAACTTTCATCCCAAAAGTCAAAGTCTCTTTAAATGGGTGGTAGGATTTTCCTGGTTAGATTCACAATAGTCTCCATATTGGTTCATTACATAATTATTTATAAATGGACTATATATATTCTCAATCATATAAATTCATTCATCAAGAACTTTTTTCTATAGTGGTAGTACTCTTGAAAGTAAAATGTTAAGTTTTACTTAGATAAATAGTTTTAAGCCTCATGAAAATGGTTATTTGGGAATAAAAAACATCGAGTCATTTAATGTTTCTTTGCAAGAGAGATTCACTTGGAATCTTATCTGCATTGACTGGATGGATCTTAGTTTTCTTAGAGCCAGGTTCATAGAAAAAATAAAAATGGTAAGAACATTTTATATGGATTCATCTATTTGGATTACTATCAAATCATAATTTTCCAATATCATGACTCATTTTAAATAGATAACTAGAAGGGAGTTCTATCTTAATTTTTATATTAACAATTAGTTGGTAACCCCAATTATTTCTCTGGTTTATGATCAGAAAATTACGATGGATACTCATGTCTCCATATATGATTTCCTAACTAAAAATACATCGAGATTACTGACGACTATTATATCTTGTTGAATAATATGTTTTTCTCCAAATAGGGACATTATAATATAAGAACTAGCCTGGACCATAATTATTAAATAAAAAATGTTTTATTGGGATAATTTAACTTTCCATGTCAATGATTTTTCATGGATTAAATCTTTTGATAAATCTTGTATCTGGGCATCAATATTCAAACTGATATAAAGTCTTGCTCAAAAAATAATTCATATTGATGACTACTTATAGAAATTTGGAATTTATCTTTTTTCTAGGTGTACACTCTACAATTAGTATAGAGAAAATGCATTCCATATTTTATTTTCTTGTTACATCACCTCAACACTCTCAAGTGAATTTCATGAGATCTTTGAAAAACTGTTTCCTGAAGTCACTAGCCTCGCAGCTGTAATACAATATTGTATCACTGCATAACTTTCACCATAATATATACACTTATAAATTGTGGCAGTATTTGAAGTGATATATCTCATTTGGCATGGGTGTAATTATATGAACAAGAAATACTCCTTCTCTATTCATAATTCACTGGTGTGACTCATTACCATGATAATAAAATCCAATATCACCCAATTTGAATAATGAAACAACTTTGTTCAGGGCATCATGGTCCTAAAAAGGATTGGTGTTGTAAGAAACAACAACTAGCCAGTTAGTTTCTTTGAGGTTTTTTGGAATGTTTCTATTTATGGATGGATAAAAAAAATTGATAGGGAACTAAAAGGTAACCCATATCCAGTAGGTTGTGGTTTCATCATTGGTGACCACTATGGAAGGGACCTAGGATGTTTCAATGGTACTTTTGGTATCTCTTCATCTCTAGAAGGTAAAATGTTTAGTATTATACATGTGGATTATATTTCTAAACTGAAGGGATGAGATATCCATTGGCATCAAATTTAACCCACCACAATTTTAGAAGATATTAGGAATGGAGAGATCCATTTTTATTGGACACTAACTAGTATGTGGATTTAATTCCCCTCATTCCTTTCTAAACTCAACGTATTCATTACCCATGCTCACTAAGAAGCTAACATAGTAGCAGACAAGCATTCCAACAAAGGAATCAACAACAAGATCACTTGGTTAAATTAATTATCACAACATATATTTCATCTTTTTGAGAAATATTATAAAAAAATCCCTCTTTTAGACTTTTTAAACCCCTTTATTTTAAAAAAAAAACCATGTTCCTTTAGTCTTGGACACCCCCTAAAAAAATTAACTATATATACTAAAGAAAGAATATTATTTATATAATTTTTTGTATTAAATAAAATAACATTAAAAGTAAAACACCTAATGTAAAAATGAGATATATTTTACCAAATAGGAATATCCATGATAAATAATATGAATATATAATGAAAATTAAATGTCTAATGATCATAGGAAAGTGAATAATTCAAGGGGAAGTAAATGAATATAAAAATGAATCACAAAAGTTAATGTCAATAATTTCCTTGGTAAAAATGATCAAAAATCATCCATATAAATAATAAGGACAGTATAAATCCATAATAAACCCATTATATTAGCAATAAATGGTTTTTTCATTAATGAATACAAATACCACAAAATATCATAAAAAAATTCTTCATAAAAATATAATTTTCAATTTAAAAATCAATTTTTAAAAATAACGTCCAAAAAACATTTTATAAATTCATTTCATTTAAAATAAAAATTTGAAAATTATAAATAAATCTTTATAATATTTTAGCGATCATTATGGCTGTAAATTTTATTCATGCCAAACAAATTAAAATAATGAATCATTTTATTTTTTAGTAAAATACAAACATGAATTATTATAAAAATGAAATTATGAATCCTTCCAAAATTTTCTGTAAAAATAGGAAATAATTAAGTTAATAAATTAATTTTAAAAGGGATAAAAATAATTTTTAAAACATTTTTAGAAAATAGGGTTTTGAAAGAAAATCTTTTTCCGACCGAAGAGGGAAATGAATTTATATTTATTTGAAAAAAAATTCTCAATAATTTTAAGAACTAAAGAGTGTAAAAATGGTATTATTATTTTTTGAAATACATAAATAATCATAAAATAATAAAATAAATTTTTTATTAAATTATTATCAAATAATTTACTTTAACATAAATCCATGTTTAAAAATCTAGAATAAAATGAGATTTTGAAATACACCATATAAAATGCGATAATGTTGATGTGATATTTATTAAATGAATTTATTATGTGTTTAAAATGTAAATAAAAATAAAAAAGTGGAAATAAAACATAAAATAATCAAATTTCATTACAAAAATAATCATACCATGACCTAAGCAACAAATTATATGTTTCACCCGATGAATGGAAATAGAGTTATGAAATCCCATTCCTAACACTTAATTTTGGTTGAACATGATTTAACCTCTTGTATAATGGTATTAAACATGTTATTAACTTATAAAATGACCATATTAATATTTATAATATCATATATTTCGCTTATATAACATATTATAACCCTTCTATGCATAGTATTTTATTATTTTTATTATTTCAGGTGTTAATAGCCTTGTTTTTTCATTTTTTTTGGTTATGATAGTTTTGATTATTTTTCATATTATATAGTTAAACCATATCTAGAATAATAATCATGACATAATTTATATTTTTTATAACAATTATAATTTAAAAATAAATCATGAATGATGGTTATAAAAAATGAATTGTGTTACAATCATGGAGACAGTGCACCATAAGTACGCATGAGTAACATTTCCATTTTCCAATGATCATTAAAAAAAGTGTATGTAATATGTATTATTTAAATAATTTTAATAAATTAACATATTCTACATTAATTCTTAAATATACTAATACATATCATCCTTTTGATGTGGTGATGAAAAGTGAGTCATATTAGTTCGTGAAAGCAGTGGTCCACACATACACAAACGATGTTATCATTTTTCAGTGTAATAAAAAAATGATATATCCACTTTTTAAAATGATAAATATGTAATAAATAGAATAACAATTTCATTAATATCACATATATTTATTAAATATATTATTAACAACTATCATGTAAATATTTTGTTGAAAATGAATCACATCTCTTCGTTATGCGGTATTCCACCGTACACACGGGCGATGTTATCGTATCCACAATGGAATGGAATGTTAAAAATGGAATATATGATATAATTAATTATGAGGTATTATTATGTTACAAATATGATATATATATATATAAATTATATTAATCATCATACCTAACGGTGTGAAGTGGTAATGGGAAAACTAATGACATCAGTTAGTGAGATGGTAGTTCACCGTACACTCGAATGATAATTTCATAATGCCTTTGATAGAAGTTGAGATGGTTGTAAGTCATTATATTAATGTAAAAAATTTAATTATATGGAATATAAATTTGTTATTATATAATAATGGTTTAATAATAATTGAATGTTGTGATGAAAGAAATGAAATAAAAACGCTCATTGAAGAACATTAAATTTTTTTAGGTAACCTCCTTACGTTTTAACCAACAGCCTTCCAAGAATGTCTTTAAAACTAGAATAAGGCTTGTAATGAGATAATATATAATATGATATTTTATTTTGGAAGGTAATGTCCTAAAAAAAATTGTTTTATGATGTGAATAGGATAGGTGAGTGGGTGTCCTTTTACAAGTGAGGTGAGTGGCACACTTGTAATTGTTGAAAAGAAAAATGTGTACCCACGTTATTCACATGATGAAATGGCTTGAAATGGAGTATTTTATGTACCTATAAATTATAAGTTCTAAATATGGACAAAAAATAGATTTTATACTAGTACTTATGTGATTTTAACTTTTATATTTTTAGTTTAACCCCCAGTGAATCCATTTTTACCTTAACTATGGTAAATTAGTTTTACTATTTTTTATATTAATTATGGTAAAAAATTAATTTTATCTTAATATATAATATACATTATTATTAGTAAAAATATTTAATCCCTTTTTTCAAATTAAATTTTGAAATTTCAAAATATTAATTAAAAATTAATCATGAAAATGCGGTGAGATAGTGGGTTTTTAAAGAGAAAATGTTAAAAAGTTTAAAAAGTTTTTATATAAAAATTAAATATAAAAATTATTTTAAAAAACTAAATTGGATTATTGTATATATAATTTAACTAGTTTTACTTCTAAAACAATTAAATATATAATATAACTTTATATATAATCTATAAGAAAATACATTTTTCAATTAAAATTTTGTATTTTCACTATTCATCAAAAAAATGAAGTATTTTAGAAAAATAAAAAATATTAACCCTAACATAATTTTTATTTTATAATTTAAAACTGAATATAATTTTATCAAATAATTTTCATAAAATTTGAAAAAAAATATTTTTAATTATGTTTACAAAACGTGACTAAACTAACTTTTAGAAAAAAAATATAGTTTTTCGGAAATAATTTCATTTTATATTACCTGATTCTTATTTTTCTATAATAAATATATAAAAACAATTTTCATAATTTAGTTAGTTTTATTCATACATACCAATTTCAAATTTTGTTTATATTAATTTACTATATTATGGTTCATTTCGACTCGGGGTTGAGTATTCAGCAAGCTATCGAATAGATTAAATATGAATAAATTTATTTTGTGGGGAGTTAATGTTTGATTTTGAATGTAAAATATATTATTAAAATATTCTCTTCATTAAAAATCTCATTGTGTTACATTATCCCTACCTTAAATTAATTGCGTCCTATAAATTTAATCTTGATTTCAGTAACCGGGGGTATGGAATTTGGAAATACCATTGTGGAAATCCCCCACATCATAAAGTGTTTTATAAAAATTATTCTTATTAATAGATAAAGGATGTAAAAATCTCATATATATCAACACATAACTATGTTTCTATGTAGGAGAATATTAGTAATAGGTGGAGATATGGATATCGAAGAAAAGTGTAAATAATTATAGAGAGTGATAAAGTTTATTGATCAACATAATGTGAGTGATCAATAGATAGTAATGGAATTCAAAAAAATAAATGTTTGATTATTTAAAATATCATATAATTTATCAAATATGAAGGTAATTGGATAAAAGTTTTGTTTAAAGATCATTTTTTCAAAAGTTAAGCAATTGTTTAACTATTTTACTATTATAATAAAATATAATTACTTAATATCTTTTTTATTTAAAAAGACCAATTTCATTATATGGTTTTACTTTGATGAATTTCCAAATAATTTCTTACTATAAGAAATTAAATTCCAAAAAATGAGTTTTATATTCCTGAAGCACTAAAATTTAATTTTAATGGGAAAGAATATCCATAATAGAATGTTTTTCCATTCCTTTGATATCTAGATTTTATTATGACAAAATACATAGCACATGTTATCCAATATGCATAAATATCCATATGCTAAAGTAATACATTAATTTCTAAAAACTCATCCAATGTTTAACACAATCCATTTCATAGGTGGTTAGCCTTATGATCTTTCCAAAAGATTAATATCCAAAACATTATAAATAAGGTCATTGAATATTTAAAAGAACTTATAATTAATCCACCAAACAATATGATGTTTTCCTTAATCATCACACACCGAACACATGAATAAATTCATCATGTATTCTATTAGAAGAAGGTAATTACCTAAATTACCATAAAAAATAATAGAAAATATAGAAGATTCCTTATTTTTTTAAGTAAAACACAGATTATTGGATATATTTGTTAAATCCAAAAATGCTTTAAACTCCATCAATGATAGAGTAAGCCACTTTGTCAGAAAGAACATTAATCAGACCTACTATAGTCATCAATATTTAGTTTACTTTATTAATAACAAGTATATATTTACATTAAAATCATTATCTTAACATAAAAATATATTAAGGGTTATCCTTACCTTAACAATGTTTTTTCCAAGAAGATCAACTTTCCACTGAATCGTTTTTCTTGTTCATCGGTACCGTTCAACATATAATTTCAAATCCTTAATGAAAAAAATATTCAATACAATACATATAAATTTATAATTATTATAACTAGGATATCATTTAAAAAATACTCAAATAAAATAGCATTTTAATCTAAATAGAATTATATGTATCATTAATTATCATCAATAGTAATAGCATAATATTAACCTTGATCTGTTAGCTTTTTTTAGGTGTATTCTTTCGTTTCTTGAGAAATTGATTTTTTTAGTTCGCCATCTCCTTACTGTTGAATAATTTCACAATAACACCTTTCTACTTACCCTTGAAATAAAAATAATTGTGAGCTTTATCTCCATAATTATATCAAACTCCCATTCCTTTTAATCAAGAACAAGGGTGTTTATTTCATCAATTATAACATGTGGGAAAATATTTCTTTCCCTCCTTCCCTTTATCCATCCATTTCTCATCCATCCACTTTATCTCTTTCTTCCATTTAAAGAAATAATTATTAGATAATTATTTATCTTTCTTTTTATTACATGATACTATATTCTCATATGATGAGAATGTTTGGGACACTAGTTCCCTTTAAATGATTTTCTTAAGCCCACCAAAGAAATGATTATTATAACTCTCTCTATTATGTTATTTTTATATGGTTCTTATTCCTTCTACTAGGATCCATTTATAAATTATTCCATACACAATACTAGATCATATCATTTTAAACCTAATGTATAATCCCAAAAACAATGAAATACATAACATAAATTGAAAATTTCATGAATATCTATTCTCATAATCATAAACATGATTTTATTGGGGAAATATATATTTTCAAATCATTCACAATGGTATGTAAAGAAAATGTAAATTATCCCATGCATATTCCCTATGAGTGTCAAACCCGATGTACTATTAGGCCCATTTACATTCACTAGATGATGACCCGGTCAAGCCCAATGTTCCCTTTTTGGGTTTATTACCCCTAGGTACATGAATTATATAACCACTCCTAATATTAGTATCTAGATTGGGATGCATTTCAATGAAAAACTACATAGTCTCTATCTTAAAAAATCTTTAGGATTTTATTCTATACATATCCTAAATTATATCATAATCTAAAATCTATGTTTTTGTAAATCTTATTTCCAATGTTTCTACTACCCATCCATTGATACCAATTGTAAAAACCCCAACCCATATAGCCAAGGTTCAGTGTCTTTCATTATTTTATTGTCATAAAATAGAAGTAATCAAATAATGAAGCACTGAATAGTTCAATTGTCCTGGAAGACAAATTAAATACTTGAGTCTTGTATTAAATTTGAAAGAAAAATACAACATATTTTTTTCATGAATAACATTATTCTCTTTCATCATATCCTTTGAGAGTAATGATAATAGACATTATGAAATCCTATGGAAATAAAAAAAGGGTTATATCAAATTATTAGTAAGGTTTATGTATAGTGGAAGATAGAATGAATCAAAAAGCATGATCAAAATAGAATGGAAAATAACTAAACACACATTCCATTTAAATAAATACATAATGCATAATTAATATTGGATGGTTAATAATTGAAAACACATTCCATTTAATCAAAAATTGAAGATAAAACTCATCAAAATATAATATATTTTTTTAAAATCTCATGGATAATTAAAACTAAATTCTTAATGAAGGAAATTCTTAATTATTGGACATCATGTTTGGGGAACTGATACCTCTACTATAGAGACCTTTAACAATACGGTTTAAAATAATATGTATAGGAAAATTTAATATTAGGTTACCTATTTGTATCATGAAACAAACTAATGCATCGATGGGATATATATAATTAAGCCCCACCTATATCTGTATATCCAAGGAATTCTTTATATATTGAATAATCAGTTTAATGTATGAAAAATATTATTTACCATTAAATATCTATATTGAAGAAATAATACGAGGTATCATTATTTTACAAATAAATAAAATAAATTTCAATGTAAAATACCATTTGAAAAAATGATATATGGTTTAAGACATAAGAATATCCATGAAAAATAATAAGTATATTTAAGGTAATATTAATGTATAATGATCATAGGAATGTAAATAATTCAAGGGAGTGTTAATGACTACCAAAGTGAATCAAGAATTTTAATGTCAATTATTTCCTTGGTTAAAATGATCACAAACCATCCAAATAAATAATAAAGACAGTATAAATATAACATATTCCCATTGGTGTTAGAATAAAGGGTTATTTTGTTGATGAATAAAAATACAATAAAGATATGTTTTAAAAAAATCATGAGGAAAATATATTTTCATTTTGAAAATAAATTTTTAAAACCAATATATCATAAGAAATTTTAAAAATAATTTTCTTTGAAAAAAAATTGAAACTTATAAAAGAATGTTTAAAACATTTGAGTGGTCATTATGACTGGAAATTCCATTCATAACATACTTGTTAAAAAAAATATTTCTTTAATTTTTTTAGTAAAATCCAAACATGCATTTAAAAAAAATACATGAAGATTCCATTCAATTTTTTCAAAAAGATTTGAAAAATATCATTAAAAATCAATTTGGAGGAGGATTAAAAACATTTATGAAATTATTTTTACAAAATATGGTTTTAATGGAAAAAGGTTTTATGAAAATAGAGATAAATAACGTTAGGGTTTATTAAAACATAATCTCAGTAATTTTAATTAACAATGAGCCGAACATGGTACTATTACATGAAGACCTAATGAATTTCTATAAGAGAAGAAAATGAAAGGGTTTATTAAATAGTGATCAAATTATTTTTTAATGAAAATTCATGTATAAAAAGTCACAATTAAAATGAGAGTGTAAAATAAACGCTTGAAAATATCAAAAAATTAAAGGGATAATTAATCAATGAATTGATTATGTGGATCAAATGTAAATACACATTAAATAAGTTCAATACAACATAACATAATCAAGGGTAATTACATATAAAATAATAACATGATGTAATCAATTAATTTGAAGTCCAACCTCATGATTGAAAATTGAGTTAAGAAATACCTTAAAAAATGATTTATTTTTCTTAAAAATTCTTTTAACCCATATATAATGGTTTTAAGCATGTTATTAAATTATAAAAGAACCATATAAATATTCATAATATTATATATAAGAATGTGGCTTTCATTAATGTAAAAATCCATTAATTTTTTATATAATACCTTAGTTTTGACTAAATATGAATATCTAGTCAAGATATGGAGGTAGTGAGGGTGTATGGGGATTTTTCAGAGCATAGAACATTGGATCGTGGTTGAAACAACTATGTGAATAGTTAGAAGAAATTGTGTTGACCAGTTTACATGATTTTTCCAAACCGTATGGGTTTTTTAGTGAGATAAAGTGGGCCACATAGTTTACTCTAACATTGTGACCCAGGCCGTATGCATGTTCAAGGTTTCTGAAATTTTTAATAGAGGATACACTTCAATAAAAAAGTAATTTAGCAACATTTTTTTAAGATTTATTTTAAAATTTTCACATATTTAGGGATGTTTCCTAAAAAATTCCCAAATTTGTGAAATTAATGAAAAACATCCCTATTTAGTGATTTTCTTCAAAATGTCGCTAATCTAGCAACATTTCTTGAAAAACGTCCTTCATTTTGTGACTTTTTTTTAAGAAACATGACTAAATTAGTGACTTTTTTCAAGAAACATCACAAAATATATAATATATACATATATATTTTTATTTCTCTT
This sequence comes from Viscum album, assembly GCA_963277665.1. Classification (NCBI taxonomy): domain Eukaryota; kingdom Viridiplantae; phylum Streptophyta; class Magnoliopsida; order Santalales; family Viscaceae; genus Viscum; species Viscum album. The sequence continues at coordinate 334,246,967 of OY728139.1, read as the reverse complement.
TTCCCTACATCAATATATATATATATATTTATATTACTATATATAAACACATACACATATATATAAACATATATATATATATAAACATACACACACATCTATAAATATATAAATAACTATATACATATATTTATATATATATAAACACATATATATTGAGAATGTTGTCACGTTTTTAAGAAAATGTTGCTATTTTAGTGATATTTTTACCAGTGTTTTAAGACGTGGCTGATTACACACACACACATATATATAATTTTAATTATATATATGTGTACGTACACATATATATTTACACACTCCCATATATAAACATATATATATATATCAAAACACATGACTATATATTAATATAAACATATAATATCTTTAAAATATATAAATATATATATATATAAACATATATATATATATATAACATAAACACATAAATATAAATATAAATATATATATATATAATATAAAAAAATAATATATATATATATATATATGTATATTTATATATAAAAATATATATACTATTAAATTTTAAATACTGAAATGTATTTATATATATAACAAAATACAATTAAATATTTTAAATTTATTCCTATTTTTAAGAAAACATGATTATTTTAGTGACATTTGTACTGACATTTTTAATATGTTTTGTGTAGTATATTAATATAAACACAATATATATATATATATATATATAATTTAAACATAAAATAAAAAGATATATAAATATATAAATATATAATAAACATACAGATTAATATATATATATACATTAATTTTTAAAATAAAAAAACTATATATATACATATATATAATAAAATACAACTATTTATTAAAAATTACAATTGTTGAGTTTTCTAATTCAGTAATTTTGAAGTAGAAGGTCACGATTTTGAGATTTTTTCCCTATTTACCACTGTGAGTTGGATCACCGTACTTATGGTTGTGGGGGTGAGGGGAAGAGAACTGGATGGGAGTGGAGGATATATGTGGTGTGGGAGTGAGACTAGTAGGCAAGATGGGGTACTATATGACGAGGGATGAGGTCTGAGGGGTGAGGGTTGGGTACTGGAATGGGACAACAAATGGAGGGTGATGGATGGAGGGTAGGTATAGGTGTAGGGGTAGAGGAGGTTTTTTTATAAAAAAATACATTATTTCATAAAAAATATAATTTTCAATAAAATTTACCATTAAAAAATATAAAATTTCAAAAAATATAGTAACAATGTTTTCTAGAAGTGTCAGTAATAAAATATAATTTCCAAACCAATTTACAATAAAAATAATATAAATTTAAAAAAAAAATAATATTGTATGAGTTTTCAAGAAATGTCCATAAATGAGGTGTCACTTACCAAATTTACTAGAAAACATCAATAAATGAAGTGTTTCAAAATAGTGATGTTTGTAAATGTCAATAATTTAGCAACATATATTTACTAAAATTTGATAAAAATGTTGGTAAATGAATTAGTGAAGTTTTAAAACATCGCTAATTCCAAAAAATGACACTAATTATCATTTTTGTAGTGATAATGGCACGGTTGGCATATGTTTTAACAATTATGTGACAAAAAAATCCAGGTACCATCTTTGGATAGTTCTTTGAAAATTATTGGTTCATTGTATGACCAACCATGTGACCCCTATAAGTTGGAAAAAATTATAATTTTTCAATTAATTTATAATACTTTAATCCACCTCCTCTTTTCTTTATTCTAGTAGACAGGAGTCTGTTTTACTCTTCTAATTAAAGATCCACCTCCCCTCTTCTAAGGTTCATGGATAAATATTCCATTCAAAATCATAATTAAGATTTTATCATCTTATTGGATCCTTCATGGTAAGTGGTTCAATACTCAAGCTCATTTTATTTTTCTTCTTTATGTCGATGATTCTATTTTGGTGTAGGATCATATGCCTTATTTTTAGGGAATTCATCCATTAATAAATTTTCTTATGACCTAGGAAAAATTAATTTTCGATAATGGATGAGGAGTGTTCTTCAGGTATAAGTTAGATGGTGTTTGACTTTTCCCAAAACTCTTATCGTTTATAAATTTTCATCATTGTGCGTGGCTTCATCGGAAGATGCATCTTAAATTCATTAGCCTTAATTATACATGTTAATCATGTTGTGTGAGGTTTATACATAAACTCTTTCCTCCCAATTAAAATGTATACCATGTTCTACCTTTTTTCATGTTATTAAAATTATTTGAGACACCATTCAGGTGTGATTTTACTTGTCCTTGTTAAGGTAAGTGTTCTATAATAATGAAATGAAAAATTAAATTGTTAAATGAAAATTATATATATAGATATAACTTGATAAAGTTAATTTTAAATTAGTTGATTAGATATTGTTTTCATGTTCTCTAACCCTTTTCATGAATAATGAATGGTATTGAATAAAACTATTAAACATTTATGAATTATAGTGATAAATAGTTGCATGTCCTTCATGTACCTTGTTATGGTTTATGAAAGGAAATGGAATGAAAAAATTAAATGGTAAAAGGGAATGAGTATTGCATGGACCCTAATTAAATATGTTATAAAATTAATTTTTATATGATGTATATTTCTTTGGTTCTTTTTATTTGAATAAGAATGGTCAGACATGAAGCCGCATTGGATTCCTGAGGAAATAGCATGATCACTCAACAGAATATTTTTTGATTCATTGAGTCGAATGTAGTGGGAGATACCCACCATAAAATATGGTCTTTTTCATATTAAATTAATTCCTAAGCATAGTATAAATAATTCAATTGAAACATTTTTTGGATGTTAGAATGCCATGGATACACCCCTTAAATTCGGATTGATTTCTTTAGACACACGACGTAATGGATTATCCCCTTTTGTTCTATTTATGATTTTCTTGGGACTACTATAGAAGAGATCCATGGAATCAGTATAAAGTCCCAGCCTTAAACCTTACTTAATCTTGAGTTATTACAAGATTACACATTGAGGATCTTTTCAGGTTTAGAGTTTTAGAGAATTAGATCATGAAACTTGCATTACATTCCACATTTAAACAAAGTGGTTACATAAAAGACCGTATTCATTCTTCCCATCAACAGAAACATATTGAAAATAAAACATGGATTCTTTCTTAACACATCCTTGACTCTATCATCTTATCATGTACCTTTCCCTTGACCTGAAAAACATTTCAAAAACTTGGGATGAGCATAAAAAAAAGCTCAGTAAGGGATATAAAAATATGGAAAGGAAACATGAGTTCATATATACATAAGAATGAAATCATAATTTACCTATAAAACATAGGCACTTTAACATACCTCATCAAACCATGAATAAATCATAGAAAACATAAGACATAAAGGTAACTTGAGGCATTCATAACATTCTTACGTAGGGAGTAACCCTCTTGGTTACGTTTGGAATACCCATCACAGTATATTCCCTAAATCTCTTCGGAGAAACCTTAACGTTTCACTCCTTCGCGTTACCCAATGCATTGGAGAGCTATAACGGGCTCACCCGCCCTTAGTTTATCACGGAACCACCCGTTTTCATAACAATGCCCAAGAACCATAACATAAATGTGTCACATAAAACATGCATAAAGGAAACATAACATTTCCACATTTCAATCACAATATAACATTTTAGTATATTGAAATATTGAATCCATTCAAAAAGAAACCATTTCCAAAACCATTTAAAACATTTAATAAAGAGATTTTTGAATCAAAGTGTCCCATACCACCTTGAAGCTTAAAATTTTAAACCATTAATATCCATATAAATAAATCCTTAAAACCATTTTGAAAACATGGATATTAATAAGAACAAATAATTAAAACATTTAAAACGATATTTTGGTTAAAGGGGTTTTACCAAAATTAGAGACACTTGAATACAATAATTGAGGAATAACATTTAGTCAGAACTTTATAATATCATGAGAATAAATGGATTCATGATATAATACTCCAAAGGACAGTATATACACCATATAAGAGTGAATTGGTGCATAACAACAATGAACCCTCAATAGAAATGTCAAATGTGATGAAATCCCTTATAGAGAAGGTATCCTTAAATTAAGGACAAATCAATCTCAAAAATATGTGTGACAAATATAAGTACACCAAATATAAGTGGATATTAAGTGTAAAACAATAAAAGGTCATTCACACATATTCAATGGATGACATATTCAATGACTACATGTTGAACCCAAAGAAATCGAAATTGGGTTAAAAAGTTCCCTTGACAGCCTAACAGCATCACATCAAAATGAGTTGATGAGAGATAAAAAGTTTATCTCATCACTTGGAAATAAAATTTACATCAATAAGGATATATGAGAACATATCCCAACATAACAATATGTAAATTAAAATACCCAACAAAAGAAGTCTTTTAAAAAGATGATGGTGAAAGGTTCCCTTACCGACTTGGGTATCTTTCAAAACATACACCCCATGAAAGAATGACAATAAATCATTGATGTAAATACTCATAAAAGAAATTATATTACACAAAGAGTAGAATAATGGGCAGTACATACACCACTCAAAGGAAATTGTGGCAAATGTAGCATAAATCTCACGGGAATAAAAGTGAGATGAAAAATCCCTTACGAAAACTCGGCAGCATAACGGCGCCACATAAAACTTCCAAAATAGATTGATGAGAGGGAATAGGGTCTCTCATCACATGAACATAAAAATTACAGTAAGATTAATATAAAAGAACATCCCAATAACAAGAAATATGATCTTTAAAAGGAATGACATAAAAGAGTGTACTTAAAAAGAAAGAGTGGAGTAGGGTCCCTTACCTCGGGTCCGACTTGACTTGATCGTTCTTTAATCTCCTGAATAATAAACTTGAGTTAATTTCTACTTGATTAAGAACCTTTTTCAAGCTTATTATTCCTTTTATATCACTTATTTTCTTGTTATAAACACTATGTAATCATTAAGTTAATAATGATTGTTTTGTCGATATTTGGTTCTTAAGTCGAAAGTGGACTTCTTACAATTACATGTTGTTCGTGTGGCCAAAAGTTTATTATATCCAGAATTTTATTCATAATTTATATATCATATATTTCATATATATCCAGTACATGCATGCATTTATTACATTACATAATCATTTAAAGGTAAGAAATGAAATGCACCGTTCATGGAGACGGTAAGCCGTACGTACGCATGAACGCTACTTTCATTTCTATTTCATATTTTATAGAATGGAATAATACTGATATAAAGGTATATTATAATTCCAGTATAATATCATATATAATATCATAGTTCCATCCTTTATACGTCCCACATATGGTATATAACGAATCAAATCACTTTGAGGGGGCGGTAGTCCGCACTTCCTTAAAATGAAGATATCGCGTATACCCATAATGGAAGCCATCAAGGTAAGACACAAATGAAAAATAAAGAAGCATAATTAAAACATAAACATATTATATATCATATATAAAAATAGTGACATCATAATGGCCACCTTTGAAGGTGTTAAAAGAGTATTGAACAATCATCGTTTCGGGAGGCATAATTTCGCCATCCACGGAAACCGTATGTTCTTTAACCATTTGATGTAGTTGTGTGAGAGTGTAGCTCGAATAAATCTTATAACAACATCCTAGTATATTTAAGATACTGGTGTTGTTACAAAAGAAGTAAATAAAAAGAGTTTAGGGGGTTGGAGAAGCAAAATTAAACAAATGAACATGAGAGAGTGAATTACCTTTAAAAGTGTAACTCCTTTTGATTTGAGCCTAAAGGCTTCCTTTAAAAGGATTATGCCCAAAGGGAATCTTCTAGGATGAGTATAGGGATGTGGAGAGAGTAAATGGGCAGGGGTGTCCGAGCCAAAGGCTTGAGGAGTGTGGGAAAAGAGGTAGAGGTGGGGGCCTTTTATAAGAGGAGAGGAGGGGCACTTTTGGAAAGTAAGAAATATTACTTTATTTGAAAATGTGTTTCGGTTTCAAAAGGTCCCACATTGATATAATTCGTGGATAAGGTGATAAGGCTTCGAAATACACTCATCCAATTGGTTTTGGACATGTGTAGTTTATAGATTTTGCATTATCTTTCTATTTTATTTAAATCGTCAAATAATGATGTCATCGCTGCATCATTATTATGTCATAAATCATTTAATTTCTTTAATGTCTAAAAATTATAAAAAAATACTATGATATAGTAAATATCTTTAGCTTTCCAATGGTTATTTATAATTAAAATTTGGACTTGTATAACCCCACTTAAAAATTGTTTTTGTAAAACATATTATGTTTGTGTCATTTTCACTTTAACATTAAATAAAAAGTAATTTATGTCATTTCCCAACAAAAGTGGATCCATGGGGTCCCCAAGTTGACCCATGGCTTGTCTTGGTCGGCCATGACTCACCCAATAGGTTTAGGACAAGTGTCATGGTGTTTTCACATTCTTATAATATCATTTTTACCTTAAACTACACTAATTACCACTAATCGCGATTAAAAACTTAATAAGTTACTATTCACCAAAAAATTATTTTTATCCCATTGAACCACATTTTACTTCTTAATGACAACCATTTATGTTGGATTTTCAAAATTCAATACACATTAGTGGTAAACTTTCATTTAACTGAAAAATCAGTTTGCTTGATTACCACTTAGTGGTTTCACTATTCATCAAAAATTGGAGTTTTTCAGAAAAATACCAAAACTTCACCCTAAGATATATTTTATATTCCGAATTCAAAAATGAAGTCCGTTTTACAAAATTCAAAACATATTAGTCACATTCATTAATTTAATAATTAATTCCCGCTGTCAGAGCAAATAGCGTGTTTTTATAAAACAATAAGTATCAAAAGATTGACACTAGTTTAAGTCTGATTTCAAAGTGAAATTAATTGCAACGACCACTATTGGATTTAATGGTAAAAATATTTTCTAATTTCACTTTAAAAACAATTAAAAATATTATCTAATCATATAAATAAATTAGATTAAAAAGAGGTTTTGAATTAAAATACAACATTTTACACTATTCATTAAAAAAAATGAACTTTATCGGAAAAATACCAAAAAATTACACAAAGTAAAATTTGATGTCCCGATTCATAATAAGAGTTTTATTTGGTCCAAAAGAATGTATAAGAGTGATCAAAACTATATTTAATGATGGTTCTCCATCAAAAGGCGACAAGTGAACCTTTAGTGAAAACTAGGGCATATACGCTGAAAATTGAATTCTTTCCGTATTTTAAGCCTTTAGATTTTATTGGATAAATGTAAAAACATTTAAAAAACATATATAATAATATTTTAGTTATTCCTATACATTCCCGCCATTACAACGGCTACATGTTATTTAAAATTTATTATTAGAGTGCAACGTAAGATTCCGAAGAAACTCGTTGTTGCGTGTTGGGTACGCCATCGAGCATAGCTTCCCCTAAAGTCATTTCAATATTTTATTCACAAATATAGATAAATATGAAATTTCATATTCTTTATTTACCTGGGGTGTTACATCCTTCCCCACTTTTGGGAATTGCGTCCTCGCAATTTTAAAATTGCGCTTGGAAACATCCTTGAAAGTCCCACATCGGAACAAAAGTCGGTAAAACAAACACTTTAAAATAAAGAAAAATAAGTACAAAGGTCACCCGAGTTAACCCATACTAGGATTACAAGTATGAAAATATGGAGGAAAAAACAAAGGGTCATGTTCTGATGGAGAGTGATAGAAAACACGTTTAGGAGAAAGTTAACCACGAGAAAATCACAAACTTGTGATGGGTTAAACGGTATTCGATTCCCCAGTAGGAAAAGTTAGTAGACAACATTTTTGTTTTATGTTACTTTTTATTGAGGAATTTATTCATAAGGAAACATAATCACTTATCATGTTGTCTTTCAACTTTTACTAGATTCCTTAATCAAACTCATATTTTTTTTCCAAAAGACGAGTATTTAGGGAGACTTGTTCGCACTAAGAGTACTATAATCAACTTCTAGAGAATCACCTAATCCACAAAAGAGAACTATATACTTCCCATGTCTCTAGACTTTAACCAAAACCAAAACCAAAAAGGCTAGTACAAGATCAAATAATCCAGAAAAGGATAACCATTTATAAAAATAAAATCTATGATTAATCTCCAAAATTTGTCCAACGAAACCCAAAGTTCAACGAGGACCATTAGATAAACAATTTGTCCATAAAATTCTTCAAAGTAAACCAAAACAAGATTGAAACCCAAATATTTGAAGGATTTAGTCACATAGTCTTCCAAGTTAAATCGTAACATTTATCTCCAAACAACATCAGTTGCTCCTAAAGTCTCGCATTAAAAAGTAATTAACCTAATCACATATCCTCCATGATAGGTTAATCATTTTCATAAATAACCCAAAATCAACTTACTCTTAATTCATAAAATCATATAACCAGAAAGAATCAGTCAAACTAACCAGGGACTTCACGTAGTCCAGTGGTAGGCGATAAATAACAGTCGCACTTTGGTTGTGGGATCGATTCCCGCAGCTTTATCCGACGCGACGGGATGTCACACGGTCTGCGTGTTGTCCTTTTTCCAGAACTATATAATTCTTAAAAAAATCCCCGAAATGAGATAAAATCTTCAAAGATGATCATAACATATTTTAACCTCAAGTTTATCTCATGCCTTTCATTTTCCATCATAACATATAATAACCCATAATTACCTCAAAAGTAAGGATCATATAAACCCTAATGGTTACCTTAATAATTATTACCTAAATTTCCACATCGAGTTGGCCATCTCGTACATGATGCATTAGAGAACTCACCAAGGTTGAAGTGGTTGATCATGACTCCTTGATATTTGGTTTAGAACAACCACGAGTTTCCTCATTGAATCCTCCATCTCATCCAGTCTCTTAATCAGAGAACCACCACAGTTTCCTTCAAACCCATTGTCACATTGGTGCCAGCTAGATCCAGCCATTTACTAAAACCAAAAAGGTCAGTGTGAGTATATCAACATAACCATCATGTACTAATGAGTAAGATAAACACTAATATATAATTTCTCATTCACTTTATCTAAAACTAGTACTCTTTCTGAAATCCTAACCATTATGGTAATGTCACTTGTGCTTAGAGAATACCCTAACCTCTAAAGTTATCTAAACCGACCTCTGATACCAACTATAAAGCCCCAGCCTTAAACCTTACTTAATCTTGAGTTATTACAAGATTACACATTGAGGATCTTTTCAGGTTTAGAGTTATAGAGAATTAGATCATGAAACCTGCATTACATTCAACATTTAAACAAAGTGGTTACATAAAAGACCGTATTCATTCTTCCCATCAACAGAAACATATTGAAAATAAAACATGGATTCTTTGTTAACACATCCTTGACTCTATCATCTTATCATGTACCTTTCCCTTGACCTGAAAAACATTTCAAAAACTTGGGATGAGCATAAAAAAAGCTCAGTAAGGGATATAAAAATATGGAAAGGAAACATGAGTTCATATATACATAAGAATGAAATCATAATTTACCCATAAAACATAGGCACTTTAACATACCTCATCAAACCATGAATAAATCATAGAAAACATAAGACATAAAGGTAACTTGAGGCATTCATAACATTCTTACGTAGGGAGTAACCCTCTTGGTTACGTTTGGAATACCCATCACAGTATATTCCCTAAATCTCTTCGGAGAAACCTTAACGTTTCACTCCTTCGCGTTACCCAATGCATTGGAGAGCTATAACGGGCTCACCCGCCCTTAGTTTATCACGGAACCACCCGTTTTCATAACAATGCCCAAGAACCATAACATAAATGTGTCACATAAAACATGCATAAAGGAAACATAACATTTCCACATTTCAATCACAATATAACATTTTAGTATATTGAAATATTTAATCCATTCAAAAAGAAACCATTTCCAAAACCATTTAAAACATTTAATAAAGAGATTTTTGAATCAAAGTGTCCCATACCACCTTGAAGCTTAAAATTTTAAACCATTAATATCCATATAAATAAATCCTTAAAACCATTTTGAAAACATGGATATTAATAAGAAAAAATAATTAAAACATTTAAAACGATATTTTGGTTAAAGGGGTTTTACCAAAATTAGAGACACTTGAATACAATAATTGAGGAATAACATTTAGTCAGAACTTTATAATATCATGAGAATAAATGGATTCATGATATAATACTCCAAAGGACAGTATATACACCATATAAGAGTGAATTGGTGCATAACAACAATGAACCCTCAATAGAAATGTCAAATGTGATGAAATCCCTTATAGAGAAGGTATCCTTAAATTAAGGACAAATCAATCTAAAAAATATGTGTGACAAATATAAGTACACCAAATATAAGTTTATATTAAGTGTAAAACAATAAAAGGTCATTCACACATATTCAATGGATGACATATTCAATGACTACATGTTGAACCCAAAGAAATCGAAATTGGGTTAAAAAGTTCCCTTGACAGCCTAACGGCATCACATCAAAATGAGTTGATGAGAGATAAAAAGTTTATCTCATCACTTGGAAATAAAATTTACATCAATAAGGATATATGAGAACATATCCCAACATAACAATATGTAAATTAAAAGACCCAACAAAAGAAGTCTTTTAAAAAGATGATGGTGAAAGGTTCCATTACCGACTTGGGTATCTTTCAAAACATACACCCCATGAAAGAATGACAATAAATCATTGATGTAAATACTCATAAAAGAAATTATATTACACAAATATTAGAATAATGGTCAGTACATAAACCACTCAAAGGAAATTGTGGCAAATGTAGCATAAATCTCACGGGAATAAAAGTGAGATGAAAAATCCCTTACGAAAACTCGGCAGCCTAACGACGCCACATAAAACTTCCAAAATAGATTGATGAGAGGGAATAGGTTCTCTCATCACATGAACATAAAAATTACAGTAAGATTAATATAAAAGAACATCCCAATAACAAGAAATATGATCTTTAAAAGGAATGACATAAAAGAGTGTACTTAAAAAGAAAGAGTGGAGTAGGGTCCCTTACCTCGGGTCCGACTTGACTTGATTGTTCTTTAATCTCCTGAATAATAAACTTGAGTTAATTTCTACTTGATTAAGAACCTTTTTCAAGATTATTATTCCTTTTATATCACTAATTGCCTTGTTATAAACACTATGTAATCATTAAGTTAATAATGATTGTTTTGTCGATATTTGGTTCTTAAGTCGAAAGTGGACTTCTTACAATTACATGTTGTTCGTGTGGCCAAAAGTTTATTATATCCAGAATTTTATTCATGATTTATATATCATATATTTCATATATATCCAGTACATGCATGCATTTATTACATTACATAATCATTTAAAGGTAAGAAATGAAATGCACCGTTCATGGAGACGGTAAGCCGTACGTATGCATGAACGCTACTTTCATTTCTATTTCATATTTTATAGAATGGAATAATACTGATATAAAGGTATATTATAATTACAGTATAATATCATATATAATATCACATTTCCATCCTTTATACGTCCCATATATGGTATATAACGAATCAAATCACTTTGAGGGGGCGGTAGTCCGCACTTCCTTAAAATGAAGATATCGCGTATACCCATAATGGAAGCCATCAAGGTAAGACACAAATGAAAAATAAAGAAGCATAAGTAAAACATAAACATATTATATATCATATATAAAAATAGTGACATCATAATGGCCACCTTTGAAGGTGTTAAAAGAGTATTGAACAATCATCGTTTCGGGAGGCATAATTTCGCCATCCACGGAAACCGTATGTTCTTTAACCATTTGATGTAGTTGTGTGAGAGTGTAGCTCGAAAAAATCTTATAAAAACATCCTAGTATATTGAAGATACTGGTGTTGTTACAAAATAAGTAAATAAAAAGAGTTTAGGGGGTTGGAGAAGCAAAATTAAACAAATGAACATGAGAGAGTGAATTACCTTTAAAAGTGTAACTCCTTTTGATTTGAGCCTAAAGGCTTCCTTTGAAAGGATTATGCCCAAAGGGAATCTTCTAGGATGAGGATAGGGATGTGGAGAGAGTAAATGGGCAGGGGTTGGCCGAGACAAAGGCTTGAGGAGTGTGGGAAAAGAGGTAGAGGTGGGGGCCTTTTATAAGAGGAGAGGAGGGGCACTTTTGGAAAGTAAGAAATATTACTTTATTTGAAAATGTGTTTCGGTTTCAAAAGATCCCACATTGATATAATTCGTGGATACGGTGATAAGGCTTCGAAATCCACTCATCCAATTGGTTTTGGACATGTGTAGTTTACATATTTTTCATTATCTTTCTATTTTATTTAAATCGTCAAATAATGATGTCATCGCTGCATCATTATTATGTCATAAATAATTTAATTTCTTTAATGTCTAAAAATTATAAAAAAATACTATGATATAGTAAATCTTATTATCTTTCCAATGGTTATTTATAATCAAAATGTGGACTTGTATAACCCCACTTAAAAATTGTTTTCGTAAAACATATTATGCTTGTGTCATTTTCACTTTAACATTAAATAAAAAGTAATTTATGTCATTTCCCAACAAAAGTGGATCCATGGGGTCCCCAAGTTGGCCCATGGATTTTCTTGGTCGGCCATGACTCACCCAATAGGTGTAGGACAAGTGTCATGGTGTTTTCAAATTCTTATAATATCATTTTTACCTTAAACTACACTAATTACCACTAATCGCGATTAAAAACTTAATAAGTTACTATTCACAAAAAAATTATTTTTATCCCATTGAACCACATTTTACTTCTTAATGACAACCATGTATGTCGGATTTTCAAAATTCAATACACATTAGTGGTAAACTTTCATTTAACTGAAAAATCAGTTTGCTTGATTACCACTTAGTGGTTTCACTATTCATCAAAAATTGGAGTTTTTCAGAAAAATACCAAAACTTCACCCTAAGCTATATTTTATATTCCGAATTCAAAAATGAAGTCCGTTTTACAAAATTCAAAACATATTAGTCACATTAATTAATTTAATAATTAATTCCCGCTGTCAGAGCAAATAGCGTGTTTTTATAAAACAATAAGTATCAAAAGATTGACACTAGTTTAAGTCTGATTTCAAAGTGAAATTAATTCCAACGACCACTATTGGATTTAATGGTAAAAATATTTTCTAATTTCACTTTAAAACCAATTAAAAATATTATCTAATCATATAAATAAATTAGATTAAAAAGAGGTTTTGAATTAAAATACAACATTTTACACTATTCATTAAAAAAATGAACTTTATCAGAAAAATACCAAAAAATTACACAAAGTAAAATTTGATGTCCCGATTCATAATAAGAGTTTTATTTGGTCCAAAATAATGTATAAGAGTGATCAAAACTATATTTAATGATGGTTCTCCATCAAAAGACGACAAGTGAACCTTTAGTGAAAACTAGGGCATATACGTTTAAAATTGAATTCTTTCCGTATTTTAAGCCTTTAGATTTTATTGGATAAATGTAAAAACATTTAAAAAAAATATATAATAATATTTTAGTTATTCCTATACATTCCTGCCATTACAATGGCTACATGTTATTTAAAATTTATTATTAGAGTGCAACGTAAGATTCCGAAGAAACTCGTTGTTGCATGTTGGGTACGCCATCGAGCATAGATTCCCCTTTAAAGTCATTTCAATATTTTATTCACAAATATAGATAAATATGAAATTTCATATTCTTTATTTACCTGGGGTGTTACAATCAGTGAGATTTTTATATAGTTAAATTTCTTGGGAGAAGCCCTTGGATTACACTTAGACTGATTATATCCCGACAACATGAGTTATTATTATGAGTTGGTTGACCCCTAAGGTCAAGAATAATTTTGATTACACCTAGGATCCTCTTTCATTATTATTATGATCTATTTTAGTGTTTTTGTAACCTTTATATGATTTTTATATATAATCTAAATCATAATCTTAATAATTAAAATATCACATCTTTATAGAAATTACCTACTGTGGATAAAGCAGACATGAGTTATTTGTTGCATTTAATTACATTAATATATATATAAATGCACATTGTTTCTTCTTATATCAATAAAATATATTTTTATAGACCCTGTTGGTGGTGGACCATATAGATTCATCTCACACACTATTAGGAAATCCGTTAGTACCCAATTAGATTATATGATCACATGTGTGGAAAAGAGGAAGCTTCCCACATTAGACACCTGATTTCTTTCTTTAGGATGAGAGCTAGGTTACAGATGACTAATTCATTGCTTGAGATGTTGGGATAGTTTTTCTTCTTTTTTATTTTTTAATAACATGTATTGTAAAAATTTTCTTCTGAATTTTATGACTACAATCCTTTTTGAAGATACTATCATCAAAAATTTTTATATGATACAATTACTAACATTGAGATGATTATTCATTACATGGGTTTTTATGTTTATTTTTTATACCCAATTTTTTTAATTTCTATAATAAAAATGATATTTATCTATATATTATATTACCACTATGATCTAGTCTTATATGAGAGAATAATCTCCCAAAAAAACACCCTAGGACCTCACTACAAGTTGTAAGCCTCTAACGTATGGGGATGCATACTTGAGGCTATGTGGGGAACCATATAGAGGAACGTTTAAGTGGATTTCATTTGAGGATATTAGAATATGGTATAAGAGGTTGTTTCCTTTCTTTGTCTTACTATTTGGCAATTTAGACTGGATATTTGGAATCTATTGAAACATGGTTATTATTCATTCTTGGGAGTAGCTTACCCATGTTTGGGATAAATACCAAGTTATTTGGGAAATGGAAAACTTTTTTTCTTATTTACTATTATTACAGTTGACATTATTTCACCTTTGGGTGATTCACATGAAATATGGTATTTGATATTCAAGGTGGAGATTTTTCTTTGTCCTGGAATGAAAAGAATCATTGTTACATGCATCATAATAGGAACCTAGGATCTACATGTCATACATATGCCATTTCATATAGGTGCATATCAATTCATTCATTTCATGTGTTTATTATGACTGTTGAGTGAGTCATGGTTGTTATATATGTCTGTGATACTAACATATTATTAAAGGAAAAAAATTGGTTCATTTAAAATTTCAGCATCTACTGAATGGTGTTTTTCTATATAGATTGATATAATAATATTAAATATTCATTTCCAAACCTTAAGAGATATGTACCCCTGGTTAAATGTGATGGTATTTGGGTGATATTACAACACAAAAAATCTCAATTATAAGGTGTATGGTACCTTATAGATTGGAAATGGTATTTCAATGAGTTGAGCCATCTTATCTGACATGTTACATTACGAGACCAAATATATGGGGTGATTTGAATTAAATGGGTGTCAATTTCAATTTATAAAGCGTATGGACCTTTATTA
Organism: Viscum album; assembly: GCA_963277665.1. Taxonomy (NCBI): domain Eukaryota; kingdom Viridiplantae; phylum Streptophyta; class Magnoliopsida; order Santalales; family Viscaceae; genus Viscum; species Viscum album. Next base: position 334,231,463 of record OY728139.1, on the reverse strand, counting down.
GATGTGAATGACAAACTAGTTAATGGATCATTGTAATATACGTAGAAATTACTTATGATATTTAAATATAAATTTTAACTTATAAATTAAATGGTTGATGGTAAATGAAGAGGCCAAGAAAAATGTCACAAATCATCCGCCGAGGCTCATGCCATGACTACCCTAAGCCCGTCTTCCATAGGCTAGGGGATGAAGACTAGCACCGAAGGCGTATTCCCTAAAACTGGGAAGGAATTGCCTTTATAACCGGTAAACACACACAACAAGATATGAACTGAAGCAAACTTTATAGTAAATAGTGTGAGTACAGTAAGAAAAAAGGGCCAGAATACAAGCCCAACTGGAAAGTACAAGAAAATGATAGTATAAGTAAACTGGAGCAAAAAAGGAAGACAACTATTGGGTCGTCCTTTGAGATTCCTACCTGAAGGGTAGGGACATATAGACTTCTTATCATGCCACATCCATCCACCTCCTCCGTGTACCGACTCATCGTATGGTCCACCTCTAAGATCTATCCAGTGCCAGTACCCTTAGTCTCGATCAATGTTGTTTGTCTTCTCCACCAAACACAACAAGGTGTGGGCATAGCCCATGCAGGGGTGAATATAACGATACTTATTAGGGACTCTGATACCCTCAAGGTCTCGCAAAATCCACAAAGGATAAACCTCAAAGAATGAAGTCAACTGTCAACCCTACTTATTTACATTCCCATACGTATACCTAAGTTATCAAGTATACCCATCTCAATCATGAGGAAACATAGGGTCCAACCCAAAATCCCAAAGATCAATTGTTCCACAAAGAAAAAACACAAAGGTAAGTACCACAAAGGTATTCCACACAGAAGAATACTACTAAGGTATTACCATAAAGGAAAGTACCACACAAGTAAAAACTCATCTCACACCAATTATTACTTAGATACGGTAGTAGAGATGATTATTTATATCTACTAAATCATATTACTCCGTTAAGAGGCTCTGCTGCTGACCTATATAGAATCGCTAAGAGATGACCCACACAGGATCACTAGGATCTGACCCACACAGGATCACTGGAGCTAACCCACATAGGATCGCTAGGATCTGACCCAAACAAGATCACTAGGAGCTGACCCACACACGATCATTGGAGCTGACCCACACAGGATCACTTGGAGCTAATAGACATAAGATCGGTAGGAGCGGACCCACACAGGATCGCTAGGAGCTGTCCCACAAAATATCACGGGAGGTGACCCACATAGGATCGCTAGTAGCTTACCCACATTGGATCCCTGGAGCTGAACCACACAGAATCGCTAGGAGCTCACCCACATAGGATCGCTAAGAGAGCACTCTTTTCGTCGCAGCCAGCTACTGGGTTTCCACACTAGGATTTCTCATCTGTGGGAGATTCTGCTCCCAAATCCACTATTTGACTCTCAAACTTCCATGATGACCCCTGAAGAAGTATCTCACAGTACCGCCACGTCATAGGGGTCTCAACGCAACAGACATCATGTCAATCGGACGCCCAGTCTGTGAGTTATTAGCCCTTTTGTCTCGATGGCCTGGTTGGATTCATGCTCGATCCAACCTGACCATACCCCATCCTTATCCAAAACTCTAGTGGGGTATACCAAAAGGACCTTCTCAATCCAAGGTTTCTGGTGCCGAAGACAATTTGTCATTTCGACACCGTATGAGGGATATATGTTGAATACAAGATCTCACAATAATAATATTATTATTATTCGTGGGTGTTTCGTGCACCCGAGCCATGAACCAGAATTTAATATTCAACATTAGACTTAAATCGACCATCTTAATATCAGGATCACATCACCACTTATGTTAAGTTATTCGGATGTCACATACATGAGTTATGGATGGTGAATAATTTAATAATAATAATATATTATTATTAATTGAGCGTATTAGGTACCCGATCCAAACACTGAAAAAGACATCCAATATTGGACTCATAATTTACGTCTCGAAGTCAGGGTCGTACTGCCACTAACGGCTTGTGAAATCGAGGTTGCACGAAGAACTTATGGTCAAAACATGGTTTTCCCAATAAAAATAAAAATAATAATATGTTAATACTATTATTAATATTTTGTTTTAAACCTTACATTTATTACGTTTCATCTCCCTTTTTTTTCAAGTTGAGCATGCATCCCTCTTAATTGGCACCTTATATTCATTTTTAATATATTTGTCAAAATATTTATGTTTCTCTCTCCAATATAATTCTATATTCATTCACGATTTTTCCATCTTCCACATGGACTGACCGTCGCTGCCATCTCCGGCTACCCGAGCCACAACACCTCCAGACTACCGCACCAGCTGGACACTGCCTCCCGGTAGTCATCCGACGGAGCATGTCACACCGTCTACCTCACCCGAAGTCGCACCTTGAACACACACTATAAATCACACTACCACATCGCACCTTCCATGGGCCGCCACATCTTCATTCTAAACCCGAAAAATATAATGATCGCATATTCACGATCCTCGGGCCAAGGGCTCCGCATCCATATGTTGCGCTCAATAGAATATTGTGTTTCCAATGTCAATAAATATTTGGTCCCCTACTTTCACGAGCCATTGTGGCTTCATTCCAAGCCCAAAAAATTAAACGATCACATATTTTTGATCCTTGCATCAAGGGCTTCGCGTCCATATATCGCACTCAGAAAAACTCTGTGTTTCCAGTGCCAATAAATATAAGGCGGTGAAGAACGCATGAAGAACGTGTGAAAAATAAAAAGAAAGAGGAGCATGATTTATGTGCGGGATGATGGCCATGTTTGTTTGTCCATCTTCATCGTGAATTTAAGATATGAAGAATCAATAAAACAAATTCAAACATATAAAAAAACCCCTACCTCGTTTCTTGGATAAAACACGGGGAAGAAGACGAAGTCGTTGAAGAGGACATCAGCGTTCGTCACTCCTGCAAGACACTCCAAGTCAGTTCCTCATTCTTTGATTCCAGAAGACACTCTTTGTTGTAGTAGATTTTATTTGTTGAAGAATCACCTTTCAGGTTCTCCAAATCTCTCATTTTTTCCAATAATCCTTAAACAAAATGGTGAACTGCCAAATAAGATTATTAAATAAACTAATTGAGTTGGCACATCAATGGGAGGAAAACAAAGAGTTGTATCCAATTAAAGGGGGAGTTCAAGGTTTGGGTGGTCCCCACCATTGTATTTAAATTGGGGGTTTTTAGTTCGGGTGGTCTCCACCACTAAACATCAAATGGGAGGTTTTAAAAATAAAATAAAAGTTGTTCTTTATTTTATTTTTATCCTTATAACTCTCCCACGAATATCTGAAAAACTAACTTCCACCCTTGACCCACTGTGGTCAAGGTGAAGGTCTACGTAAGTGAGTATCGGCACTAGAAGTTAAATGGTTCCCTCAGATTTCAATTCCAAGCAACGATTCAAAAGTTATAAAATGCCGCTTGTGTGTTTACTAAACGTACCCGAAAAAAAGTTTGGAAAATTATTTACAGTCACCCTCGACCCGCACCGGTCGAGGTTAGGCTCTGGCTAAGTGAAACACACCAAACTAACCCAACGGTAATATCAGATTTCCAATCCATGTTACCATTTAAAAGTTATGGATTTTACAATAAAATAATTGTCACTTAATTATTTTATTTACGACCAAAAAATAACTTTCACTGGTGCCCCGCATCGACCAATGTTAGTATCTTCTTAAAGAGAGAATACCCTCACGAGTTCAATGGTGGTCTTGGATTTCAAATTTGAGTTACCATTTGTGAGTTATAAGAATTTGAAAAATAAAATAATTTATTTAATTATTTTATTTACGATTATTCCATTTTTGGGTTTTCTCAAAGGAGGCTCGCACCGACTAAACTTATATAGTACCTAGGGAAAACACACCATTATGAATGCAATGGTGCTCTCATATTTCTGATTTGAGTTACCATTTAAGAGTTATTCCACTTTTTTAGGAAAACTGCTTATGTGCACTAATTAAAGCGTAACAAAACAGACAGATCATTTCACGCTCTTCAGGCTTCAGAATCACGCGCCATCATATATCCCAGACTTGTAATAATTCCATATAATTAAAAAAAATATACTGAATTTCTGGGACATTAAATTTTCCCCACCTTAGGGCTTTACGTCCCCGAAAGCCACAACAAAGGCAAACCAACCAAAAGAGGGTACTGAGCATGAATATGAGCCTCCTGATCCCATGTGCTTTCAAGGAGGTTCCCATGCTTCTAACATACACGCACCAAAGGTATCAATTGTCCACAAAGGACTCTCTCCTATTGATCCCTAATCTCCACTGGATCCTCCAAAAACGTTGCTTCATCCTCGATGTCCAGCTCGCTATGGTCAATGATGTGATATGGGTCGTGCACGAATCTCCTTAGCTAAGATATGTGGAATACTTTGTGCACCTTCTCCAACCGTGGTGGAAGGTCTAGGTGATATGCCACCTCACCAACTCTTCTAAGGACATCAAAGGGTCCAATGAATCTCAGAGATAACTTGCCACCCCAGCCAAATCCCGGCAAAACTCATCGAGGTGAGACCCATAGAAAGACGTGGTCACTATCCTCAAACCCCAGAGGTCTCTATATCCTATCGGCATAAGACTTCTGCCAACTCTGTGTAGTGTTCACTAGCTGACAAGTGAGACATCATGAAACAAACTCTACCATTGGTTCCTTCATCTCGGGCCATCAGTACTGTTGTCATAGATCCTAATACATCTTCACCACACCAGGATGTACCATCAGAGGGGATGTATGGGACTCCCTCAACACCTCCTCCTGTAGCACTAGTAGTACTATGGTACGTCCTCTAAAGAGGATGAAATGCTCCCCACCTTCAGAAAATACATCAGGTGGATGCCCTGAGGATATCTGAACACATCGAGCCTCGCAGTCAGTGTCCCAATGCTACACCTCCCTGACTCGGTGAAGAAGTGGGGGAGTGACTATCAGAGAATGAAGATAAGATTCTCCATATCGATCCACGTAGGATATCCATAAAGCGGCTAGTTGCTCTATCACCTCACTCAGCAGCTACATGCCAGACCTCCTGCTGAGTGCATCTACTACCACGTTCCCCTTCCCAGGAGTGTAGACTATCTAAAAGTCATAGTCCTAGAGGAACCCTAGACACTCTCGTTGGGAACATGAAAACTCAAAACTCCTACTCCCACGAGGGTAAGGCTAGTTGACTCAAGAGTGATCGGTTGCACCCTCCTATGCATTAGTTTAACCTATGCTGCCTCGGTTTCCTTTTTCACCGACTAAGGAAAACCTCATCCAAAGGTTGTAGATAAAACCCAAACTTTATTCCCAATACAGTGAATCTGAGTATGACTTGTGGATGTCCAGTCGTACCCAAACTAACGTCGTAAGTCCTCAATGCTGCCACCAAGAGGTTTCAATCGAAACTCTCACCTCAAGTGTTGGATCACACTATTGGCGTAAGTGTGATTATCGAGTCTTCTCCCAAAGGTATCTCCAAATGTGATGGTCAAGTCAATGACTTAATTGGAAACTCTAGGTATTGAACATGATTCATGGAAAGAATGAATGATTGATAGCTATGTCTATTTATATGACAGCTAGTAGTAGACACATACCATACCTCGAATCATTCCTAGAGCCCTTGGTTAACACTCCTTGACTACATGCAACTACTCCCTTACCCTATCTTCCATCTCCCTAAGCCTGGTGGGGACCAGAAAAAGGGGGTGGTTTTAAAATGTATAAAATTACACCACCTCATGTTTCTCTCCTTGCTCTACTTCCATGTCTGCTGCCCTAAAGATTTATCTGTACCAAACACTTATTCTTCCTAAAACATTTTACACGCCCAAGTATCTGAGACTGGAACCAGTTTGCTGCTTTTCCTACTGCTAAAACTCACTGGATGTATCCACTCAGCAAAAGAAAATTTAGCCACAATGGTTCTCTCTAGAACCCTAACATAAGTAAGAATGCATAGAGAAAAAGTGTTGGCTCGGATGTCCTTAAACACACCTCTCTTGGATGTCTGATCCCTGAAAACTGATTTTATCATACTCATCGAGTACCAGGAATGGTCGGTATGCCTCGATGAATACTCAGCTACCGACATGTCACCCTGCTGAAGCTGTAGAAGCTCTAGGGAACTCTCAGGAACATCCTCAAGCCTGTCCTTAGCCGCCTGTGAGTCGGGCTCACCTCAGAACCTGAGGGGTATCTGATAGTGAATCATGCATAAGGCACTAATCCTATATGTGTCCTCTACCGGTACTGCCGGTTGTAAATGCTGACCAACAGGTAGTGATATAGCTGACACACTACCCGAAGGTACTATCTTCGGTAATGGTCCATGTACCAAAGCCTCATAACTTTTTGGGCCATCCTCATGGTCACTCACTGAAAAATACTAGTATCTAAGATCATCATATGCTCTACCGGTGTCTCAACTAGGCGGAAAACTCTAGAAACCACCTCCATCCAGCCCTCAGTTACGTGGGAAATTGTATCGCCTCGAAACCTCGGAGGCCTGTACTGCTGGAACTCATGCAACACGCTCAGTCAGTGTGTATCGTCCTCCAGTGTAGCTGGTGATAACTGCTTCCCAATAGGTGGTGGTGTTGCTGGTACACCACCTAAAGGTGCCAACTTTGTAAGAGGGCCCCGCAACGGAGCCTCATTGCTCAGTGGACCGTCATCGTGTACTCTTTCGGGAATCCTAGCCGGCTGTCTACACATCAGCATCTTGATAAGGAATAGGTGTGCCGCAGTCATTAGTTAAACCTGGTGAGATAACTCAAAGAAATCAAAAAGAAAAATTTTCAAAACACCCGCAATAAGTGTTTTCATGCGTTGATTCAGAAATCAGAATTTAGGGTCCTCGTGTATGGATAAGTCGGCTGCCGCACCAATATTGGACTCCCTGAACTGAAAACCACACTCAAAACACTTAACAATATTGATCCACACAAAAAATATCAGAGTCCTAGTTATACGGTAGAACTGACTCCTCTGATACCAATTTGTCACGACCTGTCCCCCAGGGTCCATGCTGTGACTACCCCAAGCCTGCCTTCCATAGGCTAGGGGCAGACAACTAGCACCGAAGGCAGAATCCCTAAAACTGGTAAGGCATTGCCTTTATAACCTATAAACACACGCAACCAAGCACACAAAAAGATATGAACTCAAGAAAATTGTATAGTAAATAGTGCCAGTACAGTAAGAAAAAGGGGCCAAAATACAAGCCTAACTGGAAAGTTTGAGAAACTAAAAGTATAAGTAAACTGAAGAAAAAAAGAAGATAGCTGCTGGGTTGTCCTCTGAGGCTCCTACCTGAAGGGTAGGTACAGATCACCTCCTCAGCTCCCCGCGTCCATCCACCTCCTCCGTGTACATACTCTTCGTGTGGTACACCTCCAAGCTCCGTCCATTCCTAGTACTCTCAGTCTCGATCAACATTTTCCGTCATCTACACCAAGCACAATAAGGTGCGGGCATAGCCTGTGCAGGGGTGATATAACGATACTCAGTAGGGACCCCGAGACCCTCAAGGTCTCACAAATTCCACAAAAGATAAACCTCAAATCATGAATTCAACTGTCAACCCCACTTAGGTGTATGCTCATACATATACCTAAGTTATCAAGTAGACCCATATCAATCATGAGGAAACACAGGGTCCAACCCAAAAGCCCAAATCTCAACTGTTCGAAAAAGGAAAGAAAACCACAAAGGCAAGTACCAAAAAGGTACGCCACACAAAATAATACCACCAAGGTATTACCACGAAGGAAAGTACCACACAGGTACGAACTCATCTCACACTAGGTATAACTTAGGTATGGTAGTAGAGATTATTAGTTATATATACTAAATCATATTACTCTGTTAAGACACTCTGTTGCTGACCTGCACAAAATCGCTAGGACCTGACCCACATAGGATCGCTTGGAGCTGACCCACATAGGATTGTTGGAGCTGACCCACATAGGATCTCTAGGAGCTGACCCACACAGGATTGCTAGGAGATGACCCACACAGGATCCCTGGAGCTGACCCACACAAGATTTATAGTAGCTGACCCACACAGGATCTCTATGAGCTGACCCACATAGGATCGCTATGAGATGACCCACAACAGATCGCTAGGAGCTGACCCACACATGATCGCTGGAGCTGACCCACACAGGATCACTCAGATCTGACCCACACATGATTTCTTGGAGCTGACCCACACACGATTTCTAGAGCTGAACCACATAGGATCTCTAGGATCTGACCCACACAGGATCGCTGGATCTGACCCACACATGATCACTAGGAGATTACCCACACAGGATCTCTAGGAGAGCACTATTCTCGTCATAGCCAGCTACTGGTTTTCCGCACTAGGCTTTCTTATCTCCGGGAGAGTCTTCTCCCCAAGCCACTAGTTGATTTTCCAACTACCACAATGTCCCCTGAAGAATTATCTCAAAGGACCGCCATGTCATAGGGGTCTCAACGCAACAGACGACGCGTCAATCGGACGCCCGGTCTGTGAGTTATTAGCCTTTTAGTCCTGAGGGCCTGGTTGGATTCATGATGGATCCAACCCGACCATACGCCATCCTTATCCAAAACTCTAGTGGGGTATACCCAAAGGACCATCTCGATCCAAGGTTTTTGTTACCTTAGACGGTTCATCATTTAGACATCGTATGAGGGAGATATACCGAATTCAAGATCTCACAATAATAATAACAATAATAATAATGGGTGTTTTGTGGACCCGATCCACGAACAAGAATTTAATATTCAACAATAGACTTAAATCATCCGTCTTAATTTCAGGATCACGTTTCCACTTATGGTAAGTCATTTGGACGTCGCACGCATGAGTTATGGATGGTCGAAGATTCAATAATATATATATTATTATTATTATTATTTGACCGTTTCAGGTACCAGATCCAAAAACACGGAAAATGCATCCAATATTGGACTCATAATTTACGTCTCAAAGTCAGGGTTGTACAGCCGTTGGTGGCTCGTGAAATCGAGGTCGCATGAAGAAGTTACGATCAAAACACAGTTTCCCCAACAAAAATTAAAATAATAATATTTTAATATTATTATTAATATTTTGTTTTAAACCTTCCATGTATTAGGTTGCATCTCCCTTTTTTCAAGTTGAGCATGCATCCCTCTTAATTGGCACCTTATATTAATTTTTAATATATCTATCAAAATATTTAAGTTTCTCTCTCCAATATAATTACATCTTCATTCCCGATTTTTCCTTCTTCCACACAGCCGTACCGCTTCGACCACCTCCGGCTACCCGAGCCATGGTGCCTCCAGACTGCCGCAATGCCTGGACACTGCCTCACGGCTGTCCTCCGCTGCCGCACGTCGCACCGTCTAGCTCACCCGGAGCCGCGCCCTGAACACACACCAGAAATCACACTGCCACGTTGCACCTTCTGTGGGCCGCTGCATCTTCATTCTAAACCCAAAAAATATAATGATATCAAATTCGTGATCCTCGGGTCGAGGGCTCCGTGTCCATATGTCGCGCTCAACAAAATATTGTGTTTCAGCGTCAATAAATATTTGGCCACCTCCTTCCACAAGCCATTGCGGCTTCGTTCCAAGCTCAAAAAATTAAATGATCGCATATTTACAATCCTTTCATTGAGGGATACGTGTCCATATATCGCACTCAACAAAACTCCGTTTTTCCAGTGTCAATAAATATTAGGCATTGAAGAACCCACGAAGAACGCATGAAGAATAAAAAGAAATAGATGCATGATTTATGTGCGGGACGATGGTCATGTTCATTTGGCTATCTTAGTCGTGAATTTAGGATATGAAGAATCAATAAAACAAATTTAAACATATATAAAAACCCCTACCTCGTTTCTGGGAGACAACGTGGGGAAGAAGACGAAGTCGTTGAAGAGGATGTTAGCATTCGCCACTCCCGCAAGACGCTCCAAGTCGGTTCCTCATTATTCGATTCTGGAAGTCTCTATTCGTTGTAGTGGATGTTCTTCATTGAATAATATCCTTCCAAGTTCTCCAGAGCTATCCTTCTTGCCATCAATCCTTCAACCAAATTGTGAAGTGTCAAATAGGTTTACTAAATAAACAAACTGAGTTGGCACATCAAGGGGAGGAAAACCAAGAGATATCTCCCATTAAAGGTGGATTTCAAGGGTTGGGTGGTCCACATATTTGAATTCAAATTTGGGGTTTTTAGATCAGGTGGTCTCCACTACTAAACATCAAATGGGAGGTTTTAAAAATAAAATAAAATTTGTTCTTTATTTTATTTTTATTCTTTTAACTCTCCCATGAAAATCCAAAAAACTAAATTCCACCCTCGACCCTCTACGGCGAAGGTAATGGTCTCCTTAAGTGAATATTGGCTCTAGAAGTTCAACAGTTCCCTTAGATTTTAATTCCGAGCACCGGTTCAAAAGTTATAAAATGCCGCTTGCGTGTTTACTGAACGTACACGAAAAAAAGTTTGGAAAATTATTTTCCGTCACCCTCAACCTATGCCGGTTGACGTTAGGATTTTATTAAGTGAAAAAACCCCCAAAAGAACCCAATGATACTCTCATATTTACAATCCGAGTTACTGTTTAAATGTTATGGATTTTACAAAAAAATAATAGTCACTTAATTTTTTTATTTACGGGCAAAAACTAACTTTCACTGGTGGCCCACATCGACCAATGTTAGTATCTACATAAATATATAATACCCTCATGAGTTCAATGTTGGTCTCGTATTTTCAATCTGAGTTACCATTTGTGAGTTATAATCATTTGAAAAATAAAATAATTTATTTAATTATTTTATTTTCGATTATGCCATTTTTTGGTTTTCTCACAGGAGGCCCGTGCCAACTAAACATATATCGCACCTAGGATAAACCCACCATTATGAACGCAAAAGTGCCATTGGATTTTTGATCTGAGTTACCGTTTAAGGGTTATTCCACTTTTTCAGGAAAATTGCTTACACGCACTAATTAAAGCGTAACCAAAATTCGACGGATCATTCTGGGCGCTCCGGGCCATAGAATCACCCGCCGTAATATTTTGCGGTCTCGTAATAATTTCATATAATTAAAAAAAATTATAAGGAATTTCTTGGAAATTACAAAACATTTAAGGATTTTTTCCTCCTAGAATTGAAATTGACCTTGCATATGAATCATCCCCAATAATTTGCAACTTGAACTCTTACTAATTCCTTGTCCTTATAAGTGGGTATTTGGTGTAGTATACTTTGGGTGGTGATCCATCTTTTCCATTTTTCTTCCATTAGAGATTCTATATTCTTTTAAATCTTGTTCTGGGCATTTTCATTAGAATTTGTAGAGCTATTACTCCATGGAATCCTAGAGTCGTGCATTAGAAGCATAGTGATGACCATGCCATTGAGATGTTTGGACCCAATCCTTCAGTCTTACCTCCATGTGATCCATTTTCAGCACCACCTTTTATACCAAAATAGAGAACTGATTCTAAACTTAGAAAGGATTTACTACATCAGATGTGGTCTATATAGGGTGCTCTATGCCTACACCTAAAATGTCTGATCTATATTTTGAGTTCTAGTAGTGGCATCCTCCCATCCATCTAGGGGATGAAGGTCCTTAGGATGATGAGTATAGATATATGGTACCTTATACGTCTTCGAGCATCTCGATATGCCTCTAGAGAGGGGGTAAAGATAACAACCTATATGCTGCATGATTCAACCAAGTACAAGTGGGATGTGATTACCTAGTTTTCTCTTTATAGCGATACTGTCTGGGCAGACTTCCAGACTTCCTTTTATGATTATTTTTTCCCTCAGATTTCGAGAGCTAATCAAATAGGTATTATTTCACCTGGAATAGGGTTCTATGTCTATCATGGATAATTCAGCATTTTTCACTGAGTTGAAAATTTTGAAACCAATTCATGATGTTAATGAGTTATCAAGAGAAAGACACATGTTTGATGGGATAAGTATGCCATCCAATCATAGGTGAATGTCTTTCACCCATATACATTTTCTATGATTTTGAAACATGATTCTATCACTCAGTGAAACTTTAGTGAATCTAATAGTCCTGGGCAAAGAGTTTTAGTGCCCAGACAGTGAATTAGTTATTTTTGTAGCCGAAAGAAAAAAATTCAGGTTTCATATCATAGAATTGGTGGAAATATTATATAAGCTATAATTTTCATTTTATGACATCATTGTAGATGTGAGGGTCATATGAAGCCACATTGAGATAGATACACACTTCAGTGTCATGATTATAGCTAGATGGATGATATTTAGCTATTTTTATAGACCATTAGGCCTATTTCTAGTAAAAGAGGGCAAGAACCCACTCCATATTTAGGGGAATGATCAGTTACACCACGTTAAGAAGTTGGAGCAGCACCATGTGAACTAGACAAGGAGGAGGTAATGGTCATGTTATCTAGAAATGTAATTATTAGAACTAGAAGATTGGACCTTCATAACTTAGTCTAGATATGGCTCAGGGTTATAGATCATACCAGTTTCATGTATTATAGCTGATACATGAGGATCATAGTATAAAAACATGGACTGTATGATTTTCTATTGAAGTAGTATCGACTATCATATCTACTTTATTCGATATAGGTGATTATCACTACTTTATCTTTTTATCAATTATGGAAATCCTTTACCTCGAAATATAGTATATATGTGGGGTGATGACCCTAGAAACACCGTTGGGTGTGCAGTTAGAGGGAATAATTTTTTCTCTTTTTCTTCTTTAAGGGTACGACACGAGTACTTCCCAGGAGGTCACCCATCCTAGTACTACTCTCACCCAAGCACACTTAACTACAGAGTTCTAATGGGATCTGGTGCATTAGTGCTGGTGTGATCTCACCCAGTTAGATGGAATACACCAATGAAAATACTATCCCCTTAGGGTAGGTAGTTATCACCTCTTATGGAACCTCTTGGTCCTCAATACGAGGATCATTGAATTCATTATCAGTATGGTTGATTTGACGCCTATCACACCCATGTGGACTTCTATCACTATAGGGTATCATTTACATCACTAGAGGTCAATAACTATCTTGAAAAGGGTGAGATAGATATACATAAAAGTAGTTATGGACCAAAGAATTATGGGATAAGTAGAGTGAAAACCATGATTTCTAGTCTTTATCTAAAAGATAAGGGAGTGAGTTTGAAATTATTTCCTCCAATTGTGGATTATTTTAGGGTTGTTATGTGTGATGAATTTTCTACACAACCTTCTGAAGGACATGTAGAGTTTAAGATCAATATTTTTCCAGGAGTAGATCTATTATCTATTCTTTCATACAGGATGAAAATTAATGGGATCTAGAAGAATAAGAGATAGTTGGAGGATTTATAATCTAAGGGTTGTTGGAACCATTGTCATCTATGCATGAATTGGATAATGGTTTGTGTTTGTTGTCAATCCTAAGAGGAAGTTCAGAATGTGTGCCAGAAAAGTTCTCATATAGGTCAAGTAGATAACAGTATTGAAGGTGGCATTATTTTCCAGTGTTTGCCAATTTCTGAACCTCAAAATTGATAAAAGGTGGAAACAATGTTTTTTGTAAAAGGGACTTGCGCACCGGACATGTGTCGCGCAAGTGACTTGCACACCAAGAAAGGACTTGCACGCCCGTGCCTAGGAGGATCGGAAAGTTTCACGCCATATGTTTTTCAAGATCATAACTTCAAAATATGGCAAAGGAAAGAGGGTCGTGCAAGTATTGGTTTGGTCGTGCAAGTGAGTAGCGCGACAGAGGCTAGGGCGGTTGGAGTTGCGCACCGGAACTTGAACGCCGAGAGGAGGCTTGCACGCCACCGCACAAGGTGTCCAATTTTCCTATAAATAGAGGTCCACCCCTCTTCATTTTCAAAGAAGATCGAGAGTTTGAGAAATTCAGTGCTCCTGTCCCGCAGGTGTAGTGGTCACGCAAGTAGTTGTGGGTCGCACAAGTATAAGTTGCGCGACAGTTGTTTGCTGCTTGCAAAAACCAATTTGGGTGAAATGGAATGTGAGTCGCACAGGTTTGAAGTTGTAGAAGTGAGTGTCACACAAGTGGTTGAGGTAGACTTGCATTCCAGTTATAACTTGCGCGCCGTCTTTGAAACTTTCACGCTGGCCTGGAGAAGTGTGCCAGGTGTTGTTGATGTGTGCCTACCTTTTTGAAGCTGCACAAAATCTGGAAGATTTCCCGATACCTTCGGTGCAAAGTGAGATTAGTCTACTGGTGAGAGTTGGACTTCAACAGAGCATCTACATACAGCATAGGATGCATTATTTTGTAATGATGAAGAGACATTCAAGTCTATAAATTGAGTGGGACTTCACCAAAGGTAGTGAGCCAGGGGGAGTCAATAGGAGTGACCCGAGGGACGCAGTGAGCTATCCCTGAACCTTTGTAATGGTAGTGAGCCTGGGACAGAGTGACTGTGCCCGAACCATTGTAATCCACAACTATTGAAGAATAATGTAATTTTTGTAACCGACAACCTATCAGCGTATTCTCCTTGGATGTAGCCCTTTGTGGTGAACTAAGTAAAAATTGTTGTGTCTTCTCTCTGCATGTGAATGTTTGCTATCTGATCATATTAATCATACAAGTTTAACATGTTCCTACCAACGTGGGAACAATATCCATCTCTTTAAAATAAAAATTTTCCACCCTGATTCACCCCTCCCCTCTCAGGGTGTCCTGGGGTCTTACAAGGGTTTTATCAGAACCAATACTTATTCTTAAGGTTCGCTCAAACTTTTCACCAAGAAGGTGGATGGGACCCTTAGACTATGCATGGATTATTGATTGTTAAACCAGCTTTAGTTAATAAATGGAATCCATTACCTCATATAGATTATCTCATTGACCAGATCAGAGGATGAATAGTGTTTTCTAAGATTCACTTGATATTGGGATATCATTAGTTGAAAGTCACGACTTTGGAAAACCCATGTACGACGTTCCAATTCATTATGCTCTATATAATTACATGGTTATGTTGTTTAGTCTTACAAATGTGACCAAAATATTTAAGGACATGATGAATATGGTTTCCCCACCCTATATAAATTATTTCATCATGGTTTTTATGGATGAAATATTGTCATATTCGCATACACGAAGTGACCTTAAAAAAATATTTAAATATTTTTTAATATAATGAGACATAATATGTTATATTATTTTTGACACTCAATTTTTTTCACGTGAATGAAAAGGGTACACAAGGAAATAGCTTAGGAAAATGGAAAGAAGTGGAAAAGGTCAAGGTTTGAAAAGGAAAAAAGGTTGTTCTTGTAAGCCCTCCAAGTACAATCAGCATGTAAGCTACCTATGTGAAGCACCTACGAGAGACTACACATTTACCCATGGTATGATATTTGTCGATATATAGGACCATGGGGTCTTCATTTGGAGGGATAAAATTTAAAGAAGGCCAAACAATTCTCTATTCGTGCTAGCACTGCATTCAACCCCCCTATAACATTATAGGTAGTTTTATAACATCTAATGAAGTGGAAATTATGAGGGGATATAGTATATACAATAATCATAGGGTCTAAAAGAAACAATCCTTGCATAAGAAACACTCCCAAGCCCTAATTCATGAAAACTAGTATGGGGTTACCCTCTTGAACTAGGGACCTAAGTGACATAGCTCTAGAAACACCTATAAATACTCTTGAAGGCTCGAGTAAGGTCTTGTCCGAGTGTATTCACCATGGTGGTCTATTACCCAAGGGTATACCAATTATTTCAGGCCTACCTATATAGAGCACCCCCCTATGCGAACCTCTTTGGTTCATTGTGATCTCTATATTGAACGATTCATTCATGAGACCATCATAAAAAAAAATCCATGGTAGGTCCTCTCCTTCTTTGGATCCCTTGTATAAAAGGGGCCAATTTTAACCCTACACCATGATCTCTAGTCTTGAAAAACCATGGTGAGAGGCACACTATCATTCCCTCTATTTGGTTTTGTATTCCCATGGTCAGATGATTCCTACACTTTCCCAATTGACCAATCATGGTCCTTATGGTGCATGTGGGTTTGTATCCCCATGGACACGAGGACCCAGACCCCTTGAAAAGTGTCACAGGGTTCATGGTATTAGAGATTAGGGTTTATAAAATGTCCTTTGCTTATCGTCTCTATGATTCAGAACCTCCAGTTCCCAATAGAGAGGGTGATGATTATGCTTGATTTTTCATTCGACCTGGAATTAGATACTTGTCATATAGTGGAACCAATTTTAGAGAATCCCTCATGGAGTAACCCCATAGACATTCATGTAAGAGGTTAAAGGTTTTCTTCTATCTACTTATGTTTCATTCACCATCATTACCTTCTTATGGTAAAGTAAAGAGAGGGATATTTCGTAACCTCATCCTCTTCTATTGTTATCATCCTCCCCTTCCATAAGCAAAGAAGGAAAGGTGTGTGTGTTGTAATATATTTTTCTTATTTATATTTCTCACACTGATTATGAATAACATGGTATTAGGGGTTAATATTGATCACGTATCTGCATGATCCATGCCATGAATTGAACTACAAGAACTCTGATTTCTAATTATAGTCAATTTAGGTTATGTCGAATGCCCACTTACGACCTCAGTTCAATAGTAATCTACCTCAAGAGTAAGCTCTAATCATAATTTCTTTAATTTGGGCATCCTTATCAGGAGTAATCCCCAAGTTAATCCCCTGAACCACCATGAGTTAATACATTTTTCATGGACCCTTTTATAAGGGAATTCTCTTCATGAATAAGCCCCAACGTAATCTACTTAAAGGGTCAAACTCCCCTATAAATCACGCCCGATCTACATGGGATTTGATTCCCTTCTAATTGGGATATGTAGGAAGCCTATTTGAGGTTCAAACCCAACACCCAAATAAACCATTTTATCTCGAAAGAAACATTCCCAGTTGTGTTTGTTTCATCCTATGATTCCATCTCTTCTAGGATCCTTGGGATGCTTTGGCATATGTCACACACCAAATTTTGACTAGGAACTTTCCACCAAGTTGTCTATACCACATGAAATTAAAATATATGGTTAGGTCCTTATCATATTACCTTAAAAGGTATAATGTTCCCTATTAAGAGAAACTAAACTATGCGGGTTATTATTCCTTTCACAAGGAAATGTAGAAAACCCATTCATGGGTTTGATCCTAAAATAAAAATAACTCATGTCTCCATCGACAAAGATAAACTCCATAGTAACCTCAGTCTCCATGGATGAAAATAAACACCAAAGTTTCCCAGTATGTGGATACAAAACAAAAATCATTTTGATAATGACCAATGAATCTATTTGCAGCAAACAAGAGGATACCATTGATGGAGATCCATGGATACATACTAATATCTCCTTTTATGAATAACCTCAAACAAATATAGATGATTCTAAGATCTATACATGATAATAACAGACTTTTAACTCTAGGATATACTATATTATACATGGGAATTAATGAAGGATTCATGTACATATCTTAAATCTATAAGAGGGTCCCGAAATAGAATATAATTACCCCAAAATGGTGTGATGATCCTAACCTCCCATATTCTAGATCAATGTGAGTTCCTATACATCATTATCCAAAATCCCTAATGAGAGACTACCTTTGGAAAGAAGGTCCCTTACAAAATAGACCCATTGGGTGTTCCTGGTTCAACGAACAATCCCATTAAAAACCATTTAAAAATAGAAAATCATCATGGGGCATGAATTCTGAGGGGAATGAAAATGGTGAAACCAACATGAATGAATTAAATGTGACATAACATTCATAATATTAAAGGTATGTATTGACCATTCCTCATTAGACAATTTCATTATACAATTAACACCTATTTCAATCAGAAAAAATGGTGAAACCAACGTGAATCTATAAACAAGTTGATAATGCCACCCACCTTTCAGGACCCTTTCTCATAATAAGAGAAGGCCATATAGTAAAAACAATTACGCATGTGTTTATACAAATGATATTCTGATTTGAAGAAGTTTATTGTTTTTGATTGTGATATATACTTGAATTTATTTTCATAACTCCCCTTAATACAATGGCGTCATTCCAGTTTTCATTGAAAAAATATTTCTCTAGAGCTCAAGTCGTGTCTTTTTTCGTGGGAAGGATTCCATTTCCAACCTAGTATCTTCAATGCTTGGCATCTAACTCTCTAGTCTATGAGTGCCATCGGAATGATACAACCATTTCCAAGGATGATTCTTAGTAGGCTCTCCAACTCAACCCTCACAATCAATCGTTTAGTCAACCATGAAAAGTGGTCCTAAAATACACGGTGTCGACCACCGTCTTCAATGGTTTCAAGACCCTATTACCCGAACATGATGACCATTCCCTCCTATATCTCATGGATGTGGATCCAGAGGATGCATATGGAATCAACCAAATGAAAAAGGAGTAATTCTCAAGGACTTCTACCAATAGAATCTGATGCCAACATTGTGTATTAATAACCCCTCTACATGATGAAGGCGCCATTCACCGCCAACCGGTCTAGGTTCATCAGACCCAAGCGCACAAGATGACCCACTGGGGATGGAAACTAGAAACTAAGGATAAATTATGTATATATTCCCCTAAAGACAAGCCTTCCAACTCAATATAGTGGAAAATTGAGAATGAGAACATACACACCTCCACCTTTATTCGGATGACTAGTAGAGTCATCTGGAGATAAGTAATACATACCTCCATTCAAATCAAGAACCATATCATGAGTAGGAACATACAATTACCTTTACCCAAAAAAACAACAAAAAGACTCATCGGGAAGCATTTAAAGAATACTTCCAACCTAATTTGGTTGAAATCTATGAGAAGATGGACACACCTTATTGAACTTATCAAGACTGATAGTAGCCTCGTTTAGTTGCACCAAGAGAAGTCATTCAGAAAGTACTAAGGATAAGAAGAAGGAAGACTCAACTATCTGTACCCACACATGAGTAATTACAACATCCAATAGAATGATAAAGAGGACAAGAGAAAAAACATACACCTAATCCACATATAGAATGGAAATATAACCCCATTCCAACCAATGAAATCACTAAGAACTTCCTGGTGATGGAGAAAGGGAAAACACAAATCCTTTCCATCAACCTATTGATTTTATAGGATATTATAACGATAATGAAAGTAGATCTAGAGGGACAGAAACATAACTTTATCCCTACAAATAGGGTGTCTCATTAGTATATCACCCCAAAACATATACACACCACTACTCCCATCCAAGTGGGTCATGGAGAGAACTCACCCATATTTTAAAAACAACCGAATTAGGGACATAAAACCATTAAAATTAGAGATAATCATCCTATCCCAATGGAAACTCCAATGTATAAAAAAAATATTCCCATTCTAACCACATCCCTTAAAATATTTCCCCAATTTCTCATAAGATGGCATCTAAGAAGAAGCCTTATCAAACATGATTATAGAACCATGATTCGATCAGCAATCTGACACCAAATAATGTTGGAGTTCTTGAAGAATTCAAATTCTTGTCTTTATATGATCAATATCCTACTATCCCATTACCAAATTATAAGAGAAGACACAGTAATTATGAAGTTCCCCTCTAGAAACTTTACCATGAAGTTTTTCCTTATGAAAACAATTCAACGGATATTGATAGAATATATCTTGATGAGATCCATAGAAACCCTTTGTGGGGCTTGAAGACTGAGGAGTAAGTGTATTTTCCCCTTGCTATAATTCACCATGGTCAACCTCCCCATTATGGAATTTTATGCTAATGTTATATTCATAGTAGTGTTTTGATTTGTCAAGATAATTTTCAAATTGGAAATGTAGGGATGAGAAAACCCTACTATCATCAGGAAATTTTTTCATTAGAAGGTGAAATAATTTCTCAACCAGAAGACATCCCAAGGTGACAGTCATTCTTTAAAACTTATTTTCATCATCGATCATCCTACATAAGAGAGGAAATATCAACCAATATCACTACCTATGATAAAATTGTAGGAAAGAGGCTACTAGGGTAATATTAGGTAGAGGATCCTCTAACAAAATATTAATAAGATATTCAAAATATGAGGAAAATTTATCTAATGATGACATACCATTTATGTTCTATCATTTAGCCACCCCTCGATATGGAATTCTAGATGAATTGTCATAATAGCATGTGAATGACATCCGCATGAACATATGGTGAACTACACATCACTTGAGAAAAAATATTATTATATGATGTGTATCAAAATCACATCAAGGTAATTGAAGTGTTGTAATTCCAAATTGACTTAAAATCTCTCCTGGATACCTGACATCCAAATATTGAGAAACTGCAAGGATCCCTTCAATGTGCATGCCTTGATGTACTAATGAGGTTGCAACCGCTGATCATCGATACCCTATAAGGTGTTTTTATCATATGATGGGGTGAACAAGGAACATTAAATTTTACTACAATCCTTAATCATTAAAGAACACTGAATTTTTAATTATGAAATGTTAATGCATTAGGAAAAATAAACCATTTATTCCATTTCCAAGACCAGAGATATGCTAAAAAAATAGGCCCTGACATACTCTCACCAACGTTGGGCTAGAAGAGAGTGGATTGTTTAGAGAATTTTTCATCATTATTATGAGAATATCAATAAAGTGTCCCTTATAGAGGATGTAGCCATCAAATAGAACACATTTTATAAATAATGCAATGATAGTCAGAAATGGTTGATCTAGTGCATATCGAATGATGCACCCAACCAATGTACAACAAAACTCCATAGAATCAGAAGAGAAGTTGTGGTAATATCATCCATGAGAGTTCGAGAGAAACCCCATACCAGAGGGTTTGGGCATTTTTTAACCCAAACCTTAGGGTCAGAAAACTTGACCCAAAGGGCTATGAAAGAAGAGGTGGAATAGTATCGACCCTAAAGGTGGGGAATCTTTCATCATGACAATGTCCTCCTTAGTGAGAATCACTCATCTCTTGATAAGGAAAGATTCTATAGAATGAGTCCTCCAAGTTAATTCCATTCCATGATTCACTATCTTTATTGGGGAAATATATGACTGAGTTTTCTAGGGATTCTCTTTGGGTTACAATCCACCAAAAAACTCCCAGGAAATAAAAAAAGATAAGAAAAGGCATCCTAGAGTATGTAGAAGAAGATAGTCTCAAAAAGGTACTAGTAAAATGCATGAAATGAATTTTTCATCAGTGAATGTAATTAATTATTTTGATGAAATCCCCCATATCATGAGTCCAATTTAGAGGAGTCATAGGAGGAGGTTCTAATCTATAATTTGGTCAACACTGAAAAAATGAAGGAGGTGTGTGTGCCTATAACCAGAGGCTTTCCCTAAATTTGGGAACTCCCTAGAACAATACACCATTACCTCCTCAAAAGTCATAAAACATGGAAAATGGTAAAATTCAAATTATTGAAAGATACATTCTATAAGAATATCCTCAATTCACGATTCTAGTTGGCAGAACTCAATAAAGTGATTTTTCCACAAAAACTGAGGCCGGATTAAATCAACTGATAAATTTTGGATACCAAACACCAATATATTTTGATCCCATAATATTATATCAATAATTCACTACTTTGTATATATAGTTATAATATCTTCAAGAATATATATATAGGCATGCCCCTATAGGCTACCCACGATAAGTGACAGTAGTGTATCCACCTATGGCCCTACCGGTTGGTGCACCTATTCAGGCTACAATTGTTACACTTATTCAGGCCCCGACTCATCCAGGAAATCATTTAATGCTTATGAATACCATTGAGTCACTAATGGCTCAATTGGAAGCCATGAAGGAATGGTGTGTTCCGATACATCTAAAAAAATAAGCCTTACCTAGAATGAGTAGATCTGACTCTTCCCCCACCACACTTGGTAACCAAACATTTCTAGTATTTAATAGCTCAGTAGACCCTGTGCAGCACTTGATACATTTTAGCAATGGATACAACCCTATGATGGGTACCCTTAAACTATAGGAGACGGTGAAGCTCATGTGATTTATGAAATTTCTGGAAGGGCTAGTCTTCGGGTGGTACACAAGTTTACAATCTTGGTCAATAATGTAGTAGGAATACCTTCATAAAAAAGTTTCTCATCCAGTTTAGCTCAAAATTGTAGAAGTTTATATTCTTCAACCACACAAACTAAAAACAACAGGATAATGAAAGGGTATCAAATTCCGCTACTCAGTGGAAAGGATTGACATGCTCCTTAAATCATCCACTCCTTCAAGAAGAATTGTTACCCATATTTGTTTGAAATCTTCGTGATGATTTGCACATGACAATAATCCCTGTAAAGTAGACATGAGGGTTTTGGGACCATTCTTAAATTTTTAAACAAGTGTAAAACTCCATCCTATAGACCAAAGAAAATCCCAAATAGTTCCATCATCTTAGGGAAATATAATTGGAAATGAAGAGGCCGCTTTAGTTACAGATATTCTGGCCCCTGTAGCTGATCCTTCTTTAATTCCTATACCATACCATACCGCTCCCCCTCCCAAGCATCAACAACACTTCCCACATCATTAAGATGATCTGATAAACTAGTGGTGAAAGCTATTTGAGGAGATAAAAATAATTTCTAATCTAATAGAGATAACCATGTCCCCAACTAATTAATCTGGGTATTGTAAAAACAACTTAATGAATTTTCAAAATACCAAGAAGCCCTGAATGGATGGTGATGAAGATCTCCTAAATTATTTCTCCTTCCATAAAATGTGGTGGCACCACATTGAGATTTTTTTTCTTCAAAGACCTCTTGAAAAAGAGGGTAGAATCTGGGAAAGTGAAGTTAAAGAATTGACATTCTCTGGTAGAATATGTTTCCACCACTATACCATCAGACAAATAAAATGAATGGAAAGAAGTTAAGTGAAGAGAAAACAGAATATTGGTGACTAGATGGAAAGATAAATGACCAAATAAACTCACGCTATTCTATGAAGATAGTTGAAACAACCAAATGTGCCTCCAACAACACTCTCTACAGAACAACCAACTCCATTGGTAGCACAATAATCCAAAGTACAATTGTCCAAAAATCTATATGGCCATGAGGATAAGAATAAAAAATAGTAAGATAAAACAATACCAAATCCAATTTTATTCAAAACATTAGTGGACTTCATTCGTTTAGTTTCGAAAGCATGGGCACCACCCTGCCAAACGGTATAACAAGAATTGTCCCATCAGACAGAAGATTCATTTGATAAAGAATTGATCTATGGTTCCATTAATGTTATTAATTTAATGGATCCCTTCATAGATTATTATTCTAGTAAAGAATTTTAATTCCATATAGAAAATTGATTAACTAAGAGAATAATCTTTCAAAATCATGGTTACAGGGGAGGGCATGGTCATGATAGAGGTCACTACTTTAACATGCCCCTTCTCAAACCATATGTGTGGGAGAAACTCATGATAGATCTCTTAAATGATCTCAAAAAGAATAAAGGAATCCCCCATGCATGATAGGGTCTTTTTTGATATAATTATCTAGGAAGATCTATTATAGGATATGCCATAGCTTAACTTTCATTGGCATGTCAGAAGACCAAGATAAACCAATCCACCTAGAGAAAAAGCTCCTTCATCTCCTATTCCAAGGGATAGTGTGTCCAAATTTGGAACATCAAATATAAAAGAACCTGAAAAAGAACACCAACATTATGGGAAGCACAGACCTTTGGATGAGAATTATGAACTTATGAATTAATTGGCCCATGTTCTGACTAAGATATCAATCATGTATGCCTTGAGTACATCAAAATACATATGGGAGGCACTAATAGAGCCTTTGTCAAGTCCTTGGAAGTATCAAGTTTAGTTTTATTCCATTGAAGTGTATCATATCGATAATAACCCAGTATAATTACATGCAGTCATCTATTTCATATACTATAATGAGGATTCCGTTATACAGGGACATGTTAGGACCATGTACATACCATGAAAAGTAAACGATATTGGTATTCGATGAACATTTATAGAAAATGAATCAGGATTCAGCCTCATTATAGTCTAGAAACACCACCAATTAGGTCTCAATAAATCTCATTTTCTCCATCCACTTTGATGATATAGAGTTATGGTAAGAATGGGCAATAACCTCTTAGTGGGATCACACTCAGAACTCAGTTCAAAGATCTTGTGTCTGACTCAAAGTTCATTATTGTTCAGCATGATATAGCTTTCAATGTTCAGCTAGTAAGACCTTGTTACATCATCATGTGGTCATTACTTTCTCATGTAACTAATGTCTCAAATATTATGATAATAGTAAAATTTGTATATTTTATGGAGATATGGACCCATTAAAATCATGATATTCACAATATATTGACACATAGTTCTATCACAAGGGAGGTAAACATTCAATGGCTCATGAAGTTACTCAAATAAATGCCTCAATTGGCCAGGATATGATCCTAGATGGCCTTTTTAGGCAGATAAGAAAGGATTATCTTCTAACCAGTAATTAAATCAAAATGGTTGGGCTGACTTCACATGTGAACTCAACAGATTCTGTAATTTTAGTCATGAAAACTGAGCCTAACAGTGTAGGATAAGTTACTAACTCTCAAAAAAGTGATGAATTATTGGATGAAAATGTCTACATTTCTTCACAAATGTTTCAAAAAATCATTGTTTAATAATATTTTCTGGAATAAATCTCTTGGTCAATGGGGGAAAATGAATATTCCCATCCTGTATCCCTCATTTCCCCTATAAAGCTATGGAGGACCTGGTGCAACTAGTTGAGCTAGAAATGGCTGCTTCCTCTTCTAGATGGTCAAACACAATATCTTACCTTAACGTTTAGATTCTTGATTCACTGATTTCCTTATAGGAAGAGGAAAAATATGTAAATAATGAAGAAGATGAAGAAGAGGAAGACCTAAGGGATGCCCCTACAACATTTGAGGATAGTGTCTCTACCACTGTGGATGAAATCAGAGAAATAAATTTGTGTATGGATGCAAATTCATTATGCACTCTGATTAGTGCGTCCATAGAACTTGAAGAATGAGAGTTGTATAATTACTTTATAAAATAAGACCAAATGTGTTTTGTAGGAATTATAAAGAGACTCCATGTCTCGATCCCAAAGTGGCCACCCATAAATTGGGTTTTCCAAAGGATAATTGGGGATACAAAGAGGCGGATAAAAGGAAAAACACGACTCATGCCTCCATGATTGAGTCTGAAGTGGAAAAGCTCATCAAACATGAATTCATTCAAGAGGTAAAATATCAAAAATGGATAGCCAATATCTAACCTCTAAAAAATAAAAATGGAAAAATTAGAGTCCACATTGACCTTAATGATCTCAAATAGAATTTTCCCAAATATGACTTTCTAGTTTCAATTATAGAACTTATTATTGATGCAATGATTGGTTATCAAGAGCCCTTCTTTCGATACGTCAATTCTGGGTATAATAAAATCCATATGGCCCAAGAAGATGAAAAATCAATAGCCTTCAATTCCCCCTAGGGAGTTTTCTTATATCTGGTAATTCCCTTTATCTTAATGAATGATGGAGCCACATACCAATGTGCCATGCATCATATATGAAAACCATTCTAGGACATGTTTTTTGAATTCTATATTGATGATTTATTGTTCAAGTCATAGAAATATTTATACAACTTAGTTGAATTGGAAACCGTCTAAAAAGAAAAAGCGAAAACGTAACTAGAAAATTAACACCCTGAAATTACATTTTGGGGTAACCTCAAGGATATTTCTTGGATTCATCATATTCCATCATGTCATCTAAGTCAATCCTCAAGAAACTAAATCTCTCTAGGGCATGTCACCTCCTCGTTACTTGAAACAGTTGAGAGGACTTTAAGGATAATTGGCCTACATCCGGCACTTTATAGGACAATCTGGCAGGAAATCGTTTTCCCTTAAAAAAATTGATGAATAAATGGGTCATATATCAACAGAACAATGACTTCCAAGAATAATTTTAAACTCTCAAGAAATATCTCTTGAGAACACCAGTGTAATTCCACCTAATGTAGGAACTAGATCATTAGGTATGTGACAGTCTTGGAGAAACCACTATGTGCCTTCCTTGAATAGATTAATGTTGCTTGGAATGAAAATAACCTTTATTATTTCATTAGAACCATGATTGTCATGGATAATCAATACTTTGATACTGAGAAGTTAATCATGGCTTTAATATTTGTGGTTTAGAAGCTAAGGCACTATCTGCAACAATATGAGGTCCGACTGGTCTCCAGTAATAACCCGCTTAAATATATCCTCAGTCATCCTATGTAAATAAGGCATCTGTCGTGGAAGGTGGTTATTTTAAAATAGTTTGATATACAAATTTTTATACATTTTTTAACTCATAATGTAGTTAAATTCTAGGCCTTGGTAGAATTTTTTGTAGAATGACTATTTGGAAAAACGTCATCTTTAAATACTGAATTTCTAGAGAAAGAGTTATTCTCTACTTAGGGAATCCCCCAAGCATGGGAAATGTATCTCAATAGTTCATCCAAGGTTCCAATGGAGAAGATAATGGAAGACCCTAAACTCAACAATGTTGGGTCATGGATTTTTCTCATTTCACCAACAAAATAACTCATACTGTACTCCTTTCTGTTATTAGAAGGTTGTATAAACAAGGAAGTAGAATATCATTATCTTATTGCGGGTCTAGAATTGGCACTCCAAATACTAGTAATTAACCTAGAGATAAAGAAAGATTCAGAACTGGTAATTAAACACATCAATAGGGATTACGCCATCAAAAATGAATATTTGATCCACCTGTTTGGTAGTGCCTGATGGTCGATGGCAGTGTTCCACCCAGAACCAAAATTGACTCACATCCTATGATCAGAAGATACCCAAGAAAATTCATTGTCTAATGCATCCCCAACTTTGGCAGATCCAAATTATGAAAAAATGATCATCACCACCAGACATCATAGAATGATCTCCCCCTTTTTTAGTCAGAATATAAGAGATAAACAAATTCATATATATCCTTATTCCATATAGCCCTACAACTATGTGAATGTCTCTAATTATAGAATATCATCAAGATGGTGTAATCCCACCAGATAGGGCTGGAATAGATGAAATTTAATAGTAAGAAACCAACTTCACTCTATACAATGGCCGGAATCATCAAAAAGTCCTCTATAAATAAAGATTTTGTGGAGAAGAGACTACGAATGTTATGGATGAGGTACATGTTGGGGCCTACAGTACCAAATAGTGTAGATACAAGATTTCCCACAAAATTCAAAGTCTTGGGTAATAATGGAATTCTATGATGAATAATTGTAAAGAACTCACCAGGAAATTAAATTCATGCCAAGTGCATTCCAACTTCATCCATCAACCCCCGGAGATTCTATATATATCCAAATACTCATTTCCATTTTCTGTATAGTGAATGGATGTGTTGAGGCCATACTGTCTAGTTATATCCAAGTAGTTCATTTATATCCTTACTACTAATAACTTTTTCTACCAATGGGCTGAGGCAATACCCCTCAAAAAAGTTGGTACCAAAATAATTATTGGTTTCATGAAATCTAAGGTCATTACCAGAGATGGTGTCCCTCATACCATATTGATAGAAAATGGAAAACATTTCTGTTCTGCTGAGGTGGAAAATCTATATCAAGAATATGATATCAAATCCAATCCTTCATACCTCTATAATACAAGAACTAGTGGAAATGTAGAGGATTTCAATAAAACTCTATCAAACATTATTTAGAAGAGAGTGGATAAACAAAAAATGTTTTGGCCTCATAATCTCTTTTATGCCTTATAGGATTACCAGACTATTCCCTATACTGCAACATGGGAAATTCCATATTCATTAATTTATTGAATAGAAGTATTCATACCTTTTGTGGTCCAGTTACCATCACCAAGTATTTTCATTAGTGATTAGATATCTATAGATGAACAATCCTTGAAATGACTAGACTATTTGTAATGACTAGTTGAAAAAAGATTGCATATATTTATTCACATAGATATCTACTAGAATTGGATTGTACAAGATTTTAACAATAACTTCTTCCTCTATTCGTTCCTCCATGGAGAATTCATCTTATCCATTGGAAGTCTAATAGTACTAGGAATGAGGCCTACAAAACATGAGTCGAAGTGGTAGAGACCTTATTCCTTACACAAGGTCTACTATAAAAGAGTTTATTCCCTTATATAAATGGATAAAGAAGTCATCACGACTCAGAACAATTCATGTTTACAAAAAAATCATTGCATGTTATCACAATAGATATGTCTTAGCTACAGGATGTTAAACTGCATATCACCATATATATATATATGTCCCAGCTATAAGAAATTAAATTGTGCAGTTTGTATTTGTCACACGACCTTAAAAAGAATTTCATAACGTTCATGTCACATGACATTAAACATCATGGAATCATTATCCTTGTCACAAGATGTTAAAATGTTTGACATACAGTCTCATTCGTATGTCGTGAAACTCTGAGACACTATTCATCCTAATCGCATGATGTTAATATTTATGGCTAACATCCTCCTCAATAGATGCTAAGATCCCCCAAAACACTATGATATGATACTCTGTATGGTCCCTAAAATGTGGGAATCTCTCATACATAAGTCCCTCTCACATCATTTCCACTCCATAGTGGCACATAAGCCCCTTTATAAGCCCCATAATTATCACATCTTTACCATAAGATGATAAACTACATGGAAAAAATACTCATCACATTAAAATAAACTACACGGTTTTTTCAAGAAATACATGTGGCTTGATTCTCACCCAAAATAGATATATATGGATTCCTGGATATCCAATCTCAGGCCAAACCATGACCATAAAGGTAAATTTTCATTTTCTTTGTGTATGAACCGGATATACATAGGGAACTTTTGCAGAACATATGAATTTATTCTCATTAAAATGAGATTAGAAGTGCCACCTGAACCATAATTATCGAGCACAACCATTATTCTTGAAAATAACAAAGACCCTTTCCCCACATCAATGCTAGATTAGTGTGGAGAAAATTTACTCAAGAACAACGTGCGTCTTGATTCTCATTTCAATGTGATACATAGTGACACCTAGATTTCTCATCCTAGGATCAGCCATAACAAAACTATACAACCCCTTTTCCCTACATATTAATTACACCTACACAGGTATCCTTAGAGAACTACATGTTTCTTGATTCTCATTTCAATGAGATACATTGTGATGGCCAGATTTCTAATCTTGGGTTCAACCGTGATATTTCTGTTCTTTCATGTCAGTTCATACTCTTCATCACTACACAACATTAAACTGAATGGGATTTAAATAACTACTTATGACTTGATTCCCATCCTAATGATATACATAGTGATTCCTAGATCATATATCATATCCCATCCACCTCATAATCTAAATTCCCATATTCATTACATGTGATGCCTTTGTGTCATGGAAGAAACATCTTTGACCCCTTGTTTCTCACATCGATCATATCTCATGTTAGATTAAGATACTTGGTTAAAGAGATTCCTTAAATTAGTACAGAATATCAATTCATATTGGGTTTACGAAGGTCCGGGCTGCAAGACCTTAAAAGGCACACCCGACTTCCTCATCACATGACAATAATTTTCATGATCTTTTTGAAAACTATGTGTCTCTTGATTCATTCCCCATCAAGATATGTAGTGATTCTTGGGTATTACACCTTGGTTCAGCCATAATATCATTTGCATGTCGGAATCACCCACATACTAGTTGCATAATGACTAAATTTTTGGTCCTTCAAGAACTACATGTGGAGTGATTATCACTCTTATGGGATACTTACTGATGTCCAGATCATAAATCATGAGCCCAACCACAACATGATATGGGGATACACCCATTCTCCCTATATGAGTTAGGTCTACATGAGAAGACCTAATATGAGTTATCACTCTATGTATTAACTCATATCAAAACATAATCTCCATTTTCCTACACATATGGATTCCATCAGTGTAGTGTATCTTTGTTTCAGAACTATATGTGGCTTGATTATTTCTCTAAGAAGATACAAAGTGACACTAAGGCCCTATGACCTAGACCTACCACAATATTCAATTACTCTAAATTTTTATAGACCTTAATATCCTTTCCACATGACATTAAACTATATAGTATAAAAAGAATTATGTATGGATTGGTCATCATCCCATTGCGATATATCATAATGCCTTGGCCATAATTCCTAGTACTAGACATGGGGTAAAGATGATGTTCCACCTTTAATGCACACAAATAATGATTTATGAAAGAGCATTTAATTCAGGTCCCCCTTACTAAGGGGGTCCACCAAAGAAATAGATATTTCCCCCTTCTACAGATGACTGAGATCTATGAGAGGGAATCTAAACTCATGGGAGATATCGATCCAAATGCTTCATTTGTAATAAAATTATTTCCTTCCACAATCCATACTCCAAATCTTGGAAACATTCAGATCTTCATAATATTTCTTCAGTTTCTAGTGATATAATTTATGATACCTGAAGACTCATTTGACTAGATATATAATGTGACTTAGTTGGTGTTACATAAAATGACCCTAAAAAGGATTGTTACCCAATTGATGAAAATATTTTACTATGTAGTATACTCCCCAGTCGTTCTGGAATAAAAAACCAAAAAATAGGTTTATCAACCATATGAAAATTCTCCCCTGGGAGAAGTCTCTTCTATCCCCATGTGCTTTGATGAAAATATGTTAAAACTAGTGATTTTAAAGAGTATGTGGTTATCTTGAATATGTGTCCCATATTCTATCACCTGATAAGGGAATCCCCTATACCTTGGTTTATAATTTCCTCCTCCATGTGTTTGAAGTATATTAGAAAGATCATGTTATGAAATTACATGAATCCCTATGATTTCATTGGTTCAGTGGTCCTAGTTCTATAACCTGAAACTATAGATTCCATATTTCCCATGCTTTGGTCAGTACTGCACATGAAATGTCTTTCCCCATTTACTGGGAAATTTTTAGTTGAAATTCCCCTTCTATGTTTAGTTACTTTCCTCCCACCAACCGAACTAAGTGATCAAGGAAATATGAATCTCTACTATCTTTCACTGACTTTTAATGATAGATTTTTGAAAATATTAAGGAATTATTTTTTTTGACTATGCTATAATAAGCCATAGTTTTCTTTTCATAAGTTTCTCACAAATTTAAATGCTTATCTGGAAAGGGATGCCAATATTGACTATGTAGTATGGTCCATAGTTGGCTATACATAAAGAAACCCACAAAATGGGGATTTCAATTGGAGGTAAGTTCATTCCCAAGAGAGACATCCTCTAACATCATGATCCCTCCTTTTTCCATACAAATCTTTAGATCTGGGAATAACCAAATAACAACTTTCAACATTCTCCTAACACAGCTAAATGTGGAAAAAATTTTCTAGAAATATTACCATGAATGGGAGAATCATCATCCTTTTTTTCAATGCTAAAGACCCTAAATTATATCCACCATAATGTCATCTTTGTATGACGTTAAAATGCATAACATAATTTCCTCACTGTATGAATTTAACTACATAGCATGATTTTCTCATCATAAGACTTTAAAATATATATAATAATGTATTTACCATAATATAATAAACAATACAGTTAATGTATTAGTTTCATGGCATTAAATTTCACAAAACAAAAACCCTTTTCGGAATGGGTCCTTCCCCTTTACATTGACCATCGAACCAAATGTACCCTCCTTAACTAGATCTATATTCGTGTAGGTGTAGTTTCCCATTCATAGCCAATACCAATATAGATATTATATTCATTTTCAGACATATTACCTTTTAAAAACAACCCTTATATTCATGAGAAATTTGAATCTTTGTAAACTTTTTTCGGCTATCAGTAATAAAATTTCATAATTCCAAAATACTCCTTTACCTGACTATGTAGTATGTGCCTCCATTGGCCATGCATAAGTCGCCCACATAATGTGTCTGTCCACCTAAGGATGATAGTATTATACTATATAGTAAGTTCTCTACTTTTCCTTACATAAAAACCCCTTCTAATAGGTTCATAAACCAATGGAAACTTTTTCCCCATGAGATAATTCCAATATTCTTGAATACTATGTTTTAGAATCAGAAACCAAAAAATTGTGTCTCAAGATTCCCCTTGGGGGTATCTGAATAATTTCTGAACATTCTTGGCATAGAAAACCTTTTTTAATATTTATTACAAATCTTATGGTCAAATTTGATCGACCTAAAATACAAGTCTCATTAGTCACACTTGTATAACATTAAAATTACCACAAAAAAGAGTTCGAGCATGTAACATTGAAAACCTGTAAAGGGAATTCTGGATAAAATTTGAGTCCAAGATCACTAGACCAATGCTTTGCATGGATTTGGAAAATTATTGAGCGATAAAATGGTAAAAGGAACAACATTTGTTAATCTAACATCCCATAAAGAGTGGCCTAAATAAATCCACGCCTTTCCCGCTATGCCTCCTTTATAATGAAATTAGGTAGGATTTTGGGGAATTATCTCAAGTGACAAAATTTTTATAGGGGTTTCTGAATGAAACTCATAACATTCAAACTATAGTTGTTAAGTACCATGGCTTATGTAAAATTTAGATCATTTTCTTATCCTATAACTATGATTAAAATTAACTGATTTTCATTTTTTGTCATGAAATATAGTGTTAATATTACATTATGATCGCATGATGGAAACATGGATAAAGACATGGATGATTTGAAACGAGATTCCTTTCATTTATAAGTAGAAAAATCTCCGAAAGGAATATCCTCAAGATAAAGTCTCTCTTTCATAATTTACATGATAACTTTAACATAACTCCTTATCAGTTGAACGGTGTCCTAAGCCCCATCAACCACTTATAGAAGCTCAATAAATTGACCAGATTCAGTATCGTCATCCTGCAAAATTTCTTTCATTTCAAATAAAATGGTATTGTACCCTTTTGATTGTGTTTATCCAAATTAATGATGGAGTTTTCTGAGTTCCCTTTGAGTATAATCTAATTCTTGATGAAGGTGACATACTTGAATGGTCTTCTCTTTGATATTCCACTTGAATTATGTTAGTTTTGTGTTATTATTGGCATCCTTATGGGATAAGGCTACTCAAAATTCATAATTGATGGTCAAAAGTTCATACATTATGAGGTCATTCATATCCTATTCTTCTACTCCCATAGGCAAACAGTATCCTTCACAGCTATGAAGATTAGACAATAATCAACCCCACTGTATCCAAACATATCAAATAGAATTTAAATTCATCGAATTTGTGAAGGAAGGTCCCCAAGGGGTGTCTCATAGATTATCTCGTGTATATCTATCTAGAACTTGTGATGTGAGATGTGAAGATAATGTTTTAACTCTAGGTGAAACTTAGAGTCACTGTTAGAGGGAAATATCTACTTTGGGATCAATTCACTCAAACAAGTGACCTAATATGCTCCCTCAATAATAGTGTCTTCCTCATTCCCATTACTAGCTAAATTCGTATATCATGTCCACCCTCATACCTAGCAAAAAAAAATGATAATCCTAAACGATGATTTAGAGTCACTATTATCCTCAAAAGATAGTAAGAATGGGGTATAATCACAATAGTTGGTGATCCTTACCCATTAATAGGTCAACATAATGGGAGGATTCCTCCCTAGTATCCTCAACATTGGCAGTTTGAATTGAAACCTCTTGATGAGGGGCACTCTCTTGGCTCTACCTAGGATCCACTGAATGAAGCTCAAGATGACTTCCTATTTTAAGGTCCACCTGAGCTCCCCCCCAATAGTGGTGCTAAGATAGACTTCAATGTATTCTCCATGCACTATCACTAGGAAATTATATTTGGATGGAGTAGTACATTCCAAACAGTCTTGATTAGGGAATCAAACATAAAAAATTGAGTGGACCTAAAATAAATACTCACATACATTCAATTACCTATTTAGTTCCCCAAATTCTGCTACTGTAGTAGGAATATTAATGTGTTATAGCGTTTCATAAAAGGATATTCCAAGGTTTTTCAAGACTTTTATTGACATCCTAGGACCTGTGATAATCTCACCCATTGATATTATAAGAATATTCAGCTTGAAACCTAGCATAAAACTGTTTGATGATGAATTGAGACCCCAAACAACTACCTTAATGAGTATTGGAGGTTCAATATCAATCATTGTTGGGTTATATGGTGCATTAGATGAACTTGAAACATCATAAGGACAAAATTTCAGCAATAGTAATGTAACACCTTATAAACCATGTTTCACATTACCTGAATCCTCCTCCTTATCCACATCGGTAGGAATAGTGATAGGAGTAGATGATGCACCCTTAACACACATTACTCTTTTATTTGAGGGAACTGATTCACTCGTAGGGATTCACACTTGGTTTGAAGTGTCATCCTCAATTTTTGTAGGCTCATTTCTAATTCCATTGGGGGATGATATGTTTGTAGTTCCTATAATCCAAGGAATTTTAGACACTTTTTCTGGATAAACTAGATATTAATAAAGCCAAGATGACTTACCGCTCGTATCAAGGTGTTTAACCAAATATTTCACCCTTCAATGTTATTTCTTCTTTATTTTTTTTGAAGTATGGATAACATAAACTTCCTCAATAATAAATATTACATGAGATAATGGGTATTCTCCATCCATCTCATCCTTCATTTCTTACTACTATATGGATATATCTTCTAATTTAGGGGTGATTTATCGGCCCCAATTGGGATGCCAATCCTGTCATATTGTGGTGAGGGAACCTTGGTTGTTTTCCCCTTGGTCCACTAAAAATCATGATGATAGTCCACATTAACAACAATAAATAGTTTGAAATGAGAGGAAA
Source organism: Viscum album (assembly GCA_963277665.1). Taxonomy (NCBI): domain Eukaryota; kingdom Viridiplantae; phylum Streptophyta; class Magnoliopsida; order Santalales; family Viscaceae; genus Viscum; species Viscum album. The sequence goes on along the minus strand of OY728139.1, from coordinate 334,196,344 downwards.
GGAAGAAAATTTTCATTTTCTGGATCGACTTACTCAACCCATTCTTCAAAACATGGGTGGTCAACCCCTTCATTGTCACCTCACTTTACTATATCCTACACCCGTGGCATGGTAGGAATCCATTCTTCAGTTGCATAAATTTGTATTTTCAACTCTTAGATATAAATCCTAACTTCAACAAAATTATCCTCGAAATGAATATTAGGTGGGCCCTATATATTTTCTATCCTCAGAATCTTCAATCAAGTACGAAGGAGTGTCTATGTGATTTTGGCATCAGAATACAAGTCCATCCACAGTTGGACTATCTCTTTTTAGAAAAATTCTGAATAAATCATGCCTACTGTGAAGACATTATAGCACCCATGGACTTCATTGGCTTTTAGACACATTCCATAAAATATGATGGACGAAAAAATAGAACTCAAACCATCACTTGGTGGAGATGATCAGATCACCTTGGTGAAACATCAATTGGTGTATCCCTTTTAATTTTTATAGGGGGATTATATCTCGTATGAGGATGTTTGGGAGAACTTTAACCTCATCATTATCATCTTCCTCTAATGTGAAAAAAGCAGCCTCTGAAGGAGATGAAGAACATTCTAAAATAGGAGAATATTTCTTACTCTTCTTATTCTTCCCAGCCCGAGGAACAACTGTCTCTAATAGCCGTACATTGTATGAGGAAAATCCAATCATCAGTATAATATGAGGTTAATCTAGTGAATGAATTTATAGGGGGAAGGTTCGTCATCACCTGTGTCAAATCCACGGTCATGAGTATCCATAGTTGTTGAAATTCCATCAGATGATTTTCTAATCTAATGTGCACCAGAGGGTATAGTTATTTACTAATGGTAGTTGAACTAGATTGAAAGCCTTTATGTAGCATAGTCCTTGAATATTATTTCACTATCAATCCTATTTTCCAACACACCATCCTTAAAGGCCATCATGTTTGACCTTAGCTCAATGATGGCATCCCTTCCATCAGTAAAACTCTTTGTGGGAGGATTCCTATGGGGAAAGAAGTTTAAATACTTATATAATCTCAACCTTGTTTAGATATAATGGGGTTTCAATGATAGGGGTGGAATAAAAAATACAACATGGATATATGGATGGAAGTCACTCTCGAGGACCTTGAACCTTCTTTTAATAGAATAAGTTATGAAATGGGAAGAAATCGAACCCCATAGAACCTAGAACGGTCCTGTGATTATGAAAGGAGCATTCCCTAGATGAATATGTAGCATGCTTCTATGGATTTTTCCCGGATGGGGATGGAAACTCCCAAAAACATCTTCTTTTTCAGCTGGGATACAACAACAAACATTCTTGGCCTTATTCATCCATTGGAATCATAGGAAGGCATCAAATAGACACCAAACCACATGGTTAGAAATCCTACAAGATGTTTATTAGATAAAAAATTGGGTCTGATCTCATATCCCCACTTTTAGTACTCCCCCTTTTCTAATGTTGGCCAAAAAGTCCGAGATACGCTTCTCTTTACCACCTTAGGACAGCTCTTAGAATTCTTTCATGTTGGGTATTTCCCCTTATTCTTCAAGAAAGGCTCATCCATGCCTCTAGCTTAATATCCCCCTTTATATGGGGGGTATTAATTCTTAATACCATGAGCTATTTTATGTATCTCACACACTAAATCTACCGTCCTATCACTATCATCCCACATCTCCCATAGTGGGATTAATTCGTGACACATATTTGTGAGGATTGGAGCCTCATAGATCTTTGGAACATCCCACAAACTAATGAAAACTTATCAATACCTTATATGGAATGAATTATTATGTGGAAACCACTGAATCAATATCTTAGGGACAAAATCTTCATTTCTATACACATAATTTTTCACCACCTAGAGGAATTCATATATGTTTACAACCTTCAACTTAGCTAAAAATTATGCACAAGCATGGCACATCCAATATTCCCACATCCATTCAGGTTTAACACCACATTCTAGGTGGAAATCACAAACATTACTCCAGCCCTTCTACTAAACTATATTTGAATCTTAAAAGATGGATGAATAGAAATATGGATTTAAATCAACTATTTATAGTTTCAGATATAGAGTACATGGTCTGTGATGCATAATATAGGCCACAAATGATGTCTTTAAATTTATATATGTACCCATTCCAAAAATGTTGGAAGTTGTGAAGTTCTTGTGATCTTGAAACCAATAGAGAAAGATTTATCTCTTTGGAGCCTATGTGAGGTATTCCAGTAGATTTACATGGCCATTAAGTGGCAGATAGTCACTCTGAGAAAAATCATAGTGATATTTCATCAAAGACCACAACAGACCAGGAAGATTAATAATGAAGTTGTCATAATAACTGTTCACTATGACTTTCATCATCTCCAAAATATGTTTACTAGCTTGTTCATCAAAACCCAAAATCCTTTTTATGGCCATTGAACAAAAAAAGATGTATTAAATTCATTTCATAGTAAGTTTATTTTGAAGAATGTCAAAAAAGTAAGAAAATTCAGCAAAGGAATGAATTTGTGGAATTGGCTCACTCAGGTTCATCGTGCAAGTGGATAAATCTGGTGTGTCATGCAAGTGACTCAGACAATGATATCATTCAACAATCATACACAAGTATCACAGAAAAACCTAAGTAACATGCAGCTAGTTACATACCCAATTTGCATGAATGAAGCCTTAAAAATGAATTCATCAGTGGAGGGTCTGTGCGGTGAGACCTGGAAGTTTGGGGTTGCATGAGCCTTCCAGAAAAATGAGGTCCCTATTTATAGACAAGGATGTATTATTTCTTGGGCCACGTACATGATCTAGCTACATAGAAGAGTTTAGGGAACAATTAGTGTAGAATACTTGTAAAAATACCCTATGAAAGCCATTCATCCTTTTCATCCCTTTACCTCATGATCATACCCTATTATTTTGATCAGATCCAATACTGAGGGGGGAATTTGTTGACATTCTGTGTTTTCACAATAATGGAAAGACAAAAAAGGTAAATACCTTAGGAAAAAATCAATGATGTGGAAATGATCAGGGTTTTGGAAGGCCCCAGAGGCCATTCATGCAAGCTACATGTACGTAACCATGTAGGGATGACCTATGTACAACACATGAGAAGGACAAGACCATCTCTTAGGGATATATATTTGATTATAAGTAGGAATTTGGGATCTTCATTTGGAGGGATGGAATTTCCCAAAGGCCAAACAAGGCTCTAGTCTCCCTATTTCTTTTCTCAATACATCCTTAAACTTCTAGGTAGTTTTCTAACACCTAAATAGGTGTTCATTATATGGGTATTGTGGAACTAAATTCCTCACACGATTTAAAATAAACAACCCCGACATGAAGAACTTTTCCAACTCTTAATTCACAAAGACAAGCATGGGGTTCCCTTCTTAAACTAGGGACCAATGAAACTTTCCTCTATGAAAACCTATGGAGACCCTTGAAGGCTTGAGGAAGGTCTCACCCAAGTGTAGTCACCCAGGTGATCTTCCACCTAAGGTTATACAAACTCACTCAGGCCTACCTACATGGAGGACCCCCTGAATGGGCCTCCTTGGTTCACCCTAATTTCCATCTTACATGAGTCAATCATGATGCCTTCTTCAAATCCATCCATGTAAAGGCCTCTCCTTTTTTGGATCCCTTTTATGAAAGAGACCATTTTGAAACCTATACCAACATCTTCGAACTTTCATAACCTTAGTGAGTGGCACACCAGCATGCCCCCCATTTGGGTTTGTATTCCAATGGTCAGTAGTTTCCTGCAGTTGTCTGACTGACCGTTCAGGGTCCTTAGGGTGAATGTGGGTTTGTATCCCTATGGTCATAAAGAGCCTTACCCCAAGGATAGTATATATGAGTTTCTGTTATTTTTTTATTATGGTTTTAACCATTTCATTCCCTTCTATTCTTTAAGATCTTGAGCCTCTAGTTCTGAGTGGAAAGGGTGATGATTATGAATTATTTTCCATTCAACATGGAATTAGATCATTATCCCACTGTGGAACTGATTTTAGGGCATCCCCTCTGAAGTAATCCCCTACCCTTTGGTGTAGGAGGTTATAGTATTTCTCTTATCAACCTATGCATCCTTCACCTTTATTCCCTCTTCAATGTAAAGTAATGAGATGGATGTGTCATTACCTCAGCCACATCAATTGATGTCCTCCTCCTCTTCCACCAACATAGAAGGAAAATTTAATGGATTTTGAAATATTTTTATTCCTTTTTTTATTACACCATGTATGACTCAAGTGGTATTATTGCTTAATGGTGGTCATTAAATCCACATAATCCATGACATCTATTGAACTATGAGAACTATGATTCTTGATTAAAATCAATTCGGATATGTAGGACACCCACTCCGGGCATGAGCTGAAAGGGAATCCCCCTCAGGATTAAGCCCCAATCATAATTTCCATAATCCATCAATTATCCTCAAGAGTAACCCCAAGTTAATCCCCCAAACCACCACGAGTTAAGACATTACTCGTGGTCACTTTAACAAGGGAATCATATTTAAGAATAATCACCTACTTAATCCGCTCAAAGAAACATATCCATGGAATAAGATTAACCCCTAAGTAACCTCAGTCTCCCTAGATGACAATAAACACCAGAGTTCCCCATTATGTAGCTAGAAAACCAACATCACTACGCTAACATCTAATGAATCTCTTAGTAGTATATAAGAGGAAACCATTGATGGATAACCTTATACACATATTGATATATCCATTAATGAATAACCTTATATTAAAATAGATGATTCTATGATCTATATATGATAATAATTGGCTGTTCTCTCTAGGATGAACTACATCATTATTGGGAATTAATTAAGGATTCATGAACATATCATAAATATATAAGATTGTGTTTAAATAGGAAATAATTATAACTAAATGGGTGTGACAAGCCTGATATCCCATCCACTCAACCAATATGAGTTCTTAGTCATCATTAGGGAAACTCCCCAATGAGAAACTACCTTTAGCAAGAAGGTCCTTTAGGATATTGAACGTTGGTTGTTTTTGGTTCCATAAAAAAACCCATTGGAAACCATTCAGAAATAGAAAGTCATTATGAGGTGAAAATTCTGAGAGAAAAAAATTGTGGACCCGATGTGAATGACATAAATGTGACATCTCTTTCATAAGATAAAAGGGGTGTACTAAAAAAATCCTCAGTAGACCATTTTGTTCCTAAAGGAAATCCCATTTCAGTTGGAAACAATGTTTAGATCACCATGTTCCACTTCAAGATTTATGAATATCGCATCATGGGTCATATTATCTTAGAATAGAGAGTATCCTTTGACCCAAATAATATTATTGTTTTTGTTTGATGTGAGCATCTCATGATTGTGTTTGAAATATGATGTTTTTTAGGGTTGGATAGATATTATAGGAATTTCATACAGGACTTCCCATTTTTTATTTATCCTCTGACTATTTTCACTATTAAGGGTGCAATGTTCATTTTTTGATGTGTGAGATCATGTCTTTCAGGACATAAACATAAGACACACTTCAACAATGATTATGGTTCTTGTTGATCCTGGATGAGGTTATAATTTATTCTATGATGAAATAGGAATAAATTTGGTTGTCGTACTGATGCAGGAGAATAAATTTATTTTATCTGGGTCTCACTAATTTAGACATCCTGAGTAGAATAACTAGATGGATGAAATTGAGCTCATTGAATTTGTCCATGATTTTCATTACAGGATATATTATCTGATGGGTGTGCTCTTTATGGTGTATATAGATCAAAAGATCCTCAAATGTATCTTTAATCAACATGAATTTAATAATATACTGTAAATATGGGTCAAATATGATTAGAATTTTGAATTTTATCTTACCTAAATGTCTTGAAAGGGAAATGTGGAAGCTGATGCGCTGAGATAGAAAACTGAGAAGAAATATGTTTAGGAAGCCAGTGATGAATAGAAATTTATTAACCTATTTTATAATAGGAATTTGATGTTTCATAAGAGTTATAATCAACATTTTCTTATAAACATACAAGTTACCAATTCACTCCTCGATAGGGTGAAGAGAAGGTAGTTATCAGATCCTAAAGGCTTGGTTCTCTAGGAGTGTATTTTTGTAATAACCCACCTTCGAATTGGTCTGTTAATAGAAGAAAAATCCTTCTTATACACAGGCGGGTTCATATAAACATGAGATAGAAATTTAGGCAAGATTACCATGGTTATTAGTGGGTAGTTTATCTAGGAATATCCAAGATGAATCATATTATGCATCACCAGTAGTGGTGGCCTAGGATTAAATGTTAGATTTTGGGATTTATTACTAGGTGTTGTACCTATCAATAGGTGAAGGAGGAGCACCAAAGGACTACTAGATTGTTATAGTCATTGTTGGTACTAGAATGAAAATATTAAGACATTGTGATGGAATATTTAGTCATCTTATCATGGTAAACTTGAGATAGAAACACAGTTTTGGTAGTCATAGATTGATTGAAAATGTTATCCCACTTACTTCATATCATAGAGACTTTTTCAGTTGATGAGTTAGGGGGAATGTATTTCTGTGAGATTATACGGCTACATGGGGTTCATCATACTATACTTTTTTATAGGTATTCTCATTTTATGTCAATGTTATGGAAGGGGTTATATAAATTTTTGTGTATACATGTGTTTCAGAGAATATCTTTTCACCCTCAGATCGATGTCCTGTCAAAACAACCAATATAGGTTTTGGAGAAAATTCTCCAAACATGCATCCATGATTTTTGTTAGTTCATGTGAGAAGTAGTATCTCATCAAATTTTACAACAATAATATCTTTCATGCAATGATTCAAATTGATCTGTATGAGGCCTTATATGGTAGTCTGTGTCATTCCCCACTGTACTGGTTAGAGGTGGGATAGGTAGTGCTACTTGATCCTCTTCTCATATAGGAGACATTGAAGTTGGTTCAATTGATTAAAAAGTTTGTGTATACCACTCATTCTACACATAAATCTTATGTCGACCGTCGTCTATAATTTCTGTAGTTCACGATTAGGAATCTTGTATTCTTGTGAGTATCACCAAGACTTGGGAATAGATATATATAGAGGAAAGGAAAGTTATCACATCACTTTGTTAGGCCTTATGAGATCATGGATAGATTTGGGCCGGTAGACTATAATATACTATTATCTCATAGGTACCATGTCATGCATAACATCTTTCACATCTCAGAGCTTCACCATTCCCATGTTAACCCATTTCATATTTTTGATCCCGATAATGCTAATTTAGATGTTGATTCTTCTTTTGTAGAGTATCCTATTCACATCATTTACCAAATCATGAATGCAATCTAAGGGTGGACTATCCCTTTGGTGTTGGAATTATGGCAGAATGACCGTGTACATAATGAGAAATAGGAGTGGTAAGATGATGTATGTTCATAGTGATCATAGTTATACTCAAAAAAAATATCCTATCCTTAGAAGGGCATCGAGGCATCAGTTCCTTTAAAGGGGATACTGACACGATATTTCCTTGAGGTTAAGATCATTTATGTTTGAGTTTAATTCCATGGTATTGGCCAAATTTGAATTTTTTGTGAGGGTACGAAAGAAATGAGGGTGGTCGTGGATTTTTCAGAGAATGTAACCCTAGTTGGTGGAAGAATCCATTAGGCTGCATGGTTAATAGAAACTGTGCCTCCCAGTCTATGTGGTTTCTCCTAACCATGTGGAGTGATCATTTTTCATAAGTGGGCTGTGCAGTTTTCCATAATGATGCGGCCAAGTCACATGCCCTTAATAGGTTACTATAGTTTTTATTAGAGACTAATGACATGGTTGGTGCATAGTTTCTCAAATGGAGTGGAAAACGGTGTGGGTTCCATTTTTGGATAGTTCATGGTGCACAGTTGGTGCGTTGTTCCTAAAACCGTGTGTCCAAATGGTGTGGGGACCCTCTTTGGATAGTGCATGGATCATAGTTGGTACAAGGTTTATCCAACTATGTATCCAAACATCTCAACCAATGTTAATTGGGTAAAATTACCATTCTCCAATAATTACTAATAACTTTAACCCACCTCCTATTTTATTCATTCAGTAGACATGAGGACATTTTCCTCTTATTAAAGCTACACCTCCCCCCTTCATTGGTTTTTGGATAAATATTCCTTCTAAACATGAAATGAATATCTGATCAACCTCTTGGATTACTCTTGGAATGTTATTTACTCATTACCCTCCTTTGTTTGTTCTTTATTCTATCAGTGAAGCTATTTTTTTGTAATCTATTACGCCCTATTGTCAGGGTATTCATCCATTCTTCCATTTTCTTTTGATCTAGATCAAAATAAGGGTCGATATTGGACCAGAAGAGTGATACATGTATAAGGTTGGAAGTATTTGAATTTTTATTAAAATTATCATTGTTTAGAAATTTTTATCATTATGTCCACACCAGTTTCACCAAGTGATGATTATAAAATTAATTTTCCTTGATTATAACTATTTTCTTATTTTATATATCCTTAATTATACATGTTATTCACGACATTAGAGGTTATGACCTCAACTCCTTCTAACCAATTAAGGTTCTTACATTATAATGTGTTTTTTCCTATAGATGAGAATATTTTAGACACCATTCCTGGGTAATTTAACATGGAATTGTAAAGGTAAGTGTCACATAGAGATTAAATAAATATTTAAAGTGTAAAATTGAAAGAATATTTATAGATAAAAAATATACTATCTAAATTATAATTGAGTTGATTTTATATTTATTTCATGTCATCTTCCCCATTTGATGCTTAATTAAAGGTATATAATGATCCTATTAAATGTTTATGAATTAAATAGATAAATGGTTTCATGTCCTTATCAAACTTTTTCATGATTATTTAAAGGTAATAAAATAAAACTATTAAATGATTAAGGGGACTAATTTTTACAAAGAGCCTAATTATATGTGTTATAAATGGAATTATAATAAGGTGAATATTACTTTGGAACTTTTTTATCTTTATTAGAGTTGTTACACTTAAGTCACCCTTAGATTCTAAAGGGAATTCCTTTAGCACTCAAAGGATGCTATTACAATTCATTGAGTTAATATACATGGGAGATACCCAAAAATGAATCTGGTTCTTTTCTTATCATGTAAATGCATCAACATAGTACCAACGATTCACTTGACACATTTTATTGATTTTATAATCCCTTGGATACACTCCTTTGATTCAGATTGATGTCTTCGTACATTGTGTGCCATGGATTCAAACCATCATGACCATTCATTATTTTCCTATAATTTCTATGGATGAGATTAATGAACTTAGTTAGACTCTTTTGTAGTGTAATTCCTTGGATGATACCCTTGTATTATTCTCAGACTACTTATAGCCATACTATTTGAGTTATTATTATGATTTGGCCGACCCCTGAGGTCAATGATGCCTTGGTTATACCATGGATCATGTTTCATTATTAATATAATCTATTTTAGTGTTTTTTGAACCATCACATGATTAATATGTATAATGTAAATATTAATTTGAATAGTTAAATGATAATGTTTTTAGAGATATTACCTGCCGAGGAAGAAGTGGGTATGAGTTATTTATAGGATAGATTTATATTTATAAATATATATTCACAATTTTTGTTTATATTCAAGGACTGGAATTGTATAGACTTAGTTGGTGGTGGCCTATTGAGATTTATCTCACACCCTATCTTGGTCATCCTTGATACCTATGTCTATTATATAATCGTAGGTGTGAACAAGGAAAAAAACCCTACATTGGAAACTCGTCATTCTAATTTTAGGACGGGAGATGGGTAACAGATGACTGAACCATAGCTCGAGATAATTGGATATTTGTTTCTTCTTTTTGATTCTTTTGTGTAGCAAGTTTTTTATTAATTTTCTACTTCCATGTATCCCTTATCTCCTTTTTATAGAGATATACAATCGTTATTTTGTATATGATATATATGTATATTTGAGTTGATTATTAATTCCTTGGTTGTTTATGGTTATTTACTTTTCCAAATTATTTATTTCTATAACACATTCATTTTTATCAATATTTTATATTACCATTGTTCTCTACTTAAGAATTAGTGAAAAGTCTCTCCACAGACACACCCAAGGTCCTCACTACTAGTTGAAAGCCTTTGAGATTCTGAAATGAATGCTTGAGGCCATGTGGCCCAATATCTTGGGGTACTATTAAATAGATCCCATTTTGGTATGTCACATTATATAAGATCTTTTATAACATCTTATCACCCTTCCATTAATAATATTTAATTATTTTCATTGTTTAGGTGTTAATTAACTTTGTTTCCCATTCATGAATTTTCATGAAAGTTCTTATTTATGTTCATATTATATAGTTAAATAATATATAGAATAATAATAATGTAATAAATAACATATTTTTACATTAATTGTACTTTCAAAACAAATCATGAAAGATATTTATAAAAAATGAACTATGTTACAATCATGGAGATGGTAAGTTGTGCATACACATAAGTAACATTTCCTTTTTACAATGGTCATTATGGAAAAGTGGTCGAAATATTTTATGTTTATAGAATTATAATAATTTTATATATATCTAATTACTTTTTTAAATTTAATTATATATATATATATCATACATGTATTATGGTTGTGAAATGAGAGTCACATAGTTTTGTGAATGTGGTAGTCCACACGTACAGAAACAATGTTAACATTTTTTAGAGTAAAATATAAAATAATATATTACCTTTTTAAGAATGATAAATATGACATGAGTATCATAATAATTTGATTTATATCCCATGTATTTATAAAAATTATTCTTATCCACTTCTATGTAAATCATTAGTGAAAAACGAATCACATCGCTTCGCACATGAGAGATGTTATTGTATCCCCAACAGAATAGAAATTAAAAAGGTATATATGATGTTATCACGCAAATGGTATAATTAGGTTATAATTATCATATATATACTTTATATCTATCATCGTACTAATATATAAGAAGAGGTAATGGAAAAACAAATGACATCGGTTCGCGAGGTGGTGGTCCACCGCACACCAAAATAATGATTCTGTAACCCATTTGATAGAAATTGAGATGGTTTTTGTTCATAAAATTAAACAAAAAATGTTATTATATGGAAGATAATCTGGTTTTTATATCATCAAAATTTAATAATAAATTATAGTTTTTAGGTAGAAATAAAATAAAAATCATATAGAAGAACATTACCTCTTATTTTGGTAACCTCCTTAGAGTTTCACCAAAAGCCTTCCAAGGTTAGATTTATACCCAAAATAATTATTATAGGATTTGAGGAGGGAATTTGGGATATGAATTTTTTCGGTATTGGATGAATAATTTTTTATGCTATGAATAAGAGAGGAGAGGTGGTGTCCTTTTATTTGTGTGGTTAGTGGAACACTTGTAATTTATGGGAAGAAAATTATGTAACCATATTTCTGACATGCCAAAGGGGACCAAAATAGATTATTAATGAAAATTAGACACGATAATGTCAAAATATGTCCATAAATTTAATTTTAGACAAGTTTTTAGGTCTTCATAACCTTGTCATTTTAGTTTAACCCATGACAAGTCTATTTCATCATAACCATGATAGACAACTTTTTGTATTCATTATGGTCAAAAATTAAGTTAGAATTTTTAGATAATATAAACTAATATGAATAAAAACATAGAATAAATTTTTTCCAAATTAAATTCATATAAGTTTCAAATTTTATTTTAAAATTAACCCCTCAAACGTGATGAGGAGGCTGGTTTTTAAAGAGAAAATGTTTAAACAATTTCCATGTTTTTATATAAAAATTAAATATGAAAATGATTCTAATGAACTAAATTGGATAAATTGATATATCATTGACATAATTTTACTTTAAAATTAATTGAAAATATAATTTAGATTTAAAAAAAATGTAAACAAAAAGAGAAATTTCAATTAGAATTTTGTCTTCTTTCAATTCAATAAAAACGAGCCATTTCAGAAAAAATAATGAAGTCACCCTAAGATAATTTTGAAAATATAATTTTAGAAAATAATTTTATTTTATCAATTATATTTTATAAAAGTGGTAAAAATTATTTTTAAATTATATGCAATACATGTGACTAAACGGTCATTTAGAAAAAATACATTTTTTTAGAAAACATTTCTTTTTCATTTAAATTATTCTTATTTTGTTTCTAATGAATATATAACCATAATATTTATAGTTTCTTAGTACTTTTAAATAACTAATAATTTTATAGTAAGTTTATAACAAAATACTATATTATGGTTCAATTCAACTTGAGGTTTCATGTTCCACAATCTATCATAGTGATTAAATTTAATGATTTATATTTTTTCAGTTGATTAAGGTCAATGTTTTCAGTAAAATATGAAACAAAACGAATTATTCTATTAAAATATTAATGTGTTACAAACTTCACATGAACAAGTTATAGTATGAGATTTCTTACCATAAACTTCTTCATACAATGCCATATGAATACATGAATTGAAACTATTATTATAGGGAACTCCACCAAAGTTAAATATAGATCAAGTATACATTCCAAATCAAGTGATCATGACCTCACACATCTTCCATTATTTTATTATTACTTTAAGACTATCCATAAATTTAATGATGTTAGGAAGTTCTCAAAAAATAATCAGTATAAATATCCTTTTGAATAATTTTCTAGAATTTTGATGTAAAACATGGATTTAGATAATACATAATTGAAATAGGTGCACCATGAAGTCTTGAAACATCATTAATATAGATCCATTCCAGGCACACAATAGGTAAATATTCTATTATAGTTAGTAAATATAAATATATGGATATGTGATCAATGATAACCTATATTTGATTATTCATTCTAAGAGACTTGCGTAGTACTATGAAAAAGTATATAAAAATTTCATTCCATTTACACACAAGAACAAGAATATATTGTCAAAATTCTCTAGGATGTTGTCTCATAGCATTCACTTATTGAAAATCCAAACATCTTGACACATAATCACCAATTCCCCCCTTCATGTTATCCCACCAAAAATGTTCTCTCAAATATCTATACATCTTTATACTACTAAGGTGTATATATAAATTTGAGCTTTAAGAATCATAAAACTATTCCATTTTTGTCTTAGGTATATACAAAACACATACTCTATTTCTAAATTTCAGAACACCATCTTCACAAATGAAATCTTCTAATTTCCCATCTTTTATAGAATTAATTTTCTTTCAAAATTTATCATATTCATATTGAATGCTTTTTACCTTTTCTAATAAAGAAGGCTTCACAATAATTTAAAAAATTATTGATGTCTCTTCTTCCATAATAATTCCTTTATCTATTTTTACTAGATATATGAACAAAGGATATCTCTCTATCTTCATTTGGATTAGAACTCCATGATCTTTCTTACTTAATGAATATGCTACCTTATTTTATTTATGATAGATCTAATATTTTCAAACTTATTATATGAATTTGAATTGTTTTTACCCTCCCCATTTATCAATTTGAGATTATATAGATCAATTTTGGATTTATGATGTGTTTTGACCAAAATTGTGAATGTTTATTAATTTTGGATTTTTGGAAGATTTTAACGCAATTTTATTTTGGTAATTTGTTTACAAATATAATTCCAAATTTATATTTTTGAAATCCTTTATTTATTTACTTCAATATTGTCTTTTGGATCAATGGATTATTAGAGAATCAAGAGAGCTGAAAAATTCATTGATGTTGGGAAACATTCGAGGAGCACAACATGGACCACACCCCTGTAATAGAAGCACAACTCTGTCTGAACACCTTAAATTGATATGATTTCACCTATAACAGAATGAGGACTCATAATTGCATTTTTTCAAGAAATTTAATGGAGTTATGAGCTCAGAATGGTGGCTCTTAAATTAAATATTTTAAAGGAAGATGTCTGTAACCTTCATCCAAAGAACATAACAGTCGACAAAAAATTCACAACTCATACATACGGTGGAAAATTAATCTAAACGTTTGAGGGTGGATGCACAAGTGTTTTTGGAACATCTTTAATGAAGGATACACAATGTAACTATATAATTAATTAGGGATACACTGTGAAAATTTTGAGAGTAAGAATTATTACTATAATAGGATGAGAGCTCCTACCTTTCAAAGCATTCCAATCTACTCTACTCCATCAGGGTCACCAAGGAGAGGAGGCCAATGGTTATCTAGGATTTTTTATCTTTTTATTATTTTAGTTTTGATTTCCTTTTTAATGTATACTTATTTTTTAATTAAAGTGTTTCCATTTCTTCTTCCATCCCTAATCTAATTTTTATATCTCATACATATATCCGTCATAATCTCTTCTCACTTTGAAATAATAAGGGGATAACCCAAGGCTTGAGCCATGGGAATATTTTATTATGTTATTAATTATTGGGATTCAATTAAAAAAAATTAAATCTATTTGTGGTGGATGCAATGGTATTGCATGGGTGCAGAGGTCATCCACCACAACATTTTTTTTCTTCAATTCCATTTATTTTCCTTGATTAATTATTTTCACTCCCTTATATTAGAAAAACCCTTCATAATATGGAGTTGGGGTTTCTATAAGGGATGAAATGGCATATGGTGGAGTTTGATTTTTAGGATTAACATTCTTAGTTGAGGTGTTATCTTATTTGACTGGTGCAGGAGTAGTGGTTTGGTGTGCTAGAGGCATGCTAAAACAACACACTCAATAAATCATTAAAAATTATTTCATTAATGAGGTATCACTAAATAGATTATAAATTTAATTTTAATAAATAAATAAATAATGAATGAACCTATGTTATCAAACCCTAGACTAAGAAATTTTTTTCAAATCTACATTTTTCTCTACATCCACATTTTGATTTGAATTATTCATTTAATTATTTTAATTACATTTTTTAGAAAAACAACATTTTCATAATTAATATAAAAAACAAATAAAAACTAGACTAGGTGAATTATAATTCATTTATTGAACCAACTATGATGCGTCTTAAGAGAGATGAGTCTTGTCAGCCACAGTACTATATTAGAAATATAAATTTACTTTTTCCATGGCCTACGACAGATATTCATCAAAAATGGCGTCGTTTCTAGGGAGCTGAGTAGTTATTTCGATCACTTTTTCAAAATTCCCATTTTTGTAAATATTTTTATTTTTTTTATTTATAAAAAAATTCTGAAAACAAAAAATATATTCCCATGATCTTTTCAAAAGAGAATTTTTTATAGAATGATTACTCATATGTGCATGAATAAGAAATAGATTATAATGAGGAGGAACTCCAAAGAATGGGTGATTATAGTATTGTAATGTTTAAACAGTTTCAAAAAGGCCCAGATACATGGATCTAACCACATGTTTTGATGAGAATTATTTATGAAATCCTAAATTATTTCAAATATTCATGGATAAGAATAATGTGTGACTATTATCTTCTAATTTCACTAAAGACATCCAAAATGTTGAGGCAAAACTTGAGGTAGAAGATTGTGACTACCTACCTCCATCCAGTGAAGAATGAATCCAAGTGGAACTTTACATTAAAGAACAGATTCATGATGAAGCACCTCAAGGACATGATACAATATTAAACTGAAAAACGTTCAATTTTATAGAGAATAATTTGAATATCAACCCTAATAAATTTGAATTTTTAGATTCGGCCAAATCATATAATGACCTGGAGGAAGATGATGAAAAAGAAGATGCACCTGTTGAATAAAAAATAGAGCTCTTAGAAAACATAGATTATTCACTAGAGGTAGTAAAGGATGAAAAAAAATCTCTTGCAGAATTAGTAACAAAGGATTAGTAGGTTTTATACTTTATCCTACCCCCGCTAGGGAAGATGTACCACATTGTGAAGGAGGTATATTTGGTGTACTCTATCCATGGCGTCCTCTTCTAAAATAACAAATAACTATAAGCTGGGAATAATATCATGTGATAGTTCAAGTCAAAGAAACACCAACCACTATCAGACTATAGATAATAGCTTGTACTTCCCTCTAGAGGCAGTAAAAATTTAGGTCCCACTTAGGGGATCTTACTGATATTTATCCTTTACATGTTTTCTAGTCCTTTTATTTTCAATATTAGGAATTTATATTTAAAATTCACTCTTAGGAATTGGTTAATAATGTATCCCACTCCCTCTATCTTTTAGAGCATAAATGACAAGATCCTTATGCCTAATTGTGTAATTATTGTTTGTAGGTTCATAATCGAAGAACTCAACCTCAAATATAGGAATAGAGGACTTATCTTTATTTAAAAATGGAGTACACTTTTAATGTTTAAATATTTAAACTCTATACATTTTTTTCCAAATCATAATTTGATCTTTAATGATAAGAATTACTTTCCCACAAATGAATTGATTCTTTACTTGACTTCTGTTGGATACATGAGTTTCTTAAGAATCTATTGATGCCAAGTTCTAGAATTAAATGTTAATGAAATTTAATGATTAAAATAGGTAATTTAATGTTTAATTTAAAGCATGGATATTAAAATGATGAGTTGGGATTTTAGGTAATTTATGGATTTATTTAAATGAAATTTCCCATCCATTTTTCTTACTTTGAATTTATGAAATTTATGTGAATTTAATTGTTATTATTAATCATTACTTGAGTGATTTTCCAAAATAAGATATCTATTTCATGAGAGGATTTATAGGCCAAGTACTTCCTATATTATCTTGATCATATTTCGTGAGTTATCTTGGGACATGCCACCAACCAGAACCTGTATTAAAACATGTCAAAACAATGAGTTTGAAAAAACACATTTAAAATGAGTGATAATTTTTTTGAAAAGGCATTATCCTTAAATACCACATTTACATCAATCCTTCTTTATACCATAAATAACATGAATGAACTTTATTGGGATGAGCCTTTTTCGATTCCATTATTATCCATTTCTACCCTACTCTTGGTATTTTCATGATATTATAAAGTTAATGTGTGGGGATAAAGGGAATCATTGTGGGAGGGATGATATATATTGTAAGGAATAAGTGTGGGGTGCTATTTTGGTAATTAGAAAAGACATTTTATTCATTCATTATACTCTATTGTTTCCCCCCTCTTTAATAATAAATGAAAATGAAAAAAACCCAAAAAATGAGAAAATGGGTTGTGATTTGGAGAAGAAAAAAATCACCATTACAAGACCTATGATTTTAATCATATGTGGTTAGGTGGTGGATTTGAGGTTTATTCTAATCATAAATTTTTAAAAAAGAAAAAAAATGAAATGGTTCATTAAAAAAATCATGTGTGTGAACAAATCATTCATTATTCATAAATTGATCATGACCATACTTAGAGTTTAGGGGAAATGAGATTTTCTACATTGAAGGGGATAATTTAATTAAACTTTTTGATGTCATGCATTATACTTAAGAGATAAAACTTCTCATTGAGGAATAATTTTTAAAACATGAAATTCTACCAACCGTAAGCCTTAGATTCATTTTAACCATTATTGCAAGTCATCATTATTTTATATGCCTTTTGTATTTACAAATTTGAGAAAGTATTTCATTTACAAGACTATGGATAATGAACATGTTTTCATGATATGAGCATACCTCTACTGGATTTTTACTATGAGAGATGAGAGAAAAGATTCAAAGGTGAGGTAAATCTGGAGTTGTCATGTTTAATAATAATGAATTAATGATCATGATTGAATGAAAGGAAAAGTTTCATTATTTTTCAAAGGAGAAAATTAAAATACATGAAATTAATATTTATTTTAAAAATATGAAATTAAATTGATACTTCATGTGGATTTTTGAAAAATTAATTTGAAATTGAAAATTGTAAATAAATTTACTTTGGAATTTGAATATTGGTAACATTGGTGTCCTATCAATTCAATGTTAAGATTGTATGCTTGAGGGAATGCATGGTTTATGTCGGGGGAATTGATAGATATAATATTTACACATTTTTTATATGAATTTCAATTTTTTAACCCTCTCAAATTATCAATTTGACCTTATATGAATCAATTTTAGAATTATGAATTCTTTTGAGAAAAATTGAGAAAAGTGATTAATTATGGATTCTTAATAGAGTTTTACACAATGGTATTTTTCTCGTATCCTTAAAAATATAATAAAAAATTGGGTGATTTTATTTTTTTAATCCTTGATTTATTTCATTCAACTTCTTTTTCTAGACTAGGCTCTGATTCAAGCATCTAGAGACCTAAAAAATTCATTACAGTTGGAAAATGTTTTAGGCGGAAAGTGTGGGCATTACCACCAGAAAACAAGAAAAATTTGGTCTGAACACCTCAAATTGAGATGATTCAACCTGTAATGGAACTAGGGCTCATAGGTACGTCTATCCCACAAATTTCATGGAGTTATGAGCTTTTAATGGTGTCCCTTAAATAAAATATTTTGAAGAAAGTTGTCTGGAGCCTTCGTCCAGAGAAAATAATACTCAGTAAAAAATTTGTATCTCCTAAATCCAGGGAAACATTAAGTTGAAATTTTGATGGCGGTTTAACATAACTTCTTTTAACTACCTTATGAAAGATTCACCGCATTGTTCTATAATTATTTTTTCATAAAATAATAAATCTTTTAGAGTACATATTCTACCTATAAAAAGTGTGGAGATTCTACATTTCCAATCATTCAAATCCACCCAATTCCATATGGTTCACTAAGGATAGGAGGCCAATAGTCATATATGATTTTTCTTTCTTTATTTTCTTTTTATTTTAGATTTTATTTTGTTTGTCATGCATTCATATTTTTTTAATAAAAGTGTTTCTATTTCTTCTTCCATCCCTAGTCTAATTTTTCCCTCTCTTCCATCTATCCACTATGATCTCTTATCACTTTGAAATGGCAAGGGACTTACCTGAGGCTTAGAAATTTGGGAGTTTTTATGGTGTTCTTTTTTACTTCACGTCAATTCCAAAAGTTTGAAGTCTATTTGTGGTGGATACGAGGGTATTTCATTGGAGCAGTGGTCATCCACCATGACATTATTTTCAATTCCATTTGTTTTTATTGATTAATAATTTTTCCCATCTTCTCTTATGAAAACCCTTAATATGGTAGAGTTTGGTTTTCCATAAGGGATGAAACAAGATAAAATGGAGTTGGGTCTTTTAGTAAAAACATTATCATTTGAGGTGTTATCCTATTTGAATATTAGAGGAGGCATGGTTTTGTGTTCCAGAGGCATCCTAAAATCACACACTCAATAAATCAAATAAAAGTAATTCATCAATGAGGATTACCTAAATGGATTTCCAAATTAAATTTAAACAATAAATAAATAATGAATGAACCTGTGTTATAAAACCCTAGACCGAGAACTTTCTTTCTAATCCTTATTTTTTATGCATCTGCATTTAGATTTGAATTCTTCATTTCATTATTTTAATTGAATGTTTTACAAAACATAAATCATCATAAATAATAAAAAAATAAAAATAAAAATTATATTATGTGAAATAGAAATTATTTATTGAACCAACTATGATGCTCCTCAAGTGAGATGACCCTGAACAACCACTATGCTGCATTACTAAAATATAAAATTTCTTTTTCCATGCCTAATGATAGGCATGTTTCACTTTACCTAGGAGGTAGTATATTGAGAAGTCATAATAATTGAGTAGATATAGCTATCTTCTTTGTCTCATATAAATAACAGTCTATGAAAATATTCATTTTAGGTTTTAATAATATATGTATATCTCACACAATTAACCATAGAGAAAATGTAACTATATCGTCAAATGAAAATATTATAACTCTATAATCAAGATCATGGGTTGGATAGTTATGTTAATCAGTCTTCAATTACCTTGATGTATATATAATAAGATTATTTTTATTTAATAGAACATAACTAAGTCCCTTATTTGATGCATTATTATATATCATAAACACATTATTTACAAATAGTATAGTTAATATTAGATAATTTTCCAATGTTATATTCAATTAAAAATATATTTTTCATATTCCTTTGTTTTTTAAAACTTATCCCCTTTATTTTTAATCTTTTTTATCGGGTTAGTTAATCTGGAAAAATTGTGAATGGAAGGCTAATTGTAACATTCCAAACCAATGAAACTATGTACCACAATTATGTTCATTAGTATAGACCCTTATATAACTACCTTGGGGTTCATAGGATAAATTGGGATCCCATACATAGAGAAAATATGTCCAAGAAAAGAAACTTCTTGTAGCTAGAAACTACACTTACTAAATTTCCCATATAACTCTTTACTTCTAAGAGACAAAATAATGACCTAAAAGTGATTATCGTGGTCTAATTGATTTTAAACTACACCAAGATATTATCATTGATTACCAAAATGTATCAAGATAGTCCATGAATACTCTGTTCACTATATCTATAAAAATAAAGGTTTATCTAGTTAATATAAATGTTATTACTATAAACTCTCAATTTCTATACCTCATTCAAAAAGTTGTATTTGGAACAACATCCTTCATTAATCACAACTAATGATACCTATAATGATGGAAAATATTTGAAATATATTAGGCTCTATGAATTTGATTGAATAAGTCATCAATGTGAGTCATATGATACTTGTTCATTATCACAATAGAATAGATTTCCCTATAATCAATGTAGAGTCCCATTAATCTATCATTATTATTTACGAAGACAACATAGGCTTTCTATAAAGAAATAATGGGGAAAATAAATCCATTATCACCTAAATCCTATATTTTTTTCTTTAACTTCACTAATTATATTGTGTAAATTCTATAGGGAGTTCATCATATTGGTCCTGCATCAAGGGTTAGATCAACGGAAAACTCAACTTCATGCTCTGGGGGATGTCTAGGTAATTCCTCTGGAAAATTATCAATGTATTTCCATAAAATATTTAGATCATCAATTTGTAGATTATATTATCTATCCCAAGATTTTTTTATCTTCTTCCCCAATAATCACATTTAGTAGAGCTACTGTGGGTGGATACATATACAACTAAGATTATGAAGTCTCTACTCTAAAGATAAGATATTATATATCTTTATCACAAATCATTATTTCCTTTTTTACTTAATAAATTTTTACACCATAATATAAAATCTATTCCATTAAAATGATTATATCGAATTCAAACACAGGTTTTATAAAAAAGATAGAAAATAGGGCATGTTTATTTTCTATAATGGGGACTGCTTGACACATCCTGGTTCTTATGAGACTTCGCCTAGGGGTGTTAATTTGAAACTACCTTATCAAATTAAATTGAAAACTAATAATTTTTGTGGAAAATATGATATAAATTAAAAAGTACAATGATCTCAAATAAAATAATGAATTTTATAAATTTGATGATAAGATTAAATCACCTTCCATCACATCATCAGTTACTTCCACATTATCTATAGTGGTCACATAAGATTTTATGTCTCCAATTAGACTCTTCTATGGAATAGTCTCTTAATTCTTGGAGAATTTGTGTGAAAAAATTACCCATTTATTTATATCTAAATCCTTGTAAACCATTGTTTTTTTACCCCCTTTCATTGATGATCAATATTCCCCTTATCACCACACTTGTAACAAACTACCATTCCATTCACGATCATTCGATAATGATTCTCCCCACAATATTCACATTATTGAAATGATTCTACCCACTTCTTTTTCTTTGATGAATTCCCTTTCTCTTAGTGCTAAGATAACCTCTTATTCTCTTGATTTTTCTAGAATATGAAAGATATCGAGAATTCATTCTCTGTTATGATGGAAAGTAAAATAATTTCATAATATGAAGAAAAATATTGAGAGACCATGACACATTATATACATTTATTAAGACCATAAATGATATGAAAAATCTTTCACTACGTTCTTTGTATGTAATCTATAGTATACATGGAAATCCGTGTAAAGGATGCTTCATACTCCAAGACACTTACTTATTCATTTCGCGTTAAGATAAAAAACATTATCTATATTTCAGTTTATTACTCATGACATAAATATTTTTTTGAAGAATGTATCTATAAAATATTTCCATTCCATGAATTATATTTCCTCTTACAACCTAGTATTATGTATCAACGACCACCATTCATTACCATCACCTTTGAAATAGTACACTAGAAAAGTAACTATTTTCTTTTCAGTACACCTCATATCCATAAATATCTTATCCAAAGACATAATACATTTCTCATCTACCATTGGATTATTAGTACCACCAAATGATGGGGTTTTCTATCACTTGAAGTGATCCAGCATGGGAGAATCATGATGTGGAATAAGTTTCTCCTTTTGGGAAAGGTTATTTTTCAGGACCAGATTTTTATTCCCTAATATATCTATAGTTATATTAGTTACAATACCAGTAATATTTCCTTCTTGAGAAGGGGAATCTATACATTGGCCACAAGTATTAATATTTTTCATCCAAGAGCCATTTCTAAACAATTTCATAAATTGGATAGCTTATAAAATTATGAATTTCAAATCATAATTTATAATTCCAAATATTTTGTTACACCTGAAATAAAGTACAATTTATGCATTGTAAATCTCAGAATTATAAATTTGGTTTCTTTAGGAATATCAATACATTCAACTCCTTCAGAATAGGTTGTAATGAAAATGAGTGCTATATTAAGTATATCACCCATGAGTTTCATGTCAGGTGTGTAGTAAAGCATGTTGTCATGTACCATGTGATGATGGAGTTAAGACCAATATACCCATTTTCAAATTATTGACACTATAAAAATTTATTCTAGAACCATGACTATATTCTGTATCCGAATTGGGATTTATTTCTTGGAAAATCCATATAATATAATCCATAAAATAATCTTAGGATATTCTTATATACTTATCCTCAAAGTATATTATAGGGTTATGATCTCTAATATCTATTTTTATTAATCTATTTTCCATGGTTTCTACTAAAATTTCTTCAATGCCAATTGTAATAACCCCGATCCTAGTAGCATGGAGCCGGTGTCCTACTTTATTACATTGGCATAGATACAAAGGGTCAAATCCTAAAGGACTATCCAATTTAGAAATTTTATAGAACTGATGACATATATGATACCCATTTTATATTGGGAATATAATATTAAACATCATTCCTAAAAACATGAAATGTATACATGAAAAATCATTCGAAAAATTCTTCTTTATTTCATGGGGAAAATAAATAAAATAAGGGTGAGATGAAATACTCAGTGAGGGTTGAGTACAAAAAAAGATATAATGAATCAATAGGAATAATGAACATGGAAAGGAAGATAACTTAAGGCATATTTCTATTAAATAACTTTAAAATCATGATAAGATATGGCATAATAAATATGGAAGGGTAAATAATTAAAAACACATTTCATTTAATAAATAACTAAGAATGAAATACACACATAGATAATAACACTGAAAAAAATGTAATGGATAATAAAAATAACTTAATTATAATGATTAAAATTATTAATTATTGGAATTCATGATCTCATGCATCATGTAACCTCTACTACTATGACCATTCAAAATAAAATTTTAAATTATAGGTAGAAACCCATTTATTTGGAAACTGATATCTATGATGAGTCATGTCTATATAACGATGGGATATATAATTATAGGCCCCACCCATCAATTTTTGTCAAAATAATTCATCATATATTTAATTATTGATTTAATTCATAAATAATATTCTTTATCAACAAATATTCTTATGGATTAATAATTAGAGATTTATAAATAGTTCCCCATTTAATCTAAAACATTAAAATTATAAACCACATTTAGAAATGGTACTTGGTTTAAGAAATAATCATATAAATTATAAAATAATATTAATATTTATCTTAAATATAATTTCTAATGACAAATGATCAGAATAAAGTGATTGTTTCATGAGAATATTAATAATCACAAAAGAATTTGAGATTGTACTATATCTTTCACCACTCGTTAATTTTCAAGTCAGACCCCCTAAGATGAAATAATACAAATTGAAACATAAAATACCATGAATTTTGAATGAATTATTACATTTCATTTAAAATATTATGTCTAGAAACCACATATACAAAATTAGGTTCATAACATTACAATATTCCCCAATGAAGGGAAATTTAGAAGTATTCCCTTACCTTGAGTCTGACTCATCACACACATTCATTATATTCCAAAATAATATAATTGTGTTAATTATTTACATGGTTAAGACCCTTTTTCAAGTTTATTATCACTTTTTTCACTTATTTCCATGCCATATACAATTACATAATCAATTATGTTTACATTAGGTGTTTCGATGATATTTGGATTTTGTGTCAAAAATGAATTTGATAGGTTGAATATGGTCAAATAGGTTATTATTTAAGTGTATAAAGAATAATAATAATGAAATAATTATTATATTTATACAAAAATTATAATTTTAAAACCAACCATGAATGTTTTTTTGATAAATGTTGTACATTCTGATCATGGAGACGGTAGGTCATAAATACACAGTACTAACATTTCCATTTTTGAACAATCGTTATGGAAAGGAGGTAAGTAATATTTAATCCTTATAGAATAATCATTATATCACAAATATTAAATTAAATTTTTAAATATTCTTATATATATCATTCATGTTGTGTGGTGATGATCGAAGATTCACATCTCTTCGTGAAGGTAATAGTCCACACATATACGAACGACATTGTCATCTTTCAATGAGTGAAATGGTATGAATGAAAATGATATATTATCTTTTTATAATAATAATTATGTCATGAATATAATAATAATTTCATGTATATAATATATATTCATTAAATTTAACCTTGTCACCAACCATGTAAATCATTAGTGAAAGGCGAATCACATCGCTTTGTGAGGCGGTAGTACACCATACA
Organism: Viscum album; assembly: GCA_963277665.1. Classification (NCBI taxonomy): domain Eukaryota; kingdom Viridiplantae; phylum Streptophyta; class Magnoliopsida; order Santalales; family Viscaceae; genus Viscum; species Viscum album. The sequence continues at coordinate 334,171,266 of OY728139.1, read as the reverse complement.
AGCTTGCAACTTTATTATTTCTCCTAAGGAATGAAAATTAATAACTAATATATTATATAATTAATCTGGAGATATATATATGTTATATATATCATATATATTCTTTATATCCATCATGATACTCATCTTTGAGAGGTGGTAATGGAAAAATTAATGAGATTGGTTCATGAGGAAGTAGTCCGCCGTACACAAGAATAATGTTTCTATGGCCCATTTGATGGAAGTGTTAATGTTTGTAAGTAAATACATTAACATAAATAATATATAAGTATATGTATGATAATGAGTTAATAATATCAGAATATTTTTAATAATAGTTGAAGGATTTTGATAAAGAAATTAAATAAAAAATCTCGTTAAAGAATGTTACCTCGTATTCGGGTAACCTCCATAGGTTTAAACATAAATCCATACTAGGTTGGATTTATACCCAAAACGAGGTGTATATTTTTATTTTATTGAAATTTTTATGTGATCAAGTTGGGTAATGAATTAAATAAGTGGGTTTTATGTTGTGAATAAGAGAGGACAAGTGGTGTCCTATTATAAGTTTTGGGAGTGGGGAACCTATAAGTTTGTAAATAAAAATGGGGTACCCATGTTTTTCTCATGAAAAAAGAGTAAAAAAAGAAATATTACTAATACTTTTATATTATAAGTTTTAAATATTTATATATAGTATATTTTGGAAAATATTTTAGGTTATTTTAACTTTTATCATTTTAGTTTAACCTCTAGTAATCCTATTTTTACCTTAACCGCATTAAATAATATTTACTAATTTTACTTGCCATTATAGTAAATCTTTAAGTTTTATTTTTTAGATAATATAAATAATTATTATTTAAAATATTAAATTAATTTTCCCAAAATCCAGTCACCTAATTAGAAATATTTAATTTAAAATTAATCCCACACACATGATGATAAAGTGGGTTTTCAAAGAGAAAGTATTCAAAATATTATAGATTTTTTTATATCAAAATTCCTTATGAAAATTATTACAATGAACTAAATTGGTTTAGTAGATATATAATTGAAATAATTTTTCTTTAAAACCCATTATATATATAATTTAACTTTATAAAAAATTAAATGAAAAGGCATTTTTTAATTAAAATCCAATATTTTTTACTATTCATCAAAAAATACACAAAATTCACCCTTAGATAATTTTGAAATGAGGTTTAAAAAAATTAAGATAATTTTATCAAATAAATTTACTAAAATAAGTATAAATTAATTTTAAATTATGTGCATGAAGTGAGACTAAATCATCTTTTATAAGAAATAGAATTTATTCAGAGAATATTTCATGTCATTTTAAATGAATCATATTTTTTATAGTTAATAAAAAAAACCTAATTTTCATAATAATTTTTTTAATATTAATACTTTCCATATTTACTTATAGGTTATTGTTTTCATGTTTAAATAATATTTTAATAGACTATTTTAGTTTAAACATAGTGTTGCATGAATCAGAAGTTATCGAATAGATTGAGTTAATTTAAAAAGAAATATTTCATAAATTCTTTGGGTAATACTGTCAAGTCCATTGTTCAATAATTTTTTTCTTAGAGAAATCCACAAATATACCCTCTCTAGGAATTATATGACCAAATAAAGAAACTTTCCAAAACAAGAATTCACAATGGGTAAATTTAGTATACAATTTATCTTGCCTCTTGGTAATTTGTATAATTCTCAAATGTACTTCTTGATCTTAAATTCTCTTTGAATATATATGAATACCATCTTTAGAGGATTCCACAAACTGGTCAAGGAAATCTCTAAATATATCATTCATTAAATCCATAAAAATAGTGGGGGCATTGGTACCTCCAAATGGAATTACTATTAATGCACAATGACCATAACTCACATGAAAGGACATCATAGGAATATCCTTTTTATTGACCCTCTATTATTGATATAAATAATGAAGATAAATCTTGAAAAAATATTGAACTCGGCATAGTTTATCAAACAAGTAAACAATATGGGGTAGAGGATACTTGTTTTTTATAATGATCTAATTAATCTATTGAGAATCAAGGAAAAGATGCATTTAACCATATTTATTTTTAATAAAAATATTAAGTGAACCCCATGGTGATGTAATAGGGTAAATTAATACCTTATCAATATTATCCTCGAATATCTTCTACAATTTATTCATTTCAATTAGGTCCATTATATATGGATTCTTTGAAATTGGTGAAGCATCGAGAATCATTTCTATTGAAGACTCAGCTTCACAATTTGGGAGAATAGTAGAAACATATTTAAGAAATACATTAGTATATCCCAAAATTTAGGAATATTGTTATTTTTGAGTTTATCTCCAACCATTTTAGATACATTTCCCTCATAAATTGACAATAATACCCATTAAAAAAATTAGGTTCTATTGTATGTTTATATTCATACTCAAATGAAATGATGATTATATGCAAGTTCATAATATCAAATATGAATTCCCTTAATTAGAAATTTATACAAGATCATTATATGGAGATCAAATCCATTCCTAAAATATCCTTAAATTAAATTAGAGGTAGAATCAAAATATTTGTGGGAATCATGTTCCCCAAAAAATTTATCTTAGAGGAGCTATAGAATTTAGATGAAAGAACCAAACCATTATAAGTTTTGACTGCTAACTCGACATATAATTTTTGAGTTTATGAAATGACACCCTTAGAAAATTATTCATATATAAAATGGTGTGAAAATACATAATAAAATATAAAAAATTTATTTTAAGAGAGGATGATATGTGTACCTTTCAGAACTTCATTCCTATAGTCACCTTCCCCAATCCTTCCCACATGAGCTTTCCATTTGTCTCTTATATTAAGAGTTTGAAAATGCTAATTGTTATCATTAACCATAATAATCATGAAATCTTGGGTTTACTTCCCATAATCCTTGAAATTATATAATTTGTGTGTGGGTGGCACAACCAATTGACCATTCTCACCATTCCTTCCATTGGCTGGTCTCTTTAACTCACATTAGTATTCACTCTTTTTAAGACCTTATTTTCCACATGTAAAACATTTAACAAACCCCTCAATCCAGTTTCCACCATGATTAAATCCACACGTAGACATGAATATAGATTAAATTTCTTTCCACCATGGTTGTTATTATTATTATTTTTTCAAAAATCCATATTTATTTTCTTATACCCAAAACCATGATAATAATGAGGGTATCCCACTCTATTTCCAACATGATAGAACATTGAATAATTTCATCATAGATATCAAAGTATTTTATAGAAAATGTATTTTGGAAACATAGTCATAATACACTAATGAATCAATAAATTTTCATTCAGCATTGATGATAAAAATTTGAATCATAAATTGAACATTGTGTAAACTTTTCCTGATAGGAACCTATGGATTCGTCATGCTTGAAATTTATTTTTATGAATTTTATTTATATATTTGTGAAAAGGGTTCATGGAATTTTTTTTTTGAAAAATAAATTCTTAAACTCTTCCCATATAATGAAGTCAATTTCTATATCTTTCTATATATTCCTGATAAGATTCCACCATTGATCAGACTCACCTTCCAAATGATACATGACTAAAATAAACATCTCATAGTCTAAGCATTGAAGAATAGATAATATATTTTTTATATAAAAAATCCATTTCTTAGTAATAAGTTCATTAGAGGTACCAAAGATATAATATCCCATTAGCATATTTAAATTATATTCATTATTTTATTCTTGGTTCTCATTATTTTCATATTGATTTATAGTTGATTACTTTAATTTTTCATTGTACATGTTGTTTACTTGGTTTTTACCGCACGATTGATTTTTTGAGGGGTGTGGGTGAGTGTTTTCATCCTAGTGTGAGAGGCTATGAGATTACAAAGATGCATAGCTCAGAAGTGGGAATTCTCCTATAGTAGTGAAAACAATAAAAATCCTACTAGTTATCTAGTGAAGTCCATATACCAGATATTCGAATCCCACTAGAAATATTGGGGGATTTCAAGTGGCCCTAGTATTTTTCTAGGTTCCATTGTCTAGTTGTTCAAGGCTACAATCTAGCTAATCCTGAAAATGAGACCGAGAACCATTGGGGTAGTATTTCAACATTTTTTTATTTTAATTTATGTTTTATATCCAATCCATTTGTCAAATGTCATTCAACCTTAAAAATCTTAGATGATCTCTAGAGATGACTTTGGATTTACCAACCCTTATTCTTCATGGGTAAATGTGATGGTTGGTGTGTTGGATTATTTCTGGTAGGTGAAACCTTATTTTGATCATGTATCCTTCATTGATCCTTCCTATTCCTCTATAAGATCAATGTATACTCATGTAATTGATGTATCAAGATCTTGATTTGATTAATTGTGTTTCTAGGATTCGTTCGTGATCATTCTATCCATTGAAAAATTGTAAGGTGATCCTATGTGGGGGATTATTGATCTTTATTATGGTTGGTAGTTTTACCCGGAAACCTCTAACAATAAAAATAATTTTATTATTGTTTAATTAAAATTGGTTTTAAAATTGAATTATAAATATGAACTGAGCCTCTTGGTAAATGATTCGAAAGGGAACGGTTTGTACGGTAAAATATCTTTGAAAATATATTTTTGAAATAAAATTTTTATATCTAGAAAAAATGATCTTTATAGTAAATGAATTATTTGAATCTTTATTTTAATGATATAAAAATGTATGAAATGTTTAATGATTTTAAATTATATTATTTAAAATGAAAGTCATGAGTTTTTTTTTAAATTCCATTTGAAGTTGGATTATGAAATGGTAGGTATATTTTGAAACTAAAAATTCTGTATAATTTAAATGATTATTTGAAATTAATGAGATATATTGAAATGAACAACAACCCAAATTATGATTGATTACATTGAAATACATGGGATTATGGGTAGTTATCCATAAGGATATGCATTCTATGTAAACTGATATTTAGTGTCTTCTTGATGATGAAAATGAAACAAAAATATCCTAATAGAAATGAGTTTGTTTTTTGTGATTCTTTCATATTATCCATAGTCTTGCGATCACGGGTGTTTGTGAACACTAGGGGTTATATTTCATTGATATTGTGAAAAAGAATGTGAATTATACCAACCTAGAAAGTTTTAACCATGGATACATGATTGATATTGATTTAAAATAAGTTATAAAAATCAATGTTTATGAAATGATTTACTAAAGTATGTTTTAATGGAAATGGTTATTCATTATTATTTTAAGAATGGTGATTATATCTACCTAATTTTATAGAAGCTTACTTTTAAAGTTATTTAATATTTTCCATTGAAATGGTTTGTAATTAATGTTTTTATTCTAATTGAGAAAATTTTGACATTAATTTTTTTTCATAAAACTGATAAAAGTTGGTTCATTTGTTATAGATTACATATAATATTCTTAGTGAGTTCTTAATAGGATTTGTTTCTAACACCCTACCTTTTCTTTTTTAAATTCATATACTTTCTTATTCCAGTTATAGGAAAAGGGATTATAGAAATCAGTTTTGGTGGGTGTACTTCATTAGTGGGACCTTGGGAGTTGGTAGTGATTGGTGTAGCATGTGATCTACTTGTTTTATAGAGATTATCGATTGTTTTTCTAATGGGTTTTGTCATGAATTTGGTTGATGTACTATTTTGATACTTGTATCTATCTTATTAAAGTACTTTATCTGTTGTGAAGTGTTTGGAATACCAATTTTTTATTGATTCATATATGTTTTATAACAATATTGAGTAATTATTTTTGTGAAATCATTATCTATTGATTTTATTTGACACCCAAGATCTAGTATCTAACATGTGGTAATTGAGAACACCCTTCAGACCAGGTCAGGACTGATTTGGGTGTTTTTTTAGGTGGGTTATCTGGGTTAGGTCTAGATGTTTTTTTTAAAAAATGTTTTTGATGTGGATCTTCTTTTATATCGATATACATTTTTTATGTCTTTTTTGGAGATAATATAGGATTTTTAGGACTTAAGTATTATGATTAGAGTGAGTTTTGGGTCATATCTTATTATAAATAACCTTAAGTTACCATAGTATTTTTGGAAAAGGTGTCTTTGAAGTGTTTTTTGATTGGATTATAGAATTTTTCTAATGATTTGATAAGATTTTGGTGTTCCCCAGTCGAAATATATTTTATAGATTTTATTATATCCTATATCTTGATTGATATTTAAATTTTTATCTATTTATGTTGTGTATTACAATACCCACAAGATGGAATTTTAACATGGACCAAGAGAGATCTACTGATAAACCAAGGAAATAGAACCCTCTTGTTGATAAAAAACTTGTATAGTTTGTCAATCGTATTGTCCAAGATTCAACTAGGTAGGAACCCCAATTTTCATTCCAGATATAGAGTTTATACCTTTTAGTGATGATACTATAGATTCTATAGAGAATTTCCTTCATTTTATGACAGAGTATCTTTATGGAACCAATGTGTAATGTCATGAATTTTTGATCGGGTCAGATTTTTGAGGAATTTTGAACTTTTATTTTTGGTGTATGGGGCAACATTTTAATTGGGATTCAGATATTAACACTACAAAAAATGTGGGCAAGAGAAGCACTCAGGTTTTATCAGTGCTAATCAAAAATCACTATTAAAAGGGGGGCCTTTATTAGCGCTAATAAATCTACCATTTATCACTGCTACTATAAGCACTGATAAAGGCCCCCTTTATCAGTGCTACCAAAAAGTGATGATAAAAATGAGACTTTATCAGCACTAATAATATTTATGATAAATGTTTTGAATAGAAAATATTATAAATTTATATAAAAATATTTTAATTATATTAAAAATAATGTTTATATGTATACATTAAATAAAAATTCATTTTTATTATGTTAATTATGTTTTTGTTTTATTTATTTTTATTATCTTTATTAGTTTTGGTTATATCTTTATTATATATTTTTTATAATATATATTTCTAATGTTACATATATATACTTTTTAATATATAAATGTATAAATATACTTATATATATATATAAATTTATGATTCCAAATGAATGTTTTAATTGATGCATAACGAATGTTCCTCATATTCCTCCACCTTTGCAGACTCCTCCTCCTTCTCCTCTTCTGTTGTCGTTGCTGTGAATGAATCCTGCTTCTCCTCCACCACTATTATCACCTCATGCTCCTCCTTCGCCACTACTACCACCTCCTTCTCATCCTATTCCTCCACTTCTTCCGCTGCTGCCTCTACTAGTTCCTCCACCACCTCTTCCACCATTCTTGTTACTAGTAAGGGTACTCTCCCTTATATACACCTATAAAAACACTTTCCAATTTCAAAATTTATAACTCTATGTTTTTTCACCTATAATATATGTATTTTATTTGAATTGTGAGGTTAACTTTGGGAATCAAACATAACTATCAATTTTTGAATCATTCCTTAAATATTAGTTTTATAGATAAAAGTTTCAGGCTTTTTATTGGTTTTTAAATTTTGGTCAAGGTTGTTTTTAAAATATTTATAGATCTATAGTTCAAATCCCTCCATGGTCTTTTCAATAAAGGTTTAGATTGTTTTGATGGAAATGGTTGTAGTTATTTGAAAATGGTTCATCTTTATGTTTCATCCCAGGTTTACATCTTGAAAATTGACATAGATAACATATCATGATTACGGAAGTAAGATTGTGAGTGACTAAATATGTCACAATTGTGTCATTCCTCTATAAGTGTGTTTTATTGATTTTAATTATAGTCTCTAGAATATTTCACTTATATTTGGAAAGTATATGTGGTTTCATTCCTAATAATGGTTATTCTCTTAGAACACTTATTCTATGAAATTTTTGTCAAGGTGTTCATAATATGTTTGATTTCTTTAGTGGTTTTATCACTAATGTTCCCTCCAGAATAATGATCCACTAATATTTTGTGGTAATGGGTGAGGATATTTTGAAATATTTCTATCAGAATTTTTAGAGTGAATTTTTGATTTGGTAATTTCATATGAAACCCCTGAATCTATACCAATCCTCATAAATCATTCACCTTCATCCTGAATAAATCTTGTAATTTTATTCCTTATTTCAATTATCATTCCTAGGGAAAACATTCCTGAGAAATAATTTTATATTTTATCTCATATACCAATGATTTCTTCATCCGTTTTTGGAACAAACAAATATAATTTCACTTAAAAAAGATTAGGAAAACTCTACATTTTAGTTCCGCCTCAATTTACCATCTCTGTGTAAGCACTCAACCACAAAATAGAATTATTTAATGAAGTCAATATAATATTATATGGTAATTCCATTGAATAATGGAAACATAGAAAATTGATATTGTTTGATATCATAGTTTTGATACTTAGTTTTTTTCTAATATAGGATGGGTTTTTTTAAATAATAAGAATATGGAACTATTAAATTCAAACTCACTCTGTCATCTTTTTTTAGTTTATGGTGGATTGAGATTTATTGATTTTTTTTTATTAAACTATTTAGCATGATCTTCCATTATAACTTTATTTTTCTATTTTATGGAATATAAGTTCTTTTTGATTTCATGGATCAGGGGTTCTAAAGTTCTAAAACCATACCTTGTGTGCATACACTACCAATTTAACCATATTTTTTTATTTTATAGTAGTTTTTTAGTTTTTTTTTTTCTTCTTAGAAACATGTTCCTTCTCAAGAAATGACACCAAAATCTGAATTATTGAACTTAGGTTTAAGACTATAAAAGGGTAAGATTATTTATTATAAATATAACTTAAGAAAGTATAACTAGTGATCAGGGTGTTGAATCCATATGGAAGCACAGAAAAGTGTTTGTGAGAAAAATAAGAAAAATAAAAAGTCAAGAAAAGGAAAAAAATAGGGAACTTGTGATATAAAATTAAGGAAGTGATTATTATGGTAAAGTGAGTGAAAAAAAACAATGTAATAAAATAGAGAAAGAGAGCCCATAGATACAAAGATGATATGGAACAATAAAGAGATAATATATATGAATTTTATTAGTGGTATCAAATGGATATTTATTCATTCTTACAAAACAAGAAAAAACAGTAGATCTGAGTATAAATGGTGACTTAATCTTATAAATGTTTAGAAAATGAGTAATTGAATCCATATTTTCTCAAATTAATTATTCACTCATCCACACAATGATAAAATTAGCCCTGCATCAAGATAATATTATCTGTTGTTCCAAATGGATACCCTAATTGAGTATATATATTTTGAGATGGATTCTCATATGTTTAAGTAGTTAAAAAATATGTCCAACATAGAATAGTTTTTAATTTTTCTTGTTATTTTTTTTTAAAAGTTTCTACATAAGATATGATGATGAGGTATCTTCCAATAAGAAATTACACTTGAATAAAGTAAAATATCCTACCAACAAAAATTCATTCCCTTAGAGAAGTTTATAAAGTGATCATATTTATATCAAAAAATATTTTTGATTAATCCATTAAAAAATTCAAATAGAGATATGAATAAAGGATTTAATATAAGTTATCAATAAGAGAGATCCAAAACCATTCTCGAGATCCACATATGATCTATTACATGCTCCTCATCCTAGGGACATTGTTTGTATATCCCTCTAATCTATCTCACCTTCAAGGTATGCTATATTCTTTTCCATGATGTATCTAATTAATAATAATTTACTCACAATTCCCCTACTAATTCCAACTAGCATAGATACAAGATTTTATTCATGGCCTTCATGTGTAAATTTCACTATATCTCGTCCTCCTCAATTGTGACTCAATCGAAAGCCCTCATAACCAAATGAATTTATACTCAAACATCAATAAAAAATAGTGAGAACAATCTAATTTTTGGATGTCTATCATATGAATTTTTCATTGGTCATGATTACTAAAATGAGTATCACTTGAATCTTCCACTATCCCTCAATTCCTCTTTCTCCTTCACACACAATAATATTTCTAAATGAAGGGAAAAAATAGAAAAATATAGCAAGTTAACCATGATATTGATCTCCCAGATTTAAAAAAATCATATTCTAGGGAACCCATGGGCTTGGAATAATTTTTTAAGGCCCACCATAGCGCCTCAAATGTAAGATTCATCCATCTATAGGCATCATCCTACCTTCCAGTGGGGTTTATGATGTATTGCCCATGTACCTTGACATGACCCACTTGATTATTATCTTAAATATGTAAAAAACCTATAATGTGAAACCAAAACAATGATTCCTTCCATGAATCTTCCTTAAAAATTTAAAAACCACATTTTTCTCATGGATTCATCTGTATTCAAACCTGTGAAAAAAATTATCCCTGCACATAAATTTTAAAGTCTAAATAAGTTCATTTAAAACTACTGTAGAATCGTGGGAATACCAAAATCATTAAACTCTATTTTTTATTCATCATAAATCATTCTCTCAAGCTTGATTATCCATATATATTCATTCAAACTTATGATTAGATGTTTTTTCATCTTCATTTATACCTACTCAACATTGATTCTCTTTAGATGAATCAATGTGATCTTGATGACCAAATCACAAGTTCCTTAATCCTTTTTCATATTCATATCTACTTTCTTACACTACTATTTTTTTACATCTAACATCATTTAATTATTTCATCATGCACCATAATTAAAACATCATTAATCATTATAGAGGATTCAATAGAGAATAATGAATCATTGACCTCATCATAAAGTCAACCCTATAATAAAAAATATCCCAAATAATAAAACATCAACAATTTTAGATTATTCAAACTATCAATAGATTTAGTATAGAACACATTTTTCAAATTCAACAGCCTCAATCAGTTCATGAAGTGTTGGTAAAACATGGATTGAGTCTGTAATCGTTTTTTTGGAGCATCATTATTCTTCATCCTTCAAACCAAGCACACAATTCTTAATCTGGCCATCAATATCTATTCACGATCACTGAAACCTCCCCCATTTACATTATATAAATCAAAAAAAATTCAAAAAAATTCAAGAGTTTAGAATCTCAGCTTTATAGATACTCAACCATTCAAATATCATGTGATTTCTCAATTCATTAGTCTACTTTGATGAATTCCTTACTCAATATTATCAAGTTTCTATTAGTTTTAGGGACTCTCAACCAAGATATAACTTCCCCATTTTCCTACTATAATCACGATAGAGTCATATTCAATACTATATTGATTTATATATATTAATTATTCATCTCAATTTTCAGATATCAGGTTACTTGGTCATCTTCCTCATTTTAGTAAAAGGGTTCATTCATCCTCACAATTATTTTGGTTTTATTTTAATGTGGGGTCAATATTATAAATCCAAAACACATTCAATTGAATTATCCTCATATGTAAGATTCAATAACCCTATATTCTCACAAATTATTGATATTTAAATGAAGGATAGTTTGTAGGGATGCTGACATGGAATAATAAACATAGTAGGTATATGAACAATCCTAATCAATCCAAATTATAGGCAAGGTTGGTATATTTTCTCAAAAAAACAAGGGACATGTAGGAGATAATTTTATTAATTTTTTGGTAGGAACATATGAATAATTTCTTATTTAAAATCAATTAATTCTTTCATGAAGTTGCTTTAATGTGAAGCGGTAAGGTTATTTTATAGAATCCTTTCAATTGAATTACCCAAACTTGTCTAGGGTGGTTGTTTATTTTGGAATTTGTTCCTGTTGAGTTGGAATGTATTTGGGCATTGACGCAAATTTTATTTTATGTATTCCATGTTGTTTTTTGGTTTATCTTACATGAGGGTTTGTTTATAGTGGTTGTGAATATTCTTAGGGTCTACATATGGATTATAAGTAGTTGTAGAAGAAACCCTCTCATAAATATAGAATTCCTCAATTATGTTAGGAAATAATCCACTAATGAAATTTAAGCCCACGTTATCCATGCTTAGTGTGAGAAATAGGTAGTATATGAAAATTACCTATATTACACAAGATTTCACAAAAGGATCAAATGTGTCGGGGTTGGAATGACATATTGGCCAGTAGAGGAATCCCCAAAAATTTGGAGGTTGGTTAAGAAAATTCCCTATAAGAATGAATTGATTTATCGATATGTATAGTAACTTGAGGGGGTAAGGCTGAGGGAATTTGAATTCTAGTTGAATAAAAGAGAGTAGAAAAATTACTCTATTGTGAATTGAGAACATCATATATAATATTAGTATAAGGGAGGGTTAATGATTTATATAGGATCACTGTGAGAGTGTTAAACATGGGGAGGGAACCCAATAAAGAGGCATCTGACATAATGTTTCAAGTATTTTTATGATGTTAAGACTAATGTTTTTATAGTTTAACATAATGTATAATGTGTCTCTCTTGGGATTTAGGTCTTTGTAAAAATTCTTAAGTGGATATTTTGAAATGATTCATGTGTTTTTAAATGAATCTTAAAAAAATATATGTGTTCAACATACCATTTTTTGGTTTTAAATATCTTTAAATGGATTAAGAAAAGGAATTGGGGTTTTTGGAAAGGCAGTTTGGAACTAATTGGTTTATTTTAAAAAGGTGGTTTTATTTTAAATAGAAATATGTGTAAACGGTTTGTTTTTTAATGGAATTTTAACTGTGATTTTTTATGGGATTTTAACCATTATATCCAAATGTTATTCTTTTTTATAAATTGTTTTTAATGGGATTCAAAATATGTAAATGGTTTGTCTAAACTATATCTTTATTATTTTATAAATAGTTTTAAAAACAATGTGTTATTTTAGCCTTGGTTAATTTTTATATAAACATTTGGTGTATTTATATTTTTAAATAATAATATCACCGAATAAAATAGGATAGATATGAATAAAGAATAGATGTATGTCAATAATCTGACAAAAGAGTTTGAAGATGGAGTGAAAGAGTTCATCAGGTTTGAAAAAGATCATGAATATGATCCTTCTCAAATCCTTTTTCTGTGTTTATGCTGTTGTTATTCAAAGAAATTTAGTCCAGAGGAGTTGGAAGAACACTTAATCAGTCACAAAATATATCAAAATTATAAATGTTGTAAAACAAAAGGAAAAGGAGAATGTACCTAGTTACTGGAATAACACTACATTTTATGGATCATTTGATATTATTACAAGTGTGGACAATGAAGAAGACTTTCTTGAGGGAATGACTACAAATGTTCATGATAATAAAGATTGTATTAAGGAAATGAAAAGGACAATTGAAGATAAACTTCATGATTTCCCAAAATTGTTTGACCAGTTGAAGAGTTGTGCAAAGACACCATTGTATAAAGGTTGCAATAAATATACAACATTGTTAGCTGTACTAGATGTTTATAATTTGAAATCGGGCAACGAATGGAGTGACACCATTTTTACAGAATCATGTTCTCTGTTGAATGATAGGCTCCCAAAATATAATAATCTCCTTAGCCGAACATACGTCACCAAAAGAATTCTACACTCGATTGGTATGATATTTGGAAGAATGCATATCTGCCCGAATGACTGTATAATAGTTCTCAAGGACCATAAATCACTTAGAGAATGCCCAAAGTGCGGCGATTATTGATACCAGAAAGATGAATCTAGTCCTAAAAAAGTTGCATGGTAAATTCCAATCATTCCAAGGTTTAGGCTCCTATATGGAAGTGAGGAAACAATAGGGAAATTGACATGTCATGCAAACAGAATAAATAAAGATAGAAAACATCAGCACCATACAGACTCTCCTCAATGAAAAATAATTGATCATGAGTATATTGACTTTGAAAATGATCTAAGAAACCTTCATCTTTCGTTATCTATAGATGGAGTGAGTCCTTTTGGTCTTCAAAGAAGCACTAAAAGTACATGCCCGATTGCGTTGGTAAATTAGAAATTTCCACCATGGTTACACATGAAATGAAAACACAACATGTTATCTATAATTATATCAGGAAAAAACAACTGGGTAATGATATTTATTTTTATTCAGTTCTATTGATCAAGGATTTGAAATTATTGTGGTATTAAGGTGTTATGATGTATGATGCTTACATAAATGAATATTTCATATTGAGAACCATGTTTTACTGGATGATAAATGACTATTTTTCTTATATAAAATTTGTAGGATATAGATTTAACAAAACTCTTGGGTGTCCCTTCTTCAAAAAAGGTACACAATCAATTAGGATGAAACATTCATTGAAAATTGTGTTTCTAGGACATAAAATATTTCTACCCTGATGAAATAAGTAATGATATTTGACGACATCATTCTATTTAAGTTTAGAAGAGAGTACACCACTATATTAACTAAAAGGTGATCAATTGTTTGAGAAAGTTAAATATGTGGACACTTCTTTTGCTAAAACTTTTTAAAAAAACCTTACAAAAGCTGATTGGAAAAAGAAAGAAGTTTTTTTGAATTACCATACTAGAATTGTTTGTATGTCAAAAAATTTATTGAAATTATGAGTGTTGAAATAAATACATGTGATAGTATCATCGACACGTTTCTAAATGCACCTATAATAACAAAGGATAGAGTTAAGGCTAGGTGGGACATGGTTGACATGGGAATACAAGAAGATTTGGCACCAGTGAAGGGTGAAAAAATGACCATTTCTTCATCCTACTACTTACACTCTTTCTAGGTAAGAGAGATATATGTTTTGTGACATCATGAATGACAAAAAGGTTCCAGAGTGGTATTTAGTGAATATCAAGACCATCATTTCAATGCAGTATTTTAAGTTAAATGGTTTAAAATTACATGACATCCATGTTTAATGAAATACATAATTCATATAGATTTACGTTTCATTTTTCACAAGAATGTTCATCATAAATTAACAAATCTCTATGCATTACAGATGGATGTACCCAATTAAATGGTATATGAAGATTTTGAAAGGGTATATAAAAAATCAAAGTCGTCTAGATGGTTGTATTGTAGAGTGAGATATTTTTGCAGAATCTGTTTAATTTTGTATTGAATACTTGTTCGGTCTTCGAAGAATTTCTCTAATAAAATATCATCAAACTGGGAGACTTTTGGGTGAAGGAATTTTTGGAATGGAGGTTAAAATAATCAATATTATAGAACAGGTGCATGCCCACCTTTACCATTTACATAATAGTTTAGACGTTGACCAATATGTTGAAACCAAAAAATAAATTCTTAAGCATTCAAATCTTTCACGGGCTGAAAAATTGATATCAAATAAACATAATCAATAGTTTGTAGGATGGTTTGAGGACCTTTTTTTAAGGAGTCAAATGAAAATCCAGACTCAATTTCAGAATAACTTCAATGGCTAGTCGGAGGACCAAGTGTGTACATATTATCATACAATGCTTATGAAATTAACATTTATACATTTTATACTAATGAACATGATGAAGATAGTACCAAACAGAATAGTGGAGTTATACTTGTGGTTGAAGCGATGCATGTTTCTGGTGTTAAGGATAGAAATCCAATTTTTTCAAATATTTCATACCTTCTCATCATAAAAAAAATTGGGAGTTGGATTATACAACATTCAGAGTGCCAATTTTTCAATGAAAGTGGTTCAATAAATGAAGTGATGTTAAAATAGATGGGTTGGGATTTCTGAAATTTGATTTCAATATGGAAAGGTACAAAGACAAACCATTTAAAATGACATCACAGGTAGTGTAATATTTTATGATCTAGATCCCACAAACCAAAACTAGTCAATTGTATGTTTGTCGACCAAAACCACTAAGGTGTCAGATGAAAATTCAATAGAGGATGACCCTTTAATTGGGACAACGCTATCATTTCACATCATTCCTAGTGTAGATAACATTTTTTATGCCATATGAGACTACAATAAAGGAATTTGGATAGTTGATAGCAGGGTCAAATCCCTTCAACATTTAAGAAAATTGATTTCACTAATCAGGTAATATTTTTTTCTAATATACATCATGTTACTTTATGTTAATATTTGTTCACTGCTAATTTTATGTTAACTAAATTAAATGTTAAACCACATTTTTAGATAAAGACTTTTTCACATGATGATGATCTCAATCCCTAGGCACAACATGTTTTTAAACTTGTTGCTAATCACAGTGCAGATGAAAAACATGTTTCTCATCATTTTGTTGCTTCGAGTGCACAGGGACAACCACCATCTACACATGCCAATGCTAGCCCTCCAAAGTTGGAGGGACATATTGATGGTGGTGGATCCAAGGAAATGAGAGGTGACAAAACACTGGCGGCATATAAAAAACAGGATCATCTTAGTTTGAAATTATTAGAAAAAAACATTAAGGCTAAAGAAAAAAGAATCAAATACGATATTTGATGGAATAAGCAGTGTCAAAATGTTAATCCCAATAAGGCCAAGTTCTATATTTACATTTTAATTGTCACTCGGAAACACGTGGAGATTGATTTAACTTCATGGAACCATGTTGTGGATGATATTATGACACTTTTGTGGGGAGATATTATGGTAACATTATGATATCATTTTTTTAATATACTAAAAATTAAATAATGAAACATTTACTTACACTTCAAGATATATTATAGAGTGCATTTATAGTAGATTACTTGCACAAAGACTATGTCTTAAGGGTTTTTAGAAAGATTCATAGTGGTTTTGGAACACTTTTAATGAAATATCACATTAAAGATGTTGAAGGGAAAATAACATTGCACTCACCACTTCTTTATGCACACCTAATAACCCAAGAATCATGGGATGAATTTATTGGCCATCATGAGAAGTATTATTTTCAGGTACATTCTGTCCCGGTGTCTCCATTATGACTCAAAATGTATCTTATTATTTAAAATTGATATTAATTCATGTAAAAAAACACAACTGACATACTGAAAACTAAGTAAACACATATGGATTATTTTGATACTTTAAGATGATGATAAATGTGTTATTTTTGATGTGTTGGAATAAACCCCACCTCAATTCGACGAATAGTTTGATCAGTATGACTAAAAGTTTTGGCTATTAGTTTAAAATTTACATTTTAGTTCAAAACATGTCACTCCTTGAAAAAAATAAAAAAACTCTAATTTTATTCAAAATTAAGGGAAACCATTAATATTTATTTTGTGACATGTGTGAGGCAGTCTCACATCAAACCGATTCACGAAGTGACTGATATGACTCAAATTTCATGTTTTCATTTTGAATTGACATTTTATTTAAAAAGAAAACTGAAATATGGAAAATTAAATAAATGAATTCTAATTATTTTGATACTTAGGAAAAAGATATATCAGTCATTTATGATGTGTAGGAATCAACAAAACCTCAATCTGATGCACAGTGTCACTGATACGACTCCAAATGTGTATTGTTATATAAAACTAACATTAATTCATGTTAAAAACACAACTAACAAACTGAAAAATGATAAAATGCATTTAGATTGTTTTTGTATATTAGGAAAACAGTCCACAAGTTAGATGTGATGTATAGAAATCAATACCACCTCAATCTGATGAATGATGTGACCAGTATGACTAAAGGTGTCCGCTATCAGTTTAAAATTTACATTTTAGTTCAAAACATGCCACTCACTAAAAACAAAGAAAACATGATTCGATGGTATTCTAAATTAATGGCAGCCATTTGTAAGCCTTTTTTGAAGTTTATGAGGTTGTCTCACATCAAACTGGAGCACGATGTGATCGGTATGACCCAAATTGCATTTTTTCTGTTTGAAATGACATTTTAGTAAAAAAACACAACAGGCATAATGAAAAATGAGGAAATGCATTATTATATTTTATACTTTAGTAAAATGATATATAAATAATTTTTTATGTGTAGGAATTAACCGAACCTCAATCCAACACATGATGTCACCGGCATGACTACAAATGAGTCTTGTTCTTCAAAATTGACATTAATTCAAGTAAAAAACACAACTATCATACTGAAAACTGAGAAAACACATTAATATTGTTTTAATACTTTAGAAAAATAATCCATGAGTTAGTTGTGATGTGTAGTAATCAACCCCACCTCAATCCAACAAATGTTGAGACTGGTATGAAGAAAAAGTGTCTGCTATCTGTTTAAAATTGACATTTTAGTTCAAAATGTGTCACTCACTAAAAACAATAAAAACATGATCTGATTGTATTTATAATCAATGGAAACCATTTATAAGACCTTTAAAATGTGTATCAAGAATTCTCACATCAAACCAATGCACGATTCCATGGGTATGACTCGAATTTCATGTTTTTGGTTTGAAATGATATTTTAGTAAAAAAACACAACTGGAAAACTGAAAACTATGTAAATTAATTCTGATTGTTTTGATACATTAGTGAAATGATCAATCAGTCATTTGTGACATGTAAGAATAAATTGCAGCTCAATCAGACCCATGGTGTCACTGTTATGACTCCAAATATGTCTTGTTATTAAAAATTTACATTAATTTAAGTAAAAAAACACAACTAACATAGAAAAAACCAAGAAAATACATTTGGATTATTTTGATACATTATGAAAATGATCCATGAGTTAGTTTTGATGTGTATTAATCAAACCCACCTCAATCCAACGAATGGTGTGACCAGTATGACAAAAAGTGTCTTCTATTAGTTTAAAATTTACATTTTAGTTCAAAATATGTCACTCATTTAAATCTAACAAATCACACTATGATTATATTAAAAATTAAGGATAGAAAATCTTAAGTCCATTGTGACTTGTATAAAGCATTCTCACATGAAACTGATTCACAATACGACTGGTATGACTCAAATTGCATGTTTTTAGTTTGAAATGAATTTTTTTTAAAAATACAACTCACATACTGAAAACTGAGAAAATGCATTCTAATTGTTTTGATAATTTATAAAAATGTTCTATCAGTCATTTGTGATGTGTAGGAATCAACTACACCT
This sequence comes from Viscum album, assembly GCA_963277665.1. Classification (NCBI taxonomy): domain Eukaryota; kingdom Viridiplantae; phylum Streptophyta; class Magnoliopsida; order Santalales; family Viscaceae; genus Viscum; species Viscum album. The sequence continues at coordinate 334,152,303 of OY728139.1, read as the reverse complement.
CAATCCAATGCACAATATCACCGTTATGACTCAAAACGTGACATGTTATTTAATATTTACATTAATTCAAGTATAAAAAACAAGTGACATATTGAAAACTAAGAATATGCATTTGTATTGTTTTAATACATTAGGAAAACTATCCATTATTTAGTTATGAAGTTTAGAAATCAACCCCACCTAAATCTGATGAATGGTGTGACCGATATGACTAAATGCTTCCTCTATCAGTTTAAAATTGACATTTTAGTTCGAAACATGTCACTCATTGAAAAAAAATAAAACGTGATATTATTGTCTTCCAGTTTAAGGAAAGTGATTCGTAAGTCTATTGGGACATGCATCATGTAGTCTCGAATCAAACCAACACACGATGCGACCAGTATGACTCATATTTCATGTTTTCAGTTTGAAATGATATTTTTTGTAAAAAACACAATTGGCATAATAAAAAACATTTAAATTCTTTAAAATTTATTTTGATACTATAGTTCAATTATCTATCAGTAATTTATTACATGTAGGAATCTACTACACCTCAATCTGATGCACGGTGTCTCCGTTATGATTCCAAATTTGTCTTGTTATTTAAAATTTACATTAATTCAAGTAAAAAACACAACTAACATATTGAAAACCAAGAAGACACCTTTATATTGTTTTTATTCTTTTAGACAGGAACCATGAGTCAGTTGTGACATAAATTAATCATCCCCACCTCAATTTGAAAAATGGTGTGATTGGTATGACTAAAAGTTTATTCTATCAGTTTAAAATTGATATTTATTTCAAAACATGTCACTCACTAAAAGAAAAATTCCTTTTTGATGTGTATGAAGCTGTCTCACATTAAACCAATGCATGGTGTGACTGGTATGAGTCAAATTGCATCATTTCTGTTTGAAATTATTTAGAAAAAACTGACATATTGAAAACTAAGGAAATGCATTACGAATATTTTAATGCTTTAGAAAAATGATTTATCTATCATTTGTGATATTTAGGAATTAACTGCACCTCAATACGACGTACAGAGTCACCAGTATGTCTCCAAATGTGTCTTGTTATTTAAAATTGACATTAATTCATGTAAAAAAACCGACATACAAAAAATTTAAAAATGCATTCAAATTGTTTTGAAAAATAAGTACAATGATCCGTGAGTTAGTTTTGATATTTAGGAACATAAACCATCTTAATTAGACAAATGGTGTGACTGTCATGACTAATGGTGTCCACTATAAGTTTAAAATTGACATTTTAGTTCAAAAAATGTCACTCAATGAAAATAAAGCAAATACACTCCAATTGTCTTCCAAATTAAGGAAAACCATTAGTAACTACTCTTTCATGTGTATGAAGTAGTCTCATGTCAAACTGATTCACTATGCGACCAGTGTGACTCAAATTGCTTGTTTTCAGTTTGAAATGACATTTTAGTAAAAAAAACACAACTAACATACTGAAAACTAAGGAAATGTATTCTAATTGTTTTGATACATTATTAAAACAATATATCTATCATTTTTGACATATAGGAATCAACTACACCTCAATCTGATTCTCAATATCACTGATATGACTACAAAAATGTGTCTTTTTATTTATAATTTACATTACTTAAAGAAAAAAAATCATAACTAACATAATAAAAACATAGAATACTCATTTTTATTGTTTTGATACTTTAGGAAACTTATAAATTATTTTATTGTGACATGTAGGAACCAACCCCACCTCAATCTGGAAAACGGTGTGACAGGTATGACTAAAAGTGTCTGCTATCAGTTTAAAATTGACATTTTAGATGAAAATGTGTCAGTCACTGAAAACCAAGAAAACATGCTCCTAATTTCATTCAAATTACGAACAAAATTTTTTATGATCTTTTTGATGGGTATGATGTAGTATCAAATCAAACCAACACACGATGAGACTTGAATGAATCAAATTACTGGTTTTGGGTTTGAAATGAAATTTTTGTAAAGAACACAAGTGACATACTAAAAACTAAGGAAATGCATTATTATTGTTTTGATAGATTAGGAAAATGATCCATTAGTCATTTGTGATGTGTATGAATCAACCCCACCTCAATAAAATAGACAGTGTGACCAGTATAACTCCAAATGTGTCTTGTTATTTAAAATTGACAATTATTCATATAAAAAACAACTGACATACTGAAAAGTGAAAAAATGCATTTGGATTGTTTTGATACTTTATGAAAAGCATCCATGAGTTAGGTTTGATGTATAATAATCAAACCCACCTTAATCTGATCCATCGTGTGATCAGTATGACTAAAAGTGTCTATTATAATTTTAAAATTGACATTTTATTACAAAACATGTCACTCACTAAAAATGAATAAAAAAACACAAATTTTCATCTAAATTAATGAAATTGATTTTTAAGTCATTTATGATGCGTTTCAAGCATTCTCATGTGAAAAAAATTCATGATGTGATCGGTATGAATCAAATTACATGTTTTTTGTTTGAAATGACATTTTTGTAAAAAAAACAAATGACATATTAAAAACTGAGGAAATGCATTCTGATTGTTTTGATACTTCAGTAAAATGATTTATCATTCATTTGTGATGTTTACGAATTACCCTCTCCTTGATACGATACAAAATGTGACTGGTATACCTCTAAATGTTTCTTGTTATTTAAAATTGACAATAATACAAGAAAAAACAACAACTGACATACTTAAAACTAAGAAAGCACATTCAGATTGTTTTAATACTTCAGGAATACAATCCATGAGTTAGCTGTGACGTGTAAGAATCAACAACACCTGAATCTGATGCACCATGTGATCCGTATGACAAAAAGTGTCTATTATGAGTTTAAAATTGACATTTTAGTTCAAAACACATCACTCCTTGAAAACAAATAAAATGTGTTCTGATTGTATTCTAAATTAAGTTTAGAGATTTTTAATTACTTTATGACTTGTATCAGGTAGTCTCACATTAAAATGATGCACATTGTGATTGTTTTATCTCAAATTGTTGGTTTCGGTTTAAAATTTCATTTTATAAAAAAACATAATTGACTTATTCAAAACTGATGAAATGAATTCCAATTGTTTTGATACATTTATACAAATATCTATCATTCATTTGTGACGTGTAGTAATAAACTACACCTCAATTGTTTTGATACATTTACACAACAATCCATTATTCATTTGTGATATGTATGAATCAACCCATCCTCAATACAATAGACGGTGTGACCGATAAAACTCCAAATGGGTCATTTTTATTAAAATTTGACATTTGTAATGTATTCTTCCTATTAAGGTTTATTTTATTTCCTTATTGTATTACTAACATAATATTTGTTTTCTTATACCGGGGGAACGTTTTTCTCAAGTTGGGATGATCTTTTCGACGACTATTACCATTAATGGAAATTTTTATAGGGGACCATAGACGTCAAAAGAGAAAACATTAAGGTTTTTAACTGTTTATTGGATAATTGTAAATGTAATTTTATAAAACATTGTTCAAAAATTTATATTTATGTGTTTTTTAGTATATACCATGAATGAATATTTTTGTATTCATGATTTCAATTAATATTTATATATCATTTTTCCCACCCTTTGTGTGCACTAGTTACTTTTTCATCATTTTATTCGTGTATGTGTTTATTTTGTATATACTATGAGTGGTTTTTTAGCAGGTTTGGCTTGTTTGTGCAGGTTATTTTTGATGGTTTGGTTATTTTGATCTGATGTTTGGGTTATGTTTATTGTTTTTAGGTTTCTGGGTGTTCTATTATATAAAAGTCTCACCAAGACAAGGAATACATTATCAACACTTCAAATAACGTTGATAAGGGCCTCCCTTTATCAGTGCTAATTGAAGCGCTGATAAATGGGGAATTTATTAGTGCTTTGAATAGTACTGGTAAAGGGGACCCCCATTTAATATTTTATCTATTATCAATGCTTTTTTAGCAATGATAAATTCATTTTTAGTGCTGATAAAATCTTTTTTTATGGTAGTGTAATTATGAGAATTGGAATATGTTAAAATAATCATTTTAGATGCTCGTCAAATTCCAATATGTGTCTTCGTGTTTTTACTATTTGAAGGGTTCTCATATATTTTTATTTCACCATTCATTATCTTCGGTGATGATGGGTGGTGATAATACGGTGGTTTATCTATGATGATGATGGAAATGGAAGGTGACGCGACCTCGACTGTCACGAGTTACCCATGGACTGAGGCCTTAGGTTCAGTGTTGTGTTTTCAAATTTCAAATTTTGTATTTGGTTGATTGTATCTTTGTAATCCAATTGTGGTTACCACTCAACCCTAAATAGGATATTTCTAAATCAAAAATATATTAATTTCATGTCTTTGGGGATGGGTTTGGTTATGGATTCATATGTCTTTGAAAACCAAATCTGATATGGAAAAACACTGTGCATATGATTAGTGTATGAATAGTGTTAATCATGAATCCAAAATCATATAGAGCATTTTGGACAATATAAAAGTTATAAAAAATCATTTACTGTTGATAACAAACTATTTTAGGAACTTCAAATAATTTGAAAATGGTGCACATAGGCTATGGATAGTTTGACAAACTGTGCACCCGACCCCGTGAGGGGGTGACCATTTTGGATTATGGTACTGAACAATTGGAATACTATTATCAAAACCATGTGGCCTCACCATGAAGCTATTTAATTGAGTTTAAAGTACTATTCTTCACCTCCAAAATTATTTCTTTCCTCCTCCCTCTTTCTTCCCCATTCAAGCACCTCCTCTAGCCATGGGATGCTCTATTCTCACCTCCTAGGATTCTTTGTAACTCCTTCATTCATGCCCTGATTTTAACATTGTCACGTGTTTTGGATAGATAGTGGTAAGGATACTATTACATTACATCCTTTATTCTTTAAACTCACAATTTAGGATGCTATTTCCAACCATTTCTTATTACCCTATTTATTGGGTGGTCGTATGATTCATTATTTCCTTCATTTTAAACTTAGATTAGAGGTCGATATTTTACGTGAGAGTGCCTAAAATAATAAGGCATATGGTTCCTAGATTTTCCCAATTTTATACTCATTTCAGGAGATTTATAATTAAATATTCATGGGTGGGGTTGTTTGAGTGAACCTCGTCTAAATATATGATTACTTTTAAATCATTTTATAATTATTGTGAGATGTTGATGGGCATGTACATGTATCCTAAAATGTTTGGGGACTACTATGGAATGTAATATCTGAAATGGGGTTTTTATTTTAGGTAGTGCATGATTTTATGGATGGTTAATTAATTAACATGTGATGTGAAATCATTGGTTCCATTAAAATGTGTTGGGAAAGGATCGCGATATATTGGATGGTGTTGATCATTAGAATTGAAGTGATGCGATCATTAGGATGAGGTGGGGGCTGATAAAACTTGCCATGGTTGGGAAATGAGGTTCACATGAGGTAATAGATTTCCATCAGACTATGTGTCTTACACATTTTTGGAGTCTTCCTCTTACCAGGATAGGATGATAGCACAATTGGATTCTTGTGGACACAAATAACAAATAGGTGAGGTGGTGTTGACCAATTTATGTCGATGGAAACCTCATTATATTTATCATCATAAGGGTTGGTGTTTACCATCCATTATAGAGAAGGTTATCACCATAAAAAATCATGGTTAATGGTGAGTGGGACCATTTTTTGGAGACTGAGCCCCACCGTATAAGTTTGGGATGATGAGACAATATTTTTAAAGGATAGATCTAATTATTCCTTATGTTGTTGAGATATTGACATGATGGTGGTTCATTATACGTGAAAGGATAGAAATAATCATTTATTGTATGTTTAGTTTGATACGATGATGGTGATCGGTTAAATGGTGTTCTGAGTAAATTGAGAAATATTATTTGGGCATGCTAATTGAATTTATGTTGACCTAACATGTGATGCATGTGGTCTTCGTTGGAATGAGGTGTAAGGTATCTTATATATACAATTTTTTGAGAACTAAGGGTTCCTCAAGGATGACATATCATGGATATATAATTTCACACTGGTGTTGTTTGAGTAAAAAAACACATCATTATAGCTATTGAGTTCAAGTAAAGAGTGCTATGTATTTTAATGTGTGAGATAACACTATTTATTTATGTATGAATATAATGGTATAACTATGGATGTAAGATGATAACACATTGGTGATGCCCTAATAATTTCATACTCACACCCTACATGATCCCTTTTGATTCATAAAGAATTATGGATTTTAGTTCAGGTAAGGGATTTAGATCGTGCACTAGACAATAGTGACCAGGGATGTGTGATTCTATGGGAAGGATGGTAAATGGACTATGGGTTCTCTGCATCAAGTTAGAGTTTCATTTCAATATTTTTGAGTACAAAAGTATATTATGGACTACAGTTAATCCTTCATGTTTTGTATGTATGTCTGACATTTGTGTTTCATCAGATATGTATAGCCAATATGTTTTTCTTTTTTATTTTTGTTATATATTATTTTTTCTGGTCGGTTATAACACATGCTTCCATAGTTCCATTATTTATTATGAACATTATTAATTCCATATCTATAGGGTATAGTCTCCCCACATTCACCTAATAGACCCTCACTGCAAGTTGGTAGGATCTGGTGTATGAGGAGGCATACCTAGAACCCAGTGGTCCTCTAGTCGGGGCACATGATTAGATGTTACTAAGTCAGGTGCTATAAATAGTATCAGAGGGTGTATCATTGTCTTTTTTCCCGATTCCATTGTAGTGGTAGATAAAATTCTATGATATAGTAATAATTCTGTAAGATCTCATGCTTTGGTGCCTACATCCCCATGCACTATGGGTACAGAATGTTTCTAGGGATACTATTGATATATTTCGATATCATGTGGTGCACTTGGGTTTGGTGTTAATGTTTTGGGAATTTTAACCCTAAGACCAATATGGAAATGGAGGTGTGTTTATAAATCATGGTAGGAACTTAGGATAATATGACATGTGTATGTGCTTATGTATATTTTGTGGAACATGTAATAAGTGAAAAGGATTGGGATATTAAAAGTTTAAACAAAAGGATAAATAGTGATTTCATGTGTATTATATGGGTAAACTTATACTCATCTATATGACATATGTGGTTCCCGATGAGATTGACATGTGATACCATGTGTATTGTGTATGTGGTCCTAACTATTATATGGGTATAAGAAAAAATAAAGGAACGGGGTGGGTATTTAAAATTTCATAAAAAAGTTAAACATTATTTACCTGTATAGATTCTTGGTGGTGTTATACTCAACCACACTAGTCTAGTGATATTTTATATGAATGATATGTGATACCTAAATCTAATTTTGGTAGGTAGGGTTCAATGATTATAGATGATATGAGATGTGGGTGTGGTAGGGATGTATAAGGATGGTGAGACGTGCTTCCTAATATTTCTTTACCTATTTGAAATATATGACTCTTATTTCTATTATTTTTTATGGAATTTTCTCATCAGTGTGATACTACCTAGATGAGCTCTAATGAAGCATCAGGAGGGTGGAGATTTGGTTCCTCTATAGAGTTCACAGGATGAGTCCCTTGAAGGTCAAGATTAGGCACCTAAGGGTTGGTATAATCATGATCATTTGATATATGCTCCAATATATGTAGGGAATCTACAATAGATGGTAGATTTTGGGCCATGACTAGATGAGTAGATTAGGAAGAGCTTGGTATGAGTTATATAGAGTATTTATAAGGGGATTAGGGAGATGATTTTTCAATGGATTATTTGAAATGGGAGTTATAGTCTCAACACCCACCATTGTTTAGGGAGAGGGTAGACCTTAAGTAGTAGAGAAATGGGTTGATTCTATATAGCCGATATCAGAATAGTGAAAGAAACTCCTATGCCATAGGGTGGATATGGATACTAATATACATTTAGAACTAGAAAATCATTGGTGAGACACAAATTTATAGGTAGTTAGGAATGAGTGAGTAGCATGTATGTATTTTTAGTCCAGGTCTTTTGATAATTTCTTCCTTGAGATGTTGAAGGTGGACTGAGCCCATGAGTTCATGAACTTGCAGTAAGGGGATAAATCCATTATGGATTATTCTATAAGGTCAGTGGACCTATCCATTTTTTTTCCTTCTATAGTAAGGGGTGGAATCAAAAGGGTGAGGTGATTCTAGGATGGCTTGATGCATTCCATCATGGTGTAGTTAAATATATTCACGTTGACCTCATTATCAAAATTAGTATACCAGGTTTTGATATATGCGGGGTATTTTATAGACTGGGCCTATTCAATCTATATTTTAGTTCTAGGGGAGCTAAGAAGTGGTTCCTTGGCTATCTGGAAGCAAGACAATGAGGAGACTCAAAATTGATGTTGGTTTAGGGACTCAGGAATACCTTGAAGGAGTTGGTCATCGATGGTGTGCTTCTAATGTGGAAAGATAATACATGTTCAGACTCAATGTGAGAGGCCTATAATGGGGTGCTGAGAATTGAGATATATGGGAAATCTAGAGAGGATACATTAAAATAATTTAATTAATGTTGGGACTCAGGGTCCATGTATGATTTAGGGATCTGAGGTAGGACTATAAGCGATACCAGGAGCTGGTAGCCATGATACTATTGTGTGAATAGGTTGGGATAGAGATAGATATAGAGAGACCCAACAGTGGGGTTAGTGGTATGTTGTTGGTGTAGCTCTATAGAGAGGTTAGACCATGATTATTCAAGCTTCAGTCTATGTCCATGTTGTTGAGATAGTTGGGTTAGAGTAGAATGGGGAGATAATTATGGTTTGAGGAAGGGTGTGATTGAGGGCATTTCCTTTTGTTTTTGGCATAGAATATTTGGGTGTGTGTGGTGCATGTGTGGTAACTGAATTACCCATGTTCTAGTTAATATGTGGGAATCAACAATGATGTGTGGATTATATGGATGTGTCAGAATGATGAAAAATTTATGGGTATGTTATATATATATATATATATATATATGTCTGTGTGTGTGATATGGTATTTTTGGCAGTTTATCTCATGTGAGGTTTTTAGGCATCTATTGTGATGAAGGACTATAAGGGTATCATGTGTGTCACAAAAATAATAATCATTTGATGAGATATATGACTGATTTTATGTCATATTTGGGATGTGGGTGTTGTAATGATGGTTGATGGAACCATCCGAACCTTTATAAAGTGGGTTGGGAAGTGACGAGGTTGGAAATTCCTATAGTGGGGATACACGAGATGAATTGACCTTTGAATAAGTAATTGGGATAGACAAGGGTGACATTTATGATATGGGTATATTCAATACCATCTTAGTATGAGATCAAATATCTTGGGGGTCTAATATTGAAATCTAGGGATATTTAAACATCCATGGTTTTTGAATGGTTTGAATTTCTGAGGAAATTTGAACTTTTTAGTTTAGTCGATGGGCCAACATTTAAATTGTGATTCAAAGTGTAATTCTATGAATTTGAACATGTTAAAAAAATTGATAATGGTTACGGTTTGGTGTGTATCTCAAGGTTCATTTTGGTTTCGAAACCATCGGTCTTAAAAATCAAAATCAAAGAAGAACAACACAAGGCTCATGGTTGGCACATCGTTAGTGATAGACGTATGACCCAAAACTGAAGACTCATTTTTAAACTAGTGTATAGTTTAAAAAACCATGTGTGGTTGATATAAAATCATAAAAGAAACATGAAATAAATTTCAGAGTGTGTTTATGGGTTATTCATAGTTGGAAAAACTGTGCACCTAGCCATGCTAGGGAGTAACCCCATTTAGATAGTGGCACAACATGATAGGTACACAATTATCCAAACCATGATGACTAACCTTGAAAATTATTTAAAGGGGTGAAATTAATATTCCAACCCACCCCCTTTATTTATTTATTACTCTATATTTCCCTCTCATTTATGTGCCTCTTCCACCTATGGGATCCCCCCTTCTCCTCACCTTGGTTCTTTTAGAACTCCTTCATTTGGGAATTGATTCAAGCAATGTCAGTTGAGTTTGATAGATGGAAGAAATTCCAAAACTCCCCTTAAATTATTTTTTATTTTATCCCAATATTTTGAATGTTATTCCTATAAAATCTAATTTAAAACTATTTCCTGCAGGTTTCTCCGATTATTTAGTAACTTCCATTTCATCTCAGATTAGAGGTCAGTACTCGACGAGTGTGTGAATACAAGAATGAGGTAGGTATTTTATTTATTTTTACAAATAAAATGTGTGTCATATTTTGTGTAATTAAATATGAATGGGTGGGTTTTCTTGGTGAAGCAATTCTAAATAAATTCTCACTGTTAAATCCTTTATTATTGTGTGATGCTGATCGGAATATCAGTCTCTCTTTAAATGTGTTGAGGTAGGTATGACATGGTATATGTGAAATGAGGACTCTAGTTTGGTAAAGGAATGATGTTTTGGATAATTAATTAATTAATCTATCATGTAATTTTATTGGTTCTTTGGGACCATATTGGGCATGTCCCGATATATATGGGATGGTACTGACTGCCGAAATTGAGGTGATGTGATCATTAGGATGAATTGGATGGTGATTTACCTTTCCATGGTTAGGAAGAAAGGATCATATAATGTGATCGAGTTCCACCAGATGGTGTGGCTTAGACATTATTTATGATTTAATCTAAAAAAATATGAGTTTATGTCATCATTGGATTTGTGTGCACACAGATAAGGACTTAGAAATAAGATGGTAACCACTCGATGTGGGTGGAGGCCTCCATAGAATTAGTTGTTAACAGATGGTAGTAACCATTAGTTATAGAGGAGGTTCTCACCATAGAAATCTATGTTTTATAGTTACTGTGACAATCAGTAAGGAGAAGTGTCTCATCATATGTGTTTTGGATAAGGGGATAGGATTTTTGAAAGACAGATCTCGTGTTGCTGAACGATGGATCTTCGAATGGGCCCGTAAGGAGAGATTCCACTAGAGTTTCACTCCGCCGCCGCCTCCATCTACCTCTACGCAGCTCAATGCTCCTCCTCAATTCCTTGGCACGACTGTGGCTACAATTCATCTTTCGCGGAGGCGTCGGTGACCTCATGGACTCAGCCGGCGCAACCTTTATCTTCGTTGCTGGCCTGTTCCCGCCTCACTCCATTTTAACTGGATAAGGTTTCTTCTGGAAGCATGAAGATGGTTCCGCGGTCGAGATCCAAGCTCCACGATTGAGGCTTGAAACATCGTCCTCTATAGGATTGTTGGGTGGTATGATGTGGTCTATGAGGTTTTATTGGACGACAGCAGCATGACATCGGTTCTGGCTTGTGGCGGGGTAATTTTCTGATGTTTTTGGTTCTCAAGTTGCTTACGTTCTGGTGATGGAGTTCTTCTTCTGAACTTTTTTCCTTAGATTGTTTTTAGGATGATTCTTCTTCATTTTCTGGGTTTTTCTTTGGTAATTTTTGTTTGAGGGGCATTGATTTGGAGGTTTGAGATTTGGTTTTGGGGTGTTCTCTGGTTTTGGATCTGGAGCAGCTAGGGTTTTGTTGTTGTGATTGCTTCTGGAATTTGGGTTTTCTCTATTTTTTGTATTCTTTAAAGACTATGGAGGCATTAACGGTTTGAGAGACTCGAGTTTAAATTTTCTGCTCGTGATGAACTGGTTTTTGGGTTTTTTTGAAGTTTTTGGAGGCTGTGCAATTATTATGAATCAGTGTGTAATGTTTTGGCTGGTTATTGTCTCTGATGTTAGTGATCTGTTTGTGGATGAATCTTTTTCGAATCTGCTATGAAGTTTTGATGTTCTTGCAACTAGATTTCTACATGTATCTACTTAAGATGAGGTTCATAGCAAGAAACATCCACCTACGCATGCCATTTGGATATGGAAGTTCGAGAGGGTATGGCTCTGCCATCGGTTCCGTGCCCGTGAAATTCTACATGGGACTGATAGCCGAATGGTCATGTGATGGTGAATCTTGTCTCAAGGTTTAATTGCTAGGGAGGAGCAGATTCTGTAAACTTGATCAGTTTTTTCATTTTAATGGTTTTTGGTTGTAATGATGGACCTTTTGGTTTCTCAATTTCTTCTAAAAAGTGTTTTGATAATAAAAAAAAGTTAATTTTTAGTCATATCTCATGTGGCCTTGGGTTGTTGAGAAATTGAGACGATGTTGGTTTATTATATATAGAAGGAAATACATCATCAAGAATTAGGATTTAGTTCTCAAATAATGATGGTGATTGGTAAAATCTAATTACAAGGGACTTATGACATATTATTTGGGCATTTTGATGGGACTTTGATAGACTCGACTTGTAACACATCTTATATTGGATGGAATGAGTTGTTGGCTGACTTGTATATTGAAATGGTTGGGGAACCAAGGTTTATCCTGGTATGATAGATACTGGATATATCATTCTACATCAATATTGGTCAAGGAAATTAAATTATTTATTGTCATTGTTGAGCACAACTGAATTACGGTACCTTTTTTATGCAGGAGTTATTACTATTTATTTACTTATTTAGAAATTGTTATAAATATGTATATATGATAGGACCAACTTAGTGGTGGCCTATTATGTTTATAGTCCCACCATTAACATGGTTGTAGAAAGTGTATAGACTTTATAGCTTTGAGATAATGTAAGGGACTAGGATCCTTCACTAGACTATAGTGACCAGGGATGAATTAGTAAATAAGAATGATAGAGAATATACCAGGAGGTTCTTTGAATTTAACTAGAGTTTATTTCTATTATTTTTGAGTATGTACTCATCTGATCATATATGGGATATTTTTAATGTTTTTATGACTGTCTGTCATGTATATATTATCTGATATGTTTGGAAAATATGATTTGGAATGTAATTAGTGTTCCTTAATATGATTTCTATTGAGTTTTACTACATGTTTTTATAGTTTTGTTATTTATTATAAGCATTATAATTATCATCACAAGAAATCATAATCTCCCCAGACACACCTAATAGACCATCACTGCTAGTTGTGAGCCATTAGTGTACATGGAGGCATGCCTAAGTCCCAGTGGTCCTCTAGTCTAGAGAAGAGCATTAATGGTTCAAGGGTCAGAGCACTACACAATGACCCTCAGTAGGCAAAAGGTTTTTTAAAAAAGTTTATGAAACGTATTGAATTTTTGGAGATTCTAGATTCTATTATAGTGAAATGTTTTTCCTTAAAACATTAATTAACTAGTAGGAGGTTGTTGTATTCTATATATTTTAGTATAAATAATGTGTTCTTAGAGTAGAAGAAATTTAGGGAACTTTTAATGGAGAAATTCTATTTGGAATCCTTGGTGTTTGGTATGTTGACGAAGTTCCTTAATCTTAAAAAAGATTATTTGATGGCTAATCAATATGAAAACACTTTTGACGATCTTGTTTATTTCTCAACTAAGGTAGTAGAGAATGAGAAGCAGAAATATTAGATGTTTGGCCTGGGTCCTCTTATAGATATATGATACCATGTTTTCCTGTAGAATATCGCCTCATATTAATATGTTTTTGATAGATATTTTATTGAGTAACTTGACTTGGATAGTATTTCATTGATGATGGGAGTTCCTCCTACTCCCAATGGTAGTTTTAGTGGCCCCTATAAAGGGAAGAGGAATTGGGATAAGTCTCTTGATGAAAATAAATGTGGCAGATCATAGTAGAAGACTTCCTTAAATTATTCATTAGTTTTTTTTAAAGGGAAACATAATTTTTTTAGTGTGGTATTGTTGGAAATCTAAAGTATGATTGAATTCATTTACCTATGATCTTTAAGACTTATGTATTATTGAGTACCTTGCATAGGGGTTTCCATATATCTATAACTATATAGAATAGTATATGCTTGAAATAATGGGGATGGTTTGTGGCATAGTTAGATTCTTTAAGAACAATGGGGTTTGCCAATAATAAATAAGAAGAAAGATTCTTCACATAGTGGTAGAGTATCAAGTGGAATTTGATTTAAGTATTATGACCATGATAGGTACTATTGCCATTTTTCTCTTAATTGGCTATTTATTTGATAATAATACCTCTTATTCCTTCATATCTACCTATTTTGTTGAATTAATGAAACTTTATATAGAGATCATTCCTCATATTATACTGATTTCTATGACTCATACTATGAAGAAAGTGATAATTATTTTATGCCATTCTTGTATATATACTTTAGTTTAAATTGATATTTCTTTAGACATCATGGTTTTGTATATAAAACCTCTCGATTTCATTCCCAAGATGTATTGGATAATCCCCCATAAATCATGTATCTATTGTTACCTTGGGTGTGTTCCTTTACCTCCACCAACTAGGATTGTAATGTTTTTTAAGTATAATGGGATTAACGGTCAAGTCTAGAGAGACCTACTCTTTTGTGGTTGGGTTGTATGATATCCATTTTACATTTGAATTGGGAAAATAATTTTTATATGGTGATCTTCCTTCAGTAGATAATGAGGTTCTTGATGGTTTTCTTTTTGAAATTTATTGTTTTCCAATAGGTAGAGAGGTGAAGTTTTATATCAACGTGGTATTATGTACCTACCCTATTTCCATGCCCTCTTACCCAGGGGAACTAGCTGAAATGAAGGAGTTAAAAAGTAATTTGAATGATATACTATCCAAATTATTTATTCAATACTGTGTGTCACCTAGGGTAGTGCCTATGATTTTTTATTTGAAATTAATGGTACCCTTTGACATTGTGTAGACTACCAAAAGTGAAAAAAGGTCACAACTAAGAACATGTAACTATTGAACCAAATTAATGATATTTTGACCAGCTGATAGGTGAGAAGTGGTTCTTAAATACTAACTTTCATTCAATTTCTCACCAATATAGGATCATGTAGCGATATTTATAATACCACATTCTATAAAAGTTATGAAAATAACAAGTACCTTGTTACTAATTTATTTGATAGATAATCTTTCTTTGTTTTTTTCATTGATGAATAATATTGTACCTTAGTTCCATAAATCACTTATAGTGTTATGTATGAATTAAATATTGGTTTAAAAAAAATAGGAGGATAATGTGCTTCACTTGAGACCATTTTTTTGACATCTTGAGAAATAAAATACATTATGCCATGTTTTATAAATGTAATGTATGGATTTGAGAGATAATGTTCATAGGAAACAAGGTTTTTTTACATAGAATTTCATTTAATCCCAAAGTAAATGAAAATTGTTATGACCTGGGAGGAACCACATAATGTCATTGAGATTCAATGATTAATGGGATTGGAAGGGTATTACTGTTATTTTTTTAAGGATTCCTCATATTTGGATTCTTTATTTACCACTCTTACATGGAATGCAGTGATTTTTGTTTCGGATTTGAAGTTCCGAGCATCATTTGATGAACTGAATAATATTTTGACTTTAAATCCTATGTTTATTCTTCTAAGAGATATTACAGGGTATGTGGTGTTCTCTAATTCATTACAATAAGTTTCATGCAACTTTTTTATGTAGGTTTATCATGTCATGGATTATGGTTCCATTATCCTATGAATCATGAGAAGAAATATACCGCACATGATATTGGACTTGTAGATACAACAAATGTTTTTAAAGGTTTGTGACATTAACTTTAGTGGAAAAGGTTTACCATCTACTCAGATAAACAATTATTGGGTTATATCTTCTTGAAAAAATAATTGAATCTTTAGTAGAAGTAGTGGGTGGATTACAATAAATCATTTCATTTCAAAATTACCTACATCCCTTGTATGGGAAAGGTCATATAATATTCCTTGAGTAGGAAACCTCCATCCCATTATATAAAATAATCTTATAAGGAATGGATTCTTATGCTCTCTTTGATCATATGAATTTGGGAGTACGATAGGATGGATTGTGGTTTATTAGACCAGTTTGCTGTTAATATAATCACTTCTTGGGATAATTACACTAGAATAAAAACATGATGATAAGTTATCAATAATTAGGGACTCTTTATGATATTAGGAGACCATCGATGAATGGTCTCATTATTTTGAGGGCATTCTTTTCATCCAAATCCAGTTTTTCATTCCTTTACTTATGTGGAAATCTATGATGACATATTGTCATAATTCATTGTAGGATATACACCTTGTCATAATGAAAACGTTTTATGACATGAAGTAATGATTAAAGTGGGAAATTATAAAATGGAAAATTGTTGTTTTTCATCCCATTATTATTATTGTTAGTAGATAAAGGCCAGACATAAAAAGTCTTCATGCCTTCTTCACCCCATTCTAGTGTTGATAATGAATTGGCATGAAATTTCTATGGAATTATTGTTGGATTTTAGTATACACCTTGGGGATGGAATTTTATTTGGGTATTTATTAACCGAATGACCATATTAGTCAACTTCATTCCCATTAATGATACTACCAAATTTTACGACTTGGGTAATATGTATGAGGAGCATGTGGATGATGACTCTGGTGATGATGGTCACAATCATCCCCTCTTGGACATCTTGGACCTCGCCTATGGCAATGGCCCCCATAGCCCTAGAAAGAAGAAAGGGAACAAAGGTAAACGTGATGTAGGGAAATGCATTGTTGTCCACGGGAAAAATCCCAAGGGATGAAAAGACTACTCTCATTTGCCAAAACCGATGGAAACCAGGTCGGCCAAGAAGGATAGAAGTAAAGCGAACAAAAGCTCAGTTGACAGGGATAGTCGTGTCTCAATCCGAGACACAAGAGTGATAGAGGAATAGGTAAGGGACTATTTGAAACTCATCATTAACTCTAAGGAAGAAATGTTTGAAAAAGTCCTTAGATCGAATGCCTCATAGGAGGATATTTTAAAAATTTATGAAAGACAAGTGCAGGGGGAGATTTATGATGATATTTATGAGTGGATTGACAAACAAGACCGGATTGTTGCTCGGGGTTTCAACCGTGGTATAATCACCATGGAAGAGTTCATCCTGACAATGGACAGGATGATGTCCCACCTCGAAGTCCTTATCAGGTAGGATCCAGAATCTCAGGTAGGTAACTTGCACTGGGAATTATATAAAGTGGATAACTCAAGCCATCTTAGTCTGGTTTTTTGTAATTCTAGGAGCTATTTTAGCACATAATTCTTTTCCATGTGAACTTGGTTTCCCACTTCCCCTTAAAGTGGCCTTTTTAATAAAAATTTATATTTGGATGGATGGCGGAATGGTTTATTTTTTCTATAATAACAACCAAAAGTCCTCAATAAAGATGGAACCCTGAGAGGACATCAATTAATGAAATTATTAATCTCTACTATTTTGGCTAGAGATTGGTTAAGCTTCCTTGATTGGACTATGCATGGTATAAGAGATGATATAAAAGATTAATTTGATTCATAAGGGAATGGTAATTAAATAATTTCTTTATAAATTCCTATTTTTGTGGCCATAAATTACCTTTTATGTTCTTTGTTGATGAATAGGTGTTTCTGAGAGTTTCACAAAAGTTGGGTCACCAGTATCTTATAATGTAGGGAATGTTATAATTGAGATATATGTGACTGTTTGAGGTTATTGAGTAGATTGGAAAGGTGTATTATTATTTTTATTCTCCAACATAGATGACATTGATCCAAAACATGTTCCATGTGTCACAACATAGAACGTATCTCTCTGACTAATATCGTGTATTGATTTGGGAGGACATTGATAAGGAATATAAGTTATCTATGACCAAGTCTCTTTTTTGGATTGTTGATTTTCATATAAAGGTTACATACCCCCATTTTTGGGTGTCTTATATGCATGGATATTAGTTTTATGAGACTTTGGAACACGAGACATTGATAAGGGAGTAGTGGCCTCAACTCTTCATAGACCAATCATAATGAACATGTTTTTGAGAAGAATGCAGTTATGGTGGATATATTTTAACATCTTGTTAACAAAATTTGGTAAAGACCTTGTTTTTTATTAGATCCCTTTGTTTTCATGTTGTTTTTAAGTTCATTCCTTTGATCTCTAACTATACATTTCATTTCATGACTTTTTCCCCTTTTTGAGTTTTAAAGGGTAATGGCATAGATTTTTTTATCCTAGTGTTAGAGGTTGAGATATATACAAGAAGACTATCTCAGAGGTGGGAAATATCATCTATATGGAAAATATACTAAAATACCATATAATACTTGGTGAATTCCATTTTACTTATAGTCGGAGGATGGAAAGTGGAGGTTCCTAAAAGAACTCCACTAGCCAACAGTTGGAACTTCTACTGGGCTTGGTATTCTATCAGATGACATAGGCTAGCTGGTGAATTTGACATGAAAAAACATTAGTGGGGTAGTATTATTACTTTTTTTAGTAAATTTTGTTTTTATATCTAATCCATCTCTATCGAATCTCATTTGACCTTAAACACCTCGGAGGTTCTCTAGAGAAAAATTTATCTCACCCAAACATAGTTCATCAAGAATCGATGTTCTAATTGGTATAATAGATTACATAAAGCAAGTGTAACCTTATTTTGATTAGGTATATTTATTGCCTCTTTTATAATCCTCTTTGAATGTGATATATACTCATCTAATTGATATATCTAGATCTTGAGTTGATGATTTTGGTTTCTAGGATTTTTCCTTGAACGTTCTAGCTAGCGACTCCCCATTGGTGGATGTCATGTGGGTGATTTTTTTATCATGATTAAGGTAGGTGGTTTCATAAGGATATATATATAAATTGAAACCTTATATTACTTTTTAATTTAAATTAGTTTTCCAATTTATTTATAAAGTTAAATTGAGACTCGTGATAAAGGATTTCAAATATCATGGTGTGTATGATAAAATCTATTTGAAAATGGATTTTCGAAGTGATGTGTAATATCTAGAAAAAAATATCATGATTTTAAACGAATTATTAGAATATTTATTTTTATGAGATGAAAAAAATGAAATGTTTCTTATTTGAAATGTGACGATTTTAAATTAAATGCATGAGTTTTTGAAAAATATCAATTGATGCTGGCTTTTGAAATAAAAAAGCATGTTTTGAAACTTGAACTTGGGGAAGATTTAAATAATTATTTAAAATGAATTATATTGATAGAAATGAATAATACCTCCAAGTATTATTAGTTTACATGAATCACATGGGGTTCAAGAAAGCTAGGTGGAATGATATGCACACTAGGTAAAATGATATCTTTCATTAACTTGATGATAATAATGAAACAACAATATCTCAAGGGAAGGAGTTTTATTATTTGATATTATATCATATTTCCCCATAGAGTGGGATCTAATTATTGTGTTCACACAAGGGGATATAATTCATTGAGATTATATGAAACCTTATGACTAGTACTAACCCCAAGAATTATTACCATGGTTTTATGATCGATCATGATTGAAAATGATTTATATATGTCAATGTATACAAAATGATTTAATCATGTATGTTTTGATAGAAATTCTTATTCATGCTATTTTGATAAATATTCTTATATATTATCTATTTAATTGAAATAAAATTTGAAACATATTTTATATTATCCATTGTAATGTCTTTTGAAGCATGTTTTTATTTGAACTGAGAAAATATTTACATGCCATGTTTTACATAAATTGAGAAGAGAGAGTACATTTGTTATATATTTCTTATGAAATACTTGGTGGGATCTTACTAGTATTTATTTATCAAACAACACCATTTAATTAGGGATTTTTTTTAATTTATAATTCATGGTCCAGGAAAAAGGAAATTACCACTCAGAGGTGGTGGTTGTACTTGATTAGTAGGACCTTGGTGGTTGACAGTGACTAGTGGAGCATGTGATCCAATTATTTCATGGAGATTATAGGATTGTGTCTCGATGAATGATGAATGGAATTTGGTTGAGGTATTAATATTGTGAATTATATATATCTACTTTTGTTACTTTATCTCTTTTGGAGTGTTTGAAATCACAACTATTTATTGATTATTATCATATACATTACCTTGTTTAGTAATTCATATAGAGAAATCATTCCCTATTGAATATATTTGATGTCCAAATGCTAGTATCTAGACTCTGAGGATCTAGAATTAGCTTTGAGACATATTAGTATTAATTGAAGTTCAGTTTAGGTGGGTTATCGAGGTCAGTTTGTGATAAATGATTAATGGTGGAAATTTACACATAAAATACACAATATTTTGTTATTTTTCGTCTGGATGTTGGGAAGTTCATAATGATTCATGTTGAAATTATTATATTGTTATATTTTGGAGATTAATTAAATATGTTTTAATATCCCTATTTCTATTTAATTTAGTCTCTTGTATTGATAGAAAATTCATTAGTTGTCACATTTTGTTTTCTCACAATTTCTCGATGTTCTATAAATCGACAAAAACATAAAAAAACATAGCGTGATAAAAAATTATCATAGTGGATAATATTTTAATTATGATAACTCATTCATTGAATATATAAATCCTAAAACCTTTCCTCTAGTCCATAGAACCTTAGGTTTACCCTTGGTTATTCATGGTCATCGCCTATTAACATATTTCACAATAGCACATAAATAAAATGTAAATTAACCCATGCATATCCCCAATAATTTTATATCTAGGTTTGCATTCTTAGGACTAGTAATCATGCATTGATGATGATAAAATTAATACCAAATATTTCCCTTTCATGTTTGTTCGCCCTAGGTGAATCTAAACCATATCCACATCCATATGCACGTATCTTGACATGGATTATTTTTTTTGGAAAACCACACAATATCTACTATAAAAATTCTTCTAGATGATATCTTATACTTATACTTATCCCCATGGGATTCAAGAAATTTTGGTAATCTTAATATTTTAATATAACTAAAACCTCCTATGATACCAACTGTAGTGACCCTATCATTTTATATATTAATATTACATCATGTCAGATGAATATTCAATATATTTTAAAATAATACACATATGAGGACCCCAATTATTTAACTTATTTGTATCTAGAAAAAAACTTGTATTATTTAATAAAATATCTTCAATATCTCCCAAAAAGTTCTTCTTACATAGTTTTCTTCTTAGACATACTCTAATTAAAACCATTCTTCATAACCTATGGATAAGGAAACCTATGAAATGGTTATCTCAAATGCATAGTAAGTTTAAACAAAGTAGATTTCAATCAATAATAATAATTTAGAATAAGATAATAATATGGGATATGGAAAATGATCATAAATTTTGATAATCATACCCAATTAGTCATAGATCATTAATCATAAATCATGGTGTAATGATTTTTGATAACAAAAGAAATAAATCATATGTTTTTGGAAAAATAATTAATCAATCATTATCCATGAGAAAATATCATATGTATAACACATATGTTTTTTCATACACATAATAATAGAAAATCATTTCCTTAGTTAAGGATAACTGCTAATACATTTATAGTGGATTGGGTCCACTCCATATTCCATCATATCCTTAGTCAAATTACACTCCCAAGAAAATATTATTTTTAAGATAACCTAAATAAATGGGGTAAACTCCACATTAATTTCTTATTATATAATGATATATTCAACTTTTACAAATTCATTGTGGAGATATATAATTCCAGGCCCCCTCATCACATAATGAAAGTCATATATGTCTGTGAGAAAAGATTATAAAACATTCATCATATCATTATATCATAACTCATGGAAAATAATATAGTTCCATAAATATTTCATCATTTATTCATAGTATAGCCTATGGAAAAGAAATGGTTTCATTAAGGTTTCATCACAAATCAATTAAAATATGAGAATGAAAAGGGTTTTATATAATCAACCTTAAATCCGCATCATCATAAGATATCAAGAAAAAGAAAGTGGATGGTATCATAAGATCATATCCCTATTAAATCACAATAATACTTAAAGGATGTTTATATATATTGAAATAAATTTTAAATATCATTTAATCATTTCTTAAAAAACATGTTAAAATAACCTTTTCTTTTAATAAAATTTTAACTAAAAATTCCTTGAATACTGATAACGTTATTTTATGTAAAATCACCATGTAAAATAATAACGTGAGATTCAAAGACAAAAAATGATTAAAATTTTAGGATAATTATTTTACACCATATACATTAAAATATAACATCCTTCAACCCTTTTAAAAAATATCAAAAATTACATATTTGAAAAATGTTACTTTAAGAGGATTTATTTTAAACGTTTTTAAATAAAGTAAAAGGTTATGAAAATGAACTTATTTAAAATTTTCAAATATAAGTTAGAATACTAACACCAAAATTTTGAAGATCATGGATATGAAAGAAAAATTTTGATAAACAAAGAAGAAATAATGTCATATTTTCTTTTAAAACACTTACTTTGTCATTTTTGTACCAAAGAAAGTGAAATGTTACTGAAACAAAATAATTTCATGTATAATCAGGGCAAAGGAATATATATTGGTTTTAAAGGATAAGATCATTATATTTCGACTTAATGGAAGTTTAGCATAGATAGTTCTAAAAAGAAATGAGATTTTTACATAATCCCATTACCTAAATTCCTATCATTATTAATTCAATTTAGAATATACTTTATCAAAAAAATAATATTTATTATTCATATATTTTAGAACCATATTCGTACATAAAATATTATTCAAACAACCATTATAATTTTTAATTATAATTTTATTGTAATTTTATTTTTAAAAATCTAAAAATTAGTTAACACTGGTCTGTTTTCATTGCATGGTTTGTTTTAATGATTCTGATACTAAAAAATTGGTCATGTATTCATCATCATCGGGTATCATATCAATTAATTATTTTAAATTTTATAATTATTCACATAAATAAGTTATGAAAAAGGAATCACACCGCTTCGTGGTAGTGGAAGTAAATATATACTCATGAGTGACGTTATCATTTTATAATGGATGGAATGGTAATGAGGTAGGTATGATACTATAATTCTAGAAGAATAATTATTTTACAAATAACATTTCACTATGTAGAGAAGGTATTTCACATGTCACATGTTATACTTTCATTTATCATTTGATAGAAATGAGGTATAAATTGGATTTTATATTATTACAATTACATATCAGTATATTTGTGAAATTGGATTCATCATGTTATAATGGATACAATTGGTTTAGATAAGGTGGATATATAAATAAAACTGAATGTACTCGGTTAGGAGTTATATGCCTTCATTGAGAAACCTCCTTTGGTGTACACCTTAAGTATTCAAAGTTTAGAATTTTGATCAAAACAAGACCTATAGGATGTGATGAGGTATTTTAGGAAGGTATTTTGATAGGGATTGTCTAATCTATAAGGTTTATTATATGTGAGGAATAGATGATAGGTTTTGACCATATATAAGGTAGGGAGAGCACACACTTGGAATTTCTCAAAAGATTATAATATATTAATGTCTTACTAAAGTCAAGTTCCACCAAAATTCCAAATTAAAAAATATAAAAAGTATAAGGTAAAAATAAAATAAATATATCAAATAAAATCATGTTTTTTACTATTTTAAAGCTTATCCCGTTGTTTAAACCCCACGTTAACCCTTTTTATCATTACCCTAGTAACAATATTTTTACCATGGTAACTAATAGTCATGAAAAAAATTATATTGAATTTATTAAATTATATAAATTGTTACAGTTAAAAATATTTAATTAATTTTATAATATTAATTTTATATAATTTTATGAAATTTATTTTAAAATTTGTCCTCAAAGAAAACAAAATTGTTTCTAGAAAAATGAATTGTTAAGTAGAAAATCGTGCTCACCTTAATTCATTATTATATAAAAATTATTAGAGTAATTTTAATATAATTTATTATATATTATAATTACATTTAATTTAAATCATTCATCAATAGAGATAAATTTAATTTATTATGGTAAAAAGGCATTGTGTGCAGAAAAATAGTTTTTTAGAAAAACATCTTTTTTTCCTCGAAATGTTTTTATTTTAATTTCTAAAAAATTTAAAACTAATGTGTTAATTTTAAACATATGTATAAAGTATTTTTTAATTATTTTTAATTTTTAATAGCTACAAGTCCAATGAGTAAGGAATAAATTTCACATTAAACAATAATAATCCAACAATATATGATAGTTTGTTAAAACACATTATTGTGTGTAAATAAATCTATCAATGAAATTTGAAATTTTTAATTTGAAATATATAATATATCATAGAATGTTAAAAAATACCATAAATTACTCAAATATAAAAGTAATATTATAACATTTTTTGTTTCAAAACTCTTTTTTCTTGTTATTGATGGATTCTTGTATTATTAAAATAAGGACTCTAAGAAAATATATTTACTTGATTTGTTTCCGTTCTATAAAAACGTTCACACTTTGGTTGTGAATTGATAAAATTTTCCACTTATATCACATTCTTACTCCATGAAATGAATTTTCATGTTGATTTTTTTTCATTTCCAATTCACTAAAATTAATTTTTAATTGATCTGAACATCCAAAAAGAGATAAAATTTTATTCATATTTTCATTATACATTAATCCTAACCAAAGTGGTTAGAATATGATAAGATAATATCCAATATTTATAATCCTTTATATGAATTTTTATTATATTAATATTCAATTCATCAATAATAATACCTAATGTTAAACTCAAATAATTTCATTAATAACTAACTTTAATGCTCTTTAAAATATACCTAACCAAGATTAAAACACAAAGATTAGAATGATTTAATATCATATTCTTCCATGATCAATTTAAAAATTATCCCCAAATAATATCAATCACTCAAAAATCCATTTACCAATAATATATATTCTCTAATAATATAATATTTAATAATTGATAATATTTTTTTATAGATATCTAGAGTCACCGTAAAGTCATAATAAAAACATTTTTTTTCCAAAAAACAATTCAACCTTTATTCTTTAAAAATTCTCTCTTATTTCATAAAAATATTTCAATTTTTTAAATCATATTATATTACCAAATAGTGAACTTTTTCCAAGAGAACATTAATCACCCAGTTACCAAATATAATTTCAATCCCATGCTTATCTATACGATAAATCACATGTTCTCAAAATACAATAACACTATCCAAAATAACCTTAATTACTTCAACCTAATGACCATCCTAACTATAAAGTTTATTAATAACATTAAAATTATGTAAAAAATATATAAAATAATTCATTATTAAATAACCCTATCACTACAACAAAAGTCAAACATAAAGGTTACATATACTTGAAGGATTTATGAAAACTCAATAAATGTCTCCTAAAGTACACCCATAACCTAAAACCTCACAAATGTACCAATTACATTAATAATATTATCAAATATTTGTTTATCATCCCTTAAATAACATACAACTACATTTCTCCAGAAAGCCAATATATGGACACTTCCAAAAATTCAAATTTCTTCATAATCCATTATCTATGATTTTTCAATTTTTCATTTATACATCCCTTATAGAATAAAAATTATTATCCATGTCCAATGATTCATCGATATTAATCTATTCATGTTTTCTAATTTAATCACACATAACATATATATTTGAAATATAGATCATTAATCATTCCAATCTCAATTTTAATGATTGATACCCCTTGATCTACCAGGTTGAGTCCTTACATTTATAGAGAGCCTCAATACCACTCCATGTTCCTCTTATACACTTATCCATAAACTACCATTACATACTTATTAAAATAGATGTTCATAGATATTGAATTTTTTAAAAATATCATGTGTTTTGAATATATAAATTTTAGACATCATCTCTAACTTCTTTCCTATAATATTGTTACCCTCAGAATGTGTGTTCTGGTTAGGAATCACTATTTTAGGAAGGTTTGTAATGGATTTGATTATGGAACCAGAAACACCCAAATTTTATATATCCATAGGGTCCTTCTTTCCAAAGGTACTTTTTCATCAGGTTTGTTGACATACAATACCTAATAACTCACATTGGTCGAGATGATGGGAGGCCGGGCTCATCACACCCTTTTGGGGGGAATTGTTGGCTACTCTGAAACTCTCTATTAGATTGAATATATGTTCATGAATATTTCATTAATTCCCATGAATGATTTTAGTTTTAACAATATTATAAATTAATTATATAGATGAGTGGATTTTATAATCATATATATGTATTTTTTATTTTTTAATTGATGGAGATGTCTATATGTTTTTGAGTTTTTCCATCAATGGTATCTACTCATATACTACATACATATTATTTGGTCGTTATTATAATGATGTTGGTTTCTAAGCTATATAGTGGGGAACTCTAGAGATTATGGTCATCTAGATTGATGAATTTAACTCTGAAATTTATCATCACCCAGGGAGATGGAAGTTTTTATGATGTTCAGATAGAACACATAGATGGGATACCTGTAAATCACTGTGAAATAAATAAGAACCCACGTAGTTCGGTGCCTCTTAATGGGACAAATCATACATTATATGGTTATGTGATAAGGACCCAATCATATAGTTTAATGTA
The DNA here is from genome assembly GCA_963277665.1 of Viscum album. NCBI lineage: Eukaryota > Viridiplantae > Streptophyta > Magnoliopsida > Santalales > Viscaceae > Viscum > Viscum album. The sequence goes on along the minus strand of OY728139.1, from coordinate 334,125,677 downwards.
ATGTGGAAAATACATCTTGGTAGAAGGTTCCTAGTCAATGCTTGGTGTGGGACTTATGCCTAAGAAACCGATGGAACTTGGAAGGAATATCATATCCCATGTAAAATTAGACCGTGTTGGGGATAAAACCCAAATAAAACATGTTTGATTTGGGTTGCTGGGATTGAACCTCAGGGAGGCTTCTTATGTATCCTGTTTGGATGAGAATCAAATCCTACATAGTTTGACAAGTCTCACAGGGGAGTATCACCCTTTGAGAGGATTAATATGAAGTTTACTCATGAAGAGGATACCATGTAAAAGGTACCATGATTAATATATTGATTCATTGTGACATTGGGGTTTAATTTGGGGCTTACTCGTAAGTAGGATTCTTCATAACAGGGTTCATGAAGTATGTTTTAACTCATGTAGATTTGGGGGAATAACTCGAGGCTTTCTCCTATGGAAGATGCCTGGTTAAGGGACGTGATTTCTCATTTCATGGATGAGATGGTATGCTGCTCAGGCCTTGGGTAGGCTTACTATATATCCTAATTATGGTTAGAATCAGAGTTCTCATAGTTCATTAAGTGAAGAATATCACCTATAGGGGCTCCTGAAATAAATGTATTAGAGGGGATTGTGACCCTTTGCGAATATTATGTTAGGGCTTACTCTTGAAATTTATGCCTTGCTATGTTGTGGGTTTTTATTGGGAATGACATATGAGGAAGATACCTATTGAGATCCATCCCTATGTGTACTTTCTATGTATCTTGGTTAAGAAAGGACTCATAGTTCTCATAGTTCAATACATTAGGTGGATTTTTTCAATGTTGTGATAAATACAAACCCCTAAGCCCATGTGAGTCATTCTCTGTGTGAGAAGCAAGATGATGTAAATGATTCCACAAACCAAAAATGTTTCACTATCCACTAATGTATGAGTGTGATATGAGATTTGGGATTACTCCTAAAGAGGATATCAATTTTCGGTTTGGTTGGGGAATAATCTTATGGAGGATCCTATGTGATTCAACCTAGAATAGGAGTCAAGTGATGAGATTTGAGGAGATTATTTTGGAGTTTATTGACTCAAGTTACTCTAGTAATCCAAGAGGATAATCTCAACTCATGACATGAGAAATAAACTAAGAGTAGTAAGTCAAGTGAAAGAATTTTTTGAGTATTGAAGAGTCTTTCAAATCATGGTAGTCCAGGGGTGGACATTGGGATGTATATGGGAACAATTGAAAATGGAGTCAACCCCAAACATTTCATGGTGAGACTATTCATTTTTCATGGTGGTAAATGTATGAAGCTAAGGGACCAGCCTAGAGGGCTAGAACCATAACCTGGCAGTGATTCTTAGTGGGGTTGTGGGGGCACATCCCCCACGGTATGAACCAGTGGGTTCACTCATGTGGGGAACCCTTATAAGGGTCACCTAGGTGTGGGTTTACCATGTGTGGGTCACCCATGTGGGTCTCCCTAGTATTGGTCTCCCTAGTATGAGTCACCCTATGTGGGTCACCGAGGTACTACTAGGGATGATCAAACCACCTTCCCTAGGTATGGGTCGCCCAATTGTGGGTCGCCCATGCATGGGTCCCCCAAGTGTGGGTCTCCCAAGTGTGAGTCACCCAAGTGTGGGTTGCCCAAGTTCTAGGCTGGGGGACTTACCATAGTGAATGTGGTCCATTAATAGTCACCCATGTAGTGATGGACTACTTCCGAGGAGGACATCATGACCAGATCCTTCTCTGGGATTCACTGTCTGAGAGTTCGGTCATCCTCTAAAATTTTGAGGTGGAGGGGTCTATTTATAGACTTTATAGTGTAATTACTGGAGTGGTCTCGCATATTGGGAATTGTGAGGAGGGGCCTAAATAGATGGATTTTCATAGTAATGCACTTTCCTTTACAAAATTATTATAACTTTTAAGATCCATAACTTTTGATATGTGTGCCTTTTTGGGCTCACCAACCAGTAAAATTTGAGCTCTCAAAGAGAAATACACTTATTGATAAGTGGAATAAACCAAATCTTCTCAGATGAAACTCAGAAAATTTAATTTGATATATTGTCACCTTTTCATCATCGACTTGGAATTCTAGAGTCAACTCATAGATGGGGGGCCTTTCCACTCATCCCTCAATCTAGAGAAGTCTTCTGAAACATGGAAATCCTACATGCATCTTCTTCCAACATGAAGACACATTATACTCAATGTTGAAAGTTTTTTTTTTCTATGTGGGGATCTCATCATGAATGTTGCAACAAAGAGAATGAAATGCATTTTTTTGTCCAAAAAATCCCCAACATAGAATTATATTCGTTCAGAATGAAAATAATATGGTCTTAAGGTAAGAGTATGGCACTTTGATGCTCTCCAATATCATATAGAGAACTTTGGAGCTACATCAAGAGTAGAAGGATGCTCAAATGTTTACCTAATCCATGGGGCCTAATGAGCATTGTTTGACTATTACTAGGGTCATATATGAAACCCTAAAAACATTATGTCTTTTGTGTCATAACCCTTATTTTTTACTTAAGCATAATATAAAGGAGACATAGTAGGTAATACTTGGATTTTTCTTAGACTTCTATTTTTGGGTTTTCTGTCGAATAAATTTTTCTTTTAGCTTTTTATCGCTTAATATAACCTAAACTGTACAGAGTGTTGGTTTAGTGAGATGAGACTCAACTTTTATCTTGATTTTACTTTTTAGTTTTTATCCTGGTGAGTACAATGTCTTTTTTTGTGGTTATTTTATAGTCACGCGTGTTAGATTAATAAAGATTGTATTTTAGGTCAAATAGCTTTGACCATGATTTTTGAGATTATAATCCAAACAAGGCTTGATGTTGAAAAATTTCCCAATATCTTTTATTTTATATGCTTCCAAGGGGAACCTTGAGCCATTATTTTTATGGTTACAAAATATAAAATTTTCAATATAAGTATAGAGGATGTATTTTTAAAGAATGAAGTTAAACCTATTTGACAATTCCATTATGGGGGATTTATTATGAAGGTCCATTTCAAACATATACTGCATAGATATATAGTGGAATCATTTGGCTAATAGGCTTGTTAGGTGAGAAAATGATGTAAGGCCAATTGGGGGAATGTACTGCATATGCATGAAAATTAATTCCTATGAATTTTGACATTATATTACTGATAGAAAAATTTGTTATATGATTTGGATCTCTCAAGACCATAGTGGGTGGTTTTACCTAGGAAGGATGTATGAGAATAAATGGGTCCAACTATATCGGCACATGTTATGAATGATAAACCACTTCTACATGAATTTGAGGTGTGAAGGAAGGTAAATTTTTTTGAAAGGGGATTTATGATATTAGGCTATGCTGTTTAAATTCATGTAGATAAGACATAATGTTGCGTAGTTTAATGTCTTGTAGTAAGGATAATATGTTGTGCAGTTTAATTTCATGAAGAAAAGACATTATGTCATGAAATTTAACACCACGTAGAAAGGAAATTGGAGGATGTGAAGTATAGTGTCATGCAGTAAGGAAATTAGGGGGCTGAGCGGTTTAACGTCATGCAACAAGGACATTATGTTGTTTATTTAAAGTCATGCAGCAATGACATTATGATTTTCAGTTTAAATTCGTGAAAAAAGGAAATTATATTAATTGATTTAAGGTATTTTTCTTGTACTAAATGATTTGATAGTTTTCCAATTCCTAGTAATCGATATGGAAATATGATACAATATTTAGATATGGAAGGATAAAATTGTAATCTGTGATTTGGGAATTCCTGAATCCAAAGAGTGATATGGTAAAATGGATAAATGGAATTAGAGGAGGTCTCTTCTAAAAATGAAGTTAACTATATCTGAAAAACCTATTATGGGGGTGATATTATTTAAGGATAATTAGAGCATACGCCATATATATAATTAGTGGAATACTTTGGCTTATAGTTATATTATGTAGGTGTAATTATGTGAGGCCAACTAGGTGCACGTACTGTATATTCAGGTAAATGAGATATCAAGAATTCTGACATTATATTGTGAAAATCTGATGAATGTTTATTGAGATTTAGATATTCCCAAGAACATTGTTTTGTTTATGAAAAAATGTGATTGAATACTAAAGAGGTATTTCAAGTCATAATTTCTAAATAATTGGGTGGAATATGCTCAATATGAATGTCTAACACAAGCATATAAAATAGTGTACATGTTGTTATAGGTTATATGACTTAGACCATAATATTATGGAAAAGAGACGGATATGTGGTTAAATGGCCCATGGTCCTTCCAATATTTTTTAACATATGAAGAGGGAATATTTAAACAATGGTCATGGAGACTTTCAGGTCATGAGAAATTATATGAGAAAAATAAAAAAAGATGATCTCTTTAAATTGTGGGTTTCTACATACCATCATTAAAGATTTATGGGACAAAATAGGATTCTCCCAAGAAATAAGTTACCTCTAATTGACAAGACCATTATGAGGGATATATTATGAAAGGCCATTTAGGACATATGATTCATATCCAAGATGTGGATTCCTTTGGGTGATTATATCGTTATGTAGCCCAATTTTATGCAAGGATTATTGGGGAACATACTACATATTCAGGTGAAAGATCTCTCAGGTATCAGACATTCTGTGAGTAGAAACTGGTGAAATATTATGAATATCTAAAATTATTTCAAGATGATGAGTATGAAATTTGAATGGGGAATCATATGATGTATAAAGGAATTTTTATACCGATATTGGCCATGAGTTTGGATTCCCTTAAATAGATCTGACTCATATATATAAAAGGGATATCTCATATATCCTTGTTGATCATATGCTAGAGAGGGGTAATTATCATTTATCCTATGGTCGGGACTAGGATCTGAAGCCTTTTTTTCACTATGTATCTCGAATGGGATGAAAATAAATCCATATGTAGTTATCTGAATACTGTTCATTTTAACAGCATGTAGTGAGGACTCTATCTATGCAGTTTGATGTCTATTGGTAATGATAATAAATAACCCAACGTAAAGGGAAAGGGTGGATTCATGTAGTTTTATAACATGCGGTAAGGACATAAGCCATTTAGTTAAATGTATTATGGTAAGGGCTCAGGTATCTTGACATGAAATTTCAAAAGGAAATGTGTTTGAACTAGGGCATAGGGTCCATGTGTCACTTCATATCCTGTTAGAGTAAGAATTAAGACTCACGTAGTTCTATGATATTTGAGCTTATGTGTAATGTGAGAACTCATAGTGTACTTCCTTATGTAGATAGAATCATATAAGGGAGAGTAAAGTCTATTTCATGTTGTGACATAGCTGGGCCCATGGTTGAAAATCTATAAATCACTATGTATGTCACATGGGTGAGAATAAGGCCACACATAGTTCTTCAATGATGGTCCATACAATTTATCATCAGACGTTGAGGACATATAGTGTGTCTTTTAAGGTCTTATATCTAGGACAATTGATAACCCCAATAGGAATTGAGAAAACTTATTTATGTAGAGAATCTCTTTACCCAATTCCTAACCCCATGTGAGTTTTCCTCGATGTGAGAAATAAATGGTGGGAAAAGTAGCTTCTACAACACAAAGTTATCACAAGTGAAGGATAGGTTTATAATGATTATGTAGTGGCTGATCTGGGGTATAGGTATCATGAGTCACTATGTATCATTATAGAGAAAGAATCAATAGACACATGGTTTTTAAATTTTTTCCCCATATCAATCATGTTTTGACGTGGGGAAGAAGGATTTTTATTTTATTATGACTGGACCTGAGATAGAAGATATGAGTGTTGTTACATATCTCATTGGAATGAGAGTCAAGCCACATGTATCTCAAGGAGATATATTCCATCCGTAGATTTGACTCATTAATGTAGGGAGTGATGGAGTTTTTTTATCATGGATGGACCCAAGATTAGAGATTTGGGATTCAATATATATCTCATTAGGATAAGAATCAAGCCGTACATAGTTCCCTTAATATGATTCCCCGCACCAACTAGTTTTTAATATGTGAAATGGGGGGCTTCTAATATATTCCATAATAATGGTTAGACCCAAGAAACAAGATGGTATGTGAATCAAACTATATATTCTGGAAGAGTTCTCTTTATAGATTTAGTCCATATGCATGAAAAGAGAAGATTTTTTCTTTATGGTCATGTCTAGGCCCAAAATTGGAGATCTAGATGTCTCTAGTATCTCATTGGAATGGGAATCTATCCATATATAGTTCCTTGAAGAAACTTTCTGTTTATCATCTTGTGGCATAGACAAGGGTGACCTGATGTGAAAAAAACATTGCAGGTGGACCATGGGATAATACCAAGGTGTCACTACATATATTTCTTGGGCCAATAGTCAAGAAACACATAGTTCTTCAAAACGTTCCCTACACATATATAATTCAAATATATAAATAAATGGGGTTCAAGAGACAATAGTGTTTGTAAATGATGCGAGTAATGAATACACATGGAAGATACTAATATTTTAGGGGAACAAAAAGAATGAAAATTTTTGGTATCTTGGATGATTTATTAAAGTCAAATGAAGTAGACATTAACCATATAGTTTAATGTTGTGTGGTGAGGACAAATGATGTTTCGTAGTTTCATGTCATGCGATTAGAACCTCATGTCATGTAGTTTAACATCGTGTGATAAAGATGAAGGTGCTATGCAGTTTAACATCATACAAAATAGACATATATGGTGCTATGTAGTTTAATCTCATGCAACTAGGACATTGGTTGTGATGCAATTTTAAAACCTACAACTAGGACATTGGTTGTTATGAATTTTAACATCAGGGAACAAGGACATACTCTTGGTGATTACACAATTTACTTCTTCAAGAACCTTGCATTATTTGGAGTTATATTGATTTATACATCCAATGAAATTAATGAATAAGAACCATTATATTAGAACTTATGTATGGAGTAAGTTTCTTCCCACTTTATTTCAAGTTGTCGGGGCTTCATTCCTAGTATCATTGGAGTCCTAAGGACCAATAACAATTCTCCTTGGTAGAATAAAAGTGGAAAATTTCTTATTGAATACTCATGGTATTTTTTTGTCCTAGACCTCCTAGTGATGCAAGGTATGAAATCTATTTTCATCCAATCATTCCAGCTCATTTAGCTTCTTCAGAGACTGCCCATCTATGGATAACTGATCATAAATAGTAACTCGGAGTGAAGGTAATTTAAATTCAACATGAAAGACTACTTTTGTTCTATATACCAATGAGTATGGAGTTTATTGTGTTGTAGTATTGGTAGTAGTCCAATAATCCCCCAAGTCATGCCTGAGTTTATCAAACAAATACATTTTATCTTTATGCACCAACATCTGGAGTATGCTTGAAAGATCCTTTTTGAAAGTCTCTATATTTCCATTGGTCGGTGCATGATAGTAGGATGAATGGTTGGATTTGATATTGTGATCTTAATAAATATTCTATACCTCAGTAGAATAGAAATTGGTGTTTTTGTTCATCAATATGGTATGATAGGAACTAAATTTGGTAATGATAATAGATTTTACGAAACTAAAAATTCTTTTAGAATCGAACTTTTAAAGAGTCATTTCCTATGACCATTTAGAGAATAAATTGGTTGAATTATGAATATACATTCACTGCATGGCCCGTAACTATTGGATGAGGTCCCACTACATCCATTCCCCATATATAAAATGAACAAGAATATTTAGCTGTATGAAGAAAATCTTGGGGTTGATGAATGAAGTTAACATGAACATGGAAGGGATGTTACTTATTAGTAAAATCTATGCAATCCTACATCATTGACGGCTAGAAGTATCCAAGTCTTCGAATTTGATCATAAATTCTATGCCCAGAATGATGGTTACCACAAGCTCTTACATGTACTTCTTTCATGAGATTCGTATTTTATTCACCATTAATGCATATGAAGATAATTCCGTCAAATCATCATCTATAGATGATCTTCATGTGATTTGGGACATTTTAATGTGTAAAATTAGATGCTCATCACTGGACTTTATCTTTTCCAACTCTATCTGGTGAAAGTTCTCTGTTTTAGAGATATTCCATGATGGGTGCCATTAATCCCATGGTATGACAATATGGCTTGTAAATGAAGCTAATTTCATTGACTTCCTCTATTATATTTTAAAAAAAGGTGAAAACACATGAAGATGAGAAATGTTGATGATTTTATCATTGTAGTTTTCATCTTCTAGGGTTGTGGATACATTTTCTAATGCTTCAACTTGAGCATTTTCTGATCACGGGACATGTGACAAATGTGGGCTCATAGAGAAACTCTGTTATTAACCCTCAGAAATTATCACACAAGGGGATTAGTTCTTATTTTCTGAGGTTTAAATCCCTATTTATCTATTTAATGACCAATTATGAATCACCCTTCATCGCTAGGTGATCCAATGAAACTTGGAGTTCCAATTCCAGACCTGTAATGAGAGCATGATATTAAGCTTCATTGTCAGTACCACATTCTACTAACGGGAAATAGTAAAGAAAATTGCCTTTTCTGTGGAGATAAGAACAATTCCTAACCAAAATTTGTTGAGCATAGGGTCTTCCATTCTCATCCCAATTGGACTTCAAGAAGCACCATCAAAATACATTTCCCATGTCTGAGAGCTATCATAAATAGAGAAGATTTCTTTATCAAGTAGTTCAGTATTTAGTGATATTTCTTCCATAGATGGGTTCTTAGAAAAGATGTTTTCCCAATATTGGACTTTAACAACATTATGAGGCACCAAATATATATCAAACTTCTATATAAGAACTTCCCAACGTTTCAGACATCATGTCACCATAGGACGACTGAGGGTAAATTTGATCAGGTTATTGTGAGGGGCCAAGTGGACCTGTTGATTCTATAAGTATTTCCTCATATTATGAACTGCAAAAATTAGTTCTAGTAAGCTCTTATCAATATATTAATATCAAGTCTTTTCCTCGATCATGGTTCAAATGAGATAGTAAAGGTCAATTTTATTCCCATCATCATTCTTCTGTGCATGGAAGGAACCCAATGATCGCTCCAATGATGTCACATAAAGAATGAGTGGTTTTACTTCAATTTGCGGCATCAATACTGGTGGAATCCAGAAATATTTCTTTAGGGTATCATATACTTCTTGGTATTCATTAGTCCATCGATTAGTATCCCCCTTCTTCACAAATTTTTTGATGGTAGAACACTTTCCAACCAGATTAGTTATGAAGTGTCAGATATAGAAGTGTCCCTGAAGTCCTCTCAATTAATTCAAGTTTCGAGGTGGTGACTTTACAAGGATAGTTTTTGTCTTCTATGCATCATCTTGTAGGTCACGATGGTGTACAAAAATACTGAGAAATTTTCCAAAGGATTCCTCGAAAGCACATTTCAATGTGTTCTTCTTCAGATTATGTTTTCAAAACCTGCGGAATATGGTCTCCTTGTTAGTCAGGTGATCAAAATTCTGTATGAACATTACCACTAGATCATCAACATAGAATTCATCAAATTTACCCATGAAAGGTTTGAAGATGTGATGCATTGAATTTTAGTATTCCGCACTAGCATTCTTCAAACCAAAGGGAATTAACCGATATAAAAATATGCCTTGAGGGGATCTGAAAGATGTAGATTCCTCATCCTCTAGGTATATCCGGATTTAGTTATAACCAAATTAGCCATCCAAGAAGGAAATGTTCCACTAGCCATATTTTGTATTATTAAATAGTTCAGTGATTGGAACCAAGAAATCATCTTTGGGACAATTCTTGTTGAGATCTTTGAAATCAATGAAAACTATGATTTTCTCATTATTAATTTTTTCCAAGACAATATTAGCCCACCAATTTGGATATTTTACCTCTCTGATGAATTTTCATTTGATAATATTTCCATCTTCATCCTCAATTATGCAGGCATGTGTCAGGTGTGTTATTCTTGCGGCTTTCTTGTATCCCTGATGATATTCTGGTAAGCCCAAATGATGGGTGGTCACCTCAGGGTCCATACATGGTATATTTGTGTAATTCTAGGTTGACACGTCATAGTTTTGTTTCAAAAAGGAATTATATACCAATTGTTCAATAGGATTTACGGATGCACTAATCAGATTGGGGCATGTATCTTACTCGGTACCCAGATTTATTTCTCTGAGTTCAACCACAATATTGGAGACACCTTCATCAAATATCAAAGGTGCGTTTTTGAGATATTCCACTTCTTCCTCATCTTAATGTGTTGCTTCTAGTTCCTGTGATTGATATTTAGTTGGTGAAGTAATACTTTCAGAGCCAGGGGAGGATTCAGTATTTGGAAATCTCAAAGAGGAGGAAACCAGGTCCGAACCAAATGATGATGAAGGGTCCTTTTGATGTTCGGAAGGGAAGATGATGGGATGATAATCTACATCCCTATATTTATCCATGAGATAAAAAACTTATTATTATATGGTTTTTGAAGTAGATACTTGCTGAAGATCAATGGATGGAATTAATACATCTCTGTTTAATCTTTCATCACTGTTTAGTGAGTCAATGATTTTTCTTATGATTTCATGTTCAATATTCACAATTGAAATTATGGAATCTGTTGAAAGTGTGCTAGGGTTTTTTCCAACCATTTGAATTTGATTAATGGGTAGCACATAATATTCATTGAGATTATTGAATGGGTTAGATGTGGCCTTCTATAGACCATTCATATCATTGATTCTTGTAACATCGTCTACCTTGGACTGTTTTTCCTTTGTGTGATATAACTGCACATCAATTTACTAAGATTCACAAGTTTTTAATGGCGCCTCATCACTGTAAAATGACTCAATTTGACAATTGACACAATATTTGAGACATTGATGACATGATGAAGTAATGGTCACATACTGATGTAGCCATGGTTTCCCCAACAAAATGTTGAAAGCTGTTTCCTTCCAGATGACCATAAACTCGGAATCAGATATGGGATCCCCGAACTGAGTTCTGAGTGTAATCTTGTGAACAGATTCTTGATCATTATTTTCATAACCTTTTAACAAAAAAGTGGATGGAGAAAAGTGGGATTAAATGAGGCCCATTCAAGGAAGTGTATGGATGGTAATGAGATTAACCCCTGATCCATTATCAATGAAGGCTTGTCAGATATCAGTATCTTTGATCTTTATGGATAAATACAAGGGTTTGATGTGTCCATGTATGACAAAATCCTTATCATGGTCCATGAGAGATATGATTACATGGGATTATATTGGGTCATTCTCTATACGGTAATCATCAATGGTGGAGACCTCAACTTTGAAATCTTGAGTACTTGACAAAGAGTGAATGAGTGATTCTCGGTGATCCTTCGATAGATTTAGGGCATCCAAGATTGATAACTTGGCCAGTGCATGGGCCAGTTTCTTTAACACATCACACATTTGATCTAGAGGTCTGTGTTTTACAATATAGAGATACTCTCTTACAGGTTCCTTGGGAGCTGATGCTCCTGATGTGGATGGACCATATTTTAGAGATAAAGTTTAGAGTATTTATACTCTTAGTGGATTAGTATTACCATGTTTTCCCACTCACTGAGTATGTGGTGGCATATCCTCTAACCATTTATCCATGATGATCATGTCAGGGATAACCCTATTAGATTTGGGATAATTCCCTTTCCCTCACTAAGCCCTTTGGAGGAATCTCCCACAACTGTCTTCCATAAACAGTTCGAGCAGCGGTGTGGTTAGAGTAGTGTCTTCTAGTATAACTATGTCTTCCCCAATATCCTATAACCTGAGGACCTCTTCACATAGTTCCCCATTCAAGTGTTGGAAAATCAGGTTCATTATCCAAATCATCATTTTATTAGGGATCCGTTAAGTGAATAGCATTAATGGAACCGAAGATCAACTCCTCATCTGATGAATATTATTCTTGGGGGGGGGGGGGGTAGACTCTTTCTGTGCCTATTGGAGGGGCGGTGCCTATTCCATTTAGATGATTAGCCTAGAATCCTCTATGGTTAATGGAAACATTTTACTTGAAACAAACTCATCTTCTTCCATTTTCCCCAAATTCTTCTAACCATGTCTCTTATTTGAGGATTGTCCTTCAGAGGAAGGGTGTTTTGATGAGGATGGATTTACTGTAATGGAAGTAGTAGGAGATAGAGTTTCCTATTTCACCTATGTTCTTAGAATATATTGAGATCAGTTAAATGTTTTCTTCACCATACAATCATTGAATTTCTATGAATTATTAATTTTGACTTCATGTCACTCACCTTCTTCCTTTGGATCAGTAACAATAACACATGCTACCTGGGATGGTGAATTGTTTATCTTCACTTTCCTAGATTACACCACCTTTTTTAAGAGGTCTTAAATAAACACTCCTAAATTCATAGAAAAAATATTTTATTGAAGGGAACATAGTTTTGGAGCATCGATTCTCTTTTCTTGTTTGGATTTTTTGGACTTGGATATGAAACTAACTTGTCTTCCAAAGTTGGGATGAAGTAGGTGTGGACTTGGTCATTTAAAAAAGAATAGACCTTGTTTTTTAACTCTTAAAACAGTCTCCACCTTTGATATTTTTTATCATCTTGATGCGGTGGTCAATCCTACTGATTCCCAAGAGGTGGATACCTATGGTATGATGAGGGGTTTGCAGTAGGATTGGGTACAAGGGCATTTTTAAGTGAGATTATAGAGGCCTCTACTTTGCCTTCTCTTCTTGCAGAAGCTGATGGGATTACTCATGATTTGCCTCTATTTTCTTTTATCGATTTTTCCACCTGTTGAGAAATCAAGTCTAGATCCTAAAACCCTCTTGTGTATTTCATAAGGATTAATGGTGTGCACAACTCATCATGTTGATTTTCTATCAAAATTGTCATCAATTCTTCTTGAGGGAGTGGTATATTCAAAGAGTATGTTAATCCCATCCACCGAGATATAAAATATAAATTTATTTCATTGTCTATTTTATTGTAGTTAGTGAGATTGAAGACTACTTTATTTTATAACATTGAGATGAACTGGAAAAGGATATTCTGAGGGAGATCTCCCCATAAAGTGACCGATCGAGACAGCAAACTTATATACCACACAAAGGATGACCCCTGCAATGAATACCTGAATCATCTAAGTTTCACTGATTCTTATTACACGTACATGTGATACAACTGGAAAGACCACTGGATTCGGAACCACTATAATCTACCATGGGTAACCAGTAGGGGAAGGCATGTAAACATGTGATTGACCCTGCAATGGTTGTACATGCAATAGAGGGAATTCATTATCCACATCGGTAGTTAAAACAAACCCTCTTTGTTGAAGTTCCCTTACTGGAAGTGAAAGATGAGGAACTTATTGTGGATTATATCTGGCAATAATACTACTTCAGAGTAACTCTGCATTGAGTTTTATCAAATCCTTGATCACCTTCTCTTACTGGGAAAATCTTTTATCAAGTGAAAGGGATTGACCTCCTCTTGTGGATAGGTGAGACATGGTCTTACCTTTACCTTTTACCTTATTAGGTTCCTTTCAAATAGTTGGGAGTAGATTATTTGAGGGGATGCCTTAATTTTGGGTAAGCCAATGATTTCGAGTATATATATCCTCCTTCATTTTCTTAAGTGTAGACCAAATTATGAAAAGAACTTCATCCTATGACTCTCATAAATTGGATTCATTTTCTAGAGGATCTTCAATGATGTAATTGATGAAATTCAAAGAAACATAATGCATTGCTAGCATTCTGTCTGTATTTTTGTGAGATCTCCTTCTTCAATGCCCTCCAAATGTCTTTTTTCTATTATTTGTTGGTTCCCCAGGAACTGTTTGGTAGATAAAAACCTGAAGGGAATCATCTAATAATTAATTTTTGTGTTCATATTTGGAGTTATTCCCTAATCGGGAGATAATGACTTCCATTGAAGAGGGTATTGTGAATTTTTAAATCCCCCAACCCTGTAGGGTAAGGTTTTTCTACTTATTCTTTATCAACCCTTTGAGCTCTATTTGTTGGATATGAGGATTCAGTTAAAAAATCCCACATCCCTACAAGTTGTGGTGGATTTTGAAAAAATATGGATAATATCTGTGCAATTTTTCTTCATATTTTATGAATTATTTTCTAAACATTGGTTGGGTGCATTATCCATAACTCACGTAAATTTCCTACTTCATAAGAACCCTCTTCTATTTTATACATTTTCACAATCCGATGGGTGAAATCCTCTAAGGGGGATGCCTGCTCGATGTTCTCAAATGCTTCATGTTAAATTATCTCAACAGATTTCTATCTTTAGGTCTGGCCTTGGGGAAATATGGTATATGCCTATTATTGTTGAGAATCTCTTCAGTCATGAACATGATTTGTTTGTTGTATCTGTATTAGGGCAATAACATTGCATGAGACTACTTTTGGTGGGCTTTTCTAATTGAAGGGTGCAGTTAAATTAAATTCTTCATGTGCATACCATCATCTAATATGAAAACTAGATGGGGTATCTTCAATCCATTTTCCCATCCTCAGTAATGCATTGAGGAAAAAGTTTTGAAGGGATCCCTGTTGCTTATCAATATTTGGATGTCTGGAAACATGAAGAGATTCCAAGTCAATTTGGAACTAAAAGTTTTTTATTAACTTTACATAACTTTGATATTCATAATTAGGTAATACATTGGCTTCTAGATAATGAAGAGTCTTTCATATGTTGATGCGGATATCATGAATATAATCTTCTTCCAAGATCTGTGGAATGTTTTATTGGGAGGTGGCCAATGTCCAGAACATGAATCATATTTTAACCTCATCAATTTGTTTCCTCATGTTCAAAATATCCTCTTCATATTTTTCCAAATATTTGTCTACTTTATTAGACTGAAGTTGGTGTTTTCTTGCAGCTTTATCAGAATCACCAAGATAGATAGAGAGTTGCTCTATTGTATTGGATGATAAATGGGCCAAGGGTGGTTCAGAGAATGACTGCCACCTTGGGCTATCTTTTAGTTGAGATAGGATTCCACCCACTAATGAGAATTCATCAGACATGACTGGCCTTGGAATGGAAAGTGCCTCTAGATAAGAAGTCTTTCTAATCACTACATTGTTAGTTGGATAATTCTATTGACAATGAGAATTACTACTATTGAGAGAATTTTACTATTGAATGCCAACATGGAAAGGACAATCTTAGTGGATTATAGTAAGGGGTAATCCCTCTTACTCCATGGTCTTATAGTAACATTGAGGGTTGTTGTGGAACTCATTAAGAGATAGGATCATGAGATTTACCAAATTTTCATGAAGCAAGCCTTCATGAGGAAGTTTCCAACAAAGACCTTCAAAGATATTGATGTTTCTCTCATAATTTGGTAATGGGAGGGTAGGATCCTGAGATACAATAGATAAATGTATGAGGGCTTCATGAACTCCAATATTGAGTGAAACCAAATCATGAACTGGCTCTTGATTTTCCAACTATGTTTCATAATAATTCTTTTTCGATGCATTATTACAAGTAGTTGGGGCCAAATGTTAGGAAAAGTGGTTATCATGGGATGTGTATGTGCCTGCTTTGGAGTGGCTGTCAAAATAAGCCGATTATATCCAATTGTAATGGGTGTATGTTTCTGATTCAGTTGTCCACATGATATCAGGAAATATGCCCCATAACCCTCTTGGATGAGAAAAGAGGTATATATCTGCTCTGGGGTAGTATGTTGATGAGTCGCCCTACTTTTGGGGACAGAGTTATGATAAAGTTTCTCAGGTTATTCTATTATCACCGTGATGATATTATGGAAGGTACATAGGATATGGGTAGGGATTTTATTCTTCCCTTTAACCATTTCCAAGATGTTCTTAGTGACGATAGTGGCCATAACTTGAATATACATTCTTTCCACATCTGGAGAAACTATATGTACCTACTCATGTCATCCCTTTCCTATTAGTGGAAACTGACAGTACATGTGTGTGGGGGTAGAGGGTTTAGTCTACCTCCTTCTTGTTGTCATAGCTTCCTACCAAACTTCTCCAGGTGCTTCAAAAAAATACTATTGGAAGGAATAATTAACGTTGATAGGTGTATGTGCCTTCCCATTGTTTTTCTCTAAGAATTGTAGATGCGTTTCCTTGAGTGATTCCAGACAGGTCTGTTGGAAGGCTTGGTGAGCACAGATATTTGTATGTTCTTTCTTGCTAGCTGCCACCGTATTTGTCTAGTGGGATACATTGAATGAATCCATACAAAATTACAGGACATCTTGATGAATGTAAGCAAGTGTATGTTCCTTCTCCTGATTCTCCATCAGATTTTAATGGAGATATTGGTTGGGCACCACTAGATGATTCTACTAACTAGTGAATTAATGCAGACACTTGTATGTGTATAGCCGTTATTTTCCACCAAATTGGGATTGTGGGATTCTCTAGAGGGGAAAAGGTAGAAATGTACTCCCTATTATCAATTTTTTCCCCTATCAAGTTTTCTTGTGTGTATGGGTTTGAGGGACATGGGCCGAATAATCAAAGGTAACACCCTCATCATGTTGAGGGTTTACTACCATGAAATGTTGGTAGTAGTGATTTTTGGTACGATCCCTTAGGAATGACCGTCCTGTCTTTGAGATGAGGCTATATGTGTCCTCTTGGTTGACCTCCCTAGAATATGTATTGAATTAGTGATTTTATTCTAGGGACAACCTCCTGAAAAGATTGAAGATGGTGGTTGGCACCGTCTGCTTCTGGACCATCGGTCATCGTTGACCATACGATCAGGGTTATTCATGATCTGGAGGGCCTATCGGGTATCCTCCAAGGTTAGAATGTTACCGTGTTGATTCTATTCTCAAACTATTTCATTAGAGACCCAATGTTGAAGATGCTGAGTTGACGATGGCATCCTTCATGCAGACAAGGATCCAGACTGATCAGTAGTCGGGGAATTCATGGGTGTAAAATTGGAGGAAGCCATTTGGATTGTCGAGAGTTCATGGAAAAGAGTGCCTACATATATGAAAAGCACATAAATTGATCTCCAACATCACAATTGAGTGAAAAAAATCCTGATTGATTTCTTTTTCTGGCCTTATTTTATCAATTGATAATGGTATTATAGATGGGAAACAACATCATCTTGGTTAAAGATTCACGTCGGGTTCACCATTTTTTTGTTTCCCTCAAAATGTGTGTTTTGGTTAGAAATCACTATTTTCAAATAGCTTCCAATGAATTTTTTTACGCAACTTGAAACACCCAATGGTTCTATATCAAATGGGACCTGGTTTTCAAAGGAAGTTGTTAATTATGGTTGTTGACCTATGATACTTAAGAAATCGCATTGGTCGAGAGGATGGGAGTTCGGGCTCATCACACCCACTTAGGGGGAATTATTTCCTACTCTAGGACTCTCTTATATATTTAAGATATGTTTATGAATCTTTCATTAATTCCCAATAATTATTTGAGCTACCCCAATATTAGTAATAAATTATAAACATGAGTGGAATTTAGAATCATCTATATGTATATGAGGTTCTTCATTCATGGAGATATCTTTATGTATTCGAGGTTCTCTATTAATGGTATCTAATAATATACTAATTAAAGATTATTTAGTCGTTATTATAATGATGTTGGTTTCTAATCCACGTACTGGGGCACTCTGGAGTTTATGGTCATCCAGGTAGATTAATAACACTATAGAATTTATCATCATCTAGGGAGACATAAGTTGTTATGACATTGGGATCAAACCCATAGATGGTCTACCAATATATTTATGTTAAAGGAATAAAATCCCATGTAGTTAAGTGATTCATAATTGGACACATAATAACTTTTAAGGTCATGTGATAAGGCACTGACCATACAGTTTAATGACATGTGGCAAGGAAATCTAGGCAGAAGGTGCCTGGTCAAATATTGGTGCAACCCTTATGCCTAAGAATCCCAAGAAACAAGGAAGGAATATGAGATCCCATGTATAATTAGACCCTTCTGAGGATATGTGCCAAAGTAAATAATTTTGATTTGCGATATTGGGATAGAACCATAAGGAGTCTTCCTACATATCCCGTTTGGATGAGAATCAATGCCTACATAGTTCGATAAGCCTCACAAGGGGATATGTCCCTTTGAGGGGATTAAGATGGGGTTTACTATTTGAGAGGATTCCATGTACAATGTACCATGAGTAATATATTGATTCATGTTGACATAGGGGGTTTAATTTGGGGCGTACTCCTTTGGAGGAATCCCAATAATAGGGTCCTTGATGGATATTTTAACTCATGGATAATTGGGGGATTAAATCAGGGATTGATCCTAAGAAAGATGCTCAGTTAAGGGGATGTGATTTATCATTTCATGGATGAGATGGTATGGATCTTAGGCCTTTATCATGATTCCTACGTATCCCAGTTATAGTGGAAATCGGGATTCTCATAGTTCATTATGTAAATAATATCACCTATTGAGGCACCTTAAAGAAATGTCTCATTAGGGATTATGGAACATTAATAGGATTAAGTTAGGGATTACTCTTAAAAAGTATTCCTTGGTGAGTTAGGGTTTTTATTGGGACTAACATATGGGGAAGATATTCTTTGATCTCAGGTCCTAAATGGGATTCCTATGTATCCTTGTAAATATAGAAATCCGAGTTCTCATAGTTCAATACATCAGGAGGACTGTGTGGATGTTGTGATCATTAAAACCCCATATTCCTAGGTGAGTAATACTTGGGTTGTGAAACAATAGGATGTGAAATATTCAACAAACCACACACTTTGCACTATCCGTTGATGGATGAGTTCTTGAAGAGATTGGGGCTTAATCCTAAGGAGGATGCCCATTTGAGGTTGAGTTGGGGATTACTCATAAAAAGTATTCCCATGTGATTCAACATGTAATAGGAGTCAGGTGATGAGGTTTAAAGATTTTTTTATAAGTTTATAGACTCAAGTTACTCAAGGAATCCAAGAGTAGAATCTCAACTTGTGACACTAGAAAGGAATAAAGAGGTGTAATTAGACTCAAGGAATTTTAGTGAGTATGGAAGAGTATCTCAAATCAAGGTATTCTATATTTGTACATTGGGGAAGATAGGGTCACAATTAAAAATGGTGTTGAACCGAATCGAAAATCTTATGGTGAGACACTTCATTTTCATGAGGGTTAGTGATAGAAGCTAAGGGGCCAACTCGAAGGGTTGGGAACACAACCAAATACTAATCCTGAGTAGGGGTGCAGGGGCACAACCCCCTTAGTATGGACCAGTAGGTTCTATCTAGTGGGTCACCCTAGTATGGGTCTTCCATGTGTGGATCACCCAAGTGTGGGTCGCCCAAGTAGGTTGCCCTAGTATGGGTTTTCCTAGTATTGGTCTGCCTTGGTGGGTTGCCTAGGTACTAATAGAGAGGATAAAACTACTTCACCTAGGTATGGATCTCCCAATTGTTGGTCACCCAAGTGTGGGTCCCCCATGTGTTGGGCTGGTGGTCTTGCCTTAGTGGAGGCATGCCTTGAAAGATCACCCACCTAGTGACAGACTACTTGGGTGGAGGAATGGAATGGCTAGAGCCCTCTACGAGATTCATGGTCTGGGAGTTTTTATATCCTCTTAAGATTTGAGGTGGTGGGGTCTATTTATATATATTCTAGTGTACATGTGCATATGGGCTTGTGTAGAGGGACTTGTACGAGGGGGGGGGGGGGTGGACTTGCACAGTGGAACACTTTCCTTCACAAAATTTGTCTAACTTCCTTGATCCATAACTATTGATCTATGAGTCAATTTGGGATCTCCAACTAGTCAAATCGAATCTCTAAAAGTTATATATGATTCTTTAGAAGTGGAATAAAAAAATCTTATTGAAGGAAACTCAGAAATTTCATTTTGATATGTTGACACCTTTTCATCATCGATCTTGGAAATTAATAGTCAACTCCTAGAGGGGGGGGGGGTATTTCCACTATTCCCTCATTCTATAGTAGTCTTCTAAAACATGGATATCCTTCTTGAATCTTTTTCTATCTTGAATACACATTCTACTCAATCTTGACAGTGGTTGTTTAAGTGAGGATCACATGATGAATTATAAGAAAAAGTTCATGAAACGCATTTTGCGGTGTCCTAAAATATATATGGATGTGGTTTGACATAAATCATTCAAATAAGTGTTGGTTTTTATGAAAAAATAAAATATAATTACATGATAATAAAATAAACTGGTTGAAGTTCTGCCTCCCATGTAGCCAAGTAGAGGGTTAAAATCCCTTTTTCTTATTCATCCATTGTAAAAAATGATAATGCCCCTTATGTTATTTTCCACAAATGGTATGATAAGATAATTGTTTTTTTAAAACATGAAAAAATTAATCCCATGGTATTCTCTAATATAATGTAGAAAACTAAACTTCTCACATGTAAATATTAGGTCATAATTAATGAATAGTTATTACATACCATAGTTACCCATGCGAGAATCATTTAGTTCAATTGCCTTTATACACACTGATACATAATCAAATCTTCCATATGTTAATTACATAATCTCACAATAAGTTATTAATTTATATAACCCTTATTAGAAATATCATAAATAATACCTTTCTATATGACTTGGGGAAAGAAAATATAAGAAAGGGTGAGCACATATGAACATTAAGGGAGAACAAGGGATATTTCAAAATAACATGAGCATATGGGTATGAGAACATGATAATAAAATTTTAATAAAACATAACCTCTATATCATAGATCGTAAAAATAATTCATGGCATAAATCTTGGTAGTTTATAAGACCAAAATAACAATGTAATCTTAAAACACAGGCCATTAGTGAATAATATTGGCACAATAAATAGAGTTGTGAAAAATAAATATGAATATAAAACTATATATCAAGTCTACCAACCAAGATATTCATAACATGTTAGGCTTGGGATAACCACATGTGTACCATCTTTGGTATTAGGATAACCTCCCATGTACCTTCTTTTAGGGATATGGATAACCTTATATGTACCCTCTTCTCTAATAGACCATTAGTCATTACCCAAAAAATTATTAGGATATATTGGTCATTCCTATCAAATAATGTATATATTTTTGTTCGAAAATCTCATTAAACATTTACCATATAAAAACCCCTGAAATGGGTTTCATTAACATTTCATCATATCATAACACATGGTAAAGAAACAAGTTTAATAAGAATTTATATTATTATAAAGATAATCCATTGAGATAATTACTAATACTGGTATCATTGGACAATATTCCTAGTAAATCATAATTAACATCAATGTATGTCATCTTAGAGGGAAAATTATTTTAAAAATACAATAGGAATATATCTTCAGGAAAATATCCATTATTTGAAAAATAAAATTTTAAAATAAAAATTCATAAAAAATATTTAAATTATTTTATTTTAAAAAAAATAGTTGAAACTTATAAAATAATATTTATAAAATTAGTAGTCATTATGGTGGTAATTTTTTTACATGTTAAAATAATGATTGCTTTCACATTTTTAGTAAATCCAAACATGCCTTATTTTTAAAACAATAGGATAATCCCATTTATAATATTTTTTAAAAGTAAAACATGGGTAAAAATGAATTTAATAAATCTTGTAGAAAAAATAATTTTTTTAGGAAAACATGTATATAAAAGGAAAAGGGATTTTTGACTAAAAATAGAAATAAAGTCAGTTTTCTTTAAAAACATTATTTTCAGATCGGGAGTACTTAAAGAGAGGAAAATGATGGGATAACATTTATTCCAACAATATAACCTAAAAATAAAATAATTTATGAGTTCCATAATATGTAGTTCAAAATATTTCATCACCAGTTGCATAAACATAAATGATCTAATAAAGGATGATTTTTTATCATAAAACCATTACCACATTGGTATGTTTGATTCATAAGAACTGGGAAGGAATTACATTAAATGAAACATAAAATATCATTGTAATAAACATATTAATGATATTCAATGTAAAAGGGGATGTATATACACCTCATAAAAGAATATAGGTTCATAATATAACACATGTAATGAAGAATACATGTTGAGAAAAAAATCACTTACCTTATGTCTTGAATTCCTTTTAAACATTTAGACCTCCTGTATAAAAAATAAATGCTTTTTATAAATTTCTTGAAAAACCATATATATATATATATCATACCATATATTATTTACTTATGAACTTATTTTAACCATTTATTTACAATTCCCTGTTAAAATAACGATTCAAACAATGACTATTATGTTTTTCATGTATGTTTTGATTTTTTATTTTTGGTCCAATTAATTTTATCTTGATTTAATCATATCATGAATATTAAAAATGACATAAATATCATATATATTCACTATATATTTATTTATAGTAATCTATAAAATTTAGATATAGAAAATGAAATACACTATTCATGGAGATGGTTGGTCATACAAATGGATGAACTATATTTCCATTTTATCAATGAATGAAATAAAAAAAAGAAAATTATATGTTTACTTTATATATTAATTTTTTTTTCATATATATTATTTATTTTCATTAAATTTAATCTAATTAACTTCCATGAAAACAATTACTAAAAAATGAATCATATCGCTTCGCAAGACTGTAGTCCACCTTATACACGAATGACGTTATTATTTTCCAACATGTTAGGAGGTAAGAATATAGTTTTTATATTACAATTACAGAGGTATAATAATATTTTAGCTATTAAATACATCATTTTATGTAGTTTTGATATGTGGTGATGGAAAATAAATAACATTGGTTCGTGAAATGGTGTTCCACCGTACATACTATCAATAGTTTTATTTCCCATTTTATGGAAGAGGAGATGGATATAAGTTATTCCATTATAGTAATAAAAAATCATTATATGGAAGGTAAGAATGTTTTTATATCATCATAAATGAATAATATTAGAATAAATTATAAGAATAAGTAAATCAAAAAATATATATTTTAAAAATTTAACTCCTCTTCGGACAACCTCGTTAGGTTTAAACTAAAGTCTGACATGATTAGGTTTATAATAAAAAAAGGCCTAAAAAAGGAATTTAGGTCATGTTTCAACCAAATTTTTTTTGATGTTTGAATATTATAGGAGAGGTGGATGTCCTTTTAAAACTTTTGGGGATGACACACATTTAATATTTGAAAAGAATAAAGACTAACCGTGATTTTAATATGAAAAAATATCTCAAATTAGGCATTTTATAACCTTATAGTTGATATGGTCTAAATAGGTATATAAATTTTTTTACACATTCATATGTCATTTTAACCCTTATATTTGGATTTTAACTTTAGTAAATTTGTTTTAACCATAACCATGATTATTATTTTTTATTGTTTTTACTATTCATCTTTGAAAAAAAAATTAAGCTAAAAATATTATGTAGTATAAATATTGAGGAAAAAATACAAAAAATATATTTAAAAAATTCTATTCATAGAGTTTGAATATGTTAATTCAAAATAAAACCTACGTATGTGATAAGAAAGTGATTTTATAAAATAAAACATTCAGATGTTTTAAAAACAAATTATATAAAAATTAAAAATGAAATTGATTAAAATGAAATTGATTAAAATGAAGAAAATTATATTAATAAATATTTAATTTTATTGATTTTAATTTTAACACCATTTTTTAAAACAATAACCAATATACATTCTCTAATTAAAAATGAGGTTTTCAATAAAAAAATCCAATTTCCATTATTCATTGAAAAATTCATCTTATTAGAAAAATACTAGAAAATATCTCTATCATAATTTTGAAATGTATATTTCAAAATTATTTATTATTTTTTTTGAATACGTTTTCAAAATTTTATAAAAGTTAATTTTATAATTTTATCAAAAAAACAATTTTTTTGAGATAATATTATTTTCCAAACATATAAAGTCCTTACCAAAAACTAAGTATGTTTTTATCAATGAGTTTTATTTAGATAAATATATGTTACTTGATATTTAAAATTCAATTATTCATTATCATCCCTAAAAAATTAATGAATATGTAATAAAAATCATGGTTAAATAATAATATTAATATTTTTTTCATTATTCGTTAAAACTCTGTGTTGTGTGTTACGCAAGATATTAAAGAAATTATATTTATTTGGAAAAAATATTTTATAAATAAGATGGTGAAATATTATACCCACCTTAATAAATATCCCTCAAAATTCATCACTTTCATAAAAACAACCAAGAATAATTTTGTCCCATTACAAACTCATGTTCCCACATAACTTCTTCATGCTTGTGGTTTCCCCAAAAACATAGTCTAGGTGAGTTGTATTATTCTATAGGACTTTCTCTAAACAATCCGAAATCCCCAATGATTTCTCCACATAAGAATGATAATTCTATAATAGTGGGACCTCTTAGTTAATCCGTGTGATATATCTATAATGTAACTCTCCATGATAGATACATGGAACACATCCAGAACCAGAGATAGGGTTGGTGAAAGCACCAATAAATTAGTTTTTGTCCCGATACATTCAATAATTTCATAGGGATAGATAAACCTAGGGCTTAGTTTCCCCTTCTTTATGAATCTCATTACATTTATCCAGGTAGAAATTCATATGAAACCCATCTCACCAACTTCAAATTCCTTATCCCATCAATGATTATCAACATAACTTATCTGTTAACTTTTTGATGCCCTTATGTACTGCTAAATGGCTCTTACCTTCTATAAAATTTCCTCAGTCAATTCTGGTCCCATTATATTTATTTCTCTAACTTTATCCCAACAAATTATAGTTCTACACTTCTATTCATATATTAATTCATAAGGATCCATATAAATTCTTGATTAAAACATAATCTTGTAATAAAATTCATTTATAGGACGGTATTGATCCAAAACACAATTTAAATCAACATAAAGGATCTCAATAAATCCTCTATGGTTTGAAGTTTTATCTTAGACTAACCATCTATATGAGTGTGATACATATTTCTCAAACTCATCTCTATATCATGTTTTTGCGGAAGTTGTCACCAGATCAATGAAGAAACCTTGTATCCTGATCAAATACAATGTAATGTGGTATTCTATGCAACCTTACTATTTCCTTAATGTCTACTATAGAAACATGATCAGGGGAGAAGCATTATTTTATTGTGATTATGTGTTTTGAATTTGTAATGTGATCATATATGACCCATGTATCATTAGAACCTTTATACATTTTTTTGATTCTAATAATAAAATTCATGGTGGTGTTTTCCCATTTCCATTATAGTGAGGGAAATGGTTGCAAAAAACCCTTGGTATTTTCATTCTAAACCTTAACTTACTGAAATACCAATAACTAATTTATAAACTATGTGATATATATCATCATTCCATCCCACTTTAAATACTCTTTATAATCTATTTATGTATTTAAACATCCAGTATTAATATAGAATGAAGAACTATGAGATCCTTTTAACAAATCCTTCTTTAAATATGGAATGGATGAAAAAATTACATGATTTAGAAACCTTAAAATTACAACACAATCAATGTTAAATCTAGAAATATTTCTCATATTCAACTATATCTCTATATCTTCCTTTTTTACTCTTTAATCTTCACATGGATAGACTACTGAAAAATCATTTTAGAATGAAAATATTTTTCCCCATCCTTTAGGACTTCTAGATCTAACATTTGAAAATATATAAATAATGGGTCTTATTTTATCCTCATCATAAATAATATTTCATGATCCTTTCAACTAAAATCATTGATCACATTGTTCAATTTAATGTGTTAGTTGATCGCACAATGATTCACTATTTCATTTTCACCCTTACACCATTATAATAAACTAGTTTTGTGTTGAAAATTATAAAAATAATAAACAGTATCAATTCATGTTTGATTTTATTATTTGGTTTTTATCCCTTTTAAAAATTTCTATGTTACTTTTTTTGATAATTATATTTTAGGTGGAGGTGATTTGAAGGGCCCATGAAGAAGTCTAAGAAAAATGGACCAAACTGCGTAGGATCCCAGAACACTGGTAGACTAAACCGAACACTACTACTAAATCGTGCATCAAAATGGTATTAAATTTTTTTGTACGGTCCAAACATAAATGGTATAAATTTCATATGAATAAAACCAAGTCTCATTCGTATATATAGTGGCCCATCCAGACTGATCGGTCTAGCAAACTAAATTTGTGTGATGTCAAAAGTCGTGTGATGTGATTTGTCAATATCTCAAGATATCGAAGAAAATTTGAATCCAATGTTTCGGTTGAGATATCTAAGATGCGGGGAAATAAGTTTTCAATTTTTCCCAAAGTGATAAAAGTATTTATACTCATCTGAAACCATGGGACAAGTTGTGTTAATAAATTTGTGTTCCCAAAACCACATTCCACTTTTCCTATAAAATTATACCTTGGGAACCTCTTTTATATGTTCGACCATGAGGAAAATCTCTCGTATTTGGAATACACAAAGGAGTCCTCTCATCATAAAAGATATTCTAGAGGCCCTATCTTTATAGGGGTCAAGGATGAAGGATAAGTTCTACCCTAACCTCATCTTACTCTCGATGGCGAGCTTAACGATGGACGATCATTTCGAGGGAAATACAGATACTTGGGAGGGAGATATGGCACTGGTTCTTCTACTACTTTTGTATATCTTTTGTGTTAAATATTTCACTTATGTTTTATTTTAATGTTCTTATCCTCCAAATATATTTCTCTTGATATAATTAAGTGAAACACTTTTTATTTCAATTCTGATTGGGTTGAGATTTCAAGTGGGAATCTTGTATTATTCCGATTGGAGAAGAAAATAATCCCCTTCCACTCACACATATATATGATTTAAGTATTTTTTTAGTAGCCCTTTTTATATTTTTTTTATCCAAACCATGATACCATGATTGTTTTGTCAAGGTTTGATTATTTGAGCATCGTTTTAAGAGGCAAGAGGGAAGTTGAGATCTTTAAAACCCTAAACCAAACGATTACATTAAAACATATAAAATTTTCAAAATAATAAACTATCCAGGATGTTTACTGAAATTTAAATGATATAATTCTCTCATAATTCTTAAAACACAACCTTAATTTATCAACTATTAATATTTTTAAATCAAGGTATTTTCTTAAAACAATTTCTTCATAGAAAAGGGAATTCCGTTGTGTGGCTTTTTCAAACCCTCCACACAAGGAAACCCCCCTCCCCACGAAGAGGTCACTCCAGAGAGAACCCCAGTCGGGAAGGAGTCGTTCCCTTGTGTGGCCTTTTAGTAATTTTTTTAAAATGACATACTCTAAACCAATCAAAGATACTTGAGAGTTAACATATGGTCTACACTATACTATAAATAATCCTTAAAATCATAATCAATTTGACGTGTCATGAAAATGGTTTTAATAGTAATATATTGAGTAGCAAAAATATTTAATCATATATAACCATATTCTTTATCACATGTTCAACTACTTCCATGTAAATATATCCTTTAAACTATTTTTATTAGTATATATATCTTACTTTTCTATGTTAAGAGAACTCCTATATATC
Source organism: Viscum album (assembly GCA_963277665.1). Taxonomy (NCBI): domain Eukaryota; kingdom Viridiplantae; phylum Streptophyta; class Magnoliopsida; order Santalales; family Viscaceae; genus Viscum; species Viscum album. Next base: position 334,098,019 of record OY728139.1, on the reverse strand, counting down.
ATTCTTGAATAAATTACCATCTTTAAATCCAAATCACAAGTTAGGTGTTTTTTATGAAACAAAAATTATCCTGATACATATGTTAAAGACATTTTATTTTTCATAAGAATGAATCCCAATAAATTCTAGGATACAAAACTATATATTAGAAAACATTATCCATTGTTGGGTAATGAATGTATGGGAGCACAGACTAATGTTCTCTCTATCTCCTTGAATGTTTCCTCACATTCATATGTCCAATTGGACTTGAATCCCTTATGAGTTAATTGGGTTGGTGGATTAGATAGTCATGAAAAATTCAACACAAACTATCATTAATATCCAATTAAACCAAGAAAAATTTAAATTTCAAATATAGTGGTTGGTATAGACCAACATTAAATAACTTTTGTTTTTGATTAGTTCACCGATATACCCTCACTTAAGATTATATGACCCAAATATAAAACCTTCTCTACCTAATATTGACACTATAAAAATTGAATATAGTTTCTCATTACTTATTTTATTTAGTTAAATTTTCATGTGATATTAATGATATTCCTTTTCCCTTTGAATAAATAAAACATTCATTTATAATTACTATAATAAACTGATCAAGATATTCTCTACAGACTATATTCATTAAATAAATGAAGATATAGGGTGATTTAATAATAGTAAATAGAATTACTATATAATCATAGTGTTTATTCTTTTTATGGAATTCTATATTGGGTATATCCTCTTTTTTGAACTTCATTTTATGATATATTGAATGAAGTTCAGTCTTGGGAATTTATTGAACTCCATGTTGTTGATCGAACAAGTCATAAATCTAGGTTATATGATACTTGTTCTTGATCAAGATTTTATTCAACTTCTGATAGTCAATGATGAGTCCCATTTATCCATAATTATTTTTATCAATGTGAATATGTTCATCCCATGGTGACCACTTTTCATAATGAATCCCCTAACAATATCCTCATGGAGTGGACTCTATAATTCCTGAAACTCAATCGGGACCATTTGATAAGGAATATGTGAAATAAGTGTAGCATGAAGTATGAGTTATGTTGAGAAAACAACTTCAAAATTCAGTTTAATACTTGTAAAATCTTATAGAAAGACATAAAAAATCCCTTATAATATGAGTATCATCAATATTGATTTTCTCCCCAACAATCTAAGATAAATCCCCCCTTTGAATAGGAATCAAAACCAATACAGTGGATTCTATTTCCATCAAAATTTCGTATTTGTCAATACACAGATAGATGAACATAAATTGATTTGGAATATCAAAATTGACTTATAGTCCTTGGATATTGATGTGGGATTTATGTAGATAAATACATTCCAAGCCACATATTATAATTAATTAAACTAGAGGAGGAATGAAAGTATTTGAAGGAAGCATATTCCCACAAACATCAATCAGTTATGAATCATATAATTGTCATGTGATAATCACACCATTTGCGGTTTTCAGTAATAAATCATCATTGAAATTTTATTTTGATACCCTTGAAAAATTCATCATATATAAAAGAGTTTATAGATTAATAGTTACATAATAAATTAATAGTTTTAGTTTGGATGGTAAGTGTATTTTTCACCATGTAATTGTCACACCCCTCATCATAAATAGTGATCATGTTATATTTTTCTTTCCCCCTTAGCATTAAATATTTCTAAAGTTGATCATTTTGACCAAACCTATAATTTGGGAAGTTGTAAGAATTAATATTGAACTTCTTTCATTTTGAACATTAATGTGTGGTAGATGCATTGTATAAATATTTATCTTCATTTGTATGATTAGCTAACTTATTTCCATCACTTTGGAATTTAGCTACTAGATGATCTTTATTTTCACACATTACACAGTTAGTAGTCCCCTTAAGAAATATTGATCTATGTTTCCTTCCAATCATTGAGCATGTAGGAAAATATCATCATCTTCTCTTTGTGATTTTTGTATTTTCCCTTGATGTCTAAATTTATTTTCTTTTCAAATCCTTATGATTGATTGGTCACTCCAATAACCATTTTATCCTTTATTACACATTGAATAGTGTCTTCCTAGCTAATGAAGTCCCTTAGGGATAACTCCATTTAATGAATTGGTTATAAGACACTGAATAATAAATCAAACATACTTTCAGGTTCGATGATAATACTAGAATCATATCTTCCCATTATTGAAAACTTTTCCCCATAGGTACCAATAGATTCATCATCCTTTTAATTTAGCTCAATGAATTCCTCCTCCATTTTCATAAGAAGAATATGAGGGATGTAATTATTGAAAAAATAATATCTTAAACTTATCCCACTCCATGGATTCAATTTCATGTTATTTTCTAGAATTCTTGAAAAGAGTCCCCCATTATTTCAGTTCTCTTTCCACGTGATAAATGGATGAAATAACTTTGGAATGATCTAGAAAGTGCAGAACAAAAAATGTCTTTTCAATGGTGCTAATCCATTTCTCAAAAACTAGTGGATCATAAATACCACTAGAAGAAGGTGGAAGTTTCCTTAAGAAGGGCTCAATGGAGCATTTTTCCCTCCTTTTCTCATTCATAAACACAACATTTTTCATAGGATATGTAATTTCTGTGAACATAGAGCAATACTATGCATTAAAACTCCCATTGAATTTATATCTTTAGGAGTAACATCATTGATTTTTTTTACATTCAAAATTAACACGATTCCTTCAGGATCCATCCACTGGATAAAATAAAAAATATATTGTTAGAAATAGTAATCAAAGTGGGAAAACACATAATCAAAAAAATCCCTTATAGTATGTCATAATCATAAAAACTTATTTTCAGAATATGAAAGCTTTTGTTTAACCTTAGTAATTCTAGGTCATTATTAAAATATTTCAGGATGGTTGATAGAGAGTTTTTAAAGTTAAAAAATTTATCCCCATGGACTGTCAAACTATGATGAAAATAAAGAATTTTGTCATATACCTGGTAATGTGAGAATCCAGATTAAAATTCCTTTTTTAGAGTTATTATTCCATGGAACATCTATTCTAGAACCACAAATAATTGTAGTGTATAGATGACCTGTAATGTTGTTGAAGTCTGTAAAAGTTTAAAATTTATATTCCTATTAACTACTGTACATGTGGAAAGCAGGGTCAAACCCACAAGGAAGGTGATTATGAACATTATTCTTGTAACAACTTTCACAAAGGCCCCACTGTTGTCAAAAGTAGGGTAGATTTGTTTTACTGTTTTATTAAGCACTACAGTGACATAACATTTCAAAACTTGTATCTGTACTAAATTATTTCTTGAAACAGTTGAAAACATTAAGAAACAAAGATATAGAATGCTAATAAATAAACAATCAAGAGAATAAGCTCGGAGAAAAATTTAATTCTACTGGCTTTCAGAGTATTCAAATTCACATTAAAGTTGATGCAATGAACCACTAAAAGAAAAGATGGCTCAGTTATGTTTCCAGGAGTTAAGTCATTCAATTGATCAATCTTGGAGTTCACCACTCCAAAATAAGTCAACAACAAAAATTGTGATTTGAAAAAGACTACAGAACTGACTCAAGGTAATTTCTGAAGTTCCCTGAATTTGTTTACTTTTGAATGATGTATGCAGAATCAATCTCTCCAAATGATTGCGGAGTTATTAATAATGTGCTAGTGGTACGATGCAGTTGAATATATTCAGAACTAATCACTCTGATCAATTATGGATACATATTTAATTGATAAAACAAAAAGGAATTGAAGATACACCTAGAAATTTTGTTATTCCACGAACTTGAAGTTTTAGACAACTATCTTGTTCATTATCAATACAGAAAATAGAAACATACTAGAATAAAGTACGAAACATTAAGTTACTAGAGAAGAAGAACTCCCCGATGATGTGATTTGCCCACTGGATCTCTTTGATCTGATGAGAGTGATGTTTTTGAATCTCCAATGGTACTCTCTGCTAGAATGCATGTGTCCCCCCACAAATATGATTCTTGCTATGTTATAAGTAACCATTGGCTTCTGCTGCTCATCACCGCCACTCTTCACTGACTTCAAATGCCCGTCACATATGCACTGCACAGGTACATTTTTTCGCAACTAACACATCACACTAACTTCCCCCTTACTACTAAGTCTGGATGAGTAAGTTGAATGCACGTAGACGTATTTAAGGCCTTAGTGTGAACCTTCAAAGTAAGGAACAACAAAACAAGGTTAAAACTGTTGAAACACTATAATAAAACAAATGATAAAAATAGATAAATCACTTAACAGTCATTAGCTAGATATTTTAATTATTTAATCTAAAGCTAAAATTATTAATTATTAAATATTATTGTTAAGTAATTAAGTAATTAACTTATTTAATTTAATTAATGTAAATTTTAATTGAGAATAAAGATACATACTAGTTCATTAATGAATTAAATGAAGTTACCTTATTTAATTTTATTAGTTGTTAAATTTTTAATTCTAAAAAAATATATTAAATATTTATGTTAATATTTATGATTAATTATTATTAATAATTTTAATAATAACTAATAAATTAATTATTAATTTTAACAGTAAAATTTTAACTTATTTAACAGTTTATTTTATTCTAATTTTATTTATAAATTATTATCAGCAATTTCTTATATATTTTAAAATAAAATACTTATTTAATATGAAACATTAAATTATATTTTATTTAAATTTAGAAGATTAGTTAATTTAGTTTAATAAAGTTTTATTTAAGTTAATTTTATTAGGTCATCTGTTTTGTTAAATTAATTATTTAAAATTAATTATTTATTCATAAATATAATTATAAATAATTTAGGTTAAGTTATTATTATTATTATTAATTTTTTAAATTATTTTTTTAAAAAGTATTCTTTTTAAGTTATTTGTTATTATTATTTTTTAAAAACATTATCTTCTTCCCCACCCCATTTCGGTGTAACATGGGAGGGGGTTTCTCGATTCATTCTCCAGGAATGAGGTCCGACTTCAGCTCAAGCAGCGGATCTCTTGGGCTCTCCTTCCTCTAGTGTGGCGTCAACCTCAGATCCAGTGGCATACAACGACGAACAACAGAACTCCAGCAAAAACACATGGCGGCCCGGATCTGTCTCGGTCTCCTTTCTGAAGTCCTGGACAAGGCAGCTTCCTCCTCTAGTTCGAGCGTCGCATCAGACATGATGACAACAGATATTTCAGCATCTGCTCACTACGGTGCATGGTGGCTATAGTAAAAAAGGTCACCTATGGATTTAAAAGGTCACCAATAGTTTAAATAAAAAGGTTACCAATATATAACAAAATAAAGGCTACCTATAGGGATACAAAAAAGGTTACTGTTAGAGAAAAAGGTCACCCACGAAAATCATAGCCCACATCGGTGATATTTAAAAAATAGAACTAAAGGTAAGAAAAACATTAAAACCACATAAATTAATCATAAAATTAAAACATAAGTTAATTAAAATTAAAAATTATAATAAGTCTAAACAACATATGTTAAAAACAAAATTATTATTAATCTTTATTCGTAAAAAATTGCAATTTAAATTTTTAATTGATAACACATAAATTGAAACTCAATTATTGTTAAAATAAGTTAATAAAAGACTAAAATAAAAATTTGTTGTAAAAATTAATTACATGGTAAACAGTGAGTGAAAAAGGATAACATCCGTGACTGAACGATTCACTGACGGCTCTTGTCTAACTCACCGATAGACTAAAATAAAAGTTAATGACATAATAATTTAACTACATTCTTAAGATTAAATAATTAATTTTTTAAAATTATTAATTAATTAATTAATTAACTAAGTGAATACTTAAATTTAAAATTGCACTATTTCATTTAATTAAAACTCAAATTCTTAACTTAATTAATAAGCAAGATATTTAAACAACTTAATTATCAAAGTTAATTTATTTCGAATAAATTTATATTAAAGGATAACATATTAAAAAAGTCTATGTTAGATAAATAAATAAATAAATATGATTAAATAATTATTTAAAATAGATGTTAATTTATTAAAAAGTCAAACAGATTTAATTAACTAAACTATTTATGAAATAATTAGATTAGAAAAGTAAAGTAAGATTAAAATAATTAATTTTAAGACTAAAAATACATAATTAGTTATAAAAAATGTTTAATTAAGATTTTTAATTACAAAAATACAAAAGTTCAAATATTTAGTAAAAAGTGCTTAAATAATTAACTAAATCATTAAATATTAAGTAGAAATATGTGGAAACACTATGTAAAAATAGAGAAATATCAAATTACCCCACACATAATCATTGTTTGTCCTCAAACTATTTCTTGATTTGTTATCATTGAAAAATAGATTATAGTATTTCTAATTCGTCTCTAACTGTAGCACGTCCAGCACTTAAGAAAATAGGACAGAATAAGAAATCAGGCTTTTAAAAAGATATTTTCAAATCAAGTCTTGCCTTGAAAAAGTACTAAAAGGATAGTCAAGATAGAAAAGATTCAAAAATAAAAGAAAATGTCATGAATCATACGTGACTCTGCATAGTGATCATTTCAATCCAAACTCATGTTCTAATTTCAAGAGTGGCAACATGTAAAAATTCAGTGGAGTCAAAAACATAATAGAGGAACCTTGTACTTTGACTCGTCACCTAGGTTCCAACAATAAATATTTTTTTTGAATCACCTTAATGATGCAACATTGATAACTTCTATATAAACCAAATGATTCTTTCTTCATCTAGTATTCATCATTCCCCTCACCTTAATGAAATTGTTTTTGAACCAAGACACTTTATTTTTTTCCCAAGACATGTATCATGTGTTAAGAACTGTGCAATGCACTTATTCAAAGTGTACAAAGGGCTTATAGTAAACAGAAATGAACCCAGTATCTAGGGACTCATATATTCACCGTGGGTCCCCAGATGCCCAAAATACTCCAGTTTCTAAAGATTTATATCAAAAATCATTTACATTGTCTCATTAAAATGATTACTTTTAATAAATAAAAGACGAATGATCCCCCTAAGATCAATTAAAACATCCCGTTCCAAGGGATATGATCATAACTCCACTAACAGGTCACACATAACACTCTTAAAAATAGTCTCTAAAACAAGTTTCCATAAAACCACTAAGCTAGACCACTCAACAATCATCCGTCCTCAATAATTTCAAACTTAGATAATAACTTAACTACCAAAGAAAAATTATCCCTAGGCAAGACCCAAATGAGAAATAGTGAACAACCTAGAATTATAAAAGAATTTTGAAAAAATTTAACCATTTTATTATCAAAATGTTTAAAGTTGAAATGGGAATTAATGAGATTTCAATTAAGCATAGTTTAGCACAATCAAAAATTGACCCCCTCCCCACACTTAAAATAAAACTTTGTCCACAATGTTGACTTCCAAATATGGAGAAGAACAATTTGATAGTGTAAGTTCAAAACAGATTTTTTATTTCAGTAAATTCATGAAATGTATAAAGGGTCTCTTTGAAATTAAAAAATGAATTTTTCCACATTGAATAACTAAATGGAAGGTTCATAAGTAGGTACACACATTAACATTTAAGTCCAGGGAATAATTTTCAATTCATTACAAAAATTATCATATAACTTGTGGGTGCACAGTGAATAGGGTGTAAGCATGTTCAGAAAATATGATTTAGTTGGATGTTCTGTACAGCAAACAAAGTTTATGTTAAACACCCCAAACTATACAAATAGAATCAAAAAATGCAGAAACATGTACCCCCCACACTTTTTTAAGCCGTTAAAATATTTTTATTGAAATGAAATTCAATTTTTTTAACCAGGAGGAATATGCAGAATTTTTTATACAAGCAGAATTCTCCGGGAAAGCATGATGTGCAATAGGTTTTCTTAAAGTACAAGAATAAGTTTTTAATAGAAAACAAGAGCATAAATAAGTGCAAAAGTAAAGTGAAAGAACTTCCCGGTCTATGTTTGTGAATTACCTTTCATAATGAGAGTTTCACTCCATAAATGAAACAACAAAAACAACATATAACCCCAAATCAGAATCAAGAGACCGAGAACAAACAATAACAAGGACTCCCCAAAAACAGAGCTCAGAAGAAGAACATTATTCAAGGGTAAAAATGAAACAATGTAAAGAAAAAGACCATGGATTTCCTCCCATGCATTGTTATGTTTTAAAGTCTTCAGCCAGAATTTATTTAAGATCAGTTTTCAAGCACTGTGAATGCAGCCAAGCCCTCCGGCTGTCCCTCAAAATATAACTTCACTCTCTTCCCATTAACCAACATGAGTTTATTCTTTTCAAATCAAATTTTTACATATCCATTCTTTAGCACTCTCACAATAGTAAACGGTCTAGAAAACTTGGACTAATGTTTTCCAGGAAAGTGTTTGAGTCTATAATTAAAGTCAAGGACCTTATGTCCACGTTTAAACTCTTTGGTTTGTATGATAGAATCATGAATGATTTTAGTCCTCTCTTTAAACAAATCTCATCGAGTTCACACCGCTCAAGTAATCTTCTCTCATCAGTACTCTTAAAATCAAAGTTTAAAGCCTTTACTACCCAATAAGACTTGTGTTGTAACTCCACCAGTAAATAACTGCATTTCCCAAACAACAGCCTATAAATAGACATACCAATTGGGGTCTTGAAAGCAATTCTATATTCCCATAATGCTTTATCCAAATTAAGAGACTAGTCCTTCCTAGAATTTGACACAATTTTCTCAAGTATCTATTTTAGTTCTCTGTTTAAAACTTCTACCTGTCCACTGGACTGTGGATGATAAGGAGTACCGGTTTTATAAAGGCAACCATATTTTTACATTAATGATTTAAACTTGTAGTTCTTAAAATGTGTTCCATTATCAATGATAAAGGCTTTAGGAACTCTAAATCTTGTAAATATGTTCTTTTTCCCAAACTTTATTACAGAGTTGGCATGATTTTTGGGAAGTGCAACTGCCTCAAACCACTTCGACACATAATCAACAACAACATGTATGTACTCTATCCCATGAGATAATAAAAATGGACCCATGAAATCTAAACCACATACATAAAAAAACTCAACTTCTAGAATTCCTTTTTGGGGTAACTCCTACATCTTACCCACATTTCCTAGCCTCTGAAATCTATCACAACCAACCACATAGCTCCAAGAATCCTTAAAAAGAGTAAGGCAATAGAAACCTGATTGAAAGACTTTATGGTCCGTTCTTTCCCTCCTCGGTGTTCTCTCCAAGGTGAAGAGTGAAAAATCTCTAAGACATGCATAATCTCATCCTTAGGCACATAATTCTTAAAAATACCATCAGCACATCTCTTAGACAACAAGGCATCATCCCAAAGATAATATTTAATCTTAGAAATGAATTTATTCTTTTGGTTATTGAAAATTTTATTGGAAAAGATACCTGCTTCCAAGAAGTTGGAAAAATATGTATACCATGAAGATTGCCTAATTAACATAGTAAGAAGCTTCTCATCAGTAAAGGATGTGTTTATCTCCCTTGTATTTTGATGTTGAGTAAGAGGAAGCCTAGATAGGTGGTTAGAAACCTGGTTTTCATCTCCCTTCTCATCCCTAATATCACAATCACACTCTTGTAGAAACAAAATCCACCTAATCAGGCTAGGATTAGTTTCCTTCTTAGACAACATGTAATTTAAAGCAGAATGATTAGTGAAAATGATAACTTTATAACCTAAAAAGTAATTTCTAAAATTTTCTTGAGAAAACAGAATAGATAATAATTTTTTTTCAGTAGTGGTGTAATTCATTTGGGATTCATATAGCGGTCTACAAGCATAATACACTACATCTAGTTCTCAATCTTTCCTTTGTCCAAGGAAAACACCTAAAACCATGTCACTAGAATCACACATAAGTTCAAAAGGTAATTTCCAATCAGGTTTAGTGATAATGGGTGAGGTAGTGAGTTTCTCTTTAAGAATATAAAATGTTTTCAAATAGTTTTCATCAAAATTGAAAGGAGAATCCTTGAAAAACAAAGAACACACGGGCTTAGTTATTTTGGAAAAGTATTTTATGAATCTCCAGTAGAACCCAACATGCCCTAGAAAACATCTAATACCTTTAACATTATCAGGAGGTGGGAGTTTTTGAATGACTTCTATTTTAGTAGTATCAACTCCAGGCCACTCTTTGACACTTTATGACCAAGAAATATACCTTCTGTGACCATGAATTGAAACTTCTCCCAATTAAAAATAAGGTTGGTTTTAGTGCAACTTTCCAAAACTAACTCAATATTTCCAAGACATTTATTGAAGTTACTTCCCTCAATGGAAAAGTCATCCATGAAAACATCAATGATTCTATCAATCATATCCGAAAACATAGCCATCATACACCTTTGAAAGGTGGCTGGAGCTCCACACAATCCAAAGGGCATTCACCTGTTAGAAAATGTCCCAAAGGGGCATGTAAAAGTGGTATTTTCATGATCCTCTGGATTAATAGGAATATGGTTGTAACCAAAATATCCATCCAGGAAAAAGAAAAACTCATTTCTATCAAGCATCTCAAGAATTTGATCCAGGAAAGGAATTGGAAAATGATCCTTCATAGTGGCTACATTAGTCTTCCTATAATCAATACATACTCTCCATTTTGTGGATTTCCTAACATGGATTTCATCATTCTCTTCATTTTTAACAATAGTTGTAAAATCCCAAGTAAGTAATGAATAATAGATAATTTTATATATGTCTATTAATGAATTAGATAGTGTTTTAGAGGCTTAAAATGCAAATAAATCCAATCTTAAGCATGGAATACACTAATAATTTTAAATGATTGTTTTACTGCCTTTTGATGGAAAACCATTTTAGAATCTATCTTTTGACGATTTTATAAGCTATTTTTGTAAAAATAAACTTATTCTTTATTATTGGGACATCAAAATTTACTTTGTGTGAATTTTTGGAATTTTTCTGACAATGTTCATTTTTTAATGAATAGTGAAAAATACTGCTTTTTTCATCAAAACTGCTTCTTAATCTAATTTATTTATATGATTAGATTATCTTTTGAATTGGTCTTAATGCGTAATCTGAATATATTTTTACCATTTAATCCAATGGTGGTCATTGGAATCAATTTCACTTTGAAATTAGACTTAAACTGGTGTCAATCTTTTGATACTTATTGTTTTATAAAAACGCGCTATTTGCTCTGACATCGGGAATTAATTATTAAATTAATTAATGTGACTTATATGTTTCGAATTTTGTAAAATAGACTTCATTTTTTAATTCGGAATATCAAATATAGCTTAGGGTGAATTTTTGGTAATTTTCTGAAAAACTCCAATTTTTGATGAATAGTGAAACCACTAAGTGGTAATCAAACAAACTGATTTTTCAGTTAAATGAAAGTTTACCACTAATGTGTATTGAATTTTGAAAATCCGACATACATGGTTGTCAATAGTATGTAAAATGTGGTTCAATGGGATGAGAATAATTTTTTTGGTGAATAGTAACTTATTAAGTTTTTAATCGCGATTAGAGGTAATTAGTGTAATTTAAGGTAAAAATGATATTATAAAAATGTGAAAACACCATGAAACTTGTCATACCCCTATTGGATGAGTCATGTCAGACCAAGACAACCCATGGGTCGATTTAGGGGACCCTATGGAGCCTCTTGGGTGAGATAATGACTTTAATGCCTTTTTTTAAAATAAAGGTGAAAATGACACTAACATAAATTGTTTTACTAAAACAATTTTTAGAAGGGGTTATACTAATAATAATTTTTCCTATAAATACTGTTTGGAAAGATAAAAAGATTTCCTACATCATGATATTTTTTTTATAATTTTTAGACATTAAATAAATTAATTTAATTATGACATCATGATGATGCAATGATGACCTCATTAATGAACAGTTTAAATAAAATGAAACGATAATATAAAATCCAAGACATACACTTGTCCAAAAAATATTGTATGGGAATATTTCAAAGCCTTATCATCTTAGCTTCTAAATATATCAATGTGGGACCTTAGAAATTCGAAACACTTTTGAAAATAAAATAATAGTTTCATGATTTCCAAAAGTGCCCCTCCTCTCCTCTTATAAAAGACCCCCACCTCTACCTCATTACACACACTCCTCAAGACTTTGGCTTGGCCATCCCCTACCCATTTACTCTCTCCACATCCCTATCCTCATCACAGAGGATTCCCTTTGGGCAGTATCCTTTCAAAGGAATCCTTTAGGCTCAAATCAAAAGGAGGTACACTTTTAAAGGTAATTCATTCTCTCATGTTCATTTGTTTTATTGTGCTTCTCCAACCTCCTAAACTCTTTTTATTTACTTCTTTTGTAACAACACCAGTATCTTCAATATACTAGGATGTTGTTATAAGATTTATTCGAGCTACACTCTCACAAAACTACATCAAATGGTTAAAGAACATACAGTTTCCGTGGATGGAGAAATACTGCCTCCCGAAACGATGATTGTTCAATACTCATTTAACACCTTCAAAGGGGGCCATTATGATGTAACTATTTTTATATATGATATATAATATTTTTATTCTTTTCTTAAGCTTATGTATTTTTCATTTATGGCATACCATTATTGTTTCCATTATGGGTAAACACGATATCTTCATTTTAGGAAGTGCGGACTACCGCCCCCTGAAAGTGATTTGATTCGTTAATACCGTATGTGGGATGTGTAAAGGATAAAGGTAGTGATATTATATATGTTATTATATGGGAATTATAATATACTCTTATATCATTATGATTCCATTCCAGAAAATACGAAATAGAAATGGAAGTAGCGTTCATGCGTACGTACGGCTTACCGTCTCCATGAACGGTGCATTTCATTTCTTACCTCTAAATGTGATGTAATATTATAAATACATGTATATGATGAATATATATGATATATATGTTATCCAAATCATTAATATCATTCTGGATATAACGAACCTTTGACCAAATTAACAACATGTAAGTGTAAGAAGTCTATTTTTGACTTAAGAACCAAATACCGACAAAATGAACATTATTAACTCAAATGATTACATGATGTTCATAACATGGTATAAAAGGAATAATGAACTTGAAAAAGGTTCTTAAGCAAGTAGATATTAACTCAAGTTTATTATTCAGGAGATTAAAGAACGGTCAGGTCAAGTCGGATACGAGGTATGGGACTTCGTCTCAATCTCCTTTCATTGAGGCATATTTTATTTTATACACAACCTTATTTTATAGGGTGTATAAACCCCTTTGACTTTTACGCATATTCAAAAGGAATAGTTTTTATACGAAGTGTTTTACTAAATGACAAAAAGGAATGTTTTTGTCATACGTATGCGGCGACAATGACTTCTCCGCTGCCGTGACCATTATTTGAGTTTCGGCTTCCTCTACAAGCCATACCCTTTTTTTAAAATTAAAAATAAATACCATGTTTTACTTTGGTATTGAAAATGGTTTTCATAATGTTTTTTATTATATCAATGTGTTGTATTGATATCTCGTGATTGAAATGTGGAAATGTTATGTTTTCTTTATGCATGTTTTATGTGATACAATTATGTTGAGGTTCTTGGGCATTATTATGAAGACGGGTGGTTCCGTGATAAACTAAGGGCGGGTGAGCCCGATATAGCTCTTCAATGCATTGGGTAACGCGAAGGAGTGAAACGTTAAGGTTTCTCCGAAGAGATTTTAGGGAATATACTATGATGGGTATTCCAAACGTAACCAAGAGGGTTACTCCCTATGTAAGAATGTTATGAATGCCTCAAGTTACCTTTATGTCTTATGATTTCAATGATTTATTCATGATTTGATGAGGTATGTTAAAGTTCTTATGTTTTATGGGTAAAGTATGATCTCATCCTTATGTATATATGTACCCATGTTTCCTTTCCATATTTTTTATATCCCTTACTGAGCTTTTTATGCTCATCCCAAGTTTTTTGAAATGTTTTTCACAGGTCAAGGGAAAGGTACATGATATGATGATAGTGTCAAGGAAGTGTCAAGAAAGAATCCATGTTTTATTTTCAATATGTTTCCATTGATGGGAAAAAAGAATATTATCTTTTATTGTAACCACTTTGTTTAAATGTGGGTTGTAATGCATGTTTTAAGATCTAATTCTCTTAAACTCTAAACCCGAAAAGAACCTCAATGTGTAATCTTGTAATAACTCAAGATTAAGTAAGGTTTAAGGATGGGGCCTTATAGTTGGTATCAGAGGTCGGTTTAGATAACTTTAGGAGTTATAATTCTATTAAATTATTATCCAAAATATTTTTTATGGTCAAATTGAAATGATATAGCATTTAAAGATTACCATGTTGCTTCATCTAAGACATGTTTGTTCAGAATGGTTTTCAGTAGAGGAAACAGGGAAGTAGTTCTAGGAAGGCATACAGAAGGAAATAACCTTCCGAATCAGCATCCTAGATGGTCGGAATAGGAATTGAATAGTTTGTTGCAGTAATGGCGCAGTTGACTCAGGCTATAAATGGTGGTGGTATCCATGCACGAGATCAGCCAGATCAACCGCAGAGGAACATGTCAGTGGTGGAACATTTCATGAGGCAACATCCCCCATCATTCAGAGGATCATCTGACCATGTGCTAGCTGAAGGGTGGATTAAAGCACTGGAGAAGATTTTTTATGTCATGAGGTGTTCAGACAATCAAAAGGTTAGTCTTGTTATTTACCGTTTGGAGGGTGAGGCAGATCAGTGGTGGTCTATGGTTAAAAATATCAGGGAAGCCGATGAGATTGATGATCTTGACTGGGATGAATTCAAAGGTATGTTTCTTGAGAAGTATTTTCCTAAGGCTGTTCGACTTAGGATGGAAAAGCAATTCTTGGAATTGAGGCAAGAGGAAGACTCAGTGGCTACCTATGAATAAAGGTTCACTCGATTGGCAAGGTATGCTCCAAATTTTATCCGAGACCTTGATAGTAAAATCAATCGTTTTTACTCAGGATTAAAGCCAAAATATCGAAGGACATTAGATTCTCGTGAGTTTAAAAGTTATGAAAATCTTGTTCGATGTGCTGAGAAGGTGGAAATGGAGATTGCCGATGATCAAGTGTTCTATAACAACCAACAGAAGAAGAGACCGAGGTGGCATGAGAAAGGTAAGAATTATTCAAAAAAGTCTGATGGTAAGAAAACTAAGTTTCCAGTTTGGGATAAATGTGGAAAAAGGCATGCTGGGGAATGTCTTCTGAATTCTGGAAAGTGCTACCGATGTGGTAAGATGGGACATAAGGCTCGTGATTGCACTGAAAAGGATCAAGGTGAAGGTAAGACCAAATTTGATTTATAGTTAGTGAAATGTTATAAGTGCAATGAGATGGGTCACTATGCAAATGAGTGTCCGACAAAGAGCTTGAGTGATGGGAAGCAGTTAGACTATAAGCAGAAAGGGGTGGTGAAATCCATTGCAACTACTTCAGCAGATGTCAGGCCATCAAATGAAGTTGTATCAGCTCCAGGGAGCTCAGTTTTTTTCAAATATTGACTTGAGATTGGGGTACCATCAGCTGAAGGTAAAGGAGGCAGATATTCCGAAGACCATGTTCCGTACAAGATATGGCCACTATGAATTTGTAGTAATGCCTTTTGGGCTAACCAATGCACCTGCTGTATTCATGGACTTAACGAATAGAATTTTCCATGAGTTCTTGGATAAGTTTGTGGTGGTTTTCATTGATGATATTTTGATTTTTTTCAAAAAGTAAAGAGGAGAATGGAAGACATTTAAGGGTTATATTGAAAACCTTAAAAGAAAATAAATTGTATGGGAAATTCAGCAAGTGTGAGTTTTGGTTGCAACAAATTTCCTTCCTTGGTCACATTGTTTCTAAAGATGGGATAACTGTTGATCCTGCAAAAACAAAAGTTGAGGAAGACTGGCCAAGACCCACAAATTTAACTGAGATTCGTAGCTTCCTTGGTTTGGTAGGCTATTACCGAAGGTTTTTTAGAAATTTCTCACGGTTATCTAGTCCAATGACTAAGCTAACTCGGAAGGGTGTTATGTTTATCTGGACAAAAGAATGTGATGATTGTTTTCAGGAATTCAAAAGAAGATTGGTGAATGCTCCTGTTTTGGCACTACCTTCCAGGAATGGTGAGTTTGTTATCTATAGTGATGCTTCATTGAAAGGACTTGGTTGCGTCCTAATGCAGAATGATCAGGTAATTGCTTATGCTTCATGACAGTTGAAAAATCATGAGGTAAATTACCCTACACATGATTTGGAATTAGCTGCTGTTGTTTTTGCTTTAAAAATTTGGAGGCATCATTTGTATGGAGTAAAGTGTGAAATATATACCGATCACAAAAGTTTAAAGTATATATTCACTCAGAAATAATTGAACACGAGACAAAGGATATGGCTTGAATTAATCAAGGATTATGATTGTACAATTCATTACCATCCGGGAAAGAAAATAAAGTGGATGATGCTTTGAGTCGAAAAAGTAATGCTTCATTAGAAATGTTGCGTTTGGAATGTGATCCTTTGGTTAAGGATTTGATGAAATTTGTCATAGAAGTTGTTGGTGTAGGAAGTTCTTCTGTTTTGTTTCAGGTATCAGTGAGATCATCTCTATCAGATAGAATCAAGCAAGCACAGAAGCAAGACTGTGAGTTGCAGAAAAAGGTAGAACTAGTTCAGAAAGGTAAGTTTCCTGAATTCAACATTGATAATGATTGCGTTTTGAGATTTGGGAAGAGATTGTGTGTGCCTTGTGATTCACAGTTGAAGAAAGAGTTGTTATGTGAAGCTCATAGTTCTCTGTTTTCAGTTCATCCTGGCAGTACTAAAATGTACAGAGATCTTCGAGAGTATTACTGGTGGGATGGAATGAAAAGAGATATTGCTAATTTTACTGTGAAGTGTTTGACATGTCAACAGGTTAAAGCAGAGCGGCAGTTACCGAAAGGGATGCTTTAGCCTTTACCAGTTCCAGAGTGGAAATGGGAGAATATATCCATGGACTTTGTTGTGGGATTACCGAAGACATCTCGAGGTAATAATGCAATCTGGGTTATTGTTGATCGCTTGACTAAATCTGCTCATTTCCTTGATATACGAGATACTTTTTCTGTAGATCAACTTTCCCATTTGTATCTTAAAGAGATAGTCAGGTTAAATGGAGTTACCCTCTTTATTGTATCTGATCGTGATCCCAGGTTCACTTCTAACTTTTGGAAAGGCCTTCAGAAGTCGTTGGGTAATGAATTGAATTTTAGTACAACTTTTCATCCTCAATCAGATGGGCAGTCAGAACGAACAATTCAGACATTGGGGGATATGCTACGAGCTTGTTCTATGGATTATCAGGGAAGTTGGTACCAACATATTTCTTTGGTTGAATTTTCATATAATAACAGTTTTCATTCCAGTATACAGATGGCACCATTTTAGGCATTATATGGGAAGCGGTGTCGAACTCCAGCTTTCTGGGATGAAGTGGGTGAAAGGAAGTTGATGGGACCAGAATTGGTAGAAGAGATGGCAGAAAAAGTTCAGCTGATTCAGAAACACATGAGAACAGGTCAGAGCAGGCAGAAGAGTTATGTAGACAACAGGAGGAAGGATCTCTCTTTTGAGGTAGGTGATCATGTTTTTCTCAAGGTTTCTCCTTGGAAAAGTGTGATGAGATTTGGTAAAAAAGGAAAGCTGGGTCCAAGGTTTGTTGGACCATATGAAATTATGGAGAGTGTTGGATCAGTTTCATACCGGGTGGCTTTACCTCCGAGTTTATCTCTGGTACGTAATGTTTTTCACATTTCGATGTTGAGAAAGTATATGCCAGATCCATCTCATGTTTTGAGTCCAGAGGTAGTTCAGCTGGAAGGGAACCTATCTTATGAGGAACAACCGGTCCAGATTCTTGACCACATGGAGCAAGTGTTACGGAATAAGGTGATTAAGTAGGTAAAGGTTTTGTCGAAAAACCACATGAGGGAAGAGACAACATGGGAGTCTGAAAATGCTATGAGGGATAAGTACCCCCATTTATTCGATAGGTAAATAAATTGCGGGGACGCAATTTTCTAAAGGGGGGAAGGATGTAACATCCCAAGTAAGTAATGAATAATAGATATTTTTATATATGTCTATTAATGAATTAGATAGTGTTTTAGAGGCTTAAAATGCAAATAAATCCAATCTTAATCATGGAATACACTAATATTTTTAAATGATTGTTTTACTGCCTTTTGATGGAAAACCATTTTTGAATCTATCTTTTGACAATTTTATAAGCTATGTTTGTCAAAATAAACTTATTCTTTATGATTGGGACATCAAAATTTACTTTGTGTGAATTTTTGGTATTTTTCTGACAATGTTCATTTTTTAATGAATAGTAAAAAATACTGCATTTTACATCAAAACTGCTTCTTAATCTAATTTATATATATGATTAGATTATCTTTTGAATTGGTCCTAATGTGTAATCTGAATATATTTTTACCATTTAATCCAATGGTGGTCATTGGAATCAATTTCACTTTGAAATTAGACTTAAACTGGTGTCAATCTTTTGATACTTAATGTTTTATAAAAACACGCTATTTGCTCTGACAGCGGGAATTAATTATTAAATTAATTAATGTGACTTATATGTGTTGAATTTTGTAAAATATACTTCATTTTTTAATTCGGAATATCAAATATAGCTTAGGGTGAATTTTTGGTAATTTTCTGAAAAACTCCAATTTTTGATGAATAGTGAAACCACTAAGTGGTAATCAAGAAAACTGATTTTTCAGTTAAATGAAAGTTTACCACTAATGTGTATTGAATTTTGAAAATCCGACATACATGGTTGTCATTATTCTGTAAAATGTGGTTCAATGGGATGAAAATAATTTTTTGGTGAATAGTAACTTATTAAGTTTTTAATCGCGATTAGAGGTATTTAGTGTAATTTAAGGTAAAAATGATATTATAAAAATGTGAAAACACCATGAAACTTGTCCTACCCCTATTGTATGAGTCATGGCCGACCCAGACAACCCGTGGGTCGATTTAGGGGACCCTATGGAGCCTCTTGGGTGAGATAATGACTTTAATGCCTTTTTTTAAAATAAAGGTGAAAATGACACTAACATAAATTGTTTTACTAAAACAATTTTTAGAAGGGGTTATACTAATCATAATTTTGTCTATAAATACTATTTGGAAAGATAAAAAGATTTCCTACATCAGGATATTTTTTTTATAATTTTTAGATGTTAAATAAATTAATTTAATTATGACATCACGATGATGCAACGATGACCTCATTAATGAACAGTTTAAATAAAATGAAACGATAATATAAAATCTAAGACCTAAACTTGTCCAAAAACTATTGGATGGGAATATTTAGAAGCCTTATCATCTTATCATTGAAATATATCAATGTGGGACCTTATAAATTCGAAACACTTTTGAAAATAAAATAATAGTTTCATGATTTCCAAAAGTGCCCCTCCTCTCCTCTTATAAAAGGCCCCCACCTCTACCTCATTTCACACACTCCTCAAGACTTTGGCTCGGCCATACTCTGCCCATTTACTCTCTAAACATCCCTCTACTCATCCTAGAGGATTCCCTTTGGGCAGAATCCTTTCAAAGGAAGCCTTTAGGCTCAAATCAAAAGGAGTTACACTTTTAAAGGTAATTCATTCTCTCATGGTCATTTGTTTTATTTTGCTTCTCCAACCCCCTAAACTCTTTTTATTTACTTCTTTTGTAACCACACCAGTATATTAAATATACTAGGTTGTTGTTATAAGATTTATTCGAGCTACAATCTCACACAACTACATCAAATGGTTAAAGAACATACATTTTCAGTGGATGGGGAAATACTGCCTCCTGAAACGATGATTGTTCAATACTCATTTAACACCTTCAAAGGTGGACATTATGATGTCACTATTTTTATATATGATATATAATATGTTTATTCTTTCCTTAAGCTTCTGTATTTTTCATTTATGGCATACCATTGTTGTTTCCATTATGGGTAAACACGATATCTTCATTTTAGGAAGTGCGGACTACCGCCCCCTGAAAGTGATTTGATTCTTTAATACCATATGTGGGATGTGTAAAGGATAAAGTGAATGATATTATATATGTTATTATACTGTAATTATAATATACTCTTATATCATTATGATTCCATTCCAAAAAATACGAAATAGAAATGGAAGTAGCGTTCATGCGTACGTACGGCTTACCGTCTCCATGAACGGTGCATTTCATTTTTTACCTCTAAATGTGATGTAATATTATAAATACATGTATATGATGAATATATATGATATATATTTTATCCAAATAATTAATATCATTCTGGATATAATGAACCTTTGACCAAATTAACAACATGTAAGTGTAAGAAGTCTATTTTTGACTTAAGAACCAAATACCGACAAAATGAACATTATTAACTTAAATGATTACGTGATGTTCATAACTTGGTATAAAAGGAATAATTAACTTGAAAAAGGTTCTTAATCAAGTATATATTAACTAAAGTTTATTATTCAGGAGATTAAAGAACGGTCGGGTCAAGTCGGATACGAGGTATGGGACTTCGTCTCAATCTCCTTTCATTGAGGCATATTTTATTTTATACACAACCTTCCTTTATACGGTGTATAAACCCCTTTGACTTTTACGCTTATTCAAAAGGAATCTTTTTTATATGAAGCGTTTTACTAAATTACAAAAAGGAATGTTTTTGTCGTATGTATGCAGCGACAACGACTTCTCCGCCGCTGTGACCATTATTTGAGTTTCGGCTTCCTCTACAAGCAATACCCTTTTTTTTAAAATGAAAAATAAATACCATGTTTTACTTTGGTATTGAAAATGGTTTTCATAATGTTTATATTATATCAATGTGTTGTATTGATATCTCATGATTGAAATGTGGAAATGTTATGTTTCCTTTATGCATGTTTTATGTGATACGATTATGTTGATGTTCTTGGGCATTATTATGAAGACGGGTGGTTCCGTGATGAACTAAGGGCGGGTGAGCCCGATATAGCTCTCCAATGCATTGGGTAACGCGAAGGAGTGAAACGTTAAGGTTTATCCGAAGAGATTTTAAGGAATATACTGTGATGGGTATTCCAAACGTAACCAAGAGGGTTACTCCCTACGTAAGAATGTTATGAATGCCTCAAGTTACCTTTATGTCTTATGATTTCTATGATTTATTCATGATTTGATGAGGTATGTTAAAGTGCTTATGTTTTATGGGTAAAGTATGATCTCATCCTTATGTATATATATACCCATGTTTCCTTTCCATATTTTTTATATCCCTTACTGAGCTTTTTATGCTCATCCCATGTTTTTTGAAATGTTTTTCACCAGTCAAGGGAAAGGTACATGATATGATGATAGTGTCAAGGATCTGTCAAGAAAGAATCCATGTTTTATTTTCAATATGTTTTAATTGATGGGAAAAAATACTATCTTTTATTGTAACCACTTTCTTTAAATGTGGGTTGTAATGCATGTTTTAAGATCTAATTCTCTAAAACTCTAAACCCAAAAGATCCTCAATGTGTAATCTTGTAATAACTCAAGATTAAGTAAGGTTTATGGCTGGGGCCTTATAATAGTAAAACCTCCCTTCCTAGAGAAAACCTGGATTGGGCTGACCCAAGAACTATTAGAAATGGGATAAATCATTGCAATGTCCAGAAACTTAATCACTTCCTCTCTCACTACTTCTTTCATGTTTGGGTTCAATCTTCTTTGGCAGTCTACCCTAGGCTTATGGTCAAGCTACATAGGAATTTAATGCATGAAGAATGAGGGATTAATAACCTTAATATCAGTTATGCTCAATAATATGGCAGATTTAAACTTTTTAAATACAATCAACAAAATTTCCTCTTGGTTTATATTCAGTTCAAAATAAATTATGACAGGAAAAGTGGAATTCTCACCAAAAAATGAATATTTGAAATGTGAAGGGATTGGTTTCAGTTAAAGAGTGGGTGGTTCTACACTAGAATGAAGAATCTTAGGCCTATGAGGTCCAATATCATCTAAATATATCTTGTAAGGATTTTTGAATGATGAAATATTTTCAAACTTCAACCTCAGTTTTAGAAATAATAGTGCTGTTGTCTAGATTGGGCAACATACTATCTAAATTTTCCAAGTCATAATATAATAAGTTAATCAAAGAAGAATCCTCAATTTTTCTTATAATTTCTCCCTCAATATAATCAATTTTTTTAGAATGGTTGGTTTTAACAAAAACACCCTCATATTCACTCAAAAATATCCTATGTTCTGAAACAGTGGACTCTTCTATAGCAGAAACTGAACAATTGTCTAGTTCTGAAAACTTTTCTAGATTAGGTGATTGAGCATAATTTTCAATTTCTATTACAGATTCAACATGTTTTTTAGCTTTTAAATTATTTTCTTCAGTAGAGGATTGATTTTCACATTCATCATATTTTTTCAGTTGAGTTCTCATATTCTATGGACTCTACCATTGAATAGTTTTCAAAAATATTTGGTCCTTTAACATTTTTAAACACATTAAAATCTTCTTGTTTTTCACCAATTTTAAAAATTAAATGAATATTAGATACCTCAATAACAGCAGCACCAGTGGCCAAGAAGGGCCTACCCAGGATGATGGGAACCTCTTGATCACACTCCATGTCTAAGACTAAAATGTCTGTAGATAGAAACAACTTCCCTATCCCAATTAGATAGTCATCAATTCTACCCATAGGATTATTGAAATATCTAACATTTAACTGTAGTATGACTGTGGTGGGTTGAAGGTAACCCAACCTCAACTGTCAAAATAGTTAGTTTGGGTGAAGATTATTGCTTGCACCTAAATCACATAAAATGTTGAGCTGATCATAATTTCCTAAAGTACAAGGAATGACAAAACTACCTGGGTCTTTCAGTTTGGGTGGTATTTTCTTTTGAAGCACAACACTACACTCTTCAATGAGGCTATAAGTAGCAAATTCTTCCATGGTATTTTTATTTGAAACAATTTTTTAAAGAGATTTCATGTAAGATGGGATTTGAATTAAGGCTTGGAAGAATGAAATGTTTACTTGAATATTTGAAAGGAGTCCAAGTAGAAGAATTTCACCCCTGGTGTTACTTTGAGGTTCTAGGTTTTCATGGAAAGGGATGGGTGGAGAAATTTTTTTATGGACATTGGGTATACCCCTCACCTCTTCCTCAAATTTTTCATTTCCTTTATTCTTCTAATTTTTAGATGAGTTTCTAGCTTGTGTTTTAGATGATAAATTTAGGTTTTGATCATTTTCAACAGCTTTCTGTGAATTTCTAGCATGTGAATAAAGCATATTTTTATTACCATATTGAAGAAATTTTTTATTTTAGGCATTCTCAAGGTCTTTTTCAGCAATAATTTGAGTACTCAACCCACTTCTAGTTACAACAGCCATGGAATTATCCCTAGGGTTATGTTCAAAGGTACGGGGATGTCTACCTTTTTTCCTAGAAGAAAAATCTCTATCAAGTTGTCCAAGTTGTGTTTCTATGTTCTAATTTATCACATTAGTTTTAATTTTATCTGACTCATATTTATTTTTATGTTTGAATAGATGAGTTAGGTATCATTCCTCTTGAGAGTTAATCTTGTTAAAGAATAGATAAAGTTTAAAATTCATTTGATTATCATTGTTTTCTTGTGCATTTGAAGACTCACCCCATTGTTGATTTTGAAAATCTGGTCTTGGTTGATAAGAGTAATTTGGGGAAATGGATTTTTTAATTAAACCTTGATCTTTACAGGATAGATTTGGATAGTTCCTATAGCCTTGATTATAATTTTTTGAAAATGGGACTTCTTTAAGAGGAATTCTTGGAATATATTTAACAATGTTTGAATTCTCTTGTTATTGGTATGGCATATCAAAATTAGGACAATAGTTTTCAGTAAGCCTAAACATAACACACTGGAAACACTATTCACTTAAAGATTGATTGGAGTTTTGATAGCCATGTTGGTTAATAGTTTGTTTTGAATTCTGGTTCATTAAAGATTGCAATTGGTTGTTGATTTCAACAATTGAATTTGAGTTCCATTCATTGAACTAGTGTTTGAATTAATATTTATATTGACTCTTTTTCTTCTTGAAATTTTATGTTGTGAATTCAAAGAAAGATTATTAAAAATTTGTCTCAATTTTTCATCTGTTTTTCATTGTAGTTACCCTCATTAGCTTGATCAACTATATTATATTCAGAGGATGATAGTACTTAATATAAATTATCCATAATAAGGTGAGATGGGAGTTGGTGATGGGGACACTAACTAAGCAGATCCCTGAACCTAACTCAAGATTCATGAAATGGTTCTCCATATTGTTGTTAAAAACTAGTAATCTTAGTTATAGTATCACCTTTATGTCTTTGGGGATAAAATTTCCTAATGAAAGAATTGTGCACTTGATCCCAGTTATCTAAAATGTTTTCATCAAGGCTCAAAATCCAATCCCTAGCATTCCCTTTAAGGAAAAAGAGAAAGAATATCATTCTTAGTTCATTTTCGGTGAGTCCAAGAAGAGGTAATTTCTGCACAGTATTATAGAAGTCTCTAATGAAGGCACGAGTTACTTCATTAGGGAGCCCATTAAATGGAGGCGATAGTGAAATGTTTGATTATTTTAGCTCATAATTTATGGATCTAGGAGATAACCTAATAGAAGATGGACTACTTGAAACTTGAGGGAGTTGGAATTATTTCATCGTAGGCCTTTCAACTTTATCTAAGAGTTCTCGTTGATTTTGGATTTTGTTTTCAGGAAATATATTATCTATGTTCTCTATTTCAATTTTATATTTCTTTCTTAGTATAGTGAGATGTTTGTTAATTTCATGATATAGGGGATCTAAACTACCATAAGAGGTTATTGTGCTCATGAAATGTGTGGTAACAGTTCAAAATATCACAAAAGTAAAACTAAACAAGATCCATAAATATAGATAACAGTAGTAGTTCATTATAAAATGAAGTATATTTTTTTACAGTTTTCATTTTTGTTATTTTTTTGAGGTTTTTATATGATTTTTTTTATTTTTTTAGAAAAATAATGGCTCATGTCTTACCACGAAACGATTCCAAAAAAATGACTTTTACTATCATTAAAGTTAGTCAAAGTTTAAAATTTATATTCTTACTATCTACTATA
Organism: Viscum album; assembly: GCA_963277665.1. Lineage (NCBI taxonomy): Eukaryota > Viridiplantae > Streptophyta > Magnoliopsida > Santalales > Viscaceae > Viscum > Viscum album. The sequence continues at coordinate 334,072,717 of OY728139.1, read as the reverse complement.
TATGTTTCAAGAAGGGTCGAACACCTAGGGAAAGTAATTATGAACACTATTCTTATAAAAACATTTACAAAGACCCCACTGTTGTCAGCAGTGGGGTAGATTTTTTTTATAGATTTTATTAAGCAGTAGTTTGATAGAATATTTCAAAAAGTGTATCAAAACTAAACTGTAGCTAGAAACATTTGAAAACATTATGAAATAGAGATGTAGAATGCTAATAAATGAACAATCGAGAAAATAATCTGGGGAACAAAATTTAATTCTACTGAAATTCATAGTATTCAAATTTACTTTAAAGTTGCTGACATGAACAACTAAAAGAAAAGATAACTCACTTCCCTCACCAAGAGTTATGTCATTCAGTCGATCAATCTTGGAGTTCGCCACTCCAAAATAAGTTAACTACAAAAATTGTGATTTGACACTGTATGTTCTGAAGTTCCATAAATTTGTTTACATTCGTAAGATGTATCCATAATAAATATCTCTGATTGATTGTGGAGTTATAAATAAAGTGCTAGTAGTATGATGCAGTTGAATATATTCAGAACTGATCTCATTGATCAATTATAGATAAATTTTTAATTGATAAAACGAAAAGAAAGTAAATATACCAATTATATTTTTGTAATTTTCCGAACTCGAAGGTTTAGCGAACTATATTGTTTATTATCCATAAAACAAATAGGAACATACTAGAATAGAGTACAAAACATTCAGAAACTAGAGAAGATGAACCCACAATGATGTGCTCTGCCCAACAGATCTCTCTGATCTGATGAGAGAGAAGCTGTCGAATCTCCAATGGTACACTCTTAGAGAATGTGTGTGTCCACCATCAAATGTGATACTTTCTCTATTTTAATTAGCCACTGTCTTCATCTGTTCGTCACGTCCACTCTTCACTAAATTTAAATGCACCTCACACATTTACCGCACACATCCATTTTTTCATGAATGACACGTCGCACTAACTTCCCCCTTGTAACTAACTCCAAATGAGTTAGTTGAATGCACCTGGACGTATTTAAGGCCTTGGTGTGATCTTTAAAAGTAAAGAACAACAAAACAAAGTTAAAACTGTTAAAACACGATAATAAAATAATTGATAATAATAGATAAATCACTTAAAAGTTATTAGTTGGATATTTTAAATATTTAATCTAAAATAGAAATTATAAATTATTAAATATTATTGCTAAGTAATTAAGTAATTAACCTATTTAATTTATATAATGTAAATTTTAATTGAGGATAAAGATATTTATTAGTTCATTAATGAGTATAGTTAACTTACCATATTTAAATTTATAAGTTGTTAAAATTTTATTTCTAAAAAAATATTTTAAATAGCTAAGTTAATATTTATAATTAATTATTATTAATAATGTTTATAATAACTAATTAATTAATTTTTATTTTAAACATTAAATTTTTTACTCATTTAATAGTTTATTTTATTCTAATTTTATTTATAAATTATTATTGGTTTTTTTATATATTTTATTATAAAACACTTATTTAATATGAAACATTAAATAATATTTTATTTATATTTAGAAGATTAGTTAATTTAGTTTAATAAATTTTTATTTATGATAATTAAATAAATAAATATGTTTTGGTAAATTAATTATTGAAAATTTATTTTTTATTCATAACTATAATTATTTAGTATTTAGGTTACTTTATTATCATTATTAATAATATTTTAAATTATGTTTTTAAGAAAGCCTTATTTTTAAGTTATTTATTATTATTATTTTTTCAAACATTATCTTCTTCCTCTCCCCATTTTGGTGAAATAGGGGAAGGGGTTTCTCGGTTACTTCTCCAGGAAGAAGGTCTGACTTCAGCTCAAGAAGTAGATCTCCATGGCTCTCCTTCTTCCAATGCGGCGTCGGCCTCCGCTCTAGCGGCAAATAATGGAGAACATCAACGACTCCAGCAAAAACCAATGGTGGCCCAACTCCATCTCAGTCTCTATTTCGAAGGATTGGACAAGGTGGCATCCTCCTCTAATTCAGGCGACGCAGCAGATAGGTTGATAATAGCTATGTCGGCGTCTGCTCACAACGACGCATGGTGGCTCGAGTCCTCAGATGCGGTGCAACGACAGATTCTCCTCGACTCATCCTCGAAACATGGAAGACTCTCCTTGTCAAAAATGGTTAACCCTCAAGATTGAAGAAGTATTTTTATGATTTTTATCTAGGTAGATTTTAGGTTTCATATTTTACTTAGAATATGATTTTACACTTTGAATCTGGTTCAAGTTCTGTGATGATTCAGATTTACAATATTAAAGTATAAAGTGATTTTACTGTGGCACCGGTTGTGGAGTAAGATGAGAAATTGTGGCTAAAGAAGAAGTGGGGGAAGGAGGTCAAGATGGAGGTGTGAAAACGATGAGGTAATACTGATTTTCGTTGAAGCACAATGAGGGAACGAGTGCAGTGTTGGTGAGAAGCAGGGGAAACAATGGTTTGATAGTGGCTTAATAAGAGGAATGAAATAATTGTAGCAAGAGGAAGAATATTAGTGGGGTGAAGGAATGAAGCATGGGAGCGAGGGTCACCGATTCTTAATTAAAAATAGAGGTCACTGTTGCACTGCAAAAGGTCACAGTTAGTTGCAAGAGAAATGGTCCCCGGTAGAATAAAAAAAGGGTCACCATAGCATATTTAGATAAAAGGTTAGAGAAATAAGAAAAAGGACACCAATGGATTTAAAAGGTCACAGATAGTTTAAATAAAATGGTTACCAGTAAATAAAAAAAATAAATTCTACTGATAGGGATACAAAAAAGGTTACTATTAGCTTAAAGGTTCACTGATGAGAAAAAGTCCACCGATACAAATCATAACCTGCATCGGTGACATTAAAAAAAATAACTAATGGTAAGACCAAAATTAAAACTGCAAAAATTAAACTTTAAAATAAAACTTCGGTTAATTAAAATTAAAAATTAGAACAAGACTAAAAAATATATATTAAAAATAGAATTATTATTAAACTTTAAACTTAAAAAATTATAGTTTAAATTATTAATTGATAATACCAAAATTGAAACTTTATTATTGTAATACTAAGTTAATAAAATACTGAAATTATAATTTTTTATATAAAATAATAATAGGGTAAACAGTGAGTGAAAAAAAGATAGCATCCATGACTCAATAAGTCACTGATGGCTCTTGTATACCTCATCGGTAGACTAAAACAAAATTTAAAGACTTAATAATATAACTACATTCTTTGGAATAAATAATTAATGTTTGAAAATTATTAATTAATAAATTAAATAAATAAAAGAATACATAAAGTTAAAATTGCGTTATTTTATTTAATTAAAAGTCAATTTCTTAACATAATTAATATGCATGATATTTAAATAAATTAATTCACAAAGTTAATTTATTCCAAATAAATATATATTAAAATATAACATATTAAAAAAGTATTTGTTAGATAAATAAATAACGATGATTAAATAATTTTTTAAAATAGATTTTAATTTATTAAAAATTCAATCAGATTATAATTAACCAAACTAATTAAGAAATAATTAAATTAGAAAAGAAAAGTAAGATTAAAATAATTAATTTACAGACTAAAAATACTTAATTAATTATAAAAATTATTTAATTAAAAAATTTAATTATAAAAATACAAAAGTACAATTATTTAGTAAAAAGTGCTTAAATAATTGACAATATAATTAAAAATTAAGTAGAAATATGTGGAAAAACCATATAAAAATAGAGCCACATCAATATACCGGGATGTAATTTCATGGAAACCACTCGTTCTATCCTTATAAAAATTCCAAGATATTTTTCTATTCATAGTCATATCCCTATGATTCCAACTAAAGTATTCTCATCCTATTTTTTAATGATTTAACTAAAAAATGCTCATATACAAACTTTAGATACCCAATCTTATCGAACATAAATATTATATCTCAATAGATGAATATTAAATATATATCACAATGATCCTCATGAGAATCATTTAGTTATTGTGCCTTTGGAAACATGGTAACATAAAAAATAAGATCATAAGTGAACTATATAATCGTTCAATATATTCATTTTAACTTGCACCTTTATTCAGCATATCATACATAATTCTTTTATTCAAAACCTAGGCATAAGAATCATAAAAAAAGGTGAACATAAATGCTAATTATTGGTAAAATAGAGAGTTATCAACATGACATGTTCATAAGGGTATGATAACAAGATGATAAAATTTGAAAAATCATACCCTGCATATCATAGATTATAAACATGAATCATGACCTAAATATTGAAAGTTCATAAGACATGAATTATAAAGGAATAAAAGAGAATATATCATGGGATCATAAAAGTTTCATAGGACATAGAGTTATATAAAAAACATATGCACAAAAAAATTTATGTAAAGGATATTAACCAAGACATTCATAAAATGTTAAGCCTGGGATAACCACCAGTGTGCTTTGGGCTTTGGATAACATCATATCTACCATTTTTCAGCCATGGGATAACCTCCCATGTGCCCTATGAGCTCATAGATCATTAATTATTACCTAATTCATTGGAGTAAGATATAGGTACCACCAATCATAAAATCCACACATTATTATACAGTAAGATTAAAAATTATTCATCATATGAGAACGCATGAAATGAAATGGGTTTCATAAAGACTTTATCACATCATTACCCATGGTAAATAAACAGGTTTCATAAAGAAATATCATAAACACACACCATATACATTGAGACCAAAAAATATATCAGTAGATCATATCCCTATTAGTGAATAGTTAACATGTAACACCCCAAGATTTCATAGTGTGTTATTTCTTCAAAATAATTCAATAACTTGCACTGCACGCAACACGAGTTCAAGCGCACCATGACTTACCAAACAAGCCGTTAAAAAGAGGTTATGAATAGTATTAACTAAATTTTAAACTTTATATAATCCTTATAATTTTATAATCCATATTATGAGTTTCTTTGACATAATGTAGGAATAAATTCATTTTCAGTATTGCACTTTTACATACTTTTAATAGTGAACCCTTTTTAAATCCAATATTTTAAACTTTTATATATTCAATTTGACTAAATAAATTTACTTTTTAGAATGGGGACATCAAAAATTTACAATGAAACATCCCAAGCTTCCACGGTATGTTTCCCTTTGAATAATGCAATGGTGTGCATTGCACGCAACTTCGAGATTCTAACACACCACAACCAATCAAACTAGCTGTTATGAATAGTAATACCTACTTTTTGAAATTTTATAAATTTTATCTTTCGAAATGGACTTCATTTTTGGATTCATAATATTGAAATTAGATTAGGGTGAAATTTTGGTACTTTTCGGATAACTTTCATATTTTGATGAATAGTGAAAATTACTAAATTTTAATTAAAAAAAACTTTTTTAATCGAAATAATTAATAGTGATAAATTATTAATTTGAGAGGTTTTAAAGTATATTTAGAATATATTTTTACCATTTAATACAATGTTGGTCATTGGATGTAATTTCACATTTAAACCAGACATAAAAAAGTGTCAATCTTTTGATAGTTATTATCTCTTAAAAACATGCTATTTGTTTTGACGACGGGAATTAATTTTTAAATTAAGTATTGCAACTGATATGTTCTGAATTTGATAAAATAGACATGATTTTTGAATTCATAATATCAAATATAGCTTAGGCCCAATTTTTGGTATTTTTCTGGAAACTTTCATTTTTTGATGAATAGTTAAACCACTAAGTGGTAGTTAAAAAACTAAATTTTTCATAAAACATAATTTTACCTCTTCTGTGAGTGGAATTTCGAAAATATAAGAGACACCGTTAATATCAAGGAGTAAAATGTGGTTCAATGAGATGAAAATAATTTTTGGTGAATATTAACTTTTTACTTTTATTTACCACGGTTAAAAGTAAATAGGTTAATTAAGGGTAAAAATGATATTAATATTACCCTAACACATGTCCTAATTCTATTGGACAAGTGTATCTCGACCAAAAACAATATTAGGAGTAAAATATTGTCCTTTAGGTCCACTTGTATTAGATTAGGACATTTATTATTATTTAATTCAAAGAAGAGTTAAAAGAGTTAAAAATCAAATTTTATTTACTAAAACATTTTTAATATAGGGTTATACAGAAGATAAATTCGATTGTAAATATTCATTAGAAAGCTAATAATATTCAATACATAATGGTATTTTATTTATAATTTTCAGACATTAAATAATTTAATTTATTTATGACACAATGGTGATGCAGTAATTACCTAATTAATGAAAAATTGGAATAATTGATATTAACAATACCCAAATAAATGTAATTTGAGAATTTTTTTAAATACTGATTATTTTACAGGTTAATATGACATGTTAGGATTGATTTAATTAACTTTTTTTGGAAGTAATAATTCTGTTATGGTTTTTTAAAAAATCAATTATTGAATAGTGTCAAAATTGACAAAAAAGAGTTTTTAAAAAAACATATTATATTATTAATTGATATTAAATTCCTAAAAATATAAGGATCAGCCAAGAGACTTATATCATGATAGTTGTATCATTAATGGACCACTTGGGGGTCTCTTGTATGTATATAGTAAGTTTATTAACCATATAATATAAAAATACAAAGAGACATTGTCAAAGTGAAACTAATTATCTAAGAGTTAATACTTAAAGATAAGGTTAATATAATGACCCAAACCTGTCTAAATTCTATTGGTTGAGTGGTTTTAGACCCATACCCACCTTAAACTTCAAATAATACACTTTGGAGCCATTAGAAACCGAATATGAATTTATTATAAAATAATATTTTTAGATTTTCCAAAGGTGCCCCTAACCCCTCTTATAAAAGGGAAATCCCCCTTCTCACTAATTTACACATTAAAAGCCTTTGGTCTCGGCCAAAACCTACCCAAATACTCTCTCAACTTCCCTCACTACAACCTAGAGGCCTTAGTTTGATCATAAAGCCAACCTAGGGAGCCCTTTTGATCAAATCAAAAGGAAGAACCTGAAGAAGAGGTAATGTTTTCACCACCCTCTTTCAAGTTCCTTTCTTCTTCAAAATATTCTTTCTTTGTTATTTATCTTCTAAAATAATAACTCCAGTATATTCTATATACATTGATGTTATTATAAATATGGTACAACCATATTCAGTATTCTATCCATCCTTTGAATGGCATGTCACTATACGTGCGTACGTACGACTTACCGTCTCCACGTCATGGTGTAATTGTCATTCAATAAATTATTATTTGGATGGGTATAATAATGATGTGTAATTCATATAAATAATAAATATAACATGATAATGATTCTATATATATATATATGATATAACATCCAATTATATATTATTTTAATATCAAAAGAATGATATTGTCGCTCGTGCGTACGTACGGACTACCGTCTCCACGAACGCGATGTGATTCATTCTCCATCGTATCCATTCAAGTCTAATTCTCATTTGATGATTAATAATAGTATCTAAGGACTTGATATCATTCTGGATATGATTAAGATACAACCTATCCATGAAAAACACAGCTTATGTAACAAAACATATAAAATAAAACGAGTAAGTTAACACTTGAAACAACGATAATACTAATATATTATTAACAAATAAATGTTAAAAGATTATATATGATTATTGTATAATTTAATAACAATTATTTCACCATTATACAGGATGTTAACCTACACTCAACCAAGGAAATGTACAAGGTAAGGGTTATTTCACAATCTATTTATCATCTGAGGTTGTTTATACGTAATTATCTACTGGGACCTCTTTATCATCCACATCCATGTTTCTTGAAAGTGTATTTCAAAACATTCTTACTATTTTACAAAATATGTGTTAAAGTCATTTATACCCTTGTTTGACTTTTTATATGATTTTTATAAAGGAATCTTTCTGTTGTTTTCCAAACAAGGTCCTTTTTAACCTTTTCGACAGAATTAAGGTAAGAATGTCTTTTTTTAACTTATACGGCGAGTGCGGCTATTTTCCGCTGTTATAAAATTTTTGAAGCTTCCCTTACAAGCTTATTATAATATTTTCAAAGTAAATGTTTTATTTTATAATTATGTGACTTTTAAATTATTTCAAAATGAATATTTTATGATTTTCTGAAAGGTACTCTTTATCAAAATCAGAATTTTAAATGTTTTAAAGATTTATCTTTCTAAATATTTTTAATTAATGTCCATGTTTTCAAAATTATTTTAAGGATTTATTTATATGGACATTAATGTTTTGAAAATATATTTATTTTCAAAAGTTTCGAAGTTGTATGAGACACTTTGATTATGTCAACATCCTTTGATGGATTTTAAGTTTATTTGAAGTTTAGTTTTTATGATAGAAAACTTTCATATTGTTTTGAAGTTTTTGTGATGTGTTTGACTGTGGATGTGTTATTTTTATACCATTCGTGGTTTATGGATATAGTATTTACATTTCGTATGTTAGTTTTAATACGAATGTTTATGTTATGTTTAAACCTTTTAATATAGGAATGCATTGGACTTAATATGTGACGGGTGGAGCCCGCTATAGCTCCTTGATGCATCGGTAGGTCTCATGAGACAAACTAGTGTCTTGTCACCAGGCCTTGACAAAATATTATTTATAGTCTTGGAACGAGGCCTTGGATATGTGGTTATGATAGTCTGACATTATGCATTCCATCATTATGAAAGTTGTTACTGATATTGCATGTGATTATTCGAGTAGTAGAATATCCATGTGAATAAGTAAATGGCATTATTTCATTTTATTTTTTCCATACTATGTTGAAGTTAAAGTTTAAAAGGCTTTTGTTTTAGTTATACATTGCCTTAAATGTTTATTCTTATTTATGAAAGTTTCCTCTATATTGTTATCCTTACTGGGCATTTGAGCTCACCACTTTTCTATGTTTTATTTTTCCCAGGATGTGAAGACTTAATTTATGAATAACCTGCAGGGATAGTATGAGCGGAAAAGAGTGTGGACTATGGAGACTATATTGTTGTAGTTTTCATTTTATGATGTAATGTAAACTTCATGAATATATCTAGTGTTTCCAAGGATACTAAACTAATCGGTCTTTCGAGACTTGATATTTTTGCGATCATGCCAATGTTATGTAATAATGCACCGACTCTGGGTATCTGCGGTTGGGGCGTTACATAACATCAAAGTATTTCATCTTATAAGGAAAATGATTTTGAAATGACAGTAGGACCATTTTTTTTAAATAACCATTATTTGTTAATAAATTTTTTAAACTAAAATATCCTAAAACATCTTTTAAATTCTTTTATTTTGAAACCATCATATAATATTATGATTGAAACATTGAAATATTGAGTGGTCCTGATGGAGATAAATATTGTACATGTTAATAAAAATATTCCTTTCCTATTTTTTGTAAAATCCAAATGATCCTTATTTTGAAAACAACATAAATATTACATGTAAATTTTTTAACCACCAAATAAATATGGAAAAAATTGACTATAAAAAATTATAGATGAATATTAAAACATCTTTGAAAACATTTTTAGAAAACTTGTATATAAAAGATAAATGATTTTTTGACCGAAGAGATAAATAAAGTCGGTTTTCTTCAATTTTTTTTTGAATCATGAGCACAAAAAGGGAGGAATATGAAGGGTAAAATTTATTATCAAGATATTTAACAAGTATATTAAAATTCACGAGTTTATTGATATATAGTACTTAATATTTCATCATCAGAAATGTAAACATAAAAAATTCTAATAAATGATGATTTTGTATCATAAAACCTTACTAATTGGGTAAATTTAAATCACAATCCCTATGAACAAATAAAATAAAATTAATCATTAAATATAATTATAATAAATAATTTCATGATATTACATTTAAAATGGGCTATATATACAACTCATAAAATAAGATGGGTGCATAACATAACTTACGTCTCCAAGAAGACAAATTGAGAAAAAAATAAAACATTAAGTATAAAATTCCTTCATATACATTAAAACCATATGTATAATAGATATAATTTTATTATAAATCTATTATAGAACACAAATCTTATATATAATACCATATTTGATTTACTTATGACTTTTTATTATCCTTTTATTTACAATTCCTTTTTAAAATCTGGTTTCGGGCAATAACTGCATTGTTTTTCATGTATGTTTCGATTTGTAATTGTTATTATGATTACTTTTATCGTGGTTCCTCCATCTCCAAAATGTTATAAATAAAATAAATATGATATATATTCAGTATATATTTTTTAATTTTAATCCACAAAACATAGATATGGAAAATCAAATACACCATCCATGTAGACGGTAGGCTATACGTACGCATGAATGTTGTTTCCATTATATCAATGGATGAAATGAAAGAAATATAAATAATATATTTAGATTAAATTTTTTTTTACTTCATATATATCATATATATTTGTGTTATTTAACCTAATTACTTTCCCTACAAAGTGTTAGTGAAAAAACTACATCGCTTCGTGAGGTGGTAGTCCTCCATACACAAGAACAATGTCATTATTTTCCAATTGGTTAGGAGGAAAGAATTTGATGTGGTATTATAATTAAATAGGTATAAAATATCATAAATATAATATATAAACACTAAATCCATCATTATATTTATCCATTAAATTGTGTGATGGAAAATGAATAACATCAGTTTGTGAGGGGGTTATCTGCAGAACACATTAACGACAGTTTCCTTTCCCATATGATTGAAGAGGAGATGGATATATGTTATTAAATTAAATTAATAACATATTAGTGTATTTTATATTTATTTTTTATTATATAATCATAAGGTAAAAATATTTGAATGATTTAGAATAGGATGTAAAACAAAAATGTGTTGTTTAAAACATTACATCTTCTTCTAAAAATCTCCTTAAGTTTAACCTAAACCCATCTTAGATTAGTTTCATGATATCACTAATGACTCTAGTATATGGGAAGTCATGTTAGGAATATATTTTTATTTGAATTGGAAGAAGTAAAGGGATTTCAATGTGTGAAAAAGAGAGTAGATGAGGTGGCCTTTTATACATGGGGGAGAGGCAACACCTGGACGTTCTTTAATGGAATAAAGTGTGCCAATATTTGTAACAGGACATAAAATACATAATAGTATATTATAAAACCAAATTTTTTATATGGTTTATAAATGGCCATAAAATTGGTGTTAGTTAATTTTACCTGATGTATTTTTAGTTTATCCCGGATAAACCCGTTTTCACCTTAAACATTGTAATTAAATTTTTACTATTTTTACATTTAATTTTGAAAAAAAAATTATTCTGAAATTATTATGTAATATAAATTGATATGGTTCAAAATATGGATTCCATTTTTCTAAAATACATTAATTTAATTCATAATATTTATTTTAAAATTAATCATGTATAGGTAATGAGAAAGTGGTTTTCCAAAGAGAAATCTTTCAAAAGATTAAAATGTTTTTATTTCAAAATTAATTATTAAATTGATTAAAAAGACTTATATTGGATTAATAAATATATAGTTGAAATAATTTTATTTTTAATAAAAATTTAAAACCAAATTACAATTATAAATTCTTCAAATTAAATGTCAGTGTTCAGTAAACACTTGTATTTTTTACAAATCATAAAAAATACAAATTTTCAGAAAAATCCCACAAATTCACACTATGATAATTTTGACATGTAGATTTAAAAAAATGAATTTTTTAAATTAAATATTAAAATTTATTCAAAAATGACTTTATAATATTTTCATAAAATCACTTTTGTGGAGAAAATATATTTTTTTCAAAACATATAAGGACTTTACAAAAAATTAAGTGATTTTTATCGAAATGATTTCATTATATAAATAATATATTTATTAATCATAACATTATTATTCTTATTAATTCTACCTTGTTTAAGAGATAAATAATAATAGGTGTTTTAATATAATAATATTAATTATATAGCATGGTTTATTAAAACTAAATGTTAAGTGTAACACAGGCTATCAGAGAAATTAATTTTTTTTAAAAAAACTCCATTAAATTAGGAATCTTACATATTAAAGTATGTAATATCAATAGGATAAATTATTATGTGCGTTGTATGTAATATTAATATATGATATGGTGTCTAAATGAAATCAGCAATATTATTCAATTATTATGGAATGTGAATCCTTTGGAAGTGAAATGAGGCTTTGAATAAATTTTACCAATCCATCTTGAAAAAGATCTATTACCTTAATGAAATAATTGTGTGTAAATAACCAATAATTTAATTATGGAAATCAGAGTGAACAACTAAATAAATTTTATTATTATATCTAGTGAATTTATTACTCTACAACACCCATCCATTAATCTAGGTTACTTTTGATTCACCATAGGTTTAATATGAGTTTCCATATGTTTGGTTATTTTAAAATTATTAACCTAATCCCAAAATAACCATAATTAATCTTATAATACAAACTTTAAAGTTTATATAATACATATAAGTAATAACCCCCCACCTAAATATGATCCCTCATAGTTTTCCAAATATTTTAGTATCATCTGATCCCTTAAAGTTATCTATGACCTTTTTCTAATAAAAACAATAAGGAACCATATCATAATCAACACATAATTACATTGTTTATGATAGGGGTTTTAATTTCTTAAATTTCCATGGTATTTTATGTTTAGGGTTTTATAAAAATAGTAATATCATTACATTATGTAGGGAAGACTAATAGAAAATGTCCATTTATTTTACAAAACATTAATCATAAGATAATAGACCAATTTCACTAATGAAAGTATTTCTTAATTCAAGGAAAATATTATTTATTAAAATATGGACTTTATTACAGTTCCCTCTCATCCTCAGGTCCTTTGAAAAACATTTCCAAACATCATATGAGTAAAAAAACTATTTATAAGGTATAAAGGAATGAAATCCGTTAGTCCAGTGAAAAACATGAATATCCATAAAAGGATTTCATTTTCACTATTAAACATTGAGAACATAAATAAAACATATCAAAGTAATAAAAATATCTATTTCTCAGAAAAACATTAAAAACCCATAGGACACAAGTAGATACCCTTACAGGCATATTATAATATTATATTAATAACCTATGATCACTTATGTCATAAATTACGGGAGCCTTATTAAATCCATAGGTGATACCTCCCTGGTTAACTCATTTTTTCTTATCTTTTCATATAAGGAATATTACGTAATTCATTGTGATATATATCTGGCTAACCCTTCATATAATATGTATATGGATCACCCATCATATAATATGTATCTGGGTCACCAGTCATCATAAATAATTTTAAAATACCATAACCTAATTTTTATTTATATTTTCACAGTTTCATCATAAATTCATTTAAAAACCATATTGAACTCACATGAAATACACTTTCTTATATAAAAACACCATTTAATTTTAAAATATATTTTTTATAAAAAATTAAAATTCTAATGAAAATTAAATGGTATTTTCATGAAATTCCAAAGAATCTTGCAAACGAATCAAAACAAAAAATTATGGTAATGACAGCGAGAAAAGGAAATGAAGTCATATATGTTAAGGTAAAATTCACATTATAACTATTTAACATTCGAACCAATGAAAAATTGAAGAAAGTATCATTGAATAGATTTATAAAAACACTGTTTTTTAGAGAGTACTGATAAAATATATAACATCCTTATCCTAGTGCCCCATCAACTGATTAACCTAGTAAGATACATGACCTTAGGTGCACCTCCATATATTTAAGAGGCTTCTCACTAGAATATTGGTTGTAAGGAATATATTTGGGAGACTATACCCTCTAATAAAGATTTCCAAAGTTAGAAGAAAAGAAAGGAAGAGTAACAGAAATAATGGAAACAATATGAATAAAGTAACAAGAAATAAAAAAACTAAGAAATGAAAAACTGAATAAATCCAAATAACAATATTATAATGTAATCATAAGATGGATGTTTCTAGACGGTCTTCTAAGAGTCTTACATATAAAAGATAAGATGAATAAAATAAATACTCTTATTACGCCAGTCTATATCCCAATATCAATCATGTCTCCAACTTATCCAACAAGCTAAAAATCAATAACAGGGTCCCTTGACCTGGTCCAAACATACGTCTATAAGATCCTTCTAGTTACCAAATAGTGTATCATCTAGGGTTTTAATATAACTTAGTATATCGATAACACCTTCTCTAAAAACAATATAGTCTAAGAACTTTAGTTTATATAATATAACTATTAATAGAGTATTAATTTAATAAATTAAAACTATTTGTAAAGTAAACTCACTAATTTTCTAGGCTTCTGGTTGAAACATGGGGTCTTCCAAACCTACTTTGGTGCCCTGCCGATTATATCAGAATAATTATTGATTGTCTTGTAATAGGATGGATCACACAACTGGTGGTAGATTCTACCACAATGGTTTAGTCACACAAACATCAAATTAACAAATGGCCACTGCATGTATGCTACCTAGAATCTCACCCACAGGTTTCCAAAATACTTCATCCATTCCTTATACATCTCACATAATCATACACTCTACCCTCAGTCATCAAGTACCTTTTCACCCATCCCTATTCCAATATGAAATCATGCACCATTCCATTATGCATCAATATAAATCAAAATTCATATCTAGGAGAACTCAATACGGAAATAAGCATACCACCCTCAAGATTTGATCATAATCAATTTGATATAAGCTAAAAATATAAGAAAGTTAGTAAAAAGGCCAGAAATAAATAATACGAGATATATCACCATAATGAAAAATGACCAATTTGTCATATTATCATTTTCCATTCAAGTTATTATTCAAGAAACTAGGTTTCCAATCTTCCTCATAATTATATAAAACTAGGTTCAGTGATCATTAAAAACTGAGGCCATTAACATATAAATTAAAATAATATAGAAATGGTGATTCTACCATATGAAATCACATAATTTATATGTTATTACAATTCATAAGTTTGAGAAATAAATCAATCATTTTTTCAATATATCTCAGCCTCTAACATTATGATGACCAAGTACTAACAATCACCATGGGTGGTATGCCAATCGAGTGGCTACAGGCCACAGTCCTCATGCCCATGGACCCAATGGGATCCAATGAACTGTATAAAATGATAACAGATTATTATTTAATAGGTTTAATCCAATTTATTGTGTTGTGTTCACATCATGCTTTCATAGTAACATATATTTCACACATTATGGATAATTAAATAAAGAAATAAGATATGTTTTCGACCAACCATCTTAATCTGGTGATCGATGAAATGCTCTCAATATGTAATGCCCATGAAGAATGAAAGATATGGTGATCACAAGAGAAAACCAAGATCACACACATCCGGATAAAAAACCAATTCAATGACAATAAAGAGATCACACCATGAAAACTACGAAAGTAGAATGAATGATAAAACCAATGAAAGGACCTCATTGGAGATTCAATACTATACAGAGACGTTCTAAGAGGAATGATTGCTTCAAAATCTTATAGATTTTCCATATGATCCAAGAGATACCATTGCACCATGAAATAAAATAATTTATACTTACTGTGTGGATTAAAACTATATATCCATATATATTCATGATGTGAAATCCTTTCATGATGTTAATTTTATTATACATATGATATATTGAACAATGCTTCACCTCAGGTTAAAATAATTATGATTGACCATTTCATGGCATGAACCAGTTTCATGATGTGTAAATGTTCCACCCTCAAAACAAGTTCACAATTATTTCCTAGAAACATGTTAACATCATGTAACTTATTCATGACATGAAATTATCCTACATATAGATCACATCCTAAATTATGTATAAAAACCCCAAACCACCTCCAAATAATTCCAAACCTACGAATAATCCATATAATTCGTTGAAAAATTTATTCCCAAACTCTAATAATTCAAGAAAATAGAAATCCACGAAATTTTGGTCAATTTCCTTAGAAAAATATCCCAATATTCGAAATAAACAATACCAAAAAGGATTCAATAAGAAAAGAAAACCCAACTAAAATAGATTCATCTAAAACTCAAGAGGGATGTACCTTACAAAAGAAACAATCATACAATCTACCCACCATATAATATCTCATCCTTGATCTCCTCTAAGCATTAATATAGGGTCTCTATGAAAATTTATAGCCAATATTCTCTCATACCATATTTCCCCTCCCATGTATCCCCTTGAACATGCCCATGTTTCCACTACACTCATACTAGAAGTATATTCTTTCCACTATAGATTATTTTCTCTATGGCCACGATCTATATCAGATTCTTCTCAAAGGATTTATTTACCCATGGTCAATATCCTCTATGTAAACCACTTGAGAAGGGTCTAGAAGATATTTCCCCATCTATGATTTGTGTAACACGTTGTGAAAAGAACATAAGACCTATATAAGGTCTAATAGGTACTCCCATGAATTGAACCTTCCCACTATCTCAAATGGTTATAAAAACATCAGTGCAAGATTTCCCTATTTTTGGATATGAATTTTCCCCAACATAGATGAAAATAAAAGAAAAAAATGATGATCTAACTTAGACACTTTAGGATGTCTATGTTGGTTAGCATGTAATTTATACTTGTTTTGTGTGGTCACTAACTACTTATTTCATAACTGAACATGGTTATATGTCACCTACATGAGAATTGGTCCTACAATAACTAACTCACCTACCTCTAACCAACATAGAGGATAAAAGAACAAAATTTCATAAAAATACGTAAAATGTTCCATTTGGATTGATGTATGGATGATATTATTATTGGAAAACACTAAGAGTGTATAATGATTCTCCCATGGATCACTAAAATCCAAAACACTTGTGTGTATCATATCCTCTAGAATCTGAATAGTCTATTCAGATTAGATATCAGTCTAAGGACATTAGGATGTACTCAGAAGAACCAATGATCTCAAGGACTTCTGTAGACCCTTCAAAAAATGAGAAGTGAAATTTGGATCTTGATTAGAAATAATTACCCTTAGAACACCATGAAAACAAACAATAAAATTAACGTAAAGACTAAAAAAATCATCAACAATGAATATTTCACTAATAGGAATGAATTTGGACACCCTTGGTAGTCAGTTAATAATGACCACATTGCATCATTCATGTGAGGTATCATGGTTTATCCTCTAAAAAATTTTATAGTGACATCATCCCACTTCAACTTTGGAATGGGTAGATGCTGCAACAGCCTAGGAAGCCATTGATGCTTGGTATTCACCAACTGATAGTTGAAACTTATCATCATTAATCCCACTAACTCCTTCCTAATTCCTAACCACTAGTACTATCTATAGAGATAACGATACCTATTTTTTAGAATTGGGTGTACCGACCATCTAGAACCATGAAACTCTCTCATCAGTTCCTCGTACCATCCCACGGAACCCATTCAAGTCAATGAATAAAAAGAACATCACTCATAAAAAGAGACCATCCTAGTGATGGATTCCCACCATATAAGATATCCTTCAGATCTAAGCCATCTAGATCATATACCTACTCTAACATGATCCAGTCATGAACCACAAGTATAACATATTCCTACATTAGAGCTACTCATATTAAGGACATCTAAACATCTATATTCTAGTCTCAAATGGGTTACATAATCTTACACTCATCATAAGACTCACACACCACCTATTTCTATGTTTTCTATCTTGAGGAATCAACAACGACATTTCCCTATCATGGTTTATAAGACATCTTTATATCAAAAGACTACAGATACACTACCCACCTCTTATGGTGGAGGTTTGAGTATCACTTGAAAAAAAATATGAGGCTCTTATAGTCCATGTACACTACAAAAAAAAATCTCCCAAAAGATATTTTACCAAGAAAATCAGGGTGTATACCACCATAGATAACACCAAATAAGGAGTAGGATAATTCCTCTCATATGGTATCACTTATCTAGATAAATAAAGAACCACTCAATCCACCTATATTAGAACTTCTCCGAGTCTTAATTTGGATGCATCATAGTACATAGTATACTCTTTAATGAGACCATTCAACGTGATTATCGGTGTTGATGTCAGACTTTTCTTCATGATTTTGAAATATATCTCATAATAATCAGACCAAACAAACTTCACCCCATTCTTGGTCAGCCCAAACATGAGTTCTTCCAGATTGGAGAAGTCCTGGATGAAGCACCAGTAATAACCTACAAGGCCATGAAAATAACTAATATTGATGAAATTATTGGTTCTCACCCATGATGAACTGAATAAAACATTTTCTAGGTCCACTAACACTCTATCCTCTAATAAAAAATGGCCCATGAAGTTCACTATATCAATATAAAAACTTCATTTGGATAGCTTGAGGTAAATTCATTGCTCTCTCAATGTACTCAAGATGACACAATTTGATAGGAATGATCATTTCCTAACTAGGATTAAACTAAGAATTCATCAATGAAAATGAAATAAATTGAATGAAAGGATTAAAATACGATTCATAAATTCTATGAATGTCATCGGTGTGATTATTAGATCGAATGGCATCACTACGACCTCTCACAAGCAATACATAATCCTAAAAGTAGTTTGAGGTATGTCATATGGTCTCACTATCAACTGGTGGTATCATGATCTCACATTGAACTTATATAAAATAATGGAACCTCTCAGTTAGTCAAATAGATCATTGATTCATAGAATAGGATACTGGTTTTTGATCATCATCTAGTTCAATCTCTTATTTTCCACACACAAGATCAAATTCCCATTAGAATTTTTGGTGAAAACCATATGAGAACCAAATGGAGATGTACTATACTATATGAAACTATAAGATTTTGGATCTTATAAATGATCTTTAAACTCTAGATGTTCAACTAATTTAATCCTATAATGTGGTATAGAATGTAGACATGCCACCGACCCCAACTCTATCCTGAAATCAATATCCAGATTAGGTGGTACGCCATAGAAGTCATTGAGAAGGGCATCCCAAACATAGTATACCACTAGAGGAAAAGTATCATGTTTCATTATACCATTATCTATAGAAATAACAACTATTTTATCCATGATAAAATAAATTTTGAAATGAATTAATCATTCCCAACTTGCCCTAAGATCTATTCACCCTTTTAAAAATAAATGCCTCCATATGGAGATAAAAATGGAAATATCCTATAGTAAATGTCTATTTGAGCCTAGTATAGAACTATCCAATCTATACCCAAAATCAAATCAAATATGATTATTTCAATAAAAAATGGTTCCCAAAAGTGACGTTAAACACCATTTTTATGATAACACACTTTTGAAAGCTTGATAACCTCTAATTTCACTACTAACAGTGTGTCGATGGTCATGTACACGTCTTTGATTTCCATAGCCAAACCCAAAAAGAATTAAAAAATAGAAGATAGAAAATAATGTGATGCACCTATATCAAATAATATGAAAGATACGGTTTATGATAAAATAATCATACCTCTTATGGTAGAAGGTCCTATACCCAAACTGGTCGAAGTACTCTACATAACATTTAGTGGATGTGCACCTTTTCCCAACACTTTAATCTAACTCCCTTATACTGACCCCCCTTAGTATTATCGACACTCATATTCTAGGGTACCTAATAATCTTCCTTATCTTGAACGGATAGTGTAGCTACAACTATCAGTATACTTAATGGGTAGTTGATTTGTTTGTAGACGTAGACTCCTTTCTTGATCCCCTTCCGCAATTATACTATGGAACATTTGTACAAAACATTTGAAGATGACCCAAACTTCTATAGACATGGAACTCCACTAGGAGGTGTGGTAACTAAGGGTTCTTGTTTCCCAATCTACTGCATAGAATGAACTACATTGAATCACGAACCATAGGTAGAATTCCACTCCCATGATTGTATTTCTTGCTATTTACCGAGTAGTAACTATCATAGCATCATTCTTTCAATTTGAAGATGAGTTACCAGATATACTCGATGAAAATCTCTAGTCACCACTTTGGGACTATATTAGATTCAATTCCATTATGATAGATTTATTCATCATGTCCAAAAGGATTATCAGGAAAAATAAATTCACTTGCAACCAGATCTCATAGTAAAACACATCATGAAAATATCACACCTTCAAGATATCATTAGATATTAAGGATGGAGAGAATGAAATATAGGTTAGAGAAGCACCTAATGTATTCCATAATTAAATAGATATCATATTTTAGGTTCATTAACTGGAGAGTCATCTCATCCCTTAACGTTTTAGGATACAAGTTTCTCACAAACATTTCCTTGATGTCCTTCCAAGGTAACTCCTATTACTACCGACTTGCTCTAAAATGTCCCAACAATGCTTGGAAGGTCTATGAAACATGTATATAGAAATATTAACACTTACATATGATGATTTATTGAGTTGATTTAAGATCATATAGATTTAATGAAATTAAAACATATCTTCCTAGGTTCCTCTATAGACCATAAATATAAGTAGAAATTATTGTTGGAACTCTATCACCAGCTTAGACATTGAATCCATTGTATGAACATTATACATTTACATGGATGAATTAACCCTCGAAATGCTTCTAGGGAGGTCATCAGCCATATAATTATCAGGATATTCATGAAGCTTCTGTTTAGTTATGTTATAAGCAAGTTGATTTCCTCTCTATTAATTCTCATTTCAATGATGAGGAGGAGGAATTTCGAATACAAGATAAACACACTCCTTAAAATACTAGATAACATCAAGTTCAACCTCAATAGGTGAAAAAATAGAAAAACACAGGCTCTTGGTCTCTCTAAACATAAATCAATGAGTGATTTTTCATGAAATAATATATCTATTCATTTATTTTATCATTTATTTAAAGGTTTCTCAATTCATAGTTTATATAGAAAAATATATCATGGAAAATAAATACATCGCTATCATGAAAAATTATTGAAAATATATATATATGTTCATATAATAATGAATTAATAATCATAAAACACCATACTAGGAAATGATTATAAAACTCAATATACAATAACATCACACGACATGTAAATCACCCAAGGTGAAATACTATTGACTATAACAAGAAAATGACATTACCAAAAATCTCATCCCTAAACAGTTAGATTTTATCATATACATGGGTCAGATACCCTTATTCCCATGTTCATTACCATGTACCAACACATCATAATCTTCTTTATACCTTTCCAAAATAGTAAATCAACAGAACAAAACTTAGTCCTTTGATACCACTTTGCAATGACCCCAGTCGGTGCTCCCTCAAGTGACTAGGCCAGTAGGCTGCATGACCTCAGGTGTGCCACCCCATATGCTAGAGGATTATAACATACAACTAGGGTTTAAGGAATATAGTGGGGAGACTAAAGATTATGGTAAATAGTTTCAATGTGTGTTGAAAATAATTGTAGAGTAGTAGAAATAACCAAAACAATATGAATAATTTGGCAGGTTACTAAAGTTGAGAGATGCCAAACTAAATAATTAAAAATAAAAATTATAAAATATATTAACAAGATGAATATAATAAAATGACATATTGATATTCAAATAGATAAATGAAAAAAATACTGAAATAAATACTCCCAATACATTGATCCCGAACACCATGTCAGTCCTATCTCCATGTTCCAACCCATCCAATAAGTGAATAATAAACAACATGCTCACTTTTCCTTGTCCAAAAATGAATCTATAAGATCTATCTAGGTACCAAATGAAAAATAAACTAGGGTGTGAGTAAATATTAGTTGACCAACACCACCATGTCTAAAACAAATCTAGTCCTAGAACCATATTTTACGCAATATAACAATAAACATAGTATTATCTTAATAAATTAATACTACATGTAAAGTAAATCTATTTATCATCTAAGATCCTGGTTGAAAATTGGGGTTAGCCAAACCAACTTCATCAACCTATTGGGTATCTATGACTAAATTTGGTTCCTCATACAGCAGGGCAAATCACTAAACCAGTGGAGGATTCTTCAGCCGAGGATGATTCACATGAACATAAAATTAGTAAATAGCCTCTTTAAATATGTTATACAGAATAACATCCTCAGGTATCTAGAGAATGTGAATATATTCCTCATAAATAAAAAATAATCATACACTCTACACTAAATAACAATATAGCTAGGTGCATATCCCCCAAGAGGTATGAAACATGCACCATAACATCAGGTGTCAACATGAATCAGGAGTTGTATCAAGATGAACTCAAGAAACTAATCAAAATACCATCCTAAATATCTGATCACAATTGCTGCCACATAATTTTAAATAATAATAAAGAAATTCAAAAGGACACAAATCAAACATACCCGATATATCACCATAAGGAAAAATGATGAATTCCTCAAATTATCATTTTCATTCCATTTATTTTTCATAAACACTGTTTTAAAATTTTCATCATAAATATATCATACCAATTTTATTTATCATTTAAACCTACGGTCAGAAACAAATTAGTTATCAAACTATAGATGTGGTGTTTATACCTTAATAAAACAAAAACATTAAATATTATTTTAATTTATAATATTAAACCAATGATCAATCAATTATTATAATATATCTCAAATCTATAATGTTATGCATATCAAGTCTGAAAAGGGTTTAATTGTGGAACACCAATCGTGTGGTTTTAGGTATCAGTCTCTATGACTATAAAACCAATGGGATCTAAGGGATTGTCTAAAATGAAAACAGAATATCATTTAGTATGGATTATCCAATTTATTAGGTTGTGTGTGTTATATATCAGTTAGATAACACATACCACCCAACTTAATCTGGAGATTAATGAAACAATCTAATTAGGTAACACTAATGTATAATTTTAGTTGTGACAATCACATGGAAAACCAAATATCACACAAATTTAGATTGAAACATAACTTAACAACGATCAAATGATCACACCACGGTAACAAAGAAAAGAAGTGGGAAGGAGAAAAGCAAAGAAAATAACCCACTAGATATTGAATTCTATATTGTGATGTTTAGAGAGGAAGGATTCACTCAAAATAATATATATTCTCCCTAGTCTTAGAGATATAAGGATACACCATGAATGAAACTAATTCATATACACAGTGTGGGTTAAATCTATTAAACCTTACATATTCATAATGTGAAACCTGTTCACGGTATGAATTTAACCATTTATATGATATATCAAAAAGACACATTAGCTTGGGTTAAAGTAACCCTTATAAAAAAATGTCATGATGTGAACCAATTTCATTGTGTGTAGATGTATCAAGATCTGAACTGGGTTATGGAATTTTCATGGAAACATGTTCACATCGTGTAACTCACACGTGACGTGAAATTATCTTACAGAAAGATCACTTCCCAAATTCTATATAGTTATCCCAAAAAAACTACAAAGCTTTCGAAAAAAAATAGATAACCGCCATAATCCATTTACCTAGTTATACCCAGACTCCATTAATTCAAAAAAACATATATCAATAAACTATTAGTTATTTTCCTATATAAAATATCTCATTCCTCAAAATAAACTCATCCCACAAGGTTTAATGAACAAAATAAAACCCAACTAAATGTGGTTAAAATAAATCCAAAGAGGGGAAGTCCTATAAAATGATGGGATCTTAATAATGAAAAACATAAGGCAGTTTTTAAAAAACATATAAGAAAACATGTGGTGAATATAACATGAGTCTTACAAAAATGGAATTGATAATTTAAATATATTTCCTCATGTTCGAATCATCACATATGCTCATTAAAATCATGAATAATAAACATATGTAAATTATTAAATTTATTAATAGCAATATTCAAATTTAATATCCTTAATATTTTACTTTTATGAATGTCATATTCAATTACTTAAATTAAGTTCACGGGGAACATTTTGAGAACCTTTAGATTAAAAGTTGAATATAGATTTGGTATGATGACTATGGTCAAATGGATCATGATTTTATCATTTAAATAATAATAATGATTTTATTATTACCATTTTTATGCATGATTTATAATTTTTTAACCGACCATGTAAGATGTTTATAACGATGAATTATGTTCCAATCACATAAATAGTGGCCCATATATACACATGAGAAACATGACCATTTTCTAATTAATGTGATGGATAAATGGTAAGTATTATTTTATATCTATATTTGTATAATTATATTATAAATATCATATTCTTTTTTATCCACCGTTATATACTTTCCATGTGAGGTGGTGATGATAAATAAAATACATCAGTTTACGTGGTGGCATTCCAAGTGAATTCACCCGTGGTGTTTTTAATTTTAATATGATGGTAAATAAATAATTAAAATATATATATACTCATAAATAATGAAATATAATATATATATATATATATATAAATATATCAAATTATTCTATTTTTATCCACCATTATGACCATTTATATGAGGTGATTATGGAAAATAAAATACATTATCTTGCAAGGTAGTAGTCTGCTTGTACGCAGAAATGATGTTTTTCTTTTCTATTAGATGGATAGGTAGATAAAATAAGGTTAAAATAAAATAATAAAATATAATTATTTTTTATATAGTTATTTTATAATATTATAATGGATAGGATATGTTTAAATAGGGTAAAAGAAGAAATAAAAAAGAAATCACCTGATTCGTCTTCAAAAAACATCCTTAGGTTTATACCTAAATCATTCTTAGGATGGTTTTCTAATTAAAAAAGGGACTCTAGGAAATGGGTAAAGATTTTAGGAAGTTATTTGGGTAGTTACATTCCATTATAATAAGATAATTAATTATTCATAAGAGATTATATTGGGAGTTAATTTATAAGTAAGGGAGAGGAAAGACATATAAATTTTAAAAATATTAAAATATATCAATGTCTTACTCAAGGCATGAAACTCCAAAAAAGAAACATTAAAAAAAGGGTGTATAGGTTAAAATTTTAACCACAAAATAGTATTTATAAAATAAATTAATTAATTTTAATAACTATATTTTTTTTACCACTTTAAACCTTCTTGAACTCTTACCGAGTTAATTATTATTTTTACAAAATTTACTATTCATAATGATAAAAAATGAAGCTGACGTACTTAAAAAAAATTTACCCTACATTTAAAATACGATATAAATTTTATATGAGTTAATATAAATAAATGGAATGAGTTAATTTAAAATAAAAACAAAAAAATAAATAGAAATGTTTTTTAGAAAAAATGTATTTTTAATCCTGAAAATGAACTTATACAAAAGTCATGTATAATTCAGATTATTAAGTAATTAATTGGATTATTTAAAGAAGAATAATATTTAATAAATTTAATATAATATTAAAAAAAATATTTATTCATTTTATTTAATTTAGTTAATTGAAAGATTTTATATTTTTAAGACATCTATATTTTTCACTATTTAATGAAAAATGAACACTTTTAGAAAATCTAAAAATATAACAATAATATAATTTTGATATTTTGGATTAAAAAATATTATATTTTTGAAAAATAAAATTTCTAAAAGTTTCATAAATTAATTTTAATGTTATATTACAAAATTGAATTAATTTTTTGAATAAAATATATTTTTAAAGCTTAAAATGGATTGTATTGAAAATTGGGCACTTATTTATTATGAATTGATCAATAAATTTAAATTATCTAAAAACATTATAAATGTATCTTTATAGTGTGGTGACTCATATTCCTACCTAAAAATTAACATATATGATATAATAATCACATTTAAATAATAAAATTTCATCATAATTCTCTTAATTTGTTTTATTTTGTGTTAAGAAATATAAAAAATATAATATTTGATTAAAATAAATTTTCATGGTATTATAGGTACCACTTTTGGTGGGTTGAGATAATTTTTTGGGTATTTGGAAAAAAATAATATTAGATAATACTCTTGGGTAAGACTGAAATATAAGTCTAAGTATTAGATAACATTATTATATTTTGGTAAAGAAGAAAATATGTGGTTTGTAAGGAAATAACATTTATTTCAAGATACTATAAGTGGATGTGGTCTCTAGAAACAAATTACATAGGTGTAATAACATTAAAAAGATTTTAATTTTTATTAACTCAATTTTCACTTGGTGAATGACAAATTTGACTAACTGACCATCTGGTTTGACACTCCCAAGGAATATACTTTGGTCAATCACATTCTCTTTACAAATTATTTTAATGGATTTATTTACTAATAATTTTATCTATTAGTTTAATAATTATATGATAAACTAAATTAAAAATGTATATTTAACTATAAATAGATGAATTGAAGGTTTCATTAGAGAATTCATATTAGGATATAATTTTTATATGCATATAATTATTTACTATGATTTTATAGATAATTATTTTTTATAGTATTTGGTTTAAATAGGTTCATGGGAATGTAGCTAAGAAATGCATATATCTAGAAACCACTATGTATTATAATTTATAAAAGAACATACTTATAGGGTTTATAATTCTGGTATATGACTACTATTACGGAAAATGTAAGTTTCCTTACCTACATAATCTATTGAGGTTAACACCATAATAAAAATCAATCCTTAATACTCTTAAATATTTGCACTAGTGAGTGATTTTTATTTATTATATTCGAGTATATTATTAAAGTTAAGAGAATTGTGTAAAAAACCTAAATATTTTCCTATGATAATGTTTTTATCTTTAAAATATTTGAAACATATAATAAATGGTATTAATATCCTGAAAAGATATTTTTTTTTTAAAATGTTATATTATGAGGATAACTATTGTAGAACACATGATTTAGGTCTGAAAAACTATCAAGTTTAACATGTGGATGAGGATGAGGTAATAATGGTTTGATTGATTTTGATAATAGTGAGTTAGATAATTTTTATTTCCTTGGAATTGATAATTGATTAATTGAAAATGTGACCCAAGATATGTTTGTAATGCTTATATAATTTTTTGGATTATGATTTATATTTATTAGTTTTTGACTTTATGAAATAATGATTAATACATTTAATGGTAAAATATCGAATAATATTTTAGAAGAAAATGTAATCTCATAAAGGTTTAATGTCTTAGATATTTAAATGGTTTTAGGATTGGTATGTTAAATAGAATATATTATTAGTTTATATACATAATTGGGAACTTGATTTTATGAAGGGTATTGTTGTCTAAAGAAAGATAAGTAACATGATATTACCTTAAGAAATTATGGTAGATGTCACATTAGAAGTTATATACTGAATTATGAATATTTTAAGAATACCCTCAGCATCATTTATTATTTAATAATAATTAAAATTGTGTGGAATAAATTTATTTAATTGGGGTAGAAGGTAACAAACTGATATTTTAAAATATTCTATCCACTAATTATGTCAAATGTGTTCAATAGAATTACCTACATGCAGCACTAAACTAAATTGAAACCATGGTGTGTGTATATATATATAATAAAAATTAAATATGGTTACTAGAACATGCCATTGAATTAGTATGTAGGAATTGGGGTAAACAAATTAAAAAATTAATATAAATTTATATAAAAGGGTTATTTTATTAAAAGTTAGTTAATTAACTGTTGTGTTACATATTCTATCATACTATGCGATGAGTTTTTTTAAAATAAAACTATAAATATTTTTTTAAATGATTATTTTAATAAAATATAATATTTATTTAATGATTCTAGATTTATTACTATTTTATAGTAAATTAGAATATGAAAACTAGTATTTTAAAAAGTTAATTTCCTATAAAAATAGTTTTTCATTATTCATAACAAATTTGTTTAGAATAAAAAATCCTATATTTCATAATATTAAAGTTATAAAATAAACATTAATTTTCGAATCATCATAAAAAATTTCTTTGAGGATAATTTTTTTATATTTTTTCTAAATTGATTTATTGTAAGGTGAATAATGAAATATAAAATCTTCACAAATACCCTTCCTTTTATGACATTATTATCCTATAAGTATGATTTGAAAATTTATGAAGAAAACTTCTTAAAGAAATATTTATTTCATAATTGAAATTATAAATATAAAAAATTAATATTTTTTCAAAACCTATATTTAACTTTTTATAACCCGATTGGTGCTCTTCTAAAAATGTTTTTAATATAGTATACATTTATTATTTTAAAATTAATTGTTTTAATTTTTAGAGACTATGTAAAATAAAATTGATTAAAAATTTAGAATCAATAGGTCCAAATTATTTAATTTGTTTCATTTTATTTTTGGAATAAAGAAAATTTACCTTTGGTTAAAACTAGTTACCACAGTGAAAGATGAAATGGTAATAGTGAAAAATATAATGACAATTAGTTGAAAACAGGTTTAAAACATGATTGGGAATGGGTTTTTGTGGACTAAAATAGCTTTATAACTTTGTTTTTCTCTTATTTCCTAATCTTGGAGCTTATTTCATTGACAATAACTTCCCATTATTAAAAAATTTTAGGCATTAACAAAAATTGAATCCCTTTCCACTTATAAAAGGGGAACTCCTTTCCTCAATTCCCCTCACACGAAAACCCATTAAATTCATTAAAAATTTTTCTTGAAAAAATATTAATGATTCCTAAACACCATAAATAGTTTATTTTATTCTCTAAATAAGATGACTAAACGACTTATCCCCCTCTGTAAAGGAGATATTCCAAGAAGGGAGGTATACATTTCTAAATGCTTCGTTCCCTTTATCTATTTTTATGTGAATTTATTCTTTACCAATTTACATTAAATCATCTAAAAATTATAACATACATATCCTTATAACACAAAAATACAATTATACTGATGGTACATCAATTAACCACCTTTTAATTTTTTTATTATGAAAAATGAGACAGTTATTCACACGTCGTGTGGTCTGCCGCCTCCACAATGTAATGTATTTCATTTCCATTCCCCAGATTATAAAGATTATCTAAAGTGTATATTTGATATATAGGTATTATCTTTTTGAAATATTTTAAATATGAACTAATAAACCATATTTTTATTTTTTCAGTTCAATGGAAAATGTGATAATAATCCATGCGTATGTGTGGACTACCACCAATATAAAATTATTGATTTCCATTTTTTTATCAAAACTAGATTAATTGGATGGAAATGATAATGGGTTAAATGAATAAATATTATTTTTATTAAATTATTATGTTTTTTGGAAGATAAATTGGATATCTTATTAACAATACTAGAAATAAACAACGGTGGAAAATTCAGTCACACAAAAGAGCATTCTAAGAATAAAAATTGAATTATTCATGTTATGAAATAACTTTGTTCAAGTTATATTCTTCTTCTAATTATTTCCATATCTAAATTGAAAAACTAATAAACACTAAATATGATAATTATTATTTGGGTATAATTATATTACTTCTAAATCATTTTTTAATAATCCAATAATATGATATGTTCTTCTTTGGGTTGGTTCAACAATGGACTTGTACAATGTAATAAATTCATATTATGGATAAATATTGGAACTTATTTTTTATAATATATTATATAAATAAGTTTATAAATTATTTTTTATGGAGTGGTAAATATAATATTAAACAAATTTATTATGATAGTGACTTCTTTTCGTTAGAAATCATCGAAACATGTTCATCGATGAAATCATCTTTAAGTATCATAAAAAATCCCATATAATGAAATTTTATCACTATAAATAATTATAAATTATGAATTGTAGTAAATTTTATTATATTTTAATGATTATATTTTTTTATAATAACTAAGAACAAAAAATATATTATGAAATTAGTTTATAATGATTAAGATTACCCAAACCTGCTCTAAGAAATAGATAATAACTAATTAATATACATATATATCATAATTATAAATGAATTTTATAAAAGTTATTGCACATGAAAATGTTTCAAAAATTGAATATTATGTTGTCTGGGTTTGTTATACCAGAGTTTAAAGAACATTTATCTATGACCGGAAATGAGGTAATGGTTTTACTTTTCCCAAATATGATTCTTTTAGATATTCTACATGTTATATACCATGTGTCAATTTTTATAAATTTATATTGATTTAATATCTCATTAATTTTCTATTATTTATTTCCTTTTAATTAATTTAATATATTAATTTAAATAAATAACTTTTATTCAATATACTTTTGATGTAAGTGTTACCATAGTAATTATATGTTTTGGTTTTTCAATTTTTATTCATTGAGTTATGATCATTATCTTGAAGTAATTAAATTTAACGTGGTAAAATTACACACTTTTAATTTATTCTCTATTATTTTATAAATTGTTTCATTATTAACACATAAAACCCAATTTAGATATTTTATTCTTCATTGATTATGTTTCTTGCATGGAAATTGATAACTCAAATATGCATTGTTCGAGTTATAATATATTTTCTCGGACCTTATTCTTCTATTTTGGGTTATCCAAACCTTGTATTTTGTTATATAATTTTTTATTATCAGATTTGTGAAAATTATGTTTTAATAAAAATATGGCCTGGTTACTTATTTTAAAATATATGCTAACAATAGTAATTTCAAATTATTTAAACTGATTTTTTAAGAATTGAATATTTTATCTTGGATCTACATTTCCTGTTAAAAAAATTAATTAATTTTCAACAATTAATTATTGGATAATATGTATATAAGTAAAATTTTTAATAAAAATTCACCACACCTTTTCAAAAGTAACTTTTGAAAGTGTGATTTATATTTTTATTCTACCTCAATGTTAAAATGGTTTTTTGAAACCTCATTTATGTTTTCACCACCATTTTCCTTTTCATCATGAAATGGATTTTCAATACTGGGATTTATGGTACATTAATTATTATATAATATATAAATATATGTATATATATAATTTGGTGGATTTAAATCAAGGTGTCAAACAATTTGATTCATAATCTATTCAAGTATGATACATTTAAAAGCATTCTTTTGAAATAATGTTTTCATCTATATTAACATTCCTCAAATATTCCTTTGATACACATGGAATATTTTTTATTGAACCCATTCAACTTCATTCTCTGGATTTCTTAAGTAATTTATGTTTCTATAAAATATATGATCTATAACATCCTTTGTCTTGATGAACCATACATTATGAATAATAATAACTTTTTTTTCTAATGTATTTTCTGAGTGAATACCCTAATTTCCACTCCTTTGATTGAAGCGTGTTCCCCTAGACTCCATAAATTAATTTTTTTAGGAAATTTTGACTTTAATTGCTGAAAATTTATTTATATGGTGTAAATAAAATATTCTTTTTTATTTTTATTGAATGGTATTTACCTAAAAGGTCACTTGATGCCACGGTATAACCAATTATTTTCTATTGGTTTTTATTTTTTTTTATTTTCTTTATGGAAATTATTTTTAAGAGGATATGAAATAAATTGTCAATACATGGGTTATTTATGATTTAAAATATGAATGATTTTCATTTGAATTCTTAATGAAACCCACTTTATTTTTATGGGTTCTTTATGATGTGAGATTTGAGTTATTTTCAAGTGGAAATAATTTGAAAGGATGAATGGACGGTGGGATACTATATCTCTCTCCAAAGAATTAGTTAAAATATAAAATATCATAAGATATGTATACGTGGGAACAGTTATGTTGTTCTCAAATGTGGGTGTAAGTGTGTGACTCACAAAGATGATCTATAGGGGAGTATAATTATGTTGTCCAACAAGGATGGGTACATTTGTATGACTCATGAATGTAATATTTCCATATACTAATGTATGTTTTATATTTTAATGATATTTAATAGTTTTATGATTATTCACATGACAATGTTATTCTCCAAGGGGTCATTTTAATTGACACACACTTTTTATTTGTGTATTATTTTATGTATATCTTTAATCCATGATTTATCACCTTAGATTTTTTGGGTTATATTTTCTTATCAGTGTTGATTATATACATAATTTCATCTTATGAAAAAATAAGATCGTTGATTTTTTTCCCTATGTTTACCTTTACTGAGGATTTGATCACAACCATTTCTTATGTTTTAATTTCCCCAGGTTATTAATAAAATTAATACATATGATTTATCAAGAAGAGTATATTTTGTGGAGATTTTATTGGAAATGGTGAATAATTTTTATAGGTTAAAAATTTGTTTTTATTTCAAAGTAAAATGTCCTTTGGTTGAAAAAGAGATGAATTTTGTTTGTCAATAGTTTTCCTAATTATCTAAAACTCCCAACCTAAAAGATCATTGAAATTTTTTCTAATGATTTTTTTAAGTTATGTAGTTAGATGACTTGGTCTGAATACAGTAACAGTTTTCCTAAATTTTAATTAAATAAATAACTTCAAAAGGTTAATACTAAATAAATTATAAATAATATCCTTTCCACCATTAATCATTATATAACCACTAAACCCATCCCCAGAACCCATCATTCAATTAAAATGACACAAATCCCATTTAATGAATAATTAAACCCCTAATTATTTTATATATATAAAAATAATAAATTTAACATATTTAAAATTCATAAAACCCTTAACACTGTTAGGCATCCTTATATGAACTAACTATTATGGGAACCTGCATTTGTTCAATGAAAGTGTTCAGGTAGGTGTCTCCAAAAATCCACCTCTAATGGGCCATGGTTTTCTTATTAATGTGAAGTAAATAAACACTCTCATAAGATAAATTACCATAAAAAATAACAAAAAAATCTAAATCAATTTCAACAAAAATCCATCATATTATTGATAATGATAAACCTTGATAAAAATGATCTTAAAAATAATAATATCATGTATTAATTTTATGGAATTTTATAGTACGTAATTAAAGTGGTTAGAGAAAAAAACAATAGAATATCCTTTAAGTAAGAATCTCAAGATCATAAAATGAAATATTAATAAACCTAAAAAATTATCCAACATATTTAGAGTAAGAATATATACGAATAAAACTCTATTAATATTATAATTACCTATATTACTCTAGAAAATTATAATTTAAACTATAATAAATTAGATAACATATATCTTCAATAACATAAAATAGAAGTGTAATGGTAGAATTGTATAAATAATAACATCATATGGCATTCAGAAATCATTGAGAAGGGGGGGGGGGAGTGAATCAGTGATTCAAAATCTTTTACATTTTCATTTTCAAACAACCCTCATCACAGGTTAAAGGGAATATTGATCATTGTTTAGTAAACACACATAGAAGAGATAATATATTTACAAGGTTTCCCTATAAAAATTATAAGTATAGTCTTTTTAATGATATATATTCATGTAAGATCATAAGGCCCAATTGTTTCAACATGAAGGTAGAATAATCATTGTTTATCCTTGAACTTGCATTACATAAAGTCTTCTAACTATGTTAGTGCATCCCACACTTAAATAATGATAACATAAAATTTTATTACAACAAAAATAAATCCTTCTAGCTATATTCTTCAAATTCTAAAGTAGTTATTCTCTTATTCTTCCACATCTAAGTGAAAAAATGTATGCACTCTTCACTCTGTGATAATACGAATCAATCTTATTCTTCTTTTTCTCATACTATTATTCCATCTTCTTTATGTCAATTTCACTATAAAATTGTTCTCACACACATCTCACAAAGTAACATGTTTCATTTATTTTAATGATTGAATATGAAATTCTAATTTAAATTACCATATCCCCTTTCAAACACAACCTTTTTATCTTGATTCAAAATATCATGATCATGCAATTTGAAATTGGTAGCAATTGTAGGATAAAATTACCAAAAAAATTAATAAGATGAATCCAAGTCATCATAAACCCTCAAAACATCCTAGAAACACCATTTTATGAACGGGATTATGGGAAAGTGGTGTATCCCTTAAATTTTAAAAATTTCACACAAAACAACCCCACATGATTATGGCTTAGTAAAGGGACTATATCTTGGTGTTTCCTATATTTTTATAATAATAAAAACACATGAAAATCCTCACTATGGCATGGTTAGCTCACTATAACATAGTCCTTCATTCATCTTCATGAAAATTGAATGGTCATAGTTTTGTAGTATGGAGGTCCTGATATTTCCAGAACCATCAATATCTATCAAGAGGATCTATATGGTGTAGTCTCCTCACTATTGTATAGGGGTCCTAGTATTTCTAGAACCACTAAAAAATAAACTCAGTGACTATGTCATAATATCCTCACAATGTTACAGAGGTCTTGGTATTTATAGTGGAATGAAAAAACGAATTAGCCCCCTCTACAGAATTGAGATGCTCTGTATTGTGAATAACATATCCTCTATAGAGTGGAATTTTTTTTGCAATGTAGTGTATTATACAGTAGTGTAGTCCATGTTCCTATAATCTGGAACCTTTATTTTAAAATATCTACTTCTCTTCAATTATAGTTTCATCATAAACCTCAAACATGATATATTGAAAGTAATAAAATTTATTAAGGATTCACTTGATTTTAATCACTTAAAATATGATTTTTTATTGTAAAAAAATCCAGAATACTTAATCACATCCTCTTCTACAAATAATCAATCTTGCAAATCAAAACAACCATCAAAGAAAATTTTGGTCTAATTAATCTCTCTCATTGGATTTTTTAGAATCTAAGGAACAAAAATTCATTTTAGACTATGAAATATCATCAATGGATCACCATTCAATAATTATATTCCTATATGAGTGAACATGATTTAGAAAGCAAGAACATTGAATAAATAATAACATGATGTCTATAAAATATTTATCTATATGCATATTCCTTAAACACAAACTTCATAACCATCAAATTGAACTTCATCATTGCATTAAAAATTCATTAATTAAAAAAATATTCCTACAACCACTTCCAATAAACTTTTAAAATACCCTATACATTCAATAATCACAGATTGACCCTTTCAAAAACAATCTCAATTTGTATTCTTCCCTTAATGTATAACACATATTAATGAATACTCCCATTATATTTGATATTCACCCTTTAACAAACAATAGAAATATAATAAAATAAGGAAGGATTTAAGTTATCAATTTTTCTTACCCTTTACAACTATATTTACGGAGAAGATAAGACACGGGATATAATAAAATATACCTTATCCATAAAGAGAATTAGTTAAACATCAAACTCCATCCTTATGTTTTGAAATACTTTTTTTTGATAATGTCTTGGTATACGCATCAGAAATTTTATCATGTATATGACTAAATCCCATATTATACTCATTATTCTCTAATTTCTCTTTGATGAAGTGATATTTTATATAATTGCTCTTTTACCATGATTTCTGAAAAAAAAATTCTTCAAAGATTAATTGCGCATTGATTATCACATCGTAAAAGAAATGGAAACTTCCCTTTAACAATCAAATATTTTTGCGGAGTATTCATCCAAATAAGTTGTTTCGAGAATTGAGTTTCATCCATATATTCAGACTCATCTATGCATATTTTAATAGAATCTTATTTCATAACGTTCCAAAACACATCTTTTTATTCGAAAGATAGATCCCCCTGATGTAGATCTTCTTTCTTCAACACATCATGACTAATCAACATCTGAATAAAAAAATAGATTAATCTTCCCTTTACTATCATATTTAAACCTAAAATCAACTTTACCTCAAATGTATCTATGAATAATTTTTCCATACCAAAAATGAGACTATTTTGGTCCAATTTAATAGTTGGAACAATGTGTGATAGCTTACACAATATCTTGTCTTGATGATAACAAATGAATTATTGTTCCAATCCACTTCTAAAATTTCCTTGGATCAACATCATTTACTTATTCATATTTTTCTAAAATTTTTCCAACTGATTTTTTTAAAAAAAAATTCCAAAAATTTCATTTCGTATTTATCAAAATTTCATTATTATATTAAAATTGAGATAAAAAATATAATCCTTTTCTTGATAATTTTTGAATCCAAGAAATAATTTTATCTAAAAAAGAATGGACATTTAAAAAAGATTCTTTATTTCAATTGAAAACTCTTCACAAATTCATTCACTGTTCTGAAAAAGAATAATGTTGTCAATATAAACAATAAAAGTTGGAAATATCTCATCATCGTCTTTGATGTATAAATTTCTGTTAATTTTCCCTTCCCTAAAATTATAATTCTTCTAAAAAGTGGTAATCTTAGAATTCTAAACTCTTAGGTAATTTTTACAGTATAATGCCTTATTAAACTAGTAATCATAATTATAAACATAGTCAAGAAATAAACCACATGGGATTTCAATATATACTTCCTCATATAATTCACCATTAATGAAGGATAACATTATATTAATTTAATGATTATACAATGCCTTTCTACTTCAATAGTAAGAAATTTTATAATGGTTTCATGGATTTAAACTCATTCTATGGTTTTATAAAATTCAACTCCTTTAACTTGGGAATAAAATTTATACACAAATTTTTCTATATACATCAAAAATTAATATTGTATATTCATATTGTTTTGAAACACCCACTTTATTCAAATAATGTTCTTTTATTTGGGATTTGGTTCCAACTCCATTGTTACATTATTATTAATCTGATTCCAATATTCATTCATTTTGACAACCTTAAGTAGATATTTAATTGCTTCATATGCATATGTAGATATTATATATATCATATTATAAAATGTTGGACTCAAATAATAATTAGAATTGAAACAATCAACACCTTCTTCATCGGATTTTTTCTTATGCCTATCTAGATTTCATGACTTAAGGGATATTTTTTAGCCATAAACTTATTCTTGATAACACATTATTTCCACTTCTCATATGAAATTAGAATACTATGAAAATATTCTAGAGGGAGTTTTTATATATAGAAGTCTTCAAGAGAGGAAAATTTAGCATCCAACCTATCTGGTATGATATAGAGTATCCAATCAACCACTATAGAATATTCCTATTTATCACTATAAACTATGATGTAATCAAAATCAAATTAATTCTTGAGAATAAATAATTTATAGCCTTATCCTATTTTTTTTATATATTCATGTTTTAATCTCTAAATCTGTAGATTATCCTACTTTACATTCTTATTGGATTCATATATATTAACAAGTTTATCTGAAATTCTTTTAGCTACCATGATACCTCAAAGATATAGATATTCATTCTGAGATAATTATTATAGTTACTTCTTATTATAATAACCATCATTCTCCATATTGTTTTTATCCATTTCAGTCAAAGGTATATTCTCATCAGGAGGTGGAAATCCATTAGTTTCATCATTAATAATCATAAAATTGATTGACATAAGATAAGGCAATATCATATCCTTCTAGATATCATATTTCTTCCCATTAGAGGTGGGAATCCCATTTTTATTCACTATATTATGATTTTTAATGAAAATAGATGAAATTTAAAACTAACCACATTGAATAGAGAGATATTCCTTCGCGAATTTCAGATAGAAAATCACCAATGAATGTAATCTATATTTGATACCACTTGAAAGGAACCTGATTGATCAATGGGGAATCACTAATAGGTGGGGGTGAATTAGTGATTGAAATGATTTTACATTTTCTGGGAAAAACAACCCTCATAACCACTTAAATTGAATCTCGATCACTATTCAACACACACACAGGATAGGAACACCAGATTTTGAAGGACAACCTCTCAAAATGAGAAGAATAATCCATGGAATGATATAGATTCTTCCAAGATCAAACAACCCACTAATTTTAATATGTACATACAACAAGTAGGTTTTATCCAAGAAATCACATTACATCATGTCTCTTAACTATTATAGTGTATCCCATATAGAAATAATGATAACATAAAATTTTATATCATTAAACAGAAATCCATCAAACTATAGCCTTCAAAATTCTAAGTGGTTCTCCACTTATTCTTAATCCACATGTAGAAACATAGGTACGGTCTCTTCAGTCTGTGTTAATATTGACATCACTTATTTCCTTTATCCTCTTATATAACTTTCTTCTTCTATCTTATTTTCTCTATATAATTGTTATCACATCCAACTTGAACAACAAAAAGTATACATTATTTTAATGTTGGAATTTGAAATTTCATTCAACTAACTAATCATTAGAAATCATCCATTGGATATTAATTCAATTAATCTTGATCATTCAATTTTAAATTTGTCATTATTGAAGATTAAAATAAAAAATGAATTCATTATATTAACCAAGTCAGCATGAACATTTAAAACCACTCAGAAATACCCTTCTACGGAAGTGTCTATGGGATTATAATAAAACCCTTAAATTTTAAACATTTTCTACCCAAATTCAAAGCATGTATATAGTATAAAAAATGTGCTATGATGTGGAGGTCCCTATAATTATATAATAACAAAAATCCATCTGACACCTCTCTATGACATAGAAAAATCATTATGGAAGAGTCATTAAATCATCTAGATGGATACAACATGGTCCCAGGGATGCATATTGAAGGTCTCAATATTTATAGGACCACCAAAATTCATCAAGACAAGATATTCACTATAGTATCCCCCAATGGAATGGTGGTCCTGATATTTATAAAAATAACATAAAATTTGTCCCAGTTTCCTATGCATATTTCCCCACTATGGAGTGGATGTTTTAGTATTTCTAGTTGCATAAAAAATGAACCCATCATCCTTGATATTGTGTCCATTCTCTATTGAACAAATAATATCTATTCTATGGTATAGAAAAATGTCCTGAAACGTAGTCTAGTCTATTGTGGCATAGTCTAATCTCATACAACATGGAACCCTACAATGTACATCTCCACCTATCGTTAAATTATTCATGCTTAAAAATATATAAACATGATATATATTCACTCCAAACATTTTACATGGAATATCCTAATTTTAATTAGTTAAAATATTATTTATGTGTTAAAAAAATACGACATAGTTAATCATATCTTTTTCTCTAAATATCACTCTCAAAAATCAGAAAAACCATCATAGAACATATTAGGATCTAAATTTAATAGATATATATATATATATATATATATATATACTTTTTATGCCCCCATATATTCAATATTATCTATGTAAAAAAATGAATACCAATATGGTGTTTGAATAACTAAATCAAGGTAAAGTCTAGATGAGAACAAATATTCACAACACCTAGAGATAACTCATATCTTAATAAAGGAATGTACACACTATTCATTGAAAACTCACACAAATATTTTAAATATATTCTACTAAAATATATATTATAATTTTATCTTTCAAGAAAACTCGAAAAAAAAAATTTATAGAGGCATAATGTATTCTGTACTTTCTACACAACCAAAAACCACATAGGGGTTAGGGGAGCCGATATTTACTCAAATTTTCATACAAAATAATAATAATTGAATTTATATTAGGTTATATCCTTCTTCAAATATTAGGTTTTGGTCGTATTAAAAATAATGAGATCCCGTAATCTGCAAAATAAAAAAAACCTATGATATATACACAAAACCCAACATTCATTATCAATATCAGAATATGTAATATGTAACCCAACCATAATCATTACTCTTTATCTCTAGAATTTTCATCTTGGTTAGTGGTTCTCCCAATTTAATCAAGTTCAATAATTGACATAAATGTAGTTAGAGAGATGAAGAAACAATTATATTTTATAATGGTATGAAATAATCCCCATTAATGTATATTTAAATAGTTCTAGGGTGATCCTAAAAAAAATTACCACCCTCCACCAATTATAGAACAACATAAGATAACTCTTATAGAGAATTAATTGTATTCAAATAACTATGCACATAAATAGAAACATATCCTATGAATAACTATTACTACCACCATCCATGTGAGTGTTAAATGACCTATCAATGCTTCTGATAAAAAAACCAAACAAAAATAAAAACTTGAACCCTTAACATCAACAAATTAAGTTCCCCACCTACATGGAATCCACCTTTTGAAAATAAAAAGTCAAACTCGAAAAATATTTATTAATTGAATCGTTTGAAACTGTATAAGATCAAACTCTAGAATGTATTCTATAAAAAAACTTATAAAACATGAAAACAATGTAGTCTCTCTAAACCCATACATTATGATCCTTTTATAATTTCTATATCACAACTTTACCAAATGTTAGCACATAAAAAATTCAGAAAAAATGAAATCTTCTAAATATGATAGGAATTAATAGATAAAATATCACTTTTTTTTAAAAATCTAATGAATGAGAAATAAGGGTAGAAAATATTATTATAAACCATTTATTATAGAGAAACAACATCGATTGAATATGGAGATTAAAGATGAAATACATAAAGGATTTTATAAATTAAATTAAAAATAAATTAAAAAGGAAAATACAATATGTTGTTCTATCTTTTTTAGGAACCATGAAATGATTAATTCTAACTAAAAAAAGAATTATATAAATGTATCATGTTATAAAAACCATCAATTCCTTCTAAAATTATTATCATGATTACCTTTTTTCACTTTTACCATCCCAATTATTCTAATATAAAACATAGGAAAATGAAATATTATATAAAAACTCACAAACCATAAAATAATAAGACATTGAATAATAAAATATTATATATTTATTATATAGAATAATAAAAAAACTAATTAAATACCAAATAAATATAAATTCAAGAGTATAAGAGTTGATAATAGATTTACATAACATGTAAATATTACTGAATAGAACCTTCCAGCATGAAAAGGAAGAGAGTGTGTTATGAATTTTTTCTTTTCAATAATGTTTTAATTTATTATTGAAAACTATACTAGGGTGAACACCTCATCTCAATATCAATTATGCACTCAAAATTTATATTTAAAACAATTTACAAAGTTAAAATAAAATTCTCCATTGAGGAATAAAATAACTAAAATTTTCCCTAGAAACTATTATAACACTAAAATAAAATATATCATATATTTCAACACATATTGAACATTCAGCTAGTAATTAATTCAATTATGTAATAAATATTTAATACCACTATACTAAAACAAATTTTTTAATCCTGAGTGACTATAATAACAAGGGTTGTCATCATAAGTGATCACTAGAAGATTTAAATTTTATAATCCTTAATTGTTGAATACTAGGTATTATTATTAGTTTTTGTGGTTAACCCACATAAAAAAATTCATATGTAAAATGTATATTACAAATTGAATTTTAAGTGATTTATATTTAAAATTTTGATTTAAGAATGAGAGAATCCATATTTGGAAAGTGAGTAAAAAATATAATAGTGGATGTGTAATATCGAGGCTTTAGATTGCAAAAAATATCATTATTATCTATGTCATAGGTATTTTTTCTTGTTGAGAAATTGAGAGTTATATATTTGAAAATATACAAAGGAAGTTGATTCCCACATTGTTAAAGATTCCTGGCCAATTAAAATAAACTACATAATATTTCGTAGAAATCAACATTTAAAATTATTTTGAATGAGGATAATGAAGAACATATTTGATAAATAATTATGATAAAAATTTAATTTCAGTAAATACTGAATAAAAAATTGATAATATAAATTTAGTAATAATAATATATTTTTCATCAACCATTATAATATAATTTACTATGTTTTATCATAGACTCAACACCTAATGGATTAGTCATTTTATAATGTAGTTATGAGAATAGGTATAATAATTAAATTATATATGGGAGCCTATATTTTGAAATATTTATCCTTTATTGTCTAAATTAGACTTAAATTTCATTCTCCATATCTCCCTTGGTAAAATAATCCCTAAGAGTATCAAACTACCTTTTTTTTTTCTATCTCTTAATAAGAATCATTCTAATTATGACTACATTTCTTTTCTATAACCGTGTTACATTTTTTACAATTATAGTTTTATGTGTTTTCTTTTTGATTCTATACCATACACTAATTGTTTTTAATTTTAACAACCTCTTATATGAAGATATCCTCCTCAATGAAACATTATGTAATTTTATGAAAAAATATTTCTTTTCCAAGACCAGTTACAAATTTTTTTCCTTGACCTATATCACTCATAATTTTGATTTATTTTTTTATATTCTTAATATCAAAAGTCCCCTTAAAAAATATCCTAATATAAAAAGTATAAAACAAACCTTTTCATTCTTAAATAATTATAAAGAAGCTAAAAATAAAAAAAAGATAAATTGATCAAACTGTATTAGCCAGTCCTGTGGAAATATAATTTTAATTAAAAAATATTTATCAATATATAAAAAATAAAAAATTTATACAAAATAATATGGAGTTCTAAAAAATATTTTTCTAAAAATAATTATTAAATTACACAAATATATCAAAAAAATATAGGAATATCTTAAAAATCACCAAATAAAATAATATATAATGTTATACTACTACTATATTATTAAAATACATTAGTATATCTAGTTTATTAAAATCAATACTTCTCATGGGAAAAATTAATCAAAAGTTGAGGAAATATATTTTCAAGAAAACCATGATACTAAAGTAATAGGGATGATGAGATAATATATAAACTCTAACCTAAGAAAAGGTACAAGAGTATTCATGATAACATGTGTGTCCAAGTTTTATTTTGAGATATCATAAAAACCAACAAACATTGTTTACCACTTCGTCAAAACTACCAATTTTACAATTTTTCAAAATAAAAAGTCACATAATTTTTATATACACTTAGAACTATATATTGTTTATTAAAAAACAATTAAATACTATATCTTATCACATTAAATTCACCACCAATGTGATTTTAGCCAAACTCTATGAAAAATTTTGGTAAATTTTCATCTTTTTTATTCATTAAAGTAAATATTTAAACAATGTACCATAATAGAAGGCATAATAATCTTGATAAAGGTACCCCTTCAAAATAAACCACCTCTAACCTTAGGCTTAATCTCCAAATTAATTAATTCTAGTGACTAATAATGATGGTCAATAAAAATTTAAAAGAG
Source organism: Viscum album (assembly GCA_963277665.1). NCBI lineage: Eukaryota > Viridiplantae > Streptophyta > Magnoliopsida > Santalales > Viscaceae > Viscum > Viscum album. The sequence continues at coordinate 334,029,492 of OY728139.1, read as the reverse complement.
TAATATTTATCTCTAATAAAATAAAACATTACTAAATAAAATAACCAACCCACTAATAATGTTATTAAAGGTTTGAAGTATAAAAATCAACACATATATTAGTATTTCATCAATAATATTATGTGTCTAATCAATATGTTTGATATATCCAAAAAAACATCTAGTCAAATCCTATACCTAGAATCAGGATCATGAAAACCATAGTATTAAAAATAAATAGAATATATTAAATATAAAAAATACAAATATAATACATACAATTCCATAAATTAAAAAATTTATGAACAAAACAACAACATGTATCCTTTATAAAAGGAAAATAAATATAACATGGGCCACTACCTTGAAGGAAAAAAATCCGAACACTCAGTTTCAATGACCTAGAAAAAAATACAAAATAATCAATATATATCCCAAGAGACTCCACCTAAACCTAATAAACTATGGCCTAGACTATCCATGACTGTAAATTATTCAATGAAAAGTATGATAATTCCTCTCAATGCCTACCTCAAATAGTATATTGCATTGTACTAAGAAACAATAATGAGTACACATATAAATGGGAGACATTATTCCAAAGAACCAATAATCATAAAAATATTAACTACTAAGTATAATAACATATTGATACACCTATGAACCATACACATAGATATGGTGCTAAAAAATAATTACATATCAGATTTGATACCAAATCGAGAGACCTAATTTTAAAAATCTATTATTAAAATAGTAAAATAAATTACTAATTCACTTACATATACAACACCACTTTAGGATTACGGATTTGTGGAATTAATAAAATCAATATTTAACTAAACCAACATCTCTCTCACCGAATGAGATTTTTTCCCATTTTTATTTTATTTTATTATTTGATAATAAGTTTTCACCATCTCCCAAAAAATTCTCCACACAAGATAACCATTTATATATATCGTATGTATTAATCTTTTTCAAAAAAAATATAGATGGAAATGGAATAAGGTTGAGTTGATATTTTTAGTAAGGGTAACATTCAATGGAATCTATCATATATAATAAAATTTAATAACTTTACAGTTTATATAATCAATAAATTTACCATATAAATAGTATATTGACCATTAAATATATCCATTAATAACATAAAATTTTAAATAATCAAATGGGAATCAATTAATTAATTCATAATTATGAAATACATAATTCTATATATCTTTATATTTTTAAGGTTTCATCCCATGAATTATTATATACCATCAATGCCTCATAGAAATCCATCTTATTTGTAGTCATGTCCTTATTCCAATCCATCTAACATACCATCTAGTCCTAATTCTAAGACACTATCATATCATTAGTTGGCATAGACCAAGTGATACACATTCTAATTTTTCTTATGATACCTACTCGATGCGTCAAGAGGACATATAATTCCATTCCCCAAACTTCACCTAAACATGTTGAATACATTTTTTATATATAACACATAATTAATATTCTATATAAATAAATATATATCAATATTGAATCAATTATAAAAAATTTCGATTTTTTACTAGTACACAATCAACATAACTTAGAATCCAATAGTCTTTCAAAGAGAAGTAAAAAACATATATATTTTTAATATTTCCTTAGTTAATAATTGAACTATGATTTTAGCATACACCATCAAGTCTAAATTGTGTATGATATGGTTTTTAAAAAGTATTGAGTAATGAGTCCATACCCAACTCAATAAATGAAATATTATAAAAAACATATATAATAATAAATAACGTGGACATGAAAGAGATCATCAATTCATAAAACATTTTGGTGTGAAATTAAAGGCATGTCTTCTAGGGGATATAAAAAATAAAACTAAATATTTTTTAAAATAAATTTTTTAATGCTTATGTATCATTTTTGGAAAAAGTACAATGTTAAATGTAACTTCCAAAAAAAGACAATAGACTTTGATAAGTGTTTTTAAAATTTTAGTTATAAAATAATTTATAATGATGTAATCAATAAAACAGAATTTTCTTGAGTAATTAAATATGGAGTGAACGGTAAAAATTTACATAAGTAGGCTAAAATACCATTTCGTTACCTAAATAAAAATAATATATTTTAATTTTTGAAATTCATATAATAATAGGAATAGGTAATATTTTCTAAAAATTTAAAAACATATAACGTTCGTTAAATAATAAAGAGTGGACACAAAAATATAAAAATCATTCAAGCGGAAAAACATTAAAAGTATGTTCTTCTCTCTTTTTGTAAATAAATAAAAAAAGACCTTATAAGAAGATATTTAAATTATTACTTTTAAAATTTGTAATAAAAAGTAAAATTTAATAGAAATTCACTGTAATGAATTATTGAAGTAATAAAAATAGATCTCTTATAACAAAATAATTAATATAGATATGGAGGAGAAAAATACCTGACAAAAAAATAAATAAGGTCATCATTTTTTATAAACATTCTATTACTAATTTGGAGTACCTATGAGAGGGAAAGTTCAAAGAATAATTAAAACCCATATAAATACCTATAGTAGAAGAAAATAGATGGGGTTTATGGGAGAAATAACACATTGAACCTAAATAGAAATTGAACCATAATCAATCTTGATATAAATAAAGATTATAAATTGAACCTTTACTTATGTGGTATCTATTTAATATGTAGAGTTCATGTTTTGGAATGACCACTAAGAGGGGTGGGGATCAATCAATGGTTTCATTTAACAAATTCTTTTATTTTTAATTCATCCTCTCAAACATGTTAAGGTTTTTTATCCACTAAATGTTATCTCTCTATCTCACCTCTGGTGTAGTTGTAATAATAGAGGATATTAGGACACATGGATTTATAAGGATCAATACATATTCCCAATCCTTACCCAATTAGTTAGATTCAAAAACAAGGATTCTCCACAATAATTTTACCATAAATTATAAAGGTTATTTTTGAAACTAGTTATAACACTACTAGAAATTGAGTAATTTGTGATGGGATCCTGATGAAATAGGTCATTTGTGACGGGATCCCATCTCAAATGCCCCATTGTAGAAAATGGCATCGTAAATAGTTTTTTTAATGGTCCATCGAAAAAAACTATATGTGATGGGATAATTTTCTATTGCAAATAATATCTCTAAGTGTTTTTAAAAAACCTGTTGTGATGAGAAAATATACATGTTTCAAGAAACGTAAAAAATAATAAAATATTAATAAAATTAAATAAAATAATATTATTAATAATAAAATATTATTAATAAAATAATAAAGTAATTATTATTATAATAATAGAAATAACAAAATAATATTAATATAATAATACTAGTAAAATAAAAAGAATAATAATAATAATAATAATAATATTTTTAGTTAAATAATAATTAAATAATAATATTAATAATATAACAAATAATAATAAAAATAATAATATTATCAATATTAATATTAATAAAATTATTAATAATAATAATAACAATAAAATAAAAATAATAAAATAATAAAAACCTCAATATTCACAAAAATATAAAAAACTTATAATAAAAATAATAATAATAATAATAATAATAATAATAATTTTAATAAAATAAATAAATAATAACAATAATAAAAATTTAAATAAATAATATTGGGATCAAATAATAAATAATAAGAAAAAAAACACAACATTCACAACAATATAAAAAACATACTATATGGATATGTAAATGTATAATATTTAGAAAAATTTCATTCAAATGTTTTATTATAAAAATTAAAAACATCAAAAGGGTGGGGGGGGGTCGTATGGAGGAGCTGGAGGAGATGGTGGATGGAACATCATCACTATCCCATGAGTCAGACATTGCATATACTCCAATTTCTGCTCGTGCTGCTACTGCTCCCATGGATGCATCTCCTCCTATTATTACTATGGTTGACAGAGATCTTCCATACCACAATATGACACGGGCAGTTACCTCTAGTATCTTCAATGATATGATCATTTTACATCCTCCTATAAAAAATCGAACTCCATAATATCAGGATGTTCAAATATCTATATGAACACTAATTAAATATTTTATATTTAAAATTATGTAAATTAATTAAAAAAAGGTACTTAAAATTTCTTCCCTATGTGTACTGAATGTATGACTACCAGATCGATGTGTCACCTCCTATATCCCCATGTTTTACTAAACTACTGATGGTCTCTATTGAAAACGACCACCCATCCATGTGAACATTATCCACACCAAAACCGAGATAAAATGTAATCAGGTCTATGGGAACAACACAACTGATCTATATCTATGACTGTGACTTTCCTTATTTCTTTTCTCTTAAAATTGTGAAATAATTGGGGGAAAAAATCATGCATAAATCCCTCCCATGCCTCCAAGATAGATTCATGCATGTTATCATAGATGAGATATAATAAACCCTAGGAATAATTAATAATATCAAGTTATTAATTAAATATATTTCAAAGTAAATATTATTTATTTATGTACCAGACAATAATTGAACATGCGATGCTAAACATCAATGAGAATCTAATCTCAAGTAAACCATTCTAAAGAAAAATAACTTTTCAATATAATGCTTCCCAATCCAATATCTATATCTGAAAAGCTGTCAAAAAAGAACAAATAATAAAAAAATTATAATATAAATTAATTAATGATATATAATAAAAACTAACGAAAATACACAAGTAAACATAACTCTGCATGTGTGGATCGAAGACAAGTCATGGACATCAATCCGGGATAGGATTATGAATCATCAATCTCACCAGACCAGGACCCCCTTGAGTCCTTGCTGAACTATGAGCAGTCTATGGGTTAGATGATCCAACATCATCCTCATCATTAGGTATATCAACCTCTTACAAGTCACAAAACAGATCTCATTCCATCTGAAACACAAAATTAATGTAGTTAGTAAATATTTGAAACCATATATTATATATAGATATATATTATATATGATTATAATCAATATTTAACAATAGAAACTATTATCTTTTTCCTCATCTTTGTATCTGACGGTGTCAATATATTATTATTCCTCCTCAGTATCATTAATTTCCATAGGAGTTTTAGATTCATCATCTATTTTCATTTCCAATTCAATTTTTATATCAATATCATCAGTGTCACCATTGACCCTTATCTATGAGGTTTCATTATTAATATTACTGTCTCTTCATGGAAAATGTGGATTTGGAGAAGTCTCATGAAAAATTTCAATTATTTTCACTTAAGTAGAACCACATTCATTTTTAATAAACTAGTTTATCTGATATTTCATTTTTATTACGCTCCACTAATCACATAACTCACTTTATGTAGAATAATAACTTTCATAATAAATTTGATGTGCCTCATGAACTATTAATAATTTTTAATTTACTATAACAGGATTTTATATTTAATGTCAATGATTTCATTGTGATGATGAACACACCATTCCATCTCAATATCCAACCACTGACATTTAAACATTGTTATGTAATGTTTTACCAGATAACACTGTTTAATTATTTCTTCCAACATGCCATAAAATTGAACCTCAATTTTTCTGTAGTGAGACCCTCTCAGGAAAACACCACTTTTCATTTTATTTTTTAATTCCCCAAATGAAAGTGTATAAAATAGATCACCATTCACCAAATATGGATTATATGATTTAACCGTTTTGGATGGTGGGTTACTTAACACACACATTCGATTATCAATTTTATCAAAATATTGAGATACCAGAAAATTTTTAAAACAATTATCAATATAACAATTAATAAATTGATTTTATATATGAAACCACTGATAATATATTTTACTAGTTTTTGAAACCAGTAGGATAAATTATTTTTTTGACATTCATCAAGAGAAACTATTCTAATTTGTGATTTTTTCCCTAATATGATAATCACACAATATTCAAATAAAATAATATTAATTACTCTAACAAATATTATAAAATAATTTATAGGATAACTCACAATACAAATTGGTTCATTTCTTCGCTTTTGAGCAGAACATATGTATGAGCTCTGGGATGTTCGTTATCTGAAAGACATTGTTCATGAACTCCATTAAATCTAAACTCAGGCTGATTGAAAACTGATAATTTATTTCTCATTTAATCATCAATATTTCTCTCATTACATCCCATGTGAGTATGTTTTGATTAATATTTATATTGAAAATAAGGAGAAGAGAAAAAAAATTTCCCCAATAAATAAAATTATGCAATTGATTCTTCAACCAAAGATTTGTTATGTACCTTTTTATTCAACTTTTTCATGCATTTAATTAATAAGTACATCCATCATAACTATACCAATCCTATGTATTTTTCTTCATAAGAAAACTTTAATATAAAATGTTCCATTGAACCAAACACTAATGGAAAAATATAAATTAACATCGTTTTTTTTAATTTTTGACGTCATTTTTAAACTGAAATCTATAAAGGAGACACACAAAATATAGTTTTTGGCGTCGATTTTTTAAAAAACAACACCGAAAATAATTTCGGTAAGAGTTTCGGCATCTATTTTACATAAAAACAACGCCGAAACTAATTTTAGACAGGATTTTCGGCGTCAGTTTTAGATAAAACCGACGCCAAAGTTAATTTGTTTTTAATATTTCAGCATCAGTTATTTAAATAACCGACACCATAAATTTAAAAAAAAAATTATAAAATATTTCAAATTACACTTCCCAAAAAATTCAAAACCACTGTAGAAATAACACAATATACAAAAACAATTAAACAATATTTATCATCCAACGCCTCGTATAACTTCAATGCTTATATCTAGTTAATCAAAAAAAATTATCTATACATTGTTATTATAAAGTAACATTAAAATACACATACATGTAACCAATGACTTCAAGAAATTTTGTGACATTTTCAAGTCTCACGACTCTAGCATTTACGGCATGCTTATTGTTGGTTATTATTGAAGCATTCATTTGATTATTAGTAGGTTCAAACACCTAATATATTAAAATAGTTAGGTTTTTGAACCCATATGTATTATTATTTATAAATATTAGAATATACATACCTCAAATCTTAATCAGACATAACAAATAGTTCGCAAAAGTAGATTGAATATGGGTCATATCAGATTCAGAATAAGGCTATGAATCATTGAATGCCTACAATAATATTGAATGATATGAAATTAAAAAATAGAATAATATGGCCGAAAATATATAAAAAATTAATACAACTAAACATATGAAAAACAGTAGTTTGGACAGTTGTGATTATCTCGTACATGAATCGTAGAATATAATAACCACATTCAACATGTCCATTTTAACGATGAAACTGCAGTTATAAAACATTTAACTAAAAAAACAATATATAAATAAAATATAAAAATTAATTACCTGTACTTCCACATATTTGATTTCCATTGGTTTCTTTTATGACATGTATTCCTTGTTAAAATGTTTCCATGATCTGTATTTTTTTATATATAAACTAATAATACTTGTCTAAACAATGAAAATTAAACATAATGAGCTTATAAAAAATAAAAAAAAACATACCTGTTTAATAAGGTGAGAAATGGTTTATGCACTCCTCTTAATAAAGAGAAAAACCAATATAAGGTGCATTCATTTGGGAAAAATACACCTAACATCCAATTCCCCCTACAATACAAAAAGTTCACAATTAATGACATTATAATGATCATTAGTTCATAAAAATGTTGATGTTCTTACTTATAAAGAAATGGAAAAAAACAGAACTGAATCTCCTTCTGTGTTAATCTCTCAGATATATATTGAACTCTTTCATGATTCTTCACATATTTGGCTTTCGAGGAAATGTACTCTGGATCTATAAAGCTATAAATGCCTGTTGTTTCCTTTATTAAAAGAAGCTTGTGTATATACCTAATTTGAAAATAAAATATAGTTAGTTAATGACATAACAATATTTTATTAAATAAATAGCAATTCAAACGTCAATTTACTTACATGATAAACAACTGTACCACACTCTGAGTGATCTCTTCCAAATTAACTAAATTAATGATATCTTCATTCAATAATTTGAATCCACAATTTCTTCCACATATACCGGAAGTCATCCCAAACTCATAGATAAAATTCACGGAAGAAGAGGACTCATATAATCTTTTTAACCCATAAGAAATATTAGATGTATCTATAGCCAACTGTTCCTGAACATTTTGTTTCATTTTTACAGTATATTTTGCTTTAAGATATTCCTATATAAGTTAAATGTTAGAAAACATTATAAGTAATTTTGAATCATTTGTAATTAATATTTAAAAAAATGCATACATCAAGCGAAATATAACGAAGAAGGGCAGTTGGACAAAGTAAAAATTGGCCCATACATTCCCCAACATTGGTGATCTCCACAGTAGGAAATAGTAGTAGAGCAGTAGAATCTATAATAACAAGTACTGATACTCTAACCTGACCCATCTGCATAGGCTGATGATGTACTGAGTCCCCAAAAAAATGCACCTGTCCTAACACAACAATATGTACATGAGGATCTCCTACAAACAACTCACAATATAAGGATTGATCTGAGGGAGGAGGTGGAGGCTCAAAGTTAGAAGGTGGGGAAGGGTAGTCCGGGTGAGGAGGCTGAGAAGGCAGAAAAATAAAAAAGTAATATTATTGTTTAAAATTTATAAAATAGAAAAATTGATTAAAATAAAATAATTTACCTCGAATGGTTGCAGAAATGGGGAAGGGTAAGCAGATGGGGCAGGGTAGTCCGGGTGAGGAGGCTGAGAAGGAAGAAAAATGAAAAATTAATATTAGTGTTTAAAATTTATAAAATAGAAAAATTGATTAAAATAAAATAATATACCTCAAAAGGTTGCAGAAATGGGGCAGGGTAAGCAGATGGGGCAGGGTAGTCCGGGTGAGTTGGCTGAGAATGCTGAAAAATATAAAAGTTATATTAGTGTTTATAATATATAAAATAAAAAAATTGATGATAAATAAATAATATACCTCGGAAGGCTACGTAGATGGGGTAGGGTAAGCAGATGGGGCAGGGTAGTCTGGGTGAGCAGACTGGGAGGGCTGAAAAATGAAAAATTTATATTAGTGATTATAATTTATAAAATAGAAAAATTGATGACAAATAAATAATATACATGGGAAGGCTGCACAGACTGTGATTGTCTTGCTAAGTTTTCTAATAAAGCCTTCTGCACTCCTGCTTGAATTTGATCACCCATAGACTGTTTCATATATTTTAGCTCTTCTTTTAAGGATTCTATTTCTGGGTCTTTTGATTGCTTACTTTTACCAAAAACGTTCCGAATAATAACACTCGCCTGATATCCTCTAACATGGTCGGGGTGTTCAGCCTTTCCCAAAGCAGTGGCTAGGATGTCCATCCTACCTTCAGGGATAAAAGAGCCCTGTGTCTCTTGATCCTGAAGTTCATCCTAAAATGAAAAATAAAAAGGTTATATTTGTGTTTATAAATTATAAAATCGAAATTTTTTAACAAATAAATAATATTTACTTACAATTTTATCAGCCACTTGATGAGATTCCTCTATAAGATATTGTTCATTTTTTCTTCTTCTTGCTCGTTTCCATTTCTCATGGCGAGTGGGAGGAGATGAAGGACTAAACTGGACCTCTTCTAAACCACTACTTGATCGAGATCTTAATGCTTCAAATTTTCCTTCAATCATTTTCTGCTCCGAATACAAATTCCCTCCATGTGATAAAGTATGAGGGTATACGTTTTTCAACTGTATCTACTGATGAGATCTCATGGAGGCCTATTATATAAAAATACACTACTAAGTAATAAGAAAAATATAGCATAAATTTTAAAATATAAAACAATTACCATATCTGAAATTTCTATTCCTGACGACTATCAAAAAATCGCTTCCATGTTTCTTCATCTATATACGGATACTTAAGACACGAGCTTTCAAACCTTCTCTTTCCAAAAACATAATTTTTTTCAGTTTGTTTTTAAAATCTCTCCATTGAACCACCTCTAAAGAGAGATGTCTTTTCTTAATTTCTTTGGTTTTCTCAAAATTGAATGTTATCTGTAATTGAATAAATTAAATATTTCATTTAAAATATTTAATATTCAAAAAATGAGATAAAAGAAATAAATTAAGATATTTTACCGTCACGACCTCCCAAAGTTGTTGTTTCGCCTTCCTATCCACTGACTTCCAATCAGGATATAAAATACTAATCCTGCAACGGCTCTGCATCGCTATATAACAGAAAAACTGAACTGCATTTGGGCCATCTTCATTATTATTATCATCAAAATAGATGTGTACTTTGTTATCATCATGATCAAGTGATAGTTTTGGTAAACATGTAATACCACATTTACCAACTTGAGAACTTGATTTTTGAGTAGTAACAGGAGAAGTCTCCCCCGCCGAGGATGCATCAGTAGTCCTGCAATTTTGTGTGTGTAAATTAACAGTTTTATTTCATTAAATAAGTATATTACTAAATATTTAATAATATTTCAAAATAGATGTACCTCAGTAACTTCTCCTCTCTATCTATATCTGAAATTGATACTTGAAAGTGTAATGAAATTTTGTGTACCTGTATATCATTAGAAAATTGAATAATTAGAAACAAGGAAGACAAAAATAAGTATGTAAAAATAGAGGCATGAATTTGTAAGTTTCAAAAATGGACACAAAATATAAATATTTACCAGAAAAATTAGGAGTCTAATTTAGTGTTTTCCCACACGCCTTCATCATGATTAGTACATACTGCATGCACTATGTCTGTCTTATACTTATTGTAATCATCTAGAAATTATGTAATAGATAAATAAGGCTCATGTAAATCACTAACATCATGAGAATCATCCTCATCACCCAAATGGTATCTTTTTCCTTGCAAAACAACTGGCCACTGGTCATTCGACGGATCAATGACATAAAATACTTGTTTTTCATGTGTCTCCATGATAAATGGTTCATCATTGTAACTAAATCTTTTCAAATCAACCAGTTTAAACCCATATTCATCATGTTTCACGCCACTATTACTATCAACCCAATTACACTTAAAAACAGTGACTCGAAATTTAATATAATCAATTTCCCATATGTCTTCAATAATTCCAAAATATAAAGTTGATGCAAAAATTGGGTTTTTATCTTTGGCACTCGAAAAATACACTACTTCAGTGAAAACCGTCACACCACTATTTTGAACGGTACTCTTGTCATCCATGTTTTTTGTGTAAAATGTGTAGCCATTGATATCAAAACCAGACCATGTGATCACATTAAGAGATGGTCCCCCTACTAACCACTTCAATGTTTCTAATACATATATATATGGGGTGACTTTCTCTTTAAACCATGAAACAAATGTCTTCTTATTCTCAATCATCAACCACTTTTCATTTCTTTTCTGATATTGTAACTTTAATTCAACAATATGTGAGGATATATATGGTTGAACCTCATCTGTGTTGTTCAAAATGTATAAATGTGCCTGCATCACTTCATCACATGGAATGAAATTTACCTTTAAGAATTTCACCCCTCTACCTTCACTATCAACTGTCATATGTCGAGATACAGGGAGACCAATATGCTCCACCTCATTCAAATAATTAGTATAGAACTCAGTCGCCTCTTCTGATACATATTTTTGAACAATAGAGGCCTCTGGTCGATAAGTATTTTTAATATATCCTTTCAAAACATTCATATATCTTTCAAAAGGATACATCCATCTTAAATAAACAGGCCCACATATTCTTATCTCACGCACCAAATGAATCAATATATGAACCATTATATCAAAAAATGTGGGTCGGAAATATATTTGTAGTTGAAAAAGAATAATATTTGCTTCATTCTCCAACACATCTAACAAATTTGGATCAATGACTTTACTACAAATGGATTTGATGAAATTACATAACCTGATGATTGCCTTTCTGATAGCTTTTGGTAATATACCACGCACTTCTACTGGTAGAATTTGTTGCATCAACACATGGAAATCATGAGATTTAATACCTATTAATTTACAATCCTTCAATGACAAATAATTATTCACATTTGAAGAAAAACCACTGGGTACTTTAATACCATGAAGACACTGACAAAAATTCATCTTTTCAATCTTGCTTAATGTGTGACAAGCCGGAGGTAAATATGTTCTGTTTCCTTTCACAGTGGGAGCTAACTCCAAACATATTATCATTAATATCAAGTCCAATATTGCATGTAATCTATCTTTTGTCTTTCCTTTTATGTCTAACAATGTTCCAATCAAACTGTCACATATGTTTTTCTCAACAAGAATAACATCAATGTTATGTTTTATCTCTAAAAATCTCCAATACGGAAGTTCAAAAAAAAATAGACTGCTTCTTCCAGATATGTTTTTAAAAACTAGAACTTTTTCTCGTTCCAAATGTCGAATAAATATCTTTCACTCGGTCATAATATTCTTTAGCTAACAATGGTCTAGGGGAAAGGTTGTATTCTTGTAAACTATTAAATTATTTTTTCAATCTACGATAAGGATGATCAATTAGAAAAAATCTTCGTTGTCCCATGTACACTATCTTTATTCCATTATGCAATTGATAATATGAAGTTTGTTTTTCCCAAATTGAACATGCTTTATGTCCCTTAACATTATATCCAGATAAGTTTCCATATACAGGAAAGTCATTTATAGTGAACATTATCATAGCACACAAAAGAAAATACTCTTTCTTGTATGCATCGAAAACTTTAACAACATCCTCCCATAGCAGTTTCAAATCATCAATCAATGGTGTAAGATAAACATCAATATCATTTCCCGGTTGTTTTGGTCCAGAAATCATCAAGCTCATCATAACATATTTTTTCTTCATACATAGATGTGGGGACAAGTTGTAAAGTACCATCAAAACAGGGCATGAACTATATTGGCTACTGAGGCTCCAATATGGATTCATTCCATCAGTACACAATCCCATTCTGAGATTTCTAACTTCACTTCCAAAATAATGAATTTTTTTTATCAAAACTCTTCCACTGTGGTGAATTGGCCGGGTGACGTAAGTTACCATCAGAGATGCACTCATCTGAATTCCATCTTAACCTTTTTTCATCAATTGAATTCTCAAATAGATGCTTCAAACGAGGATTTATTGGAACGTACCAAATTTCTTTAGCTGGAGTTTTGATTCTGGTACCTAAAAATAAATCAGAATTGAATTATCAGAATTTTATGCAAAATATATTGGATGATATCATTGGAAAGTAAAAAATTTATTTTTCATGACGTTACATGACATCACCTGAGAATGAATCTAAGTTGACTTTATCATCCATCTTATAGCGTGATGTCCCACATGTAGGACAACTTGATAAATGTTCATTTTCGTTCCTATATAGTACACAATCATTGGGGAAAGCATGCATCTTTTTATACCCCAATCCCATTGGGCATAATATTTTCTTCACCTCATAATTGGAATCTGGAATCCCATTGCCTTTTGTAAGTAGCTCTTTTAAAAACTCAAGTAAACTGGAGAAAATATTATCACTCCACCCATTTTTTGCTTTTAAGTTAACTATTCTCAAAACTGCTGATAACACTGCATATTTACTACAACCTGGGAATAATGGTTTCTCAGAATCTCCATACAATCATTCAATAGTTTGTGTTTTTTCGATGGTTTCAACACCTAAATCATGAATTAATTCTTCAATACGTTCCTCTGCCTCATTATGAATATCTTCATCAACATTGGATGTTGAATTTTCAGTTCTTTCACCATGCAAGATCCAACATGTATAATTAATGCTAAAACCATAACAAATGAGATGATCCTTTATTTCTATGGAGTTTAGATTTCTTATATTTACACACTTCACACATGGACAAAAAATCAAATCAATATTTTGAAGATGTCGTTTAGAAAATTCCCAAAAATTATCAACCCCTTTTTGATATTCACTGGTGGTTCTTCGTAAATAAATCCAATTATGATCCATTAATACTTGATATCACAATATAATTGATGAATATATTAAAACATATAAACATTTAAATATCTATCAGATAAATTGTAAACAAAAACATATTTAATAAAAACTATCGATAATCAGATAAAAGACATCAGATATGAAACACATTTACAAATAGAGTAAACAGTTTATTTTCATATTATATACATGTGTGTTATATTGATATTATAATTTAATTATAATATCATTCTTTTAAAATTTATTAGTTCATTTTACATAGTTGCCATATTTTGATTTTGCATGTGTCAAAAATATTAAAGAGTACATTAAATTAAAGGATGCAATAAGTGTATTGGGTGAAATTAGATTGGAGTCAATGTAAAAAATACAATTTGTTGACCGAATATTTAAGAATTTTTGTTGAAAGAATATTTAAACATTTCCTAACACATTTAAAACAAAATATAAACTAATAATTATAGAAAATCAATAAAAAAATTTAATGATAAATGATTTATCTACAAAATTAAAAAAAAGCTTAAAAAATTTGAATTTCAACCCGAATAGAGATGTTCAATCCAAACTACGCTGGGTATAATGACTTCAAAAAAAAAACACTATAAAATCTATAAAATTGAACCAATATTGAAAATTGCATAAAATAGGGTTATGGAAGAAGAAATAAACAATGTAACATGAAATAAGAGATAAAAAGGAAGAACGCACACCAGAAATCGTAAAAACGGCACAAAACCTTCAATAATGGGCTTCCAAGATCACAAATAAGATTCAGAGGTCATCGGGAGTCCAAAGCGCCGCATCGGGACTCAATATCGACGATCAAACAAAATGAGGGTTTCAGACACCGAATAATTTTAAAAGACTTTCGGCGTCGTTTGTTTTAAAACTGACGCCTAAAATTTAAAGAAAAACATTCGGCATTGGTCATTCTCAAAACAGACGTCGATAATCCTTTTTTTTAGTTTGGGCGTTGGTTTTGGAGAAAACCGACGCCGAAAAGATACCTTATGGTGTCGGGTTTCAGGAAAAGCGACGCAAAAAACATTTTTTTAAAACATTTCGGCGTCAGTTTTCCTCAAAATCGACCCCAAAACGTTTTTTATTATTATTATTGGCATCAGTATTCTTCAAAACCGACGCCAAAACATTTTTTTTAAAATTTTTGACGTCGGTTTCCTGAAAACAAACGCAAAATATCATCAAATTAATGTTGTTGGTGTTGGTTTTACTAAAAACTGACGCCATAAATTTCCCTCACATACTATTCGCGTCAGTTTTTAAAAAACTGATGTTATTACATCGACGTTAAATCCCATATTTCCACTAGTGAAATAAAGACAGTGGGAAGATTTTTTTTCAATTTACATAAAATTAAAACAAATCTTCTTTAATTATACTTAGTGCATCATAGTCTGTTGTCACCAAAAAAATGTCTCAAAAAGAAATATGATATTTCTATTATCACATCAAAAATCATAGTATTCAAAATAAACCTCTTAATCCAATCAATATAAGTATTTCTATTAAAATAAGATAGTCATGACTTTTTAATTTGGTAATTTGATTATTTCTGATATATCTAGGCAAATTTGAATCATAACCACCTTGAAGCCTAAAATCATCAATTCACTAACAAAATAATAAAAAATTATCTTATTAAATTGTATAAGACTATTTTGGATTCATTAACATCTGTGATCTATTATTTTAAAGCAGTTCAAGTTCTCATCTTCTATAAATTTGGGAAAGATATAGTCTTGATATTACATTACCTTTGGTATTACCAGTTGTATCCAAAAATATATAAAATATATTATTAAAACATAAATTTTCAATATGCATGACATAAAACATGTGATGAAACAAAAAATCTGATCAATATGGAAGATCCCTAAAAATTCTATGTTTTAGGCAATTGTGTTCTTTCCCAAAGATGTTAATTTTGGCTGGTTTACAGTTTTTCCAAATGTAATAGGATGTAATTAAGAGATAATGGATTTTTACTCTATACATGATATCATTATTACAGGTCTATCTCTTTCAATTATGACTTTTTTGAAATGATATATTTTCCTCATAAAAGGATGATCATTCGAAAGAAATATTTGATGATATTATAAGAAATAAGGGTTTATCCCATTAAAGTTAAAAAATTCTTAACTGTCTCTCAAACTATAAGTACATGATTTTGGACCACATGTACTTCAACCAGATAACCTGGCATATGATGACAAGTCACTAATTTTTTACATTAATGCATCTTTTTGTAGGAAATTATGTTTCACAACAACAATGTATGTACTAACAACATTAATCCACAATAAATTTAACTCATCAATAAATGGCTTCAAATAAACGTCGAGATTATTATTTTTGGATATCATGGAATTAATAAGGTTAAAAAGATATATTTCTCATTCATCAACATCCATGTAGGTTAATTTTTATAGAGTTATAAATATGGATGAACAAGTTTATTGACTATTGTAAGAACCAAATGAACCAAAAATGTTAGTAGAAAGATTCAATTAAACATTTTGAGATTCTGAAGAAAAAGACGTATGTATATGATAAAAATGTTTCCATGCCATTCCATTAGCAGGATGGTTTAAGCCTTTACCGATTGAAATATTATTTTTCTCATGATATCAATTATACTAGGTTCTGAGACATAATTAAACGCTAAAATATGGGTGTAATTAAGAAATAACTCAATTATTTTACAAGAATTAATCCCAACAATCCTACTTTTTACTCATTATACCTAGATTGTCCACACGTAGGAAAACTAACGAATGAATTATTTTCTTATAATATAAGATGAAATCATTTGAACATGAATTAATCTTTTTATAACCGAGATCCAAATTATTAACAAGCCTCGTTATCTCACTGTAATTTGTAATCAACACATTTCTTTTAGGTAATAATGCTTTAGCTAAAGAGAATATCTAATCAAAACAATTACTTGAAATTTCTTTATCTGATTTCAGAGCCTTAAATTTTAAAACAGCTTTAAATTTTTTTATCTTGCAACTAGGATATAATTATTCCTCAGCAGACATCATTAACTTATAAAATTATAGTGGATTCAACTTTGGAGTTGAATCAATATCATCTCGAGTTTAAGTATTTTTGTAAAGATGGACCAACCACATCTTGTACTTAATTTTGAAACAATAATGGATCTAGAACCAAATTATTAGTATCTTCTTTAGAACTGTGTTCACCATGTTGACACAAAAAAAATAATAGTTTCGAAAACAAAATCACAATAGATGACCCTCAATGTTGTCTAATGTTTAAAACCTACTACGATCACATTTCTAGCATAGAAAATTAATACCCTCTTCTAAAACAACTTCTGGTTTTGATGATCCTAATGATAAACAGGCTTCAACACCCTCAACATATACAGAATTTACAACGAAACCATTTGAATTCATGTAACAATTTATCCAATTTTGATCATGTAATAAAAAATGTTGTCAAATTCCTTACTCCATATTACTCTAAAAAAATATAAAATAAATAATTTTTATGGTTAAATTTTTATAAGAAAAAGAATATCCTAAAAGCAATAAATTTATAAAAAATCATAATCCACATTCAATTTTTTCAATTTTTCCTATTTATGCTTATTTTTAAAAATTCCCATTACTTTTTACTAATTATGGTTATTTAATGTTCATTTTTATAATTCTTTACAAATTATCGCTAATTTTTTTTATTAAATTATTCTACATAATTATTACTAATATTAACCTATATTTTTATAAATTCATAAAAAATATATAAATTAATAAAAAAATAACATATATTACTAAAAATGTGTAAATCATAAAATTTATGATCATCGAGCCATGATAAATGACTAATTTTTGTCAACTATGTGTGTACAAATTTATTTTTGACCATTGCCTAAACATTTATGAACTATTTCAATTTCACTTTTCAAGTAATTTATATTAATTTATATTATTTCGTATTTATTTAAAGTAAATTGTTTAAAATTTATACTAATCTACACCAATTTATAAAAATTTATACAAATTACTATTAATTATTATAAATTTCCACTAATTATTACTGAATACCACAAAATATTACTAATTATTACTAATTAGCACTTATTATTATTTTATATTTATTTATATTAATTTTCTAATAATTACTACTAGTTTTTAATAATTACTTTTCATAACGACAAATTATTACTGTTTACCACGATTTTTTAATATTTGTGAGTAATTATTACTAATTATTACTAATTATTACTAATTAATACTAATTATTAATAATTAACGATAATTATTAATATTTAACACTAATTACTACTATTTATAGCTATTTATTACTATTTATTATTAATTATTACTATTTATTACAAGTTATTAATATTTATTACTAAGAATTAATATTTATTACTAATTATTACTATTTATTAACATTTATTACTAATTACCACTAATTAGTGCTCATTATCGCTAATTATTACTATTTATTGCTAATTATTACTATTTACAACTATTTATTTCTTTTTCTTACTATTTTTTAATATTTATTACTATTTATTACTATATTTTTCAATTTATTAATTAATAATAATAATTATTAATAATTAATACAATTTATTAATAATTATTAATATTTTTTTATACTATTTTTTATTATTTACTACAATTTATTAATATTTATCCTTATTTATTTATTTTTATTACTATTTCTTACTATTTATTAATAATAATCGCTATTTGTTACTAATTACAACTAATTACAGCTAATTATCACTAATTATTACTAGTTATTACTAATTGTTACTAATTATTCCTAATTGTTACTAATTATTACTATATATTAATCTTTACTGCTAATCGTTACTATTTATCCCTAAGTACCATTAATTATTGCAATTTACCACCAATTACTACTAATTATTACTAATTAGGGAAAATTATTTCTAATAATTACAAATTATTATTATTTATTTCTATCTATTTATGTTTACTACTAGTAATAATTAACCATTAATTATTACTATTTAATGCTAATTATTACTATTTACCCCTAATTGTTATTAATTATTAGCAATTATTACTATATATTACTAATTACAACAATTTCTAACAATTTATTACGGTTGATTACTATTTATTACTACTTATTACTAATTATAACAAATTTTAAGAAATTATTAATAAATATTACTATTTATTATTATTTATTAATATTTATTACTATTTATTAGTAATTACCACTAATTATATCTAATTAAACTAATTATTCCTATTTATTGCTAATTACTGCTAATTATTTCTAATTACTGCTAATTATTACTAATTATTATTAATTATGTAAGAACCTGGTTTTTTCCATAAAAGACTTTGAAATATTCTTGATGTTATTCCAGAACAGCGCCTTCAGACGGCGTGCGATTTCGAGCCCCGTTGTGGCTGGAATTAAATTTTCAGTGTGTTCGCACTGGAAATGCCAAATAAATGGAATAAATCCTAAAAAGTAACTCAGATCAGAAAAAACGAGGGCACCATTGAGTCCAGAGCGTGCCGTTTACCCTAGGAGGGGTGTAATTTTCGCAGGCGCGACCCTTTTGTGGAAAATGGCCCTAGGGGCGTTTTTGTAATTTAGCGGCCTCAGGCGTTAAATTTTATAACTTTTGAGTGGAGGCTCGGATTAAAATTCTAAGACTTACATTGTGCTTGGGAGGTGGTGTTTACCCTAGGGGAGGCTTAATCTCGACCCTGTCGGGAGTTCGGGTATAGGCCTACTGGTGAGAGATTAAAAAAAATCAATTAAACATTAATTTTTTTTTCTACAAAAGGCATAACCCATCTCCCCTCTCTCCTTTGCTCTCTGGCGGAAGAAGCCAAAACAAGAAGCTCCTCTCCTCAAGCCCCTCCATCCTTCCTCTCCGAGACGTTTGTGGATCCGGCTCCGGCGGATCGCTCGTGAAGCTTTGGGCTACGCCCAAAGAGGTAGGAGTTCTTCGTTTCAAGTTTTAATTCCAAACCTCACCTCTGGACTTGAATTATGGCATTGAATTTTCTATTTAATTTCTGAACGAAGCCCATGGTTGCGTAGTACTTGTTCTGAGCTTTCCGACGTATGTTTCAGATTGAAATTCCGAGTCATGCGGCGTCCGCAACTGTCCGACGAAGATCCGCGGGTTTTTGGGTGGCTTCCGGCGGTTCTGGCCGGTCCAGCGGTGGCTCCCCAGGCGGCGGCGATGGTTCCACCCAGCGGTGGCGGCGGTCTGCTGAGGCGGCACGACGATCCGGACGACAAAGCAGCAGAGGCGCAATCGGCCGCGGGCGGTCGATGGCGTCGGTGCGAGCGGCTGCGGGAGGCGGTCCGGGCGAGCGGAGCGACGACGAGGGCGAGCGAGGCCGGCCTGGCGAGCGATTAGCAGAGGCGGGTGCTAGTTGGGGCACGACAACGCGGAGGACCAGGTCTTTGTGACCCCGGCCGACAGACAGGGACCCGCAACTCGCGGGTCCTGTGGAAAACCAGCCGGACCGGCGGAGCCGGTCCGGGCGAAGCTGGTCGGCCCACGCGGTGAACCACGGGCCAGTTCAGGCAGAGGGTGGGCTGACCAAACCGGCCCGACCCACCTCTTTTCGGTCCATAAATACTAAAACTCCCCTAAAAAGAAAATCCAATTGTCAGATTCAGGTGTTGTCTGCGGCGATGCGTTCCTTGGATCGAGACGGAAGTTTCGAGATGGTCTTGGGGATTTTTAATTCCTGAGAAGAGGGGCTCGGTGGCGCCACACACCGTTAAGTGGTTTTAACACTTACCCGAGATTTTTGTTTTGAGCGGCGCAGACACATTCGGAGTCCGTTTTGAGCGCCATCAGCGGAATTGCAACCCCGACGTCGAGGCAGAGTTTTACAGTGGGTTTTCGAGGATCGAAGCTAGAGTTGATAGGTGGGACCCATGGACCGTCTTTTAACCTGCGAGTCACGTTTCACAACTTTTTCATCTGACGTCCGTTCGGGGTGTGCGAGCAGTCGATTTAGGGTGTTTTTCTAAGGTCATTACAATGGTGTAATCCGCTCACTTTAATTCTGCACGATGTTGCAGGCCCCACGAGGGCCATTTTGGGAGTTGGCGGTGATTCCCATCTTCTTCACCGGGTGTCCGATTCGGAGAAGTGGATAGTCAATCTTATGTACTTTTTCGAGAGGATCGTAATGATGTGATCCGTTTATAGCGCTTCGGGACCGGGATGCGTGTACCACTTAGTACCTCTCATGTGCGTTATGGAGAGACAAATCTTTTTCTCCGGACATCCATTCCACGTAAGTAAGGAGTCAATTTGACATGTTTTCTTGAGGGAATCACAATGGTGCAATGTGCCCGACTGTTTTCGGGACCGAGGTTCAGGACCACGGGACGTCGTTTAGGTGTAAAGTAGTGCTGAAAGACTTTTACATCATATATCCATTGGAGATGAGTAGATAGTCTATCTCGCATGTTTTTTCGTGAGGATTACAACGGTGTGATCCGTTTGGATGTCTGGAGCCTCATTCGAGATCACATTTAATGTGGAAGCATGAAAGGTTCTCCAGTGGTGGTTCTTCCTGCAGTGTTTGTAGAGAACCCTTGGTGGGTGATCTTGTTCACTCATGGGATAGTAAAGTAAATTCTTAAAGATATGTGGTTGGCTGTGCTAGGGCCATGGAGGAAGCAGGTTGGTGAAATTATGTTTTCTCCCTTCGCGCCGACGTTGGGTGTCGTGTGCACGATAGCCTTTGGGCTAGAGATGTGGTATACTCTGGGAGTATACATGAATTATTGGAGGTACATGTTGTAATTTTATACCTGATAATGTTTGTGTACTTGGTTTAGAGATGAGTGAGGGCCACACATCGTGTGGGCCCCTTGTTCGTGTCGTGTTCTGCTTTACGTACATTTGATCTCTCACGATGTAGAGGGTCCCTCTGTTCATGATGGTTTAGACCAGCACGGTTGAGTGGTTTCTAGTAGGGTATGGAGCCCCAATGAGCCTGGGTGGAAATTTCCTAGCTGAGTATCGAGATCATGTCCTCCTTCCACGATATACCATGACGTGTTTCCCTTGGAATACCTCCAGGTATTGGCGTGACCCACACTACATAGGCACTGAACCTCTACTAGGTGAACTGCTTTGGAGTTGGGGGGTTTCACGATATGCACTCCGTGTTCTGTTGGCCAGTGTTGTACCATCCAGTAGGGATGGCCAGAGAAGTTTCGGCTTTACCCTCCCACGGGGCTGGGCAGTGGGTTGCTCATCTACTTTTCTGGGTTTACCTTTTAGAGGGGCTGGGTAATGGGTTGCTCATCGAATTCTTTGAGTGTACCCTCTAGTGGGGCTGGGCAGTGGGTTGCTCATTGACTTCTTACGATTTACCCTCCAGCAGAGACTGGGCAGTGGGTTACCTGATGACCTCTTAGGGTTTACCCTCCAGCAGAGACTGGACAGTGGGTTACCCGATGACATCTGAGGGTTTACCCTCCAGCAGAGACTGGGTAGTGGGTTACCTGACAACCTCTCAGGGTTTACCCTCCAGCAGAGACTGGGCAGTGGGTTACCCGATGACCTCTCAGGGTTTACCCTCCAGTAGAGACTGGGCAGTTGGTTACCCGATGACCTCTTAGGGTTTACCCTCCATCAGATACTAGGAAGTGGGTTACCCGAGGACCTCTTAGGGTTTACCCTCCAAGAGAGACTGGGCAGTGGGTTACCCGATGACCTCTTAGGGTTTAGCCTCTAGTAAGGACTGGGCAGTGGGTTACCCAATAACCTCTTAGGGTTTACACTCTAGCAGAGACTGGGAAGTGGGTTACCCAATGACTTCATTCAGACTCAGTCATTTTTATTAGGCTATTTTGTGGCTTTTCTTTGTGACTAATGGAGTAGGACCCTTGGTTGTACGGGTCAGTAATGTGACAACTTTGTCCTTGAGTAGACCACTCGACTGTGGGATAATGAAGAGGTGTGGTTTGAATTTCCCCAAAAATCTCAATTATGAGGGGCACTTTTCCCCACCAAGATGCATCTATGAGACACGACCTAAAACCATGCGGGTGAGTCAGTGCCACCCAAAGCGGATAGTGTCAAGGTGTGGTGATTTGATCCCCTTGACTTGCAATTCGGGGCAAACATGCGGGATACTGGGCATCGATGGTGTTTACTTCTTAGACTGTTGGATACTCACTTTATTAGGCTGAGCTACGGGATGGAGATCCCCTTATGTTCTTTTTTGGGTTTCTTGGCAGAGCATATATATATGTATACCTTGTTCTAGTACCCACTCCTTGGGTTTTGGTTACTCTTCTTCCAGGAGAGGCGAAGAGGTGTGGGGTATGCCACATGCTTTCGGTGTCTAGCTTCTTGTGGTTGGACGAGTCTACCATCCTACTATAGGTAGCGAAGAATCGAAGAGAAGTTCATCTTCTCACCGTTTCGAGCTCCTTGTGTTTGGACGAGTGTACTTCCTTCCTCTTGTTGGGTTGAGCTGTTACTCTAATGCACTACTCACTGCACTCCCCTTTGTACTCCTTTACTATGACCTGTTTGATCTACTGCTCACCTCTTCAGTACCTCCTTTTTTTCTCCCTCGAGCATTCCGGGAATCCTACTGAGTATTTTTATACTCACCTATGCTTGGGCTTTTCCCACACTTGGTGTGCCCTTGCAGATGACAGACAGGTTTCTCATGACTACTAAAAAGATTAGGAGTTTGGGAGCTTGGACCAAGTGCGGTGGTCGTAGTCAGGTTCTAGGTGTTGGACTCTCCTAGCTGTTTTATTTTTGTCTACCTGTTGCTGGGTTTTGGCACTTTTCTGGTTGGGCACGTGTTTTGCCCTTTTCTTTTCAGTTTACCTTCCGCAGTCACTTTGTACTGTTTAGAGGTCGATGCACTTTTTGGTTTATTTATAGCAGTTGGTACTTTAATTTTCTTTTTTACTCTGCACTTCTGCATTGAGTGGGTTTCATGTGTGTGTACAGTTACATAGGCATAGGCATCCCCGAGTTGTTTAGCCTTTGGTGCTTGTTTCCAGCCCCTAGCCTATGGAGGCGGGGTTGGGGTAGTTGCGGCTCGAGCCCGGGTAGGGTCGGGTCATGAAAAAGTTGTATCAAAGCGAGGTTCATTCCTTGGGACGTTGTTCGGACGTCCCTAAAAAGGAATTGGTTGGGATCTTTGGCAACAGTGTCAATGTGTCTCGAGAGTGTCTCTCAGGCCAGGGAGTCCAGTGATGGTGCGACAGCCAATGTATCCATTCACCAGGACCCTGATAACCCGCTTGTCGACTAGGCATGATGAGACACTTGTTGTAGGGAAATTGGTTTGTGCATCACTTAGGATTGAGTCTTGAATGTCCTTCTTGAGTCATCTCCCCATTGTTGTTACTGTTATGTACATATATTCTCATCTGATCGCGACACTCCTTGAAAACATTCACGATGTCTCTGCAAAGACAGCTAGCCAGGATACCAGCTTTGGTTTGTGATGACGACCCTGTGAGCAATGATGCCTCAGTCCAAGACCCGTCATGCGAGTCCCTTTCTCTGGGTGGGCTGGTAGTAGTGCCCCCACCTGGTGAGTAGTAGACAGCTCCAGCAGAGTCGACAGAGCTAGAGCGTAGGTTGAGCGTGCTCCGTGAGTTCCAGCATTAGAGACCGCTGAGGTTTAGTGGTGAGATAGAACCTCAGGCAACAAATATTTGGCTTGGGACAGTGGTTCACCTTTTCAGGCTTGTATAGACACCTACAGATCTTATGGTGGCTTTGGACACTAGCCTTTTCCACAGAGTAGTTGGGCGTTGGTGGAGTATGGTGACTCAGTTACTCAATGAGTCATCTCTATCGTGGGATGACTTTCAGCTGCTGTTTTCTGAAGAGTTTTACCCCTCTTTATTATGCTCTGTTTAGATCCAGAAGGTCCTATAGTTTCAGAAGGGAGGGATGATGGTGACTGAGTACGCGACTAGTTTCGTAGACTATACACATTTTTACACGGACTTGGTCCTGACGAAAACTTCTAAGCGTGGAAGTTCAAGCAGGGTCTCCGTAGAGAGATTCATGCTATCATGGTACCCTTGAAAATTCGCACTTATGTCAGGGTGCTAGAGCAGGAACTGGTGACAAAGAGCTTCCTGTCGCGTTCTACAGTTGGTGGTGGCAGGAGGTTCGACAGAGCCGAGACGCCTGCCTCAGCTAGTGGGCGCCGACTGAAAGAACCTCAACATAGGTGGATTTCTGATAACTGTACTCAGGGGTACGGTCGTACACCAAAGTGGCACCGAAGGGAACCAGAGCAGCCCAAAGAGATTCAGTGTTATTCTTGCGATTAGTGAGGTCACTTGGCACGAGACTGCCCAACCACGTATGCCGAGAACTTCGGGCAGGCAGCAGGCGCACCACCACGGCAGAGGCCGCTCCATGATCGGAGTAGTGCCCAGAGAGGTGGTGCTAATAGAGAAGCGGGGGGAGCTAGAAGTGTGGACGACATAATGAGGTCTTCCCATCACCATTAGGTGATCCACATCAGGCTCCAGGAGCAGACAGTTGGGGCCACAGACAGCTGCGAGCTTTGGATGTCTACGATCCTACAGAGCATGAGGTGGCAAGAGGTACGCCCTATGGATCTTCTAATTTTTGTAGTAGAATTTTTAGGCTTGGTGTACGAAGTTCTCTTTTTCTCCCTGATCCTTGCTTGAGGAGTTACCAGAGTGACGCAGGGCATCGGTGTAACCCTGTTCCAGAAAGGTAGAAGGCATGGGGCCATTTTCTTTAGTTGATGATGTTAACTCATTCGCCCTTCGAGCGTTTAATAGAGTCTTGTTTGTGGGACATCGACTGTTAAATCTTGTGTGACCAGATATCCTTGGGTGTTTCACCATATGGATATTTTGTACGAGGGAATCACCGGGCTTTTTACCAGGTCCAAATGGTGATTCCAGTCGCAGCGTGTGATATAGGGGTTCGTCCAGGGAGGTGAGATACCCCCTAGGGCCTTCGGGCTGTCTAAGACCCATCTAAGGAATTTTGAGGTTCCATACTCCCTTTCTCTAACCCCAAGGATAGGAGTGTGTGCACGACGTCTCCCGTGTGGCTTACCTAAGAAGATGTGCGCATGCTCCTATGCATGTCATCGACAGGGGCAGACCTCACATGAATAGATCAAATCCTTTGGTCTATTTGCAGTGACATGGTACTGTGAAAGAGTTCTTCTGGGTACGGGAGAGCCAGGTGTGGGAAAAGTACCCTGAGTTGTTCCCTAGTTTTGATTTTTGGGGATGAAAATATTGAAGGAGGGAATGATGTAAGAACCTGTTTTTTTCCATAAAAGAATGTGGAATATTCTTGATGTTATTCCAGAACAGTACCTTCAGACGGTGTGCGATTCTGAGCCCGGGTGTGGCCAGAATTAAATTTTCAGTATGTTCACCCTAGGAATGCCAAATAAATGGAACAACTCATAAACGGTAACTCAGATTGGAAAACTGAGTCACCATTGAGTCCGGAGCATGCCGTTTACCCTAGGAGGGGTGTAATTTTCACGGGCTCGACCCTTCTGTGGAAAATGGCCCTAGGGGAGTTTTTGTAATTTAGCGGCCTTAGGTGTTAAATTTTATAACTTTAGAATGGAGGGTTGGATTAAAATTCTGAGACTTCCATTGTGCTAGGGAGGTGGTGTTTACCCTAGGGGAGGCTTAATCTCAACCCCTTCGGGAGTTCGGGTATAGGCCTACTGGTGAGATATTAAAAAACAGTTAATTAAACATTAATTTTGGTTTTCTACTTAAGGTATAACCCATCTCCCCTCTTCCCTTTTCTCTCTGGTGGATGAATTCCCAACAAAAACCTCCTCTCCTCAAGGCCCTCCATCCTTCCTCTCTGAGACGTTCGTGGATCCGGCTCCAGTGGATCGCTCATGAAGCTTTGGGCTACGCCCAAAGAGGTAGGAGTTCTTCATTTCAAGTTTTAATTCCAAACCTCTCTTTTGGACTTGAATTATGGCATCAAATTTTAGGTTTAATTTCCGAGCGAATCCCATGGCAGCGTAGTACTTGTTCTTAGCTTTCCGATGCATGTTTCGGATTGAAATTCAAAGTCCTAGGGAGTTCGAAGCTATCCGAAGAAGATCCGTGAGTTTTTGGGTGGATTTCGGCAGTTCTGGCCAGTCCAGCGGCGGCTCCCCAGGCGGCGGCGGCAGTTCCACCTAGCGGCAGCAACAGTCCGCTGAGGCAGCACGACGAGCTGGACAACGGAGCAGTGGAGGCGCAGTCGGCTGTGGGCGGTTGGGGGCGTTAGCGTGAGCGGCTGCGTGAGGAGGTCCGGGCGAGCCGCTGCGTGAGGTGGCTGGGCAAGCGGAGCATCAACGAGGGCGAGCGGAGGCCGGCCGGGCGATCGGTCAGCGGAGGCGGGCGCCAGGTGGGGCGCGACGACGCGGAGGACTGAGGTCCTTGTGACCCCAGCCGGCAGACAGGGACCTGCAACTCGCGGGTCCCGTGGAAAACTAGTCGGACCGGCTGAGCTTGTCCAGGCAAGGCGGCCCGGCCAGCGTGGTGAACCGCGGGCCAGTTCAGGCAAAGGGTGGGCCGACCGAACCGTCCTGACCCACCTCTTTTCGGTCTATAAAAACTAAATGCCCCTAAAAAGAAAACCATGTGTTGGATTCGTGTGCCGTCTACGACGACACATTCCTTGGATCGAGAAAATATTTTTGAGACGGTCTTGGGGATTTTTAATTCTCGAGATGAGGGGCTCGGTGGTGTGACACGCCGTTAGGTGGTTTTAACACTTACCCGAGATTCTTGTTTTGAGCGGCACAGACACATACAGAGTCCGTTTTGAGCGCCGTCAGCGGCGTTGCAACCCAGGCGTCAAGCCAGAGTTTTATAGAGGGTTTTTGGGCATTGAAGCTGGGGTTGAGACATGGGCCCCATGGCCCTTATTTTAAGCTGCGAGTCACGTTTCACAACTTTTTCAATGGACGTCCGTTTGGGGCATGCGAGCAGTCAATTTGGGGTGTTTTTCCAAGGGCATTGCAATAACGCAATCTGACCGCTTTAATTCTGCATGATTTAGTGGGGCCCATGAGGGCTGTTTTGGGAGTTGATGGTGATTTCCATCTTCTTCACCGGGTGTCGATTCGGACAAGTGCATAGTCAATCTTGTGTACTTTTTCAAGAGGATTGCAACGGTGCGATCCGTTCGTAGCACTTTTGGACCGGGATGTGGGTCCCATGTAGTACCGCTCATGTGCGGTATGAGACAAATATTTTTCTCTGGATATCCATTCCACGTAAGTAAGAAGTCAATTTGATGTGTTTTCTCGAGGGAAGCACAATGGTGCGATGCGCTCGACTGTTTTCGGGACTGAGGCTCGGGACCACGGGATGCTGTTCGGGCGTAAAGTAGTGTTGAATGACTTTTACATCAGATATCCGTTGGAGGTGAGTAGATAGTCTATCTCGTGTGTTTTTCGGCGAGGATTACAACGGTGTGGTCCGTTTGGATGTCAGGAGACTCATTTGAGATCTCATTAAATGTGGAAGCATGAAAGGTGCTTCAGTGTCAGTTCTTCCTATGGTGTTTGTAGAGAACCCTTGGCAGGTGATCTCGTCCACTCTTGGGAGAGTGAAGTAAATGCTTAAAGAGATGTGGTTGTCCATGCTAGGGCTATGGAGGAAGAAGGCTGGTGAAATTACGTTTTCTCCCTTCACACTGACGTTGGGTGTCATGTGCACGATAGCCTTTCATCTAGAGATGTGGTATACTCTGGGAGTATACAGGAATTCTTGGAGGTACATGTTGTAAGTTTTTACCCTATAATTTTTGTGCTCTTGGTTTGGAGATGAGTGAGGGCCACACGTTGTGTGGGCCCCTTTTTCGTGCCGTGTTCTGCTATACGTACCTTTGATCTCTCACGACGTATAGGGTCCCTTTGTTAATGATGGATTAGACCAGCAGGGTTGAGTGGTTTCCGGTAGGGTCCAGATCCCCAGTGAGCGTCGTCGCAGATTACCTAGATGAGTATCGAGATCATGTCCTCCTTCCTCGATCTACTGTGACATGTTTCCCTAGGTAGAGCTCCAAGTATTGGCGTGACCCGCACTACGTGGGCGCTGAACCTCTACTAGGTGAACTGTTCTAGAGTTGGCTGGTTGTGTGATACCCACTCCGTGTTCTGTTGGCCAGTGTTGTACCATCTAGTAGGGATGGCCAGAGCAGTTCCGGGTTTACCCTCCAGCGGGGATGGGCAGTGGGTTTCTCATCAACTTATTCAGGTTTACCCTCAAGCGGGGGTGGGAAGTGGGTTGATTATTGACTTCTTAGGGTTTACCCTCTAGCAGAGATTGGGCAGTGGGTTACCCGAATACCTCTTAGGGTTTACACTCTAGTAGAGACTGGGTAGTGGGTCACCCGACGAAATCTTAGGGTTTAACCTCCAACAGAGACGGGGTAGTGGGTTAACCGATGACCTCTCAAGGTTTACCCTCCAGTAGAGACTGGGCAGTGGGTTACCCGATGACTTCTCAGGGGTTACCCTCCAGTATAGACTGGGCAGTGGGTTACCCGATGACCTCTTAGGGTTTACCCTCCAGCAGAGACTGGGCAGTGGGTTACCCGATGAACACATAGAGTTTACCCTCCAATAGAGACTGGGTAGTGGGTTACCCGATGACATCTTAGGGTTTACCCTCTAGCAGAGAATGGGCAGTGGGTTACCCGACAAAATCTTATGGTTAACCCTCTAGTAGAGACTCGGTAGTGGGTTACCTGACGAATTCTTTCAGACTCAGTACTTTCTACCAGGCTAGTATTTGGCTTTTCTTCGTGACTACAGGAGTGGGACCCTTGGTTGTATGGGTCAGTAATGTGACAACTTTGGGTTTGAGCAGACCTCTCAAATGTGGGACAATGATGAGGTGTGGTTTGACTTTCCCCAGAACTCTCAAGTACAAGGGGTGATTTTCCCCACCAAGACGCGTCCTTGAGATGTGACTGAAAACCGTGTGGGTGAGTCAGTGCCGCCAAAAGTGAATAGTGTCAAGGTGTGGTGATTTGAGCCCCTTGACTTGTAGTTCGAGGTAGACGTGCGGGATACTAGGAATCGATGGTGTTCACTTCTTGGACTGTTGGCTACTCACTTTCTTGGGCTGAGCTATGGGATGAAGATCGCCTTACGTTCTTGTTCGGGTTTCTTGGTAGAGCATATATATATGTATTCCTTGTTCCAGTACCCATTCCTTGTGTTTTGGTTACTCTCCTTCCAGGAGAGGCAAATACGCGCGGGGTATGCCACATGATTTCCGTGTCTAGCTTCTTGTGGTTGGAAGAGTCTACTCTCCTACTATAGGTAGCGAAGACTCGAATATAAGTTCATCTTCTTACCGTTTACAGCTCTTTGTGTTTGGATTATGTACTTTCTTCCTCTTGTTGGGTTGAGCTGTTACTCTACTCTACTCTTTACTGCACTCTATGTTGTACTCCTTTACTATTCCTTGTTCGATCAACTGCTCACCTCTTCAGTACCTCATTTGTTTCTCCCTTGAGACTTCAGAGTATCCTACTGAGTATTTTTATACTCACCCATGCTTTGGCTTTGCCTGCACTTGGTGTGCCCTTGCAGACGACATACATGTTTTTCCTGACTACTAAGGATCTTAGGAGTTCAGGAGCTTGGACCACGTGCAGTGGTCATAGTCAGGTTCCAAGTGTGGGACTCTCCCAGCTATTTTACTTTTGTCTACCTATTTCCAGGTTGTGGTACTTTTCTGGTTGGGCGCGTGTTTTTCCCTTTTCTTTTCAGTTTAACTTCAGCACTCACTTTGTACTGTTTAGAGGCCGACGCACCTTTGTGGTTTATTTATAGCAGTTGGTACATTACTTTTCTTTTTTACTCTACACTTCTTCATTGAGTGGGCTGCATGTGTGTGTACAGGTACTTAGGTAAAGGCCTCCCTGAGTTGTTTATACTTCGGTGCTTTTCGCCAGCCCCTGGCCTATAGAGGCGGGCTTGGGGTAGTTGCGGCTCCAGCCCCGGTAGGGTCGGATTGTGACAAATTATTATTAATTCATAATATTTATTACTATTTATTAGTATTTATTATTCTTTAATACTATTTAATACTATTTATTATTATCGATTACTATTTATTACTCTGTATTACTCTTTATTACTATTTATTACTTATTATTATTAATTTTTAAAAACAATTACTATTTATTACTATTTATTATTTATTATTTTTGTTTATTACAATTTTTTTACTATTTATCACTAATTACTGCAAATTACTGTTAATTACTACAAATTATTAATAATAATTATTAACTAATAAAAATTGTAACTATTTACTGATAATTATTACAATTTTCTAGTAATTAATACTATTTACTACAAAATATTAATATTCACTGCTAATTATTAATATTTACCGCTAATTATTATTAATTATTACTAATTACTAATAATTATTATTAATTTCTTCTAATTATTACTATTTATTACTATTTATTAATATTTATTATTATTTATTATTATTTATTTCTATTTGTGACTAATTATATCTAATTATTACTATTAATTATTTTCTATTACTATCTATTACTATTTATTAATATTTATTAATATTTATTCAAATTTATTACTGTTTATTACTAATTACTACTAATTATCACTAATTACCGCTAATTATTACTAATTACCGCTAATTATTATTAATTATTACTAAGTACCACTAATTATTACTAATTATTACTAATTATTTAAAATTATTACTATTTATTAGTATTTAGTACTATTTAAAAACATTTATTACTATTTATTACTAATTACCGCTATTTTTTACTAATTACTGCTAATTATTACCAGTTACCGCTAATTATTTTTTATTACCGCTAATTATTACTAATTACTGCTAATTATTACTAATTACGGCTAATTATTACTAATTAGTGCCAATTATTACAATTTATTACAATTTATTACTATTTACAACTATTTATTACCAATTATTTCTAATTGATACTAAATAATACTAATTAAAAGTAATTTATAATAATAAATTATAATTAATAAAAATTATTAATAATTAATAATAATTCTTACTAATTACTACCAATTTATACTAATTAATACTATTTATTTTTAAATAAAACAATTAAATCTTAATGAAACAACATATTTAAAAAAATAAATAATGAAATATAAACCTATCTAAATCTAATTTACTTTAATTCCTGCTAATTAACAAGAATTATAAATAATATAAAATAAAATGAAATAACTAGAAAAAAACAATAGATAATTACCTTAAAATTGAATCTTTCATATTATGAAAGGCTTGAAATTTTCTTCAACGTAAAATTTTGAACATTGAAAAATTTAAGAGAAAAATATAAATGTAGAGAGGGAGAGAAGAGTTGAGATAGTTTTGAAATGGTTAAAAATTGGATGGGGGTATATATAAGTTAGATTATTTGCGATAAGAGTATTCTTTATGATATTTCCCTCACAAATTCTATCCCCCCTATTAATTAGGGGCAGATGTCAAAAAGGTGTGTTCTATGGGTCTCGTCGCAAGTATCTACCTACCAACAGAATATTTTCGATGGGAGATAAATCCCATCATAAATACTAAAACCATTGAAGGGTATGTGCGCCAAGTGGTTACAACCATCGCAAAATACCCTTCCTGTGGTTTGGGGCAGACCGTGCGCCAAACCTTTTTCGATGATATATATATTCCCATCACAAATAATTAGTAATTTGCATCGGGAATATGGTCCCTTCACAAATAACACATCACAAATAACTCTTTTTATCATAGTGTAAATAATAATAGTCAATCCTCTAGTTAATCATGGTTATACACCTAACAACCAAAATTCTCTTCGGTAGTTGGCTAGACCCCACAAAGGTATTCTGCTTGATTGGGAATATAATATAGCCATGAGCCTCTCTTGTAATTGGATATACCCCTAATCACAAGTTACTTATTCGTCTTGTTGATCTAGTGATAGAAAAATAATCAACCTTCTAGGTAAAAATCTTCCTCCAGAGGCCTATAGAATCATGTTTTCTCATGTAATTCCTCAAGAACATCAACAATAGTAATGGCCTCGAGACATTTTCTAAATTTGTGGTGATCTAGATTCTCCATATTTTTTTTGAATACATAGCTATGTCTAATTCATAGGCTCTCTTCAGATCATCTTCTTCTCTTCAATACTAGATGTATCAGTCTATTATATGATCTTACGATAAACACCATAGTTCTGAATTCACTTTCATTTATAATTTTCGTTGATAACTGCACAAAACATTTTTATTCAAAAAAAATCATCAATATTATTCTTAAAATATCTTACTTAATGTTTATATATTTGAATTATTGAGATCCCATGATCTTAAGAAGCACGATCATCAAATTTAATTAGACTAACCAAATCATGATTTATCTATAATTCATCTCATTTGAATTCCCATTAAAATATTCATTTAAATCCCCTGAATTCCATAACTTCAATATTTAATTAGATATATAAATATCCATGTCCTGAAATCCCCCTTGTTCAAAGTCTATGTGATTTTAATGTTCTCAGGCAATCATCTTTGTCGCAACAATCAACTACATCGTAATTAGCTACGTAAAAATCATCTACGTGGTTCGAAATATTGTATATGGAAATTAGATACAAAGAAACAAACTATATAGTTATCATAGGTTATATAGAAATCTACAATATAGATCTCAATTCAGCTACATCGCATAACCGGTTAAGTGATTGGCCTACGTTTCTGAATCAACTAGTTGAATTAATTTTGTGATTGAATAGAATACATGAAATGACTATGACACTAAATCTACTACATGAATTGGCTATGTGTTTAATCAAATATGTTAATTAGTGACATGTATAAATCAACTATGTGAGAAGACAACATCAATGAACAGGCTACACGAATCTATAAAATTACAGACTTCAATCAAATAATTTCCAAACTTCTTCAACCGAATTTCATCGCTTCCCAATCACTTCAACACTTCTCAAAATAGTTTTTATAAGGTGAATGTATATAGTAAAAATTGATCCACCAAGACTTGTATTTTATTATTTTTAGGATAATCACACCAATATTCAAAATTACATTTCCCCATTTTCATGAACTAATATATTTGATTTATTCAAATTATACCCTCACAGTTCATTTTTGATAGAACATGGAAATGGATCAATCATATTAGGGACTAATAACTTATTTATTTTATTTTAATGGGAATCCCCAAGTGTATAATTTTAGTACCCACCACATTAGGAAACCCCCTCCCCATGAATAGATTACTCTGAAGAGAGCCCCGGTCGAGAAGGAGTCATTTCCAGATGAGATGGTAGAGAATTCTGGAGGGTGACAACTTGATCTGTAATCGGTTGACACATAAATCTATCAGTAGGGGTTAGTTGCGCCTCATTTTACCCACCCAGATAGGAACTGGGTGGCCCCATAAGACGAGTGGATCCCAGTGGAAGGAGAAATTCACCCAAGAGAGGACTCCCATGAATCAAACCTTGCTGGTCCCAAATAACAGTGTTATTAATCTCCTAATAATCACCACTACACCATTGACGAAGTAGAAAAACAAGTGTAAGGATAGCTCTGACCTCCCACTAGTGGCCCCTATAAGCCCATAGTGCACCATACGTTCCCTATCTTGGATATGATTTTGAATTGCCTTAGGTAGAATATGAATAGTGTCCATGTTTGGCGGGACTCGAGCCTACACCACTTCCCAAGGATAACGAGGGGTATAAAAATATATACCTTTGAATTGGATGGTAATACCAATACTTAATATTAATTATGCTTTTTGGATGGATGAAACCTTTCTCCAATTATTAATAGTCAAATGAAATGGTCAATGTGTTGGACTACTCATCTCCCCATTTTCTTTTCAAGGAGCACATAATTATCTCACTCATTTTATAAGTTAAGTATGATACCACATGGTTCTATTAGAAAGAATTCTTGAGCTATTATACTCTAAGTATACATGGGAAAATCCATTATATAAAACAAGATAGATACAACCAAGGTTTTCTTTGCAGTATATAAACAATCATGCCTGTGATATCATGTTCATAATTTATTTTTTCTCTAATAGATAATGTACAAGTCAAATTTATTTTAATGTAACATGTAACCTGCACACATATAAATAATCCTTCAAAACTAATCATGAAAAAGTCATCTAATCCCCTCTTTTATCATGTATTCAAAACCAATACTCCCCCATAATAATTTCATTTAATACAATTATAAAAAATGGTTAGGAGTTTAATTTTTATCCCTTAAATTTTATCTTTGAAATCAATTTAGAATTTTCAGTTTAACTAGAATTAATTAAAATGAAAAATTCATCTCTAGGTTTCTCCCCCTTGTATGAAATCATATTCTTCAATTTTATGTAATTAAGAAGACTTTGTGTAAGGAAATATCTTTAATTTTCCAGTAGTGAAAACTATAATATTCTTTAATGTTTGTTAATATGTTAGTTCTAAACACATAAAAAATAGTAATTAAAGAGAGACAACTATGTTTCTTATAAATAACAATCAGACTAAAAGATTCCTCTTAATCTAGCCCATTATTTTTTTCCAATCACATCATGGGATGTTTTTTTAGAATCTTCCCCAGAACTAATTTTTTTCATGAAATATTTTCTTCTCATCTTTACATTTTCCACTTTTTTTCCATTATCATTATCGAAATTTTTATATTCCTCCAATTTCATAACCAATTTCGATTTATTTTTTTGAAAAAATTTGGTTCTCTTTCCACAAACACTCTATCTTCTAAAAATATACACATGAAGTTCCATTATTTTTCTATTGAATAATTTTCCATTTCAAGTCATAAGTGATATATCAAAGTATTTTTTTTCATGAATTTTTTGGCTGTGTGACATGTCTTCTTACATCTACCAAAAACTTATTTTAAGAATTCATGTCTATACAAAATTGGCATTTTAGATGTATTTTTGGTTGCCAAATTATTTTTTTAATAGTTTATTATCATATATTAATCATGAATCTCCCTTAATTCATGAATGTTTAATGGAAATGGAATGATTTACCAGTGATAATAGGCTCTGTGCTAATACCTTTCTAAAAAAACTTATAATCTCAAATCTTTCACCATGACATGAATTTTATCCAGACACTTATTATTTATCTAATTCATGAAACAAAGACTTATTTTTCATATAGGAAGTGATTTATGGTCATATTTATTTATCCTATTGATGTATGATGTGATCTATCACTTATCTTTTTAGGGATAGTTTTTCTTCTTTTGTACACAACCTAATACTGATCTGAGAGATTTTTTCTTTCCCACCTCACATTTTTTCTATGGTATTTTCTTCATATTATTATATGATTTGTGTATGATTTTAACATACCATTATACATCATAATAGTTACTACTTATATTGCAATTATCATAATAATATTTTAATAATTCAAATATATTATTATTGAAAATATTCATTTTCTATGGATTATTGTTGTATGGTGCAGTTATTATTTTTTATTCATATTTTCTCCCCCTAAATGTTGGACTCCTATTTTTAAATTAATTTTCATATTATGTAAAAAACAATAATTCCTTATTCAAGAACTTCTGAAAATAAAAACAATATCCTATGAATCATATTATATTATTTTCTGATATAATCTCCATTGATTTTATATATTGTAAAAGAATATATCATTTATTGATTCCACAAGTATTTTAGAAACATATTGTAGTAAAAACACATCATATATCTTTTCTATACACCCCTTTATGTGGTGGGATTATTAATATTTATTCCCATTCATAATTTCCAATCATTTTATTTTAAACATGGTGTAAAAAGTGAAATATAATTAGGCTAAATTTTTTTCATGGTTAATGGATACCTTCTTATTATAGGGTGTTTTCATATCATTAGAGGATTATTTCATGTTGTTCTTCCCAAAAATAATAATCATTCTCATATTCATTATTCTTAATGTAAAATTTTCTGGAAATATCTATTTTTTCCGCAACTTATGAAGTTACATATTGTGGTGATTCTTGATTCTTTAATCCCACCTCTAACTCAAAACACTTCATGTTGAGGGAGTTCTATTCTTCATCAATAGATCTAAAATTTTATTCATAATCCTCCTTCATATATTTTATTTGTTCTCATTTCATTTTTATATAATCATATAAAGAATTTTCAATCTTTTTTTAATTGATTTATTCAAACTCTTGTTGAGAATCATTTAAATCCACAGAAATAATGTGAAATTTTTTCATGTTCATGCAATGATTATTCAGAAGAAAAAAAATGTCTTTCTAAACATCATTACTTTGGAATTCTGTAGTAACTTCAGAATATCTTTCATTATAATGGGAAATTGTTTCATCCTTTTCTTTCAAATTTTTTGTGAGTGTGTTGTATTTTCCGACCTTTTATCCAATGCCTCTTCCATAATATCAGTCTTTTATTTTAGATAATTTTTTATTTATGAAGATACATGATAGTTTTAACAGAACGTTTTAAAAATTATTTGGAAATGTTATAAAAAATTTCTATGAATTCATATTGATTACTTTTAAGTGATGAATAATCATCATATATTCAACACGATTCAATTGAAGAATACTAATTAAAAGAATAATTACTATATGTAGCACTCATATAAAATTTAGTTAGAGGTGTTTCTTTTTTTACTTTTATATTCTTCTTCAACTTCATTGCATCTATATTCTTGATTTTCTTATGAATCACAATTTAAATATAAATATTTTAATCCTCATAAGTAGAATCACACTTCCAAAAATATATACATCATTAAAGATATTAAAAAATAATAGAAAATGTTAGATATTTATAGATAACCAGATCTGATACCAGTAATAGAGTTTAAGGAAAATATTTACAACTAAGATGGGAAGGGTGAATAAATTGTAACATTTTATAATTTCTTTTATTTTTTTTAATTCAACTTCTCAATGTTGTAAAGGATATAAATCCACTCAATATTATCTCTCAATCTAGCCTCTTATAGAATAGTAATAATAGAGAGATCCGTACAAATGGAATTTCAAGGTTCAAAATAAATACATAATATTTTCCATGTTTAATGAACCCCCTCAACATAGATTCTCGACTATAATATGATTATAATTTATAGAAGTTGAGTAAGTAACTGGTTATACACCCATGTAGCCAGTCCTCATGTTCATGATCTTGGTTATACCCCCAACCATCAATAACTTTTACCTTAATTGTCTTGACCCCCCAACTATCTTCTCCTTGACAAGTTATACACCATATCCACAAGAAGCTTTAGTAACTATTCATAACCACAGTCACAAGCCCCTTCTTTTTTTATTTTTAACCATTTAGTAGAAAGATCTTCAACATTTTTTATGATAATCTTCTTTTACAAGGCAACAGGATCAAGTTATCACTTGTACATCCTCAAAAAAATTAATAGAATTGTTGATCTCAAGAATTATTCCAAATTATGTGTGGTCTGGATTCTCGTAAACTTCTTCAAATATGTAGGTACTCCCTAGTACATGACTCTTGGATTCAATTAATATTCTTCTCCATGATACTGGACATATTGGTCACTCAAATAATCTTACGATCAGAACCAAAGTCTTAAATTATCTATAGATTCTTAATTTCATTGATACCTTTAATAAATATTTATAATCCCCAAAAAATCTGAATAATATATTAAATATATCATATTTAATGTTGTTATATTTAGATTTTGGAAATCCTATGATCTTTGGTAGTGGGTTCATCTCATTTAAGTTGGTCAACTAATTACCCATTTATCTCTCATTAAAATTAATATTATTTTCCATTCAAATAATTATTTAAATCCACTAAAGAAATATGTGTTAATATTCTATGTGATATATAAATATCCATGTCCACAAATACCCCTTCCTCAATTTAAAGTGATATTTTTTTGTCTTCATGAAATTGGACATGTAATAAAAATAGACTACATTGTAATAGGCTACGTAGAAATCAACCACATGTTTCTCAATCAGCTACATGAGAGTTATCTATATAGAAATATTCTATGTTATTCTCATTGGTTACACATAACATATTTGCATAGTTCTAAATTTTTCTGTATCGCACAATCAACTTTTTCATTTTCCTATATCGCTGAATCAAATATGTGAATTGGCTATGTAGTTTAATCAACTATGTTAAATTGATACAAAACTAATTCAGATATGTGAATCAATTATATGGATTAATTGGAAATTTAAATTAGTTATATATTTTAAATACTTATGATAAATAGATACATTGTGGAATCGACTATGTGGATATGTAAAATTATAGAATTCACTCAAATAAATGAAGAACTTGTTTATCTTACTTCCATCCATTCTTAGAAAGTAAAAAAATTCTAATTTTTATAAATATTTATAGTATTTATTTCTTATTCAACTACAAACACATGTCTGTTATTCATTTCATTATCATCACATCTATCATTAAAGTTACTTTGACACATTGTCTTGAACTACTCCATTGGAGTACTTAAAGTTGTTTCCTAATAGATCCTTTTACATTGAACATCGAATTAGCTCAACTATATTATGAAATTTTATTATTTTATTTTTAAAAATTACATCATTTTCCTTATTGAATCCTTAATAATACTTTAATAAAAATTAACAAAACGTATTGGACCACTCACAAAAATACAATACTTACTTAATTGTAACAAAATAAAAAACCAAAAAAATATAGAAACTGATGTTGTTATAAAAATACAATGATTTACAAGAAATAATATGTAAAACTATATTCATGTGGAATTAAGAACATAATCTAATACAAATCATGGTGCACAACTATAAACAATTCTATAGAAATTGAAATTTAGACCAAGAACCCTTGTAAATTTTATAACACTTAAATCAAAATCTATGTAAATAGAGAATATGAAAGGGAAATTAATTTAAATTATTAAATATTGAATCATGATATTATTTTATAAGGAGTCATTATATAATATGTATAATATAAATAGGTGTGTTATTTAAAACATGATTCAAAGAGGAGTGTTTGGGATAAAAAACCCTCACATTGGATTCCTTCTTAGTCATAATTGATTTAAATTTAGACTATAATAAATTTAAATTTATATGAAATCTATGTGAGAAGAAATTTTATATTTATATTTCTATAGAAAATTAACTTATTATTTTTTATTACCCGAATATTAAAAAATCTTTGTTAAAATCATCATTTTTATGTTAACTATTTAGTTTCACATGCATGTTTCAATTAAGTGATTCCATTAATTGAATCTTGGTCATGGTTTCATCATATAAATATCATTCATGTTATTTTGTCGTATATTTTTGTACATATTTCATGAGTTACATGTTCACTTTATGGAACTCATGGTGTTGATTCACATGGAAAGGTTAATTATTTTTAAGAATTTTCTTTCCAAAAAAATAATTTATTTAAATAAGGGATGTATATAAATATTATATAACATAATAATGTTCTAAATTTCATATTTTAATATTAATCTAATTTTATGACCATCCATTTTAGTCGTTAATGGAAAATAAAGCACATCATTCGTATAGTTGGTAGTTTGAACATACC
The DNA here is from genome assembly GCA_963277665.1 of Viscum album. NCBI lineage: Eukaryota > Viridiplantae > Streptophyta > Magnoliopsida > Santalales > Viscaceae > Viscum > Viscum album. Next base: position 333,988,739 of record OY728139.1, on the reverse strand, counting down.
TAAAGGTGACGTCCTCATTCTCTATTGAATGGAATGTAAAGATGGTACAAAATTTTTAGCTTTATTGAAAACTAATAATATCATAAATATAATATTTATTCATTAAATACAACCTTATTACCAATATTATGTATATGTGATGAAAAATGAAATACGTCATTCATAAAGGCATTTTTCAACATGTACGCCCAATACATGTGTTTATTTTCAAAATGATGGGCATTATGTAGATGATAGTTTTTCCATATATATAATAAAATTTTAGTAAAATTATGATATTTTTATTATTATGTTATTATGGTTATATAGTGTTTTTAGGATGTAGAAGAAGAATGAATCTTGAATGGACTTGTTTTAGAAAATTATCTATACTTTCAGTATCCTCCTTCATATCTCTACTTATGACTTTATAGGATGGTATTTTGGAGTGAAAAAAACCACTGTCTTTTATAAGTGTTCTGGGAAGTGATACTTGAATATAATTATTTTGGATAAAGTGATCAATGTGTTTGGATAAGTGATGAGGTGGGGTGCTCCTCTTATTTTTGAGCATAGTGGAATTATTCAAAATAAAATAAAGTAATTTTCAGGGGGATTTTTAAAAGAATATAAATTTTTCAAATAAATGTTGATTTGAATCCAAAATACTCTCAATAAATACAATTATAAATTTTTTTGGTAGTTTATGGCCTTAACTATTATTTTTAACCAATTTTGAACCTATTTATCCTTTACAATGGTGAAGGTTTTTACCACAATAACCATGATTTAGGACAAAAATTGGAATGGAAATTATTTCCAAATTTGAATAACATGATTAAATTTTTGGAATCAATTTATAAAAACACATTTCTAGAGGTTCAAAAAAATAATGTTTAGAATAATTATGAAAAAACAAATGAAACATTGTTTTTAGAAATATAAATTTTAAAAAAAATAATGAATTTACACCAAAAACATGTATAAAATTGATCCAAATTATATTAATTTGATAATGAATAAAAATGGGTTGTAATATTTTTATAATCAATTCAAAATATAACGTAATACTATAAATAATTAGTTAAAAAATGATAAAAATAAATCATTTATTAGAATAAAACATCACTTAACTTTGAAAATATTAAACATAGGCTTCTAAATTAAAAATAATATTTTTTTAATGTCTTATATTAATAATTAGGAACATGTTTGGTCTATATAAAAGTATCCATATGTTTTTAGGTTATTGTTATATCATGATGATGCCTTAAAAATTACATTATTTATAAAAATGTTATTTTGACTATTCACCTAAAAATGAACTATTCCAAAAAATCCCAAACAAACTCACCATGTAATAATGTTTCAATGTTGAATACAAAAAAGGTATTTAATTGTGTATAACAATAAATATATAATTTATAAAAATTTATTTTGAATAAAAAGTATATAATATAAAATAAAAAATTGTTTCTAAACATTTTTTAGCTATGAAAAATTAAATTAAAATTCCTTATATATTCTTAGTCAATCTATTGACGATATTAATTCATTTTTTTTAATTTTATAAATATAAATTACTGAAACATTTTTTTCAAAAGTATTAAATTTAGGAATGATAATTAATTTATCAAAACACTTTCTCTATAATTAATTTAATTATCATACATATAAAAAACCTTTTTAATTCAAAAAAAAATATTTCGAATATTTTTCATTTAACTATATTCTAATTTCATTCAGTTTTTATTTTAAAAAATCATTATTAACTTTATTTTTATTTTGTATGTATCACAAATTATTTTATGTTGTTGTTTAATTTAATGGAGAATACATATATATGTCTCAAGGTGTAAAATTATCACTCACCCATTAAATAAATTGGATCCCCATAATTTTATTTTTTTCTCACCAAAATGAATGTGTACATAAATAGATATAGGTATTATCATGATATAAAATTTCTATGTTTCTATGAGGAAGCATTGTATTTCATAATTAAATAATTATAAAACCAGTTTGTACCCCCATAATACTAATACTTGTGAATAAGATTCCAAAAGAATACCTTGGTAAGTAAGTGATATTTTACACATAGGAAACAATATATTTTGTTATCCTTTTTCTTATGTTTGATAATTTTTTTACCATTAAGATAGAGAATATGAAAAAATATACTCACTTTTTTTCATTCTGTCTTATATGCGTGATTTCATCTATTGGTTGTGTTCTAATGAATTTACACCTCTACATAATCTCGAAATCTAAATGATAAATAACCATGATGTATTTTTTGGGTCTGAATCATGAAAATAAATATATAATGGATTATAATATCCATAAAATAGTGACAGGTTACCCTTCTTATATTTATAATTTTAGTAAAACCAAAATGTTTTACACAAGTTAGAATAATACTGAATCTGAATAAACCTTATTGTGAATGATTAATACATTAATATATAACACATCAGTATAAAAAATTATTGTTAAGCATAAATAATTATACAAATAAATATTACCTAATACTCCTCAAAATATATTGGACCAAATTCAAAAAACAAAAATCAGAAAAATTTGATTACATTATTCCAAAATCAAAATAAGTTGTATACAAAAAATTTTCAATCATCAATAATCATTAAAAAAAATTCCTTACCACATCCTAAACCCCAAAACATAGAAATATATTCTCTTGAAAATATATTAGTCTAAAACAATCCTAATTTCATTGACATTAAATTAATTTTGTATCCCTGAGGTTATCAATACAACTTAACTTACATTCCCAATAAACACTTATCCAATTGTACTAATTAACCATAATAAAATAGAATATCAAATCAAATGATAATTGATACCTACAACATTCATTATTTTTAAAACCTAATAAACATATCCCACAATATCATTAATCATATTAGAATATAATCACATAATATATATATTTGGTTCTTGGGAGTACAATTACATTGAATACACACACACCACACACACAGGCTAGAAAGGCTAGCCATATCCCCCAAAGTATTGACCACCATCAAGCCTTATTTATTCGGTACATGGCCCGAAGGCCAAGTGGAAATCAATCCCATTACATGTCCTAAATTCCCGTAATCTGTTTTAAAGGTCCTGGTGTAGCATCATTCCTACATCATGCTTACATCACCATCTGCATGCATCATGCCTACGTCACCACCTGCATGTGTTATTCCAACATCACCGCCTGCCTACGTCATGCCTGCATCACTGACTACTAGTGGAAATTTTCTCCCACCTAGTTTTGAACCAAAGTCTGATGTAGAATCACAGGGAACATACACCACTGAGGCACACCCCAACCTCAATAATCACATAATACCTCAAAAGGGTATTTATACCATTGAGATTATGATCAACTGTAAACTTAATAACCCATGTTGGTATCTAAAACTATATAAGTATCCTTACTTGACAAGTTCATAACCGTTAAATCTATATAAACCCTACTCTTAGACCAAAAAATATTCCCTAGATCCAAACACCCAGATCTAGTGCTGAAACTATAATATATACATACTTCAATTGATACAAATTAGGGAGTCCAAATTTTAACCATCTATAATTAAAAAAAATAAAACAAAATAATTGAATCACTTATATACCAAATACCTTTTTATGTTTAGATATTTAAATAATTAGGATAACTAGTATATAACAAAAACCCATATCTCTCTCACCCAAAAAACATTTTTCCCATTATACTAATAGTTTCTTATCTCATAATAAGCCTTCAACAACTCCCAAAAAATAAAGAACACAAGATACCCTTGTTGATATATCATATGCATTAAAAAATTTTATATTCGAGGGAAATGGAATCATAAGAAGAATGAAGTAAAATACTTTGAAAGGGTGGTGTTTAGTGGAAGCTATGTTTGAAAAATAAAACACGAGTAATACGAAAGAGTAAATAATCAATATGTTCATTATAAATAATAACATGAACCTGAAATACACAATGGATAACATAACAATGTAAATTATCACATGAAAATCTATAACTACAGTCATAGTGATGACATGAATAATGCATGTCTTCTTAATATATATCATCTAGTATTTATGCTAATACATTTTACATACCATCAAGGCATTGTTCCAGGACATATTATAAACCATCAACTATTATATACAATAAATCTTTCTTATCGTCAAATCCTTATTGAAAGAAATTTTCAATATATGGGATGGTATAAACCAAGTGATAGCTATTCAGATTTTTCTTATAATACCTACTTTGGGCATCAATGGGTGATACAATTATGTTCCCCAACCACCACGTAAACCTGAAAAATACATTCTTCAAATAAAACCCATAAATAATATGCATTACAAACAATACATATTTGAAATGAATGATGTATGAAAAATGTCAATATTTATCTAGTAGATAATCAACATACCTTAACAGTCAATGATCATATGTGTATAACTATGTATCATATTGATTGTTAGTATTCCCTCATTCAATAACCAAAATATAATTTAGGATTAAAACCCTCCAATATAATTATTATACGATGGGGTTATTCATATTGAATGGATTAGTGAGTATACAACAATGTTGATACAAGTAGTTATGAAGAATACATCCTTCATAATAAATAACATGAAAATGTATGAGACCATGAATTTATATGAAATTATAAAGATATACTAAATACATGTAGTTTTTGATATATATAAGAAAATAGAAGTTAATATTTCTAAAAAATATTACTTAAATATATTACAAATTTATTGAAAAAATAATGTTAAAAGTCACTTCCAAAAATCGTTTCATGATATTTCAAGATAATTTATAAAAAATTATTTTTAAAATAACTTACATTAATTTAATCTTGAAAAGAAACATTTCATGAGTAAAACAATATGGAGATAAAGTTAAAAATATTGTTTAGTAGAATATAATCCCTTTTCAAAACATTAAAGAAAATAATATCCATTCATTTTGAAACATTAATAGAATAATAGAAATGAAAAATAATATAAAAATCTATCAAAACATAGAAATTAAGATTAATAATGAATAATTTTTAGGATGGTTAGAATATATCTTAATGGGGAAAATGTTTTAAATGATATTTTTCACAGTTAATTAAATAAAAAACAATTATTTCCGAAAATGAGAGAAAGTTTGATATTAAAATTTTAAATATAAATTATATTTTATATAAAATTGACATTAAGAAGTCATTTAATTTAAAAAAAATATTTCTTGAAACAAAATAAAGAATATTGATATCTAATAGATGGATTCTCTTCCAAAAAGAATAAATTAGATTATCTTTTCTAAAAAACACTCCCTATTAATTTTTATTACCAACAATAGGGAAAATGTTATGAATACTTGAAAGCCCTAGAAACATAAAAAGAAAAAAATTACGAATTGGGTCTAAAATAGAGAAGATATATAGTTTCCCTAATGAGTATTGAAACATAAATAATCAACAAAATGTGTGACAGTAAAATAAACAATTATGGATTTAGTAACATTGAAATAAAAAACATTTAAAAAATAGAAAATAAAATTGTTTTATAAACCACATTAACTAAATGAATGAATATATTAAAATATATTAATGTGGTTGTATGTATGAAATAAAAAAGAAATAATTTTTTCACAACTTGAATAATGTATCATGAAATTGAAATTAAGACCAAGAACCAGTATAATATAAAACTTGAATTAAGACTTATGGAATGAAAGAACAAGAAGTATAACTTTAATTACCATGATTAAATAGTGCATCATGATATAATATATCGAAGATGTATAGTATACCCCATAAAATGTAAATATATGTATAATTAATAACATACCTTAATAAATGATGTTTGAGATAAGAAAATATTACCCTGGATTCCTACTAAGTTTGACATATTAGTCTTGGATCCATCTACATACCCCTGAGAGGGGGGTTGATCACTACTATAACCATTTATAAATTATATTAATTCATCAGCTTGAATTTATTAATTCCCTTGATCCACTAAATTATTTATCATATACTCAACTTTATGTGAATTAATAAAGAGATAGATAGAAACACATTGTATTTACATGGTTTGGATATAAGGAATACTCTTTTCCATATTGGTTATATGTGATAACATGGATTATTATCCATATCTACTTGTAATATACACCACAAAGTCCATAGTGATCTCTATCACTTCCAAAGTCCACTAGATGGTACAACGATTTCCAAAAAGATCTAATAAAGAATTACCTTTGGCTCTACGTGTTCACTGTATCCATTGATATTGGTCTACTTATATATATAGATCTATGAGTAGGTATATACATGTACTTCCTAAATAGCACAAACAATGATTCTATTATCTATAATATTTCGAGATTTAGAGTGATAGGGATCTTCCTTTGTATTCATCAATAATTGAGAACATAATAAATCTCTATCATTTTTTCAGCGACTTCCAGCTTCTTATTCTTCTTTATCCTCAATATAATAGAGTATTAGACACTCAAAACTTTCATAAAATGTATGAATAATCTCAATTCATATCACTCTCACTTCCATTCTTCTCTACCTTCATATATTTATATTCACATAAAATAATACCACATGAATATTATTCTCATTTTATATATATATATATATATATAAATTATATGTTCTCCAGATCCTTATGTGATATATCTATTTAAATCAACCACTAATATTCCTTATTTATTCCACTTTTAATCTCCCTTTAAAATGTTAATTTAAATCACTTGAAGAATAAATAAATTTTTTTCTATTAATTCTCTTAGAACTATTCTTTTTTAAGCACATTTGTCATCCCCACATGTATGGACTCATGTTTTTCAAAGTGGGCCATCATATTCACGAGTGAGAAGATTTTAAACAATATTTGAACATTTATATAGACATCCTAAATTTAATTAACTATTGAAACATTAAACATAGAAGAAGAACCTATACTCATTTATCTTTAAATTATTTGGAACACTTTAAATGTTATACAATAAACTAAATTTATTATGATTGGAACACTAATGATTTTCAATGAAGCTTTAAGATTAGAAAAGGCTCATGATCAACTTCTAAAATACTTACATTCAGTGATATTTCCATTTTTCTCATTCAATATAAAAATATTATGACAAATATTAATTATGATAAAAGAATAAAATTGAATGTAGTAATAACCAATCACCCGTATGATCAAATCCAATCAATGGATCCTAATTGACCTTTTTATGCTACAGTCAATGGATCAATCACACCCACGTATCATTATAGAAATAACAAATATTCTTCACATCAAATAAAATACTTCTCAAATAATCTCTATCCATCATAAATTGAATAAAACACCCTCTAAATATATTGTATTTATATAATCATCCACTACTAAAAAAATTCATGAATTCATGATGGTCAAAAAAACCATCATCATATTTAAGGATTTTAACTTGAAGTGGTCTAGAAAAAGTAATCAAGAAATAACACCACATCTTCTTTCCAATTTTATCATGGAATAATTTAGATAAACTAATATAATTGTATTCTTTATCAAGAATTACTTGAAATAATAACTCATAAGTCCATAAAAATTATCTAATCTTTTTCAATTATATCACAAAACACATATTTTCATAGTGAAAACTAGTGAGCCCAAAAGATTATGTCACAAAACTTTACCTATTTTAAATTTTTTTCTATATACCCAATCATTTTTAAAATTAATATATGTGATAATTAATTTATTCTCCTATTTGAAAATAAAATCCAAAGAATTAATAGGGTTAATTAACCTTATCACAAGAACCTCTTCTCATCCTTTTATGAATAGTTGGGTCCACATACGATCTAAGAATTATATTACATAATTATTCATAGAAAACAGAGAGTTGTTATTCCACTCTAAGTATACTTCGGACACCCGAGTTTAGAAAAGATAAGGATGTAAGTAAGATTTTTAATGTGGTCCATTAACAACAGAACTTGTGGTACAACACAACATATATCTTTTTAGGGGTTCTTTATCTTCATTTGAAAAGAAACAATGATTAATTTTTTTATCTCAAAAAAGAATCAAAATAGATCATGTGGATGTCAAATAACTATCCCATTAACACACATTTCCAACCAACAGTTCCAATTAATAGGTGATTTTAATACATTTATTACCAGGGGTGTTATGTTTTATTTTCATCCATCTAGCATAAATTTATTTAAAGGAATCAAAAAATTACACATCCATTGAATGTTTGAAATATGTAAACCAATCCTCATTTTTATTCCCCTCAAGTTATGTATATATATCCTCCTCTCTATGGTAATTATGAGACAACATGAATAACTACATCATTAATGTCCAATAGTGACAAAACTACACCCCTCCTTTAATTCCGAGTATGTTAGAGAAAATAAAATAGGAAATTAAAAAGCGAGATCTTTATTTTGGTGATATGACACTAGGATTGAGAGTTTCCTCTAAATCAAATACATTATTTTTTCCGACCATAGCCTTTATCTTTGGGTAAAAACTCCTCTTACACTATATTCATTAGAACACATGATGTTTTAGTTTCTTCCATTTTATTGTTAATCAAATATAGTTATACAATCAACCATTTCAAGAATTTTCTTTTTATATGTCCTAAAATCTTAATCCATAAATACTAGCACTCAAAAAACAATATGATTTAATTTATTTTCTTCTTTTACACATTTTTTATTTAAGGATTTTTTCTTGATAGTCTAGTCATCCACTTTTAAACTTTGTGAATATCTTTTCCACACTCAATACATTTTTTCCAAATATTAAAATCTATTTTGTGATGATAATTTTTTTATCATTGTTGTTATAGGTTGTTTCCTTTGAAAAATATCTATAATTTTTCTTCATAATCCCCCAGGTTCATGTCTCATTAACCGTAATGATACATCATATAACCAGGAATTATCATTATGTAATTTGGTTCATGGAACAATAACTAATCTCTTGAATTAGATCTTGAATTTTGATAGGAAATATTCGAATTATTTCTGGATAGCTGTTCTGTTGCAAAGAAATATGGATTGTGCATAGTGGTAAGTGTCCTTTTAGAGTTCATTTCTTCAATTGGTGGGTATGAGTGTCCCTCTTCATGATTTTTGGTGAAAATAGTTTTATCTTGTTTTCTCCCCTATTATTATTAGAGATAATAAATTTTTATTTCATTTCAGAACCCATATGTTCAATAGCATAGGAAAATTCACTTTTATTATCAATAGACTTAGTGATATATGTGTAACACCCCGGACCAAGAATCCAAAATAGTTCATTAGAAAGGGTCACCACATTACCTCATTCATGACTTCCCATATAATAATGTATGCTGACTAATGAAAAGGGATTAACAACGTCTTGGGTGGACTCTTCCTCTCCAAAAAGTCTTGGGGTCCATGCCAAAATCTTCTAAAAATTCAGAATGAACCTTTTTATAGTGGAAATCCCACTATACTATATGCATAAAACTAGGACCTATTGGGGAACATATATTCTAATATATAAAAGTAAAAACATTATATATGATGTGTCAAGAATAATAGAGGAACATCGGTCAATGAAAATAAAATAGACACTATATACCGCAACGAAACATTTCCCAATATATGTTAGACAAAACTATAATATAATTACAATGGCCTATGGAAAAACTCATATAACATACCATAAAATCATCATCATTCAATATTTAGTAGACTTGTATCAAGCATTAAACTCCATTATATTCATGTGACTAGAGAAAAAAAATTGATGTCTACCCAAACACTGTGGAACACACATCATGTATGTCAAAAGGGGGTGAGTCAAATGATGCAGTAGGTATCCCAAATGCCTGAACCAAACAAAGTGTTTTTAGATAATGTGGATGTGTATTTAGTACATATATGTAATGTGTGTTCTTTTCCATGAAACATACCCACATGGAACTATAACCCACATACATAAATAAATTCGCACACATACCAACTATATAACTATACTAATATCAGTATCACAAAACAACATGAAAAGTGACTACTTTGTCTCCATGATAGAATATTTGTCACTCCAAAATCCATAAAAAACTTCCCTTTTCACTATTGCAAAAAGGATGTCTGATAGGAACCCAATAACACATGTATCCCTTGACTCATACCTTTCAGCTAGTCCATGGCCCATTCGAGTACCCTAACCCATCCCTAAATACTATAGAAGGTCAATTTTTCATCCGGACCCTTTCTCATAGACTATGGGGAGGTAAATCATGAATACAAGACTATCCTGATAGGTTTTAGATGGAACCATCATTCTTACATGCCCATCCCAATAGATATTGGGATTCTCATCAACAAAAACAACCCATATCTCATGTTTTTAGAAGGATGAAAAAATAACTTTGGAAAGTCTGATATGTTTTTATGAGGTCCAATCATCAACCACCATGGACCATACCTACTCTCCTAAAGATGTCACAACAAACATGTGGCCATCACATACATAAATACTAAACAAGGCATATGGGTAGTCTCATGACTCACGATATCACTGTTAGTCGGGGTCGGACACTCAAGAGGGGGATGAATTGAGTAACTATAAAACTTTCTATTAAATACATTATATGATGGTCCCCCAATTTGAAACAAAAAATTCTAGTTAATCAAATTATTGAATTTATAATAGTCTGAATATTCGAGTAGTTTCTCAGAAGATTGATTAATTGTCCATTATTTTAATGTGAAATATTTTTATAATTTTTGAAACTAGTATACTAAATCAAAATAGTTATAAATACTATCAATGACTGACTAAGAAAGTGAAACATAGTTTTCAAAAATATGAGTTAAAATAGAGTAATACTAAATTTAATAATATATAGTATTAAAAAAAGTGGTTCAGTCTCAATCCAATACCTAATCCACTATACTTGTTGATCACCTATGATAAAGAAACATATATATAATGATTTGATCCACACCCTGGATCAGAATTTACACAACAATACCAAAGATTGTATAGGTCACATGACCTCTACCAATGTTTTAGGTGGTAAATGTAATAACAAGGTCACATAGGACCTCTTCTATAGTTATAGGTTGGAGAAACAAGGTGTCAACTAATTTTTATGTGAGGATATATTCTATACTTCAGTTTAGTGCATGATATAGTGTGTATTATTAGTACATAAACACACTTAATGCTTGAAATATTAATAAAACAGTATAAAACAGAGCTGAATATAATAAAAAGGTATTATAAATTCCTTGAGTGTATTTCTATGTAGATCTGGACTTCTAATATGTAGAATATTTGATGTTCGAGTCCTCTTCTGAAATTAGACTCATAAATAGAGTATTGTGAGTTCAATGTTCTGATTTCAGTTCAATGATATGCGCTTCATATATTCTGTTTTTTGTTACTAGAAAGATGTTCAATGATTTGATATATAGTAATATAGAAATCAAGGAAAATGAGAGTTCTTCATGTGTTCATTTGTGTCTTCTTGAATTCATGTATATTTTTTGATGTTTCTTTTCATTCACCACATTTAACATCTAATCCTTTTTAGGTCTAGCGGTAATTTATATTTAATCTTCGGGTGTTTTTTTATGGACTACAATAAGCACTCTCTCTTAAACTCATACCTCATACTATTATGTGTTAGGTTTAAAAAAGATCATTAATTATTTTTTTCTCATTAATCGACTCAAATATGACTATTAGAATCAACAATTAAATTTAATTGAAAAAGAAAAACAGTAGTTTAGGGAACAAAGTCACAATTGATTGTGATACATAAGAGGTTCCACAGTCATGGTGAGTCTAAAGATATTCCATAGTTATTAGGTAAGTCCTTTGCAAGTTGGATAACTGGTAGCACAGTTATTGTTTTTGGCCCTTTTCAATTTTTGGAACCGGTAGCAAGGTTACAGTATTAGGGAAACAATGTCTCAGGTAACAGTATCTAGTCCTTCATCAAAATTCTTAATGGTTTATTATTACAATGTCTTGGAAAGGTTATCATAGAAATGGTGTTAGGTCCTCTGAAAAATATAGAACCTGTTGGAAGGTTACGTGTTAGGGAAATGATGTCACAGACTATTCCGATTTCAAGAAATATACAACAAGATAATTTGATCATAGAAACGGTGTCTCATGCTTAATCAGATATTTTCCATATTCCGTAATAATTAATAATCATATAATGGGTTAAGGTTAAACATAATCATAATAAAACAAAATATAACAAGGGTAATCATGATTTATAACATTTAAATATGATTCCTATGACATACAAGATTTGGTATTTACATGATTTTCATCATTTGTGATCATTAAAACAAAAGGACTCCAACAATCTCCCCATTTTTGATGATAAAAAATGATGAGATTTACATGCCATACATTTTCTTAAGAAGTAAAGGTATTATGGCATATATGTATAAATGAAGATAAATTCCAAAAACAAAGTTTTAATTTTTCCCTTTTTATAAAAAATGCCAACTCATCTTCCCCTTTGGGATTTTTAAAAAGATCATATGGGAGTGAAAAATTAAATAATAAAATAAAATAACAAGGGAATAAAGGGAGATAAATTTTTTCTTTGAATAAGCTAAGAGAGTAGATTTACAATCACAAAAAAAACATCATGTTCTAATAAAAAAATTCTTCACTTCTCATTAGATTTGAAAACCTTTTCTTGATTCATGTAAGTGAAAAAAATTATAAGTAAGAGGTGAAGATGTAGAGGTGGTGGAAGTATTATAAAGAGAAGGAAATGAAACTCCTTCAATTATATAAGGGGTATGGGTTGGTCTAGTGGAAGACCGAGGAAAAGGTTTCACAATAATAATAGGTCTAACCAGGCTAAGAGCCTGAGAGAAAGACATGGTTACATGAGAAAAAAAGTAGAATACAAAGGATTGGTAGAAGGAACTAGGCCAGGTCTTAAAGAAGCTACTATAAGAGCCATATTGTATGTGCTTTGAACATGTAAATAAGGCTTCAACAGATTAATAAAGTCTATGATGACTCCACCACCGTACTGCATGGCATTATCAAAATCATCATTATTTTTCATGGGTTTCTCTAGAGTAGGTGTGAAGTCCCTTAATTTCTAAACATGATTCTTGAAATATTGAGTCACATGAGGCATATTTAAATTCTATACAAGATACTTGAAATGATTGTTTAAATCTTGCTTGGAATAGATTCTCTTTAAGTAGTAATATACCTTCTTTAAGATTTCTTCTTGAGTATCAGTGGCTATTTTGGAGTGAACTCTTACCAAGTTAAAGACATGGTCACTATTCTTGAAAACTATATCAAGATGTTCCTTATCAAAACCTTAAACCGAAGACTAAAACTATTCTTAATTTTATATCTGATCGTGTCATTGTCTAAGGGTTGAGATGGATGAGCAGAAGTAGATTTAGTAAAAATAGTTGATGTGAGATTTTTAAGCTTATTTAGAATAGTTTGTAAAAATCCCTTATATTTATCAGTCATATTATCGAGTAGAGAGACAAGTCCACATATCTTATTTTTTATTTTGGAGTTATTCTCAACCACCTTTTCAGACATAGTAATCATGTTTAGTTGAATCAGAGATACTTCCTTCTATCAACTATTATCAGCATAATCCTCAGTGATTTGAGGAACAAGAGATTGAAAATATTGAAAACCTTTCTATATTTTTTCAACCATAAATTTTAAATATTTCACCTCATCACTGAACTACTTGTTCTCAATCCAAAATTCCTAAATTTTAGGAAGATCTTGGGTTGGATCTGCCATATGATTTTCTCTAGAAGCAAAGATGCATCTCTTTCACTAATATTAGTCATAGGGGTAGGTTGTGGCTTCATGAGTTTCTAAAAAAAGACAAAAAAAATGACTCCTAAAGGTTTCAAGGCATCACCACTTACATAACTAGATGTCTCTTGAGCTAGTTTATGAGTGGAAACTGAAACAGGTTCTGGTTCCTTAGTATACAAAACATTAGAGACTTGTTTTAGCTGAAATATAGTTATAAGATCTAATTCCTGAACTAAGATTCCCTGAGACTCATCAACATCCAAATATGTTGTAAACCTATACCAGTTATCCAAAAAAACGTGATTCAATAGGATATGGTACTTCAATCCATTCTATGATGTGGTTTTTATCCACCTAAATAGATGCATCTCTTTGAGGACTATGAGACTCAATCCCTTAACCAGATTTTATATCCTATTCTCTATCAGATTTATCCATCCATCTAGCTAATTTAAAGTCATTATCAATTATCTCTTATATAGATACAATCACTGTTGTTTCAAAATGTTCTTCCTCTATCTGTTCCCAGTAGCAAAATTCTCTTACACATCAGCATTTTCTTCTTCATCAAAAACATTTATTTTATAAAAAACTTTATCTACTTTTCTATTATCTTCATCTACTTTAGATAGAGACGATTCCCTAGAAGAAACATCCCGAGGTTTAAGATATTCTACAATAATTGTTTCACTTTCATCAAAATCTTTTTCTCTTTCAGGTTGATCAACTTCTATTCCTTCATCTGAGTATTCCACAAGCTTGTATGAATCCAAACTAGGGTTAATGATATTCTTAGGTCTACAAGGGTGATCAATATGATTAAATTTCTCATATAATCTATCATTATATTAAACCCATGACATCTTCTATGGATTCCAACTGATCTTTATTCGTCTACATGTATCCTTAGATATCCAAAAATCCTAATAATCATCCACTTCTTCATTCTTACCGACCACACCTTTGGATAGTAGCATAACAAAAATCAACCTTGAATAAAACATAGATGTTTTCTTTGAGGTTTTCTTGTTCATGTCCCAGATGTGGAGAATAATATACTTGCAAAAATTAACATCGTCACCATTGTTCAGAAGTTGTATAAAAAACACATCATGATACTTGAGAGTAAAAATGTCTCCCTTCCTTGGAATAATTAAGAGTGGAATAATCTTAAACAATATCCTAATCCCTACATCCAGTTCAGTATCAATAATAATTCTTTTCTTTTTTGTTTCCATTCATCTCACCGAAGGATTAATCTATGATAAATATGTAACTTGAAGGAGGAGGACCTCCCTGAAAGTCTAAAAAAATTACTTCAGGTAGTATTCCTAAGTAGGTTTCCCACATTCTTGATGAAAATGTACATATCTTTCCATTTACCAAACTTTTATATACAAAATGATCCCTATTGTTGAAAGATAACTGAACATAATGATAAAATTCAAAAAATGGATTTGGATAGACATGTATCTACTCTTTTGTAAACCACTCTAACCACCCCTCTTCTTCCAATACAATCAGAACAAGTGACTTAATTAACAAAAGACACTTTGATCTAATTTCTTTTTTGGGAATGACATTAAAATCCTCAAGACCAATGTTTAGTAGTTTCTTGGTCATGGTAGTCAAAGTATTTTTCTATTTCATATAAGACCAGTGATTCCTAGGAGATGATGAAGTTGTAAACATCATCCTGGGCAGTCAGAAAGGGCTCAAGGAAGAGTATAAGTTCACAAGAAAATATATTGGCTTCAAGAGTGGAGAGTAAGAGTGAAGAGAGTAGTGAAAAGATAAGTTTTTATCATTTAAGGAGTTCAAACATCACAAAACAAAAGCACGATATATAAGAAATAAAATAATCAATACAATGATATGCCAAATAATATATAAAAAAAGAGTCATAACAGTGAGACCGGAACATGCAGTCACAGTGTCAACAAAGTGGTGTGACATTAAATGGAGCGACCATAATTAATGAGATAACAAATAAGAGACATTAAACAGAGAGATAGTAATTGGGAGAAAATAACTGATAGATAGTAACAGTGAGATAACAAACATAAGATAAAACACATTTGATAGTTAATGTTAGACAGTAGACCAGTCATTCAAGGATGATCAATCCTAATTCATGTATGATGTATCTCATCCTTTCAGAATTTAATGTCTTAGTGAAAATGTTAGCAAGCTATTGTTTAGTGACAATGAATTCCAAAGTAATATCACCTTTTTGATAATGATCACTAAAAAATTGATGTCTTATATTAATATGTTTTTTTTCTAGAATGAGAAACATGATTCTTAGAGATGTTAATAGCACTTCTATTATCACAATTTATAGGGAAATTCTTAAATTGATATCCATAATCTATAAAAGTGTATTTAATCCACATAATATAGGCACAAAAACTACCAATAGTGATGTATTCATCTTCGGTAGTAGAAAATACAACATGTTTTTTCTTCTTACTACACCATGATACTAGTGACATTCCAGAAAAATGAAATGTTCTAGAGGTTCTTTTTATATCTACATTACAACCACCAAAATAAACATCCAAATAGCTAACTAAGTAAAATTATTTTTCTCTATGATAAAATAGTCCAATGCTGGTTGTATGTTTGAGGTATATAAAAATCCTTTTAACTGCATGAAGATGAGAATCTTTAGTGTTTTATTGAAAACAAGCACACATACACACACTAAACATAATATAAGGCCTACTAGATGTTAAGTAGAGTAAACTCCAAATCATTCCTTTGTATGTGATTTCATCAAAAAATTTACTATTCACATCAAGATCCACCTTATAGGTAGTACTCAATGGATTATCACTAATTTTAGAATTATAAAAAAAAGGATTTAGAAGATATCTAGTATATTTATGTTGATGTAAAATAATACCTTATTTATTTTTAATTATTTGAAATCTAAGATATAATTTTAGTTCACCAATCAAAATCATTTCATATTAATTTTTCATCATCTTTGAAAAATCAAAACATAAATAGTTTTTTAAAAATCCAAAAATAATATCATCAACATAGATTTTTAAAACTAAGACATCTTTAGAAATTATTTTTATAAATATAGTTGGATCAGCTATACCTTTTATAATGCCTTTGGAAATAAAAAAACTAATTAGTCTATTAAACCAAGATCTTGGATATTTCTTTGAACCATATAAGGATTTTTTTACTTAAAAACACTATTTGGTAAAATATGGTCTTTAAAACCATGGGGATGTTCAACCAAAATTTACTCAACTATATTACCATTTAGGAATTCACTCTTAATATCCATTTTATATAGTTTGAAATTTATTTGTGCTGTATATGAAAGGAATATAGTAATGGATTCAAGTCTAGAAACAGGTAAAAAGTTTTCCTCATAGTTAATCCCTTCTTCTTGAAAATAACCTTGAGAAACCAATCCAGATTTTTTCTTACAATATTACCATCCTCATATAATTTATTCCTAAAATCCCATTTAGTGCCTATAGTCATGGTGTCACTTGTTCTATACAAAAGTTTACAGATTTTATTTATATTTAAGTGATTTAATTCTTCTTTCATAGCCATCACCCAAAATTCATCATTGATTTACTCATTGATATTGTTAGGCTCAAGATATGAAAAGAAATTATTATATTTAACATGAATTCTTATAGAATATCTATTTTGGGTTATTTAATCTAAATCTCCAACTATATAATCTAAATTATGGTTATTAAGGGTTCTAATAGATCTAGAAAAAAGAAAGGCTAGATATTTCAGCTTCTTTAACTGGTTCTGGTTAATTATGGCTAGATTCTAGAGAAATTATTGAATTGTAAGATTTTAAAGATTTCTTGACAACATGGTTAAATTATTTCACATTCATGTCCAGATTTGACATATCATCCTCACGGTTTTCTATGGAGGCCATAGGTTCATGTTGAACTATTTCAACAAATTTGACATGTAAAGATTCCTCCACAAATTTGGTTCTTTTTTAAATACTCTATAGGCTTTAATATAGATTGAATAACCTTTGAAAATTGATTTATTACTTTTTAATGAAATGTTTTCAAGATTATCCTTTGTATTGAGAATATAGACTTTGTTACCAAAAACTATGATAAAATTAACATTTTGTTTTATATTATTCCACAACTCATATGGAGTTTTCTTAAGAATTTGTCTAATTAAGACTCTATAAATAATATAACAATATTTATTCATAGATTCATCACAGAAGTAGATAAGTTTTTCATATTCATTAATCATGTTTACAACTATTTATTGTGAGTTTATAATTCTTCTTTCTATAAAACTAATTTTTATTGGCGACCTAGGGGCAGAGAAGTTATGACTGTTCCCATTTTTGAGAAATAAAAATCAAATTCTTCATTTTCAAACTCACAACCATGGTCACTTATTAAGGATTTATTTCTAAGACCGCATAGTTTTTCTACTGTTTTAGCATAATCGGTTAAATAAGAACTAGCTTCACTTTTGTGAGCTAAGAAAAAGTTCCTTGTATATCTTGAATAGTCATCTACTAGAACATAGAAATAGTGCTTCACATTATGGCATGGAACTCTAGATGGTCCAAACATGTCCTTGTGAACCACCATAAGAGGTTGAGAAGTTGAAACTTCTTAATTTTTTTGAAAGATATTTTGTGTTGTTTTCCCTTTTGACAAGGATTATATACTTTTTCATTTAGAAACTCATGTTTGGGTAGATCCTTGAAAAAGCCATTTCTAGTAAGCTTTCTAATGAAGTGTATATTGCAGTTTCCTATTCTTCTATGCCAATGCCAAGACTCTGTGAAATACACTTAAGCATGAATCATTTTGAGAAACTAAGGAATCTAGGATAATATTATAAACATTTTCATTTCTAAAAGTAGAAATTAATAATTAATTTTTGGAATTAAAAACATTGCATGCATAATATTAAAATTTTACCTGAAAATCATCATCACAAAATTATGAAATACTATAAATATTATATTTTAATACATAAAAAATACATTAGAAATTAAAAATAAGTTAGAGTTACTAATTTGGCCAAGGCCAATTACTTTTTCCTTTACCTTTGTTACCAAAGGTGACATGTCTACCTTCTATCTTTATCAGGTTCTTGAAGCATGAGTAATCTTCTTTATTGTTTATTTAACATCCACTACCCAAGTACCATATACTTTTACATGATCTATTTAAATAGGTAATCTATAAAAGTGTTAAGAAAAATATGATTTTGGTACCCAGATTTGTTTGGGTCGAGTAACAATAGTAATATGAACTTTGGGAACCCATACTTTCTTCATGGTTTTCCTATTCAAAATTTTTAAAGTATTAGAAAAGAAAACATTATCTGGTCTTGAAAAATTTGAAGTAGGGAATAATTTCCTTGAGTTATAACTAGTATAATTTTTAGTTCTTGGTATGAAATTTTATTTTCTATATTTTGTTATAAAATCAGTTTTATCTTTGTTCCTCTCTCTTGGTTGGTATCCTATACCAGTAGTATACCTAAGATCTACGTGATTACCAAGAATTTGTGTTAGAGTATTATTTCCATTGCTAAATTTTTTATGTCCTTTTTCATTTTATCATTAGATAATTTAATATAATTTTTCTATTTATGTAATTTATCATTATTTTCCTTTTCTATAGTAAGATCTAATTTAACAGTAGAAGTGAGAGCATGATGTTTCATTAATTATTTATATTTATCATTAAACTAATTACATGTATCTTCAGTCATTTGAAAATATTCAAACATTTATTCATTAGCCATATTTTTAGAATCACTTGCATCTCCAAAAAATAGGGATTTTGTAAAGGAGACTCAAGGGTTACCTATGATGTTTTTGTCCTGAAACTCATATTGGTTTTGTCATACATTTCATCATGTAAAGATTTTGAGTCACTTGAGATGTCCTTAGAACCACTCCATGTTTCTTTCATTGCCTTTTTATACTTTCTATATTTTTCATCATACTTATTTTTATACATTATCTTTGGAAAATCAGGCTTTAAATTTCCCTTTATCTTACATTAATAATCGATTATTTCATTTGAGTTCCCATTCCTTTTATAACCCATCTTCTAGTTTCCCGTTTTATCAAACATCAATTTGTAGCAAGGCTTCCTGAAGAATTTCCTCCTCCTATAAAACATCTTAAACCTTTTGGATAATTGAGAAATTTCGTTATCACTATCTGATAGTGAATCATCATTACTTTTACTTTTAGAATAAGTTGGTATCCTCTCCTTTTCATTATTTTTTGATGTAGTGGTTTTGAAATCCAATGGATTTCTATTTGGTTTATCCACTTCCTATTTGTTTACCATTAACTATTCCACATTAATCATCAATTTACCTATCAGTTCTTTGAATGGAAACCTATTAATATAATAGGATTCTATAATTGATACTAAGGTTCCTCTCCATCTTTTAGGTGGGCATCTGTGTAGCCGCATGATTTGTTCTTTCAAACCAACTGAATTTCAAAGAGATATCATTTTATTGACTATTTCACTAAACCCGATATACATATCAGAAATGGGTTCATCCGACATCATCTTAATGTTATCACACTTTATATTATCGGTATTAAGTCTCATTTATTTTATGCTAGTTGTTCTCTCATGTGAGACAGCTAAGGTATCCGATATTTCATAGGTAGATTTACCGGAATATATTACTCTATCCCATAAGGAAAAAATTAAGGAATTAATAGATTTATAATTATTATTATAAGAATATTTTGTATCTTTACTCTATGTAGTTCATGGAGTTTCTGTTATTTCATAATTTTCTTCAATTACTGTCTAGATATCAAATCTCATTCTTTCTAAGTGAATTTTTATTTTAATTTTCCACTAATCATAATTTTTCCATTAAAGTAGGGAGGTCTATTGGTTTCATCACATTCCTATCTATTATCCATGATAATGAAATTAACACTAGGTTTTAAATTGATATAAATTTAGAATTAAAAAAAATAGAGATCTTTAAAACAAAAATAATCATAGTTAAAAATATTTGAAAAAGTGTGGAAACTTTTTAAAATAGAAGATAAATAATAACCTATGATACCAAATGTATTTTTGAGTAGGACACTCAAGAGGGGAGGGGGTTAATTGAGTTTCTATAAAAATTTCAATAAATAAATTTATTTGAATGTCCCCCAATTTGAAAAGAAAAACATTTGAGTTAATCAATGTAGTGAATTTATAATAGTCTAATTATTCGAATTGTTTCTCATAAGATTGATTAATTCACAATTACAACAATATGAAATGATGGTATAACTTTTGAAACTAATCTAAAAAATGAGAATAGTTATAAATACTCTTTAAGACTAACAATCTAAGTGAAACATAGTTTTCTAAAATATGAGTTAAAATAGAGTAATACTAAATTTGAAAACACAGTGGATTAAAAAAATGGTTTAGTCTCAAGAAGAGACCTAATCCACTCCAATTTGTGATCACCTACCACCTAGAAAAATATATATAATCCCTTGATCCACAACCCAAATCGGATTTTACACAATAATACACAAGACTGTCTTGGTCACTTGACATCTACCATAGTTTTATATGGGAAATATAACATCCAGGTCACATGGGACCTCTTCCATAGTTATAGTTGGTAGAAACACAGTGTAAAAAGATTTTTTCCTGAGTATATATTGTATCTTCCAATTTAGTGCGAGGGACAGTGTGTGGTTTTTGTACAGACACACACACTTCTAAAAAATTTAATAAAACGGTACAAACTAGACCGTAATATAATAAAAATGGATTAGAAATGGTTTGAGTGTTGTTCGATGCAACTATGGACTTCTAAGATGTAGCATATTTGATTTTCATTCCCACTTTTGAAAGAAGACTCGGAAAAAGAGTATCATGTGTTCAATGTTCAAATATAAGTTTAGCAAGATGTTATTCTTCTATACTATTTGTTTCTACTATAAGGGTGTCTGAATCATTGATCTAGAACAATCCAGCTAGCCAATAATATGATTGTTTTTCATGCGATCTTCTTTGTGTTCTTGCATTCATGTATATTTTTGATGTTTCTTTTCAATCACCACACTTCACTTATGATCCCTTTTAGATCGAGTACATCTTTGTATTTAATCATTGGATTTTTGTGTTATGGATGACAAGATGCACAATCTCATCACCTCATACCTCATACTGTCAGGTTTCATGCCTACAAAATATGATCAATTATATCAGTGTTATTAAGTTACTCAAATATGACTGTAAGTAAAAAATATTAAATTTAATTGAAAAAAGATAGAAAATTAGTTTTAGGAATAGTGTCACAGTTGATCGTGAGACAGAAGCGGTTCCATATTCCTAGTGAGTCTGAAGTGGTTCCATATTCATTAGTGAATTCATTCACGAGTTTGAGAAATAGTATCAAATTTATAGTGTTTAGTCCTTTGCCATTTTTTGGAACCAGTAGCAAGGTTACGATTCTAGGGAAACGATGTCTTAGGTAATAGTTCCCAATCATTTGTCAAAATTTAAAATGGTGTATTGTTACAGTGTCTTAGAAATTGCAACATGGAAACAATGTTAGGTCCATTACAAAATCTGGAACTGGAATCAAGGTTACAGTGTCAAGGAAATGGTGTCACAGACTTTTTCGATTTCCATTTTAAATGGTGAGATAGTTTGATCATAGAAACAATGTCTCATACTAAGTCAAATATAATCCATCTTCCATAAAAAGTAATACTCACATGATAGATTTAGGTTAATCATAATCATAATAAAACATAGTTGAAAAAGATTAATGATGATTTATAAAATTTAAGAATGATTCCCATGAATTTCATGATTTGGTATTTGCATGATTTTCTTTACTTGTGAGCATTAAAACAAGAGGTGTCCAACACTCACCATCTTGGAACTAGTCCCTTAGAAAATATTCCCACACAAAAGAATCCAACTGGGTCCCTTGGACCCTTTACAACCATACAAGGGTCCAACACATTCATCGGGATCAACATTCCTCATTAATTCCATGAACAAACATCATTTTATAAATCATGAAACACATGAGATATTAAGAAAATTATTATTAATGGGAAACAAAAACATAAAATACCCAATTGAAAAATAAACTTAAATAAGTCCAATCATCAAAAAATTCTTATAGGTCATCCCAATATAGTATTGGATTGTATCGAGTCCAAGAGCCCCTCTATTGACATTCATAAACATAAATTATTTAATTATTTAATTTAATATAATATATCAAATTTAAATATCTAAAAAAACTAACTTTGAAATCCTACATAATTGTAATCATAAAAATTAGGTGTGTTTAAATCCCAATGAACCCCCTAAGACTAGGCCATGGTAAATACCCAAATTATAAAACTGAATTAATCATAAATTTTATCAAAAATAAAGAAAACCATTATTAGTTTCACAAAATGATATAAATTGTGATAAATGAGGAAAAAATATTTATTATTGTGTATTTTGATACCATTGATGTTACTATCAAAAAAATTCCCAGAAGGAACAATGATTTTCACATGATTTGTTGAAATTAGATATCTAATCCCTAACCAAACAAAACAAAAATCAAAACATAGTGAAGGGGGAAACCAAAAATGAATAAAAATGAATAAATCATAATGATTTTTCATCATAAAATATCCCAAACGATTCTAGGATGAATGGAATTTAAGGAGAGGAATAAGGAGGGGAACTAGCTAATAAATTATTATTATAATACCCATACCTGGATAACTCATGAGACCCCCTAAGAAAAAAATGATGGATTTCCCTTAGTAAAACTACCCTCTAATAGCACCAGCAGACAGTTGGTGGGGTCTTTCCGATAGCTAGTTATCCCCAAAGGGGTGTTGGGATATCATCCACCCCATGACTATCTGGTCCTCTATATATTTCCTCATCAACCATTTTCCCCTCCTCCACTAATATCTCAAACTCCTTTCCATGACCTCTCAACCATGTTAAAAAATATAATTTAATATTATAAAAAGTCTAATTTTCAATTCCAATCCAGGGTTATAAAAAAACCATCCACCAATGATAAAAATTAAAATTTCCTAGAGAATTTATAAATAGTAAATATGTGGGTCATTAAAAACTTCTTTTTATAACCCTTATTATCCTTAACATCCATGGAACCCTCTGAACCATGTTTCTTAACCAGCCTAAGTCATCAAATTACTATGAACTCACTACATTCCATTACCAAATTCCCAAAGAATATCCACTACAACACTCAACACTAATCCCAAAACACACTAGATTTTGTTCCAATATACATACCACAACTATCATATACTTTATGATTTTCCAAACAGAGTTCCAAATTCATCACATCTATACCAAAAAAAAATCCCTAGTAAAAACAATAAAATAATTTTCCCAAACATTTAGTGGCTCACACCAATACATAAAAAACATCATGCTTAACCAAAATGTTGTACACCTAGAGGCATTGTCACATTTTCTAGGTACCCACTCTGAAATCTAAACCTGAAACGTTGATGTAATCCTATGGTTCGATCACCCAACTCCTAATCCAGTCATCATGTTCCATCATTAGTACTAAAATACCACTAATTTGATACATTCTTTAATAACACGAAAACCACCCTGAGTCCGATACTAATGTACCAAATCCACCTGACACCATACTTGAACCTTGAATATGGTATTCACTAATGTAATATGATTACTTGGGTTTAGATTTACATCAACATCCAAATTCCATTTGGACTTGTCACAACTGGTATCACCTCCATGACCCTTCTATCATAATGGTTATTTAGACGTGGTCAACATGATTCACCCCACTAAAAGTTTATAATTATCGTCGCCGAAAAACCCCAAAACCCATACTCTATAGAATATAATCTATCATTCATTCACATAATGATTGGACATGGCTTACCCATTCATACTCAATTCCCCACACCAAACCCCAACCACTTCCCATTCTTAATTCAATAGAATTTATATCTCAACACAACTAAAGATCATTAAAATCATGGTTCAATCTCCTACCATACATTGATGCACTATATGAAAATATGATTAAAATATACCACCCCATGAGTGCTTATCCCCCAATTGATTATAAAAAAAGAACACATGTCATTCCTCCCCAACCATTCCCTTACCTCTATTATAACTATTGTCAATGAACAACCCTCGATCAATCGTGCCAATACACGTTGATCTACCACTGACCTCACCTATCACATCCCAAGTAAATTTCTTACTTATTTCCTTGAGCTCGAGGCCTCTAAACTAACACACATATTTCCAAATTCACTAGTCACCTCACCATTTTAGTGGCCCTAAACCGCAACCACCATAGTTACATCACAACACCACTCATGTTTTTTCACAACCCAAACCATTCCCAAAAAACTTGCACATGACTCATTTAAAGATCCATGAACTAAGGGACACCATGTGTTACCTGAGTGAACTAACATTTTTACACTGGGAACTTTCTCCATAGGCCTCACTAATGTAACACTCCTCATATAAGGTAGATAGATTCCACAAGAACATTCTCATAGGTTCTTTCTCTCTATCTTATTAAGATTCAACCAAAATCCATGGATCCATTCTCCCATGAAACCAGACTAGAATTCCCAACTAATAATCACTTGATTCCTGTCCCGTTTAACCTTAGCTCACTAACTTTACCCAAGATCCATTCCCTACTTGTATTACAGTCTCAAAAAACTAAAATTACTCTAAACTCTTCACATAAAAATTGTTGAATCTTCCCATGCACAATATTAACACATAACCACCTGCCACAAATGTGTCGTATCGAAATTCACCTAGAAAATGTTTATTCTCTCACAAAACACAATCTTTGTTCAACTCCAATGACTATACTTTGATTATCCCACTCTTTACTATCAGCAAGAACCATTATGATTATCAAACTCTCCTATTAATGAAAAAACCAAAATTCCCAATAATCAAAACATCCTGATTCATATGGTGCTATCCCTAATAAGGCTCCACCACCGATGAATAATTATAACTAGTAGTCCACCACACCGTAGGTATCCCCAAACAAAACCATATATCAATCAGTATTAATATAGTTTGAAAACCAAACACCCATAAAGTGGTCTAACCCATAAAATCACTAAAATCACAGCAAAACACATATCATGGTTCTAATCCCCAAAAAAGAAAAAATCTCAACTATCAACTCAATGCCACATAAATCATCTGTAAGGTTGATACACACAATTCTATATCTCTTAAGATAAATCCCATGAACCCACCATAATCATATCCCACCTAACATCCCTTCAATGGACTAGCCACAAACATCTCCATAAAAAATCCATGACATACATGTTTAATTCACAAACTGACGATTGGACATCTCTCGATCAACCACTATTGACATTGAAAAACATTATACATTTGAAGGGAGAACTCTCTATGTGCCACATTAATTAAGAAATACACATCTAATTCACTTGGTTGTTCTCCCAAAACCACATTATGTAAGTCGAGAACACAAATCAATCTTTCATGAAATCCCCGACCAATTTTTTTATTTATGAAAATTGGCTTCCATGGGTATCGATTACTTATTCTCAGAACCCATTTTCAAAACATTCATACTCACTAGAACAAAATTTCTTTAAAAACACCCATTATCATACAAGTGATTCTCATCAAAACCTAAATTTATAATTTCCTTGCCTCACTATCCCCTTCCCCATAAACCCATCCTATTTTTAAAAATTCATTTTGAAAAGAACTTCAAAAACCAATTTGAAATTCAATTTCAATTCCATATTCCCTATAAATTTCAAAAAACATGAAAATACCATTCATTTATATGTTAACAATTTTATGATCCAATTTTACATAACCAAACCATAAAAAATTACTTATTCCTCATGCCACTACACAAGATTTCCATAAAAAACAATGTTTCAACAAAACCCAAAATTTTAAAAATCCCTTACCATTTTGCATCAAAAAATCACATAAAGATCAATAAAACATTCCAATCACATTCAAAATAATATAATCACCCCTTATGATGTAATTGGGAAAATGTAAATTATATTATAAGTCATTTCACCTAATATGGATTTGGAAAATATCATATTTTCAGAAAACAACACCTATAGACACGTATATCATGATCCAAGAATGCCACTTACATGATGTATGTATAACTCACTATCTCCCAACCAACACTATGAATCATATCACATCTCATCCATCCCATGTGGAGATTCTGGGTTTAACCAAACACCCCACTAATCTATATGCGCCAAATCCAAAAAACTAAACATCCCCAAGAAACTTGAGTTTCAATCGATGAAATACTATATTGGATTGAGATCAATCCACCCATGGAGTCCCAACATCATAGTTCTAACAATAATTACACTATCCTATACCAAGTCATTATCAAATTTTTTTAAGGCCCTGGTATACACTTCCTAAATAGTGCTTGGGCAGGGGTCACCGCATGACATCATGCATGCCACTCGATAAGGCAGAGGTTGCTGGCTAGTGGAGAAGGCCTTACATTATCATGGGGAGACTACGCCCTCTCTAACAAGTCATATGGATCACGACCAAATCTACCAAAACATTTAGTATGACCCATCCCTACAGTGGATATCCTACTAACCTGTAAACATAAAATGGAAACTTTCAAGGTCTAATGTGTTCTAGTATAGAGGAGAAAAAATAATATATATTTGATGCGTAAATCATAAATGATAAATATTAACAGAAAAATAAAAAATATATCACATACAATAATTATAAACTGTCCAATAAAAGCTGAAAAATATTGTCAAATAAATACAATGGTAATTGACACAACTCACATACCATCCTAAAAAATCCAAGGAATCCATGACCTTATAGAATGGTACTGAGTGTCTAGTTCATGTTCATTCCAATATTTTGAGAGAAGAAAAATATTTATACCCACATACACTGGAACCCACACTATGTACAGAGATACGGGCTGAGCCTAATGAACCTGGAGGTATCCCCAATACCTAAACCACACTGATCACTGTAACAAAGTTGGTTGATATGAAAAATATATATATAATGTATGATCATGTTTGTGCAACACACTGAACTGGAATCATAAACCACATGCACAAACAAACACACCAGCATACCTGTATTGGAACCATATTGCGATCTATCTCACACCACAACCTGAATGGTACCTTCTATAGATCCATGCCAGAAACCTTGTCTCAACATAATCCATACAATACATACTTTAGTACATTTCATAAAACATTTTTTATCAGGTAACAACTTTTCTCATGGATCATGTCTACTGCCCAGGTAATTACCTCATCATGTACCCCAACCCATACCTACGTACTCAAGGAGGTCCATAAAGTCACCCAATTCCATCCTTATAGATTTTATGGAGGTCAATACTGTACATTGGGCCATAAATGAAGGTTCTAGATAGTTACATATATCACACTTTGCAAACATGAATGTTTTTAGGAGGCCCATCAATCACCATGATCCATCCAACAGGTTCTCGGGAGGCCCAATCGTCAAGTACCCTGATCCATCACTGCACACTCTGACCAGTCACATAAAAAAGGGTGTTAGAACATACATAGAGATTAAAAAAGGTGTAAACCAATCTCACAACTCATCAACTCATGATCAAATCCAAATTCACTAAGAAATTGGTCTTGTTCGAAAGAATCCACCTAGGTCCCTATGACCAATCTCCACCATTGAGGGGTTTGAGACATTCCTCAGGATCAAACCACCAATTTGATTCCATGATAAAAAGATCATTAGTAAAATCATATGACACATCCAACATGTAGAAACTCATTATTAATGTGGAATAAAGACATAAATTATCCAATTATCCAAGTGACTTAAATTAGGTCAACGAACCTACCTCAATGAAATTCTGATAACACATCCAAAGTGTGTAACTACTCCCATAGGTTCCAATAACCCTTTTTTAAATATAAAATACAATAAAATAAACCAATTAATTAATTTAATCATATGTCCCAAATTGTAAAATATGATGAAAAACTCACAGAGAAGTCATAAAATTTTAGAATTATGAGAAATCGAGTGTATTTTATTCAAAATGTACCCCATAACACACTCAAAGAAAAATAACCATATTGGAAATTCAATTTTAACAGAAATTTTACCCAAAATTGGTCAAATCCATATTTAGGTCTATATAGTGACGTCCCCTGTGATAAACATCAAATAAAATTTTGAGTACTATGTCTTAAGAAACCCTCTATGATATTTACAAAAACAAAATCACTGTAATCTAAAATGATTTCTCCATGATCTAAAAAACAATAAATCCTATCCTGAGAAAAGGAAAAAAACAAAAAATGTACCATTGGGGAGAACCAAACCCAAATGAAATAGATTAAATAACCTTGATTTTTAATTGAATTACACTCATAACAATCCTCGGGGGAAGGAAATCAAAGGAGAGTCATGGGGGTGGAAATTAGTAAAGAATAAAAATTCCAGATCCCCCTACCTAGAATATCATGAGACCCCTAAAGTAGAAAGAGTTGGTTTTACCTTATTAAAAAAATCCTACAGTGGTTCCATGGGTTGGTCGATGGAGTCATAGTCTAGATTGATAGTGTAGCAATGGTTCTAGGGCACTGACCACCCCAAGAACTGGTCAATAAGGACGTAGTTTATCTAGCCACCATTAGTCCCTCCTCCACTAATTTCCTATGCTCTATTCCACCACCCAAGATCTGATACTTGTATAAAAAAATTAATTTAAGATTCTAAAAAAAATTTATTTCTATTAAAAACACTGTTTCTAAAAATGACTAGTCCATCAATGAGAAATATTCAAATCCCTCTGATAATTTCTAACTCATAATGGCACATGTCAATACATTATTCTTCACTATTGTTCATATCATGTTTAAATATAAGACCTATGGGTTGTGTATCAACAAATTATTCTCCTTTTTTCAGAAATATTGTAATTAAAATCTCTATGTTTCTTTACTTTCATATTATGATTTTGGTTTTTTCCCTTAGACTCTTGAATTTATGTCACTTATTTCTAGATACACCCTTCATTTTTGTAGAAACATTTTATATTTATTAAGCTTCCCCTTTTATTTATTTAACTATTGTATCTATTATGAATAGAATTCTAGTTTTCATTTTTATTACCACTCTAGATCATTCCTTTTTTCTCCTACATCACTAATAGATATGTTAGAACCTTTATCAATATAAACAAAGATTGTGGCTTCATTATCTATGTTTCGATATGATCCATAGTTCTCTTTATTTCTAACCATAGTCATATATTCATCTATATTCTCATCATAAACACTTTTAAAATACTCATATTTAATCATACATAATAGTAGATCATATATTTTTTTAGATATTTCTTTCATAGATACTTCTGAATTTATCCCTTATATATTTTGTTGTTTGGAGACCCATTAACATTGTATTATCCTTTTTTAAAGAGAAATCAGGGTAAAATTTTTAGGCATTCTTTCTAAATATATATTTATATTTTTTTGATAGATTCATAGAATCATCTTTGGAAATGGGATCAAAACCCACTATGTGAGCGTATATGACTTTTAGGCTGAGTGAAAGGGGATAGGGCGGTATCATATTCTTCTGATAATAATAGTTTTTGTCATTAAATTTTATAATTCCTCATGGGTTCATAGAATATATATTCAGATTTTCTTATTAAATTATTTGGGATATTTAGAGGGAATCATTCTTTGATACCATTGTTTAGTTTAGGTTTAATTTAGGAACCATTGAGGTCGGATGGAATCATTGGTACATTCTTTCACGATTTCTCATAGTTGAAACTCTGGATATTTTTATGGTTCTCAATCCATTCGATTATTTTTCATAGACTCACCTTTATATAAAGTACTGTAGAGATAAAGAATAAC
The DNA here is from genome assembly GCA_963277665.1 of Viscum album. Taxonomy (NCBI): domain Eukaryota; kingdom Viridiplantae; phylum Streptophyta; class Magnoliopsida; order Santalales; family Viscaceae; genus Viscum; species Viscum album. The sequence continues at coordinate 333,957,883 of OY728139.1, read as the reverse complement.
TTCCCACATTTACAAGGTTGGGATAAAAGGAATACACCTTGGTATGTTGGTTATACCACCAAATATAGATTCCTCACTATCTCCAATAATCCAAAAAACTTATATTTCATTGTGTTATCCACCGATTCTAGAGTGTACTAGAAGATAAAATGATTCTCTAAAGGACATCAGATCAAGCTATTCGCTGCATCATTGGATGTTGTTATTCCACCCTAAACATATGGATTAATAGTTTTTCATGTATAGTCCCATAATATCTTTAGTGGTGGTGTTCTTATATATAATCCATTCTGACCTAGAGTGATCTTGATCATCCTCAGCTATAACAATTACTTAGGGTGCATAGTATACCTTATTTTTTTAATGACTCTTGGATTTGACCTCCTCATCCACCTTTATACAATAGTGTATTAATCTCTTATAAATGACACATAGTTTATATGTGTTATAAATTATTCTAATCATCACATTCATCATTTACTACTTGAATATATTTATATTAAAAAAGAATAATACCATGTGAATGTTATTATTGTATTCAAAATATGTGAGTATCATCATCTTCGGATGCAAGTGAGATCTATTCACATAAATTGGTCACCAATATTCAGGAATATTTTTCATGTTCAAAACATCACATAAATATACAAAAGATGTAGTATGTTTCCTTTTTTTATTATCCTAAAAATACATTTATTTAAACACATTTGAGATCTCCACATGCATGGCCTCATGTGTCATTTCCATATGGAACTTCCAATTTACAGGTGTATTTTCTCATTTTTCTTATTCTTCTTTATTTATATATTAAATTTCTCAAACTGTTGGATCCTTAAACATAGAACAAAGAAATACACACATGTCATTGTCATTTTTTTTTAAATTTTATAAGTTATAAAATCCTCTCAAAGTCTTACGATGATAACTAAAAAGTCTAATGATGGATATTTATGCTGTGAAAAGACATACAATCAACTGTCGACAGACTTATGTTCTATGACATTTCTATTTTTCTTATTCTGTATAAATGTGTTATGCTAAATCATTACATTGTGAAAATATTATCATGATCACATGAAGAACCAATCGTCAATGTCTGATCAACTATGTCATGCTACAATTATTAGATCAACTGCACACTTATCTATGTCTGGAAACACTAGAATTACTCAACCTCCAACCAAGTCCTGATCATATCATCTCTATAATTCCCCATGAAGCTCAAACACACATCCAACATAATTTATACATTTTATCTTTCTATAAAAATATTTTTCATGAATTCCTTGAAGATCATCACATCAATTACGTTATTTAAGTTTACCCCTTTGAAGCTTTACGGCCAAGGGTTTCAAGAGCGAAAACAAAATATCATTTTTCATTTTATAATGGATGAAAATCTATCAAATAATAGACATGGGTTCTTTATAAATCATGAAGTACAATTCCAAATCTTGAATCTATAACAATAATCTAAGAACATCACCCATATCACCATATAGATATTGATATATTAAATAAAGTACAACCAATCCTTTTTGAACAATATAAAACAATCTAGCTTCCCTAAATAATAAATATATATTTTTTATATACACACACACACACACAAATATATATATATTAACTATATTTATATTTATCTTACTTTATACCCATAACTTATAATTTCTTATTACCCACATAGTAATAATTATTTTTTAAATTCAAAATTTTATTTTAAGTATTTAGTTTTCCACACATGTTTTGATTTTGTTGTTCCAGTCCCTGTACATTAGTCAGGGTTTAATCACTCCCATAATGTTCATTATTGTGAATATTTTTTTATATACTTCTATAATTACATTTTTTACTTTAAGGAACTCATTATGAGGAATCACATTTAAATATTAAATATTTTATTTTTTAGAAATTTTGATTCAATAAATAGAATTAATTTTATTAGTGAATTAAACTTTGTATATAACAACTAAAAATTATACCAATGTTAATAATGTTTTCAAAATATTATTTTTACGAAAAAAAAATTTTCATCATTTTTTCTAGGAGGAGTTAATAAAATAAATATGTCAATCATTAAGCCATTCGTTTTCATGAACACAACTACAACATTTTCCTTCTCTAACGAATGGTAGTGTGCGATGCTAGATAATGTTTTATCATTAAGGAATAGTAATTAATTTATAAAAATATAATTTATTATAAAAATACATCCTTATAATCATACATTGTAGGTGCGAATGAAAAATTAAATACACCATTCATGGAGTCGGTACTATGAACATACCGAAAAAAACATTTTCATATTTCAATAGATGGGAAAGCGGTATATGATGGTTGTTCCACCAACATAAAATAATTTTAGTAAACAAATTATACCGATGTTATTATGTTAATATACTTATTTATAATTTTGGTTAGGTGGAAGAAGAAATAAATTTGAATGAACTCAGTTAAAAGAGTTACTTATTTATTAGGAACCCCCCATTAGATCTCTCTTTAAGACTTATTTGGAAAGAATTTTAAGGATAAGAAAATATATAGTTCATGTGAAAGGGTGTTGTGAATTGAAATGGGTAGAATTTTTTTGACCTAACATTTTCAATGTGTGTTTATAAGTGATGGGGTGAATGACACTTTTTATAAGAGAGGGGAGTGACACTCTTGTTAATATTATTAACTTGAAAATAAAATAAATTTATTTTCAAGGGAATATAAAAAAACCTAATTTTTTTTTAAAAATATATGGGTTTATAGGATTATATTCCAAAAAACAAATCAAATTAAAGATAATATTTTTTATATTTTGGATATTTCCATTTTTCTTAACCCCCCCATTTTAACCCTTTTACCCTTGACCATGAATTTTTTTTTACCACAGTAACTATTCATTATGACTAAAAATTAAAAGGAATTTATTATGAAATTGAAATATTATTATTCAAAATTTGGAATAAAAATTATATTTTAAAATTTATATATGCATTAAAATCTAATTTATAAATAAGTTATAAAAATGAAATAAAAATATAATTTTTAAAAATTCATTTTCAAGAATAAAAATGAATTTACACATTAATCATTTATATAATTTATCCCCTTAAAATTTATTTCTATATGAATAAATATTTTTGTGTCATGTAATTTTAAAACCAATACATAATGTATTTTAACCAAGTTAATACTTAGTTAAACAAAATGATAAAAAATTGTTATTTTATTAGAATATAACATAAATTAGGTTTTAAAAAGTCAAAAAAGGTTTCTAAATTAAATATAATATTTTTTAATGATTTATTTAATTAATTAACATTTAGTTTATATACAAAACGTTTTATAAAATTTGATGTCATACTTATATCATAATGATGGATTAAATTTGATGGTACTTACATAAAATATATTCTCCAAACTTAATTAAAAATAAACCATTTTAGAAATATCTAAAACAAAATTCCATATTATAATTTTGGTAATATGAATATAATAATGAGGTTGATTTATAAAAAGAATAATTATAAATTTATCTCTTAAATAGACTATATAGAATATAAACAGAAAAAATGTCTTAATTGTTTTAGTGAGGAATAATTAAATTAGCATTACATATAGTTTCTTAATAATTCTAAGGATTTTATTAATTTATTTTCATATTGATTAGTAAAGATTTATCAAGAAAATTATTGATAATATTTCTTCAAATGTATTAAATATATAAAAAATTCCAAAATTATCAAAATAATGTCTCAAGAATTAAATATATTTTATTATTAAAATTTGATCCCTTTTAATTTTAAATAAATAAATAATTTGGAATTATATTTATTTTATCTAAATTGAATTTTTTATCATATTTTATTGTAATAATTAATCATTCAATTTAGTTTTGTGTTTCCTATGTCACATGTTATGATACATAATGCATTTATTTAAAGGAGAACACATACTGAAATCTTATCATTTTACAGATATACATTAGATATATGAGATGTAAATAAAAATATAAAAATATATTTCATAACATTTTCTAAGTTGAAAAGAAAGAAATATATGTAAAATCATGATAAATAATGACTAAAATGATGCAAAAAAAAATGGAATACATGATGAATAATTTAGTCCCAATGTAAACACATCAACTAGTTGGTGTAGAATCCTCCTCCAAGACAGCACCATGATCTCCATGTAAACACCTACACTAAAACATACTGCTTTATTCATGATCTTTGCGATATCTTGTAAAATAAAACCATCTTTATAGCCACGTGAATGTTACAACACATGTGCTCATAAATGGGTGAGAATAAAATCCTAATAAGACAACATAATAGTTAAGAAATTTCAAATTCAATATTGTGCAAGAATATTACTCAAATTATATAAAATTTTAATATATAGTTATGATCTTACTCCTAAATAAGATGCATGGAAAATCATGGTAAATCCTTTCTAGACTATTATCTCATTTTCAAGTTATTATAATATATCTAATATCATTCTATATCATCTCAAGTATATTTAAGTAATCATCTATATGCCTAATTAAAAAACAAACCATACCCAATATCACAATAAGCATCAATCTCTAAATAACAATGAACATAAAAATACAAAAAAAATCTGACAAATCCCTTAGCCAACACGATATATCAAAGGATAATTGAGGGGTCACCAAATGTTAGCTATCTATTCTTGGTGAAGGAATTCCCTAACACCATCTTAAACGATCATTTAAATTAAAAAATAATTTTAGATTACTATTTCTATAACTCCATATGTCAATAAAATAAGGATCTCCCACTATGAAGCACAAATTTAATTGGGGAGATGTCATAACTTTATATGAATAATGTCTTCACATAAAAAAACTACATAAAGTGTCTCAATGTTATGATCAATGTCACAAAATATCCAGGCAATGATCCAATGAAGTGTTATCTCTAAAATGATGTAACTCTATCCAGAATCATTGGTTAACCAATTCATGAAGTTGTTCGTAATAAAACAATTACTCGATATAATCTCTATATGACACATGGAATAATAATAGAGAATCTAGTCATATGAAACAATATATTTGACTTGATTAGCCAAATTTTTCATAACATGGGTCATCTAGAGAGTCAATAATAAGACTCTACAATTTTATTAACCATAGGGTAGATAAACCACACTAAAATATTTATAATAATAATTTTTAATAGTTTATAAGATGTTATGTTGACCTAGTATCATTCATAATTCAGTTATCCTATCTTGTTGTTATAAGTAACTATATGATAATTCCCACATTACATGATTCCACACTCTATGCATACTACCCACATTTAATCAAGAAAAATATTTTTATAAGCATTACATTACAACATTAAACAGTTACATTGAAGTACATTATCAATCCTAGAATCTTGAAAATACATCCATTGGCTCATTTAATTCACCAATAGTTTATCATCACTCATAATTTTTATGGGAATAATTCAAATTACATTTCATATTAATTCGTTAATCTAAATGAGTAATCCAAGTATTAAATTTTTTCATGGGTCCATCTAAAATATCAGTGTGAATCATTATTTTAAAAATATCTAATGAAATTCCCTCATTTATGTCCTTATAAAAAATTTCTTTTTAGAGAAATTTTTTATAGACTCTATAAATAACCGGAAGGAATATATTTATTCATCCCAATCAATAAAATAAACATAGAAATACTCTCATAATTTTCCCGAGATTAGTCATCAACAAATTTAAGGATGATATATTTAAAAGGAAAAACATACCCACTAAATTTCATTAATTAATTTTAATGAACATACTTTTATGATCTACATGAAAAAATAGTAAAAAATAAAATTTTATGCCTTAAAAAGAAAATGGGTAAAAATTAAATGAAAATTATAAAATTGGATAGAAAATGAAGAGTTGGGAAGATGATAGTTTTGATGGAGTTCATGAGAGTGTATTATATACATGTGTTTTTACATGTGACATAATAAAAATGTTTTTTTCACTCAACTAACAAGATTAATATAATATTATTTTTTTCTAGTCACATCTACATGCAGATGAAATAGGTCATAGGATTATCCTCTACCACTACCTCAACATGTGTGTCTTTGAACCTCCAATACTCTTATTGATTCTATGTATAAAACAATAAATAGATATTTTCTACTACTCGTTGTCAAAATGAAATTCCCATAGCTATATTCAATAAAATTTCAACTGATGCCTTACATTTACCACTAGTTACAACCATCACAATTGTGTATATTTATTAAACCTATTGGTGTTATTTTTTTTAAAATACTGAAGATGAAAATATGTGTTGAAAATTTAATCTATGAAGAGGAGTGAAGTAACCAACAATAAATGTTGACTTATTGATGAATGAAGTACCTAAGAATGGTGTCAATACATATTGAGTTTTTTATATTATCGAAAATATTAATGTGATTAAGTTTTTAATACCCTCAAGTTGTGCATATAATACTATAAAAGAATATTCTCAAGGATGAAAAAATTAATTTTTTATTCAACAATTAATTTGAAAATGGATATTTAATGTGAGATACTTCCATTATATATATTATGGGTATCCATTCACATATGGAAATGGTGTAATTTTATGTGATCCATCCTTAGTGTCATCAATCTTAATGATTTCGTATATTATATTGATATATGTCTCAAATGATAAATAATATTGAAAAATTAGTTGAGATAGGTTCATTAATTAATTGAATTATTTTTTAAAAAATTAATGTTAATATTTAGTGAAAACTAAAGAGTTAATTTATAAATTAATCATTTATTTAAATACTCACTTGATAGGTTATCATATACAGTAAAAACTCTAAAATTTTTGTTGAATTGTTTTATGAAAATTTGACATTTTTCTAAAGTCATTTTTTGTGTTCTGGGATGTCTATATGTAGTTTGAGATATATTGAGTCATGTATTGAATCTCAGTGTTTATTTATGGATAATAATTTTAATAAATCTTCAAATAATAAGATATGTATGAATAAAATATAGTTTTTGAATGATATATAAGATTCATAAAGGAATAAGAGGGTTCAAATTGGAATAACATCAGTTCTAAATTATCTAGGTCTAATTAAATCATTGGAAGAAGGACTATAAAAGATTAAAAATGAGATTTATGGGATTAAAATTTATGAATAAAGAGATATACAATAATTATGGTATTGGTTTTAGTTATACCTCATAATATGACCGTGGTAGTAAGGCTATGTGTGATTTAATATATGACTTGTAAGAATCATGCATGAAATATTTGAGTCACATAAGATTCATTTTTGGTGATATATGAGAATAAATCAAATAATTCTTACTAGGTGTAATATTTAATTATATGTATAATAATATATTCTAAATAAAATTTATAATGATGATTAATTATATATAATTCTTGAAGGAAATGTAAGGTTTCTCTAAAACATAAAGAGTGAAAAATAGTAATGTATTAGCAGTTAATGTGACATGTAAGATGATGTTGAAAATATTTAAGATCATCCAAGTGATTAATATGTTCTTTTAGAGTATATGTATGATTCTTATAATGATTTAAAATGATTTAAATGATTCTTTTGACAATATTTTGTACCATTTTAGATATTTGAAATATTTATATTTTTGATAAATGTGATATTTATAGAGAAATTTTTATTGATATTTCTAAAGGTTAACATTACATCTAATGGTATTGGGATACAATATTGGGATGAATGAAAGGGAATGACTTCTTCCATCGGTACCAAGAACCATACATCTATGCACGAGGAAATTCTAGTTGTGAATCCATGCATGTTTTAGAGTTTGATCAAAAAACATATAAGCTATGTGGGTCTTCTCTTGCGGTGTTAGGTTGCTGGGGCCACCAAGGACATGTTTGAGGATATTTTTTCTTAATGGTCCTCTGAATCGTGAAAGGTCCACCATAAACAATTTATTTGGATTATTTAAAATAATAAAAATATATATGGCATGTGCGATTTTAGTGTATAATAATAGATATTGAAGAAAAATATTTCAAGGATTAATATTGAAAAAGTAAAGTCAATTTCACCATGGTGAAAATATATTCACACCACTATATACCTTTAAATATATTCATTGAAAAATATAATAATTTTTATATGTATTTTAGAGGTTAAAATAAGAGAAAAATAAAATATAGAAGTTGTGATGATCATGGGAGATCATGATAAAGAAGTATTCAAGTATTTTGAAAAGTAAAAGAATTGATATTTTTTAAATATTTTTCTAGAATCAAAGAAGGTAGATTAAATAATAATTTATTTAATGGCTAATTATAGGAAATAGTCACGGTAATTATGCATTTCAAAAATTGTGAAATGATGGTTTAATTATATTGGTGAGTCAAAAATATTGTATTAGTAGTTTCTTGATAATATTCATTAACTATTTCATAGCATGTTTTATGTCAAAGGATCCTGAAAAATTAAGGATCCTTTATTTAATGGTATTCATATTCAAAATATAAAAAACAATGTATATATTTTCAATGATTATAAATGGATTGTGTAGGATAAGACGAGTTAGTTTATTGTGAGGGAGCACCAACCAACTACCATTATGATTATTCAGTGAGACAAATAAAGAAAGAGAGACCTAATGTTATATGTGATAAGAACACCACATGAATTTAAGAAGGATATGAATACATGAGAGAGGTTAATGTGTATATTATCTGTTGAATATTATACAAGTTGATAAAGAAAATTTTACATAGAATAGACTAATATTTTGAATATCAAAAGGAAAGAATAAGAATTGGGATAAAAACATTTGATTTGTATGTAAAAGTAGCAACATTGATGATTATTTTGAGTTTCAGGAAGGAGATAAAACTCATTCATTCCAATAGAATTTGTAGAATTACAACTAATTATACTTAAATATAAGCAAGGAAAATCTACATATTAAATTGTAAGATATTTTTGGATCAAGAACCTGAAAATAAAAAGATTTGTTTTTCATTTAATCATGTTGGTTCAAGGAAAAGAAATCAAATATATTCTAATGCGTGTGCTTCTTCCTTATAATAAAAGGTAGGTGGTGTGTGAGTGGAATAACAACCACCATAAATAAAGGATATATTCAACCTCATTATAGGTGAAAATATTTAAAACATCTTATGATTTTTATGTTTTACATTCTTTTTTATCGTTTCATGAACATAAACCCCGTGAAATAATAATTAAGAGAAAACCATTCACTGAGTAATTATTGAGGTTAACTCAAATTTCTTAATAGATGCAAAAAGAATAAACTCTGATTCACCCCCTCAATGTTGATGACATTAATAATTTTTATCATAGTCATGGATCTACAAATATTTGGAATCTCTAGGATTGATTATTTTAATTTTTTTGAATTTTGTAGTCTCTTCAAAAATTCAACATGAAGGGAAGGCATAGAGAAGATGCATATATTTATAGTTATAATTTTATCTATTATAAGTTATAGATAAAATAGGTTTCTATATTTTACAATTTATTATAATGATTTCTATCCAATTAATTAATCATTTTTAGGATAATTGTTTAATATTTTGATTATAGGCATAATTTGGATTAAATTATAAAATGTGAATATTGGTGATAATTAATTGCTTTTAATTTATTAATGAATTATTTATAGAATGAACATATTTTTTGTGTTATATTTATTTTTTGTTTAAGGAGTCATATAAAGATGATTCTTGTTCATGAATTATTGTTTTAGAATTAGAAAAATGACAAAACTTGAGTTCATACGGTTGAACAATTACTCATAAGGTAGATCCAATAGCCTCCGTAATGTTTAGTGGAATTAACCATAAGGTTTATTCAATGTTTCTATGATATAATATAGAGACATTGTTGAGTTTAATTCCCAATCATGGTTGATTTTATGTTAAACATTGGGTACCCACTACCTCTTTCTAGAGTTCAACTCTGATACCTCACACTTAATAGTGTTACCATGAAGACTATCATCAACTCATATCCTTAGAGTTTATAAAGTTCCCCTAAATTATGTCATCAAGTTTAGAAGTGATGCGACAAGAAAACCAATAGGCATCCAAAATATCATTGACCACAAATCATGGGATAAGAGAGATTTTATGAAGGATAACATTTATCAACACCGCCCGGAGGAGAGATCACCAAGAATGGGGTAGTGATGTGTGAATTAAATAACAACTATTTGTAGTGGAATGATATGCTTCTAGAGAGAAATATCCCCATGATATTTTCATGTATGATATATGGAGAAATGAGTTGACATACAAGAACTATCCTAATGACAAATTTGATATGGGAAATAGAAGAACAATAACACTACACACATATTAAAATAGCATCATCTGACCATTATTCTCCACACATAAGCGTTTATCCTAGTTAACATATATTATATCAAACCAGAATCAAGAAGAAAGTCACCATAAAATATCAAAATAGAATGAGTAAACTAATTTCATTCCAACATAAAGCATTGAAGTCATGGTGAAGCTATCTCTATCACTATAATTCTCTAACACCACCACTAATAGCGATTGAAGATCAATGCTTCCACTAGAAACTATGTATATTCCATGCAATCAAATAATGAAAATAAATAAAATTCCTTTGTGGTAATCATCATGTTATTTCATATATATATTGAAATAGGGAATATGACATATTACATTTCCAAGAATAAATATTTTGGAAACATGTTCATGGAATACCAAAGAAGGTTTATCAAAAGGAAATTTAAAAAAAACACTCCGATATTTTAAGAGGAATGAATGAGGCCTTGACCATAGAATGATCCCCAAACAACAAGAGAGTATTTAGATAGAATTTTTAACACTTGGGAAGTGTTTTTTTATTTCTATAAAAATAGATTTTTGATATTGTATATAGTTTGTTAGAGTTAGTTCAATGATTTTTCATGTTTATAAATTGGATTTACTATATATTTTTCTATTTTTCTTACTTTTGATCTATAATATCTTAGTAGAAGAGTCAAGTATATAACCCATGAATCCCTACATTAATTTTCTAATTTTTATTATATTATTAATGATTTAAATAGATAATTAGTTGTGAGGAATGGTGGAAATGTGACCTCACAATAGTTTTCTAAGAGTTATATTCTTCATTTTCATTTTACTCCCTCCCTTCTATCTTCACATGCATATTTTATGGTTATTTAGTGATCTAGTGATGAATGGATACAACGATGTTGATTTAAAGGGTGATCTCGATTAGAGACCCATTTTACTTGATATCTATGGTGGAGGTGGATTTGAAGTTTTCTTGATGATCACTCTATGAACATTATATTCAAAACTAGTAAAAAGGGATGATCAACCATATGATGAGGCGTTATCCTTATGTAGGTATGATACTGGAAATGTGAAAATGTAGGTTTAGTCCAGTGGATTCTTTTAGAATAATTTTCTTTCTTACTAATCATATTAATTTAATCTCAATTTGGAATCTACATATTTCTTTCTAGTTATTTATTTTACTGCTTAACTCCCATATTGTACAAGGAAATAAGTAAATAATAGTTTTAACACTCCATGATAGGTCTGTAAAAAGTTACTACATTTTTTAGGGATGTATGTATAAAAAAAACTTGTGGACTAGAATGAAATATAATAAATTTTATGATTCATTGAGGATATAGAGAATTAAGATCCATAAAAGATGCAAGATATTTATTTTGGATTTATGAATATAAAAATGATATCAATTGTATCTTGAGAAATATAAATTATCATTAGCTTAATATGATTTATGAAGAGTGAAAAATTAATGTGTGGGGGATTTGAATGAACCAATATATTAAAATATTTCACCTTATATTTTAAGGATAATGAGTAAATTTAAGTATTCGTAAAGTCTAGAAATTTTGTAATGGATGCAATAAACTAAAAAAATTCGAGTTCATAGGGTGAGAGTTTTCTTCAAAAATTATAACATAAAACATTTATAAGGTACTAATCATCCCATCATAAGGTCGCATAAAAATTCATAGGGTTAAAAGTGGAGAAATTGTAGATTTGGTTTCCTCCACATGGATGAAACTAGGATCAATGTATAGTATCCAATAAATTATTAGATAGTTTAACTAATTTTGTTAAAAAATATTAGGTTTCCCATTAATTATATGATCAATTAAGATCTAGGAGTTTGTAATGTTTCCCTATATGACATTATCAGGTTTATTATAGAGTTTGATAAAAAATGACACATATTTGACTAACATCACAAGATATCAAAACTGTCACCATGAAGTGTGTAAAATATCATTGACTGTGATTTCTAACATAGTAAATCATGGAATAATTCTAGTTCGGGTTGGAAAAATCCTAATTAGAGAACACCCAATGTGGGTTTGGGTTGGCAAAAGGAATGAATCATTATGCACTATGGCATGGAATACTCATGGAGTTGGGAAACCCCAAGTAGTTTTCATGTATAGTAAATGGTGAAGTTTATATAATATATAAGAGACCTCCAAAATAAAAAACCAATGTGGGAAGAGAATAATTGTAATATCATGAAATTAATGAAACAACATCATACATTGTTTCTTCTATTCATGTAAGGTAATGCTTGAGTTCAATCTCCTCATGTCATTGTTTTATAAACCAATGAGTCACCAAGGAAGATAAAAGGAGCTCAACAACAAAACATTTAATATATAATCCACCATTGAATATGGTATGAAGGTGTTTCTTCCAAAAAAATATTCATGATAATCATGAATTGTGAGTGAAGCTCAAATAATCCACTATAAAATGATGATACTCTATATAATCCATGAATATAGAGACATAAGTTATCAATATAGATAGAATCCTGGACTAGAATACAAAAAAAGGAAACAATCATGTTTCATGTCCACATAAAATTTGTTTGGAATCACATTAAATGAAGTTCATATGAGGTTCCTTCATCAAGAAATTTAAAATATAAATCCTCAGAGATTTCCAGAGTAAATAATAGGGGTTTAACCTCTGTGGATTTGCAAGCAATGAGGTAGATTTAAGAATGAAAATTTGAACATTAATAAGGTGTTTTAATGACTATAAAATGTGGTGAATAATGTAGCTTGCAAAGAGTTAGAGTTTGATTAATGATTCTATTGATAATAGCAGTTTTTTGTGAAAAAATATTCAATTAATCTCTTATTATACTAAGAATACTCCATAGAGGAACACACTATAACCGATCCTAAGGATACCTCTTACACACACTATCTTTATATTGATAACATTTTAAAATAACTAATATAATACTATTAAATTAATACAGATATAGAGTTTTGAAAAGATTAATATAGTATAAAATAATTTTAATATATATGAAATGAAAAATAGAATGTTTTTAGATAGAAATAATAAAGCAAAATGTTCATAGGATCTCATGGGGATTAAAATAATTATTAAAAAATTATCTCAATATTCAACTTTATGAGGTTATCATGACCTATCACACATCACCTTCTCGTTTTAATTGTGATTAAAAAATACTAAGACCTCTACAGATAGGAAAATCCTCTTCCAAATGTCATCTGGGATAACTCTTCATCAACCACCACTACCCAAGTAATACATCATTGTATTCATGACTTATATTGTGAAGGGAATCATGATAGTTAAATTAGAAGAATAATTTAGATGATATAGAAAATAAGGTGACCACTCACCATAATCAATTTAACCATCACCCAAACCCTCAAAATTAAATAAAGATATTGAAATTAAAGAAGAAAAAACTCAATTTAACCATCACCCAAACCCTAAAAATTAAATAAAGATATTGGCTCCAAACTCATCTTACGAATGTTTCATCATTCTAACCCACTTTATTGACCAAATTGTGATAGGGTGTTATCATGAAATTCATTCTTATTTTACTCCTCTTTATTCCCATGAAATTAAGAATCTATAGCCACGCGTGGAGAGTGGTATGCATATTTTATAATGAGACATTTATTCTATTATGGAGACACTTCATGTTCCCATACGTAAACTTATCATTCCATTATGTCTGTGACACTAGTTCATTCTCATATGGACACATTCACGAAATATTCTCACTAATGTCTTATCAAGATCCATGTTGAATTTCATCTTCATTGGTACGACCCATGTAGCACATCATGTTTGAGTTATGTAACCTTTAATTTATGCCTTTAATGTATATAATGTTATTGGGTAAACATTTAATGTTTATGTATGGTTTTTGGGAAGGTTTCATAGATTTTATAAGGGTATAAAAATTGATCGTGATTAACGTAAACCGTGAAACTTCTCTCAGAAATCATGCATGTTGATATAGTGGACTCTGGGTTGGTGCACTGTTAGAAAAACCCTACAATCACCATTGGAAAACCTTGAAAAATGGGATAGTATGATTTTTCATGGTCGGAACATAGCTTGTATAACCATGTGGGCTAACCATATGAGGTACCCCTATGAGGAAATAATCGTTGAATTGTTAGTGCATGGTTTTCTAAATGTGTGGCTAACCATTCATGGTTTAAAAAGTGGGATTTTAAAAAACGAACATGATGTGAATTCATCACTAAAAACACCATTTGATCTTCATTTTGACCATCAATCAAGATTTTATTCTCTCTAAGGCTATAGAAACTCTCCCACTCATCTGAGAATAATTTAAATGTATTTTATTAGTGAGGTAAAGTAGGATTATCCTTGGTAAGTTTCCTTGGTTTCATTTTTCTTACTTTTTCTTAGATCTACCTCTCTCTCTCTCTCTCTCTCGTTTTATTAGATCTACTATTTTGGATATATCTAGGGTTTTTTTCTAATCATCGGGTTTTTAATCATTTTTGATGTTATGGTATGGGATCTATGGCAGTGTTTTGGATTTTTCACCTTCATTTAGTGATTGTTGGTGTCGATGGATGTTTTATCCAAAGCCCTAGAGGTAGGGGGATTCACTATCGGATCATATTCAAAGAAATATAAGGTTATAATTCCTTTTTTTTGTTTTTCTTTGACATTATTGTGAAATTGATGTGAAAATATTGGTTGGAACCCCTTTGGTAGTGATTTTTGTATTTTAGGTACATTTTGATAATGTTGTGTAATATGCTTCATGGTTTGATTTTAAAATTATGATTTAAAAAGTAGTTTCATGTTGTGATTTATGGAAATGGTTATTAAAATGGTTTTAAATCCGGAAATGTTATTTTACTGAAAATGTTTTTGGAATTGATGTTTAGAAATGAATTTCGGCATGGATATTGAAATGGTTTTGGCACTATTTTCTTAAAAAGTTGTTTGGCAAGGATGTTGAATTATGGGTGTTTTCAATAAAAAAGGAAACATCTATTGAAATTGTTTCTAATTTTATATTTTGAATGTTTTTTCTTAAATGTTTTTGTGTGAGTTGAAATGGGGTTGGTTAGTGGTTGTTAAGTACCTTCATCAAAGGGTTAGAATGATGTCTTGAAGAACCACAATAAAAATGGGAATAGTTATGGATGTGATGTTCTTCCATAAATGGTAACAAAAACCTTGGGTGGTTGAATTATGAGGGTGTGGTTGAGGTGTATGAATTAGTTCATATAAAAAGAAATGAGTTATTACAATATAAAATGGGAAAAATGGTTAATGAATTATTTGGGTTGTATCTATGGAAATGTCTTGTTTGGGGAAACTATATTTATAATGATGTGTTTGACATGAAAATAAAATTTTTATTATAAAAACACTTTTTTTTGGAAAAAGTGTGATACCACACAAGAACCATTAAATACTAAGGTTAGTAAACCCAAAATAACTCACAATGTTATTTAAAACAATGTTATGATAGTAAGAACCACTTACTTGGTATAATCCCTATTGGAGTGATTTAATCATCATGCTCGGGTCATCCAAGATTAACTATTCCATGTGGGTTTATAGTTTGTCCCAAGTCTCGATATATTCTTCCACATTGATATTTTATGCATTGAAACCCCATGAAAACATCAAATCATGTTGATTTATCCACTCCCTTTTATCCTTAATAACATCCATTTGAACCAATATTTTTAGAATTATTCCCACATATTCCCTTAGGGAATTAATTTTGATAGAATTTTCATTCATTTAATCCCTAGAATGAAGAATTAACAAATGATATTTATTTTTCTCTCCTTAATTATTTCCTATCATACCACACTTCCCTTAACACTTAATTTATATACATTTTTTCAAAATCCTTCCACTTATTAGGCTAGAACCAAAATTGAATTATAGGTCTTAAGTCCTTCATTTGCATTCCTTTCCCTTTACTTTTCTAGATAATCATGTTTTTATCAGATTAGGAATATGTGAAAATTATTCCCTCCTTTTAGTTTTCTTCCCATTAGAGAGAATTCAATACAACTCAATTGTGTTTCACTACTCACCCCCTTCTTTGGAAATGTTGTTGATTTTGAAAATGTTTTATTCTAGGACATAGGTAAAGGTAAATAATCTCATTTATTTATTAGATCAACAAAGTACATTGGAATTATTGTGGTGTTAGAGCCTTGAGATTCGCATGTAGTTGTGGAGATTTATATTGGATTAAAAGAGTTTAGTCCTTTTAGTCTTCTTATTGGTACACATTTTTGGTTTCTATGGTTTAGATTGTTGTCATTGGGATAAATTTAGTATGGTAATAAATGTTTTCATCCATCATATTATAATGTTGGTTGTGGTGTGTTTGAAAGTTCTGCTTTATTTTTTAAATAGATAATTTTCCTCCATTTTCATGAGGCCCTTGGAATTTTTTCTAGCATTTGGCATCGTGGGGATGTCGCCTAAGACAATGTAGCACTTCCACCTCGACTCAAGCCAATGTGGAGGGGAAGGATGTTACAAGTGTTATCCATTTGTTCGTTCCTTTGGAAAAAATTGTCATTCTTGGAGTTGACATTCATTATTTATTTGTTCTCAGAGTTGGGATGGTAGTAATAATTGGGATTTTTCTAAATTTAAATGTATAGAATAAAAATATATAGTTATCCCTTTTTTTGATAAACATAATTTTACTAGGGAGTTGGGTACATAAGTTTTTTAGAGACACTTATAAGATTATAATATCATTGTAATGGGTTTATCCAATGATATAAGAATGGAATGCATGATAATTATAGCTTCCCACAAGGATTGAATATCTCATTTGGAGTAATGATTTATGTGTGGTATGAATGTGTTGATTTCTAAAAAGCAGGAGATTTTTTTCAAATGTGTGATTTTTAAAAATAATGTTTGTGCTATTTTAAAAATAGACTAATTTTCAAAATCATGGTGGTTTTTTTATAAAATTATTGAAAATTTTAAATGTTGAATTTTGGAAATAGTGGTTGTGATAGTTATGATGTAAAAGAATTTTAATTTTAAAGCCTTTAGTTTAAAGAGAGTGAGACACTTGGTATTTGTTCTATGGATTGAAATTGGAACATGGTAGGTGTCACACAAACCAACCAGAGAAATCTATTAAAAATGTGGTTTCACCTAAGCCTTAGGTGAACTGAAAACTAGTTTAGGGAATATTGCATGATTTTGAATCCATGGATAGAGGTAACTGAATGGATGAATCGAGGAATTTGGATCATTAAGTTTAGTTTCATAAGTATAATCTACCAATATTTCAGGGTGATTCAGCACCAGAAAAAGTGGAGGTGTGGATGAATACGATGAGTCAAATATTCAATTTCACATGCACACTGGTAGAGTTGAAATTCATGCTATCAAAAAACATGTTGGAAGATAATTCACATCAATGGTGGGAGATAGTGGTTCATGATAAAGTGGACAAAGGTATGGAATGGGGGATTATGAGGAATTTTATAATAATCAATTCTATCCACACACATTCAAAATTATGTGAATTATAGAAATATTTATATTGAAGTAGATAAACCATTATATGATAAAATATATGGCTAAATTCTTGAATTTAGTTTGGTTTTCACCAAAGGTTCCTACTAGTGTGTCCTTGAAGGTTCAAATTTTCCTGTCTGGGCTATTGGAGGAAATTCATTCGAATATTGTGATGATATGTATAACAGACTATATAGAGGTGGTAAATATAGAAATAATGGTTTAAAAGGACATATTATGAGATATTGGTGGGGGGATGTATGTTTATACCCACATGAAATGGTTATAACTCTAATGTGGGGAACAAGAAGAAGAGGGACACCTATTTACAAAGTTAGTTAATGGCTTAGAATCCAATTGAGGGATCCATAAATATTCCTCATAAGCCTAAGGGAAGGAAATGATATTTGTGATGTCTCTCTCTAAGACCTATGAAGTGATTGTGTATGAAACAACCTTTATCATTTCATAAATATAACTAGATGGTAAATTTTCATCATTATTGTCGCGATCCTCCAATGTTGGGTGTCTGAGACAATTCTCAAGGTTCACATACATCTTATGCTTCAATGATATGAGGGTAGTAAAATACCCATCTTAGATTGAATAGAGTCAACCATGGTGATTCTAGGAATACCTTGACTCCTCAACTAGGAAAATTTCTACATGGTAATAAATAGAAGGGCATAACGAGAAATCATGTATATGGATTTGAGCTTGTTATTGTGGATGATCAGTCTAGACCATTCAAGGTGAGAGGTATTTTTTTTGAATTCCACACTTATGAAAGAATTGTTTGGCATGGGTGCATCTTATTCTTTCATTGATTCTCAATCTGTTGATTTTTTGGGTCTATGTTTGGAAATGATTCCTTCTTTTCTGAAAAATCAAACTCTTATTTGTTAAAGAGAATGTCGAGCATTCATGTGTAGAGAATTTTGTAAAATCATTGATGGAGTTGTGTTGACATGGGGCCCCATAGAACTTGAGATGGATATTTATGATGGAATCTTAGGTATTGATTGGATATAAATGTTCCTGTCTCATAATAACTATTATATTTGAACCATTAGGTTTACGACAGATGATGGCGTCAATAATCTCTTTAGAGGAGAAGTGAATGTCAAGGTGGGTGTAATGAGCATGTTGAAACTAGCAGTTGGAATTAACTAATACCAGTTGGAAGCCTTGACTATGGAATCTATGGAAGATATCAAGAAGATTAGTTTTACAGAGTTGTTGATTAGTTTTTGGATGTTTCTCCCAAATATTTGTTATGGTTTCTACCCATAAGGTATGAGTATTTTATGATTGGTCTCCTCCCAAGTACTAGTCCTATATCTATTTTTTTACTTGATGGAACCAATAGAATTTTAATAATTGAAGGTGTAGTTATAGGAGATAGCAATAAATGGGTTCATCTAGCCTATCATGTCTTCATGGGTAGCACCAGTATTTCCCGTCATGAAGGAAAACAAAACCCTTATGTTATGTGTGGATTATCATAAGCTTAACCATGTTATGATAAAGAATGAATGTGAAATTCCAGGAATTGGTGATCTATTTGTTCAATTGAGGGGATCACAGTGGTTCCCCAAAATTATAATGTGGTTGGGATATCACAAATTGTGGGTTCAAAAAAAGAATATTCCCAAAATGTCCATGAAGTGTAGATATGTCCATTACAAGTATGTGGTGATTACCTTCAGTATTATAAATGAATGAGTGGCCTTGATGGAAATTAAGAATTGGATATTTCAAGGATATCTAGATTCATTTGTGGTGTTTCTTGCCAGTGATATACTAGTGTATTCAAGGAAAAGTGTGGAGCATGAGAATCACTGTGAAAAAGTGTTGGGAATTTTTAGATATCATTGGTTGTATACCAATTTATCAAAGTGTGATTTTTGTATACAAGAGGTAAATTTCCATGGCCATGTTATTTCTAAGAAGGGAGATTTAGTTTATCTAGAGAATATTTAGTATGTTTTCTCTTGTAAGTATTCAAATCATGCCTTTTAGATATAGAGGTTCTTTCATCTAGCTGGGTATTACCAATGCTTTATTTGTGACTCATCATGACTAGCTTCACCAATGAAATATTTGACAAGAAATACTTTCCCATTTTAATGGAATAAGGAATCCCAGAGGTCCTTTGAATATCTAAAGGATCACCTTAAATCATCACCAATATTGGTTTTTGAGAACTGTGAAAATGGTACATTGTGTATTATGATTCATCAGGTTAAGGGTTGCGTGGAATTCTAATGTAAGGGGATCATGTGCTTGCATATGGATCATGGAAGTTGGGGATTCTTGAGAATAACTACTGAACACTTTATTTGAAATTGGATGTTATAGTACATTATTTGAAAACATGATGTCCCTATCTCTTAGGGGATAAATTTATGGTGTTTACCGATCATAAGAGTGTAAAGAATATTTTACCACATTGATATTTGAACTTGATACAAAAGAGATCGATATAGTATCTCTAGATGTTTGAGTTGTAATTGATGTATACACTAGACAAATAAATTCAGTGGACGATGCCTTGAGAAAAAATTCATATTCTCTGGTTGGAAAGGAAGATTTAGATCTATGGAAGTTGATATCAGTTATAGATGAAATGTGTTTGGAATGTGATGAAAATGTTGAGGTAGATGTTTTCTTTATAGTTTTATTGGTTTCTAATTTTGTTAGATTGGTTAAATAGGTGTAGATGTCTAATTCATAATGTCTAGTTATGAGGTCGAAACACAATGGTTGACAGAATGTTGAGGGATGGAAAATGGAGAGTAGTTCAGCTTTGAGGTTTCATAATAGGTTGTTCATTACTTGGTCTTGTAAAGAACAACTCTTGAGTTCTTATCATCACTAGAGATGTTCTATCCACCAGAGAATTCAAAATATGTATAAGGCACTGAAAGAGTAGTTTTGGAAGATAGGTATACAAATGAAAGTTATTGAGTTTGTATTGAGATGCTTGACTTGTCAGCAAGACATAGTAGATCATCAGTGTCCCATATGTATGTTTTAGTATTAACCTATCCCTATATGTAAATGGGATGATATAGCACTAAATTTGTTATAGGTCTCCCAAGAATGGGTTGGAAGCATGATTCCATTTGAGTGATAATGGATTATCTCACAAAGTTCTTCCAATTCATCCCAATTATTGAATCTAATATAATAGAGGAACTGTCCAAAATCTATATTCATGAGGTGGTAAAGATGTATGGTGTACCAATTTTGATTTTATTGGATAGATATTTTAGGTTCATGTCTTGTTTATGGAAATCCATTAAACAAGATCTTGGAATCCAATTGACTATGATCATAGCGTATCATACACAAATGAATGGGAAATCCAAAATGATGATGAAAATGTTGGAAAACTTGTTGTGGGACAGTGTGATGGATTGTGTTGGATCCTAGGAAGATAAAATACACTTGGTAGAGTTATCATATAATAAAATTTATGATTCCTCGATAAACATGGCTTCGTTTGAAGCACTGTATGGGCATTCAGGTTGTTCTCTACATTTTGGTTGGAAACATGAGAGGCTTCGATGGTTGGCCTGATCCTT
The DNA here is from genome assembly GCA_963277665.1 of Viscum album. Taxonomy (NCBI): domain Eukaryota; kingdom Viridiplantae; phylum Streptophyta; class Magnoliopsida; order Santalales; family Viscaceae; genus Viscum; species Viscum album. The sequence goes on along the minus strand of OY728139.1, from coordinate 333,936,367 downwards.
GTCAAAGATACTATGTAGAAGAATAATATGATCATGAAGAGAATGGATATGGCTCATAGTTTTCATAAATCGTATATAAATCATCATTAACGGCCATTTTCATTTGAGGTGGGTGATCATGTGTTCTTTAGAATCTCTCCAAGGCATGAAAATCATCATTTTGGGAAGTAGGGAATGTTATATTTGAGATACATATGGAATTTTTAGATACATGAGTGGGTTGGAGAGGTGGTGTAGATATTGGATTTTACACCATGGTTTAGTATGGTGCATAATTTATTTCAGGTATCTCAATTAAAGATGTATCTGTCAGATCCTAACCATGTGATTTAATGGATCAGGTTGAGCTAGAGCTAGATGATTCATTGGTTCACATGCCAATGCAGATTATAGATAGGAATGATAAAGTCTCGAATGGGAAAATTATCAGTCTAGTGTATTTTTCATGTTAACATGGTTAGATTTTGGAGGATAGATGGGAAAAATAGAATGAAATGGTTGAGAAATAGACAAAACTCTTCTGGGAAAGAAATGATTTTCTACTTTTTTGAGAATGGAAAGGCCATTGTCGGGGAGAATGTAAAACCCACATTTTGAGGTATGTAACCCTTTATTTATAAATGTTTTATGTATATAAATTGATTAGGTAACCTTAGGAAAGTTGGAAATAATTTTGGGAAGATTTTATAGATTTTCTATTAGTATAGGGTTTGATCTTGTTTAGTGTAAACTGTGAAACTTCTCTAGGAAACTATGAATGTTGAGGTAATGGGATATGGGTTAGTGCATGGTTAAGGTGTATGGTTGGGAAAACTTCTAGTCCACCTTAGTAAATCCATGAAACATGGGATACTATTCTTTAACATGGTTTGAGAATGGTTTTTATAACTGTTGGGTCCAACCGTGTGAGGTATCCCTTCAAGGGAGTAGCTTGTGCATGGTTAGTGGATAGTTTTTCAAACCGTATGGCTAAACGTACATAGATTAAAAGTGTTTTTTTAAATTGACCTCATAGTATTTTAAGCATATACACCATATTTGAGCACCATTTTGATCCTCACACTGGAGTTTCTTCTCTTCAAGGTTAGGGAACCACTATCACTCATCTAAGAATCATTTTAAAGGATTTTATTGGTTTAGTAATACTAGATTCTCTTCGCATGTCACCTTTTTTATAGTTTTTTTGATTTTTCTTATATCTACCTCCCACACTCTCTCTTAGTTTCTTAAATATACTCACATTTTGGATAGATCTATGGTTTTTATTGGAAATCATGTTGAGTTTTGGCGTTTTGATGTTAGCGGATGTGAACTGATGTAGTTTTGTAGAGTATTCACCCGAATTTTGTAAGTGTTGGTGCCATTATTAATTTTTCTGAAACCCTTTGGGTAGGTGGCCTCACTCTCGATTCCTCTTACTAGAACTAGAAGTCTTAATTTCAAATTATTTGTTTTACATGATCTTGGTTGTGAAACTTATGTGTGAGTCTTTTTTGAAACACATTTGGTAATGATATTTTGTATTTTGGGGTAATTGTTATATCAGTGTTGAATTTTCTTCAGGGTTAGATTTTAAAATGATAATTGAAAAATCTGTTTCTTGGTGTGTATTATTAAAATTATTTGTGAAATGGTTGTAAATAAAACAATGTTGTTTATTAAAAATGGTTTTGGAATGGATGTTCAATAATAGGTTTTTGCATGGATGGTTGAAATGGTTTTGGAGTTCTTTGGTTAAAATGTTGTTTCGAATGGAAGTTGTCTTAAGAGTATTTTCAATAAAAAGGGAATTTTATTTTGAAATGGTTGGAAATATCATATTTGGAATGGTTTGGATTAAATTTTTAAGTGTGAGTTATAATAAAGATGGTTAGTGGTTGTGAAGTACCACCGTCAAAGGGTTAGAATGTGGTCGTGACATACCGTACTAAAAAGGGGACATGTTATAGACGTGATGTTCCACTATCATTGGTAACACCAAGATTGGGTGGTTTAATTGTGTGGGTGTGGTTGAGGTGTATGTATTGGGTCATATGAAATGAAATGGATTATGCTAATATAAAATTGGAAGACTAGTTAATGACTTGTTTGGGTTCTTTCCTTAGAAATATGTTCTTTGTTAAAACTGTTTTGGTAATGATGTGTTTAGCTTATTAAAAAGTGTTGAATTATTTAATTGGTTTTACAAAAGTGTTCTATATAAATGTGCTAAATTTTTCTATCCTTGTGGCATGGGTAGGAGAGTCATTCAGGTAAATCCAACCATGTTTAATCACTCACCCACTTCTTTGGCACTTTGGTGATTCTACAAACATTATATTACGAGACAAAAATAAAGGTAAATCATATCATTTCATTATTAAATCATCGTATTGATTTGGATGTCTTGTGGGGTTGGAGTTTGGATCTTGGTGTGGAGATGTGTAGATTTTTTTTAGATTCCTAGAGTTTTGTCATTTTAGTCTTCCCATTGGTACTCTGTTATGGTTGGTTTTGTTTTGATTGTTTTGATTGGTATAATTTGTGTTTTGTAATACATTATTTCTTGAATCATATGGTAACATTGGTTGTGGTTTGTTTGGATGTGATTCTTTATTTGTTAAAGAAGAAATTATCGCCCAATGTCATGTGGCCCTCAAAATTTTTTGCCAACCATTTTCATATAGGGGATGTCACATAATGCCAAGTAGCACTTATGCCCTGACTCAAGCCAATAAAAATGGGTGGAATATTACATCTCTCTTCATGATATAATCTTATATTTAAACGTGTCCATATTTGTGCACAATTTTGAATCTTGACTTTTAAGCTTGAATTGGGCCTCCAATTGTTGAATTTAGCTTTGGCTCTAAAAGGATGAAATGAACCCCAATATATATGTATGCCTAATTTTTTTCACAATTTCATCTAGTGTATAAATAATTATGAAAAAATACATAATGAAAATAAAACAATTAAATCCCAAAATTAGGCCATTTAGAAATTAAGCTCAAAATTCCACTAAAACCAAAAAATGTGACAATTTCCTATAAAATAATTCAATGATGGGTATATAAACATTGAATTACCTAATAAAATATTTTAAAATGATAGATTCATCACCTATTTAGTAGTAAATAATATTTCCTATATATTATTTTTTTATTCACAATATTCTACCTTTTTATTTTTATTAAATAAATAGTTTTTTCTCTATATATATAAAATTATCTCTAATTTATTTATTTATAACTATTTTTTTATATTCCATACACATGATATTGAGAAACAAACCTATGGTATCTCTTAATGGATGAGTAAATGGTATAACCCAAGTCTCTATGCATTCATGTTTAATTTGTCTTATCTTCTTGGATTTATTCTATAGATAATTAATAGTAAAGAATTGTGATAGTGTTTTATCACAATGGTTATCTTAGGGGTATATTATTCTTATACAATATTCTTCACCCTTGTTTTTTTATAAAGGAATATGATAGATCATTCATGATATGATATTTAATATTTGTTATTGAATTCTGGAAAATTGAGTTATATGGTGATCTCGATTGAGGGGTCATTAAAATGAAAAGCCTAAAAGAGGTGAGTTTTTAGTGTGATTTCTTACTATTGGGTGCACAATATATTCGAAACCATAGAATAAGTGGATAATTAAATATATGATGGAGTGTTTCCAATATGGAAGTTTGAGACTCTTCAGAAGACAATGAAGGTTCACTCAAGAGGATATTTTGAGAGAATATCTATTCATTCTAACCATATTCATTATATCATCATTTTGAATATTTTTTTTTATTTCTGATATTTTATTCCAAGTTTCAAGCGAAAAAATCTATTTTGGGTCTATAATATATATAAAACTGAAAAAATACAATAACTGATTAAGAATAGATTGTAATAGAAAACAAAAGATCTTCAAGAGGGATGACCCCGGCCAACCACTATGTTTAACTAGGAATACATAAATAATATTCTTCACACCCCATGAAATATTTTTCATAAATATTTTGAGGAACAAAAGTAAGAAAGATATTAAAATGTCAATAAGGCATCCATCTTATGAAAATTGAAAGAGAAATAAATTTTTACATGTTGTAATCATAAATATATCAGACCTATAATAGAAGGACAACATATTTTGGATAAATACATTGGGAACAATATGGAAAACACTTCTAAATATTGTATTTGATATAATTTTTTTGGAGATTCAATATCAAATTTTTCTTGAAAAACATGTTCATTTTGATGAAACCTGTACGTGTGGATACGATCATACATTAATCAAATTATATGATGATTCATTTGTGAATTTTAAAATGATCCCATAGTATTTAAGAAAAGTTATGGTCCCATTTATTTTTATCAGTCTTATAGACATGGAAGAAGAAATCACCCTTTTGAAGAAGATTCATATATCATAGAAGATTATTTGGATTAAAATATATGAGTATGTATAAAACTCAACAAATCATTTTAGTAAAAACGGTTATGAATATATTACTTATATATTTTTTTCTAAATATTTAGAATGGTGTTTTCAAAGAATAAAAATGGAAATGAAAATCCCTGAATGGTATAGAGAATTGGTTTTATACAAATGATAAAATTTAGAAAGATATCACTGATGTCAAAAATTACGAACTAGAAACCATGGAAAATAAGACAAAAGAGATGGACACATTCAATAAAGATAGAAATATAATACATGAATATCATTTTGATAAGATTAAATGTAGTGTGTAAATAGATTAAAGTTATTAAATTATGAGGGAAAAAATATATTAAATACGATGCGTCATTAAAGAGATTCTAATATTTCAAATATATATAGTTCATAATATTAGTCTTTAAAATAAGTTAAGGAAAGAGTTGTTTCCATAAATTCTTTTATGAAGGATAATTTTTCCAAAAAATTAATTTTTATATAAAATAGAGATTCAAATTATCTAGAGATATATTTACTACTAAATTAATGAAAATGGTTCATTTATTCAAAAAAATTATTTTTTTCACTAAATATGTTTTCATAAATTTTTTAGTTTCTGATTCAAAAACTTGAAAACTTATTCCGGGGAAGGACATGAGAAACATACCATTACATTAATGATTTATATGAGTATAAACAATAGAATTTTTTTCCTACATGAATCTCTACCGTATAATGAAATGAAATGAATATATAAAGTTCTAAAAACATTTCATTTTGATATTTAAAAGAAAAGAACAAGACTTTCTGGGCATTGTTGGTGTGATTATCTTTTTGGAAGATAGAACATAATTTTCAGAATAATATATTAACCCTTGGAAAATAAATAAATATAGCATCAATGATAATATTTGATGTAATGGAAATATTTGAAAGGCAATAATCTATTAATATCTAATAGATTTGGGAGGTTGGAATATTTTTGGGGTATTTATAATTGAAGTGGTATTTATGAAGATTCATGTAGTTTTATATAAAAAAAGAATTTTCTTAACATAAATTAATGAAATAAGACAAAAGAAGACAATGAAAATTAGTCAAATAAGAAAAATGTGTTAACCCTGAGTAATAAAAAAACTTATTGAATTAGAGGCACCCAAGAAGACCAATAAGAATTATACATCAAGGAGAAAGAGTTTCCTCTTTAACTTAAGGATATAAAACACCATAGATTCTTACAAACAATTAATGGTTGTTAATTTTGATATACTTATCCTGAAAAATTACAATTAATTCAAAGAAGAAAAAAATGGATTGTTTTATTAGAAGAAATTTTGGATAAACTATCATAAACCAGCCCGATTAGACCCAGAGCTGATCCCGAGCCAGTCTGTCACATGTCCCGAGGAGCGTTCCCAACCCCCAGATGAAAACTTGTGTTGGGAATAAAAACAAAACAAAGGAAATAATTTATCTTATATGAAATAACAAGGATCATATATATAAATAGAACAAACAGAGAATCCAGCAAAACCAACAAATGGATCTCAAATAAACAAACGGTCGATCGAGATAAAAAGTTCCACTAAAAAGAAACAAAAATGAAAACAAGACCCCACTAAAATGACATCTGTTTGACCCTTTGGTCACCTCCCACCACAATACAAAGACTAATCCAAATGAAAATCTTCTATAGTGAACCTGAGCAACACTGAACCTATAGCTGAAATAATCGAATAAGCATGAACACAAAAATGATTAGTAGGTATTCCAATCTCAAACTACTGAATCCAATTTTATATTTACCCAAAGATGTTCGATGAAAAAATTTTGGAAGTAAAATTATAAAATTAAAGTTGTACCATTAAAAAAACAAAACCTCTTTCCCACTATTAGAATTAACTCACTCTATATATAATTTCAAAAATAGTTTCCCATTTTATAATGAAGACCCAAAAAGTAATATTAGGGATGTGAAAAAAGTAAACAAGTAAATAATAAAAACTATAACTAAACCAGTGTATCAGAAAATAAACATGCATTACAATCTATAATCAGGGTTGATCCTAAATATCCTTATAATACCTATGGAAACACTCAGTTTAGAACCACCTGCTGGTGTATGGTGAAGCCCCATAGTCTATAACCCAATAATCTACCCCACAAAAAAATCAGTGAAAAATCCCACCTAGCCACTCTATCTACTAGGGGAACCAACCCATATAATCAGGGATTGTGAGTAATTGTCACCCAATGATTAATAAGACACCCAGAAACCCATGGTGGTTATAGTAACATTATGTATAGAGGAGGCCCTTAGATGCATGACTCATCTCATTGAACTTTCCTACCCCAAACACAGACAACAATATATGATATCACATAATAAAAAAATCCCCCTATAATGGTTCCCCATGTACATATACATAAACTTCATATCATATGAAGGTGCCAACTAGGACACTAAACCTTTAACATTTAAACCATTTCATAAAATGCTCAAAGATGCTATCCGAGTATACACTTTCTCCAAAACATGATCTTTTGAAGGTTTATTCAAAAACATACCCTTGGGATAAAAATTCCAAATAGGCCTTAACCCTTTCCAAACCCACACCAATTCATTTGCATAATGGTCTTTCAAATTTCTATAGTGTTTTAGAATTTTATAAAACTATCCAAATAGCCCCTCAAGCCACACATCCACAAAAACACACCCAAAAGAAAAATGACAATATTCTCAAATATTTCCTTTAAAAACAATTTGAAAAAACAAAAATAAGAGATGAATGATGTTTGGAAAACAAGAACCATTTACTAAATCAAGGTTTCTAAGAAAAAAGAAAATTAAAGAACCACCTTCATTCGAGGGAACATCCATGTGTGCAGATAGTGCACCCATGTATGTGTCAACATATAATTTTACCTTACATGTTCAAATGGTTACCTAAAAACCATTCCCATAAAATCCACTTACATTAAAACCATCACTACTAACCCAAAATATTTTAAAATAACACAAACAAAAACATTGAATCTATTAAACCATTTCCGAAGTTTTTTAACACAATAACCAAGCCATAACAGAACCAAATAATACACACCCAACCATGTTCATTAATACAAAATTACATTTCAACATAAGAATGGAAATAAATTTCATTAAAGGAGCAATTTATCATTAAATTAATAATGTCAATTCAATCAAGATTTCTAGGTACCATAAACCTATGCAATTTAAACAAAACTCATTTTAAACCCTATTTTTAACAATCCAAATCAACTAAAAAATAAAAAAATATGTTTACCAAGGGTGCCATAGAGGTTAAAAATAATCTAATAAATATATTTAATATTACAAGCATCAAAGGAAATGCATTAGGAATGAAAATATTGGAAACATTTACCAAAACCTTGTGTGTTTTGGAGGATACTTCAAGGAGAGGGAGATCTAATCCCCAAAAAACCATCCACATACCCTAGTCATAAGAAAAACGAACTACATGAGCTGATTCTAACCCTAGGGTTCATTCAAGGGAGTGTACCCCAAAGAAATACCTAAAAAAAGAGGGTATGAGAAAGATATGAGATTTGACAAAGGAAACAAAAATAATCACAAACCTTTCTTGAGAAATAGCCCCACAATTGCCCAAAATTGGAGCAGGAAGGAGGGGTAGAGCCCCTTAGTCGATATCCAACACCCAGGGATTCATTTGAGAGGTTTAATCACCCAAATTGGAGCTTCACATTAAAAGTTATTAAGATTATAATGGGATGTATGGTTTGGTTTCACAGTTTGTTCAACTGTACATACACCGTGTTGATAGTGCTTGAAAACTCCTCCAACTTCACATGGTTAAGTTTCAAGGTTTGGATAAACCATTCACAAACTGTGCAACCCCAGAAAATTTCTGAAACCCCCAAAATTACACCCCCAAAAAATAGGAAGTCCAACCAATAATCTTTGAATGTTTTAAACACAATACGGAGACACCAAAGGAATCCCAAACTCTCCAGCATTCCACTCTCTTTCAAAAACATTCAAAATAACCATGAATCGGGTTATAAGAAAACAAATACCACTAAAACACAAGGAATTTTATGGTACAACCAACCCAAACCTTGACCAAAATATCCACCATTGATAAATAAGTAAAATCAAGGATTATCCGAAGTCATGGTGTGAAAATTATCCCCACTACATACAATTTCTACCCCGAGAAAGTCATCAAGACAAAATCTCATCAAGATTAAAGTCCATTCCCAAACAAATACAAAGAAAACTAAGAATCTCGGGATGACCTTACCCTCCATAGGTTTCACCCATCAAATTCTTGAAGAAAACAAAGCACATGTAAGAGGATGAGGGGAGAACATAAGAGGTTTATCCCCACCACAAGAACTCAACTAATACGTACAACATTTAAAACCCAAACAACACCATCACTGCAAAAAAGAAGGAGTGGATTCAACATTTAAAATTTCTGGATAGCTTGCATAGTTTCGCCACACAGTTTAACAAACAGTGCACCAATAGTGCATGAACTACTGGAAGGAAGTGTCGCCTCACACAACTTGGCCACACGGTTTCAAAACTGTCCGAAAACCATGCCAATCCCTCTGTCCGAAAATGACACCAAGCCACATGATTATGAGACTGACCTCACGACTGTGCGTAGTCCATGTATTTGGTTTTGTCTACATGGCTACGGAAACACGATTTCAACTAACCATGTAGTAAATGTGCATCACCTGAAAACAAATCTCCCAAAAACTCAAAAAACCAAAAATCTCGATGGGGAACAAGAACAAGCATCCATATAAAAGCTGGAACATACTACGAATTAAATGGGGAAGCTCCTAAACAACTAGATACAACAATATAAAAATTCTACAAAACCCAAACATCTCCAGAAGAGCACTGTATAAAGATAAAACTGAGACTGGCCTACAGAAAGACAAGACACACTCAAAAGAGAATGAAAATTTTGAAAGGCCACATTTAGGTATACTCAACTACTTTGTTTATAAGAGATCTAGTTCATCACACTATTACCACAAAATGTTAACTAAAATAATCATGGAAACAAGAAGAAGGTAATGTTATAAATTTCCATCCAAACATAGAAAACCAAACTAGGTTGGGGTTTCACACCCCCCTTCACTCAGAACTATGTGTGAGCTTCGGCCAGAGACCTATGGCTAGGGATCTGATGACTGAAGCATCTCCTACCTCAAAATCAGAAAACACATCCTCCAATCAAGACATCCTTTTTAGATAGTTCCTCCTATAGAACATATCCAAATGGTTTAAACAACCACAATAACAGAAAGACTTCGAAGGAACATGAAAAGATGACTTTGAGAGACTAAACCATCCAATCTGGAAACATATAAGTGAATAGTCCAAAAAACTGGAAGTCGGAGCCAACAAAAAATGTTTTTCAGAAACCGGTTCTTCTGAAACACCATGCTTTCCAGATTGGGAACGTTAATAAGAACCAACATCCACTAAATGAGCGCCAAAAACTATCTTATCCATGAATGCCTCATCCACCAACTTGTCGAAACAAGTTTCACCAGATGAGATAACATTCTCTTCAATCTCAAGATGGATACACCAGACAAAAAGATAGGTTTTTACTTCATATTCTGATGCTAATTCCAAGGAATAAAGAATCAAGTCCTTAAAATGGTCAACATATGAATTTACTAACCCCTAGCCTTACTGAACGCACCACAAATCTAACACTTACCTCAACTTCACCTCATCGGGCATGAACCTTTGGAAGAAAGTGACCTTAAAAATATCCCATGTCATCCCTACATCCAATGATGATGGGAAAACTAGTTTCCACTAGTCCATGGTTGGACACTCAAGCAACCCCAAGACTATATGAGATCTGATAGACTCAAAGAGTTATCAATAACCTAGAGTCTTGATCTACTTCTTCATGCCACTCCACCACCTCTAATAATCCTCAAACACCACAAAAGGTGGGTAACACTCTTGAATAATCAGATACAGGGCATGAATTAATAAGAAATTCGGGGACCTTTTTGGGTGATATTTCCCAAACAACTTGAAAATCACAGACCAAAACCAATATCCAACCAAGGCACAAACAAAAACAAAAAAAATCAAACCAAAACTAAAGGGCTATGGACCCATGTAAAAGAAAACACCTTGAAAACTTCTATTTTCATAAACTATAATTTTAATTTTAAAATTAAAAAAATCATTATTCTTACAAAAAATTCCTAAATACAAAAAACCCATTTTCAAGATGAACCAATTACAGAAATCATTTCCTCATTAAAATCCACTTTTAGAAAACCATGCCGAACCTTATATTCCAAAACCAAAACCATGGTATCCCATGAATCATTACATGTTCATCCATCCATTCCCATCCTCACATTCCAACACACACTTCTCTCTCTCTCTCACATACACATGTAAACATCCATAAAAAATAACAAGGTCCACATTCCATTAACATTCTCAAACCCAAAACACCTTCAATTTTTTTAAACCAACATTAACAATTTAAAACCATTTCATGAAAAAAAATTCCATTTTTAAATCCATTTTTATTTCAAAATCCACTTTCATTTTCTTCATATAGTTACACAAACTGAAGACAAAATTAAACCCAACCAACAATGGACCACCATAATAAGGTATTAGTGAATATGCTTAACCAGAAAACATGATGGTGGGCCATTCCATGACTAAATAATATAATACTAAGAGGGCCTTGAACCTGGTAGTTGGGCTTCAAAAGGGTCACCACCCCATGTGAGGTCATAAAAAGACATCAGTTCGCCTCCATTTTCATCCCTCAATCCAAGAAAACCCAAAACAAAAGTCTCAAATCTCAGACTAACCCTGATGAATTGAGGTTCAGAATGAGAAGGGATTCATGATGACATTTCCACAAATACCTCTCGAGCCCCAACAAACCTAATCTCCATATACAAGACAACCCAAATAACAAGAACCTCTTCTATTACCATTTTGTCACAAACTGGCCCAAGTAGACTGTAAAACGGTCTTTATCTGGTCCACGACATGTCCTAAGGAGTGTTATCGATCTCCCCAAGATAGAAACTAGCGCCAGGCATCAAAATAAAACAATAATAAAGATTTAACATAGAATAAACAACTAATATCAAATAAATAAATAGAACCAATAGAGAATGTAGTAAAACCAACAAATGGTTCCGAAATAAACAAACAACCGATCCAGATGGAAAGTACCACTAAAAAAAACCGGAAATAGGACCCCACTACAATGATTTCAATTTGACCCCTTGGTCACCTCCAACCACAAGACCAAGACTAATATAAATGAGCACCCTCTAGGGTGAACCTGAGAAATACTGAAACATTAACTGAAATGATAGAATAGGCATGAGCACAAAAATGATATGTAGGGATGCCAAAAGTAAACCAATGTATCCAAGTGTTTCCTTACCCAAAGAAGTCTGATGAAACATGTTTGGAAATAAAATTATAAAAAAAGTTTTTTCTGTTTAAACAAAAAAACATCTATTTCCCACTATAAGAACTGTCACACACCATATATCGTTTCCAATAATAGTTTAGAATTTTATAAACAAAACCAAACAATTAATATCAGGGCTGTGAAAAAAGAAAATATGTAAAAAATAAAAGTTTTAAATAAACTAGTGTAGTATAAAATAACAAAGTAATACCAGATGTAACCATGGGAGATCCTAAACATCCCTAGACAACCATTGGACACACTCATTTAGGAACCACATACCGGCGTATGGTGAATCCCCATAGTCTATAAACCACATATCACCCTCGTGACAAAAACAATGGAAAATACCACATATCCTCTCTATATACCAGGGGGAACCAACCTATCTAATCAAGTATAGTGATTAACCATCACTCGATAATATATAAGATGACCAAGAAACCACGGTTGTTATAGTAAAACTATGTAAGTAGGAGTCCCTCACATTCATGAATTATCTCACCACACTTGCCAACCCCAAACACAGACACCAATATACAATATCCCATATGAGGGGAATCCACCTATAAAGGTTCCCCATGTACATAATTATAAACTTCACATCATAAGAAGGTTCCAACTGGGATGCCATACCATTTAAAATTTAATTAATTTCATAAAATTCTGAAATATTCCAACCATGCATACAATTTCGACAAAACACAATATCCATTAAGGGTTTGAAAAAAAATTATAGTTGTGTAAAAATTTCCAAATAGAACATAACCCTTCCCAAACTCACACTAAATTATTTCTATAAAGGTATTTCAAAATTCTAGAGTATTACACAATTTTATTAAACAATTCAAATGGACCCTCAAGCCACACATCCACAAAAATTCACCCAAAAGACAAAAGAGCATGTGTTCAAAGATATCATTTTAATTTTTTTTAAAAGAACCACATAAATAAATTAATGATGTTTGGAAAAAAAGAACCATGTATGATATCATGGTTTATAAGTGAACCCAAAATTAAAGCACTGCCTTCATTTGAGGGCACAACCTTGTGTACCCCTAGTACACCCATGTATGTGTTAACATCTAATGGTACCATAAACATTCAATGTGTAACCCAAAAAAAATTCCCATAAAACACCGCTTTATTTAAAATTATCGCCACTCACCCACATTATTTTAAGAGAACACAAACCAAAACATTGAAGCCATTGAACCCTTACCAATGTGTTGTAACACAATAAACAAAACCATAACATAACAAAATCATATGTACCCAACAATGTTAATTAATAAAAGAAATTATTTGTAACAAAAGTATGGAAATGAATTTCATAAAATACCCAATTAAAAATTAAAATAATAATGACAATTCAAATAAGCTTCCTAGGTACCATAAACCTAGGCAATTTACCCAAAAATCATTTAAAAGATATTTTTAACAAACCAAATCAATTCCAAAATACCAAAATATGTTTGAAAGGGTACCATAAATGTGTGAAATAAGTTAATAAATTTATTTAAGAATCCAAGCATCAATATAAAGGATTTTGGAAAAAAACATGGAAACACCTACTGAAACCTTGTGCGATTGGAACAATACTTCAATAAGAGGGGGATCTAAACCACAAAAACCATACACATACCCTATAAACAGTAAAAAAGAACCAAATGATCCAACCCTAACCCTAGGGTTCATCCAAGGGAGGAAACACCAAAAAAACCCTAAAAACCAAGAGGGTAAGAGAAAAAAATGTGATTTGATGAAGGAAACATGAAGAATCACAAATCATTCTTGAGAAATAGACCCAAAATCTTGATAAATTGAAATATAAATGAAATAGGATCCCTCTGGTCAATATCCAACACATAGGAATTTATTTTAGACGTGTAATTACCCAAATCAAAGCTTCGTATCAAAATTTATTAAGCCTGTAATGGGTTTCATGGTTTGGATGCATGATTTTTCAAACCATGTGTAAACTGTGAAAACAGTGCTAGAAAACTCCTACAACTTCACGTGGTTAGGTTGAATGGTTTGGGATGACTGTGTTCAAACCCTACAGACCCACAGATTTTCCGAAACCCCCAAATTATACCCCAAACACTTGGGAAGTCCACCCATTGATCCTTGAATGTTTTAAACATAATATGGAGACACAGAGGGAATCACAAACTCTCTAGCATGCCAATTTCATCCAACAACATTCAAAATAACCCTTAATCAGGTTATAAAAAAATACCACTAAAAATAAAGGAATTTTTTTCGCCACCCAACCCGAACCTCAACTAAAAGACCCAACATCGAGAAATAAATAAAATGATGGAGTATCTGAGGTCATGGTGTGACAGAACCCATATAGAAGATCTAAAAAACATAAGAAAGCATCAATGAAATGCATAATTTTTTTTATAGATCCATTTTAAATGAAATATGTGATAAATTAGGAATAAGTAAAGGAATAATAAATTTATCACAAATAAGTAATATAATTTCGTGAGTGATTCTAAAAAAAGATAACTAAATAATTTAAGAGGTGATATGTGAAAGGGAAATACTAGATGGAAAAAATTACAAATATTTTGCTGATTATATTGCATTCTTATGTTTCAATGATAAATAATATAGGGATATCACCAAGAGAATCATGTCATTTAATTTATTAAGTAAATAAGTGGATTTCACAAAAGAAGATAGCTCAAAATAATAAGAATATCTTGATAACCATGGTGTCTACTCTCTTGAAATATAAGAATTATAGTATGAAGTTCCATATCTACAGTATAGTTGAAAATAAAGATTTATATAGTCTTAAAAGAGACAATTATTATTATTTTCTTACTAAAGTGCTTTATAGTCTAACCATATTCATAGATAAAATTCTGTTTTTATTTATTTGTCGGTAATTTAAGGTGACATATATTTTCAGGGAGATAATTTTCGAGATGTATATAATATAAAATATGGGAAAAAAATTGTAAGTTATAATCATTGAAGTGATCAAGTCAATTAGTATATTTAATATTTATTATATAAAGATAATGATCAAACATGATAAGAAAGAGTATAAAATTCACCCATTAAAGGGTAAATATTTGATAATGCTTTTGGAAAATAACATGTGATGTGGTTATAGAATTTAAGAAATGTTTTTAGAAAGTGTAATCGAATGTTTTCAAATTATACCATTCTTTTTTTGAGAAATAAGTTATAATATTATAGGGGGATGTAGATTATGAAAATTTAATGATAAGTGAGATGAATGTAATGAATACATGGTTGCAAAGTTTATCTTATTAGGATTTAGTTTGGAAGTCATGTTTTATATAGTGAGAACTGCTTGTATAAACTAAGAGTCGATTGATTGACAACTTAACAATTGGGTATCATCATTTTGGTTTCATTCTAATAAAGAGGAGAGAGAATAATATAGAATAAAAAAATTAATTACATTTTATATATGGGTATTTAAAAAAAGTATAATACGAAATATTGTTAAACCCATTAGTGATGAGATTTATTTGTTTCAAAGAAGTCATCATATTAATAGGTGTTTTGAAGAAAACACTGAAAAGAGAAAGATCAAACAAGAAATATTTGTTGAGTTTATAAGAAATTAAGTACCTAATAAAAGTTGAAATATATTTTGAGTTTTTTATATTTTAGTACATATTAAATCATGTATTTTTGAAGTACCCTGAAGTTAAACTTATCATTTTTAATAGAAATATAGTCAATGAGGAAGGAATAATTTGAGTATTTGGCATTTTTAATATTTAAAAGTATATTTATAGTGTGATAATTTTGTTGGAGATATTATTGTATATCTATTCACATGAGGAAAAGAATGATTTTTGTGAGATCCATAATTGTAGTAACCAATCATAAATATTTATATATCATAGATATATATATATAGATATATATATTATAAGGAAATGATATCAAAAAATTTATTTTAGATGGTTTTTATAAATATTCTATTAATTAATAAATAACTATTTTTTTTATAGAAAATTATTAATTATTTTGTAAAAGAATTATTTATTTAAATAACCATAGATTATGTTATCACATGTTTAATAATATTTACATTTTCATCTAAATATATTAATGAAGATTTGAAACTTTTAAAAAGTCATTTAATGTGTTTAAATATGGAAGGAACTGTTTCAAGAATTTTTGAGACATTATGGAAGTATGGAGTTGATTTACGTTCACATGGAGAAATAAATATGATAATATAAAAATATTCATGAATAAAATTATATTTCTTATTTATAAATATGATTCAAAAGTCCTAGGAAGGGAGCATATAAAAATAACTCTTATTTTTTAATATATAATTAGAATTAACACATTATAGATAGACTATGGGATATTAAATAAGTGTCACGTGTGAGAGAATAAGGGTTACATTTTTATTATTATCTGGATGAAAAAACATTTAACGAGAAATAACAGTCATGGGTGTTGGAAATAATAAATTCCAAGAGAATATCTATTCACTATGTTCTTATAATCATCCATTAAGGACCCCTGACCATTATCGATAGTGAGAGTACAACCTTCATTTATTTTGTTGGAAAGAGTATCAACTATAAAATTAAAATATCTTTAGGTGTGGGTAAGATATCTCCTCTGGTCAACAAAAAACCTGTACCTCCTGATAAGATACAGAAACATACATGGGGTCTTACCCTTTTCTTATAGTAACCCAATTAGTACCTCAAAGTCAAACTAAATTTCTACAATCAAAATGTTATAGAATCTACACAACATAAGGCCAGTGACCAGTGCTATCACCTCTACTCATAATGAGATACCATGTCCATATTAAGTGATGAAGCCATGAATAACCAATCCCTTATTAACCCTTAAAAGTCCACCCCTTCTATTTCAACCACAACGCACGAACCATCAACATCCAGTTTATGTGTGACTTACTCCTAAGAACTATGAACTTAGTAATAATAAATGGAGAATAATTAGTTATATTCACAAAAAAAACCATAATTCCCCGGATACATGTGATTAAATAAATTCTATGTAAGAATCAAATATAATATATTTGAGGCAAGTATGATTCATTAAAGTGTTTTGTGAGATTAAATCTTGGAAATTTTACTTTTAGTAAGATTTAACCAGAAAAATAACATGAGATGTTAAGTTAAATAGAATTCCATGGTTGATTGATACCGACTTCTTAAGAATATATAAAGTCTCTCCAAAACATAAAGACTGTAATTTTTCAATGTATGTGGAGTTGTAGAGATACATAAGAACCCGTCGAAAATATATACGATTCTACATGTTAAGAAAAATGTTTTTCATGGCATATATAAGATTTTTCAAAATATGCCAAATGGTGTAAACTATTACATTGATGAAACATAATATCTTTCTATCTATATGAATGAATTTTCTATTTGGTAAATGTCATATTTTTGAGAAATTCATACTAATATTTAAGATGAGAACTTTAATTCATAATATTATTTCGCTATTCTTATGTGATTTAAATGTCATCATTACTGTTATACTCATGATAAAAGGTTATGTTTTTAGGGATGAATATTGAAGAAGGATATGTTCATTTTGTCTGGGTGATAAGAGCTTCATTAAAAAATACAAGTATTCAGGAATGCCAAGTATTAAGAGCATTGAGATTTGAGCATGTTAATTATTAATGGAGAAGAAAAGATAGTTTCCATATCATCATTAGAGATCAATATGAGGATAAATCATTTTCTAAATGAAAATATAACATCATTGATTGTGTAATAAGTTTTAAAGAAGAAAAGAAGGAATTTTAAATGGGAATTAAACCCATGAAAATTTAAATTAAGGAAGGATAAATAATAATTTTTTATTTTCTCAATGATGAAAAGAAGTTAGAGATATATAAGGGATTAAATGATATTATATTAATATTTTTTGAATGATTTAAAAGAATGTATATTATTGAGAATTAATGTTATGGGAATGAAGTGTTTCCATATTCAAAATAACAAACAACAATGTATTATTATGTTATTTTAAATGGGATTATTAGGATATAAAAATTTGGTGTATTGAGAGATAACACTAACATATTGTTATTATGATTATTATACGGGTTAAATAAAGAAAGGGATATCAAACATTGTGTTTAAGAATATTATTATTTTACTTAATAAGAAAAACAATTGAAGATATGGATCAAGAATCTTGTCATCTGTGGAATATTATATTGGATGGAGAAGAATACAATTAATATATTTCCCTATGATTTATATATATTGTTTTTACAAATGAATAATTTATAAAACCTCTTTTTAAAGTTGTGTAAAAGAGGTCGAATTTATTGTTCATGTAATAATGAAGAGGGAGATAAAATTCATTCATTACAATGTAGATTCAAGAATAAATTTTTATCATACTTTAGTCGGAGCATGCCAAAATATAGATATTAGTGAGAGATACTTGGTTAGTGATAATTATTTAAAATAATAAGTTTGGTCTTTCATGAATCTTGGTTGGTTATTAGAATACATGATCAAGGATATTTTTATGATTTTTCTACTTCTTGATGATAAAACAGAAGAAATGTGTGAGTGAGATAACAACCAATATACATTGGGCATATAGTCATGTACATTTACGAATATCATAGTTAAAAATCCCATATTACTTGATTTTTCATTATTATTGATCATTTAATGAAAAAAACCTTCTGTGTGAAGAAGAAATAGAAATCCATTATTTAAATAGTTGTATAGGTAAAAAAGGCATTAATAAAAGAAAAATGTTTTAAGACTAATTCACCCCAACATTAGTTTTAATCGCCTATCCATGATATATTAACACCATTCAAATATGTCAACCTTATAACATCATAATAAGGTCATTTCATGAAACCCATAATCCCCAAACACGACTTAAATATGACCCAGATGCCTCTATGTTAAACCACCACTAATAATAAGACCATATTACATAATTTATGAAATTACCAATAACACAAACTTCTTTTCTGAAATATATTTTTTTCAAATAAATTTATTTTTTTTATAGATTACAACATAGTGTTTAAAAAACCACAATATACAATTTATATTATTATTTAAAACATGGATATTATAACATAGCCATTAAACATCATGGCATCAATATGAATAATCAATTTTTGAAAATTAATTATATTTTTTTGATAAACAAAATATATTTACAAATAAGAACTTAATTTTTTGTAAAGTCTTTATATACTTCAAAAATACATTTCTAGTAAAAAAAATTTAATATTTTTTTGGAAAAATAATAATGTTAATTTTTGAATATTTTGGAGAATTTATTTTTAATAATGAACGACATTTTTGAATCCAATATTTTAAAAATATATTATTATTATTTTTATATATTTTCCTAAAAACATTAATTTACAATGAATAGTGAAAAATATTACTTTTTATTAAAAATCCACTTTCATATAATGTATTTAAATATATAAATATTATTTTGAAATATTTTAAAACTAATAATAGTTTAGTGAAATTATTATTAATTAATTTAGGTCATTATAATCAATTTTATGAAGAATTTTTATATAAAAGTATTTTTCACTATTGAAAATTTTTCCTTTGGAAACCCATTTTTATCGCACATACATGTTTAATTCAAAATTTGATTCTACCACATCTAAATTTATTTTAAAAAAATGATTACATATTTATAATATAAATAGTTAATATTATTTAATAATTACGATTTAATTATTTTCATAATGAATGGTAAAAATAGTAAAAATTAATAACCATAGTTAAGGATAAAGTAGATTATATGGGGGACCAAATAAAACGAGGAGTTAAAATGAACTAAAAACATATAAACATAATAATGGATGACAAAATTCTAAAATTATGCTATCTATGTTTCAATAATTTAATGTTTTTATCCTTTTAGAATGTGAAAAACAAGGTTATACCATTTTATTTTAAAACATTTCAAGTGTGTCCTCCCCCCCACCTTATAAATGGGAACACCCACTCCTACACTCATAAATTTTAAAAGAAATTTTCTTAGTCAATTAATTAAAAAATATAATTCATAATTGCCTACCCATGTCTTAGTGGCCTCAGTTTTATTTTATTGACCTCTTAAAAAGTCTTTTGGTTCTAACCTTTAGAGGTTGTCCGGAAAAAAGGTATCATTTTGAACCGAGTGTTTTTTATTTTATTTCATTTTCCTCCTCATTAAAATACTCTCTAGGTAAAATGATATAATAAAATAATTATCTCATTACAATTATATGATATTATTAGACTGGAATAACCTATATCAATCTATACATCCGTCAAATAGGAAATGAAACGGTTGATCGTGTGTAAGGATGACTACCACCTCACGACCCAAAATATTTTTCTTCCATCAGGAACCTCATGGATGTATATAATGATTATTTTAAATAATATATATGATATTTGGGACATAAATTTAATATTTTGGTTATAATATCACATCTACTATCTTACCTTCAAATCTTTTGGGATACAGTAATGTCCCTCATGTGTACGTGTGGACTACCACCTCTACAAAGTGACGTGATATGTTTTTCATTTTATTTTTGAATGAATGATAAAAAAATTTATTAAACAAATATATATGATATATTAAATTATGTTGAATTAATATTTAATTTTTTTTTCTTTTCATACATTTAGAAAAATAGAGACCACATTTATACATGCATACGACTTATCGTCTTCGTGAACTCTATAATTCATTTTTCAATCTATACAATTTATGGAGAACTATAACTTTGTATATAATGATTATATATTATATTTATAACAATTTTTAAATTTTTTTTTATGAAACAATGATCAATGTGTAAGGACCAAAATTACTGAACCAAAACATGTAATAAAAACAAATATATTATAACCCAAAACAAAGATTTTATCAATAAATTGTTAATAAAAAGGTGAAAAAGGTTATATATAAATCATATATTATATAAAAAATATTAGTATGATCATATAATACATTTATAATAAACATGTTTTTATTTTATTGGAGGTCCAAACCTGTACGAAGAAAGATGAGACTTAAGGCCAGGGACTTGAAGTCTTTCTTTTATTTCTATGATACATATGTTATATTAGCCACTAATTTATTTTGTGTGGTTTATATACTACCATGTTGACATTTTATATCATTAATATCATTATTTTCTTGATATTTAATGTTTCATATTATTTTATTATTTAATTGGTCTTACAATTCAATTAATAGTAAAGTGTAAAAGGATTTTCATTTCACATTTCTTTTTGTTGGACACATGCCACATTCAACCCATGTAACTTTTTTTGGAATATATACTACCCAATAATGTATTTTAATATTATTATTATGATAATAATAGAATATAAACATCCTTATAGTGTTATTTAATTAATGGGTATTATGATTCAAAATATACTAATGCATTAAAGGTTTTATTTTACAATCCCATTATTTTTCAGGATTGTTTATGAATAATTTTTCCATAATGAAATATTATTATAAAATATAATTAAATTAAAAAAATAACTAATGAAATGTTTATTTCTATAGAATAATTTTTCAACTTATATTTTCTTCAATTTTTGAACTAAATGTAATAAAATAAATTTTTGAGGAAAGCATGACTTATTTTTCTCTTCTGTTAAAAATCCATTTTCTTCCATGGCCATGTTTTCTAAAAATTTTTAAATAACTTTATTAATAGTATCCTATTATTTTTGAAAGAAATTTTTACCCTTGTTTAATTTTTTACCAAATATTTTAAAAGGATTATTTATTTAATTTTATAAACAAGTCACTTTTATATTTTATTGAATATTTGAAAGGAATATTCATTTTATGAAAAACAACATGAATCATAATTTCTATAATCATGAATGCTCAATGATTTAAATATTACATTATTAGAGTGAAAGGTTGTTTCTAAATAATATTTTTCTCTTAAGTATTTTGGATGTTTTTATATTTTAAAAATGTTATTTCAAAGTGGAAATTATATTCTTCTCCAAAAATGTTTTAAAGGATATATAAAAACATTTTCCAACTAAATGACATACTCTAAGGTTACTTACACTTTACTGGGGATATGATACCATGATAACATATGTAATGATAATCTAGATTGTTTATTTTTATGATATAAATATGATTATAAAACCAATTTCTTTCCTAAAGGTTATAATATGAAGAAATAATGAATTGTTTGTTAACCCGATTTATTTTCCATGGGTTGTGGTATGATTTATTTTCATGGGTTCTAATATGATTAATGTTTTACTATTTTTTGAATCACATATGTATAGTTTCATTATGTGATGGGTGTTTATTTTATAAACAAATTATATGAGGTTCTATTATAAACCAAGGACTGGTTGTAATGTTATAAACTAAGGATGGGTGGTTCTATTAAAACTGAGGACAAGTGAACATGTTATAGATATCCAATTTTTTTATGTAAATATGGATAACTAATGAGTTAATTATGTTACGATTTAACCTAATTTCATGTTCAAAACATTATATGTGGACATTATTTCATGTTTATAATGTTATGTGTGGAACTATATTCATTTTCATATGGTTATATGTGGGCCTTTTTTTGTCTCTGTGATCAAGTGTGGGCCTGGAATTCATGTCCACAGGATTATGTGTAGACCAATCTTTCATGCCCATAATATTATGTGAAGGCATTATTTCATGTAATTAAATTAATCTATGGAAATGTTCATAATTTTACATATTCACAATTACATAATATTATATGCATACCAAATATATATTCCTTATCCCAATTTTATTTTCTCATGGATCGTGGTTTTTATTCCTCTATGATTCAAGTATTATGAAATGATAAGATTTATTCCTTGTCTCATCTTTATGATCTATGATAATATGTTTACAATTTTAAAATATTATTCTCATGTTCTAAAACCCTTATTCTAAAGTTATATTGATATCCCCTAGGGTATGAGGAATATTTTTAAGTCAAGAATGTCTATAAAGTGTGATATTTAGAATGATTATTATGGTAGATATTGAAGATCTTTTAAAAATTAAGAATATTTTGTATCTTGTATCTAATGATACTAGTCTTTATTATCTCTAGGTTTGTATTTGGTATATGTATTGAATATTCATATAAAAAGATCTAATATTTATACATGAAAAACTAGGCCTCTAAATTATCATCCATGAATCCTTAAAATCCATCACTATCTTAAATGACATGGGTGAATTCCCTTTATGAACATTTTCTCTTCCCCACACATCAATTATTGGGGATCATCCATATATAACCATCACTGGTAGTTTTTATTTGACTAAATTAACGTGTATTTATATAAAACTACTATGGATTGATTCAACCACATAACATCATACCAAAATGTAATGTTTGATGATATGTCATAGTGGTTATGTCCATAAGAGAACAAAATCATTCATTAAAAACCATAAAATAAATTTAATTAAAATAATAATAATAAAATGTATATATAATAAAATTTTTGGTTTAAAAACTATATGTTATTATTTATATACCTTGATTAAAATATAAAAAACCAATGAATAAAATCAGCCATCTTAACTTAACAGAGGCCCCCTATCGCCGCCTATTCTTCATCAATATTATGTCACCTGAAATGAAATGCCAAAATTATAGATTTTAAAGGAAATCTATCTATTTATAGACAAAATAGGCCCACTATGGGTCTACAGCTGAAAGATACCAAAACTCACCTCTTAGTGAAACACATTATCCTGAGTGATACAATGTGAAATGAATTTTAATATGATTTCCCATTTATAGGTTTTTTTCTTTTTTTCACCAAGGTACCATTTCTAATAATTTTTTTTATTTTCTCTCGAAGAATCTCATATAAAATTACTAAACCATATAAAAGTATAATCAATTACATTAGCGAATAAAAAAATCAACTACAATTAAAATAGAAATAAATTTAAGATTAGTAATTCTCATTTAAACCCTAGTATGTCACATTATCCCCACCTTTATATCTCTTCAACCCAAAAAGAACAAAATAATAAACAAGGGAAGATATAAATATCACTTCTATTTTTCACACCCCCAAATAATCTCATGAAAATTTTACAGCCTTGAAATATTTATTATAATAATTTTTTTGTTCCTATGAACAATAGTTTTTCTACTATTACACTTTCATCATTAAATATCATAGGAATAAATAAATAAAATTAAAAATTCATCTCATATTAGATAATAACATTTGAATATCCACACATTAATCTCTTGGACTAAAAATCTTGTAAGATTATATGTATTTTTCTATCATAGGTGTTAATGATAGGTGGTCAGTTGTCTTAAATAAACTACTACGACACTGATGTATTATTTTGACCTTGGAAAGAGTTATCCTTTATTAAAAAATATCATTAATATCTACTAAAAATGGACCTCAAGGAATGTATTTTTCCATAAAATATTAAAAACTAAATATCATTACACATCAACTAGAACCTTATTATTCTTCTTTGTGAGCTAATCCACATAAATGTATAGCATAATACACAAAAATATCTTCGTTTTTCCTAATCTCACACAAATTTTTAGTACACCTACCAAGCCCAACCAAATCACCCAAAAAAGACACAAGTCATAATGCCTATGAACATTAGTCTCATACATCTAATGAAAATAGAATAAAATTAAATATTTACGGATAAATAAGTAAGAATTAAAGGAAAATTTTCCCACAAATAACTCACTCCTATTATACTAATATTCCCCCAAAATTTTGTCATGACCAATCTATATCCCATACATACCAACAAAATTCGAAAACAAAAAACAGGGAACTATGTAAAACCAATATCCAAAATAATATGACTCATTGAATGAATTTTAAAATATTTAATATTTAAACTATAAAAAATATTGATGAAACAATGTATAAAATTTAGACTTTCAAGCTATTGTGAACAATAAAATACATAACCAAATATTTGTGAAGAATGAAATGACTATTTAATGTATCCCAAAAATTCTTAAAAAATTGAAGTATCATTGATAGGCCCCTCCAATTTCATGGAACACTAAATTTTAATAATTTCTAACACTAATGATAAATGTTATTTTATCTATACCTATATAAAATCACATATAATCTATATATACCTTGATATGTGCTTAATGTGAGTGAGTAAAAGACTCAGTAATAATCACCATGACACCCTATTCACCCCAAGAATATAAAACTCAAGTAGACATTAAATAAATTTTATAAAACATTGATCATTCCTATTTAATTTTATAATACCAAAAAATCTAACTTTCTCATAATAAAAACTATTTTTAGAAAATTATACCTAGGAACATCAAAATCCTTACAAATTCTAAATCCATCAACTGAAACACCCTTTAAAAATTACAAAACATGGGAGACTGTCATGGTTATGAGTGATAATAGTTGGGTACCTCTAACCCATAAGAACAATGACTACAATGATCTATAATTTTCTTATTTAATAGGACACTACATTGAATTAGTATTATATAGCATCCTTATCAAACCTAATGAGGATAATAAACTAAAATGTGATATCTCAAAATCTCATGAAAATGATCTCAACCATTGAAATTCAAAAAATTCAACCACAATATCAATATGAACATAAAAATTATTTAAACAATATCATTATATAATCCACACATTTATATTAGCTCAATTTTTATAAAATTACTTATGTTTTGGGAAAATCTATGAATTCCTTTTAATAAAAATCCAATAAAACCCATTTTAATATTAATTAACCATTTCAAAACCATATATAAATCATTTTAAAACTGTAAAAAAAGTAAATAAGACCAATAATTAATTAAAATACATTCAGGACCCTAAATTGTGTTGGAGAATCCATCCATTAGCTCACAATGTGATGCAAAACCACACGCCAAGCTATAGATCACACCACTCCTCAAAATTCAATATCCCTAAAACAAAAAACCAGAATATATTTATCCCCAATTTTCAATTTCTCCTAAACATTTTTTGGTAATGGTTTCATAGGAAAGAATAATGAAAAATCAAAATATGAGAGATTTGATAATTACTTATGATTTCATCAAACACTAAACAACCTAATACAAATAAAAAATAGATCTAAAGAGAGTGTTCCACCAAAAAGACCCTATACAAGATCATTTAGATAGATAAAAATAAACCAAGTACCCAAAAATTTATAATATATATAATTCTCAGTATTTTATAATTAAACTCATGATTAGCTAAATAGTATTTCTAGATTACATATCTAACTATTTATTCTATTATTGATTTATTCCAAGAATGTATTGTCCAGATACATGGTCTATCTAACCATGAATCTAACTTTTCATTCCACTCTAGATCCACAAATCTCATATACATTTCCCCATTTAGTAAAATTTATTGATTTACCTATCTATTCATTGATTCATCCAACCTCCCAAATCATTTAAAAACCTAAATTAACCCCCAAAAGTCCAAAAAAATAAAATAGAATAAATAAATAAAAATTATACCTCAAATATTAGTCCAATAATTTATACTCACAAATTATCATATTTCTCCTAGAAAGTTAGAGGTCATCAATACTTATGAAGAGTTGTAATGAATGATACTAAATATATTATTATACCTCATATAACTCAAATTTCATGTTATTTCCTTATAAAATCATGAATAAAAATAATATATAAAAACCATATATTACCTTATCCCATAAGTCAAACATATGAATTGGTATATACAAAAAAACTGACATCTAGATAAATCTCAACTTGAGAACAAATAATTACTTGTGATGAATTTGGACAAAAACTCATAATTTTTAAATTTAGAATAAACCATGTGTATCATTGTGTATGGTATGATATTCTAACTGATATGAAACATCCCCATATATTCATAATCTAGAACAGTTTCATATATTGAGGTGATAAAAATCTTTATATCCTAATCCACTGGTGTCCAAATTTATAAGATTCTTAAAGGGATACATAATCTCTTACAATAAACTCAAAATCCCCTCAATGTTTTTCAATGGATAGTATATTCATACTTTTAACCATATACATTATTATTTAGATCAAGTAAATATTCTCTATTTAATCATGAACCATTCTTGTTCCAACCACAAAACCATCACATGATTTTAACCATCAAATAGGAGAATGACATAGTTTCCCATAAAGTGACTCAAAATATTTGTCAAGAAATATTATGTGAAAATTTAACCAATTAGATATATTCCCCTATTAAGAAACCAAAATCCATGACACAGACACTAGAAATGTCTTCTAAAATGTTTATCATCTACTTAGATAACATGTCTATTTAAGGACTCTAAGTACTGTTCAACTTTAAATTTATTCACAAATCCTATTGAAAATAAGTAAAAATCCTAACATTAATCCTTGAGTCTCAATTAAAAATAATTTATGTTGGAACACAATGAGTTTTAACCACATCACGTCTATATAAATTTACAAAATCATTCATCGATGGAGTATCTTAAATTGATAAGAAACAATTTAAATTTCTTATCCTATTTGTGAATACAGAAATATATTTTTTCATATTAGGAGTATTTTTAGGGCTAATAATGAAATACATCAAAATGATATCCCACCTCTATACTAGATGAGGTAAAAGTTTCAAAAAACCATTCCAAACATATTAACTTTTCCTTAATTTTTTTTTACTAATTCATATTATGACACACCCAATAAAATCTATTTTCATATTTTTCTATACAAAATTCAATTTTATATCATTATACATTTATTTAGAACTAGGTCTATCCATATAATAAAAATAATAATTAACCATTAACACATTATCTTGTACTAATTAATGAATGATGAAATAATCCCTAATGTATAATGTCAAATATACTACCTTTGAAAATCCATATAAGGTATCTGAAACAATAATAGATTAACTTATAGAAACAAATTCCTGTTTCAATGAATAGATATTTTTTACCCAACCCACCTGCGTTTATGTAACCACTATGCTAATAATATGACATACATTCTCTTATTGTAAGTATCCAACTACATTTCCTTGAATATTCTAATGATTTGAACTCACGAATGATCTACATATGAGACTTATGACTCCAAGATTATTATAATTATTTCCTTTTTAATTTCTATAATATAATATGAGATAGAAATAATTAAACAAATCT
This sequence comes from Viscum album, assembly GCA_963277665.1. Classification (NCBI taxonomy): domain Eukaryota; kingdom Viridiplantae; phylum Streptophyta; class Magnoliopsida; order Santalales; family Viscaceae; genus Viscum; species Viscum album. Next base: position 333,908,170 of record OY728139.1, on the reverse strand, counting down.
CTTCATTGTTTTTAATAAAATGTAAATCATATTGTGAAAAAAACTACTTTAGGGTATTGTGATCTATGTATATAGAAAACATTTCACAAAATAATATATTATGTTAGGTTTTTTTTGTTTTTCCATTGTAATCCCTAAATTATGTGTTGGGTAATTTTTTTCATGCACCCTCAATTGACATAATCCATATGAAATAACTTGATTACTCACTATTAGAAACAATCCATGACCCACACCTGAGGAATCATATTATACACCATATGTTTAAAATAAATTAAGTAAAATAAAAATGCTGAGGTGATATTATTCTAGAGTTCCTCAAAATATTTCAAACATTACTCAGTTTATAGTAATGAAACATATTTTCTAATTAAATAATTCATCATTTAAGGTAATCGTGAAAAATAATAAATAGAGGATTTATAATACCCAACTGATCCTAGAAATCACTATACATTTAACACATTTTTAATGCATCCCTCCATATTAATTCTTCAATATTCAAAGGGTAATCCATTATCCTACATTAATATATCAAATTTTCAAGGAAATTAACCTATTTAATCCGTAATATATATTTAGTCATTTTCTCATATCACTAATACACACTCATGGTGATCACCATCATTTATAAATATCTCTCATAGTCAGTATACTATTGTTCAATGGTAAATACTATTAAAAAGATGTCAGTATATTGATGAAATATTTTAATCATTAATAAAATGAAAATACATGGATTATTAGAAAGACTAATTGGACTAATTGAACACTCATAGAGGTCATACATACTATACAATGTTTTTTTGGAATATTAAGCTTCTTTAATAAATAATTATTTTATTTGGACCTCAAAAAAATCAGTCAAATATATATATCAACCATTAATAGATAAAAAATTTATGGATTATAGAATGTTGATATTTTTTTCATACTAGTTACTTAATTCAAATTAATGGAAAACTATATCTTTCATGTATAATTGAAACATTTTTTTTAATATTTCCAATAATTTTAGCCTAATTTTAGTAGATTGAATATGGAAATCCTATATAAACATTATGTTTATAATTTTGTTTGTTTTTAAATATTGAATTATGAAAACACACAATTTAATTCCTAATTCATTAATATTTGATCATATATTTGAAATAACATATTGAATATTTTGAATTCTTTACTAAATACTTTATTTTAGGATTGGATTTTATATTTTAGTTGTTTTTATCAAATTTACTCAGTGATATTTTTTTATATGACAACAAAAAGGTAAAATATTGTGTGTTCTAAATGTTTGGATACTCATTCTTAATGTTGTTCCAAAAATTAACTTGCCATGGTTGTGAAATTAACTATGAGGTCTATTATAGAAACAATTCACTATAGATAAATCTATTGAATATAATATGGTATAGTATATTATGAGAACTCATATGGGAAATGGGATGGAAATAGTGTGGATGTAAATTCATGAGTGGAGGAACCCTATTAATTAGAAGAAAATGGATGGGATGGATTAATAGGATCAAGGAAAAAATTCCTATAGTAAAACTTATGTGGAATATATTTCAACCAAAAATATATACATTGTTTATGTGTATTAAAAGAAACCATATGGATCTTGGTGAAAATATCAATCTTCTCTTAGTTTTCCATTATTTGAAATATAGTGTGATTGATTTGATAAAGAATCTGGTAGAACATTCCCAGATAAACTTATTGAAATCCAATACTATTTTATTAACTAGAATGTGGAGTATAGAATCATTAATATAAAACATGTTTGTATTAATCATCAACTAGAAAGAATACAAAAAAACCATTAACCACATCATCATTTCAGAAACATCAGTTAAACATTGGTGTTCAACCTCCTCTCTCAAAATGAAGAGGATAAAAAAAATCCTCTCTCCCCACAGGGATATAATGTATAAATTTTTTTCTTCTGTTTTATTAGTCATAGAACATTTGGTTTATTTATCATAGAGGGATAGATGGTATTATAATGAAAATTTATTTCAAAATAGACTCTCAATGGGGAATTTAACTTAGAGATAGAGTATATGTTATGGAATATAGTGGGTGATGTAATTCATTGGGATGATACATGAAATGGATTGAGATATTTATAATGATAGGGGAGTTTGATAAATATTTTTTTTTTGATTTGATATTTTATCAATTTTTTTAGATGAATAAATAAGGAATGATTTTCTCTCTTGTTCCTTTATTTACTATACATATCATTTCTCATGTATACTTAAAATGAAAAAAATAATAAAATCAATACTATTAGAAACTGCAAGAGTTTAGTGGTTTTTAGTTTCAATGAATATATCATGTATTTTCAATAAATCTAATGGGATAATGTTTAAAACAAGGCTATCAATGGTGGTGTTTTTCTTATTACATATAGAATTTATGGAACCAATTCAAGGAAGATTCGTGTTTATTAGGTTAAATTTTGGGTCATCATAAGATGTGAAGATACATATAGAATTGTTAGAAGAACTATAAAGTTGTTTATATATTAATTTAATTTCTAGAAATAAATATGGTGCACTATAAATAATCACACAATGATGAGAATATATATAGGATTAACATTGTAATCTAGAGGCTACATGATAATATACTAATATAAATTATTCCATGAAAAAATATTCCACAACGTGAGGTTTAATTATTGATGAATAATGGAATTTAGACCTTATTGATTTTTGTTCCGTATAGGATATAATTATTCCACAAACTATATAATATAAGAATAACAAAAATACATTTATAAGATATATAAGATAAAAAAAGAGTATTCAATTTTCATTAAGGCCTGAAATTAATGTTCCTTTCTATAGTGCTAGCTAAGAGTGGTTAAATGAGTCGATAATAGGAAGTGTGTTTCACTATGATAGGAAATATCGTGTCATATTAGATTTTTACATAAGAATAAATAATCTTATGAAATTTCCGGGCCATGAAAATATTCAAAACATGACATGGAGAAAGATATTTTTGTATTATACATGATATGTATGAAACTTTAGGTCGCATTTCCTTACATTGTATGAATAAGTAACAATGATCCAAATTATATAAAAGATTAAAACATTAACAATGAAAATATATAATGAAAATTAAATAATATTCACCCAAATTTTGGGGATTCATTTTTTGACCTGATTCTGTATTCTAAAGTATAACATCAATCCATAATCATGAAAAACATATATGAGAATCACACCTTAATTTTTGGGGTCGCATCATAATATAGGTAATTCCATAAATGGTTTAATGTTAGATTCCATCTTATATTTCATGGTAATATGGATTACATTGTTGACTTAATTGGTGATTAATGGTTTGTTTGATTAAATAATTAGTGGAAGGCATGTGGAATATTTTATTTCATTAACTTTGAATCTTATTTCCTACAATGATTTCTAACATAATAGGATCACATGATTTGTTAATAGATTATCTATAATTGGTAAATTTACTTTCAATTTTTTTAGAAAATTTTTCTATATGCCAAAGAGTTTAAATAACGATGGTAAAAAATATATTCCCAATAAGTTATATCATTGAATAAAGTGTTAATTTTTAAACTTTGTTGGAAATAAAAAATTTAGGTTAAATGTTGGAGAATATTGTTTCTGCCTTTATGACTAAAAAAATGGTGAGAAATACCTACTAGTTGATGAGGAAAATTATTCAAGTATGTTATAACTGATTCAAATTGATTAATTTGTTTTGTTTGTGAGGATCATCAACTCATGGATTATTTACAAAAAAGAATCATTGTCCATCAATTGAGAATTACACATACAAGGGGAGTATTTATATATATATTTTGAAAAGGTTGGGGCCAAAGCCTCATTTTATTGTTAAATCAGAGTAAAAACCTCTTCTAACTGGGTAGAGGGAGACCCATTACATAGCCTGAAGGCCCAGTGGGTATTTAGCCCATTACATGGCCCGTAGGCCCAATTTTTTGGCCCAAGACCCATTTTGTTAATATTACTGCTACAATACTTGCCTGCTAGAGTACTACATAGTACCCACCACCGCTATAGTGCTCTACCATCGCTACAGTGACCTGCCACCATTGTGATAATGTCGTTGCTGCTATAGTACACTACAGTACTCCTACAACAACCTGCGTCCAATGGGTTTTGAACCCCATTTTTCATGTAGGATTATAGGGTGATTACCACTAATCCAAACAACAACTACAGTATTTATATATGATATTTACACTAGAAATGAAAATTACCCTTTCCCCATATGGGACTTGTGACTTTAGGATCATAAAGTGAACTGTTAGAGTTATAGTGTGACCCCTAGTAGTCTTATGGGATGGTGGCTGGTATATTTTGATTAATATTAGAGACTAAAAAAATTTGGATCTAATAATATCTCCCACAAAAATAATTGAGTGATTTTTACTAATTACCCATACACTTATACCATTTAATAGTACCAAACATCTCACTATAAATGATGTTTTCTTATCTAGCTCAATAACTCACAACTTTATTTCCCCAAGATCTCACTGGCGATCACTAGAAAAGGAATATTGTAGGGGGTGTTTATATGTATTATTTATATTATATAAGATATCCAACCTCACCCAAGGTGGGACTCATGACTTAGGGGTCACAAAGTGACATGTTAGGGTCATGAAAAAACCCTTTGACGATATCATGGGGGATTAGTTAGTCCAATTTCATAAATATCTATGAGCACTAAAAATTGGTTTATCATTCTTTTATCTAGACTATATATATTTTAAATGTGAAATAATAATAGAACTCCTGAATTATGACATTTAATTATCCCTAATTTATGGTCATCGTAGATTATTATAGGTTTTGATTACATGAAAATATTATTTTTGGCTGGGTTTCATATAGAGATTAGGATTTCACTCATGAGGTATAATGATAATTTTTATGTTAGATGATCCACCATGTATAATATATATGATAACTCTCTTCAGTATCAATGTATCACTAATAGGAGGAGGGGTGAATTAGTGATATCTATTTCTTTTATGTTTCCTTTCTTCTGAAATGACATTTTCCTCCTTTTAATGTGTTTCCAACTTACTGAAAAAAATAAACACACATCCACAGGAACAAAAGAATTTACAAGGTTAACAAATTAATAAGAGTAGATACATAGTTGATGTTGTATAGAAATAATATGATACCATAAAATCCACTAGAAAAGAATACTTTTTTGTGGTTTTCAATGAGTAGTATATTCCCTTACACCAACGTAGCACTATGTTGAATACACCAATGTGTGTTCCTCTTCCATCATAAATGATGTAATAAATTGTTTTTGTACCAAGGTAAGAAACATGTTATTATGATTCCATGATCAAAATTACAAAATATATTCTTTAAAAACAATAATTCACTTATTAACAAACAATAGGAAAGAACAACCTAGACTTCATAATCATACTCAATCCAATTTCCCAGTCTGATCTACCTAATTAAATTTCTCAATATGATAAAATAATCTACTAGAATATGACTAAAGAAAATATGAACTTAATATTTTTGTGTTCGAAAACCCTATTCGTATTTCTTGACCTGATTCCAGAAACTCTAATTATGATATTGTCGCTTATCCTTGCATCTTATGTCCAACAGACCTTCCTTGGGAATACTCAATCCAAAAACATCTTCTCACAATAATTATATAGTGATCTTATTTTTTTCAATGCATAGATTTTCAGGGAAGAAAAATACACTTCCACTATTTATAGGTGGCCCAAATGTTTTTTAGGAGAGATTCAGAAAATGTCTCCCTCTCTTCAAAATTTCATGAAACATAAATTTCACATTAATTTTAGAGACATATTTTAATTCTTTGATGCCTCTCTACTCTTATACATATAGAAACTTTATCTCCCTTCAAAAATTCTAACATTCCTCAGTCTGATTCCAATTCCCCATTATGATTTTATCATTAGAGTAAAAACATATTTTTAGCTACAGATTCTTTTTACATTTCACTACACCAATTGAAAAACACAACATTGATCATATTTGAATAAGATGTCTTCTCATTTTGATGATTGGAACCAACTGCTCATTCTGACTTCTTCATTATTATGTGGATAATATATTTTTCATTTAGTTTCTCTACACTAAAGGAAACAAAAGAAAACCACCCTTCAAACAATATATATTATCTCTTGGATAAAAATTTGAATATATTCAAGAAATTATCCTTCTCTTAATTTCATCAAATTGACGATCTTGAATTTGATAATGGTTATTAGTGTTAGGCTATGTCGGATGGATATATCTATTGTTTACCCCAATGGATCAGCGTCATTGGTTGTATTATGGATCATGACACACAAGATAACACATCTCTTAATAAAATATTTCTGTAAAATAATTAAGAAATTATTGATGTAAACAGTTGGATACATTGCTGACTGATATATGTTTTTATTATTTTTATCGGTCAAAAACAATTATATTTATCTGTATTTATTAGTTTCAAAAAGATCTAATTTATTTTCTTTTTACTGGTCCCAAAAATTCGCTTCATGAAAATTAATCCTCATATATGACTCTGCATCTGACATACAAGAGAAACTAATAATATAAAATGGTGTCATAATACATTATGACGTATCTGGGGAACACTACGGCCAATGGACCTATTCCAACAACATTGAATTTAGAAACTTATTTCATTATTTGAATATGATAACAATGAATTTTCAGTACTCATCTTCTTACTCAAAAGATTTATACATCACAAAATTTCTTCTCCTCCATAATTCATCTTGTACCATAACATCCACATGACGCTAAATACAACAATGATCATCATAAACATCATCATACTAATAATTTAAAGTATTGTATCTTCCTATTAATCTATCAACATCTTTCCTTCTAACTAGACCTTAATATGATAGGCTACACTCCCCCTTTTTACCAAAATATTATATCATTAGTTTTTTAAAAATTTATGATTTTTGTGAATTACTAAATATTAAAGAATCATCAGATTTAAATCGGATCCATTTCGAATAAGATTATTCTCCTCATTACTGTATCTTTATCATTCCAGACCCAAGGTGAGTTAGTTGAACAATTTCCTCCAGAAAACACCCTCCGAATCCGATAGAATTTATACTGAATATTGATTCCCATATTCTGAGTAATATGTTCAATGCAGTCAACAAAAAATACAAACTAAGGTGATTTCTTTTCTTCTTAAACATCCTTGATAAAAAACAACATAAACATATTATAGAATCCAAAACAACTTCTTATTATCTTGGTCCCAACAATATTCCCCTTGGGATTTTTTTGTCAACCAAGCTTTATAAATCTTTGAACATTGTAACATCATGATATGCATAGATTTTACACAATTCTAAGATTATGTGATATTACACATGGTAGGAAACATGTTTTTTTTGATATAAAATACATGTTTTCCAAAACTAGTGACTCAGGAAAACTCCCACATCTTTTTATCACATCTTTATTCACCTATATCTTTTTCTCCTTCCACTATCTATAAAATTTTTCTCCAAGATAAAATACATAAAATATTTATAATAGTTTTACACATTTACAATGATGGATTCACAAATTACCCAAAACTACCCCTTTTACATTCTTCCTTATAATGTTTGGCACATAAAAATGGATATATTTTTGAAACATTCCCTCCCATCGAAAACACTATCAAAAGACAAGATGAGAGAAGGGACCTGAACACATACCTCAACCTTGATGAGAATATTGTTGGACTCCAATGTTCAAATTCAATTTTGAAAAAGGTTTCATCTATAAAGATTTTTTGAAAATATTAGAATCTTGTTCCATTTTAGGAACATACTCTAGTATCAATTCAATATTACCCACATACTCTTCGATGAAATGATATTTGATATCAGTATATTTAGACCAATAATGTTGTATTGGGTTAGTGGTATGTTTTATTTCACATTAATTATCACAACTCAAGAGTAAGGGTAACTTGACTTCCACAAGACAATCTTACAACTTATTATTCATACATATAAGTTGGGTAGTAGCTTGAGTGGTAGAAATATACACATCTTTATCCATGGAAAGAGTTACTAAATTTTGAATCTTTTTATGCCACCTAGCAAAATTTCTTTCCCGAAAAAAAAACTACACCAGGGGTGAATGTTATATAACAAACATTTCTATCCCAATCATCATCGAAATACCCAAATAAGTCAATAATATTTGTCATATCATACTTGACTACAAAATTTTATGTTCCTTTGACATATATTAGAATTACTTTTCCAGCCAACATATTTGATTATTTTAGAGAACTCTTAAATATTTTACATAAGTTTTCATCTTAAAAAAATGACAGTTTTGAGGCATTAAAATACAAAAAACATGCAACCAACTTCTCAAAATCATTACGATCAACTTCCTTAACTTATACGTTAGTTTTAAACTTAGTTCCCACTAAAATAAATGATGAAAAAAGTTTTGAATTTTCCATACCGAACTTCTTAGAAAGTCATTTAGAATAATTTTCTTGGTAAATAAAAACGTGTTTATAGATTTTTATAATTTGTATCCTAGGAAAATATTTCATTTCTTTGAGTATAGACATCTCAAACAACTTTTCATCTTTTAATAAAATACATTCACAATTTCATTCATTATTCCCACGAAGGATAATTTCATCAACATAAACAATTAAAATGAAATAAAACTGATGAAATTCATTGATAAAAAGATTGATATAAAACCGTCATTTCTTAAAAATAATCTATCTTATGTGGGTATACAGTTTGGAATATCATTCCCTCGGTTATTTTCTTATAACATACTAGGATTTTTTCAACCTAAACACATAACTTTCATCATTTCCAAAAACAAAACCACATGGTTGTTCATGATAATCTTCCTTATAAAGATCACCTTTCCAAAATGATTAATTTACATCTGTATAACAAGATTAATTTTATTATGCTACAATAATAAGAAAAATTATAATAGTTTCTAACCATTACACCAAATAAAAAAAATTCATCATAGTCAATGTCTTCAATTTTTTAGTAACCATTACACAATAATATTTTAATTTTCCATATTGCTTAACCATCTTCATTCATCTTGTTAAAGAAAACCCACTTTGTAACAATAAAATTTATTTATCTAGATTAGGTAAAAGTACCAATTTATCATTCTTTTCTACTTGATTAATCTCTTTATGCATTTCATAAAACCATTTCAGGTGCTTAAAAGCTTTATTCACATATTCTGGCACAAATTTTATATAAAAATAAATACGTGTAATAATTTTTTAAGCTAATTTTGTTTGAAAATTTTGATGTTAGTCATTAATAATGTTTTTAAAATCCACTTTCTTTACTTGTATGGGATTATATTTTCAAGATTCATTCCTATCACTCAAAATTGAAAATTCCAAATCCTTCTCTTGTGTAGTATTACTATTTTCTTCAGCCTTATCAACATCCTTATTATAAATTTTTCCATCCTACATACGTTCCTTATCATCGTTAGTATATTTATCTTCTTAATATTTTTCAAAAACTTTCACATCAATAGATTTAAATAATAATCATGATTATTTGTTCAAAAACATATAACCTCTTCCATTAGAATCATAACCAAGAACAATTCCATCTTTCCTTATATACACAAAATTTATGACATTTTAACCTTTTTCTTTATGATTAATGAACTCCAATGAACTATTAAGTGTTTTAAACATTGAGTTTTACTAAAAAACATTTAATATGGGGTCATTTATAAATGTGGCCTATAAAAACATCCTTTTTGAATATAAACTACACTGTCTATAGATTGCCTCCAAAAGTAACTAGAGTGACCATGTTCACATAACATAGTTCATCCCAATTTAACTAGACTTCACTTTTTCCTTTTATAAACATTTTGTTGAAGAGTGTATAGTGTAATGAATTCATTACAGATTCCATGGTTATTAAGATAACATACAAATTATTCATTTTTGTATTCACTATAGTTGTAAGTTATCAACATCTTTACATAAAAACTCACATTCCATCTCAACATTTCTCCTAAAACATTTATACATTTTCAATGAAATTTAATTATGTTTCATATAAATAACACAAGTAAGGATGTTATTTTCATTGAAGAAAGTGAAAAAGTGCTTATCTCCGTGTGTTTATTTTTTTTCTATTTGGACCATAGATATCAGATTCAATATGTTTTGGGGGTGTTTTTGAACAAATTTCAACTTTCTTATGCACATAGTTTGTTATCATTACATTATGAGAAATCATAAAACACCAATATATTCTTCTTGAAATATTAGGAATATACAAACATTATCTCTCTTTGATAACTTCCTCACGTTTCTCTAAAAAATTTGTCCCACAATTTTATCCCAATGATGATTGTCATCCACCATACTCAGGTAATAATAGTTTTTGACCTGGCTAACTTAGAATACGTTTCATTTTGTACGTTAGAATCTTGTAACTATCTTTCCATATTCCTAATTTATAAAAAAACCCATATTTTCTGAGAATAATTTTTTTTAACTTCATAAAAAAATTCATAACACACTTACCATGTTTTGTTTTAGACCATCAACAAATAAAGCCACTTTTGGATTTCAGTTGTTATTCCCCAATGATGGATGATCCAGAACACCTAATTATATGAGATTCATTATTTATAAATGTCACTATTACTTATTTGATTTATTTCTCATCCCTGAATATTTTTATGTCTCATGACATATGAGAAGAAACCCCACCATTTGGAATCTAATGTCATTATCATTTTTTTCTTTAAGAGGGGTTTAAAAAATGATTTTTCTTTCCCATTATATTTCTTAACTTATAACATATGAGAATTTTTATCTAACATTTATTATAATAGAAACAAAATAAATAATCCATTTTCATTGTGTCCTAGTTGTTCACATATTTCAAAAATATTTTCCAAGGGTTGGAACCTATTTTTAGTTTCCAAAAAAAACTTTTAAGGCTTATTCAAAAAATATCATTCCCAGAATTCTTCCATTAAACAGATTTACTCACCCTTAAACATTTCCTTAATTAATTTTTGGTATAGTAGTAATGTTGTAGGTTAATCCAACACATATTTTTCATGTGCTTGAATCGACCAAAATACATGGTGTTTCCATAGAAATAATATTTTTCTATGAAACTTATATAATGACTAGATTTGTGATCATATTTATCATCAACATTCTTATCAGAACATTTTGACCACCAATCATTACATTAAAAACTAAAATATTCTTATTCATCTCAGTTTTCTTTGTATACATATGAGAACCATAAGAAATATAATTTTTTTTGGAATTATACTTTTTAAAAACTTCTAAATTACCAAATTTTTTGTTCTTGTCCACATATATAACATTCACAGATTTATTAATCTTAGAAACTATTTAAACATTCTTCTCAACCACTAAAGGAAATTTTTTATCCATAATGGGTTTACCCTTTCTATATATTTAAAAAATTTAGAGATATAATTATTGAAATTTGTAACCCTCTATTTGGTTTTAGAAAGTTTCTGTTGGAAACATTTCAACTCTTCTTATTTTTCCATCATCTTCACTTATAAGTGTTCATTATGATTATTTTCAATCTCAAGATATTTCTTTAAATCATCAATCTCTTTCATAAAATTAACATTCTTATCATGAAAATATTCTTGATTGATTGTGGAAGAGTATTCACTTTTTATCTTCCTAGTTTTATATTCGAGAATCCCAATATTTATCAAACAATCTTTCAATTATTATTTTAGATGATATTATAATTGAATTTCTTCTTCTTTAGAATTAATTATTCTGAAATCATCATTGTTAACTATTACAGTGATTTTATTTTCCTCTGTATCAATATAATTTTTGGATTTGACCTCACTATCTTCTTCTTAACAATATTTGGAAAATACACTTCTCCTTTTGGACTTGGAAAATTTTATAACCTTTCCTATATAATAATATTTATCCTAATCAGCATGTTTCATCCATGATCTTCTCTATATGTTATCACCTTCTTAACATTCATCCACTTCACTTATTAATGAAAAATTCGGCAAAAATGACTAATAGTTCCTCATTTAAAACATTTCAAGGGAATATTTCCTTTGTATTTTCTTGTATATATTTTAAAAGTTATAGAAAACAGGGATTAAAATTCATCAGGATTTTCACATACTTCATTTTTGAAATCTGATTCACCAGCTTCTTATTCAATAAGAATGTTCTTTTAATTTTCATTCTAGGTAGCCTTGAATGAAATTTCTCCATCAATTTATTTTAATTTCATACTTTTACCTTATCATTTCATATTTAATGATAGTGTTGTGAAAATAATCTAGAGATAATGTATTTGGATATCTATCATCTAATTAAGAAAAAATAGCATCCAGATATTTAGAAAGGATCTTAATGATATTTTAGAAAATAGTAGAATCCTATAAAAATTTACCATGACATCATATAGTACTGATAATAGGATTAAACCAAGTAAAAAAGTCACCAACAAATTCTTATTCTATAATCATGATATCTTTATTCTGCAGCCTATAATTTTGTAACTTTACCTTATTTACTATTGTATACCCTTCATTAATATTTTTTAGCTTATCCCATATACATTTTTTATTAGAAACTCCATTAACTCATTGAAACTAACTTATAGAAAGTGAATAGAGTAATTAATTCTGGGTCATTCCATAATTCTCAAGATTGTTCTTGTCAATAGATGTAAGAGTAAATTTATCACCAAGATAAGAAAATCTATCTATTCCAACATTAAGAATATCGTCAATAATAGACACAAGATAAAGAAACATTATATATTTCAAGATATGATAGTTCCTACCATCAAAGACCTGAATCCTATTACTATTCACACAATTGATATTAACTATCACAACTTCTTCTTCAAACCATCAGAAATGAGTAAATGAAGGGAACCTTTAGCTCTAATACCAATTTTGAATTCCCTATATGAACAATGTATCAATGAGAGGATATGGGGATAAACAAGTGTTATATTTTTATTTTTTGATTCCATTATTTTGAAACAAAAATTTCATCCTGTTGAAGAGTTTCTAGCTTGATGAAAGAAAAACAAAACAAAAAACAATTGGAATAGAATAATTTTCAAGATTCACTACTCAAAAAGAGTGACTATGTCCACGGTATAATATAGAAATAATTAGATACCACACAATCTATAAAAAAATCCTTTATATGGATTACAATTAATCATATATTTTCTTACACACATGTGGAAATATGTTCGATACAATAATGAATTTGATTCTTTTAGAAAAAATGAAGTTATATAAATATTTTTTAAATAGGTAAGAAATATGTTATTGTGCTTCCTTGATCATCTTTGAAAAATATTTTCTTATAAAATAATTATTCACATTCTTACCCAACAACTAGAAAGATCATCCTAGACATTGTAATGATACTCAGTCAGATTTTCCAATATGATCTTTATAATCAGATTTCTCAATATGAAAAAACACTCTTCTAGATTACGACAGGAAAAAAATTTGAAGTTCTTATTTATGAATATGAAAACCCCATCCTGATTTATTGGGATGATTATCAAAACCATAATTACGATATTTACTATTCTTCATACATATTCTATATAGAAAACCTTACTCTTGAATACTCAATCAGAAAACTTATTCTCTATATTGTTCTTCTGTGCTCCAACCTCCCTATTTATTAGTTAGATTTCCATGAAAGTAAAATGCACTTCCACAATTTATAGGTGACCCAATATTGGTATGGGAAGTATTCTTAAAATGATTCCTGCTCAATTGTTTTTGAAAAACATTAATATATCAGGAATTTTGGATACATATTTGACTTCATAAATACTTCTACACTCATCTCTCTTCATCTCAAAACATCATGAAACAACATATCACTTCAGGATTTCTTATATTCCTCACCCCCATTTGGATTCCCCATTTCATTTTTCTCATTATGATGATGACACGTGTTTTGTTGTAGATTATTTATTAAATTCCTCCTCAACAAAAATACAACAACAATTAAAAAACACTGCATCAATCCTATGAGAATAAGATGTCTTCTCATTATGATCCTTAGAACCAACTACCCATTCCAATGCCTTAATTACGATGGGTACATTATATTTTTGATTACATTGTTTTGAACCAAATAAAACATAAGAAATCCATTTTAAAAATAGCTTCTATTATACCTTTGATAAAAATTTTACAAGCTTTATGAAATTATCCTTTTCCACATTACATCAGACTAATAATCTTGAATCTGACGATATTTATTAGTGTTATCCTACGTCACATGGATCATTCTCTACTTTACACTGATTTATTGGTGTCATTTCTAGTCTAATAGACCATGACCCATGTGATACCAAAACTCTAAAAAAAATCCATAAAGCAATAAATAATTTATCTTCTTGTAAATGGTTGACTATATTATTGATTGATCTGTCATTTTCTTATTTGTATCATCCAAAAAAAACATTTAACTTTTTTTCATTTATTGGTTTTAAAAAGCTCCAATTTTTTTTTCTCTTTATTAGTCATAAGAAATACCCTTAAAAGACTCCTTTGATAAAAAATTTCATCAAAAAAACAAGAGATACTAATAATATGAATCAGTGTTAGAATCTATTATGATGGATTGACAGAATAATTCATCTGGTGGACTAGTTCCAATTGATTTGACATAAGAAACTACATTCCTTATCTGAATATAATACCAAATATATCATAGTACTAAATTTCATAAAACAAATATTTTAATCTTTTGGCTTATTAGTCTCACTAAAAACTAATATTTTCACATGTCCATGTTATACTCAAACTTTTTATCCAAAAAACATTTCTATATTAAGTGTTCTAATACTGATGAACTGAGACATGAAATATCCAGCATCACAAAATTTCTTATTCTATAAACATAAGAATTTATCATGACTTATTCATGACTCTGAATATGTTAAAGATCATCTTAAAAATCATCAGACTTATTTTGGAAGGTATTGTAAGTTCCCATTCCTCTAAAAATATCATTCTTTCCAACTACACCACAATACAATTGGAAGCACTCCCATTTATTTCATAAATATTTTATCACATGTTTTCAAACACATAAGATTTTTTTTGATTTAAAAAACAACAAAGGCTAATCATATTTACAATGGATCAATGTAAAATCTAATTATATTACCCACTACGATATTCTCATCATTAAAAACCCATGGTGAGTCTTATGATCATTTCATTCTAGAAAAAAACTTCTCAGTCCAATGGAATATATTATGAATTGTGAGTTAAATATTCTGAATTTTTTAGTCTGTCCGATCACTAAGAAATACAAATTGATTTGATTTTATTTCCTTTTTTAACTACTTTGACAACAAAAAACTACAAAAACATATTACATATTCTAAAAACAACACCTTTCCAACATGGTTACAACAATATTGAGTGTCATACACACTGTATTTGGTATTCCATAAGTGCATGTGTCATAATGAATCCTCAAAAATAAGGTTTACATGATACCCATAATGATAAAATTTATACTTTGATAAATTTATTACACAAATAATGTAGGTGATTTAATTTGGAGTTTTTTGGTTATATATCTTATCATTTTATCAGTTTAGGTTTAACAAATATTGTATTTATACACTCATATAATAGTTAATAGATCTAGATACTCTATTGAGATAAACTAATAAGTTGTAGTCCCATATCAATATAATGTAAAAGTGATATGCACATCTCTATGGATGATGGGTATATGATGATTTCATCACTTTGGGTGAATGACACGTGATTTTCTCATCCATATGGCCAGTCTATACTCAAAGAATTGAGAATATGTTTGTAATATATAAGTGATTAACAGAATCCATGAGATATTTTCACACTATTTTTTAGATAAATGTATTATATCAATATGTATACTTTTAAATTATATAGCAGGTGGATAAAGGTATAAAGATACATGTGTCTGATAAATACCAATTTAGGATCCTTTATAGCTTGAGTGGAATTGATGTTTTTCTATAGGATTATATTTTATTATTATTATGGATTGGTGTATTAATACTTTTCAAAATGATACCGATACTTCTAGGGAAATATCTAGTGGTTGTGTGAATGAATATTAATTTTTATTTAAAATTATTTGGAAAAAATGTTAAGATATAACAAAAAATGAATTAGAGAATATACTAAATATGTTTCAAATGAATATTTAGATGTTATTATATATGATGTAACATTTTTTTAAAATTAATTATAACCTTCCAAAATGAACTTTAGATGATATTTGGAAAGATATTTTTATATGTTTTTAAAAAAAATTTATGTATAAGGTCATATAATGTGAAAGTTAAATAATATTATGAGGCTTTAATGTATGTGATAAGTTGTTAAAAATATTTAATAAATATCAAACCATAATGTAGTGGTTTAAACAACTTCATGGTTTTTTCTATTGTGAACTATGGTTTGGTGAGTGTTACTATTTAATAGTATAATTCATGGAAATTGGTGAGTTAATCAATAATAAATGGTAATATTTTATTGTCTCATGGTATGATGTTAAATTCAATTTTGGATATAATTCCATGATATAATGAGACTTTAAAAAATTTAACTAATTATTTTAATGTTAATCTATTAATATAGGATTTTGACTATGAGTTGAAGTGAGTTGTAATATTTGAAATAGTTCAGAAATGTTTCATCAATTATAAGTAAATTTTTGAGTTCCAAGAAGAATCATTGGATGTTTTGACCTGAATTCTAATACTTATGAAATTAGTTTTTTGATAAAGATAATAGATAATATGTTCAATGCCTTAGAACCAAATTCCAAAAATTGTAGTATTTATTTTATTTCAATAACTAAAATTTATAACCAACCATGGATTGAATCAAATAATTTTAATATTTTAATTTATTTTCAAATAATATGGATAACCAATGTGGAAATAATTTCTTGGAAATCTCTCAGTGATATTCATCATGTTCACGTAATAGATATTGGATGAAATTTTTCATTATATAAATGGTATGCTTTCTAAATTTGTTTCCTTTTGTTCAATTGAATGGGTTGATATTATATAAATCATTGATTTTATTGATCTTTTTTAGTTAGTTTTGATAAGAATTTGCTTCTCAAAATCCCAATATATTTCATGTTCCCAATCATAATTATATTTGATGAACACTAGAGTCTCCAATTTTTCTACTCTATTAGGGTGTGTCTAAATGAAAATTCAATGTTCCATCATCTATAACCAATAACCAACACGATTCAATACTAATGCTATTAAAATGAATTAATTGAAATAGTCCAAAACTATCTAAAAATGATATTTTGAATAATTAATAATATATCAAAAATAGTATAAATCATAATCTTTAATCCATTATATATTTTTTAATGTAAAACAAGGGCATGTGTACTTCATGGATTGGGGTTTTCCCCATATATAGATAGTGACAACATTTATTCCATCGTCATTATAGATACACTCATTCTAAATAATCTTTATTATTTATAACCTTCCTTTCATGTCACAATTTACTTATCCTATGATATACGAACCTGATTAAATCCTTGTACTAAAGATATAATAATTTTAATACTCCAATAATACATCAAGTAACCGAAATTAGTACAATGATAATAAATTTATTATTTCACCATTAAATTAAATATTATGTTGTTGAGAAAAAAATGCTTAAATAATTTATATTATATATTCCTATGATTTTTAAAACAACACATTGATGTATCATTTTCATATGATTCCCCTTCCATATGACAAGAATGATCTTATAATCTCTATTGTATAATACTCAATATACTACCTCCAATAGATTGAATAAATTTATCTCTACCCAACTGTTTTAATATATTGGGTTTGTTTGAAATTGATATATTATTCAAATTTAATTCAACACAAAATATTGCAACTATCAATACTATATTGGTTCATAATGAAATCTTAAATCTCCATACCATTAATGAGTTTCCTCCAACAATATTCAGGGAAATGAACACCGTTAATTAAAATTGATTTGTATATTACATGACCTTTACATCCTATTAAAACTAATCAATGGAATATATATACTTTATTAACTATAATACATGGGGATAAATTTATTCTCTGAATAATTTTACAAATTTTTCCCATGACATCCCATTATGTAATTTAGTATGTATTACCAAATAAAATCATTAAGTCATGCATTTAATAAGAATTTTTATTTTAAAATCTACATTTAAACCCAATAGAGTATTAAAGATAGATATATATATATATATAGATGAATAATTTTAAATTATAACCTTTGTTACAAAATCCTTATATGATATATATGGATTTCTTCTTCGAAACTATTGGGATCTATCCACATGAAGATGTTACTAAGATCATTCATCCCTATTAAAAGTCTAAAATAAATCTTTAAGATCATTAGAACTATAAATCCAAAAGTTGATCATTGTGTAATAAATTCATAACAATATTTTTTTTTCTAATTATCACGTTTTATACATGGATGAATTGTCCTTTATTTTAAAATGGATAGACAATAATATGCTCTATAAAAATTATTTGTATGAAAATGGAACTGAGAGCAAGTTATTAAAACAGTT
The DNA here is from genome assembly GCA_963277665.1 of Viscum album. Lineage (NCBI taxonomy): Eukaryota > Viridiplantae > Streptophyta > Magnoliopsida > Santalales > Viscaceae > Viscum > Viscum album. The sequence goes on along the minus strand of OY728139.1, from coordinate 333,889,414 downwards.
GAAATGAAAAAAATTACTCAAATTGTTAAAAAACGCTTACACAGACCTAAGGTGTATATTACAAATTAAATATTCAACTTATAACCCAAAATCACTAGTGGTACATTAATGATTATTTGTAACACACAAAAATTCTAAAGTAAGAACATTATATTTGATAGCGTGTATTACACACGACACCAAATGCTTAATGAAATATAATATCCTAAGACTCTATAATATATTTAATATTTTAAGAAACATTAACCCATGATATAGCTTCTAATAATGTGATATTGAGTTAGCATGTGTCGCACACAATAATGAGCTTCTTCAATGTCTTGCGTTACACACAAGACCGAGTTTTACTAAATATAAAAATATTAAAAAAATTTATTTTTTAGTATAATAAGATATAACCTATACATTAAATTAGTGGTTATGAATAATATTAACTTACTTATGAATATATACATTCTATAAAAATATAACCTGAATTTAGTGGTTACTAATTAATTGGATATTAGAATACTAATCGATTGAATATAAAAGAAATAATTTTCTTCTCCCAAAGGTATGTTGTCATAATAAATTAAATTAATTACAATTAAAAAATTATATTAATGAATTATATATTTTATATTTTTAATAAAACATTTTTTACTTTCATCCAATATATTTTGTAGTCATAAGATAAGAAAAACCCTATTATTACACATAAACAACTTATAGATTTCTAAAGATAGTTTTATCGCCTTTTAATGGAGAACCTTGTTTAAATCAAATTTTTGGAACTTCTATTAAATTTTATATTTCAAAATAAAAATAATTATTGAAAGGGAAAAATACAAAATAGGTTATGGTTCATTTTAGGTATATTTCTATGAAGTATGATTTTTTTATGAAGAGTGAAAATATTTAATTTTAATTCAAAACAATTTTTTCATCATTTTTATTTATAAGGGTAAATTATATTTTTGATTAGTTATAAATATAAATTAGGTAAATGTTATAAAAAATAATCTAATTTAAGTAATTAGAATCAATTTTACTTTGAAATTCAAGTTAAAGGAATAGAAAACATTTGAACATTTTACTTTAAAATCACGATTTGTCGTCCCGCATGTGGGATGAAATTTAATTTTATTTATGAAAATTGTTTGATTGGAGTTTTGAAAAATGAATTCAATATTTGGAATCCAAATTATTTATAATATATAATAAGGTTAAATTAATTTTTAACAAAAAATATTAGTGAATAAAATTAAAAATTATTACAGGGATTATGAAAATAATTAGCTTAATAAGAGACTAAACCTTAATCTTACGTCCAAAAATGACCTAATTTGTTTTTTAAAAATATAATTTATGGAAATATATAGAGCTTATATTTCCATTCATCTAAAATTTACCATTATTAGATCCAAATTTCATAGAAAAAATATGGGTGGAATTCCCTTTTCAAAAAATTACAAGAATGTGACTCCTCCTTCATTATAAAATGGCACTGAAACCTCCCATTTTTTTATTCCTATAAAGCCCATTGGATCATAAAAAATCGTATCCAATAATCACCAAACATACCTCACTAAATCCTATAAGCATAAATTTGGTAATAAAGAAAACCAAAGAAGTATTTTGGTATAAACCAAAATGAATTTCCCAAAAAATAAGTAATATTCCTCATCGACCCCATTCATTTTATTTATTTCTAAAGACATTAAATTATTCTTATTACATGATTATATAATAACATAATCATATTAAATATAATAATATTTTTTATGCTATATTTTTAACCTGAACTTTAACACCCATCCACCAAATGGGATACACAGTCATTATTCATGTGTTAGGGGGACTACCGACTCGCAAACTGATGTTATAAATACTTCCATTTACCAAATTTCAAGGTTATAATAATGCTTGATTTATAGTTTACATTTGATATATATGATATTTATTATTTCCTTATAATTCTCTAATTTTTATATAAAACATACCTTCAAGCTTTTAATTTTTTGGAAATATGATAACATCATCTGTTGTAGTGTTGAATACCGACTCCTCAAAGTTATGTGATTCTTTCACATAATACGTGGAATGTATAAAAGACGGGTTTAATAAAGAATATGTTAAATATATAGCATAAATATGATAGTGTGATTATATTATACATATAAATATATATTATTTACTTTTCATTCATTTCAATAAGACTTGGAAATGGAAGTAGCGTTCACGCATACATACATCCTACCATCTCCATGAATAGTGAATTTAATTTACTATCTCCAAATATTATGGATCATTAAAAAAATAATTGATATATATGATATTGAAATTATTTTTACATTCTATTGATGACGATATCGTGATCTAACTAACAGTAATAACAAGTAACCGGTTAAAAACCGCTTCTTAAGCTATACAATTAACACCCAAAATAGAGAAAATATTGAATGGTTATTAAAAAATGGGTAATAAGACATTATAATAAGAGGATATGTGTAATTATAAACATGATTATGGTTTTTTTCATAATTTTTTGACATGTTTAAAACCATTATAAAATATGTTATAGGATTTTCACCCAAAATGAAATGATAGGTAAAGGATTTTCATCTCACTTTTTACATCTATAAGATAAATGTTGTATTCACCTCTTACTTATTTTTCATGGTTTATCTAATACCCATTTTGATAATTATATAATGAATTATTTGAATTTTATGGTATTTTTATTTTCAATTTTAAATATTTCTTCTAAGTGTATTTTAATTTAATGTTACCAAGGGGAAAAGAATATCATAACCCAATTTCTTCTCTTTGGGTCATATTACTTCATCATTGTCATTAATATTCTAATAATACATGTGTAATCACATTTTAGTACATATTTTTTGTATATAAAATTGTTTTATGTGGATTTACTTTTGAAACACATAATCTATTTATTGATTGATGATCTCATCAATGATATGGTCTTTTTAAGGGTTTACATTTCAATCCCATTTTCTTCAGGATTGTTCACACTTGAATTTCCATTAGATAAGTTTATTTGATAATTGTTTCAATTAAACCATTAATTTTCTTCTTGTATTTTAATTCGTGACATTGTTCATGTAATAGTACTATTTTACACTCTTTGGTACATAAAATGTTTTAAAAAATGATTTCATGAAAACCCGACATCATTTCATTTTTAGTTAGGGGAATAATTTTCTTATAAAAACCTTGTTGTAAAGAAATGTTTAAAAAAAATATATTAACCTTTCCAAAATAATTTCCTAAATACATTTTTACCTTTTTTTCCTTTTATAATTTTTTAAGGAATGTTAGTGTGTCTTTCTGAATAACAAATTTTCTACCCTTTTTACATGAAAAAGAAATGTTATTTTCTCCTTGTACAACATTTATATATTTACCAATCATTATTTCATGAAAGAGTAAATTAAAAAATTTTAAAGGTTAAATTTAAATGAAAATTTTTTATATAGTTATTTTCAATGAAAAATATTTTCCAAATGGTTTTTAAAATAAAAACGATATTTTCATCATGAATGTTTTTAAAATAACATTTTTTAATATTTTTATTAATCGACAACAATTTTTTTTATTTTTTACTCCACATGGAATATTTTTTATTAATATAATCCTTATTCCCACTTCGAATGGTTTTTTATTTATTTTTCCAAGGATGTTATTGACATCAAATTCCTCGATTCCTTTTAGTTCTCTTAAAATATTCAATTTTCTATGATCATTGAAAATTAAATTTCCCTTAATTATCCATTTTATTGATCATTGATCTGCTTATTTCCTAAACCATATATAATTTTTACATATAGTTTTGACTTTTATTGTTATTTGATTATCTGGGAAAATACTGATTATAGAGACCCTACTTTTCTTACATTACTTCTACATCACTTTAATGATTAAAAACACAATAAAAATAAACCATAAGGATCAAAAGGTTTAGTTCCATGGGAAAACTAGGAGCATACAAAAATATTATAGAATAAAACATAAAATTTTATTTCTTTTTCTTTTTCTCTAGCTTATTATTGGCCATTGAATTCTCTTTAGTACACGTAATCACCTCAGGATATGCAATAAAAGGGGTGATCTAAAATAACAATAAGAGGGTAAAAACATTATAAAAAACAAAATGGGGTGATCCTAATGATTATCATCATAACATAGGAATATGATCATAAACATGCTAGGAATAATTAATAAAAGGCCTAAAAATTTGAAATGGAAAAAAAAAATGTTATGTCTTAGTGGTTAACTACCAAACAAATTTGTGAACAAAGGTAGCATCATGTTCACGCATATTTCACTATTCTATTGAGTTTATTCACATTATACATATAATTAAAGAACTATATAATTCCAGGAGAACCTATTACATTATAACATTTTCATTGAACGATATAAATCTGGGCCCACCCATCATATCATAACATTTACATTATCATGGACGCCACATGGAATAAATATTGATATTTAACATAAACACCCCTTTTAATGGAATGTTTTTAAATTCATAAAGAACAAATTCATAAAATCTAGGTTCCCAAATGAAATATGTAATAGCATAATTGATACAAGCACCATCATCCTTGAGTGGGAAGTAAAAGGTGCGTTTTTAAAGGAGATTTTTTTGGAAAACATTATGTTTCACAAAAACTATAGTGGAAAACATGTATCAACCAAAAAAATTTATATAATTATAAAGAAATTATTTTCAAGGAATAACCATAATGAAAATGGAGTGAAAGAGAGAAAACCCGAAGAAAGAAAATTGGGATCAAGAATTCACTTACCTTGTGTCCAAATGCATTGTTCAGTGGGATTTTATGTATAAAAACTTTAAAATCATTAATTAACACATGAAATACTATTAATAAATGGAATTTATTAATTATGGTATTAGTAAGTTGTTTTACGGGCCTCTTGATGAGTTATAGAGTTTAAATTCATTATTTGGGAGTTTTCTTTTAATTAGTTTCCATGAAAAATTAACTTGTACACATGAATATAAGTTCATGTAGAACATAGATAAACATAAATAATTGTTATTAGATATTATTAATGTTTCTATATGAGTTAAAATTATATTATAATTAAGGCTGTTATATATCATTAGGATAAATCTTTAGATAAAATTTAATGACGATCATTTTATGTTAATTTGGACAGTTTTTTATCATAATGAACATGTTTTGTTTTATGATTTAGAATTATTTATAATGGTTATTTATAGAAAAAAGGGTTAAAAATACATATTAAAATATATTTTAAAAAATTTAATGGTTTTATTAATATCAATGTAGGTGTTGACGGAAAATGAATGCGTATCGTCTATGATGATCGTAAATTAACACATCAAGGGAAATGATTTCATTTAAAAAAAGAGATGGAGAAAGTAATTTAATGAATAATATTCAATTAACAAGATATAATACCATAATAGCAATCATAATATATTTATCATGATATTTATATAATATATATTGAGGATAGTATAAGAAAATAAATAAAATTTGAAAGGAAATTGAATGAAAAGAGAGAGGAATTACCTCTTGAATTTTCTTCTTGAGATCATCCTCAAGAAATATAGGCTTGTACTTTAAATGAGAACATGATATAATGGATGTGTGGGAGGGGATATGTATGATTTTTGGGTAGAATGTTTACATGGCTTGAAGCTTTAGAGGTGTGAGGAAATGTGGTTGTGAGGGGTGGTATTTATATTGGAGGGAAGGGGTATTTTCTCAATATTTAATTCATTAGTTTATTAAGTTCCCTCGTGACAGGAAATAGTGTTTATTTCATTACTAAATATAGTAAATAGGTCATTTTAGTTGGATACAATGGCCATTTATATCATCCATGACATAATCATAACACAAAAGTTCATTTATTTAGCATATTTAGTAAATTATCGAATTTCATTATTGATAAAAGATTAAGGTATTACATAAAAAATCTAAAAAAAATCATACTTACCATTTTTATAGATGTATAATAAAATAATTAACTCCATTTTATGAAAATAGTTTTAAAAATTAGAGTAACTTAATTTTTAATTAAAATCATATTTTACTTGAAAAATACAAATTTAAAAATAAAAACACTTTTTCTAACACATTTAAAAATGAATTGAGGTCTCATAAAATTATTATATAATAATAAGACATAAAAATAATTGTTTATGAATACATATTTTGAAAATAAAATACCTTTTAAATTATTAAATTAATCATTAAATATTAATGACTTACAAATATAACAACACTATTATATAATTATATCATATTGTGTGTTAAAGGATGGATAAATTTTAATTATAAAATCATTAGTAAGATTCCTATTCAGTTGGACAATTTAATATTCATAAGTGTCATATAAAAATTCATAAGGGTGTGTTACTATTCACCAAAATGTATGTTTTCCCTTTTAGAATCTAAATAACTTACTGATCGCAACCGTGTCTGTCAGATTTTTGTAATTCAAATCACAGAAGTGGAAACATTAGGTTTAATGGACACATAGAATTTATTAGTTCATTTAAGCATGAGGGATTATTGTGTTTACTAATGTTATTTTATGCGATTCTACTATATAAAATTAATAGCATAAGGGAGAGATTAGATTGATAAAATTTTGGGTCGTTACATTCTTCCCCCCTTTTGAAATTTCTCCCTAGAAATTTCATTACAAAAAAACAGGTAACGGTACTTATCCTTCATTACATCCACTAGTTATCATGTTGCTTATTAATAATTATGGTTTAACCACAAAACCTTGATAAGGTGGTTTGTCTTGTTGCATAGAACCTTATCTTTCTTGTCCATAATCATTAATAGTTTCTCCTCATAAGAGAGATCATCTTCTTATTGTACTACATCTATGTTTAATACGTGCGAGGGATCTGGTTTTTAGTTTCTTGGGAGTGATACATGATACACATAATGAAATTAATCCATATTCGGTGGATGTGAAATCTGATAGGCTACAGATCATATGCGGTCAATTATATTAAAGGGGCTAATGTAACTTGGTCTTAGATTCCTTTTTTTTCAAACTACATCATACTCTTCCATGGTGATATACAAAGGAAGACTTTATCTCCATTGTATATCTCCAAGTCCCATCGACGGTTTTCATAAAATATCTTTTTATGAACCTGAGTAGTTTTGGTATGTTTTTGGATAACATGAACATTCTCGATCAACTCTTATACAAGATCAGGTCCATGTAGCTTTCTTTCTCCAACATTATCCAAACAGGTTGGATTTCTACATCGCTTTCCATATAGAGCTACATATGGATTCATCTGAATACTCGAGTGAAAGTTATTTTTGTATGAGAACTCAACTAATAGGATATTATGATCTGATCCACCATTTAATTCTAAGGAGCATTCTCTTAACATATCATCAAGAATCAGAATTGTCCTATTACATTGACCATCAATTTGGGGGTGATAGGTCATGCTGAAATTCAATTAAATACCCATGGAATGTTGAATACTCTTCCATAATATGGATGTGAACCTAAGATCATGATTAGAGGCAATTGATAGTGGAACCTTATACAGTCCAACTACTTCCCTCACATATATCATTGCATGTTTTTAAAGAGAGATATCTTCACGAATAATTATAAAGTGGGTAGTATTGGTTCATCAGTCCCCAAAAACCTATATCACATTATTTCATTTGTATGACTTCAAGATACATGTGAAAAATACAATAGTGACATTCTCCCATTTCCACATGGGTATAGGCAATGTTATCATCATCCATTTGGACTTCGGTCTATCTGCTTTATCTTGCGGAAATATCAAGCACCGTGAGAAAAACTCAGCAATCTCCTTCTTTAGGTTTTCCCACTAGAAGTGTTATCCAAGGTCATGGTACATCTTGTTGTGTCCTGGGCCCAGGATTGTTGGGCCCCCGCCAGGATTGTTGGCGCCTGTGCCCCGGTAACCAATCCCACATCGGTTGTGGAGGGAGATTGGTGGGTGCTTGAAATTCCCGTGCCTACCTTCCCCTCAGCAACGCGTTTTAAAGCCGTGAGGCCTGGGATAGCAACTGGGCCAGAGCGGACAATATTGCTGGGCCGAGGGATCCGATCCATCAATTGGTATCAGAGGGTGGTTGGTCTCGGGACCGTTGTGGGCTTGGGGGGGGGATGTTGTGTCCTGGGCCCAGGATTGTTGGGCCCCCGCCAGGATTGTTGGCGCCTGTGCCCCGGTAACCAATCCCACATCGGTTGTGGAGGGAGATTGGTGGGTGCTTGAAATTCCCGTGCCTACCTTCCCCTCAGCAACGCGTTTTAAAGCCGTGAGGCCTGGGATAGCAACTGGGCCAGAGCGGACAATATTGCTGGGCCGAGGGATCCGATCCATCAATTGGTATCAGAGGGTGGTTGGTCTCGGGACCGTTGTGGGCTTGGGGGGGGGATGTTGTGTCCTGGGCCCAGGATTGTTGGGCCCCCGCCAGGATTGTTGGCGCCTGTGCCCCGGTAACCAATCCCACATCGGTTGTGGAGGGAGATTGGTGGGTGCTTGAAATTCCCGTGCCTACCTTCCCCTCAGCAACGCGTTTTAAAGCCGTGAGGCCTGGGATAGCAACTGGGCCAGAGCGGACAATATTGCTGGGCCGAGGGATCCGATCCATCAATTGGTATCAGAGGGTGGTTGGTCTCGGGACCGTTGTGGGCTTGGGGGGGGGGGGATGTTGTGTCCTGGGCCCAGGATTGTTGGGCCCCCGCCAGGATTGTTGGCGCCTGTGCCCCGGTAACCAATCCCACATCGGTTGTGGAGGGAGATTGGTGGGTGCTTGAAATTCCCGTGCCTACCTTCCCCTCAGCAACGCGTTTTAAAGCCGTGAGGCCTGGGATAGCAACTGGGCCAGAGCGGACAATATTGCTGGGCCGAGGGATCCGATCCATCACATCTTGTGGATACTATAATGGATAGTGAAAAGTGATATGTGAACATTATCAAATAGCTATTTTTTTATCGCAGGTGATGAAGGCACACAAAGAAGCATTCCAAACCGAATCTCACCATCATCATCAATATGGAACTCTTGGAGCTTCCCTTACATTATTTCATTCACCTTCTTTTGTAACTCCATATCATATCTTTGTTCCTCTTTATCCTTCTATTGGATAGATGATTGGGTGATCATTTGGGAAAGGTAGGATGTATTACTCATAGTTATGATTTCGAAATCAATAATTTTCATATAAATTAAGGTAAGGTATTTCTCAATATGCATCATGGATAGAGAAGCATGTTATTTTATTCTATGATAATTATCTACCTTATTCACCTTTCTAGGATGATAGTTAATAGAGAAATAGTATTCTTTGATTTGCTCTAACTGTATCCTTTGACGCATTTTGATCTCTTTTTATGGGAATATTATCTTTAGGATCTTGTGATCGGTATATATGTCACACTTCTCACCATATTGGTAGTGCTTCTAGATTTTCAAATTAAAAATCACAGCTGTTATATCTCGATCATGCGTTGGGTATTTCTTCTCATGTACCTTCAACTACCATGAGGAAAAATCTATCACATTATAATTTTTTGAGTACACAAATTCATCATTTTTTTAAAGCATCACTGTATATCAAAATTTTTTCTTCACTTTTTGGTAATGTGAGTACCAGTGCAGGGAATAGATTTCTCATTAGCTCTTTAAATATTTCCCCACATTCTTCTATATAGACATACATTAACCCATTCCTTGTTAACATAGTCAGCAGGCTTGAAAATCATGAGAAAATTCCTAGAAAAAAATTTGTAGTATGTAGCTAATCCAAGAAAAATATGGATTTCTATGACACTAGAGGGTCTGATCCATTCCTCAATCGTCATTGTTTTTGAAGGGTCTATGGAAATTCAATAACTTGTGATCACATGTACCAAGAATGTGACTAACTTCATCCGAAAGTCACACTTATTGAACTTGGAATAAAAATTATTCTTTCCCAATGTTTCCAACACAAGACTTAGATGTTCTTCATGTTCCTCCTTGATCATTGAGTAGATGAGAATATCATCAATAAACACTAACAATATGTTTTATAGATAATTTATAAAGAATCTATTAATAAAATCTATAATGATTTTGGGGGAATTAGTATGTCTAACGGGAATCACCAGAAACTTATAGTGCCCATACCTTATACGCAGAGCACTCTTCTGAATATCTTCCTTCTTCACATTTAGTTGATGATATACAAAACAAATATCCACCTTTGAGAAGTACTGAGATTCTTATAGATGATCTAATTAGTCATCAATCATTGGGAAATGATATATATTCTTTATGGTGATCTTTTTGAGTCCCTGATAATCGATACACAACCATATTGATCTATCCTTCTTCACAAAGTGCAATACTGCCCCAATGTGATGCACTAGGGAGTATGAAGCCATTGTTAAAATTCTCTTGAAGCTTCATCTTTAACTCCTACAGTTTTATAGGATCCTTCCCATAGGGACAATTTGAGAAAATATTATCTTAGGTTATGAGTTCTATTAAGAACTCCACCTCACGATATGGGAAAAGTTAGGGTAACTCTTCTGGAAATACATCACATTATTCCCTCGTGATGGGAATTTCCATTGGTCAATAACTTTCTTTTGACTGAACCATTTAAATAAGGCATGGATCTCCATATAGAATCAACACCCACACCATTTATGGATTTTAATGGATATTCTTGATCTTACTTGAATTTCTAGTGGAGTATGGGATGATTTTCATTATGAAAAGATATTTCCTTTTCCCAAAATTTGATATGTGCTTTATATAATGATACACAATCCATTACCATTATAGCATCAAATTCCACTAAGGTATGTATCATGAGAGTCAATAGAAGAATCTTTTTACATACGAAAATAGTGAAAGCATCCAACACTTGGGTTGCAATGGTTGATCTACATAGTGTTTTTAAAGATATCAATACTTCATGTTTTTTGGGCTTCTATTAAATTGTGCTAATAAAATTCATGATATAAAGGATTGTGTAGTAATAAAATCAAACAATAACTTTTCCATTATTTAGTGAATAGAAAGTTTACCTTACATGAAAAATTTTTATTTGTCTACTTCTATAGTAGTGAGGGAATAATTCATCCATTTTTCTTTGACTTTGTTGACTGCTAACACATATATCCCTCAAGGGATCAAGGTTTAGTGCACTGGCTTGCATCGATCCCTTTCTCCCTATAGTTGTATCATTGGACCATCAATGGTGCTCTCATTTCCTCAACCACATTCTCCTGCCTTCTCATTTCACTTCATCACTCTTGACCTGGTGGCCTTCTCTCCCACACATAAATAATTTCCCTGTCCCTAGGAGGAAGTTACCATGTTGCTTCTTCACAATTTTTTTTGCATATGGGTGGTTGAGTTTTCTTTATACCTTTCTCATTATATCCTCTGGATTGAAACTCCATATTTCGTTTCTTATCACCATATCCATGGTACCATTATCCAAACTACATATAAATTTTTAGATCACATCTAAAAACTTCTTCATAACTCCCAAAGTATTGAATTGTAATATCCTTTTAAAGGTGTGGTCTTAAACAACTAAAGAATCATTCAATTTTTCTATCATTATTGATAACAAATAATGAAGCATAACACTGAAGCCTTGTGAAAATTTATTTGTATGACATTATATATTCTCCATCCCTTTGATATTGCTCTTTTAATTCACACACCATCTTCGTAAGAAGGGTTTGTGGGAAATACATTATTAGAATTATTATCTTAAAGTCTTTCCACTCTATCTATTCAATTTCGTCTCTCAGCTTGGTGTTCTTAATGAAATCCCACCATTGGTCAGACTCTATATCGAGAATATAAACATCCAGAGTCATCTGTTACATCTCATAATAGTGGAGCATTGAAAAGATCTTCTCAATTCAATTGACCTAATGAGTACAATAAGAGGATTTAAAGATTCACTGAACGTTGGTGTTCGTTGCCACATAAAACAATTGATAGCTAGTTTCTACCTCTTTAGTAAAGAAGGATGTTCCAAATTATTCTTGTTATTATTTAAAACCTAATACAACTAGGTAATCACTACCATGATGTTTTGAAAACAACCTCACAAAGCATTGAGGATGTCATTTGAGCAATCACTACATTGTCCCTCGCACGAGTTTTAGGCATAGTTTCTCTTAGTTCCCACATGTTTCTAAAATAGGAAGTGTTTAAAGAAAACATATTTCAACAAGTCATGAATAAATAATTTGTTCCTTTGTGAAATTTACACAAAAATAATATATTATAGGACCAATATGTTTTTAAAATCCTTTTCTGTGATTTCGTATACATATTCCCATACTGGGGTTTTCACTATGGTTCTCTAACCATAATTCCCATATTAACTCAACTGTGCCTCTGATACCAACTATTGTGACCCTAATTTTTTTATAGAAAATTTACATAATTTTAATGATAAACAACATAAAAAAATTACACCATGAGGATACAAAGGTTCAGTGTATTCGGAAAACTAGGACCATATATAACTTTTACAATATAAAACTTAAACATTTATTTAATTTCTTCTTCTCAAGCTTCTTATTGGTCTTTGAGTTCTCCTTAGTACACATAATTCCCTAAGTATATAAATATAAAAGGGGTGAGATAAAATCACAGTATAAGGATAAGAACATGAGACTTAAAAACATGGGTGGGAATAATAATTATCTTTGGAACATAGGAATATGATCATAAACACAATAGGAATAATTTTTAAATGTATTGAAAAGTTGCAATGCATAAAAATGATACAATATGTCTTAGTGGTTGGATACCACACATAGTAGTGAACAAATATAGAATCATTTTCATGCATATTTAACTTTTCTCATGAGGTTATTCATAATACCCAATATATTTTTGGGCTATATATTTATAGGTACACCCATCACATCCTAACAGTTTTATTGTGCTATATAATTCTGGGTGCAGCCATCACATCAAAGCATTTACATAATCATTCATGCCACATGGAATGTATATCAATATTTAAAATAAATCATCCCATGGAATGGAATGTTTTAAAATTCCTAAATCAATCATTTATTGAACACTAGGTTCCCAAATGAAAAATGGAATAACATACTTGATACAAGCACCATCAATAATGAGTGGGAAGTAAAATGTGTGTTTTTGAAAGAAGAGTTATTTTATAAAACATTATGATTGAAATTAAATCCAATGGAATGCATTTAAATCTTAGAAAAGGTTATATATTGATGAATAAATTATTTTTCAGGAATAACCACACTGAAAGTTGAGTGAATGAGGGAAAACCCAAAGAAAGAAAGTTGGGTTCGAGTGTTCCTCTTACCTTGTGTCCGAATAATTTCATTACTTCAATGTCCTATATAATCACAATATACTCATTAGTTAACCAATTTTAAACCATTTATATGTGTAATTGATTCACTATGGTTTTATTACGTTATTTTATGGTCCTTTGGATGAGATATAGAGTCTAAATTCATTGTTCGGGGGTGTTCATTTTCTTAGTTTTCTTGAACAGTTCACTTGTATACATGAATGAAAGTTCATATAAAACATGGATAAACATATAGAGTTGATATTAAATGTTATTAATCATATTATAGGAGTTTAAATTATCCTATAATTATGTTGGTTATATAATATTAGGATGGTTCATTAATTAAAATTTAATGATGATCGTTTTAGGTTAATTTTACCTGTTTTTGGATCACCACAAACTTGTTTTGTTTTATCATTTAGTATTATGTATTTAAGTTATTTAAAAAACATAAATAAAATTAAAATTAAAATATTAAAAAAAATTTAAACAGTTTAATGTTTTATGGATATTATTGAAAGTGGTCAAGGAAAATGAAGGTGCATCAGCCACTATGATTGTAAATTGACACATCACAAGAAGTGATTTCTTTTTTTAAATAAAAGGGAGGGGGAATTTAATGAATAAAATCTTATTACCAGGATAGAATAATATTATATCAATCATACCTTATTTATCATGAAATTTTGATAAGATAATTTGATGACATAAGAAGAAAAGAAAAGAATTTTGAATGGAAATTGACAAAAAACAGAGAGATGAATTACCTCTTGAATTCCCCACTTGATATCATATTCAGGGAACCTTGTCTTGGTAATTTTATGAGACCAATATTTCCTAGATGTTTTGGAGGGGATAATGAATAGGTTTGGTCATAATTTGGTTATGTCTTGAATCTTGATTGGTGTGAGAAAATGAGGTTGTGAGGGGTGGTATTTATAGTGGAGGGAAGGGTGTCTTCTAAATATTTAAATCCATAGTTTATTAATGTCCATAAAGACAAGAAATAATGATTATTCAATTTATAAATAAAATAAATTGTGAATTTGGGTTTTATCTTATGGATATTTACATCATACATGACTCAAGCATGATGTTGAAATTCATTTATTTAGCATATTATGTAAATTATCAAATGTCACTATTCACTATAAACTAAAGTATTTCAGAAAAAATACCAAAAATAAAACCTAAATTTATATATATATGTTGAATCCAAAAATGAACTCCATTTTATGAAAATAATTTTCTAAATATGTGTATTATAATGTTTATTTAAAACAATAATTTACTTGAATTTTTTTTAAAACGAAGATACTTTTCTAACACTTTGAAAAATTAATTAATGTCTTATAATAATATCATATAATCAGAAAAACATTATAATAATTGATTATGAAAATAAATTTTCCTTTAAAATTATTAAATTAATCATAAAATTTTCATGACTTACAAAAATACCAACACTATAATATAATTATATCATATTGTCACTTATAGGGTTGATTAATTTTTTTATACCATAATTGGTAAGGTTTCTATTCTCATTGATGATTTAATATTCATAAGGTTTATATTAGTATTCATTAGGGTGTCTTACTATTCACAAAAAAATAATTTTCCCCTCTCGGATTCTAATGAGCACAATTATCACAACTGTGTATGTCAACTTTTTTATATTCAAATCACAAATATTTGAAAAATTAGGTTTAAAGGACAGATAAGATTTAGTATTTCATTTAAGAATGATGTGACTTTGTGTTTCATAATGTGATTTTATGTGGTTATACTATATAGAATTAGTAAAAGAATGTATAAATTACATTGATAAAAGTTTGGGTCGTTACATTGATAAATCCATATTCATTATTTAATATGGACATTTGATAAGGAATATTGTGTATTAATTAAATAGATTACTCGATATGAAGAATGATTTGGAAATATAGTGACAAGTAGGGCCTGGACATTATATATCCTCTCTGTATATCTATAGGTTATTAGGAGATAAATTAGTTGTGAATATTAAATTATTTTCTACTTATAGTTTTAAAATTTCCAGAGGATAGATCTTGACAATATAGATTTTCATGTGCTTAAGACATGACATACAATAATTTTTCATTTCCTTCATTTTGATTAAGTATTTATTATCTATGATATATTTACAAAAAAATTATATGGATTTATTTCATTATCATACTATTGATTAAATGATATATGTTTTTAGTTTCTTACATTTACATATTTATTTTCCGTTATCCAGTTATTTAAACGGAACATGTTTTCAATTATTTAACTATCCATATTAATTATGAAAATCCTTCTTGGGTTACTGATTACATGGAATGTGAATTCAGATATTTACCTTTTAATATTTATTAATCTCATTGATTCATTATTTATTCATATTGTACTTTACCCTTATTGGGAATTTAGGATCACCCTTATTATTTTTCATTTCCCTAGGATTCAATAAAGTGCACTGAGAAAGTTATGCATGGATACTATAGATGAATAAATTTATTATCCTTGAATGAAAAAAATGTAGTAATTTTTTAATAATTTATGTATCTAGTTTACCCAGATTATAAAACAATTTAGTCTATTGTAATGTTATTCACTTTTATATTATTCTAATGTAATTGTATCATTACACCGGCCTCAGGATTTTTGGGGTTAGGATTATATAGTGGTATCAGAGAAAGATTAGTAGAAACCATGGAAACTATATTTATTAGACATAGATTAGGGAACATAACCCTAATATAAACATTGAGGATATGTATATAAGAACATACAATAATTTTTATAGTAAAGATTATGTGTGTATTCCTAGAAATTTATCCCTGTCGGGATTCTATAAGTGGACGTGGTTATGAAAAAATGTATATATGGGTAACAACTCCAAAAAAGGTGATTCAGGACTAACTCAAGTGTAATTAGGTACAAGACAATATAGATTAATTCACAACTAGTTTGACACTGTCATGCGATATGATTAGGATAATTCTTATTTTCTTTACAAACCATTTTAAAAGATTAAAATAGAAAATTAAAATGAATTAGAATGGCTAAAATGAGGTTTGTTAGATAGAAAATAATTTTTAATTATTTAAAATCGTAAAATGGATTATATGATAATTTATTATCACACTATGGTTTTTTGTTTTAGGAAATTATCTCTTTTATAGGATAAACTCTAGACTATGGAAGGGACATTGTGTAAATAAATAAGTGATGTATTTATATATTAGGGTTATATTGAGATCCTTAGATGAATGTCTATTTATTGATTAAATTTCAAATATTCCCACCATATTTAATTTCAAAATTATATTAATTTGGTTTTAGGAATGTACAATATATATGTCAAGTGACAACCCACCACGTCTAGCAGGGCAACGAGACTTGAATCCATGATTGATGAATTAAAAGGGTATCGTGCCCACCACTGGCCTATGCGATGTCATGGTAAAATTTTCATTGTTTTTAGTAAAAAAACTTACCAATAAATATGAATGAAGAAACTGTACTATTTATTTTTTGGTTTGGATAATAACTTATTAACCACATAGGCTTTGGAGAATAGTCAGAGATAAATGGAAAGACATTCTATTCTTTTATGGTTCTTACGGTCGGTTAAAGGTCTATTTTAGTGCTTCAGGAATCAAAGTTAATTTTTGGATCTCTTTTTCATTGGGTAAGGGATGAATTTTACTTTAATTTAAGAAAAACCAGAATATAGAATTATTATTATGAAATTAAAACTTATAAAGTAAGTATATTTTTTATATTATTTGGTAGTAAAATAATTACTCAATAGTATGAAAATGTTAAAATGTTTTCCTAAAAGCTTAATTTTTATTGAACAGATGGTCTTCTAAATCATCACTGATTAATAACCATAAGGCCCTAAAATTTACATCAATAATCCAATTTGTTTTTTATTTATATCCTCAATCACCCCTATAAATATTAATTCTTTTCTTCCATTTATGTATCTCCTCTTATCACTAATGTTATTTTTTACTTAGAGACATTATTACATGTTAGTCAATATGACCTTTGTAATTCCCAATCTCCCTTTTCTAGGGGATATTTTATGAACCCTTATAATGATGTGGTATTTTTACATAGGAAATATAAAACAATATATTACCAAGATTATGTTTAAATTGTGTTGATTCAATTTAATTAACGTGGCGAGAATGCAATGCCCATAAATTATAAAGTAAGAACAATGTATTCGGTAGCGTGTATGAAATGAAACACCCATAATGTATGGGAATATAACATTCATAGACTTTATAATATATTTTATTTTTTAAATAATATTAACTCATGATATATATTTTAATTCACTTGATACTGAGTTATCATGCATCCCAAAAAACAATGAGTTTCTTTAATGGCTTGTGTTACACGCAAGACCAAGTTTTATCGAACAACAATATATTAATAAAAAATTATTATTTAGATTAATAAGATATAATCTATCCATTAAGTTATTAGTTATGAATATTATTAACTAAATTATGGAAATATATGGTCTTTAAAAATATAATATGAATTCATTGGTTACAAATTAACTTGAAATTAAAATACAAACTGATTGAATATAAAAGAAGTATTTTTATGCTCCCAAAGGTTGGTGTCTTAAAAATGAAATAAATTAAAAAAAAAAATGGTATTAATGAAATATAAATGTTATATATTACATATAATATTTCTGACAACCAGACAATATATTTTATAGGCATAAGATAAAAACAAACCCATTTTTTCGCATAAAAACCTATATTTTTTAAACCTAGTTTTACCACGTTTTAATAGAGAGAATATTTTAAATCTGAATTTTGGAACCATTAATATTTATATATGTAAAAATAAACTTTATATTTTAATTAAAAACATAAAAAATTTGGGTTTATTTTTTTTATTTTTCTATGATGTTTTGATTTTTGATTAATAGTGAAAAATACATAATTTTTAAAAAAAATATGTTTTTAAAAATTTATTTATGAGGATAAATTATATTTTTTATTGTTATTAGTGTTTAATTATATCCATTTTATGTCAATTAATAAAATTTTGGTCATTTTAATGAATTTCACATTGAAATTGAATATAAAAACATAGAATACTTATGAACATCTTACTAAAAAACAAAATGTGTCCTCCCATTTGTGGGATACAATTTATATTAATTTCTATAAAATTATTTAATTTCAATTTCAAAAAATAGATTCCACATTTTTAAATGGAATAGTTTATAATTTATAATAAATTAAACTTTTTTTACCACAAACATTAGTGAAAACAATTAAAATAAATTACAATGACTAAGAGAAAACATATCTTAATAATAGACTAAACAATAATATCAATGAAAAAATTCCCTAAAAACCAATCTAAAAGATATTTTATGGCCATATTTATAACTTGTATCCCATTTAAAATAATATTTCCATTTATTGGATCCAGTTTTCATAGGAAAAATAGGGGTGGAATTTCGTTTTCAAAAAATTTACAAGAAAGCCACTCCTCCAATATAAAAACACACTCACCCTCCAACTTATTCAAACCTTTCAAGAAATTTGGATCATAAAAAATATAAAACATAATCTCCCAAAATACCTCCTCTAATAATAAGAAGCATCACCATGGTAATAAAACCAACCAATGAATTATTTTTGTATAAAACAAAAGGAGTTACCTGAAAATGAGGTAACAGTCTTGAACGACCACTTTAATTTTATTTACTTCTCAATAGATTCTATTCTTATTATTAAATTATTATAGAATAAACCTATTATATTTAATATACTTAAATGTTGTTAATATAATATTTTTACTTACAATTTCTCACACATCTATAAAATGGGATAAACAATTATCATTCGTGTGTACGGTGGATTACCACCTCGTTAACCAATGTTGTTCGATATTCTATTTACCAAATTTTATAGTTGAAAAAATAATGTTTTTATAGTTTATATATGATATATATGATATTTATTATTTATTTATTCTTTTTTAATTATTATATAATATCTACCTTCACGCTTTCCATTTTGTGAGAATATGATAACATCGTTTGTGGATGTACGGACTACCGTCTCCTCGATGCGATGTAATTCATTCACTTTATACATAGAATGTATAAAGTATGGTTTTAATAAAAATATGTTATATATATGACGTAAATTTTATACTTTAATTATAATTTACATATACATATATGTCATTTACTTTACATTCTTTTAAATAGGACTAGGAAAGGGAAGTAGTGTTCATGAGTACATACAACCTACCATCTCCTTGAAAGGTGCATATCACTTCTTATATCCAAATATTATGGATTATTATAAATACATATATAATGAATATTTATGATATTTTAATATTGGTTAAATTTTTTGAGATTATGAAATCATGATCTAATTAATAGCAACAACAAGTAACAAGTTAAAACATACTAGATAAATTTGGAAAATAACACCTGAAAAGTTGAAAATAATGAACGGTTGTTAACAAGCAGGTAATAAGATGTAATAATATTATCATATTAGACATAATAAATATAATTATGGTTATGTAATAAGTTAGTGATGTGTTTAAAATCATTATACATGATGTTAAAGGACGTTCTCCCGAAATGAAGCCCAAGGTAACATATTTTTATCTCACTTTTTACATTTGTGAGAAAAAGTTTCTATTCACCAAATACTTATTTTGTGTGTTGTATTTACTGACCATTTTTATCCATTATATCATGAATTATTTCATCTTCATAAAATTTTTAGTTTTAGTTTTAATTATTTATTCTAATGGTATTTTAATTATATCTTACCAAGTTGAGAAGAATTTCATAACTCAATTCCTTTTATTATGGTTAAATTTATTCCACATCACCATTAATATTATCATATTATGCGTGAAAAAATTATTAATATCAATTTTTTATATAGAATAGTTATATGTGGATTTAAATTTGACACATATAATTTATTTATTGATTGATGCTTACATCAATGTTATGGTCATTTCAATTGTTTACTTCACAATTCCAATTTATTCAAGATTGTTTACACTTGAATTTCCATTAAAGGAAACTATATGATCATTATTTCAATAAAACTATTAATTTTATTCTCCTATGTTTATTCATGTACTTTATCATTTAATAGTTCAATTTTTCTAATCTTTGGTATTTAAAATATTTCAGAATTTTCTTTCAAGAAAATCCCACATCATTTTTCGTTTAGTTAGAGAACCTATTTTATTCTAAAAACCCTATTCTCTAAAAATGTTTTAAAACATAAATTTGTCCTTTCAAAAATTATTTATTAAATAAATTCATATAATTTTTTCATTAAAAAAATCCAAAGGAATATTATTGTCTCTTTTAGAACATGGTATTTTTCTAACCTTTTACCCCACAAAAGGATAGTTTTTTACCTTGTATGACATTTATGGATTTACCTACCATCACTTACTCAAAATAATCTTTTAATGTTTAAAAGGTAACTTTTTAACATTTTTTTTCAAAAGAAATTTTCAAGGAAACATATTTTCAAAATGTTTTTCATAATAAAATGGATATTTTCCTCAAGACTATTTTTAAATAATATTTTTATAATATTTCAGTTTATTGATGGAAAAATCCATTTATTTTTTACTTCTCTTGGGATAAGTTGTATTGATACCATATTTAGCTTTCCCTTGAATGTTTTATAATTCATTTGGACAAGGACAATATTGAATTTCAATTCCTTTAATCCTATTAGTCCCCTTGAAATATTTCATTTCCTATCATCATTGAAAATTGCATTTCCACTAATTATCCATATCATTTATCATGAAAATGTTTATTTCCTAAACAATATATCATTTATACATATGGTGGTCACTTTGACAGTTATTTTACTATCTACGGAAATATTGAAAAATATGTATTCTGTATTGAAGGAAGATATTTGGAAAGGAATATTGGGTATTAATTTAATCGATTACTTAATATGATTAATGTTTTGTATGTACAATGAATAGTGGGACCCAGACATTATATATCCCCTCGATTCATTAACATGTTATCGTGATAAAAATAATTTGTTGAAAATAAACATTTTTCTACAATTATTCTTAAACAGTTTGGAGGATGGATCTGGAAAGTAGAGGTATTCATGTTTATAAGACACGACATATAATAATTAATAACTTCCTTTATTTGGATTTAGTATTTTTTATACATGAGATTTTAACTATGAAAAAGACTATGGATGAATTTCATTATCATTTTATCGATTAAATGTAATGTGTTTTTAGTTTCTTAAATATCTATATATATTTATCCTTGACTATTTATTTAAATAGAATGTGTTTTCAGTTATTTACATTTTCATATTGATTACACATATTCTTCTATTTTTATTGATTACATAACATGTGTATTAATATATTTAACTTTATATATTGGTTAATCTCATTGATTAATTATTTATTATTCTATACTTTACACCTTACTAATGATTTGATCTCATCTGTATTATGTTTCATTTCCCTAGGACATTGTGAAGTTTACTGAGAATGTGATGAATAGATATGCTAGATGGAATAAATTTGTTATCCTTGAATAAAAAAATAACTATGTTGTAATTTTTGAAAATTTCATTTATCTATTTTACCAAGAATATTGTAACCTCCTCGACCTGGGGGCCACTAAAACGGTGCTCCAATATGGAAAGTCGCATGACATCAAGCACACCTCCCCTTACGCCAAAGGTTGCCGACTAGCTACAAGGGTCTAATTGGTCATGTGGGGAGACTATACCCACATTACCAGAGTAAGCCAAATCAGATAATAACATAAATAAAAGAAAAAAAAGTGAATGATCAATAAAATACATTATTAACCAATTCCCATAACTAGTTCCAATCAAAAACAAAAATAAATATGTCAGGCCATACTACAGTTTCAAGTGAACAAACCCCAAAATAAAGAAAATAATATAATCCCAAAAATGGTCTGGACTCCATGTCTGGAACCTCACAAAACATGTTCCCTATCCAACTCAACTACCTAGAATAGGGCCCTTTCCCTTGTCCTGAAATGAATGCATGAAATCTACTCGGGAACCCAATGACGGCCCGAGCAGGGTGTGAGTATAACTCAATAGGCCACCACAAATAGTGTCTAAAAAATATCCAGCAAGGTAGATAGTGCATGCAAATGATAAATAAAGGCATGTTAAGGTAAATAGTTAAATTGTATATATTTATTTATTTTTCATTAAGTGGACATACCAATTAACCGATTTTTATTTCCAAGAAACTTCATTTATCATGTCACACTTTTCATATGTTCAATAGAGTAGGCATGATCAATGTTTTCATCATTGGGATTTTAGCATGTCCTATCTCACTAGGCATCATTTCACAACAATTCCCAATATCCTCACCTAAAAGCCTTAACCCGAGTGGAATGAAACTGTTTGGGAAATAAAAATATGTCCCCTTCTAAAACCCGTGCATTTAGGGGAGGATCTAAAACCTCAATCTAACTCAACCTGTGGGCGTAGAACCTTAATTCAATACCCCTCTCTACCAAGACATATGCACATTCTTATTTATCATTTACCACGATTAACTATATCCCGAAAAGCATAGAAAATATCATTTACAAAATCACAAAAATATCATTAAATGGGAAAATAACATTATTACCTCATTCTATTAACACCTTCTTTATTTATATTACATAAAACTCTATCCCCATTTCCCTTTCCCATGCCTATGTCACTCAGCATATTCTAGTGATAAGCTAATCCCACAATATTTTTCCATTAATCTATTTAACCATTTTTCATGAAAAATGAAACAAACCCTTTGGTAATTACCCATTATAAGTGTTTTAATAAACACCAATTTCACATAACTTAAGAATATTAATATATTCTTCACAGGATCTATGTTCTCGCATGATGGTCTAAACTTACTTAGTTAGCTCCAAGTCTATGGAATATCAGCACGCCCCTCAGGTGGCCCAAATTTGAATGTATCATTCTTTTTGAATCCCATGGAGATCAAGAGGGGTTCAATTAACCATTTATACAAAACTACATAACATCATTTTAAGGGCACCAACAAATCTTTCAAAGAGGGAAAGAATAAAAACCCTATATTCACAAACCCACACAAAACACAAGGGATATAACTTGTAGGCCATGAACCTTGAATCTGTTGGCGAACACAATCCCAACTGAAGCCTTAGGTCTCAAATCAACAAACCCATGAAGAATTACCTTAAAAAGCTCTGAAAAATTATCGTTTGAGAGCTTCGGATGGAGATGGTAAATAAATAAGAACCCTAAACAACAAAGAAAATAAAGAGAGAGATTAGCCTTACCCAAATATTCTACCTGCAACTGATGGTCCTCCAAATGGATTAAGAACAATGGATAATGATAATTGGTAGATTTGGGTGCCTTTGGTTTTTTCCTAGGGTTGAGAGGGATGAGGTAATGAAAATACCGAGTGGGATATAAAATCCCATAATACAAAATTTGTTATTTTTTTAAGGTTTCTAGGCTTCACGGTTTACCCACATGGTTTTCAAAACTGTGCGAAAACTGTGTGGATCCCATTGTCCAAAAATCCTCCTCCTGCACGGTTTACCTGGGCTTCTATACAGTTATCACTAACCATGTGAAGATCGTGCGTCTGGCATAGAAAACATTCTGTTTCCCCCTTTTTCACTTTTTGAACCCCCAAAATACCCACGACCTTCTTAAGGACTTTAGAAAGTAATTAATTGACCAAAATAAAGGGCTTAAACTAAAATTTATGTAAAAAATACATTAAGGAGAAATATGGTATCTTAAAACTATTAAACTGTTTGGTTCATTGGGGTATGATTTACTTGTATTTTATTCCAATATAATGGTAGAAAAAAATCATGTCTGGGATTTCTCGGTTCAAGTTGGTACATTATTCCTGATATAAATCTTGAAAACCACATTAACAATTTTATTTTTTAATATAATCAATTTTCATATATATTAAATTGTAAAAATAAATTGAAAACCCTATGGAAACATGATAAATTTAATATCAATGAATTCTAATATAATGACTGAAGACCACATTATTTCTTAACCCAAATAAAAAAACCATAACTACTCGAATATAATCTTTCAATGGTTTCTTAAATAAAAAAAGTCATCTAACTGTTCTAATTAACTCATGTTTTATTAAAAATTGCTAATTTGAACAACTTTAAAGCTACCTCATTTGAATCTACACAACATGTCTCCAATCCTACTTAGAAAAAGCACCATACTACTTCCATTTAAAAAATCCTCACCCAACACGACTTGACTAACTCAACCTCACTTGAGTGGTGTAAAATTATTTATATGTCTTAGATGTATACCTTTTATCACCGAAGGATGAAAAAATGTTGATTCATTAAGTAAATTCCATTTGGGGATGATTTTCCCATATATAACTAACTATCGTTATACCAATATTCTAATAATATTTTATCATGAGATATCTAATTATCACACATAACATTTCTCGTAAGAAATGAAAAATAAGTAACTTGGGAAAACCCACTTGTAGAATAATATTATGTATGATATATATTTAAAAATATTAAATCTTTGTGACTATAAACAATAATCCAGAAAAATTTTTTATACAATCTATAATATCAATACAATTTTATCGTATAAATACATAGCCTAAAAAATGTAATGCATTCTAATGACTATAGTAGTTCTATAAAAAGCATCATAAGAACCAATCATCCACAAATAACTCCCTCAACCCTTATGGATCCACCTCTAAGACTATTTTCTATCACTAATATAATTTACATCCTTCCATTAACAATATCATAGCACAAAGAATATATATCTCCACTAAGGTGTTGAAGTAGGGAGTGAGTAACAATGATAATTATAATACTCTAAATAAATTCAATGAAATAGATGAATATAAAAATCAAATGATCATTAAATGAATTGATAAAACATGCTATATTATAATAAAAATTTATTATAAAATAAAATCAATTCATATTCCAAAAATAACGTTTCTTTTCAACAAACTATAACTTCTTGCATCACAATTACTATCAATTCAAAATATATCAGCCCGTACACCCTTTCTATTTTACAAAATGAGATGGAATATATAGAACATTAGTTATAGAAATTGGGTACCTTATAATTAGGATTTATAAAATAACATAATTTTAATTTTAATATTTATCCCTTATATGTAAAATAAATATTTTATCCTTTACTTCATTTAATTTTAAATTTAATATTTTACATATATACATAGTTCATTCTTATTTTTAAAAAATAAATAAATTATAGTATAACATATATATTTTTTATAATTAATTTTTCTTCCTTAGATAAAAAAAATTTATGTAATAAAAACATATAATAACAGAATTATTAGTTCATTATATAAAATTTTAAAAATAATAAATTTCCCATGACGATTATTATAAATAAATGTGTAAAATTAAGTATACTGAGGGTTAAACATATTAATAGAAAAAAATATGAAAATTTATTAGGTATTAAATATATAATCATTTAAATGTAATTATTACCATGAAAAAGGTTATTATTATCATTATATTTTTTTAAAAATAATAGAAAATTAATGAAATCATTTAATTCTTTTATGGAGAATCAATATTTAATGAAATAAAGAATAGTAATGGAATGTTCAAAATGTATGAAAATGATGATTTAAATTTAGGTATGATACATATATAGTTATTAATAAGTAATTTTTTTATATGATTTGTGACGCCCCTGAATCGCACTCAAGGATCCGATGGAAAAATACACACACTTCAAATAATCTATTTGATACTAAATAAAAATTCATGGATTTAATCAGCCATAAAAAGTTATTATTTAATCTATTATATCTAAAGGATATTTTTAGGTTGAGATATTTTTTACAATTAGGAATAATCATAAACTAAAAAATACCATGAATTTTTCAAATAATGGATATTTTTACACAACATACAAATATACTTAATCTGTAATAAGTCTTAAATATCCCCCATAAATTAATCCATCGGAGTAATCCTTATAAAAATTCACGTACAATAATTTTCTTCCTATCATTAGGAAATGAATACTTAAGAAGGGGTGATCTTAAATTCTCAATAAATGAAAATATACAAGTCTATCAATCATGTTATTAACATGGAATAAATATTATGAGAGGAATATGTTAACAACATGAAGACATAAAAACATGTAACTGAGATCATTTGGTATTCATGAAAAAAATTAAAATATGTATGTCAATAATACTAATCTCATTCTTTTAGAATTCATAATTCTACGAATCAATGACCTATTTTAAATGATTTTTTTCAATAGACTATCCTATTATTGGAAGAGGCATACACCGGAACCCAACCTAATTTGCCACCTTTAAACATTCAATTCATGAAGGGGATATATAGTTTAGATCCCCATATGTCACCTGATTATATCCAATGAATTCAATAAATGAGTCAAAAATGAATTTCATATAATTTCCTAAGAAACCATTGGATGAATAAAATCATGGCTATCTGTATAATGATGAATACATAATGTAAATACATAATCAACTTATGTAAGTATTTAATAATCATTATGAGTGTAAATAAATTTCACTATTTTTTAAAAGGCATCACATGATAATAATTCATATGTAGTAAGATGGTGTATGGTAAAACAATAAATAGTTAATTTTCCAATAATCATATATGTTGGAACAAAAAAATAGAATGTATGTACTTTTCCAAATGTTAATAGAATAAAATTATTAGGTGAACATTATACAATATAAATTATGTAAAATTTTTTGTTTACAGTTTATAGAACATTAAGTGTAATACTAAGTCAATAATGGAATAACAAAATACTTATACATCCATAATAATAAGGTGGAATGTTTCAAAAAAATATTACCTTTATTAAACAAAGGAAAGATAGGAGGGTGTTGACATAAAAAACCCTCAAAAAATAATTCATTGAACTATATCACAAGAATAATTTTTTTTGGTACCGTGAGTCCAATATCACAAATTTTAACATATTTATATTAAGAAACATAAACCCCCATGGGGTATATACTTTTTAAAATAATAAAGGAAATAGAAGATAAAATCTTAAAAATCTTTTTGAAAACATTTTTTACATTGATGTTAAATTAGAATAGCTATGTTTATTTTACAAGAAAATTTTGAAATGGTGACATAAAAGATTATGGAAGTATTTAATTTTAAAATTAATCTCTAATAGTGTATCCTTAAAAATACATAATTTTTATCTCAATGAAATGAGAGAGGAATAAATATCCAATAAAAGTTAAATGAAATCCCCTTTCTACTATTTTTAAAATACATTTTTCTAAAAATAAAACTATTATAAGAGTAATAAAACATTCATTTATTAAGGTGGGATAATCTAGGTTTATATGGATAATTTTCATGAAAAAATAATATATATTAACGAAATGAGACTTGAGTTATTAACATCCCTAACGGGAAACATACTCCATGAATCATGAATCATTTTAAAAGGCGTTTCTATTTTAAAAATGTAAAAAATAATACAGTACCACAAAATAAAATTGATGTGAAGAATTTAACCAAATTATATGAAATAACATAATGTGTATTATGGTATATACCCGAATGAAAATTGTGTTACACAAAATTATTACGACTGGGGTAAAACATATGTGAAGATACATTTCAAGAAAAGAAAATGACTTTTATTAAATTTTTCCATGAATTATAAGTAAATAATATATTGAACATGAATGTCATAGTAAACCAATATAACACAATAAGAAGGAATCATGGTGTATAAACTTGTAACATATCTCAAATTATTATAATTGAGACTAACAAATCCATTATGTATTGATTTACATGTTAATCAAAACCCCATGAAATACTGGTAAAATAGTTGAACATCAAATACCATGATTAAAGGAAAATTAATTATATGAATTCTAAGGTATGAATTATATACACAACATAAATCTAATTATGTAAATAATACCCAATGTGTATCAAAGAGATAAATTTGAGATCGAAACCCTTACCTTAGTTCACATTCAATCCAAACAAGCACTAAATATTATAAATAATATAATTAAGTTCATTAAATACATTATCATGATCCTTATTTATAAATATATGAATTTATAATCCTCATTTATGTTCATTCTATTAATATATAATTATATATAAGCTAATTTATAGCTCTTTTTAACAGCAGGTGTAAGTAATCTATATCACATTGAGGTAGTTTCATAAAAAAGTTTTTGTTTTTGTTTTATAAAGATAATTGTTACAACTAGGTCCTAGTAATAGGACATGCAGTTTTCCTTTACCATGGTTGTTGTTCCCTAGCCCACCATGTACAACTAGTTTCCCTAGATAAACATCTTCCCCTTCACGTTGTCCGCCAACATGCTCGAACGGGCCATCTAACTAATGACTGTCCCATAGGACAACACATGTCATTTCTAGTGTTCTTCATCCACACTCATACACACTATGGGAAAATTCATAGAATACCACCAATCCTAATCCCCAACCCAGTACTACAATGCTTAACTATGAAGTTCTAGTAATGTAGGATCCCTTAAAAGATGGTTCACCTTATTGACATGAGTCATATCATTTAGTCATTTAATGCTTTATCATTCGAAGGTGTTACTGGAACCCCCCCTAGAGCATAATGTTCTATTTGTTGACCCTGTATCTCAACCAAGGCAACACACCACACTTAAGGATGGGTACCACCTATGATACCAAATGTTACAACTAGGTCCTAGTGATAGAAGAGACACCCCACCTTTAACATGGTCATCGGTTCCTAGCCTTCTTGGTACCACCAGTTTCCCCCCAGACATGTGGACCCCTTCCTGGGGTCCACCCACATGCCCGAACGGGTATCCTGACTGATGAATGTCCAACAATCCAACCCATGTCCTTTACTATGTTATTTTATATCTCACACACACACCATGAGAAACATCCTAGAAGTCCTGTCATCTGGATCACTACTCCAGGCCAAGCATTAATAATTGTGGAGTTCGAATCTGGTAGGCTCTCGGAAAAGAAGATTCACCTTGTTAACACGAGTCATATATTTTATTTATTTAACCTTTTATCATTCAAGGGTGTTATAGTGTGATCACACCTAAATTATTGTACCATATCCCATTATAACTATGTAGTTATCTGTTCTTGGGAAAGAGTAGTACTGGGATGGGTGATCTCCTAGGAAGTACTTGTCTTGCACACTTTTTTAGAGTGTTATGAGAGGAGGTCGGTTATACCATAGAACTGCAGTGTTGTGAGCTTGGTTTGGGGTGCATAGTAATAGTGTTAAGAAGTTTTATGTTTGGATCTCAGTCCAAAGGTTCTTTTGTTGGTACAACGACCAACATATTAATTTACTAGGACTTTGATAACATACTTTTCAACTCGGTGCATTAGAACACTAGTCTCTGGGAAATAAATGGTACATGTATCATATAAGAATTATTGGTTTTTTCCATTTCATTATTGAGTCATCTCTCCAAATATAATCTATTAACTATAGTTGATTAATCTATTTTAGGATGCCTCCATGATGAAAAATAGATAGGATTATTCAGTGTGATCATGATGGAAATCTACCTTGTGATGAGGCTTCAGTGTAGGGCACTAGTTCAGAGGAGTTTCTCATGGGTGTTCTACTAGAGGTTCCACCACCCATAGATAAACACATTTTACCGGAAGTTCAAGACAAGGATGCACATAGGCTTAGAGTGCTACATGAGTTCTATTGGTAGTGACCTTTGAACTACTAGGTTTATTGAGATGCTAATGCATCATATGAATGGCTCTAGTTGGTCACTCAAGTCTTTCAGATAGGGAGTAGACCTCCTGATTAGATGGTGGTCCCAACTGTGAGCCTTGTTCCGAGTTCGACGGGATGATGGTGGATCTTGGTAATACAGTTGAATTATGAGGTGAAAATCACTTGGGAGGAGTTCAAAAAACTCTTCAGAGAAGAGATTTACCCAGACAAGCTGAGGTAAGTTCATATCCAGGAGCATCTGCAGCTCGATAGGAAATCATGAATGAGGAGGAGTTTCCGAAGGGTTCACCGACTTGTTACGCTACTCCCTAGACATGGTTTCTCAGAGATCGAACCATCGAGCATTAATTTTTCTAATAGATCAAGGTGTTGGTAGTTCCACAGAATATTCCCACATATGTTGGGGTGATCGATAGATCCATGTTGGTTGATAGTTTTCTAGCCCAGGAACATATGGATGTGACCCACAATAGAGGTCATGAGGTAGAGGTGTCTGCAAGAGATGGTAGACAATAGGTAATGGGATCATGGAATAAGACGTATACCCATCCCAAACTCAGATTCATGGGACTGTGGTGCAAGAGTAGCGTCAAGGGAATGATAATATAAAGTAGAGGTGGTGATATGCTTGCAATGGTTAATATCCTATCACTAGATATTTTTCGATGTACTATACCATTAAGAGGGATCTGGTTGACGAGACGCCTTGGAAGAGAAAATTCTTGGAGAAAGGAGTTCTGCAATATGGCAGGTGAGACTAAGGAACTAGAAGATTAAGAGGTTGTACATGAAATACTCGATGAGCTGGAGGTCATGGGAGAGGACAACTACAAGCGATCATTGGTATGGGAACATTCGAGGTACTGTATGGAAGACCATGATAGTCATCATTATGATGGACATACCCATGGGAGTCAACACTCATGGGTTCATAGTTGGCACACACTACCATGGAGAAGGTGTAGGTCATCTGAGAGTAGATGAACACTTCATAGAGCTAACAGAAGTCATATACTAATAGGTGAAAAAGACCCTTGGAGTTTGAAGAGGGGGGCCATGTATTCCAATATATCTCTCATCATTGGGGGATTTGGAAATTTGGTTGGGGTGATAATCTCGGAGTACTGGTGGAGATAAAGGATCATGATGAAGGGATTATTTATGGATGGGAAAATACTCTATTACATGTTTGTTGGTAGCATAAGGATCTCTAAGAGAGCATGAGGGAGTAGGAGGCTTAAATTTGTGCTCAGTACCCCATTTCATTTTGTTAGACATTGTTTTGGATTACGAGGATGTAAACACATAGGGGGGGGGGGGTAATTTAATACCCTATAATTCAATGATTTTTTCCCAAAAATTAAATTGGATTATTCTGAGACCTGGTGCTAAGACGATGTGCAATTTTGATTCCTGGTGTGCTTGGAATGGTTCATAAAAAAATGTTACATTTTTAAATTTCGTGTATGATCAGTTTTCCTAAAAAAGAGGAATAAATCTCAAACGAGGGCCCAAATTATACTATGATGGCACTATTACATTCAGGATGGCGGGTTTAACCTAGGCATGCCTTAATTTTAGTTGGAACATTCCTCCATTGAGAAATGGTAAAAATGGAATAACAATAAATAAAATAATTAAATAAAATAAATTTATTTTTGAAATCCCTATAACTCATGAATGGTAAATCAGATTGAAAATCTCAGACCACCATTGAAATTCTAGCGGATTTCTTTCTATAGGAATAGCCTAACATTGATCAGCATGATTCAACAATGAAATTTAGTTTTAGGACCTAAATAAAATAATTTAATAATGTTATTTTATTTTCAAATTCTTATAACTCACAAACGGTGACTCGGATTTAAAATCCCAGACCACCATTGAGCTCATGATTGTATTATCTCCTTTAGCAGAGCCTAACAATGGTGGATGTGGGTAAACAATGGAAATTAGTTTTTGGACATAAATAAAATAATTCAATAATGTTATTTTAATTTAAAATCCTTATAACTCATAAATGGTAACTTGGATTGAAAACTTGAGAGTACCATTGAGTTCATGAGGGTATGCTTTCCTTAGGCAGAGCCTAATAATGGCAGGCATGGGCTGAATGTAAAAGTTGATTTTGGGATGTAATTGTAAATAAAATTATTTAAATGAATGTTATTTTATTTTAGAATTATCATAACTCATAAATTTTAACTCAGATTAAAAATTTGAGACTACCATGGAGTTTAGAATGAAATGTTCTCCTTAAATAGGACTTAACCTCAACTAACACATGTTGACGGAATAAGTTAATGTTCATTTAAATAAATGTTTGAGTTAGTTTTTATAAATTTTAAACTGTTGCTCATATCAAAAATTTGAGGGCACCATTGACTCAGAACGTCGAGATTCTTCAAGAAAACACCTAACATCGACCAGTGAAGGTCTACTAGAAAAAATATTTTTCAGAATTTTCTGAAGAAAAAAAATAACATAAAAAGTTATTTTATTTTTTTCTTCACCATTAAGCATTGGAACCTCAACACTGTAGTGCAACGATGAGGTGACATTTAAATTCATTAATGAAACTCATTAATGAATCGGCGTAACGACGATGTAACACAACGGTAATGGAAAGCCATTCCCTTCTTTAATTCTTTAACTAGGGGGTGTGTCATTGGTGTGGAAGGAACTCTTTGAATATTTGGAGGATCACCATTGTAGATTGAAGAATGATAAGCGAAAATCGCCAATGACATTGAGCTGTTCATCCTCATCTTCGAGGGATTCCGCCTTCGACGTCAGATCAAGCACCTACGCGGATGGATCACCATCAGTGAAAAATCCACCATTCGATTGAACTTTATCTCCAAGTAGGTGTTGTTATTTAAATTATATCTTTCCCCATTCTAGGATTTAAATGACTAATGTGGATCAACGTATGAATAGGTTAACCCACAGTTCGATCATTCTCGTGGGAGGTTATTAACAATGGGATGATTTAGGAGAAATGAAATTCTATTTTGATCTCATTCTTGACCATTCTAATGGGAGTGTATTAAAACCATGACAAATGATGGTAGAGGTTCATTCCTTGAATTTTTTTCAGGATTTTCTTTCTCCTCTTTATCCCCATACTTTCTTCACTTTTCACAGGGATTTGAATGAATGATCATCTCATGTTCACCTTATGGCACAATGATTCGATATCACAGATCACAAAAGGACATGACATGAAGGCATTGAGACGACGATGATGGTTTGCGGATCGAAGAAGTGCATGAGATACCTCCAATC
Source organism: Viscum album (assembly GCA_963277665.1). NCBI lineage: Eukaryota > Viridiplantae > Streptophyta > Magnoliopsida > Santalales > Viscaceae > Viscum > Viscum album. The sequence continues at coordinate 333,855,806 of OY728139.1, read as the reverse complement.
GAGTGATTTTTGGTGGATGGGGCTGTAATGAAGTTATGAGCCCATAACAGTGAAGAGGGTAGCCTGAGGGATCTGGAAAGACTTCCAGATTCGAAAACTAACCACCAGAGCGAGTTTAGTGGCCTGTGGAAAACCCTACGGAGGTAGCACGTGGTGGCAGATGCTTGTTGGGAAAAAGAGGCATTGCACCATGGAATCCACGACAGCCACATCCGTGCGTCTATCCATGAGGAAGAGGTTGTGGCCTCGACTGTAGTGTTGACTCAGTCCCATGGATCAAAGCCGCGGGCGTGCTGATCTGATAGCCAACAACGGTCGACTTTGTTTCACAAAATGCGAATTAGTGGTGGATTATAGGTCCTGGGTGAGAACCACCAGCCCACTCTGATGTGGTCTGGGTTAAATCCCATGGGCTGGACCCATATCCCAATGGGTCGCACCAGGACTAATCGGTTGAGGGTGGGCCCAATGGGCTAGGGTGGGCCCTAGCCAGGTTAGACCCAAGTCATGTCAGAAAACCCAGGTCGGGTCGGTAGGTCACAGTCTGGGCTGGGTCAGGTCAGTCCTGACCGGGTCAGACTGGACCCAGACCCAACTAACCCTCTTTTCATTCAAACATCAATAACGCTCAAACATAGCATCGGTTTGTTGAGTCGTCAATGGAGTTGGGGCCCTTGGTAAGGGAGTATCCTTTAGAAATACTCTATGAGAGTATATGTGAATCTTTGAAGATGACCTAATGGATTTTGGTTTAGGTTCTTTAGGTATAAGCATTCTTAACATGAATAAGCTTGTTTCGTAATGATTGGTCTCCCCATGATGTTGTAGTTGGTTCGTTTACTTCAAGTATCAACCTTCGAGGGTGCCAATTCCCTAAAGGACTTGGGTGTAAGTTCTTGTAGATGTTCATGAAGGTAGAGTAGGTACTTCTCTATGGGACCAGGGAGTGGGTCCTCTATTTGTGGAGTCAGTACTCCCTTAGAGGACTAGGGTGTGGGTCCTCCACCTCTAACATACATTGAGTTGGTACTCCCCTACTGGGTAGGGTGTGAGTTGTTAATTATTGTAGTCGGTACTCCCCTATTGTTTTAGGGAACGAGTCTTCTATACATGATCGAATAGAGTCATTACTCCCTTACAGGGTAGGGTGCGGGTCCTCTATGATAGGAGTCGACACTCCCCTATGGTTCCAGGGTGCTGGTCCTCCAATGGAGAACTGACATAGTCGGTACTCCCCTATTGTAAAAGGACATGGGTCCTCTAGTGACCTTGTAGTAGTCCCCTACTAGTTAGGGTACGGGTTCTCAATTAGAGTTGGAGCTCCCTCGGATGTAAGACACATTAGAGAGGAGCGAGCCCATCCACTTAAGGAAAACTATTCCTAGATAAAAGCTAGTTCTCCCTCAACAGAATAAGGTGTGGGCCACTCCTTATAGGAGAGACAATGGTTTTTTGATACATTTAGGAGCATGGATCCATATTTTTTGTATAGTGGTGAGTGTGGGCTTCTCCACTTGGGGTTTCCTAGTCTTGCATTGGGTGCAATACATCAATGATAGAACCTTCGATGATGGGCACTAAAGCTGGACCTGGTATAATGCTTCCGATGGAGCACGTTCTCTCATATGTACCATTTGGAATGGTAGAGTTTTTCATGATAGAGTGTACCTCTCTGAAAAGTTCCATTGAGGATGGATGAACTCATGGATTTAGATCTCTGGGTTTCATGTGTTTCCCCTAAAAAATACGATGAAAATATTAATGTTGTTTATGTGGTTGGAACATTATGATTCCTAGTGTCTAAAACGAGTCTATCTAAATGTTCTTGGTATGTGTATGGGAATATACCTATGTTGAGTTTACTGTTCATTTCTTGTTGGTTTTACCACACGCTTTACCATTTTTTATGGTTTTCTCCTGAGTATTGTTTTATTCACCCTTACACAGGCTTTGCCTGCACATGTAATGTCTTGTACAGATGATCAATGATTTGAAAAATTATAGGTAGGACCGTGACAAGGTGGTGCTCAGTGAGATAAAAAAACAAGGAATACTCCTATGTCTAAAAGCATCTACCCACCACCTACCCTTCAGGCCGGGTTGTCCGTGGATGAGCTTTAGGGACTTGGGGTTTTACTTGTGTTCTGTCTTTCAATTGGCGGGCTTGTATACTAGCCAAATTTTTCAACAGGTAATTTACATTTCATTATACTATGGTTGTGTTATACGTAGTGGCATGCATGAATAGATTATATAGCCTTTTAGTTTCTAGTAACTTTGTCTTGGAGTTAAACTACTGTGTATAGGTACTTAGGAAAATGCCTCCCATTTTTGGGATATGCCTACTTGGTGCAAGTAGCCAACCCCTGACCTATCGAAGGTGGGATTGGGGTAGTCATGAAACAGACACTAGGGGACAGGTTGTGACAATATTAATCCCAAGACAATTAATGGTATAATAATCGATGTCACATGATATTTATAATGTGTAAAATTCATTCGATTGTAGTCTTGGTTACAAAATATGAAGATCAAATCGGGGGATGAAAATGATTTAGTGATTATTAAAAAACAAAAGTTATTTTATTAAATAATGAGTTAAAAATTCATATATCCTTTTCAAAAGGAATTTTTTTACATATTTATTCCATGATATATCATTAAATATTTTCTAATTTTCATTAATGATATAAATTCAATGTATGGATATTGTAGGAGGTGAAACCAACCCAAAAATTAACCTACCATGATTAATGTATTATCATGAGGTGGTATAGTAGTAATACCATATTACTAGAACAATATTGATCATGTTTAGTACCTGTTAGTGTGATATATAAGAATTAATATGAATTGTAAAGATAAGATAATTTATATAAGGTAATTAAATAGAGATAAGAGATAATTTTCCAATTAGTTTGACTGTTTTAAATGATTGAATTACCAATAATTTTTTGTTTATCAAATAATGAATAGGTTTCAATATTTCCATAAAAAAATTTACTCATATCATGAAAAATAATATATATCTTTTAATCCCATCATTATGACTATACATGCAAAGCGTTTATGATATCAAAAATAGAAATGAATCATTCCAGGGAGGCGATAGTCCACACATTTGTAGAGTTGGTGATTTCATTTTTCAAAAAATGGGATAAATTAGTAATATAGTTTAACATTTCAGAATAATAATTGGGATATTAATATTATATTTATTAATTAAATTACCCTTTTATATTATCCTTTTAAGGTGGTGAAAGGAAGTGATACAAGTTGTTTCATAGAGGTGGTAGCCCAAAAAGTATACAAATTAGGGTTTCTTTTTTTAAATAGGAATCAAAAAATGTTATTAATGATTATTACACTAACATAAATAAATTAATTATATAACCAATACCAATTTCAGTTCATTGTTATTTAAAAAATTATAATAGTATAATAAATATAGAAAGGAAATAAGTTATGTAAAAATAACAACTCATCTTAAGAACTTGGAGATTTACTCAAAAAATCCCATGAAAATGAATGGAATTGGAAATTATATTGTCAAAAAAAGATTAATAGAGTGAAAGAGTATTTTAGGGGAATGAAATTGTTTATAATTTTTGGATGAAGAATATTTTTTTAGGAGATCTATAAAGGGGTTTTTATAGGACCTTTTATAAGTGGAGATAATGATGATTTTTTAAATATTTCAAATCAATATATAAAGAGCACATGATAAACATGTCAAGTGGCTTAAAAATTGAGAATTAATGGAGTGGATAAGTTATAAGGTCAATACTAACCTAATTCACTCAATTATAGTAATGTTTTCTTCATTATTCAATCCCTTTACTCTTTATATTATTACCTTTACCCATTAAGCTATTAGCATGGTGACACAATTTTAACGAAGGTAATAAAATATTTATGACTAAAAATAAATAAGACCTTATTATATAATTTGTGCCCACTAATTATAAATTTTTAGTCTATTGAATTTGATAAAATTTATATAAGTCATAAAAATAATTTTTAATTAATATTATATATTGTATTAAAACCAATTTTTGAGGAAATAATACTTATGTTCTAAAATATCAAATATGGGCTTGAAAATTGTATTAATTTTTTTAAAAAAATTTATGTAAACATATTTGATTAATATTTTATCTTATAAAACGGTTTCATAAGTTTCCCACTCATAATAATATACTAATAATGTTATAAAGACATGTTATTTTTAAAAATCCCGTTTTCAATATTCACCTAAAAATATTTTTTTAGAATTATCCTATTAATTCATCTCAAGATTTTAATATTATAATAAATAGAAATTTTATTTCCATTTTTTATAATTAAATTTATATAATCTTATAGATAAATATATTAAAAAAATTGTAAAATATAGTGAGAAATTATTCACATTGGAACACATCCTTTTAAAATGTTAACCATTATTATTTTTCTTTTTTCTATAAATTAATAATTAGTTATTGGGTAACATACTAGTTATATTATCAATATATTTCATCAATATGGAACCATAATATAATTATTTTCTTGAAATAATCCTTTCATTTTATACAAATATATTTTTATGTATAAATTTATTTTCTTAGTTTTTTAAGATATTATAATTAAATTTCATTGGTATTAAAGGTAGAATTTATTTTCGTTTTATAAATATTTGGGAAATTTTATTTTCCTATTTAATTTTTCCAATTCAATATCCAGGTTTATGGATCATACATAATATTTATAAATTTAACATGATATATCTTGGTTTCATTTAATTATTGTGTCATATATAGAGAAAGCTATCAAAAATATTGTATAATATAAAGGTAATAATATATTTAATTTTTAGGATATTTAATTATAACCATTAAATAAATTTCAACCTCAAAATTTGACTCATAATATCTTTGTAATTTCTATAGGGAACTTAAAATTAAACATACACTACAAGATGATTATGGGTTTATTTGGGATGTTCAATGATATATATATATATATGTAAAATAATTATAATATATTTATAAATAGAACTATAACTTTCCTAATTAGATATATAATTCTAATAATTGGTTATTTTCTAGATCCATAAGTTATATATTTCTAAAAACCCTGAAAATGATTTATATGATATTTATACAACTATGGGTTTTTATTTATAACTTAATATCTTGTAGTTTGTGTGAAATTACATGGAATGTGAAACCTATAAATATAGTGTGAAAATCAAAATATGATTCTATAGTAGTATTTTTATATGTTTTCTTTATTCTCATTGATTTTGGTGAATATTTATTTTATTGTCCTTTGGATTAGGAAATTGAGTCACATAATTCCTAAATCTATTGCAATTAAATTGATTTATTTATAGATTTAATCTTTCTATAACAACGATTCTCTTTATTACACACATAAACATGATTTATTACGTAAACTTGCACTTAATACAACTCTAAGGATTGATAGGTCTAGTGTATTGGTAAATTAGGGACATTACATAGCAACTTAGAATAAAAAAAGGCAGTATCTTTATTGAAAACTTTATTTACATAACCCAAACATTCCTTCGTAATTAACATTTTATGGGATAACCTATGGAGATGTAGAAGAAAATGCTAAGATTGAAAGCCCAGTAATGGAGTAAACTAGAAATAACATGAATAATATAGTACATTTTAGGAAATATGCTTATCAATGGGGCAGAAGAGAAACATGAACATCAAGGCATGATATAGCATGATTTTCTTAACATGGAAATGTGGAAACAAAATTTACCATGATATTAGTATGAGGGAAGGATCATTACACATGAATAATGAGTAAACCCTCACTACACTTGAATTAACATGAGTAAACCCTCATTTAATGTAACGTATCATGATACTAATCTTTACTCAATGCATTGGAGCTCTATTAGGATGAACTATTCTAAATCATTTCATTTTATGAAAAAGTGTGCCACATAGATCATACAACATGGATTCATTAAACATCATCATTTATTATAATATAATTCAATTTTGAATTCATACATGAAACCCTATAATCGATAAGAAAATCATCATGAAGGCGAATAACCTTTTTAGGGAAATGTGCATGGTATTCACAACACAATGACATTGGATTGGAAAATTGCGATGCAATTTGAGAAGCATAACAACGTGGCATAAAAATTCATAAAAATAGTTTATGCGATCAAAAATTATTTCTCATAATATATAAATGAAATGGATAGTAAGGGTTAATATAGATAAATTTCCCAATAAATGTAATATAATTTAGATTCATAATATAAAATAATCGGTTGAATGTAAATGAGGAGAGAGAAATTTCTTATAGAATTTCGGCATGGTAACAAGTGTATGTGGGAGATATTAATGAGATAGAAAGAGGTATATCATCATTAAATAATAAATAGGTATGTATGAGGGTGGTGGGAAATCATACCCCAATAATTTTAATTGAAAATAAATTGGTATAACAATATAACTAAATTTAGACATAAATGAGGAAGGAAGAAATCCCTTACATGGATGTGTGATACCAAAGGCTTAGAAGAGGCATGAGAGATGCTTCTTGGGAGCTTGGGGTACCTTGGAAAGATTATAGGGAGAGTATTTTAGAGTTTGGTTGATCTATAGAGGCATTGAGTGAAGAGGTAGTGGGAGCTTGGGTGGGTTTATATAGGAAAAGAGAGGGAATTCTTTATTATTTAGGTTTTGGAAAATACACATTAAACTATTCAAAACCAAAAAACATCCCATGGTTTTTCCTATGTTTATTTGTGAAGGGGAGTAAAAAAATTATTTTATAAGTCCAAATGACGAACTTATTAAAATATTAGGCTTGCATATGTAGAGGTGAGTCACACTCTCAAGGAAATCATATTAAAAGTTAAATTTGTTATAAGTCTTGAAGGGTTCACTAAAGTGTTTTAAAATATATACAAAAAACCTAAAATCACATTATTTTAAAGGTATAATAATTATTGGACAAAATACCATTTATATTATTTTATTACATCGTTATTGGGTCATTATGATTCCATAAAACACATTATATATTTAAACTATATTTTATTTTTACCCAAACATTCAACTCTCTCAGAAAATTATGAAAAATTCACTGTTGGATAATTTCAACATCTTGCTTCCAAATATAATATTCATTTTATCTAAATAATTTTCTAAATATGTGAATTTTTTCTTTTAAAATAAAAACTAACATTTATCGGAAATTCATTGGGTTTGACAAAAAAATAAATTTCAAACCGTAATAAAAATTTAAATTGTTTTAATATAAATTATATGATAATTTATATTTAATAAAAATTAATTTAGTTATAATATTTTATAAAGATATCATTTAATTAAAAGTCCACTAATTCATTGAAATATATTTTCTAATTGAATTTAAATATCAACTAAAAATACAATTTGTTCTTTAAAACCCATTTACAAATTTATAATAATAAAGTGAATGTATATTCTTTATTCTATAAATAACTAATGAAAATAATCATAGTGCTAGGGTACTGTTACATAACCCCTTATAACACCAATATAATAACCAAGGGTATGGTGTGTAATGGTGACAGACTCTTTGGCTGGCTCAGATAACATCACTCAGGTGGTATTCTATATTAACATACACTTCTTACGTAGGTGATTCCATTCAAGCTTAATAGGTTGAATATTATCTTTGGCTTTGTTCAGAGAGAACCCTAGTGACACTAACTCTTTTTCGAGCTTCAAAATATGGGCTTCATATGGAAAATTATACTGAATGAGGTCATCACTTCCTTTTTCTGAGTAATTTGGATTTTTCAAATCCCTCTATTTATACTAATCATATGATCACTATTCAATGACTATATTATCAATGGTAAAAATTATTAACAGTATTTTAAAATCTAAAAACATAAAACCAAGGAAGTTCATATGTTTTATATAACCATTTTTCCTAGTATGAAATTTAATTAGACCATGATTAATTTTTATTAATAAATGTTTTGGTTGTTACACTTTCCCTCACACTTATAAGTCTGATGACCTTCATCTTGATACTTATACCATTTACCTATCCCTTTATAGTAAATTTTTCCAAACTTCTTCTGATATTTTTGACATGTAAATATTTAATATTATTTCTTTCACTGTATTCATCACTTGATATTTCATTAAAGTCCACATTTTTCATATTTTTTAAGACTTAAATTATATTCTTATTTTTAATCATGTTTAATTATATGTAGTTTAGAATAATCATAAATTTTCTCACTCTTTCTCCAATTCTAATGGGTTGTTCATTGAGTTAATTTTTAAATTTTCCCTTGCACCCATGGATGCTAATTATTCTAACATTACTAAAACAAAAATGGTTGACATGTACAATGAAAAATTACCAATATGAGGTAATTAACGTAACGAATAACATAAAATTGATTCACCCTTAAAACATTTTAACATTATCATTAGTTGAGGTTGTAATTCCTATTGTTCAACCTAAATTATTAATAGTTTAATGTATTTTGTTCTATGATCAACCTCAGTTACTTTGAGTTGTATTATTTTAGATTTCTTAACCTAATCCTAAAAACAGATATCCCAAATTTCTATAAAGATTCTAAAAATATTCTAAACCCCAAAAAATTGAAATCTACTGTTTCGAGTTGGTCTCGAAACGCCCAACAGTTCTATATTAGAAGATGCATGGACCTGCTTTCCAAAGGCAGGCGTTCCCCGAGCGATTTGTCCAGAGACACTTAAGAACTCTCATTGGTTGAGAGGATGAGAAGTCGGGATCATCACACACTTTTAGGGGGAATTATTTCCTATTCCGGGACTCTCTTATAGATTTAAGACATATTCATATGTTCGTGAATATTTGGTTTATACCCAAGCATAGTATCCAAAGATTTCTCTTCATTGGAAATGTTCAGTTGAACGCAGGGGTTTGAAATCATTTATGCCTGAGGTTTACCATCCCTCGTTGGATTAATGACCCCGAGGAGTCAGAACTCATTGTGGCGGCAGTAGGAGTGGCGCGGTGAACCGATGTGAAGATAGTCGGATCGACCGGTTGTTGGGATTGAACCTCATGGAGGCTTCTTACATACCCTGCCTAGGGGGTAGAGATCAAAAACCACGTAGTTCGAATTGGCTTGGGACTTATGCTCTGAGCCAGCCCAGAATGATAGATTGGGGCTTACACTCTGAGGAGGCCTAGGATGATGGATTAGGGCTTACACTCTGAGGAATCCAATAAGAGGATGTCATGGTTGATGCTTACTCTATGATCACGTGAGTCATTCTTGGTGTGAGAAACAAGAGGTAGCAGGGACCAGAGGATCACATCGCGAATGGTGCGTCTGTGAGAAGTGGATCGGGGCTTAAGCATGCGGGCGGCCCATAAAGTCGGGGCTTACTCCGAGATGGATTCCCATGGAGACAAAGCGCAGCAGGAGAGGGAAAGGGGTGCTCCTGTTCCCGTCACCTCTCTTGTTCCATGGGGAAGTACCCGGGGAAGTACTGAGGTGCATGGGGATGGCTGCCTTTGGATGGGTACGCCTCCCCCTCTCTGGGGAGGGGAGAAGTGCCCAACCGCCAAAGCGTGCAGTCCCCCATCCTGGCGAGTAGAGGCATAAATGGGGCTCTCGGGCACAGACCCCGCATTATCGTGGGAATGTGAACCCATGCACGCTTCGGGAATCCACACAAGGGTTGGGGAAAACCATTTTACCCTGTTTACCATGGGTATGTGAACTCAAAATGGCTCGCTGATGCACCTGAGGGTTACACCACACAGATCTGGTGGCTCTGGTGGAAGCCTCGGCTCGGGGCCGATGAGTAGGCCAATGAAGAGGTTGTAAAGGATCAGGGCAGATTGAAATTGGAAGGATTTTATCTGGCTCAGGTAATGGGAGCTTCGAAGGTTTTGGCAGGTCACACAGGGGTATGGGTGGTGGTGCCCTTCACGTAAGGAAGTGCTACGCGGCTGGAGAGGCCATCTGCAAACCCGGGTGGTCCGCAGACTGATGGGAATCCTATGAACTAAGGTGGTTCATGGCTCCGGGTTCGATCCGAGAACTTGGGTGGTCCGCGGAGGGTTCCATGCAGGCAGTAGCGGCCAAGGGCATTGTCGGCCAGAGGCTCGTCGATTGGGGCTTCGCCCGCATAGGAGGGTGCTACGCGGTGCAATGGATCGAAAAAGAGGCATAAACTCCCTGGTCCGCAGGGACTACATCTAAAGAGGGACCATGGTTCACGGTTTTCTCTTTGTTATTTTAAGTTCACGGTTCACCAAGTTATTATGCGTTTTTTCGGTTCCTTATTAGTTTGTTCTCAGGTTCATACCTACTCTGGTTCGTGAACTGGATCTTCTGAAATCCTAAGCCTTCCTTCAAAATCCTTCCACCCGAATCTGACCGATCAACTATCCGTTCTTTTTTTCTTTCTTCTTCAATCTCCTTTTATATAGAAGGGAAAAGGATGTATCTATGGTCATGCGGATCCTTTTGCGGAGGCCCGTGACCTAAAACCTGATTCACGGATGACCTGGTCAATCCGTAATTTGCGGGGTATTAAACACTCATCCGCGAACCAAACTCGGGGAGTGCTTCGCAGCTACGGAGGGTTCCACCTCCATTTCGCGAATGACAGTAGAGGTGTTTCAGGCCGGCGGACGCAGCTCGTGGCTGGGGTGGTCCGGAATGGTGAACCGGGTTGGCGCATGTCCCGCCTTGCGACCGCGGAATATCTCCACCTCCATCTCGTGAACGACGATCTTCTGCGGAGGAGGGATGCATCACGGAACTGACCTTGAGTATTTTCCACATTTGCCTTACCCTTTTGAGGGGAAACTAGGTAGAATCTCCCTTGAGTTAATGGGGATCATCATTCTCCTTTGCGGATTTTTTTTCTTTTTTCAAGACCCTAAAAATGCCCCCCATCGGAATGGGGTCCGATAGGAACGACGAGTAGGCTATTCCGATGCAGAGTGGTCCTAAAACTCTAGTAATTAATAGGAGAGAGGTGGACCCAATAGGGGACCATGCCTATAAATACAGGGGCCCTTCATTTGTCCTTTATCGGATTCATCGCGAAACCAGATCTTTTTTTGTGAGCGTGTGCTTGTTCCTTCGCAAAATGCTTCGTCCGCGAACTGACTGCCACTTCCATGAACCATTTCTCTTTCATGCCGTTCTTTATCCACGGATCAAAATCCCAACTGCGAAGTAACACTTTTAATTAATTAAAAATTAAATCATGACGGGCCGCGTAGGAACTCACTTCACAGTTTTGGTGCTCCGCGGTTTCGATGCTCCGCGGTTTTGATGCTCCACATACTAAAATCTTCTGAACTTTAAAAGTTTCTAAGTCTTCCGAACTTAACCACTTAAATTCGGGATTGATATTCTGCAGAGCAACCTGGTCCGCGGTTTCCTGGACAACGCTCTGCCGGCCAGGGGTTTGTGGACTACTTTAGCGAAGGGCTGGTTCGCGGGATGCTGTCATCACGAACCATCCTTCGAGGCCTTCTCACAGACATTGCTATGCAGGCTCTTCAACTGATCCTCAACCACATATTTGGTATTTTGTCTGAATTTTTTTTTCATTCCGGACTAACCGATTGTTGGATTTCATCGTATAGGGAGAAAATATGGTTCCCCCTCATTCTGCCCTGTGGCCTGCTGCAAAGCCTCTCCCAATTGGTGATCAATGCCTGAAGGACATGGCCAGCTCTCTTCAGGATGGAATCCTCCACTCTCAACCATCTTCATTTCTTGCCGGCTGGCTCTCCAAGTCATAGCAGAAGTATCCCTTTTCTAACAGCCTTCCTTCCTATGGGTTCGGTTTGCTGTCCGATACCCCGATTCTGGTACAATCCCATGACAACAATCCTAGAGCATGGATATTTACTGCCACTATCCCTCGGTTCGTGATACCAGTCAGTGGGCGGCCTGCCCCGAGGGATACAACCATTAGATCTGTGTTGAATCACCTACCAGTATCTCCGACAGGAGAACAACGTCAATAAGAAGAAACAATTCACTACTACCAGATCATTGCCCGCAATTCCATGGTAAGCGACCAGCATGGCTGGTCAGTGAATCGGGACCTCCAACCTGGAGGAGCATTTAATTCCTTGGATTGGGGGTGGCCCTTCTGGGTACGCCAAAGCTGTACAGAGTTCGAGGCAGAAATGCAAGCCGTAGGCTTGTATGAAGCTGCATGGGTGTCCCAAACCTATACCTACCTACCTCAAGCCCTCCCCAGGAAACTTATGAGCCGTTGGATCTCGGACCCCAACACCTTTCATCTGGTCCACAGGGAGGTGGGAATTAGTCTTTTGGGTGTTTTTCAGATTTCATGGGTCCCCATTGTTAGGGGTATGTATGACGTATTCTTATTTCCCCCTTCTATGTGGGACGATGAAGGGAGAACCCCTCCCTTGGTGAAGCGGCTCATCGTTCTGGCCCAAGAACTTTCGAAGGATACATCTCTGAGAAAGCTTGTCCCTGGTCGTGAGGAGCATTCGAAGGATATGCCTCTGAGTCAACTTGTCTCATATCGTGACTAGATCAAGGATTTTTCCAGAGAGATCATGTCTTTATCTCTTCTGCATAGGCCCATGACCTGCCCTACAATGGAGTCTCAAAAGCAGAGTGGAAGCTATTGGCTGAACCTGGAGCAAGGCCAATTCAACGACTGGGGATGGGAGCTTTTCCCAGATGTCGATCGGTTTCTTCATCTGGCGGCGTTTCTAGCCATGTTTTTTAGCAGCTGGCTATTGCCTGTACGTGAGTCCTGCAGCGTACGGGTCTCTACCTTTGTCACGGTGGCACAATTGGATACCGACAACGTTATCAACCTAGTCGTCCATGTACTGGCCAGGATTTACTGATTGCTCGGTAATATTACCGATGGGAGCCGGCCAAACCGAGTGGCCGTCCCTTTTCAGATTCTTTGGGATTGTCTAGGCGTTCATATCAAGAACTGCTACACCTTCATCAACCCTCTTCAGATTTTGGTCACCACATTCCAGCCATAATTGCAACTGACCAGCGGGGTTATGCCCGAAGAGTGGGCAACCCCAGAGAAGGATAATCAACAGACAGTTCGAACATGCATCTGTTATCGAGTCGAATCTCATGTTATGATCATTTCAATTTACATCCGTTATCTTCCCCAACTAGTGCAATCATGAACACCATAACAGAGTAGTTTAGCGAGCGGGGCTACCTATTTTCCCTCTGAGAGGGTATTCTGGTAGCTCGTATTGGCGGGGAACTGATCTACGAGGGGTACGCGCCTTGCCGATTCGGGCTCCAATTTGGCTATGTCCAGGCACTGTGTCCTCTCACTCATAATGGTGAACGCGAGAATCATTATTTAATGGTGGCCATGAAACTGTGGTTAATGTTTTCTCGGGAGGATAATGGCTGCGAGGTTATGACCCCCACACTTGCAGACTCCACGCCCTTCTTGTTCAAGAATTATGCTGACTCTTGGGTACAATCCTACCCAAATGGCCGACTAGGGACGTTGGTGCCTACCATCTCAAGTCCCAAACCATCAAAGGGCATGAGGAAGTGAAAGGGGGATGGTGCTTCAACTAGGCTGGGAAAAGTCCTTCGCCACCCTACTGGTCACGTGCTCCTGGGGAATATTTTAACAGATAGAGGTGTATCCTCACATGCCCTCGAAGCCACCCGAGGGGGGTTGGTTATTCCTGCAGATGCTGCCTTCTCAATGGCCTAGGGCCAATAGGACGAATTTTAAGGTCAATCATTCTTCCATAGCCAGTACCCCCGTTCTCTGTGGCAGTATCTTCTGGAATCAGAAGTGGCATTTGATAGGCTGGGCTATATATCTGCCCCTGTTGACATCCTTTATGATGTGGATCCAGAGCGGGTCAATCGGTATATCTAGTATCTCGAAGCCTATATTTATGCACACCAGGGTTACGCAATATTAACCCACCAAGTCCAGGCCATGCTGCACCCGGTGACTGATGAGGAGGGGGAAGGAAGTGAACACTCTTCAGTGGGCGATGATTTCGATGATCTCCCCATCATGGCTGAAGCGAGTTAATTCCCCTCCCTACCTGTGAGGTCCCGTCCATGGGTATCCCCAGAGAGTTATAGGGTGGTGGCGAGATCTGGAACACAAATACGGCCATTAGCGCCCCTGCCGCTGCCCGACCCTCTCAAGTTGATCCTTCCAGGCTAGTCGTTCCTATTACGTCCGCATTCCCAGATGTATGGAGGATTTGGGATGACCTGAGGACCAGGGGCTCAGATGAAGAGGTTTGGGCATCACTCCAAATGATCCCTCTCCAGCTCCCAAGTATTGGGGTTATCTTCACTATGCCACACCTTCAGTTGGAAGAGGAATTGGGTGACATTGTCGCTTCATTGAAGGAGATGGACGCATATTTGCGCTTACTCCGAAATCGGCTCTATGGGACCACCTATGTGTCCATGATGATTAGACATCCCGAATTGTCCAACCTTGAAGAAGAGGTTGCTCTGCTGCCCATTCTAGCTTTCTTCCTCCTTTATTACGGAGGTTCTAAGGTTTCTCCCCCCCCCTTCTTTTTTATGTAGGGTGCCGAGGAATCCGTTGGGGATATTCCCTCCCCAGAGTATACTCCCCATGGGACCACGGCAGGTGAACACGCGTTCTAGGCCACAGGGATCACCGAGGAGGGATCTCCTGGCACAGCTGAGCTTAAGGAGGTGACCATTGCGGACCATGCTAGGTCATTTTCTCCCCCAGCTCCTCCCAGTGTTCCGAGCAAGGAATTGTCCCTGGGGCAGATCCAGAGGTGTCAAAAGGAGTCATATTTTTCGAAACGGCTCAGGTAGGGGACGTCGGTTAATCATGACTTCCTGTTTTTTGATTACCAACTCGTATTCTCTGATTCTATCAGTTGTTGACTTTTCTGGCGCTACGGTGATGGGCCATTCAGAGACATGGTCGTGGCTTCCCAAGTGACTATACTTCCTGTCCCTTTAACATATGGGGGATCACCCGCAGTCACCCCTGAGAATGTTGAGACAAAAGGCCCGACCGATGGGGAAACGACATAGATGCTATCCTTACCCCTTCATCTACCAGAGATATGTCAGAGGAGGGACATATGGAAGCCGAGACTCCCACCGATCCTACAACCTCTATAATTGCGGACAAGGATGGGGTGCCGATGATTAATGAAGAGGCCTCAGATCTGAAGGGGCCAGCTACCTCAGACCTAGTGGGTCCGATGGCGATGAAGGAGGAGCCTTCCATTAGGCTAGTCATTGGGAACCCCAGAGCGGGCTATCATTTTATTTACTAGGGCAGTGATTTCCCACGGCTTGATCTCCGTAGCTGATCGCTTGGGGGAAGGTTTGGGAGTTTCCGGCTGGGTATGGTCACAGGTCCTAGACGCCCCTGGCGATTCCTAAGGCTTCTTTGTCTTTTGAGGATGTATCATCTTCCTCGAGTGGCTGTCACGGAAGGGCGGAGCTTGAGGATGACGACTCTTTGATGATCATGAGTAAGTTTCCTGATCTTTTTCCACTATCTCCATTTTCTTCCCTATTCTAGTTAGGGGTACATATCTGTCTGATTGACTCCTGGGCTTCAGGACCACAACCTTTGGTGTCGGCGATTGTGTCATCAGACCCAACCGTGCCTATGACCACAACTGCAGGGGGTGAAGTTGCCACAGTGCCAGAGTTCGCGGGTGAAACCTCTTTGGGTCCATCCTTAGTGATGTTCATCCCTGAGTATGTGTCCTCGTCCGGGAGTGATTCCAAGCCCGATCAACAAGTCCTTTCCAGTATTTGGCCTGCTTGCCAAAGGGCTTGGGGGAAAATATGGAGGTTGATCTCTCAAACTCCCTTGGTCGAGATGCCGACCAAATTACCGAGGATACGCAATTTTCTTATGCTGCTAGGATTTGATAGCTTTGACTATCATGGTGTTTATGAAATAGTCAAGAAGGTGGTTGCTGATTGGGAAAGACTAGGTGGTTTTGAATCTCACCTTTTTGCTACCCAATCCAAAGCATACCTTTCCGAAACCCGACAAATTTTCCTAATAGAGGCTCATGATCACGCCGTGGTATATGCGAGGCTCTAGGGAGAATTTATTGAGAAACGTTCCCACCTAGAAGTGCTGAGGAATGAGATACAGCGAATAAACATGAAGAGGGCAACGTTGCTGACATAATTGAAGAAGGGGATCGGTGGATGGAGGAGGAAATTAGGGCGAGCACAAAGGCGTCCCAGGAGGCGGAAATGTTGCGGGCTGGTGCAGAAGCTGAAATAGCCTTACTACAGAATCTCTCTCAAACAATCGAGGATTCTCACCAGCGCCTGATACAACTTTTTGAATCATCCAAAAACCTCCTGTAATAACCTTTTACGCTAGAGGAGGCTCTAGATTGTGGATTCCCTTCCTACCAACATTATTATGGAACAAAGAAATATTTCTCCTCAGTGCTCTTGTCATCATTCTTCTGTGATAGAAATTATTTGTCATGATCACTAAAAATGTTAATTCCCCGAACATAGAATAATCAGAGTCCAGGACCATTGAAAAAAATAAAACGAGCTCTAACTTTTTCCTGGACCATGGGATCCAGCGAGCATAGTTTGACTATTGCTAGGGATTTGTAGAAAAACCGTACAAATTTTTTGACTTTTCTTTTAATGCCCTAATTTTTCCTGGGACCATTTAGTGTGTACACAGTGGGTATGGCCTAACTTTTTCTTCGGTCGCCCTTTTCGGGGTTTCGGCCTAACAGGCTTTGTGCCTCTTTTCTTGGGCGGTTTAAAGTTTTGCCGTCAAGACTATCATTACTGATGTTTTAGGTTGAACAACTTTGATCAAATATGGTGGGGAAAGGGCCCCAATGGGGTTTGGTGGATAAAAAGTTGTCTCGGTGTCCTTGAGACACATTTGGAGGGAGTGTGTTTTAATTTGAACAACATGCAGGGCATGTCTCAAGGCATGGGATCCGTTTCGGCGTGCAGAGGTGGGAGGAGCATTGCCTAAGGAAATCTTTCCTTTGGTAGACATACCATGGGCGATCAATATATAGAGCCGCTAAGGGCATGGTATGCATAGTCGTGCAAAGGTGTCCTTAAGTCAATGACTCTCCATTTCTGATGGCCATAGGACTTCATGAAAGTACGACTCATGGAAACCACCATGGGTGGGTTAGAGAATTATTAAAACCTCCGGGGGTGGATCGGAAAGGGTATGTGATGTATGAAAGGTTTTGAGAACATCTGTATCAATCAGGAGTGTGGAAGAAAGGTTACTGTCCTACGCATTTATCTAGCATAAAGGATAGTTGGGGCTTGGCGCAGTTTAAAGTCGTACAGCTGGGACATCATCTAGAATGGAACGACTTCTCCTAGTCCTCGGTAATCTTGTCAGTGATGTTCCAACATATTCAGGAAGGGTTGTGAAAGAGGTTGGTAAACTGTAACTCAGAGGGTTTCCAAATCCTGGGATATACATGGGGGCTCGGAGGCCAAGAGTCTTACGGAGAAAAGCATTGCCTAATGAAATACTGCCTTTGGTAGAAGGGCCAGAGGCGGTCAATATGCAGAGCCACTGAGGTTATGGTATGCATAGTCATGCAAAGGTGTCCTTAGGTAAATTATTGTATTCCCCCGATAGCCAAGCAACTTCAGGGAAGTTGAGATTTGGGACCACCAGGGGTGGCTAATGAGAGTTCGGATTTTTCTAAGTACAGAGTATGGTTTATGATGAAAGGGTGCCTAGATATGGGGGAAACATCTAGACTGAACTTCCCAAGAATGGGTGAAGTAATCCCTTCTCACGTGGGTGTGAGACGGTGGCTTGTGCCAGTCTGCACCGTGCACTGAAGGACAGAGAAAAGCCTCCGTTCCTTACTGAACCCATGATGGGTTTGACTGTGCAGTTTAGCATCATACGGTAAAGACGAAGAGCATTATTAAAGGATGTTGTGCAGTTTAACATCATGCAGCGAGGACGGGGGGCATTGTTTCTTTCCTTTTCCAATGTTGTGCAGTTTAATGTCATGCAATAAGGATGATTGACCGTGTAGTTTAACATCATGTGGTAAGGATGAGGAGCATTATTAAACCAGTGAAAACGTTTTTATTGGAGTCATTCCCATGGATGTTTGATGCTTGGTCTTTGCAGCCTTATGCCAAGTGGCAAAGATGTGCTCCATTCCGTTTGACGTCATGCAGCAAGGACGTAGTTAAAAAGGCCGCTCTTGATTAGAATGTAACTGGTCCCGAGTATCCCGGCATGTCCAAGATGTGGAGGGTGGTTGATGGTGTAAATCATGGTTCTGGGGCTTCTTGGATCAGGATAGATGACATGGAGGCTCTGGGGACGGTAAGCGTACAGAGCTAGGAAGAGTATCGCCTAAGGAAATCATGCCTTTGGTAGATGGTCCAGGGGCTATCAATATGAAGAGCTGCCGAGGGCATGGTATGAATAGTCAAGAAAAGGTATCTCTAGGTTGATGGATTTCAACTTCCGATGGCCCTGAATGGTTATAAAGATCCACAATTATCCGGGCCACGAATTCTGTCATCGGGGAAGGAAATGTATGAACATGTCGGGTATACTCGACCCTGGTTGTTGTTAAAGCTTAGAGAGCCCCCTGCGCTGATTTATTTTGCGCACAGGGGTGTACCTTTACTCTATGCAGTTTAACATCATGCAGTAAGGACGAGGTACTCCTAGTTTAGCGGTCATAGAGCTCGGACCATTGGTTGACTATTGCTGCATTCACTAGAAAGATAACTGGGTCAACATGCTCTAATATACATGGAACAAGGTGGGGGATGAAAGTCATAAACTGCAACTTTGAGTTTTTTCGGATTAGGAGGTGTGGTGTGGGGGATCTGAGGCTGGTAAGCGTATGGGGAAAGGAAGAGTATCTCCCAAGGAAATCTTTCCCTAGATGGACGAGCCAGGGGCTATAATTATGCAGAGCCGTTGAGGGCATGGTATGCATAGTCGTACAAAGGTGTCCCCGGGTCGATAACTTTCCACTTCCGATGGGAATGAATGATTACGAGAATCTACGATTGCTACCAATGCAGAGTTCGACACGTGGGGATAATGGTGTCCGAGTATACAAGAAACATCTTCACTGCAATTGTCTATTGAGTCAAAGTAGCCTAGTTCCAGCTTGATGTTTGTTGACGCAGGTCGCTATGTGAACCACTGACGGACACATATGCTAGCCAGGTAGGGGTACCCTGGCAACATTTGGATGTGAAAAGGGGAATGAACTTGTAAACCAATATTCCATATATTTTTGGATCAGGAGATGTGATACGGGGGCTTTGAGGCCGGTAGGCGTATGGAGCTAGGAATAGTGTCGCCCAAGGAAATCGTGCCGTTGGTAGATGGGCCAGGGGCTATCAATATGTAGAGCCACTGAGGGCATGGTATGAATAGTCAGGAAAAGGTGTCCACGGGTCAATGAATTTCCACTTACGATGGTCATGAGTGATTATGAAGATCCATAATTATCCGGGTCATGGAGTCTGATGTATGGAGAGGATGCATCCAAATGTGCAAGGAGTATCTCCATCTCATATCGCCATGTGTCTTGGGTGGGTCGTGATGAAGTCCGTGCAGTTTAACGTCATGCAGTGAGGACGAAGTTCGTGCAATTTAACATTATGCAGTAAGGATGAGGTATACACCTCGTGCAGGTCTGGTCCGTACACAAGGGAAGGGGGAATTTTTAACATTATTGTTCGTGCAGTTTAACATCGTGTGGCAAGGACACAAAAATACACCCCGTGCAGGTCTAGCCTATACATGGGGAAATGAGAGAATTTTTAAATCTTGCTATCCGTGCAGTTTTACGTCGTGCGGTAAGGATGAGGAGTACAACCCATGCCGGTCTGGTCCGTACACAGGGGGAAAGAGAATTTTTATCTTTTATTCAGGGGATGGTCCAGGACGGGGAACCCTAGCGTCACTACTTATCCTGTGAGGGTAGGAATCAAGACGCACGTAGTTCTTTGGAAGAATTACACCCCGTGCAGGGCTGGTCCGTACATGGGGGAAGGGGAAATTATCTAAATTTTATTTCATTTCATTTGGAGGTGGTTGGGCCAGGATGGGGAACCCTGGCGTCACTACATATCCTGCGAGGGCGGGAATCAATCCATACGTAGTTCTCTGAAAGTACACCCCGTGCAGGTCTGGTCCATACACAGGGGGAGAGGGTAATTGTTAAAACTTCTTGTCCGTGTAGTTTAACGTCATGTGGTGAAGAAGAGGGATACACCCCGTGCAGGTTTGGTCCGTACATGGGGGGAAGAAGGCATTTTTAACTTTTATTGGGGAGTGTCTGGGCCAGGATAGGGGATCCCGGCGTCACTATGTATCCTGCGAGGGCAAGAATCAATGCATACATTGTTCTCTGAAATCCGTGTAGTTTAACATCATGCGGTGAGGATGAGGGTTATTATTAGATTCTGTGCATTTTAATGTCATGTGGTAAGGAAGAACTCCATATAGTTTAACGTCATGCGGTGAGGACGTTCTCCACTTTCGGTTTCTATTCAAAATACTTCTTTTGGAATCTCACATTGGTAGGATCCATGGTGACTTGCCCATTCATGGAGATCATGGTATATGCTATGTTGGAGTAGACCTTGTGTACAACGTATGGTCCCTCCCATTTGGGCTCCAGCTTTGGAGGCTTCTTTCCGGGTATCATTTGGGTCCAGTGGACCAACACTAACTCTCCTTCCAAGAAAGACCGAAGATGAACCTTTTTGTTGAAGGCTCATGCGGTCCGGTTCTGGTATACCTCCAGATGGTGCAAAGTGTACAACCACTTCTCGTCCAGCTATTCCAATTCACCTAGCAGCTTTTTTGACTGCTCATCATCAGATAATTGACCACAGATAGCAACACGGAGTGAGGGAAGTTGGAGTTCAATGGGAAGGACCGCCTCTGTGTCGTACACCAATGAGTATGGGGTGGCCTGAGTAGCAGTGCAGATTGTGGTTCGATAAGCCCACAATGCTTGGAGGAGTTTATCCCACCATTAATTCTTGCCTTTGTCCACCATTTTCTGGAGAATGTTGGACAGGGTCTTGTTGAAAGACTCTATCTGTCCGTTGGACGTTGTATGGTAGCGGGATGAGTGGTTAGCCTTGATACCATACTCGTGGTATAGTTTCTCCAATTCAGTAGAGCAGAAGTTGGTTCTGTTGTCCGTCAGTATGGTATGAGGGACACCAAATTTGGTTATGATATTGGTCTTCACAAAGCTGAAAATATTTCTTTCCCCGACTTCCTTGAGGGGTATGGATTCTTCCCATTTGGAAAAGAAGTCGGTTGCCGTGAGGATATACTTCAGCTGTTTGGCCGTGGCAGGAGGATATGGTCCCACGATGTCCATCCCCTAGACAAAAAATATCCAGGAGTACTCGGCTTGATGAAGTTACTCCCGGGGTTGGTGTATGAAGTTGGAATGGATCTGTCATGAGTGTCATTTTGCGGTAAAACGCTCGTAGTCTCGTACCACTGTGGGCCAGTAGTACCCAAGCTTTCAAACCTGATAAGAAATCTTGGTCCCCAGTTGATGTGCTCCACATGCTCTTTCATGTACTTCATTCATTACGGCAGCGGTATCTTCTCCATCAATGCATCTGAGGAGCAATCCATCGAGGCCTCGTTTGTAGAGGACCTCTTGCTGACCCGCACCACCATAAAGGACAAAGTTTATTGCCCTTTCTCCATATTTTCTCTTGTTTAGACCTATCTAATGGAAGTTCTCCCCATTGAAGGTAGTTTTCAATGGGGGTCATCCAGCCAGTGGAAGGAGCATATGGTTCAGAGACAAGACTGACATCATGGACTTCTTCCTTCTTGGTCTGAACAAATGGAAATAACATTCGATGGTGAGAAATACTGATAACTGTTTCATCCCAGCCTTGGTCATCTTGGGCTGTGGCCGCGTTGGCTAATGCATCAGCCTGAGCAATCTGAGACCAGGGAATATATGTCAATGTTGGTTCTGTGGATAATTCCTCCATTAACCCTCGAACATGGTCAAACAGGGGGATCAGATCCTCTTTTTTAATATCATAGTCACCATTGACTTTTTTAATGACCAGTTCCAAGTCACCTTTTACCTTAAGGTGTTGTACTTGTGCCTGGAGTGCGAGTTTCAAGCCTACAATGAGAGCTTGATATTCCGCTTCCTTATTCGTACATCCTTATGATAGGAGGAAGTAATATGGCAAGACTGCCATTTTTAGGGACACAAGTATTATTCCCAAACCCACTTTGTTGAATCTGGGATCCTCCATCCTCTTCCTGGTTGGGCTTCAGGATGCGTTGTCGAAGTACATTTCCCATGTTGGGAACTCCTCTCGGACCGAGAAGATGTCTTCATTAGGTAGCTTGGTGTCTAGTGCAGTGGTCCCTATCAAAGGGTGATCTTCAAGAAAGTCTGCTAATGCCTGAACCTTGATGGCTTTCTGAGGAACAAAACAGATGTCAAATTGTTGGAGGATGACCGCCCATCGAGATAGGCGTCCGGTTAGCATCTGGTGGCTGAGGATGTACTTGAGTGGGTTAGTCTGCGAGGTCAAATGGACTTAATGATTCTACAAATAATGTCGCAACTTTGGAACCATGAAGACCAAGGCTAAAAAGCTCTTCTCAATGTTTGAGTATCGAGTCTCAGCATCAATCATTGTTCGGCTGAGGTAATAGAGACTGTTTTCACTGCCCGTGTCATTATTTTGTGCGAGGAAGGCTCCCAGTGATCGCTCTAAGAATGTAACATATAATATTAGAGGTCTTCCTTCAACCTAGGGCATGATCACTGGTGGGCTTAAGAGATACATCTTCAAGTTGTCGAATTCCTCTAGGCAGTCATCCGTCCATTGGTACGTGACCCCCTTCTTCATTAACCTAGTGAAGGGAAAACATTTTTCTGCCAGGTTGGCTATGAACCGCCTAATATAAGCTAGGTGTCCTTGAAATCCCCTAAACTTGGTGAGATTTTAGGGAGGTGGTAATCCAAGGATAGCCTTTGTTATCTCAGGGTCAACTTCGATGCCATGATTGCGTACGACGAAGCCAAGGAATTTCCCTGGGGTAACCCCAAAGGCACATTTCAAAGGGTTCATCATCAAGCTATGTTATCAGAGTTTGTTGAAGATGGTCTCAAGGTCTGATAGGTGATCCGAGCACTGTCTAGACTTGACCACCAAATCATCTATGTAACATTCATCGAATTTCCCCATGAACGGTTTAAAGATCTGATGCATGGCATGCTGATATGTGGTACCAACGTTCTTGAGACCAAAGGGCATGACCCTGTAATAGAATACCCCTTGAGGGGCCCTGAAGGCAGTGGCTTCTTCGTTTTCTTGGGCCATCCTGATTTGATTATATCCAGAATATCCGTCCATGAAGGATAGATCCTCGTACCCGGCTGTCGCATTGATTAATAATTCGGTGATCGGTACAGGGAAATCATCTTTCGGACAATACCGATTCAAATATCTGAAGTCAATGCAGATGCAGATTTTTCTGTTCTTTTTCTTGACAGGGACGATGTTGGCCAACCAAATGGGGGTACTGGACCTCCCGAATAAAGCCTGCTTTAATGATCTTATCGACTTCAGCCTCAATTTTGGTGGCATGTGAGGGATGCATCCTTCTGGCGGCCTGTGTATAGCCCCGATGGTCTTCTAGAAGACCTAGGTGATTAATCTCCACTTAGAGATCGAGTCTCGGCATTTCTGTGTAATTCCAGGCAAAAACATCCCAATGTTGCCTCAGGAAAGAGGTATATACCTCGTGCTCCTCGGGGGACATGACTGCACTAATGAGAGTATGCCTTAGATCTTCCTCGATACCCAGGTTTATTTCCATGAGCTCGTCCACCATGGTGGAGATACCCTCCTCAAATACAGGAGGTGAATCCCTGAGATCTTCCCCCTCTTCTTCTCACAAGTCCCCATATTCTTGATCCGACGAGGAGAGAGCTCCTGACATGGGCTCTTGGGAGTCCGGAGGCGAGGTTTCGTGGGCATCCATACTTGAGTATTCGTCCCCAAATCGAGGGTTGGCAGATGTTACTTCATTTTCATGATCGTCCATCGTGGCTGAAGTCATGAGGACGTCCGAGTGTGTGTCCGTACTTGAACTCCTACTCTGAACATGGTTTATGGGGATGACATAATCTCTGCCAAGCTGCCTGAGGGGGTCATCAGGAACCATTTCCAGGCCATTTGGAGTGGGGATCCAGTCAACACCATTGACCAAAGGCTTCTTTTTCTTTTTCTCATAGAACCCGGCGTCAATGTAATGTGACTATAAGAGCTCGAAAGGGGCCTTGTCGGCATGCAATGTTCCACTTTGTCCATTGACGCAATACTTGATACACTGGTGGTAGGATGAAGGGACAACCATGTGCTTATGGAGCCACAACCTTCCCAGAATGGCATTGAATGCTGTGCTTTGCCGAACCACCAGGAATTCCATGTAGGCTACCAGGTCACCAAAATGGGTCTTTAGCTTAATTTGTCCCATTGGATTCTGTTCGCTCTTGTCGTAACCCAACAGAGTTGTGGCTGAGGGAATTAGGTCGTCCTCACTGTAGCCCAACTTACGGAGTGTCCATAATGGAAAGAGGTTAACTCCAGATCCATTGTATATAAAGGCTTTATGGATCTCAATACCATTCAGTGTGCTGGACACATATAGTGGTCTGATGTGTCCTTGCATGATGGCATCTTCATCCTGATCGGTGAAGGAAATCACCGCATTGCATTCCGCTGGGCCAGTCTCTGTCCGATAAATTTCGTCAGCAGCTACCTCGGCTTGAAACTCCTTGGGGATGATCAAGGCTTCTACAAGCACCTCCCTGAGGTCTTCTGACAGTCCTAGGGCATAGAGGATTGACAGGTTGGCTGGTACCCATGCTAGCTTCTTAAGGATATCGTATTTCTTCTCCAGTGGCCGATGCTTCTCCATTGGCGGGAGAGTCTTAGCGGGTGCTTTAGGGGCTGGAGAATTTGATGAGGAGAGAATGGCCGAGGGGTCGGATATCGACGGAATTCCCATGTTTTGAGGACTTGGCCTGGACGGTCTGTTTGTGCGCACTAGGTGTCCAGACGCTTGTTCCTCCTCTGGTGGATATCACAGAATAACAGGGCTAGAGTGGCTGCTTGTGGAGGTGGAGGGGCATTCTTTCTCCTGCAGAGTCCATTGGAGGGATCTCACATGGGTTTCTGTGATACTAACGGTTTGGGCAGGGGTCCAACCGTAGGGTTGGTTTTGTCCACGGCTGCGCCTCCCCTGGTATCACCTACCTCTGCGAGTCCTCCTCCCAGCTCCTCGTGCAGGGAACTCAGGTTCGCAGCCATACCCTTCATCAGGGAATGATTCCATAAGATGGATGACATTAATAGAACCAAAGATTGGTTATTCATCCTCTGACAGGTCAACCTGGTCGGTTGTCCCTGATGGTGCTATTTGGTGGGTCGGTGCCAGTGGCGCCAAATTTGAGGGAATATAATCTGCCAGGGTCGGGACCAACTTTGGCCCCTTCGCGGACTGCTCCTCTTGCGATTGTTTCCTCCTTCTTCAATTACACCTGGATGACTGGCTCATGGAGGGCTGTGAGGTCGATATTGTCGGCTCTGCGGCTTCAGGGGCTGTTGGTGGCAACACCGACTGCTGTAGTTGAGCTCGGATTATGGCCTGGGCACGGTTGATAGTCTTCCAAGTCATCTAGTTGTCAAATTTCTGCCCCTGTTTGCTGGTGACTTTTTTCCACCCCTCCTCTTTTTCGGAGTTGGTGTTAGAGATACATGCCACATGTGTTGGGGGTGGTCCCAGCTCGACCTGTCCGGATTCTACCATCCTCTGCAGGAGGTCTTTGAAGACGAAGCATTCTCGGATACTGTGCCCCAACATCCGATGGTTGGGGAAGTAATCTGGCCTGTCATCGCGGACGATCTCTTCAGGTTTCCTCGGCTCAGGCTGCAACATCCCAAGTAAGTAAATAATTATGTATTTTCTTATCTATGTCTATTTATGAATTAGATAGTGTTTTAAAGACTTAAAATGAGAATAAATCCAATCTTAAGAATATAATTCTCTAATATTTTTTAAAAGATTGTTTTACCGCCATTTGATGGTGAACCCTTTTTAAATCTATATTTTGAAACTTTTTATAAGCTCTATTATTCAAAATAAACTTATTCTTTACTATTGGGACATTAAAATTTAATTTGGATAAATTTTTGGTATTTTTCTGACAATGTTCATTTTTTAATGAATAGTGAAAAATACTGCATTTTACTTCAAAACTTCTTTTTCATCAAAATTAATTATATGGTTAGATTATCTTTATAATTGGATTTAAAGTTTAATTAGAATATATTTTTACCATTTAATTCAATGGTGGTCATTATAATTGATTTCACTTTGTAATTGGGCATAAACAAGTGCCAAACTTTTCATAGATATTGTTTCAAAAAAACCTGCTATTTGTTTTGACAATGGGAATTATTTTTAAATTAATTATTGAAATTTATGTGTTTGTAATTTGGTAAAATTTATTCCATATTTGGAATCATAAGGTCCAAATTATGTAATTAAGACTCTTTTGTTTTTGGACATTATAAATAGTAACGTCGGTAATTATCTTTAATTATCGCGATTAATTAGTAATCTAGTAGTTAAGGGTAATAAAATAATATCATAATAATAACAAATGACCCCAAAATGTGTCCTAATGATACTGGTTGTTTCATGGACGACCATGGTTTTCCTTGTTCCAAACTTTGGGACCCCATGGAATCACTTTTGTGTGATAGTGACTTTTTATCTTTTTATTTTTAATGAATGTTAAACATAACAAAGTATGTAACACCTAAGTAAAACAATTTTAATTTTGTCTACTTAAATGATCTCTTGAACTATAAATAGTCATTGGAAATCTAAAAATATTTCTTACATCATATTAGTTTTTTTATAATTTTTACACATTAAATAAAATAATTTTTTTTGACACCATGATGATGCAGCGATTACCTCATTAATGAACGATTTAAATAAAATGAAAAGATAATGTAAAATCTAAT
This sequence comes from Viscum album, assembly GCA_963277665.1. Classification (NCBI taxonomy): domain Eukaryota; kingdom Viridiplantae; phylum Streptophyta; class Magnoliopsida; order Santalales; family Viscaceae; genus Viscum; species Viscum album. The sequence continues at coordinate 333,828,649 of OY728139.1, read as the reverse complement.
ACTTACACTTGTTAGAAACTTATTTTATGAGTATATTTCGAACCCTTATCACCTTATCCTCGAAATATATCAATGTGGGACCTTTAAAATCCAAGAATCATTTTAATATAAAGTAACACTTCTTGACTTTCCAAGAGTGCCCCTCATCCCTCTTATAAAAGGCCCCCACCTCTAACTCCTTTCCCACACCTCTCAAGCCATTGGCTTGGACAATATCTGCTCATTTAATCTCTCAACATCCCTCTATTCATCATATAAGCCTTACCTTAGGTAGAAGACTCTTCAATAAACACTTTTGGTTCAAACCAAGAGGAGTTACCCGATTTAAAGGTAATGTCTCCACTTATGTTCTTTTGTTTTATTTTACTTATCCAACCCCATAAACTATTTTTATTCCATTATTTTGTAACAACAACAGTATATTTAATATACTAGGATGTTTTTATGTGAATTATTATAGCTACACTTACAAACACCTTCGTCTAATGGTTAAAGAACATACTGTTTCTGTGGATGGTGAATTTCTACCTCACAAAACGATGATCGATCTTCTTTTAACACCTTTCATGGTCACCATTAAGATTTAACTCTATTTATATATGATATATATTATGTTTATGTTTTCCTTATGATTCTTTATTTTTCATTTATGTCATACCTTTATGGTTTCCATTATGGGTAAACGCGATATCTTCATTTTAGGAAGTGCGGACTACTACCCCCTCAAAGTGATTTGATTCGTTAATGCCATATGTGGGATTTGTAAAGGATGGAGTTAATGATATTGTATTTCATATTATACTGGAATTATAATATACCGTTATATCATTATTAATTCATTTCTTTAAATACGAAATATAAATGAAAGTAGCATTCATGCGTACGTACGGCTTACCGTCTCCATGAACGGTGCATTTCATTTCTTACCTCTAAATGTTATGTAATATTATAAATGCATGTATATACTGGATATATATGATATATATGATATCTACATCATGAATATAATTCTGGATATAATGGATATTTTACCACATGAATAACTTGTAATTATAAGGAGTTTATTTTTGACTCAAGTACCAATGATCGACAAAACGACTGTTATTAACTTAAATAATTACATAGTGTTAATAACATGGTAATAAGAGATATAAAAGGAATAATGAACTTGAAAAAGGTTCTTAAGAAAGTATAAATTAACTCAATTTTATTATTCAGGAGATTAAAGAACGATCGAGTCAAGTCGGACACGAGGTAGGGGACTTCGTCTCAATCTCCTTTCATTGAGGCATATTTTGTTTTATACACAAATTTATTTTATACGGTGTATAAACCCCTTTGTCTTTTACATTTATTCAAAAGGAATATTTTTATAAAATGAATTTTACTAAATGACAAAAGGGAATGTTTTTGTCTTACGTATGCGACGACAATGACTTCTCCGCCGTCGTGACCATTACTTTATTATCAGCTTCCTCTACAACCCATAACTTTTTTTAATGAAAAATAAATACCATGTTTTACTTTTATTTTATTTTGGTATTGAAAATGGTATTGATAATGTTTTTATTATATCAATGTGTTTTTGATATCTTTTGATTGATATGTAGAAATGTTATATTTTCTTTATGCATGTTTTATATGATACAATTATGTTATGGTTCTAGGGAATTGTTTATGAAGACGGGTGGTTCCATGATAAACTAAGGGAGGGTGAGCCCGTGATAGCTCTCCAATGCATTGGGTAACACTAAGGGTTTAAACTCTAAGGTTTCTCCTAAGAGATTTAGGGAATATACAGTGATGGGTATTCCAAACGTAACCATGATGGTTACTCCCTATGTAAGAATGTTACGAATGCCTCAAGTTACCTTTATGTTATATGATTTATATGATTTATTCATGATTTGATGAGGTATGTTAAAGTTCTTATGTTTTATGAGTAAAGTATGATTTCATTAATTCTTATGTATACATGGACTAATGTTTTCATTTCATACTTTTATATCCCTTACTGAGATTTTTATGCTCATCCCAATTTTTTGAAATGTTTTTTACAGGTTAAGGGAAAGGTACATGATTTTATGATAGTGTCAAGCAAGTGTCATGAAAGAATCCATGTTTTTTTTAAATATGTTTCCTTTGATGGGAAAAGTGAATATTTTCTTTAATGTAACCACTTTGTTTAAATGTGAAATGTAATGCATGATTTATGATCTAATTCTCTAAAACACTGAACTTGAAAAGATCCTCAATTTGTAATCGTGTAATAACTCAAGATTAAGTAATGTCGAAGGCATGTGGCCTTATAGTTGATATCAGAGGTCGGTTTAGATAACTTTAGGAGTTATAATTATATTAAATGATTATCCAAAAATATTTTTTTTAAATGGTCAAATTGAAATGATATAATATTTTAAGATTAAAATGTTGCTTCATCTAAGACATGTTTGTTCAGAATGGTTTTCTGCAGAGGAAACGGAGAAGCAGTGCTAGGAAGGAATACAAGAAGGAAATGACCTTCCGAATCAGCATCCTGAGATGGTCCGAATTGTAACTAAACATTTTGTTGCAGTAATGGTGCAGTTGACTCAAGTGATAAATGATGGTGGTATCCATGCATGAGATAATCGAGATCAACCGCAGAGGAACATGTTCATGGTGGAACATTTCATGAGGAAACATCCCCATAATTCAGAGGATCATCTGGCCTTGTGCTAGCTGAAGGGTGTATTAAAGCACTGGAGATGATTTTCAATGTCATGGGGTGTTCAGACAATCAAAAGGTTAGTCTTGTAATTTACCGATTAAAGGGTGAAGCAGATCAGTGGTGGTCGATAGTTAAAAATATCAGGGATACTGATGAGATTGATGCTCTCAACTGGGATGAATTCAAAGGTTTGTTTTTTGAGAAGTATTTTTCTATGGCTGTTCAACTTAGGATGGAAAAACAATTCTTGGAATTGAGGCAAGAGGACGACTCAATGGCTTCATATGAAGAAAGGTTCACTCGATTGGTAAGGTATGATCCAAATTTTATCCAGGACCATGATAGTAAAATCAATCATTTTTACTCAGGATTAAATCCAAAATATCGAAGGGATTTAGATTCTTGTGAGTTCAAGTGTTATGAAAAGATTGTTTAATGTGCTGATAAAGTGGAAATGGAGTTTTCCGATGATCAAGTGTTCTATAACAACTAATAGAAAAAGTGACTGAGGTGGCAGGAGAAAGGGAAGAATTATTCAAAAAGGACTGATGGTAAGAAAACTAAGTTTCCAGTTTGTGATAAATGTGGTAAAAGGCATGCTGGGGAATGTCTTCTGAATTTTGGAAAGTGCTACTGATGTGTTAATATGGGACATAAGGCTGTGATTGCACTGAAAAAGATCGGGGTGATGGTAAGACCAAATTTGATTAACAGTTAGTGAAATGTTTCAAGTGCAATGAGATGGGTAATTATGAAAACGAGTGTTCAAAAAAGGGCTCAAATGATGGTAAGAAGTAAGACTACAAGCAGAAAGGTTTGGTGAAATCCATTACAACTACTTCAGAAGATATTGCACTAGAAAATGAAGTGGTATCAGGTACATTTTTTGTTTTCTCATATTATTCTAAGGTGTTGTTTGGTTCGGGGTCTACACATTCTTTCATCTCTGAAAACTTTTCTAGTAAATTGGGAATTCCATCTCAAGAAATGACTCCTGAACTTGTGGTAAAAACACCTGGGGGAAATTTTGAGGCAAAAATAATTTATAAGAGTCTTCCTATCCTTATCCGTGGAAATAACCTACTTGAAAACCTTATTGTTTTACCTCAAGTAGAGTTTTATGTTATCCTGGGTATGGATTGGATATCTGTTTACCATGCTAATATTGATTGTAGAGCTAAAGAAGTTTCTTTTTAGAAAGTCTTTCAGTTTGTGTAAAATAATGAACCATTAATGTTGATAACATATTAAGAGGCTGAGAAACTTGTAAAAGATGGAAATGAATGTCACCTTTCACATATTATTGAAAACAAAGGAACCATTCAGATTAATGATGTGCCGGTGGTAAATGAGTATACTGATGTTTTTCCTGATGAGTTGCCTGGAATAATACCAGACCGGGAAGTTTAATTTACTGTTGAGTTAGTTTCTGATGCTAAGCCAATTTCAAAACCCCCTTATTGAATGGCTCAAATTGAACTTTTAGAGTTGAAGGAGAAATTGCAAGATTTATTATAGAAAGGTTTCATTCGACCTAGCACATCACCATGGGGTGCTCCTATCCTATTTTTTAAAAAGAAAGATGGTTCTATGAGAGTTTGCATTGATTATAGAGCCTTGAATAACATCACTGTTAAGAACAAATATCATTTGCCTCATATCGATGATTTGTTTGATCAGTTCCAAGGAGCTCAGTATTTTTCAAAGATTGACCTAAGATCGGGGTACCATCAGTTGAAGGTAAAGGAAGAAGATGTTCTGAAGACAATGTTTCATACAAGATATGGCCATTATGAATTTTTTGTAATGTCTTTTGAGCTAACCAATGCACCTGTTGTATTCATGGACCTTATGAATAAAATTTTCCATGAGTTCTTGGATAAGTTTTTGGTTGTTTTCATTGATGATATTTTGGTGTTTTATAAAAGTAAAGAGGAGCATGAAAGTTATTAAGGGTTATTTTGCAAACCTTAAAAGAAAAGAAATTGTATGGGAAATTCAGCAAGTGTGAGTTTTGGTTGCAACAAATTTCTTTCCTTGGTAACATTGTTTCTAAAAATGGAATAACAGTTGATCCTGCAAAAAATAAACGGTTGTTGAAGAATGGAAAAGACCCAAAAATGTAACTGAGATTCGTAGTTTTCTTGGTTTAGCAAGCTATTACCGAAGGTTTGTTAGAAAATTTTCCTGGTTATCTAGTCCAATGACTAAGCTAACTCGGAAGGGTGTTATGTTTATCTGGAAAAAAGAATGTGGTGATTGTTTTCAGGAATTGAAAAGATGATTGGTGAATGCTCCAGTTTTGGCACTACCTTCCTGGAATGGTGAGTTTGTTATATACAGTGATGATTCATTGAAAGGAATTGGTTGCGTCCTAATGCAGAATGACCAGGTAACTACTTATGCTTCATGACAATTGAACACTCATGAGGTAAATTACCCTACACATGATTTGGAATTAGCTGATGTTGTTTTCGCTTAAAAAATTTGGAGGCATCATTTGTATGGTGTAAAGTGTGAAATATATACTGATCAAAAAGGTTTAAAGTATATATTCACTCAGAAATAATTGGAAATGAGGCAGAGGAGATGGCTAGAATTAATCAAATATTATGATTGTACAATTCATTGCCATTCGGGAAAAAAAAATAAAGTAGCTCGTGATTTGAGTTGAAAAAGTAATGCTTCCCTAACAATGTTGTGTTTGGAACTTGATCCTTTGGTTAAGGATTTGATGAACTTTTGCATAGAATTTGTTGGTGTAGGATGTTCTTCTATATTGTTTCTGGTATCAGTGAAATCATCTCTATCAGACAGAATTAATCAAGCACATAAGAAAGACAGTGAGTTGCAGAAAAGGGTAGAGCTGGTACAGAAGGGTAAGTTTCCTGAATTCAACATTGATAATGAATGTGTTTTGAGATTTGGGAAGAGATTGTGTGTGTCGTGTGATTCACAGTTGAAGAGAGAGTTGTTATGTGAAGCTCATAGTTCTCTGTTTTCAGTTCATCCTGGCAGTACTAAGATGAATAGAGATCTTCGAGAGTATTACTGGTGGGATGGAATGAAAAGAGATATTGCTGATTTTACTGTGAAGTGTTTACTTGTCAAAAGGTTAAAGAAGAGTGGCAGTTACCGAAAGGGATGCTTCAGCCTTTACCAGTTCCATAGTGGAAATGGGAGAATATATCCAAGGACTTCATTGTGGGATTGCCAAAGACACCTCGAGGTAATAATTCAATCTGGGTTATTGTTGATCGCTTGACTAAATCTGATCATTTCCTTACTATACGAGATACTAATTACCTAGATCAACTTTCTCATTTTTATCTTAAAGAGACAGTCAGGTTACATGGGTTTCTCCTCTCCATTGTATCTGATCGTGATCACAGGTTTACTTTTATCTTTTGGAAAGGCCTTCAGAAGTCGTCAGGTACTGAATTAAATTTTAGTACAACTTTTCATCCTCAATCAGATGGGCACTCAGAACGAACAATTCAGACTTTGGAGGATATGCTACGTGCTTTTTCGATGTATTATCAGGGAATTTGGGACCAACATCTTTCTTTGGTTGAGTTTTCTAATAATAACAGTTTTCATTTTAGTATACAGATGGCATCATTTGAGGCATTATATGGGAAGCAGTGTCGAACTCCAGCTTTTTGGGATGAAGTGGGTGAAAGGAAGTTGATGGGATCATAATTGGTAGAGATTAGGAAGAAAAAGTTCAGCTGATACAAAAACACATGACAACAGATCAGAGTAGGTAGAAACGTTATGCAGACAACAGGAGGAGGGATCTCTCCTTTGAGGTAGGTGATCATGTCTTCCTCAAAGTTCACCATGGAAAAGTGTGATGCGATTTGGTAAGAAAGGAAAGTTGAGTCCATGGTTAATTGGACCATATGAAATTCTGGAGAGAGTTGGATCAGTTGCATACCGAGTGGCTTTACCTCCGAGTTTATCTCAGGTACACAATGTTTTTCAAGTTTCAATGTTAAGGAAGTACATCCCAGATCCATCTCATGTTTTGAGTCCAGAGGTAGTTCAGTTGAAAGAGAATCTATCTAATGAGGAACAACCTGTCCAGATTCTTGACCACAGAGAGTAGCTGTTACTAAATAAGGTGATTCATCAAGTAAAGTTTTTGTGAAAAAACCACATGATTGAAGAGGCAACATGGGAATCTGAAAATGTAATGAGGGATAAATACCCCCACTTATTCGATAAGTAAATAAATTGTGGGGACATAATTTTCTAAAGGGGGGAAGGATGTAACATCCCAAGTAAGTAAAGAATTATGGATTTTTTATCTATGTCTATTTATGAATTAGAGAGTGTTTTAAAGACTTAAAATGAGAATAAATCCAATCTTAAGCATAAAATTCTCGATTTTTTTTAAAAGATTGTTTTACCGCCTTTTGATGGCGAACCATTTTGAAATCTATATTTTGACAATTTATAAGCTCTATTTGTCAAAATAAACTTATTCTTTAGTATGGGGACATTGAAATTTACTTTGGATAAATTTTTTGTTTTTTTCTGACAATGTTCATTTTTTTATGAATAGTGAAAAATACTGCATTTGACTTCAAAACTGCTTTTTCATCTAATTTAGTTATATGGATAGATTATTTTTATAATTGGATTTAATGTGTAATTAGAATATATTTTTACCATTTAATCCAGTGGTGGTCATTATAATTGATTTCACTTTGGAATTTTCCATAAACAAGTGCCAAACTTTTCAAAGATATTGTTTCAAAAAAACCCGCTATTTGTTTTGACAACGGGAATTATTTTTAAATTAATTATTTCAATTTATGTGTTTGTAATTTGGTAAAATTTATTCCATATTTGGAATCATAAGGTTAAAATTATGTAATTAAGACTCTTTTGTTTTTTGGACATTATGAATAGTAACGACGATAATTATCTTTAATTATCGTGATTAATTAGTAATCGAGTAGTTAAGAGTAATAAAATAATATCATAATAATAACAAATGACCCCAACATGTGTCCTAATGCTACTGGTTTTGTCATGGCTGACAATGGGTTGCCTTGTTCCAAACTTTGGGACCCCATGGAATCACTTTTGTGTGATAGTGACTTTTTATCTTTTTATTTTTAAAGAAAGTTAAATATAACAAAGTATGTAACACCATTGTAAAAAAAATTTAATTTTGTCTACATCAATGATCTCTTGGACTATAAATATTAATTTGAAAGCTAAAAATATTTCCTACATCATAGTATTTTTCTATAATTTTTATACATTAAATAAATAAATTTTTTTATGACACTATGATGATGCAGCGATTACCTCCTTAATGAACGATTTAAATAAAATGAAAAGATAATGTAAAATCTAAGACTTAAACTTGTCAAAAACCTATTGGATAAGTATATTTCGAAACCTTATCACCTTATCCTCAAAATATATCAATGTGGGACCTTTAAAATTTGAAACTCATTTTAATATAAAGTAACATTTCTTGACTTTCCAAGAGTGCCCCTCCTCCCTCTTATAAAAGGCCCCCACCTCTACCTCCTTACCCACACCTCTCAAGCCATTTACTCGGCCAAGATATGACCATTTTATCTCTCCACATCCCTCTATTAATCATATAAGCCTTACCTTAGGCAGAAAATTCTTCAATAAACCCTTTTGGTTCAAACCAAGAGGAGTTACCCGATTTAAAGGTAATACCTTCACTTGTGTTCTTTTGATTTATTTTGCTTATCCAATGACCTAAAATCTTATTATTCCATTATTTTGTAACAAAAATAGTATCTTCAGTATACTAGGATGTTTTTATGGGAAGTATTCGAGCTACACTTACACACACATTCATCTAATGGTTAAAGAACATACTATTTCTGTGGATGACGAATTTCTGCCTCACGAAACAATGATTGTTCAATCTTAATTTAACACCTTTCATGGGGGACATTAAGATGTCACTATATTTATATATGATATATAGTATTTTTATGTTTTCTTTATGCTTATGTATTTTTCATTTATGTCATACCTTTATGGTTTCCATTATGGGTAAACACGATATCTTTATTTTAGGAAGTGCGGACTACCACCCCCTCAAAGTGATTTGATTCGTTAATGCCATATGTGGGATGTATAGAGGATGGAGTTAATGATATTTTATATGATATTATACTGGAATTATAATATACCTTTATATCATTATGAATTAATTCCATTAAATAATAAGTTGAAATGGAAGTAGCATTCATGCGTACGTACGACTTACCGTCTCCATGAACGGTGCATTTCATTTCTTACCTCTAAATGTTAAGTAATATTATAAAGGCATGTATATACTGGATATATATGATATATATGATATCTAAATCATGAATATAATTCTGGATATAATGAATATTTTACCACATGAACAACTTGTAATTATAAGGAGTTTATTTTTGACTCAAGGACCAATGATCAATAAAATGACCATTATTAACATAAATAATTACATAGTGTTATAACATGGTAATAAGTTATATAAAAGTAATAATTAACTTTAAATAAGTTCTTAACCAAGTATAAATTAACTCGAGTTTATCATTCAAGAGATTAAAGAACAATCGAGTCAAGTTGGACATGAGGTATGGGACTTCGTCTCAATCTCCTTTCATTGAGGCATATTTTGTTTTATACAAAACTTTCTTTTATATGGTGTATAAACTCCTTTTACTTTTACTTTTATTCAAAAGGAATATTTTTATATGAAGTGTTTTACTAAAGGACAAAAGTGAATGTTTTTGTCTTACATATGCAGCGATAATGACTTCTCTGCCGCCGTGACCATTACTTTAGTTTCGGCTTCCTCTACAAGCCATAACTTTTTTAATGAAAAATAAATACCATGTTTTACTTTTATTTTATTTTGGTATTGAAAATGGTTTTTATAATTTTTTTATTATATCAATGTGTTTTTGATATCTTGTGATTGAAATGTGGAAATGTTATGTTTCCTTTATGCATGTTTTATGTGATACGATTATGTTATGGTTCTTGGGAATTGTTTATGAAGACGGGTGGTTCCAGGATAAACAAAGGGCGGGTGAGCCCGTGATATCTCTCTAATGCATTGGGTAACGTGAAGGGGTTAAACGCTAAGGTTTCTCTAAAGAGATTTAGGGAGTATACTGTGATGGGTATTCCAAACATAACCATGAGGGTTTCTCCCTACGTAAGAATGTTACGAATGACTCAAGTTACATTTATACTTATGATTTATATTATTTATTCATGATTTGATGAGGTATGTTAAAGTGATTATGTTTTATGAGTAAAGTATGATTTTATTAATTCTTATGTATACATGGACTAATGTTTTCATTTTGTACATTAATAACCCTTACTGAGCTTTTTATGCTCATCCCAAGTTTTTGAAATATTTTTCACAGGTCAAGGGAAAGGTACATGATGCGATGATTGTGTCAAGGAAGTGTCATGAAAGAATCCATGTTTTGTTTTAAATATGTTTCCTTTGATGGGAAAAGTGAATATTTTCTTTAATGTAACCACCTTGTTTAAATGTGGAATGTAATGCATGATTTATGGTCTAATTATCTAAAAATTTAAACCTGAAAAGATCCTCAATGTGTAATCTTATAATAACTCAAGATTAGGTAATGTTTAAGGCATGGGGACTTATACCGAGAGGCGGAGTAAGTTGTGGTTCATGGTGGCAATGCAGTATCCGCGGACTTGATCGTCTTTGAAAGAGTATACTCTTTGTCTTCATTCCTAAAATTGATTCTGCTTCTGTCCTCGCTGATTGTCCCGTTTAGATGGAGGAGGCCGCTGATATGTAGGAGTCCATTTACGATTTGGTGGAGGACTGAGCGGTGGAGCGGGCACATGGGCTGGCTTGAGTGTGACAGCGGACGCTTTAGCTCTAGGGGCTCTTTTCGCAGGAGCCTGCGAGGCTATTCAAGACTTCGAATTAGTCCACTACAGGGATTCCTCAATTCTCTTGGAAATGGATGAGAGATGGCGGAATCCAGTGGTGCACTCCACTATTATGAGTGGTGTTCGCAGCTCATCTCAAAGATTATTGATGCATATGGCTAGCATCTCTTCTTGAGACATTGGCCTGTTCAGGGAATAGGTCAGACCTTTCCATCTGGCGATGAAATTTGAGACCCTCTCGTTCTCCCTCTGCTTGTAGTTCATGAGATCGCTGACCATTGTTTTAGGCAATGTTGAGCTGAAGTGGAACATGAACTACTACTGAAGGTCTTCCCAGCTCTTTATTGACTGGGCTGGCATACTCGTATACCAGACGAAGGAAGATCCTTACAAGGTTCGTACAAAGCATCTGAGTTTTACTGCTTCTTGTTGCTCCGGAGTCCCCATCATAGGGTCGCAATAAGATGCGTAGTGCATCAAATGCTGTTCCGGATCACCCGACCCATTGAATATAGGGAATACAAGGCTCCCAAAATTGGGTGGAGGTGGTGTGTTTTTCACCCAATCCGGGTAGGGGTTCCGCTCTGGCTGTATCGGAGCATGTTGACCTTCCATCGCTTCCAATCGAGCTATTAGTGCCTCGATGGTGTTGGTGAGACCCTGGTTTACATCCTGTTGGGCCTAGTCCTGGGCAGGCGTAGCCCGAGGCATTGCTTGAGGATCTAGATTGGCCAGAACCAGGGGTGCGTGTGCTGGTTATGGAACCTTCGGAGGGTTCAGGTGTACCGGCTCCGGTTGCTTTCTGATTTGAGGGAAGTCTTGGTATTCATCTGAATCTACGTTTAGGTAGCTGAACGGGCTGGGTGCCTCGTTGGATGGGAGCCCTGACTGTATTTCGTTATCCGGGGAAAACCTTAGTCTTTGAGGTGCACTTGATGGGAGTGCATGATTTGGCTCCTCCTAGGATGTACTTTCGATAAGGCGGTTCCTATGGAGTAGCTCGGCATTAAGCCGCCTCAATTATTTCATCTCCTATTCCTGTCGAGAAAATCTCTCTTTGAGCATGAGTGGCTCATCTTTGTCGAGAGAAGGAGGTGGGTTAAGGGTAACCAGTCCTTTTTTCTTATCCGTATTGGAAGCTCACAGGGTAGGCAGAGGAGGGTTGGCTGGAAGGATGACCATATTTAGGGTGGCCCTCTGGTTCCAAGTTTGCACACTTGGTGGTATTTTGTGAGTCACAGCCTGACCGGAACTATCGTCTCTCGATCCCTCCTGATTTGTAGTATCTCTGGTGTCACCCATGGGGTTAACCTCTATGACATTGATAGATGAATATCGTGGGGTAGAGAAGATGCCATCTTCCAAATAGGAAGAGGATCTCCCGCGTCTTCTGCTGGACTTCCCTTTCGTGACCTGGGATTGCCTTTGGACTTCTTGACGAAGGGTGACGCGAAGATTTCTTTGATGCAACCTTATGGTGCACCTTTATCTCAGAGGGGATGATGATTCAAATGACGCGATAGGACGAGAACCTCCTCTATTGATTGTCCTTCCTAGATGAGAGAATACTAACTCTCGTGGGGGAGGTTGTTGTTGAGGGGGTAGTAATTCCCCCAGCCCTGAGGGCTGGGGTTGGCTCCGTTCCTTGGATGTTGGGTCTCTTCCCATTTCCATTGGTCTTACGGGGACATTTGTTGTTAAAAATTCCCCCATCCTTGCAAGCTGGGGTTGACCCTAGATTGCGGCAATGGCTGCGGCTATTGGTACCTGCCTGATCTTGCGTGCCCCCATTAGGGGGTGAACTGGGTTTGGTGTTGAGTTCTTCTGTGAATCAATCCTTTATGGGGAGGCAGGAAAAGATCACTGATTGGCCTCTCTTAGGCGAGAGGCCTGTTGTATGCTCTTAGTGGCCTGATTTAGAAGTTTTTGAATGGCTTGTTCCCGTCGGGCCTGCCGCTTCTGGGACTTACTCAAGGCCTGACTCAGCTGGGTGTTTTTCCTTTCCTAAATAGAGAGACCACTAGATTGGCGTCTTGACGTGATGACATTGCAAGACACCACGCTGAACGGGTTCTTTTGGGTGGGGAGCAGAGTGAAATGTAGAGATCCATGTTCTCCCCATCCCCAGATATGGGCTCCCATCGGAGCGTCACCGATGAGGCGGCGCAGTAGGTGCAGCACACAGAGACATGCTATCTACATGTTTCTTTTATGCCTCTTGGGTCGTTGTTTCTGTTCTGAAGGAAGACCTTCCAGGTCGATGTGACATAGGAGCTCTCATATTGTCTTGACGTGGTCTACATACCCATTGTAGGGATGAAAGCTTGATTTTAGTAGGCGGAGGGTTGTCCATATATTATGGTGGATGCCATGCACACATTCTTCTGACAAATCATTGGGTATGTCGAACTGAGAGGTGGCCGTAGGCCAAAACATAACTGGTATATCATCCCTGGCCAGTCATTTCCTCAGGTGAAGCATATCGGCATACTCATACGCTAGTGACTCCTCTACCTGGTCGGCCAAACTAAGACGCTTGCTGCCAATGCGGTCGGAGGAAGTGGGACCGGTAGGTGCTGAGTTATTATGTGGGTGATTACGAGGTGGTTCAGAGGATGAACGCGGCCCTGGACCATCTCCTCGTTGCAGAAGGATGTCGTCGGCGACTAACTGGGAATCTGACATGCTTGATCCCGTCCTTCTGAGTGCCTCGGCATACGAGGGCTTTTCGGTGCTTGATTCGGCAGGAGGAGGACCTTCCTGTCGATATGATATGTCATCACGGGGAGGACCTCCACAATTACGGCTGTAATGGAGAGACTACCATTACTTCTTGATGCCTCACTGCATAGAGTAATTGTGCAGTGCAACCCCTGGGGAGGACCTCCAAGGCGTGTCGCAGCAAGGGGAGGACCTTCTGACTGTGTAGCGTCATTACGGGGAGGACCTTCGCAACAACTGCCATCATGGTGAGGATGAACATCATGGCTTGACATTCGATGAGCATCCTGGAGAGGACCTCCTGGACACACTACGACAAGGGGGGGCTTATTGTTTCTTGGGGACAATGCGAGGAGGACCTTCACAATGGCAGTCTTGGTGGCGAGGACTACCATCACAGCTGTGGAAATGGCGAGGACTACCATTACTGCTGCCACAGGGAGAATATCTGCAAGATACATCTTGGGTAGGGCCTCCAAAATGTACCGCAATGAGGGGAGGGCCATCTCATTTCTTGACGTCTCTACGGGGAGGACCTCAGTTATTAGGGTGGATAGGACTACCACCGTGATCTGATGCCTGGCTACGTGGATATCCATTGCAGCGTAACCCCTGGGGAGGACCTTCCAGGCAGGCTACAACAAAGGGAGGACCTTCTTGTCATGATGAGACGTCACTGCGGGGAGGGCCTCTACAGTTGAAACTATGATAGCGAGGACTACTATCATAATATGTGGTCCTACTGCATGGAGAGTGTTTGCAGCATATACCCCGGGGAGGACCTTTAGGGTGGACCGCAACAAGTGGAGGACCTTCTTGCTGCTCGATCTTCTGGCAACATGGAGGGTTTCCGTGACTCGCATCAAAAGTGGATCTCTCATGATCGATCATTATATGCCCGCGGGGGAGGCCCCCACAGGTGCTCTAGGGAGGACCTTAAGAGCAGCTGGTAGCAACATTACAGGTAGGACCTTCACAACTTCTACTACCAATCCCATAATATGGTAATGGAGGGGCAGGGTTCTGATCCTTTGATGTATGATTAGAGGCGTTAGGAACCCTATCTTCCAACAGTGTGGAGTCATGAACTCCCTCTTTATTTTCCGGCTACCTTTGGCTCGTTTGGGGCGCTCTTTTGCGGGCAGCGGGGACTGTCTTCTATTGACAATGACTTTCACCTTTGGGTCCCTGTCTAATTGTGTCCCGTGATGCTTCCGAGATACGCCGAAGAACATATTGACTTTTAACAGGGATATATTCCTTCTCTGGAGCATCCACTGTGATGGACAGGTGTCCCCCATTTGGAACGAGTGAAGCTGCTCGATCCGGTTTCCCATGTGTCACAGAATATGGCCGGCGACCCTCCTGGGCAGAAACAGGGATGCAGATCTACTCCGAGGTGGCTTTCTCATCTCTCAGATGAGTCACCTAAATTGGGGAGACATGCTCACATGCCTGAGTCCTTACTGTTTCCACTGATGTAATTACATTGGGGAAAGTCTGCAAGATATGATCTTGGATCGATACATGCTCCACCATAATTTCCAAGATATGCAGAGATACATCTTTGGCTGGAATAGGTATGAAGGCCCATTCCGGTATCGGAGTAAGAATATCCTACTCTGGTCCTCTGGTGGTTAGTGGGTACTGACAATTCTCTTGTGTCGGGGCAGGTGAACGAATCTTCCCCTGTACCGGGATATTCCGGTTTATCTCTATGTTGGCCGCCACATCGGGATGTCGGACTTTACTTGCATCCATATGGAGGTGGCCCTGCATATATTGGTTTACCACTGTATCGAGTTGGTGTCCTTTGTTAGCGGGGAGACGTGCCCGCCTATGATTTTCTACCACATCTGGGTGGCGGGCTTTGTTGATTGCCACCATATCAGGATGGCGGGCATCAGAAGCAACTTCTAGGAGCTAGTCCTGCAGGCGTCGGGTCTCCACCACATCAGGTTGGTGGGATTTACGACCCTAGGTTGGGAGAGGTGTCTGCCTAGTAAGTTCCATCCTATGTGAGCGACGAGCTTGATGGAGCTCGTCGGGGATGTACACTGGCTTGTATGATGCCACCATGTCTGGATGGCGGGCTCGGGAGGATAAAATAGGTGTAGGTGCCTGTTCATGGTATGTCTCCATGGCTGGGCAGCGAAGCTCCTCCTCAGGGACCAGAGTGATGACCGGTCCCTGATTGTACGTCTGCCACCCTCGTCGGGTGGTTCGAGGGGTCGGAGCTCAGGGAGCATGGGCCTGAACCCTCAGGGAGACATCCTCCTCGGTGTGAGGATGTTGAATCGCGGCATGACCACGATAACGTCTGCCGGCGGGGGCCTTGGAATGAAACCCCCGTTCGGTGGGGATGAATTCCTCAACGTCGACCTCATCTGCCTCCCTAAGATAAGGGAGGTATGCATTGTACCGTTCTGGGGATAGACTCCCGAAACGGTTGGAGACTTTAATAGGGGCTGTCTGGATCTGCCTTTGCAGCCACTATTGGGCAGGCGACCGGCAAGTTCTGGTGGATTGGAGGGCGTGCATGGCCACCTCCACCGTTGGGAGAGCACCGTTCACATGGTACTCTTAGATCAGCGCATCCGAGACCCAGCGTTGAAGACGCTGGGTGGGTGATGGGGTCCTCCGTAGGTGAGGAAGTCTTGACATGGCATAGTTGAAAGCACACACTTGTGAGTTCCTTTGGGAGGCCATTAGATCTAAGGGAGTTTCTAAGGTAGTATCTGCAAACCATTTTAGAAAATACAAGAAGCAAACCCATCAAAGCAGCATCTCATGATCCCTTGCGTAATTAATGACCTTTCTTGGACCTCCTTATGAGTAAAAGGGGGCACAAGTTGGGATTAAGTTAAATCTGTCAGGATTGGTTAAAGATTCACGTCGGATTCACCATTTTTGTTTCGGGTCGGTCTCGAAAAGCCCATCGGTTCTATATCCGATGATGCATGGACCTACTTTCCAAAGGCAGGCGTTCGCCGGGCGATTTGGCCAGCGACACTTAAGAACTCACATTGGTCGGGAGGAAGGGAAGTCGGGCTCATTACACCCTTTTGGGGGGAATTATTTCTTGTTCTGGGACTCTCTTATAGATTTAAGACGTATTCATATGTTCATGAATCTTTGGTTTATACGCAAGAATAGTATCCATGGATGTTTCCTTGTTGGAAAAGGTTAGCTGAACGCAGGGGTTCAGAATCATTTATGCCCAAGGTTTACCATCCCTCGTTGGATTAATGACCCCGAGGAGTCAGAACTCATTGAGGCGACACTAGGGGTGGCACGGTGAACCGATGTGAAGATAGTCAGATCGACCAGTTGTTGGGCTTGAACCTCATGGAGGCTTCCTACATACCCTGCCTAGGGGATAGGGATCGAAGTCCACGTAGTTCGAATTGGATTGGGTCTTACGCTCTAAGGCATCCCTGAATGATGGATTGGGGATTACACTCTAAGGAGGCCCATGTAAATGGATTGGGGCTTACACTATGAGGAGGCCCATAAGAGGATGTCATAGTTGATTCTTACTCTAAGCCCACATGAGTCATGCTCGGTGTGAGAAACAAGAGGCAGTAGGGACCAGAGGATCATGTCGCGAAAGGTGAGTCCGTGAGAAGTGGAGTGGGGCTTACACATGAGGGCGGCCCATAATGTTGGGGCTTATTCCAAGATGGACGCCCATGGCGACAAAGCACAGCAGGAGAGGGAAAGGGGTGCTACTGTGCCCGTCACCACTCTTGTTCCCCGGGGAAGTACCCGGGGAAGTACCGAGGTGCATGTGGACGACTACCTTCAGATGGGTATGTCGCCCCCTCTCTGGGGAGGGGAGAAGTGCCCAACCACCAAAGCATGTAGTCCCCCATCCAGGAGAGTAGAGGTAGAAAGGGTGCTCTCAGGCTCAGACCCTGCATTCCCATTGGAATGTGAACCCAGGAATGCTTCGGGAATCCGCCCAAGGGTCGGGGAAACCCCTTTCCCCCTGTTTACCGTGGGTATGTGAACTCAAAATGGTGTGCTAATGCACCTGAGGGTTACACCACATGGATCCGGTGGCTCTGGTGGAGGCCTCAGCTCAAGGCTGATGAGTAGGCCAATGAGGAGGTTGCAGAGGATTAGACCAAATTGAAATTGGAAGTATTTTATCTGGCTCGGGGAATGGGAACTATGAAGGATTTGGCAGGCCACACAAGGGTATGGGTGGGGGAGCCCTTCGTGTAGGGAAGTGCTACATGGCTGGAGAGGTCGTCCATGAACCAGGACGGTCCTCAAAGTAATGGGAATCATGCTAACCAAGGTGGTTCACAGCTCTGGGTTCGATCCGCTTACTAGGGTGGTCTGCGGAGGGTTCCATGCAGGCAGTGGCGGCCAAGGGCAGCACCGGCCGGAGGCTCGTCGATCGGGGCTTCGCCCGCGTAGGAGGGTGGTAGGCGGTGCGACAGATCGAAAAAGCGGCATAAACTCCCTGGTCCCTAGGGGGTACATCCGCGGAGGGACCCTGATTCGCAGTTTTCTCTTCTTTGTTTTTTTAAGGTCGCGGTTCCCCAATTTATTATGTATTTTTTTGGTTCCTTATTAGTTCGTTCCCAAGTTCATACCTGCTCTAGTTCACAAATTGGAACTTATGAAATCTTAAGCCTTCCTTTGAAATCCTTCCACATGAATCTGACCGATCTCCTCTCCATTCCTTTTTTCTTTCTTCTTCAATCTCCTTTTATAGAGTGGGGAAAAGGATGTATATATGGTCATGCGGCACCTTTTGAAGAGGCCCATGACCAAAAACCCGATTCACGGATGACTTGGTCAATCCATAATTTGCAGGGTATTAAACACTCCTCCACGAACCAAACATGGGGAGTGCTTTGCGGCTGTGGAGGTTTTCGCCTCCATTTCGCGAACAATAGCAGAGGCAGTTCAGACCGGCTGACGCAACTCGCGGTTGGGGTGGTCCGGAATGGTGAACCGGGTTGGCGCCTGTCCCGCCTTGTGATTGCAGAGGATATCCACCTCCATCTCACGAACAATGATGGTCCACGGAGGAGGGACACTTCACAGAACTGGCCATGCATCATTAACATTAGACCAGTTCGCGGACCAGTTCCTCCTTCTCCATCCTTGAGTATTGTGCACATTTGCCTAATCTTTTTGAGGGGAAATTGGGAAGAATCTCCCTTGAGTTAAAGGGGATCATCATTCTCCTTTGTGTATTTTTTTTTCAGGACCCTACATCTATTCTCTCAAAATACAACATATCATTCATCCAAGAAAGAACATATCAATAAATTTGTACTTTTAATATTGAATCTTTATGATTCAATCTACCTCATACATGGTACCATTATTATTCGGTTATATAACATAAAAATGATAAATTCCACAATACTGGTTTATAAATATGATGTTATTGAGAAAATAATGCCCCATATAAATTTCAGACAAGGTGTATAGTCATACCACATTATCGTGAAGTCGGCGATGATTATGTCAATACCAAACACACCCTTTTAGGGTTATTACCACTTGGTTCATCTGTGTCTGAACCTGAGTCCACTTGTATTGTCAAGGAAGGGATGTAATTTCTATGATAAACACACAATATATAATTTACCAAGACATCATGTTTCTATACTATACTTATAACAACTATGTTCATTTTCAATAATGTTTTATTATCCTTGTTCCTAAATAGAAGGTGCGTAATTACATTAACATTATATCATATACTATCCTAAGTGGTTACCTATACCACTGAAATTGGGATCAAATATAAATTATCAACCCCTAAATTGTTGTGAACAAACATTATTATATCCAAAGTTATCTAAGCATTCCCTTTAATATGAATTGTGAATCCCCAGTCTTGCACTCCCAAATTGAGTGCTAAAATCACATAATTTTTGTATTCAATTAGATGAAGGATATAAAATACTAGATACCACAATCCATAATCAATAAATAAAAAATAAATAGTTTATCTATAACATCTCAGGTAATTTTCATGTTTAGTGATTTGAGGATTTAGGACACATTATAAACTTATAAATCCCATGTTTTTCTCAACTAATGGATAGTTATTCACAATGTATGAAACTACATAATCCATAGTGAGTCTTTAATATCGATGAAAAATTCTTTCACACATGCTATCCATATAAATACATCTCATGTAATACTTTTATACATAACCTGGGGATATGGAAAGATATGAATAGGTGAACTAAAACACTGAGTAAGGGAAAACATAAAACTCTCTCAATCTTGAGATAAATAATGTGGTATAAATAATTAATCCATATGAATCTGTAATCATAATGTACCTATGAGAAATATATATACATAAAAATAATTAAAAACATTAATATCAATAATAATTATCGCATTCTAATGTGAATCATAATTCACATCATTAAACACTTTCCATAAAGTCATTATTATAAGAAACTATCTTATTATGGGAAGATGCATTCACTAAAACCAAAACTATTTTGTTTGATAATACTCATTGACACGTCAAGAGGAAATATAATTTTAGGACCAAAATATCACCTAATTAAGTACAATTCCTTTACTAAATGATTCAAATATAATTTTTATACCATTACCTAAGAATCCTTTGGACAAATAAATACATATCTATCTATATAATGAAGATTACATCATTACAATAGATAATCATCATGCGTTAGCAGTAAATAATAATCAAGAATGTCCATATTTTTACCCATGCTGATAAAATGGATATAATGATCATAATACATCTAGAGGAAGAATTTAGAATATCAAATAGCACACAGTAAATATTCTAATAATAATCCATGTTGGAATAAAAATATATGAAACACCAATACTTTCCCCATGTACATGAAAGGGAATTATTTCTCGGTAAACATCATCCATCCTAAATTTTATAAAATGTGATTATCACATCCTATAGACAAATTGGTATATATCTAATTCAATACTAGAATAAAATGATCAAAATATATCCTTAGGAAGATGGTGTTAGGATACAAAATAACACAACCCTAGTTCAATAAAGGAAACCTAGTAGGTTTATTACATAAATAAAAAACCCTAGAAAAAAGGATTTGAATGTTATAACTAGAATTGTATTGTTTTAAACCATTATTTTCATCCACAAAATAATACAATGTATATATATTGAAACATAAACCAAATTATGGTAAATCCCTTCAAAAATGATAAAAAAATTGAAGTGAAAACAAATAAGATCATTCAAATTTCATTTTTAACATGTTCATACAAATAAAATTTACATGTCTCTTTTAATATTAAATTTTGAAAAGGTGAAATGAGAATTTATGGAAACATTTAATTTTAAAAATAATCTATAATAATGGATCCTTGAAATAATTATAGTATTCTTGGAGTAATGGGGAGAGTAAAACAAAACATATGAATGTGAAATGAAAAACCCTTTTAATTATTTTCAAAACACATTTTTTAAAACTCACATTTTCAGAAGAGTAAACAATAATAAATTTTACTAAATTTAATTTTAACAAAGTGGATTATAAAATAACATATAGAAAAATATTATAATGTGGGAACCCAAGAAAAATATTTTTGATAGTTTTTAAATTTTTTATTAGCAGGTGTAAGTAATTTTTATCGCTTTGATGTAGTTTCAAAAACTAGTATTGTTATTTATTGATGATACAAAGTTCAAAATTAAAAGCTAATAAAAGGTATTGGATATTTTTTTAAATTATAGTAATAAATGGTTTAACTATTTTCATTATTTATTTGATTAAAAACTAGGATGATTACATCTACAGTAATCATATTTCAATTATTATTAACAAACTAAAGGTGTTTTCTTAATTTTTTTGTAAAATTTTGATATAAACACATTAGAAGAAAAACAATATTAACATTTTTATATCATATTATAAAATTATATGATTTCTAATTGTTATTCATGATATCAACAGATTATATTATTCAAGTATGTGGTTAACCTGGCCAACCATGATATTTCATTGATTAATATATGATTAAGAGGTTGTTAAAATGTAATATGCTACTAATAGAACCATAATTATGATATTTTTTAATTATTAGGATGATATATAATAATTATAAATAATTATAATTTTTTTTATAATTTATATAAATTAATTACATATAAATAAGAGAACATTTTCATTTTAGTTCTCTCATTAGAAATGATATAATTAACAATAATCATTTGTTGGTCATATCATTAATAGGTTATGAAATTTATCATAACAAACCCTTAATAATGTGATGAAAAATATATTAATCCTTAAATATTTTCTCCGTGACCATCCATATAAGGCATTGATGAAAATAAATAACAAAATAAATCATTTCATTGAACTAGTAGTGCACACATATGTATGGTGGATGATTAAATTTTTCATATAATTTAAGAATTGATTAATATATCTTAATATTTCAGAATAATAATTATTTTAATATATTAATTATTTATAAAATTACTCTATATCCTTATAATGTGGTGAAGGAAATGATAAAAATGTTACGTCGTGGAAGCGGTACTATGTAAACCAAAAAAATTATGCATACATTTTCTTAATAGAAAAAGGAAAAGGTGATTAATGATTATTCCCATAACATAATGAAATTAAGTATTAATTACATAGGTATTTTAATATTATAATTGAAAAATAAAAATATAATGGGTGAAATTTAAGTAAAAATAAATACTCCTGTTTATCACATTGAGATTTTCTTTGATGATCCCTTGGAAATGGAAAAATTAAGATAATTTACTATAACCAGATTATAAAGAGAGTGAAATAGTATTATATTGAAAGTATATAAGGAATATTTTCATAGGGAAAATTAATTTTTAGGATTTCCTTGAAGGGGTGTTGAGAGGTTCCTTTTATAAGTAGTGATGATGTATTTTTTTTAATATTTCAACCTAATTTAAAAGTAGAAAATGTTAAACATGTAATCTAGATCCAAATTTCCAAAATAATTGACTGCTTATTGGATAAGTTCCAGAAACATTTCATCCACTTAATTCTATAAATATTGTTTTATCTTGTTTCATTCTCTTCACACCTTGATTATTTCTTTTTTATCCTTTTATCTTTTACTATGAAATCTAGTTTGTACTTAAGGTAACATAATCATCATGCATAAAAATAAAGTGATCCCTATAAGATAATTACGATGAAATAAATCCAAATAAGAATTATATTTCATTTAAATGAATTTATAAAATTAATAAAAATTATTTTAAAATAAAATTGTATATATTATAATTTTTTTGTCAACTTATTACTTATGTTTTAAAATTTCAAATTTGGGGTTTTGAATTAAGAATTTTTTTTAAAATGATATAGTCACCTATAAAATAAATACTTGATCTTAATTTTTTATAGGAATTTCATATTCATACTTATATATTTATATTGTCATAAAGTCATGTTATTTGTAAAAATAGTATTTTTACTATTGAACTAATAATCATTTTTTTAGGAAAATACCAAAAAATTATATTAAGTTTATTTTATAATTATTAATCTGAGAATGATATTCATTATTAAAAATTAATGTTTTTAAAAAAATAATTCAATTTTTAAATAAAATTCTAAAATATAGTGAAATTTTAATTGTATTGGAAAATGACTTTTAAAAATGAAACTATTCTTTATTATTAATTCATAATAATTACCAATTAATTTATTGGTAATGTTTTATTCATATTATGAGTATATTTTATTATTATATAACTATAATATAATTTGTTTTTGAAATAAATCATCAATTTTAGAAAAATATATATTTTGGGCATATAATGATTTTGTTGTTTTTTAATATTTACAAGTTGGAATTTTTATTATTTAAAGTAAAATTTAATATATATATATATATATATGTATATATATATATGTATATATATATATCATAAAGTGGTTACTCTAATTTATTACAACTAATTTACTGTATAGTTTTTAACTATCATACTTAATATTATCTTTATTCCATAAATATATTATACTTTTATTTTTGTTTATTATTTCATATAGAGCAACAAATTAGACACATTTATTATTATAAGAAAATAATATATTAAAATTATTCGGTATTTCATGATTAGCTATGAGATTTTTTTAAT
Organism: Viscum album; assembly: GCA_963277665.1. Lineage (NCBI taxonomy): Eukaryota > Viridiplantae > Streptophyta > Magnoliopsida > Santalales > Viscaceae > Viscum > Viscum album. Next base: position 333,805,127 of record OY728139.1, on the reverse strand, counting down.
AAAGAAAAATCAATGATTTCTTTCATAATATATTCGTTGTAAAATTGTCCTGTATTAATTATATTTTTATCGGTCATAAATATGTAACAATTAATATATATATTATATATTAGATATATTATATTTAAAATTTTGAAATTAATAAATATTAATATTATAACATTTATGTAATAATAAAAAATTGAATTATAATCACATATAATAAAATATATCGAATTTATTCAAAATAAATTGTTTTTATTTGAATTATATGTTTTTTGAATGTTAAATTACAAAAAATTTTAACCCAAATTAAAAAAACTACTCTATATTTTAATTCATAAAATATAAATTAGTTTTGGATGATAATTTTAATTTTTTTTAAAGAATAATTATATGTGAATGTTAAAAAATATAATTTTTTAAGATATGAAATGTTTTTTTAAAATATTACTATATAAAATATTTTCAGTAATTTTAATAAAAACCATGTCATTAATATAATTAAATTGTAAAATAATATATTTATATATATTAAATTTAATTTCAAAACCGTAGAAATAGCCTAAATAATATTTTATTATAATGAAAAAAAAATTTGTTTATTTAATTATGAAATAATATTTCAACTATTTTAATTAGATTTTGATGAATATTAATGTAAATAAAATATATATTTTGAGCATAAAAATATGAATATTCCGAAAGATAAATAATATTCATAATCATAAAATAAACGATAAAAAATCTTTTATTAAATTAAATGGAACCCTTCTCCATTTCCTATAAATATTTACCTCTTGTACCAATTTATCCTCACATCCAAAAAATCAGCCTAAAAATATCAGAAAAATTCTTCCCTAAGTCCTAAAATTGATGTATTTAGAGGATTTGATGATACTAGAAAACCCATCATAATAAATCTCAAATCTCAATCTAAATAAGGCTTCTCAAAGGGAAAGGTAAGAGTTTTAAAACATAGTTATTTTCTTTTATATTCTCTCCCCATCCCTTAGATACCTTTGTAAAAATAAATGTAGAATTAAAAATTTATTATAATTCTACTCTAACATATTTATAAATATTAAATATTTTCTCTATTTTTACTTTTTCTAAAACTATTTGAAATACATTCTTCACCTGTGGGAGTTGTATACAACCATGTAAATGATAATGTTTTATTTTCCATTATATCATTCATGGGTACTTTTAAAATGATTTAGTACCTAATTTTACTATTAATAATCAAATTATTTTATTTTTTGTATTCTCCAATGATAAAAATAATTTCAATTAATAATAAAATCAATAAAATCCTCATCGTTGGTTTTTCATCTAAAACTGTCTCACCAAGAATTTTTTATGATGTGTAACTATCTACTAAACTATAGAAATATTTTACTTCAATATTGACATGAAAAATATATCATATCTCTTATAAATATTATAATACTTTTTGAAAAGTACCTTATATTATTACTATTATATAAAGAATATTATAATTATAAAGTTAACATATCTAAAAAAATATTTACATAACAAACATGGGAGAAATAAATGAAGAATAAAAAAATAAGAGGAATAATAATTAGAAAATAAACATAATTAAAGGATCTAAATCAATTAATTAATTAATATAATTATATTATTTTGATATGAGATGATGTACAATTTGAATCAATAATCTGGGTATGGGATTCACTTCCAAATATATACTCTTTTCATGTAATGTTCCAACATTGAAAATCATATAATATATATAATATATATTTTAATTAAAATATATCTTACTAGTTTGCATATATTTTTTTGTTATTATTTTCCTACTTCACATTCTCACAAATTCAAAGTTCATACTATCCCTTGTTTGTATGGGGTTTAATCTCTCAATCTATCTTTGGAATTATCTCCCATTATACAATAATGTTTCAAAATATTTTTATACACTTTCATCCTCAATATTAATATTCATTTTCTCATTGATCATTTATTAGGATTTACATATCATTTTATCATTATATAAAATATTAAATTTTCAGTCAGACCATAAAAAATTTATAATATATTATCATTTAAATTTTATTTAATTTAGACATGTTCTATACTCTTCAATTATATTATTTTTTATGGTTTATCTAATACGTAATTGAAATGTTTTTTTATAATTATTTTTATTTAGGGGATTTAAAATTTCATTTCTTGTTCTCTATTTAATTTTACTAAATTTGTAAGGAGACTTTTGTATATCTTAATTTTTTATTGAGATCTTTATATTCCATCTGAATGTTATTTATATTGTTTCAGAGTTTTATTTAGTATCATTTACACTGTTTATATTATTTTTTAATGTCTCTGACTGTTGATTTTAATTAATAAGGTAGTAGGGAAATATTTTCTCTATCTCTATTTACATTTATCACTCAATATCTAACACCAACCTCTTTATTAATTGTTTATTGAAGGATTATATAAAGTTTATCTTATTAAATAATTCTTACTAATAGTTTTATTGAATTTTATTTTCATGAAACAATTTATTTAATGTCTTCTTTGTAGAAAAATATATAAATTTATATATAATTGTTTTAAGAATTTTAAAAAATTTCTATTATCCTTTAAATTATTTTCAACATTTCTAATACCCATGAAAATTTTATAATTTAAATGTTACCTCAATTACATTATCTCTTATTATGACTTTCTTAAGCTTAAAATATTAAAAAATAATTCATTTCTTAATTATTCATATTCATTTGTATCTATAGTATTGTGAAAATGAAATCCATGTGAGTGGATTGATACATAACTACCTTTGTCTTGATTTACCATCAAACACAAATAAATATATCCTTTATGTCAACACCCATCCATATTAAATCCCTTATACAAAACTATTCTGATTAAAGAGAGTTTTCTTTGATGGCCATATCATTTGATTGGGTGGGAAACACTATTTACTTTATTGTAAACCCCATTATTCAATATAACATGGATACACTATAATTCATTAATATAATTTAATAGTATTTATATACATAGACACATTACTATTTTGGTTATATATATATATATTCGTTTTTCTATATAACCCATTTAATTTTTATGATTTTATCAAGTTATGTACTTCGATAAATCTATGACTACTCATATATTCACATAGTACTCATATGTGTAGTTATGCAATTATGTGACATGTGGGCCTGAAATTTTGTGTAGTTATAATGCATTGGGTGAAGGATAATGTCATATGAGACTAGTATGTTATATTTTGTTATGATATAGTTAACATTATTTAAATTTTATTCATTGACACGTTTTTCTAGATTTTTTATTATTTAATGAAAAGATGTTTTTAGATCTATCAACTTTCTTTTTAGGGTATTTTCTGAGATCATTGACATATGTTATAATTTTTTCCTTTGATAAATGTTCTATACTATTTTTTATGTCACCATGGATTATTATTGTGGTCTTATAATTTCACATGTGTATTAAATAGAATATTTTATTATTTAAAAATGTTATTATTTTAAATTATACTACATGTTTTTCGATTATGATATATTTCCTCACAATAAATTCTTATGTTTCCATGATATTATTCCAGTAAAAATTAAATTTTACTAAATATCATGTTTCTCACTTGATTATATTCTTATTATAAATCTTCTATATCTCTTTGACATTTCTGAACACCTTACTGTGAATTTGAGATCACTTTTTTCTTATTCTTTTCCATTTCTCCATGATTTATTATATATTGTAATGTACATGAGTGATTAATGTGTAATGAAATATTATAGAATAAATGTACACTTTTTTGTGAATTGAGATGAATATGGAATTAAAATCCAATGAAACTAAACATTTAGGTCATGGGAGTATTTTTCAAATTAAGTTGATAAGTATACTTTTATAAAATGATGAATGATATTTTGGGTCGTCATAGTGGGTATCAAAATATGTGAGTATTTATATAGAGATATAAATATGGGAGTTCATATCTATGGAACTAATTTTTATATCAGTGTGAGGTTTACATTCTTTTATGGGATTAGTTTTAGAAGAATAAAGTGTATAAAACTTAATTAAACCTATATTTAATAGGTAGTTTCAAAGATTATGACATCTTTAGATTAGTATTTCATATTCATAGAATAATTTAATCTAATTTTATTTAATATTATCATTAAGAGTTTTCTTTTTATTATTTTTTCCTTATATCTCAAAGAAATATTTTTATTTTTCATGCATTCCCCTAAAAATTAGTACATAACATAGATGCATTATTAATTGATATTTTATATAAAATAAATACTACTTTATCATATAAGTGTTTTAGAATTAATTTTTATTATTTATTGAAATAAATATTATGAGTATATAAATAATTAATAGTATCTTAAAAATTATTTCTTTTTAAAAAACATAAAAAATTTATCATGGCATTTTTTAGGAATAATAATTTTTAATTAAACTTTTAAAATATATAGTGTATTTATATAATGATTCAAAATTATTGGGCAAGAATTACACATATAATAATTGAATTTTAATTATTTCAAGGGGAAAAAATATATTTTTCATATCTATTTTATACAAAAAATTAAAACATATCAAATCATTTAATTCATGAAGTGAACATAAAACTATAATAAAGTGGAAATTATTATAATTCATGTAATTTAAGAGTTTTATGATAATAAAAATTATAGTTTAATGATTATATGTATATCTTTATTAATTTTATAATTTAATTCACATATTATTTATTATAAAAAAATATTATATTACTTAGATTTTTATAAGTAAAAAATTCATAGAAATTAATTGAAAAATTATATATTGGGAATATAACACATAAAATGTTTAAATAAAAAATTATTAATCATAAAATAACTATATAATAGTAAAAAAAAATTTAAATCACTCCTAAAAATAGATACTTTTAATTCAAAATAATGTATTACATTTGTTTTAAAAGTTAAATTTATCATAATTATGTTTTCAATGTAATAAAATGAATTCCACTTTTGGAATCATGTCATTGAAAGTACATATGTGTATTGTTTTTAATTTTTTTTGGAAATGTTTAATTTTATATCAATATTAAAAATAATTGGTTATTTATATACATTATTTTTTGTGTTTTCATTATGATTTTAAAATTACTTAATAATTTTTTTAAAAAATTTCTATAATATTAAATTTATTTAAATATTAAAATAATGTATTTATAAGAAATAAAATTAATTTCAAAACCTATAAATAATTTTTTCAAAACCTATATTATATTTTATTCTAATAAAAAACAATTTTTGATGGTTTAGTTTGAACAAAATATTTCAAATATTATATTTATTTTTTTATGCGAATAAATATCAATAATATATATATTTTTAATCACTCACGTTTTTATATTAATATGAATCCATAATATTTATAGTTTTGACATAACATAATATTTAATTTGTAGTCACTCTTTTTAATTTCCTATCAAAGAAACCCTCCTCCAGTAACATTTACTATAACATTCAAAGCATCATACTTTGATTTTTTTCTAAAATACCGATTTTAACCCATTTATCCAGGTTAATAATGTCCTAGGATAACTAGAAGTACATCCCCTAAAATATCAATATTTGTTCCCATGAATTATTCCCAAAGTTAAATTTAAGGGTTTCTAAGACCATGTATTTTGTATCCATTATCTTACACCCCAGTCAATAACATAAGAAATAATTTATATGACATTAAAACATTTCTATAATTAGACACTATTTTATTTATAAAATTAAATTATTAAGTAGTTATTTATACTTTTAAAACCCTATTAATGTGTAAATATAATAAAAACAATAAAATTATTTTATGTTTCATATTATTGAATTCTAAAATATGAATTAAATTATTATATATTAAAAATAAAACATTATGGTCATATATCATTTCTAAAACTAACTTACTAAAAAAAGGTCTCTGATTTTCATCTACATAATAAACTATTTAATTATTTTACCCAAATAATGGTATAAATAAATAACATGATTTTTCTAGATCATTTATAACAATTATATTTGGAACATTGTTTATTACCATTATACTATAGTAGTTTTGTAACTACAGTCTGAATATCTCCAAGTGAAATGAATAAACAACATGAAGAACAATATTTAAGATTAATTGAATAAAAATGAATAATATTAATAAAATATAAATGAATATGGTTCTATACCATGTAATTAATAAATTTTATTTTATTATTTAGAATATTAGAGGAAATCCAAAGTGAGTTGGGACTCAAGGTTTGTGGTTCCCTTTGAAATGTCTATTCCCTTCTAAGGAATTATACTTTAACATCAATCTTCTCTTAAAAAACAAATATGCAATTTAAAAAACATAAATGTTTTATGTTTTTTTATAATTTAGGAATTATATTCCTACGTACGTATCTTATTGATTCATAGTTCATACATTATATTATTTATAATGTGTTTTCTCTCTTCACTTATCACTTCAGGAATCTCTTTCATTATTCAATAAACATTCCATGGTTTTGAATATATTTATAAAATTAATTATAATATTTATATTCTCATAAACTTTATTTGGGATTTATGGGTCTATTTGTTTTTTAATAAAATAATAATTCATAAGAGAAAACTTCATAAAGAAACATGTATTCTGATATCAAATTCCATTATTTCATAAAAATTATATATTCTTAACATATTTCAATTAATATAGTGTATATAATAATTCATTAAAATATTTTTGAAATTATTTATTTGACTCATGAAGTGTATAATTCAATATTATTTTTTATATTTCATTTGATTGGGATTATTGTGTAAAAAACCTTCAAGAGGGATTTTCATTATCTCTCCTTTCAGTTGGAATCATTCTCTTCCATGCCCATTTTCATTATATTATTTCTAGTACATATGCTATATTCATTCCCCATTTTATATATTTTCATTTCATTTTATAAATATTTTATCTACATATGAAGGTGGTAGGGGAATACTTTTTTCTCCCATTATGATTCTTACCTAGTTTAATTCTTCCACAATATTCCTGATTTTTATTTATTAAGATTCCATTTTAAATTCTACGAGTCAAAAATTCTTTAAAATAATTTAATTTCATTTATTATTTTTCAAATATTTATTAAAACCCTGTTTTTTTAAAAAATACAACCAAATTAAAAGAATATTTCCATTTATTTTTAAAATAATCTCTTATAGTTCTATAAAATATTTTTCGTCATTGTTAATGAATATTAAAATTACTAAATTTGAATTTTAGAAATTATAGATTCTCTATCATTATAATATTTCATAAATTATTAATATCAAAAAACAAATCATTTCTTTATTTTCAAGAGTCTTATGTGAAATTAAAACGTTACCATACCAATAGAACTTGGGTGCGAGTAAATTATTGTTAATTTTTTTTAATTCCTAAAACAAGAATAGTTTTTATAACAGATTATTTCCAATATCCTCTAATGATTTTAAATCTCACCATCTCATTTATGATGTAGAAATAACCATTAAAATGAAGAACATTTAATTCTTAAAAGGTTCTTTCACGAGATGGGTGACTAAATAATTTCTACATTTTGGTGATGTCTCGGACATAGATATGTCACTTGGAACATGAATTTATTATAGTTATGGAATGTATCAACCTTAACCCTTGAATTGTTGAAACACATATATCCTCGATGAGTTATTTATACCAAATCACTATAATTTCCAATAATTTTTAAACTAGAAATGAAAATTCATTCAGTAATCTATAAGATCTACATCACCAATATGAAGATATTTTCTTAATAATTTAGAATATATATTATAAAATCATTCCCTTTAATATAGAATTATCTATGAAATCTAGATGGTTAAACAAGAATAAAAAAAATCATTGGTCTTCATTAACTCAATAATAATTATATTTACATTTCTATATATTTTCACTATCACATATGTCTACCTATATAAAATATTTAAGAAGTTAAAATGGAATATGTTTCCAATATTTCAATTGTAAAAACTAATAAAATTGATATAAACATGTTATCCTTTTAAAACATGTAAAATAATATTCTTTAAAATAATAAGTTTTAATCTTTATAAATAGAATCTAAATCATCTTATATGAATCCAATGAATTATCAACCAATGTTACTAAAAAATAACCATTGAATATTTGTATTTAGATATACTAATAAATCATCTTATTAATTCATTTATGATTCTAAAGATTATGTAAATTATTTTTCCAATGATCACACATTGAAATAATTATGGGGAATAACTACAACTCATAGTTTAATATTATCCTCCAATATAATAGCCCTTAACTAATTTAATCATGGAACATAACATGGAATAATGTTTTTTGTTAAATAAATAATATTTTAACATTTGAATATTTATGAATCTTTTATATATCATCAGATTTACTCATATGAAAGAGCTGTTTACTCAAACATTAGATTTGAAAACATTACCTAAATCATACATGAACACAAGATTATTTTTAAATGGGGGTCAAATTAAACATACATAGCCTATAAATCCTTAGACTAATTCATATTCAATACTCAATTTATTCAAACACACTATTATTTCTAAAATTACCCTATAGTTATTCTCAAAAGACATTAGAAATATCTAACATAGATTATATATTTTCACAGGTACTCATATAAAAATCTTGATTACTGTAACTTATATTGGAGTTAATATTATTCATATTACACAAGTACAAGTTAATTCTATTTATCTCAATACTGAAATAAATCTATAATTTATTAACTCAAAACATATTTAACTCAACTCTTCTATTATAAATAACCTTACCCTATTCATATCAACTCAAAAACATTCTCAACGATTTTTTTATCTACAATAATTGTTAAAAAAGAATACAATAAGCTTTAATAATTTCCCTAGGAACCTCAATACTACCTTTGAATGTTTTTAATGATAATAGTTCATATCAATATATAGACTTTTAACAATTGGAAATTTCAAAAACCAACACTTATTAATTAAGAAATGTTTTTCATGGAATTTGAACCCTCAATGAAAATTAATTTTTGGCTATGGAACATAATTATTCTCTATATAAATTGAATAATTTCTCCCTATTTGGATAATAATAGAAAAACATATTCTTTGAAAAATTGTTACATGGTTTATTTTTCTATATACTATTTTGAAAAAAGATTCCAAATAATTTTAGGAAAATAAAAAACTCTGTATATAAGTGGGAGAGATTGAACATTAATTTCCATCCTTAACTCTTCAAATATTCCCCAAGGAATAATAAATTTCACTAGTAAAGATGTCTTTAATATGATTAAATTTTGATATATATTATAAAATCATATCACTAATTGGAAATTTTCTCCTTGATAAAATGATTTTTAATGTCAATATTATTAGATATGAGTGTTACATTGGTAATTTTGATAGATCTATAAAATTGACATTTTTATTTCCAATCAATAAATGTATTTCAACCTTATATTTTTGATCTTCTAGATTATCCATCATCCTAACCATTTTTGTGAATGATTTTATAGAAGGAAGATACGTAACATTTTTAGTTCTAGGATTATTAATTTTGTTTCTATTAGTGCATACTCACATAACGTTTTCCTAAAAATATTATACCACAAGATGTTTACATATTATCATCAACATTTCTAGAACATTCGATATCATTGTTGCTAAAAAAAATTACTCCTCTCAATTATTTTATAAGAAAATAATTGAATCAAATACCATTTTTTATATCTATGTAACCACTTGGTGGCCTTAATGTGTGGGAATTTTGGATAAATTAGACATCATTCACATAAGTTCATTATATAGAATATATTATGTCCTGATTATATAAGATATAGAAATATTTTAATAAATTTATTTGATTCATTATGATTTATAGATTAACCTAATTTTTTATGCTAAACTTCACAACAACATTCATAAGTGTAGATAATTATTAAGAAGATTTATATAAAAAATTCATGAAATATTAATAGGTGTATTTCTCAGATGATATGAAAATGTTTTTTCATTATATATAATTTTTAATCATTAAATAAATCTAATATCTTCAATATAGAAATATTTTTCATGATAATTCCTTATAAGTATACTCACCATCACTAGAAAATATCATTTTGTCCATATAAGAAATCATAACGAGAGTATTTTTGATATTTTATTTCATATATAGGTTTCTATAAAATTATCCAATGATGAAATTCATATCACATAGTCATTTTTTTAATTTGGAATACCAGGATATTAGGGATAGTTTTTAACCATAAATATCCTTTTTCAATCTTCAAACCTCTATTCTAGTATTGGTACGGGTAAATCCTTTTGTTTTTTATTCAACAACCACTTCATCCTAAAAATCACCATCTAAGAAAAATTATTTAACATTCTTATGGAAATATTTTTGTTTCTTGTTAACTATGATTCAAAAATAATTTTTATATACTAATATCTAGAAACCTTTTAAAATGTTTCATCAAAATAATCATTTCATGTTGAGAGTATCCCTCAAAATATAATCTAGAATTGTTTCATACAATATCACTATTATAATTGATTTTATTTAAAATAAAACATGGTTCCATTGATACCTTTATTGTTGGTCCTAAAATGAAATACCAGGTAGAATTATTATTAATTTTCACATTATCCTAATTTAAATATTTTTTTAGTTATTATGATCAACAAATTCATCAAAGAAATGTTTCTTAACTTATGATACTTGAGTTTTGTTATTGTTATATCATAGTAATTGTCTTATCTATTCTGGTACTTTTTGAGTTCCAATGATATTTTCCTTTTCAAAATGATTTTATAGCCACTTATACCTTTTCAATTTTCACCAACATCTCCATCATCACTGGTTTGATCTAAATCAACATGAACCCTAATTTATTATTTTTTATTTTCTTATCCACTCAATTTTTATAGTTTTTCATGATGTATTATTCATAATTTATAAAATAAATACCCTACACTCCAATTAATGTAATATTATATTATATAATTTTCACATCATACTATTTTATTAGCTTATGGAATCACTTAGTCAAGAATTTTTAGCGTCTTCCATTTGATATATAAACCATAAAAATACCTTCTTCTATTTTATTTCATGCTTCCCCATATTTCAATTTTTTATTTTATTTAAGAATGAACATCAAAACATTTTAATGTACATTTTTGATGAAATATTATGAATCTACATCTTATATGATGTTATATTTGGTCCCAAACTTATGAAGTGTCAATTCAAGATTTGTTTATCTATTTAAATATAATCTCTCTTAAAAACATTAAGTGTTTCAATTCATCCAAAATTATTCTTTCTATTTTAAAATGGATTGAAATCTGTCACTTAGTAAATCCATTTTATTAAAGTATCTATGTATATTTAAACTCCTATTTGATTCTATATTTTTAGAGATATACCACAAAATATTTTATAGTTTACTCTTTCCTGTCATCATTACTCAATATTTTGATAAACATTTTAGATCAATTAAAACACTCTTTTAAAAAAAGTTAACTTCTTACAAAATAATTTTTGGCATTTATATCCAATATAAATAATCAATGAGTGTAATTAAATAAATATATCATTTTCTTGATTTATATTCCATTTTACAATATAAATCATTCTGAATTATGTCAACATAACTAGAGGATTTATCCCTTGACCTTTTAGGAATTCCTTCTACCATATTTCTATTTTAAAAGGTCTTACACAAAGTGTTCCTTTATATTTTTAGATAATAAAGATCTTATATATATATTTTGGATATATTTCAAAAACAATTTTCCCAAAATGATCAAGTATTATATTATAGATCATATACATGTATTTTTTACTAAAATTGTATGAATCACTTGTGTTTCAAATCTTAAATAATTTACCATTAATACTTTTTACCTTAGTTATATTTCTTCTTATATGTAATTATATTATGATAATGCTATTTCTTCTGAAAATAAAATAATTTACATTCTAAGATAGTTGGAAAACATACAAATGATTATGTTTGATCCCATCAATAAATAAAATATATTTGGAAAATAAATTATGAACATTAATATGAGTCGTACAAATTCCTCTTATTTTCAAGGAGATGTAAATTAAAAGGGTAACATCAAATCCCTTAAGATAAAATATATTATTTAATATATTTGTTTCACCTAACTTGTGGGATGAAAAATCACAATAACATATCCAAATATTTTAAATTTTTTAAGATTTAAGATCTAAATCAATGAGATTTAACTTCACTCTCATTCAAGTTATCTTAAATTTCTCATATAAAATAGTTTTACATGATTTTACAGCGATATTATTCATATAATAATTATTATAATAACTATATTATTAACATATTACAAAAATTATATAATTTTTTAGTTATCAAATTTAGTGAATTATTTCTCAAAATATTTTTTTTCCTTGGGTTTACTTCTCATATTCTGGGAATACCACCCAAAATAATCATACCTCCTTCAAATCTTGTAAAAAATGCTAAATGAGTAGAATTTTTTTTGTATTCATATTGATTTTACAACCAGAAAAATTATCTTTAAAACATAATTTCCTATGATAATATTAAATCTTCTCAAGAATAATTTTTGATTCCCACTATACATTGATCTAAATTTTACTTTTATCGTTAGGATATAGTCTTTATAAAATTTACCTCAGCTCCCTCTTAATTATTATAATGTTCATTATGAGATGCTATATCCCAAGAATTTATAAAATTGGTTTTAAAACCTAAAAAATTAGAGATAAAAAATCAATAACTTGGTTATTTTAAAAAATTACATTTTTTGTTGGGATAACTACATGAGTGAATTGATATGATTCATGTTACACATCAAAGAATTTATTATTATCTTAATTCATAATATTTATGGTGTTTCTAGAATGAATTCTTATTGGTTGATCATTTTTTTACTCCTCTTTCTTTTCAGTATAATTTTTATCAAATTTTTTTATCTTCCATTATTATTCAACAAATCCCCCAATGATAATATTAATTTATTCTATGAAATCATATTTTTTATTCAGTAAAACATGTTAAATTTTCTTTTTCCTTCAAAACATCATTTTTTGTAGCCTAATATCATTTTTAGACTATTATTTATTGAAGATAATAATTTGGTTAAACTATCAGTATATGCATAGTTTAATTTCTTTATTATACTCATCACCTCATGAATAATCATCAATAATTTCAAAATGAGATGTTTTATTTAATGTTTTTAGTGACCACTTCATCATTTAAGATGATTATTTCTTAAGATATTCATTCCTAATATTTTTCATAAATTTATTAGATTTCTGTTTAATGATTCCTTTCCCCCAGTAAAATATTATTTATTCATATTTTGTCTCCTCTTATAGGGATCACACTAAACATCATATTAAATTCCATAAATATGTTTCTTTGGATAATAAAATATTTCCAATTATACCACAATCAAAACATAATTATGGAATATTACAATATTATAGTCAAATTAATTTATTTAAGTTCATTAAAATGGGAGATAATAACATCACACATTCAACATAATGTTTTTATCATCTTTAAAATCACCCTAGAAAACTACATAATTCTCCTTGATTTTATGATTTTTCAAGGAATTCAATTTAAACTCGCTCTATTCCATGATATTATTTTTTTAAATGAGAACTTATCAATTTATAAGAAATAAAAATGTTTTGAACATCATCAATACAAAACTCATTCCATTTTCTTTCCAATAAAGTTGAAATTTTGGCATCCAGTCATTTATGAAATTTTCTTATTAATTTATTATTAATGGTAAAACCCTCCAATGTGTCTCCAAAACACATTATAATATTTAAAATCTAATTATATCTTTTAAAAAATTTAATGAAAGTTTCATTATAATCCATCTTTATATCCTAAAATATTGATATCAAATTTTAGTGGTTAGTTTCCAAAAAAATAACAGTTCCTTCAAAAATATTTTAATCTTTGTCCAAAATTTATTTGGAAATTTTGAGCCTCATAATTTTGTTGTACACCTTGTAAGAATGAGATATGAATATATTATTACTTTCCTTTCCATCAAAATTAGAATTTATTTTGTTAGTTTGATTTATATGAACATATTTTTAAACAATAATAAAATAAATAATAAACATATTAATTACCTTCAGGATGTGTGAAATAATATAAGAAATAATCATATTCATACATTCATTATAATTTTTTACATAAAAAATGGCATGACTATAATGTTTATGTAAATATGATTATCCATCAAAACATCAACCAAGATAATATCTTTTATAATGAACACAAGTTTCTATCATACAACATTGAATTTAATTTTTAATCATATTTGTAACACTCAATAGATAGTTCAATTTATATTACCATTTATATAATTCCACATACCAATTTAGAATTAATTAATGATTAAATCTATGTTGCATTTTCCCTTTTAGATCGTAACATCACACATATATAAATCAAAAAGAAAAAAATGAACAAAATATTTTTAAAATATTTTCCCCCATTATTTGTGAATATTTAATTTCTATGTTTTTGGTTGAATCATATACATAAATGTATCAATTGGATTTTGAATTTATTATAATGATATAGAGTATCATCTTAAACCATTGAGTGTTTAGAAATACTTATCTCTTCTGATATATTTTAATACTAGATCCCTCCAATTTACAATTGTGTTTAAAACATGAATCCTAAGACCTTATGTAAGCTCGAGGATGGTTTATATGTAATGGAAATTTATTCTCTTCATATTTTAGAATATATAGTGTGAATTAGAGCCCACTATTAAATCAAGAACGTTGAATCCAAATGGGTCAACAAAAAATAATAGTTTTTTTCATCTTTTACCCAATTACATTTCACTACATTTATTTATATATCATTAATGATTTGAAATACAAAATTTTTAAAAATATTCAATAATATTTTGTGGACAATGTTTCTAATATTTAAATTTTGAAACTATATTAATTTTGGAAGCAAAAATAACTCTTTTTGATCCTATCAAATTATATTCTTGAAATTCACAAACTTCAATATTCACTAAAAGACACCTAATATTTTTTTTCAATATTTACAATTCTAAAATAAAGTTTCTTAGAAATCAACATTGAATATATATTTATATAAGTCTCATAATTCTACAATCATTAGAGATTCCATAAGTTCCAAATTCTCTTTTTTCAACATTGGTAAGCTCATTTATATAAATAATTATAGTTCATAGCTCTATATCATTATAAAATATTATAATTCTAATCTCAAAAAAAATCTTCAAACATTCGGTATTATATAATAACTTGATATTTATTCAATGATGAATTTTATAAAATCATTTGATTAAGAAAAAAATACAAGTTTAATCATATATAATCATAGATGAAAATAATTTACTCATATGTGATCTATAAAAAATTCTTTTAGATATTACAAGATATCCATATTAATATTACACTAGATTCATGTTACTCCTTAGTATATTTTAAACCCTATGATATTTTCTTACATAAGACTTCATTTATTCTTATATCATGAATTTTTCAGTTTTCTACTAAATTTATTTGTAGAAAAATTGGGAAATGTTTTACATGGATAGTAAATTATCTATGTTACACATTTACTAGTTCTAGATTACTCTTATAAAGGGAAGTGTTAATATTTCAAATCCCTTAAAAACCACAGTTTTTTCTTATATATCTTAATAATTCTCTAAATAGAAAATTTGACAATAATAAACATTAAAAGCCTAACTCCAACCTTACAAAACAACCTCATCAATATTAAATTATCCTAAGAATGTTTTCAATCATTTTAATACTCTTCAATTAAAATTTACAATATACAACAAGATATAATAACTTACTTTAGTTATTCACTATATATACAAGAAATTATTTTTATGAAATCCTTATGAGTGTATTTATTAATTAACACCTTTTAATTTCCTTATCATCTATAATAGAAAATAACCACTATTATTTAATACATATCCTTATTAAATTCTAGGTACTTACTTATTATAATTGAAGGGTGTTCACCTAGATAGTCATTCTATATATTTTGCTGGGGAAAACTATTGACTTCACTCTATAACACTATATTTTATATGATGTGAATACCATTTAAATAATTATTATAATGGAAGGTAATTTACTTAGATATAAGTTTTATTGTTTCTGTGATATCTATATATCCTTTTTTTATACAACACATTTCATTTTCATATTTTTTTTAATAATTTGATAATTAATTAATCTATAATTTGTTCTATATTTATATAGAACACATATGTATAGATATATAATCATGTGATGGTTAGGATTAGAATCATATAGGCCTCAAATATATTTGGGGAAGCTTTATATATCATGATATCCCAATGTTATGCATGGACATTATAAAGTAATATTTTTCAATGAAATTATATATGAACATGATATAGTTAACTAATTTTATTATTTTATGAGTGGAATTGATGTTTATAGATTTTAAACTATGTTATATTTGTTTTGAAAGAGATCCTGGACATATGTATTGATTCTATATTCTTATTAATGTGCTAAATTCTTATTGTGAATCTCTATGGTTTATTATTATTATTATTATTATTATTTTTATTATTATATAACATAAAATCCTTAATTGTTGATATAAGGTTATGTTATATTTCCTAATAATTATTTCTCATATTTTAATGTTATTATTTAATTATTCATTAAATTTATATAAATTTAACATTTATATATTATTCATGATCTAATGATAAATAATTTATGTCAAATTAATAATGTATTACCCCATAATTGGCCATTGATGTCACCATTTATCCTATGTTTACTTATTTCCTTGGGATTTTCTATATAGTGATATGTCTGGAGAGAGATTATTTTATGAATTGTTTTTCTCAGGGAAATATAATCACTTTTTTGATGTTATATAGATATATAGATGATCAAAAAATACTCTAAACCTTTGGGACTAGGGTGTTTTATTTTTATCTTGAGATTATATATATAATATTTAAAAATAATGTATTAGATTATTGTCAATTATAGTTTATATAAAAGTATGTGTGTAACCTCTGAATTTGGATAACTAAATTTAGGGGTATGGGTCTCAAGTGCATTAGGAGAGGATTGGCTATACTATATTATCATTTCCATATATAAAAAAAATCCTCACACATAAAAAAGGTATTTTAAACCCTCTTTATCAAACCTAATGTGGTCTACACAATTATTGATTATTTCAAAATCACATATCTAAGCCATAAGTAAATTAAATTAAATTGTTTTCATCATAATATCAATATCAATATAACAATTTAAACAATAAAATCGATATATAAAAAAAATTATTATTCCCCCAATTTCCCAAAAAATAATGATAGATATGAAAAATATTCAAATTATATTTTCCACAAAATATACTCACATAAAAAAACTATTTACCGTAAAATATTATTACGACATTCAAATAAATTGTAACCATAAAACATCACAACTAAACTTCAATACAAATATATCTATAACACCAATATGTACAGGAATAACCAAGTTTATCAATATTATGATTAATAAAAACCATATATATCAAAGGTTGGCTTTATGCCTCACCTCAGCCTGATCAAATAACTAAAAAAATCAAAAATCGTTCAAACCATAAAGTTAAATTTATAAAAAAGAAAAAATCAGTTAGGGTTTCAATAAGAGGGAGAAAAAATAATAACAAGTG
This sequence comes from Viscum album, assembly GCA_963277665.1. Taxonomy (NCBI): domain Eukaryota; kingdom Viridiplantae; phylum Streptophyta; class Magnoliopsida; order Santalales; family Viscaceae; genus Viscum; species Viscum album. The sequence continues at coordinate 333,787,291 of OY728139.1, read as the reverse complement.
GAGAGATTTAGGATCCACTTATCACTGATCTTAACAATAACCACCAAAATATTGATAAAAATAATATAATTATTGGGAGAGATACATAAAACATTATTAAAAAAACCAATATGAGATCCCTATATAAGAGGAAAAAATGGTCTAATAACCCCAAGAATCAGAATAAATTTAATTTTTTGGCCCCAATATTTTAAAATCCATTTTTGACTACATGATTATCCAAACCATATACCCAACTTTACATTCTCCTCTGGATTCTTTTGAAGTATACGTGATTGAAATAATTTATATTTCCAAATTTGTGTTAGAACATATATTAATCTACGGATCCCATAATATATCCTGAATTTTCCTAAATGGGTATACTACATAATATTCTCGACAATTTATCTATCCAGGAAACCACCAAAATTCTTTCAAAAACCTAATTTTACCCCAAAAACATGCAACTATTGGTATAAAATAAATTAAAATATATATACCTAAAATGGGAATCTTATAATATTTAACAAAAAAAATTAAACTAGTATATCATTTTTTCATAATCATCAATATCACTCCCTATAAAAAATACAACATTTAACTATAATTGTAACAACACATGAATTTTAATAAATATGTTTTCTTTAGTTAAATATAATGTGTGTAACTTTTCTTTCACATCATACTAAATTAAATTGCAAAATGTTTTACCCTTATAAAATTAATAAGAAACACCATTATATTTTAATCATTAAATGTGGGGGTATTAATAAAAAACAATTTCATAAGAACTCTATAAAAAGTTATTATTGAAAAAATGCAATTTTATTCTTAGAAGAAACTTATTACTTAAAAAATATTTATGCGTTATGCATGCTTATATTAAATTTAAATTATTATCATAATTATAAATTAAATAAATTTAAATTATTAAAATATTTTTATTAAAAATTGATAAATTATATAATGAAGTCAATTTAATTTTTATGAATAAATTTAATTTAATGAGGTAAATATTTTGTACTGTGGTAAAAAAGTTATTTTTCAATGAATGATAGTTTTATAGAAATTGAGTTAAAAAAATTAATAGATATTTTTTAAATTGTGACAATAATATTATTTTTAATCATATATAAAACTTAATTTTAAACACATTTAATAGGTTCCAATTTTCAAATAATATCATGAACACTTAGTTATTGATTTTTTTTGAAAAATAAAACTTCAACACATTAAATGTTTTACTTTAAATGATAAATTTATAAATACTAAAAATAGAATTATATTAAATTTATTCTGAACTATGATTATTTAATAAATTATTGGGTAATATCAGTTATTTAATATTTTTAGGGATAAAATAATAACCATGATTAAATGTTAATCATGATTTGTATGTGTTAAATTGGGTAATCTAATGTGGATTGAATATTACTAAATCAATTTTTTTACTTATACCATGTAAAGAACATTTCCTTATTTTGAAAATCATACCTACAAGTATCAACAACATTTTACCACCTAAATTTCATTCAATTCCACTCTTACCCATACCTAACATTATTTTTTAATTATTTCTCCCTTTTTTCACTTATAATAGGATATCACTTCCAAAATTTCGATGCCACACCCCTATTTATAATTTCCCATGAATATTCAACCAATTATCATATTATTGAGATAAAATACACATTTTAAGGCCTCTATCTCTATAATTTACCACAATTACAACATTTCCAATAGATACATCAAGATAAAATCCATGTTCTCAACTCTAGAATTATATAACCTTTAATTTCCATTATTTACAAATTTTATCCACGCTCCTCAAAAATAATTATAATCATATTTACATATTAAAATAATTATAAATAATATACATAAATGTTATTATATTGATTTTAAACCATTATAAATTCCCCTCCCATTCAATAGATTAAAATGAAATCATTACTTATGTCTGTGTGTGGAATAAAAATTCTATGAATAACATGTTTCATTTTGCAAATCCACCATTTAGGATTGGTTAAATAAATGGATTTTTGTAATTTATATATTAATTATGTGAATATTTAATTTCTAAGAATATAAATTAGGCATTCAATATGTAATATTATAAATAATACATCATTGTAAGACTAAAGGCCAAAAAGACATACCGAATAGAATATCAATTTATATATAAGTATACAATTATTTTTAATTAAACACATATATATAACTCTTCCCAATTTCTATTAAACACTTTAATAATATTTAAATAATTTTATTATTATATTTTTATAATGATATTATAAAAATGGATTTATTCCAAACCCAAATTGACACATAGATTGTAGAATACTCTTATGGGGTGGGTTTAACCACCTACAGTAAAAATATTATAAAAATCTATCATGTATTAAGTTAAAATAAATTATTTTTTATATTAATATGTAACTAATTAATTTTTACTCTCTAATGTTTATATAAATAATTAAATCATTAATTATGTTACCACTATTCATTCTATAACAATCCCTTAAAAATGTTCGCCACCAATTTCATATATAAGAATCGTAGAATAAAATCTCATTGAATGAAATTATAATTTTATAAACTATCCTAAAATATAAATTCTTGTTAATTTCTTGAAATGGTAAATATAAAATTGGTAGAAGATTGAAGAACAACAAATTTATTATGAAACAAGTTCAAAATGATCAATATTAATCACAACAAAATTTTTAAATATATAAGAACTAACAAATATAATTATAGAGAATAATTATAAATTAAAGTTTTTAAATTTTATGGATATAATGGGGGTTATGAAATCGAGTATTAAGATGGTTATTATTATTTTAGTGGAGTTCCAATAATGTTCCTGGAAATCATTAGTAAAGTTTATGCTTTTTGTAACTCAAACTTTTCATTGAGTTATATGAATTCTTCTTGAATTTATTTCCCCAATGTTCTCTACCTTTATTATTATTTTTTAAATTATTTTATCTCTCATATATATTAAGAAAAATTATTTTAAATTCAATTCCACATCCCTGAAAATTTATTTTTTCACATTTTTTAAGAAAACAATGGAGGATTTTTGAAACGAGACTCCTGACTATGAAATTTTCATCAAAGATTACCATTTTGTTTTCAAAAAAACACTTTTCAATTTTGATTTTAATTTTACCCTATATATTAAAAAATATCAATCTTTAATGGAGTAATTTTTCATGTTTGACCATCTATTTTTCTTCTATTATATGATTATTTTTCAGTGATCATGTTTTTGATGTAAATTCCTAGAATAAAATTTTATTAAAGAAAAATAAAAAATAATACAGGGAAAAATACAAACAAGAAAACCCAAACTACCATAAAGTATAGTTATGGTGAATGAGATCAAAAACCAAAGAAATAAAAAATACCCATTAAATAAGGTGAGCTCTGGATGTCAAATAGAAAATCATCTTATCAATCCAAATCATAAGGAATGAACCAAGAACTCTAATCCTAAAATAACATCAATGCAGTCTACTCCTGGCCGGCACTCCATGAACTACAAAAAAGGAGGCATGTATATTTAAAAACCAGAAATGATACAACAATAAAAATATGGCCTCACCAGTGACCCCAAAGAAGGGAATCAGCCACCGCATGTTCTCACAGATGCCCCGAACAAATCTTCCCAGTGATCCCATGCAATAAAAAACAAGCTACTATATACAAGATGATAATAAATATAAAATAACAAGAATGAGAATAGTTGAATTAATAAAAAAACAAATATAAAGAATCCCATTAGAAAAGAGGAAGCATGAAAAAATAAAGGATATCACCACAAAAGGCCCCATCCAAGACACAAACTGTAATGCAATAAAATAGATACACCCTGGAAACCAAAGCAGAAACTAACAGAGAACTGTAGACCTTCCACTTTATTCTTGTAGAATAACAAAGAAGACAAAACACTCCAAAGAAGAATAAATAATTAAACTAAACAGACATACCCCAAATTAGAAAACAGAACTAAAAGATGTAAAATAACATTACAAAAAAACCTCAAACAGATATAATAGACAACTTACTGATGTCTAAAAATGGGATAATTTTCACAATCCCTCTTAAGAAAAAGAGGATGATAAACAGAAACTTGATCATACCAAACAAAATAAACTGTATTAACACCTTTTTTGTAATTCCATCAATACCAAAATTGTATTCCCGATAAATGTGAGTGATAATATGATTCAGGGAAAATATATTATCTAAAAATTTAATCTAATTATTTGTTAGATTCCAGGAAAACTGAAAAAGACCCATCCTTATTCTATTAAATGTGAATTATTTCTCATTATAAGTTTAGTGAAACTAATTTGTTTTGTTTTCTTTTTGAAAGTGAACTATTTTTATTTATGAATTTAAAATACAATTTAATTACCTGGGTTATTTATGATGTGACTAGTTATTGTTTTTCATGTTTCTCATAATAATTTATGATGATGTGTGGGTTATTATATCACCAACAGATGAATCGGTTGTATTTTTAAATCTTATTATATATATCCCTATGAGAAAAATATATATTTTTTCAAGTGTGAGTGAAAGTTAGTGACTCATAAATGTGATATACATGTGTGTACAAATAAGTTGTCTAACATGCATTAGTGAAATTGTGTGAATCATAGAATTAATGTATTCCTATAAAAATGTTTGTGCCACTTTTGAAATATTTTATGCATTTTGATAACATTCTATCAGGATTCAATGTTTATGTTAAATGTTTTTAAGCCATGGTATTCCTATTATGTTTCATTATTAATCATTTATTGATTTAATTTCCTATATCAAGTCCTTTGGAAAATACTTATGTTTTATTATTATCACTCATGTTGATATGATACTTTTCTTATGGTTGTGTTGATTTGTCTTATGCCTATGAAATTATATATTATGAAATGTTCATGTATCACTTACTTATTATTTGAGATCACAATGTTCATATGTTTTCATCACAAAAGTTATGATACTGAGTTTTTCATCTGAGCAATTTATATTACGGTCATGTATGATTCACATAATAAGAAATAATAATAAGAATTATAAAATAATATTATTATGTTTCTCTACTCCCTTACACTAAACCTTTTAGTAATTGGATGGTGTGACTATTTTTGAGACGTTTTATCAAAACCATGGAATTAGTGAATTATTTAAGTTATGATTATCTTGGGTATCATTAATTAAAATTAGAGGATTTTTTTAGTTAATTTTGGAAACTATAGATGTAATTTATGATAATTAGTTTTACAAAAGTTTTTTTTGGAATCCATAGATATGAGTTTAATATTATGATGATATCCTATTTTTTTAATTTCATTGGTATGTGGTTTTCTGAGTAATCACATCTCTGGTTTCATATTGGAATGGGTATGTGGTTGTAGCATAGGTGAATAGAGGGTAAATCACCTCGAAAAGTTGACTGGGAATTGAGTCCATCTTTAATATTATGAATGATGAGTGAACTTAACATTTCATTCTTAGTCTCTCACTCCCGGGTGATGTGATTTTGAAATTCATATTATCTTTAGGAACAATTTAATAGGGTTTTAGCATACATTTATTCTATGTTTTGGGATTATAATTATAAATAGAAAATGAATAACCTATATTAATGATTTAAAATTTATAGTGATTATATTTGATATTATGAATGTTCCTATATTATTAATGGATTTTATGAATACAGTCTTAATGGATTAAAATGAAAAATAATGGTGGTCTTTATAGATGATATTCTCAAATATGTTGTGAGTAAGGAAGAGCATGAAAATCATTTTCAAATTTTATTATCCATATTATGATTGAAGAAAAAATATTAAACGTTTATGATGTGTGAATTTTTGTAATATAAAGTATTATTCATGGGTCATGTATTTAGAAGAAAGGACATATGAGTTGATCCATCAAAGATAGATATTTCCAATTAGTGGCCCAGATTAACCATTATAACTGAGATATAAAGTTTTCATGAGTTACAAAGATACTATCGATGATATGTAAGAAATTTCTCATAGATATGAAATCTATTAACCATGTCAAAATAGAAGGGAGTGATGTTACATTAGATAGTGGGATGTGATAAAATATTCATGTAAATGAAGTGTTCGGTAAAAATACTTGTACATATTAAACACTATAGTGGGGAATAGTCCATAATATACATTGATTCTTTAAAAACCGGATTAGGATTGTTACTTTTGTATAATGATAAGGTAATTCTATATTCCATGCATAATTTTAAGAATCTAGAAAATTATTATCCAATACATGATTTAGATTTGATGGTAGTGATCCTTACATTATTGACTTTATACATTATCTATATAGAGAAACATTTAATAAATATACTAATCACCAAATTTTGAAATATATATTCACACATAAAGAGATTAATATTCCTCAAAGGATATGATTGAACATGATGAATTATTGTGAATGATCAATACATTAACCCATGGGGATGTTAAATAAGGTGATTATTACTTTGAGTAAGAAATATCATGCTACTAAATCCATTATGAGTATTGGAAGAAACATTCCACTTATGGATTTTTATATGATGAATATTGAAGTCATAATTGGAGGAGTGAAATACTATCTTTCCCAAATTAATTCTAAAACATACATTCACATGAATATCAAATAAGATGAAAATGGATATGCATATATTCAAAAAATTTAGTGATTATTAAATAGATATAGATTGATAAAGAAAGAGTTATAAGGTTTGGAATCTAGATATGTGTTCCATAAAATCCAAAACTGAAGAGAGAGAGAATTTAGATAATTCTTATTGATCACTATTCTCTAATTATTTATGAATAACAATTTTATATAGATATTTAAAGAAAAGCCTTCATTTGGAAAACATTAATAGATAGATAGTAGAATATATATCTCCATGATTGGCATCGACGTATGTTAAGTATGAATGAAAATTTTATAAGGGAATGTTATAACCATTACCCATGTATGTATAGAAATTAGAAAACATTACTATTTATTTCATCGTAAGACTCACCAAAACATATAACAGAAATAATTTTATTTGGGTTATATTCAAACTCCTTACTAAGTCAGTGAATTTTATTTCCATCAATGAATATTTATCTCTTGAAAACACACAATGATATAATCAAGGAATGTTGTAGGGTAACATAGAGTACCACTCTCTATTGAATCTAATTAGGATCTAAGATTGACCATAGGGTTCAAAAGAATGTGTTATAATACATTGGAGAAAAAGTTGTGTTCTAATACTATTTATCACCCATACAAATGTGGTCATTTTGACCGGACAATTAAAAATATAAAGGATATGTTGAGATACATTTTGATGATATTTCATGGATGTTGGAATCAATAAATCCCATTTTTATATTTTACATTTTTGAGAAAAATTCCATTCAAGAATTCATATAAAACTATCTGAGGCTTTGTATGGGAAAAGATATAGGACTTGAAAATTTTGGGATAAAGCAAGAGATAAGAAATTAATATATCCCGACCTTGTCTCGTAATTTATTAAGAGGATTCTATCTATTCAAAATCACATGAAATCATAAAAAATCAACAGAAAGGTGATTAAAATTTCCACTGATGAGAACTAGAGTTTGAAGTTGATTTTAAAAATTCCCTCTAAATATCTATAAAGAAGTGGTTATTAGAATTGGTAAAAATATAAAGCTAATAATTAAGTATATCCGTCCTTTTGAGATACATGATTGTTTCATAGTGGTCGTTTATCACTTATTACTCCCTCTAGGCCTATCAAAAGTGAATGATATATTCGTTGTATAAATTCCGATGTAGTACACTGTAAACACATCATAGATACTAAAACTAGAATCTATAAAACTAGAATGTTATCTCTCATTCGAGGATCATGTAGTAAGAAATTATAGATTAAAGGGATATGCTGTTTCAAAATGGGACCACTAATATGTTCCAAATTATATGAAAAAATCCCATGTTTTAGGAATCTATGTGGTAACCATAGGATGTAAAAAGAAAAAAGTACCAACCGTTTTCTTCAACTAAGTAAATCATTTGAGGATGAAATTCATTTAAAAGGTGGTATAATGTAATGACCAATAATTTTATTTAATACTTTTCCTTAATTAAATACTACGTGAGTAGAATGTCTTACACACAACATTGAATTAAAACATAAATTTTTCTATCTTAAAAAATTACTTAATATTATAATTATATTATCACCCTTAAATAGGCATATGTCAAAAAAGTAATGACATTATAAAAAATATATAAAAAAGATATAATAGAACACATGAAATTTTATTCTTAGAGGATACTTGTTTCATAAATTATTCATCTATGTTATATATTCTTATATTGAATTTTATAACTTTTAGAAAATAATTAAAACAAAATTATTTGAATAGTTCTAATTATAATTTTTAAATTAATTACAGGAATAAATTTCATTTTTTGAGTATATTTAAGTAATGAATGTAAATATTAGTTAAAACGATAAACACTTACTTTTCAAAGAATGATAATTTTCAAAATAAATTTTATAAATTAAATGGATCTATTTTTAATGAAGACTATAATATGATATATATAAGAACATATAAAAATTAATTAATAATCATACATTTGGTAATCAATTTTAAATAATTTTAGAAACACATATTGATTAAAATAACATTATTTTTAATAAAACAAGTTCCAAAAATTATATGTATTAATTGAAGTGACAACCTTATAATATTTAAAAAATTAATTAGTTTAAATGTATTTTGTAATTGGATTCATAATTTACCAATTTGGTATGAAGGTTTATCTTCTATTTTAATTTATAAAATAATATCAATGATAAATATTTAATCAGAATTAATAAGTGCTAAAATAGTAATTTAATGTGTCTCAAACTTTACTAAATTAATTTTACACTTATGAAATATATAATAAATGTTTTAGGTTATAAATTAATTAATAGATATCTTACCAAAACCGTCCCACATAACTCTCATGCAATTCCATTCTCGTCCCTTACATGACATTATTTTCTAAACATTTCCCCTAGTTTTTATCTATAAAAGGTGCCCAATTTAACGTTTTTCAAGACACACATGAAGTTCAAAATTCCCATTAAGCTAAACCCTATTTATTTCTTTTATATACACTATATACATTTTTCATCCCATAACACGAAAAAATTACCTTAATTGCTTCATTTCCAAAGGACACATCAATAGAGTATAAAAACGCTCAATATAATCATTACTTACCCATTATCTTCCTTTAATTATCATTCTTATCCACCTTCTTCCAAACCCAATACTAATATATGTAAATATATACATAATTATAAATAATATAATACAATTTAATTATATTTATGGTATAATTATTATCTATTCCCCACCTTTTAAAAATAATGATTCATCACTATAATAACATTTAAATAATTTCTTTACTCTTTTTCAATAATGATATTATAGAGAAAGGATCTCTTCCATATCCATACCCACATGTAGATTACGGTGACCAATTCTTGGGTCAGTTTAAGCACCAATTGGATAAAATAAACAAATTTATATTATGTATGGAATTGAAACCATAATAATTGATATTTATATGTAAATTATGATTTTTGTACTATTTTGGTATTATATATTTAACTCATTGATTATGTTACCATATTATATTTGATAAAAAACATTGAATCATGCTCATTGCCAATACGATTTTCAATAACCCTAAATATGAATGTTGTAAAATGAAATTATAAGTTTATAAATATTCATGAATACCAATTTCTAAACCTTTTATTATGTATTAATGAAAAAAATTGGATAAAAATTAATAACAACACTGTTATTACAAAAAATGTTCAAAAAAATCAAGATTACTCACACCCAAAATTGAAAATGAAAAATAACTAACGAATATAAATGTAGAAAATAATTATAAATTATGTTTATAATAGGATATATATATATATATGGTATTTTATTATTGTATTAATACAATTATTTTTTATATATAGGTGGTTAAATCACTTTTGTTTAAATAAAGAGTAATGGTGATTAATTTTTTAACTCAAACATCTTCTATTGAGTTATACAATATATTATAGAATTTATTTCCCTTATTTCAAAAAAGCAATTATTTTTATTTTTAAATGACTATATATCTCATATATATATATAAAATGAGTTTGTATTTCGAATATACTTATATTAAGTTTTTTCTTTTAACATTTTTTTTGAAAACAAAAGGGGTTTTTGAAAAGAGACTCGTGAATTCGATATTTTCATAAAATATAAAAATTGATTCTCAAATTAAACATTTATAATTTAATTTTAATTTTCCAAACTAATATAATAAAAATCAATCTTCAATAGAGTTAACATTCAAGATTCACCCTCCATTTCATTTCTATTAAGTGATAATTTTTAGTGATCATGTTTTAAATGTCATTCGATTTAATTAATGTTGTTATACTATATTGAAATTTTATATAATGTGAATTTATTTCCCTAAGAACTCCATGAAATTAAATGTGAATGGTTTTATTTTTTTAGTTTTATAAAAACTATTTTACATTGGTTATTTATAAAAATTGAATGATTTCAATTTAATCACTTTACGAAAACCATTTCATTTAAATGGTTTATATAATATTTAGTATTTAATTAATTTCAAGTGACACTCATAGTTATGTATAGTGATGGGTGGAGTCCTATATTACCCTCCAATGAATATGTTAAAATATTAAATATTATTATATATGTATTCATGAGCATAATCTTGTTGTTTACAAGCATGATTCCAAGTGCCTGACTCACAAAAGTGATGTATATGACGATATAAATAAGTTGTTTTTTAATGAGAGGGTTTCAGTATGTTAATTATGGAAGTATTGTTTACCAATAATAATGTTTGTTCCACAATTGAAAGATATTATACATTCTAATTATATAGTCTCCTCCAATGGCCCGAATGCCTTTATTATTTATTTATTTTTTTGATAATACACCTTTCAAGGGGTGAGGTGTAACCCTTACAAGGCCCATAGGCAAAAGTATTACATGGCCCATAGGCCTTAGAGGAATTCATTGCCCGTAGGCTTCAAACATACATACAACCCAGACTAACTACTTGGAACTGCTCCTCCCCAGCATCTTCATCGAGAAATCATCTCTCCACCTTCGCATGGTTGTTCGGCTTGGCATTCCACTATATGCATAGTCTTGTTCTGATGACAGGTTCTATACCCTCTTATTCTTACAATCTGTTTAGCTTCCGCTATGGTGAATGCTTCTTCCTCATCCTCCTTGTAGAGCTTGTTCCTTGTAGGTTTTCTGGGTTGCATGTGCACTTAAGGTGGCCCGAATCCCTTATAGGACATAGGGACCTAATCGGTGACCCGAAGGCCCAAAAGGGGGCATATTCCTGGATGCTTCAGTGAAAAACAGTGCCTGCTACAGTTCCCGCTATATTACCTTTTACAGTACTGCACCGTTCCCACTACAATACTGCTATATTACCTGCTACAGTACTGCTACAGTACCTGGGAATTTTGCCTTCGCCTGGATTTGATCCATGGTCACTTAGATGCACTTACGAAGTCCATACCAACTGGGCTAAGTCTCATGTGCTTCAAATCATATAGTCTCATTATTCATGGATTATGTTAGAAAAAATTTAATCCATATTATGAATGTTATATTTCTTTATTAATATACTATGGTTTGATGTTTTAATAACATATAATTTGAATATCACTTATGTTTTTTGATTATCACTCATAATGGTAAGATATTTATCCTATGAATATGTCATTAAATATGATTATACACTCATCTATGATAAATTTTTATTCATCACTTATTGAGATTTTTAGATAACCACTTTCTGGTGTTTCCATTCACTACGTTATGGGGAGGCGTTTTTCTAATGATGCATGTTCCCAAATAGTGCACTCAATAATAAATGAACAGAATAATTTTCAAATAATATGCTCATATAGATAATCCCCAAAATAGTAAAACTTTCTACCCTCAGGTTCTGTGACTATTTGTAACGACCCAAAAATTTCATTAATGGAAAATCCCTCTTGATCCAGTTAAATGTTTCTTTATGTTTTTATAAGATGTCAACTTCTTTAGTTTAGCATTAAGATTTGTGACTGTTACTTTTATAGCCGTTGAACAGTGATCATCTGGGTAGTTTAAATATAAGGCTTTAACGAACCAATTTTCTACTCAGACAAAGGAAGCGATGGCCTCATCCAGTAGAATCGCCCCTTACGAAGCCCATTTGTCGGAGCTCGGAAAAGAGGTGGCATCTTTGGGCTTTGCCCTTGACCAAGCCCAAGCTGAGCTTCATCAAGTCAAGCTCGAACGTGATCGTCTACGGGAAAAATGGAAGTTGATAGAGATTACCACTCGAGCAATGTTATCCGAGCAACCCCAAGAGTCTGTCACCATCGCACACCTTACCCTTAGGTCTTATGCGGCTATTTTAAGGGGTTATGTAACAAATAAGTAGTACCATGTTCATGCACATTACTTTTGTATATAATAATGAATATAATTTCTAGTCATTTTTGATACATTGTAATTAGTTTTTAAAAGTACAAATGGTGTTTTTAGTTATTATTTAATTAAGAATTATATTTTATTAAATTAAAGGATTTTTGAATTAAATAATATTTTAATATTATTATTAATATTAAATTAATTTTTTTATTAAATATAAATGATCTTATAATTTTATGAATGCAATTAAAATTTTTATTAAGGTTTGAAAGCCATTTCTGTCAAAACCCGTGATTTTTTTATAAATGTCGGTTTTTATTTTAAAAGTGAAAATTCACATATTTAGAAAATTATTTAGATAAAATAAATATTATTTTTGGAATCAGGACGTCGAAATTATCCAACGGTGATTTTTTCATAATTTTCTGAGACAGTCAAATTTTTGGGTAAAAATTAAATACCATTTAAATATATAATGTGTTTTATGACATCATAATGACCCAATGGTGATGTAATAAAATACCATAATCCCTATGTTCGGCCAATATGTGTTTTATCATTAAAATAATGAGGTTTTGGGTTTGTTTGACTCACTTTTCAAAGCATTAATGGATCCCTCAAGACTTATTCAACACTTTGCCTTTTTAAATTAATTTCCATGGGAGTGTGACTCACCTCCACATAAGCAACCCTAATTTTTTAATAAGTTCGGACCTTGGCCTTGTAAAATATTGTTTCCCACTTTCCTTTTCTAGAAACCATGGTCAAATACCATGGGATGGTTTGTGGTTTGGATTATTTTAATATAAGGGGTCCCAAACCTAAATAATAAAGAATTCTCTCACCTTTCCTATATAAACCCACACAAGCTCCCACTTCCTCCTCACTCAAAGACCTTGAAGTTCGTCCAACCTCTGCCCTACTCTCTCTAGAATCCTCCCAAGGTGCCCCAAGCTCCCAAGAATCCTCTCACAAGCCTCTCTCTAGGCTTTGGAAGCACACTTCCAAGTAAGGGTTTTTCTTCCTTTCTCATTTTTGTCAATTTTCTTTAAGTTGTGTTGCCCTTTTAATTTCATTTATGAATGTTGGGGTATGGTTTCGCACCTCTCCCATACTGCCCTCTTATTTTTTGAATGATGGGAGATCCCTTTATCTCTCATTAAATGCCTCCCATGTACACCCGTTACTATGCCGAAATTCCGAAAGGAACTTTTCTCCTCTTCTATATTCAAGCAATACTTTTGTATCATGAATATAAATTCCTTTTCAATTGTTGGGACATGTATCTATATGACCTTCTTACAGTCCATTACATGTAAATATGATGAGGAACCCCTTTCTCTCTCATCAGCCTTTTTTATGAATTCTTATGTCACGCCGTTACGCTGCCGAAATCACACCGATTTTCTAAGCCAATATCATTGTGTAGTGAATACCATGCCCATTTCTCCATCAAGGGTATTCACCTTTATGCACATTTACTTATTGATTGTAAAGTTTCATGTATGAATTCCACATTCCTTTATCGTGGAATAAATGATTATGTTTTATGAATCCATGTTTTATGATCCATGTGGCACACTTATGCATGAAATGAAATGTTTAAGAAGGGTGCGCCCTGATAGCGCTCCAATGCATTGGGTAAAGTATAGTATCATGATACCTCATGTACAATGAGTGTTGACTCATGCTAATTCAAGTGCAACGAGGTTTTACTTTTGCTTCAAGTGCAATGAGGGTTTACTCATGCTCCATGTGCAATGAGCCTTGGCTCATGCTAATTCAATGTTAAGTGTTGTTGCCACATTTCCATGTTATGATTATCATGCTTTATTATGCCTTTATGTTCATGTCTCTCTTATGCTCTATTGATATGCCTATTGCCTAACATGTATTGTACTCCTCATGTTATTCATTATGTACTCCCTTACTGGGCTTTATAGCTCACCCTTTTCTTATGCATGTCCTCAGGTTATCCCATGCAATGCTAAGTACGAAGGAATGTAGTGGTCATGTAAAGGAAGTTTTCAATAAGGATGTTGTATTTCAAGTTTAAAGTTTTTATGTAATGATCCTAAGCCCCAAAGACACTAAATCTCTCGATCTTCTTTGTTGTATCAAGTGAAGTTTTATGTAATAAAGCATGTTTAAGTTGTAATAAAAAGCAGGGTTGTCATAGTTGGTATCAAAGGATAGGTTTAGTTATTTTTGGGATTAGGAAACCCTAGTAAAGCCTTAGATACAAGACTAAGCATAATAAAAACATCCCTAAGTTTTGGTAAATACTAAGTAAGTGTTTTATCAAACAAATACATCCCTGTCTGGATACGAGCAGGTAGAGGCGGCTCTGGCACAGATGTATCCTAGGGGTAAAACCCGAAAACACCGCTTTGAGCTAGACTCGAACGGGAACTGGTGCACGACAACGGGCCTTGCTACACTCTTGGTTACGACACTCCTGGGGGATATGTTTTGATAAATTCACAATCTTAGTATGAACCCTTATTAAGGGAAAAATGCCCCTAAGAATATATGTTGGAAGGAAGATCATGAAAAGCCTGGATTGAATCCTATAGACTCATGAGTTAAAGAGATTAACGTTTATTTATAAGTCATAAACTTTTGTCTTTGGATTACCCTTTATGTGTTACACCTAACTTTCCTTTTATTCCAGCCAATGGCCGGTAATAGGAGAACTCGGGCTAACAACCGTTGTGAAGATCAGTGTGATGATTGTACTTATGAGATGCCCAATCCAATGGGAGAGGGAATTGCAAACTTTTTCACGCTTCTCTCTCAGCTAACTCAAGTTTTGAATAGAAACAGTGGTCAAGAAGAACGTTCAACCCCCCCTAAGAAAGAACAAGTCGCTATTTAAAGCTTCATGAGACAAAGGCCTTCTACTTTTAGTGGATCATCCGATCCCACGATTGCTGAACAATGGATCAACTCCATTGAAAAGATATTCTCCATCCTCCAATGCTCTGAAAAAGAGAAGGTTCTCCTGGCGGCTTATCGTATGGAGGGTGAAGCTGATCAATGGTGGACGTTGATCAAAAATACGAAGCCTGAGGAGGAGATCGAGGCTTTGGAATGGAAGGTATTCCGGAAGATGTTTTTCGATAAATATTTTCCACGCACCCTCCGTCTTAAGATGGAAAGGGACTTCCTTTCCCTCAAGCAGAAAGATGAGGAATCTGTGGGAGCGTACGAGGCAAACTTCACAAGGCTTGCACGATACGCTTCCGACTTTGTCATTACCCCCGAATGCAAGGTTGACCGCTTCTTTGGTGGGCTGAAGCCTAGCTTGCGGAAAGCATTAGCGAGCCGTGACTTCGAAAACTATGAGGAAATTGTCCGATGTGCCCTCAAGGTTGAAATGGAGATCGAAGAATCACATGGGTATCATGGGGACAAGAAGCGGAAGGTGGACTTCAATGCTGGTGGTCCGATGGATAAATCCAACGGCGCTAAGAAATTACAGCACCCCACTTGCCAAAAGTGTGGAAAGAAGCACCCTGGAAATTGCCTTAGGGGGACAAGAAAATGCTTTAAGTGTGGAAGAGAAGGGCACCTAGCTGTTAACTGTCAGCAAGAAGGACCCGCGGCTGCGAAGGAGGGGAGGAACGCTCCGTTCGAACCTCAACACATTGTTCAATGCTTCAAATGCAAAGAACCGGGTCATTTTGCAAATCAATGCCCTAATCCAAGGGTTATCGGAGGCAATCAACAACCTCCAAGACAGCAAGGAAGAGCTTTTGCCATCACTTCTGCCGAAGTGAACCCCGACAACGAAGTGGTGACAGGTACGCTAGTTATTCATTCAAGAATAGAGAACGTACTTTTTGATTCAGGTTCTACGCATTCTTTTATATCTCAAAAGTTTAGTAGAATAATCCCTGCACCACTACAAATCATGGAAGTAAAGATGTCGGTGAGTACGGCAAATGGGGCAATCATTGCATCCCATGAGTATAAGTCCTCCCCTGTTATAATCTGTGGATTGAATTTCCCGGCGAACCTCGTCATACTCCCTTTGGTGGAATTTGATGCAATTCTTGGCATGGATTGGCTTTCCTTATATAGAGCCAACATAAATTGTCGGGAGAGGGAAATCACACTCCATATGGAGAATCGACCCCCGATTCTTTACAAGTGTCAGGAGGAAGATGAATCTCCTTTAGCTCCATCATCTCAAGCATGGATATTACTGCCTTATGAGCACGCATATCTGGCTCAGATGATTGAGTCCAAGGAAGAAACCACCCTTGAAGAAATGCCTATTGTGAGGGAATTCGCTGAAGTATTTCCCGAGGAACTTCCTGGTCTTCCTCCGAGAAGAGATGTTGAGTTCTCAATTGAACTTATACCTGGGGCGCTACCAATATCCAAGACTCCATATAGAATGGTTGTGGTTGAGCTTGAAGAACTGAAGAAACAACTACAGGAGAATCTGGATAAAGGGTTAATACGCCCAAGTGCATCACCATGGGGTGCACCAGTCCTCTTCGTCAAGAAGAAGGATGGGTCAATGCGGCTTTGCATCAATTATCGTGAACTTAACAAAATCACGATAAAGAACAAGTATCCTCTCCCAAGAATCGATGAATTGTTTGATCAGCTGCGTGGAGCACAATACTTCTCCAAGGTCGACTTGCGGTCGGGATATTATCAAGTAAGGGTGAAGAAGGAAGATATCCCCAAGACTGCTTTTCGTACAAGGTACGGGCACTATGAATTCATAGTAATGCCTTTTGGACTCACCAATTCTCCAGCAATATTCATGGACTTGATGAATAGAGTCTTTAGAGATTACCTAGATAAATTTGTGGTAGTCTTTATAGATGATATTCTAATATACTCCAAAACCAAGGAGGTCCATGAGGAGCATTTAAGAACTGTACTGGAGACTTTGTGCAAGGAGAAGCTCTATGCCAAGTACAACAAGTGTGAGTTCTGGTTGAAGGAGGTCTCATTCTTGGGCCATATCATCACAAGCAATGGGATATCTGTGGACCCCTCCAAAACAGATGCAATTGAGGGATGGTCGAGGCCAACATCGGTAACTAATATCCGTAGCTTCTTGGGGTTAGCTGGATATTATCGGCGATTTGTGAGAAACTTCTCACGATTGTCCAACCCTCTTACCAAGCTAACTCGAAAGGGAGTAAAGTTTGCTTGGAGTGATGAATGCGAAGAATGCTTCAAGGAGTTGAAAAGGAGGCTTATCACTGCACCTGTGCTCACTTTACCCACAAGTGGGGAGCTTTTTGTGGTATTCAGTGATGCTTCGAAGAAGGGCTTAGGACGTGTGCTGATGCAGAATGATAAAGTGATATCCTATGCCTCAAGGCAGTTGAAAATCCATGAGCGAAACTATCCAACGTATGATCTGGAGTTGGCGGCGGTGATCTTTGCCTTGAAAATCTGGCGGCATTATCTCTATGGAGAGAAATGTGAGATATATACTGACCACAAGAGTCTTAAATATATATTCACACAGAAAGAGATTAATATGCGCCAGAGAAGATGGATAGAGCTCATAAAGGATTATGAATGTTCAATACATTACCACCCTGGGAAGGCGAACAAGGTAGCGGATGCCCTAAGTAGAAAGGATCCAGCAATTCTATCAATGATGAGAATTGAGAAGGATCCAATCTTTTTAGACTTGATGAAGATGGACGTGGGAATCATAAATGAGGGAACATCATCAATCATTTCACAAATGATTGCTCAACCATCTCTTTTGGAAAGGTTAAAGGATGCTCAAAAGGATGATGCGAGAATCCAAGAAAAAGTGGAAGCTATTAAAAAGGGAAAATCCTCAGAGTTTAATGTTAATGAAGAAGGAATTGTGCGGTTTGGGAAAAGACTATGTGTCCCATCAAGTTCGGAGCTGAAGAAGGAACTTTTGGATGATGCACATAGTTCAAATTTCTCTATTCACCCAGGGAGCACAAAGATGTATCGAGATCTCCGAGAAAACTTTTGGTGGGATAATATGAAGAAGGAGATCGCCGAATATACATCAAAGTTCCTGGTGTGTCAGCAAGTGAAGGCAGAGAGGTAGAAGTCTAAGGGGATGATGCAACCATTGCCTATACCAGAATGGAAATGGGAGAACATCACCATGGACTTCGTCACTGGACTTCCAAGGACATCCAAAAGAAACAATGCAATCTGGGTTATTGTGGATCGTCTTACAAAGACTGCACACTTCATTGCTATTCGAGAGGATTTCTCTTTGGATCAACTGGCACGGATATATATCAGGGAAGTGGTACAGTTTCATGGAGTACCACTATCTATTGTGTCTGACCGAGATCCAAGATTTACCTCTAAGTTTTGGAAGAGTCTTCAACATGCTATGAATACTGAACTGAACTTCAGTACGGCCTATCATCCTCAAACTGATGGCCAATCTGAGCGGACTATCCAAACACTTGAGGATATGTTGAGAGCGTGCTCAATGGACTTTAAAGGAGGATGGGATCAACATCTTCCTCTGGTTGAGTTCTCTTATAATAATAGTTTCCACTCGAGCATCCAAATGGCACCATATGAAGCCCTGTATGGGAAAAGGTGTAGAACACCGGCATGTTGGGATGAGGTCGGTGAACGTAAGCTGCTTGGACCAGAAATGGTCGAAGAAATGGTGGAGAAGGTGAAAACCATTCAGCAGCATATCAAGGCAGCCCAAAGTCGACAGAAGAGTTATGCAGATAATCATCGACGAGACCTTGAGTTTAAAGTCGGAGATATGGTGTTTTTACGCATATCTCCGTGGAAGAAGGTCATGAGGTTTGGAAAGAAAGGGAAGTTAAGTCCAAGGTACATCGGCCCCTTCGAGATTCTTGATCATGTTGGGGCTGTGGCCTATCGACTAGCACTTCCACCTACTATGGCCAAGGTGCATGATGTCTTCCATGTATCCCTCTTAAGGAAGTACATACCAGACCCTTCACATGTACTCTCTTCTGAGGTGGTACAATTAGAAGACGATCTTTCTTATGAGGAGAAACCAGTGAAGATCTTGGATCGTAGAGAAAAAGTTCTACAAAATAAGACAATGCCCCTCGTCAAGGTGTTGTGGAGAAACCACAAGTTTGAAGAAGCAACTTGGGAGTCGGAGGATATGATGAAGCTAAGTTACCCACATTTGTTTTAGTGTGGGAAAAGGAAAATTTCGAGGGCGAAATTTCTTAAGGGGGGAATGTTGTAACGACCCAAAAATTTCATTAATGGAAAATCCCTCTTGATCCAGTTAAATGTTTCTTTATGTTTTTATAAGATGTCAACTTCTTTAGTTTAGCGTTAAGATTTGTGACTGTTACTTTTATAGCCGTTGAACAGTGATCATATGGGTAGTTTAAATATAAGGCTTTAACGAACCAATTTTCTACTCAGATAAAGGAAGCGATGGCCTCATCCAGTAGAATCGCCCCTTACGAAGCCCATTTGTCGGAGCTCGGAAAAGAGGTGGCGTCTTTGGGCTTTGCCCTTGACCAAGCCCAAGCTGAGCTTCATCAAGTCAAGCTCGAACGTGATCGTCTACGGGAAAAATGGAAGTTGATAGAGATTACCACTCGAGCAATGTTATCCGAGCAACCCCAAGAGTCTGTCACCATCGCACACCTTACCCTTAGGTCTTATGCGGCTATTTTAAGGGGTTATGTGACAAATAAGTAGTACCATGTTCATGCACATTACTTTTGTATATAATAATGAATATAATTTCTAGTCATTTTTGACACATTGTAATTAGTTTTTAAAAGTACAAATGGTGTTTTTAGTTATTATTTAATTAAGAATTATATTTTATTAAATTAAATGATTTTTGAATTAAATAATATTTTAATATTATTATTAATATTAAATTAATTTTTTATTAAATATAAATGATCTTATAATTTTATGAATGCAATTAAAATTTTTATTAGGGTGTGAAAGCCATTTCTGTCAAAACCCGTGATTTTTTTATAAATGTCGGTTTTTATTTTAAAAGTGAAAATTCACATATTTAGAAAATTATTTAGATAAAATAAATATTATTTTTGGAATCAGGACGTCGAAATTATCCAACGGTGAATTTTTCATAATTTTCTGAGACAGTCAAATTTTTGGGTAAAAATTAAATACCATTTAAATATATAATGTGTTTTATGACATCATAATGACCCAATGGTGATGTAATAAAATACGATAATCCCTATGTTCGGCCAATATGTGTTTTATCATTAAAATAATGAGGTTTTGGGTTTTTTTGACTCACTTTTCAAAGCATTAATGGAGCCCTCAAGACTTATTCAACACTTTTCCTTTTTAAATTAATTTCCATGGGAGTGTGACTCACCTCCACATAAGCAACCCTAATTTTTTAATAAGTTCGGACCTTGTCCTTGTAAAATATTGTTTCCCACTTTCCTTTTCCAGAAACCATGGGCAAATACCATGGGATGGTTTGTGGTTTGGATTATTTTAATATAAGGGGTCCCAAACCTAAATAATAAAGAATTCTCTCACCTTTCTTATATAAACCCACCCAAGCTCCCACTTCCTCCTCAATCAAAGCCCTTGAAGTTCGTCCAACCTCTGCCCTACTCTCTCTAGAATCCTCCCAAGGTTCCCCAAGCTCCCAAGAAGCCTCTCACAAGCCTCTCTCTAGGCTTTGGAAGCACACTTCCAAGTAAGGGTTTTTCTTCCTTTCTCATTTTTGTCAATTTTCTTTAAGTTGTGTTGCCCTTTTAATTTCATTTATGAATGTTGGGGTATGGTTTCGCACCTCTCCCATACTTCCCTCTTATTGTTTGAATGATGGGAGACCCCTTTCTCTCTCATTAAATGCCTCCCATGTACACCCGTTACTATGCCGAAATTCCGAAAGGAACCTTTTTCTCCTCTTCTATATTCAAGCAATACTTTTGTTTCATGAATCTAAATTTCTTTTCAATTGTTGGGACATGTATCTATATGACCTTCTTACTGTCCATTACATGTAAATATTATGAGGAACCTCTTTCTCTCTCATCAGCCTTTTTTATGAATTCTTATGTCACGCCGTTACGCTGCCGAAATCACACCGATTTTCTAAGCCAATATCATTGTGTAGTGAATACCATGCCCATTTCTCCATCAAGGGTATTCAACTTTATGCACATTTACTTATTGATTGTAAAGTTTCATGTATTAATTCCACATTCCTTTATCGTGGAATAAATTATTATGTTTTATGAATCCATGTTTTATGATCCATGTGGCACACTTATGCATGAAATGAAATGTTTAAGAAGGGTGCGCCCTGATAGCGCTCTAATGCATTGGGTAAAGTATAGTATCATGATACGTCATGTGCAATGAGTGTTGACTCATGATAATTCAAGTGCAACGAGGGTTTACTCGTGCTTCAAGTGCAATGAGGGTTTACTCATGCTCCATGTGCAATAAGCCTTGGCTCATGCTAATTCAATGTTAAGTGTTGTTGCCACATTTCCATGTTATGATTAGCATGCTTTATCATGCCTTTATGTTCATGTCTCTCTTATGCTCTATTGATATGCCTATTGCCTAACATGTATTGTACTCCTCATGTTATTCATTATGTACTCCCTTACTGGGCTTTATATCTCACCCTTTTCTTATGCATGTCCTCAGGTTATCCCATGCAATGCTAAGTACGAAGGAATGTAGTGGTCATGTAAAGGAAGTTTTCAATAAGGATGTTGTATTTCAAGTTTAAAGTTTTTATGTAATGATCCTAAGCCCCAAAGACACTAAACCTCTCGATCTTCTTTGTTGTATCAAGTGAAGTTTTATGTAATAAAGCATGTTTAAGTTGTAATAAAATGCAGGGTTGTCATACTATTGTTGATATGTATCAGAAAAATCATGAAATTAACTTATTATTTATGTTATATTTAGCTTGGGTCACATTAATAATCATTAAATACCTCCAATGGATCTCAGAACATGAAATTTAACGAATTTTTAGAGTATGTTTACAAGATTCATATTTATTATATACTACCAAAAATATTCACTAATCATAGATAATCAATTATAAAATGTATTAGTATATCATTTGATATTGTTTATAAGATAACCAAGGGGTGAAATAAATGCTAATTAGACTCTCATTTACATATTTTTCAATTGAGTTAAGGTATGAAAATATTATATGAATACCTAATCACGTTTTCTTATCATTTAACAATTTTCACACAAACAATCATGTCATGGACTTGTATAATAAGGGTTAATTACCAACCAAGAAGTGTGAAACACTAATAAATATGTTATTATGTAGTTGGAATTACATCATCATCAAGATCTAGGGAAGTTCCTTATACACCCTAGTATTAAGAATAAATCATAAATATGACACCCAAGAATGTTTGATCCTATCATACTCTACTTTTTTTTAAGTCTAAACCCCTTTCTAAATAAGTATAAAAGTCAACAAGATTTAGCTCAGAAGCTGGCCATATCTTTTATCTATGGTAATAAAATTAATATAAACCTATATTATCATATTTTCTATATTTTATTTAAACATACCATCACATGGATATCTATATATATTATCAGATCCATATCACTATGAAATAAATTTTTTTAAGTAAATATATTAATATTTGGATTTAATTTCTACAATAATTACTCAATATTAAAAAGCATTGTCTCAGAATATTATGATTAATATTTTTTTAAAAATGAATATGGATTATATGAACCAACACATCATGGGTGTGGCTGATGAAATACTTGTATGGATAATTATCATCCCCTCAATATCACTAGTGGAGGTGACTATATAAATGAATAAAACTCTCAGTATGATAGAAAAATATCAAACCTCTTATTTTACCAATTGTTATTTTTTCATTACTATAATAATAATTTTTTGTAGTATCTTCAACATAAAATATATACAAATTAAAAAGTCACATTATGCTAAAATCAAACAATTATATTTAATCAATAGTCCTATAAGGATAGTTATCTAGTTACTTTTTTTATCAAATCTATAATCATAGAGCTCACATAATAGATTGAAATAATTTTCCAATATTGTTTTCCATCTCCACCTCCTATTAACAACAATATAAAATTATAAAAAGGATATTAGGGAATCTTACCCACACTTTTAAAGATGAAAATTCAATTTATAACCATGTGACCAAAACTATCCAACAGGTTTTGAATAAGATTACATTTATTCGAAGGAAGTGAAAAAAAATCTACTCAAAATAGTTTATTATACATGTTTTTACACACATTGGTACTAAAAAATAATGAATAAAATATACATTTTAAATTTTTGATTCGATCAAACCAGGATTCCATACCTTAGATTGATAGGTATCATTGAGAACAACCTCATAATTCTTTCCTCTTATGGTATGAATGGGTTATATGAATCATACAATTCATGGGAATAACTTCTATTAATAAATTGCCTATTATAAAATATTGTTAAAGTATTATGTAAATATTCGACTAAAGGTAACATTGGGTTGTGGTGTATTCCTACTAAGAAAATAATATTCAAATGAATTACCTTCATCATGGATTGACCTTAATTTTCTGTTCAATACAATGAAACTACACAAAACCTAAAATGTTTTGATGAAATTTTATTTTTGATGATAAGTTTTACAAATGATGTAAACATTACAAATCCTTGTAATAAATTATTTAATCCACTTATTGATTGTATAAAATTTAAAAAATCAATATGTATTTACAGTATTAACTAATCATCATTACATGATAATCTAACTAAGCATTGTAGACTATTAAATTCTCTAAATGTAATAAATTTTATGGAAACTGAACCTATGATTCTACAAGATCACAACGATGCATCCCAATACTATAGAGACTTCCAAATATAGGTGATAGTCAATAACAAACATGTGGAGTCTATATTCTTGATACCATAATATAAAATTACAAATATATACTAGAATCATCATATAAAACATCAATGTTAGAGTGATGTTTTAAAAATGAAAATAAACAATTAATAACAAGTTAACATAAATATGATATAAAATAAATAAAAACCATTATTAGAATATTTACAACAATTGTATTCCATTGAAATGAAAAAATAAAATAAATAGGTAATAAAAATATTAATTTATAAAAAAACCAAAACTTTTGAATTCCGCCCCAAAGATATCTCCCAACATTCATCTAGTTACTCTATCCCGATCCCCAAATTTATCATTTATCCTAAAATAAAACATAGATTTATTTAGAAACACTAGGGTTCATATGCAGGGTATTAGAATATTAAAGGTTCCATGGCATAGTGGAAGTAGTAGAAACATTACCAATTTTGGGTTTTATTTAGTTTCAATTGATAAATCAAAACAAATTGAGGAATGATACCCCAAAAATATAATACCATGGATATTAAAAATATAATTTTTATTTAGGTTTACATAATAATTACCTCTAGATGATATTTTTTTTTGTAAAACCATGAAATTATAAATTACAACATTATATTCATTAGTGTTTATGACGTACTACACCATGTGTAAAAAGAGAATATATTAGCCCCATACAATACAATCATAAATAAATATTATATATTTTATAACTTATAATGCCTAAAAAATTAAGTTATCTTGCATCACATGAGAGAGTTACCTTTATTGGTATCTTGTGTTACACTCAAGAGGTCATTCCTAGATATCTTACCTAACAAGCATGACTGAGTTTCACCAAATAACAATGTATTATCAAAATAATATTATTCAGTATAATATGATATAACCTAGCAGTTATTATAGTAGTTATGAATAATGTTAACTAAACAATGAACTTTTATGTTTATATGGTTATAAAATTAATAAAATGGTTACCAATTATTGAGAAACAAAAAATAAGAACCAATTGGATGTAAATAGAAATATTATTATTTTTATGATTCAAAAGATTTTGTTCTTAATAAACATAATTATTTAAAATTAATGAATGATTTTAATGAAATGTATATGTTATATATTCAATAAAATATTTTTGATATTCATCCATTATTTTTTTTATATTTATAAGATAAGTAAAACCCAATTTCACACATAAAAACCAATATTTTTATAAAGGCAATTTTACGGCCTTTTAATGGAGAACCAATTTTAAATCCAAATTTTGAAAATTTAATTTATTTGATATGTCAAAAAAATTAATATTTTAAGGATAAACATATACATTAGGATAGGTTTAATTTTTATTATTTTTTGAAAACATATCATTTTTAATGATTAGTTAATAATACAAAATTTTAATTTAAAACTTATTTTTATATAATTTTTTAATAAGGTTAAAATATATATTTTATAGGTTTTAAAGTTTATTTAGAAAATATTTTTATCAAAAAATACAATTTTTTCATTGAAATAAATTTCAATTTTAAATTTTTTATAAAAACATAGAAAACTTTTGGACATTTTTACATTGAAAACATGCATTTTCATCCAACCTGATTGAATAAATTTAAATTAATTTAAAAAAAACAATGAATAGAATTTTATAAAATGGTTTCGATTTCTGAAATAATCATAATTTATAATTTATAATAAGGGGAACTTTATTTTTGACCAAAAATATTATGGAAAGCAATTAAAATTTATTAGAACGATTAAGGTTAAATTATTATTAATAAGGGACTAACCCTTAACCCTAAGGGGGTAGACTACCACACCCTAAAAGCGCTATGATTTGTTCGCCAAATACATGGAACATATAGAAGATGTTTTTAATAAAACACAAGATACATAACAAACATATATATGATATTAATGATATAATTACATTTCCATAAATAATATATATATATATATATTATCATTTTTGTTTCCCTTTCATGAACATAAAAAGTGACATTATTGTTCAGAGATGTGTAGACTACTACTTATTTTGGAAGATGATATTCCTTTTCAAATAAAAATAAATCAATATATAAGTATATATGATTAAATTACATGGTATTTATAATATAATTATCATTCTAGAAAGATATTGTGTTTCTTAATTTTGTTCTATAATGATCATTGATAAATGATAATGTTACTCTTGCATATGTATGGTCTACCATCTCTATTAATGTAACACTAATTCGAGTCTCATAACCATATTTAATTATTATTTTTAAAAGTATAGTTGTAATATAAATATGATAATTATGTCATTATTATTATTCAGGTGATGATATATAATGTCGCATATGACCATATATGACCTTATAATGCTATTTTTTTAAACGTAAAACCAATTTTATCAAAAGAATAGACATAAATATATTTTTTTATGTAGTTGTATAAAACACGGTAATAATTGTAATAAATGGAATGATAAAAATGAGTTTTTTTCAAGAGAGTAAATAATTAACATATGTGTAATATATAGAATGTTAAAGGATGTTCACTAAAAAAACACAATGTAAAAGAATTATTTTCAATTTACACTCCATTGAGGCTTATTTGTTGTTATAAACCAAATTTCTTTTATATGTTGTTAATAATTTTCTCTTAAATTATATATAAAGAATATCCCAACTTCAATGATATGATAAATTTAATTTAATTTTATTTTATCACGAGTCTTATGATTAATAATGATTTAAAGTGGTATGGGACACCTCAAAATGTTTAAATATTATTTTACTAAAGAATAAATTTATTGATAATTCGATGGTATTACCATTTAAGGAAATTATATGTCTATTTTGGAATAAAAAATTTCCTTTTTCTCTCATTTGGTTATTCATGACCTTTTTCATGTATTATTACCTTATTCCACTCTTTAGTACTTTAGGTGTTTTAGAAAATGTTTGTAAGAAAAACTGAATTCATTTCTCTCTTTAATCAGAGGACCTATATTCATATAAAACCCATGTTTTGGTAAAATGCCATAAAAAGTTTTTCAAATATTATTTGTAATTACATTTTTATTTATTTTTTCTTTTCCTAATGTTTTCAATGGAATATTCTTGTTCCTTTTTGAATAAGGCATTTTTTCTAACCTTTTACCATGCAAAAGGAATATTATTTTCAAATTGTATGACATTTATGGATTTACCTACCAACATTTCATCGGAGCCTACGTTTCATGATGAAAAGGAAAATTTTTAAATAAAATGTTTTTTAAATTTTTATTCAATTAAAATATTTTTCTAATGTTTTTTCAAAATAAAAGAATATTTTCCTCGACAATCATTTTAAATGATATTTTTTTCTAAAAATAAAACAAAAAAAACCTTTATTTTAATCCAGATGGTATATATTTTATTAATATTATCCTTATTCTTCCTCCAAAAAATTTATGATGGATTTTTCCAAGGATGGTATTCAAATTCACTTTCTTGATTTATTGTTTGTTCCCCGTGAAATATTCAATATCATATGATTATTAAAAGATGAATTTCACATAAATTATTCAATTCATTTATCATGTATATTACTGTTTCCAAAACCATATACTTCTTTCCATATGATGTCTACTTTGACAGATGTTTGATTATTTGGGAAAATACAGATAAGTTTGTAGTCTTTATTAAATGTGGATATTTGATCAGGCGTATTTTTTTATTAATTAAAACGATTACATGATATGAACACTGATTTGGACATGAAATGATTGATAGAACCCGAACATTATATATCTATTTGATGCATTGATAGGTTCTGATGAGATAGATAAGTTACAAAAATTAAATAGGTTTCTATTTATAGTTTAAAACCATCTAGAGTATGTATCTTGATAGTAGAAGTTTTCATGTTCCTGGGACATTACATCCAATAATTTTGCATTTCATTCATTTTAATTAATTATTTTATATCCATGAGATTTTCACGTGATAAAATATATGGAATCTACAACAAAATATATCTTTAATAGTGCTAGAAAATTCATTAATCAGGGAAATAAGTGTGCTGACTACCTAAGCAAGATTAAAAGTCATGATATTTTATCATTGCTAAAAAATCAATGATAAATAGAATTTTATTAGTGATTTTAAATGAAAAAAAAAATTCAACCTTTATCTCCACTTTTAAAAGATTTGATAAAGGGTCATACTGTAGTGTGCTTCAACATCACAATGCAGCACTGGTGTAGTGTGCTGTAACAGTACACCACATCTCCCAAAACACGCCAAATATCAATACAAAAAAGTCCCAATATAGAATTTAAATTAAATGAAATTTACAACATAAATACAAGAAAAACACTATATTATAGATATTTGCATTATTTTTTAATTAAATTACAAGAATAAAAATTATTACATACTTTCAAAAACATCAATATTTTTTATATTTTAATATTGACACTAAATAATACTATTTCTAAACAAACAAGCCCTTTTAGAGAAAAATAATGCAGCTGTATAAGTAAATAATTCTTATGTTAATAATAATATAATGAACTAAACTAACAGATAGAGTTGATTTTAATAAAATTGATATCAAATTTAAATAAAAATACACCCATGGAGTCATACCGGTCACACTGTGTGTCATATTGAGGGGATGTTAATTCCAATACATCTCAAATGACATTTAGATCATTTTGTTGAAGTATCAAAACAATCTTAATGTGTTTTAATGATTTTGAGTATGTCATTTGTCTTTTTTTAAATGCATTATAAACAGGAAACACATACTTTTGACTCATTCCAATAACATTATGTATTTTTTTATTGAAAAATAATTCCCACACATCAGAAATTAATTCTGAATCATTTTTATAAATTATCTACAAAATATGAGCGTGTTTGATTAGTTTTCAGTGAGTGAAACTTTTTAAACTAAAATATTTATTTTAAACTAATAATAAGAACTTGAAGTCATACCAGGTACACTGTGCATAAGATTTAGGTGAATCAACATCCTACACATAAAAAATGACTTATGGATCATTTTTATAAATCATCAAAGCAATCTAAATGAGTTCGCTTAGTTTTATAGTAGGCCAATTGTCCATTTCACAAAAATTGATGTTTATTTTAAATAAAAATACACACTTTGAGTCATAACGATCACACCATGGGTCATATTGAGGTTTGGATGACTCCTACATGTCTCAAATAACTTATTGATCTTATTGCTAAATTATCAAATTTATATGAATGTGTTTCTCTATTTTGAGTACCTTAGTTTTCTTTTATAATAAAATGTCATCATTAATTGGAAACACACACATTGACTCATTATTATCACATCATGTACAATTTTGATGTGAGAAAAATTTCTACACCTAAAAAACGAAATAGGAATCATTTTTCTAAATTATCAATAAAATATGAGTTTTTTTGATCAGTTCTCGGTGAGTGATACTTTTTGAACTAAAATGTCAAATTTAAACTAATAATAGAGACTCTAAGTCATGACAGGCATGTCGTGTATTATATTGAGGTGATACTGACCTAAAAAAATTAAAAATGAGTCATAGATCATTTATATAAAGTATCAGAACAATAAAAATGTGTTTTATTAGTTTTGGGTTGGTTTGTCGTCCATTTTACTAAAGATGATGAAAATTTTAAATAAGAAAGACGCACTTGGAGTCATATTGGTCACAAAATGCATCATATTAAGGTGATTCTGATTCCTACACACCCCAAATTAAATACAAATCATTTTACTAAATTATCAAAACAATATAAATGTGTTTCCTTGATTACGAGTACATTGCATTTCTTTTTTACAAAAAAGTCATTTTAAATGTAAAACACTCACTTTGACTTATATCGATCACATCATGTATTGTTTTGACATGAGACTAATTATTATACATAAAAATGTATTAAGAATTTATTTTATAAATTATCAATAATATATCAGTGTATTTTCTTGGTTTTCATTGAGTGTCACTTTTTGAACTAAAATGTTGATTTAAAACTGAAAAAAAGAAATTTTGACATACTGAGCACATTATTTGTTGGATTGAGATGTGACCAATTCCTACACATCAAAAACAACTTATAGTTCATTTTCATGATGTATTTAAAAAATAAAAAGTCTTTTTATTAGCTTTGAGTATGATATTTGTCATTTTTTTCTAAAATTTATGTCAATTATAAATAAAATGAAGCACTTAGAGTTCACCTACCACACCGTGCATCAGATTGAGGTGAGACTGATTTTTAAAAATCTCAAAAGGCATAAAGACCATTTTATTAATTTATTAAATAAATATAAATGTGTTTTTCTTGGTTTTGGATTTTTCATTTTTCAGTTTTACTATATTTTAGGTCAATTTTAAATAAAGACACACTTAGAGATATACCGGTCACACCATGCATTAGATTGAGATGTGGCTGTTTCTTACATATTCTGAATGACCTATAGATTTTTTGATAATGTATCAAAACAATATGAATTTTTTATTCTATTTTATTACATCACTTATCTTTTTTAAAAAAATTTCATTTTAAATATGAAGAACACACATTGATTCCTACGGATGATATTGTGTATCAATTTGATTTGAGAATGATTCTTACACATCACATATGATTTTTGAATAGATTATCAAAATTATCAACAAAATCCAATCATATTTTACCATTTTTTAGTGAATAACACTTTTTAAATTAAAATTACAATTTTAAACTGATAATAGATACGTTGAATCATACCGGGCACATGGTGTATCAGATTGAGTTGCGACTGATTCCTACACATCACAAATGGATTATGGACTAATTTCTTAAAATATAAAAATAATATGAATTTTATTTTTCATTATTGAGTATGTTAGTTTTCTATTTGACAAAAAATAATTTCATTTTTAAATAGATAGATGTACTTAGAGTTATATCGTTCACACCATGTTTCAGATTGAGGTGTAGATGATTCCTACGCAGACCAATGTCTAAAAAATTCCTAATTGTAAATGTTACCAGGATATCCATTAAATATATTTGTCAACCTATCAACAATTCAAGAGTATCTACGAACAATCAAAATCAAATAAAACAGAACCCACCATTATAAGAAAACAATTATTATATGAGTAATACTAAAAAAAAAATTTTAAATTTTAAATTTTAAATTATTTATTTGAAAAATAAATTTACTATAGACAAATAAATATTACCTATGAGATTGAGTAATGGAGACAACTTAAAGGAATGTTATAAATATAAATACTATAGGGGTGGTGGGTATTGAGGGCAAAGAAGTGTGTTAGAGTTTTGGTACAGAAAGGCATGAAGGATGGATAGACCACCCCAACTCAAAAAAAAGAATCCACCTGTATAAGAAAACAATTATTATGTGAGTAATATTAAAAAATAAATTAAACATAAATATGAATCAATACTTTAATTATATGGGAATTAATTTTACTGTAATAACATCAAGATTATCTCTGTGATTGAAAAGATACAACATAATTACTCTTCATCTAAAGGCACGAGAGAATGATAGAAATATTCTAAAATAAATGATCTCGGTAAGGAATAATAAAAATTAAATCAACATTACATTAGATATTTTTTTTTTGAAAAAAGAGAAATTATATCTTAAAATTAACTTTAAATATTTCTAAATGGTTTCCTTCATGATATCATGTTCTTCTGAGGGATCAGTAACACCATCATGTGCAGAATTAATTGTCCACCTGAGTAGTGAAACATTTAATTTAGATTATGTTAATGTAGTATTGAACATATTATGTTATGAGGAAAAACAAAGTATATTAAACAACACTTTTACCTTATCTTTGGACTCTCTTTATATTTTTAATGGTTTTAGGGATTGGGTTCCTCTTTCAAGATTACGATTCCCCTCTTTGTGATTCCATATAGCGTAAAATACATTGTCTACATTGGGACAAATATGAAGTGATTGTGATATCCCAATGAAAAGGTCATCCTCAATTTAATATTTATATAAGACAACATTTGTTTCAGTCACAAGTAGAACAATTGACCAATTATTTTTTATTGGATTATATACATAAAATACTTGTACTACTTGTGATTCCATTATAAATGACCTGTCTCCTTCATCTTCCACATTGTAATTAACCTCTACAATGTTAATTTCATCAACATTCACTACACTGATATTTTCAACCTATTTCAAATAGAAAACTGGAACTTGAAATGTTTTATAATCCAACTCAAATATCTGTTTGATAATTCAAAAATATGACATATTTTCATATAACAGATTTATATCCTTCGAACCAGATATGTGCATTAATTTATCCACAAGTGAAACAAAACTTTTTTGCATGAAATTTAATGAATTGTTATATTTTGTGTAGAAGGTATTACCATTTACTATTAAAATAGTGTAGGATATAACAATTTAATTTGATAGCCTGACTAGCCATTGATGTTGTTAGGCGATTGAATTTAGTTTTTTAGAAAAATCCTTATACATTTCATCTTGGAGAAATAGTATAAATTGTTTATTATGTGAATTTAATATCTATCCTTCATCTATTGATGGATTCAATTCTATAAGAATTTTATTGTGGGATTCAATGAATATTTCAACATCTTTACTATTATGTAAAATGTAAAGGGGAACTTTCTAATGCTCTTTCATGGTAATTATAACAACTACTCATCTATAAATCCCTTCTCCCATAAGGTGGTTATTGTTATGATACTTTTAGAGACTTATTATTTTAACACATGATAGGTAATTGGTAAAATATTGAATAGATTCCTCAAAAAATATAATTATACTATACAATATTCTATTCAACTTCGATTACTAACATTCCATTTAAAAATCAGCATATACCATTCAATGGGGTATATGAATCTATAATGGACAAGACCACATTGTTGAACCAATTTAACTGAGTTAACTATCAGGTGACCCATTATATCAATGAATTATATTGGGACGAACATATCTAATTCACATAGAATGACTGAAACCTCTTTATTTATGGTGGGAAAATTCAATAGGTCTATAACATTACAACATATAGATTTGAAAAAGAATAAGATTCTAGTTAATATAAGCCATACATTATTATGAATAATTCAACTGAAAGGAACATGAATTAAACCTTGCATCAAAACATTATAGTGGTCTTATTTTAGTTTTTATAACATCAAATTATTCATTATCACAACATTTGCGATAGTTTATAAATACCCCTGTGAAACTTTTACACTATCACAGAAATAAAAATTTTAATTTTTTGTTTCTATATACAGTTTAATATCCTAGAGAAAAAAATTATACCTTTTACCCTTCATTGGTGTGAATTATTCCTTTATCCCAATTTCAATCAACTTCGACCTACCCTTGCAGTCATCTTTCATTTTTTTCAATAAAATTTAGTAACATGGAAATAACACTCTTCAATATATTGTTTTCTATATGCATGAAATCAAGAGAATGTCTAACATACAAACAATTCCGAATAAGAAATTCAATGAAAATTGATCTCTTCTCCCAACATAGTTTTTTAAGGTTTTCCCAAAATGTTTTACTGAAAACAGTTTCAATATCTTTTATATTATTGTACATTTGATCACCTGTTGCTATATATATTTTTATACCTTGTTCATTATTACAATTGAATTTTATTGTCTGGGATCAGTATTAATGTCATCGAGGTAAAAATGATCGATGTCCTAAAAAAATAGTATTTTAGGAATGTTTCAACCAAACTAAGTATATGAATGTTTCATAGATGGGACACCCTGGTAATTAATTAGGGTTATTTTCTGATAAATTTATATAAGCAGGAAGTCATTTATTATTCCGTACAAAATAGACCTTAATGTGAATTCTTCAATTCTATGAAATTAATACACTGTAACACTAATACCCACATCAATTTTATATATTAGATAAATGGAGAAAAATAAACATCAATATAATTTTTGTGATGCTTTGGTCCAGATATAAGTAGAGACAACATAATTTATTTTCTCTTCATGTATAACTGTGGTAGTGAGTTATAATTTACCAACAGGATGGGGCATGTAATGTGAGTTTTACTCTATAATCCAAAAATATTTATTCTATATATTGATACCACAAGATGAATGTTTATTGACTCTTTTCCAAATTCAGTATCTTCATAATTAATTCTCATCCACTCTGGAATATCTGCTGGATGACGTAGGTTCCCATATTAAATTCTTGTATATGTAAGCCATGTCAATTATCTTGTTGTTCTCAGATATCTATATAGTCTTCTAAACCATGGAATTATAGGAAATTTCGATATATATTTTGAAGGACTTGATTTATTTTTCATGTAGTGATCTATGCCACACTTAGGGAATTTTATGAGTGAATCATGTTCCTTGTGAATCAAAATGAAATAATTTGGAAAAGTATGATTTTTTATAGAGTGTTCCCATTGTATGTAATATTATTTTATCATCAAATATTTGTCATGGAAGTTTGTTTTATTTTGGTAGAATATCATTCATGAGATAAAAAACTTGTGTCACTCTATCTACTTCCAACTTTAAAATAATATAACTTCAATACAGCTGAAAATGTTGTGTACTTAGTAAAACCGATTTAAAATGGTTTCATTCCACCAACATATAACTCCTAAAAACAATTTGGAAAATGTTGAAGTTCATCATCAATTTCTGTTATCATTTATTCAATGTGATATCAATAATAATTTGCAGTAGTATTCCTATCAAATGATCCATAAACGGAATTATCATCCCAATTGGTGTCCACATCCAGTTTTCTCTATGTTTAGTCCAACATTTTTAGCTTTGATCTATTCCGTGAAATATCTAATGCTCTTACAACTCTTCTAGACTAATTTTTCATTAATAAAAATAATGTAAACATGGGAAGAGGATTTAATAAGGGTCATACTCATGCTCTCTTGAAAAACATGATGAACTCTTTATCTCTATCTTCGCACTCTTTTGTCAAACGATTAACAAGCGTCCATTTTAAATTCATGTCCATAATAATGGATACAAAAAAGATTAATTTTGAAAAATAAATAAATAAATACACATAAAAAATTCATTATAAAAGGATAAAGTTATAGGCAATTCTAATAAGGGAAACTCAACATTTGATTATTTCATAGAATTTCAGTATGTTGAAGAAAATGGTAATTGAATTTAAGAAAATAATTAATCCACTATGACAGGTGTTATCCTATTAATTTGTTCAAAGGTAAAAGTTATGAACATCTTATCATCATCGACTCATATTTAGAACATTTACCAATGTAGTTCCTTAATTGACACATCCTTTATCTCTTTTGCACATGAAACTATGTTTCTTGAAATACTCTAAGAAGTAGTCGTCCATGTTTTGAATAATTTTTAGAGTAGTATAAGGGATATAAAAGATATGGGGGATTAATTTCAAGAAATAAATTTCAATAATGATATTTTGGGAGATGAATTTGAGTAGGAAAACATTTACCATTAAAATAGATGGGGAATGAGTCTCAAGACTGATAATGGGTTTGTTAAATCAATTTTCACATTCATTTATTGTTTTTATATCCAAAACCTCCACTTTTTATTTAATTGAATAAATATTTATTTATTTATTTTTTATGTGGGCTAGAGGTGATTATATAAGATTTAAAAGTAGTGAAAAGATTAGGTTTATTGAGCTAACTGGAGTACAAATGTAGACAGTGAGGAAAATTGATTCAAAACAAAAAAAATTAATGATGAAAACAAAATAAAGAAATCGGTATTCTAGAAAATAATGGATCATGAGAAAGTGTTTTTTTCATTATCTAAAACAAAATTGTATACAATGGATGGACCAAAAATAACTGATGCCATCATCAAAGAATAAATAATAAAATGAAATGAAAAATACATAAAGAAAATAAAAACCTACAAAGAAAAACATCGGCCTACCTAGATAGGTTGAAGAAAATATGAGACCCTTGGATCTAGATCTCAATGCTTTATTCAGAAACCCTAACTACAAGAGAAAATCATATGTTAGATAATTTTTGACCAATTGGAAGTAGTCGAGTGGGTCTGTGTGACTCGAGCCTTGATTCACCAAAGAGGAGTGGTAATAGTGTGTGGATTCTGTGAAAAGCTTCTGATATCACGACGGGTTTGCAACTGATTAGGGGTTTTTAAATAGATCTGGAAACATTAATCCGCAATTCCAAAAAATCTTTGCTAAGTAATCCTTTTATAAATTATGAAATAATAATCACTAATAAAAGGCATATTTATTAATTATTTTTAGCACTAACAAACATTTATTTTATAAGATATGATAAAGCATTATTTTTATCAGCGCTTTAAAAGTGCTGATAGAGATTTCATTAATCGTTATTGATAAACAATTCATAATAATTATTATAATTATACAATTTATAAATATAAATATAGTTAATAAATATATATAAATATAAATATATTAAATATATTACTTTTTTAAATATATTAATTATAATTTATTAATTATTTAAATAAATAATTATTTATTTATAATTATATATATATATTTTTAAAAAATAATATTTATATCATTATATATATATTTAATAAATATATATAATTATAAATATAGTATATGTATTTAATATTTATGTAAATTTATTATAAATTTAATAATTATTTAAATATATATAATTATTTATTTATAATTATATAAATACTTTTAAAAGAAGTTATTTATTTATAATTATAAATATATAATTCTATAAATATATTAATGTAAATTTATAAGTACTTTTAAAAAAAATCAAATTTTAAAATTATTAATGAATATCTAATTTTAAGTGCATTAATGTTAAAAATGAGTGAAATTGAATAAATTAATAATAAGTACACATTAACAATATTGATAAATGGATCAATTTTGTGTGTATGCATTGTATATAAAAAATAATTAATTATATATATGTGAAATCAATATATATTACACACATTTGATCTATGTTAAATTGAAAAATCAAACTGTGTTCAATTATATGTTCATTACTCTATGCGATTAGTCAATATGTTAATTCGTTTTAATTTTTAATTATTAAACATTATTCACTAAATATATGACTATTTAATGTAAATCACACCAAAATTATAATATATAAATCATATTTATATACATGAGAATATATCTATGTATTTAATATATACATTTTATTAACATTATAAATAAATATCTAATTAATAAAATGATTAACATTTTTCTCAAGTTACATATTTTTAATTTTTATTTGTATAATTTTTATTTTGTATATATATATATATATCATACATAAAATTTATCACTATTTATAATATATATATATATATATATTATAATTTATTTATTCATTTTTATCAATAATTATTTAATTAATAAAAGTTGTAATAATTTTTAATAAAATCATGTTTATTTTTTATTTATTGAATTATTTCATTTTATTTATTTGAACCTTTATCTATGCTAAAAAAAACTGATAAAAGGTTCCTTTATGAGTTCTAAAAATAAAGTGCTGACAAAGGGTACCCATTACTAATGCTATGAAAAAACCACTGATGAATGGTCCCATTATTAGTGCTAAAAGTGATGATAAATGGTGAAACTTATTAGCGTTGATAAAGATCCCATATATCAGGGCTTTTTTCTAGTTCAGATAAATACTACCACTGTTAAATACCATCACTTTTAAATGCTTGTTTTTTAGAATTGGTATTCATTTAATTCTCAATTTAATGATCAAATTTCATGTGTTTTCAATTTCTAACTTTACCATATTTATTTTTTCTTATCTAGTTATTTGAATGGATTGGGTTCCCATTTATTACCTTGCCACATTTTTTATGCACTTCCTTCTCAGTTTGGTGATAATATGGTATTAGTGCTCAATTATTTACCATGCCATAATAATTATTCTCATTTATTCATTATTGATTCCTCTATACTTTTACGATACTGAGCATTTGAGCACACCGTTGTTATATTTCTTTCCCCAGGATTATAAGATGTTTAGTAAGAAGGATGTGTAGGGAAATACTAGATGGAATAATTTTGTTATCATCAAAAGAAGAAGAATAAACATGTTTTAATTAGTTTATTAATTTTTAATAGAAGAATAATGTATGTATCTATTTGAACATGTCTATTAAACTCTTGGTCCATCGAGGTTCGATTTCTTGTAATTGTGCTTATGTAATTGATAATAGACGGCAGAATTAAGCCTTCTTGGGCCAGGTCGCTATATTTGTTGTCAAACGAATTTTATTAACAAACATGAGAAATATATTTAAGAAATCATAGGTATGGGAACATAACACCAAGGTAGAATTTAAGGAAAATTATAGAAGATCATCCTAGAGTTTTTTAAGGTAGCTCTTATGTGGGTCTTCCTAGAAATACATCCTTGACTAGATACTATGAGTGGACATGGTTCTATAATAGATATACCTAGGAGTAATTTCTCTGACAATGATTTCCAATCATTTCTCAGGATAACCTGGAACATGACAATGGGCCTTTCTGTGCACCTAGTATGACACTCCATGGGGTTATTCTTTGGAAAATTCACATTTTCATTACAAGCCACTATGAAGGATTTTGAAAATGAATAACCTTAGTTAAACCTATGGTGTTTCAGATTGATGATAATGTTTCTTGGTTTATAAGTCCTACAAATACTGTTATGGAAAAACCTTTTTACAAGGAAGGATCTATGTGAAATTAGGTGGATGGGTTATTTATGTATTATGGTTGTATTGAAAACCATTTTTCAAAGGATATTTATTTATTAACCTTATTTTAAGGATATCCATCTTATTTATTTTGGAAATTATGTTAATATTATATTCAAAAATAACAACATGTATGTCAGGTGATAGACTATCAATTCTGGAAGGGTTGTGGGTCTTGAATCCATGACCGAAGGACAATAAGGGTTTGACACCAGCCACCGCCTATGTAATTACTTTTTTAATTTAGTCATTGTCTTTAATTAAGAAATTTGATTAATAAATGTTAATGATGAACAAATAATATATATTTTTTGGGTTATATAATTATATATTAACCATATTTGTTTTTAATATAGTTAGAGGTAATTATTTATACTTTTCACTCTTTTATAAGAATTATAATCATTTAAAAATCTCTTTTAGTGCTTCAGAAGAAAAAAATTCATTATTCTTAATTAATTTCTTGATGTAAAGAGATAAATTAAAATTTGATCAAAGAACATCTAAAAGATAGTATTTTTCACATGAAATTGAAACCTATCTTGTATAAATATTTCTGTATATTCTTCTCCAATAAATTTATTACCCAACATTAGGAAAAAGTAATAGAAATAATTTTTTTCCTAATACCTTAATCTATGTTGAACATATGGTTTTCTAAGTCATAAAAGATTTATGGCATTGAGTCCCACAAATTTCTATTGATCATTCACTTTTTTTTTATTTTTGACTACATTCACTCTCCATAAATATTTACACTTTATCTCTATGTATTTATTTTCACTTTCCTTAATGTTCTCCTACTTAGAGACTTATTTACATGGTAGTCCATGTGACCTTTGTATTTCCCGTTTTCTCTTTTCTAGATGAGGTTTTATGAACCCTTTTCAAGAGGTGGGATTTCAATGTAAAAAATATCAAAATAAGAATGAGTATATACTTTGAGGACACAATTTTATTAATCTTTGGAGAATGTAACACCATGAAATCCTAAAGTACAATTTTTTATTCAATAGTGTTTATGACATGGAACACCAAGTGTAAAAAGGTAATATATTAACGTGATACATTATAATCATAAATAAAGATAATATATTATATAGATTGTAGTTCATGAAAAAACTATGTTATCTTGAATCACATGCAAGGGAGACCTTCCTTGATAGCTTACATTATATGTAAGAGTAACCTTATTTGATAGATTGCGTTACACGCAAGACCGAGTCTCACCAACTAAAAATGTATTACTAAAATACTATTATTTAAAATAATATGATATAACATATCCATTTTGTCAGTGGTTATGAATATTATTAACTAATTTATTAAAATTTATATTTATATAAATACAAAAATAATTCATTGGTTATAAATTAGTGAGAAACGAAAATAAGAACCAATTTGATATAAAAAGAAATATTATTATTTGTACACTTCCAATGGAGTTTTTTCTTAATAAATATAACAAATTACAATTATTGAATGATTTTAATGAAATATATATGTTATATATTTAATCAAATATTTTATATATTCATCCAATAGGTTTGATATGCATAAGATAAGAACAAACCCAATTCTACACATACACACCAATACTTTTATAAAGGAAAATTTACCACCTTTTAATGGAGAACCCATTTTAAAGATTCAGTTTTACACATCAATTGATTTAATATGTCAAATTGAACTTCATATTTTAAATAAAAATATTAAAATTAGGTTAGGGTTAATTTTATAGATTTTTCAAAAAGAGGTCATTTTTCAATGAATAGTTAAAAATACTGAATTTTAGTTCGAAATTTCATTTTCATCTAATTTCTTTATTATGTAAAATTATAATTTTAGTAGGTTTGAAATATTAATATGATTATATTTTTATCAATTTATACAATTTATTTCATTGGAATCAATTTATAATTGTAATTTACTATAAAAACATAGAAAACATTCTAACATTTTTATTTTAAAAAACCGCATTGTCTTCCAGCTTATAGGATTAAATTCAAATCTATTTCTACCACTTATATGATTATAATTTGGAAAAATTTATTCCATATTTTAAATTAAAATAAGTTATAATTTCTAATAAGACTAAATTATCTTTTTACTAAAATTATTAATGAATGTTATTAAAATTAATTATAACGATAGGGGTTTAATTAAGATAAATAAGGGACTAAACTATAACCCGAATGGAAAAAACCTATAAACATGTACAAGATATATTGGATGAAAACATATTGACCCTTTACTCGATTCTATCTAATTTGGTCCATCATTGGATCTAATTTCAACATGATAAACATTGTAGGAATTCCTTTGTCGAAATATTATAAGTGTGTCACTTCTCCGCCACTATAAATGGCCACCAATCATCACCATTACTCACACAATTCAAAAAACATAGTTTCTATCAATAAATATCTCCTAAAATCCCTACAATAAATCTTGAAGCCTCTATTTTGGATGATATCCTTCCATGGAATCTATTTGGTATAAACCAAAAGGAGTTGCCTGATTATTAGGGTAATGTTTTCAATGATATCTTTTCGTTAATACACTCCTCCACCCCATCAATTATTTTTAAATCATGATTTCAGGATTACAAAAATATCTAAAATATAATTTTTTTTCTTCATAAAGGGTTCTAGATACACTAACACACACTTCAATCTATTGGGTAATGAACATACTGTTTATGTGTACGGTGAGCTACCGCCTCAAGAAACAATGATTGTTCATATTTCATATTACCACATATCATGGTAGAAATTATAATGTAAAATATATTTCTATATTATTTATATAAAATTTATTAAGTATTTATACTTATTTATTACTTTTATAACACATAAGTGTAATACTTATCATTTTTCTTTAATATGATAACATTGTTACAGGAAGTGTGGACTACCGACCCCTCAAAGCGATGTGATTCATTCACATGATACATGGAAAGTATAAAATATTATTATAATTAAAATCTGACAAATAATAAAAATATATATGGAATTAGTAAAATAATTAACATTCTGAATATATATATATATGTATATATATATATATAATATTTTGATTATTACTCTATCACACACTTAAAAAGTGATAATGTCATTAGTTGATGTGTGGACTACCGCCTCATAGACAAGATGTGATTCATTTTTTACATCTCAAGAATTATATATAAAATTATATATAATTAAATAACATGGTAATTGTTATATAATTCTTATTTTTGAAATATATGGTGTAAATTACTTTATTTCCATAACGGTAATTGAAAAATATGAACATTACATATGCATACGTACGACCTACCATCTCTATGATTGTAACATTTATTCATTTTTCACAATAATATTTAATTATTGGTCTTAAAAGTATAATTTATTAAGAAATAAGATGATTATTTCATGATTATTATACTTGGGATGTTATATAATTCACCCTTTGACCATATTTGAGCTACTTAATCTATTTTTCACACATAAAAATTATTTGGTCAAAAAAATCGATATCAACATGATTATTTAAGTAGTTGAATACAACATGGTAATAAGTGAAATAAAAGTAATGATCAAAATAAAAAATGTTCTCATGAAATTAAATAATTAACATAAATTTATTATACATTATGTTAATGGATGTTCACCGGAAAACAAAACACAAGGTAAAGGATTTGGTCTCAATTTACATCCCATTGATAATTATTTATTGTTATGAACATAGTTTATTTTATATAGTGTATATAGTGATATTTTACATGGTATATCATGAATATATATAATCTCATGATATTATAACTTTCATTTAATTTTAATTCTTCATGAGGCATATTATTTAAAAGGTTTCAAAGTGGTATGGGACACTACAGAATATTTAAAGATTATTTTTTATCAAGAATAATTTTAATGTTCATTCAATGGTGTTTAAATTAAATAAAATTTTATGACTATTATTGAATAAAAACATTAATTTTACTCTCATATGGTCATTAATGACGTTTTTCAAGTATTAGTACTATCTTTTCACTCATTGGTACTCATGGTTGTTTATAAAACATTTTTAAGAAAACCTATCTTTATTTATCTCTTTAGCCGAAGAACTGGTTTTCTTATAAAAATTTTGTTTTAATAAAATGTATTAATACATTTTTTTAAAATGAATTTGCAAATAAATTTTTACCCTGTTTCATTTACCTGTGTTTTAAATATAATATTCTTATTGCTTTCTAAAAAAGGAATTTTTGTATCCTTTAAACATGCAAAATGTATATCACTTTTACCTCGTACGACATGTAGTAATTTACCTGCTATCATTCTTTAGAAGCTTCCTTTGACTATTTAATTTTTTTAAAGATTTTTATATATTTATTTTGAATAAAAATGTTTCTCGAATGTTTTTTTAAAAGAAAAGGATATTTACTTATATAATATTTCAAAAATATCTTTTTATTTCAATTCATCATCGACAACAACCATTTATTTTACTCTACATGGGATATATATTATTGATAACATATTTATTTAAC
This sequence comes from Viscum album, assembly GCA_963277665.1. Lineage (NCBI taxonomy): Eukaryota > Viridiplantae > Streptophyta > Magnoliopsida > Santalales > Viscaceae > Viscum > Viscum album. The sequence goes on along the minus strand of OY728139.1, from coordinate 333,743,547 downwards.
CTCTAGATGGTATATGATTGAATTATCTTGGGATAATATTCACATATACTTCATTGATTTATTTGTTAGTACCCTTTAAATATTCAATCTCATATGATCATTTAACATTGAATTTACAAAAAATTATACATTTCATTTATCATGGATATTAATATTTCCTAAACTGTATACTTATTTACATATGGTGTCAACTTTGATAGTTCTTTGATTATTTTGGGAAATATTGATAAATATGTATCCTTTATTAAATATGGATATTTGATAAGGAATATTATTTATTAATTAAATTGATTACTTGATACGAAGAATGATTTGTAGATGCAATGGAAGATAGAGTTTGGAATTTATATAGATCCCCAATGTATCAATCGGTTCTCATGAGAAAGATATGTTACAAAAATTAAAGGCGATTTATATCTATTATTTTAAAATTTCTAGAGGTTGTATCTTGAATGTAGATGTTTTCATGTGTCTAAGAAATGACCTACAACAATTATGTATTACCTTAATTTTGATTAATAATTTTTTATCCCTGATATTTTCACATGATGAATCCAATGGTTTTATTTTATTATTATTTTATTGACTAAATAGCATGAGTTTTCAATTTATAACATTTCTATATTGATTTTTATTTATCTAGTATTTTAATGGCATGTGATTCCATTTATTACCTAGAAATATTGTTAATGCACTTCCATCTCAGTTTGTTGATTATATGGTATGATTAATTAAATATTTACCATTACATAATAATTATTCTCATTGATTCATTATTTATTCTTCTATACAGTTACCATACTAATCATTTGAGATCACCTTTTTTAGTTTTCATCCTTAGGATTCCAAGAAGTGTTCTATGAATGATGTGTAGAAAAATACTATTTATAATAAACTTATTATTCTTTAATGAAGGAAAAATATTGTTTAATTAGTGTATTTATTTGTAATAAAAGAATAATGTATGTATCTGGTTGACCATGACTAATAAACACTCATTTATTTAGGGCTTTATTTCTTGTATTCATGCATATGTAATTGATAGTGGACACCAGATTTTGGCCTTCTGTGGTTGGGTTACTACAATTTTCAATCAATTTTTAATAACACTCTTGTGTCCTGTTCATTTTCATTGATAATCCAATTGATGAATCATATAATTATATCAATACATTATCTACAATTCTCAAAACAACATACATATAACTATGATTATTGGTGTGGAGGAAACTAAATTTTCAAATCTTTTACTGTTGACCATAGAAAATTATTTCTTTTTTTTTCGCAATGTTCTTGAGTGGGAGGGAGAAAAATGGATATTCCTAGAGATTGATATATTTATAGAGAGTTTTTGTCTATTTTGATAAAAAAATACCTTATGTTGAAAAACAATATAAGTTGGAATTTATACATAGGGGTAACATTCATTAATTATGTAATGTCACTCAATTAAATGATTATTCTATGAAATTATACATTTATAATAATAACTATAATATTATTATTATTATATTACATGATTTATTCTTATTTAGATTCTAAATTATAATTAAATAATTTATTATTTATTCAAATGATATAAAATAAAATTTAACATTTCTATCAGGCTATTAACTCAACCCATTAATTCTCAATGCAATTTATTCAACCATTGTTTAATAGAATAATTAATATCATAAATATTATTATTTAAATAATTAAATAAATTTAATATTCACTAATATCATGAATAAATATGTATTTTAATATCCATGAAACTAATTAAATATTAAGATATATATTTACTATATTAGTTAATAAATAAATTTTTAACTATGGCCATGTGAATAATATACCATAGACAAAATTCAACTAACATATTCTCCACTCAAATATCTCAGGATTGAATTTATAAACCAAAAATACATTAATGACTATTACTGAAAATTTTAAGAATAACATTATTTTTAATATTAAATTCAGACATATTTAATGATATTCTAGATGTAAATAATGTGTGGCCCTTTGGGAATCTTTCTTTGTGGATTTAATAGAATAAACATGAAGTCCTAGATTAAGGGTTTATAATATATCAGGGAACCCATCAAAAAATAATTCATTTTACCCAAAAAAACATCCCATAAATTCTACTACGTAATGTAATATATTAGTCTTAATTTCACATCCATAAGGATGAAAACATGTGTTATCACAGTACATGCTTGATTGATCTTTGATATACTTTTTGAAATGAACTAGTTTAAGAACCACAATTTCCTTTGATTTAATTCAACAGTTTCATTTAAATTACAGGGAAAATATGTAAAGACCCTTAAATTCCAAGGAAAATTATTTCTTAATTTTCTTTGGAATTTTACAAGAACGCAGTTTCTGACGGCACCTGATTCCGAGGCCCGGTGTGCCCGGAATCATTTTCCGAATTTTGGCTCGGGTACGTTCAGTGAACGGACAAGCGGGTTTTTCTATCTTTTGAACCGGTGCTTGGAATCGAATTCCGAGTGCACCGATGGAATAGCAGCGCCAGTAATTGCTTAGAAATGCCTCTTCCGGAGTTGCGTTTTCTCGGGTGTGGTTTTTAATTTTTTGTCTAAAAGTTATGAAATAAAATAAATTGTATGACAAACATTATTTTATTTCACTTAAGCCGCTTGGAAGCCACTTGAAGCCACTTAAATCAGCTTAAGATGAGTTGTTACAGATATGGTGCTATCCAAAAATATCCTACTCTCTTGGTAGGATATTTGTGAGGTGGGACCCGCACGAGCCCCACCGTTTCTTTTCCGTTAAGTAACACACCCGCGAAAACCCGTTATTATGAAAGTCAACTGACGCGTTTTCTTAATTTCTTAACGCACCAATTAATTGGGCGGTTTTCTTCGTTGAATTAATTGGGCGGTTTATTTCGTTGAATTAATTCTACGAATTATTGGGTCGTTACTTATCTCTTTTTTCGTTTCTTAACCGGTTTGAAATCCGTTGGCGTAGTAATAAAATAAGACCAACACCACATCTTGAGGATTACACGTTGGGAGACCTTTGACAGAATTCTTGTGCCTTCACCCTTTTCATGAAGAACGCGAAGAATGCGAAGAAAGTGAAGAACGCCGGCCTCCGACGAAGAACGCCAAAACCACTGAAATCGACGACGCGACGCCGTGTGCCGCGACGCCGACGTTTCCTCTTCTGTGACGTTCCTTCCTCCACAACGAAATCTTCAATCATCTGTTGGAGGTAAGAGATTTCGGGTTCCTTTTAGAACTCCTTTGTGGTTTTTATCAATGCATGGATTTAATTATTTTTAATTAAATCTTTTTGTTCTTGAACCTCGGAGTTCGACAACGCGACGCCCTTCCGCAACGATGCGACGCCCTTCCGCGACGCGACGATCGCCTCCTTCGGTGGCGATCAAATCCGCGAAGATCGTGAGTGTGACGACTTGACGAGGTAGGGATTTTATTTTGGAAATACCTTTATATTCCCGTGAACGTTTCTTTAAAAATTAAAGAACCAGTTTCATATGAACAATTTTAATTTATTAAAATTGTTGTTTCATGTGTTGAATAAATTCTCCCGTTGATATTATCTAACGCGGAGGGTGCGGGCCAAATGAACACGGACCGACAACCCTCCGCAGATTGTTTAATGATGTGTGGATCGACGGGCGATGACAAACGAGGCCGCAAGGTGATTTTGAGGCCTCCGCAGTGAAGGTCAGGTCCCGGGAGGACCATAGGTGAATACGGCAGGAGAAACGGACCACCGGAGTGCGTCCGGTGGTCCGCGGAAGGCGGCGGCGGTGCGCCACCGGAAGGGAGGCGGCCGGCGGTTCACCGCCGACCTCAATCAGTGGCGAAGGGCGGGGGAGCCGCGCACCCCGCCCGCGGTGTCCGCGCGGCCGCCCTGGCCGAGCCGCGGCCGGCCGGTCGGGCCGGGCCGGGCCCAGTCGGGTCGGACCTAGGTCGGGTCGCCCCGGTTCGGGTCGACCGGGTTTGGGCCGACCCAGGGGGGGAGGGGGGGGGGGGGGGTCGGGCCCAGTCCCCCGTTTTCGGACCACTTTCGGTCAAATGCCTGTAACTTGAGCTACGGGCCTCCAAACGACTCTCCGTCAGCGGAAACGCGATACTGGGATCGAGACGGTCATTTTAGTATATCGTACTCAAGGTTTCAGATTACTTGGGGTTCGGCCGGGTTGGGTTGGATACGAAACCAACTGGGCCCTCGGAGTGGAAACGCTTATATCTTGAGTTCCGGAAATCCGATTGACGTGCCATCGACTTTGATGGATTCCTCTAAGTGAGACGGATCTTTTGGCTTACTCCGCTCGAGCTTTGGATGTCGTCGGAGTGCGGTCGGGTTGGTTCGCTCATTAAACCAACCGGGCCCCTGGAACGAAAAAGCCAATAACTGACAGACCGGGTGTCTGATTGACGCGCCGTCTGTCTCGTTGCGTTCCCGTTGATGATACGGAACTTTTGGCATCCTCCGCCCGAGTTTTGGATGCAGTTGGGTTATAGCCGGGTTGGATTGTACCCGAAATCCAACCGGGCCCCTAGAATGAAAAAAGATGACATCTTTCAGACAGGACGTCTGTTTGACGAACCGTCAGCGGCGTTGTTGATCTCGTCGAGAAACGGTCCCTATGAGTATACCCTATGAGAGTTCGGGGTACAGTTGAGATACGGCCCGGTTGGTTCGCTTACGAAACCAACCGGGCCCCTGGGATGAAAAGGCTAATAACTCACAGACCGGGCGTCCGATTGACGCGCCGTCTATTGCGTTGAGACCCCTATGACGAGGCGGTACATTGAGATACTTCTTCATGAGACTTTGAGATACTTGGAGTATCGACTTGTAGATCATGGAGCGGACCCTCCTAGAGACGAGCGTACGGAGTACGGAGACCATGTAGCCGGCAGAGACCTGAAGACAGCTTGTCCGATTCGATTCGGAGTGACTTACGTAGCCCAGTGGGGAGCACTACTTTGTGAGGTGGAAGACCCACACTGGAGGAGCACTACTATGTGAGGTGGCAGACCCGCGATACTCGACAGGAGGAGTACCTCTGTAGGCTATGAGGGGGGAGCACTACTGTGTTTGGGTGGAAGACCCCGACGGGAAGCACTACTGTGTGAGGTGGCAGGCCCGCGGTACTCGACAGGAGGAGTACCTCAGTAGTCTTAGGTTAGTGAGCAGTACCTCAGAGACGTGACAGGACAACTGTACACTCCAGAGACGGAGCTCTTCAGCAGTTACGGGTTCGATAATGAAAATCCTGGTTTGAGCTGAGACTTTGACCTTTGTGTTTACCTCATGATTGGGATGGGTTACTTGATAACTTAGGTATATGTATGGGAATATATCTAAGTAAAGGTTATCTGTTGAGATCTTCTTGTGGTTATCTTTATTGGTTTAGTGAGACCTTGAGGGTCTCGGGGTCCCTACTGAGTATCGTTATACTCACCCCTGGACGGGCTATGCCCGCACCTCGTTGTGTTGGTTGCAGACGACGGGCAGTGCTAACGGAGGCCGAGTGTTTGAGACGAGTCAGTACCCGGAGGTGGACTACACGACGAGTTAGTACCCGGAGGTGGACTACACGACGAGACGACACACAGAGGAGGTTGGCGGATGAGAGCGTGGAGGAGGCTATCTGTACCTACCCTTCAGGTAGGATCCGTGGTGGACGACCAGGAGCTGCGCTATCTGTACCTACCCTTCAGGTAGGATCCGAGGAGGACGACCCATGAGATTCTTCCTTCTTCTAGCTATTTGTCTTTTTGCTGTTGTACCTTGTTCAGTTGTAGTTGTACTTTCTTTTGGGTTTGTATTCTGGCCCATTTACTTTTCAGCATTTCTTTTGTACTTACTGTTTTGCTTCCGCTTGTACTCTGTGGTTCTTGTTTTCTTTTATAAAGGCAATGTCATCACAGTTATCGGGATTTATGCCTTTGGTGATAGTCGCCAGCCCCTGGCCTATGGAAGGCGGGCTTGGGGTAGTCACGGCACGGGCCCCGAGGATGGGTCGTGATAAATTGGTATCAGAGGAGTTTGGTTCCACCACAGAACTTATAACTCTGATGTTTCTTTCTGTGAAGCAATATTGTTAAGAGTACCGATTGTGGTTTTCAGTTCAGGGAGTCCAGTGTTGGTCCGGGCGGCCAACGTATCCATACACCAGGACCCTGACAACTAATTTCCGACTTTGTGCACGAAAACACTGATTGCGTGTGTGTTTTCCAGAAGTTTTATTTAAATGTCAGCTCAAACCAGGTCAGCTCACCATGTATAATATTTTGACCATGTCACGTTGTTTCTTTCAGGATGCCTCCCCATGGACGACCAGCTAGAGCCCCGAGAGTGGTGTGTACTGACATCCCGCCGAGCGATGAGGCCTCAGTACATGTCCCTATCCCAGTTGAGGCACCAGCGGAGGCACCAGCAGTACTACTACCCGTTGGGCCACCGATGCCACCAGCCCCAGCAGTAGAGGATGCACATCAATTGAGCGCACTGCATGAGTTCCAGTGCAAGAGGCCACCCAGGTTTCAGGGAGGGACGGACCCGCAGGCGGCTGAGGATTGGCTGGAGGTTGTGGTGAGAGTCTTCAGGCTAGTGGGGACGCCGACAGATTTCATGGTGATCCTTGCTGCCTGCCTTCATCAGGCAGTAGCAGGCAGATGGTGGAGCCTGATGCTTCGGATGCATGACGAGGCGACACTTCTATGGGCAGACTTCGAGAGCCTGTTCCGGGCAGAGTTTGTACCAGCCACCCTTCGAGCGGTGCGTATACAGGAGCTACTTCAGCTTCGGCATGACAGCATGTCAGTGGCGCAATACTCAGCGAGATTCACAGACCTCTCGTGCTACTCCACAGATAGGGTACGAGACCCGTTCTTCTGGGCCCGAACCTTCGAGCAAGGGCTCAGGCGGGAGATCAGAGCTTCGGTTGTATCACACAACATTCCGACATAGATAGGGGTGTTGGAGAGAGCCCTCTTAGTGGAGAGTTTCCTTGCTGAGTAGTCTCCAGCAGCAGGACCCACCACTAGCCGGCATTTGCCAGAGTCTTCTACAGCAGGCAGTAGACAGATGACGCAGAGGTCCAAGAAGACTAGACCTACAGGAGGGTGTGACCGATCACTCTTGAGTCGGTCAACCTTACCCTCATAGCAGCAATCGCTTTGAGTTTTAGTTCTAACAGAAAATGGAGACCTCTGGAGTTCGAGGATGACGACCACGTCTTCTTACGGGTCTCACCTCGACGAGGTTTACGGGGATGTGGCCAGGGAGGAAAGTTATCTCCGAGGTTCAACGGACCATTCTAGGTCCTCAGCTGGGTAGGCGAGGTGGTTTACCTCTTGACCCATCCACCTCAGTTGCACTAGATGCATGACATTTTCCAGGTATCTCAACTGAGGAGATACATGCTCGACCCATCGCATATCATCGACCATGAGGATCAGGACAATGGCGATGGAGTTACTTCCATGGAGGTTCTAGTGGGGATCAAGGATCGACAGGAGCGGATCCTATGGGGACGATCAATTCCTCCGGTGCACTTTCTTTGGCATCACAGGAACCTCCAGGTGAGCACATGGGAGCGGAAGGCTCAGATGCGTGCTCAGTACCGCCTTTGTTTCCCTAAGTTTGTGGTGAAGCTTTACGGGGATGTAAATCCCTGTGTTGGGAGTAATGTAATGATCCTTAAATTACAAGGAATTTTTTTTCTTAATTTTCTTTGAAATTTTACAAGAACGCAGTTTCTGACGGCACCTGATTTTGAGGCTCGGTGTGCCCGGAATCATTTTTCGAAGTTTGGCTCAGGTATGTTCAGTGAACGGACAAGCGGGTTTTTTCTAAATTTTGAACCGGTGCTCGGAATCGAATTCCGAGGGCACCGATGGAATCGCAGCGCCGGTAATTTCTTAGAAACTCCTCTTCCAGAGTTGAGTTTTCTCGGGTGTGGTTTTTAATTTTTGGGCTTAAAGTTATGAAATAAAATAAATTGTACGACAAACTTTATTTTATTTCACTTAAGCCGCTTGGAAGCCACTTGAAGCCACTTAAAGCAGCTTAAGCTGAGTTGTTGCGGATATGGTGCTATCCAAAAATATCCTACCCTCTTGGTAGGATATTTGTGGGGTGGGACCCGCACGAGCCCCACCGTTTCTTTTCCGCTAAGTAACACACCCGCGAAAACCCGTCATTATGAAAGTCAACTGACGCATTTTCTTAATTTCTTAACGCACCAATTAATTGGGAGGTTTTATTCGTTGAATTAATTAGGCGGATTTTTTCGTTTATTTAATTCTACGAATTATTGGGTCGTTACTTATCTCTTTTTTCGTTTCTTAACCGGTTTGAAATCCGTTGGTATAGTAATAAAATAAGACCAACGCCACATCTTGAGGATTACACGTTGGGAGACCTTCGACAGAATTCTTGTGCCTTCACCCTTCTTCGCGAAGAACGCGAAGAACGCGAAGAACGCCAGCCTCTGACGAAGAACGCCGAAACCGCGGAAATCGACGACGCGACGCCGTGTTCCGCGACGCCGATGTTTCCTGTTCTGCGACTTTACTTCCTCCGCAACGAAATCTTCAATCATCTGTTGGTGGTAAGAGATTTCAGGTTCCTTTTAGAACTCCTTGGTGGTTTTTATCAACGCATGGATTTAATTATTTTTAATTAAATCTTTTTGTTCTCGAACGTCGGAGTTCGACGACGCGACACCCTTCCGCGACGACGCGACGCCCTTCCGCGACGCGAAGATCACCTCCTTCCGCGGCGATCTAATCCGCGAAGAACGCTCGTGAGACAACTTGATGAGGTAGGGATTTTATTTTGGAAATACCTTTATATTCCCGTGAACGTTTCTTTTAAAATTAAAGAACCATTTTCATATGAACAATTTTAATTTATTAAAATTGTTGTTTCATGTGTTGAATAAATTCTCCCGTTGATATTATCTAACGCGGAGGGTGCGGGCCAAACGAACACGGCCCGACAACCCTCTACAGATTGTTTATTGATGTGTGGATCGACGGACGACAACAAACGAGGCCGCAAGGTGATTTTGAGGCCTCCGCAGTGAATGTCGGGTCCCGGGAGGACCATAGGCGAAGATGACAGGAGAAACGGACCACCGGAGCGCGTCCGGTGGTCCGCGGAAGGCAGCGGTGGCACGCCGCCGGAAGGGAGGCGGCCGGCGGTTCGCCGCCGGCCTCAATCAGCGGTGAAGGGCGGGGGAGCCGCGCACCCCGCCCGTGGTGTCCGCTCGGCCACGCTGGCCGAGCCGCGGCCGGCCGGTCGGGCCGGGCCGGGCCCAGTCCCCCATTTTCGGACCACATTCGGTCAAATGACCGTAACTTGAGCTAGGGGCCTCCAAACGACTCTCCGTCAGCAGAAACACGATCCTTGGATCGAGACGGGCGTTTCGGTATATCGCACTCAAGGTTTCAGATTATTTTGGGTTTGGCCGGGTTGGTTCGGATACGAAACCAACCGGGCCCTCGGAGTGGAAACACTTATATCTTGAGTTTCAGACGTCCGATTGACGTGCCGCCAACTTTGATGGATTCCTCTAAGTGAGACGGATCTTTTGGCTTACTCCACTCGAGGATTGGATGCCGTCGGAGTGTGGTCGGGTTGGTTCGCTCACGAAACCAACCGGGACCCTGGAACGAAAAAGCCAATAACTCACAGACCGGGCGTCCGATTGACGCGCCGTCTGTCTCATTGCGTTCCTGTTGACGATACAGAACTTTTGGCATCCTCCGCCCGTGTTTTGGATGCAGTTGGGTTATAGCGGGGTTGGATTGTACCCGAAATCCAACCGGGCCCCTGGAACGAAAAAAGATGATATCTTTCAGACATGACGTCTATTTGACGAACCGTCAGCGGCGTTGTTGATCTCGTCGAGAAATGGTCCCTATGAGTATACCCTATGGGAGTTCGGGGTACAGTTGAGATACGGCTGGGTTGGTTCGCTTACGAAACCAAATGGGCCCCTGGGACGAAAAGGCTAATAACTCACAGACCGGGCGTCCGATTGACGCGTCGTCTGTTGCGTTGAGACCCCTATGACAAGGCGGTCCTTTGAGATACTTCTTCGTGGGACTTTGAGATACTTGGAGTATCTACTTGTAGCTCATGGAGCGGACCCTCCCAGAGATGAGCGTACGAAGTACGGAGACCGTGTAGCCGGCAGAGACCTGACGACTGCTTGTCCGATTCGATTCGGAGTGACTTACGTAGCCCAGTGGGGAGCACTACTTTGTGAGGTGGCAGACCCACAGCGGAGGAGCACTACTATGTGAGGTGGCAGACCCGCGGTACTCGACAGGAGGAGTACCTCTGTAGGCTATGAGGGGGGAGCACTACTGTGTTTAGGTGGCAGACCCCGGTGGGAAGCACTACTGTGTGAGGTGGCAGGCCCGCGGTACTCGACAGGAGGAGTACCTCAGCAGTCTTAGGTTAGTGAGCAGTACCTCAGAGTCGTGACAGGACCACTGTACACTCCAGAGACGGAGCTCTTCAGCAGTTACAGTTTCGATAATGAAAATCCTGGTTTGAGCTGAGACTTTGACCTTTGTGTTTACCTCATGATTGAGATGGGTTACTTGATAACTTAGGTGTATGTATAGGCATATATCTAAGTAGATGTTATCTGTTGAGATCTTCTTGTGGTTATCCTTTTTGGTTTAGTGAGACCTTAAGGGTCTCGGGGTCCCTACTGAGTATCGTTATACTCACCCCTGCACGGGCTATGCCCACACCTCGTTGTGTTGGTTGCAGACGACAGGCAGTGGTGACGGAGGCCGAGTGTTCGAGGACGAGTCAGTACCCAGAGGTAGACTACACGATGAGTCAGTACCCGGAGGTGTACTACACGACGAGACGACACACAGAGGAGGTTGACAGACGAGAGCGTGGAGGAGGCTTTCTGTACATACCCTTCAGGTGGGATCTGTGGTGGATGACCAGGAGCTGCGCTATCTGTACCTACCCTTTAGGTAGGATCCGAGGAGGACGACCCAGGAGCTGGTTCCTTCTTCCAGCTGTTTGTCTTTTTGCTGTTGTACCTTGTTCATTTGTAGTTGTACTTTCATTTGGGTTTGTATTCTGTCCCATTTACTTTTCATCATTTCTTTTGTACTTAGTGTTTTGCTTCCGCTGGTACTCTGTGGTGCTTGTTTTCTTTTATAAAGGCAATGTCTTCCCAGTTATCGGGATTTACGCCTTTGGTGCTAGTCGCCAGCCCCTGGCCTATGGAAGGAGGGCTTGGGGTTGTCACAGCACGGGCCCCGAGGACGGGTCGTGACAAAATAGGAGCACCTACAATTAATATAGAATATTATATATCACTTCTTAACTTATTCAATTAATGTTATATCACTTGCGATGGACATAAATAATGATACCTCATCATGAGTATATGTCATCACAATATTTAACCATATAAAAATATATGTAATTCTTGGTATACATTAATCATAAAATCATATTCAAGGACTAATAAACACATTTTTGAATATTAATATTCAATGAAACAAAAAAATATTTAATTCTTATTGTAAATTCTATTTTAATAACCTTCATTTTTTATATTACTAAGTGAAAACATTAGGGAAACAAGTCTCAATGTCCAATAATCCCTCAAAACCAAATTGATAAACATAATCTATTTCCTATCATAAAAAATGTCATCTATAACATATTATCTATATTGAGGAATATTTTAATATCATTTATAGGTTCTAATTATAGTTATTAATTATTATAACCATTTTATTTACCTAATATATTATGAACATTATAAAAAAAATTATATATATAATAATAATTGTAATGTGATAATGTATATATTAATATTCTTGTAATTGAATGTATTATGTCTTTTGGTTCTAGATAACTAACTCTAATTGACTACCAATGTTAGTAGAACCAACTTCCAACTAAGAACATGTTATATTTCACATGATAAACATGGTTTAGTTGAAGTATAACAATCATTTCAGGGTCATCCACATATGTATGTGGCTAATATACTTCATATGACATCATTTCTCTGAGTAAAATAATCTCCATGTGGTTATCTTTTTTCCTCTATCATAAAATTGAAATCATGGATAATACTACATTCATATGTTTATCATAATATATATTTAAATAATACCTCTTTATCATGAAATAGTTCCAAAATATAGAATAAATACTTACTTAAAATACTTCAAAAACTCTATCAGAAGCCACAAAATACTCAGTCTATATAGATATGGATACCACTAGCCCGAATAAAATTTCATCACTAATTTAATTATCCTAAATGTTATATATAAATTCAATTTAATCTACTGGAAAATTATTTTTGTATCTCATTTATAACTAGAAAAAACACTTTTCTAAGTAGGAAGAACATATCATCCACACTTTTTCATATACTATTGAAAATAACTAACTACTTTTTTTAGTAATATTCATTTTCATTGATATTTTACAAAAAAAATATTTAAGTTAATGAAATATCAAATCATCATACATATAATTAAATATGTGATATATTTAAATAATAAAGTGTATGAAATTTTCATCATCATAAATCTATACTCACATGATATGATGTGTTATCATATAGAGATGTTATATCAGGTGACATAGGCAAGAACTCACTCTTAAATTTTTACATCTTATATTTTTTAATACTATCACAATGTATGTACAATTACTTGATCTAAGAAACCCATAGATTAATATCATTAAATATTTTCTTCTCATAAGTTGGTTTTCTACTTTATGTAATTCTTGGTGAAATATATTTCATCTTGGTATTTACAAACTGTAATACTAACAATTTATTTTCCATATGGTACCAATATATTTTAATTAGAAAATAATTATTTTCCCAATAACCTCTTATAGACACATGGATCAATTAATCTATTTATAATATCATATATTCTTTTGTATTCATCAAAACATATATTCCAAGACTATGATGTCTTCTTTAATAAAATAATTGACTTCAAAAACAATCAAACCATATTGGTATTTATAAATTTCACAAAAAAATTATTTTTTCTATAATATATAAATATTCTACATGGTTTTCATTAAGGAAGGTTATATTAGCATTCAATTTCCAAATTAAAAGATCATTTAATGTTTCTTTGAAAAGTATAATTAATAATCAATTTTAATAATATCAATCGTGAAAAGGTTTTGTTATGAACTATTATTAAATATCACATGAAACCTTCAGTAACAAAGAATTACTTATCAGTACCAACATTATAATCTAAGTGTAGTTTCCTCTCAAATAACCACCAATGACATTAGATCAACTAAAAAATGGAAAAAATATAAAACGAATTTTTTTTACATGTAATAAAAATTTGAATTCATATAAAATTGATAAATTTATATTTTTTTCATCCTAGTAGGATTCAATATTATTACTTAACATATGTCCCATTTGTTGGGGAATATAGAACCACCACATTAATTTTAAATTTCTTCAATAGTATTTATATTCCAAACAACTTATCCCACTAAATCTCATTGAGTTATGTGTTAATGATCCAATTCATGTAAATATGGCGCCTTGACTTCATTTAACAGTACAACACTCAAAATATCTCACAATATATGTGTTTAACCCTTATATAAATATAATAAATCACTTGAATTATACATTTTAATCTTAGGTGTGTTTATATTTTATTCGATTTTTAGAATAATTATCTAAGATAAACTTTTTTATTTTCTTTGTAGAAGTTTGTCTCTAAATATATATTTAACACATGGTTCAAATAAAAACAAATGATGTAATAATGTAATGAATTTATTACATAATATAATTTATTTGATATCCATTATTAAATATATATGTCACATGGTTCATTTTTTCACTACTATTTGTGAAATATTTCCTAAAATGAATTAAAAGAGACATGAAATACTTATAAGACTCATCATGGATCCTCTATTTACAGCCATTATCACTATCTTTGTATATGTTACTATGAGTTTAATATTTATTTCACTCTACATGTAAATTATTAATGAATTCTTAGTGAAGATATTATCCAACTATCTCACCTAGAGGATATTTTAAATTTTACTATGTGTATTCATTACTCCACTTACATTAGTAAAATATCTTTGTGGAATCATGGGAAGTATATTAACTGTTAAAGTTACTCATCATAATATTTCAAATTATATTTCTGAACAAATTATATAATATTTGTGTATTTATGAACTTTAACACATAAATTATTTTTTATCATAAAACATAATAATTATTTAAATTAAAATACCTAAGTGTTTTAACTTTAACTAGACTAAACACCCTTTTGTGTATATCTTTAATAAATAATTATACATAATCTTTTTAAATAATTATCTTTTAAATTATAAGTATTATTAGATTCTTATATTATATATTCATTATTAATTACCAATATTAGATATCTATGATTCAAATTTTACTAAAATATTAATTTTGTATGATATATAATAAAAAAATTGTTTCAAACGTGAAATAATATCTATTTATTTCAACAATTTCATGTTGAGGTAAATGTTTTGTAAAAACAAAATAAAATTAATTGTTTTAGGATAATCAATACACTGTGAAATGTGAAGTTGAGGCATTATATGAAAATACTTAGCAACCACCCACCTCTAAATACATAGAAATCTCACATTGCTTATTTTTATCATTATGATCCTCCTTGATTCCTGTATTTTGAATCGAATATATTAGTTATATATTGTATTTATAAAAATAATATAATGAATGAATGTACATAAAATAATGAATATACATGAAGTAGAACTTCCATATTTATGACTCTTAAATCAATTGTAGTTCCTCTTCCAGTAAACATTTTTTCTATAAGTGAAACAAATAACTTCATTTTCATTTCCCTCCCACTAATTATTTTCCCAATCTGACATACATTGTATTGAAAATATTTACCCTAATCATATTATAGGTTTTTCATCCTTTTCCCTCATTTCATTCAATATAATGGGTAATGAACTATGTTGCACAATTCTTTTCCACACGGTAAATAACAATCAAACGTTTTGTGACAATTTTTTATATATTATTAATTATATAGTATTAAATTAATTTAGATAATATACGTGATAAAGATGATAATATGAGATAAATGGATAATTTGTTATTTATATACAAGACTAACCTCACTTAATAATATATACTCTGACACATATTGAGAACATGATCACTAGTTAGGTATTAATCATCTCGGTTACACTTACATAGTCTAGCTAATATCTCATTTATCTTTTTCAAAACTGTCCCCTTTTCATATTCTAATCAATATGTTACCATTGTTTGGCATCCATGTATATATGTTATATATTTACTTCTATGGAAATTACTGATAATATGACACACCGAACAACTAAATCATCATCCATGTGCCCCGTATAAGATTCATTTCCACAATTTCTTCCTCACATATGGGTTTGATCATGATTAATGTATTTTGAAACATATTAATAAATTTTTAGTTGACTAAATCACATGTTCTATTACCAACCACCAGAATTTTATTGGTGAGGTTATTTTCTTTGTACATGATTGGTCATGGTTTTTATGTTGTTTTGTATTTTGAAATTTTTATATAATAAATAATATAAAATTTTATTATCTTATCTTGATTACCGATTATGATGTAATAAATTAATATTATTAGTCTCTAGTTATTTCATCAAATTTGAAAATCCTCTAATATTTTATTTGGAAAATCACATTTCCAAAATATTCTTTTAAAATGGATCCATATTCCACTTCTCCTAAATCAAAGTTAGTCCGTACAAATTATTGAAAGGTATTTAGGAAAGATTTACTTTCAAACAATATTTACTCATAGATCACTGATATGTTATATCATCTGCCAAATTTTATAATCCTATACTCAGAATTCTTAATACAAGCCTTCAAATTATATTACATCTTCTATGTTCATAACCCTTAATACTAAATTTTATTTCAACCTATAATAATTTTTAATACTACCAAATACTTGAAATTATCCTCAACTATGGCCTAATAGACACATTAACTATGGTTCTATCTTTGCTCAGAAGATAGAATGCATTTTATGAAAAATTATTTTTATTATGTAAATTTTTAATCTTATGAATAATTATTCTATTTTTAAGTCTTCAAATGATTATTAAAATTATGTGAAATTTCAATGATTAATTAACAATGTCTGTTAAAATAATTTAGGCATAACTATTTATTTATTCTAAATTTAGTATTACAGTTAATTTATTTATATTATATTACTGTGTTCAATCATCTAAATAATCCATACATTACATAAATAAATAAATAACTATGAACAAGAAAAAATTAAAAATTTTATACAACCATAATAGTTTAATAGTTGGTTTATCAAGAGAATATAATCCAAAATTTGACCTTGGGAAATATCTCCTTGATCCCATCCATGGATTGATTTTCAACAATTCTTTATTTTTACAATTATATAATTGGTTGGATTCATCTTGTATTGGGTTAAAAACAATCTCTCTTTATGCAGATATCAATATTTTATAAATGGTTACTCACTAATTGATGAGGGTAATATATGTTTTTGGTAACATAAAATAATTCTTCGCCACATAGGCCCATATATAAAAACTGAGCGATGGTTGATTCATAAATTACCATTTTTAAATTAATAATAAAATATCTCATCAATACATTTGTAAAATAATTAAATTAAATAAATAAATCAAATGAATAAATAGTAAGATCAATCTCATGATCAATCAAAACATGCATGGAATATGAATTTAGAATTTCTAGCTATCATTTTTATTTATTCAGATTAATTTAATAGAAATAATAAATAAAATAAAATAAATAAATAATTAATTATCTTAATATTTGTTTCAAAAAATCATTAATATTTAGTAAAATTCAAATCCAGTATTATTTTAAATAAAACATGTGGCATTAATATCATAATTAAATACAATAAAGTGCAAGATGTGCACTTTGGAGGATATATGGCATGTAATTTCTAAGTGAAATTAAATCCATTCATGAATTTGAAAATCAAATGGATTGTAATATCACTCTATGTTTTTCTTAACTTACATTTTATATCGTCTTTTTCATGTATTTTTTATTTACTTGACATGTAAGGCCAGGCGATGTGTCACTATATACACGACATGTAGTTATTTGGATCAATTTTTTTTAATCTTTCGGGCATGTATGTCCAAATCACATGGAATATATACAAATATATGTGGTGTGTAATAATAAAAATTAAGTTGAAGAAAATAGTTTGTAATAAAATATTTATAAGGTATGTGGTATCAAAATTTATATATGTGGTTATTATTATGTATTGGTATCTAGAAAAAAATCCAAAAATCTCATAGAGTTTACCAAGTGCATAAAGGCACCTTCCATAAGGTGTGTACCTATTGGTACATCATTTTGTTTATTTAATGATTAAATTAGCCCATGTGATTGCCAATATAATATTATAAAAGTTCAAGTGTGTACCTTTCATTGGTTTCTATGTGTTATATGGCATGTACAACCAGTTACATTCCATGTAATTAGAATGTTGACAAGTTTCTCAGTTTGAACACAACACATATTGGTCAATTATTCCTGGTAGTTTAACAAATTTATTTCTTTGATTTCCATAGAGTGAAAATTTTATAGGGATATAAATCATGTACATCAACTACATGTTGTATAATCCATGTTAAACTTCAAGACACACTGGTATTCAATATGTGGCATATCATGACACCTCTTATTGATCCACAATGTGATTTGAGAGTGTCACAACACACTCCTTGGTTTTTTACCATGTGTACATTATATGTAATTTACCATTACATTTTATGTGTATTTTTCTAAAATACAATGAATTTTTAACCTCTTGATGGGATTTTTGATCACTCCTTATAGGTCATGGCCTATTCCATGGCATAAAATTCATAAAAACATGATAATTTTTTTATTAATAATTAAATTATTAAAATATAAAAAAACAAAAAAAAACGTTTTTTAACATTTAAATAATAAATATTAATAAATTAGAATTTGACCACTTTGATATCACCCAAATGTTATGGGGTTCCCTAGAAGTGGTGGGCAGTTTACTGTTTTCTTACCGATTTCAATGGATAAATATGACATGCTTCATGAATGAAACCCTAAAATCATCTACAAATAATCCTTCACATTTAATTTGTAAATATTTTAAAATAAGAATTACCTCTACCTAAGAATTTTCTTTTATTTTTTTATATAGGTCTTTTGTAGTTATTAATTTAATATATAATAAATATGAGGAATCTTATATTTGTATCTACACATGGTCCATGATTACCTGAAAAAACAATTCATGGAAGTTTAAGTGCTAGTGTTGAGGAACCATGAGATTCACTCTATTTTCCATTAATCTCAACAAATAGATCACTTTATATCTATTTGTTCTTGAGATGGATAGTAGATGATGAATCTCTATAGGGCTTGATGAAATTATAATTTTTTTCTCTCTATTTTTCATGACAACCCCCTATGTTGAAAAATGATATAATTTTAAACGATTAATTAGTTTTTTATTTTACAATCTCCATCTATCAAATATTTCTTCTATGTAATTATAAATTATTAATATTAATAATAATATTTCTTATTATTATAATTATAATATCTCATGACATGTTCTTTTTCAAATATACTTTGATAAATAAATAAATTAATATTTATTTAAATTTTATTAAATAAAATATATCATTTTCACTGGGTCATTAACCTAACCATCCAATCCTCCTTGGAATTTGTTGATCCTTTTATTAATATAATATTTAATCAAATAAATTTATTTTTTCAATAGATAAATAATTATTATACTTACAAAAATCTTTAATAAATATTTATATTTATATCCATGTATCTATATTAATATTTTCATGAATCTATTAATTAAACCCATTAAAATTTATGTTTTTTTATTACCCTTTGAATAATTGAAAAATGAAAAAATTCAACTAACATATTCTTTCAAGAATATATGATAATTGAATATATGTGACAAAAAATAATTAAATCACTATTATTCTACAATGCATGATTTTTTTATTTTTTAATATTAAATTCAAAAAAAAATTATTAATTTTCTGGATACACATTGTGTGTGCTCATCTAGGACACATTATTAGTGTCCTTAGATGAAAATACCTAACATCGATAATTAATCTCAAGAAATAAATCTAGTCACCCATAAATATGGTAGATAATGTTGCAAAAAAATAATATTCTTATGAAATATACTATGTAATATCATCCCTGTACCTCGATATCTCTAGAAATGGGAAATATTATTATGGAATCACCATACTTGCTTGATTTTTTCCTTCTTTTACATTTTCAAGTATTCTCATTGATGAAATACTATGGATATGTATTTAATAAAATAATTTTATTTCAACTAAATAGTTATATATATCATCTTACATTAATATGGTATAGAAAAATCATTTCTTCAGTTATTCAGTTAATACCATATCACTTATGACACTACCAATGTATGATACCCCATCATGACAATATGTCGTCATAGTTTTCATACATACATCAAAGTATGTGATTCATCACATATATTAATAATATTCTCAATTCCAAGGATAAATTTACATATTCACATATAGGAAAACCCGATGACACCTAAACATGTGGAATTATTATTGGCATTTTTATCCTCATAACCTTCCGTCTTAGAGTTTCCCAAGTGTAAAATCTATCAAAAGAATTCTCAATGACTTATGATCCCCCAAAAACTTCTAGGGAAACATTATATGTGTCCTATTAGATAGATTTCATCTAAACCATATGTTATATTTTTAATAATTTTATAATAGAATTTATAGTTAAACCATTATAATGGGGAACTGTTTCACGAATTTGAAATAATAAATAATCTAAAGAGATTATCAATTTCCCAAAATCCTGAAGGCTATAAATTATCAAATTAATGTTATAAAGAAGAATAATAACCATATGAGGTGATATTTATTAATACTATAAAAATTGAACATAGAAAGTCTGTTATTTCAAGGAAACCATATCTAACACATATCATTAATTACCGCATCATGAATATAGCAACCAATACATTTCATATATAGATATTATATCTTAATATATGAATATTATTAATAAAACACTATGATCACAACTAGAATCATATAGTTTTAATATCTTCAAAAACAAGGATACCTAAATAACTGGTTCATAAAGGATCTACATCATCTCTAACTGGTTTTTTCATAACCATCACCTTTCTTAGACAAATAATACATAAAATATTTATTCATAACATAGGGAAAGAAATATTAAGAAAGGGTGAGGTAATATTCTTAGTAAGGTTAATCAAGTGATAGATTAATGTTCACTTTAAAATAAAAACAGCATAATGGTATGAAAATATGAGATTAATATTTGAAAACACACATTGAATATAATAATTAGTCATGATATAATTTAGATATTTCATAACTCCTGAATCAAATAGGAACAATAGAATATTAGTCAAGAAAACATAAAATTTACATAAGATTTATCTTAATGGCATATACATAAGAATTAATAATCACTTATTTAACCAATGATCAATGATATTAATGTCATAGTGGATTGGGTAACTCACATATTTTATCATATATTTCATCAAGGTTCAATTTGAAGACTATAATAGTGGATAATTTCTCTTACCAAAATTGTTTCAATCCATGTTCTAGTCTTTATTCCCTCATGATATAACTTTATTTACACAATTCATTATAGCGTTGTATAATAATAGGAACAACCATCACATTATCATAATCTAATAATATTTTTTCCACAAGATTATAAATAATTCTTCACATATCATAAACCACTAAAATTAAATTGTTTTCATAATCATTGAAACAATTCATCTTCGTATAACCAATGGAAAATAAATTGGTTTCATAAATAATATTTTCTTTATAAAAAACTCATCATAATAAAATTAAATAGTCTAGAGAACAAATAAGGATAGTACCATTATATCAAATCCCCAAGAAATGATGATTATCATAAATAGATATTATAATAGATAAAAATTTATTTAAAAATACCATGAGGATATTTCTTGAGAAAAAAATACACTTTCCATTTTTAATCAATTATTTAAAATATAAAAACAACCAAAATATTATTGAATTTTTTCTTTGAAATAAACCGTGGAATCATGTAAAGTATTCATTAATTCATTGAGTGTTCATGATGGCGGGAAATTCTATCTATGATATAATTTTTAAAAAAATAATATTATTTTCACAACATTAGTAAAAAGTTACTCATTCATAAAAAGAAAAGAATATTATTTATGTCGGATTTCTTTGACATTGTACTTTCTTTCATATAAATAAAAAGTATTATTATTGTGTACAAAAAAAACAAAAGAGGATTATTTTTATACTATTTTGTAAAAAGTAAAACATTGATAAAATTAATTTAAACAATAATTTAAGAATATAAATAAACATTCTTGAAAGCAGTTTAGATATTTTGGTTCCATCATCTACCAAATTTTATTCATGATATATAAATATCTTATATTATATATATATAGAGGGAGTCATCCATAAGGATAGAGATAATAAAATGAATAACACCATTCATGGAGATGGCTGTCCATACATTCACATAAATATTGGTTACAATTATAAATGGATAAAAAAATTGAAATCTAAATAAAAATTCATTATTCAATAATAATTATTAGGTAATATATATTCATTAAATATGTTCTTATTAATATATATGTAAATATAAAATAAAAAATGAATGAAATCACTTCATGGAGGTGTTAGTCCACACATATAGATGATAAATGTCATTATTTTCTAAAGGATGATATTTTAAGAATATAGGAACGATATTATAAATATAGAAGCATAGTTTTTTAACAGATATCAGTTATAAACATTTAACTAATCATTATAACCCACCATGAAAATTGATGATGATAAATGAAATGTATCGCTATATAGAGGCGGTATTCCACACATACACATAAGAAATAATTTCAATTCTTATGTAATGAAAATATGGTGAATACTAGAAGTAACATGACAAAAAAAATCTATCATTATATTTATTATAATGATGTTATTCTTTAATGAAGAATACCGCAGATATAGACGTGGTAGAAGAAGAATTAAATTGGAATAGGTCGGGTAGGATGATTACCTATTCTTTGGTAAGATTCATTTATATCATTTCATAAACACTATTGTAATTTTATTTTAAGAATTGAATAATCAATACTATAACACCCATAGATTTTATACAATAAGTTTTAAAAATAAATTTAATTTATTCTATAACTTGTGTACATGCTATACTGAATTTTAACGAATCACAATATGCTATTAATATTATTATATAAATATCACCATTATAACATAGAAAATAAAATTGGTTGTATGAATATAAATAACACCTTTTTTAAAATCTTTATAATGGTAATATATAAAATTGTATACATTTTTTAGTAAAGTCTTTATATGTCTCGAAAATTCATTTTTTCAAAAACATTATTATAATATATTATGTGAATAATATAATATAATTAATATATACTGATTTTATAAAATCTATTTGAAAAAAGTTACTTAATATTTTAAAAAATCATTAGGAAATTATCTGATAGTGTGTTTTGGAGATTTGTTTTGAAAATATTAATTATTAGATGAACAGTGAAAAATACTATTTTTTATTTAAAATGAAAATTTCATTTAAAGAATATAAAATGAAAATTATTTTTCAAAAAGTATTTAAAAGTAATATTAGGTAAATTATATAATTATAAATCAAATTGAGTTAATTGGAATCTATTTATGTTTATTTTTTTATTTAAAAATGTCTAATACTTATAAATTATTTTTCAATAGAATAACCGCTTTTCCATCGTGTCTATGGGTTTATATTTAAATTGAATTCTTCCACATCTATGTATTTAAAATGGGGAAAAAATTTATTTGGAATAATATAAATTTGTATTATATAATATGGTAATTTTTTTGACCATAATTTATAGTTACAAATTTAAAAATTCATTACCATATTTATGGTTGAAACAGGTTTACTGAGGGTTAAACTAAAATGATAAGGATTACATTTACCTAAAATCAAATCCAACTAATATTATATGTCCTTAAACCTTATAAAATATATGTTTCATTATTGAGATATTTTTTTGCCTTGTGGCATGTGTAAAATGTGGGTATTACTTTTGTTTCCAAAAATTTCAAGTGTGTCCTCTCCCCTACATATAAATAGTCACCCTCTCTCCTCTCCACCTCACACCTCCAAATAATTTTTATAATAAATGTCTCACACAATATCATCCATAAATACATAAAAACATCTTATAGGTATTATTTTTATTATAAATCCCACCTATGATGTATTTTGTAGAAAATCTATAGAGGTTTTTCGAAGAAGTGGAATCATTCTTAAACAAAATTTTTTATTTTATTTATTCTTCCACATTATTAAAATATTATTCAAAATTGATGAAAAAATTTCCACATTATATCCTATATATTTATATTTTATTATGATAGATTATTTATCCACATTCGTCTCGTCTTCTATAAATTAGGAAACAAAACCATTGATCATGCGTACGGCGAACTACCGCCGCACATACTACTATAATTCATGTTCCATCACCACCTATTATTAATGTATATAATGAGGTAATTAACATATTTATATGATATAAATGAAATAATTATAATTTTTTCATAATAATATAACATATAACTTCTTACCTTATAATCTATTGGAAATTGATTACACTGTATTTGCATACGTGTGAACTACGGCCTAAACGATGCGATGTGATGCATTTTTCTTTTTATTTTGTAACAAATGGTAATAAAACATGATTTAAGGAATATATATGATATAAAAATGATTATATAATTGTTAATTAATATTTAACAATCTTTATTTCCATCTATCTAGAAAATGGAAATGATTTTAATGTGTATGAATGACTTACCATCTCAATGAACCGTGTAATCCATTTTTGTATCTCTAAATTTTATGGCTGAATATAAGTATAAATAGAATGAATATATAAGATATTTATATCATGTTTTAAACTATTGATATTGTTAATCCATTATCATGGTACATGTATTAAGACTGTAAAACCCAAACATGCATGAAAGATGTAGTGATCATGAACTGAAATTGTTATTTTAACAATGAATTGATAATATACAGGTGATAAAATTATATGAGTATAGAGACCCTAATTTTTTTACAATGATATTACATCAATTTAAAGATAAAAAACATAAAATAATTACACAACTAGGATCCAATAGTTTATTTTCTTGGTAAAATAAGGATCATACAAGACATTTACATAATAAAACGTAAAATTTTATTTAATTACTTCTTCTTTAGTTTCTTATTGACCCTCATGTTCTCCATAGTACAAGTATTCACATGAAGAAATAAATCAAAATAAGGGGTGATATAAAATCCCAACAATAGGAGGAATAAGATACATGAAGCATGGGATATCCTAATCATCATTATCAATATAAAAAAGGATCATAATCATAATCCTAAGAGGAAGCCTTAGATAGAGGTATGGAATGCAGAAATGAATAAAAATGAAACATCATGTCTTTGCGGTCAAATACAACACATAGCTGTGAAAAAATAATGAATAATGTTCATTAATATTTCACTTTATTTTATGAGATTCACCACACTTCAAAATTCATTGGAGCACTATAAAATTTTAGGTGTACCCATCACATCATTACATTTACACACACTATATAATTACGGGTGCACTCATCACATCATAACATTATGTTATCAAGAATGCCGCATAGAAAGTATATATGTATTGGACATAAAATAAACCATGTAAAAAATGGGTTTTATTTCACAAATTATACATTCATAAACATTGGAGTTACTAAGATAAAAAGGGAATAAGATTCTTTATATGAATCTTTTTTTAAGAATAAATAGTCTTAAGAGATGTATAATATGTGTTTTTTATAAGTCTTCCTTTGAAAAATATTCACATTTTTCATAAAACTATATTTGAAACATTAATATCCCATAAAATAAAAGTTATGGACAAAGAAACTATATTTATTTATCATTAATAAAAAATTCATACATAAAATGGTTTGAAATAGGGAAAACCCAAAGGAAGAGGGTTGGGTTCAAGAATCCCCTTACCTTGTGGCTGAAACCATTACTCTCTTTAATATTATGGATAATAAAATTAAATTTCTTAATTAACCAAAAAATAAACATGTATCCATTCATTTTATTCATTATTGTTCTATTAAGTTCATTTATATTCTTTTTGATGAGTTATATTGTTTAATTTCACCGTTCAAGAGTGTTCAATTTCTTAGTTTTCATGATCAGATCATATGTATATGAGTATGATTTTTTATCTAGAATGGGAATAATTTTTCAGAATTTTAATTTTACTTTATGAATTAACATATTTATTTTAATGGATAAATATATCATTTGGGTAAATGGTACGAGGATGAAGATAAAAGGTTGGTGATAGTCATTTAGATTTTATGGCGGTTATTCGAACATCATAAGCTAGTTTTCTTCTATTATCTTTTATTCTTTTATATATAGATTATAGTACATAAAAAGTGTTATTAAATAATTTTTACATTATTTACCATCCATTATTCGGTTTGTATAATCATACTTGAAGGTGATAAATTAAAATTAAAACACATCCGCCCCAATTTTGGTAAAATGAAACATCACAAGTGATGATTTCATTTTTAGAATAAAAGAGGAAGAGAAAGAAAAGAGCACAAAGATGGATATTTTATGGAAAAGATAGATTTATAGTATATAAAATATGCTGGAGTTATCAAGAACATTTGGATAAAGGATGTGAGTAGATAATAAGAAAAGAAAAATAAATTAAAATAAAAAAATAAAAGAGAGATGATTTTACCTATTTAGTTTCTCCACAATAAAAACCCCGTAAGGGCAATGGTTTTCATATTTTTATGTGAATATTGGATCATGGATGTGTTTTAGGGTCTTGGGAAGATATTTTAGTAAAATCAGGACATGTCTCAAAGCATGGAATGTGTCAGGAGAAGTGGTGGTGAGGGTTTTATTTATAGGGGATGAGAAGGGTGTTTTATTATTATGTTATTCATTAGTTTGTTATTTTGGCATAATACTATGAATAGTTTTCTCATTATCACAAAATATATTAAAATAATTAAGGAGAGATTGGGATTTTGGACATACATTAGTATTGCATCATCTATGAATCAATAATTCTTGTATCTAACTTTTATTATAATTTATCATATTTTACTATTCAACACAAATTCAAGTATTTTAGAAAACTTAAAAAAACTGACCCTAACCATTTTCTAATATATATAATTTATGAAATGAACTCAATTTTATGAAAATAATTATCTAAATATGATAATTTTAATTTTTATTTAAAATCATCATTTATTAGGAAAATACAAATTTTAAAATTATAAGAGATTTTATGATATTCTAAAAAATTACATAAGGTATCATAAAATTATCTTATAATAATAAGACATCAAAATAAAAATTTCGGAATACATTTTATAAAAATAAACATCCTTTTAAATAGTTATATTAATTATATAATCGTAAATAAAAAATTATATAGTATAAAAATACCAACACTTAATCAATATTTTATAAAATATTTACTTACTTATACTATGATATACATATATAATTTTTTTATTTATAATATTCCAATATTTTATTTATAATTTCATAGATGAGGTTAATATTCTATTGGCCTACTTAGTATTCCTAATGGTCACATTACTATTCCAAATTCCATGTTTCTATTCCATAGGTATAAGTTACTTAACTTCTAAAATAGCTCTTATTCGATTTATTCATTGTTTAAAAATATTATTACTGTTCCTATATGTGATTTTATGTGGTTTAAATATATCAAAAAATTATAAAAATTTTATTTCCATTGGAAAATATTTGGGTCGTTACATTCTCACCCCACTATATGAATTTTCTCCCTCAAAATTTCATTTTACATACTATGGCGAAAATAAGTGAGGATAATTATCCTTCATCGCTTCATCTGATTCCTATGATGCCTCTTCATACATATAATTCAACTATATTACTTTGACTAGGTGAATAGACTTTTTGCGTAGGACTTTGTCCCCATTGTCCAAGATCTTCACCTGCTACTCCTCATAAGAGAGATCATTTTCCAACTGTACGACCAGTAGATTCAGTAAATGTTAGAGATCTGGTATGTACATCCTCAAGAGGGTTACATGGAATACCTCATATACTTGAGACATGGTTGGTGTATGTTCTAGTTGATACACCAAAGATAAAACTCGATCAATAGTGCTTAATGGGACGATGTACTTGTGACTCAGCTTCCCCTTATTCCTAAATCTGGAAATCCTCTTTAATGGAGATATATAAAAGAATAAAATTTCTCTATACTTAATATCAAGGTCTAGTCAATTATTATCAGTATAGCCCTTCTATTTACTTTAAGATGCCTTAATAAGATGCTGAATTATTTTCACCATTACCTTCATTTCATCAACTAGTTCAGGTCTTAGTAGCTTATATTCATCAATTTTTCCCATAATGTTGGTGTTCTGCATCTTTTCCCATAAAAGGGATTCTTATGTATCCATTTGGATGTTAGAGTGAAAAATGTTGTTGTAAAAGAACTCAACCAGAGGAAGATGTTTGTCTCACCCTGCTTTAATGTTAATAGAACATGACCTGAACATGTATTCCAGGGTATGAATTGTTCATTCAAATTGACCATCTGTTTACGGATGATAAGTCATGATGATGTCTAGCTCTATGTTTAGAGATTGTTGGATAATTTTTCAAAACATAGAGGTGAATCAGGGATCTCGATCAGATTCAATTGATAGTGGTACACTATTCATCCTTACCAATTCTCATATATATATATATGTTCAAGTAGATTTAGTGATAATTTTTCTCTAATTGCAATAATGTGAGTTGTCTTGGTAATATGATCCACAATAACCCTTATAGTATTGGTTCCCCTGGATTTCTTTTGACATTCGATGATAATGTATGTAGTGATGTATTTCCATTTCCATGTTGGTATGTGTAGTGGTTTTATCATCCCATTTGAATTTTCTCTTTCAACGTTCACTTGTTGACATACTAGGAACATTGATATATATTCCACGATCTCCTTCTTTGTATTTTCCCATGAATAGTTCTCCTATAGATCATGATACATCTTTTTTCTATATGGGTGAATGGAGAAGTTTGATATCTCTTCATCATTAAAAATCTTATTCTTCATCTATGTATTAGATGGTGCACATAATCATGACCCAAATATTAATACTCTTTTAGTGTGAATTTTAATCTCATAGGATTTATCATTTCTCATAGCTTCCCCCTTCTTTTGAATTTCCACATCATTTCTTTAAGAATCCTTTATTTTGTCTATATGGGATTATTGAGAAATAATTTGAGTATGGTTTTCTATTGTTCCTTTTTAAATGATTTCCATTTCATTCCATTTCAAATCTAAGAAGATTAAATCCCTATCAATTATTATAATTTATAAAGATACATGAACCATTCTACATAGAGCATCTGCAACATTTTTTTCATTTCCAGGATGGTAGTGTATTGAGTAGTCATAATCCTTGATGAGCTCTAACCATCTTCGTTGTCACATATAAATCTCCATATGTAAGAATATATATTTGAGTCTCTTAGGATTAGTATTTATTCCACATTTTTCCCATAGAGATAATGCTGCCATATTTTCAATACAAAAAACACATCTTCCAACTCCTGATCATGCATGGTAATGTTTTTCTCATTAATTTTCATCATCCTTAAGGTTTATGATATAACCTTTTCTTTTTTCATCAGTAAAAAACACAATCCCTTCTTTAAAGCATCATTTTATATCATATAAAGTTCCCTAATTTTTGAAATCGTGAGTGCTAGCATAGTGATAATACTGTTTTCATCTCATTTATGTATTATTCATATTCTGTGTCCATAAATTCTTTTATACCTTTTGTGTCATCATGGTTAGTGGGTCTTGAATTCATGATAAGTTCTTCCCAATCACTGGTAATACCTATATAGACCAAAAAAACTATGAATCTCAGTTACAGATGTTGTCCTGGTCCACTCTTCCATTGCCTTTATTTTAGAAGGGTCTACAGACATTCCTTTTCAATAGATAACATACCCCAATAATGATACTTCCCCCAACCAAAACTGACCATTACTATACTTTTTATAATGTTTATCCCCTCTCAATTTATTTAGCATAATATTTAATTTCTCCTCATGTTCCTCCTTGCGCTTGATGTATATCAGAATATCATCCATAAAGACATCCAAAAGTTGTTGAAGTAATCTCTTATGACTCAATTAATTAAGTCACTGAATATTTCTGGAGTATTAGTGGGTCCAAAAGGCATCACTAGAAACTCATAGTTTCCATAACACATTCTAAAGGTAGTATTAGGAATATCTTCCTTTCTCACCCGGTTGAAGGTCTACCTTAGAGAAATTTTTAGCCCTATTATTTTGATCGAACAAATCATCAATCTTGGGTATAGGATACTTGATCATTATCATGATTTTGTTGAGCTCATAATAATCAATATATAGGAACATTTATCCATCCTTCTTCTAATGAATAAGACTAGCGAACCCCATGATGAGGAACTCAGGCAGATAAAACCCTTGTCCAAATTACCTTCTAACTTCTTCTTCAGTTCTTCCAATTCAATGTTGTCCATTCTATAAGGTTTATTTGATATAAGAAGAGACCCACGAATAATTTCAGTTGAGAACTCAACCTATCAATCAGGATGAAGACCAATCAATTCTTTAGGGAACACATCATTTTTGTTCCTTACAATGAGAATGTATTCGATAATGATTCAATCATTTGTACCGATCATTTAAGCTAGATATGACTTCTCACAAGTCAATAATATCCAAAAATGAGACTATTATTATGATTGATATTATTCCTCCTCATGACACTTTTATATAATTTGAGGATGCCTTTAGATTTCAAGAGTGATCTATCTTTCCCGACAGGGCATGCTGGCTTTGTAAAAAGTTAGTCAATCAATTACCAAAATAGAAATAGTATCCACCAAAAGAAGAAACACTATAATTTTGGGAGGTTCTGTCTACAATCATTAACTAGGGATGAATTATATACTATAGATTCAATAATTTCCCCATTCACTATTCTCACAGATAACTTAACATCAATATTTTGAGGCAATTTTTGAATAGTTCTACTAAACATACAAGATATGAAAGAATGCGTAGAACCAGAATCTAATTTTATGTTTTCTATTATTGATGTACCAATCACTGCATCATTTTCAGGATCCACCATAGTAGAAATTTTGGTATATGTCTTTATTTGATACTTTGTCTTTGGTGGATAAGGACGCTGATTACACTGGATGAATCTGGGTGTAGTGCACTAGCTTGTATGTTTCTCTTGCTCCCTATAGTTGAAGAATTCAACTATGGGTGGTACTCTCTATTCCTCCAAAACAATATCCCACTTACTCAAGTCACTTTTACATTCATGATATTGGAGGCCTTCTCTCCCACACTTATAACACTTCCCTATACCGTTGAGGAAATTCCCATGATTATTCTTACCACATTTTTGACATATGGGTGGTTGAGATTTCTTTCCTCATTTCTCATTAGATCCCCTAGCTTGAAACTCCATAGTTCATTTTTATCACCATATCAATGGTACCATTCTACAAACACTATCTCCAATTTCAAATCATATCTAACAACATATTTTTAAATCCATAAGTCTAAAATTTCTAGAGTCTTTATATGGTACGGTTTAAAACAACTAAAAAAATATGAATTTTTCTATCATTGTTGATATCAAAACCCAAAGAATCCCCTAAAATCATTGTGAAATTTTGTTATAGGCTGTGATATATTATCGTTTTTTCTCACCATCTATATGAATTCTCTATCCATCTTTATATAAATATTTTGAGGGAAATACTTGATATGAAAAATTATCATAATGTCTTCCCACTCAATGTACAATTTCATCCTTTTTATTAGTGTTCATAATCGACACACACCATTGTTCTACCTCTCCATATAAACTATAAATGTATGATGTTACCTTATCCATTTTAGAACAATAAATAATAATAATGATATTCTCCATTGATTGGACCCACTGTTTTATTTAGAGTGGATTGTAAGATTAAATAAATGTCGATGGTTGTGGCTGTATAAAATAATTGATAGGTAGTTGTTCAAAATTATGTAAAAGAGGTTATTACACATTATTTAGGTAATTATTCATAGCCTAATATCTCTGGATAAGAATCACCATATAATTTTGAACTCCAACTTTCAAGGCACTATGGATGTCATTCGAGCAATCATTATATCGTCCCTCACATGGTTTATTGGGTGAGTTTCTCTTGGTTCCCACCATTATATGAAAAATAAAGAGTTAGAAAAAACATATGTAAATAAGTCATGAACAAATAATTTCTTTTTTTGTGAAAATATTTCTAAAGTAATATCTTGTGGGATCCATGTGTTTATAATTTTTCGAAGACAAATATTCTTGGGTTATTACTTATACTTAGTCTCATACT
Organism: Viscum album; assembly: GCA_963277665.1. Lineage (NCBI taxonomy): Eukaryota > Viridiplantae > Streptophyta > Magnoliopsida > Santalales > Viscaceae > Viscum > Viscum album. The sequence continues at coordinate 333,711,717 of OY728139.1, read as the reverse complement.
AAGTGTTATTACTTGGGTTCTCTATTCTATATTTCCAAATTAACTAAACTATGCTATGATACCAACTATAAAGACCCTAATTTTTCTTACATGGCTATTATGTCACTTTAATGATAAACAACATAAAATTATTACACAATCAGGTTAAAAAGTTTTAGTTTCTTGGAAAAACTAGGATCATACATATGGTTTATATATATAAAAAATAAACATTTATTTAATTCATTATTCTCTAGAATATAATTATCCCTAGTGCTCTCTTTAGAACAAGTATTCACTTAAATGTACACAACAAAAAAAGGGTTGAAAAAATTCCAAGTAAGAGGGAAATAAGATACATGAAAAAAGGGTGAGGATAATCATCATAATCAATTTAAGAAAAGGAATATAATCATAATAATGAGTTGAAAATTTAAATTAAGTCATGGAATGTGTCAACATATAAAAATGAAACATTACGTCTTAGTAGTAAAATACAACACATAGTTGTGAACAAAGCTAGCATCATGTTCACACATATTTCACTTTATCTAATGAGATTTATCAAATTACCCAATCCATTGAAGTGATATATAATTCTATTTTCACCTGTCACAAAATTACATTTACATGAACTATATAATTCTAGGTGCACCCATCACATCATAACATTTACGTTATCATGCATGAAATATTGAACATATATCAATAATGGATATAAAATAAAACATGGAATAGAATGGGTTTCACTTCATAGATAATATATTCCTAATATTTTTTGTTCACAAGATAAAAATGTAATAATATTTTCTGTAACAATTTTTTTGCAGAATAAACAATCTCATGATAATTAAAAGATATGTTTTTTTTGAAAGAATAGTTCTTATAGAAAAATAATTTCATTTTTTATAAAACCATATTGGAAACTTATATATCATAGAAATGAAAATGGTAGGATAAATAAAATATATTTAATGATAATTAAAAGAAAATTCATACTGAAAATGGAGTGACATTGGGAAAACCCAAAGGAAGAGAGTTGGGTTTGAGAATCCCCCTACCTTGTGTCTGAAAGAATTTATTACATTAATATCCTAGATAATAAAATTAAATTTATAAATTAACAATTAATAAACCTTTTATTAATTTATTTGATTCATTATAATTTTATTAAGTACATTTATTGGATTTTTAATGAGTTATATACTATAATATCATTATTTAGTGCGTTTAATGTTCGGTTCACATCAATATGATTATGAAAGTTTATGTAGAATGGGTATAATTTTCCAGAATTTGATTTTAATGTTATTATTGAAAATATAGAGGTTTAAATTTTTATATATATAATTTGGTTAAATGGTAATTGGATAAATCATTATATTAAAGGTTAGTTATAAGAATTTATAATTTTTGGTGGGTTTTCAAATACCAGAAACTAGTTTTGTTCCATTATCTAAAATTTTGTATATAAGTTAGTTCCAAAAAATAAAACGGTTATTAAATTAAATTCATGCATATACCAACCATTATTTTTGTATTATAATTTTAATTGAAGGATTTAAATGAAAATGAAAATGAAAATTCACCATAAATGATGTCAGAAAATAGATGCATAAAGAGTGATGATTTCATTTTTAGAATAAAAATGGAGGGGTAGAGAGAAAAGATTTTGATGATGTAATTCAATTAAAATGATATAATTACAAAATATAAAATATATTGGAGTTATCATTCACATTTTTATAGGGTATTTGAGGAGAGAATAAGAAAATAAAAAAGAAAATAAAAGAAAATAAATGTAAAAGAAATAGGATTTTACCACATGAATTTCTCCACCTTGAGAACATCTATGGGGAAGATGTTTTGATCTCTTTATGACCAAAATGGGTCTTGAATGTGGGGTGGGGGTATTTGAATAGATTAGTGAATAATTTGAACCAGTTTCAATGCATGGAAGGTGTAAGGAGAAGAGGTGGTGAAGGGTGGTATTTATAGGGGAATAAACGGGTGTTTTCTTTTTATTTTATCATTATTTTATTATTTTTTCTCATGAATATTAACAATTTAATAATTATCGAAAAATATATTAAAATAATGATCGGAATTTTGATATTTTGTGATTAAATCAGCCTTACATTATCTAGGACTCAATAATTCTTGTATTTTGCTTTTATCATAAATTATCTAATTGTACTATTCACTAAAAATTCATGTAATTTATAAAAATTCAAAAAATTCACCCTAAACATTTTTCAATGTGTATAATTTAAAAATCAACTCCATTTTATGAAAATAATTCTGAAAATATTATAAATTTAATTTTTAATCCAAATCATCATTTAGTTGGAAAATACCAATTTTAAAATTATACCATATTTTATGACACCCTGAAAAATATATTAAGGTATTATAAAGTTATATTATAATCATAATACAATAAAATACTAATTTATAAATACCTTTTATGAAAATAAATTTTATTTTAAATATTTATATTAATTATAAAATTATACATAAACATTTATGTTGTATAAAAATTCCAACACATAATGAATAATTCATTAAAATATTTATTTGCATATAGTATGATATATTTATATCATATTTTAATTTATAAGTTTCCTAAATTTTACTCATACATTCATAGATAAGGTTACTATTTTATTGGCTGACTAACAATTTCATATGGTTACATAACTATTCCAATGGACAAGTTACTATTTCATTATTATAGTTTGTTTAACTTCTAAAAATACCTCTTATTATATTGATTCATTGTTTACAATATTTATATTATTTTTTATATGTGATTTTATGTGGTTTACACTATATTACATTAATATAAGAATAGAATCTCCATTAGTAATCTTTTGGGTCCTTATAATGGCAAAAATATATATGGTATGATGCATAAGAGTATCATTCTCTAATTTATTTATATAAAACCTATATTTAATATATATGAGATTATAAGGTATAATAAAGATGTTGAGAATTGTGGTAAGGTATTTTCATCCAACTTTTATTTTTGTGGGACACATTATATATCTGCAACATGTTTCTTTTTATGGTGTATACACTACTCATGAATGTATTTTATGATTCCTATTGTGAAATTTATGGGGTACACATATCTATATAAGTTTATTTTATTATTGGGTATTTCTATTAAAAATTATCTACAATTGTAAAGGTTTTATGTTATATTTCTATTGTTTATCATCATTATTAATTAATAATTTTTTATTATAAAAACATATGATATGTATCTCTAGAACTTGATGTGTTTAATTAATATAAAATTGTTTCTATAGAATAGATTCATTTCTTTAATTTTCTACTATTTTAGAGGTAAAAGGACTAAAATAGTGTTTTTAAGGAAAAATGACTTTATTTATCACTTTAGTCAAAAATAATTTTTCTTACGTGTCCATGTTTTATTAAACAAATTGAAGAACATTTGTACTATTCTCCAGTGATTGTATAAATAAATTTTTACCCATGATTTACTTATTTAAAAATGTTTTAAAATGGAATCTTATTTTATAAGGACCCGGCCTTAAAAAATTACATAATCTTGAATTAAATGAATAACTTGCATTCAGGATCTTTTTAGGTTTAGAGTTTTAGTGAATTAGGACATAACTATTACATCTCAATGATTAAAAAGTAGACACATCTACTCAGTTTGCAATTTTTCACAAAATAGAAACTCATGAAAAAAGAGTCATGTATAGTTCAATGTTTTAGACAGCATGACATTTCCTTGATCCCATCCTTGACCCTATTCCACATTATGTCCTGTGAAAAACATTTCAGAAACTTGGGATGAGCCTAAAAAGCTCAGTAATGGATACACAAAGAAAGAAAACATTAGATCGTCAATATATACATAACATAAGATTTTTAACATATCCCATGAAATCATAAGATTTTTGAAATACACATAGAAATCATAAAACATAAAGGTAACTTGAGGCATTCATAACATTCTTACATAGGGAGTAACCCTCATGGTTACATTTGGAATACCCATCACAATATATTACCTAAATCTCTTCAGATAAATCTTAGAGTTTAACTCCTTCACATTACCTAATGAATTGGAGAGCTATCTCGAGCTCACCCTCCCTTGTTTTATCACGGAACCACCCAACTTCATAAATAATTCCCAAGAACCATAACCTAATCGTATCATATAAAACATGCATAAAGGAAACATAACATTTCCACATTTCAATCACAAGATATCAATACAACACATTGATATGATCAAAACATTATCAGAACCATTCTCAATACCCAAAGAAAAGAAAAGTAGAACATGGTATTTATTTTTCTTTTTAAAAAGTTATGGCTTGTAGAGGAATATGAAACTCAAATAATGGTCACAGTGGTAGAGAATTCATTGTCACCGCATACGTAAGACAAAAACATTCATTTTTTCGTTTAGTAAAACACTTTGTGTAAAAAGATTCCTTTTGAATTAAATTAATTGTCAAAAAGGGTTTTATACACCTTATATAATATAGTCTTGTAGAAATCAATAGATGCTTCAATGAAAGGAGATTGAGACGAAGTCCCGTATAAAGACAGTATCCTTAGATCAAGGATATATAAATTACATAATTATGTGTGACAAATATAAATACACCCAATATAAGTGGATATTAATTGTAAAACAATCAGATTTTATCCGCACATATTCATAGTAGGACATAATTAAGAAGTAGAGGTTTAACCGAAAGAATTGAAATTGGGTTAAGAAATTCCCTTACATAAATTCGATAGCCTAACTGCGTCACTTTAAAATTCAGAAAATGAGTTGATGAGAGATAAAAAGGGTATCTCATCACTTGAAGATAAACTTTACAGCAATAAGGATATATAAGAACATATCCCAACATTAAGAAGATGTAAATTAAAAGACCTAAAAAAAATAAGCCTTTTAAAAAAAGGAGGGTTAAAGGTTCCCTTACCGATTTGGGTATCTTTCAAAACGTACACCCCATGAAAGAAGGTTCATAAAATGAAGATGTAAATTCCCATAAATTAAAGTATATTACAGAAAGTATACAATCATGGGAGGTAAATACACCACACAAATGGAAATAGTGGCAAATGTTGCATGAATCTCTTGAGAATAAAAAGTGAGATAAAAACCCCTTACCTCGACGTAATCAATCAAGTCATATGGCCAAAAGATAATAAACACAAAATTAATCACATATTACCATGAATATAAATATAATCATGATAATATATTTGAAATGGTAGTACACAATACACCACATGCAACACATAAGTAGCGAACAATGGAAATCTCACGACATTAAAAGTGAGATAAGAAATCCCTTACCTAAAGTCTGACTTGTCTTATTCGTTTCTTTATATTCATGAATAATAAACTTACGCCAATTTATAATTTCTTAAGGACGTAAATTAATGTTTATTATTCAATTCATATCACATATTATCATGTAATAATAATTAGTTAGTTATGTGAGTTCATATCATACGTTTTGTCAATGTTCGGTACATGAGTTAGAAATGAACTTGTTCGAAATAAATTTCCCTTGTAGTTATATGTAAATCATCTCTAGAATGGAATTAATTATTTAAATATCATATATATCCAGTATATATTCATTTTATACTATTCCATAACATTTGGAGATAAAAAATGAAATGAACCGTTCATGGAGATGGTATGCCGTATGTAGGCATGAACGCTACCTTCATTTTTTTTGTCATATTAATGGAATTTAAAACTAAATTAGATATAGATATATTATAATTATAGAATAATATATATTTTATGTAGGTATCATAATTTCATTAATTACATTCTTTATAAATTCCATGTTTGGCATGAACGAGTCACATCACTTGAGGGGGCGGTAGTCCACACTTCCTCATATGACATTATCGCATTTGCACAACATGAAAAGCATAAAGGTATGTATTAAATATAAATTAACGAAGCATATAGAGGTCATAAATATAATATATATCATAAAAAATATATTTTTACCATAATGGTCACCAAGAAAGGTTTTAAAAGAATATTGAACAATCATCGTTTCGTGAGGCAGTAATTCGCCACCCACAGAAACAGTATGTTCTTTAGCCATTAAGCGGGTGTGTGTGTAAGTATAGGTAGAATAGTTATCATAAAAAAATCCTAATATATTGAGTATACTATTTTTACTATGGGATCAAATAATAAGAATATAGTTGTGAGTGAAGAGGGAAAATAAAAGAAAGAAACTCGAGAGAAGACATTACCTCTAAATCGGGTAAATCTTTTTGATTTGAGCCAAAGGCTTCCTTGGAAAGACTACTGCCCAAAGTGAGGCTTATAGGAGTGATAGAAGGATGTGGAGAGATAATATGAGCAGATTTTTCATCATCCAAGGGCTTGAGAGGTGTGTGTATGGGGGTAAAGGTGGGGGACTTTTATATGAGGGAGGAGGGTCATTTTTGGAATGTCTTGAAATGTAATTTTATTATAAAATGGTTTTCGGATTTTAAAGGCCCCACACTGATATATTTCTATTATAAGGTGATAAGGATTCCAAATACACCCTTCCAATAGGTTTTCGGCAAGTTTTTGTCTTAGATTTTAACTTATCCTTTCATTTTATTTAAATCGTTCTTTAATGAAGTAATCCATGCATCATCGTGGTGTCATAAATAAATTTATTTATTTAATGCCTAAAAATTATAAAAAAATACCATGATATAGGAGATATTTTTATCTTTCAATGACTATTTATAGTCTAAGAGATCATTTATTTTTACAAAATTAAAATTGTTTTACATAGGATATACAAACCTTTGTATTATTTCTCTTCTTTTTAAAAATAATGTCATAAATTTCACTATCACACCCATGTGACTCCATGGGCCCTCAAGTTCATTAAAAAGAATCCCATGGTCGTCCATGATTCAAAAACGAGTATTTTGACACATTTTGGGGTCATTTTATATTATTATGATATTATTTTATTACCCTTAACTACCCGATTACTAATTAATCACAATAATCAAAGATAATTATCGTCATTACTATTCATAATGTCTAAAAAAAGAGTCTTAATTACATACTTTTAAAATTCTGATTCCAAATATAGAATCCATTTTAAAAAATTCGAAACAAATAAATTTCAGTAAATATTTTAAAAATAATTCTCATTGTCACAACCAAAGACGGGTTTTTAAGAAGTAAAAATTTATCAAAAGATTGACTTGTTTGTACATCCAATTGAAAAGTGTAATTGAATACAATTAATAACATTGTATTAAGTGATAAAAACATAATTCAATTAAACTTTAAAACCAATTAAAAGTACCATCTAACTATATAAATAAATTAGATGAAAAGGCAATTTTGAAGTAAAATGCAGTATTTTTCACTATTCATTAAAAATGAACATTTGTCAGAAAAATACCAAAACATTATCCAAAGTAAATTTTATATTCCAAATGAAAAAATGATTTCCATTTTAATAAATTAAAAAAATATAAGTGTAATTAATTCATTTTATAATTAATTCCCTCTGTCAAAACAAATAGCGGGTTTTTATGAAACAATATCTATCAAAAGATTAACACCTGTTTATGTCCAATTTCAACGTGAAATTAATTCCAATGACCACCATTGTATTAAATGGTAAAAATATATTTCATAAAAACTTTAAATTAAATTAAAAAGATAATATAACCATAAAAAATAAATTATATTAAAATGAGGTTTCAAATTAAAATACATCATTTTCACTATTCATTAAAAAATGAACTTTATCGGAAAAATAAAAAAAATTACACAAAGTAAATTTTGATGTCCCTATTCTAAATAAGGATTTTAGTTTGTCAAATATGACATATTAAATTGATAAAAAGTAGTTTTAAAAAGGGTTCACCATCAAAAGGCGGTTAATCGACCTTTTAAAGAACATTAGAATATTTAAGCTTAAAATAGAATGGTTTTCTTATTTTAAGCCTCTAAATTTTATTGGATAAATGTAAAAATATTTTACAAACATATATAATAATTTTTTGTCCAATCTTGTTCATTCCCATAATTAAAACGGCTAAGAGTTAACTACCATTTAAAATAATATTCTTATATTATTAGTGTGCAACTTAAAATTTCAAAGAAACTCGTTGTTGCGTATTGGGTACGCCATTGAACATAGCATTCCCTTTAAAGTAATATTAATATTTCATTCACAATTATTAATAAATATTAAAATGTCATATTTTTTATTTACCTAGGATGTTACATCCTTCCCCCTTTTGGGAATTGCATCCTCGTAATTTAAAAATTGGGCTCAGAAACTTTATTGAAAGCCCCACATCGGAAAAGGAGTTAATAAAACTATCACATTAAAAGAAAGAAAGAGAAGTACAGTGGTCACCTGAGATAACCAATACTAGGATCCCATGAAAACATGGATATGGAGGAGGAAAAATGGCTCATGTTCTGATGGAGAGTGATAGAAAACATGTTCAGGAGAAAGTTAACTACCAGAAAATCACAAACTTGTGATGGGTTAAACGATGTTTGATTCCCCAGTCGGAAAAGTTAACAGACAACATTATTTTCTAAGTTACTTTTCATTGAGGAATTTATTTATGGGCTTAAATAAAACATAATTAAACCTACTTACTTGTCATGTAGACATTCATATCATACTAGATTTATAACACAAACTCATATTTTCTCCAAAAGATGAGTATTTAGGATGACTTGTTCACATTAAGAGTGTTATAATCAAGTTATTGAGAATCAACTAAAACACAAAAGATGACCTATATATTTCCCATGTCTTTAGACCTTAATCAAAACCAAAATTGTTAGTACAAGATTAGATAATCCCCAAAAGGATAATATTTTACAAAAAGGAAAACTACTCTTAATCTCTAAAATTCAACAAAAAATAACCCAAGGTTCAAGAAGGACCATTAAATAAATAGTTGTCCATAAAATTATTCAAAGTAATCCAAAATAATATTGAAACCCAAATATCTGAAGGATTTAATCACATAGTATTCCAAGGTAAATCTTAACATTTATCATAAATAACATCAGTTACTCTTAAAGTCTCATACTGAAAAGTAATTAACCTAATCACATATTCTCCATGATAGGTTAACCATTTCCCAAAAACCAACTTATTCCTAATTCATAAGATCATATAACTAAAAATAATTAGTCATACTAACTAGGGACTTCACATATTCCAGGGGTAGGTGATAAATACCAGTCGCACTTTGGTTGTGGGTTTAATTCCTGCAGTTTCGTCCAATGCGACGGGTTGTCACACGGTCTGTGTGTTGCCCATTTTAAAAAACTATATAATTCTGTAGAATTCCCAAAAGGAGATAAATTCATCAAAAATAACCATAACATATTTTAACCTCAAATTTTATCAAATAAATTTCATTTTCCATCCCAAAATGTATTAACCGGTAATTCCCTCAAATTCAAGGATCATATAAAACCAAATGTTTCTTTATAACTATATCCACAAAATAAAATATAATTATTCCTTGAATAAAATTTTCATATATCAAACATCAGGGTCAAACATACTATAAAAATTCTTCTAATGTAACCCCATCATAAAAATATACTTAATACTTTTAAGAATTTCACCATCCTAAAATCTACCATAACTCTTGAATCCCTTATATGCTGAATTCTTACTCATTAAACATTCTTCATGATCCATTAACTGTAACACCCCAGGTATATAAAGAATATGAAATTTTTATATTTATCTATATTTTTGAATAAAATATTAATATTACTTTAAAGGTAATGCTATGCTCGATGGCGTACCCAATATGCGACAACGAGTTCCTTTGAAATCTTACATTGCACTCTAGTAATAAAATAATGTTATTTTAAATGGTAGTTAACACGTAGCCGTTGTATTGGCGGGAATGAATATAAATAACTAAAATATGATTATATATGTTTGTTAAATGGTTTTACATTTATCCAATAAAGGATAAAGTCTTAAAATATGAAAAGAATTCAATTTTAGGCATATATACTCTATTTTTCACTAAAGGTCCACTTATCACTTTTTGATGGAGAACCATCATTAAATATAGTTTTGGTCACTCTTATACATTATTTTCTACCAAATAAAATTCTTCTTTAGAATCGAGACATCAAAATTTTCTTTGTGTAAATTTTTGGTATTTTTCCGATAAAGATAATTTTTTAATGAATAGTGAAAATGTTGTATTTTAATTCAAAACCTATTTTTAATATAATTTATTAATATGATTAGATTATATTTTTAATTGGTTTTAAATTGAAATTAGAATATATTTTTAATATTTAATCCAATAGTGGTCGTTGGAATTAATTTCACTTTGAAATCGGACTTAAACTGTTGTCGCTCTTTTGATACTTTTTGTTTCATAAAATCACGCTATTTGTTTTGACAGCGGGAATTAATTATTAAATTAATTAATGAAACTTATATTATTTTATGTTTGTAAAATAGACATCATTTTTTGAATTTGTAATATCAAATATATCTTATGGTGAAGTTTTGGTATTTTTCTTAAAAAGTTCAATTTTTGATTAATTGTGAAACCACTAAGTGGTACTTAAAATACTCATTTTTCATTTAAATGAAATTTTATCACCTCTGTGTCTTTAATTTCAAAAATATTACATACATGGTTTTCATTAGGAAGTAAAATGTGGTTCAATGGGATTAAAATAATTTTTTGGTGAATAGTAACTTTTAATTTTTTAATCGCGATTAGAGGTAATTAGTGTAATTTAAGGTAAAAATAATGTTTTAATAATCTTAAATGAACTTGAAACATGTCCTAACCTTATTTTATGTGTCATGGACGACCTATACAATCCATGGGTCAACTTGTGGACCCCATTGAGCCACTTTGGTAGGAGAATGACATTAATAACGTTTTATTTAATGTTACAGTAAAAATGTCACAAACATGAGTTGTTTTACTAAAACAATTTTTAAATGGGGTTATAAAAGTCATATTTTTTGACTATAAATATTAATTAGAAAGATAAAAATATTTCCTACATTATGATATTTTTTTTATAGTTTTTAGAAATTATATAATTTAAATTATTTATGAGACTATGATGATGCGACGATTACTTCATTATTTAATGATTTAAATAAAATGAAAAGATAATGTAAAATCTAAGAACTAAACTTGTCAAAAACCTATTTGATTGGTTTATTTCGAAACCTTATCACCTTATCCTCGAAATATATCCTTTTGGGACCTTTAAAATCGGAAAATCATTTTATAATAAAGTAAACTTTTATAACTTTCCAAGAGTTCCCCTCCTCTCCTCTTATAAAAGGCCCCCACTTCTACCACCTTACCCACACATCTCAAGCCTTTGGCTCAGCCAAAACCTGCCCATTTTATCTCTCTACATCACTATATTCATCATTGAAGCCTCACCTTTGGGAATAATGTTTTCCAAGGAAGCCTTTGAGCTCAAATCAAGAAGAGTTACCCGATTTTAAGGCAATGTCTTCACTTGTGTTCATTTGTTTTAGTTTGCTTCTCCAACCCACTAAACTATTGTTATTCCTTTATTTTGTAACAAAAACAGTATCTTAAATATACTAGGATGTTGTTATGTGAAGGATTCGAGATACACTTACAAACACCTTCGTCTAATGGTTAAAGAACATACTGTTTCTATGGTTGGCGAATTTCTGCCTCACGAAACGATGATTGTTCAATCTTCTTTTAACACCTTTAATGGTGGCCATTATGATGTCACTATATTTCATATATGATATATATGGTATTTATGTTTTCTATATGCTTCTTAATTTTATATTTAAAACATTCCTTTATGCTTTTCATGTTGTGCAAATGCGATAATTTCATACGAGGAAGTGTGGACTACCTCCCCGTCAAGTGATGTGACTCATTCATGCAATACATGGAATGTATAAAGAATGAAATTAATGAACATATTTGACCTATATAACATATATATTATAATTAAATTATAATATATATATCTCAATTATTTTTAATTCCATTAATATGACAAAGAAATAAAAGTAGCATTCATGTGTGCGTACGGCCTACTGTCTCCATGAACGGTGTATTTCATTTATTTTTATCTCCAAATGTTATGGAGTAGTATAAAATGAATATTTACTGGATATATATGATATTTATATCATTAATACTATTCTGGAGATGATTTACTTATAACTACATGGACAATCACTTTCAAACAAGTTCATTTTTGACTCATGTACCAAACATCGACAAAAACGTCTGATATGAACTCACATTATTAACCAATTATTATAACATTATAATAAGTGATATTAACTGAATAATAATCTTTAAAATAGTTCCTTAAGAAATTATAAATTGACCAAAGTTTATTATTCAGTAATATAAAGAAATGAACAAGACAAGTGAGACTTGAGGTAAGGGATCCAACCTCTCTCGTTCTTTTTAAGTACTCTCTTTTATGTCATTTCTTATAATCTCATCATTATTATGTTTGGGGATGTTATTTTATATTCATAATACTGTAAATTTTTTTCATATGATGAGATACCCTATTTGATCTCATCAAACCATTTTTGGACGTTTTATGTGGCGTCGTTAGGCTGCCGAGTTTTCGTCAGGGATTTTTCATCTCCCTTTTATTCCTGTGACATTTATACTACGTTTGACACCATTTCATTTGAGTGGTGTATGTACTTAACATTATGATACTATTTGTGTAGTTATAATTTCAATTATGGGTATTTAAATCTTCATTGTATGACCCTTCTTCCATGGGGTGTACATTTCGAAAGGTACCCATGTTGGTAAGGGAACCTTTCACCCTCCTCTTTTTAAGAGACTTCATTTGTTATGTCTTTTAATTCACATACTATTATTTTGGGATATGTTCTTATATATTCTTATTGATGTAAATTTTATGTCCAAGTGATGAGATACCATTTTCTCTCTCATCAACTCATTTTCGTAATTTTAAAGTGACGCCGTTAGGCTATCAGATTTCTGTAAAGGAACTTCTTAACCCACTTTCAAATCATTGGGTTAAACCTTTACTTCTTGATTTTATTATGCCAAGATTATGTGTGGAATATATATTTTTTAATTTCCACAAAACATTGTGTGGATATACTATTTCTACACATAATCACCACATTGATAAATTCTTACGTCATTTAGACGAACTTGTATGGGAAATCATAACTCAATCTCATTTCATTGAGTTAAATATCTATGTCATTGGTTTTATTTTTCCAAGATTATGTGTGAATGACCTATGATTGTTTCACACCTAATATCCACTTATATTGGGTGTATTTATATTTCTCACACATAATTATGTGATATATTTATCCTTAATTTATGGATACCATCTTTATAATGGATTTCATCTCAATTTACATTTCCATTGAGTAATCATTGTTGTTATGCACCAATTCACTCTTATATGGCGTGTATACTATCCTTTGACATATTATATCATGAATCCCTTTATTCTCATGATATTATAAAGTTCGGATTAAATTTTATTCCACAATTATTTGTATTCAAGAGTCTCTCATTTTGTTAAAAACTCTTTAACAAAAATATTGTTTTAAATGTTTTAAAGATTCATTATTCTAAATCTTTATCTTTACTGTCCAAGTTTTCAAAATGGTTTTCAGTATTTATTTATATGGACATTAATGTTTTAAAATTATAATTCCATTAATAGCTTCAATGGGGTATGTGACACTTTGATTCAAAAATCTCTTTTACATGATTTTTGAAAATGGATTGATTAATTCAATATCTTGGAATTACTTATTGTGATTGCAAATGAAATGTTATTATTGAAATGTTTATATTTTCAATATTTTATGTGTAATGACAGTACATGGAAATTTTATGGGTGGTTACATGATAAACCATATGACGGGTGGTGCCATGAATACTAGGATGGGTGGTTACGTTATAACCTCCAATGCATTGGGTATGGAAGTCAGCCGTATGGATATTCCATTAAGTATGTTTGGAAGTCGACCGTATGGTTATTCCATTTAAGTATGTTTATGTCCCAAGTTAACTTTATATGTTTTGTGTTCTTTATATGGGTTTTATTGAAATATTTTGGTTACAAAAGGGTAAGTAATGATCTTTTATTCAGTGAAGAGTTTTTTACTACTTCATAAATGTGAAAAGTATTACTTTGATAAATTATACATGGTTTACTTGTTATTTTGAAAAACTAATAGTTTTCATTCATTATGTATCCCTTACTGATCTTTTTATGCTTACCCCATGTTTTTTTGATATGTTTTTCACAAGAATTAATGTGGAATAGGGTCAAGGATGAGATCAAGGGAAAGTCATGCTATCTAAAACATGGAACTAGACATGTTTCTTTTTAAGAGTATTTATTTTATTGAAACTTAGTAGAAGTGTCTACTTTTTAATATTTTGAGATGTAACAGTTATGTCCTAATTCTATAAAACTCTAAACCACGAAAAGATCCTCAATGTGAATTATTCATTTAATTCAATATTAAGTAATGTTTAAGGCCGGGGCCTTATTCTAACCATTCCTTTCTAACTTATTCTAAAATACTTCTTTCCTACAAAAAAATCATGAATCATATCCTAATATTTCAATAATAGGAAAACAAATGTTAAGAAATAATCCATACCTTTCATTGGTCATTGTCAGTTTCTTCATCCTGAATCGGAATGGCATTAGGTATTGGTAAAAGAATATTTGTATGATCCTGGTGATCTCATTCCCTAAACTTCTTCATAGGACATGTGTTTGCATAATTACCATGCACACCAAATTTAAAACATCCAATTGATCCTTTAGAAAGAACATCTTTCCCTTTCCTAGAGTCAACTGGATGCTTCCTTTTTCCATGGCAGGTTCTTGCTTTATGACCTTCATTTCCACATATATAGCATCTTTCTGTCCCTTTGAAACATTTTCCTAAGTGTTTCTTTCCACATCATCAAAACATAGGTTTTTGAACACACTTACCTTTATGATTATTTCCTTATCTTCTCTAGGTATTTTTTTCTCACATATATGAAGACTTATAAAAATCACTAAGGTTCAGGTGGTCAATAATGACTCCAGATAGTAGGTTGAGAATAACCATAATAGTTCTCATTGCAGCCCCCATATCATTTAGTTGCTCGATCAGAAAACCGTCATAGTTTTCTTCACATCCACTATTACTTTGGTGCCTGCTAGATCCAGCCATTTACTAAAACCAAAAAGGTCAGTGTGAGTATATTAGTAAAATCATCATATAATATCTTATGAGTAGGGTAAATACAAAGATATAATTATTCATATTATATTAAACTCATTTACATTATCTATATATAAAAAACTATGACTCTTTCTGAAATCATAACCATTATGGTAATGACACTTATGCTTAAAGAATACCCTAACCTATAAATTTATCTAAAAAGACCTATGATACCAACTAGAAGGAACAGAACTTAAAACATTACATAATATTGAATTAAATGAATAATTCACATTGAGGATCTTTTCAGGTTTAGAGTTTTAGAGAGTTAGGACATAACTATTAGATCTGTATGATTAAAAAGTAGGCACATCTACTCAGTTTCCATTTTTTCACAAAATAAAAAATCGTGAACAAAAGTTTCATGTCTAGTTCCATGTTTTAGACATCATGACATTTCCTTGATCCCATCCTTGACCCTATTCCACTTTATGTCATGTGGAAAACATTTCACAAACTTAGGATGAGCATAAAAAGCTCAATAAAAGATACACAAAGAAAGAAAACATTAGATCATCAATATATAAATAACATAAGCTTTTTATCATATCCCATGAAATCATAAGATTTTTGAAATACACATAGTAATCATAAAACATAAAGGTAACTTGAGGCATTCATAAAATTCTTATGTAGGGAGTAACCCTCATGGTTACATTTGGAATAACCATCACAGTATATACCTTAAATATCTTTGTAGAAACCTTAGAATTCAAATCCTTCATGTTACCCAATCCATTGGAGGGCTATCTTGAGCTCACCCACCCTCATTTTATCACTGAACCACCCAACTTCATAAACAATTCCCAAGAACCATAACATAATCGTATCACATAAAACATTTATAAATGAAACATATCATTTCCACATTTCAATCACAAGATATCAAAACAACACATTGATATGATCAAAACATTATCATAACCATTTTCAATAAAAAAATTAATTAAAATTAAATCATGGTATATATTTTTCATTTTAAAAGTTATGGCATGTAGAGGAAGTTGAAACTGAAATAATGGTCACGGCGGCGGAGAAGTCGTTGTCCCGGCATACGTAAGACAAAAACATTCCTTTTGCCGTTTAGTAAAACGCCACTTGTAAAAAGATTCATTTTGAATGAAATTAAAAGTCAAAAAGGGTTTTATACACCGTATAAAATAAAGTCATTTAGAAATCAAAAGATGCCTTAATAAATGGAGATTCAGACGAAGTCTCGTACAAAGACGGTATCCTTAGATTAAGGATAAATCAATTAAAAAATTATGTGTGAAAAATATAAATACACCTAATATATGTGGATATTATGTTTAAAAAAATCATAGGTCATCCACACATATTCATAGTACAACATAATCAAGAAGTAGAGGTTTAACCCAAATAATTGAAATTTAGTTAAGAAGTTCCCTTACAGAAATTCTACAGCCTAACGACGTCACTTTAAAATTCAGAAAATGAGTTGATGAGAGATAAAAGCGTATATCATCACTTGGAGTTAAATTTACAGCAATAAGGATATATAGTAACATATCCCAACATTAAGAAGATGTAAATTAAAAGTTATAACAAAAATAAGTCTTTTAAAAAGAGGAGGGTGAAAGGTTCCCTTATCGATTTGGGTAACTTTCGAAACGTACACCCCATGAAAGAAGGTTCATACAATGAAGATGTAAATACCCATAAATTAAATTATATTACATAAAGAATACAATCATGGAAATTACATACACCACACAAAAGAAAATAGTGGAAAATGTAGCATGAATCTCACGGGAATGAAAAGTGAGATAAAACCCCCTTACCTCGTTGTAATCAATCGAGTCGTATGACCAAAAGATAATAAAAACCAAATGAATCACATAATTCCATGAATATAAATATAATCATGATAATATATTTCAAATGGAAGTACACAATACACCACATGCAACAAATAAGTGGCGAACAATGGAAATCTCACAGAATTAAAAGCGAGATAAGAAATCCCTTACCTCATATCCGACTTGTTTTGTTCATTTCTTTATATTATTGAATAATAAACTTAGGTAAATTTATAATTGATTAGTTAATTCCTTTAAAGTTTATTATTCAATTCATATCACATATTATCATGTTATAATAATTACTTAATTATGTGAGTTCATATCATACGTTTTGTCGATGTTCGGTACATGAGTGAGAAATGAACTTGTTTGAAAAGAATTGCCCATGTAGTTATAAGTACATAATCTCCAGAATGTTATTAATGATTTAAATATCATATATATCCAGTATATATTCATTTTATAGTATTTCATAACATTTGTAGATAAAAAATGAAATGCACCGTTCATGGAGACGGTAGGCCGTACGTACTCATGAACGCTACTTTCATTTTTTTTCATATTAATGGACTTTAAAACTAAATTATACATAGAGATATTATAAATCCAGTATAATATATATGTTATATAGGTAAAATAAGTTAATTAATTACATTATTTATATATTTCAGGTTTTTCATGAACGAGTCACATCACTTGAGGGGGAGGTAGTCCACACTTCCTCATATGACACTATCGCATTTGCACAACATGAAAAGCAAAAAGGAATGTTTTAAATATAAAATACAGAATTACATAGAGGACATAAATATAATATATATCATATATAAATATAATTCCATCATAATTTCCACCATTAAAGGTGTTAAAATAATATTGAACAATCATCGTTTCGTGATGCAGTAATTCTCCACCCACAGAAACAATATGTTCTTTAACCATTAGACGGGGGTGTGTGTAAGTGTAGGTAGAATAATTATCATAAAAACATACTAGTATATTTAGGATAATGTTTTAATTATGGGATCAGATAATAAGTAGATAATGTTGAGTGAAGAAGGAAAATAAAAGAAAGAAACTCGAGAGAAGACATTACCTCTAAATCAGTTAACTCTTTTTGATTTGATCCAAAGGCTTCCTTGGAAAGACTTATGCCCAATGTGTGGCTTCTAAAAGTGAGAGAGGAATTTGTAGAGATAATATGAGAATATTTTGGACTAGCCAAGGGATTTAGATGTGTGGGTAATGGGTTAGAGGTGGGGGCCTTTTATAAGATGGGGGAGGGTCACTTCTGGAATGTCTTGAAATGTTACTTAATTATAAAATGGTTTACGGATTCTAAAGGTCCCAAATTGATATATTTCTAGGATAAGGTGATAAGATCTATAAATACACCCATAAAATAGTTTTTAGAAAATTTTATGTCTTAGATTTTACCTTATCTTTTCATTATATTTAAATCGTTCATTAATGTGGTAATCACTGCATCATCATGGAGTCATAAATAAATTTATTTATTTAATGTCTAAAAATTATAACAAAACGACCATGGTGTTGGAAGTCTTTTTAGATTTCCAATGACTATTTATAGTATAAGATATAATATATTTAAACAAAAATAAATTTTTTTTACTTAGGATATACAAACCATTGTTATATTTTTCTTCTTTTTAAAAATAATGTCATAAATGTCACTATCACACCCATGCGACTTCGTGGGCCCTAAAGCTAGGTAAAAACCTTACCATGGTCGGAAATGACTCAAAAAATAGTATTTGGACACATGTTGGGGTCATTTTATATTATTATGATATTATTTTATTAACCTTAACTATCCGATTACTAATTAATCATCATAATTAATGATAATTACCGTCATTACTATTCATAATTTCCACAAACAAAATAGTCTTAATTACATAATTTGGACCTTTTGATTCCAAATATGGAATAAAATTTACCAATTTCAAAACACAGATATTGCATTAATTAATTTAAAAATAATTCCCGTTGTCACAACCAAAGAAGGGTTTTTAAGAAGTAAAACTTTATCAAAAGATTGACTTGTTTTTACATCCAATTGAAAAGTGAAATTACTTCCAATGAATAACATTGTATTAATTGATAAAAACATAAATAAATTACACATTAAAACCAATTTAAAGGACCATCTATCTATATAATTAAATTAAATGAAAATCATTTTTGAAGTAAAATGAAATATTTTCACTATTCATTAAAAATGAACATTTGTAAGAAAAATACCAAAAATTTATCCAAAGATAATTTTTTATTCCAAATTCAAAAATGATGTCCATTTTACCAAATTAAAAACATAGAATTTTCATTAACTAATTTTATAATTAATTCTCATTGTCAAAACAAATAGCTTGTTTTTATAAAACAATATCTATCAAAAGATTGACACCAGTTTATGTCCAATTTCAAATTGAAATTAATTACAATGACCAGAATTGGATTAAATGGTAAAAATATATTTCAACAGAACTTTAAACAAAATTAAAAATATAATCTAACCATATAAATAAATTATATTAAAAGGAGGTTTTGAATTAAAATACATCATTTTCACTATTCATTAAATAATGAACTTTATCGGAAAAATAAAAATTTTTTACCCAAAGTAAATTTTGATGTCCCAATTATAAAGAAGGATTTTATTTTTTCAAATATAACATATAAAATTGGCCAAAACCAGTTTTAAAAATGGTTCACCATCAAAAGGTGGTTAATTGACCTTTTAAAGAACTTTAGAATATTAATTCTTAAAATCGAATTCTTTTTGTATTTTAAGAACTTAAATTTTATTGGATAAATGTAAAAATATTTAACAAAGATATATAATAATTTGGTAGTTAGTTCTGTTCATTCTTTCCATTACAACAGCTAGGCGTTAACTACCATTTAAAATAATATTATTATATTATTAGTGTACAACATAAGATTTCAAAGAAACTCATTATCGCGTATTGGGTATGACATAGAACATAGAATTACCTTTAAAGTAATATTAATATTTTATTCAAAAATATTAAAAAATATGAAAATGTCATATTCTTTATTTACCTAGTATGTTACATATTTTTCATACTTCAAACTAGTCCATTTTTAATTTTATAGAAAATGTGAAAGTAATATTCATTTTAACATGTACGACATGAAAAATATTTCCTAACATCGTGACCAAAAAATAATTGAAATCTTATTTTACATTAATCGAATCACATTTTCATATAAAATTATTTTAATTTTTTTGTGAATTTTTTTTTATAATTTTTTATTTCTATATTGGGAATGTGTTTTCCATAAAGAAATGTTCAAAGTTATCTTTAGAAATAATTTTTTATTTATGATTACATCCTTTGATGTTGCTTGATATTTTCTAGGGATATGATCCATTAATACCATCCTTATTCATTATATCGATGGTTTTACATTATAATGAAAATACTTGTATGAAACACTTTTCTTTCCCATATGTTATACAATGAAGAATTGATAAAATATTAGTGAAACCCAATTCATTTCAATAAGTTATTTGATGATGAAATGTTAATGAAACCCATTTTCATTTAATATTTTATGATACGGTGAATATTTTATGATATTGTGACACACATAGGTATGATTTTCTTTATGAGATTAGTTAAACCATTATCTTCCTCCAAGGAATTTGGTAAATATAGACATCTCATGATAAAAAAAATTATGTGTGGAACTGGTTTCATGTTCAAAATTTTATCAGTAGACCTAGAATTCATGTATATAATATTATGTATATGACCGGATGTCATGTTTATAATATTTTCTTGTGGACCTATTTTCAGCTCTATATGGTTATGTGTTAGCCTAATTTTCTGTCCATAAAGTTATGTGCTGAACTAGTTTCATATCCATTGGGTTGTGTGTGGACTTGAGTTCATGTCAATAACATTTTGCGTGCACCTGGTCTCATGCTTCTCAGTCCCCTAGATTCAAGTACATATGTTTATATGAGAGTCGAATTCTATATGCTTAACTTAATGAGTGAACATGCATATATTCATATATATTCACAATGATTTATGTTTATGTTTATGCCTCATTTCTATGTATATGTTATGCTTCTATAGCTTATGTTCTTCACTTCCATTATAAATAATGTCTTACATATTTTATGATTTATGATATAAATCATGTTTTTGATCAATGATATGTGTTATATGGTTTGCAAATGTTATTCTCGTATTCTTGTACCCTTATGCTAATGTTATTAAAATGTGATCATTGATATCTTTGTTTCATATCCTTACTTTGAATATGATCTTTCCCATTATTATATTTTATTTCTCTATATTATGAATAAATTTATTATGAATGATATGATTAACAATGGTTCTAGTTATGATGAACTTACTAGGTGATGATGTAGTTCACTTATGAACCGGTTTTTCTAGCATCAATGTTTCAAAAGTCACTAAACATTGATAACCCTCATGCGTGTTTTTTTATAATGACAGGAATATTCATATATTAAGTTGTAATATCTTTGTATTAAATTATACGACCATTATAGTAGGAATTGAAGGACTGTTTTCGTAAAAATTTGAAACTAGGATGAAAAAACATTAGTGAGTACCATAGGGATAATTCCTAGGATTAGTATAAGTATAGATAAATTTTCATGAATATTGGTAAAGAAAATATTGATAAGTTTTTATGTAATTACACCCCTTTAAATATACTAATATGGGATATGGATATGTCATAGTCAAACTTATGGGTATTAATATAAAAAAATTCATTGTGCTTTGACTCGATTTTCATATATTTTATGATAATGGCCCTTACTACACACCAAGTTTGATGCTCCATTGGGAGATTATATGAAACAAAAAAATCTCTTTATGAACCATCATGAATGATTTGAAAAGATGAAAATGATTAATGACCATGGATAATCATAATGTGACATTATTCAAACATCCTATAAATTATTTTTCATAATTAGGTGGTTTCCTAGAATGATTATGTTTCCTCACACAATGATTTTTTGTTTTAGTTGATGGATCGAAGCTAAATAAATATTTTTAATGCTGAATAAACTAGAAAATTCAATTATTTCCCTCTTGAGAAACTAAATGTATGGTGATCTTGAATGAAAAATATCATTATTGCACCGACACTTATTTTTCATGCCATGAATCATACTGAACATATAAATGATAAATATGGGGAAAATTAATTGGATTTATTCTTAAGGAAACATCCAACATATTTTACTGGTTCATTTAATACTATAGCTATTGAGAAATATATTAATACCATTGAAATTAGATTTTATTTTCTCTAGTGTTTTGATTTTGAAAAAATAATTTTTGTCTATCTATCATTTGGAAGGTGAAATAGATCCATGGTGGAATCCTATTAGGAATACAATAAAACACAAAAAAAGAGACACCATGGAGAGGTATTAGTTTAATGTATTATTTTTTTAATATGAACTTTTATCATATTCATCATACCATAATGGAGAAGGAATTCCATGATTTTTTGCAGAATAATTATGAATCTATTGGTACCCATGAGGAATTCTTTACTAGAAATATGAGGTAGGGTTCTAGAATAATCATGCAGCCTGATAGTAAGGTTTATCAATTCCTAATTTAATTAAAACCATGTCTCCAAGGGTAGTTATCCATAAAGTACATCAAAATCAATAAATAAATCATTTGATGTGCTACAAAAATGGATATCAATATTATATCTACCCTTTAATTTAATTCTTTTTATAATAAAATAATGGTGGAATAAAAAGGAGACTCTAAAAACCATATATATATAAGAATATGTGTTTTCCTTTATTCTTAATGTGTGGAAGGAAACATAGGGGAAAATACTATAAGTGAACTTATAAGTGTTTAAAGTGTGGAAAGAATGGTCATTGAGTGATTAAATTCCAAAGTGATGGGATGATGTTTGTTGATGATACGAATAAAGAGAAATCTTCACAAGATTCACTACCCACACTCTAGTGTTTCATGTTCAAGGAGTATACGAATTATGCCAAATAGTGTCCAAATATGATGGTTAATGATGATGATTGATGTTAGTAACCTTTTTTTAAGAGTGAAAAATGGAACTCTCATGTGATCACTATTTATGATAAGGTGTATGATAATGATGTGGGGAAAGGTATAGATACATTCCACACTTGAACTATTAATAACTTATTTGACTCTGGATCTACCCATTATTTTATATTTGTTGAGTTTTCTAAGGTTATGAAGATGAAGTCCAAATGATTAAATGATGGATTAATAGTGAATACCCGTAATTGTATTATTATCATGTCAAACACATATGATTCTTCTCCAGTTGAAGATTATGGGAATGTTCTTCCTAAAAATATCTTCATTCATTAATTTGATGAATTTTAGGTTATCTTAGGCCTGGGTTTTATTTCTCAACATAAATCCCTTATTAAATGTTGAATAAGGGATATCATGTTTTATATTCTAAACCAAATTATGATCGTTTATTTGTGTGATGAAAAATATTAAAATATGATCCAAATAACATCCACTATATTTGTCTTGATTATTGTTCTAAATGGGTGTTTATCTCATATGGTGGTGGAGAAACCGAACATTAATTATATTCTTATTAAATGGAAGTATTATGATGTACTTATAAAAGAGTTTTCGGGTCTTCCAATGAATCGTAATGTTGAGATCTCAATTGAAGTCATAATTGGTACTACCCATATTTTGAAGACTCTATATAGGTTGGACTTAATTGAGTTACATGAATTAAATAAAAAAAGAAAAAAGAATAATGAAAACGTGTTTATTCATCCAAGCGTGTCACCATGGTGTGAACCTATATTTTTTTGTAAATATATAAGATGAATCGATGTGACTATATATTGATTAGTAGAAATTGTACTAGATAAAATCAGGAATAAGTATTCTTTTCCCATATATTGGTGAATTATTATATGAGTTTCATGTATCTCAATAGTTTTCTAATACTGATAGTTGTATTGGATATCATTAGTTTATAGTCATGATGGTGGAAAAACCCAAGATTGCATTCTATAAACAGTAGAGAAAATATCACTATATAGTGATTCCATTTGGTCTTACTAATTCTCCCCCACTAAATTCATGGAGTTAATGAATAATGTCTTTAACGATTTCCTAGATTAGTTTTTGGTATTCATTAATTATGTTATTATTATTTATTCAAAAAAATATAAGTGCATTAAGATCACTTAAGAATTATGTTGAACTCCAAGAGGAAAAATAATTTATTTAAAAAATTTATAAAGTGTGAATTTTGGATAAAAAATTTGTCTTGATTGGGTTATATAATCTCAATTGATATTATATCCACTTCTAGAATAAAATCCTATACCAACGGTTCAAAACTTTATGTATAGTCTGGAGAACCATTGATATAGCCTATACCAATGGTTCTTAAAACTGTTGTCTGTAGCTTTGTTAGAAAAGGCTTATACTAATGGTTCTCAGTAAACCGTTTGTGTAGTGTGATATTTTATTAAAAATATCCAATAGTTCACTTTATAGAGTTTAATAAAGAGTATACCAATGGTTATAAAACCATTGGTATAGACCACCCCACCCCCTCCCCCCCATTTCCATAAAAAGCATCTGCCCCTCCCTACCCACATAAAATAGAACCTGCAACACCAAACCTAATAAAAAATCATATTTCATATAAAAAATTGAACATTTAGGAAAACAAAACCTTCAAACAAATAGAAAATTAAATGAAACAAAAAAAACCTAAAATAATAGTTTAGAATATCATAAATATTCATTCATAACAAATCATCAAACATCAGATTTTATAAATATCAGTAAAAATGTTATGGTTCAATTTTTCCTTCATCACCATCACTATCATCACTATCATCCTCATCCACATCCTCATCATCATCCTAATCATCTTCCTCAACCTCATCCTCTCCCTCTCCCTCATCCTCACCTTATCCTCATCCTTGAATTACTCCACTTCATCATCCTCACCCTCTTCACCTCCACTATTCTCATCATCACTATTACTATGAACATCATCACCATGACTACCACTAGGACTAATACCTTATATACTATATATTGTACGCATCATTGACATATATGAATCATAATACTCAACAGTCTCAAGTGGATGTCACAGAAATAAAACATCCATCAGTTTCATAAATTCATAATTTTTCCTTTGATTCCATTCTTTCTTCTATGTGGCCCTTTTTGGAATTTTATACCCTAACCCCAGCCTATTCTACCCATGTATTATATTTTTCTAATTAGATGCTACCAGAAATGAATCCAGAAGTGGGAAAATACCATGTCAGGGCAATACTCTTCCCAAGTCAACAAAATACTCTTCCCTGGTGCTCATCTCCCAAAACATCATATAAGTGATCATTTGGCATAAATTTATTATCATCCTTGGAATCAGTGGAATAAAAATTTGATTGTCAAAAATATTAATAGACTATTATGTCAGTAAATAGATATTAAAATTATAAATAAAGTAAGCAAAACATATGAATAACTGCCAAGTCATATTGTTATCCACACTTCCATATTTATTCGATATGCTCAATAGAAACAATTATTCTCATGTCACACATCCATGAATATTCAAAACCTCTCTATATAATGAAATTTAATATTTGGAACTATAATTGAAAATAGGATTCTAATATTTAATTTAATAACTAAAATCAAAAGGATATTAATTCTAAATAAAGATGAAAGGAAAAAAATATAGTATATGAATTATAACTACGTATTAATTAATTGGTTATCAATAGATATAACATAAATATAACTGAGTAAGTCCTCATATTAATCAATTATAAATTGGTTTTTGATCACCAAAATTAAATATAAGATGAACATGTATTACTATAACAAAAAATAATATGAATGAATTGGTTATCAACACTCTAATCATAAAAAATTGAATGAATTTTCATCGGGTTTTTCTAATATTTATATAAATATAGTTTAGTTTCATTCAATTTAGTTTAATCTACAAGAGTACTATTCCAATATTTTTTTGTCAGGACATATTCATTCATCTTTACTATGTTTGATTTACTCAAGTTTGATTCTCTTCAATTTGGTTCTCCTTGGTTTGGTTTAGTTTGATTGTGGGAGGATCAAGACAGATCAATTCATTATAGATCTATTTATGTCTATTTTTTAGTTTGAATTAGTTTTTTAGATCTATTCCATTTGTTTTGATTGATTTTATTATGGTTAGTTCTATTTTATTTGAATCAATTTAATTTAATTTAATTTAGGTTAAATTATTTTGGTTTAGTTAGATCCAATTTCATTCCCTTCATATCAAGATGGTTCAAGACTATCATCTTCAACAAAATTTACACTAGTATTGACCATGTTGGGTTAATTCATGTTTTTAAAATCCAATTGGGTTTACTTATAATAGGTTTTCTTTATTTTTGTTCAAATTATTTTAGTTTTAGAATATTCAATTTGGTTCATATCTATTTGCGTCTATTTAGGCCAAGTTAGTTCGATTCGGTTCAATTTAATTCATCTTTATTTGGGAATATTTGAGTATTTTGAATTTTATTATATAAAATACAATTTTTTATTTATTTTCAAATAATTTGATTAAATTATATATTTTTTTCAATGTGTTTCGTTTAAATAATATTTAGTTCTATTCGGTTTAGGTTGGTATTAGTCTTTTAAATTAAAAGACATTCTTTTATATTCAATTTGATTTGGTTTAAATCTATTTGAATTTTTATAGATTTTTTTTGGTTCTCTTAGTTTCAAGTATTTCTAGACTTGTTTAGTTTAGTTCAGTTATATTTCATTCATTTTGAATCAATTCATCATTATTCATGTTTAGCTGATTTGGTTTGATTTCTTTAGGTGTCATTCAGTTGTAATTATATAAAGTAATTTTTTGTAAGTTTGGTTCAAATATATTTGATTTAGTTTAGTTTTATTCAATTATTTTTATTTCAGTTTAATTCAATTTAGAGTGGTTTGGGTTGATTTGGGTTATTTTAGGTTAGTGAATTTTTATTTTTTTAGTGTTTTATATGTATCAATTCCATCCATTTCTCATTGGTTTAATTTATTTGTATTGAATTTTATTTAGTTTAATTGATTTTTTATGTGTTTTATTTTTCTTCTATTCTTTATTTTAACTTGGTATGGTTCAACTTGAATTTGGTGGAGATAGTTTTTTTGAATAGTTTAGTTTGGTTTTGATTGATTATGTTTCAGTGTAGAGAAGTTATTTTCAATAATAATTGGTTTTGTTCAAGTTTCATTGATTCGATTTAAGGGAAGTAAATTTTTTTCTGTTAATTTTTATTTATTTTTAGTTCAATTCAATTTATTTTGGGTCATGTTAAGTTGAGTTTGTTTTTTTACTCTGTTCAGTAGGGGTTAGTTATCTCTAGGTTATTTATTTTTGGTTCCATTTGCTTTGGGTTTTTTTCAGGTCATCATCAATTCCATCTTTATCACCTGGTTTATTATCTTCATTTTTCGGGGAAGTAAAACTTTTTGTAATAACTCTATAAGGCCTTGAAAAATGTGAACTTTAAAATATGAGGTAATAAGAATTATACTCTTATAATGAAGTGATAAAACATAAAATTTATGAGCCAATTCTCTATGTCGGACCAAATCACTTTATCTACTTTTTAGGCAATGGGATTTGTAAGATGATTAACCCCCATTTATGAAAGAGATATAAAAAATTAATTATATCAATTTAATCTATGAATTCAATAAAATTATTAAAAAAATCATGGATATTTTGAGATATTAATTAAATTTTTTATAATAAAACAAGTGAGTTCATATTGATTTATATTTCACTGAAACCATAATTTAACTCTTTCAGAAAACAACTATAAAACTCATGAATTCGTATTAAATATCCACTGGTCTACCAATAATTCTGAAGAAACAATTAATCATCATCCCATTAGAAACCCTAATCAACACACTTTATCCAATATATCTAAGGATCTCCCTAACAGTACCATTGTATTCATCTTTATCCATCCATAAGGTGGAATAATTCATTTAATATCCCTTTCATTGACATGATATTTATATCAACATAATCCTAATGAAAAAAATAAATGAGTATCGTACATGCTTTCTCTCACGGTATGATATCATATTCCACCCCAATGTTTAAAGGTATTTCATACCATCCTTGTTTTTTATTTTTCCTAATGATTAATAAATTTTTTAAAATAATAAATAAGATAAATTATTAATTCAAATCAGTGTAATTTTCATATAGAAGCCTCAAATTTGATTAATACCATCAACTCGGTACTTGTATATCTAGTAATCATTTCTTGATAATATTCTACTAGACAGTCATCCATGATAGGTGTGGCATCTAAATCTATTCCAACTATAGAAACCATCCACTATAAAAATTATTCTTATACCCTCTCTATTTCTCAACTAATTCCATGATCCATTCTGGCCTCGCATCCTGACTATCGGGAAAATTAAAAATAAAGTTATCCCCAACATAATAATTTATATGAAAATAATATTATTATAATATTAAATCCTATGAATTATTTCCAAATATTTGTTCCCAAGTATTTTCCTTTACTTTTTTGGAAGGTGTCTCTAGTAGAGTGGACAGATAAGAATGATTTTAGAGTATTTGGTAAGCATAAAAAACACCTACATTCTCATCCTATTTTTTCGATCATCTATATGTATTCATTGTACTCCACCATCAGCTTTCTGTGGCGGTTCCAAACCTCACACATGTGTGTATTCCCATGCCACTTATTGGAAGATCCTTCTATTAAAGAATACAAATTAATATTATATCAATACTTTTAATAAATAAAATAAATTATGTTAAAAAATTAGTAGGGTTTTATAAATATAACACAGGAAGTCTGATTAGTGTGTGACATTGGACCATAGACACTGAAGGAACATCAACCTCTACAGTTGGAGTGGGTTATTGTGTATGCTCCATAGGATCAGAATTTGTGAGAAAAAGAGTCCAAAAATATTGAAGGTTGAGGCTCATTGAGAATAAACTAGTAGGAAAAGAAGATAGCATATATGGGTGTGGAAATGAATAATAAGGATGGGAAGTATGAATCATCATCCAAAATGAGAATTATAGGAAAGAAGGGTTAGATGAAAATGATGGTGAAAATGTGGGTGTCCTAAATATATTAGGTGTATATAATAAACAATGAGATCAAAAGTTGTGGAAGATGGTATGTTAGGGGGAGGCACATGGTATTATTGGGTACACTGACTGGAGAACCTAGTTGTAGTACCATCCCCATCACATCTCCAACATAAGCACTAGGACCACTGAGCTGGTCGGTGAATAACTGGTACCATGGTGTTGGATCCTATTTTAAAGTAAAGAAAAAAAATTAATCACAGGACATAATATGTTATTGATATATATATTTGAAATAAAATACTCACAACAGGCACTAAAGGATGGACACCCATCTCAGTCATTCATTGATTATTTTGGGTCAATGTTTTTATTCATATTTCCTTAATTTTTTTATTTACAACATGTGAAAAAACATAATTAATTATAAATACACAACAAATGTATTACCCAAACAAGAAAGAAGATAATACTAGACTTAATTAAGGAATACCAATTGTCAAACCAAATAAAGGATATGTAGTGATATAAAAAAATATTTTATATCTAGTGTGATGAATATCCAGATATAAGAAATTACATAGAAAAAACAACACATTCAAATTATCATTTTTATCATCGGTATAAAATAGTTTACTTCTATCTTTAATTCAATAAATTTCAATTCTGGTTAGGTCATTTAATTCATTTGGTTCAATTGGTAAGAACAATTGTAAATTTTTATTTGTCTTAGGCAATTTGTTAAATTTTTTATAATTAATTAGTTTATTTCACTGTTTTTTTCTCTTAGGTCAGTTGGTTCATATTTTGGGTAAGTTAATTTTTCCATTTTTTTGTTATGTCAATATTTTCATTGGTTTTTATTTTCCTATCAGTTACTTTAATATGTCCAAATTAAATTATATTGTTTATTTACAATTTAAATTTTTTAGTTGTTTTTTTCCTAGGTAGGTTAGAATATAACATAATTTAATATTATAAAATTCAACTCAAAGAAAACTATAAACTTTTAAATATTGAAAACACACATGAAGTTCAAGAGGGATACACAATACTTTTAATCAATAATAAATCTATTTTTATAGCACTAAACTAAACAACTAGATTTGATATAAAAAAAAGAATAAATAACACATATAGATGATTATATATATTTTCCACCATAACTTTAGGTTCACAATCATATATAATAATTAATGTATTGTAGTCATCATAAGTAATAAATGGATCGAGGCCAATGGGATTAGGTATGGTGTCAATTCCAACAACAATATCATTAAAAATATGTCTTGGGATTACTACAATAATGATACCAAGTTCTAGTATAAGATGATATTTAATATAAAAAAATTATTTCTCCATTAATGATAATATATATGGTTCATCGGTAGAAATATTCTGAGTCATGTCAATAAATCAAATCCATAATCATTTATAAATGTACCATGCCTCTTCATTGAATCAAACCACTAGAATTTCATCATTGTAACTCGATCAAAATAGTAATAATCCAATATTAGTATTATCTAAATAACCCCATAATATGATAATTTTTTAAATACATGTCTTTTATTTGATGAACTGGTATAATAGTCGATTGTAGAAATAACCAAAACACCATTATGGTGTGTTCACATGTTATTTTCTCATTCAGTGATTAAAAATTTCTACCAATTGATCAAATTTGATTTTCATTCAAAACCCTTGGAAGTATGCCAAAAATCCAAAGATCTCTTTTCCTCAGAGTCATAGAAAGTAAGAAAACATAATACATAAAATTTAATTGAATATTAAACATAATTAAATATTTATTATATTACATTATTACATTAATATTTATACCTTAAATTTAAAAAAAGTAAAAAACAATTTTCTATGGATAGTCTATATCATTCCTAATGATAAAGAATGGTGATTTCTATTTATCATATGTTCATGTTCCATGTTGAATAAAATAGAATTTTTTTAACATATATGTAAAACTACATGAGTCGAAATTTGATAAACATGTTTAATTTACTTACTTGATGTAGTCATCGAACAAATCATAGTTAAACAAAATTGTGAGGTGTGGTACATCCCTTTATTTAAGGCTAAATGTTGTTAATATATATTATTTGGTAATTCCAACTATTTGGAGAAGTGATTGAAAACTAGTTTCAATTTGACCATACTGTTCTTATTCATTTCTCATTGGTCTGTTCTATCTCAGAGTCAGACCAGAAAAATACATTAATCATAAATCTATAGATTCTTGAGCCATGTAACCTTTAATGATAGAACCTTCACGATTATTTCTATTTCCAACATCGGTCTTCAATGTAAACATTTCTTTTCTAGATGGATATATCAAATGAAAATAAACATGTCCTTTGAGAAGTATTTTGGTTGGAAGATGGATTGTTAGATGCAGTATGCACATGAAAAACGATGGAGGTAATAGTTTTTATAACTTTAACATAATTAATGGTGCCTCGACCAACATGTTTTACAAGAAATAATACAGTAAATTCTTAGAAAAAATATCTCTAAATAAATAGAACAACTAAATATTTTAAACCCTTGAATTTTTTGATATCAGATGGTATATTTTTATTTGAATCAACTCATGCAGAAGGATGTGATAATCATGAGACTTTAGATATTTCAACATCAACTCACTTATCTTGAAATATTTTGATATGTATCTTGAATAGTAATCAAGAACATTAATAGTCTCTAGTATTTCTTGAAAAGTATTTTTTCTACATGATATATCACAAAATAATAACAAAGAACATTCCATTTGTTTTCACTGATACACAGAAAACAATTCTGGTCTGGTGCCCCAATCCACCAAGTCATGTTGATATCGTAAATCATATGTTACCTTTCACATAAAATTTATTATAATTACATTAAATATTTCAAATATATTCTATTCAATGTACATTACATCAAATAAATTATGTAAAAAGTTGGTTTACCAGTAAGGAAATTCAAAGAAGATACTCATCTTCTTACAATTGTATGAGGTTTTAGTGGAAGCATTCTTCCTCGTTTTTGATTTCAACAATCCCTTACCAAATAGAAAAATAAAATCATGTAATTTATTAAATACATTATCTCTAGACATACACTGATTTATATTTTAGGTCTCCATGGTTTTGTTATATATTTGATGACTATTACTATATGGATATTCGATTGAAAAGAATCGTCGATGTGCCAGAAAACTAAAAATACTTAGATATTTCAGTCCCATGGATTGTGTATTATTAATAAAAATATTTTATGATAGTTTTACCTTCATGATCCATCCATACATCATTGTATAAGAAGTAAAATCATTTATCATCCAAATAAGAACATCACGTATATGAAATATTCGTTCCGAACATGCATCACATGTGCACAAATCCACATTCTAAAGATGTTTCAACACATAAATTAAAGGTTTCATGTATACTTCTATATCATTTCACATATCAGAAGGCCAAATATGAGTATTATAATGAATGTGAATGGTTTTTTTGTACACATCCATGGAGGAAGGTTATAAATGTGTATGAAAACTGGCCATGTGTAGTATGAAGTAAGATTCATCCCAAATAGATTAAAACTATCACAAGAAAGACTTGGTCTCACTTTATGCATGTTAACTAAAAAATTTGGATATCAAGCATCAAATATCTACCATGAAAATACATATTTTGGGTGAACCAACTCATTATTATTATACTTTATTTCTATAACATTCTATCACTCTTTTATTTATATTCCCTTAGACATGAAATGATTCTGGAGTGTGGTGATCAGTGGAATGATCCAGATTACTTTCTATAGAACACGATATGGTGTTATATCAGATTTTGGATTCCTTCAAAAATTTTCCACATTTTATAAAATCATTTCATTAAGTAGTTTTCTCCTATAATAAGTTGTAATATTTTGAGAAATCATGATTTTATTTGAAAATATGTGTTCCTAAAATAAATTTAATTACATATAGTAGTTTGAGGGAATATCTTCATCATTTGAAAATATACCATTCAAAAAGGTATGAATGTATTCGATAAAAGTATTACAAATTCCGTACATTGTTTTCCAATGAAACAATAAGATTAATAATTTGAAATTCTTCATTTTATTACATTTCGAATATACTAAATTTGTGGTCTCATCATTCAATTTTCCCCTAATCAGCATCATCATTTTCATTAGGCGCACCATGTGTGATTATATGGAAGTCTTTCTGGTTTGACATCCATTCCTTCTCATTAATATTAATTAAAGAAAAGTAGTAATATAACAAATTCTTCAATCCATTCCACTCATTTCGATGATGATCATTTTGAGATTTCATTTTTTCACAATTATGATAGAATAAATAGTAGTATTTTTGAAAACCATATTTGGTTATATAGTATCTAACACCATCATAGATCCACCATGTACTTAACAAAATTAACATGGGTAGTGTATGTGACCAATATTTTTGTCTTTATCAAATGAAAAACCAAAAAATATCTCCAACTTGTTTTGAAAATATATTGAGATATGATTGGTTTCATATATCAAATTTCTATCCATCTGTAAAACAATTATATGTAATTTTATAAAACCATTTAAATAATAATGAAGTTTAATTAGAAATATTTAAATAATAAAGAACAATTCATTTTATATGAATCCATAACTAACAAACTAGTCTATTTGTGAATCATAATATAAAATTAAAAAACACACACACACATATATATAATACTAAAATTATAAAACCATAATATTGAATTCCATTATATCAGTGAGTAATAATGTTCCAAATTCATCAAGGTTCATGTCTCCATTGTAAGAATAATCTAGTGTTCTTGGTGATCTGATACACCATGAAGGAAGATACAAATCTATAACTGTTCTTGTATAAGAGTATACAAATGCTATATAATAGCTAACTTCACTACAACCTTTCATGGTTAATAATAAACACAATTTATATAAGAGTAGTATAAGTTGAGTATCACACCACAATGATTTATGTTTCCCTATGAAGAGTAAGGTTTTAATGTAGTAAAGAAGGACATCACAACTCAATATGGGAGAAGTCAAGGGTGATAATTCCATAATGACACATATAATCTCATTATCAGGATAATATTTTTCTCAAGATCCAATGAATTGAAGAAAAATTGAGTGGTTTTTTTGACCACTTTAATTGAGTGGGACACATGTCATAAAATTTAATAATTACTAGAAATATGATTGATCTCAACTATTGGGGGTATTACAATGGAGGGATTATGTTTTTTATCCTCTAGAGGCATATAACCAACCATGGTATGGACATTAATGTATATATTGATTTTCGGCGCTGTTTCATTATCAATGAGTATTGAGATAGATCAAACCATGAGATTTTATACTATTTTTTTGTAAAACCTATAACATACATAGTGAAAATGTATCACAACCTTTAGAATGTATGGTCTCGTATGGATGTGTCATAAGGTTTAAAAAGTATTAAAATTTATTCCTGTTGGGAGGGGGATTACCATGGTTGTAATAATAATATGAGATTCCCATAGACAATGTAGGACTAGAAAATGAATGGGTGATAAATCTTGGGTGTCACTGTGGGAACTGAGTATTGGTATTGACTTGTTTTATATATTTTAGTGGATTATTTTTTAATTGATAATTTCACTTGCACAAACACTTTATTTTATTAACACATAGTGAACTCCATTGGTGGTTCCCAATTGAGTCTTAATAAAATGCTACTTGAGTGGCCATATAAATTGGGTTTCTAATCTACCACCACTAATTGTAGGTTTTGGATGGAAAGATGATGATACTACACGATAAGTCAATATAGATTAAATGAGAATAAATACATGGATGATGTGAGGCTCAATGATTGTAGTCAAGCGACCCATATCTTCATTAAGTCTCTATTTTTTTATGTTATTGGTCAGGTGGGTGATCATCTCTGTATGAATATATGATATATTTAAGCATGATCATTTTTATATAATTTTTAATATTTAATTTTTATACCCAAATGGTAATTATGTTTGTTGATGTTTCATTTATTTACCAATTATTTGAAACATTTATATGATACTATTTTCTACCGATGATATTACCATAGACCCTGTTACTAATAGACAACCATTAGTATATATGGAGGAATTCCTATAGAAATATGGAGACCTGTTATGGTTAATATACATAGTGATTTAGGTTTATATTTTATCATCTACAAAATTAAATGATGAATGTTTTAAAAAACTAATTTATAAGTGACTAGAGTGGAGATGATCCAAAAAGAAATGTGAATAGTAATACTGATTCTAATTATAATTCAACATATCTTATATATTTTAAGTATTAAAATAAATTCTTTATCTAGTCAGACCTCCGAATAAAAAATAATGAAAGAATGTAAAAAATGATAATAATTAAATAAAGGGAATTAACTGCATGAAGGATTTTTTGTAAGAAATATGATTCTATTGATGAACCTAAAGAAAATTAGGAATAAATTAACATGTGATTCATTGATATTAAAAATGAGACTGGATGATTAGGTTTTGATTCTATATTTGATATTAATATTCAATATGTGTTTTATTGATATATTACCAATGAAATTAAGGAGTAGAATTACCCATTACAATGTGATCATTATCATTTATGTGTTAAATAATAAACTAAATGGAATCAATATGAATCATTTTGAGGAAAACATAGATATTTATCATTATAATGATAAACTAAACAACACTATGTATATATTTAATTTAAATTCATGTTAAGTCATAGAGTATTTTAAATTTTTTAATTAAAACCTTGGGAGTGTAGTCAAATGTTTAATGATAATATTTTATACTTTGGTTTATGATAATTTTTTGTCAAGATAATGCATATAAAAATGATTTAATGAAATACATAGTTTTTTATTATAATAAGAAACAATAAAAATTAAAAAAACATCCTAGTTAAAGGTTTGAAAGGTTGTATCTCAACTACTATGTTTCTCAAAAATATAATCCATGGAAACAATGTTTGTAAATTCTCACATTGTTTTTAAAAATATTTGAGAGACACAAAAGTGTATATATTTAGTTCATTATCTTCTATAAATTTAATTATTTATTGTTAAAATATCTAAGGGTTCCATATATTTGCTTTATAACTATTATTATACTCAATGTGTAATGGGTAACAATGCATTCTGTTAATTTATTTTATTAGAAATAATTCCTTGAAGGTCTAAAGAAAGATGTATAATATAAGAAGAATTGGTGATCTTCATATATGATGAGACACCCATCGATATGATGTTCCAAAAATAGATGATTCAGGGGACCCAAACTCTACTCATATAATTTCACTACCTAAAAATTTGTTAGAACCTTTCACAATAAATCATATAAAAATAGTTTTTCATCAATAATCTACACTTGGTGTCCTTTTTTTATAGAAACCACAAAACATTTGATGAAACTAAAGCAGAAGGATTATAAAATATAGATATATAAATCATAATTTTTATATTTAAGAAAAAACACATGAAAATAGAAGAATGAGGATGAGTCTCCATGTATGGTGAAGAAGATTAAATTATTATTATGGAACATTGTTAGTACAAATCATAGGGGAGGGAACATGCCACTGTGAGGGGAGTTCTCTCGATGGGAGGAGGGGAGCACTACTAGTTATGGGAGGAGGAAAGTGATTCTAGGAACTGGGATGGGAGTGATTCAACGGCTCATGATGGGAGGATGGGAACACTCATGATGGGATATAGATGGGAGGAAGGGAGGAGAGCCCATGGTGGAATTTGAGGAAAACCAAAATCAATAGTTTAAAAAAATGTTGTCATAGTTATGTTATCACAATGGTTTTATAAAAAAAGTTGGAATAACCTTCATAAAAAACCATATCTCAATAGTTTCACCAAACAATTGGGACATGGTCATGGCTATTGACCAAATTTCCAGTAGTTATCAGTCAATCCATCAAAGAAGGGAGTTACAGATTGTTGTCCAAGAAACCACGGTGACTGAGATCTATAGATTTCTCCTTTTTGGGTGTATATTATCGATGATATGATGAAAAGTTTTAATGAATTTCTCTCACAATCACCTTGTTTACTTTTAAGGGAGACAATATCCTTTGGACAAATGTATACGAGGAAAATTTCATGGAACTAAATAAAACATTAGTCAGTGAACTTATTCTTACACTATACTATAGTGTAGAAGAGTTTACATTCCATAGTGATGCATTGATGATGTGATTGGGATGAATTATCATATAGAATGATATGGTGACAGGTTATGCCTCATGGAAATTTATGGTTTATAGGAAGCATTACCCAACTCATGATTTGGATTGACCTGCATAAATTGTTTCTTTAAAGATACAGTTGAATTATCTTAGTAATTAAATGTGTGATATACATATTGATCAGAAATTGTTAATGTATATTTTCCCATATAAGTATTTTAATATGAAATAGAGATTATGTTTTGAGATGACTAATGATCATGATTTCTCAATACATTATAACCTTGGTAAATTGAACATGATGGTTAATAAATTGAGTTGAAGGGATTATATTAGATTATCCATAATGATGATAACAAAAGATAAAATATTTATGTATTAAAAAACTGTGGATCAAAAAATATTAACAGAAAGGGAGTAATATCATCTTCTTTTATAAGTTTACTACTATATATACTAGATAGTAATCAATAATAACATAATTATGATGTAGAATTGAATAATATGGTTTGTAATTTTTCTATGTTTTATATTGACATCAAATTAAATTTTTTTAGAAAATGGAAAATTAAATACACATCATGGAGGGCTTAAAATGGTGTACCCTAATGTATGTAATCTCACAATGTAAATACATAAAAGTGAGATATACCCGAATCTATAGAAACAATTATGTGAAATATGATAACTAACCCATGTATAATGATGGTCCACTACCCAGTTACCTTCTAACCAAGTGTAGAGCATGACAATATGGTCATTAAAAATGTCCTTAAATCTTCAAATATTATAAATAATAGACCAAGTAATTCTTATATGACCTTGAAGTGTGTTAAATATTATATCTGAATTTGTATAAAAAATGATAAATAGATATTATTGTTACTATATAGCTCCAAACCATCATACATAGTACAATCCTCCACTATTATTGAATCACCCATACCATAATTGGTACCGAAGGGAAAAAATAATAAAACCATTAGAATCATGCCTAAGACCTCCACCACACATGTAAATATCATTGAAAAAACCTACCACACATAACTTAAGACCTTTTATGGAGGTATCTAGCAAATCCAATTCCCCTAGATGATGTTGCAAGCTTGCTGGAGGAAGAAACATCAACTAGCAAGACATGTTGGATTTTTGGGGCCGACTATCATTGTTTAATTAGATGCACTATACCCATCAATAAAAATTGGGATCTATATATGATTATCTTGAACTAGATAAAGATCCCATCATGATGGCCTTTTTTCATATCCTTTAACATATTATAATATCCAATGATCAAAAGGATCACCCTCACCCTCCTTTTAACATAATAATCATTGACTCCATTAAACATTATGTGTAGGGAATTTTCAATGTTCTAGATACATAGTGTGAGATTATAAAAGTAAACAAATTAATTCAACCTATAGGTCTCCCAATCACCTTCAAAAAATTTGTGAGAATCGGATTCATCCTATTGATCCAACAATAGGTGCACCTGGAGGAATGATAAGCACCTTTACCCCTGACCTGCTCATCCCTGGGTAGGGAAAGATTCTAAATTGACCATACAAAAAAAGTTTATTTATGAGGTATATTACTAAACCAAATAAAAAAACCCCATGTATCTTGAACTATGTTGGTCTTCATAACAGTATGATAAGCTTTGGTGAAAAAAACAGAGGAAGTATCTGTGAACATACAAATATAATGCTCATAATTCAGTTTGACACATTGAAAAATATAATGCTACTGACCATTAAGAGTGACATTAATAAATAAAGGATAAGATCTTACTTTTCTGAAAGAAACTTCTGGAATAGGGAAACATGGAAAACCGAGAAGCTCACTGACCCAATTAAGACTCCAAACACTAATAACCCCTCTACCAATGACCCAACATGAGTTTTCCTAAAGAACTGAAATACGACATTGCATACAATTCCAGATGCTAGAATCATTCCCCCTTGAATTAAGTAGGTCTGACCCATAAATCTTGCTAATGAAACTTCTCTAATGTTTTTTTCCTTTAATTGTTTCCCAAGTTAACTAGGCTGGAATTTTGTGTATTATACTTTAGACATCATTGACATTGATTCCACCTTCGTCCCATGACATTAAAAACCTTCTACAAGAGGCCCAATAAAATTAACATTATGAGTGGGAATCCAAAATGAAATATAACATAAGATTCAAAATCTACTTGATCCCAGTTTTGGGAACTATGCTTGGTGATTTCACATGCATGGGTATAGATGAAGAAACAAGATTGACAAGAGTGATCCACCCAATAAAAGATAGAAAATTGAAGTTCCAATTATTAATAAAATTAAAGATCTTATCAAATAACCTTTCATACTGATGGATACTAACCCTTACCGGAGATATAACTGCTCCATGATACCTCTTGGGAATGATTTTTTTGCAGATACCAAAAAAAATCTCAATTAAAGAGGCATGCCTTGAAAAACTGGAAGAAGGATCTAAAAAACATCTTTTATCAAATAATATCCATTATCCACTCCATTTAAAATATTATTTCATGATATTATTAAATTTCCCTAGGGATCTCCTATTATCATTCATATAAAAGGCCATATCATCCACAAAAAGAATATGAGACGAGCCTGTATAGTCACCATTACCACAAAATGGTTGAATATTTTCAATAGTAATACTCTTGTTTAAATAGCTCCTCAAGGAATCCCGATCCAAAATGAAATTTATGGGGGAAATATGTTTCCTTTCTTATCCCTCTAATAGTATTCAAAAATAATTACTCCATACCCTTGAGAGCTAGCTAGACATGATGAGATAAATAACCTTGAGAAAATTTCTACCACCCAACCATAAATGACCATGCAATTTATTACCTTGAGAATGAAATCTTACTAATGTATTTCATAGGTTTTTTCCATATCAATTTTGATAACAATGTTAGATCCCATGTATTTAATGTTGATATCCCCAACAATATCATGAGTATGACCAATAGTTACCTAGATGGATTGTACCTCAATAAAAAATGATGTTCTCTAGAGATCCACATGGGAAAGAGAGAAGACTTCATTCTAATGAGAACGATGGCCAATAAATTATAAGTGAAATTGCATATTTTGATGGGTAAATAATGATTGAGACATGAAGGGTCATTAATATTCGATATGAAAACTAAGTTGTTGGAACAAGAAACATGAGGAAGGATAATTCTACTGAGTAAGTCATGGATGACATAAATCAGGTCATTCTTAACTATATCTCATGTAGATACATAGAAGATACCCAAAAATTCATCTGGGATAGGGTATCCCTCTAGGTTGAGCAATATTACAACCTCCTAGATTTCACACTCTTGTGGAACTTGACCCAAAGTGTCATTATTGAGATCATTCACCACTGTTTCAATGGATTCAAAAATAGTTTCACGAACAACAACATATCCATTCAGAATTCATGGATTAACATCTAAAAGATGAGATTTAAATTTTTTTTATTTCCATACCTCTGATGATTGTGGGATCATTTGTATATAATCCATATTCCAGATGAAAATTAAGAATAGTGGTGTGCCTCCTTTCCTCTATTTATGATTGAAATAAATTCATGTTATGATCCCCTTACTTTATCCCTGTATCCATGGATTATGCCCAGAAATCCCTCTCTTGTTCCAACAAAAACTCATATAATTCTTTTTTTATTGAATTAGACACTAAACATGAATTTCATCTGATTTATATGGAAGTCAAGATTTAAGAATATCAATGTCCCAAGAGATATCCTTCATATTCGGCCAATAAGAGTGTCTCCCATTTATCATTGATAGCATGTAACCCTTAAATGAATAGATATTAAGTGGATTTTAGAACCCTTTTTCCTAATAAAATGGAAATAGAAAAGAATAAGCATGGTTTTGTCTTTGGGATCAGCAAAAAATCAAGATGGAATAATGAAATATGGGTTGTAATCGATCACCTGGAAAAGTTAGCATAGTTTGTCACTATTAGAGAATATTTCCCTCGGAATCATCTTAACAAGATATAAATTAATCGTGGGTAATTTTTTCATAGATTACCACATTCTATTGTATCTGGTTGAGATTCTAGGTTTACCTATATCTTTTTTTGAATTCTTAAAAAGGACTTGGATATATATCTATGTTTCATAAAAATTTATCACCCTCAAATATATTATATTTATGAGAGACAAATTCAAGCCATAGAGGATATTATTTGATCTTTTTCTATGGATTTAAATGGTGTTTCTTATCAAAACATTAATCTAATCGAATTTTCTTACAATAATAGCTTTTAATCAAAAATTAAGATGTATCCTTATAAAACCCTCTGTGGGAATAAGTTTAGAAATATATCATTATTTGATTAAGTTAGATAAATAAATATATTGGAACATGATCTAGTTAAGGATATTGTAGAGAATGTTATATCTATTCAATAGAACATCAAATAATCTAATAGTCGATAGAAATGTTATGCTAACAATATTTGGGGTAATATTGAGTTGAATTTTGGGATAATATCTTCTTTTAAATTTATCAATTGGATAAGTTTATGATTCATTGACATTAAATAACGTTGATTCCAAGGTATATTATCCCTTTCAAGATTCTTGATCAAGTGGGTATGGTTTCTTATCCATTGGAGATTTACTGAACCTATCTCAAGTCCACAAGCTGTTTCATATATCATTCCTGAGAAAGTACACACTTGATCCTTCACATATAGAGAACAAAAAATTCATACCATCATATCATGACACATTCAATTACATGTAAAAATTATAGATTGTATAAATAATGTTCTAAAAAAAAATACCCCTCATCTGTTCGAGGTATTATGTCAAAAACCCCAATATGGAGAAGCAACCTGAGAACCTAAGGATATAATGAGGAAGAAGTATCCTAAGTTTTTAATCTATGTAATGAAATTTTAAGTGAATAATTCATTTTATGGGATAGAGGTAGAATGTAACACCCTAATATTTTATAAAAATATATTTTCCACTAAATTTAATTTCATCGATAACTTATGATACATGAAACGCTCAGTTTTAACAATCAATAATTTTATATTATTATTTAAACATTACAATTATAACCATGTTTTTAATCATTGAAGTGTCAATAGGAATAACTATATTTTTGAAATATTTATAAAGGTTTTATATAAAGTCAATATATATTCTAGTAATGTATTTATATGTTTCCAAATTATATTTTTAATGAACAAATGGGTTTACAATTATTTATGAAAAAAATATAATTATTCATTAAAACTTTAAAAAAATATATAAGAAAACTAAATTAATTTTTTATATATAAATATCAATATTATATTTGGGTAAATTTTAGGGAATTTTCTAAGAAGAGTATGTTTTCAAAGAATACTTTAAAATAATGTTTTTTATAGAAAACATTCTTTGCATTTAAAGTATTTAAAATGTTTAAATATATTAGGAAATTTTTCTATAAGTCAATAATACTATTATTAAGACAATTTAGGTTATTTAAATCAATTTTATATGCAATCTTTATATAAAAATTCTTATTCTTATGAATATGTTTGCTTTGGAAAACTGATTTTTCATCATGTCTACGGATTTAATTTTTAATTAAATTCAGCCACCTACACAAATTGAATTTATAAAAATGGACTCCATTTTTTTAATCAACGTAATTAATATTATATAAAAATTTCAACTTAATTTTTTTTGTTAATTAATAGTAAAATCTATAAAATTTAATTTCCTCAGTTAAGGTTAAAATATGTTTATTCTAGGTTAAATTAGAAATATAAGGGTTAAATGACATAAAAACTATTAAAAACTATTCTTATTCACATATTTAGATAATATATCATATAATGTTTACAAATAATCTATTTTTTATCCTTTTTTAATGTGTAAAACATATGTATACATTTTTATTTTAAAAAATACCAAGTCTGTCCTCTCCCCCAATTATAAAAAGGGAAAACCCTCTCTTCTCTTACTCGCGCATAAAATTACTTTTTGATAGGAAATATAATGAATAATTTCCTTAATTTATTCCCTAAACACTTCCCATATTACATATTTTTATTTTTAAACTCTCATAATAATTTTGTTTGTGTTAACCAAAAATGGTTGTAAAAGGAAGAGGTATCGATCATAACCGAACATTTTTATTTAATTTCCTATTTAAACTCTTTAAAATATTATTCATATATTAGGATATAAAAAATACATAAATACCATATAATTTTATTTTATTATTTAATTTTAATAACCTACATCCATATACTCTTCCATCAAATGGTATATGAAACAATTGTTTGGGTGTATAGTGGACTACCACCTCACCAATCGATGCAATTAATTTTTTATCACCACCTATCATGGATGGATATAATGATATAATTAACATATTTATAAGATATTTATGAAATAATTATTATTTTAAAACTATAATATATCCTATAAAATTTTACCTTCCAATCCAATGTAAAATGATAACATTGCTCGTGCGTTTGTGTGGAATTCTACGTCCAAGAAGAAATCTGAATCATTTTCCATTATATTTTGAGATGGATGGTAATAAGGATAGATAAAATGAAAATATATGATATAAAAATGATTGTTTTATGGTGAACTAAAATTTACCGTTCTTTTTCACAATTTATTGAGATAATGGAAACAACATTTTTTCATACCTATGACATACCATCTCTAAGAATGGTGTAATCCATTATTCAATCTTCAAATTTTATGGGTGAATCTAAATAAAAAATAATGAATATATAAAAGATTTATATCAAAAATAATATTATAGTGATAATGGAATCATGATCAATGTGGAAGGACTGGAACTATCAAAACCATAACAAATATAAAAGGCAAAGTGGTTATAACCAAAAATATCATTTTTATAAAAGAATTGTCAATAAATGGTTGGTAAAAGGTTATATGTAAACAATATATAGTATGTGAAATATTTGTATAGTTATGTAATATATTAATAATAAAAAAATATTTATCATATTGAAGGATTGATTGTGTATGAAGGATGTAGATACTTAAG
This sequence comes from Viscum album, assembly GCA_963277665.1. Taxonomy (NCBI): domain Eukaryota; kingdom Viridiplantae; phylum Streptophyta; class Magnoliopsida; order Santalales; family Viscaceae; genus Viscum; species Viscum album. The sequence continues at coordinate 333,667,000 of OY728139.1, read as the reverse complement.
GTATGGTAATTTCATCTCAAATTTATTTCCTTGAGACATAGGCCATATTCACCACTTTTTCCTTTTGTATGGTGAATATAACACACATGAATGCTTTTTATGATTATTATTTTAAAAATTATTTCATATAAATATCCATTTAATAATATTTAATTGATTTAGATTTTGATACAAAATTCACCAATGTGGTAAGGGTTTCATGATATAATCCTACTATTTATCAGGATTGTTCATGAAAAAGTTTAAAATGATGAAATTATATGATTATATCACATTAAATTCATGAATTGTTTCTCATATAGTTTTTTATAGAGAATTCATGATTTCCTTTAATTTTATAATATTTAAATTCTAATGTGAGAAAAATAATGTTTTTAAAGGGATAAAACATCATTTCTATCTTCTGTCGAAAATCTTTTTCTATACATGTCCATATTTTAAAAAAATGTTTTTAATATGGATTTTTTCATTATCCAATTTTATTGAGATACAATTAAACACATGTTTTACATTTTAAAAAATTGGTTATAGTGGAATCTTTATATCATTTTTTAAACAAGGCCCATTTGAATTGAAAAAAAAGTAAAGGAATATTTATTTAACACGTTCATCATGGATGGTATTTATCACCATAATAAACACTCAATGATTTGAATATTACTTCATAGATTTACAAGGACATTTTCAAATAAAAATACTTCAATTTTTTTATATATATTTTTTTAAATTCTTAATTTTAAAGTGGAAATGTTATATTCCTCATTATATGTTCCATGTGATCATTCAAACCCATTATTCATCAAATATAATTGTCTTTGAAGTTACTTAAGATTTAATGGGTATATGATATAGTTATTTAAACCATACTATTCCTATATTTTGTATGATTATGATGAAAAGATATTTATTAAAAACATTACTTTTCCATGGGATATTATATTCTGAAATGATGTAATGATTATGAATCACATTTCTTTTTCATGGGTTATGTGAAGATAAAATGTTTAGGAAACCATTTCCTTTTTAGGAGTTTTGATATTATTGTTGTTTTATGATCTCATGGAACATATAAGAATTACATTATTAATTTATGGGTAGGACCTATATCTCTCTCCAATGCATTGGGTAAATATTGATTACTAATGAGTAAATATGTTTTGAATGAACATGATTTCATGTTTATAATGTTTTCAATGGACTTGGTTTTAATGTCCATTAGATGAAGGATGGGATAGGATTTTAGATATATATAGTTAGGTGTGGACCTTTTATCATGTCAATAATGGTATGTGTGGACCTGGATTCATGTCCATATGGTTATTCATTAACATATTTTCATGTCCATAAGATTATGTGAGGGTATAATTCCTTGTTCTTAACTTAATTACTAGCCCTTATTATATTCAAACATGTTATCAATGTTATATGTTTATGATTATTCAAATTTTTTTAGGACAATGTTATGCTATCATGGATTAGGTTCTTTGATTACATTATGACTCAAGTCCTATGAATTTCCAATATTTGTACCATGGAACATATTTATGATATATGTTTTGTATGGTATGGTTTAAAAATGTTATTCTAATATTCTCATACCATTATTCTCGTTTTATCCCCATGTGATCTTTATTATCTCCCTCATCTACCCATATTGAGCATCTGGACTCTGATTTTTTATGTTTCTTTTCCCCAGGTTATGAAGAAAGGTTTTTCAAATGATATGTCTATGAGGGATTATAGTTATGAATAAAATTTTGGGAGATGATATTGTTCACAAATGAACAAGTTGTTTATTTATTCGAGTATTCAAAGGCACTAAACCTTAACAATCATATTGTGTGTTTATGTATAGTAAAATGAATAATAATCTAATAGGGTGTAATATCTATGTAACAAATTTAAGGGTATTTATATATACTTCATGAATAAAGAAATATAGAAGATAATTGGTCATAGTTTCATCATTCTAGATAGATCAGGATGGTTTTATGAAATGGGAAAGAGTTTTCCTTTTGTAAGGGAGGGAAATGAAATACTTGGAGTTTTTTAAAATATTTAAATATTATTAAATTTTTATCTTGTTTAATTATTCCTAAAAGAAATTGATTTTAAGGAATGTAATCCATGGTGTCAATATAAATTTCTAATAAAATTTAGATACTTTTGAGGTCATTTTGAATATCATCTTTTTATTTGTCCCAATTATTATCCAATTTTAACTTCAAATGTGTGAAAAAAATCTTCAATATTAAAGGGTTATAATTATAATTATAAGATGAAAATTGACTAATAAAAGGCCATAGTATGAAATTTTGTTCCATTTATCACCATAATTGAAGTCTTTCAAGATTTTTGTGATTTTTAAATAATTTTAAAAAATGTGTTTTTTAATATAATATCATTAATGTCAATTTTGACACTATTAATTTACTATAATAATTAATTGATCAAGATAGTTATGGAATTTTAATAAAAAGCTTCACAAATCCCTAATATATTTTTCTTTTGGTATAATATTTGTGGGGGATAGTAATTCACCAAAGTTTATTTACTTATAATATTTTCACATGAATTTGTTCAATTATTCTATTAATTGAATAAATACTATTTGAGAATTGCATATGAATTTAATATAATTAATTAAACTCTAAAAATTATAAAATAATTACAATGATAAATTAAATTAACTCATATTTATCATAAACATTTATAACTAAAATGATCTTCTTTTTATCCTTATAATAAAACATTAGAGTTATTAAATTCATTAGAGTGACTTTAGTATGTATCATTTTTTAAAATATTATAAAGGCTAAAATAAAGGTAAAATTGAACCAAGTGGCCAAATATTCAAGAATTTTTCTTATAATAGTCAATCTCCTTTTATCCAATAGTATAATAGAATACGTAAGAGAAATTTTAAATCCATATTTGAATTTTTTATCTCTTTTTTTCCATTTTACCCTTACCATGGTGAATTTGTTTATATAGATTACTATTCGTAAAGAAAAAAAAATAAAAAGGGAATATTTACCAAATATTATATCTGTATTACAAATATTGGATCCTTTTTTTATTATTCAATTACTATAATTGGAGTAAATTAATTTTATAATTTGTAAGATATATGGAACAAATTGTTTTTAGTAAAGTATTTATTTGAATATGAAACTAGATTTATTCTCAATCCATGCCTAATAAAAACAATTAAATGAATAGTAATGAATTATATTGAATATAGATGGGTTCCATTTAATTAAAATAATTACTTGATACGTATTTATCTTATTTATTTACATGAAAACACATTGTGAAAATAAAAAATGGTTTCCAGAAAAAAATAACTCTAATTACATTCAAACAATTTTTTATCATTTATTACCATTTAATAAAAAATTAATTTATTATATATATATATGTATAATATTTTTATCATAATTTATTTAGCCTTATTAATATAATCAAATATTATGGTTAGTTGATATCTGGCATATTAAATGATAATATTCCAATAGTATATCATGGTTCTCTTATACATATTGTTTCATGTAAAGAAAGACATCAATAAAATAAAATTTATTGGAAGAGAACATAATCATAAAATCATGGTTCATTGCACTATACCCATCTTAAAATTAAATTCACCCCTATATCTATATCTTTGGAAAAAAAATAGATATCTCTGTTTCATCACATCCTTGTGTTCCCAAGTTGCTTGATTGAATTTCTGATTTCTCTAGAGAACATTAACTAGCTGAGTAATCTTGTTCCATAGTATATTATATCTATGATCAAATATTTCTAAATGTTTTTTATTTATAATAAGTATGATTTTAAATTTTTACAACCTCTATGTTTAGTAAATATAAAGGATCTGGTATGTACGTCCTTAGGAGAGATACATGGAAAACTTGTGAACTTATAAGAGGTTCAGTGGAAACACCAATCAATAAGCTTCCATCCATAAATCATAAATAATATTAAATGGAAAAACATACATATGGATCACCTTTCCCTTCTCTATGAATGTTATAACCATTTTCCATGGATAAATTCATAGGTATACCCTCTCACTATCTTCTAATTGTAGATTTTTTCATCGATTGTTAGTATATGTTTTTTTGTCATATCTAAGATACATTGATCTGTCGCTGAATGTATCTAGAATTAACAAAAAATTATTTATCTAGCTCAGGTCATAATAGATTTTATTACCTAACTTCACCACATTACATTGGAGTTCTACACATCTTTACATATAAGTACTCATAAGGATACGTCTAAAATTTTGAGTAAAACCCATTTTTGTTAAGAAAAATATTCTAGATAAAGGTGTTGATACAAAACTCCTTTAAAATCTAAATAAGAAATCTCAGTATATCCCATAGGGTTTAATGGTTTTCGTGGACATACCATCTATTTGAGAATTATAATATGTACAAATAAATTACTCTAAATCTGACACTTGTTGAAGACTTTACTAGAACATCAAGGTAAAATTCTAATAATGATAAAATTCAATAAAATTTGGTACTCCCTTAAAACCTTAATAACTAATTAAAATCAAACTTATAAAGATGATCTATAGAGAAATATTATCTAATGGTAATGAAGTGTGTTTTATTCATAAGTTTATCGATTATAACCCAAAAAACATTATGGCCTCTGGATTATTAGAGGTGTCCAATGAAAAAAATCCATCGTGATGTTTTACCATTTCCATTTTGATACAATTAATGGTATTAAAGTCCCATTAGACATATTTCCCTTAACCTTATCATGCCGGAATAATAAGAACCAAGACACATACTCTATAATATCTCACTTCATGTTGTCCCACCAAATATTCCATTTTAGATATTAATACATCTTGTTACTTACTATATTAAAAAATAATGGTGAACTATTAGATTCATTAAATAACCCTTTATTTAAATATGGTACTAGAAACAAATATACATAGTTCATAATCTATGTAATTCCATTACAATCATTGTTAAACTCTGGAACAATTCTGAAATTCTTCAACAAGACTACATCTTCCTTATATGCCTCTTTAATCCTCACATCAATAGATAATTAAACATTAATTATAGAAAGATAGGATCATTTCCCATTACTTAATATTTAATATTAATTCTTGTTTGAATCCATAAGTGTTGGATCACATTTGATCCTCATCCTAGAAAATCTACCATGGTTCTTCAGACTTAGAGTAGCTACAACTTTTTTTCCCCTTTTAGGGTGGTAATGTATTGAGCCACCATAATCTTTAATCAACTCTAACCATCATATATAGATAATATTTATCCATTTATGAGTGAACTTATACTTCATATATTTATTATAAATATTTATATCACACCACTTCCCATAAAAAATGCCTCTATATCTTTAATTGAAATATTACAACAACTAACTAAAAATCATTTTTTGGATGATTCTTCTTATTAAACATTAATTATTTTGATGTATAAACTATAACCACATCACTATCTATAAGGATTAATCATAGCTCCTTCATTTATGCCTCAATATAGACCAAAAACCATTTTTAATTGAATGTTAGTGGAAGTACAGGTGTCCTGAGAAACCTTCTCTTCGGTTTAATGAAATTTTAATAAAATTTATATATCAAAATGTAATTTTAACAATTCCATGTTAACATAGAGGGTGGGTTAGATAAAGGTGAAAAATAATCCATAAACCATCTATAATATCAAGCCAACCCAAAAACGTTACAGAACATAGTAATAGTTGGTAGTCTAGGACAACCTTAAATGACTTAAATATTTAATGGATCAGTATATACAACCTTGATTGGAATTATATAACGAAAAAATGTAACTTTTTGTCTAAAAATTTCACAATTGGTAATTTTTGTATATAAATTTTTATATGTTGTGTTCTTTAAAACAATCCTCAAGTGTTCTTGAAACTCATTGTTTTTCTTTGAATATATATGAATATTATCTAAAATGGATTCAAAAATATAATATATTTAATCTCTAAAGACTATATTAATTATATATATGAAGATAACATGGTAGTTAGTAAGACCAAATAGAATCAATATAAATTCATAGAGTCTATACCTCATACAGAAGGTCGCATTTTGTATTTATTAAATTTTGAACCTAAATTTATTGTATCTAGATCAATGAAAAATCAAGAAAAAATAATTATCTTCTCCTAATTGATTGAAAAAATCATCAATATTCTGAAAATGATACATATTCTTGATTATGATCTTATTAATATCATGATAATCAATTCATAGTGATATTGATCAATCATTATTCTTTACATGAAGAAAATGTTCACCCCATGGGGATGCACATAGAAAAATAAATCTTTTTCAAGATTAGTTGAGAGTGTCATTTACAATTACTAAAACTCAATAGGTTCTATTCTATACAAATTCCAAAAATTATTTGTACCACAATTTATAAATTTTATTGAAAACTAAACATCATGATTCAATTGAAGACTATGGAACTATATTGAAAACCAAACATAGAAAACTCTCATACAATGGTAATATCCTCAATGATGAGTTTCTCTAAAACTATCTTTGAAAAACACCCCTTTTTAATTGGAATCAAGGCCTATTTAGTGGATTTAGTTTCCATACTATGTTCATGTTTATCATCATACTAATAGATTGCCTTGGGATTGATTAAAATATAAAACATGACTTTTATACTTCAGTTATTAATATAAGATTTATATAATGAAATCCAATTTATTCCTAAGATAACATCAAATTCAACTAGAGGGAGAATAAAAAGATATATAGGAATAAAAATCCAACAAACATCAATCAATAAAGAAGCATAGACATGATATGTGGTCATCGTACCGTTTATAATTTACATTACCAATTTAATATCCAATAATTCAAGTAGTATTGTTGTACCCTCAGTCAATTATTAAAATATTAAAGTTTATGTAGATCTATAATCAAATAGATATTAGAATGTATTTATTATATTGTATGTTTATATATAAATACTTCAAAACTATAAATGGAAAATGTTTCATTTTGATGTTCTAAATAAACCACGACATCAAATATGTTCTCTAGGGAATTCATCCATCATTCAACTACCACTGGGTCAGATGATCCACTAAATGATGTGGTATTTTGGGACATTAAATGATCCACTATAGACATATTCTATCATAATATATTAGGCACCCTTATATTGTGGGAAACACTACCATTAATATATTATGTCAACTGAGCCATCACTTTAATAAACTATTATACTATAATTCCAACTATTACACTATATATTTCTTACTTCCTATGTAAAAAAAATTTCTGATCTAATATATTATAGTGGAATAATCATGGTAATCATCAAATGATATATCATTTTAAATTAACTATAATGTTACGTCTTTAAAAATCATTATATTAACATTATCCCAACCTCTAAAGATATTTAAACCACCCATTCTTTTTCATATGATAATCACAAGTTTTATTGAAGAATTAAATTTATTTCACTTTGGAGAACATTTCAGCTTTTGAGTTTTAGTGAATTAGGTCCTTGATAATATTTAAAAACCCACATAATACAATGTGAAAACGTCTGATTAGTATCTATTTTTCTTCATATATAAACCTTATTAATTAATGAATGGTTTATTTACATGTTAAATTATCAAAAAAATTCAATGTTACTTTTCCCTTCCCCTCTCCCATCCTTAAACTAATTAAAAAACTTTTTAAAATAATGGATGAGATCCAAAATCTCAATAAGGTGCATAAAAACAATGAAAATAATTAGTAAATTGAAAACATAAAAATCGATGAAATATTTTACCATTATCTTCAATTTTATTTTAGTGTATGAAATATACAATTTTTGAATGAATAAATATATTTTTTTCTCAAAGAATTCCTTTAAAACCTATAGAAAAAAATAGATTCCCTTTGAGGAAAAATAAAGTTTCATATTTATAAAACACTTTTAATTAGAATATCTATATGGTCAACATTCAATATAATCATTATCCAATAAAATGGAGAGCTATAAAGGAGATCAAAATTTGTATAAGCTATATTAGGCCCACCAATGAGGCATCATGGGGATCAACACATCGTATAATATTTATAGGGATCACCTATTTTTCATGGACTATAATGGGTATTAACAGTTCATATAAGCTATATTTAGCTCACTCGATATTCTTAATATATAATGGGGTTCGAACCTTCGTATAATCTATATTAGGAAAACCGGTATAATAAAATGGAGATCAACCCACCATATAATTTTTATCAAGCTCACCCATTATTTATATAATTCTCAAGAAACATATCATGAATAAAAAAATTTATTCTTACACATTTTTATCATAAAACACCTTGAAAAATACTTTTGAACACATATGAAAAACATCTTCATATATCAATATACCATCTTCTTTTAAAAACCAATTTTCATTTCCAAAATTCCAAAATAAAGGAAAATATTTTTTTTCATCATTGAAATCATGTAATATTGAAATGTATTCTACAAATTAAATAATATTCACAATAGTTGGATAAACTATTGTCTCTATTTACATCAATAATAGAACATTCCTTTTTTAATTTGACCAATCATTACATATAAAACTCATAAAAATATTCCATTAGAAAAAAATTGATATGATATAAAAATAGACATAAAAGTTACAATATTATTTGTTTTTTCTATATAAAAACATACATAACACTTTTCTAAAAATATCGAAATAGAAGGGAAAGAGTTGGAAGGAAAACTTTTAAAGATAAATTTTTAAAAGAAAAGTCCATTATACATTGGGAAATACATGAATAATAATCCCCATGAATGAATAACATTAAAAACATTAAGAATAAATATTATAGATAAATTTATTAAATAAAATTTCAAAGGAGGTGTATATACACCTTACAATATAATATAGTTTCCTAATATAAAAATATTTCTCAATGAAATAAAATTGAGACGAAGTCTCTTACCTTGAGTCCGAATTGTCCTGTTGATACATTCCTATCTTAGGGCATGGAAAAATAAAATTTAATTTTATAAAATAGTAAAGACGATAACCAGGGTCATCTCAGTTTGGGAGAATAGCAGTCTATTCAATCAATAATTCTAAATCACATAATCTAATTACTTTTTGTTTTTATATTATTCATAAAAATGATAGTTTTTGAGTTTTTTGGTAAATATTTAATTAAAATAATATAATCTAGAAATAAAACCTAAATTCAGTTAGATATAGAATGAAAATCCTAAATTATGGTCATGGCCTAGGATTTTATAATGCAAGTTTATTCATTATTTGTTTGTTGTTAAAATTAAATTTCATAAGTAGTTTTATGAATCCCAATAAACAAATTAAGTTACATTAATTAATTGTGTTTTCAATTTTCACATGGCTTTAACATACCAAACCCCATCTTCCCAATAGTCAAATAGGATAATAGCTCAACCAAAAAATTAATTCCTAAAAGACTTGTCTCCACCGTATGTAGTTTAACCCATCAAGAAATACCTGATCCACTATATGAAGGGTTATCCAATGATAATGGAGGTAAATTGAATGAATCTATGAGAAGGAATGAAATTTGAAATAATTTCATGGTGGTAGACTACAAAACCCATGAAATACTCTCCCTTAAAAAAATTGAATAAAAATGAATTCAGTTTATGTAAAACAATTAATACTATTATAAAACCTACACCAGGGCTAATCCATGGGTCAGTCACATGCCATTGCAAAGTGAGAAAATATCATGGCAGAAGATGGGAAAAGATAGAGAATGGTATTATGGTTGGAAGAGAAATTAGGATGGAATAATAAGGAATCACATGAATTAAAAGATAAATGATTGTGTTATAAGGGAAAATAAATCAAAATTTTAATGATAAAAAGAAATAGAAAAGTAGAATAATCAATACAATGTTGTGAAGTGGTGGATCCTCGAGAATTAATTCAATATCCTATGTTCTAGGATTATATTTATAGGGCTTCCATTTCCTTCATTCACCATCAATGGATTAATAAATGGGTCCTTATGAACCTGGATCATCAATGGATAACTAAAATGGTTACAAGAGACACAAATATATTTCCAAATTCAACTATTTTTGTGCCTATGTTGAGAGTTTCACAACATGTTTTTGTTTTATAGTGTTTAGAGTGTGATAAAACTCATTGATTCCCACAATATTACACATTTTTAATAGTGGATTCATATACAGTAATGTGAAAAACAAATATTTTCACGTATTGTTTCACCCTATTATATTCTTTATGTTACACATTGTGAATGACTTATATGATGTGTAATCATGATATCCATTCAGTTTAGTTCATTTCAGTCTGTTTATTATTTTCTAAGATTTGGTTTTTTTCCTTGAATCCATTTCATCTTCAATATGTCTTAAAATATTTCTTGTGATGCACCATACTTCACGGTGTGACAAAAAGTTCTGATGGATCACTTTATTTGTCTCTTTGTGTTTGTTTTTGATCAAAACCATATCCCCCCAGAAAACATAAAAACAATTAAATACTATTAAGATATATTAATTAAATTGTAAAAAATGTGTTTCATATTAAAAAATTCTTGACAATGATTTCTTTGTAAATCCCCCCACACATAGAAATTGATTTTCCTCAAGCATGTAATCTAAATAATGTTTCAATGTAGTTTCACTCAACCAATATTAAAATTTGAACAAAAATAGAATGAAATGTATTCTAATTCAAAATAAATTTTCAAATTTTAGACAAGTAAGTTGATAATAGATTTTTTTCATATACATCTATTAAATTGAACTATTATTATACTAATAATTAATTATAGTGTCACACCTTAGGGTCGATCATGTGGGCTGACACTTAAAAAACAATAATTCATATTCTCACTATTATAAATTAACAAATATAAACCATTTATAATAATATCGATGGTGCTGTATGAAATGAATGTAATTTTAATATAATACATTTATATAAATTTAACAAAATGCAAAATGTTGTTTTAATAATGAATGAAAGAAAATGATTTTGTAGGTAATGATTATTTAAATCATTATTCACAATTTTTCTCAATGCTCAACTCAATGAGAGGATAAAGACCAATGACACATCACCCTTCTATTTGAAATGGGATAACCCCTTACCAAGACCTCTGTATATTAGGTAATTATTTTCATAAAGATATCTAGAAGACTTCTTCCCTAGACATCACTACCCATCCCTTGTGCCACTGTATAAATGACACAAATTGTAAAGGTAAAGGAAATGATAAATGAGAGTAATAATTCAAATGATGGAGAAATGGGGTGAAAAATCACTATAATAGATTTAACCATTGCCTAAATTCACAAAACTAAATAATGAATAGAAATTTAAGCACAAAAAACTCAATAAATCCACCATTACCTCCCTTAAAAAAATACTGAGGTTAATTATATATTTTTAGTATACTTGGGAAGGGAATATGGTGGGAGAAACACATAAATATAAAAATTAATGAAAGGAGGGATGAATGAGAACACTAATATATTAAAAGTAAACTAATATAATTGTAATTAAAATAGAAAACATCTACTTAAAATTCCAAAAAATGGTTTCCCACAATTTTCCAACCCCTTTCAATGAAAGGGGATACATTTTTATAGGGATAGGGGTTGAATAAACCCTTTTCAAAAAGATCCTATGAATATTTAGGCATGGATAACCTATAATACTAAAGAATAGGGAAAATGTGTCTTCAATAATTTTTTTCCTCTCCATACTATGCGTTGTCCCCCAAAATTTATCTTTGTTACCCATCAGATGGATGAGAAATGGCCGATTGATCCAGGTCATTTAATATGACTAGATAGACAATTCATATTCTAATAGTCCAACTACATTTATCATAATTACATTGAAACTAGAAGATTCTAGTGTGGCCTCAATTATAAAAGTCTTCAATAAATATCCTCTTCATATACAAGTCAATATTTTTTTTCTTTGGACATATATTTCAGAATATATTGGTCTATCAGAAAAATTTCCATTTATATGGATAGTTTCTAATGGCCTAACTCTGAGCTAGTTTTTTTATAAAAATCATTGATTGAGATTTTTGTCCAGAAGAATAAAATAAAGCCCAATATATCCGGAATTCTAGAAATACTAATTTTAAAATTTCAATATAAAAAATTATGGCAAAAATCCGGAATAAAAAATAAAATTGTTAAATTACAAAATTAGGCCACATTTATAGAAAAGGTCAACATAAAAAATAAACAGAAAAATGTGAAAATTTCACATTAAATAACACTATAATTCATTTCATAAAATTTCAATACAATATAAAATATATTAAAATATTATCATCATCACTCCCCCATAATTAACCATTTCACTCCCAAACAGTTGTCATATATCAAATTCATAATCTACCTAATAATCAAAAAAGGGAACACATGCATGATATTTTCAAGAAAAAAATAATTCTATCACATATCTTCGATGAAACAAAATAACTATCATTTTCATTCCTCATATTTAACTTTTGTCAAACTTATTAATCTTTTCTTGTCTTAATCATAACATATCTCACAATGAATTTTTTGTTTCTCTTCAATAAATATAAATTAAATATGGAGTTATCCTCCTAAATTAAAATTACATGCATCCCCATAGGCATGCAAAAATTCGCATTTCCCTATAGTGTGATGTGTGAAATTGAATTCATTCATGAATAAAGTTTTATGTAATTTCTATGGCATAGGGTAGGCCATAAAAATGAGTGAAAAATTTCAGATTGAAAATAGGAGGTTGGTCTCTTATGTATATTTCATGAATAGTTATGTGAAAAAGTTTGTTTAACCTCAATAAATCCCCAATTAAAATTTATAACAAAACACCACACCCTTTTTATATGGTACATGATCCATGAAATGATTACTATTATTTATTTCATCTATGTTCTCCCCCTTGTTTTATAATACCTAGAAAGGAATAACTTTTGTTCATTTGTTTTTATTTTTTTTATAGAGGATGAGAGAAAAATTGAATAAAATGAAGGAATTACAATTCATTATATTTATTTTTGAGAGGGTCATGATTTAAAAATTAAATTATAATGTTAAATTCTAGCGCATCAATAATTTTTTTATTTTTTTTATTATCTTTTTTATTAGAGGAGAAACAGATGATACAAATAAAGTACAATTGAATGATAACACATATCAAATTATATCATTATCCACTTTCAAAAATGATGTCACACACATCACACTACCCAAAAATTATACACGTAAAAAATAAGAGAAACAAAATGTCCACCCCCACTTTAAAAATGAAAATATCCATGGAACAATACCAAGAATGCGGGTATATAAGGAATAAATGGCTTGTATTACAACATAACCCTATAAGGAAATTAATGTAATATAAGAGTTAATGATGGATATATTTATCAGTTGGTATCTAGTAATTATTTTTATTTCTATGGTAATTCCTCAATCATGTTAAAAACATTCCATAAAGTTCGAATCAGTAAAAGAGAAAAATCAGAAGTTATGGTTCACAAATAAAATATATGTTTCCCTAATGAAAGTATATGTATTTGTAAGAATATGTAAAAGTGTATTATAATAACATAGAGTATTTGAAAAATGGTTTGAGTAAGTGTTTCATATCCATGTATTTCCAAAATTGGTCAATACCATAAAAATTCTTATAAATACAATTCATGGAAAATGATTTCACTTCGAAAATATTTAACAATCCATTTAATCAAATATCATTTAAATCATATCAAAATCGATTGATGTGTGAAATGTGATAATAATAAAATTTTATGCTTAAGTTTACCAAAAATAAAAATTAAAATAAAAAATCGAACAAAATAACTATATAGGAAGACAGTCATCCCACATGTAGATTTCATTACCCCTCATTTCACCTTAACAAAAAAATATGGGAAGAAAACTAAATTTAAGGATTGAAGGAACCTATATTTAATTTTTATATAGAATCCTTGATTTAAACTCATAGATCCTATAACTAGACATATAATTATATAAATAATTCAAATCATATGAATAATAAAGACGAATGGAAAAGAGGATAGAACATGGTTTTGACCCCCATGTGGGTGCTAGGTTTTTACTACCCCTAGTCAGGTATTTGGGTGGTTTAAACAAAATCCGATGGTGGAAAGAGTTTTTTATTATAAACCATAATATTTTCTTTCTTAAAAAATTCATAGTTATATTCCTAGTGTAATAACCCCCAATTAAAACAAATATAACCCCAACCCCTAAAATATATGAATGAGAAAATTTGAGGTACAACCGGGGGATGAATATAGGGGTTCTCCCTGGTCATCTCATCTAAAAGAGTGGTTAACACTATTATTAATGTAAAAATAATGGAATGTTAATTGTCTTCTAGTTTTGGATCAGAAAATTATTCCTCAATTATTTCATGATTTATGCTCTCGTCCTGAAATTCACCATGGTATAGATCAACTGGCTCCTATATTTTCTCCTTAACACAAGTATCTTATTTATCTTATTTATTTAGGGATTTCATTAGTGGTTCTCAATCTAAAAATTTAAAATATGGGAGATCAAGTTTCATTTCGAAATTAATAATATTTTAAAGAAAATATGGATAAGAAATTAAACATCCCTAAAAAATTAAGCTTCAGACTCTTTTTTCTTAAACATGGAAACTTGGAATTCATTTTGTTGGAGAGGGAAGTGGATTTTCATGATTTACTTCAACCTCAATAAGGCATTCATGAAATAATGATGGAATGAGAACATATTTTCCCTCATATTTTCATTCTTTATATTTCTCTATTGAACTATAACTTCTTCAACCTTTTCATCCTATGATGCAACTATCAATCTTACTTTCTACATAATTTTAAAATGCTCTTATATCTTCAATGAATCTTCTCCCATTTGTTGCATATTTTATGTCATTTTAATCATTAAAGATTCATCCCTACTAGAAAAGTCTATATTATTCTTTGTATATGAATCATCATTAGTATAATCCATGACTCAAAGAAATAAATATTTTCAATGAAACACCATTTTTATTGTTTGATTTTTTCTATTAAATTTATTGAATTTTAACGAAAATATTGTGTGTATACTCATTTTCTCCCAACCAATGGTACAAAATTAATAATATTAGATTTTAAAAGAACCAATATTTTGTTAAATTGTTATTTAAAAAATAATTAACCATATTGTCACGCACTAGGTCTGGTCACATGGTGGCCACATGCAATACAATAAAATCATATTATCACTATTATAGAATAACTAATATAAAACTATAAAAAAAATATATGGGGACTGTTTGAAATGAATGTAATATAAATATAATTAATATATATTAAATTAAATAGATATTTATTTTATAATAAATCAATAATAAAATTGAATTGGGAAGTCATGGTGATTGAAATCATTGTTCAAAATGGTTCTAAATATTCAACTCAATGAGGTGATCAAGACCTGTCACACCTCACCTTCGTGTTTGAAATTTCACCAACCCATAACAAGACCTCTATGTAACATCCCAATTAAGTAAAGAATAATATATTTTTATATCTATGTCTATTTATGAATTAGTTTGTGCTTTAAAGGCTTAAAATGAGAATAAATCAAATCTAAAGCATATAATACTCTAATATTTTTTAAAAGATTGTTTTACCACCTTTTGATGGAAAACCATTTTTAAATATAACTTTTTACAATTTTATAAGATCTATTTGTCAGAATAATATTATTCTTTTGAATTGGGACATTGAAATTTAATTTGGATAAATTTTTGGTATTTTTTCTGACAATGTTCATTTTTAATGAATAGTGAAAAATACTGCATTTTACTTCAAAACTTCTTTTTCATCAAATTTAATTATATGTTTAGATGTTATTTTTAATTGTTTTTAAAGTTTAATTAGAATATAATTTTACCATTTAATCCAATTGTGGTCTTTATAATTAATTTCACTTTGAAAATGGTCATAAACAAGTATCAATATTTTGATAGATATTGTTTCTTAAAAACACGCTATGTGTTTTGTCAATGAGAAATTTTTTTTAAAATAATTAATGAAATTTCTGTGTTTGGAATTTGGTAAAATGGATTCCATATTTGGAATCATAATTTCCAAATTATGTAATTAAAATTCTTTTGTTTTGGACATTATGAATAGTAACGACGTCAATTATCTTTAATTATCATGATTAATTAGTAATCAGGTAGTTAAGGGTAATAAAATAATATCATAATAATATAAAATGACCCCAACATTTGTCGCAATATTTTTTTTTGTTTCATGGACGACCATGGGATGCCTTGTTCCAACTAAGGGACCCCATGGAATCACGTTTGTGTGATAGTGACCTTTTATCATATTATTTTCAAAGAAAGGAAAATATAACCAAACTATGTAACACCTAAGTAAAACAATTTTAATTTTGTTTAAATAGATGAACTATTAGAATATAAATAGTAATTGTAAAGATAAAAATATTTCCTACATCATGGTATTTTGTTTAATAATTTTTAGACATTAAATAAATAAATTTATTTTTGACACCGTGATGATGCAATGATTACCTCATTAATGAATGATTTAAATAAAATGAAAAGATAATGTAAAATCTAAGACTTACACTTGTCTGAAACATATTGGATGGGTGGATTTCGAACCCTTATCACCTTATCCTCACAATATATCATTGTGGGACCTTTAAAATCCAAAAACCATTTTATAGTAAAGTGACATTTTAAGACTTTCCAAAAGTGACCCTCCTCCCTCTTATAAAAGGCCTCCACCTCTACCCCCTTACCCACACCTCTGAAGTCATTGGATCATCTACCTTATGATCATATTATCTCTAAAAATCCCTCTTTTACTCCAAGAAGCCTCACTTTGGGCATAAGTCTTCCCAAGGAAGCCTTTGTCTAAAATCAAAAAGAGTTACCCAATTTAGAGGTAATGTCTTCTCTCGAGTTTCTTCCTTTTATTTTCCTTCTTCACTCACCACTATCATTTTATTATTTTATCCCATAATAACACCAGTATCCTAAATATACTAGGATGTTATTATTAAAATTATTCTTCCTACACTTACGCACACCTCCGTCTAACGGTTAAAGAACATACTGTTTCTGTGGGTGGTGAATTACTGCCTCACAAAATGATGATTATTCAATATTATTTTAACACCATTCATGGTGGCCATTAAGATGTAAATATATTTATATATGATATATATTAATTTTATGTTTATTTTATTCTTATGTATTATATATATATATAGAAAACCTTTATGATTTCCATTATGTGTAAACACAATAATTTCATTTGAGGAAGTGCGGACTAACGCCCCCTCAAAGTGATATGAATCAGTCATACCATATGTGGCACGTATAAAGGATAGGTTTAATGATATTATATATGATAAAATACTATAATTATAATACTACTATGTATCATTATGTTTTAATTTCATTAAATATGAAATATAAATGGATGTAGCGTTCATGCATACGTACGACTTACCGTCTCCATGAATGGTGCATTTCATTTCTTACCTCTAAAAGTTATGTACTAATATAAATACATGAATATGTTGGATATATATAATATATATGATATCCAAATCATGAATATCATTATGGATATAATAAAACTTTGACCACGTGACAACATGTAATTATAAGAATTCCATTTTTGAATTCAGTACCAAATATCGACAAAATGATCATTATTAACTTAAATGATTACATAATGTTTATAACATCGAAATAAGTGATATAAAAGGAATATTAAACTTGAAAAGGGTTCTTAATCAAGTATAAATTAACTTTAGTTTATTATTCAGGAGATTAAAGAACGATGGATTGACGTCGGACACGAGGTAAGGGACTCCATCTCAATCTCCATTCATTGGGGCATATTTTGTTTTAATAAAAGAATTTATTTTATACGCTATATAAACACCTTTTACTTTTCATTTCATTCAATGTGAATATTTTTCTAAGAATCATTTTACAAAATGACAAAAATGAATGTTCCTTTTAACTTACGTGGTGACAATAACCTTTCTACCACTGCGAGTATTATTTGATCTTTTGCTTCCTCCACAAGACGTAATGTTTTAAAAGAAAATAAATACCATATAATCTATTATGTATTTTGGTATTGAAAATGGTTTTGATAATGGATTTGTTATAACAATATATTTAAGTGATATATTTTGATTGAAATGTGTAAATGTTTTCTTTCCTTTATATTTGTTTTATGTCTTATGATTTTATAATGGTACTTAGACATTTGACGGGTGGCTATGTGATAAACCAAAATGATGGGTGGTGCTATGAATAATAGGATAGGTGGTTATGTTATAACCTCCAATTCATTGGGTATGGAAGTCAGACGTATGACTATTCTATTTAGTGACATGTGTGGAAGTCGACTGTATGGTAATTTCATTTAAGTATGTTTATTTTCCATTTTACCTTTATATGATATGTGTTATTTATATGGGTAATCTTTTGGTTAAAAAATGTTAAGTAGTGATCTCTTATTCAGTGAAGAGTATTCACTACTTCATAAAGGTGAAAAGTATTACTTATGTTAATGTATTCATGGTTTACTTGTTGTTTTAAAAAACTAATAGTTTCCTTATTTGTGTATTTCTTACTAAGATTTTTATGCACATCTCATGTTTTTGAAATGTTTTCCACAGGATATAAAGTGGAATAGGGTCAAGGATGGGATCAAGGAAATTCATGCGGTCTAAAATGTGGAACAGGACATGACCCTTTTTTTCAAGAGTTTTTATTTTATGAAAAAATTGGAAACTGAGTAGATGTGTCTACTATGTAACTTTTGAGATGTAATAGTTATGGCCTAATTATCTAAAAATCTAAATATGAAAAGATCCTTAATGTGAATTATTCATTTAATTCAAGATTAAGTAATGTTTTAAGGCTGGGGGCCTAAAGTTGGTATCAGAGGTTGGTTTAGACAACTTTAGGAGTTATAATATTGTTAAATTAATTTCCATAAATTAATTTGTTGTATGATTGAAATGATATAGCATTTAAAGATTACCATGTTTCTTCGCCTAAGATATTTCTGTGTTCAGAATGGTTTTCCGTAGAGGAAACAAGGCAGCTGTGTTGGGACGACATCAGGAGGAAAACAACTTTCCAAATCAGCAACTTGAGGCATTCAAAATCGAAACTGAATAGTTTGTTGCAGTGATGTCACAATTGACCCAGGATATAAATGGTGGAGGTATCCATACATGAGATCATCCAGATCAACCATAGAGAAAAATGTTAGTAGCGGATCATTTTATGAGGCAACATCCCCCATCATTTAGAGTATCATCAGAACCTATGCTAGAAGAAGGGTGGATTAAAGCACTGGAGAAGATTTTAGATGTCATGGGGTGTTCAGAACATTCAAAGGTTAGTCTCGCTGTTTACAGTTTTGAAGGTGATGCTGATCAGTGGTGGTCAATGGTGAAAAATATCAGGGATAATGAAAAGATTGATCATCTTGACTGGGATGAATTCAAATGTATGTTTCTTGATAAATATTTTCCTAAGGTGGTTTGTCTTAGAATGGAAAAATAATTCATAGAATTGAGGAAGGAGGATGACTCAGTGGCTACTTATGAAGCAAAGTTAACTCGACTGGCAAGGTATGCTCCAAATTTCATAAGAGATCTTGATAGTAATATCAACCTTTTATACTCAATATTAAAGACAAAATATCGAAGGGCATTAGCTTCTCGTGAGTTCAAATGTTATGAAAAACTTGTTCGATGTGCGGAGAAGGTGGAAATTGAATTTTCCGATGATCAAGTGTTCTTTGAAAAACAATAGAATAAGAGGTCCAGTTAGAAGGAAAAGGGGAAATAATTCATCAATGAAGCCCGGAGGTAAGAAAACCAAATATCAATCCAATGATAAGTGTGGTAAAATGAATCCTAGAGAATGTTTATCCAAGTATGGAAAGTGTTTTTGGTGTGGTAAGTCTAGTTATATTGCTTGTAACTGTAAGGAAGATGGTCAAATAGGAAATGAAAAGCCAGTTGTAAGATGTTGTAAGTGTAATGAAATGGGTCATTATGCAAATGAGTTTCTAACAATGAACTCAACTGAGGGAAAGTATCCATACTACAATCAGAAAGGGGTGGTGAAATCCTTTGAAACTACTTCAGCAGATGTTGGGCCATGAAATGAAGTATTATCAGGAATACTATTTTTTTTCTTCAGATTATGCTAATGTGTTGGTTGATTCAGGGTCTACACATTCTTTCATTTATGAGAAGTTTTCTAGTAAATTGGGAATTACATATCAAGATATGAATCCTGAACTTATGTTTAAAACAACAGGGGGAAACGTTGAGGAAAAAAAGAAATTATAAGAACCTTCCAATCCTTGTGTGTGGAAAGAATCTACCGGAAAACCTTATTGTTTTGCCTCTAGTAGAGTTTGATGTTTTTTGGGCATGGATTAGATTTCTATTTATCATGCTTATATTGACTATAGAGCTAAAGAGGTTTCTTTTCATAAATATTTTCAGTTTTTGTACAAGAATGAACCCTTACATTTGATTACATATCAGGAAGCTGAGAAACTAGTAAACGATGAAAATGAATGTTACCTTGCACATATTGTTGAAAACAAAAGAACTATTCAGATTAATTATGTTCCAGTGGTAAATGAGTATCTTGATGTTTTTCCTGATGAGTTTCCTAGTATTATACATGATCGAGAAGTTAAATTTACAGTTGACTTAGTACTTGATTCTAAGCCAATTTCAGAACCCCTTATCAAATGTATCAAGTTGAACTTTTAGAGTTAAAGAAGCAATTGCAGGAGTTATTAGATAAATGTTTCATTAAACCTAGCACATCACCATGGGGTGATCTTGTCTTGTTGGTTAAAAAGAAATATGGTTAAATGAGGCTTTGCATTGATTATAGAGCATTGAATAACATCACTGTTAAGAAAAAGTATCATTTTCCTCATATCGATGATTTGTTTGATCAGCTCCAGGGAGCTTGGTATTTTTCAAAGATTGACTTGAGATTGGTGAACCATCAGTTGAAGGTAGAGGAAGTAGATATTCTGAAGACCACGTTTCGTACTAGATATGGCCATTTTGAATTTATAGTTATGCCTTTTGGGTTAACCAATGAACCTGCTATATTCATGGACCTTATGAATAGAATCTTCCATGAGTTCTTGGATAATTTTGTGGTTGTTTTCATTGATGATATTTTGGTGTTTTCTAAAATTAAAGAACAAAATGAAAGTAATTTAATGGTTATTTTGCAACCATTAAAAGAAAAAAAATGTATGGGAAATTTAGGAAGTGTAAGTTTTAGTTGCAACAAATTTCTTTCCTTGGTCACATTTTTTCTAAAGATGGTATAACTGTTGATCCTGCAAAAAAATTAGATGTTGAAGAATGGATAGGACCCACAAATATAACTAAGAATCTTAGTTTTCTTGGTTTGAAAGGCTATTACAGATGGTTTTTTGAAATGTTTTCTTGGTTATCTAGTCCAATGACTAAGTTAACTCAAAAAGGTTTTAAGTTTATCTGTACAAAAGAATGTGATGATTGTTTTCATGAATTGAAAATAAGATTGGTGAATGCTCCAGTATTAGTACTACCTTCTAGAAATGGTGAGTTTTTTATCTACAGTGATGCTTTGTTGAAAGGACTTGGTTGTGTCCTTACGCATAATGATCAGGTAATTTCTTATGCTTCACGTCGGTTGAAAATTAATGAGTTAAATTACCCTACACATGATTTAGAATTAGCTTCTATTGTTTTTTTCTTTAAAAATTTGGAGGAATCATTTGTATAGAGTAAATATTGAAATATATACAGATCACAAAATTTTAAAGTATATATTCACTCAGAAAGAATTGAACATGAGATAGAGTAGATGGCTGGAATTAATCATGTATTACAATTGTAAAATTCATTACGATCTTGGGAAAGCAAATAAAGTGGCTGATGCTTTAAGTCAAAAAGTAATGCTTCATTAACCATGCTACATTTGGAACGAGATCCTTTGGGTTTTGATTCGATAGACTTTGGCACAGAAGTTGTCGGTGCAGGACGTTCTTCTTTTTTGTTTCAGTTGACAGTGAGATCACCTCTATCAGACATAATTAAGCATGTGAAGAAGAAAGACAGTGAGTTGCAGAAAAAAGTAGAGATGGTTCAGAAGGGTATGTTGTCAGAATTAAACATTGATAATGATTTTGTTTCGAGGTTTTGGAAAAGATTATGTTTGCCTTGTGATTCACAGTTGAAGAATGAGTTGTTATGTGAGGCTTATAGTTCCCCATTTTTAGTTCATCCTAGCAGTACTAAGATGTACAGAGATCTGTGGGAGTATTACTGGTGGTATGGAAGGAAAAAATATATTTTTGATTTTACTATAAAGTGTTTGACTTGTCAGAATGTTAAAGCAGTGCCCTAGTTACCGAAAGGGATTCTTCAATCTTTACCGGTGCCAGAGTGAAAATGGGAAAATATATCCATGGACTTCATTGTGGGATTACCAAATAAATCTCAAGGTAATAATGCAATATGGGTTATTATTGATCGATTGACTTAATCTGCTCATTTTTTCCTATTCGAGATACTTTCTCTCTAGACCAACTTTCTCGATTGTATGTTAAAGAGATAGTAAAGTTACATGGAGTTCTCCTCTCCCTTGTATCTGATCGTGATCCTAGGTTTACTTCTAACTTTTGGAATCGCCTTCAGAAGTCGTTGGGTACTGAATTAAATTTTTGTA
Source organism: Viscum album (assembly GCA_963277665.1). Lineage (NCBI taxonomy): Eukaryota > Viridiplantae > Streptophyta > Magnoliopsida > Santalales > Viscaceae > Viscum > Viscum album. The sequence goes on along the minus strand of OY728139.1, from coordinate 333,644,119 downwards.
TAGCTTTTCATCTGCAATTAGATGGGAAGTAAAAAAGAATGATTCAGAACTTGGAGGATATGTTACATGCTTCCAAGATGGATTACTCAGGATGTTGGGATCAACATCTTTCTTTGGATGAATTTACTTATAATTACAGTTTCCATTCCAGTATACAGATGGCTCCGTTTGAGGCATTGTATGTGAAGCTATGTCGAACTCCAATTTTTTGGGATGAAGTAGGGGGAGGGAAGCTGATGGGACCATAATTAGTAGAAGAGATGGAAAAAAAGTTTAGTTGATTCACAAGAACATGAGAATAGCACAGAGCATGCATTAATGTTATGCAGACAATAGGAGGAACACTACTAGAAATCTGGGCTATATCCACGGACCTATAGCCATGGTTTTATAGAACCGTGGCTATAGGTTTTATACAGCCACGGTTTTTTTCCTACACGTGGCTATATCCCCTCGCCCAGTTTTTTTCTCCCCCATTCCGTCGGGCTCCATCCTCGCCCTCGCCCCCAAGCGTCGGGCTCCATCTCCTCACCCTCTCCATTTCTCCTCCCCGCGGACTCATCCTCGCCGCAACCTCCTCCTCCACGACGCATCAACGCCGCGCCATCCTCCTCACCGACTCCCTCCTCGCCGTGCTCTCCTCACCGACGCTCTCCTCGCCGACACCCTCCTCGCCGCGACCCTCCTCGCCGCGTCATCCTCCCCGCGCCCTCCTCACCGGTGCACTCCTCGTCGGCGCCTTCCTCGCCGCGCCCTCCTCGTCGAAGCCCTTGAGGTCGACACCCCCATCGCCCTCTATTTTTTTCTCTCCCGAGTTCTGGTTATCTGCATTTTTTTATGCCTCATTTGCACCTTCGATTTCCCTGATTTGGGTAAGCTTTACATGTTTTCCCCTTCTATTTCATATCCGTTGAGGTTGATGTTTTGAAGACACTGGTAGAATTAGTTTGTATTTTCATTGAAGAGGATTATAGATGTTTCTACGTGGTCCATTACAAATCTTGGTATGATTTCTGCTCTATCTGCAAGTAACTTAGACACCTAAGTCAGGTATGCTGATGGTCTTCTTCTAAATGGATTGGAATGGTTGCATCCCAAGGGATCAATACTAGGAATGTGGTTATTAGTAGAATGTTGATTTTGGTAGATGAGTTTGGATCTACATTTTTTCCTATAAAGGATGCAGGATTCACAGGACCTAGGTTGTCATATGAAAATGCATTGTGATCCGACCATGACCATCTAAGGAGCCCGGGGGAGAAAGTTGTTCCATCTGTTTCTAGTGCTGAATATGTACCAATATATGAAGAATTAAAATGAAATTGAGAAATTCAATGGAGAAAAAGATTTAAATATATGAAGAATTAATATGAGAGCCTTTCTTAGACAACAATGCTGAATTGAATCCCTATATGGGCCCAAGAAACCCATTACGACTGTTAATGAAATGTTCAGACCATTGTAGAATACTAAGATGTTACCCCTAATATACATATTAAGTCTCATAGAACCCTTTTACTTTACATAGGTGATGGGGTCCTTAGAGAAGTATATTATAAGTCTACCACTGTATAAATTTTCTAAAACATAAAAATTTATACATGACTGCTTCATTAGTAGGAATAACTTACTAGAATCATCATATGTTCACATTCAAAATAAAGCATTGTACTTCAATAAAAACCTATTTAGAAGAGTTTAATAATGTCAAATTATATTTAACCAATATTAATGTTTCTATAGATGATGAGGATCAGAAATTAATCCTCTTAATCCCTCTTAACAATAGCTACATCACACTAATTGAGACCATGATATATGGTCGAGATTATTTAACTAAAGAAGATGTTAAATAATCTATTTGGTCTAAGTATTTGCATTCTAAACTTAAGATAAAAGGAGAGGTTGAGTGTTTTTCACAAGGGGAAGACCTAAAACTTAATGTAAAAAAGAAACAGTTAAATAGATACAAATGTAAGAGTAATAAAGAACCCAAATCCAAAACTATTTCCTTGGATAGAAAAGTCACATGTTTTCACTATGTTGAACCCATGCACATTAATCCCAAGTGTAGGAAACTCATGTGAGAGTTAGAACACAAAAAACCTACTGACCAGCCTTTTATGGTTGACTCAAGATATTATGCTATTGAATTCTGGAATATATCCATCCATAAACTCAATCATGAGTGGGTCCACAACTCTGGATATTATTGTAACTTGTGTCTATATATAGAGTATTTTTTGAATCTATTCAAGAAGTTGGAAGGTTATGTCCTTTTACACTAATAAAAATTTGGGCTATAGCCACGGACCTATAGCCAAGATTTTATAGGTCCGTGGCTATAGGTTTCATACTTCCACGGATTTTTTTCCAATCCGTGGCTAAATTTCACGATTCCGTTTTTTCCCCCAATCCCTCGGGCTTCCTCCATGCCTCGTGTTTCCTCCTCCCTGAGCCCTCCTCCTCGCCGCGCCCTCCTCCTTCACGACGCCTCCACGCCGCGCCCTCCTCCTCCCCGACGCCTCCTCACCGCGCTCTCCTCGTCGCGCCCTCCTCCCCGACACCTCCTCGCCGTGACCCTCCTTCCCGACGCTACCCTCACCAGCAGAACCTCTCCGGCGATTCCCCATGGCGGACGACCTCCCCTCCCTTGTGCTCCCTCGCTAGCCGCGGCCTCCCCTCCCTGCGCGCACGCCTCCGGCGCACCTCCTTGTTGGTCAGTCCACCTCCGGTGACCAGACCCCTCCCTTGTACAAAATCGCTTACCATAAGTGATAACTGTGATAATAAACAGTTTTCAGTAAGTTTCATCAAACGGAGCCCTGATCTCAATATAAACCGATAGTCGGATTGGGAGGTTTAACATGGAAAAACCAACAAGGAATTATTTTTTAGCTGATGGTGGCTTGTATGCTTATTGTGATTATCTTTTTGTACTTCTGAAAAAACTATTAGAATATTGATAATTTGCAATTGTTTTTGGGTTCTCTATGCTTCCCGAACTCGCTATCAAGGAAGAATCTCCATTTTCTCCGCCAAGGATCAAGTATGACCAAGAGTTCCATTTAAACATCTCTTTTGTTTATCCAGTGCATTCTGAAATTTCATCTTCTTCCTATGCTTGATTAGAATTGAAGACTCAAATAAAAGTGGCCCTTCAACTCGGTTACTCTCAAGCTCAAATGCAGGCGAGACAATTTATATTAATTAAAGTTGTTCATGTATTATTTATCTTAAGCAGATGAACCCTAATGCCTGGGTTTTTTTACAGAAGTTGACTGCGTAGCCTGTCCTGGTGGTATGAATAGAGCGACTACTGCAGCTGCTAGTCAGACATCCAACATAGTGCAGGCCAAAGACAGTCCAGATGTCATTAAAGCTGAAGGTGTGATATATTACATTGTTCAATGTGTTTAAGTGGTTAAAAAGTTTGAAGCAACTCAAGTACGCCTTTCAAGTCGGTTTGGACAAATCTTTTTTTTTCATTTTGCATTTCATTTGGTTTACCTGTCAATCTATTTATTTGTGCATTACTTGTTTGTATTTTTATCTTTCTGTGTATAGATCACAATTTCAAGGCAAATAAGCCGAGATCATCAGGAGACGAACGCCCATCTTTGATGCAAATAAGTGGTTACAACCCCAAAAGGAAGGAGTTTGATCCTGAATATGATAATGATGTGGAACAATTACTAGTTGACATGGAGTTTAAGGATGCCGATACAGAAGATGAGCGAGAATTGAAGTTGCGAGTGTTACATTTGTATTTAAAGTGGCTTGATGAGAGGAAGGGCAAGAGAGATTTCATATTGGAAAGGAAGCTGCTGAGTCCAAATCCTATCAAAGAAGATTTGTCTTCTGAAGAGAAGGAGATATTGCAACACTATGATGTCTTCATGCATTTTCATTCAAGGGAAGAGCATAACGAGCTGCTTCGCAGTATTATTGGTGAACACCGGATCAGAAAAAGGATTCATGAACTTATGAAAGCTCGTGCTGCTGGTTGTAGATCATCAGCCGAGGCAGATAGATATTTAGAACAGAAGAAGAAGCGGGAAGCTGAAGAAAGTGGTCAGGGAGCTTTAGATGTGGGCATGACTCCGGCATCTGTAGGTGCTAGAGCTTCACAGACACTAACCAGCCCTATAAGCAATGGGAATATCATGATAGGAGTCCCTGGTGTGGATTTACTGTCAGACATAGTAAGTATGGGTGATTTTGGCCATCAAACATTGTTTCTTCTTCGATTCCCGCAGTTATTGATTTCCAGATTTCCAGCAGGAGAAACGGCTGTGCCGGGACATGAAGCTGCCTCTACGGCATTATCTGAGGATGCAAGAGGTGATTTCCATGGAAATCTTCATTGGACATGTCACCAAGAAATCCGACGCCCACTGCCTATTCAAAGTGGAACCAACCAAAGTTGATTCGGTCTACGAAGTGCTGGTTCGGAAGGGGATTGCACCATCTTAACAATAAGTGCATCTTCCTCACTAATTTATGAATTGTCTAGTTATTAAGTAGTTTATGGTATTGCAGAAGTTAAGGGTTACACTCTTCATCGGTTTTAGGAATGATCCTGATTGAGGATGGTCCCTATTATTTTTTCATGCTGAAAATCCTTCTTGGGAAGCTCTCTCAAACTCTCTATAGTCAGGTATGTCCTGTAATTGAAGGTTGTTCAATCTAGTAGCTTCAAGAATCCATTTTTCTTCAATTTTTAAGATGATTTAATCTTTGGAAAATTTGTATAATTACCTAAATCATGTAAAATGTGTCCTTTTTTTCTGTCTACAGTAGACACACTGATCACATATATATAAGAAGTTGTTATATCTCATTTCATTTCCCACTATTTTCTTATAGGTGGTTTCTTATGATAAGACCGGTTCTATCCACCACCATCGAAGACAATGAGTTCAAGATTTGGGTATGGTTTATTCCATTTTTATTCTTTCAGCCACCTATGTTCAATATATGAGTAGTCATTCAATTTGACATTACCGTTTATCTGCTTATAGGGTGCTTCTTCTGGTGCAAGATCCCAAACAACTGACTCAGGTACTATATCAATGTCATCATTGTACCTAACGGTATGTAATAACTTATTCCATCATGCTTTTTGTTTTATGTACTCTGAATTCTTTATTCAAATTACAAAATTGTAAATGTGCTTTTCAAAATATTCTCTTAATGAAAAATGTAATTTTATCTTATGCAATTTAATTTCTCCATGCATCCAAATCTAACATATCATTCTTTATACATTGAACATCAACTATTCTCTATGCTTTCAAGGGAGTTATATGACTATTAACTGCTTTATTGTATTTATTACTCAGCTCGATTGTATTATTATCACATGATCATCAGTAGTTGCATTTTTTTTGGTGCTCCAACTCTTGTGTATGTAGATTCATATCATAGTCTTTCAAATTTTCTACTATCGGGTATGTTATACCTAAATCGTCTGATCATAGGGTGTCTACTTAGCGTACAATTTTATTGGACCATCCGATGATCCTCCAGTGCATTTTGTATTCTCACAGCGCATATTCTTTCCTCTGATTGCAGTGTACTCCATCTGATGATCAATCCGATATTCTCACTCTGCCCATTCGTGTCATTGCACGACCCCTTCATTTGGTTGTTTTACATTAAAATTCTCATAATATGTCTGCTTATATTGAACCATTTCATCTATGATTATAACCTTCTGATAGTTACTGCATGCGGAAGTATTGCTAGATCGCCTCTATCCGAGCAATGGAGTCTTGGTTTATCCGAGCATCTCGGTCGGTGTATTTATGTCTGAACATCACCCCTGCTCGCAACACCCACCCTGCCGCCTTCGAATCAGCCCTGGTATGAAGATGTTTCCCCGCGGATGTCGCTGGATTGGGCCAACACGCCACGGTCACTCCGCGGTCACGCGCGGTGACGCCGCGGTCACGCCACGGTCACACCGCGGTCATGTCGCGGTCACGCCGCGGTCACGCCGTGATTTTGCCCTGCTCCAGCCACATCCATCCCACACCATCCCCCTTCCACCTTCATTTCAGCCCGCTGCCACCAGCATTCCAGCCCGCAACAGCCCCCCCCCCCCCCCCCACCACCTTCGAATCAGCCCGCACCATCCCCCCAACACCTGCAACCAGCCCCCTTCCGCCCGCATTCCAGCCTCCTCACACTCCCTTCGCTCCTGGCCGGATGATGCTGCCCTGCGGATGTCGCTGGATCGGGCCAACACGCTGCGGTCACGCTGCGGTCACGCCGCGGTCACGCGGCGGTCACGCCGCGGTCACGCCGCAGTCACGCCGCGGTCACGCCGCCGTCCCGCCGCGGTCCCGCCGCTGTCACGCCGCGGTCACACCGCGGTCACGCCGTGATTTTGCCCTGCTCAGGCCACATCCAGCCCACCCCAGCCCCCTTCCACCTTCATTTCAGCCCGCTGCCAACAGCATTCCATCCCGCAACAGCCCCCCCCCCCCACCACCCTCGAATCAGCCCGCACCATCCCTCCAACACCTGCAACCAGCCCCCTTCCACACGCATTTCAGCCTCCTCCCACTCCCTTCACTCCTGGCCGGAAGATGCTGCCATGCGGATGTCGCTGGATCGGGCCAACACACTGCGGTCCCGCCGCGGTCACGCCGCGGTCATGCCGTGATTTTGCCCTGCTCCAGCCACATCCAGCCCACACCATCCCCCTTCCACCTTTATTTCAGCCCGCTGCCACCAGCATTCCAGCCCGCAACAGCCCCCCCCCCCCCCCACCACCTTCGAATCAGCCCGCACCATCCCCCAACACCTACAACCAGCCCCCTTCCACCCGCATTCCAGCCTCCTCCCACTCCCTTCACTCCTGGCCAGAAGATTCTGCCCTGCGGAAGTCGCTGGATCGGGCCAACACGCTGCGGTCACGCTGCGGTCACGCCGCAGTCACACCGCGGTCACGCCGCGGTCACTCCGCGGTCACGCCGCGGTCACGCCGCGGTCACGCCATGATTTGTCCCTACTCCAGCCACATCCAGCCCACACCATCCCCCTTCCACCTTCATTTCAGCCCGCTACTATCGGCATTCCAGCCCGCAACAGCCCCCCTGCCACCTTCGAATCTGCCCGCACCATCCCCCCAACACCTGCAACCAGCCCCCTTCCACCCGCATTCCAGCCTCCTCCCGCTCCCTTTGCTCCTGGCTGGAAGATGCTGCCCTGCGGATGTCGCTGGATTGGGCCAACATGCTGCAGTCAGGCCGCGGTCATGCCGCGGTCACGCCGCGGTCACGCCGCAGTCACGCCGTAGTCATTCCGTGATTTGGCCCTGCTCCAGCCACATCCAGCCCACACCAGCCCCCTTCCACCTTCATTTCAGCCCACTGCCAGCGGCATTCTAGCCCGCAACAGCCGCCCTGTCACTGGATCGGGTCAACACGCTGTGGTCACGCCGCGGTCACGCCGTGGTCACGCCGTGGTATTAATATTTTTCCCTTTCAGAGCATCTTTCAACGAAGTATTAATAGAGGATGGCTTGTAGAATTTCTGTACAATTCTGCACTTATCAGTGGCATGGCCTATCATCCTGCAATGCTCATTGTACTTTGGTATGTTTTCTAATACAAAACATACCTCAATAAGATGATCATTTATATCAATAGAAAAAAATTCCAGGGGGTGTAGAGGGCCAGGGTGCAGGGGGCAGGGTGCAGGGGGCAGGGTGCAGGGGGCAGGGGTGTCCAGTAGGGGGAGGGGTGTCCAGCAGGGGGAGGGGCTATCCAAGCAGGGGGGAGGGCTGTCCGGAAGGGGGGAGGGCTGTCCAGGGGGTGTCCAGTGGGGCTGTCCAGTGGGGTTGTCCAGTTGGGGCATGGGGGCTGTCTAGTGGGGTACAGGGGGGAGCATGGGGGACTAAGGGGGGCATGGGGGTGCAGAGGGGTGTTCAAGGGGGTTGTCCAGGGGGTTGCAAGGGGGTGTAAGAGGGCTTTCCAGGAACCTAAGCCCATGCAGGTTATGAATGTCTCTATAGAGAAAATGCAGTGCTGTCCAGATATGGAAAATATCATAAAACATCCCACAGATACTTCACAGGCACCAGGTATAACTATTTCACCACCTATAGATAGTGAGCACGGTGCTTTAAAATCTGGTTACTCTATCTCAAATCATAATTCCAATGTTTTGTTTAATGCATTACTACATGAAATCTGATGACTTATGTTGATGACATGATTACAATTTTTAAGAACATGAGCCTCATAATTATTATAAAATCACAAAATAATGGTAAGCTTGAAGTGAAAGACTTAAGCATAACTAATAAAACCTTAGGCATTGAAATTTTTAGATATATACCAAATAAATTTTCTTACTTATCTCAAAATGGTTAAATATTAAATATTAAAAATAGAAACATGTTTGAATCTCTCAAAATTTCCAATGTACTCCTAGTAAAACACTTTAAATTTTCTTCAACACAAAAACCCATTGCTGATGATGATATTCAATTTAGGTGTAAAATCCATTATGATAATATTTTTGGTATCATTATGTACTCTGATTTCCATGGGACCTGATATTGCCTATGAAATCTACAGTCATAGCAGATTTATGACCACACCTGGTGCAGGTGGGCTGCGGGGGGGGGGGGGGGGGGTGGAGGTGGGATGGGGGGTGGCGGGGGGCTGGGAGTAGCAGGTGGCTGGGGGGTGGCTGGTGTATGGGGCTGGGGTTGGGGGCTGGTGCAGGTGGGCTGGGGTTGCAGGGGGTCTGGAGAGGGGGGACAGGTGCATGTGGGATGGGGTAGCAGGGGGCTGCGGGGTGGGGGGGACCGGTGCTGGTGGGATGGGGGTGTCAGGGGGCTGGGGGGGGGGGGGGTGCAGCTAGGGGTTGGGGTTGGGGGCTGGTGCAGGTGGGCTGCGGGGGGGGGGGGGGGTGGGGGTGGAGGTGGGTTGGGGTGGCAGGGGGGCTGCGGTAGCAGGGGGTGGGATTCTAGATTTGGGATAGTAGGGGGTGTCCAGACAGGGGAGGGGGTGTCCAGATAGGGGGGAGGTGTGTCCAGATAGGGGGGATGTCGCCGGACCGGGCCAACACATTGTGGTCACGCTGCGGTCATGTCGCGGTCACGCCGCGGTCACGCCATGGTCACGCCACGGTCACGCCGTGATTTGGCCTTGCTCCAGGACGACACCTTGCGGTGGTTACTCCTCCTTAGAGAAACTTTGAATGGTTAGCTCTATAATTTTTCGTATTTCCTCATTCCTAAACTATATCTCCTCTCAGCGCTGCCTCTCATCCATCTTTCCTCAAAACGTGTATAGCAGGTGGTACAAAGGCTCAATTCAACTGAAAACATTGGTTTGGAATTTTCTGGCATATTTTATTGTACATGTATGACATAATATTTGTTCGGCAATTCTTCTTTTTCCTCATCCTCTTCATATTTTTTCCGAACCAGATCATCCTCATCCTCTGCACATGTCGTCTGAACCGGATCAGCCTGTTGTGATGGAAATTCAATGTCTACTTTTGGCTGTTTTAGATGAAATTCCTTCCATAATTCCCTCATCTCATGTAGCACTCATTGGAGGAGGATGATCACTGCCAAGTTGAGTTTTAAAGGCTGCAAACAATCTGTTTGATGCAATTCCAAAGAGGCTATTCTATTCTGAGGTCCTATTTCATGCTGGAGTACCAACATTTCCCCCACAAGCTGGAAAAGGGAGGTCTGTTTGGGCCTATTCCAACAGGGCTTGTTTGTTATGGACAATGATGCAACTGGAGACCTGGTTTTCTTGAAGAGTTTCCATGAAGGGTCTTCACTGTAGAGGAGACTAGCTCTGGTCTGTATTTGGTAGATGCTTCCATGATGGTTCCCACAACCGTTTGATTGAATTTCACACCAAACCAAGCCCTTCTAGTGACTCTTTTTCGATGCACTATAAAAATCCCATGGCCAACCCACCAAAATCAAACCAGCTATTCCAGGGCCATTTCCACTCTCACTAAAAAATCCAAACTCAAGCCCTTTTACAATTCCAAGCTCCCACTTCAATTTATCCACTATGAACTCCTTTCCAGTCCCCCACCATTTTTCAATCCACCTAGGAAACCCATCCACAACTTGACCACCAATCAGGCCTACCCACATCTCAACTTCTAAGCCACCAACCCCACATTTTCCACCAGGAATCCCACTTTAAAACCATTCCAAACCTCACCCAATTCTACCCAATTAAACCAGACCCCTTAACATTTGAAGCCCTCATATAAATTCCTGTTCCAACTCACTTAAGGGGGGCGGGCTGTCCAGCAGGGGGCGGGGCTGTCCAGAAGGGGGGAGGGGTGTCCAGCAGGGGGGAGGGCTGTACAGTAGGGGGGAGGGGTGTCCAGTAGGGGGGAGGGTTGTCCAGCATGGACTTAACTGGTTTTTTGGCACCCAAAAATACTGAATGATATTGTCTCATGCATAGTAACCACTCTTAAAATTGATCAAAGGACCTTACATGCTGACTTGGATCTATTCGACAGAGTAATGGTTGAAATAAACCTTGACTCAAAACTTCCCAGCTCAATTAACATCAATGCCAATGAATAAAAAACTGAAGATTTAGTGGAATTTGAGCGAAAACCCCCATTTTGGGATCACTATAAAATCATAGGGCATACTATCTTCAACTGTAGGGTGATTAGGAAGCAGGTAATACAACCATCTGAGAATGAATGGAAGGAAATGAGGAGACCTAAAAAAGACAAAGCCCCCATGATAGACATGGATGAAATTTCCAAAAAGAAATATGAAGTTTGGGTCAAAAAAACTCACACTTTGACTCACGTAAGAGATAGTTCAGGAACCAAATGGGTGGATGAAGTGGAGGAAGAAGAAAAATCTATTAATGATCAAAACCTCTCAATTGAAATTACAAACCTTTTACTAGACACTATTAGAGTATCAACCGAGCAGGAAAAGATTTCTAGCTATCAACATGACCTAGAAAAGAATAATCTCTAGCACCCAATATTGGATGGAGGGAATTTTTCTACTAATGAACTGAAGAAACTAACCTGTACTCCTAGTACTTCAATCCACAATAATGATGTTTCCACTAAATAAAATGATGTTGCTGACACTCCATACTTAAGCGCCAAGCATACCCATATTACTTCCACACCTAAATTAGGTATGCAAAAGGAAAATCAGGAAACCCCCTAGTCTTCTAGCTCCATGGTGAAACCTGCCTCCATAGACCTAGAATCTCGAGCAGGCATGAAAAATATTTCAGCACCTGTTTTATATGACAATTCAGTTTCGGTTCTCATACCCTAACATATGTAGGTTTTTAATGTTCCCCCAGAGCAGAAGTAGAATATCTCTCAGAACTCTATCGAACAACAATCTGCTCTAGATCTAGTTATTCCAGGTACTTCTCCTCCTCTTTATTATGCTACTAATAACTATTCTATTCTGTCTAAAAAACTGCGTTATGATCAAAATGAATCTTCCTCTGATTTTTTCTCTAAGAATTCTGCTTCTCTACACTGATGCAACCTGACCACTACTATCCCATCCCATATTGCTAAAAAAACAATGCCTCTTTTATGAACAGTAGCCTGGTTTTAACTACAGGTGACTCCACAATGGGAAAGTAGCATGAGACCAAATCACATGTCCATAATCCTGGGTCTGGGTGGGGGTCTGTCCTGGGGTGTCCAGAGTCTGGGGGGGGGGGGCAGGACTGGCAGGGGTGTCTAGGGTCTGGGGGGCTTTCCTGGGGGGGGGGGGGGGTCTGTCATGGGGTGTCCAGGGTCAGGGGGCAGGGGCAGGGGTGTCCAGCAGGGGGAGGGGTGTCCAGTAGGGGGAGGGGATGTACAGGCTGGGGGGGTGTCCAGCATGGGGGAGGGTTGTCCAGGGGGTGGTCCAGGGGTGTCCAGGGTCTGGGGGGGGGGGTCTGTCCTGGGGTGTCCAGGCAGGGGGAGGGGTGTCCAGCATGGGGGAGGGGTGTCCAGGGGGTGGTCTAGGGGTGTCCAGGGTCTGGGGGGGTCTGTCCTGGGGTGGGGTCTGTCCTGGGGTGTCCAGGGTCAGGGGGCAGGGGGCAGGGGTGTCCAGCAGGGGGAGGGGTGTCCAGCAGGGGGAGGGGTGTCCAGCATGGGGGAGGGGTGTCTAGGGGGGTGGTCCAGGGGTGTCCAGGGTCTGGGGGAGGTCTGTCCTGGGGTGGGGTCTGTCCTGGGGTGTCCAGGGTCAGGGGGAAGGGGGCATGGGGCAGGGGTGTCCAGCAGGGGGAGGGGTGTCCAGTAGGGGGATCTAATTTAAATCTTGAAATCTCATTCATGTGTTTCCAATGAGTTCTTCGACTGATGTAATAGTAGAAAGCATAAACCATTTAACAAAAAGAGATCTGACCCTCATTAAGGAAGGTGCAAGTGATAAGCTTGCAAGTCAGGTTTCAAGTCCTCAATGCACACAAAATTTAGAAAAGTTCTTGAACTGTCCCTACTATTTTGTTTACATCCACATTGCCCAAAAACTAATTCCCAGCTCACCATAAGCCTGACAAGGATAAGATCTCTCTTCTATCCAGTTCCGATACTGCCACCACTAGCTGGTCCATTATGGACACTTAATGAGTAGGTTTTCACAGAAGGTAACCTTACACCCTATGCTACAACTCTATTCTGCTATGAAAATAACGAGGAAATTTCATTTGGCCAACAGGGGGGGTTGTCCAGCAGGGGGGGCTGTCCAGTAGGGGGGCTGTCCAGCAGGGGGGAGGTTGTCCAACAGGGGGGGGGGGGCTGTCCAGCAGGGGGAGGGGTCCAGGGGTGGTGTCCAGGGGGTGTCCCGGGGTTTAGGGGGTCCAGGGGTGGTGTCCAGGGGGTGTCCCGGGGTTTAGGGGGTCCAGGTGGTGTCCAGGTGTGGTGTCTAAGGGTGTCCAGTGGGGGTCCAGGTGGTGTTGTCTAGGGGTATCCAGTGGGTGGTGTCCAGGGGTGTCCAGTTGGGGCATGGGGGTTGTCCAGTGGGGTGCAGGGGGCAGGGGGCATGGGGCAGGGCTGTCCAGTAGGGGGAGGGGTGTCCAGCAGGGGGAGGGGTTGTCCAAGCAGGGGGGAGGGGTGTCCGGTAGGGTGGGGAGGGCTGTCCAGGGGGGTGCAGGGGGTGTCCAGTGGGGCTGTCCAGTTGGGTCATGGGGGCTGTCCAGTGGGGTACAGGGGGGCATGGGGGGTGCAGGGGGGTGTTTTGTTTCATGTGGATTTGTGGCCTCACCAGATTGGTTGTTCCATTTTGCGGTACTGTAGTGTAAGGGTTGTGATAACCCCTATGACCCAAGTATCTTCAAAATCTTGATCATTTGTATTTCTCATCCTCTAAGATATTTCTATAGGTTTCCTCTGGTGAAAACCTTGATCACCATTGCTGCTTTGCTTCATCAGAGCTCTTTCAATACCTATCTCTCCTTGAACTCATATCATTTTTTGTTTTATAGTAGAGATGACGTCCTTCCTTCAAGGAAGAAGTGAAGACCCTTCTTGGTGATAGTTCCACAAGTACAGAAATGAGAATATGAACTTTAGGATCCTGGTGCTGATGGGATTCAAGGGGGGGGGGTGGTGCAGGTGGGCTGGGGGGTTGCAGGGGGAAGGGGGGACTGGCAGGGGGTGGCAGGGGGACTAGCAGGGGGCTGGGGGGGGGGGGCAGGGGGGGACTGGAAGGGGGGAGGGGGTGGGCTGGCAGGGGGACAAGCAGGGGGGCTGGCAGGGGGTGGCAGGGGGCAGGGGGCAGGGGGACAAGCAGGGGAGTGGCAGGGGGGGACTAGCAGGGGGCAGGGACAGGGGGGCTGGCAGGGGGGTGGCAGGGGGGGACTAGCAAGGGGCAGGGGGGAGTAGCAAGGGGCAGGGGGGACTGGAAGGGGCAGGGGGGACAAGCAGGAGAGTGGCAGGGGGGACTAGCAGGGGGCAGGGGGCTGGCAGGGGGTGGTAGGGGGGACTAGCAGGGGGCAGGGGGGACTAGCAGGGGGCAGGGGGGACTAGTAGGAGGCAGGGGGGCTGGCAGGGGGACAAGCAGGGGGACAAGAAGGTGGGTGGCAGGGGGCAGGGGGGACTGGCAGTGGGGTGGCAGAGGGGGACTAGCAGGGGGTGTGGCAGGGGGCAGGGGGGACTGGCAGGGGGCAGGGGGACAAGCAGGGGGGCTGGCAGGGGGGTGGCAGGGGGCAGGGGGGACTGGTAGGGGGTGTCTGCATGGCAGTGGGGAGGGAAGGGGGGGGGGGTCTGCAAGGCATAGGGGAGGGGTGCAGGAGGTGTTCAGGGGGGGTGTCTAGGGGGTGTCCAGGGGGTGTCTAGGTGGGTGTCCAGGGGGTGTCCAGGGGGTGTCCAGGGGGTGTCCAGGGGGTGTCCAGGGGGTGTCAGGGGGGTGTCCAGGGGGGTTTCCAGGGGGTGTCCAGGCGGTTGGGGGGTATTTTTTTATGTATTTGCACACCCTATAGACACGGTTTTAAACCGTGGCTATAGAACTAACTCCACGGTTTCCAACCGTGGCTATAGATCCTGTCCAGCGTCTAATATAGCCACGGTTGAAATCATGGCATTAAGTATATAGCCACGGTTTGGAACCATGGCTATAGGTCTGGGCCTATAGCCACGCCAAACATAGCCACGATTCCTCAAACCGTGGCTATTACCTATAGCCACGGTTTGAGGGCCTATAGCCACGGTTTAGAACCATGGCTATAGCCTGAATTTCCAGTAGTGGAATGATCTCTCTTTTGAGGTAGGTGATCATGTCTTCCTCAAAGTTCAACCATGGAAAAGTGTGATGTGATTTGGTAAGAAAGGAAAGCTGAGTCTGAGGTTAACTAGAACTTATGAAATTCTGGAGAGAGTTGGATTAGTTGCATACCGAGTGACTTTACCTCCGAGTTTTTCTCCGGTAGATAATTTTTTTCATGTTTCAATGTTAAGGATGGACACGCCAGATCCATGTCATGTTTTGAGTCCAGAGGTAGTTCAGCTGGAAGAGAATATATCTTATGAGGAACAAACGGTCCAGATTATTGATCGTAGAGAGAATGTGTTGCAGAATAAGGTGATTCATCAAGTAAAGGTTCTATGAAAAAACCATATAGTTGAAGAGGTAACATAGGAATCTGAAAATTCAATG
This sequence comes from Viscum album, assembly GCA_963277665.1. Taxonomy (NCBI): domain Eukaryota; kingdom Viridiplantae; phylum Streptophyta; class Magnoliopsida; order Santalales; family Viscaceae; genus Viscum; species Viscum album. The sequence continues at coordinate 333,628,974 of OY728139.1, read as the reverse complement.
AGGGATAAATACCCCCAATTATTTGACAAGTAAATAAATCACGGGGATGTAATTTCCTAAAGTGGGGAAGGATGTAACATCCCAAGTAAGTAAAGAATAATATATTTTCATATCTATGTCTATTTATGAATTAGATAGTGTTTTAGAGGCTTAAAATGAGAATAAATCCAATATTAAGCATATAATACTCTAATAATTTTTAAAAGATTATTTTAACACCTTTTGATGGCAAACCATTTTTAAATCTACCATTTGACAATTTCATAGGCTCTATTTTTGAAAATTAACGTATTCTTTAGAATTGGGAAATTGAAATTTAATATGGATAAAGTTTTGGTATTTTTCTGACAATGTTCATCTTCTAATGAATAGTGAAAAATACTGCGTTTTACTTCAAAACTGCTTTTTCATCTAATTTAATTATATGTTTATATTATCTTTTTAATTTGTTTTATGTCTAATTAGAATATATTTTTACCATTTAATCCAATAGTGTTCATTATAATTAATTTCACTTTTAAAATGGACATAAACAAGTATCAATCTTTTGATAGATATTGTGTCTTAAAAACACGCTATTTGTTTTAACAACATGAATTATTTTTAAATTAATTACTACAATTTCTGTGTTTGGAAATTGGTAAAATGGATTCCATATTTGGAATCATAATATCCAAATTATTGAATTAATAATCTGTTGTATTTGGACATTATGAATAGTAACGACATGAATTATCTTTAATTATCATGATTAATTAGTAATCAGGTAGTTAAGGGTAGTAAAATAATATCATAATAATATTAAATGACCCCAACATGTGTCTAAATTCTTCTGGTTGTATCATGACCAACCATTGGATTCCTTTTTCTAATATAGGGCCCCCATGGAATCACTTTTGTGTGATAGTGACCTTTTATCATATTATTTTTAAAGAAAGGAAAATGCAACCCATATATGTAACACCTAAGTAAAGAAATTTTATTTTTTTTAAATAAATAATTTCTTAGACTATAAATATTAATTGGAAAGATAAAAATATTTCCTAAAACATGGTATATTTTTTATAATTTTTATATATTAAATAAATAAATGTATTTATGACACCATGATGATGCAGTGATTACATCATTAATGAACGATTTAAATAAAATGAAAATATAATGTAAAATCTATGACATACACTTGTTAAAAACCTATTGTATGGGTGGATTTTGAACCCTTATCACCTTATCCTCTAAATATATCATTGTGGGACCTTCAAAATCCTAAAACCATTTTATAATAATGTAACATTTGAAGAATTTCCAAAAGTGACACTCCTCCCTCTTATAAAATTCCCCCACCTCTACCCCTTACCCAAACCTATCAAGCCCTTGCCTCATCCAACCTCTTCTCATATTATCTCTCCAAATCCCTTTATTACTCTTAGAATCCTCACATTAGGCAGAAGTCTTCCCAAGGAAGCCTTTGCCCAAATCAGTAAGAGTTACTCGATTTATAGGTAATGTATTCTCTCGAGTTTCTTCCTTTTATTTTTCTTCTTCACTCTCCATTATCCACTTATTATTTGATCCCATAAAAAAACTAGTATCTTAAACTAACTAGGATTTTGTTATGAAAAGTATTCTACCTACACATACACACACCTTCATCTAATGGTGAAAGAATATATTGTTTCTGTGGGTGGCAAATTACTGCCTCATGAAACGATGATTGTTCAATATTCTTTTAACACCCATCATAGTGGCCATTAACATGTCACTGTATTTATATATGATTTATATTATGTTTATTTTTTATTTATGCTTTTCTATTGTTTTATATATAGAAAACCATTATGGTTTCCATTATGGGTAAACACGATAATTTTATTTGAGGAAGTGCGGACTACCGCCCCCTTAATGTAATATGACTCATTCATACCATATGTGGTATGTATAAAGGATTTCATTAATGGTATTATATATGATAAAATACTGGAATTATAATACTACTATGTATCATTATTTTTTAATGCTATTAAATATGAAATAGAAATGGAAGTAGCATTCATGTGTACGTACGACTTACTGTCTCCATGAACGGTGCATTTATTTTCTTACCTACAAATGTTATGTACTATTATAAATACATGTATATGATGAAAATATATAATATATATGACATCCAAATCATGAATATCATTCTGGATAAAATTAACCTCTAACCACATTAACAACATGTAATTATAAGAAGCCCATTTTTGATATAAGTACCAAACATCGACAAAACGATCATTATTAACTTAAATGATTACTTAATGTTTATAACATGTAAATAAGTGATATAAAAGGAATTATAAACTTAAAAAATGTTCTTAAGCTAGTAGAAATTAACTTTAGTTTATTATTCAATAGATTAAAGAATGATCGAGTCATGCCAAACACGAGGTAAGGGACTTCGTCTCAATCTCCTTTCATTGAGGCATATTTTGTTTTAATATAAGACATTATTTTATACACTGTATAAAAAAATTTGAATTTTCATTTCATTCAAGGGGAATATTTTTCTAATAATCATTTTACTAAATGAAAAAATCAATAATTCTTTTAATGTATGTAGTGACAAAAACTTTTCCGTTGTTGCGAGTATTATTTGATCTTTGGCTTCCTCTACAAGCAGTAATGCTTTAAAAGAAAATAAATACCATATAATCTATTATGAATTTTGGTATTGAAAATGGTTTTGATAATGGATTTGTTATAGCAATATGTTTAAGTGATATATTTTTATTGAAAAGTGGAAATTTTTTCTTGCCATTATATTTGTTTTATGTCTTATGATTTTATAATGGTACTTGGACATTTGACGGGTGGTTCTGTGAATACCAAGATGGGTGGTTACATTATAACCTCCAATGCATTGGGTATGGAAGTCAGCCGTATGGCTATTCCATTTAGTGACATGTTTTGAAGTCGACCGTATGGTTTTTCAATTTACGTTTGTTTATGTTCCAAGTTAGCTTAATATGATATGTGTTCTTTATATGGGTAATATTTTGGTTACAAATGGGTAAGTAGTGATATTTTATTCAGTGAAGAGTATTCACTACTTCATAAAGGTGAAAAGTATTACTTATGTTAAAGTTTTCATGGTTTACTTGTTGTTTTTAAAAACTAATAGTTTCTTTCTTTGTGTATTCCTTACTGAGCTTTTTATGTTCATCCAATTTTTTTGAAATGTTTACCACAGGACATAAAGTGGAATAGGGTCAAATATGGGATCATGGAAAGTCATGTTGTCTAAAACATGGAACTGGACATGACTCTTTTTTTAAATAGTTTTTATTTTAATGAAAAAATTGGAAAATGAGTATAATTGTCTACTTTGTAACTTTTGATATGTAATAGTTATGGCCTAATTCTCTAAAAATCTAAACCTGAAAAGATCCTCATTGTGAATTATTTATTTAATTCAAGATTAAGTAATGTTTTAAGGCTGGGGACTTATACTCTGTATATGTGGTGATGGTCTTCCTTATCAAATCTAGGACACATCTTTTATGACCATCACTACCCATTCTATCCTCCATCGTATACAGGACACAAATAGCGAGGGGAAAGGAAATGATGAAAGAGAATATGAATTCAAAAAAAGAGAAAATGGGGTGGCTGCTCATAATAATATATTTAACCATCATCTAAAATCATATAATTGAATAATTAAATGAAACTTTGTCCCAAAAAGCTCAATCAATACACCATTCCCGCCTTCGAAAAATATAGCGGTTAGTTCTCCATTTTTAGTGGAGTTGAGATGGGAACATGGTGGTATAAACACATAAAAATAAAAATGGAAGAAATGAGGTAAGAAAGATAATACTAATATATTAAAATTAAACTAATAAAAAATAAAATAAAATATTAAAAATATACAAAAAATGGATGATAAAGTTTACTCCCATGTTTCCAACCGATTTAAAATTAAAATGTGATACATTTTTTTAGGGTGGGGGTGTGAAAAATATCTATCCAAATAGATCCTATAAATTAATTTACATAGATAACATAATACATGGATAAATTAGGAAAATAAGTCTTCATTAAATTTTTTATTCTCAATATTTCTCTCTCTTCATCAAAATTTCAGCTTTTTTCTATCATATGGATGAGTTATAGCTGATTAACTGAGGAAATTTAATCTGGCCAAGAAGACTCTTCATATTCTAATAATCCAACTTCACATGTCATAGTAACATTGAATGTAGAGTATTTTTTCATGGATTCAGCTGTATTGGTAATTTAATAATATCCTCTCTAGATCCATGTCAAATTTCATCATCTTTGGTAATTTATATCTAATGACATGGGCCCATCATTAATATTTTCTTGATCTATGCACTATTTTTATTCCCTAATTCGGAGCTAGTTTTGGGCCTCAAAAAAATTGATTGAGATTTGGGTGTATAATAATAAAAATTATTCCCTGATTTCAAGAATCTGAAAAAATAAATTTCACAATTTAAATCCTTTTAGAAAAAGTTATGGACATAATATAGAATAAATAATAAAACAGTTAAATTCCAAAATTTTATCATTTTTGAAATTAAGCACAAAATACTACATAAACCCAAAAATATGACCATTTACCATTAAATAACACTATGTTGGGTTTAATAACATATAAATAAAATAGAAAATATATTAAAATATTAACTTTATCTGAAATTCCTCCAACTACTCATTATTAAAGGAATGAAATATTATATACATTTTACTTTCCCATTTTTGAAAAAAGAGAACTTCCATTCCTAAACATATATTTATTAATTCATTAGTAATGTACATGAAAATTTAAATTTATCTAACATTGAATTATTTTTACTCAATTCTCATGGAAATAGATGCAATGAATTTTTGTTCATCGCTCAAGTATAGGTCACTTAAGATGGGCTTGAAAATCATTTAAAATCAACTCTGTGTAAAGACAGAAATTGAAACCAATCGTGAGGGATTTATCATAAAGTTAAAATATGAGGTTTGACTCTTCATTAGGGATCATGAAATAAAAAATTAGTGTAATGAAATACTTATAAAATAATGAAAATTTCATATCAAAACCACCAAATATCATAGTAGTCAACTGTTACAAATAAAAATAATACATAAATCATCATATCATTCTATTAATATAATTTTTTAACATGTTTTGTTTAGAGAAATATTAAAGACACCACGTAAACACATACCATACATAAATTGTTATCCTAGTAATGGGAATTTTTGGATCCCCAAAAAAAACAACCCATTTTTTATTATTTATTATTTTTTAGAAAGAGAGGTAAATAATTAAGTATAATGAAAAAATTACCTTTTCAAAATCTCTTTAACAAAACTCCACAATAATTAAGTACTTACCCAATTACCATGAAAACTGCACCCCCATACTTTTTCTTTTAAATATCATGCAATATTCCATGAGTACGGTTGGAATGGATCTAATATGATTCTAATGTGGATCATTTCTGATTAAGTACATTCATGGATTCTATAAATAATAGTAATATTAATGTCATGGTCAGTATAAGGTAAAAGGGTCTCAACAATAAAAATGGATCAATCTTATTAAAATACATTTTGGTTTAGTTATAGCCTCGATAATTTCCAAGAAATTTCTAGATGAAATCATGCCCCAGACTCTCAATAAATATAATATTCAAAGAAATTGTATGTGGTGGTTAATAATATTTATTTTGGATGAGAGAAAATGCTTTTGTAAAATTACTCATGGAATTACATAAAAATAATTAATCAATCTAAATTTATTTCAGAAATTGAAAAAATCCCAAACTATAAAGAATTTCATTTACAAAATCAAATTATCTCCAAAAATCGTGATTTTTCAAATTCAACTTCTCATGCTTAACCATACTCATTAATTTTACAATTTCACTTAATTAATCATATATATAGTGAAAATTATAACATTACATAATGATTATATTATGAAACTTATTTTTTGTAGATAGATACTAAAGCATAAGAGTGCATGTGGGGAATGAAATTTGACTTCAGAGCTCATAAAAAATAAAATAATAAAATTATTCTAAAATAAACTATTTAAACTCAAACTTCCATTTTGTTTAATCTTCAATTAGTTTCATGTAGGTTCTGTTCAACATCAGTTCATGATTTTAATTCCTTTTAATATGTGCATTTTTTTTTCATAGCATGATTCTACAATATATTCGTGAAATGAATTCCAATAGCCATCCTCCCCAATTTCCTTCCCTATTTCTCTATGACATCATAATATACCTACAAAATAAAATAAAAATTGTGCGTAAACGGTCCATTCCGTTATACATTAAAAAATAATTAGTGAGATAGGGATTCTTATTAATTTATTCATATTCTAATATTCAAATTTTAAATTCTAAGAATCCAAGTATATGAATGAATGGAAGGGATAATTATTGGATTTTCCCCCATGTGGTCCTTGATTTTTTACTACCTCCCAATGCATAGTATCAAATATTATCTATAGTCTATGGTTAGGTGGAATTTCATATATTTTAATAAGCACATTTGGATTTTTCCAACATCCACTTATTTTTTCTTTTTCTGGACAATTTTATTTATAGAGTACACCAGATCCTTCCTATCTCAATTAGATATAACTTTCATAGTGGGGTAGAAAGAAGTATGAAACCTCCTAATATTTTTGTTCAACTTTCGAAACCATTATTTTTCTATCTTGTATCTCTTTCAAGTATTCTTTATTAAAATAATAGTCAATGTGAGAGTTTGTAGGTAATTTTATTTGAGAAAAATTTTAAAAATATGAAGAAATAATAAAATTATCTCTTTTAGTGTAGATATTTGGTGTCTTTGGTTCATTAGGAAGTTCCATTGGGATCTATTCTTAGGATTCCTTTAGTAGATTTGAAATATGTTTAGGGAGCTCTAGGTGTTTAACAATAGGTTCATTTTATTTTTTCATCATATTCCTCTAGAGAAAATTATGATTTGTACGAATCTATAAAATCCAAAAACTATGGGAGATACTCAATTAAGATTCAATAAAATTAAACTTTTTGTGTTTGATAATATATCATCTCCCTTATTTGGTTAGGATTAAATATTTTTTTGGTGGATAGTACCGAATGAAGTTCATCTTCACTGGATGGAGGCAGGTCGTCAGGATCCACCATCATTTCTTTGAGTACCATCACATGGGTGGTTTCTTATTCTTCCATGGGACATAATAGGTAGTCAGGTTCTAATGCTTCTATCTTATAGACAATGAGATCTTGGAACATTTTTCTTTCATCCTAGTTACTCTCAAATTAATTAGAATATTCTCTCATATTCCTTCCATCATGTGAGCCTTCATCTTCGCTCTATATCTCATTATGGTATTAATGAATCTACATCTCAAGATAGTTGGGTTGCAGGTAGTCTTTATGTGTGGACTCAACCACATGGATGCCTTCAAAAAAAAGGAAAATATAGTGTTTCTTCCTCAAGTCCAATGTTTGGTTGATCAAGGGGATCATTGAAATATGATATTATCCAATCCATTTTATCCCCTAATCATTTAGTGTCTCAGTTATCTTTTTAACTAAACAAATTTGTTCAGTTTTATCAACTTCTTGTTCTTGATTTTGCACATATGATTATTTACACCATGTAGAATGATAACAGTTTGGATAAATCATGGAATATTTTTTTTATATTTATTATTTTAAATAAAAAAATGAAAAAATATTTACAATTTATTTGAAAAATAAATAATAATATAAATGATTTCTTATCTCCCTATAAACAGTGCCAATTGTGACACACACCTGTTATAGGGAGTGGAAAATGCATTCTTTTTCTCAATACAACATAGAGGCTGAACATGATTGTCACACTTGAGGTACATCATAGTCTATTTGATCACTAATTCTAAAAAACCTAAAATATTTCTATTTTTTATTAATATTATTTGTGAAAATGATGGTTTTTGGGTTTTTGAAAATTTGTTAATTAAAATAATGCAATGCCGAATTAAAACTAAAATTCATATAAAGAAAAAATGTAGATATGATAAAAATCTATTGGTTTAGGATTTTATAATGTCGGTTCATATGTTATTAACTTTTTTAAATTCATGATGAAATGTATTTTTATAAATCCAAATTAATGAATTAATTTATATTGATTTATAAATTTTGTGAATTTATTATGTGTTTTGCTCACCAAACCCCACATCCTCTAATGGTGAAATGAGATAACCCCTCAATCAATAATGTAATTCAAAATATTCTCAACTCCACTATATACTATTCCATCGCTTTAGGAAAAACAAGTCCACCACATGATGGTTTTTTGAGGATAACGGTGGAATAAATAATGAATCAAAGAAATGGAATGGAATTTGAAATAATATTTTAGTGAGCGACCACCACACCCAGGAAATACTCTCACATCAACCACAAATAGAATAAAAATGTGTTCAATTGATGTGAAATAAATTAGAATACTATTAACCCTAACCCAGGAATAATCCTTGGGTTAGTCATTTTCCTTTTCCAAGTGATAAGATATCATGATGGAATATAAGAAGAGATGATAAATGAGATTAAGGTTGGGAGACAAGGAGATATATAAGACCACTAAAACACTTAAATTAAATGCTAAAATAATTTTTTACATGGGAAAATAACTCAAAAAAATAAATGAAATGAATTAATTTACAAATCAAAATCATCCCTATAGAATAGTGTACCGGTAGATCCTTTAGAACTGAATCATTATGCTTTTTTCTAAGATTTTATTTTTTGGGCTTCCAGTTTTGTAGGCCGTATTAAATAGAAAAAAATGTGTCTTTATAGTCCCATATCATCATCGGGTAATTAAAATCGGTTGAGGGGTCATAATATCCCATTTAAAACATATATTTTCCTAACTATATCCATAGTTTCACATCATATATTTGTTTCATGACATGTAATGTGCGGGATTTTTCCACTACTTTCCAAAATATTAGATATCATGAATAGTGGATTCATGTTGTGTAATGTGCGTCACCATGATTTTCATGGATTTTTTTTTTCGCAATGTGTAATTATTAATGTTACATGTTGTGAATGACATGAATGACATGTAATGTTGATATCCTTCTAATTTTTTCATGTCCAGTCTAGTTCATCATTTCTCAGCTTTGGTTATGGTCCTTGACATTATTTTATATTCAACATATCTTTAAAAATCTGGTACCCCCCCCACCACATAAAGATGTGGAGTGAATTGTTCATAACCAACTATATTTGTCTCTTTTTTTATGACTCCGTATATCCTTCGAAAAAAAATAAAAACAGTTAAATACGGGTAGGATTAATCATTTATATTTTAAAAACATTATGTCTTTTCTTAAAAAATATATGAAAAACATGAATGTCATGCATGCATTTTTATATTCTTTAATAATAAACATATGTTAATTATTTACCTACTAGATAACATTTTTCATGTTTATTATTACTTTTATTTCACTTATTACCATGTTATATAATATTACTTAACCATTTATGTTTATGTCAGCAGTTTTGATTATAATTTGTTTACGTGTCAAAAAACATAGTTGTATTTCTATTGTTTAAAGAGGTCATTATTCAATATCTATAGAATCATAATAATTAAGTAATTATATTATTTATACATAAATTATAATATTAAAAACCAATAATTATATATGGTTATGAAAAATGAACTACCTTATAATCATAAAGATTGTAGGTCATACATTCGCAAGAGTAATGTTTCCTTTTTAAAATGATCATTAAGGAAATAATATAAGTATTATTTTAGATTTATGTAATTTTTATAAGATAAAAATAACATATTATTAAATTAAATATGCTTTTACCTCTCGTTCATGTTTTGTGGTGTTGAAAAAAAAATAATTAAGTCGCTTCATCGAGGTGGTAGTCCACACATACACAAATTATATTATAATTTTTTAGTGTAAGAAATAAAATGATATAGTATCTAATAATAATGATTAATATTTAATGAATATTATTATTATTTAATTTTTATCATGTATACTAATTAAATTTATTCTTATTACCTTCCATTTAAAGCATTAGTAAAAAATGAATGACCTCACTTCGCAAGGAAGTAGTCGTCGTACACACGAGTGATGACATCAAATCCCACACATAATGGAAAGAAAAAATATATAAGTGATATAATATTTCCAAAAGTATAATTATAGTACTATATATATAATTTTAATCCATTATTAAAATAACCCATGATAGGTGATGATGGAAAAAATGATATCACTTCGAGAGGCAATATTCCTCCATAACACAGATGATTATTCCATATCCCATTTTATAGAAGAGGAGATGGATTTAGGTTATTATATTAACATAATAAAATATAATTATATGGGATATATTGGTGTTATGGTATAATCATAATTTGAAAAAAAAATCAGGAGGTGGAAGAAGAAATAATATAAAGATTCTTGATTAAGTACAATACATATTCTTCAGACAACAACCTTAGTAAAGCACCGAAAGAAATATTAGGATTGATTTTTTATAAAACTAAGGGATATAGGATATGGGGTGGAAATTAAGGAAGCTATTTGTCTAGTTATTTTACAATCCAAAAAGTAAGATAGTGTGAAAATGTGAGAATAGGGGTTGGCCTTTTATGAGTGAGGTGAGTGGAAACCTTGCAATTTTTAAAAATAAAAAGGTGTACCCATGCTTTTTACAAGCCAAAAGGATCCAAAATGGACCATTATTGATTCTTTGAAATTAAAAGGTTATAATATCCCCATATAAAAGATTTTATATAATTTTTATGTCATTTTAAAATTTAATTTTTAGTTTAACCCCCGATAAACATGCTTTTACCATACATGTAGTAATTAATTATTACTCATTTCACTATTCATTATGGTAAAATATAATTTTGAATTTATTAGATAAAATAAATTATCCTCATCTCAGATATGAAATTATATTTACCAAATTAAATTCATAAAAATGGAAAATTATAATAAAAACCCCATAGATGCAATAGAAAAGTTAGTTTTCAAGAATTTTATTTTTTCCACAAAAAAAGGATTTTATATTATCTCTATGACTAATAAATATCATTTTATTAATAAAATTAATAAATAATTATATATAATCTTTAAAATTAATTTATAATATTCTTTATTGGGGATTATTTAAATTAATTTAAATGTAGAAACATTATACACATTAAAATAGTATTTCAGAAAAAAACTTTTATTAACAAAACAAAATTCCTATAATAAAATACAATATTAACTTAATTCAAAAAAATATTGTGTTTAAATATACCCAAATAATAGTCATATTAAATTAAATAATATTAGAAAATTAATTTTACTTTTAAATTATGTAATTTATTAAGAAGAAAATTATTTTTACAAAAATATGTATTTTTCACTATTCTCTAAAAAAGTAATTATTTTTTGAAAAATATAAACACCTAACCCCAAGAAAATTTTATATTTATATTTAAATAATAAATTTTAATTCATCAAATAAATGTTATAATTTTTTTAAACTTTAACTATAATATCTATATAAAAAATAGATAAAAATAATTTTTGAAAACACCATGTTTTGATGAATAAATTTACTTTGCTAAACATTTATTGATTATATACTAATAATTTATCAATACTTTATATTAAGTATTTAATTGAAATATATATTTCGTGAATTATTCATTACAATTCTCACACACAATTTTAATTTTTATTTTATAATATTTATTTATTTAGTATGACATTTAAGGTCTCTATTGCATGTCAAACACAAAATCGAACATCGTTTTATATCCTAAAATTTTGTGATGTTATAGATAAATCCAATTTCTCTTTAAAATAAATTATTCAAATTTCTAATTTTCTAAAATATTATTGCAATTTTTTTATTAATTTACCAAGAAAAAATACAATGGATGCTTTGAATCATTGAATAGTTGTGATAGTGGGAAATTATGTTTATATTGTAATCCTTCAAAAACAAATATTACACTCACACCTTTAATAAAAAGTACCTCATTCATAAAATTAAAATAATATTATTTTAATACATTTTTAGGAAGAAATTTTTTTTACATATTACTTTAAAAATAATTATATAATATTTAAAATCATTGTTGAAAATAATTTGTAAAATTTGGATATAGAAGGAGAAGTTTTTTTGACCAAACGGATAAAAACTTGGTTTTCCTTATAATTTTTTTTCTAGTGTATTAAGTAATTTAAGAGAAAATTTGTAATGGAGATATTGTAATCTATAGAAATAACTATTTTATATTAAATTATTTATTCTCATGGTAGGTTGATCATAAAATATAATCATCATGAAATTAATTACAAAAAATCCCAATAAATAATGAGATTTTGACATAAATCCATTACCTCAAGTTCTAATTCCTTCAAAATACATATAAAATAATATATAATATATTTAGATTCATTATATTTATATATCAGAGTCATTTATATAATTATTTTATCTTATAAAATTCACATATGACATTGAAAATATCATTTATTAATAACTCCAAATTAAAATCATCATTTTAGGTGTTAACTATTTTTTTCATGAGAATTTCAGTTAGGTGGTTTTTTTCATTGAACTTTTTTCATGGAAACATTATATCTATATATTGGTTTTGTATAAAAATATCAAACATATTCATTATATATGTATTTCAAATCTTCCAAAAAATATAGAGATATAAAAGTGAATAACACCTGCCAATGAGGTAAAATGTCGTACATACCCATGAATGCCTTTTTATTCATTCGATGGATGGTACGAAATAATGGAAAATAAAATTTCACCTTCAAAACCTATTATAATATAATAAATATAATATATATTCATCATATCAATATTTATTTCCATCAATGTATAAAAATTGATAAATTAATCATGTCACTTCCCTGAGGTGGTAATCCATTCATATGCACAGTCAATATTATCATTTCCCAATGGATAGAAGCATATGAAGGTTTATATGATATTATGATTCTGGAAGAATAATTATGTCATATATATAATTTAAAAATATTAAATTTATAATAATAACCATCCATAAAATATTTTGATGGAAATTTATTTGTATCGCTACATGGAGGCAATGGTCTATACATACAGAGGAGTGATAATTAAACATAAAATTTGATGGAAAAAAGGGTTAATACTGGGGGTTACATAATCATAATAAAATTTCTCTTTATTTATTACACAATATTTTTAATTTTATGGTGAATATAATAGATTTTAATTAAGTATATGAATAAGTAAATTGAATGTGGTTGGGTTGGATAATTATATCCTCTTCAGTAGGCTACCCTGATATCCTTTATTGAGGAGCAATAGAATGGTCTTTTAATAAAAAAGGCATTGAAATTAATGTACAGGGAAATTAATAAGATAATTGGATAGGTTTTAATAGTGATATATTTCTCATGTATGTGTAAATAAAAGAGAGGGGGTGTCCTTTCATTTTAAAACATACCATTTTGTTCAACCCCTTCATTAGTCAATTTTAACATTCAATTCGACAATGAATTTTAATATTAAAGAGTCATAATTTATTTATAATAATAAAATAGGCTCATTAACATCCAAGGGATATAATTATTGAAAATTTATTATCATACTTTTCCTCTTTATATATATATATATTTTTAATATAATTTAATAAAATATTAATCATCATAAAATATCATTAATATCATTTTTGACTAAATTCATTTATGATGATATAAAAGTCATCAAGATAGTTGTGTAATTTGAATAAAAAAATTTCACACATACCTTATATGTTATTGTTATCTAAAAAATTCACAGACCAAAATAATTCACCCAAATTTTATTACTTTTAATATGATCAAAATTTTTTATTTTATTTTTATATTAATTTAATAAATAATAGTTATGTGTTGTGGAAGAATTTCAATTAATTTGTAAAGACCCATAAATTTAAATGAAATTTGTTTCTTAATTTTCTTTGGAATTTTACAAAAGCGTAGTTTCTGACGGCACCTGATTCCGAGGCCCAGTGTGCCCGGAATCATTTTCCGAAGTTTGGCTCGTGTACGTTCAGTGAACGGATGAGCGGGTTTTTCTAACATTTGAACCGGTGCACGGAATTGAATTCTGAGGGCACCGATGAATTCACAGCACCGATATTCGCATAGAAACGCCTCTTCCGGAGTTGCGTTTTCTCAGGTGTGGTTTTTAATTTTCAGGCTTAAAGTTATGAAATAAAATAATTTTACGACAACTTTATTTTATTTCACATAAGCCACTTGGAAGCCACTTGAATCCACTTAAAAGCGGCTTAAACTAAGTTGATCCGGATAGGATACTATCCAGGAAATATCCTACCCCCTCGGTAGGATATTTGTGAGGTGGGGCCCGCACGAGCCCCGCCATTTCTTTCTGCTAAGTAACGCACCCGCGAAAACCCGTCATTATGAAAGTCAACTGACGCGTTTTCTTAAATTCTTAACAGACCATTTAATTGGGCGGTTTATTTCATAAATTAACTGAGCTGTTTCTTTCGTTGAATTAATTCAACGAATTGATGGGTCCTTACTTACTCTTTTTCGTGTGTTGGAATAATAATAAAATAAGACCAACCAGTCTTTTGAAAGTTTGCACGTTGAAAGGATTTGACAGAATCCTTGTATCTTCTTTCTCCTTCGCGAAGAAAGCGAAGAACGCGAAGAACGCGAAGAATGCCGTCATCCGCGGAAATCGACGACGCTCCAATCCGAGACATTTTTCCCCGCCCCGATCTCCAATCACCAACCGTTTGAGGTGAGTGATTTCGGGTTTCTTCTAAAAGTTCTTTTTGGTTTAAAATGAAACACAAATTTAGTTATTTATAATTTAAATCTGTTGTTCTTGGTCCGTTGAGTTTGCCGACTCAACGCCGGATTCCGCGACGACGCGACGCCTTCCCGCGACGACGCGACGATTCCCCTCTTCCATGACGAGCAATTCCGCGATGAACGCTCACGCGCAATGACTATGAGGTAGGGAATTATTTTGGAATTACCCCTTTTTTTATCTTCCCGTAAATGTTTCTTTAAAAAGTTAAAGAACCAGATTTGTGAAAAATTTTAAACTTATTAAAATTGTTGTTTCCTGTGTGGAATAAAAAATTATCCCGTTGTTTATATCTAACGCGGAGGGTGCGGGCCAAACGAACACGGCCCGACAACCCTCCGTCGTTCTTCGTTCTTGTGCGGATTGACGGGCGACGACGGAACGTGCCGCAACGGAATTTTGATGATCCTGGAGTGAAGAACGAGTCCCGGGAGGAGCAACGGCACAGACGAGAAGAAAAATGGGCCACCGGAGCGACTCCGGTGGCCCGCGGAAGCCGGCGGTGGCGCGGGTCGCCGGCACGGCGGCGCCCGGCGCGCCGCCGGACGAGACAGTCGCGGCACCGGCCACGGCGGCGGCGCTCGCGGGACGCGGCTAAAGCCGCGTCCGGCGCCAGGGAGACACCCCGCGGGTGTCACGCGGGGGCGGCGGCTCCCCCCTGCGTCACTCGGGAAGCGGCTTCAGCCGCGACCGGTTGTCTGGCCGACACCCCGCGGGTGCCGCGGGGGTGTCACGCGGGGCGGCGACTCCCCCTGCGTCGGCCGCTCGGTCACTCGGCCGAGCCGAGCCAGGCTGGCCGAGCCACACCGGTCCGACCGGGTCAGACCGGGTCGGACCGGGCCGGACCGGGGTCGGCCGACCCAGGGGGGTCGTGCCGGGTCGGCCCGGGCCCGGACCCCCCGTCTTCGGACGGATTTCGTTCAAATGGCTGTATCTTGAGCTACGGGCCTCCAAACGACCCGTCTTCAGCGGAAACACGATCCTTGGATTGAGACGGTCGTTTCGGTATATCGCACTCAAGGTTTCAGAATACTTTGACTTCAGCCGGGTTGGTTCGTACACGAAACCAACCGGGTCCTCGGAGCGGAAACACTCATATCTTGAGCTACGGACGTCCGATTGACGCGCTGTCAGCTTTGTTGTTTTCCTCTAAGTGAGACGGATCTTTTGGCATACTCCGCCCGAGGTTTAGACGCAGGTGGAGTATGGTCGGGTTGGTTTTTCCTTAAAAACCAACCGGGCCCCTGGGACGAAAAAGCCAATAACTCTCAGACCTGGCGTCCGATTGACGCGCCGTCTGCGACGTTGAGTTCCTGTTGACGATACGGAACTTTTGGATACATCAATTTCGGACTTTGTGTCAGTTGATTTATCAGCCTCTCGGCTCGTGGAGCGGACCCTCCCGAACGAGCTTGCCGTGTGAGGGAACCCTAGAGCTGGCTGCGACTGCTTCTTCGACAGCGACGACCGTGCAGAGATCCTCAGTGGACTGCGACGACGACTGTGCAGAGATCCTCCGTGGACTCCGACGACGACCGTGCAGAGATCCTCAGTGGACTACGGCGACGACTGTGCAGAGATCCTCAATGGACTCCGACGATTACTGCACTCAGGGATCCTACGTGGATCAGTGCTACATGTCCTGTGTGGGCCCGGTCCTGTGTGGGCCCGATCCTATGTGGATCCGATCCTGTGTGGGTCAGCGCTCAGCGGTTCTGTGTGAGCCAGCGCCTACAGGTCCTGTGTGGGCCCGATCCTGTGTGGGTCATTGCGGGGGTTAGTTACCTATCGATCCTTCGTGGGTCCGACGACTTAGATAGATCAGTGATCATCTTCATCGTCATCCAAAGAAGTATACCTGTGTGAGCTGAATCTTCTGTTACTCTCCTTTTTGGATTGTGTTGAGCTATCCTATGTGGATTTACTGTTTACTCTCCTTTGTGGATTGTGTTGAGCTATCCTGTGTGGATTTATTGTTTACTCTCCTTTGTGGATTGTGTTGTGCTATCCTGTGTGGGTATATGTTTTTATTTCCTGTGTGGATTGGGTTGTGCTTGGGCTCAGACGTTGGAGCCGAACGGGAATTGATGACTTAGGTATATGTATGGGCATATACCTAAGACGTGTCAGATGTTACTTTGTGATTGTATCTTCCCTTGTGGATTATCCTTTTTGGATTTCGGGAGACCTTCGGGGGTCTCGGGGTCCCTACTGAGTAGCTTATACTCACCCCTGCACGGGCTATGCCCGCACTACATTGTGTTGGTTGCAGACGACGGACAACGCTGATCGTGGTGGAGGCGTGCGGAGCAGGACGGTACCTGGAGGTGGACCACAGGGCGGGAGGTACTCGGAGCGGTCAGGTGGACCCAAGGAGCAGTGGAGGCTATCTGTACCCACCCTTCAGGTGGGACTTCCAGAGGACGGCTCGACGCTGCAGGTTTTCCTTTCAGTTGCTGTTTTTCCTTTCAGTTGTACTTTACAGTTGGGCTTGTATTTCCGGCCCCTTTTACTTTCAGCACAGCTTGTACCATTTTTACTTAGTGTTTACTTTTCCGCTTGCTTACTCTGTGGTTCTTGTTTTCTTTTCAAGGGCAATGCCTTCCCTTTTTGTTGGGATTTACGCCTTGGTGCTAGTCGCCAACCCTTGGCCTATGGAAGGCGGGCTTGGGGTAGTCACGGCACGGGCCCCGAGGACGGGTCGTGACATAATTATTTAAAAAATAGAAAATATAAATAAATTAGAATGATAAGATTATTAATTCATATTTCATGTAATCATTTATAACTGAATTTATCCCCATTTTCCTTATAATTAAAATTATGAGTTATTTAAGTCAAGAGGGTGTCAATTTTTATTTTCCCTTGTCAAAAAAAAATAAAGGTCCTAATAAAAGAAAAAAACAAAAATTATATATATATTCATGAAATGTATGATAATGGTCAAAATAAACTAATACAATAGGGTAAATAAATGATTTAGAGAAATTTTAAATCTTTATCCTAATGTTTTAACACCCTTATCCAAATTACCCTTACGAAGGTTACAATAATTTAACGAGGCTTCTATTCAGAATGATAAGAAATAAGAGAAAACTATTTAAAATATTTAAACCTCATGATTCCATAGTGGGATCCATTTTTGAATATTCCATTAATATAAGTGGACAAAATTCATTTTATTAAAAGTAGGAAGAATGCAACAAAACCGTTTTTAAAAAAATATATATTTGAAAATTAAAGTCTACTTATTCTTATTAAATACCATGTAAAAAAATTAATATGAATATTAAAACATTTTATTTAACATGTTACATTATCATTTAATTAAAATAAATCATCGATATATATTAATCTAATTGATTTAAATAAAAACACATTGTGCACATAGA
Source organism: Viscum album (assembly GCA_963277665.1). Classification (NCBI taxonomy): domain Eukaryota; kingdom Viridiplantae; phylum Streptophyta; class Magnoliopsida; order Santalales; family Viscaceae; genus Viscum; species Viscum album. The sequence goes on along the minus strand of OY728139.1, from coordinate 333,610,640 downwards.
AAACAATTTTTAAACATATCTATTTACCCTAAAACTCTTTTATTTATATTATAAAAATTTAATAACCAATTAATTTATTTTACACATATGGAAATAATTTTCGACATAATATAGTCAGACCTATTCGTACCTATCGATTCAATCGATAAATGATAATTATCAAATTAAAAAATAATATATCAATAATATATCATGGATCGATTAATGTCATTGTTAATTGTAAAGAAAGCTATCAATGAACTACAATTTATTTTAAGAAACCATGCCATTTCTTTGTGTGTGAACCATTTCACCAAAAAACAGAACCCACATACATCAGTCAATAGAAAAGATATATAAATTTTTTCCCTTATAAGTATAAAGTTGTTACATCCCATGAATTTGAGAAGGAAATTCTTTTAATTATATTTTAGTTAAATTATTTGTTTTATAATAAAAACAAACTAAGGTATTATTTACCAAAAAAATGAAATTTCTTATCCACAATCAATTAAAATTTTGGTTGTAAATTATATCTAATATTCAAAGTATAAAATACTATTTTCCCATATATGAAATTTATATTGATGAATATTTTGATTAAAATATAATAAATATTTAATAAATGTAAAAATTAAACGTGTTAAAAAAATATTTTCATTCTATATTTAAAAAGAAATTATTATTTTGTGCTAAATATACACTATTATTAATGAAATATAAAAATAAGTTCGTATGGAATATTTTCATAAATTATAACTAATAATGGTGAATTTAAAATAAAAATGATTATTCATCATTTAAAATTACTTTTATTTTGATATCAAAAGATGTATTTTTCAAAATCTTATGTTTTTAATGCTGTTAATTATTTAAAATGAAACAGCCAAATGTTTTAAAATAGGAACATCATGATTGATATCATATATGAAATGGATCACCAATATTAGAAGATTACGTAACACTCTAATTCATTATCATATATTTATTTATAAATAAATTAATTCTCTTTTATAGCTTGCGATGCATGAAACATTGAGTTTAGACGAATGACAATAATAATTTAAAATATTATAATTTGAAGCAACAGTTATAATGTAGTAGTTAATTTCTCTATTAAGAATAAGAAAAATAATTTATAAAAATATATTTTTTATACTTGTTCATTTTTTATCTATTGATAAAAAATAAAAATATAAACATTTTTTAAAAAATGCATATTTTCTAAAAAAGGTTTTTTTCTTCTAAAAAGTTGTTTAGTCATGCATTGTATACATAAAATAAAATTAATTTTAAAAAAATTAAAATTTATTTGAAAAATAATGTTAATAACTTAAATTAGTATGTCAAAATTATATTTTGGTAAATTTTTGGTATTGTTATGAAATGATTCATTTTTCAATGAATTGTTAAAAATAACTATTTTTGTAAAAACTATCTTTTCGTTTAAAGAATTTTCAAATTCTATTTCGTTAAAAAATTATTTTAAAAGTAAAATTAGTTTAATTTAATAACAATACATCCAATTTGGGTTATTATAAAAATTATTTGATAAATTTTGCTGTGAAAACATTTTATATGTTTGACAACGTTTCTTTGGAAAACTCATTTTTTGATGTGTCTTTCAGATTGATATTAAATTAAATTCCTTCACTTATATGATTTTAGTTTAGAAAAAATAAATTATATTTTTCGAATAAATAGAATTGATATTATATTATAAGGTCAAATTAATTATTGACTATAATTAATAGTGAAAATAGTACAAATTAAGTATCGTGGATAAGGTGGAAATGGGTTCACTAGGGGGGGTAAATGAGAAGATATGAGTTAAAATAACCTAAAATGTGTACAACACACATTTTTTGGAAATATTTCTACTTTATCACCTATATGTTTGTATAATTTTCCATTTTAAATCCTTGTGTCAGATGAAAAATGTGGGTACACCTTGTTATGTTAAGAAATATAATATGTGTCCTCTCCCACACTTATAAAACGAAACACCCTCCATTAACCTATTTGAACCTATAAGTCACTATTAATCGATAAAAACATAAAATATATTTATATAACAACAATATTTATAATCTAGATGTTCTTATATTCCCAAAATACCAACCGTACGATCCATAAGAGGGGATCCAAAGTAAGTTTATCTAATAGATGGTTATCATCTTAACAAAAATATTTTGTTTTATTTATTATTTTCATCCTTAAATTATGAATTTAGAGATAAAGTATAATTCATATATAATAACCAATATAACATGATTTTATTATGTTTATGGAAAAATATTTATACCTCACCTCCTCCAATAAAATGGAAAACCAATCATCCACTATTGGTACAGAGGACTATTATCTCACAAACTAATGTAAATCATTTTCTAAAAAAACATATCATGATTGTATATAATGATGGATATATTGTAAATATAATATTTAATATATTATTATACTTCTATAATTATAATATCACATATACGTTCTTAAATTTCATGTAATTTAAGATATGATAACATCGCTTTTGTGGACGATTGAATATCGCATCACGAAGCATTATGAATTATTTTTAATTTAAACTTTACATAAAATTAAATAATTATACATTTAATTAATATATAAGATATATATAAATTAAATGTATTCTAAAAAATTAATATATTACTAACTTTCTTACCCTTCACTCATTAATTTAATAATATCATCTCTTATGCATACATACGACATACCGTCTCTATAAATCGATGAAATTAATTTCCAATTTCCAAACAACAAAAATAATTATAAAATTGTATATTTTGAGTAAATATTATATTTATAACTTTAAAAAAATTCTGGATAATATGGTTATAAAATGCATAGACAAGAACCATAACGTTCATGAAAAAACTCACATGAGAAAACAAGGCCACTAACTCTCAAAACAATAAAAATAATGAAATATTATTAACTAAAGGGTGGTAAAATTTAATAAGCGGATAATATACAATATTATAAATATTAATATGGATCTATTATAAATTAATAACTTTCCTAAAACCATTATATAGGAAGGTAAATCACATTCAACTAAAATAATGTATAATTTAGGGGGCACCATCTCAATTTTACTTTATTGAGGCGTATTGTAAGGTTATGCACCTAATTTATTTTATATGGTGTATATAGTTCCACTTTTCTTATAATATACATAATACTTCATAATTTATTGTATTTTAATATTTTCTATGAATAGTTTTTTAAAGTATTTTTGAACTAAAAATTACCATGTGAGAATGAATATCATAAATCAATTTATTTTCATTGGGTTATATAACATCTTCATTATAATTGACATTATAAGACTATGTGTGTAAATAATTTTCACTATATTTATTTATTCAAAATTTATTTACTTAAATTAATATTTGAAACACATAGTCAATTCATTGATAAATTATCACTGTAAATTTGTGATCCATGTAAGGGTTTCCCGTATCACTTTTACATCCATGAGACATACACCGCATTCCACACTTATTCCTCTGCGTGATGTATATACTAAAAATTTTTATATTTTATATAATTATTAAATTTATATTTATTTTATTTTATTTTATTTTAATTATTTATTTTATGGGACTCGTGATTTAGAAGTTACTAAGTTAGTAACGGGCAATTTCAAAATATCTACATTATTTAGGATTTTTAATTATTAAGTATCCCTTTGGGGAATTATTTAAAAATTATACATTAAACAAAAAATTTCCTTCACCTTTATTAATTCATGATATTCATAAGTAATAATAACATCTATCAACTCATTTTTACGTAAATGATTGAGAATTTGTTTTAAGAAAATAAAACTTTATTTCTCTTTTCGGTTATGTTTTTTCATCAAAAATCATTGTTTTCTAAAGCATTTTTCGAAAATATTTTTAACCATTTAAAAATGATATATTAAATAACTTTTAGACCTTTTTTATAAGAAATTTTTCCAAATGAATATTCATGTCTTTATCCAAACAAGGATTGTTTGGATTTTTTCGAAAATGTGAAAGCAATCATTGTTTTAACATGTATGACATGATAATAATTCCCCACCATCATGGATACTCATTATTTTAATGATTGTTTTATAATTTTCAATGACTATTTTAGAATAACATTATTTTCAAATTATTTTATATGATTTTAGTTTTAAAAATATTTTTGATATGAAGATTTAATTTTTTGAAAAATGTCTTAATGATATTTTTATGGTTTTTCTATGCGTCAATGAAATCAAACCTTTAATTTACTCATAATACCCTAGGTATATAATGTATTTATACAAAACTTATTTTTATTTTGGATGTTTTATGATCATTTTGACAACGTAATGTATTGAAAATACCATTCATGATTTTTTTTTGTAATTATTAACATTCCCTTGAAATATTTACCTTAATATTATCATTTGAAATTACATTTCCCGTAAAATTACAAATTACTTATCATGGATATATGTATTAGTTATGATATGTATTATTTTTACATATCTTATTTTACATTTAATGTTATATTATTGACTAGGGATACTATTATTAATCCTTATTCCATAAATTATATAGAAATTTTTTATAATACATTTTTTCATGAATTGAATTGATCATTCGATATATAAGGAATCTATTGAACATGAAGTTATTGGTGGGGATATGTTATTGATATCCCAGTGAATAATCAATAGTTTCATGAAATTAATAAGTTGGATAGAATTAGATAAATGGTTTTTTGGTGTATACATACCTAGCATCTTTAAAATTTCATGTGAATGGTCTTGACAGTTGATGTATCAAGATTCTTAAGACCATGACATCAAAAAATTATGAAATTCCCTAATTAATAATTCAATTGTTATTATCTATAATATTTTCACACTAAAATGACATCTATATGCATTTAGTTCTATTTTTTTTGATTTATTGGAATGTGTGTTTAGATATTTACATTTCTAAACCAATTATGCCTTGTCTAATCCTGATAATCATGTTATTAATCAAATGTAATTTTGGTTCATATATTTACCATTACATATTATTATGCCTTATTGATTTTTTTCATTTATTCGTGATAGATTATTCTTTATGTTACTCTTACTGATAATTTGAGCTCACCCTTATTTCTTTTCACTTCCAAGGAATCCATCAATTGTACAATGAATAATATTCAAGGATATGATAGAGGGAATAATGATATTTTCATGAAAAATATACTTTAATTAGTGTATTAAAATTTAATATGGGAATAATTTATGTATCTAATTTAACAAGGCTGTTAATCTATTCGGTCATTTGGGATGTGATATGTTTTATCTAGTCCAAATGATATAATGTACACACTAGTTCTTCATTATTAGGGTCAAGGTTTTTATAGTTGGTATCGAGCATGTTTCATAGAAAACATGAAAAATATATTTAGGTAAACATAGTTTAGGGACAATAACTATATGTCATAATTTAAATATAAGTTCATAAAGCATTCTAATGTCTTGGTATGGTTGATAATATGTGGTTTTTCCTAGAAATACATCATTATATAGATAATAAAAGTTGATGTTTTCTGGAATAGATGTTACACAAGGTAATAATTACAAAAAAAATTCATGTCTGGATTTACTTAAACATTACCTGGTATATGAGAAGGAGTCTCACTGTTCACCTGGATTGTCACTCCCACAAGATATGATTTGGATGATGCACATTTTCTTTAAAAATCATTATGAACAGTCTGAATATTTTATGACAATTAATGAACTAGGTAATACTTAAGGTGTCTTAGATTGAAAATAAGGTTTCATGATTTATAAATACTATAAATAGTTATACGGTTTTCCTAAAATGATCATTATTTATCACACATTGTTTTCTTATTTTAGTTAGTGGCCGGAAACTTAAATAATCATTATAACGTTGAACATGAAGTAAAATTTGGTGATTATTAGAAAAAAATAGAATGATAATAATTTTTAAATGTATAATGATTATGATTAGTCAGTTATCTTCATATATGATTATTATTATATTCTATAACTAACTCTACGACTCACCAAATAAAAAAGGATGAATTTTAATAAGATATCGAGTGGTGGAGACGATGGAAAAATAAATAATTGATTTCTATAATGATATAAATTTTTAAAGAGACACCCATAAAGTGTCTCAAATGGGTGAAAAAATGGTTTATGTGTTGAAAATAAGTGCATATTGAAATCATTTGATGAGGAAGATTAAGAGTGTGATTGAACGAAACAAATTCCAACATAGGTATCCATTTATAGGATGTTGTCATAAATTTGGGAAACTAAGAATTATTTGAGTCAATTGAAAATTTTAAAGGATAACCCCAAGACAATTTAAGGACATGTGTTGAAATAAGCTGGTTACATTATTTATGTAGTGATATTTTATAATTAAATTGTAGAAGTATATATAACAATGGTATTTTGGTTATATGAATCGTGAATCATCTAAGTATTGTGTTAAATATTTGAGGAATATTTGACTTTAATAAATTAATATTAATGGATACCATCATAGTTTTAATAATTTAAGGTTCATTACATGTTCAATATCTTAATCAACCCTTTTAAAAAAAATTGTGAATATGACACGACTTAGCTTATTTTTTTGAAACATTTATTGGAATACAACCCATTAGGTTAGTATGTGAAATGTAATTTGTGGAAGAGTTCCTTTTCATTTCATTAGACTTAAGATTAAAGACATTGTAAAACATTAATGTTTATCATATATTTGATGATTTGGTAATTTTTGGTCATCATAATTGGGTAAAATTATGTGAATTATATTAATATGGTTTAAAAAAGGACCACTAGCATATCATGCACTAGTGCAGAAAACATTTTTTACGTCACCATTTTTTACGTCGGTTATCTAAAACCGATGTCATAATATGTAAAACGAGGTTTTTTACGTCGGTTATTTAATAACCGACGTAAAAACCTGTGTTCGGTACACCTATAACGTCGGTTATTTTTATAACCGACATTATAAATCGCGCGAAATCGTTTTTTACGTCGGTTATCAATATAACCGACGTAAAAAACGCGGTTTCCGAAGGCTTTTTTACGTCGGTTATTTTATAACCGACGTAACAAAACAATCCGCAGATGTTTTTGACGTCATTTATGGAATAACCGACGTAAAAAAACGCGGATTTTGAGCCCTTTATAACGTCGGTTATAAAAATAACCGACGTAAAAAAAGAATCGGAGGAAGGTTTTTACGTCGGTTATTGAATAACCGACGTTATAAATGTTTTTAAAACAATTATAACGTCGGTTATTGAATAACCGACATGATAACTCATTTAAAAATGTGGATTGTCATTCGCGAGTTTACCTTCGACAGTCGCGACTCGTCTCTCTCGCGCGTACACCCGAATCGGCTCGTCCATTTCGTTGGTTTAGATTCGTTTTGCGATCATCGTTTCTCATATTTAATCTCCTCGGATCAATCATCTAAACTCGCAGCACTCAGGTAATCCTCCCACTCGTTCGTTTTTTTTTCGCGGATAGTATATATATATGTGTTGTGATTTTTTGTTGAAACTAGCTAAGATTCTTCGATTGTGAACCCTTTTAACTCGTTTTGGCACCATAATCTTATTTATCATCCCTAGATCTATTTGTTCGACTTGCAATATTGACTAATTTTATGATTTCACTAATTTTTCATTGTTTTCTATAAATCCCCGAGAGGGTTGGGGCGTGTCCAGGGGGGGTGTCCAGGGGGGTGTCCAAAGGGTTGGGGGGTGTCCAGGGGGGTGTCCAAGCAGGTCGGGGGTGGGGGGTTGTGTCCAAGAGGGGTGGGGGGCTGTCCAGAGGGGTCGGGGGGTGTCCAGGGGGGTTTACAAGGGGGTGGGTGGGTGTGGGGGTCTGTCCACAGGTGTGGGTGGGTGTTGGGGGGTGTCCAGGGGGGTGTCCAAGGGGGTAGGGGGTGGGGGTGGTGTTTAGGAGGGGTGGGGGGGGGCTGTCCAGAGGGTTGGGGGTGTCCAGGGGGGTGTCCAAGCAGGTCGGGGGTGGGGGGTTGTGTCCAGGAGGGGTGGGGGTGCTTTCTAGAGGGGTCGGGGGCTGTCCAGAGGGGTCGGGGGGTGTCCAGGGTGGTGTCCAAGGGGATGGGTGGGTGTGGGGGGCTGTCCAAGGGGGTGGCGGCCTGTCCAGAGGGGTCGGTGGGGTGTCCAGGGGGTGTCCAAGGGGTTGGATGGGTGTGGGGGGCTGTCCAAGTGGGTGGCGGCCTCTCTAGAGGGTATTTGGGGTTGTCCGGGTGGGTGGGGGGATGTCTAGAGGGTTGGGGGATGTCCAGGGGGTGTCCAAGGGGGTAGGGGTGGGGGTGGTGTCCAGGAGGGGCGGGGGGCTGTCCAGAGGGGCCGGGGAGTGTCCAGGGGGGTTTACAAGGGGGTGGGTGGGTGTGGGGGGTTGTCCAAGGGTGTGGGTGGGTGTTGGAGGTGTCCAGGGGGTGTCCAAGGGGGTAGGGGTGGGGGTGGTGTTTAAGAGGGGTGGGGGGCTGTCCAGAGGGTTGGGGGGGTGTCCAGGGGGGTGTCCAAGCAGGTCGGGGTGGGGGTTGTGTCTAGGAGGGGTGGGGGTGCTTTCTAGTGGGGTCGGGGGCTGTCCAGAGGGGTCGGGGGGTGTCCAGGGTGGTGTCCAAGGGGATGGGTGGGTGTGGGGGGATGTCTAAGGGGGTGGCGGCCTGTCCAGAGGGGTCGGTGGGGTGTCCAGGGGGGTGTCCAAGGGGTTGGATGGGTGTGGGGGGCTGTCCAAGTGGGTGGCAGCCTCTCCAGAGGGTATTTGGGGTTGTCCGGGTGGGTGGGGGGGCTGTCCAGAGGGTTGGGGGATGTCCAGGGGGGTGTCCAAGGGGGTAGGGGGTGGGGGGTGGTGTCCAAGAGGGGCGGGGGGCTGTCCAGAGGGGTCGGGGGGTGTCCAGGGGGGTTTACAAGGGGGTGGGTGGGTGTGGGGGGCTGTCCAAGGGTGTGGGTGGGTGTTGGGGGGTGTCCAAGGGGGTAGGGGGTGGGGGTGGTGTTTAGGAGGGGTGGGGGGGCTGTCCAGAGGGTTGGGGGGTGTCCAGGGGGGTGTCCAAGCAGGTCGGGGGTGGGAGGTTGTGTCCAGGAGGGGTGGGGGGCTGTCCAGAGGGGTCGGAGGGTGTCCAGGGGGGTTTACACATCGATTTGTTTTATATTTCAAAATTATTTACATTCAAATTATGATTTTTTTCATATAAACATATATTTGTCTTATCTAAAAAATATATATATTTTTACTATTTGTTATAGGTAATAATGAGTCGAAGTTGGATTACGGCACATCGAATGAGCAATGAATATGAGGAAGGTGTTGATGCCTTTTTGGAATTTGCTAAACGAAATGTTCCAAGTAGTGACATTTTTTTCTGTCCATGCCTGAAATGTCTGAATATGAAGAAGTTGAAAAGTAGAGAGATAAAAGATCATCTGATTTGTCATGGTTTCAATCCGAGTTACAACCCTTGGATTTGGCATGGCGAAACTGGACAGAATGTCACTGATGATAATGAATTGCAAGATGGTAACTCCGATGGAATTGAAGAAATGATTCGCGATATTGTAGTAGAACAAATTGAGATAGAACCGACAGTTGCACGTCTATATGGTGATGTCGAAAAACCATTATATCCTGGTTGTACAGATTTTACGGTTTTGTCGGCGGTGTTAAGATTGATTAACCTGAAGGCGAAACATGGATGGAGTGACAGAAGTTTTACAGAGCTGCTACAATTGATGAAAGACATTCTTCCAAAAGATAACGATCTTCCAGATTCACATTATAAGGCCAAAAAAATATTATGCCCGATGGGATTGGGATACAGGAAAATACATGCCTGTCCGAATGAATGCATTATATATAGGAAGGAATATGAATTTCTGAAAGAGTGTCCTAAATGTGGGACATCACGGTATAAGGTGAAAGAAAAATCACAAGCTGATGTAGAGATTACAAAGCTCCCTTCAAAGGTATTTCGGTATCATTCTATAATTCCTCGTTTCAAACGTTTATTTTCTAATTCACATGATGCAAAAAGGTTAAGATGGCATGCTGATGAGCGGGTATGTGATGGAAAAATACTTCATCCAGCTGATTGTCCACAATGGAAGAAAATTGATGCCCAGTACCCTACATTTGGAAATGAAATTAGAAATCTGAGACTAGGCTTGTGCACAGATGGAATGAATCCATACCGAACCCTCAGTAGCACACATAATTCATGGCCTGTTTTATTGGTAATTTACAACCTCTCTCCTGAAGTTTGTATGAAGCGCAAATATTTCATGTTGAGTATCATGATCTCTGGTCCAAAGCAACCCGGCAATGATATTGATGTATACTTGTCACCGCTGATTGATGATTTGAAACTGTTATGGGCTGATGGTATTAGGGTGTATGATTCATATAAAATGGAATATTTTCAACTGCATGCAGTGCTTCTATTCACTATAAATGACTTCCCAGCATATGGAAATTTTTCTGGATACAATTTTAAAGGGCATAAAGAATGTCCAATTTGCGAACAACAGACGTCATATTGTCAATTTCATCATGGGAGGAAAACAGTGTACATGGGTCATCGAAAGTTTTTGCCTATGGATCACCCTTATAGAAGACTAAAAAAGGCATTCAATGGCTCACAAGAATTTGATACTGCTCCAAAACCTTTATCCCTAGATTTGTATTTTGAGAGGGTGAAAAACCTTGATGTGACATTGGGAAAGACACAGAAATCTGGTAATGATAGACATATTTGGAAGAAAAGGTCAATATTTTTTGAGCTACCATATTGGAGGTATCATGAAGTCAAACATAATATTGATGTCATGCACGTGGAGAAGAATATCTGTGATTCTTTGATCGGAACATTGCTAGATATTAAAGTAAAGACAAAAGATGGGTTGAATGCAAGGTTAGACCTACTATCAATGGGAATACGTTTGGAGTTAGCTCCCACTCCTAAAGGAAGACGAACATTTCTTCCCCCAGCTTGTCATACATTATCGAAGAGGGAGAAAAGTAGCTTCTGTCAGTGTCTTCATGATATCAAAGTGCCTCAAGGTTATTTTTCAAATGTAAAAAATTTTGTCTCATTGAAAGACTTGAAGTTGATTGGTATGAAATCACATGATTGTCACGTCATGATGCAACAAATTCTACCAGTTGCACTGCGTGGAATATTTCCCATCCGTGTCAGAAAGACTATAATGAGGTTGTGTTATTTTTTCAATTCAATTTGTAACAAGGCGATTGATGTGAATGCTTTGAACCTTTTGGAAAAGGATGCAATTTTTATACTTTGTCATTTGGAAATTTATTTTCCTCCAACTTTTTCTGATATGATGGTGCATTTAATGATTCATCTGGTTCGAGAAATAAAGCTTTGTGGACCTGTATATCTTCGTTGGATGTATCCTTTTGAAAGGTATATGAAAATATTAAAGGGATATGTTAAAAATCCATATCGACCTGAAGCCTCCATTATTGAAAAGTATATTTCTGAGGAGGTAGCAGAGTTTTGTACGAGCTACTTGGCTACGGCGCAACACATAGGTTTGCCTCTATGTCGCCATGAACGGGTTAATAATGAGGGAAAGGGGATTCGTGGCTTGAAAGTCAAATCACTGTCAGCTGAACAGATGAAGAAGTTAGAATCATACATCTTGAATAACATAGCTGATGTTCAACCGTATATCACATTGCATATTAATGAGTTGAAACAATGTCATCCAAAGAAGAAAGAAATGTGGATTTTGAATGAGCACAACAAAACGTTTTTGCCATGGTTTAAAAAGACCTTGCTTGGTAGATCAGATGTATCAGAGACATTAAAATGGATAGTGGGTGGTCCATCTTTAAATGTGATAACATGGTCCGCTTATGACATTAATGGCTATACATTTCATACGAAAGTTCAGGACAATAGAAGTGCAGTTCAGAATAGTGGTGTATTGGTGTTTGCAGAAGCAATGCATTTTTCGAGTGCTAAGGACAGAATCCCAATTTCGGCATCAAGTGCATATTATGGAGTGATTGAAGACATATGGGAGGCTGATTACTGTAAAATTAAAGTTCCTGTTTTTAACTGTAAATGGTTTATCGGTAACAACAGTGTCAGACACGATGAATTTGGAATGACACTTGTTAATCTGAATAGATTGGAAGACACAGCTGATTCTTATATAATGGAAACACATGCCAAACAAATTTTCTATGTAGTAGATCAATCAGATATGCAGTGGGCTGTTGTTTTACAAGGGAAAAAACAATATGTTGGTGAGGATGAATTTGATGAAGATGCTGATTTATGTGAGATCCCGACTTCCATGGAAAGATTAACAGAACATAATGATGAGTATGTTGAAGACATGGTTTGTGCCATAAGGAACGATCACGACGAAGGAATTTGGGAAAACAATCCAACTGTACATTCCTAAAATTACAGGTAACACATGTTTATTTCTTGTTTACATTTAGTTTTTTAATATAATGTTAGATATTGTAAATTTTTTACTTATTAAAACATGTATCAAACCAAAATGATAAAACAATAAAAACCGTAAAGAGGAGATGTCCTGGGCGCACCGGCCGGCCGGTGGGGGATCACCGGTTGGTCGGTGGTCCAGACAGAAAAGCTCTCGGGTCCACCGGCCAGCCGGTGCTGAGCCAGCGGCCGGTGGTGAGCCAGCGGCCGGCCGGTGACACCAGGCAGTGGGCAAGTCTACTGCCTGGGTCCTCCGGCTGGCCGGTGAGCTCACACCGGCTGACCGGTGGACTCAGTGAGTCCACTTTTCAGCTTTCTTGGGCCAACTCCTTGGCAACCTTTTGCCTATCAACAAAAACACTTGAATACAAGTTAGAACATAATAAGAGTGATTGTGATCATTAAAATCCAAGATAGAGGGGTACAACAGACTGTGTTTACCATGTTTATCATTGTTTAACATGCTTACCATATTACCAATGTTTACTATTATGTAATTTAGTACACTTTTCTATTTTCTGATTAAGTAGTATTACAATATTTGAATTTTTATATTTGTGAACTAATGTTTGTTTTTTTGATTTGAAGGAAAATGACAGATCAATCAGTTGATCAGCCACATGATTCTGGAGATGAGCATATTGGTCATACATCTGGGGAGGAACATTCACAAGCTCCTATTACGAAAAAGAGTTCAAAGGTTGGTAAGCGTGGGTGCACACGTTTACCAAAATTATCACTTGCCTGTACGAAGGAGGAGAGGATAGTCGTGGAGTTTGATGATGATGATCTTCCTAGAGGTCCAAATGCTAAAGATTTTAAGGGTTTTGTAGCAACTCAGGATAAGAGCAAAGTAAGCATTCTCTATGATGATTGGAGAAGTGTGGATAAGGAAATAATTTCTCAGCTGTGGGAGACCATTTTGGTAAGATCTTTTGCTATTGTTTGACTGTTCTTTAAATGTTTCTAGTATATATAATATTTTTAACCTCTTTTTTATCAGATGACATTTGATATTCCTAACACTGTAGGAGTCAGGAAGAAATGCTTATCGTTAGCTGCTAGGAGATGGAGGGATTTCAAATCAACCCTCTCATCTGATTTCATTTATGGTCATAGGAGTCGTGAGAATCCATGTCGTATATATCCTTTTATAGATGAAGACACATGGAGTCAATTTTTTGAAAGTAGAAGAAAAGAATCATTTTTGGTAAGGGCAATGTAAACTTTTATAAGCTTTCTTATATAAATGATCTTATTATTGTTTTGTTAATGATTACATATTCTTAATTTACAGCAAACAAGGAAAGCTCATCATGAGATCCAATCTAAAAATGTATACCCTCATAGTTTATCTCGGGGAGGGTATGCATTATTGGAAGAACAAATGATGGCAGAAAAATTTCAACAACTAAGAGCTGAGTCTTCAAGCTCTGGAGAGGTGGCCCCTCCATCCCCTCCATCTAGACATGAGAAATGGAAAAGAGCTCGGAAGGGCAAAAAAGGACAATATCTTTCGGAAGAATCGAGACTCGTAGTTGAGAGGATTGTAAGATATCTATTTTATTTATTTAAGTTTACTATTTTCGTCATATATTTCCAATCATTATAGAAATGTTCAATTAATTATTACAGGACTCTCTTGAGGAGCAGAGTTCACAGGGGACATTTACACCATCTGGGAGGGAAGATATTTTATCTGTGGCATTGGGAAAGCCCGAACATCCTGGCCGTGTAAGAGGATATCCGGCAGGTGTATCGGTAAGAAAAGTGTTGCCACGTTCCTCAACTTCTAACGTTGAGGGAGTTTATAAAAAAAATAGAATCCTTGGAGGCTGAAGTCCATAATATTAATGCGACAATGGAGGAAAAGATTAGAGCATCGGTGCAGGTTATGTTTGCAGACTTGCAAAGACAATTTCAGGGTGCAGCTCCCACTCCACCTCTCCCAGTAGCTCCCACTCCCCCACCTCAGCCTGCGGACCCCATTTTTGATCCTCCTCCTCCGCAGCAGCTACCTACTTATTGTGAGATGTATGTTGATGATCCTCAACATCATATAGTTGCATATGGGATGGTATATTGTATAGGAGATACAGTTCATCATCAACAGTTAGAGGTAGAGAATCAGAGGGTCACTGTACATGATATTATAGATAGATCAGCTCGGATACCATTACCTACAGATGCGGTGACGACAGTTGGACATAGTATCGGCCATTTTTTACTTTGGCCATCCAGACTTCTTCGACTCATTACCATAGAGGTATGGATGTTATATCTTTTATTTTATATTTTTATTAATGTTTTATCATTTGAAAACTAATATATTTTTCAATTTATTTTTACAGGAATACTTCAAAGGTAAAGAAATACTGTATAGACAACAACAAAGACAGATAGCTATGACATCAGATGCAGATACTAGAAGTCTTGATAAATTGTCAAGATATTCAAATTTATTGGCGGATCATTATGACTTTACAATGGAAGATCATGTCTGTGGACGTGAACTAAGTGTGGGGATTATGAAAACTGATATCATGGAGTTTGTCACTGGAGATAAGTTGGGCATCAACGTGGTGCAAATTTTTATCATGTAAGTCTTAACACCTTTTCCTTGCGTTATATTTATTAAAAATGTATACTTATGTCTGCTTTGTATTAGGTATCTGTATAAAATTTGTGAGAGGAATGAGCTGACAGATGTATATGGATTCGTGGACCCACAATTGATTTCCCCTGAAGCATGTGCATTGGATGAGGAACAAATAATGATTTATATTGATGGTATATTTGAAAAGAATGTAATCACAAAGTGTTGGATGATGCCTTTTTGTGAGAGGTATGAAACACATCCCTCTCAAAGAGTTAATTATCTTTTAACATAAAAAACCACTAACGTTAAATTTCCTTTTATCAGGGATCATTGGATGTTAGGGGTTTTTTGCCCTAGGGAGAAAGCAGTTTATTGGATATGCTCTCTCCATGATGATGTACGAGAAAGTTTTAAGAATATATTGGAAACGTAAGTTTCAATTTCACAATAGTTTTATATATTATAATGAATTTTAAATTTACCCCATTCGTATTATTTTCTAACAGGGCATGGGTCCACTTTCGAAAAAGCGCAAAGAAAAGGAATTTCAAGATCAAATATGTACATGCGAAGGTAAATATCCATTTATAATTTGTACATTTTGATTTATTACATAAAAATAATATATTGAATTTACACTCATTCAAATAGAAATGTCATGAGAAACAAGGCATCATCGAATGCGGATATTACATGTTAAGATTTATGTATGAAATAATAACAACTGGGACAGTTCTGAGTTTTGACCTGGTAAGATTTCCTCTTTCTCATAATATTTCAATTTTATTTATTCATTATACACGTTGACTACTATCCTTTTCCTTTGTATCTTTTTGATGACCCTAAACCCTTTACTGCTGAAGATATCAAACACTTACAAGTGGAGTGGTCAAATTATTTTACAGGTTTGATTGAATTTTAGTTGTCTGTAATGTAAAATGTAATTTTGAATATTGTCAATGTAATTGTGTATTTCGTAGTCGTTTAGGTTGGATTTAGTTTTTTTTGAAGTTGGCAGTGTATGTTTTGAATGTTATATAAGTGAATGTTTAATTTTTCTCTACTTCTTGTTTTGGTATACTGTTGATGGGTTTTCTGGTCTGGATTTTGGTATGGGGGGAGAGGTTCCAAGGGGGTGGGTGGGTGTTTGGGGGGTGTCCAAGGGATATGGGAGGGGTGTCCAAGGTGTGTTTGGGGCTGTCCTAGGGGTCGGGGGGGGGGGGGTGTAAATGAGGGTGGGGGTGTCCAAGGGGTGGGGGGTGTGCAAGGGATATGGGAGGGGTGTCCAAGGTGTGTTTCGGGCTGTCCAAGGGGTCGGTTGGGTGTAAATGAGGGTGGGGGGGGGGGGGGGGGCTGTCCAAGGGGTGGGGGTGTCCATGGGGTGGGGGGGTGCCCAAGGGATATTGGAGGGGTGTCCAAGGGGTGTTTGGGGCTGTCCTAGTGTTTGGGGGGTGTAAATGAGGGTGGGGGGCTGTCGAAGGGGTGGTGGGGTGTCCAAGGGGTGGGGGGGTGTCCAAGGGATATGGGAGTGGTGTCCAAGGTGTCTGGGAGTTCTGTCCAAGGGGCCGGTTGGGTGTAAATGAGGGTGGGGGGCTGTCCAAGGGGTGGGGGGGTGTCCAAGGGGTGGGGGGTGTCCAAGGGATATGGGAGGGGTGTCCAAGGGGTGTTTGGTGATGTCCAAGGGCTCGGGGGGGGGGGGGGGGTGTCCAGGGGTCGGGGGGGGGGGTGTCCAAGGGGTCTGGGAGGGCTGTCAAGGTGTGGGGGGGGGGGGTGTCCAATGGGTGTTTGAGGCTGTACTAGGGGTCTTGGGGGTGTAAATGATGGTGGGGGGGGGGGCTGTCCAAGGGGTGGGGGTGTCCAAGGAATATGGGAGGGGTGTCCAATGGGTGTTTGAGGCTGTACTAGGGGTCGTGGGGGTGTAAATGAGGGTGGGGGGGGACTGTCCAAGGGGTGGGGGTGTCCAAGGGTTGTGGTGGGGCTCCAATGTGGTGGGGGAGGGCTGGCCAGGTTGTTAGGTGGGTATAGATGAGGGTGGGGTTCAGTTGGGGCTTGGGGGAGGGCTGGCATGGTTATTTTTGTTGTCTGGTTTCTGGTTGCTTTTTGGTGAGAGCAGTGCAATTATTTTTAAAAAAAATTATATCGCTTTCACGTCGGTAATTTTATAACCGACGTGGTAAATAAATCGGTAGGGGTTTATCACGTCGGTTGTTTCGAGAACCGACATGATAAACCGTTCCCGGGCCTTTTATCACGTCGGTTCTTAATATAACCGACATGCTAAAAGGCCTGTGAATCGATTTACCACGTCGGTTATTGGACAACTGACGTGCTAAAACGTTTCCCATGCCTTTTTATCAGGTCGGTTATTTAAGAAACCGATGTGATAATAGGCCCGAGGAAGGGTTAATCACGTCGGTTATGTCATAACCGACGTGATAAACTATATCCCAGGCGTTTTATCACGTCGGTTTAGAGAATAACCGACGTGATAACCCCCCCCCCCCCCCCGCGCATATTTATCACGTCGGTTATTATATGAACCAACGTGATAAACACCGTGATGTTAGGGATGTTACGTCGGGTTTTAAATAACCGACGTAAAAAACGTTATTTATAACATCGTCCGTATTAACGTCGCCTAAAAACTGACGTAAATAATGAAAAATAACCGACGTAAAAAATGTTTTCTTCACTAGTGATGTTATGACATTCACATTTGGCCATACCGTAGGGTTTTAACTCACAATTGAAAGAAAATAATGGTTTAGTAACATCCACTGGCCAATGTGTGGTCCTAGTTAAAATTCCATTTCATTCTTGACTAATTTGATAAATAAATATTAATGATGACATAATGATTTTATTATTTAGGTTTAGAGATTAATGTATCATTTTGGATAATTGGTTCTAACTGTATTACTTTTGGAATATATATAAAAATTGGTAGAAATAATTTCACTCTTTTATAGATCTTATAATATGATGAAATGTTAATTTTAGTTGTAGAAGCATAAATAATGATTTTGGATATTCATTTCATCAAATAATAGATAAATAGAAAATAGGTTGAAGAAAATCCAAGGGGTAGAATTATGATTTAAAAAATAGAAAGATATCAAATAAATATATTTCTTTATATTCATATAGAGTAAACAAATTCCTTAAATTTATGAATAGGATATTGAAAAAAATGTTATCATATTAATTTAATATTATATGAATCAATGGTCATT
Organism: Viscum album; assembly: GCA_963277665.1. Lineage (NCBI taxonomy): Eukaryota > Viridiplantae > Streptophyta > Magnoliopsida > Santalales > Viscaceae > Viscum > Viscum album. Next base: position 333,592,278 of record OY728139.1, on the reverse strand, counting down.
TAACTCAACACGGTTTTATGGTCTTTTTTAATTAACATTATCTTGATCATTTACTTTCTTATGATCAACGACCTCTATATCCCTCCATAATTATTTGGGCAGTACATTTTTCTTCCATGTCTATCTCCTAACATCCCACCTATTTTCTTGTACATGGAAACCTTGTTGTACATTATTCCGGATGAACATTTGTATTTCCATTGAGCTATATTATGAGTAGTTTTAATTTACCCTTTCACAACATGGTTTTTCAATAAATGAGTTTTCAAATTAAAAACTCTTTATTTGAAAGTGCATGTTTAAATTCCAATGGTGTAATTTAATAAAGTTGGGGAAAATGTAACACCTAGATATTTTAAAAGATGAAAATCATGCTCGATAGAATATATCAAACACAAATCCAATCATAGAATAGATTGTAAAAATATGAGAATTTTTTGTTTATTTCTTTTTAAATATTTTCAATTTCTTTGATAGCTTGTGATGCACACAACATCGGTTCTACTCAAATAAACTATACTCTATTAGAATATTATTATTTAAAATGAGATTGTTATAACTTATCTGTTAAATAAGTTAGTATTAATAAGACCAAATAATTTATGAAAATAATTGGTCTAAATTTTTTTATTTTTATATATTGAATAAAATTAAATTTTTATATCAAATGAAAGAAAAATAATTATTTTCTAAAGACTATATTTTTCTAAAAGATTGTATAGTTGTGCTCTCCACTCATAATCTAATATTAAATTTTAACAACATTATAATATTTATTTAAAAAATGATCTTAATTTTTTAAATTATCATGTCATGATTATCTGGGATTGAATTTAATGGAATTTTCTGAAAAGTTTCATTCTCAAATAAATAGTGAAAATACTGATTTTTCTTAAAAACTGCATTTTTTAAAGCACCTACAAGTCCCATTTTGATGGAAAATTCTTTAAAAATAAATATTTGTAAAACTATATTATAATTATTCTAATTTAGGTTATTTGAGTATATTATATGATCACCTTTTTATGGAAATATATTATACCATTTAATTTTTTTCTTTATAAAAAAATTTTCTTCAACACCTCTATGGGTTTAATTTTAAATATAATTTTTTCAAATATGTGTAATAAATTTTTAAAAGTAGGTTTAATATTTTCAATCAAAATAATTTATATTATCTAAAAAGATAAACTATATTTTTTTACAATAATTAATTGTGAAAATAATAAAAGTTAATTACAATTTTTAAGGGGAAAACAACTTTACCATGGGGATAAACTAACAAGATATTGGTTACAGATTACCAAAATCATTTCCAACTCCCATTGGATGGAGAAATCACAACCATATAAATAAAGCTACTTTCTTTATTATTTTTTAAAATTCAATTATGTGCTAACACATAAATATAATAATAAAATTATATCACATATAAATTTATTATTGTATATTTATGAAATACTTTTTATCGAATATATCCACCATTAAGTGGAAAATGAAATCGTAGATCATTTGTACCATAAACTACCGCCTCGTGAACCGATGTAAGTCATTTTTCAGAAACACATCTCATGAATGTATATAATGATGGATAAAATATATATATCTGTATATTTCTATAATATCAACTATATTACTATACTTTTCTAATTATAATACCTCATATAACTTATTAATTTCAATGTTGTTTAAAATATGATAGTGTCGCCTATGAGTACAGATGAATTCCGCCTCTCGGAGCAATGTGAATCATTTTTTACATACTCATTGGATAAAAAGTAATAAGGATAATTTTAATAAATATATGATTTCTATATAGTGGTATTTATTCTATTCAATTAATATATCACCCACTTTATTACCCTCTCACACGATAATGGTATTATATCATTGTTCACATGTACGTACAACCTACCATCTCTATGAAGCGATGTGATTCATGTTTCATGTCCACCCTTAATGAATTATTTAAAAATTTATATATTTAGTAAATATGATTTTTATAACATTAATATAATTATAGATATTATTAATCAATATTCTATACACAAGAACCATGAAATCCATACAAAGTCATGCATAAGAAAAAATACAATTGACTACTTAAATAATGAAGGTAATGAAATATTTTTGACAATCATGTGGTAAACTGTTATAAGAGTATAATATATGATATTATAAATTTGAATATATTTCTATTAAAAATAAATAACATTACAAACTATTATACATTAGTTAAAATTCTGTTCTTCCAAATTGAATCAGGATGTAAGTGACTCGTCCCAATTTCCCATCATTTTGGATTATTGTAATGTTATAAAACTATTTTTTTGGTTTATATACTTCCCTTTTTCATATAATTTTAGGAATACATCATTATTTAGGGTATTTTATTATTGAATTATGATTATTTCATTTATCTGCATTTGACATGAAAATTTACAAATGGTAAAAAAAATCATAACACAACTTATTTTCATTGGGTAATATTAATTGTTTATTATATTTGAAATTGTAAGACTATTTGAGTAGAGAATTTTTAATATATTATGAAATATTTCCACTAGATTAATATAAATTTATATTTTATATTTTATACAAAAATTCAGTACATTGATTAATTATAACATCAAATTTATGATCTTTGTAAAAGTTTATCATCTTACGTTTACTTCTATAATACATCACTACATTCACCACTTATACCATTATGTGCTGTATATAATTCCACTTTTAATATGTTATATCATGAATATATTTATCTTAGTGGTACTAAAATTTTAATTTGGTATGATTTCATTTTTGGGGATTACGATTCAGAAGTTACCAGAGTTGTAAGGGTTTATTTCACAATCTCATCATTATTTGGAACTTTTTATAATTAAGTCTCCATTTGTGTAATTATTTTAAAATTATACAATAATACCAAAATATATTCTTCAAATATGGTAAATTATGATATTTTAACGTAATAGTAATATTTTTTCACTCTTTGGTATTTATAATGTTTGATAATTTGTTATATCAAAATTAGACTTTATTTCTCTCCTTAGTAGGAAATACTTTTTCTTCCTAACACATGTTTTCTTAAAATGTTTCCAAAAAAAATCTAAAAATTTTAAAAATGATTTAATAAATACATTTTTACCCTTTCATATGTTTCTCATGTTGTTTTTAATATAATTTTCATGTCATTTTCTAAAAAATGATTATAGGGATTTTGTTGAAAACTTGAAAAAAATCACTGTTTTTATCTGTATGAAATGAATATAATTTCCCACCATCATAACCACTTAATGTTTTAATTATGTAACGTCTTGTGTTTTTAAATAAGGTCAAAATTGTCTCCCATTTTGAATTTTTGAATTGGTGGGTATTCCAATTTCTTTTTTAAGAATCAGAAAAAAAAAGTTTGAGTTTTATTTTAAACCAATATTATTTTTTTGGATAGGTTTGGAGTCTTGGATAGTGACTCGGCTATTTTGGATAGTTCCAGGTGTGTTGGAGGCCGAAAGGCCTATTCTGAGAGTTGCAGTCAAGGCCTGAAAATTAGGGTAAACTCTGTAGCTTCTTCTAGATAACTTTGCGCCCTGTGTTTTCCATGATCACAATCTAGTAAACCGTGAAAGGAATGATGCACGAAAATTCAATGAAATCTACAGTTTTTTTAGTGTATTTTGCATGGTTGGAGAATGGATAGGGAAAACCATAAATCAAGCCACATGGGTAGTGCCACTTAGACAATACCCTCACACTGTATGACACATAGTTTGGAAAACTGTGTGGGCTAACTGTACAACCCATTAAGGAGGTGATTTTATAGTTTTCACCTCTCTTTATCTTCCATTTTCCTCCTTATTTTTTCATTATTCTCATATGGGTTGCACACAGTAGGATGGTTTCCTCCATTTCTTCCTACTCATGGATTTTATACAACTCCTTTATCAGTGCTCCGTTATTCAAGTTTCCATGTGTGTTAGAACATCATAGGTGATTCTCTCCTCTCTAATGCTTATATTTTGTTTTTATCTTATCTCACATACCCTTAAATATATTCAATCCATTTTACCCTATTTTCATGGTTTTTTAATGTGAAATCAATTTATTCTAAACTGCTTTATGTTAGAGGCTAATATCGGATGTGCCAACGTCTATGACTCTATGTTAGGTGGTTCATACCTTTTTTTATTTTTCACTCTAAATTCGATGTGGGTATCTTTTATCACACCATTGGGTAGTTGATTGAGACTCTATTTCATGATGTTAAATTGATCGTTTGACTTAATGGGATGTTGTTAGTAATTCCCCACCACAATTCAGATATGTGAGGCTGGGCTTGAGGCCATTAAAAATCTTGGGTAGTTATAATAGTGTGATTTCTTAATTTAATTTGATAATTTATTTTAAAATTGAATTGTTTTATTTACCTTAAGTTGATTTGGTAATTTTAAATTAAGTTAGTCAAAAAATTAAAATGTATTGTTATGTGTATGTAAATTGTAAAACCCAATAATGTTAAATTGAAATGTTTATTAAGTGAATCTTTTATTTTTTATATGATATGATCTTGTGATCCTTTGGATCATGACAGGATTTTCCTGAGGAAGTGGAATGGCATAGACAATGGGATTGAGGTGACGTGGGCTTCTAGTTGGGGTTGTCCTAGATATTTTGAGTGATATTGATCATAGTATTGGAAATTATGGACATTGGATTAATGTGGAAGGGTGATCATATTATGGGAATGGCCCAAGATATTTGGATGGAATAACCATAGATTTTGAGCAACATTGTTTCAGAGGCACGAAGTGTCTGTTGGATGTGGCTTATGTACAAATATAGTGATTACCTTTCACCCGTGATGGAGAAATCATTTTATGATGAAGTGATTTTGGTCACTCTTGTGGGTAGAGGCCCCCCAGTAGTGCAGATTATAAATTTTGTTAGAGGGGATTGTCATTAAAATCCATAGGGAATGTAAGTATCCTTAGGATGAGAGCATTGAGTCTATCAATTGGGGGATGAGGATTATCGTATTTTTGTCATTGGGCATGGAATATTTTGGGAGGGGGAGATCAAATTTCCTCAAGATATCATGAAATTAACTGAATATGATTTTTCCTTGAGGATAGATATCATCGTGGCTCCAGAAATTGGCCTTCAAACCAATATATGCATTCAAGAAGCGTTCTGAGGTGACATGGTTTTATTTTCTATAGCATGCCTTCTAGATGCCAGTTGAAACATTTTAGACATGATTTGTTGGTTGGAATTATGTTTTGGTTGCATAATTTGAGGTGAAACCTGTTGGTTCATATGGAATATTCTACATCAGGGGATACATTGGGACACAAGAAAATGGTCCACTCCTCTACAAATAATCCTATGTTGGATGAGGTATATGATTGATTCCCATTGTCCATTCAGAACCTAGGAAGCATTTCTTTAATTAATTTTCTTTTTTCTTCTTTATTTTTTATTATATTTCACACATACATAAACATTTATGTTCGGTATATATTTTTTGCTGGTATCCTATGGAGACTTGTTCGCACACCCTATATGGGCCATTTTGGATGTTCATAGATTTTAAGCATTTATATTCAGCTAATAATTTAGGATCTTAAGATGGATCATAGTTTTAGTTAGTAAGGATGTATAGTATGGTTTATATGTATGTAGATATTCTGGTCATCCCTTAGCGACCCCTTTCTGGATATTGTACTGTACGACCTATTTGGATACATGATCTGTTTCAAATGGCTACAAGTGGTATTTTTAGTTTCTTTATTCCTTTCCACTACATTGTGGTTTATGATTCATCTATTTATTGATATTAACTATGATTCTTCTATTTGAGGGTCTAGTTCAAGTATATTGAGTATTATATTCAACTATATTATATATATATATATATATACTTGGACCTTTATTGCATCATTCCTTTAGGGTATAGCCTTACCTTGTTCCCCTTTTCACACCCTAACTGCTAGTCAAAAACCTTAGGGATTTGGGTTGGTGCGCCTAAGGCCAGTGGCACCCATATTGAAACCATTGTTCGAGTGGCTAATCAGGTCGGGGATGATACAAATGGTATAATAGGAGTTTAATTTACATATTTAATGGTTTTACTATTTTGGATATGGTAGACTATATGTTAGGATGTTATTTGAACTGGGTTTAGAACTTGTGGTTAGGTGCCTGCAGCCCCATGTACATGGGACAAAAAAAGTTACTATGGACGAGAATTTCTCATTAGATATTTTATAATATTTCCACCTTTAGTGGTATTCTTGGAATGTGAGTTATTATTTATTGTGGCATGTGACTTGTGACCTTGTCCTAGTATGACAAGGAATGATATATTCGGATCTTGTCCCGATGTGGCAATGGGGTGGTCGTTGTGGTTGATATGCATGTTAAGATTTGATTAGGTGCATGATAGGATGTTTCAATTTTAAATATTTAGGATCATATGATATGAAATTTCCTTTTAAAATGTGACATTCTATGTGATATATGTGTGTGTGTGGGGCCTGTGATATGAAATTTCTTATGACATGTGGTAGAAGGATAGATCATATATGAGAAGACATGTATAACTAAATGCGGTGATGTTGATCACTATGTTGGGTGATGGGGTTATCGGTTTGAGGTGACATGGTTTTTCAGGATGGGAATGGCCCAAGTCAATTTTTATATTTGGAACTATTGAGGGTGGATAAAGGGGTCATGAGGCTGTGATTTCATATTGCATTGTTACGACCAGGGAGAGAATGGGTAGTGAGTTGATACTTCATATTACTAGTTTCTATATCTACATGATATATATATATATATTATTATTATTATTATTATTATTATTATTTTGGGTATCTTACCATGTAATAGTACTCAATAAGTTTCTACCTAGACAGGTAGGATGGAGCATCGGGCATGCGATGGATCAGTGACACTAGATAATAGGCATGTTGAGACCCCTTAGGTCCAGGCATAGCAGATACATGCACATACATAGGTACAAGTCCAAAGGAAGGTAGGGAAATGACCAGATTTAACTATGTTTTGGATCGTGGCTTGATGATAAGCTCGGATCGATCTTAGTATGGGTAATATAGGGTATAGATAGGGTTTCATAGGGAGAACTGACTTTGATGGATTATCTAATGTGAGGGTTTCAGTCGTAGCACTTGACACTTTTTCAGGGTGGGGGTGGTCCACCGCCTACTAAAAACATGATCGAGGCTATGAATATGATCTCGGAGCAGCATGAGATGCCTCCATGGTGGAGGGTGAAGTTGGGGATGTACATGCCTAAAAAACCATCTAAGCACTAGTGGGACATGCAGGTTCAGGTAGGAAGACATGAGGGACTATCCATGTGGTATTTTGAGACCAGGTTCTTCATGTTTTTTTAGAGATGTTGAGGGAAGAGAGAGATCGAGAGTTCTTGAGCCTTCAATAAGGTAACATTTTTGTCATGGACTATGCAGTTATGTTCATCTAATTATCTATATTTTCACCCATCATGGTGAGAAAAGACACCTCATTGGTGAGGCATGTCATGGATGGTTTATGACATATCATCTGAGTGAAAATAAACATCATTTAGTGGGACTCATTCTTAGAGGTGGTGAACGAGGTGATCATAACCAAGGGAAACATAATTGATAGTTCATAATCGAGATGGGTGAAATCTTCATGTGAGTTTAATGGTTATTCATTATATGGTAGGAACTGCGACCAATATGAGTTTTAGTAGTGTACTAAGGCCACAGACTCAAGTATGCCACCTCATAGTGGGTCTTCATTTGTTTCTGTTCAGTGTGCCCAACTAGTACATGCTAGGACTTAGATTGAGCGGCCTCCAAATGAGTTTCTAGCTTGTGGAAAAGTTGGTAATATTGAGAGGGTCTGTGGGAAGCCTTATTGGATAACTGAAGGTCAGGGAATAAGGTAGACTAAGCTGTCTGATATTGGACTGGGATCGGTACCAGGTGATGGTTGACAATTTTCAACTACTTGTAAAGGTTGTGGTAGAGATAGCAGGGACCAATAGTGGGGTATCTGTCCTATTATTAGAGAAACACTATGGGAAGGTATGGATTCCAGCATTGGGCCTTCATGAAAACTACATGCTATGGATTCTCCAGGGGATAAGCAAGCTGTTGCGCTGATGATGAGAAATGGAATGTAGTGGTCAAAGCTATTTCATTTGTATTTCATGGGATTGACATTTTATAAATGCTTGTTTTGGGGTGCACGAGGTTCATGGTAGATGTAATTGTATTATCCCGACTTTGATTAGTAAGTTTTCCCCACCTCAGGTGTGTGATATATATACACACACAAACACGCACACATAGATATATATATATATATGAGAGTTCTAGAACTAGGTTCTATATTTGATAATCGATGGATATTTGTTGATTGATGTGTGTTGATTGATGTGTGTTGGCATCATGGCAATGAGGAGAACTGAATTACTTGAGGTGCATAGGCATCTAGCCACCATTTTGGTATGGTACTTGATTGAGGTGTGATGCAACAGGATTGATTGAGCATCCATTGAGATGAAAGACTTCATTGGTGCCCTGTTGGACAAGGGCAAGTGGTGGGAACCAATGCATTGTTGGATTATAATGTGTTTTAGATATAGAATGGGAGAAACATATGAGGTGAAAGTGTGAAAATGTGTTATAGTAAGAATTTTGAGTTTATGTATTAGTTGATGGAACATTTTTTGATTTTATCTTTGGTTCGGTATGTGACTAGGATAGCTCACACCTAGGTCGGGTTTCACCCCTTGAGGTAGTTGAAATGTTCCCTTGATAATAGGACAGTTTGAGTTTTTTTAATCGGATGGTTATGTTCATTTCCCTATTATGTTTTTTTATAGTTTAGGGTTGAGCTATGGTATGGTGGAAAGATTGTAATTTTAATGGATTTTAAATTAGGTTAAAATCCTATCATGTTTTGAATTTTTGAAATGGTAGGTATGGAAATTTCTTTTTTGATTTTTGGAACCAAATTATGAGTTTTCGATGAACCCAATGTCATGTTTTCGGATGGTTTTAGATGGTTGAAGAGTTCATCAAGTGTTCATAATGATTTCGGGTGTTTCATATCCTGAATTCCAATTTTTCTAGTTATATTCCATGACACACAGTTTGGGGTAATCCATGTGGCTGCTTCCACCTAACTGTGCCACCTATTTCTCCTTATCACATTATCTTCTAAACCATGTGTGGAACTATGCATGGTTGTGTGGACACATATGCAGTTTTTTCGGAGGCTTCCACATTGTTTCTCTATGATTAGGGGAAATCATGAAACATGAGTAGTGCCACTGAGGTATCACCCTCACACTATAGCTTGCACGGTTTGCACATGGTATTGAAAAATGTGTGGGAAAACCATAAAACCCTTTAAAGATGTGATTTTATAGGTTTTAAAATCTCTTTATTTGTCTTCTTCTTCCTTCTTTTTCTCCTTCTTCTCACATGGGTCGGGAATATTAGGATGGATTACTCAATTTTTCATCATCTTATATGATTTGATCCAACTCCTTCATCAGGGAATCATTATTCAAATTGTTGAGTGTGTTGGATCTGCATCAGTGAGTCTCTCATATCCTATAATTTTATTTCTTTTTTATCTCACCTCATGGATGACTAAATTTGTATGACCCTTTTTAACCTATTTTAGGGTGTTTAATGAAAATGTTTATTTCTTACAAACCACTTAGAGGTAGATGCTAATATTAGATATGCCTATGTCTATGAGTCCAAGGTAGGTGTTTCATACATTTGTTCATGTTTGCACAATAAATTTGGTGGTGAAACATTTTGTGTTTTATTGGGGGATTGAGAGAGACCCCATTTCTTGATGTTAAAAAGATTTTGTGACCTTATGAGATGTCATTAGGCATGCCTAAACCCAATTCATATGTGTGAGGTCGGGTTAGAGGTCGTCGACCACCTTGGGTAGTTAGGACAGGGTGTGATCTTTATTTAATTTTAGATTCTATTATTACATTTAATTATGTTTTCCTTAAGAATGAGTTGCTTATTTGAAATTGAGTATGTTAAAACAATTAAATTGAATTTTCAGGTTTATGTAATGTGTACAATTCATTCTTATTAAATTCATTTTTTTATATTAATTGATTAATTTTTAAATGATATATTTTTGTAATCCATTATACTGTGACGAGCTCAACCCGAGGAATTGAGATGTCATGTTCATCCAGATTGAGGCAATGTGGTTATCTAGTTACTCTTGCCCTAGATATTTTGAGTGATGTTGATCAAAAGGTTGGGCGTTTTGGACATCAGTTTGAGGTGTTAATGTTTTTAGGTTGAGAACATGGCTAGGTTTATTTGGAAGGAATGGCTATCAGTTTTGAATGAAATGGTAACATAAGCATGAGGAACTGGTTGGATGTGGATTATGTATGAATTCAAATACTTTTTTTCACCCGTGATGATGAAAGCGCTGCATGGAATCATGTGCACGTAGGTTCACATAATGATGATGTGGTTTTGACCACTCGTGTGTGCGTAGGCCCCTAGTAATGTGACCTAGGAATTGTTTTTGGGATTCTTGTCATATAAATCCTCACAAAAGGTAATATTCCTTCTTATGATCCCATTGAGACTATCAGTTGGGGGATGTGGATCTCCATAGTGAGGCCATTGGACCTAGTCTATTTTGGTAGGATGAAAATCTTCATTCCTTGGGATGTCATTACATGAGAAAAATATGATTTTTATTTGAGGAAAAATATCATTTTTCTTCCAGATGTAAATATTTGAGTGATGGATACTTTTGTGTAGGGGTATGAGGGACCATTGTTCTATTTTCATGGTTGTTCCTTTGGGATGTTAGTGACACAATTTTGGACATGAGGTGTCGGTTGTCATAAGTTACCATGTTGCGTAAATTGTGGTGGACCGTAATGTTGCACTTGGTCTATTCTACTTTCAGGTATTACTTCGACAAGGGGCCAAGGGTCCTCACCTATTCATATATTCTGGTGTTGGGCGAGGCAAGAGATAGCTTCCTGGTGGTCAATGAGTAGCAGGGAAGAATTTTTTTAATTAAATTTTTTATTCTACTTTATTTATTATTTATTGTTCATACATGGCTAAAAACTTGTTTTGGGTATGCATATGTGGGCGATATCCTACTAAAAATCATTCTCACACCCTACATGTTCCCTTCAGGATGAATATATATTTTATGCTTTTAAATTTAGGTATGTTTTAGGTTTGGACCTAGATCAGAAGGTGAGTTGGTAGGGATGGGTGAAATGAGACCTTGAGGATCCTGTGTCAACTAGAGTTTCTATTTAGTTTTTTTTTATATTTGAGAATTATTTATATGTATATAGATATTGTAGTCATACATTGGAATCCCCTTTCTAGATATTTTATTGTACATCCTTTTTTGGATGCATGATCGTTTTTAAAATGAAAAAACTTGTCTTTTTTACTTTCATTGTTTCTTTCATCTACTTTTTGGTTGATGCTTCTACTTTTTATTGATATCGATCATGCTTCCTCCAATGGTTGGTCTTGTTTGGGTCTGAATTGTTTTATATTCCACTTCATGTTATATATATACACAACCTATTACTGTATCATTCCATGAGGGTATAGCCTTCCCACATTCCATTTTTACACCACCACTACTAGTCAGTAGCCTTTGGCATTTAGGGAGGAGCGCCTAATACTAGTGGAAACTAGCCCGAAAGCATTGTTTAGGTGGCTAAATAAGTTGGAGATGATACAAAATATTATTCTATAATTTTAAATGTTTATTTTCAAAGAAACTTTTTATCAATATATTTTATGATATTTTATTTTTAATAATGTTTTTCAAGTGAAAAAGGTTTTTTTCCTTGAAAACAATTGATAACATTTTTATGGTATTTATATTCATCAATTAAATAAACCAATTTTTTTTTGTACAAATGACACACTAGGGATATGTTGTATTGATTCCATCCTTATTACATATCTGGATGTTTTGAAATAATATTGATCAAGGAAAGTATTGACATTATCTATCTTGGTTAATTTTTATAATCAGTATATTCCCTTGAAATATTCATTTTCATGATATAATTGGAAATTAAATTTCCCTTAAATATCAAAATTATTTTTCCAAGATATTCTAATTACATAAATATTATTTAATTTCTATATATGGTATTGGATTTAGAATGTTATATTATTGACTATGGAAAATTTTGATAATCAATATTCTTTACTCGATATGTAAATTTGTTGATAAGTCATTTTATTAATGAATTATATTTATCTATAAATATATAATGAATGCATTGGACATGAATATGTTAGTGGATCATGATTATAGATATCCCCTTGATTCATCCAATCTCTAATGAGTTGAATAATTTGAACATCCTTAGTTAAATAGGTTTTTGGTGTCTAACTACCCATCATTTTTAAATTGTCTTATTAAAGGTCTTAATAATAGATATATCACGATGCCTGAGATCATTCAATATGATAATTAATTAGTTCCATCATTAAGAATTAATTTATTACTATCCATGAGATTTTGGAAATGATATTATCTCTGGATTCATTCCATTATTAGATTATTGATTTTATGTAATATTTGTTATGATATTCACCTTCACATATTGATTATGCCTTATCTAATCATGATAGTAAAGTTATTGATTGAAGAGAATGTCTGTTATGATATTTAACATTCCATATTTATTATTCCTTATTTATTATTCATAATTTACACATGATATATTTCTCTTTATATAACTATTATTTAGAATTTGAGGTGTCTATTTCTTTTTTCATTTCAAAGGAATACACGAAGTGTATTGCGAGTGATATGAAAGTACATGATATAGGTAACAATGATATGATAAGAAACAATAATGTTGAATTTTTTTATTCAAATGTGACATGGGAGTCATGTTTGTATATAGTTTACCTAAACTACTATGCTATTCTATCATTTGGGATGTAATCTCTTGTATCTAGTAGAAATGTAATAAAGTAGACACTGGATTCATGTTACTAGGTTTGATATCATTACATAAAATTAATTTTATTTTGATGTATATAATGTTATTATCCTTTAGTAATATTCAACACTTATATACTAATAATTAATACAGTATGGTTTAAATTTAATGAAAAAACTTTAAATATCTCAATTACAACATGAGGAAAATAATGTTATTGAATAAATAAATACATAAAAATACATATGATATTATATGGTTTAGATTTTAATTTTTCTGTGACTATGTAATTAAAATTTTACATAGTTATAAAAAAAAGTTCCAACCCGCATCACACAACGCACCAGCCTCTACCACATATGGGACGATGTGATCAACCATGCAGGATGCCAAAATATAAGTATGATGCATGGTAGCATAGAGGGAGTGATTTTTTATTCTTTGGATGAAATTCCAGGTGGGTTCATTTAGTCTACAAGGTTCCTAGTGGACTTCCAGTAATGGACTACGATGGATAATTATGAATTTTTTTCTGGGTACCAATACCATAGTGTCATGGAATAACATGCTATCAAAAGCATTTGATGTTTTTGGAAGCACCCAACCAGTGGGATTTTTGAGGCGGGTTCTTTTAAATGTGGGTATTGTACCTCTTCTTAAAATGTTGTGTTAAAATCATAACCATGAAATGAAATTTATCTGATCTATCCAATATATTTATCATCTTCTCTGGTATCATGTTTGACTTAGTGATCTAGGATGTTGACATCTCCTCATCCTTTCAATGTCTGTACTAACCCCAAAAAACATATATCCCAACTCGATGCACCCCTAAAACCTCCATTATCATCTTCTTCTAGTTATAGTCTAATAGAAAATTGATCAATAAGATTGTTGGGTATTTTTTACCTCAACATATTCTATCCATCAATAATTCAACCTTGTTTATCTGTTATTTTTAACGGTTACCAACTGTGAAATCAGGGTATGTATTTGTGTTTTTTTCTACCCACTAGAACCTGTTGAAATTTAAAAATACTTGTCATGTTATTTTGTTCAAGGAATATTCCTAAATAAGATCGAATAACTATTTGGTAGAAACTATATAAATATATATATACATAAGTATTTAACTGTATTAGTCAGTGACTTTCACAAGAATGTGGAAGTCAATTTAAATTCTTTCATAATATTTTTTATGGGTCTATACAAAAAATAGTGAGAAATTATATATATATATATATCAATATTAAAACCACTATTACAAAACCTCATCTTTCTATACAATCCAAAATGATCTAATGTTTTTTGAATCCTCAAATTAGGTAATTTTTTGGAATTTAAAATGAATGAGATCCAAATACAGATCCTATGAATAGTATTTTTTGTATATGTCATTGTAAATAGGATTTTTTCAAGTCCAATGTTATATTAAAATGATAAATCTTTTTGTTCATTCGTATTATTTCAATAAAAATTAACATTGAATTCTTTATATTTATATATGCCTTCTAACTCCTCAAAAACCACCATGACCCAATTCTCTTTCTCTTCTAACCTATTATATATTTTCATGCACTGGTAGTGGAGATTGTATATGCTCATAATGATATTTTTATTGAGTTAAGATTGTTTTTCTCTCAAAATAATTCTTATATTTTCAAATAAAATTTCCAATTTAGTCATGTTATGATTTTATGTTTTATTATAGTAAAAATATTATCCATTTTATCAAAAATTTATTTATAATTTACAATTTTAAAGGATATAGTTTAATCAAGATTATTTTTCTAAATCCATGTTATATGCAATATGGATTCCTTAAACTACTTATAAAACCTTATTGTTATATTTTTTTAATACCCTTTTCAAAAGATATTATTTCAAGAATTATATTCTAAATTCACAAGTGGGTTTTGATGTTATGATTTTATGCATGAATTGAAAATTAAAATTTATTGATCCTTCTTGAGATTATAGGAATGGAAATATGGTATATTTTTCCATAACATTCTATAAATGTTTTTAAAAAACACTTATTTAGATTAAAAGTGTTTCTAATGAATAGATGGATTTCTGCTATAAAATTAATTACATTTCATTAAGGATATTTGTGATTAATATTCCTTAATTTAATTTTGAATATATATTTCATGAGATGTTATTGAAATTTAGTATTAATGGATTTTTTAGGGGTAGGGATTTTGAAGTGCCCAGATCAGTGTGAATCACTGAGAGGGGGAGGGGGTGAATCAGTGATCCTTTAAACTTTCTACTAATTGATTCTTTATCAATTAAACCTCTATGGCTTGTTAAGGCCTCGATCCACTCTTCTTATGTCTCTCAACCTTTCCCGGATAATGCAGTAATGAAAAGGAACAGGACACAAGGATTTACAAGGTTCGGCACCAAAGGCCTACATCCTTGCCATGCTCTCCCAGCATGGATTCTCCCATTATAATCTGTTAGTATTACAATGGTCGATACAGCTTCCCACCGTATCTCTCCTGAGTCCCACAGGAGGGTCTTTATACTGCGTCCCACAGTGTTACCAGAGTCCCACTGGCCTGCTCCAGAATCCCACTGGAGACTTCCTCCACCCTGAGTCTCACAGGGGTCTTCTCCTGGCTGCTCGAGTCACACGAGTAGCTCTTCTTCTTGTTCAGCTCTTCAAGTATCTTCAGCAGTCTGGGATAAAGACTGCTGGCCTTGCTCTGTACCTCTGATCACTTGAGTTGATCAGGTCTTCTCGTCTTGCTCAGGATTTATCTCCTTCTTCTCAGGATGACCTGGCTTCTCTCTTCAAGAATCTTCAACAGCCTCTGAAAAGGTTTGTTGGTCTTGCTCAGCAATCTTCTGATCACTTCACTTGATCAGGCTCTTCTCAATTACTGAAAAACTCAGACAAACAATATCATTCCCTTCAGTCTGGCTCAGTCTCACTTCAGAACAACTTCATGCACTAAATGCATGGCAACTCTTCTTCCTCATGCACTGACTGCATGGCCTTCTCAATACATCAAGATCTTCTGTCTTGGACAACTCAGATGCACACAGCCTGATTTGGCTTTGTTCACGTGTGCACGTGCATGCATGCATGCATGCACTCCCCCTTTTCTCCTTTTGGTGCAATAAACCCTCAAAGGGTGTAGTCACTTTAAGCACACACCTTCTCACTTGAACTTCACACTTTGTTCAATGTGTTTACACACTTAAATGTGTGTCATACTTTGTGTGAGTCTTCTTATTCTTCTTAGTGTGTCCACTCCACTTAGAGCACACACATAGGTTCGGCCTTTTAGTTCTTTTGCACACACAAATTCCTATGGACTTCTTACCTTCTTGTACTCTTCCACTTTTCACACAAAGGCACTAAGCCTTGTGTTCTACCTCTTTGCACAAGATACTGCCCGTAGGGCCTTCTCCAATTCTTAAACACACTCAAAGTGTGGTCTTCCACTTCACTTGGCACACACCACTCGGTGTTGTTCTTTGTGCACACACATGGCCTCGGGCTTCTTTTGTTCAGTTTGCACACAAGGCACTAAGGCCTCGGCTTTCACTTCTTCCACACACTTAGCTACGGCCTCCCACTTTGCACACACACACTTAATGGGTGTGGTCTTCACTTGGTGCACACACAGCACCCGTAGGTTCTTCTTCTTCACTTGGCACACGAAGGGTGCAAGGTGGATCAAGCGCACAAGTTCAACCGCCTTGGGCGCGCAAGGTTGCTACTGCCTCGGGTGTGCAAGGTGCAACACCACGGGGCACGCAAGTGCAATGGCACAAGAGGCCGCGCAAACACCTCCTGCCACGCAAATCCGTGGGTAGGGAGGGATGTAACCACGGGCGCGCAAGGATGCGGCCTCAGGTTCTTCCTGTCGCGCAAGGGAGGCGCGCAGGGAACACCTTTGAAGCCTCGGGTGGCTCCGGAACAAACTTCCGCGCAAGTGGGTTGCACGGGGCTTCGGCTTCGCGAGGAAGAGCTCTCACGGGACTCGGATTTTCAACAGAGTTTCAGCAAAATCAGCAACCTACACCGAGAGCATGGGCTCTCCTTTTATAGGCATAGAATCCTCAAAACATCCGCGTGGGATAAATCTCAAATCCCCGAAATATTCGGATCTTCATGATTTTTCCAAATCTTGAACTTTCTCCTCGGTTCACCGCGAGTTCTTCTCTTTTTATTTTCCTTCACATTTATGCTTCGCCGAACGTGTGCATGGCTCTCTTAAGTCGATCCATGCACAGCTATAATCCTCACGGCCTTCGGCAGCTTCGCATGCCTCGGCCGAACTCAAATTTCCCATACATCGTGTGCATTCTCCTTTTTTATGCATGGAAATGTTCAGTTGGATCATACGAGCACGATGGTGCCTTCGGCTTCGAAAGAGACAGCCGGGAACTCAAAATCCGATGCTCGGAGGGTTCTGGTTCAGCGGGGGACGTCGGGTGGCACGGGGTGTCCTCGGCTCGAGCTCGAGGTGGAAGACGAGCCACGGCCGTTGGATCAGGCGTTTGAATATCCTCGGACGGCCTGGATCAGATCGCCTCGCCGCGGATCAGATGTGCGACCAAGATCTGGTGCGCGATCGATCGTGCGGCCAGGATCGCTCCCGCGGAAAAATTCGCCGTCCCACATCGAAACGCCGCGGGATTTTCTCACGGTTTAACAAACAAGCGCTCCCCCAGCCTCCTCAATTGAATCTCCTCCCTCCACGGTGCCGCCCCGCACCGTGTTCTTCCTGCGGGCGCGCTCTGCGCCCACTCTCGCCTCTGCGGGCGCGCACCTAGCGCCCACTATGCACCTCGGGCGCGCGGGCTTCACCACCGCGTGCCCTCGGGGGCTTATACACGGACCCCTGCCACCTTGTGCTTGCACCATGGGATCCCCCATGGGCGTGGCGCCTTAGGCCCACAAGTGCCTTGGGGTTGAACTCATGGGCTGGCCTTGGCTGGCTAATTTTTTGCTTAAGTAGAGACTTAAAGACTTTGTATAAAAACAAAGTAACCCAAGTTCAAATGCCAAATGCCACTCCAAGCCATTCTTCTTCCCATCTCTATTCTTCTTCTTCTTCTTAAGAATTACTCCATTTCTTCTCCTCACATGATCTTCACTTAGGATATGGAATTCAAAAGGTTCATCTTCATCAATCGAACTCCTGAATCACTTATAATCTTCAATGTTCTTTATTGATCTAATCAGAGATCAATTGGATCATCTTCTAATTCTCATGCACTAAGTGATAGTGCATGGAATTCTTCAGCTTACTTCATCCACTTAGGAGGTGTGGATGGATCATCTTCATCTCCTCATGCATTGTCTTAACAATGCATGGTCTTCTATCATTGTTGTGACTTTGTATCCAGTTGATACAAGTTCTTGGAACTTAATGAACAGCTCAACAATCGTCAGATGTAACTAGAGAATGTTTCAACCATCATCTCCTATGTCACTTAGTGAATCTCCTAAGTGACATGCCTCTATGTTCCATGACCATTCTCCTTCACCACCAACACCATCACAACCTTTGTCATTCACATCGTGACATTCCTTGACTTCCATTCATTCCAAGACAACTTCATGCCTCATTGACAACAAATGCAACACAGTGCACTTCAATCTCCCCCTTTGTATTTGTTGTCAATACACCACTTCAGCACATATGAATGGGTCAATATGTGTGCCCAATCTTTTCTCCCCCTTATTGGCAATCAAATGCAAAGGTGTGGTGTGGTTCACTTTTTCAAAAATCTCTTCCTCCCTTCGAATAGCTTCTTCTTGAAAAAAACACTAAGAGAGGGATGATGCCACATGTTCTCTTTAGCAAAGAACCTTTAGTAAATCATCTCTAAGTCTACTTGTGCTAACCCGGTGTAGAAAACAAGAGTGATATAACCAAGATTTTTCAATGCTGTCCACAATTCTCTACACATGTGAGATCATGCTTGGGGGTTTGAAATTTTCCAGATGTAACAATGAATTTGCTAAATCCTGCACAACTTCACAAAACTCATTAGAATGTTCAGGTGCAAAGATAAAGCTCCCCCTTTCATTCATTTTTCTTCAATCAATACTCCCCCTTAATTGTCATGATGAACAAAATTAAGAAACAAGGGATGAAAGTATGATTGGAATACCTTCATCTTTTCTCAAGATGGTATTAAATATTAGAATACCATCTTCTCCAGATTGGCTCCCCCTCAAGGGGTGCACTCCGTTCTGTCCAAACCATCCTCCAGTTGAGAATGATCATCATCTTCAATTCCCTGTAATGTTAGCACATGTAAATACAAGTGATTAGGGAATAAGATGGAACCTCCTTGGTTCATCAATGTGAACAACAAGGTTGAGAAGATTCTCTCAACCGAGATGTCCCATTTTCACCATTCTTCACACTTGCACATTTGATCTTCATTGATGATTGTGCTGGTGTGGTTCTCAAAACATCTTCATGTGAAACCTTCTTCTTCCCTTTTACTTTAGCAATTGCCGGAGCTTCATCTTCAACTCTTTGTAGTTCTCTGGCAAGTTGCAACTGATGTGGCCATATGACAAGTAAGTCATTTGGAAGAGTGGCCCCAGTTCTGGAAGTCCCACATGGTTCCTTTGATGCTGTCAAGCTACCTCTCTTAGGCAACTTGTTTTCAATCAATCCCTTCTGCTTCTTCTGGATTGATTGTCTGTTTGAGTTCAGTTGGCTTCTATTTATTTCCATGGCTTGTTTGCAAAGATCCATGGTATGACCTTTCTTTCCACAGTAGAAGCATATTTTCTTGGTGGTCCTTCTAGATGACTCACCCTTCTTGGATTTAGACTCCAAGGACTTCTCTTCCTTTTTCATAATCTTCTTGGGAGCATCTTCCACTTTCTTATGCTTGCTTCCCAAGGATTCCATTTTAGCCAGGTTTAGTGATCTTCTCTTCTTTTTAGCTCTGGATACAGTTGGAGATTGACATGTATCTTTTTGATCACTTTTGCAATCATCCCAGATGTTGTCAAGTAATCCAAATCTATTTGCAGTAAACAGATGTCTCTGGACCTGTGGATGCTGCTTCTTTTCTTCTGGCTTGCTCCCCCTTGGCATGGGCTTCCTCTGTGCTTTGGCATTCAGTGGATTGTACCAAAAATCCTTTGCACAATGCCCATACTTGTTACAACACCAACACTGACCCACAAATCTTGACCTATTCAGTCCTTCTGATTGTTGGGTACTTTTATTGACCTGTTGTGCTGTTTCAGGAGAGAATTCTTTCTTCACTGTCTTCATCCATACTTGTTTGGATTCATTCTTCCATCCTGCACTGTTAGTAGAAACACTTTTAGAAGCATGAGTACAAGATGGTATGGATGGTACCTTCTTTTTAGAAGATGTTTCCCTTTCATTAGAGGATGTCTTTATTTTAGAATCATCCTTCTCAAAGCTCACTTGAGTAGCAACATTTCTACTTTCAACTGACTGGGAGGATTCAGCTTTAGGTGATTGCAGATGTTTCAATATCACCTCCAGTTCTATGTATTTCATGTTGAGGGAGTTCTTCTCATCCTCAACAGTTCTCAGCATTCCTTCCCATTTCTCTTCCAGGTGCTTTATCTGGTCTTCATGCACCTTTTTCATTTCAAGCAATGAGTTGTCAAGCTCCTTCACCCTTTTTACTTTGTCTTCAAGTTGAGCATCTTTAATAACCATTGATACTCTATGCCTCTTCTCCAGTGCATGGTAAACATCTTTGATTATTACTTTAAAGATTTGTTTCTCAGAAAGGCTTCTTTGCAATTCTTCACAAGTGTCTTCATATCTTTCATTGCAAAGAGAAACGGTTTCATCTTTATCCTTCACCAGCTTTCTGAGAGTGTTGGTTATGCCAACCCTTTTTGCCAATTGATCTTCCATTGCATTGGCTTCTTCTTCTAACTGTGATTTTTCTTCTTGAAGATCAAGGATGCCTGTATTAATACACATTGCTACTTCCCTGGGGACTGTCTTCCGAAGATATTCGATTGCACTCTGAAGATCATTCATTGTTTCAACTTCATCACAGCTAGGACAGGCTTTTCTTCATCTTCTTGGCCTGTTTCTTCTTTCTATTTTTCTAAGTCTTGGCAGATATCTCCATTTGAGGCTGGTCACTCATTTCCTCAAATCTGCACTTCATAAAGACTCCCTTGGATCTTTTAGAGGTAACCTCCCTCTGATACCAATTGAAGTGCCCAGATCAGTGTGAATCACTGAGAAGGGGAGGGGGTGAATCAGTGATCCTTTAAAACTTTTTACTAATTGATTCTTTATCAATTAAACCTCTATGGCTTGTTAAGGCCTTGATCCACTCTTCTTATGTCTCCCAACGTTTCCCGGATAATGCAGTAATGAAAAGGCACAGGACACAAGGATTTACAAGGTTCGGCACCAAAGGCCTACATCCTTGCCATGCTCTCCCAGCATGGATTCTCCCATTATAATCTGTTAGTATTACAATGGTCGATACAGCTTCCCACCGTATCTCTCCTGAGTCCCACAGGAGGGTATTTATACTGCATCCCACAGTGTTACCAGAGTCCCACTGGCCTGCTCCAGAATCCCACTGGAGACTTCCTCCACCCTGAGTCTCACAGGGGTCTTCTCCTGGCTGCTCGAGTCACACGAGTAGCTCTTCTTCTTGTTCAGCTCTTCAAGTATCTTCATCAGTCTGGGATAAAGACTGCTGGCCTTGCTCTGTACCTCTGATCACTTGAGTTGATCAGGTCTTCTCGTCTTGCTCAGGATTTATCTCCCTCTTCTCAGGATGACCTGGATTCTCTCTTCAAGAATCTTCAACAGCCTCTGAAAAGGTCTGTTGGTCTTGCTCAGCAATCTTCTGATCACTTCACTTGATCAGGCTCTTCTCAATTATTGAAAAACTCAGAAAAACAATATCATTCACTTCAGTCTGGCTCAGTATCACTTCAGAACAACTTCATGCACTAAATGCATGGAAACTCTTCTTCCTCATGCACTGACTGCATGGCCTTCTCAATACTTCAAGATCTTCTGTCTTGGACAACTCAGATGCACACAGCCTGATTTGGCTTTGTTCACGTGTGCACGTGCATGCATGCATGCATGCACTCCCCCTTTTCTCCTTTTGGTGCAATAAACCCTCAAAGGGTGTAGTCACTTTAAGCACACACCTTCTCACTTGAACTTCACACTTTGTTCAATGTGTTTACACACTTAAATGTGTGTTATACTTTGTGTGAGTCTTCTTATTCTTCTTAGTGTGTCCACTCCACTTAGAGCACACACATAGGTTCGCCTTTTAGTTCTTTTGCACACACAAATGCCTATGGCTTTCTTCCCTTCTTGTACTCTTCCACTTTGCACACAAAGGCACTAAGCCTTGTGTTCTACCTCTTTGCACAAGCTACTGCCCGTAGGGCCTTCTCCAATTCTTAAACACACTCAAAGTGTGGTCTTCCACTTCACTTGGCACACACCACTCGGTGTTGTTCTTTGTGCACACACATGGCCTCGGGCTTCTTTTGTTCACTTTTCACACAAGGCACTAAGGCCTCGGCTTTCACTTCTTCCACACACTTAGCTACGGCCTCCCACGT
Organism: Viscum album; assembly: GCA_963277665.1. Classification (NCBI taxonomy): domain Eukaryota; kingdom Viridiplantae; phylum Streptophyta; class Magnoliopsida; order Santalales; family Viscaceae; genus Viscum; species Viscum album. The sequence continues at coordinate 333,569,656 of OY728139.1, read as the reverse complement.
TGCACACACACACTTAATGGGTGTGGTCTTCACTTGGTTCACACACAGCACCCGTAGGTTCTTCTTCTTCACTTGGCACACAAAGGGTGCAAGGTGGATCAAGCGAGCAAGTGCAACCGCCTTGGGCGCGCAAGGTTGCTACTGCCTCGGGTGTGCAAGGTGCAACACCACGGGGCACGCAAGTGCAATGGCACAAGCGGCCGCGCAAACACCTCCTGCCACGCAAATCCGTGGGCAGAGAGGGATGCAACCACGGGCGCGCAAGGATGCGGCCTCGGGTTCTTCCTGTCGCGCAAGGGAGGCACGCAGGGAACACCTTCGAAGCCTCGGGTGGCTCCGGAAAAAACTTCCGTGCAAGTGGGTTGCGCGGGGCTTCGGCTTCGCGAGGCAGAGCTCTCACGGGACTCGGATTTTCAACAGAGTTTCAGCAAAATCAGCAACCTACACCGAGAGCATGGGCTCTCCTTTTATAGGCATAGAATCCTCAAAACATCCGCGTGGGATAAATCTCAAATCCCCGAAATATTCGGATCTTCAAGATTTTTCCAAATCTTGAACATTCTCCTCGGTTCACCGCGGGTTCTTCTCTTTTTATTTTCATTCACATTTATGCTTCGCCGAACGTGTGCATGGCTCTCTTAAGTCGATCCATGTACAGCTATAATCCTCATGGCCTTCGGCAGCTTCGCATGCCTCGGCCGAACTCCAATTTCCTATACATCGTGTGCATTCTCCTTTTTTATGCATGGAAATGTTCAGTAGGATCATACGAGCACGATGGTGCCTTCGGCTTCGAAAGAGACAGCCGGGAACTCAAAATCCGATGCTCGGAGGGCACTGGTTCAGCGGGGGACGTCGGGTGGCATGGGGTGTCCTCGGCTCGAGCTCGAGGTGGAAGACGAGCCACGACCATTGGATCAGGCGTTTGAATATCCTCGGACGGCCTGGATCAGATCGCCTCGCCGCGGATCAGATGTGCGGCCAAGATCTGGCGCGCGATCGATCGTGCGGCCAGGATTGCTCCCGCGGAAAAATTCGCCGCCCCACATCGAAACGCCGCGAGATTTTCTCACGGTTTAACAAACAAGCGCTCCCCCAGCCCCCTCAATTGAATCTCCTCCCTCCACGGTGCCGCCCCGCACCGTGTTCTTCCTGCGGGCACGCTCTGCGCCCACTCTCGCCTCTGCGGGCGCGCACCTAGCGCCCACTATGCACCTCGGGCGCGCGGGCTTCACCACCACGTGCCCTCGGGGGCTTATACACGGCCCCCTGCCGCCTTGTGCTTGCACCATGGGATCCCCCATGGGCGTGGCGCCTTAGGCCCACAAGTGCCTTGGGGTTGAACTCATGGGCTGGCCTTGGCTGGCTAATTTTTTGCTTAAGTAGAGTCTTAGGGACTTTGTATAAAAACAAAGTAACCCAAGTTCAAATGCCAAATGCCACTCCAAGCCATTCTTCTTCCCATCTCTATTCTTCTTCTTCTTCTTAAGAATTCTTCCATTTCTTCTCCTCACATGATCTTCACTTAGGATATGGAATTAAAAAGGTTCATCTTCATCAATAGAACTCCTGAATCACTTATAATCTTCAATGTTCTTTATTGATCTAATCAGAGATCAATTGGATCATCTTCTAATTCTCATTCCCTAAGTGATAGTGCATGGACTTATTCAGCTTACTTCATCCACTTAGGAGGTGTGGATGGATAATATTCATCTCCTCATGCATTGTCTTAACAATGCATGGTCTTCTATCATTGTTGTGACTTTGTATCCAGTTGATACAAGTTCTTGGAACTTAATGAACAGCTCAACAATCGTCAGATGTAACTAGAGAATGTTTCAACCATCATCTCCTATGTCACTTAGTGAATCTCCTAAGTGACATGCCTCTATGTTCCATGACCATTCTCCTTCACCACCAACACCATCACAACCTTTTTCATTCACATCGTGACATTCCTTGACTTCCATTCATTCCAAGACAACTTCATGCCTCATTGACAACAAATGCAACACAGTGCACTTCAGATTTTTTTTAAATCATGCTTTTATTTAATGAAATAATCACTTAGCTATCTAATGTGAAAATGAGTACAACGATAATTCCAAGACCTCAAGGGGACATTGTCCAAAACATAATATTACTATTGGTCCCATTTTTTATTAAGGTTTTCAATGAGTCATTATATTCCATAATTAATTTATTATATTAAATTTTATGTTTTAATGTTTTCTAAAATAATATGGGCTTTTAAAATGATATGTGTCTTTAATAGTTATGAAAATTATTTAATATTGTTATTTTGGAAAAGTCTAGTTACCTATTTTGAAAAAAAATATCAAATGTTTTTTATTTTAAAAAATTGGAAAAAATTTCAAAAGGATTATTTATTATTTTAAATGGATTCTACTCATGGTTCAATAACATTAAATTGGAAATTTTATGGTCACCATACATTTGGAAATGATTTTAACAAAGACTATAGTTATTTCCAAGGCGTTTCGTATTTTTAAATTCCTTAAATGTTTGTAGACAATGTTTATAAAAATATAATATGTTGCAAGTATTTTTTCGCAAACCCTCTAAAAACCATGACTAAAAATATCTCTAGTTGTGTAAAAGACTGTATATTTTTATATTATTTTTTATATAAAATGATACAACATGTTTTTAGTATCTGATCTGAGAATGTAGATTTTTTATGTACCTAAATCCCCATAGGGAATGTTGTAATGTATCCAAACCTACACCAAACAATCCACATAAATTGGATGGCGCCTTATAATTCAATGTAAGGTCTAAAACAGAGTCTCATACTAAGACTTAATCACCCCTGGTGATGTATCACAGAAAAGTACCATACCAATATTGTATCACTCATGTTGAAGACTAATACTGAGTAACATACCAATAACCTCTTATGATGGGAAAGGTATTATAAAAAATCTCATACCAACACACTATAACTTTGGGTGATGTCTCATGAAGAGTCTCATAAAAATGCCCAATCATTCAAAGTGAGCCCTCATGGATAACTCACACAAAGTATACACGAAGAACATAACCCATGACCATTATCCTGAAAAGATACTAATTCATACCTTATAGTCAAATAAGAAATATAATTTTTTCCACAAAAACATGACATAGCCAGCCTCACTACACATAGACATCACAACTAAACATTATTCACGATACATCAATGATAATACTAGTGCCTAGGATATACTTAAACCTCCAGTCTATCCCTTGGGTAATAGTTAACCAAAACAACTCAACTTAATCCTATTTGGATATGAATGATCAATTAGGACCATAAAGAATAATATAATAACATCCACAAAAATTAATATCACATCACCAAAAAACCAAAACACCTTAAAGAGACTTACTCAAAGATTGAGGTCTCATTATAATAAATACCTATACATCAAGTACACAAATGCACTATGGGAAATTATACTATTCTCTAATAATATGTGTCACACAAGAAAGACTAACCAATAAAACCTTATGCCTCACTGTTACAATAGTAACTAGTGCTCTCAAAGATTATCACTACTATTTTATGTACATACCACACTCAAAACCATCTTTAGAGGGATCCATGCTCCATGGAGTAGATACCCCAACATTATTATCTCCATGTGACACAAGGAACAACATTTGAGAGAAATTACTCTATTAAAACCCAAAATTCATGGTTGCTCAATCCCAATAGTTGTCATTGGTTTATTAGGCTCATTCCCAGTATCCCACTCCTCTAACACATGTAGTCTCAAGGTCTCAAGGAATTCCCTCATAGTAATTACAACATAATTTTCAAACCTCATCCATCGTAGGTGCATTCCTCATTGGATAACAACTTAGAGTCCCCTAATTAGGATCACTAACGATGTTCCCCTACCCAATGCAAGTCATTTACTAAGACAATAAATATTCGAAATTGTTCAAGTGGTCAAAGTCTTTATTCCCTATAGATACATAACCATTTCACACTTATAAAACCATTAAATAAAGAATGAAATTTATAACTAACTTGTGTAAGTAATTTTCTAAGTATCATTCATAATTACTGACTCACATTACTCTAGTTGTGAATTCATGAACCCTGATCTCCAAGAAACATAAATGGAACTCCCAAACATTCTCAGGTATTTGGTTGACTAATAGAGGGTCCACTTACCTTTTTAATAGATTTAACCAGTTACTTTTTTTATCCCTTTCCATCACCATATAAGATCATACAAATCATTACCATCCTTTTGAACCCCTATTTGGTAACATAAGTCTCTAGGAATTGATAATAAGGATCTATAATTAATTAAAAAACTTCTATTTAATGAGTCATAATTAAGGAAAACACAACATGTATTTTTGTGACATTTATACTCTGATAATAAATGTTTTGAAGTGTCATGCCAATAATAATATACCTTTCCAAAAAATCCCTATGAAATGAAACCAAATAAATCACCCATTCATATAAATTTATATAAATAATAACCATTATGACTTACCTCCACTGAATTGGAGATAGATAATAAACATTTATCATCCATAAGAATCCTCAAGACCCTACACCAGGAAGACCTGACATGGTTGTTAAATTTTACCATGCCTTTAGAAAATACAACATTAACCATAGCCTATGAAAGCCAAAAAATTATGGTAAATGAATGGTAATGAAAACAATAAGAAGAGAATGATTTTCCTCAAATTTTTATGACCAAACAATCTGAATTGCTAAATACTCATTTGGAATAATAGAGGTGGAATGAGAGGGGAAGGGAGATCCCATACCTAGGTTTTCTCCTTTTAAAATAAAATAATAATGATGACCCTATTAATGAGAGAGGGAAGAATAACCCATCTAATTCTTAAAACACACCTAACCTTATATGGTACCCATTTAACCCATACTGAGGACCCAGTGCTTCACTAGCACCTGGTATAATCCCACACGATGACCAATGTGGAATCCAAGGGTTATATACCAATATATCACTTACTCATTACATGGGGCCTCCTACTACTGAAATTTATCTACTGGTACACTTGATCCCTACTCCACCAATCCAATAAACAGGGAAAAAATAACCAATCATTGAAAAACACCACAAAATGATGTACCACTACACAAAAATGTAATTTTAACCCTAGGGTTGAAAAGATCTATTAATTTAGGGTTCAAAATTAATGACAAATCTGAATTCAGTAACTCGTAATGATATTTTTTTCATTATAATCTCTACACCATAAGAATTTTCAATACTGATATGTGTTCTAAAAGAATCCTCAATTTTGATTTTAACCATTATATTACAAGGTTCTAAATTATTCTCAATTTCAATTGGAAAAAAAGTGAATTAAAATATATCCTCAACCCATCAAAACAAGATTTTCACTAAAGTTTTTTTTATACAATACTCTATAATATTTGATTAATACCCAAAAAATGTATTAATGAAAATAATTTTCCCCATATTGAATAACATATAGAAAGCATTGGTCAGTTATATGATATACTGACTTCCTCATAAATAGTCATTGTCCCACCATGATACCAAATCATGATTCAAAACACTATTCCTTAACCCAAACAACATCTTGGAAACTATCTAAATCCATAAAACCCTTTCACCAAAAAATAATTATCATCAGAAACCAAACACAAGGATGACAACAACCATAGTAAATGAATCTCCTAAAATGGAATGGTCCGAAAACCAAATATTGGAACATTTTTACAATACCTACAAGCTATATATCTTCATAGATCTTAAATAACAACAAATATCAACCTAAATTTTAGGAAATCTACAAAAAAATCTGTTAGATGATATTTCCTATAGGATTATGCCTTTAAATGGCCATTAACATCATCAATCCTAGTCTTTTATGCATTTCTAGGATTCTCTTATTCGTATTTTTCTTTCCAAACCCCACTAACCATATTCCTTTAATTATTTCATAGTTTCTTATGACAAAAACTATCTGAGAAACACTTTATTGTCCTATTCAACCCTCTATCAATACCATTAACAACCAACACTCTTACATCTCTAAGGATTCATGGAATTTACCCATGAAACCTATATGAAATTTTTCTATGGAAACCACAACCTTCAACTCATAACCAATATAAATAACATTTTAGAAATTTGACCCAACAATGAGATCCATTCTATACCACATTAACAATCCATCGCACTATGTCTAAAAATTTATCCCTATCCACCACCCCGAGATGGTATTTCACTAAATAGGATCCTTACCTCCAATTATTGAAATAACCCACATAACATCCATCTATTTGATAGAACAATATGAGATCAAATATAGACTATAATACTAGTACACAAATAAAATTCTATAGTACTATAATAATCTAGTGGTATTAATAAAATAATCTAGTGTAATGAGACTATATCTCAAATACCCCATGATCCTATTAACATGTCACATGAATATTCCCAAGACACCCACTACTAGTAAAGTCTCACTATAAAACTACCCATAAAATTAATTTTTATATACACTTGATTTTTACTAATTGGATTCCTATCATACATTTCTCATTAACACCGAGATACAAACCTTATAGTTCTCTTATAATAACTCATTGATCTGTTCTAGGTTTTCCAAACCTATTAATTGAATCCCAACTGATATACGAACATACTTACCAATGATGAAACATCACCTTACCATTATAGTACACCATTATTTATACAGAATTCAAAACTATGATCCATAAGCATATATCTATAACTCATTCAAGGGTCAACAATGGTTTTAAATTTATGAATGCCTTACCCATTTCAAGGAATCCACATATATTTCATGAATAAAATATGATCCCTTGGTTCCCAATATAATCATATAAATTCCTATAAAACAAAACACTCAATCCCACATTGCATGATCATTGATAAAAAAATACAAGCATCTATGCATGGACCACTTAACATAGTTCACATATTCCTATTTACCCAGTACCATTAACAATAACTTCTTACTTCCCCTCAGGTAAAAGAAGAAAAACATACTCACAAAACAAGATCCTCAAAAAATAATCTTATAATAGTAAAAAAAACTTGTCTCAATTAAAAACCTAAATAAATATCCATGGGTTATTTTTAATAATTGAAATTAATCACCATAAACACATTTACCCACTTGATGGCCTCGAAACATCCATTATCTCATATACTACACCCAAAAAACATTTGGTAAATCAATTAACAATCCCAGTATAAGTAATTTTAAACCAAGGGGATCTGTAATATGGTTTTCATATACTATATGAATAACATCAATCATAATATAATATAATAATATCATAGCCCCACTATATTTTCAAATAAGTAAGGATACACTAGTACATTATTTTGAAAAACAATAAATATATTTTAATTTAATCTTAAAATAATTGGAACCACATTCCCAAAGGAATTTCACTATTGTTAAAACCAATTCATAACCACAACAATTCAATAAAAACTACAGTATATATATATATATATATATATTCATAAAATGATTACAAAACACATATTCAATTCCTACACACATATAAGAAGAAATTAATAAGTTTCAACCCCAAATATTTTATCATACATTAATCAACATATCAATCTAAATTTAAAAAAAAATTGAATAACTATATCATAACCATGTTAACATTAAACCTTCTTATAAAATGGTTAATTTATACTAAAAATGTTTTTCTTTACCAATATTTAGAAATGTTTTCTTCCAACTACCATACCTAAGCAGTGAGAAGCTGAAAATAATGTTATAATAACATTTTACAATGCAACATCTAAAATTACATAAATTACACCTGATCTAGTGATCCTATAAGACCGCAGACATGTGTCCCCTTATTATAACATCCCAAGTAAACGAGGAATAAGAGATTTTCTATTTATTAATATTCGTTAATTAAATATTAATTTTACTTTAAAGGGGTTTCTATGTTCGATAGCGTACCCGATACGCAACAACAGGTTTCATTGAAATCTTACATTGCACACTAATAATATAATATTATTATTTTAAATGGTAGTTAGATCCTTGCAGTTGTACTGGAGGGAATGAACAAAACAAAATAAAATATAATTAAACATATTTTCTAAATTTATTTATATTTATCCAGTAAAAGTCTGAGGCTTAAAATGTGAATGAATCTAATTTTAAGCATAATTTATATTAAAAGGTCGTTTTACAGCCTTTTAAAGGAGAACCCTCTTTAAATATAGTTTTGTTCACTTTAATAAATTTTAGTTGACCAAATAAAATCCTTCTTTATAATGGGGACATCAAAATTTACTTTGTGTAATGTTTTGGGATTTTTCTGATAAAGTTCATTTTAAATGAATAGTGAAAATATTGTATTTTATTTCAAAAGTGCCTTTTAATCTAATTTATTTATATGGTTAGATTATATTTTTAATTGGTTTTAAAGTGTAATTAGAATATATTTTTACCATTTAATCCAATGTTTGTCCTTGTAGTTAACTTCACTTTGAAATTGGATATAAACAAGTGTCAATCTTTTGATAGTTATTGTTTCCTAAAAACCCGCTATTTGTTTTAAAAATGGGAATTAATTTTAAAATTTATTAATGAAAATTCTATGTTTTGAATTTAGAAAAATATAAATCATTTTTGAATTTGGAATATCAAATAATTCTAAGGCTGAATTTTGTGTATTTTTCTAAAAAACATCAATTTTTGATGAATAGTGAAACCACTTAGTAGTAGTTAAAAAACAGAATTTTTCATTTAAATGAAATTTTAACACTTATGTTAATTGAATTTTGAATATCTGATATAAATGGTTGTTATTATTAAGTAAAATGTGGTTCAATAAGATGAAAATAATTTTTGGTGAACAGAAACTTTTGACTTTTATTTACCACGGTTAAAGGTAAATAATGTAATTCAAGGTAAAGAGAAAATTATAATAATTCAAAATTACTTTAACACTTGTTCAATCCTTATTTTTGGAGTTATTAATGACCATGGGCATCTTCGGGTCGGTTTTGGGACCCCATTGAGCCACTTGGGAGTGATAATGTCAATTTAGATTAATTAATTTAAAGTAAAGACCAAAATGACATAAACAAAAATATTTTAGTAATTAATTATTATATGGCGTTATATAAGTAATATTTTTTACTATAAATATTCATTGAAAATAAAAAACTAGTTCCTATATCATGGTATTTTTTTATAATTTTTAGACATCAAATAAATTAAATTATTTATGACATAATAATGATGCAGTATTTACCTCACTGATAAATAATTTAAATAAATAAGATTATAATGATTACAATATTATTCAAAACCTATAAAATTCCTATTGTATGATTTTATTTCGTCCATTATTCATATTATCTTCTCCTATAATTATTTTTGGACCTTTAGAAACCGAATATCATTCTATAATAAAATAATATTTTCACACTTTCTTAAAGAGCCCCTCTTCTTCCTAGTAGAATAAGACCACTTCTAACAAATTACTCACACCTATCAAGCATTTTGGCTCGTCCAAACACTGCCCAATTAATATTTATACATCTCTCTCCACCTTATAGAAGCCTTAACTGAGGAAAAAGGCACTTCAAGATGTCTTTTTTGTTCAAACCAAAGGAAGTTACCCAAATTAATGGTAACTGGTTCTCTTAAATTGTTTTCTTTTATTTTACATCTCCAATCGCTAAAATATTTTATAACTTTATTTTGTAAAAACACCAGTGTCCTCAATATACTAGTATGTTGTTATGATAATTATTCTAGCTACATTTACACACACCTCTATCTAATGGATGAAGAACATAATGTTTCTATGGATGGAAAACTAACGCCTCAAGAAACGATGACTGTTCGATTATATCCTACCGCCTCTCATGGTGGCCTTTATGATGGAACTGTATTTATATATGATATATATTATTTTTATGTTTTCTTTATGCTTCTGTAATTTCCATTAATATCATGCCTTTATGGTTTCCATTATGGGTAAACGTGATAATCTCATTAGAGGAAGTGTACACTATCGCCCCCTCAAAGTGATATGACTAGTTAATGTCATATGTGGGACATATAAAGGATGAATTTAATGATATTATATATGATATTATATGTGACATTGTACTGGAATTATAATATAAATATGTATCATTATGTTTTAATTCCATTAAAATAATAAATAGAAATGAAAGTAGTGTTCATGCATACGTACGGCTTACCATCTCCATGAATGGTGAATTTCATTTCTTACCTCCAAATGTTACGTAATATTATAAATACATGTATATACTAGATATATATGATATATATGATATCTAAATCATGAATATATTTCTGGATATAATGGACTATTGACCACATGGACAACTTGTAAATATAAGGTGTTCATTTTTTACTCAAGTACCAAATATCGACAAAATGAACGTTATTAAGATAAATGATTACATAATGTTCATAACTTGGTAATAATTGGTATAAAAGGACTAATAAACTTGAAAATGGTTTTTCAGAAAGTAGAAGTTAACTTATGTTTATTATTCAGGAGATTAAAGAACGAACGGGTCAAGTCGAACAGGAGGTAAGGGACTTCATCTCTGTAACATCCCAGGTAAATAAAGAATAAGAAATATTTCATATTTATTAATATTTGTAAATTAAATATTAATTTTACATTATAGGGGATTCTATGTTTGATAGCGTACCCGATACGCAACAACGGGTTTCTTTGAAATCTTACACTGCACACTAATAATATAATATTATTATTTTTAATGGTAGTTAACTCCTAGTCATTGTATTAGTAGGAATGAACGAAACTAACTAAAATATGATTATACATGTTTGTTAAATGTATTTAATTTATCCAATAAAAAGTTAGAGGCTCAAAATGTGAATGAATCTAATTTTAAGCGTAATTTACATTAAAAGGACGATTTATCGCTTTTTAATGGTGAACCCTCTTTAAATATAGTTTTTTTTTACTTTTATACATTATATATGACCAAATAAAATACTTCTTTAGAATGGGGACATGAAAATGTACTTTGGGTAAATTTTTGGTATTTTTCGGATAAAGTTCATTTTTAATGAATAGTGAAAAAATATTGTATTTTAATTCAAAATATCCTTTTAATCTAATTTATTTATATGGTATGATTTTATTTTTAATTGATTTTAAAGTGAAATTAAAATATATTTTTACGATGTAATCCAATGTTGGTCATTGGAACTAATTTTACTTTGAAATTGGACATAAACAAGTGTCAATCTTTTTATATTTATTGTTTCTTAAAAACACGCTATTTGTTTTGATAACGGGAATTAATTTTAAAATTAATTAATGCCACTTATATGTTTTGAATTTTGAAAAATAAACAAAATTTTTGAATTCGGAAGATCAAATATAGCTTAGGCTGAATTTTTGGTATATATCTGAAAAACATCAATTATTGATGAATAGTGAAACCACTTAGTGGTAGTTAAAAAAACTGACTTCTTCCATTAAATGAAATTCTACCACTTCTGTGAATTGAATTTTGAAAATCCAATATACATGGTTGTTATCAAGATGTAAAATTTGGTTCATTAAGATGAAATTTTTTTTGGTGAACATTAACTTTTGACTTTTATTTACCACAGTTAAAGGTAAATAGGGTAATTCAAGGTAAAAATAATACTATAATAATTCAAAATTACCTTAACACCTGTACAAACTTTATTGGTTGAGTCATTAACGACCATGGGAATCTTTGGGTCTTTTTTGGTACCTATTTGATTCACTTGGAAATGATAATGACAATTTAGATTAATTAACTTAAAGGAATGACAAAATTGACATTAACAAATATATTTTAGTAAATAATTTTTATATGGTGCTATATAGGCCCTATTTTCGACTATAAATACTCATAGGAAAGATAAAATTATTTCCTACATGATAGTATTTTTTATATAATTATTAGACAACAAATAAATTAAATTGTGAATGACATAATAATGATGCAGTGTTTACCTCATTAATAAATCATTTAAATAAAAAGATTATATTGATTAAAATATTATCCAAAAGATATCCAATTCTGATTGGATGATTTTATTTATACCATGAGTCATCTTATATTCATCTGTAATGATTTTTGGACCTTTAGAATCCTAATATAATTATATAATAAAATAATAGTTTCACACTTTCCTAAAGAGCCCCTCCTCTCCCTTGTAAAAAGAGATCATTTCTAACCAATTACTCACACCTATAAAGCAGTTTGGCTTGTCCAAAATCTTACCAATTAATCTCCCTAAATCCCTCTCATACCCTTAGAAGCCTTACCTTAGTCATAAAGAACTTCAAGTAATCCTTTTGGTTCAAACGAAAGGAAGTTTCCTAAATTAAAGGTAACGATTTCTCTAAAACTATTTTATTTTATTTTACTTCTCCAACCCCTATAATCTTTTTTATTCCTTTCTTTTGTAACAACACCAGTATCCTCAATATACTAGGATGTTTTTATGGTAATAATTTTAACTACACTTAAACACACCTCCATCTAATGGGTGAAGAACATAATGTTTCTGTGGATGGCATACTAACACCTCACGAAATGATGATTGTTTGATTATCTCCTACCACCTCTCATGGTGGATATTATGATGGAACTGTATTTATATATGATATATGTTATTTATATTATTTCTTTATTCTTCTTTATTTTTTATTTATAGCATGCCTTTATGGTTTCCATAGTGGGTAAATACGATAATCTCATTTGAGGAAGTGCGGACTACCGCCCCCATCAAAGTGATGTGATTCGATAATTACATATATGGGATTTATAAAGGATGGATTTAATGATATTATATATGATATTATTATAGAATTATAATATACCTATGTATAATTATGTTCTATTTCCATTAAAATAAGAAATAGAAATGAAAGTAGTGCTCATGTGTACGTACGGCTTACCATCTCCATGAACGGTGCATTTCATTTCTTATCTCCAAATGTTATGTAAATATTATAAATACATGTATATACTAGATATATATGATATATATGATATCTAAATCATGAATACCATTATGGATATAATGGACTGTTGACCACATGGACAACTTGTAAATATAAGGTGTTCATTTTTTAACTCAAGTACCAAATATCGACAAAACAAACATTATTAACTTAAATGATTACATAATATTTATAACTTGTTAATAAGTGATATAAAAGGAATAATAAACTTGAAAAATGTTCTTAATAAAATACAAATTATCTTAGTTTATCATTCAGGATATTAAAGAACGAATGGGTCAAGTCAGACATGAGGTAAGGGACTTCGTCTCAATCTCCTTTCATTGAGGCATATTTTCATTTATACACAAATTTCATTTATATGGTGTATAATCCCATTTGAATTTTAATTTTATTCAAAAGGAATATTATTCTACGAAGCATTTTACTAAACAAAAAAAAACAATGTTCCTTTTAACGTATGCGGTGACAACGACCTTTTCTGCCGCCATGAGTATTATTTGATCTTTGGCTTCCTCAACAAGCCGTACTGTTTTTAAAAGAAAATAAATACCATATACTCTTTTATGTATTTTCATTATTTAAAATGGTTTTGAAAATGGATTTTTTATGTCAATATATTTATGTGATATATTGTGATTGAAATGTGGAAATGTTTTCTTTTCTTTATATTTGGTGTATGTGTAATGATTTTATAATGGTACATGGACATTTGACGGGTGGTTACTTGATAAACCAAATAACGGGTGGTACTGTGAATACCAGGATGGGTGGTTACGTTATAACCTCCAATGCATTGGGTATGGAAGTCAACCGTATGGCTATTCCATTTAGTGATATGTGCGGAAGTCGACCATATGGTTATTCCATTTAAGTATGATTATGTCCCAAGTTACCTTTACCATGTTATGTGTTCTTTATATGAGTTGTATGGTAATCTTTTGGTTACAAAACGGGTAAGTAATGATATTTTATTCATTGAAGAGTATTTACTACTTCATAAAGGTGAAAGTATTACCTATGTTAAAGTATTCATGGTTTACTTGTTGTTTTGAAAAACTAACTCTTTTTCCTTCTTTGTGTATCCCTTACTGAGTTTTTTATGCTCATTCCAAGTTTTTGAAATGTTTTTCATAGGATATAATGTGGAATAGGTTCATGGATGGGATCAAGGAAAAGTCATGTTGTCTTAAACATGGTACTAGACATGACTCTTTTTTTTCAAGAGGTCATGTTTTGTAAAAAAAGAAATGGAAACTGTATAGAAGTGTCTACCTTGTAAATATTTTGATATGTAATAGTTATTGCCTAACTCTCTAAAACAATAAACCTGAAAAGATCCTCAATGTGAATTATTCATTTAATTCAATATTATGTAAGGTCAAAGGTCGGGTCCTTATAGTTGGTATCAGAGGTCAGTTTAGATAACATCATGAGTTAGAATATTGTTAAATTAATATCCATAAAGCAATTTCTGTTAAAATTGAAATGATATACCATTTATAGATTACCATGTTGCTTCACCAAATATATGTCTCTATTTAGAATTGTTTTTCCTAGAAGAAACTGGGAAGTTGTGCTGGGAAGGCATACAGAGGGAAATGACCATCTTAATTAGCATCCTGATATAGACAAAATCAGGTTTGAACAGTTCGTTTTGATGATGACACAGTTGACTCAGGTGATAAATGATGGTTTTGTTTATTGATTATATTTTGGTTTTTCCAAAAGTAAAGAGAAACATGAAAGTCATTTAAGGGTTGTCTTGAAAACCTTAAAAGAAAAGAAACATTATTGGAAATTCAGCAAGTATGATTTTTGGTTACAACAAATTTCTTTCCTTGTTCACATTGTTTAAAAAAATGGCATAACTGTTGATCCTGCTAAAACAAAAGTTGTTGAATAATTGCCAAGACCCACAAATATAACCAAGATTCATAGTTTTCTTGGTTTTTTGGTTTATTACTAGAGGTTTGTTGAAAATTTTGCATGGTTATCTAGTCCAATAATTAAGTTAACTTGAAAAGGTGTTATGTTCATCTAGACAAAAGAATGTGATGATTGTTTTCAGGAATTGAAAAGAAGATTAGTGAATGCTCCAGTTTTGGCACAACCTTCCAGAAATGGTGAGTTTGTTATCTACAGTGATGTGTCGTTGAAAGGACTTGGATGTGTCCTTATGGAGAATGATCAGGTAATTTCTTTTGCTTCATGTCAGTTGAAACCACATGAGTTAAATCACCCTACACATGATTCGGAATTAGCTTCTGTTGTTTTTTCTTTAAAAATTTGGAGGCATCATTTGCATGGAGTGAAGTGTGAAATATATACTAATCACAAAAGTTTGATGTAAATATTCACTCACAAATAATTGAACATAAGACATAGGAGATAGTTGGAATTAATCAAGGATTATGATTGCACAATCCATTACCATCCGGGAAAAGCCAATAAATTGGATGATGATTTGAGTCAAAAATGTAATGCTTCATTAACAATTTTATGTTTGGAACGAGATCCTTTAGTTTTTTATTTTACAAACTTTGGCATAGAAGTTGTTGTTGCAGGAAATTCTTATGTTTTGTATAAGGTGTCAGTGAGATCATCTCTATCAGATAGAATAAAGCTAGCACAAAAAGAAGACAATGAGTTACAGAAAAAGGTAGAGTTGGTTCAGAAGGGTATGTTACCTAATTTAAATCTTGATAATGATTGTGTATTGAGACTTGGAAAGAGATTATGTATACCTTGTGATTCACAGTTGAAGAATGAGTTGTTATGTGATGCTCATAGTTCCCCGTTTTCAGTTCATCCTGGCAGTACAAAGATGTACAGAGATCTTCATGAGTATTACTGGTGTGATGGAATGAAAATAGATATTTCTGATTTTACTGTGAAGTTTTTGACTTTCCAGTAGGTTAAAGTAGAGTGGCAGTTACCGAAAGGGATGCTTCAGCCTTTACCAGTGCCAGATTGGAAATGGGAAAATATATCCCTGGACTTTGTTGTGGGATTACCAAAGACATCTCGAGGTAATAATGCAATCTGGGTTATAGATGATCGATTGACTAAATCTGCTCATTTTCTTCCTATTAGAGATAATTTGTCTCTAGATCAACTTTCTCGATTGTATGTTAATGAGATAGTCAGGTTGCATGTTGTTCCCCTCTCCATTGTATCTGATCGTGATCTCAGGTTCACTTCTAACTGTTGGAATGGCCTTCAGAAATCATTGGGTACTGAATTAAATTTTAGTACAGCTTTTCATCTCCAATTAGATGGGAAGTCAGAACAAACAATTCAGACCTTGGAGGATATGTTACGTTCTTGTTCGATGGATTATCAGGGAAGTTGGAACCAACATCTTTCTTTGGATGAATTTTCTTATAATAACAGTTTTCATTCCAGTATACAGATTGCTCCTTTTGTGGCATTATATGGAAAGCATTATCGAACTCCATATTTTTGGGATGAAGTAGTTGAGAGGAAGCTGATGGGACCAGAATTGGTATAAGAGATGGCAAAGAAAGTTCAGTTGATTCAGATGCACATAATAACAGCTCAGAGTAGACAGAAAAGTTATGTAGATAACCGGAGGAAGGATCTTTCCTTTGAGGTGGGTGATCATGTCTTTCTTAAAGTTTCTCTTTGAAAAAGTGTGATGTGTTTTGGTAAGAAGGGAAAGTTGAGTCTGAGGTTCATTGGACCTTATAAAATTCTGGAGAATGTTGGATAAGTTGCGTATAGAGTGGATTTACCTCCATGTTTATCCCATGTACACAATGTTTTTCATGTTTCGATGTTGAGAAAGTTTATACCAGATCCATCTCATGTTTTGAGCCCAGAGGTAGTTCAGTTGGACGAGAATCTCTCTTATGAAGAACAGCCAGTCCAGATTCTTGACCGTAGAGAGAAAGTGTTGCAGAATAAGGTGATTCACCAGGTAAAGGTTTTGTGGAAAAACCATATGGTTTAATATGCAATGTGGGAATCTGAAAATGCTATGAGGGATAAATACCCCCACTTATTTTGATAAGTGAATAAAAATTGCGAGGACAGAATTTCCATAAGGGGGGAAGGATGTAACATTCTAGGTAAAAAAAGAATAAGACATATTTCATATTTATTAATATTTTTAAATTAAATATTAATTTTACTTTAAAGGGGTTTCTATGTTCGATAGCATACCTGATACTCAACAGTGGATTTCGTTGAAATCTTACGTTGCACACTAATAATATAATATTATTATTTTAAATGGTAGTTTACTCCTAGCCGTTGTATTGGCGGAAATGAATGAAACTATCTAAAATACGATTATACATGTTTGTTAAATGTATTTACATTGTCCAATAAAAAGTTAGAGGCTTAAAATGTGAATGAATCTAATTTTAAGCATAATTTACATTAAAAGGCCAATTTATCACCTTTTAATGTCGAACCATATTTAAAAATAGTTTTGGTTACTTTAATAAATTATATATGACCAAATAAAATACTTCTTTATAATGGGTACATCAAAATGTACTTTTTGTAAATTTTTGGTATTTTTCTGATAAAGTTCATTTTTAATGAATAGTGAAAAATATTGTATTTTAATTCAAAAGTGCACTTTAATATAATTTATTTATATGGTTAGATTTTCTTTTTAATTTATATTAATGTGAAAAAAATATATTTTTACCATTTAATCTAATGTTGGTCATTGGAACTAATTTTACTTTGAAATTGGATATAAACAAATGTCAATCTTTTGATAGTTATTGTTTCTTAAAAACACGCTATTTATTTTGATAATGGGAATTAATTTTAAAATTAATTAATTCCACTTATATGTTTTGAATTTGGAGAAATAAACATCATTTTTTAATTCAGAATATCAAATATAACTTAGGCTGAATTTTTGGTATTTTTCTGAAAAACATCAATTTTTGATGAATAGTGAAACCACTTAGTGGTAGTTAAAAAACTGACTTTTCATTTAAATGAAATTTTACTACCTCTATGAATTGAATTTTGAACATACG
Source organism: Viscum album (assembly GCA_963277665.1). NCBI lineage: Eukaryota > Viridiplantae > Streptophyta > Magnoliopsida > Santalales > Viscaceae > Viscum > Viscum album. Next base: position 333,551,551 of record OY728139.1, on the reverse strand, counting down.
ACATACATGGTTATTATCAATAATTAAAATTTGGTTCATTATGATTAAAATAATTTTTGAGGAATAGTAACTTTTGACTTTTATTTACCACAGTTAAAGGTAAATAGGGTAATTCATGGTAAAAAGAATAGTATAATAATTCTAAATTACCTTAACATTTTTCCAAAACTTATTTTTTGAGTAATGTACGACCATGGACATATTTGGGTCGATTTTGGGACCACTTTGATCCACTTGTAAGTGATAATGACAATTTATATTAATTAACTTAATGTAAAGACAAAATTGACATTAACAAAAATATTTAATTAATTAATTTTTATATGTTGGTATATAATTCTTATTTTAGACTATAAATACTCATTGGAATGTTAAAATGATTTCATACATGATATTATTTTTTTATAATTTTTAGACAACAAATAAATTTATTTATTTATGACATAATAATTATGCAGTGTTTACCTCATTAATAAATCATTTAAATAAATAATATTTTAATGATTAAAATATTATCCAAAACATGTCCAATTCTGATTGGATGATTTTATTTCGACCATGAGTCATCTTATATATATCTTTAATTATTTTTTGACCTTTAGAAACCGAATATAATTATATAATAAAATAATAGTTTCACACTTTCCTAAAGATCCCATCCTCTCCCTTATAAAAGGAGACCATTTATAACTAATTCCTCACACCTCTCAAGCAATTTGGATCATCCAACCTCTGCCCAATTAAGCTCCCTATATCCCTATCATCCCCTTAGAAGCCTTACCTTAGGCATAAGGGACTTCAATAAATCCTTTTGGTTCAAACCAAAGGAAGTTGCCTAAATTAAAGGTAACGATTTCTCTAAAATTGTTTTCTTTTATTTTACTTCTCCAACCCCTAAACTCTTTTTTATTACATTATTTTGTAACAAAACTAGTATCCTTAATATAATAGTATGTTTTTATGAGAATAATTTGAACTACACTTACACTCATCTCTATCTAATGGGTGAAGAACATAATATTTCTATGGATGGAAAACAAACGCCTCACGAAACGATGGTTGTTCGATTATCTCATACCCCCTATCATGGTGGCCATTATGATGGAACCGTATTTATATATGATATATATTATGTTTATTTTTTCTTTATGCCTCTGTATTTTCCATTTATAGCATGCCTTTATGGTTTCCATAGTGGGTAAATATGATAATCTCATTTGAGGAAGTGCGGACTACAACCCCCTCAAAGTGATGTGATTCGATAATGCCTTATGTGGGATGTATAAACGATAGAGTTAATGATATTATATATCATATTATACTGGAATTATAATATACCTACGTATAATTATGATTTATTTCCATAAAATTAAGAAATATAAATGAAAGTAGTGTTCATGCGTATGTACGACTTACCATCTCCATGAACGGTGCATTTCATTTCTTATCTCCAAATGTTATTTAACTATTTTAAATACATGTGTGTACTGTATATATATGATATATATGATATCTAAATCATGAGTACCATTATGGATATAATATACCATTGACCACATTGACAACTTGTAAATATAAGGTGTTCATTTTTTAACTCAAGTAACAAATATCGACAAAACCAACATTATTAACTTAAATGATTAAATAATGTTTATAACACGGTAATAAGTGATATAAAAGGAATAATAAACTTGAAAAAGGTTCTTAATAAATTATAAATTAACTTTAGTTTATCATTCAGGATATTAAAGAACGAACGGGTCAAGTCGGAAATGAGGTAAGGGACTTCGTCTCAATCTCCTTTCATTGAGGCATATTTTCATTTATACACAAATTTCTTTTATATGGTGTATAAACCCCTTTGAATTTTAATTTTATTCAAAATGAATCTTTTTCTATGAATTGTTTTACTAAACGAAAAAATGAATTTTCCTTTTAATGTACGTGATGACAACGACCTTTTCCGCCACCACGATTATTATTTGATCTTTGGCTTCCTCAACAAGACGCACTGTTTTTAAAAGAAAATAAATACCATATACTCTTTTATGTATTTTTGGTATTGTAAATGGTTTTAAAAATAAATTTTTTATGTCAATATATTTAAGTGATATATTGTGATTGAAATTTGGAAATGATTTCTTTATTTTATATTTGTTGTATGTGTTATTATTTTATAATGGTACATGGACATTTGACAGGTGGTTGCATGACAAACCAAATTACGTCTGGTGACGTGAATACTAGGACAGGTGGTTACGTTATAACTTCGAATGAATTGGGTATGGAAGTCGGTCGTATGGCTATTCCATTTAGTGATATGTGTCTAAGTCGAGCGTATGGTTATTCCATTTAAGTATGATTATATCCCAAGTTACCTTTATTGTGTTATGTGTTCTTTATATGGGTTTTATGGTAATCATTTGGTTTCAAAAAGGTTAAGTAATGATATTTTATTTGGTGAAGAGTATTTACTACTTCATAAAGGTGAAAAGTATTACTTATGTTAAGGTATTCATGGTTTACATGTTGTTTTGAAAAACTATCTATTTTTCCTTCTTTGTGTATCCCTTACTAAGATTTTTATGCTCATCCAATGTTTTTGAAATGTTTCTTCATAGGATATAATGTGGAATATGGTCAAGGATGGGATCAACGAAAAGTCATGCTATCTTAAACATGGAACTAGACATGACTCTTTTTTTTCAAGGGTTCATGTTTTGTAAAAAAATAAATGGAAACTGTGTAGAAGTGTCTACATTGTATATCTGTTGAGACGTAATAGTTATGGCCTAACTCCCTAAATCATTAAACCTGAAAAGATCCTCAATGTGAATTATTCATTTAATTGAATATGATATAAGGTTAAAGGTCGGGTCCTTATAGTCTCAATCTATATTCATTGAGGTGTATTTAGTTTTATACACGAGTTTGCTTTATATGGTGTATAAAGCCCTTTGAATTTTTATTTAATTCAAGGGGAATCTTTTTATACGAATCATTTTACTAAACGACAAAAAAGAATGTTTTTTACGTAAGCGGTGACAACGATCTTTCCGCCGCTGTGATTATTACTTGATCTTTGGATTCCTTAACAATCCGTAATGTTTTTAAAAGGAAAAATAAATACCATATACTATTTTTATGTATTTTGGTGTTGAAATTTTTGTTATATTGGATATATTATTTCAATATCTTTAAATGAAATTTTGTTATTACAATGAGGAAATTTTATCTTTCCTTTATGTTTATGTTATGTGTTATGATCATGTTATGGTTCTTTGGAATTATTTATGTATACAGGTGGTTCCATGATAAACCTTGGGTGGGTGAGCTCAAGATATCTCCCCAATGCATTGGGTAAAGTGACATAGGTAAAAGTGAATGTTTCTCCTAAGAGATTTATGGTATATACTGTGATGTGTATTCCAAAGTAACTCACTTTGTAACTGTGATAGCTACAATGTAAGTATGTTATGGGTGCCACAAGTTACCTTTATAATGAATGATTTGTATGTGTCTTTCATAAATCTTATGATTTCATAAGGTAAGGAAGAGAGTTCGTGTTTTTTATGTATTTATAAAAAAATGTTTTCATCCTTTGTTTTATAACCCTTATTGAGCTTTTTATGCTCATCCCATGTTTTGAAATGTTTTCAGGGGACTTAAAGATGAATAGGGTAAAGGATGGGAATAAGGAAAAGTCATGTTGTCTAAATCTTATAATTGGACATGAATCTTTCTTTTCAAGAGTGTTTATTTTATGAAAAAATGGGAACTGTGTAGAAGTGTCTAATTTGTAATCTTTTGAGATGTAATAGTTATGTCCCAATTCTCTAGAAATATAAACCCAAAAACATCATCAATGTGAATTATTAATTTAAGTCGATATTATGTAATATTAAGGCTGGGTCCTTATAGTTGGTATCAGAGGTCGGTTAAGAGAACTTTAAGAGTTAGGGTACTCTTAAATAAATGTCCATAAACTAATTTATGGTAATATGGAAATGATATAGCTCTTACAGATTACCATGTTTCTTTGCCTAATATATTTCTGTGTTAGTAATGGTTTTCCAAAGAGGAAACATGTCAGCTATGTTGGGAAGGTATACAAAGGGAAATAACCTTCTAAATCAGCAACCTTAGATGGTCAGAATCAGAATTGAACAATTTACTAAAACGATGGCTAAGTTGACTCAAGTGATAAGGTTGTGTTTATTGATGATATTTTAGTTTCTTCCAAAAGTAAAGATAATTATGAATGTCATTTAAGGGTTTTCTTTCAAACCTTAAAAGAAAAAAACTATTTGGTAAATTTAGAAAGTGTATGTTTTGGTTGCCACATATTTCCTTCCTTGGTCACATTGTTTAAAAAAATGTCATAATTGTTGATCCTGTTAAACCAATAGTTTTTTAAGAATGTTCAATACCCAAAAATAAAACCAATATCCATAGTTTTCTTGGTTGGTAGGTTATTAATGGAGGTTTGTTGAAATTTATTCATAGTTATCTAATTCAGTGACTAAGTTAACTCGAAAAGGTGTTAAGTTAATTTGGACAAAAGAATGTGATGATTATTTTCAAGAATTGAAAAGAAGATTGGTGAATGCTCTAGTTTTGGCACTGCCATCTATAAATGTGGAGTTTGTTATCTATAGTGGTGCTTCATTGGAAGAACTTGGATGTGTCCTTATGCAGAATGATCAGGTAATTGCATATGCTTCGAGTCAGTTGAAACCACATGAGTTAAATTACCGTACATATGATTTGGAATTAGATACTGTTATTTTTGCTCTAAAAATTTGGAGGCATCATTTGTATGGAGTAAAATGTGAAATATATACTGATCACAAAAGTTTAAAGTATATGTCCACTCTTAAATAATTGAACATGAGACAAATTAGATGGATGGAATTAATGAAGGATTATGATTGCATGATCTATAATCATCCGGGAAAATCAAATAAAGTAGATGATGCTTTAAGTCGAAAATGTAATGCTTCATTAACCATTTTACGTTTAGAACAATATCTTTTTGTTTTTGATTTGATAAACTTTGGCATAGAAGTTGTTGGTGCTGGAAATTATTCTGTTTTGTTTTAGGCATCAGTGAAATCATATCTATCATACCGAATAAACCAAGCGCCTAAAGAAGATAGTGAGTTGCAGAAAAAGGTAGAGTTGGGTCAGAAGGGTAAGTTACCTGATTTTAACATTGATAATGATTGTGTTTTGAGGTTTTGGAAGAGATTATGTGTGCCTTGTGATTCACAGTTGAAGAATGAGTTATTATGTGAAGCTCATAGCTCTTTGTTTTCAGTTCATCCTTGTATTACTTAGATGTATATATATCTTCCAAAGTATTACTGGTGGGATGGAATGAAAAGAGATATTTCTGATATTACTATGAAGTGTTTGACTTGTCAGCTGGTTAAAGAAGAGTGACAGTTACCGAAAATAATGCTTCAGCCTTTATCGGTGCCAGAGTAGAAATGGGAAAATATATCCATGGACTTTGTTGTGGGATTACCGAAGACATCTCAAGGTAATAATGAAATATGGGTTATAGTTGATTGATTGACCAAATCTTCTCATTTACTTCCTATTCGAGATACTTTGTCTCTAGATTAACTTTCTCGATTGTATGTTAAAGAGATAATCAGGTTGCATGGAGTTCTCCTCTCCATTGTATCTGATCGTGATCCTAGTTTTACTTCTAACTTTTGGAAAGGACTTCAGAAGTCATTGGGTACTGAATTAAATTTTTTACAGCTTTTCATCCTCAATAATATGGGTAGTCAGAATGAAAAATTCAAACATTGGAGGATATGTTACGTGATTTCTCAATGGATTATCAGGGAAGTTGGGACCAACATCTTTCTTTGGTTTAATTTTCATATAATAACAGTTTTCATTCATGTATACAGATGGCTCCATTTGAGGCATTATATGGAAATCATTGTCTAACTATAGGTTTTGGGGATGAATTAGGTTAAAGGACGCTAATGGGACTAGATTTGGTAGAAGAGATGGTAGAGAAAGATTAATTGATTCAAAATCACATGAGAACTTCTCAGAGCAGACAGAAAAGTTATGCGGATAACCGTAGGAAAGATATTTCTTTTGAGGTATGTGATCATGTCTTTCTCAATGTTTATCCATGGAAAAGTGTGATGTGTTTTGGTAAGAAGATAAAGTTGAGTCTGAGGTTCATTGGACCTTATGAAATCCTAGAGAAAGTTGGATCAGTTGCTTATAGAGTGGCTTTACCACCATGTTTGCCCCAGGTACACAATGTTTTTCACGTTTTGATGTTGAGAAAGTATATACCAGATCCATCTCGTGTTTTGAGTCCATAGGTAGTTCAGTTGGAAGAGAATATATCTTATGAAAAATCAACCAGTTCAGATTCTTGACTGTAGAGAACAAGTGTTTTAGATAAGGTAATTCAATAGGTTAATGTTTTTTGGAAAACCCATATGGTTGAAGAGGCAACGTGGGAATCAGAAAATTCTATGAGGGATAAATACCCCCACTTATTTTGGTAAGTGAATAAAAATTATGAGGACACAATTTCCAAAAGGGGGGAAGGATGTAACATCCTAGGTAAATGAAGAATAATAGATTTTTATATTTATTAATATTTGTGAATTAAATATTAATTTTACTTTAAAGGGGTTTCTATGTTCGATAGCACACCTGATACGCAACAACGTGGTTCTTTGAAATCTTACGTTGCACTCTAATAATATAATATTATTATTTTAAATGGTAGTTAACTCCTAGTCGTTCTATTGGTGGTAATGAACAAAACAAACTACAATATGATTATACATGTTTGTTAAATGGATTTACATTTATCCAATAAATTTTAGACGCTTAAAATGTGAATGAATCTAATTTTAATCATAATTTACATTAAAAGGTCGATTTACAGCCTTTTAATGGAGAACCCTCTTTAAATATAGTTATGTTTACTTTAATAAATTTTAACTGACCAAATAAAATCCTTCTTTACAATGGGGACACCAAAATTTACTTTGTGTAAATTTTTGGGATTTTTTCAATAAAGTTCATTTTTTAATGAATAGTGAAAATATTATATTTTATTTCAAAAGTTCCTTTTAATCTAATTTATTTATATGGTTATATTATCTATTTAATTGGTTTTAAAGTGTAATTAGAATATATTTTTACCATGTAATCCAATGTTGTTCAGTGGAATTAATTTCACTTGGAAATTGGACATAAACAAATGCCAATCTTTTGATAGTTATTGTTTCTTAAAAACACACAATTTGTTTTAACAACGGGAATTTATTGTAAAATTAATTAATGAAACTTCTATGTTTTGAATTTTAAAAATTAGACGTCATTTTTTAATTTAGAATATCAAATAATGAATAGGCTGAATTTTTGGTATCTTTCTAAAAAAATGTCAATTTTTGATGAATAGGGAAACGACTTAGTAGTAGTTAAAAAACGGACTTTTTTATTTAAATGAAATTTAACCACTTCTATGAATTGAATTTCACAAATCTAACATACATGGTTGTTATTAGTATGTAAAATGTGTTTCAATAAGTTGAAAATAATTTTTGGTGAATAATAACTTTTGACTTTTATTTACCATGGTTAAAGGTAAATAGGGTAATTCAAGGTAATAATAAAATTATAATAATTTAAAATTACTTTAAAACTTTTCCAAAACTTATTGGTTGAGTCATTAACAACCATAGGAATCTTTGGGTCGATTTTGGTGCCCCATTGAGCCACATGGGAGTGATAATGACAATTTAGATTAATTAATTTAAAGTAAAGGACAAAATGACATAAACAAACATCTTTTAGTAATTAATTTTTATGTAGTGTTATATAAGCAATACATTTGACTATAAATATTCATTTTAAATATAAAAAATATTTCATATATCATGGTATTTTTATATAATTTTTAGAAATCAAATAAATTAAATTATTTATGACACAATAATGATGTAGTTTTTACCTCATTAATAAAAGATTTAAATAAATAAAATTTTAATGATTAAAATATAATCCAAAACCTTTCCAATTCCTATTGGATGATTTTATTTCGACCATGAGTCATCTTATCTTCTTCTATAATGATTTTGGACCTTTAGAAACCGTATATCATTCTATAATAAAATAATATTTTCACACTTTCCTAAAGAACCCCTCTTCTCCCTTATAAAAGGAGACCACTTATAACCTATTCCTCACACATCTCAAGCCTTTTGGATCATCAAAACTATTCCAAATTAAGCTCCATAAATCCCTATGCTCATTTTTTAAGCCTTACCTTAGGCAGAAGGCACTTCACGAAGTCCTTTTGGTTCAAACCAAAAGAAGTTACCCAAATTAAAGGTAACGATTTTTCTTAAATTGTTTTCTTTTATTTTACTTCTCCAACCCCTAAAATCTTTTTATTACTTTATATTGTAATAGAACCAGTTTCTTCAATATACTAGGATGTTGTTATGATAAGGATTCGAACTACACTTACACACACCTCCATCTAATGGATGAAGAACATAATGTTTCTGTGGATGTCAAACTAACGCCTCATAAAACGATGATTGTTCGATTATCTCTTACCGCATCTCATAGTGGATATTATTATGGAACTGTATTTATATATGATATATATTATGTTTATTTTTTCTTTATGCTTATTTAATTTCCATTTATATCATGCCTTTATGGTTTCCATTATGGGTAAACACGATAATCTCATTAGAGGAAGTGCGGACTACCACCCCCTCAAAGTAATATGACTCGTTAATGCCATATGTGGGACATATAAAGGATGGAGTTAATGATATTATATATGATATTATACGTGAAATTATACTGGAATTATAATATACCAATGATTCATTTTGTTTTAATTCCATTAAAATAACAAATAGAAATGAAAGTAGCGTTCAAGCGTATATACAGCTTACCGTCTCCATGAACAGTGCATTTCATTTCTTATCTCCAAATGTTATGTAATATTATAAATACATGTATATACTGGATATATATGATATATATGATTTCTAAATCATGAATATCATTTTGGATATAATTTACTATTTACCACATGGACAACCTGTAAATATAAGGTGTTCATTTTTGACTCATGTACCAAATATCGACAAAATGAACATTTATTGACTTAAATGATTACATAATGTTTATAAAATGGTAATAATCTATTTAAAAGGACTATTAACTTGAAAAAGGTTCATAATCAAGTATAAATTAACCTAATTTTATTATTTCATAGATTAAAGAACAAACAGGTCAAGTCAGACACGAGGTAAGGGACTTCGTCTCAATCTCCTTTCATTCACGCATATTTAGGTTTATACAAGACTTTATTTTATACAATGTATAAAACCCTATGAATTTTAATTTCATTCAAATTTAATCTTTTTATACGAAGCGTTTTACTAAATAAAAAAAGGAATTTTTTTAACGTAAGAGGTGACAACGACCTTTCCGCCGCTGCGAGTATTATTTGATCTCTGGCTTCCTTAACAAGCAGTAATGTTTTTAAAAGGAAAAATAAATACCACATACTCTTTTTTATGTATTTTGGTATTCAAAATGATTTTTTATATTGGATATATTATTTCAATATCTTTAAATGATATTTTGTTATTACATTGTGGAAATCTTATCTTTCCTATATGTTTATGTCATGTGTTATGATCATGTTATGGTTCTTGGGCATTATTTATGTATACGGGTGGTTCTTTGATAATCCTAGGGTGGGTGAGCCCGAGATAGATCTCCAATGCATTGGGAAACGTGACAGAGGTAAATGTAAATGTTTCTCCTAAGAGATTTTGGGAATATACTGTGATGGGTATTCCAAAGTAACTGCCTATATAGCTCTGATAGCTACAATGTAAGTATGTTATGGGTGACACAAGTTACCTTTATGATACAAGATTTCTATGTGTCTTTCATAAATATTATGATTTCATAAGGTAAGTAAGAGAGTTCATGTTTTTTATGTATTTATAAACAAATGTTTTCATCCTTTGTTTTATTACCCTTATTGTGATTTTTATGCTCATCCCATGTTTTCAAATGTTTTCACAGGACATAAAGATGAATAGGGTCAAGGACGGGATCAAGGAAAAGTCATGCTGTCTAAAACCTAGAACTATACATGACTCTCTTTTTTCAAGAGTTTTTATTTTATGAAAAAATGGAAACTGTGTAGAAGTTTCTACTTTGTAATATTTTGAGATGTAATTGTTATTCCTTAATTCTATAAAACTCTAAACCTGAAAAGATCCTCAATGTGAATTATTCATTTAATTCAATATTGTCTAATGTTTAAGGTTGGGTCCTTATAATTATACCAGAGGCTACCGGCTAGTTGTGAGAGTTTATAAATAATATGGGGATAATATAAACATGATACCAAAAAATAGATAAATGACATATTAATATTACAATATATCAATGTAATAGGAATGTTTTATAGATAATGGTTAATAATTTATAATAGGTAAACATCAACATGTTATAAAAAACCGGTACCCATACTCAATATATATGCATATTTCAAAGGTCATTCTTGTCACCCATAGAGATGAAAACTCAAAATAATTGGTGAATAAGTCAATAAGAGATAATTTCAAGTTTTTTGGAAAAGTATTTAAGAAAAACTAAATGTGTCTTCAATAACTTAAAGGTTCTTAGATCCTATACACTGTTCAACCACATGGTGACAAAGAATCATTCAAAGATACTCCATGAAGCCTATTTTTCCACTGCATTACCCAACCATGTGGCAATGGGAAGATGTTTCTGATGCTCCATGTGGTACGACCATATGATTTTATAGTTTCATTTAATTATTCTCTTCAATTTCAAACCATGTAAAGTGAGATGATAATTCATTGATTACTTGTGTAATATGAAAATTCTATAACAATCCATCATTCAAAGATGATATATGTAGTCATAGAATCTGATGATGGAGTGTCATTTGAAGATACCTTGTGTTTTAAAAACATATAATGATGGAGAATCATTTAAACATACCCTTCATGATTCTTTTCCCATCACATGATCTGAACCAACGATGAATGTAAGAATTTATGTTCATTTATGAGGTATTCCCATATAATACACTTTTACATATTACATCATAACAATCTCTTTTGGGAAATCACTAAATTTAGTTTTCCTATAAAAAAACTCCATCTTTTAGAAAATCATAGATAGAATCATGGATGAAAGAAAGAGATGAATTCAAGATTTAGGTATTTTCTCTTCTAGAAATTCCCTTCCCCGTGTTACCAAAAATGGAAGTACCTACCATCATGTAGGTGAGGAAAACTCACAAAGGAGAGTTACCATGTTGAGGACAAGCTAAGCACACATAGGCCAACCAACCTCATAGATGTTTTCTAACTACATGGAGTCCATGATAACCTCACAAAGGTGATATTATAATGCAAAGGTCAATATGACCATAAAAACCCAATCATAGAGGTATATATCACAATATCCACTCCATAAACTCCCCATATTTAAGTAGAATCCATATTTTTTCTAGAACTATTACTTACAAAAAACTTTCCTATAAATATAACACAGTTTTTAACACCTCTATGGATATCACACTATGAGGTCAAAATACCGAGAACTACAATATTAATCCCTCTACAAGACCATCTAACTCACATTAACAGGGAATCCACATTACTATGCACCCATTATATCATGGATTTCCTTGATAAAAGGATTCTATAGGATATTATATCAAATAGGTGTAACCTTCATGGGGATTCTGATTATGGATTCTATTTATAGTGAGATTCCCTATCTAGATAGAACATGAGCTGTATCCTTTGGTTCGATGATATATTTATTATGAATTCATATGGATGGTTTGAAAAGAGAATCCCATGTGGTGTAATCCCCTAGAACATATTGATGTAAACTATATAAGTCTTAACTCTATCTCACACACTTCCAAAAAATATGAATAATGATTATAGGATTGATTTATTTTCTGTTGTGAGGCCCAAAACAGTTCCCATTAGACTATAAATGGTCCTACATGACAATGCCAATAACAAGAATGGGGTATATCATATAGGGATTTACCCCTTGGTGTATCTCCCACCCAAATATAATTGTGAAATTTTCTTGATAAAGTATTATCTCCCATTTCTCACATTGTGTGTGAATCTCATAGGAATATATATATATGTTTATTACTCTATTATTACAATTAATATATATCCATTATGGGATTAATTCTTGTGTGTAATACCTAGACATATCATATCGTTCTTAAATGAAAACATATTCCTTATGATACTTTCCTTTAAAGGAAAATATTCACAATGAAGCACCCCTATCCAGCCTCATATTCATAAGGCATTCTCAATTAGGTTATAAGGACTAAAATTAAACAACATTTAAAAATTGATTATTTGTAAAAGAATTCATCTACATGAATTCATGAATATCATTTATGTTTAGAGTTTTATATAATTAGTTCATCACTATTACGTAAAAAATATTACATCACAAGGTGGAAACTTAAACATTATATCATTTTTCCTACAATATATGTATTTTTAAAATATAAAAAATTTTCATTTGAAGAAATTATTTAAAAATTTTCATCAAGACCTCATATTTTCCCTACACATCCTTAAAAACCATGTGATAAATATTTGAAAATTTTTGATGTTAACAAAAAACATAATATGGTACATATAAAAAACAAAGAATTATTTTTTATTCCATTAGTACTCATAAATAGATTATTTTTCAACAATAAATGTTAATCTAAAGATAATACATTTTATACCTAATAAATCAATTTCTCCGTACCAATATCTATATAAAACGTTTCATAATAAATCATAAGAAAAAATGAAACTCATAAAGACTTCTTTTCAATTATAACAAATACATGAATTTTAGCGATTCTGTTGTTTTTCAAGTACGTCTTTGGAATATTCCTAAGAATATTTTTTAGGACTAAGAACTATGATGATGTGTGATTCTAAGACTCGGTGAGCTAAGAATTAATTTTATAAAAATATTAATTGTATTCTTATTTTTTGTATACAATTTTTCTAAAAAAGTGTAATATCTCACAAACAGAGTCTCAGATTGGAAATATAATACCACAATTTAATATGGAATGTGGATTTTACCATAGGAAGGACCTAATGTTGGTTGGTTCATGACATTCGGATTGGGCCGCCGTTAGCAGGTGCATTGGATAAATAAATAAATTATTTTATTTATTTAACAAGCCTAACCCAAATAACTCATAGAAGGATACTCATATGGATAATCAGAGACAATCATTGAGTTCATAACACAAATTTTTCTCTAGGTGAAACCTAATGTTGGTCAGCGCGAGATGCCTGGAAAAGACAGTTATTGGCAAGTAGATTTAATTAAAATAAATTATTTATTTAATTATTTTGAATTAAATGAATAAAACTAATTTCTTCTATAAATAATACACCTTGACATATCACTGAGGTTAGCCTCATAACCCTGGGATAATTGAGATGTGTTTCCAACCATTCTTTGTTGGGGGATAGAGATAGAATGATGAATAGTGATTGGATCTAGGTGATTTGATAAGAAATAGACACAACAGTTCATCTTCATTGTTAGAAGATGTATTCATCACAAACAATTGATCCATAATCAAGGTAGAGATATTTAACTGTGGTTTCCACTAAATTTGATTAAATGATCTATCATGATCGTGTTTTATTTCTTGATATTCACTTAAATGAACATTTTCAAAGAGTATGTATATCAAAATAAATTATTCATTCCATTTATTTCTTGTCCATGTCATGTTTCTCACCCCAATTTTTCTTTCTATGAATTCATTTTCCCGGAATGTTGGATAAATGATATTTATCCCCATTTTCATCGGTGATTTTCCACCAGCATTCAATGTATTATTCATCATTCTACCATTAGGTCATGATTTGACATTGTCGATATAGGTTTGAGTGATATTGAACACTCATATTCGTTGTAGTGGCATAAATGACACATGGATCAATGGTTTGTGGATGGATTGATAAATGAGTGGGATGGTGTTTTTTGAATAGGTTAGATTGATACTAGGGGTGTGCATTTTCTTATCATAGGTGGTTCGGCACAGATTGATGATCAATGTTTTTCTATTATACATGAGGTGATGATATGCAGTGTGATGAAAACTATTCTGAGTGGGGGCCCTGCATGGGATATCATGGTGGAGGCTACTCATCATGGAAGATATAGGGGATGGAATCAGATCTCTAACTAGGTTGTTAAATCTATTCAATATGGTGATCATGAATAATAATAATAATAATAATAAGGATGATGGGTTGGAAAAATTAAAAGATGATTTATTATTTTTATTATATTAAATAATAATAAAAATGGTAGAATAAAAATTCTTGTTGGATAATAATATTTAATGAGATTTAATTTTGAATATAAAAAAATGGTGGGGGAATATGAGGATTTATTTTCTTCTATTGATTTAATGGTTATTATTAATTTTTAAATGAAATAAAAATAAACTAATGGTGATATTTGAAGGAAGAAGGGGAGGGATGTTCGCTCTTTTGTAAGAATGGAGAGGGGAGGTGAAAACCCCTGACCTCTACAAAAATTTTATATAATTGTAGTAATATAAAATAATATTTATTATTTATTTTGGTTGTGAAATATAAATATGGTCATAACGTCTTTGTATGTCCTCGTATTGACAAACCGTTAGTGGCATCGTGATCATTTAATTGAGAGGATCATTTAAAGGCGAGTGATGGATATCTTTCTTGTACTTGTGGAATAAGTCGACAAAACACCCAATATTATTATTATTATAATTTTGGTTTTGGAATTTTTCATTTAACATACATTCTTCATTGGATTTTGGAACTACGAACCATTTGTGGAACTATGACCTAGATTTTGAAGTATAAGTTTTGATACCAATATCATATATTTAATTCATTTTTGTTGCATGGACCCACAAATTCAATTATTGTGTAATGTGTTGAAATGTGGATTTTTCTATAGGTGTCTGATTTGGGAATTTGAATAGCCTATCCTGAGTGTTTTTTTATGAGGATCATAACAGTGTAATCAGTTTTTCCATCTAGGGATATTTATCGAGGAATATCAATGGAATTATGTTTGTAACCTTCAGAACGATGAAATGCCTTATGTATTCCTTAGGATTTTGGTAGAGACATCTTGTATAGTACCCTTACACACTATATATTAATACATGGTCAGAAATCCATATTTTTTAGAGGATATGACTATAATAATTTATTGGGCCACACGTCACTATTTACTTCTTTATAAAATTCAATTTCTCATATCATCTTTATTTGGACTCATATTTTGTTCTGTGAGTACCCTATCCTGAGTTTTTTTATCTGTATAATGAGATGGTGGACATTATAGTATATTTTGATATATAATGGGATTTTTTCAAGTGTGATTATTTTTTATGGTATTCTCAATTATATAATTGATCAGAATCACATGTTAAACCCCCTTATCGGATAAGGAGAGGGTCCTCGATGACAAGAGTGGAACCCCGTGTTGTACCAGGGTGTAGGTCCTAGACAATCGAGTCAAAACCCTCTATCAGAAAGGGAAAAGGTCATTAGTGACCATTGTGGAACCCCCTGTAGTGCGCTGGTGTAGCTCTACAACCTTCGAGTTGAACACCCTATCAGTTTGTGTGTAGGTCCCCAATTACAATAGTAGAACCGCCTATTGAGCCCGAGTTTGGGTCCTCAAATATCGATTAGAACCCCCTATCAGATAGGGTGTTTATCGTTGACGACTATAGATGAACCATCATGTCTCATTAGGGAGTGGGTCCTTGACTACTAATAGAAGCCCATATCCAATAAGGTTTGAGTCCTCAATGAAAAGAGTGGAACCACCCTTTCACATCAAGTCATGGGTCCTCAAATACCGAGTGGAACCCCCAATCAGATTGGGTGTGGGGATGCGATGAGTAGAGTAAAAGACCTATTATACTAGGTAGAAAGTACTCAAATACCCAGTGGAACCCTCTATCAGATAGGGAATGGGTACTTGATGACATTAGAGTGAAACCCCCATGATGTATCCGGTTGATGGTCCTCTACAGAAACATACAAAGTGGAACCCCTAGTTTAATAGGGTGCAAGTCCTATTTTTTGAGTTTGTACCCCCTCGGTTGTGAAACATATAGATGTAGTGTGGAAATTCACACCATTACTTATGGGATTATTCATGATATTATTGGCATCATATATAAACTTTAAGAACTATTCGTGACACTTTTACACAGCTGATTTGTGAGATGGAGATCCCCTTTCCATATCATCTGGGATTATTTTATTTAGCATATATATACTTCTATATCCATTCCATTAAATTTCTTTAATCTCCATTCATGGGTTCCTAAGAGGTTACTCTCTTGTTGTGGTTGGAAAAAATTCAACTTTTAGTCCATCTACACACCATATTGATATGCTTTTATTTGGTAGAGTTTATTGTTTTCTATTAATTTGGTTGAGCGACATTATATTTATCATCTAATATCTTCCTATTCCAATTGTATCTCTCGCATCTCCCTCTTCACCTTTTGGGGTGTCCTGATGGGTATGTATACACACACCAATTCATAGGATTTTCCCTCATGTGTCATGTCTTATGTAGACGATGGATCGGTAGGTGTTGTCTTCAGAGTAGCTTATGGATAATTGGTTCTTGGGACCACATATGGTGGTCATAGATTAGAGATCAGGATCTAGGATCTCTCATAATTTTCTTTATTTTTTTCATGACGAGACATCATTCTGGTTTTCCATTTATTTTTACCCTTTACATTTCAGTTTTCAATATCGCACCCTAGCAGTTTTGTGTGATTGGTTTACTTACTATCTATTGAATATTTTAATTATTATTCATCTAAGATTCTATATGGAGATGGCTGGTTGTTCCCATACTGGTACCTTAGTTAAATACCTTTCATTTAGGTTATGCCTTTTAGTGCCTGTCACCAAACCCTGGCCTATGTTGGTGGGACTGGGGTAGTTTCAACTCAATCTCCAGTTAGGTTTGGGTCATGAAATGAATATTTTTTTACAAAGTTATATATTTCTCCATTAATTAGTAGTATTTACATTCTTCAAAATATAAGTTCATTATATTACCTTGAGGAATATTAATATTTACAGGAAATCCAGAATCAAGAATACATAAATAATGTAGGTTACTCATGAAATCATCTTTATTTAACTCTTACACTCACTCTTACAAATGTAATATCCTACCATGTAAATTCTAATAATTTGTTTCTAGAAACATAACTTGTTATCACCATCCCTTCATGAAATAGATTGGACAGTGATATCAGGATGACCCATAATATTTAGATATATAAAAGATAACATTTCATGATAAAAAATTCCCCAGAACTATAACATAATAATAATACATGACATGTTTCATTTATACCATCATACTTGTAAAAATATTCTTTTCACCCATATGAAAATAGTTCCAAATATCTAAATAAAAATCCCATTTAAACACCTTTTAAAAATATCCAAAAAAGGAAAATAATGTTCGATCATTAAAGTTAATATAAAATCTTATAATGTAATCCAAAAATCAAATAACATCTATGTCAATTGGAAAAAGATTTTTCGTTGTATAAATTAAAATAGAACATTCATTTTTACCTTTTTTTTAAGACATTCCATAAAAAATACATAAAAAATTTCATTTAAAATGGTTTACAACAAGTTAAAAGGTCCCATAATTTTTTTTTGTAATTCAATTATGTCCATATAAATACATTCATAAATTTTTTTTTTCTGAATTTGTATATTGAAAAAAATATTTATAAAATAAATTTGTAAAACTTTCTAAATGAGTTTTTAATGGAATGTTTCCCTTACATCGAGTCCAACTCGCCTAATACATTATTTATCTTATAGAATAATAAAATTATTTTAATTATTTAATTACATAGTAAATTTTTTATTTTTTATTAATTCATTTATTTTATTTATTATCTTGTTTTGTACAATTACTTAATCAGTTAAATTCTTGTTGGATATTTTGAAGATATTTAGCTCATATATAAAAAATGTATCAGGAAAGTTTACACTTGTATAATTGGTCATTATTCCACAAATTCCAAAATAATAATAAATAAATAATTTCATTTTAATATATTAATTAAAATTATAAATCAATACATGATATACTATTATGAAAAATGAAATATATTACAATCATGGTGATTATAGGTCATATATATGGATGAGTAATATTTCAATTTTTCAAAAAACATAGATGAAATAAAGTATTAATAATTTAATCATTATAGAATTATAATTATATATTAAATAGCATATTATTAATTTAAATACACTTATAGATAGCTTGGTCATAAAAAATGAGTCACATTGCTTTGTGGAGGTGGTAATCCACACGTATAAGTGAATGTCATTAGCATTTTTCAATATATAGAATGGTAAGAAAGTAGATGATATATTATCTTTACAGAATTAAAAAAAATAATGTATATAATGTATATATATATACATTAATTCCATCATTATATCCATTAATGATATCTAGGGATAGAAAATGAATTAAATCAGTTTGTAAGGTTGTAGTCCACTATACACACGAACAATTGTTTCATTTCCCATTTGATGGAAGAAGTAGGTGTATATAGGTTATTCCATTGATCTAACAATATTTTAGTATATTTAATATTTATTTATTATTATTTCATCAGGTTTGAAGAATATTTGAGGTAGGTATGATAAGAAATAATACAAAATAAATATGGTTAAGAACTATACCACTTCATCAGATAACATTATTAGGTTTATACATAAATTCTTTCATGGATTTTTATGATCAAACCAAGGACACCAGGACATGGTTTGTGATTTAAAGAAGGTATTTGGGTTTTTATTGGATAATTCAAAAGGAATTTTATGTAATATCCCATGTAAGTAATGAATAATAGATATTTTTATCTATGTATATTAATGAATTATATAGTGTTTTAGAGGCTTAAAATGAAAATAAATCCAATCTTAAGCATGTAATACACTAATATTCTTAAAAGATTGTTTTACTGCCTTTTGATGGCAAAACCTTTTTTAAATCAATATTTTGAAAATTTTATAATCTATATTTGTCAAAATAATCATATTCATTATGATTGGGACATTGAATTTTAAATTGGATAAATTTTTGGTATTTTTCTGACAATGTTCATTTTTTAATGAATAGTGAAAAATACTGCATTTTACATCAAAACTGCTTTTTCATTTAATTTAATTATATGGTTAGATTATATTTTTAATGGTATTAAAGTGTAATCTAAATATAATTTTACCATTTAATCCAATGGTGGTCATTAGGATTAATTTCACTTTGGAACTGGTCATAAACTAATGCCAAACTTTTCATAGATATTGTTTCAAAAAAACCCGCTATTTGTCATGACATCGGGAATTAATTATTAAATTAATTAATGTAAATTATATGATTTGAATTTTTTAAAATAGAAATCATTTTTGAATTCGGAATATCAAATATAGCTTAGGGTGAAGTTTTGGTAATTTTCTGAAAAACTTCAATTTTTGTTGAATAGTGAAACCACTAAGTGGTACTTATAAAGCTGATTTTTCCGTTTAAATGAAATTTTTCCATCATTGTGTTTTGATTTTCAAAAATCCTACATACATGGTTATCATTAAGAAGTTAAATGTGGTTCAATGGGATTAAAATTATTTTTTGGTGAATGGTAACTTATTAAGTTCTTAATCGCGATTAGTGGTAATTAGTGTAGTTTAAGGTAAAAATAATGTTTTAATAGTATGAGATGAGCTTGGCACATGTCCTACCCTCATTGGATGTGTCATGGTCGACCAAAAAAATCCATGGGTCAACTTGGGGACCCCATGGAGCCACATTGGTTGGGAAATGACATAAATAACTTTTTATTTAATGTTAAAGTAAAAATGACACAAACATGAGTTATTTTAATAGAACAATTTTTACACGGGGTTATACAGGTAAGATTTTTGACTATAAATATTCATTAGAAATATAAAAAGATTTCCTACATCATTGTAGTTTTTTTATAATTTTTATACATTAAATTAATTAAATTATTTATGACATCATGATGATGCAGCGATGACCTCATTATTTAACGATTTAAATAAAATGGAAAGATAATGTAAACTCTAAGACCTACACATGGAAAAAACCAAATTTATGAGTGGATTTAGAACCCTTATCACCTTATCCTAGAATTATATCAATTTGGGACCTTTTGAATCCGAAACTCATTTTAAAATAAAGTAACTTATCTTTACTTTCCAAGAGTGCCTCTCCTCTCCTCTTATAAAAGGCCCCCACCTCTACCTCCTTAACCACACTTCAAAAGCATTTGGCTCGGCCAACCCCTTCCCATTTGTCTATAAACTTCCCTCTCGTACTCCTTGAAGCCTCACTTTGGGCAGAAGTCTTCCCAAGGAATACTTTGAGCTCAAACCAAAGGGAGTTACCCGATTTTAAGGTAATGTCTTCTTTTGAGTCCTTTTGTTTTATTTTGCTTCTCCAACCCCCTAAACTCTTTTTATTATTTTCTTCTGTAACAAATCCAGTATCATTAATATACTAGGATGTTGTTATATTATGGATTCGAGCTACACTTACACACACCTACTTCTAATGGTTAACGAATATACTGTTTCTGTGGATGGTGAATTTATGCCTCCCGAAACGATGATTGTTCAACATTCTTTTAACACTTTCAAAGTTGGCCATTAAGATGTCACTATATTTATATATTATATATAATATGTTTATGTTTTCCTTAAGCTTTTCTATTTTTCATTTTGGGCATACCTTTATGGTTTCCATTATGGGTAAACGCGATATCTTCATTTAAGGAAATGTGGACTACCGCCCCCTCAAAGTGATTTGATTCGTTAAATACCATATGTGGGATGTATAAAGGATGAAACTATGATATTATATATGATATTATACTGGAATTATAATATATCTTTATCTCATTATGATTCCATTCTATAAAATACGAAATAGAAATGAAAGTAGCGTTCATGCGTACGTACGGCTTACTGTCTCCATGAACGGTGCATTTCATTTCTTACCTCTAAATGATTATGTAATATTATAAATGCATGCATGTACTGGATATATATGAAATATATGATATCTACATCATGAATACCATTCTGGATATAATGGATACATGAACAACTTGTAATCATAAAGGGATTATTTTTGACTCAAGTACCAATGAACGTTAAAATGACCGTTATTAACTTAAATAATTACATAGTGTTCATGACATGGTAATAGGTGATATAAAAGGAATAATGAACTTGAAAATGGTTCTTAAGCAAGTAGAAAATTAACTCATGTTTATTATTCAGGACATTAAAGAACGATCGAGTCAAGTAGGACCCGAGGTATGGGACTGTTGGGCGGAGAAAGAAGGAAGTGATGGAAAGAGGGGGGGTGAATTTCCTTTTAAAAAATAATTAACAATATAAAATCAAAGTTAAAGTGCAGCGGAAATAAAATAGGAAAGACACAAAATTGATAACGGAGTTCGGCTTAAACCCAAGCCTACGTCTCCGCTCCCAACTCAACCGTTGAGTGATTTACTACCGCTTGCTTTTCAATGGTTTTAGAAAGAAACCCACTAGACTTTAAGGTTAGTCTAGAACCTATTACAGCTTTCTTTTATTGGTTGAGCAAGAACCCACTAGCCTTCTTACAGGTGAATGCTAGCTCACCTTTGATTCAAGCCTTTTAAAAGGGAAGGCTTGACTAACCTCTTCACACCTTGATGGTGGTGTGAGAACCCAAATGAAAGGGAGATGAGAGAAAGAGGGGTTTGTAGGCACAAACCCAAATTGATGCTCAAAATAAATAAAACAATGAAAAACCGTAATGGAGGAATCCTTGGGCGCCAAAGTATTGATTGGAGGGGGGGGTGAATTGCCTTTTAAAAAATAATTAACAATTTAAAATCAAAGTTAAAGTGCAGCGGAAATAAAATAGGCAAGACACAAAATTGATAACGGAGTTCGGCTTAAACCCAAGCCTACGTCTCCGCTCCCAACTCAACCGTTGAGAGATTTACTACCGCTTGCTTTTCAATGGTTTTAGAAAGAAACCCACTAGACTTTAAGGTTAGTCTAGAACCTATTACATCTTGCTTTTATTGGTTGAGCAAGAACACACTAGCCTTCTTACAGGTGAAGGCTAGCTCACCTTTGATTCAAGCCTTTTAAAAGGGAAGTCTTGACTAACCTCTTCACACCTTGAAGGTAGTGTGAGAACCCAAATGAAAGGGAGATGAGAGAAAGAGGGGTTTGTAGGCACAAACCCAAATTGATGCTCAAAATAAATAAAACAATGAAAAACCGTAATGGAGGAAGCCTTGGGCGCCAAAGTATTGATTGGAGTTGATGAAGGGTGCTCCCAAGCTTCTTTGGTTGTGCTCCTTGGATGTGGAAGTGAGTTGGAGCTATTGGAGTTCCTTGGAGGAATCCGCCGGAGGTTCGCCAAATGATCAAAATGTGTCCCGTGAGCTTCCGTGGCTTGGATATGGTTCCGACATTGATCCGGGGCTTCCTAGTCCTTTATTTATAGATGGGGAACCCTCATATGGCCTTTGGAGGTCTTCGGAGCCATTGGAAAAGGCTTCGGAGCCGTTGGGAGGCAAGTGGACCATCCTGGTCAAAGGCCCAACGTCTAGTTTGACTGGCTCCACCGGCTGACCGGTGCTAGGCCACCGGTTGGCCGGTGCTGAGACAGTAGCAAACACTGTTCTGTCTGGGTGCCACCGGCTGGCCGGTGGTGAAGCCACCGGTTGGCCGGTGCTGAGGCAGTGGCTCAGCCTTCTGTCTGGGTTCCATCGGCTGGCCGGTACTGAGACACCGGTTGGCCGGTGGTCTGGACAGAGGGATGTCTTCTGTCCAGGCCTCTATCGGCTGGCCGGTGGTCATCCACCGGTTGGCCGGTGGGACTGAAATTCAGTCCACTTTTGCTTCTTGCTTTCTTGGCCCAATTCCTTGGCCACCTGAAATCATGCCTATAAACAAAAACACTTGAAAACAAGATTAGATAAATAAGAGGGTGATTGTGATCATGAAAATAAAACCACGAGGGGTACGAGAGGTACAACAATCTCCCCCTATTTTGATGATCACAATCACCAAAACAAACAATGTAAAAGACTGAAATAAAAGGCATGCTTGGAAGGATTTCTCCCCCAATCAACCAAGAATTTCTCCCCCTTTGTGATTATCAAAATAGCACGGGGCATAAATCTTGATTGAGGGAGACGTTGAAAAACGAGATAGAGATTTTAAACCAATTGAAATTTTTGAAATTTGAATTGAAAATTTTGAAATGAAAGTTTTGAATTGAATGTTTTGAAACGAAATCAAAAAGGCTTAAACGATCCTAACTCCCCCTAAATAAAAACAACAAATCACCAGGGAGAGGATTTTGAAACCGAGACAAATTTTGGTCCGGTGAGACTCGCTAAAAGGGATTTTTCAATCCACACTTGTCTAGTGGCGGGTTTTCTCCTATAAAATTAATCGTTGAAGAAAATGGTTTTTGGCCTACCATACCGGGCATTTTTGCAATTGCACTCATAAATTAAGTGCCCGGGTTTTTTGCAATAGTTACAAAATTTAAATTGGGAGCTCCCCCTTACAAAAATGGTAGGTGCATGGGAAGAGGAAGCTTGCTTGGAATAGCCAAGCCCTTCGGTGGTTCTAGATATGCGTTGGGAACCTAGGAGTTTGGTCAAATTTTGTTCCCCTTGGGTGAACTTGGAAAGAGACTCCCTTAGATCTTTGATTGTTGATTCCATAGAATCAACATCGGGAAGGTTTTGGATTTTGAGAGACAACTCCTCCTTTTCATTGAGAAGTTGTTCCTTTTCGGAAGAGAGTTTTTTGAAATTCTTTTTTAAAGCAACAAATTTGGAAGAAAGTTCGTGAAAACCTTCCTCCAATTGATCTCTAGAATGTTGGAGATCCTCATTAGACATGTGATTGAAAGAATTTGAAGAACTAGAGGATGAGGAGTCAGAATATGTTACCCCATGAAATGCCATTAGGCATTTGTTACCGTTGTCGCTTGAGGAGGAGGAGGAGGATGATGTGGAGCTATCACTCCAAGTGGCCTTGAATGCCTTCTTATTTTCCTTTTTCTTGGCCTTTTTCTTGTTGAGTGGACAATCGGGCTTGTAATGGCCTTTCTTGCCACACCCATAACATGTTACCTCGGGCTCGGATTTTTCGTTGTGATTTTCCTTTCGAGCCTTGCGGGATTTCTTCTTCTTGTGCTTCTTCATGAACATGTGCATATTGCGGGAAAGGTTCTCCATTTCGGAATCTCCACTTGAAGAGGAAGATGATGAGGAGGATGAGCTTTCTTCTTGTTTAACTTTGAAGGCGATGTTCTTTGGAACTTTGATCGGGTTGCCTTCCTTTTCAGCTTGTCTCCTCATGGTGATCTCGTAGGTCATGAGGGATCCGATGAGCTCTTCGACCGGCATGTTCTTGATGTCCTTTGCTTCTTGGATTGTCGTGACTTTTGGTGACCATGTGCTTGGTAGGATCCAAAGGATCTTCTTGACCATTGTTTCTGCAGACACATTATCACCAAGAGATTTTCTACCATTGCAAATGTCAGTAAAGCGTGTAAACATTTCAGAAATAGATTCGGATGGATGCATGGTGAAAGACTCAAAATCTTGACGGTACATGTCCAATCGATTATCCTTGACTTTGTTGGTCCCCTCATGGGTAACCTCCAATAGTTTCCAGATTTCATGTGATGAGGTGCATGTGGAAACTCGATTGAATTCATTACGATCAAGGCCACAATGAAGAGCGTTCATGGCTTTACCATCAAACTCGAAATTTTTAATATCGGCTTGAGTCCATTTGGATTCATCGGGAGAAGAGAGAGTGTAACCATGCATGACAATTTTATAAATGGGATAACCTATACTTCTAAGAAATGTGGTCATGCGGGTTTTCCAATATGTATAGTCAGTTCCATCAAAGAATGGAGCACGACCCAAAGAATAGCCTTCGGGGGAGAAAGAAGTTGAAGCCATCACAATGGATCTTGAATTTGAAACCGGTGAAGGTATTACTCAAATTTTCCTCTGATACCAATTGTTGGGCGGAGAAAGAAGGAAGTGATGGCAAGAGGGGGGGGGGGTGAATTGCCTTTTAAAAAATAATTAACAATTTAAAATCAAAGTTAAAGTGCAGCGGAAATAAAATAAGCAAGACACAAAATTGATAACGGAGTTCGGCTTAAACCCAAGCCTACATCTCCACTCCCAACTCAACCGTTGAGAGACTTACTACCGCTTGATTTTCAATGGTTTTAGCAAGAAACCCACTAGGCTTTAATGTTAGTCTAGAACCTATTACAGCTTGCTTTTATTGGTTGAGCAAGAACCCACTAGCCTTCTTACAGGTGAAGGATAGCTCACCTTTGATTCAAGCCTTTTAAAAGGGAAGGCTTGACTAACCTCTTCACACCTTGAAGGTGGTGTGAGAACCCAAATGAAAGGGAGATGAGAGAAAGAGGGGTTTGTAGGCACAAACCCAAATTGATTCTCAAAATAAATAAAACAATGAAAAACCGTAATGGAGGAAGCCTTGGGCGCCAAAGTATTGATTGGAGTTGATGAAGGGCGCTCCCAAGCTTCTTTGGTGGTGCTCCTTGGATGTGGAAGTGAGTTGGAGCTATTGGAGTTCCTTGGAGGAATCCGCCGGAGGTTCGCCAAATGATCAAAATGTGTCCTGTGAGCTTCCGTGACTTGGATATGGTACCGACATTGATCAGGGGCTTCCTAGTCCTTTATTTATAGAGGGGGAACCCTCATATGGCCTTTGGAGGTCTTCGGAGCCGTTGGAAAAGGCTTCAGAGCCGTTGGGAGGCAAGTGGACCAGCCTGGTCAAAGGACCAACGGCTAGTTTGACTGGATCCACCGGCTGACCGGTGCTAGGCCACCGGTTGGTCGGTGCTGAGACAGTAGCAAACACTGTTCTGTCTGGGTGCCACTGGTTGGCCGGTGGTGAAGCCACTGGTTGGCCGATGCTGAGGCAGTGGCTCAGCCTTCTGTCTGGGTTCCATCGGCTGGCCGGTGCTGAGACACCGGTTGGCCGGTGGTCTGGACAGAGGGATGCCTTCTGTCCAGGCCTCTATCGGCTGGCCGGTGGTCATCCACCGGTTGGCCGGTGGGACTGAAATTCAGTCGACTTTTGCTTCTTGCTTTCTTGGCCCAATTCCTTGGCCACCTAAAATCATGCCTATTAACAAAAACACTTGAAAACAAGATTAGATAAATAAGAGAGTGATTGTGATCATGAAAATAAAACCACGAGGGGTACGAGAGGTACAATAGGGACTTCGTCTCAATCTCCTTTCATTGAGGCATATTTTGTTTTATACAAAACCTTCTTTTATACGGTGTATAAACCCCTTTGACTTTTACATTTATTCAAAAGGAATATTTTTTATACGAAGCGTTTACTAAACGACAAAAGGGAATGTTTTTGTCGTACGTATGCGGCGACAACGACTTCTCCGCCACCGTGACCATTATTTGAGTTTTGTCTTCCTCTACAAGCCATACCTTGTTTTTAAAAGAAAAATAAATACCATGTTTTAATTTTCTTTTTTTTTGGTATTGAAAATGGTTTTCATAATGTTTTTATATCAATGTGTTGTATTGATATCTTGTGATTGAAAGGTGGAAATGTTATGTTTCCTTTATGCATGTTTTATGTGATACGATTATGTTGAGGTTCTTGGGCATTATTATGAAGACGGGTGGTTCTGTGATAAACTAAGGGTGGGTGAGCCCGATATAGCTCTCCAATGCATTGGGTAACATGAAGGAGTGAAACATTAAAGTTTCTCCTAAGAGATTTAGGGAATATACTATGATGGGTATTCCAAACGTAACCAAGAGGTTCACTCCCTACATAAGGATGTTATGAATTCCTCAAGTTACCTTTATGTCTTATGATTTCTATGATTTATTCATGATTTTATGAGGTATGTTAAAATTATTATGTTTTATAGGTAAAGTATGATCTCATTCTTATGTATATATGTACCCATGTTTCCTTTCCATGTTTTTATATCCCTTACTGAGCTGTTTATGATCATCCAAAGTTTTTTTGAAATGTTTTTCACAGGTCAATGGAAAGGTACATTATATGATGATAGTGTCAAGGAAGTGTCAAGAAAGAATCCATGTTTTATTTTGAATATGTTTCCATTGATGGGAAAGAATAATACTATCTTTATGTAACAACTTTGTTTATATGTGGAATGTAATGCAATTTTTATAATATAATTCTCTAAAACTCTAAACCCGAAAAGATCCTCAATGTGTAATCTTGTAATAACTCATGATTAAGTAAGGTTTGTGGCTGGGGCCTTATAGTTGGTATCAATGGTCGGTTTAGACAATTTTAGGAGTTAGAAAATTGTTAAATTATAAATTAGTTTACAGTATGATTGAAATGATATATCATTTACAGATTACCATGTTGCTTCACCTAAGGTATTTCAGTGTTAAGAATGGTTTTTCGTAAAGGAAACATAGAAGTTTTTTGGGAAGGCATACTGAGGGAAATGACCTTCCAAATCAGCATACTGAGATGTTCAGAATCAGAATTGAGCAGTTTACTACAGTGACGGCTCAGTTGAATCAGGTGTTAAGTTTGTGGTTGTTTTCATTGATGATATTTTGGTGTTTTCTAAAAGTAAATAGGAGAATGAAAGACATTTAAGGGTTATCTTGCAAACCTTAATAGAAAAGAAATTGTATGGGAAATTCAGCAAGTGTGAGTTTTGGTTGCAACAAATGTCTTTCCTTGGTTACATTGTTTCTAAAGATGGGATAACTGTTGATCCTGCAAAAACAAATGTTGTGGAAGGCTGGCCAAGACCCACAAATGTAACTGAGATTCGTAGCTTCCTTGGTTTGGCAGGCTATTACTGAAGGTTTGTTAGAAATTTCTCACAGTTGTCTAGTCCAATGACTAAGATAACTCGGAAGGGTGTTATGTTTATCTAGTCAAAAGAATGTGATGATTGTTTTCAAGAGTTGAAAAGAAGATTGGGGAATGCTCCAGTTTTGGCACTTCCTTCCAGGAATGGTGAGTTTGTTATATACAGTGATGCTTCATTGAAAGGACTTGGTTGAGTCCTAATGCAGAATGATCAGGTAATGGCTTATGTTTCACGACAGTTGAAAACTCATGAGGTAAATTACCCTACACATGATTTGGAATTAGCTGTTGTTGTTTTCAGTTTAAAAATTTAGAGGCATCATTTGTATGGAGTAAAGTGTGAAATATATACTGATCACAAAAGTTTAAAGTATATATTCACTCAGAAAGATTTAAACATGAGACAGGGGAGATGGCTGGAATTAATCGAGGATTATGATTTTACAATTCATTACCATCCGGGAAACGAAAATAAAGTGGATGATGCTTTGAGTCGAAAAAGTAAGGCTTCATTAGCAATGTTGCGTTTGGAACGTGATCATTTGGTTAAGGATTTGATGAACTTTGGCATAGAAGTTATGGGTGCAGGAAGTTCTTCTGTTTTGTTTCAGGTATCAGTGAGATCGTCTCTATCAGATAGAATCAAGCAAGCACAGAAGCAAGACAGTGAGTTGCAGAAAAAGGTAGAGCTGGTTCATAAAGGTAAGTTTCCTGAATTCAACATTGATAATAATTGAGTTTTGAGATTTGGGAAGAGATTGTGTGTGCCTTGTGATTCACAGTTTAAGAGAGAGTTGTTATGTGATGTTCATAGTTTTCCTTTTTCAGTTAATCCTGGCAGTACTTAGATGCATAGAGATCTGCAAAAGTATTACTGGTGTGAAGGAATGAAAACAGATATTGCTGATTTTACTGTGAAGTGTTTGACTTGTCATCATGTTAAAGCAGAGCGGTAGTTACCAAAAGGGATGCTTCAGCCTTTACTAGTGCCAGAGTGGAAATGGGAGAATATATCCATGGACTTTGTTGTGGGATTACCGAAGACATCTCGAGGTAATAATGCAATCTGGGTTATTGTTGATCGCTTGATTAAATCTGCTCATTTCCTTGCTATACGAGATACTTTTTCCCTAGATCAACATTCCCGTTTGTATCTTAAAGAGACAGTCAGGTTACATGGAGTTCCTCTCTCCATTGTATCTAATCGTGATCCCCGGGTTCACTTCTAACTTTTAGAAAGGCCTTCAGAAGTCATTGGGTACTGAATTAAATTTTAGTACAGCATTTCATCCTCAATCAGATGGGCAGTCGGAACAAACAATTCAGACCTTGGATGATATGCTACGTTCTTGCTCTATGGATTATCAGGGAAGTTGGGACCAACATCTTTCTTTGGTTGAATTTTCATATAATAACAGTTTTCATTCTAGTATACAGATGGCACCATTTCAGGCATTATATGGGAAGCAGTGTCGAACTCCATCTTTCTGGGATGAAGTGGGTGAAAGGAAGTTGATGGGACCAGAATTGGTAGAAGAGATGGCAGAAAAAGTTCATCTGATTCAGAAGCACATGAGAACAGCTCAGAGCAGGCAGAAGAGTTATGCGGATAACCGGAGGAAGGATCTATCTTTCGAGGTAGGTGATCATGTTTTTCTCAAGGTTTCTCCTTGGAAAAGTGTGATGAGATTTGGTAAGAAAGGAAAGATGAGTCCAAGGTTTATTGGACCATATGAAATTCTGGAGAGAGTTGGATCAGTTGCATACCGGGTGGCTTTACCTCCGAGTTTATCTCAGGTACACAATGTTTTTCACGTTTCGATGTTGAGAAAGTATATACCAGATTTATCTCATGTTTTGAGTCCAGAGGTAGTTCAGCTGGAAGAGAACCTATCTTATGAGGAACAACCGGTCTAGATTCTTGACCATATGGAGCAAGTGTTACGGAATAAGGTGATTAAGCAGGTAAAGGTTTTTTTGGAAAAACCACATGATGGAAGAGGCAACATGGGAATCTGAAAATGCAATGAGGGATAAGTACCCCCATTTATTTGATAAGTAAATAAATTGCGGGGACGCAATTTTCTAAAGGGGGGAAGGATGTAACATCCCAAGTAAGTAATGAATAATAGATATTTTTATCTATGTCTATTAATGAATTATATAGTGTTTTAGAGGCTTAAAATGAAAATAAATCCAATCTTAAGCATGGAATACACTAATATTCTTAAAAGAATGTTTTACTGCCTTCTGATGGAAAACCCTTTTTAAATCAATATTTTGACAATTTTATAATCTATATTTTTCAAAATAAACATATTCATTATGATTGGGACATTGAATTTTACATTGGATAAATTTTTGGTATTTTTCTGACAATGTTCATTTTTTAATGAATATTGAAAAATACTGCATTTTAATTATATGGTTAGATTATATTTTTAATTTATCTTAAAGTGTAATATGAATATAATTTTACCATTTAATACAATGGTGTTCATTAGGATTAATTTCACTTTGGAATTGGTCATAAACTAATGCCAAACTTTTCATAGATATTGTTTCAAAAAAACCCGCTATTTATCATGACAGCAGGAATTAACTATTAAATTAATTAATGTAACTTATATGATTTGAATTTTGTAAAATAGAAATCATTTTTGAATTCGGAATATCAAATATAGCTTAGGGTGAAGTTTTGGTAATTTTCTGAAAAACTTCAATTTTTGATTAATAGTGAAACCACTAAGTGGTACTTATAAAAACTGATTTTTCCGTTTAAATGAATTTTTTCTGTAATTGTGTTTTTAATTTCAAAAATCTGACATACATGGTTTCCATTAAGAAGTAAAATGGTGTTCAATGGGATTAAAATAATTTTTTGGTGAATAGTAACTTATTAAGTTCTTAATCGCGATTTGTGGTAATTAGTGTAGTTTAAGGTAAAAATAATGTTTTAATATATTAGATTAGCTTGACACATGTCCTACCCTCATTGGATGTGTCATGGCCGACCAAGACAATCCACGGGTCAACTTGGGTACCCCATGGAGCCACTTTGGTTGGGAAATGACATAAATAACTTTTTATTTAATGTTAAAGTAAAAATGACACAAACATGAGTTATTTTACTAAACCAATTTTTACATGGGGTTATACAAGTCATATTTTTTACTATAAATATTAATTAGAAATATAAAAAGATTTCCTAAATCATAGTAGTTTTTTATAATTTTTAGACAATAAATAAATTAAATTATTTATGACATAATGATGATGCAACGATGACCTCATTATTTAACGATTTAAATAAAATGGAAAGATAATGTAAAATCTAAGACCTACACATGGCCAAAACCAATTGGATGAGTGTATTTCTAACCCTTATCACCTTATCCTCGAATTATATCAATGTGGGACCTTTTGAATCCGAAACTCATTTTAAAATAAAGTAACTTATCTTTACTTTCCAAGAGTGCCCCTCCTCTCCTCTTATAAAAGGCCCCCACCTATACCTCCTTACCCACACTCCCAAAGCCTTTGGCTCGGACAACCCCTGCCCATTTTGTATATCCACTTCCCTCTCTTACTCCTTGAAGCCTCACTTTGGTCAGAAGTCTTCCCAAGGAATCCTTTGAGCTCAAACCAAAGGGAGTTACACGATTTTAAGGTAATGTCTTCTTTTGAGTCCTTTTGTTTTATTTTGCTTCTCCAACCCCATAAACTATTTTTATTCTTTTCTTTTGTAACAACTCCAGTATCCTAAATATACTAGGATGTTTTTATAATATGGATTTTAGCTTCACTTACACACAAATACATCTAATGGTTAACGAACATACTGTTTCCGTGGATGGTGAATTTATGCCTCCCGAAACGATGATTGTTCAAAATTCTTTTAACACATTCAAAGGTGGCCATTAAGATGTCACTATATTTATATATGATATATAATATGTTTATGTTTTTCTTAAGCTTATGTATTTTTCAATTTTGGCATACCTTTATGGTTTCCATTATGGGTAAACGCGATATCTTCATTTAAGGAAGTGCGGACTATCGCTGCCTCAAAGTGATTTGATTCGTTAAATACCATATGTGGGACGTATAAAGGATAGAACTGTGATAATATATATTATATTATACTGGAATTATAATATAACTTTATATCATCATGATTCCATTCTATAAAATATGAACTAGAAATGAAAGTAGCGTTCATGCGTACGTACGGCTTACCGTCTCCATGAACGGTGCATTTCATTTCTTACCTCTAAATGATTATGTAATATTATAAATGCATGAATGTACTGGATATATATGACATATATGATATATACATCATGAATACCATTCTGAAGATAATGGATACATGAACAACTTGTAATTATAAAGGGATTATTTTTTACTCAAGTACCAATGATCGTTAAAATGACCGTTATTAACATAAATAATTACATAGTGCTCATGACATGGTAATAGGTGATATAAAAGGAATAATGAACATGAAAAAGGTTCTTAAGAAAGTATAAATTAACTCAAGTTTATTATTCAGGACATTAAAGAACGATCGAGTTATGTCGGACCCGAGGTATGGGACTTCGTCTCAATCTCCTTTCATTGAGGCATATTTTGTTTTATACAAAACCTTCTTTTATACGGTGTATAAACCCCTTTGACTTTTATGTTTATTCAAAAGGAATATTTTTTATACGAAGCATTTACTAAATGACAAAAGGTAATGTTTTTGTCGTACGTATGCGGAGACAACGACTTCTCTGCCACCGTGACCATTATTTGAGTTTCGGCTTCCTCTACAAGCCATGCCTTGTTTTTAAAAGAAAAATAAATACCATGTTTTAATTTTATTTTATTTTGGTATTGAAAATGGTTTTCATAATGTTTTTATATCAATGTGTTGTATTTATATCTTGTGATTGAACGGTGGAAATGTTATGTTTCCTTTAAGCATGTTTTATGTGATATGATTATGTTGATGTTCCTGGGCATTATTATGAAGACGGGTGGTTCTGTGATAAACTAAGGGCGGGTGATCCCGATATAGCTCTCCAATGCATTGGGTAACGTGTAGGAGTGAAACATTAAGGTTTCTCCGACGAGATTTAGGGAATATACTGTGATGGGTATTCCAAACGTAACCAAGAGGGTTACTCCCTACGTAAGGATGTTATGAATGCCTCAAGTTACCTTTATGTCTTATGATTTCTATGATTTATTCATGTTTTGATGAGGTATGTTAAAATGCTTATGTTTTATGGGTAATTTATGATCTCATTATTATGTATATATGTACCAATGTTTCCTTTCCATGTTTTTATATCCCTTATTGAGATTTTTATGCTCATCACAAGTTTTTTTGAAATGTTTTTCACAGGTCAAGGGAAAGGTACATGATATGATGATAGTGTCAAGGAACTGTCAAGAAAGAATCCATGTTTTATTTTAAATATGTTTCCATTGATGGGAAAGAAGAATACTATCTTTATGTAACCACTTTGTTTATATGTGGAATGTAATGCAAGTTTTATGATCTAATTCTCTAAAACTCTAAACACGAAAAGATCCTCTATGTGTAATCTTGTAATAACTCAAGATTAAGTAAGGTTTAAGGCTGGGGCCTTATATTTTATGTGTGTAAATATGAGGAGAGTGGTGATTTTAAAATTTGTGTACATGACAGACATGGTATTTCTAAAGATATTAAAATATATCAATTTATTAATTAAGGAAAATTGATCCACAATAGACCATTTAATAATACGATATTAGACAGGGTCTAAATGTTTCTATTAAATATAATTTGGATATGTTTTGAGGTAATTTTATCCCTTATCACTTAAGTTTAACCCCTAGTAATCATATTTTAACCTTAATTATGGTAATGTTTTCTATTATTTATTATTCATTATAACCAACATTAAATTCAAACGTATTTAATAAAGTTAATTATGACGAAAAAAATATAGAATACATTTTTTCAAATTATATTCACATTATTAGTATAATTTAAACTAAAATTAAAGACGAAAAATTCAATGTAATGCGGTTTTTTTAAAATGTGTTTTTAAATATAAAGGTGTTTTTATACCAAATTAAACAATAAAATTCATGAAAAAGAAAATAAATGGATTATGAATTATATAAGTTAAATAATTTAAAATTAATTTTATTAAAAAAATTTACCTATGTGAATACATGAAACAAAATGATAGGTTTTAATAAAAAATAGTTTTTATCATTATTCATTAAAAATAAAACGTTTTATCAAATTGTAAAAAATTAATCATATGATAATTTTGAAATGATGATTGAAAATGAGAATTTAATTTTTCAAAAATTAAGTTATATAATTTGGAATCCAAGAATTTAAATAAAATCATAAAATGCAAGAAACCACAATTTGGTTACAAAAAAATCTTTTTTTATTTTTATTTAAAAATTAGCTAATATGATAATGATTAATATAAATCTATAAAATGTAATTATTGAATACTAATATTAAATCAAAATTATTTATCTTAAAATTACTTAGTCATATACTTTATTAACCCTTTTAGAAATTTTTTCAAAATAATTTTATTAATTGTAAAAAAAAAGTTGGGATAATTTTCCTACAAAGTATTTTATGATTCCCATGTTTCTTATAAAAATATATGGGTTTTACAAAACACCATAAAATATAAAATAAATTTACTCCACAATAATTTATCTTTATAGTAAAGATTATATACTATATTTTCCTCATAAGAATGGTTTTCGTGTAACTAATGTATACCAGTTTTGAAAACATGAGATGCATTCAATACATATTTCCATAACAATGAAACATGGAATACATCATGTACCTGATATAAACACAGAGGCAAGGATACATGGTAAGAGACTAATCCAATATTGTCTATAATTTCATATGTTCTAATGAACAATGGACTCTGCATTTCATTTTCACTTTTCCATGGAGATACTTAAAATACATGATTACATACCTTGAATGAAAGATCATTCCTCAAGTTATCTTTATGAATTTTCTTTCTACTCTTAGTCATTATCATATTCTACTAAATAATATTCACCTTATCAACCACTATTTTACCAATTATGTCCCAATATATTATTTCTCTAACTTCATTATAACAAGATGGAGTCAAACACTTCATTCCATATAATATATTGATCAAGATTGAAGCACATAATCCAAAGTCCAAATCATTCTTTCTGTCTATCCATACAATTTAGAATAAAAATATATATTGAAATTAAATTCATTTCCTAGTGACATATGAATACTTTTCTAGAAATCATGGATAAAAATGGGATTACCATTAGATACTATAGAGATATGGAATCAATGTAATCTAATTGTCTATTTAACATTAAATAAAAAATGTTCATCCAAAGGAATAAAATCACAACTAGGAAGAAAATGAGAATAGTTAGGTAATCATTAAATAATAACCCATATTTCATTTTTAACCCATAATTTAATTGGTAATCCCATCATGAAATTGATGGATATATTATATCATTTCCATTATTTCATTGGAAAATGATGAATCAGTCCCTTCTATAATTTTTTTGACATTAACTTGTTGAAAATTCAAACATTTCATGGTGAAGTCAATAATGACTTTCAACATTCCTTACCGCCAAAAAAATTTCCCCAAAGTTTCTATACAATTGTATACTTCTAGGATGAATAAAAAATAGATATGTATGATCCTAACCCAATAGCTCTTTCATCAATTAGAAATCATTTGGAACACATAACCTATTTCCAAATTTGATAACACCTTATTCATTAACATTAATCTTTTGAAACCTACCCTTATTGAAAAATTATAGCTTTTCCTATAAAATATAATCTTACTTCTAAGATTTCATAATTCTGTCAGAAAAAGATGATTTCAATGACACCTAAAAAATACTGAGGTAGTTTAAGTGTATATAATTTCTAAGACAACATTCAAATAATAATTATTGTAATTATGATACTCTTGTTGTAACATAGTTAATGATTCATTATCATTATAAATCAAAGCATCCATTACTCTATTTTCCATTCATAGATGGAAATTAATTTTCAAGCCATAATATTTTATCAATTAATTCTATCAACTCTACATCATGTTAAACTCATTCTCATTGAATATAAAAATAAATATTTTTTATCAATATCCATTTAAAACATAAATACATGTGAATTATGTCACTCAATTTATTAAGAAAACACTAAAACCACCAGCTCATGATCATGTATATGATAATTTTTATTTTAAGGTTTTAGTTGACAAGAATAATAATAAATTAACCAATCATTATGTGTTAAAAGCAATTTAGTCACATCCATGATGCATTATTGTAGAAAAAATGTCACCATTTTAAGACTAGAAGGATAAAATTATAGAATTCACTAATATTATTTTTCAATTCTTGGAAACCTTCATTACATTCCACTTTCCAGTAGAGCCTAACATCATTTCATAATAACTTAGTTATAAGGTTAGACAATAGTGGAATGTTATCAAAACCATCAATAATATCCTTCTAATCAAAGAAAACATTGAATATGAATAATAATTTTATTTCATGTCCATTCATCTCAAAATTTAATTTTAGAGTAATCAATTATTATTCCATCATAATTTATGATATTCCCCAAGAATTAAATCTGATATAACCGAAAATAAAAATTTATAAATTTTCTAAGTAACTTATTTTCTTTAATCGATTGAAAATAATCCATACATGATTTTTAGGAATCTTATAAATTATTTAATAAACCAAAATATCATAAATAAACACAACCTTGTCCTTACCTAAATATTCATACAAAAACTATTCTTAAGATACATGAATAAATCATGAGTATTTATCAACTCACAATGAATGAACAAAAACTAATAATTCCCATACATATTATGAAATATTGTCTTAGGGGGTATCATTATCATTAAACTTTAGCGAATAGAACCCAATCCTGTAACACCATGAGTTATTATGAATTAATTGTTTTCAAATTAATTGATCTTCACTAATGGATTTTAATAAACAATACCCCCAAGTTATACTAATGTTATACTTAACACCAAGTTAATATTCCACCACATATAACAATGGGTGATCATATAACTCCCCGAACACATGCTTCCAGATTTGGTTCATACAATATTATGAGTATTTAAAAAACTAAAACTGAATAAAAATTATACATTAGAAGAAAATTTTGGATCTCAGTTATGGAGGATTAGATAAAAACATAAAATATATCATAAATTTACAGAAAATAAAATATTATTCCAAATATACTTCCACATGTGATAACTTCAAAATATAAGATGTCTAAAATAGAACTTCAAAGTGACCTATGAGATAAATTTTAAAACATAGGGTGACCATTAAATTTATCAGCAAGGAGTTTTCTAAAATTCTAGTTTAAATAATTCTATAAAATACTATTATAAATTTTTTTCATACTTAGAAAACAATTATAATTCTAAAATTATTTAACGATAATCTAGTGATTTTCGGAAAATACTAAGAGTCCTTTGGAAAACTAAATCATGAGGCCACATGAATAATGGAAGTTTTTATGAGCCT
This sequence comes from Viscum album, assembly GCA_963277665.1. Classification (NCBI taxonomy): domain Eukaryota; kingdom Viridiplantae; phylum Streptophyta; class Magnoliopsida; order Santalales; family Viscaceae; genus Viscum; species Viscum album. The sequence goes on along the minus strand of OY728139.1, from coordinate 333,513,752 downwards.
ACTCACATTCATAAGGGACAAGTTTATTCCCTTCTCATATCACGTTTACTATGTTAGTGTTCCAACTTTAAAAAAATCCTTCTTTATATATATATATTCACTATTGGGTTTCTACTTTGAAACATAACCATGTAATAAAAAATCATAAACTTATATATATATATATATATATATATAACTATGAAAACTCATTGAAACTATAGAATGTTTTGATATCACCAAAACTCATGCCATATTTCTTTACAAGGACTACTAAGAAAATAATTAACATCCATTTTTTCATACCTTCATTAATGAACTGATGAAATACATACTATATAAAGTGATAAATATTATAATTTTAAAACTCAATTTCTAATAAAATTTTAGACCCATTTACTTTTTTGATGCTATTCATAAAATAAAGATGTGATTATGTAAAACCATCTAATAAATTAATTTATTTAATAACTTTTTATTTTAATTAAATATTGTCTTTAATAAATAAATATTATTCACACATAAAATTATAAAAAAATGATATAAAAAATTTATTGTTTGATGAAATCCATGTACTTAAAACATCCAATGTAAACCGTAAAATTTAAATTTATTAATGAATTCATTATGAACAAATAGTATTTAGATGTTGTGCATAATGCATGGAAATGACTATATAGAAATGGAATGTCTTTATTTATAATTTGAAATCTTTTAGAAACATGATAATAAAATTATAAACAAGATAAAAAACATTTCATCCTTATATATATATACATCTAATTTTAATTCTAAAAAAAATAAATTTATTTTTTCCCTTATAATTATATATATATATATGAAATAGAATTTATAATATTAATATTCATAGTTTCAATTCATGATTAAAAAAACATTGAAAAATCATCCGTATAATTTAAATTTAAGTATGAAAATATTCATTGTAGCTAGAATCCTATAATTTTTGAAGATGAAAATCACTTAAGAAATATAATTTCCAAAATAAAATCATTAGAAAAAAAATTGGAAAAAAAATCCAAATTTAAACATTATTTTTCATGAAAATAAATATAATCCCTTCCAAATTGGGAAGTCCAGAGCAATAAAATAAATAATTTTGAAATCACCCTTAAAACAATAAATTAAATAATAAATTGATAAATAAAAACAATCCCTTAGTAAGGGTCCTCCAAAAATAAAAATAGCACAATTTTGAGAAAATTTTAACATGTATAGAACCTACATAAATTCATTTATTTAAAATAAAACTAACCCCATACATAATTTAGAAAAAATATCAAGAACCAAAATTTGAAAATAAATTTTAATAACACCCTTTAAAATTTTAAAAGAATTGTTCTTTCATACACCCGTTATCAATCTATCCGGGCTACAAACTTATTTTCTATTTATCATTTACACATGGTATTTTATATCCATATTCATTATTATTTACCTAGTAATAAAATAATATAATAAAAAACTAAGCTTTAGACTATAGGAAATTTGTAAATCAATGGAAAAATAAAAAAACAGTGAATATAATATATATATTGATACATTCGTTGCGATAAAACCGTTTGTTGAAAAAAATGACACAATAATGAAAGGAGTGATTAAAAATGATCAAATAACTATTAAGATAAAATATATGAGCCGATTGTTAAAATAAAACCTTAGAATGATGACATATGATAGCAAACACGAATGGATAAGTGAACAAAAAAAAAATACTGCTTGTATTGAAATTATACTGAAAAAATTCAACACCTGTAAAGACAAAAACCTAATTCAGATCTAAAGAATAAGAACAACTAACCTCGCTCAGAGCCCTCATATCCAGATTTTGATCCTTTCGGTCGACCCTTGAACCAAAGACAAACCCCTCTATGATGCTCGGTCCACAACTGAAGGTAGACCAACTCTTCAGCGAGGTTTAAACCTTCACTAGCGGTCGAACACTAATCCAGAAAAATCCATCACAGCCATCAATCTTTGATTGATCGAGCTCATATCCTCTCTATAGCATTACTCACCCTAGCCTCATCCCGAATCCCTCACTCAAATCCCTTACCCAATAGTGATACCAGCACCCCCTTGTCCCCTAATTCATGGTTCTATATCTTTTATGGAAACATTTTTATGTTTTTACACGTGAAATTGGATTATAATGTTATATATAATTTTCATCAAAATATACACAATTATAGTTTTATAAGAATAAAATTATAATAGTAATAATTTTAAAAAAGATAATGTAATTATAATTTCATATATATATATCATGTTTTTGAAAATCAAAACAAATTAACTATATTCAAATATATTTATTCATTATATTAGATTTTATAAATAAAATCTCAAAAAAATGTTAATTAGATTCATTCATTACATTAAATTCTCGAATTTATATTGAGTACACTTAGAATTTATAACTCACATATTCTGGATTTTAATATATTTATAAATTAAGGACATGATATGTCATTGTGAAATATATTGTCTTTAAAATTTATGAATGTGCTCATTTAAAATATTTTATAATCTCGTGATAAATTTTGTTAAAAAAGTAATTAAAAATATCTATATATATATTAAAATATTATTTTAAAAAAATACTATAAAACCTCATTATTTTTAAGAATATTAATTTAAAATTAAATTGGAAATGTTAAATAATATGTTTAATTAATTATTAACTTATAATAAATTAAATTAGACCGCTAATTTCATTTTTTATTTTTAAATAAAATCATCTCAAAATGTAATTAAATTGTTTAAATTATAAATTAATAATTTAAATATAATATATATATATATAATAAAACTATGTTTTGAATTTCTGAGATTTTATATTATCCCACCCTCAAAATAATTGTGTCCTCACAATTCGTTCATCAGACTCTAGAAAATTCTAAATTTTTATATTCCGAATAAAAAAAGACAATGAATTCTAGAATCTTATTCTATACCAAATATATGACAACATATTATGTTCAATTTTATCTAGACAGTTCCTATGATACTAATTATAATTCCCCAAACCCACACTTACAGATCTGGTGATTAAAATGGTGTGTATGTTTTTTGAAAGAAACAGTAAAAATACATAAAACTTTATCCAATGGAGGTCATTTTCCGGTCAAGATATTGGAAGGTTAGACAAAACAATTCAATTTATCGGAGTTGAAAAAAATAAAAAAATGACAACTATGCTTCTGCATGCGCAAACTCAAAAAGCAAATAAGTTCAATATAGAACTTCAAAGTGACCTCTGAAAATAATTTTAAAACATATGGTGAGAATTAAATTGATCGGTATGAGGTTTTATAAAACACTAGTGAGAATAATTTTATAACATAAATTTATAAAATATTTTAATACTTAGAAAATAATTATAATTTAAAAACGATTTATAGATAATATTTTGATATTTGGAAAACAATATAAAATATTTTGAAAATAAAATCCATGAGGTCTCTTGAAATATAGAAGGCTATTTGGGCCTTCCAAATTTCTTAAGGGATGGGATCACTCCCAACTCTTTATCTTGATTACCATGTCCATGTGCCAACATAATATAATAGAGCTTGCCTTATATAAATACACTTATATTTATTACTGGTATTTTAATTAATTCATTAACTTGTAATAAATACACAAAAATTTATATATATATATATATATATATAAATATGAATTTTACATAAATATATTTAGTGAGTTTTTATATCACCAAATATAATTTTAAAATGCTTTTTATGGGTTGTTAAAATAATTATTAACATCCATTTTTTCATTCATTCATTTTTTATAAAAGTTATGACAGGAATTAGTCTCCCAATTCATGCCCCAAAGGACTTTATTATAAAACAAGAGTGCCTATATAATCATGAGGTATAAAGAGCATAAACCTGTAGGGATTTAGTGGAGTAAAAACCGAAAACACCATGAAAAATAAAAAAAATATAAAGTATAAAAAATGATCAAAACAACCTATCATCAACCATTCCACGATCTCCATAGAAAGATGTATAGTCCAATGGGGATTCCACTATTGTCATCCATTCAGTTCGGAGGGGAGATAATGACTGCTTCAAAACTTTAATTACCTATCAAATTTTAATTTTTACTTAACACTTCTATAAGAATGTGATAGTAAAATGAAAAATAGAGTTGCATCTTAAAGAAAACCATAAAACAATGAAACCAATGTTGGGAAATGGAAACCAATAAATGATTGGATAAAAAAGTTGTTGCGTAAGAATACCATCCTTTCTTGAGAGAGAAAACTGATCATATTTCATGTCACTGTCCAAAAAAATAACATAATCACATGGTTATAAGTGAACGGTTCCATCTTATAGAATAGAATGAGCGTTTTAAAGAACTCATTAAACTGTTATTCTATCATGCTTCCTCGCTTCCCTTTTTCAGAGCTCACACCCAAACATGGTTTTATAGTCCTACAAATAATATTACAATATTATCATCTTTTCCATATCTGGGATTAAAAATGAAATGAACTTTCTATTTCCAGGGAATGTATCTAAAGTTGAAATTGGGATTCATCTTGTATTCATCAACCATTCTAATGAACATATGTTTCTTGATTTGAAGGTACATATCAGATGAAATAACATCATTTTTGTATTTCATGAATTAAATTTCATCGTGTTATAACATCCATGCACTAATAGATTCACTCACATCATCCCTTCCCATAATCTTATAGGAATCTTTTTATATGGGGTCGTTATTTGGATCATAATCCTCCTCTAATGTATATGTTGCAACTGGTTCAACAACTATCGGTTGTTTTGGAGGGTTAGTGTATTCTTTCATAGAGGCATTAGGTGATCATGTGACTATTGTTTTTTCAAGTGTATAATAGTCTATATATATTCTAGTAATTTTGGGATTTGGGATAATGTACACATCAACATCCACTAACAAAGTTTCCCCTTCAAAGCACTCGATTTTAAATATTATTCATCTATTTGGTTAGCTTCATCATCCTGTTCCTGTATTGAATAACTATAATCATAGAGGTGACCTTGCTTTTTGTCATGTGTATCATGTGATTCACCTTGTTTCTCCTAATCGAAAACTAGATTTAGAGGGGCAATATTGGTGATTGGGGTAGTAAAGTGGGAGTCAACAAGACATGAAATTTCTATATTTTCATAAGGATGATCATTATTAACCAAAATATCATTGTTCACATCATTCTTCTGTCATTCATTGGATTTCTCATGATGGAAAATAGTAAACATGTGACAATCTAGATCATAGTTATACTTTATTTTTTTAACCCAAGTGGATTATTTGGCTTTAGTACGTGCAATATTAAAGAAACATTCTGTTGATGCATGTCTAAGCTTGAGGAAATAAAGGAAATAATCTAGAATCTTTTTATTAACAATATATTAATAAAATCCATAGTCACCAAATTGAATTCAGATATGATAGGTAATTTCCTGATAAACCTCAATTGTAACACAAATTCTAGAAACAGATGATCTTGAAAGGTTCTTCATTTCTGAATCTGACTTCAATGGATTATCGTTGAATGTGAAGATTCAAAATAGGGAAGCCATTAAAATAATTTTAGCAAAATTCCAAGGCATCCAATCCAAATAGAAATAATGAGAGACTATAAATTGGGGTCGAAATCATGGGTCCATTTTAGAACATTCATGGAACATACACAAAAAAAACAACAATGTTTCTCCCATAAATGGTAATAGTCATCCTCATAAAAAAATTTGACAAACGACATTGAAGGAATTAAATAAAACAATATGGAAACCCAAGAATCATGTGGCTTCAAGAGAGGTTCTTAAGAATTTCAATGATGGTCTACGATTAAAAATCCTCCCAACAACAAAAATGTGTAAATCTGATAAAAGAAGTGTTACCTCATTTTTTAAGAATGAGATTTCCTGTTCTCTATGGCGAGGAAAATGATTAGGGTAAATTTGATGATCAGGAGCTGTGACTGCATTTGAGAAAGGTCTAGGGTTCTTAGTTGATCTTTAGGCAACCCATCCATGAAGGATCCCAAATTTGTAGTAGTGTTTCTACCTAGAGTTGGGTTTCTCATTTTGCTATGTATCGACCTCTCCATCAAAGCAGACTAATCATCTAATCCTTCATTCATGAACTCATACAATACATATTATAAAAATAGATAACTATTGTCATTTTAAAACTCAATTTTGAATTAAATATTAGAAAAATTTACTTATTTCATTTCATGTATAAAATAATGACATAATTGTAAATAAAACATCTCATAAATTAATGAAATAAAAAATTTTCTATTTATATATAGTTTTTCCTTCAGTAAATAATTATCACTAACACATAAAATTCTAAAAGAAAAATTATTAAAAAAAATTAATTTTTGAGGAAATCTATGTACTTATTATTTTTAGAAAAAAACCTAAAAATTTAAATTGAAATCAAGAATTTATAATGAATGAAACATATGTCAAAGTTATGCATAATGATTTTCCATGACTATATGAAAATGAAACATCCTAAATTTCTATTCGTACTCTTTTTAAAGCATGACAATAAAATTATCAACATGATAATAAAAATTTTACCCTTATATATATACTATTAATTTAAATTCTAAATAAATGAACTTGATGTTTCCCATAATAATCACACACACGCACACACACACACAAATATATATATATCATGGAATTTATAATACTCATAATTTAATAATAAATTCATATATAAACAATGCATTGATAAATCATCCATAAAAGATAAATTGAAAAAAAAATATTTGTTATAGTCAGAATTCTATAATTTTGTTAGATATAAATCACTTATGAAATTTAATTTCCAATATAAAATTATTAGAAAAAAATTATGGAATAAAATTCACTTTTAAACATAAATTTCTATTAAAATAAATATAATCCCTTTAAAATTTTGAAACATGGAACCAAAAAATAAATAATTATGAACTCTCCCTTAAAACAAAAACCTAAATCATAAATTGACAAATAAAAATAATCTCTTACTAAGTGTTCACCAAAAATAAAAATAGCACTATTCTGAATTTTTTTTAAAAGTATTGGACCTAAAAAAATAAAAAATAAAAAATAAAATAAATCCATTATATAATTTCAAAAAAATCAAGAATTAAATTCTAAAAATAAATTTTAATGACACCCTTAAATTTTTTTGTAGAATTAGTGTTCTAGACTCCCCAATCTTTTTATCTTGTCTACAAAATTCTTTTCTAGTTTCCATTTGTATTAAATATTTTATAGACATATTCATTTTTATTTATAGAGTGAAAAAAATATAGACAAATACTAATTTTTGGACTATAGAATATTTTCATATCAAAGGAAAAATACTGGGAGAGAGAAAAAATATAGTATATATTGATCCATTCGCTATGATTAAACCATCTGAAGAAAAATCACCATATATCAATGATAATAAAAATTTAAAAATAATCATATAATGGTGTAGATAAAATATAACATCATGTTGATAAAATTAAACCACATAACAACAATATATGATAATGATCACGGAGGAAGATTTCAACAAATAGAGGAAAACATACTGTTTCTATTGAAATTAAAACAAAAAAATTAGACACCTATATAGAAAACAAAAACAAAATTAGGAAATGAGGACAAAGAATAAATAACCTCAATCGGAACACATAGATATGGATTTAAACCCTCGTGATCAAAACCTAAAGTGAAAATCAACCCTTCAATGATGCTCGATACACACTCGAAGGCGGTCAAACTCTAACCCAAAAAAAGCCATCCCAATTATTTGGTATTCAATAACTCAAGCCCATATCCTCTCCACGGATGTGCTCACCACGGTCTCATCCTAAAGGCCTCACTCAACTCCCTTACCCTATAATGAGACCCGCACACCCTTATACCATAATTCACTATTCTAACTTTTTTTTACTACATTTTCATTTTACTTTTTCGACAAATGAAATTATATTTTCATGTTATATATATTTTCCTTCAATATATATATAATCATAGTCTTATAGGTCAAAAATTAAAATAGTAATAAATTAAAAATAATAATATAATTATAATGATATATATATATATCGTATGTTTTAAAATAAAAAGATTAATTATATTCCTATATATTTATTCATTAATTTGATTTTCTTCCATTCAATTAATTTTGAATATTTATTTTGATTACACTCATAATTTATAACTAGCATATTTCAATATTTTATTATATTTATAAATAAAAATAATTTTTAGTAATTACGAAATATATTCTCTTTATAATTTATAAATTTATTCATTTAAAATATTTAATAATATATTCATATAGTTTGTTATAAAATTAATTAAATAAATATATTTATATTAATAAATTATTTTAAACATATTAATACTATTAAAATTCATTCATTTCTAGATTATTAATTAAGCATTAAAATGAAAACTATAAATAATTAGTAGAATTAATAATTACCTTATAATCAAATTAATTAAAACAATTAATTTCAGTTTTTATTTTTAAATGAAATCATCTCAAAAATATTATTAGTTAGTTGTAATTAAAAATTAATCCATTTAAGAAAATATTTATATAATTAAACTATGTTTGGAATTTTTATGATGTTACATTATTCCCCCTTAAATGAATTACGTCCTCACAATTTGTTTGTCAGTCTCTGGAAGATCATGAATTTCTATCTTTATAATTAAAAATATTGGGATTGCTATAACATTCTACTCTAATTCTTATATGAAATAGTAAACTCTATAAAGTTATCTAAAATTTTCCTCTAACACTAATTATAATTCCTCGAACCCACACTTCTGGGTAAGGTGCATAAAATGTTATGTATATATGTAGATATATTAAAAAAATTCTAAAACATTATAAAACACTTTATACAATAAAGGTACTTTTCCAATGTAGGTTTTGGAGGATTTGAAATAAAATTAAAATTTATCAAAGTTGAAAATAAAATAAAACAATATTCCAACTATGATTCCTCACACGCTAACTTGAAAAGAGAAGAAGTTTAGATTTGAACATCAATGTGAATTATGAAAATGATTTTAAAACATATGGTGAGAATAAAATTTCTCAGTAATGATTTTTCAAAATTACTAATGAAAATAAATTTATAAAATGATTTTATAAAATATTTTAATTCATTTAAAATAATCATAAATTAAAAATGATTTAATGATAATACAATGATTTTTTTTAAAACACTAATGAATTTTTTTGAAACAAACCCTTGAGGTTACTTGAAATATAGAAGCTTTCTGGGCCTACCCACTTTCATAAAGGACAAGTTTAATCTCTACTCCCTATCATGTTTACCATATCCAAGTGCCATCTTTAAAAATCATTTTGAGTTTTCCTTACATATATATATACATTTATCACTAGGTTTTTTCTTTAAAACATACCCATGTGATAAATACAAACATATATATATATATGAACATTCCTTGGAAATCTCTATCGAGTTTTGATATCACCAAAACTCACATCATAAGGCTTTTCATGGACTATTAAAATAATAATTAACATATATTTTTCAATCCTTAATTCATGAACTCATGAAATACATATTATTTTAAGTGATAACTATTTTCTTCTTGAAACACAATTATGAGTAAAATATAATACACGTTTACTTATTTGATTATACGCCTAAAATAACAACATGATTCTATAACCATCTCATAAATTAATGGAATTTTAAAATTAATATTCGTATAAAATTGGTTCTTCAATAAATAATTATATTTTGTAGGTAAAATTAAAAAAGAAACATTTTATATAAATAATTTAATGTTTGAATAAATCCATGTACTTAATTATTTTGAAATTAAACATTAAAATATAAATTTAAACCATCAATTTATTATGAATGCAAGGTATGCCGATATTATGTGTAACACATGGCCATGACTATATGAAAATATGATGTCCTTAATTTCAATGTTCACTCATTTATAAATATGATAATAAAACTATAAAGACGATAATAAACATTTAATCCTTATATATGTATATATAAACTATGACAAAAAAATAAACTGATTTTTCCCATAATAATCACTCACACACACACATATATATGTGACATGGAATTTTATACACTCATTATAATAGAATAAATTATTGTTTAAACAAAACTTTGATAAACTGACCATATAAAATAAATTTAATAATAAAAATATTTGTTCAATCATTAATTCTATAATATTGGTAGATGAAAATCACCTATGAAATATAATTTCAAACATAAAATAATTAGAATAAAATTTCAGGAAAAAAATCACATTTCAACAAAAAAATTATGAAAATAAATAAACTGCCTTTCTAATTTTGAAATTCAGAACCATGAAATAAAAAATTATGAAATCACTCTTGAAACAATAATATAAATCATAAATTGATAAATAAAAATAATCTTGTACTATGTGTTCTCCATAAATAAAAATAAGAATATTATGAGAGAATTTTAAGAATTATATAACCTATAAAATTTAAAAAATTGGAAATAAAATAACCCCTTAAATAATTTAGACAAAAAAACAAGAACCAAAATCTGAAAATAAATTTTAATAACACCCTTACAAATTTTTATAGAATTGTTGCTTTAGACTCCCCCTATCTTTCTATACGGGCTATAGACTAGTTTTCCAGTTTTCATTTTCATAAAGAAGTTTATAGCCATATTATTTTCTATTTATACGATGTTAAATAAATATAAAAAAATACTAGGTTGTGGATCTTAGGAGAATCTCATATCATAAGACAAATGCAGAGAGAGTGTATATAATATATATTGATATATTCATTATGATATAACCTTATGACGAAAAACCACCACACAACAATGATAGGAACAATTAAAAATATTCAGATAATAATACAGATAAAAGATAACAACTTTTTGATAAAAAAACAAAACAATGACATATAATAGATATCAAGAAAGAAGATGCCAAAAAATAGGCAATACATAATGTTTTCATTTAAATTAAACTAGAAAATTTAGACACCTATGAAGAAAAAAACATAATTCAGATATGAGGACTTAGAATATCTAACCTCACTCAGAACCCATGGAATTAGATTTCGACCCTCATAGTCAAAACCTAAATTGAAAACGAACCCTTAGACAATGCATGGTCCACGATCAAAGGTGATTTAAATCCTTGGCCTGGTTCGATCCTTCACTAACAGTTGATTTCCAAGCCAGATGAACCCATCTCAATGGTCGATCATCAACGTCTTGATCTCAGCTCATCTTCATAGTTTTGATGTCCCTAGTCTCTTTCGGAAGGCCTTACTCAACTCCCTTACCATATAGTGAGACTTGCACCCCCTTATCCCCAAATTCACAGTACTTTATTTATTTACCACATTTTCTTTTTTCTTTTTATACACATGAAATTGGATCATAATGTTATATGTAATTTTTATCAAAATATATATAATAAGTGTGATATAAGAAAAAAAATATAATAATTATTATTTTAAAATAATAATTTAATTAAAATTCCATATATATATATATCATATTTTTTAGAATAAAAATAAAAATAATTATATTCATATATATTTATTTAATATTATTTATTTTCTAAACCAAATTTTAATAATTATTATTAATTAGATTCATACCGTAAATGATATTTGAATTTTTGTATTAATTACACTCACAATTTATAACTAGCTTATTTTAGTGTTTTAATAAATTTATAAATCAAAATAATTATAAGTCATTATAAATTATATTGTATTCAACATTAATAAATTTATTTATTTAAAATATTTTATAATCTCTTGATAAATTTTTTTATAAATGTAATTAAATATATATATATATTAAAAAAATATTTTAAACAAAATAATATTATAAAACATAATTCTATTTTTAACATTATTTTAAAACTAAATTGAAAACTATAAATTATAAGTATAATAAACTATTATATAATAATAAAATTATTTAAAATAGTTGATTTTAGTTATTATTTTTAAATCATCTCGAAAATATAATTATTTTTTTTAAATTCTTATGTAATCCATTTAATAAAATATTTATATAATAAAACTAGTTTCAAAATTTCTGGGATATTACATTATCCCCCCCTCCATCAAAAGAATTTTGTCCTTGCAATTCTTTTTTTGGACTCTAGAGATTTCTATATTTTCATGTTAAGAATTAAAAAAAGACTAGGGCAGTTAGACACTTTTAATTAACCACTTATAGGACAATATATAATATCCAAGGTTGCCTAGAGCATTCCTTTGAAACCAATTCAAATACCTAAAACACACGCTTCCAGATTTAGTGCTTAAAATGTTTTGTATATTTTCTTTTAAAAAAACTAAAATAATGCACAACATTTTATTCAATATAAGACCATTTCCAGTCTTGGATTTGGAGGATTAGACAACAACATACAATTTATGAAAGTTGAATATAAAACAAAAAAAATGCCAACTATACTTCCATACACACTAACTCCAAAAACAAAGATATACATTATAGAACATCAATGTGTCATGTGAAATTAATTTTAATACAATGGGTGAGTATTGAATTTCTTAGTAATGTTTTTTTCTAAAATGACGGTGAAATTAATTTTAATATATATATAGAAAATAATTATAATTAAAAAAATTTCAAATATAATCTGGTGATTTTTATAAAACACTACTCAAGCTTCTGAAAACTAAACCATGTTGTCACATAAAACATTGAAAGATATCTGGGCCTACCAACTTTCTCTAAGTATGGGTTCACTTACTACCCCCTACCATGTTTACTATTTTCAAAAAAATATATTGTGATCTCTCCTTATATATATATATATATACATTTTTCACTCAGTTTTTTCTTTAAAAAATAACCATGTATTACATACACACAAAAATTTATTCTTATATATGTATATATAAATATGAAATTTATATGAAAAATTCTAGTGTGTTTTGATTTCACCAAAACTAATGTCATAAGGCTTTGCAAGGACTGTTAAAATAATAATTAACATCCATTTATTTATACCATCATTTATGAACTCATGAAATACATATTATATAAAGAGGTAACATTAATCTTTTTAAAACTCAATTTTGAATAAGATATTACAAATATTTAATTATTCGATTCTATGCTTAAAATAATGACATAATTGTATAAAACCATATGTTAATTAATTGAATTAATAAATTAATATTCATAGAAAACATTATCTTTAATAAATAATAATTTTTCACACATAAAATTATGAGACCCGTTTTAAATAAAAGAATGAAATAATGAATAAATCCTTGTACTTAAAGATTTCAGATGTAAAACATAAAATTTAAATTAAAATCATGAATATTTTATGAATGAACGGTATGTATATGTTATACATAACGCATGGCCCTGCCAATATGCAAATGTGACGTACTTGATTTCTATGCGCGATCTTATAGAAGCTTAATAATAACATTATAAACATGATAACAAAAATTTCAACCTTTTATATATATATAAACATTGAATTTAGATTCCAAATAAAATAATTTGATGTTTTCAATAATAATCACACACACACATATATATATATATATATATATATATATATATATGACATGGAATTTATAATTCTCATAATCACAAAATAAATTCATGTTAAAAAAACATTGATAAATCATCCATATAACATAAATTGAACAATAAAAATATCCATTGCATTAATAATTCAGTAATTTTATTATATAAAAATCACTTAAGAAAAATTATTTCCAAAATAAAATTATTAGAATTAAATTTTGGAAAAAAATCACATTTCAAAATACTTTTGTGGAAAATAAATATACAACTCTCCTAATTTGGAAATCCAGAACCATAAAACATAAAATTATGAAATATACCTTAATACAATAACAAAAATAACAATTAGATAAATATAAATAATCCCTTACTAAGGGTTCTCCAAAAATAAAAAAAGTACACTTTTGAGAAAATTATATTAATTATAGAATCTATATAAATTCATCAATTAAAAATATAATCATTCCGTTATATAATTTTGTAAAAATATCAAGACCCAAATTTTTAAAAATAAACTAATAACACCCTTAGAGGTTTTTGTAGAATGGTTGTTTCAGACTGCCCCTATCTTTCTATCTGGTCTACAAACTGGTTTTACATTTTTCATTTTCATAAAAGATTTTATTTCCATATTATTTCTTATTTACATAATCATAAAAAAATATAATCAAATAATAAATTTTGGACCAAAATAGATTCGTAGATCAAATTAAAAATACAAGGAGAGATATTAAAATATACATTGATAAATTTGTTATTATAAAACCTTATGAAGAAACACCACCACACAAAAATGACATGATCAATTAAAAATGATCAAATAAAGAGGTAGGTAAAATATAAAACATAAATTTGATGAAATAGAAATATAAAAAGACGAATTTAGATAAATATTGCGGAGGAAGTAGTCAACAAACAGACAACAATATACTATTTGTGATGAAATTAAACCAGAAAAATTTGACGCTTATGAAGAAAACAAAAAACCTAATTCAGATATGAGGGATAAGAACAATTAACCTAATTCCAAACCCTCCAATCTAGATTCTGACCCTAATTTTCAAACCCTAAACAATGAACAAAACTTTTGATGATGCTCAATCTACAGTTGATGGTGGTCAAACTCCTCGACCTAGTTCGAACCTTCACCAGTGGCAGAACTCCAAGCCATATGATGCCATCCTGGTGGTTGATCTTCGATGGCTCGAGCTCAACTTCTCTCACTGACTACGCTCTCCCTAGCCTCATCCCAAAGATCTCATTTGTCTTCCTTACCATATAGAAATATCGACACACTGTTATCACCTAATTCAATATTCTCTCCGTTTTTTCCACATATTCATTTATCATTTTTTTCACATGAAATCGAATCATAATATTATATATAATTTTCATCAAAATATTTATAATCAGTGTTTAATAAGAAAAAAAATACAATAGTAATAATTTAAAAAAAATATTATTATAATTTCATATATATATATCATATCATATATTTTAAAATCAAAACAAATTAAATATATTTATATTTATTTATTTCTTATTTTATATTTTTTAAATCAAATTTTAATAATTATTAATATTTATATTTATTCATTACATTTAATTTTAATATTTATATTGAGTACACTCATAATTCATAACTATAATATTTTAGTATTTTATTATATTTCTATATAAAAATAATTATAAGTTAGTATAAAATATGTTTTTATTAAAATGTAAGAATTTAATCATTCAAAATATTTTATAATATGTTGATAAATTCTGTTAAAAATTAATTAAATATATGTATTTATATTAAAATATTTTTTTAAACAAAATAATACTATAAAACATTATTCGTTTTTAGAATACTAATTTAAAATTAAATTGAAAACTCTAAATAATTAGTATAATTAATTATTAACTTATAACAAAACTAATTAAAACAATTAATTTCGGTTATTATTTTTAAAGAAAATGGTATCAAAAATATTATTAGTTTATTTTTATTACAAATTTATCCATTTAATAAAAAATTTATTTAATAATTTTTTTTGGAATTTATGGGATGTAACATATCTTGTGTTACACATGATTGTGAGATTTAACAATATCACAATATCCTTTGAATATTAGTTAAACAGAATGTTTATAACATTTTTGTTAAATATAATGATATGAATAAGAATAAATACTTTTTAGATGTTATGCATAATGGATTTATATAAATGAAACATATTGAAAAAAAATATTTAATTTTCTGCAATGACTTTATTTATTTTAAAAATATTATTTTATCAGCAAAAAAATTTTAATTCTATTTTATGAACAATAATAAATATAAATTTTTACAGTTTTTGAAAAAATATTTCATAAAATAAACTACATTTTTTGAAATCATATTATCAAAATTGTATTAGGGTGTGTTTTTAATATTTATCTAAAGAGTTTATTTTTTTATGAATAGTGGAAAATACTTGATTTTATTTGACAACTGCATTTTTGTTTAAATAATTTATAATGTTAAAATATGTTTTAAATTGGTTTTAAAGTAAAAAAAGTTCAATTTTATATTATTTAAAAAAATTTGGTCATTGTAATCAATTTCATGATGATATTATATATAAAAGAATTTCAGAATTTTGAACATTTTCTCTTAAAAAACTCTAATTTCTCATTGTATCTTCAGGATAAATTTTAAATTAAATTCTTCCACTTATATTATTTAAATTTTTAAAAATGTATTCTATATTTGGAATCAGAATAAATTTTATTATCTAATAAGACCATATTAATTTTATACCAAAATTATTAGTAAAGATAATTAAAATTAATTAATAACATTAATGTTTAAACTGGTTTTTTCACATTACATGAATTTGTATTAAAAATAATTTTACACAAAAACTATACTAATATTTAATAAAATAGATTTAATACCAATAATTAATTAGAATAAATTTTCTAATAAGTATATTTTTAATTATAGTCTTAAAGGATAAATTACCAAGGTATATAAAATGATACATGTTTCTTTGGAAAAAACTATAAAGAGAGAATTGGGAAAAATTAACCTCTAATGAATAACTTGATAAAAAATATATTTATTTTGTGTGGTGGAGGTATTTATTGAAAAAATAATCCCTCACATAAATTATTGTAAAATTTTGGAGGAACATGTTGTAGGGGAGAGAGACCAGTAGAGAACACTTTCGGGTATTTACATTAATTCCAATCCTCCACAATTATAAATGGCCACTCACTCTACCCATTTCCACACCGCTCAAGGAATTTTCCCTAAACAAATCCTTCATAAATAACTTCCTAAAATCTATCCCCATATTTTTGAATCCTTACTTTGGGATGAAATCCATCCAAATAACCCTTTTAGTGAAATCCTAAGGAGGATACTTAAAGAAGAGTTAACATTAATCAATGAACATTTTTGGTCTTATTTATTCCTCAATCCCCTTTAATAATTTTTATATCATGATTATATAAAAACATTAGTATATTACCTATAATAAGATTTTTTTTGTGATATGGTCATTACTTGCAGCCATTCCCATATCTATCAAAATGGTTATAAAATCATCATTCATGTGGAAGGATAACTACCACCTCATGAAACCACATCATTCATTATTCCCTTACCACATGTAAATACTGGTAATAATGATGTATTTATTGTTAATATATGATATAAATATGATATATATTAATTTATAATGATTCCAGAATCATTATATCACACAAACCATTATTCTTTCCATTTTGTGGGAATACAATATGGTCGGTCATGTGTACGGATGATTGCCACCTCACAATGAAATATGATTCGATCATGCATTACATTGAATTTATAATGGACTAGTTTAATTAAAATTTGTGTTATATATGACATAAAATTTATTTTTTAATTATAATGTATATCATTTACTTTTATTTCATTCAATCGAAAAAGAAAATTAAATAAATAGTGTTCATGCGTATGTGTGGCATACCCTCATCATGAAATGTGTATTTTCTATTACTAAATTTTATAGATTTTTAAAATTAATATATAAAAAATTTATATGGTATTAGTATAATGGATAAATTTTTTGACATGATTAAATAATTATTAATATTATAGAACAAAAAAATAACAAATAAAAACTTTTACGAGAAACATCATGGTTATTACCCAAAACATATCTTTAACAAAGAATAATTAATAAACGGGTAATACATGGTCATAAAAAATATTATATTATTTTATATATATTAATATTATTTTTTAGATTATTTATAATAAGCATATATTTATTATACTGGAGGTATGAATATGTACTAAGGATGTTAATACTTAAGGTAAGGGATTTCTTTCTTAGTATTTACTTCCGTGAGTCACATGTAATTTTAACCACTTATTACTTTTATGTAGTATATATACATTACATGAATGTATCATATTATTATTATTCTAAAGGTTTTGGGGATTTTCATATCCATTTTATTATCTCTCTTTCATGGGGTTTATAGTTTAAATGTTTATAAATTCTTGAGGTATATTTTTTGTCTTAGTTTTCTCTCTTTGAGATGTAATGTATGTTATGAACCTATATTCAATTATGAGTTTAATACCAATAATTTATTTATATTTATTATATATTAAATACCATTATATGTTATTCCTTCATGGGGACTATGATTTAATAAAAACAAAGTGGAAAGGACTTTATGTTGCAATCTCATCATTTATCTACATTGTTTATGATTAAGTATGTAGTATTGAAATATCATGATCTACCTAAAAATAATTCTCATGAATTATATGATATTATATTTATTCTTGATATATTAAACTAATGGATGTATTTATTTACTATTTGGAACTTAATATAATTAATAAACATTTTTTATGAAAATATGACATTATTTTTCACTTTGGTTAGAAATTTGAGTTCTTCCAAAACCATGTTTCCTAGAAATTCTTTCAAATATGGTTTTAAATGATCTTTTAATATAATATTCAATGAAAATTAATTAAAGGTAATTATGTTCAAAAAGAGAATTAAATTATTTTAAAACATTTATTAATATTTTTCAATGATATTCTCAAAGAAAATTTTTTTGAAAATGTTTTATGTTTTAAAAATCATATTTCAAAGAGGAATTTATATTTTCCTCAAGAATGTTTTTAAAAGATGTTTAAAAATTATTTTCTATCTAATATGAAACCCATGGGTTTTAATTTTTACTTTTTGGTTGTTTAATTCAAGGATATCATTCATATTATTTCTATGAATGATTTATGTTTTGATTTCATGTTGCTTATGGAACCCATTTCTCTTCCCTGTGTTATACCATGCAGAATTGATTACAAATCCTTCTTATTTTTTGTAAGCTAAAAAATTATGAAATGATTATGAAACATTTTTATTTCATACATGTTTTGATATGATGGATGTTTTATGATACCAATTTCATTTCATCGGTTATGAAATGGATAATGGTTTGGATTTTTTGGAACACATAAATATAGAATTCATTACATAATTAGAGGGACCTATATATCCCTTTGATATGTTGGATTATGATTTATATGTCTAATAAGATATAATTATATAGAAAATGGTGTGATCATAGTATTGTAATGAATAGCTAGAATGAGGAGTGAACCTTGTATAGCAAATGACATTTTCCACTATGATATCCTTAGCAGTGATCCTTGACCAATATTGATATAAATTTTTATGCTTATGTGTATTCCACAACTTTCAAGTTTTAGACAATTTATGATTTCATGGTTCATGTTAATTGATTATCTGTTAATTAATTTCATATAAATTGAAAATACTTATTTCACGACTCATGTTTGTGAGATTGTTTATGTAGGGTATGGTTATAAAATCTTATGCTCATACCCCCATACCCTTATGTTTATATTATGCTTATGTATATCCTTTTTTACCCCTAATGATAATATGATCTCACCCTTTATTAAATTTACTTTTTCCAGGTTATGAATATATGTATTAATTATGATATGTCTATGAAGGGGGATAATAATAAATATCATAGTGTGAGATGATGTAGTTTAATTTTTGTCTAATGTTTTTGTTTCCATGTTTTTTGTAGATATTATACTATTATGTTCCTCTGGTGTTTTTTTGTGTAATGTAATGAATATTCAGAAAAATGATATAATATCTACCTATATAAATCCTGGGTTAATACAATTAGTATTAAATGATGGGTTAAGTTAACCATTGGAAACTTGGATGAGAACACCTTAGGGAGATCCCCAAGATATGTATGAGGACAAGTCTGAGGATGAGTCAAATTATATGAAAATGTATTGAAATTTTAGTAAATGATAAAACAAGTGGCTTCAAGAAACATTAATCCCTTGTCTAGATAATACAGGTATATGTGGCTCTAGAACATATGTACATATGGTTAATAACTTTGAAAAAATAGTATTGAACTCAACTCGATCAAGAACAGGTGCAGGAAAACAGGCCTTACTACACACCTGGATTGACACTCCCGGGGGAAATTATTTCGAAATTCACACACTATTTATGAGCTATAATGAATTATTTAAATAGAACATGACAATGAATAACCAAGGATAAATATAAGGGATCATTGATTAAGTAACAAGGTGTAATTATTTATATATCCTATAAAATCTTTTCCATGATTACGTGGTCCCCCACTATGATTATTGTTTCTTACTCTAGTTTATTATCATTTTAGAAAATGGATATAACCTAAAGTTACAAAATTAATGATGAATATTATGGAAAATTTAATGATTTGTTTTTCTATGAATCCAAATTTTATGGGGGGTTGAATGAAAAATCACATTGATATTCTAAAAAACATCCTCAAGCTATGAATCTTGCAGGAATTCCAAGCAAAGGAAGGATCAAAATTATATTGATTCATTTAGGTGGAAATGTACACTTATTTTTGTGGGTATTCTAATAAACTAGACGTTAAAGAATTTATAAAAAAATAATTTTAGTTCTTCAGTTTTAAAAACATGAAAAATTCATTTTGGTTTTATTTTGTTTGGAAGGTTTGGAAGATCCATGGTGTAATTATATATTGAATGCAAGGTAACATGATAAAATCGACCCCATAGATCATGAATAGTTCAAGAACATAATTTTTATGTACTTTTATCATATTCTTCAAATAAATATGGATTATGAGTTCCTTGAGTTTAATAAAAGGATGAATAATTTGTTGGTACCTATAAGTCCAATTGTACAAGACATGTGAGGTATATTTATTGTATTACTATCTAACAAAAATATAAGGATGATCGATTAT
Source organism: Viscum album (assembly GCA_963277665.1). NCBI lineage: Eukaryota > Viridiplantae > Streptophyta > Magnoliopsida > Santalales > Viscaceae > Viscum > Viscum album. The sequence continues at coordinate 333,492,832 of OY728139.1, read as the reverse complement.
TTATTGTCCTAAAACCAAGTATTTAAATGTATTTATCCATAAGAGACTTCAATTTCGATGAATAATTTTTTCTATGTTATATATAGATGGAAATATAGGTTTGAGTTATGTATCAATATCATGGTTTTGAGAAAACAAAATGAATATGGAGTTCAACGGATAATTTAAAAACCATGGAGAGAATAAGATGATGTTTCATTTTTGTTTAATGTGTGGGAAAAATCATAGAAATTTTTTTATTAAGGGAACTATAAATTTTTTATGTTTTTAAGGGAGGGTGACCGAGAAATGGATTGCTAATGTGATGGGAAGAGGTTAGCTAACCATGCGAATAGGGGGAAAGATACAAAAAATGCCCCCTCTCATGCATTAGTGATTAAAGTGTAAGGAGAATGTGAATTATGCTAACCAATTACTAAACCTAATGTTTAATGATTAAGATCAATGTCTACAACCCATTAAAGTGAGTGAAAAGTTAAAATATCATGTGATTAGTGTTTTTTGATAAAGGGTGAGATAACAACACGGTGTAAGTTACACTTTCCATCCACTCTATAATTACTAATGTCTTATTTTAATCTGGATCTACACATTTTTATATCTAAATAATTTTATAAGGGCATCATGATTCCTCCCATAATATAAGATGTACAATGAGAAATGAGAACCCTTAATGGTATGATAATCACATATCTTGTCTATAATTTCTCTTTAGTCGAAGTTGGTGGGAATATGGTTCCCGAAAATCTTATCATTATTCCTCTAGTAGAGTTTGATGTCACCATAGTCCTAGATTGGATTCACTGTATAAATTCCATATCAATTATTGGGTAAATTAATTATTATTTGATATTCCAAACCAACTAATAAATATATTTCAATGTCATGATATGTATGAACGTCAAATTCACATAAAATCCTTTGTATGGGTCTTATTACCCCTTTAGAAGGGATTCTCATCTAAAATGGTTGGGGAGAAAATCGACATTCCTAATATGCATATTATGGGGATTTTTTTGATGTTTTTCTATAACAATTTCATTGTTTTGTACTAAAATGTGATGTTGATTTCTTAATATATCTCATACCTAGTGGTATACCAATTTCAAGGACTCCCTATAAAATGGCCTCGATTGAGTTACATGTATTAATGAAGCTACTCTTGGAAAACTTTTATAATGGATTCATTCATCCCATTGTGTATCATTGGGGGTGAACTAGTTATTTTTATTAAAAAAAAATATTGATCAATGCCAATAAGCATTAATTGTCAAAATTTTAACAAGATCATAATTAAGAAAAGTTTATTCTTAAATGTATTGATGATTTGTTTGATCAACTGTGTGGTGCTCAATACTTTTCCGAGATTGACCTTTGTTTTTGATATCATCAATTTAGGTTCAAGAAGGAGTATATATTAAAGACAACATTCCATACAATTTATGTACACATTGAGTATATAGTGATGCCTTTCAATCTTACTAATTCCTTCCGATCTTCATTTATTTAATGAATAATGTTTTTAGAATATACCTTGATCGGTTTATGGTAGTCTTTATAGATGATATTATTATCTACTCAAAGAGAAATGAATATCCTAATGATCACTTGAAAATTTGAAAGACCTTATCGAAGGATAACCTAGATGAAAAAATAACAAACTATTCATTTTTTCTTTAAAAGGATTCATCTATGGCTCATATAATCTCAATAGACGATATATCAGCTAATCCATCAAAGATAGATCCCATTGATTTTTGGTATAAACCAACCTATGGGACAAAGATAAATAGTTTTTTGGGATTAAATAGAGATTATATATGGTTTTAGAGAATTTATAATGACTCTAAAATCCTATAACCATGTTAACTCAGAAGGGACCTAAGTTCTTTTGGACATATGAATGTGGGGATAATTTCAAGAAACAGAAGAGATTCTTATTCAGAACACCTACAGTAACATTATCCTATTGTGGAGAAGGGTTTTTAATCTTTATTGATTCATCCAAGAAGTTATTAGGATGTGATATTATGAATAATAAAATGGTTTTACTTTATTCTTCATGAAAAATCGTTTTTCATGAGAAAAATTATCCAACTTAGGATTTGGAGTTATTTGAAGTAATGTTTTCATTAAAGATATAGAGGATTTTTCATTATGGAGAAAAGCGTGATATAAATATCAAGTATTAAATTTTTATGTTTAGATTCACATTGAAGGAGTTTAATATTTGCTAAAGAATATTGTTAGATCTGATTAGAGATTATTACTCCTCAAAACATTACCACCCTAGAAAAGTGAATAAGGTGGCCTATGCTTTTTTACAAAAGGATCAAGCCCACTTATACATGAGTAGGATTAAAAATATTTAATTTTTTTTTATTTGAAAAGAATGCGTCTAGAAATTCTTATGTAGGTGGAAAAATATTATCATTCTAAATGTAATGTTCAAAAATATATCCATGTGAAGATTATAGGGGCGTATAATGAAGATGTAGAGTTTCAAAATAATGATAAAAATGTTCATGACTTTAGAATTTATCATGTTTGGATGGTAAGGATACATATCAGGGTATTTTTTATTTATATACTAGATTTGAATAAGGAGTTGTTAGGGGAAGCTCAAAGTTCTTCATTATCTATTCATATAAGAAGTATAAATATGTATAGATATTTGAAAGAAAACTTATATTGGGATATAATGAAGAGATATATCCCAATGTACGTATCTCAACACTTGTTTTTTCAACAAATAAAGGTTGTAATACAATTGTATAAGGGGATATTGTATCCATTACCCATACCATAAATGAAATGGGAAAACAACACCATATAACTTTTTTCACTAGAAATCCAAAAACCTCTAAAGGGAATAATTCTATATAGGTATTAGTGGATTTCCATTCTATGTTATCAAACATCATCTATATCAAATAATAATTATCTCTGAAGAAACTTTGGAGGATATATATTAAAGAAGGGGATAGTTTAAATGAAGTACCACATTCCATTGCATCTGATCAAGATCCGAGGTTATCTCAATGTAATTGAAAATTCTTAAGTAAAATCTTGATATTCATTTGAGTTTCAGTACAACGTATCAGTATTTAATATATATTCAGTCTTAAAGAAAAAAACCCAAGAGGATATGTTGGGATATTGTTCTTTGGGATTCAAAGGTTATTAGAATAAATATTGTAACACCTAGAACTCAGATCACTTTATGCTGGTGCATTATTTCATTTCATTGGAATTATTAAAAAGAAGTAAATCTCAAAGGACCATATAGTTTAGTGGTCTTGAATGTCTAGATTATATATATTATACCCATAGTACATTGGAAAAAAAGACATCCTACAAAATAAATGAAATAAACTGCATCCTTGAGAGCCTAATCAAAGTTTTATTCTTCATAACCTGGGGAGAGAAACAAAATAATGGTGAGATAAAATTCTCAGTAAGGGTATGTGCAATGGAAGAAATAATCAATCTATATGAAAAGGTAAATATTCGAGAAAACATTTCATTTAAAAAACTAGATAAGGAATAAATAATATAGGAAGTAAATAACTAAAATATATTCCACAAATCAGTAAACTGAGAATTAAATAATTCTATATATATGTGGATGTAAAATCTCCTGGATAAATAATAACTTAAATTAAATGAGGGAAATACTTTATTTAAGGATGTTATGTATTGGGCATATGAAAACCTATTACCATAAAGACCTTTCATAAGATGGTGTAAAAATAATGGTAAAAACCCATTTTTCCAACTTATTCGTCTAATGAGAACATGTTGATGCATCAAAGAGATATATATTTTATCAGTTTCACCCTTTAATGCCATTCCGAAGTATTTCTCATTTGGAATAACCAAAATAAATAATATGCCTTATCAAAAAACTATATTGAAGGAGTAAAATGGATCTAACAATAATTACTATGTATGAAAAAATATAATATCATGAAAATAATGAGATTCCTGATATAATAAATGAAAGGGTAGAATATACACCGTATAAATGGAACTAGGTGCATAACATTTCAATATACATCAATGAAATGAAATTGAGATGAAATCCCTTACTTTAAGTCTGATACTATCCGTATTTGTCTAAAACTCCAGTATGATGGGGTTATTAAATTATATTATAATAATACTAATATTTATGATATGATATGTTTTCCTTTTATGAATTTAAATTACCCTTTTATAAAAATTCTATGTTAATGCAACATTTCGGGTATTAATCTCTTTGATTATGATACATGTTTTGAAATGTTAATCCTTGATCATATTACTTGGATCATGATTTAATTAATTCCAAAATATATAATATGATTTATATATAAAATATATTGATAATATATATATATATATATTAAATATATATATATATATTACATGGAAGACACCCTTCCTGAAGATGGTTGGTCATGCGTACGCATGAACGCTGATTCTGTTTTTTTATCATATTCAATAGAAGTAGGTGAATAACATATATGTAATATATATATATATATATCATTCCAGTATAATTATTATGTCATTTATTTTGTAATTATTCATTATATATATATGTGTGTGTGTGTGTGTGTGTTTGTCTTTATAATCATTGTTGGAGGGTGATCTTAGAAGATGAGTCTCATTGCATTGTGGAGACGGTAAGTCGTACATACGCACAAGCGAAGATATTATATGTTTAATGGATTAATGGTATATATTTGGATTGAATATCAATTTTAAATAAATAATATTATGTTATATTAATTATTTCATTCACTTTTATTCATCATTATATACATTGAAATGAAGTATAGATGGAAAACAGTTTACACCACTATGTGGAGACAGTAAGTCGTACGTATGAACACATGGTGATATTGTTTTCTATATGATGGGTAAAATATGAATATGGTTATCCCTTGATCCTAAAAACATCTCAACATATAGTATATTCTGTAGTTATTATTTAGTGTGTTAAAAATAATGAGGAAATTGATGAAGAAATGAACTTTTGAAAGAAGGGATAAAATGATTTTTTCTTCAACGGTTGTCTCCTTTTGAATTGTGGAATATGACTCCTTATGTTAGTTTTATTACCAAATGGTGGACTCTAAGATTAATTAATGTAATTTAAGAGGGTATTAGGGGAGGATTAGGCTGAGGCAAAGGGCTTTGGAGGTGTGAATAAGTGGGTAGATGTGGTTCCCTTTTATAAGAGAGAGGAGTGGAACTTTATGAAATTCTAAAAGTATTAATTTATTATAAATTTAATTTAGATTAAAAATGTACCCAAACTCATTTAATTAAAATATAATATGATTTTGGTTCTAATACCCTTCATCCAATAATTTTTAGAAAATTTTTTTAAAAAAATTCTTATCTTTTTCGGTTAACCCTTATTTAGCTCTTTTTAATCTTACCGTGATATTATATTATTTACACATTGTGGGTTAATTAAATTACAATATGAATTAAAACAACACAAAAAATTTATTTATGACATATTTCAAATTTTATTAACCATTTGGCTGAATCATAGATTTTTAGAAATTTAATATCATTTAATAATATATTTTATGTTTTAAGTTATGAAATGTGTCAATTTTTGACATTACTCATACTTCAATTTAAGAAAATTCATAAAAACTAAATTCATTCAAACCAAAGAAATTAAGATATAGATAGTATTTCAATATCATCCATATAATCCATTTATGACATAAAAATAATCAAATAAATATTATTCTAATATTTATAATATCATTTATTTTAATCCATTATTAATTATGCAATCACTGTATCATCATTGTGTCATAATTAAATTTATACATTTAATGAATAAAAATTATAATTAAAATACCATGATTAAAAAAATCTTTTTATATTTCTAATTACTACTTATAGTCTAGTTAATCAATTATATTACCCCATATAAAAATTATTTTAATAAAAGATACATGTTTATGTTATATTTTTCAATACTTTAAATTAATGTGTATAAAATGTCATTTTCAAACCCATGTGGATCCATGGGGTCCCAAAATCTATCAAAGATTCCCATGGTCATAAATATTTAATACAATAGGATTAGGACATGTTTTAAGGTAGTTTTAAATTATTAAAATATTATTTATTTACCCTTATTTACTAGATTTAAATTTTAACCATGGTAAATAAAAATATTTACTGAAGATACTATTCATAATGTCCAAAAACAAAAGGTGACTATTTAAATAATTTAGAACTTATGATTAAAAATATTTAATAAATTTTTCTAAATTCAAAAGACAGAAGTTTTAGTAATTAATTTATAATTAATTCTCGTTGTTAAAACCAATAATTGGGTTTTTAAGAAGTAATATCTTTCAAAAGGGTGACATGTGTTTATGTACAATTAAAATTTGAAAATACTTAAAATGACCATAAATGGATTAAATTATAAAATATTAATCTAATTCCACTTCTAAAAAAATTAAAAATATAATCTAAAAATATTAAATAATTTGATGAAAAGACCATTTTGAATTAAAATGCAGTATTTTTCACTATTCATAAAAAATGAATCTTTTCTAAAAATTACCAAAATTTTACCCTAAGCAAATTTTGATATTCAAAATTAAAAAATGAAGCATATTTTGAAAAATAATTTTTTTAGAATTTTAATATATGGTTAGTACTAATGAAAAATGCTTTTTAAACGACTAATTTGATAGGTCGTGGTGTGCTTGAACTGGATGTTTCCTACAACGTGAGCCATTGGATTATATAAAAAGAATAATACTATAAAAACATGGGGTGATACAAATTCTATCTTCTAGTTGTTTTTTCTTACAAATATAACTTTCACTCATGAATTCATATTCATACTTATGAATCCTACTATGGAATGAAATGTAGACCTCTAACATGATGGAATGAAGTTGGAGAAAAATATATATTGGGACATGAGATAGTTGATGAAATGGTAGATAATGTCAAATAAAATTTCAATAACATCATGAAAACTCATAGTTAGAATAAAATTTATTCTAATAGTTTACAACAATATCTAGAATTTATATTTGGTGATATAGTGCTTCTATGGATTTCTCCACGGAATAAGGTTATGAGATTTAGGAAGAATGAGTAACTAAGACCTAGGTATATCGGTACCTTTGAAATTCTTGATCATGTCGGCATGTTATACCGTCAATTGGTACTTCCACAAAACCTGTCAAAAGTCCAAAATCTGTTACATATATCTCTCTTAAGGAAGTAAATACCTAACCCATGACATGTACTGAACTCAGACGTCATAATGCCATTGAAAGATCATTTCTATAATGAAAAACTAGTAGAGATTATATATCTTACAGAGAATGTTATAAAAAATAAGAACACTCACTAGGTCAATTTTTTTTGGTGAAACAACAAATTTATGGAAGCTACATATTAACTTGATGATATGACGAGGCATAAATATCTTCATTTTTTTATATTGGTGTGGGGAATTTTGATGGGAAAATTCCTTTTATGTATGGTAGAATGTAACTACCTTAGTTATTTATGGATTAATATTTTAAAATGAATTAAATATATTTAATGGATTGGACTTCACAAAACAGTAATTTAAAATTAATTTATATCATACACCAAGTTTATATTTCACTACATGCAACATTGTGTTAGTTTTCCTTACACACTATACTGAGTTTTTACAAAACCATGGTATATTCTTTTTATTAGTCAAACACAAGCATTATAACCTATACATTAAACATAGTTATATGAATAGTAATAAATAATTTTTTTTTATCTAATGTTATTTTATTTAATAAATTGATATTGATAAGAAATACTAAATTTTTGACAATGTATTCATATGTTTCAAATATTCTATTTTCTGAAGAAAAAAATATTTTCTTTTTTAAAATTTTTAAAATAAATTATTGATACATTTACAAAAATAATTTGATAAATTAAACATAATTTTTTAAATAATAATAATAAAACATCTTAGGGTTAAACTTTTTTGAATTTTCTAAATAGTTTCATTTTTTGATGAATTGTGAAAAACGATGAATTTTATTTGGAAATTTCATTTTTTTTAAATAATTTATAGTGTTAAATTATATTTTAAATTGGATTTAAAGTTATATTTGTAATGTTTTATGTTTTTTTAAAAAATATTGTTCATTTTAATTAATTTAATATTTAAATTAGGTATAAAACATTTAAAACATTTAAACATTTTCCCTTCAAAATTACGTTCTTATTGCGTTAGTAAAACTAATTTTAAATAAAATTATAACACTTCTATGAATGGAATTTAGAAAACTAGATTCCATATTTAGAATAATAATAATTTTAATTATCTAATAAGGCCAACATAATTTTTCACCACAATTATCTATGAAAGGAGTTAAAACCAATTAATAAGATTAAGGTTAAAATAAAGTTTTGTGCACTACATGAATTTGTATTAAAATTAATTTTCACACGCACTCGGTCTTTATTTAATGAATTGGATTTCATATCCAGAATCAGTAGGTAGAAATTATCTAATGTATATATATATATAGTTATATCTTAAATGAATAATTACCTAGGTAAATAAAAATTTACAAGTTACTTTGGTGAAAACTATAATGATAATGTTGGGAAAACATAATGAATAATGAATAACAAAATAATAAATGAATTTATTTTGATTGTTAGAGGTATTTGTTTCCATGTAATTCCCAACCTCTATTATTTTTAAATTTTATGGGAATAGTAGATAAGGACATCTCCCAATAGGGAATAATTTTTGGTATTTACAAGAATTCCACTCCTATTCAATTATAAAAGGGAATTAGCTCTCCCCATTTCTTCACACCTCTTAGTAAATTTGGACCACGAAAAATCATCCAAAAATAACTTCCAACAAATACCCCTATTCCTATAAATCTAAATTTTTGTATAATTCTATCCAAGTAAGTATTTCATTGAAACCCTATGAAGGATATCCGATGAAGTAGTCATTTGCATCAACAAATGTTTATTTTCATTATTACCCAAACCCCATTAATTATTTGTATATCACAGTTATAAAAAATAAAATATAACATATACTAAAAAAATTAAGATAAGGCAATTACCTAAAATTATATCTACTTCTATCAAATGGGTTATGAAATCTTTATTCATGTGTAAGGCGGACTACCGTCTCACAAACCGATGTCATTTGTTTTTCCATACCACCGATAAATAATGGTCATAATAATGGATTTATTTTTATATGTGATATATATGATGTTTAGGATTTATTATTATTATTTAATTTTTATATCACACATTCCTTCATGCTTTCCTTTTTAATATAATATGATAACATCGTTCATGTGTACAACCAACCACCACCTTGTGAAACGATGTGATTCATTTATGGTTTACCAAGAATGTATTATTGATGAGTTTTGTAAATATTTGTGATATATATGAAATAAAAATTATTATTTAATGATAATATATATCATTTACCTTTATTTCGTTCAATCTAAGAAGAAAGTAAAATAATAGAATTCATGCATATTTATAGCCTATCATTTCTATGAATAATGTATTTTTTGTCACCAAATTTATTGGGTTGTGAAAAATACATTTTTTTTGAATATATATTATATTTATATCAAGTATATAATTCTGGATATTAATAAATTATTATTAAATTATGAGAACAAAAAATATAAAACATCTAAACATTTATGAAAAACAATGCATTTATTACCCCAAACGCAACATTAACATGGAATCATTAATAAACAGTAAATAAAAGGTCATAAGAAAATAATATATGGTATTATATATGGGAATATTATTTTATAATTTATATATAATAAAATCATTTTTATTATTCAGGATTTTTTTATTGATTACTACAGATGTTAGGATTTAAGGTAGGGAATATTCATCTCACTGTTTACTTTTGTGAGACACATGTCATGTTCAGTACCAATTTATTTTATATGGTGTATATAATTCCAATGAATGTATATTATGTTGATTCTACATATAATTTATTATTTATATATCCATGGTTGGACCAATAATTCCTAGGTGTTAAATTTTAATTGTATACAGATAGGTAATGGTTTTTTGTCTCAATTTTCCTTTTATGAAACGTATATTATGTTATGCACCTATATTCTATCACAAGGTGAATATAAAACCTCATTGAAATGTAATACAATAAATTTATTAATCCTTGGGATATTTTATATTTTATGATTTTTTGTTACTTCATGTGTTTTATGATTCAATGTTACCAACTTGGTAAATATTTTATGTTGTAATCTACTCAATTATCAGGATAGTTTATGATTATGTCTCAAGTATAATATTCTCATGATATAAACCTCAATACATCCGATTAATTTTATTCCCCATTGGTTATTAATGATATATCCTTATAATGGTAAAAGTTTACACTCTTTTTTATGTAAGATATTTAAGAAAATGTTTTCATGAAAATTTGATTGTATTTCTCTCTTCACATGTAAATCTATTTTCTTCGAAAACCATATTTTATAAATACATTTTAAAAGATTTTTTAAATGATCCTTTAATGTAATTTTAAATTAAATATATTTAAAAACTATTTTAGGTTTGAATATGGGTTTTATGTATTTTCAAATATTCCTTTATATGTTTTTAAATCTACTTGTAAATAAAATGGTTTTTAATTATTTTTTTGTTTTAAAAATTATTTTCCAATGAGGAAGTGATATTTTCCTCAGGAAATATTTTAAATTATATTTTAAAATTATTTTCCATACATAGTGGAATATATTTTTTATACCTATGAATTACTATGGATATGATTAAATGAAACTATTCATATTCATTCTATGAATGGTTTTTATTTTGATTGAATTATGTTTTTGAAATCTATTTATCTTCTACAGGTTATACAATTCTGAAATTCTTATGAAATATGCTTCTTTTCATGGGGTTTTCTATAATGAAATGATTATGAAACCATTATATTTTCTAAAGATTATGATATGATGAAATGTTTATGATACCCATTTCGTTTCTTGGTTTATGATATGAATGATGTTTAGGATATTTCAAAACACATTAATATTATTTTCATAATGTGACTGTTGGGATCGATATCTCACCCTAATTCATTAGGTAAACATTTATATATCTCATTATATGGACATGGTAGGAATGGGGAGTGATACTATTACAATAAGACATATATTGAATGGAGATTAAACTCAATCCAGTAATATGGGGTAAGAATGGGTAATGAACCTAGTACAATAATAAAGAGTTGAAAAAAGAAGTAAACCCGGAATTGTAAAATACTTTCTCCACATTAATGGCCCTGATAGTGAGCCTTGAATAATATAGAAATGATTTTATATTTCTATGTCTATGAATCAAATTACATGTTTTATGTGAATTTTATTATCTCATATATTATTTTCATTTACTATCTCTTGATTCGTGTGTTATGAACTGCCAATCCTTATTCTAGACCTCAATTTTATGATCGTTGTTACACATGGAACGACTTTTAAAGGATATTATCATAACCCATACCCATATGTTCATTTTATTCTTATGTATCTCCCACTAGGATCCTTATAACTATCAACCTTCATATACATATCATACGTAAACATATCTACATAACTTTGGGAAATAAAAAAATATTATTGTCTTTAGACGCGTACTTATTTAATATAATGGATGTACATAAAAAATGATTATATATCAAGGTATATTAAGTTAAAATCTCTAAGATACCTATGATGAACCTAAGAAAAATACTAATCTCCATGGAGATAATAAAACAAGTCCTTGATATGAGGAAAAAACATATTCTTAATGTGACACTATTCCATTTTCTATAATCCACCAAAATCATTATGGAACCATATTTATTTTTTGAAAAATAGGTTCACCCAATAATGATGTTATAGGATGAATGAAATCATTAAAATGTTAATCTTGCAACTACTTTATTATTTATAGATATTCTACATGTGATATTGGATAAGGGGTTTTTGAAAAAAGAATAACATCAAGAACTGAGACAACAGAAAAATCAACTTCCCAGTCAGGTATAATACATTGAAACTCGTCAGAAAAAACATCCAAATATTCTATTACTTCCGATATATCATTAATATGAACAGTTTTTTTAGTTTCAAAAATATTTGAAAGATAACATTCAATTCCAAATTTTAACAATTTTCAATCTTTATTTTATTTTATCAAAGGTATGAGATCATTCATTTATACATAAATAAATTAATTTTTAAAATAACATATATGGAGGAATAACCTATCTTAGATTGAAAAACCTGAAATCCAATCCATAGCCAGAATTATATCAAGTAATACAATGAAACAAAATAATATATATAAGGAAAAATCATCCACTTATAATAATGTGAATATCAATTTAAATTCTTACTACCTTAATATTACCCACATGAGATTTTAATAACATTATTATCCTTATTTATTGAGGTAAAAGTTTCATTTTTAAAAAATCTTATAAATAAAAGAATGCATAGACTACAAATCAAACATGAAATTATCATAGTCTAAATAAATAATTAATGTACTTGTTACCACATCATTTTATGCACCAAAATCATTAAAATTAGTTCCAGATTATTCAACCACACCCTTATGATAATATACATTTTTATCCCATCATTTCTTCTCATATTTGGGCACCCAACTATATAATGACCCATATCATTTCATTTAAAACACTTTAATTCATATTGTAAAAAATTGGTCCTACCACCAATAATATTATTTTCTATGAAATCATGAGACATGTTCTGAAACATACCACATTATAATCACTTACAATATTTCATACGAACTTCCCCATGATCCTTTTTTCCACAATTATCAAAAACTAAAAATATTATTTTATTACCTTCAGATTTCTATAATGGGTTATTCACTTTTTCCTACCACACATACCAATTTTTAGTCTTCTTATTGGGAAATGATTATCATTTTAAAACTCCATTTCCACCTTATAAACATAATTATGAAGCTTTTCATAACATTTAAATTCAGGAGAGGCCAATGATTTTTGATATATTGGATTTAATCCTGAGTGAAAATGATTAATATTCTATCAAGAACATGAATAAAATGTTTTGAATACCTTTCTAGTCAAGAGAAGTTTTCATAATATTTGGACACTAAATCTTCTTTTATCATCCTCAATTCTATGTATTTATTTTCTATCCCATGAAAACAAATATAGGAAAATATTTATCAATTAGAAGATTCATAAATTTATCCAATTACTTGGGGTAAATATCTTATATTACTATAGTATTATTAACCATTTACCTCAATTGATCAAATTAAAATTTAAAATATAATTTTTTTGGAGGTACATTTTGGGGAACCAAATTTCCCAAGACATTAAAAATCATCTCCAATACATTAATCCAGCCTTTAGTTTCTACTAATTCAGAAGATCCACTAAATATTGAAGGTTTTTTCTCATATAAAATGATCCACTATCAAAATTTTCATCTCTGTTAAATATTTGTTCTCTCTAGAATGTTTGATAATACTATTTATAAATTATTTAAACAAATCAATCACACCAAAAAACTACTCAATTCAAGTTCCAACCATCCTAGGTTTGTAATTTTGAATGATATTATCCACTTTCTTCATTCCAACTTAATTTATCTTTTTCCTCCGCGAATAACCATTATGAATATACATAGTTTAGAAGAATAAATATGGTACTATGTTAACATTGTATCAGGATAAAAAATTGTAATCTATTAAGGGAATTTATATACATTATCCAAACCTCTGAAATTATCTAAAGCTCTTTTCTGATTCCAACATTAAAGACCCAACTCTAAACAAACCTTAAAAATTTATTATTTAGAAAACAATTAATTTTATTACATTTCCAAAGAACATATAGGTTAAACGTGTTAGTGAAATAGTTAATTAATATTACTAAATATAGATTATTTCACAAAGTGAACTCTTCAACTCAATATCAATTTTCTATTAATAAAAAACATTACATATATAAAATGTTTTATTTTGATGATATATCGTCACAATTTTTATCTTGAAATCATCGTTTCTCTATACATCTATAAAACCCATGGAAAAAAATAGTACATAGAATGAGAACAGAAATCTCAGTAATGTTCATTTAAAAATAATTAAATAAACATGTTAATCCCTGAATACTCATAATGATTTTACTTTTTAAAATATACTTTCAGCTCAAAATAATTTTTTTGGACCAAAATATTAAACTTATCTACTAATGTTTATCCAAAAAAACTTCATATTAAATCCTAATGAAAAAATAAAACTCATGAAAACATTTTAACAAAGTTATAAAATTCACCCTCAATAGTTAGCATATTATTTTATTTAAACATAATCTCATTCACTTATGTTGTGAAATAATATGATTAAAAAAATACACATTTAAATAATTCTCAATTCATATATAAAACATAGGATATAATATTTATATCACTCCTACAATAAATCTAAAAAATGGAATAACTTACCCGCTAAATTGTAATAATATCTTAAGATAAACCTAACCGGTTAACTCCTTCCCCTTACCCAACTCATTGGAGAACTATATAGAGCACACTCATAATCATGAGATATATCGGGATCACCCATAATCATGTGATATGTAGGGATCATCCATAATTATAATTAATTTACTAGCTGTAAAATATTCATAATAATGGAATTATTTCATTTCAATCAAAATAATCATAAAAATATTCTTTTCACCCATTAGAAAAACATTTCTTGATATTGAAATATCCATTCCATTTTCAAACAATTTTAAAATACCAAAAAATGGAATAAGGGTATTTCATTGATGAAAACATAAAATCCTATAATTTAATACAAATATTAAATAACAATTATGGAGGTGAGAAATACCGTTGATGTCGTATACATTAATATAGAACATTCCCTTTTCTTTTTTCACAAAACATTATGTATAAAATATGTAAACATAATAAATTAGAATCCCTTTAAATAAGTTCAATGTAGCACAAAATTTTATTTTATATTTCAATTATTTGTATATAAATACATTCATAAAATAGTTATAATAATATTGATACGTAATAAATATATTTATAAAAAAATATAAAAAAAACTTTTAAAATGAGGATGTTAAGGTAAAGTGGTCCATACATAGAGTTTGACTTGTCATGTACATTATTTATGATCCTGTATATTAAAAATATCTTAATTAATTACTATTTAAGATAATTTATATTTTTTATTATTAATTTTAACATATTTATTATCATGATATGTAAGATTACTTAATTAATTAAGTTTATATCGGATGTTTTGATATTTTTTAATGAATAAATCTAAAATGATTTTGGTAAGATGACTATGGGAAAATTGATAACTATTGCATAATTTATAGAATAATAATAATGAAATAATTATCATTTTTATACATTAATTATTATTTAACAAAACCATGAAATATATTAATGAAAATTAATTATGTTCAATCATGAAGACGACATATCATACATACACATGAGTAATGATTCCTTTATTCAACAAACATGATGAAAAGAAGAATGTATAATTTTATTACTAAGTGTTTATAATTACGTCATAAATATCATATTTTGATTTAAATCCACTTATATATATATTCAATGTGGCGTTGTCACAAAAAATGAAACATATTGCTTCATGGAGGTGGTAATCCATAAGTATATATGAATAACAATATCATTTATCAATGGGAGGAAAGGTAAGAAAGTTGATGATATTTTATCTTTAAATATTAATAAAAATGTATTGAATATCATATATATATATATATATATTAAATCCATTATTATAACAATCCTTGAGAGGTGGTGATGGAGAATGAATTAAATCTATTCGTGAGGCAATAGTTTTTTAATAAATACAAAAAATGATTTTATTTTCTATTTAATAAATAATAGACATAAATATAAATTATTAAATTGAAATAAAAACATATTAGTATATGTAATATATTTTTTGTCCTTATTTTGTAATGGTTCAAAAATATTTTAAGGAGGTACATAATGAAATAATAAAAAATGCTCGGTTTTGAACAATACCTCTTCTTTGGACAATGTCTTGAGGTTTATAACTATAGCCTTCCTATAATTGTTTTATGATTAGAAAAGTGCCTCTTGGATGTGTTATGATATATAAGGAAGGTATTTGGGTATGTATTTGATGAAAAAATATACATTTTAGGTGTGAAGAAAAGGGGAGAGGCGGTGTCCTATAAAAAGTGGGGAGAGGTCACACATGAAAATTTTTAGAATGATTAAAATATATTAATGTCATACTAAAAAATGGATCCAAAATTGATCTTTTCCAAATAATAGGTGATATAGGGTCTAAATATGTCATAAATTAGAAATAATAAATGTTTCTAGGTTATTTTAACCCATATAATTATGTTTAGACCCCTCTAGAAAACATGTTTTATCAATAATCGTAGTAAATGTTTTTTATAGTTTTTAATATTCGTTATGAAAATAAACTAAGTTAAACACATTACCTAATATTAATAATCCAAGTTAAAAAATTTATTTCACTTTATCAAATGAAATTTAAATTTGTTTCAGAATATAATTTAAAATTAAATCTTCAAAACATGATAAAAAATGGTTTTTCAGAAAAATGCCTTTTTTTTGTATAAAGATGTTTTTGTACAAAATTCTTGTATATAATTAATTAGAAATAAAATAATTAAATTATTAATAATATAAGTGAACAAATTTTACTTTTAAAACACTTTAAATCAAAATAGATATTTATAAACTTTTGAAATAAAAAAGACATTTTTTTATAAAAATTAATATTTTTCAATATTAATTAAAAAATCATAATTTTCAAAAATAACTAAAAAATTAGTACTAGTATATATATTGAATGATTTATTCAAAAATTAAATGATTTTATTTAAATTAAAATTCTATAATTTATAAACCAGATATTTAATTAAAATTATATAATTCACTAAAACCCAATTTGGTTAAAAATAAATCATTTATCATTTTGGCTAAAAAAATTACATTATATTATTATAGTGAATATGAATCCATAAAATATAATTAATTAATATTAATAATTCATTAATATTATTTATCTTAATGAAACTTGATTTTTTACATCTTTATAGTCATACCTTTCCAGACGTAGACTTCACCACAACATAATGTTAAAGTGGATGGTCAACATTTTTACTACCCAACATTAGACTACATTTTATGATATCATCACATGATCTTAAAATATTAAATTCAAACTATGTGGGATCATGTTATTATATTCAATAATATTAATAAAATTTCTTTTGAGGAAAAAAACCAATAATCAAGTATCTCGACGTAGACGAGGGTGCTAGAGAGAGCCCTCATAGTGGAGAGTTTCCTTGTTGAGCCGTCTCCAGCAGCGAGACCCACCACTAGCCAACACAGAGCGGAGTCTTCTACAGTTGGAAGTAGACAAATGTCCTAGATGTCCAAGAGAACCAGACCTACTGGTGGTCGACTCCATGACTCAAGATCAGTTTTGCGAGACACCCGGAGTGGAGACAGAGCCATTCATGCTAGTAGAGGGAAATAAAACTCATGCAGAGAGCATGGTCACATTGATTGTGACTTTCCGAACCACCGTTCTGATGATTAGCAGAGAGTTGAAGGACCTCCCATGCAGAGGCATAGGTTTGAATGAGGCGGTTCGATGGGAGGAGGCGGATGTGGCAGAGGAGCTGGACCTATAGCTGGCGATGGATGATGTTAAGAGGTGTTACCACCACCACCACCAAAAGGTCCACCCCCACCAAAGGGAGTAGTTGGAAAGGGGAGATATCAGCTTCAGGTAGCTGAGGCTTACGATCACGGCACTCCAGAGATGATATGAGGTACTATCTGTGTCTATTCCACCTTAACTCCAGTTCTTATATACACATGTGCCAGTCACTCTTTTATTTCCACATCCCTCATTTGGAGCTCAAAGATTCCGAAGGAGCTATTATTTTTATCCTTATAGGTAGTGACTCCTATGGGAGCTGATTTGATGATTACGCACTTGTTCCGGTACTGCGAGCTTACTCTAGGAGGAAAACGCTTTGGCTGGATCTCCTAGTAGCGGCGTCGAGGGCTAATGACTTCATCTTGGGTATGGACTGGTTATCTACAGTCAATTCTCATATCGACTATATTAGGAGAAAAGTGTGGTGTTTCCGCAAGGATGGGACAAGGTTTACCTTCACCGGTGAGAAGGGAACCTTCGAAGCACATGACAGAGTTACTCGGAAAAGGGTGCAGCCGATCACTCACCAGTTGGCTTGTCTTACCCTTGGAGTAGTTAATGTGGAGAGTCCAATTTATCCTGTAGTGGTGGACCAGTACACGAATGTTTTTACTGATGATGTTTCAGGACTATCTCCTTGTAGAGAGGTGGAATTATACATTGACATGTACCCCGGGACGACACCGATATCTACTCCAGTATATCGGATGGCTCCCGCTGAGCTTTATCAGATGTGAGTACAGCTGGAGAACTTGTAGGGGAAGGGATTCATCCGGCCTAGTATTTCCCCCTGGATAGCCCATATTCTGTTCGCCAAGAAGGAGGATGGGAGCATGAGGCTCTTTTTTTGACTACCTTCGCCTGAACCATGTGATCGTGAAGAACAAGTACCCACTCTTCAGGATTTATGACCTCTTTGATCAGCTGAAGGGAGCACAGTTGTTCTCTAAGATAGACCTCAAATCAGGTTATCACCAAATCTAAGTTCGAGACGTGTATGTTCAGAGGACGACCATCAGGTTTCGTTACAGACACAAAGAGTTCTTGGTTATGCCCTTTGGCATAACCAATACTCTTGTACTATTCATGAGTTTCATGAACAGGATCTTCCAGCCATACCTTGATCGCTTTGTCATAGTCTTCATCGATGACATTCTGATCTACTAAACTACTGAGGAGGAACATGCCCACTATTTTCAGGTAGTACATGACACACTCCGAGAGCACCAGCATTACAGTAAACTATCGAAGGGCCAGTTTGGAATTGTAGAGGTTCACTTCATGGGACACATCATCTCGGAGACTAGAGTTGTAGTAGATCCAGCGAAGACTGAAGTGGTACATGCTTGGGAGCCACCAAGGAGTGTGATGGAGGTACGCAGTTTCCTAGTTTTGGCTGGGTACTACCGGACGTTCATTCTAGACTTCTCTTGAGTTGCATCACACATTTCATCCTTGACTAAGAAGGAGAAACCCTTTGTGTGGTCGGAGATATGCCGAAAGAGCTTTCAAGAGCTGAGGAAGAGTCTGAATAGTTCCACCAATTTGAGGTTTCCACAGGAAGGTGTAGGGTACGTAGTCTACTTCGACGCATCCGGGACCAGACTCGGGTGTGTCCTGATGCAGGAGCAAGCAGTGATCGAATATGGTTCTAGGCAGTTGAGACAGCATGAGCAGAACTACGCTACCCATGACTTATAGTTAGTAGTAGTGGTTTTTTCCTTGAAGATGTGGCGGCAGTATTTGATGGGAGAACGTTTTACCGTGTACTCTGTTCACACGAGTCTCAGGTATATCTTCTCTCAGAAGGACCTGAACCTGACATAGTGACATAGGCTTGAGTTCCACCAGGACTATGACTTAGAGATAGTTTATACTATACGGAAGGGGAATGTTGTGGAAGATGCGCTCAGCAGGAGGACTTGTATACAGCTTCTAGGAGATGCAACATAGAAGTTGGGTGCATTACAGATATTCTTTGTGGATTGAGATGGGGTAGCATTTCTTCAGACTCTTACAGTCACTCCCCCACTTCTTCAGCGAGTTAGGGAGGCATAACATGGGGATGCTGACTGTTAGACACGATGTGCTCAGATATCCACAGGGCAGGACCCTGATAGATTTTCTAAAAGTGGGGAACACGTCATCCTCTTAAGAGGACGTACCATGGTGCCAGTGACACTTCAGGAGGAAGTGTTGAGGGAGTTTCACATGTCCCCTCTAGTGGTACATTCTGGAGTGGCAACGATGTATCAAGATCTTTAACTACAACACTGGTGTCCAGGTATGAAGAAGGTGGTAGTGGAGTTTTTCTCATGTTGTCTCACTTGTCAGCAAGTAATGGAAGAGAACCAGGTATCATCAGGCTTGGTCCAGCCTTTAGAGGTCCCAGAGTGGAAGTGGGATGGGATATCCATGGAATTCGTGATGGGTCTTCCACATATATCTAGGGGTCACGAATCGATTTGGGTGATCATTGACCGACTCACCAAGTCGCCCCACTTCCTACCGATCAGAGAGTAGAGTTCAGTAGAGATCATGGGATGCCTCTATGTGCTGTAGATTGTGCGTTTACACGGAGTACCTTCTTCTATTGTATACGACTGTGACACAAGGTTTACTTCCCGACTATGGAAGGGGTTGTAGGAAACTTTTGGGACACAACTACATGTGAGCACCGCATTCAATCCTCAGATAGATGGTCAGACTGAGCGGACCATTCAGAAACTCAAAGACATGCTACGTGGATGTGTCCTCGACTTCAGTGGTAGCAGGGATGATCACTTGCCTTCGTATGCTGACAGGAGACAGATACCTCTAGAGTTCTAGGATGGAGACCACGTCTTTCTACGGGTCTCACCTCGACCAGGTTTACAAAAATTTGGCCGAGGCAGCAAGTTATCTCTGAGGTTCATCGGACCTTTTCAGGTCTTTAGCAGAGTAGGGGAGGTGTCTTACCACTTAGCTCTTCCACCTCAGTTTCACCGAGTGCACGATGTCCTCCATGTATCTCAACTGAGGAGATACGTGCACGACCCTTCCCACATCATCGACCATGGGGAGATGGACGTCGACAATGGGGCGACATTCACGGAGGTTCTAGTGGAGATTGAGGATCGATAGAAGCAGGTCCAACGTGGATGGTCAATACCTCTAGTGCATGTTCACTGGTAGCATGGAAACCTCTAGGAGAGAACTTGGGGGCGGGAGGCTCATATGTTTGCTCAATACCCCCATTTGTTCCCTTAGTTTAGTTTGTAGCTTACCGGGACGTAAATCCCTGAGGTGGGGAGAATGTAAAGACCCAGAATTTCCATGGATATTTTTTTCTTAAATTCCTGGGAATTTTACGAGTCCATAAAAACTGACTGCGTGTGATTCGGAGGCCCGGTGTGCTCGGAATCCATTTTTGATATTTTGTTTAGGTACGTTTAGTAATCGTACGAGAGGGTTTTTATAACTTTTGATCCAGTGATCGAAATTGAAATCCGAGGGCACCATTGAACTCGCAGTGTCGATATTCGCTTTAGTAGACATTCACCTCGACAGCAGTTGGTCGAGAATAAAAGTTAGTATTTGGCTTTTTATAAAACAATTTATAAAATAATGTGAGCTAACACTTTCTTTTATTTTATCCGCCATGTGGAGATTGGGTGGTTAAATTCTCCAAGTGGAGGTTGGAGGTGGGGCCACCACACCTTAACCTCCCATGAGAGGTTATGGTGATAGAGCCCACCCGAACATAGCCTCCCACGAGAGGTTACGATGTGGGGACCACCTGAGACCATAACCTCTCATTTCATAAATAGTGGTGGGGACCACCTGACCCCTATTAATGGGAAGAGAGTATAACCTCTCCACTATCCTTCATTAATGAGGGAGAGCCTCTTCACCTTTATGGAGCCAACTACCCTTTAATTAATTGTGCCAATTATCCACATTAATTAAGGGGCGCCTACCAAATTAATTATTCCAATTCGAATATTGTTCCAACAAACATAACAGTATATTTCAATCTATTATTTTTTGGGAATATTCATTTTGGTTGAATGTGAGAAGAGGAACTTGAGAGAAAAGATCCCAATGAAGAATGAAGAACGCTCTCCAATGAAGAAGGATCTTCCAGTGAAGAATGTTGTCCCGAAGAAGAACATCGGTGAGGGACGCCTTCGACTACGAAGAACGACCTCCTCTGACCTTCTTCCTCAGACCCCTTTGATATGAGACTTGTTCGTCTACCACAGATCGACAACCATATTCTCACACCAACGTTGAAAAACATTGAGCTAGGTAGGGGTTTATTTCATGTTAGTGATTTCCTTTTCTTTTCGCCTCTACATTGAAAAGAATCGATGTGAAGTATTAAATGATTGATGTTCAACTTCTTTCGTCTTTGCTGAACAATTGTTTTCACCCCTAAACGTGGAGGGTGCGAGCCAACTAACATGGCCCAACTCCCTCCGCTGATCCTTTTTATGACGTTCCTTAAGTATGGAGACGTAACTACGATAATGTGAATAAGGTGGCGAGGACAATGGCTGCACTACCCATGAACTCCGTGAACCATGCGGCGCACCGAAGCTCCCGGCGGGACATCGCCGGCCCGAGCGACACCCGCCCTGCCCGACACCGTCGGCGCCCTGTCTGGCGCCCCTGCGCGCTGCCCGCGCCCCTGCGCGCTGCCCCATGCACTAAACAGCACCTTGCGGCATGACCAGCCTTTACCGGTAACCTACCTGTGCACCCCGCGCGCCACCATCGGCCTGCCCGACCCCTGTCGCGGCCTGCCTGGCGCTCCCTGCCCCTGACGTGCCATACGAGGCGCCCCTGGCGGCCTGCTGCGGCCTACTTGACACCCCCACTGCATCCCGACTCCCTTTCATCCACCCAGAAGAGCAGGGGTCCTATCCCCCCTCATGGTGCCCTCGCCGAACCCACCCAGTTGCGCCCTCTTGTCCGAGCTGTGTTGGGTCGCGCCCTCACAATGCTCCGGGCCGAAATGGCCCCGAGCCTGGGCCGAAGCACACCCGCAGTCCGCTGGGCCAGGCCTAGGGGACCGAGTCGAACTTAGTGGGATGACCCACCCAACATGCCTGGTCCGACCTAATGGGTTTGTCCGGGCTGACCCATACCGGGTAAGACCAGACTCCGGCCCACTACCGACCCTTTTCTTGCTTTGGCCATATCTTTGGCACTGGACGTCCGTTTGACGAACCGTCAGCGGCGCTAGTAATCTCAATGAGAGACGGTCCCTTTGAGAATAACCCACTGGGGTTCAGGGTATATTTTAGTTATGGTCAAGTTGGATCATACATGAATCCCACCAGGCCACCCGGACTAAAAGGCTAATAACTAACAGAATGGGTGTCCGATTGACGCACCGTCTATTGCGTTGAGACCCCTATGACATGGAATACATTTGAGATACTTCTTCATGGAACATTGTGATAGTTGGAGTATTTCCCAGCGGCTCATGGAGCGGATCCTTCATATGACAAGTAGACAAATTGTGGAGACCTAGTAGATGGAAGACCTGACGACTGCATGACTGATTCGACTCAGAGTGATTCAACTAGCCCAGTGGGGAGAGCCTAGTAGTTGGAGGAAAACACACAGTGGAGGAGTGCTTGGTGGTTGGTAGCAGAACCTCAGTACTTGACGGGAGTAGTACCTATGCATGCTATTAGGGGGGGGGGCGCCTGGTAGTTTGCGGCAGACCCACAGTGGAGTAGCGCCCTGTAGATGGCAGTAGACCCACTATACTCGACATGAGAAGTACCATAGTAATCCAAGGTTGGTGAGAAGCACCTTGGTTTCACGATAGGCCCACCATACTCGATAGAGGAGGAGTTCTCCAGCATCCATGGTTTTGATAATTAAAATCCTGGTTTGAGCTGAGTCAATTACTTTTGTGTTTTCATCATGATTGAGATGGTTTACTAGATAACAAAGGTATATTTATGGTCATATGCCTAAGTAATGGTTATCCATTTTTTTCATAATTTTTGGTCCATCCTTGTTGGATTTTGTGAGACTTTGATGGTCTCAGGGTCCCTACTGAGTATCGTTATACTCGCCCCTACACGGGCTATGCCCACACCTCGTTGTGTTGATGACAGACGACGGACATCACTGACTCAGGTAGAGAGTAACAGGACTGGATGGTACCCGGAGGTGGACCACTCAGTGTGATGGTACCCAGAGGAGACTGACAGACGAGAGTGCTGAAAAGGCCATCTGTACCTAACCTTTAGGTAGGAACCCCAAAGGACGACCCAGTTGCTATATTACTTGTCTTCAGTTGTACTTTCTTCTTAGTTGTACTTGTACTTTACAGTTGGGCATGTATTTCTGGCCCCTTTTTCTTCCCAGAACTACTTTTGTATATAGTTTTTCTTAGTGTTTTGCTTCCAATTGTGTACTATGATGTGTTTTTTACAATTATAAAGGCTATACCTTCCCAGTTTAGAGAATTACGCCTTTGGTGCTAGTTTCCAGCCCCTGGCCTATGGAAGGCGGGCTTGGGGTAGTCACGATATGGGCCCTAAGGGACGGTTTGGGACATATGATGTAGTCCTTATATTCATTGAATGAGTATAAATATTTGCATTCATGTAAGAGGTTCATTCTAGAATATGTGGTGCACATCAGTCGGGAACCATGTTATCCCATCAGTTTAGGAGGCTTACATATTTCTAGATAATAATGACACAATATTATGTCATCATTTCTTGGAGATTCCAAGATTGAAATACATATCAAAATTTCATCTATTAGACTCATGATTGTTTCATACCACCAGATACTCATGGTTATTCTCTATGTGGGGGATGGATTCTTTGGGGCAGTATACCATAGTTATATCTAGGTAGTTAAACTTTTTCCTTATAACCACCAACCTCTTTTATTAATGAGCGGAGGCTATACCACTAATGGAGATCTGAGTAATGACTATTATCTGATTTGTGAATCCAAATATCATCACCTAAATTGGAGTCCCTCACACAGTATTGATACATACGAGAACTAATATCTATTTTTAAATATTGAAGGGACTATAATAACAATGAAATATTACATCTAACCATGTTATTAAAAATGGGAATATTAAATCATTTAAAAATACTCTTCCTAATACAATTAAAAATACAGTGAATTAAAAAATAAATTATAACTTCCTGGAACCTATACTCCAAGATTTGACATGAGAAATATAATATTTACATTTCCAGATTTCATAACAATAACTATGAACCCTACTAATTTAGATCATAAATCATGATACATGGAATAAATATTTAACATAAGACAAGATTCATAAAATTTAACACTCTTGATCCAAATGAAAAATACCTTGAAAAAAGGATCCATTAGAACTCATATCATGCACTAAAAAATTATTTTGGTATCTTAGAACCTCAAAAATTCATCATGGAAACCCTAATCAGTTGATTCAGATATCTATTAGCAGTAATCTATAAAAATTAAATGTTTTTATTCTCTTAATAGAATGTTACAATAAAAATATCATCTTCTATTAGGATTTACATAACATTGTCGTTACTTATGATTAACTTCAATCCAGTTAACTGTGTCTCATTATCCAATGAATTAGAGGGATATAAAGGGCCCACCCATCATATATTGGCTAAATTCCATTAGGTATTTGGGTTCATCTCCCAATGTTACTTTCATCGATAATTTAAAAGGACTAAATCATGAAACAAAACACATGGATTATTACATTTCAACAAAACTATCCTAACTTGACTTACCCATGACTAAAGGTCCGAGTTTCAAAACAATATATTTAAAATATCATCACAAATCATTCCGAGAGTGGAGGTGATTTGTTTCATAATATCATATCCCCAATTAAAAATATTAATCATAAAAGGATTTTGATATAGATAAAAATACATTTGAGAAAAATATAAAAAAATTATTGAGAAATAGGATAAAATGACCTATTTTTGCTAATATTTAAAACTATAAATTCACCAAATATTTATAAAAATAATATATTTGAATGTAATAATATATACATGATAATGATTCCCTAAAAAAATAATGTTTATTATGAAGATAATATCATTTCATGTTATAAATGTTAAAAATAAACATTTATTTCCAAATTCTATATAGAGAGTAAACATCAAATCATGAAGAGACCATTAAAAATATGATTTAAAACATTTTAGATATTGGTAAAATTGATTTTATTCATATTTTAATATCTTCTTACATAATCCATTTACTGATTTTATATGAAATGTGCATAATTTTTGTGAAATATTAATGTTTAAATATTAAATATAATTTTTGAGCACTATTTGAATTTATCCAGATTCAAGTCTGTTTAATGATTTAACAATAAATATCTCCCTACTTATCCAAATTGCATGATTATTGTTTTTTAGGGTTCCCAATTCCAATTAAAACATTTCATTAGAAGTCACCTTTGGAAAATTCGTCCATTTAGAGGGTAATAGGGACCCCACAAGAAGGCCCAAGGAAACTATGAAGAAACTGGACCATATATGAAGGTTGAATTATTGGGCTCAATCCAGAAGTCCAAATACCTTAATTCTCTGCCCAAGTTCGGAGGGAATGTCAAGGAGTCCATGATAAAAATTTCATAACCCAATAAAAAATAATATGGTCCGAACTGATGCATTGAAGTCCAGCCCACCATTCTGGACGGGAATTTACAACATCACACTAATATTGCGATTTCTCCTTATGTAGACATCCATTCGAGCTGCTCTTTTTCAGTCTGAAAGAAGAGATTTGGGCGGCCAACTTTGTTGAATAAATTATTTTTATTTGAGGGAATATTACTATTCATAATCCAATTCACATTATGGAATTCAAAAATGTCTGTATTGAAATGGATAGATTAGAAATGTTTACTAAAACCAACATAACATTGGTTCAATACGTCCAATGGACACAAAAGTTTCACAGTAGACAGAAGACTATTTTATCTACAACTTTGCAGAAGGAAATTTCTCAATATTAGGCTTTCTGGATGTCCATATCGGCAAGCCAAGTAGAGGGGTATTTCTGGAATGTAAACAGTACACCCCCTTGGGCTATAAATACATCCCCTCCTCTCCTTTCAAAAGGGTTGACACTTCAGAACATAATGAGGAAGTTTGGAATTACTATATCGTTGAAAAGGTTCTGGGAGGATATTCTTTGATCTTGTTTCAACCAGAGAGACCTCTCCTCCACTTCTCTTTCATATTTGTTTATGTTTTCATTCAATTGTAATTCTGTAACTTTGTTTTCATTTCAATCAAATTTCAGTGCTTGTTTCTTCTTCAATAACTCTTATTCTTCTCCACCTTCTGTAGTATAATATTAATGGTATTAAAATAGTTTGAATCATTTTAAATTACAGTCCCTTATTTTGGTTCCTCATTCAATCGAAATTCCATTTTGGATTCTCAAAATCTTTCGTGTGTATGTTCGGCACACTACTCTTTTCTTGTCCCTTTCTTTTTATAATTTTTTTAAATCTTCACCATAAACATTAATCCTAGATTATAAACAATCCTAATGGATTAGTAAATCTACCATTGGGGTGAGTTATAATTTGGGGATGTTAAGTGATTGAGAGTTTTTTCTCGATGAGTATTCATTAAATTAATATTGTGTATGTTAAACTTAATATGTCATAGATTAATGATATGTTTTGTTTAACAAGTGGTTTCCATGGATTATTGAAACCATAAATACACTACCATACACAAAATATGATCAAGATTAGAACCCTAAGTAAAGTTAAGGCTTGGATTAAGGGATTAACACTTGGGAATTCCAATCAACATCAACTTGTGATGTGGGTGTTAATTTGGATAGTGATTGGAAGATGAGACCTCTTTTAAAACTCAAAGATTTTTACTTTTGGTTGGTGAAAGAGTGAACCTCCACAAATGAATTATATCATCTTGAGAGGTGTGAGTTTTGACTGTCCACATTTTCCATTTCTAAATTTGAGCATGAAAAAAATGAATTAGTTTTGAAACATTGTTTCTGTAACAACTTGTGGTGGAATTCAAAATGGATGAGTGAAATAGTCTAAACCTCCCATGATTGGAGAAAAAAAAATTAATATCTCTTGGTGAGTTAAAATGATTGTGTCATGTTTT
The DNA here is from genome assembly GCA_963277665.1 of Viscum album. Taxonomy (NCBI): domain Eukaryota; kingdom Viridiplantae; phylum Streptophyta; class Magnoliopsida; order Santalales; family Viscaceae; genus Viscum; species Viscum album. The sequence continues at coordinate 333,464,801 of OY728139.1, read as the reverse complement.
TAATATTAGTTGCACATGACGACATGCACAAAACTAAGTGTGGGTGAGTTGATGTTATTAATATTTTCATGACTTATTATATACTCCCTTTACTGATTGTATATTAAATGTGCATAATTTGTGTGAAATATTAATGTTTTAATATTAAGTATAATTTTTGAGCATTTTTAGAAGTAGTCCAATTGAGTCAGTTTACTGTTTTAATAATAACTATCACCATACTGATCCAAATTATGTGGTTCATGTTTTTTAATATTTTAAATTTAATATAAAACATTTCATTATAAGGCACCATGAGCTAATTCTTCCATTTGAAGGGTCATATGGTCCTCACAAACAAGACCAACGAATCTGTAAAGAAACTAGACTATTCATGAAGATTGATTTACTGGGATAAATACAGAAGTCCAAATTCCATTATTCTATATCATAGTTTGGGGGACAATGGAAGGAGTCTTGGATAAAACTTTCAAGTCCCAACCCCAAAAATGGGGCCCGTCATATGCATTGAAATCCATCCCACCATTCTGGATGAGAAATAAAATCAGTACAATGTTCATGACATATCTAATGATGTAAGTATCACATAAAGATGAAATTTTTCAGTCTGAAAGAGGAGATATAGGCGGCCTACTTTGTTGAAGAAATAATTCGGATTGGAAGGCATATTCTGGTTCCAAAATCCATTCATATTTTGGTCATCGAAAAAGCATGGATATAAATGGATAGTTTAACTTTGTTTAATAAAACCGTCCTAACATTGGATTCACTTCTCCAAATACCTCCAATATTTGACATTAGTCGGCCAACATTATTATCTACAACTTTTAAGAAGAATATATTTGGATATTCGGCTGTCTGAATAGGGAAATTGGCGTTTCATGTGGAGGGACAGATTGAGAATGCAAACAATCCACTCCGTGGGCTATCAATACTCTCCCCTTCTCTCCTTGAGAGGGGTTGAAATTTCAGAAGAGAAGAGAACTTATTGGAACGACCAAAGTCATTACAAAGGCTTGGGAGGACCTTCAATACTCAATTTTTCACTTGAGAGACCTTTCCACTTCTCTTTCTTTTCACTTACTTTATTTTTCTTCGTTTTTGTAATCTTGTAAGTCACTTTATTTGTAATTATGTTTTAATGCAAGTTACTTCTTTAAAATCTCTTATTCTCATCCAATTTATGTAGTTTAATATTTATGTTATTAAAATAGTTTAAATTCAGTTGAATCCCCATCCCTTATTTTTCTTCCTCATTCTATCGAAAATCCATTTTTAATTTTCTTCATCGTTTGTGTGTGTGTTCGGTGCACTACTCTTATCTTGTCCCTTTGTTTATCTTCTCTTTATAATTAATCATAACAAACATATATTACCACATTAATAACCATCTTAATGGATGAGTAAATCTCTCATTGGGGTGAGTTTTAATTTAGGTATGTTAAGCGATTGAGAGCTTTCGCTCGATGAGTATTCATTGAATTAACATTTTGTATGTTGGACGTAGCATGTCATGGATTAATGAATTTTTTTTGTATGGTTCCCAATTCCAATTCCAACATTTCATTAGAAGTCACCTTTGGCAAATTTGTCTATTTACAGGGTCATATGGACCACACAAGAAGACCCAAGGAAACTGTGATGAAACTGGACCATATATGAAAGTTGAATTACTGGGCTCAATCCAGAAGTCCAGATACCTTAATTCTACTCCCAAGTTCGGAGGACATTTCAAGGAGTCCATGATAAAAATTTCAGAACTGAATCACAAATACAAGGGGCCCAACTGATGCATTGAATTCCAGCCCACCATTCTAGCTGGGAATTAAAAACAACACACTAATATTTCAATTTCTTCTGATGTAGACATCCATTCGAGCTGAACTTTTGCAGTGTGAAAGAGGAGATTCGGGAGGCCAACTTTTTTGAATAAATAATATTTATTTGAGATCATATTACTATTCAAAAACCTATTCACATTATAGATATATAAAAAGTATGTACTGAAATGGACAGATCAGAATTGTTTACTCAGACCACCATAACGTTGGTTCAATAAGTCCAATGGCTGCTACATTTTCACAATAGATAGAAGAAATTTTTATCTACAACTTTGAAGAAGGATATTTCTCACGATTAGGCTATCTGGATGTCCATATCGGTGAGCCAAGTGGAGGGGTATTTCTGGAATATAAATATTCCACCACCTTGGGCAATTAATACATCCCCTCCTTTCCTTTCAAAAGGGTTGGCATTTTAGAGTAAATGAGGACTGATTGGAAGTACCAAGGCCCTGCAAAAGGCTTGGGAGGATCTTCCAAACTCATGTTTTCACATGAGAATCCCTTTCTACTCTCTTTGTTTTCAATTACTTTTGCATTTTTCTTCGTTGTAATTTTTCAAGTGTTTGTCTTTGTAATTATGTTTTAATGCAATTTTCTTCTTCTTAATTTCTTATTATCATCCACCTTATGTAGTTTAATATTAATGTTCTTATTTTATTTTAAATTAAGAAGAAATCTATAATCTTATTTTACTTTATTATTCAATAAAAAGTCTCTTTTTGTTTACTCTCATCATCGTTCGTGTGTGTGTTCGGTGCACAACTCTTTTATTATCCCTTTCTTTTTCTTGTCTTTGTAATTCATCACCTTAAACATGATATACCAGATTACAAATAAATTAAATTGCTGAGTAAATATCTTATTTGGGTGAGTCATAATTTAGTTATGTTAAGTGATTTAAAGGTTTTTCTCGATGAGTTATAATTTAGTTATGTAAAGTGCAATTGCACTTAGATTAGGAAAGCAAAATGTTATGCCTCAAGATAAGTCTTCCAACCCTCCATTGAATATTGAACTAGAAAATGAAAAGAAAAAGAGACTTGAAAAGGAACCTGAATCCATTCCCTCACCTCCTTCTATTCTACACAAGAACCCAATTCCATTTCCTCAAGCTGTTTCTAAACCACGGAAGTCCTTTGAACCTGATCCTGAAATGATCTACATGTTTAGATGTGTTGAAGTCAACATTCCCCTATTAGATTCCATAAAAAAATTCCTATGTATGCCATGTTTCTTAAGGAATTGTGCACCCAAAAGTGGCAACATAGGACATTTGAAAATGTTTCCACCCAACAGTTTATTCTCATAAAGTGCAAAGATCTAGGGACCTTTACAGCTCCATGCCAAATTGGATATTCAAACTTTGATGATGCACTCATAGACCTAGGATCCTCAATTAATGTCATGCCCAAATCTATCTTTTTCAACTTTGGTCTAGGTCCCTTACATCGAACAGGTGTTTTCATTCAGTTAGTCAATCGAAGCACAGCCAGTCCGGAGGGAATAATTGAGGTTGTCCTTGTCTGAGTCAATGATCTTATCGTCCCTACTGATTTCTATATCCTTGGCGTGGAAGGTGAGATGAACTCTTCTCAATCTCCCCTAATTCTAGGAATACCATTCCTCATGACTGCGAGAACCAAGATTGATGTCCATTCAGGCATCCTATCCATGGAATTTGGTGACCAAATGGTCAAGTCCAACATTTTCCAAGCCATGCGATACCCATCTGAGGATCACTCGGCATTCTCAATCCATGCTTCTGAGGACACTCCTAAGAGTCAATTGAACCCCATTCCATCATGTTCATCCTATTCTGAAGAGAAAGGATCTTGTGAAATCTGCACTAGGATTAACAATGTCATAAATGGTGAAGTTGATGGGGGCCTTTCATTAATAGACTCTATCAATCTAGAGGATCATGAAAACTCTCTTGAATCCCACATAAATTCTGATATCTACTGCTCCACCTTGGACAGTATTACGGAAAATGAATCTGAAGCAACTGAAGTCCCTGTATCCATTCCTGAGATGTCTAACCCACAAATGAGAGATGATAGTGATCTAATACCTATTCCTGAACACCTGAAATATGCATTCCTATTCCATGATCACTCATATCCAGTCATTATCTCTGCCACACTTACTGAAACTAAGGAGTCGAAACTTGTTCATGTGTTATAGGAAAACAAAAAAGCCTTAGGTTGGACCCTAGATGACATACCAGGAATCAACCCTGCCCTTTTCATGCATCAAATCCATCTGGAGAAGTCAACCAAACCAATTAGACAACCACAAAGACGACTCAATCCACTCATACTTGAGGTATTTAGAGAAGAGATAACCAAGCTTCTTCAAGCTGGTGTTATCTACCCAACTTCTGATAGTGAGTGGGTTAGTCCAATGAATGTTGTACCAAAGAAGGTTGGGATAACTGTTTTCACAAATGAACATGGGGAGGTAGTTACAAATCGAGTGAAGGAGAAATGGCATGTATGCATCAATTATCGAAAATGGAAAGCTAAAACCCGAAAAGATCACTACCCTCTTCTATTCCTTAATAAAATGCTAGAAATATTAGCCAGAAAGTCACACTATTGATTTCTTGATGGATACACCGGCTATTTTCAAATTCCAATCTCACCTCACGGACAAGAAAAGACTACTTTCACATGCCCATTTGAAACATATGCATATCGAAGAACACCTTTTGTACTTTGAAATTCTCCTGCAACATTCCAGAGGTGTATGATGAGTATATTTTCTGAATTCATTGAACAATTCATGGAAGTATTCCTGGATGACTTCACCATTTATGGTTATTCATTTGAATCTTGTTTGGATTCACTCTCTCTTGTCCTCCAAAAGCGTGTCAAGTGCAACCTTGTGTTAAATTTTAAAAAATGTCACTTCGTGGTTTCAAATGGGATTGTTCTCGGGAAAATAGTTTCAAAAGATGGTATTGAAGTCGATCTTTCCAAAATTGAAGTGATCCAATCACTTCCTCCACCCACTTCTGTTCGATACATCCATTCATTTCTCGGTCAAGCCAGTTTCTATCAGAGATTCATTCATAACTTTAGTAGGATTTCCCTCCCACTCACTCGCCTACTTCAAAATGATGTCACATTCCATTTTGATGAGGCTTGAAAGAGAGCCTTCATTGAACACAAAACATCTCTTACATCTTCCCCAATAATCCAACCCCCAGATTGGTCCTTACCCGTTGAGTTAATGTGTGATGCTTCTGATAGAGTCGTTGGGGATGTTCTTGGTCAAAGAAGAGAAAAAATCCCTCATGTCATCTATTATGCCTCAAAAAAATTGGACGAAACTCAATTTCACAACACTGTGACTGAAATGGAACTTCTATCAGTGGTTTTTTCCTTACATAAATTCCGGTCCTATATCTTAGGTCCCAAAATCATCATCTTCACAGACCATTCTGCAATTATGTTCTTACTCAAGAAAAGTGATTCCAAACCGAGGCTAATAAGATGGATCCTAATGCTCCAAGAGTTTGAACTTGAAATCAAAGATAGACCAGGAAAAGAAAACCTTGTGGCTGAACACTTGAGTAGAATTTCTAATTCTTCTCATTCAGAAATTATTGATCCTTAATTCCCCATTGATAACCTTTCGTCTTTCACTCCAAAGTTACCATGGTATGCCCCAATTGTAAATTATTTGGTTTCTGGTTTTTTTCCAGAAAATTTTTCAAAAGAAAAAAAATGAAGTTGAAAAATGATTCAAAATACTATATTTGGGAAGAAAATAAACTTTGGAAAACTGGGGAAGACATGGTAATTATGATATGTGTTGAAGAAAATGAGCATTCTTGCATCTCATAATTCTGTCACTCACTTCCCGGAGGTGGCCTCTTTGGACCAAAAAGGACCTCCCGAAATGTCCTAGAATCTGGATTCTTATGGCCTTCACTCTTCAAGGACTCACATGAATTCTTTCAATCATGTCCCACTTGCCAATAGTTCGACACAATCTCTAAAAGAAATAAAATTCACCAAAATTCCTTAATCTTTTGTGAAATCTTCGATGTTTGGGGCATCAATTTCCTGGGACCATTTCCCCCTTCCAATGGATTCTCATACATCATTCATGCGGTTGATTATGTTTCTAGGTGGGTTGAGGCCAAACCCACTAGAAAGGATGATTCACAAACTGTTAGTGAGTATCTAAAGACACACATCTTCCACAGATTTGGCACACCTCATGCCTTGATAAGTGACTTAGGAACCCATTTTTGTAATAAAACCATGGAATCTCTTTTGAAAAAAATGGGGTTGTTCATAAAACTCCAATTTCATATCACCCCCAAACAAATGGAATGGCTGAACTTTCTAATAGATAAGTGAAAAGAGTGCTTGAGAGAATTTTAAAACCCACCAGAAACGACTGGCCTGAAAGACTTGTTGAAGCACTTTGGGATTATAGAACTGCCTATAAAACACCCATTGGGATGTCTTCTTTTAGGATAGTTTTTGGTAAATCGTGTCATCTACCACTTGAAATCCAATATAAGACTTTTTGGGCTGTGAAAACCTGTAATTTTGATTGTGAAAAATATGGTGAAGAAATATTGTTGCAATTGGCTGAACTCGAGGAGATTCGACTTGAATCCTCTGAGAATTCCAATTTGTACAAAGAGAAGGCTAAGGTACTCCATGACCAAAACATCCTCAGAAAGTTATTTCATGAAGGTGAAAAGTTAATGCTCTTAAATTCTTGATTTCATCTTCACCCAAGTAATCTTAATTCTCATTGGGAAGGTCCTTTTATTATCACTAATGTTTACCCATTTGGTGCAGTGGAAGTCCAAGACCCCTCCTCCAAAAGGACATTTACAGTAAATAGACATCGGTTGAAACATCACCATGAGAACATGAAATCCTGGAACAACATCAACTTCCATTGGATCCACAGTAGACCCACCACTAAATGGAGATGGCAACCCACCCAATCCAAACCAGGGGGCACCTATTTCCATTTGACACTTCTTCTCCCTCTCTCCCTATCTCTCTCTTTCTTCTTCCTCCCCCATTCTCATTTTGTTTTTATTACCACTTTCCTCATCACCTTTTGTTCCCTTTTACTCTTTCTCTTTTCTGTGGGTGTGTATTTATGAAAAACAAAAAAAAACATAAAAAAAACAAATAAAAAAAACAAAGAGTCATAATTACTCACAGGTTAATTTTTAAATTTTTTCCAACCATTTTGGGAAGTCAATAGACATGTTTCATCTCAAAAATTTTGTGTTTTCATCATAAAATTGGATAAATAATCTTTTTTCAAAACCAAAAAATTTTGAATGCTCTATTTTTTCTTTGGAAAATGGTTTTCCAAAACCATGAGGAATAACATTTTCTTTCATGCCAAGGCCACCTATGGCCATCTTTTCAAAATGTATGTTTTCCACCACTATTTATGAGTCTGGGGTTTGTGGACCTTTGAGCTAAATTTTATACTTTAGTGTGCATTAATATGATAGAGGAATTTTATTGAACCACATGAGAATCACAATATCCAAATAGCCTCTCACTACCCTTACATTAATCCTCCTTTTGAAAGCCCCTTCAAGCCTATGAAAACCTTTTCTTTGATAGCCATATTACAAGACCAATACCTTATCCCACCCAATATCAACATGGATTATCATTGCATAAGTTTTTGAATTTTAAGTGTGGGGGGGGGGGTAATGGATTTCATTTTTGGGTATCATTTCCTTACTTTCCTATGTGTTATCATATGCTTGAGGGAAAGAATACATTTTAGTGTGGGGGGAGGTTGTCATTCAGTGGGCTCTGGGAATGTATTGTAAAAATGATATTAAAAGTGTTCAAAAAAATCAAAAAAATCAAAATAAAAAACTCTTTGAAATGCGCGGTCAATTGTCGCCTATTGACCGATCAATGTTCCGGTGATCTGCTAATGTGTATAGCAGCACTCGGGTCAAATCCTCAGCGATGGTACTTCGTAATAGTCGTTTGTTTTTAGTTGATTGTATTTTAATTGGGGGGTTTGTTTGCAGAGTATAATTTAAATGTTTAATGGATGATGTTTAATTTAACAGGTTGATAAAAATTGGGGTGAGTTCATCATTAGGGAGTTAATCATGTGATATCCTTGAGCTTTACGTTATATTGCATTAAATTAACACCCACATCACAATTTGATGTTGATTGGAATTCCCAAGTGTTAAGCCTTTAATCCAATCCTTAACTTTATTTAGGGTTCTAATATCAATCAGTTCTTGATTGTGGCAGTGTATTTATGGTCCCAATAATCCATGTAAACCACACATTGAATAGAATATGTCAATAATCCATGACATGTTAAGTCCAACGTACATAATCTTAAATTAAAGAATACTCATCGAGCAAAACCTCTCAATCACTTAACATCCCTAAATTATAACTCAACCCAATGAGATATTTACTCAGCCATTTAAATTATTAGTAATCTAGTCTATTATGTTTAGGGTGATGAATTACAGAGAGAAGAAAAATAAAGGGATAAGAAAAGAGTTGGGCGCCGAACACACACACAAACGATGATGAGAGGAAAAAACCGGTCTTTTTATTGAATAATAAAGTAAAAGAAGATTATGGATTTCAGCTTGATTTAAACTAAAATATGAAAATTAATATTAAACTACATATGGTTGATGAGAATAAGAAATTAAGAAGAATAAAATTGCATTAAAACAGAATTACAAAGACAAACACTTGCAAAATTACAACGATGAAAAATACAAAAGTAAATGAAAACAAAGAGAGGAGAAAGGGATTCTCAAGTGAAAAATTGAGTTTGGAAGATCCTCCCAAGACATTCGCAGGGACTTGGTACTTCAAATCAATCCTCCTTTACTCTGAAATGCCAACCCTTTTGAAAAGAGAGGAGGGGATGTATTAATAGCCCAAGGTGGTGGACTGTTTATATTCCACAAATACCCCTCCACTTGGCTCGCCGATATGGACATCTAGACTGATGAATCGTGAGATATCTACTTCTTCAAAGTTGTATATAAAAATTTCTTCTGTCTAATGTGAAAATTTTGTGGCCATTGGACTTACTGAGACAAAGTTATGGCATTTTTAGTAAACAATTCTGATCTATCCATTTCAATACAGACTTTTTCGAAGTCCATAATGTGAATGGGTTTTTGAATAGTAATATGCCCTCAAATAAAAATCATTTATTCAAAAACGTTGGCTGCCCAAATCTCCTCTTTCACACTGCAAATGTTCAGCTCGAATGGATGTCTACATCTGGAGCAATTGCAATATTAGTGTGCTGTTTTTAATTCCCGGCTAGAATGGTGGGCTGGAATTCAAGGCCTCAGTTGGGCCCCTTGTGTTTGTGATTGGGTTATGAAATTTTTATCATGGACTCCTTGAAATGTCCTCCGAACATGGGAGGAGAATTAATGTATTTGGACGTCTGTATTGATCCTAGTAATTCAGCCTTCATATATGGTCCAGTTTCATCACAGTTTCCTTGGGCCTTCTTGTGTGGTCCATATGACCCTCTAAATGGACGAATTTTCCAGTGGTGACTTCTAATGAAATGTTGGAATTGGAATTGGGAACCCTGCAAAAACACGAATCATGCAATTTGGATAAGTAGGGTGATATTTATTGTTAAAACATTAATCAGACTTGAATCTGGATAAATTCAAATAGTGCTAAAAAATTATATTTAATATTTAAACATTAATATTTCACAAAAATTATGCACATTTCATATAAAATCAGTAAAGGGAGTATGTAAAAATATATGAAAATATTAATAACATCAACTCCCCCACACTTAGTCTTGTTCATGTCCTCATGGGAAATAAATATAAAAATAAGACAAACTTATTTTCACTCACCAACAAATATTAAAATTTTGTTTTCCCAAATCAGGGGAGGTTTAGACTATTTCACTCATTCATATATAATTCCAGCACAAATTGTTACAGAAATAATGTTCCAAAAACAATTCATTTTTCATACTCAACTTTAGACATTAAAAATGGTGGCACTCAAAACTTACTCCTCTCAAAATGATAAAATTCATTTTTGGAGGTTCAGTCTTTTACCGACCAAAAGTGAAAAATCTAAGAGTTTGTAAGAGCTCTCAGCTTCTATTCCCCATCCTAATGTGCTAAAAAATCAAGAGGTCTTTTTAGGGGTTTTTCTGTAGCTATGGCACGGTAGGAATATTGTATTCAAAAGAGTGGACAGAGGGGAAAATACCAACATGGGAAAAGGAATGCACAAATTTTATGAAATAAAACATGGAAGGACATGGAAAAAAATATTTACAAGGTCATGATTGTGTGAATCAAGACACAAAAGAGGGAAAAAATGTTTTGGGAATTTGAAGATGGAATATTTACAAAACACAACAACTTCTCCCAATGACATAAGACTATATATAGAAAGTGTTCTTGTTTTTTGTATTTTTTTTCAAAAGTTGAACTTGAAACAGATCTCACACTCATCTCCCAACCCATGTTTGATCTCCTCATGATACTAATTTTAATAGTTATAACAAGATCAAAGGTTGAGTAAGAGTGATTTTTGACCTATCCAAGACACAACCCATTATTATATTCATTTTTTTTTGTTTTTTTTTGAACACTTTTCAATATCATTTGTACAATACATTCCCAAAGCCCACTGAATGACAACCTCACCCCCCACACTAAAATGTATGCTTGCCCTAAATCATATGATAACACACTGTAAAGTAAGTAAATGATACCCAAAAATGAAATCCATTCCCCACAAACTTAAATTTCAAAAACTTATGCAATGAAAATCCGTGTTGAATGGGTTAGTCCAATTCAAGTTGTACCAAAGAAGGGTGGGATAACTTTTCTCAAAAATGAACATGGGGAGGTAGTTACAACTCAAGTGAAGAACAAATGGTGTGTATGCATCGATTATCTAAAATTGAATGCTGAAACACGAAAAGATCAGTACTCTCTTCCATTCCTTGATCAAATTCTAGAAAGATTAGCCGGAAAGTCACACTATTTCTTTCTTGATGGATACACCGGCTATTTTCAAATCCCAATCTCACCTCAGGACCAATAAAAGACTACTTTCACATGCCCCTTTGGAACATATGCATATAGAATAATGCCTTTTGGACATTGCAATGCTCCTGCAACATTCCAGAGGTGTATGATGAGTATATTTTTTGAATTCATTGAACACTACATGGAAGTCTTCATGGATGACTTCACCATTTATGGTGATTCATTTGAAACATGTTTGAATTCACTCTCTCTTGTCCTCAAAAGTGTGTTAAGTGCAACCTTGTGTTAAATTTTGAAAAAGTTCCCTTCATGGTAGCAAAGGAAATTTTTCTAGGGCACATAGTTTCAAAAGATGGTATTGAAGTCGATCCTGCCAAAATTAAAGTGATCCAATCACTTCCTAAACCCACTTCTGTTCGAGACATCCGTTCATTTCTCAATCATGTTGGTTTCTATCAGAGATTCATTCATAACATTAGTAGTATTTCCCTCCCACTCACTCGCCTACTACAAAATGATGTCACATTCCATTTTGATGAGGCTTGTAAGAGATCCTTCATTGAACTCAAAACTTCTCTTACATCTACCCCAATAATCCAACCACTAGATTGGTCCCTACCCTTTGAGTTAATGTGTGATTCTTCTGATAGAGCCGTTGGGGCTGTTCCTTGTCAAAGAAGACAAAAAATCCCTCATGTCATCTATTATGCCTCAAAAACATTGGATGAAACTCAATCTCACTACACTGTGACTGAAAAGGAACTTCTAACAGTGGTTTTTACCTTAGATAAATTTATGTCCTATCTCTTAGGTGCCAAAATCATCATCTTCACAGACCATTCTGCTATTATGTTCTTACTCAAGAAAAGTGATTCCAAACTGAGGCTAATTAGATGGATCCTAATGCTCTAAGAGTTTGACCTTGAATTCAAAGATAGACCTGGAAAAGAAAACCCTATGGCTGATCACTTGAGTAGAATTTCTAATTCTCCTCATTTAGAAATTATTGTTCCTGAATTCCCCATTGAGAACCTTTCGTCTCTCACTCCAAAGTTACCATGGTATGCCCCAATTTTAAATTATTTGGTTTCTGGTGTTTTTCCTAAAAAGTTTTCAAAAGAACAAAAAATGAAGTTGAAAAGTGATTCGAAATAAAATTTTTGGGAAGAAAATAAACATTGGATAACTGGGGAAGACATGGTAATTAGGAGATATGTTGAAGAAAATTAGCATTCTTCCATCTTAGAATTCTGTCACTCACTTCTGGGAGGTGGCCACTTTGGACCACAAAGGACCTCCCGAAAGGTCCTAGACTCTGGATTCTTCTGGCCTTCACTCTTCAATGACTCACATGAGTTCTATCAATCATGTCCCACTTTCCAAAAGTTTGGAACAATCTCCAAAAGAAATGAAATGACCCAAATCCCTTAATCTTTTTTGAAATCTTCGATGTTTGGGGCATCGATTTCATGGGACCATTTCCCCCTTCAAATGGATTCTCATACATCATTGTTGCGGTTGATTATGTTTCTAGGTGGGTGGAGGCTAAACCCACTAGAAAGGATGATTCACATACTGTTAGTGAGCTCCTAAAGACACACATATTCCATAGATTTGGCACACCTCATGCCTTGATAAGTGACTTAGGAATCCATTTTTGTAATAAAACCATGGAATATATTTCGAAAAATAATGTGGTTCTACATAAAACTTAAACTGAATATCACACCCAAATAAATGGAATGGCTTAACCTTCTAATATAGAAGTGAAAAGAGTTCTTGAGAGAATTGTAAAAGCCACCAGAAAAGACTGGCCTGAAAGACTTGGTGAAGCACTTTGGGCTTACCGAACTGCCTATAAAACACCCATTGGGATGTCTCCTTTTAGGCTAGTTTTTGGTAAATTATGTCATCTACCAGCTGAAATCCAACATAAGTCTTTTTGTGCTGTGAAAACCTATAATTTTGATTGTCAAAAATTTGGTGAAGAAATATTGTTGCAATTGGCTGAATTGTAGGATCTTCGACTTGAATCCTATGAGAATTCTAATCTGTACAAAGAGAAGGATAAGGTACTCCATGACAAACACGTCCTGAGAAAGGTATTTCATGAATGTAAAAAGGTAATGCTCTTCAATTCTTGATTTCAGATTCACCTAGGTAAGATTAATTCTTGTTGGTAAGGTCCTTGTTATTACTAATGTTTACCCATTTGGTGCAGTGAAAGTCCAAGACCCCTCGTCCAAAAGGACATTCACAGTAAATGGACATCGGTTGAAACATCACCATGAGAGGACATGAAATCCTGGAACAAAATAAACTTCCATTAGATCCATAGTAGACCCACCCGTGGATGGAGATGACAACCCACCAAATCCAAACCAGGGGGAACCTCTTTCCCTTTAACTCTTCTTCTCCCTCTCTCTCTATCTCTCTATTTCTTCTTCCTCCCTCATTCTCATTTTGTTTTTCTTACCACTTTCCTCATCACATTTTTTCCATTTTAATCTTTTTCTTTTGTGTGGGTGTGTCTTTATAAAAAACTAGAAAAAACATAAAAAAACTTAAAATTAAAAACAAAGACTCATAATTACTCACCATTTAATTTTTTATTTTTTTCCAACCATTTTGGAGAGTCAATAGATATGTTTCATCTCAAAAATTTTGTATTTTCATCATAAAATTGGATAAAGAATCTTGTGTCAAAACCAAAAAATTTTGAATGCTCTATTTTTTATTTGGAAAATGGTTTTCCCAAACCGTGAGTAACAACATTTGATTTCATTCCAAGGCCACCTATGGCCATCTTTTCAAAATGTGTGTTTTTCACCACCATTTGTGAGTCTTGAGTTTGTTGACCTTTGAGATAAATTTCCTACTTTAGTGTGCATTAATATGATAGAGGCATTGTTTTGAACCGCATGAGAATCACAATAGCAAAATATCCTCCCATTACCCTTACATTAATCCTCCTTTTGAAATCCCCTTCAAGCCTATGAAAACCTTTTCTTTGATATCCACATTACAAGCCCATTACCTTATCCCACACAATATCAACATGGATTTTCATTGCATATGTTTTTTAAATTTAAGTGTAGGGGGGAATGGATTTTATTTTTGGGTATCATTTCTTTAATTTCTGGTGTGTTATCATATTCTTGAGGGAAAGCATCCATTTTAGTGTGGGGGGGAGGTTGTCATTCAGTGGGCTTTGGGAATGTATTGTACAAATGATATTGAAAAGTGTTCAAAAATTCAAAAAAAAAATCGAATTCAAAAAAAATTCAAAAAAATGAATATAAGAATGGGTTATGTCTTGGATGGGTCAAAAACCACTCTTAGTCAACCTTTTATCTTGTTATAACTATTAAAATTTGTATCGTGAGGATATCAAACATGGGTTGGGAGATGATTGTGAGATCTGTTTCAAGTTCAACGTTCAAAACAAATACAAAAAAAAGAACACTTTCTATATATATTCTTATGTCATTAGAAGAGGTTGTTGTGTTTTATAAAAAATCCATCTTCACATTCCCATCACATTTTTCCCTCTTTTTTGTCTTGATTCACACAATTATTCCCTTGTAAATATTTTTTTCCATGTCCTTCCATATTTTATTTCATAAAATTTGTGCATTGCTTTTCCCATGTTGGTATTTTACCCCTCATTCCACTCTTTTGAATACAGTATTCCTACCATCCCATAGCAAAAAAACCCTTAAAAAGACCTCTTTATTTTTCAGTACTTTAGGATGGGGAATAGAAGCTGAGAGCTCTTTTCAAACTCTAATATTTTCACTTTTGGTTGGTGAAAGAGTGAACCTCCACAAATGAATTATATCATCTTGAGAGGTGTGAGTTTTGAGTATCGGCATTTTCCATTTCTATGTTTCAGCATGAAAAAATGAATTGTTTTTGGAACAATATTTCTATAACAATTTGTGGTGGAATTCAATATGTATGAGTGAAATAGTCTAAACCTCCCTTGATTTTGGAAACCAAAACTTTAATATTTTGTTGGTGAGTGAAAATGAGTTTGTCTTATTTTAATATTTATTGCCCATTTGGACATGCTCAAGAAAAAGTGTGGGGGAGTTGATGTTATTAATATTTTAATATCTTTTTACATACTCCCATTACTGATTTTATATGAAATGTGCATAATTTTTGTGAAATATTAATGTTAAAATATTAAATATAATTTTTGAGCACTATTTGAATTTATCCAGATTCAATTCTATTTAATGTTTTAATAATTCCTATCTATCTACTTATACAAATTGCATGATTCTTGTTTTTTATGGTTCCCAATTCTAATTCAAACATTTCATTATAAGTCACCTTTGGAAAATTCTTCCATTAAGAGGATAATATGGACCCCACAAGAAGGCCTAAGGAAACTATGAAGAAACTGGATCATATATGAAGGTTGAATTACTGGGCTCAATGAACAAGTCCAAATACCTTAATTCTCCTCCCATGTTCGGAGGACATTTCAAGGAGTTCATGATAAAAATTTCAGAACCCATTCAAAAACACAAGAGGCCCAATGGATGCATTGACGTCCAGCCCACCATTCTCGACGGGAATTAAAAACAGCACACTAATATTACAATTTCTCCGGATGTATACATCCATTCGTGCTGAGATTTTTCAGTATGAAATAGGATATTCGGGCGGCCAACGTTGTTGAAGAAATAATTTTTATTTGAGGGCATATTCTTATTCAAAAACCCATTCATATTATGGACTTCAAAAAGTTTGTATTGAAATGGACAAATCAGAATTGTGTACTAAAACTGCCTTAACTTTGGATCCATAAATCAAATGGCCTCCATGTTTTCAAAATAGACAGAAAACATATTTATCTACAACTTTTTAGAAGGAGAGTTCTCATGATTTGGATGTATGGATGTCCATATTGGCGAGCCAGGTGGAGGGTTATTTCTGGAATGTAAACAGTCCACCACCTTGGGCTATAAATACATCCCCTCCTCTCCATTCAAAAGGGTTGACACTTCAACACTTAAGAAGGAGGTTTGGAATTACTAGATCCTTTAAAAGGTTCTTGGAGGATATGATTTGATCTTTTTTTTAACAAGAGAGGTATTTCCTTCACTTCTCTTTCATGTTTGTTAATGTTTTCTTTCAATTGTAATTGTGTAACTTTGTTTTCATTTCAATCAAATTTTAGTGATTGTTTCTTCTTCAATGACTCGTATTATTCTCCACCTTCTGTAGTATAATATTAATGGTATTAAAATAGTTTGAATAATTTTAAATTAAATTCCCTTCTTTTTCTTCCTCATTCAATCGAAATTCAATTTTTGATTCTCAAAATCTTTCGTGTGTGTGTTCGGCACACTACTCTTTTCTTGTCACTTTATTTTTCTAATCTTTTTAAATCATCACCATCAACATTAAACCCATATTATAGACAATAATAAGGGCTGAGTAAATCTACCATTGGGGTGAGTTATAATTTGGGGATGTTATGTGATTGAGAGTTTTTTCTCGATGAGTATTCTTTAAATTAATATTTTGTATGTTAAACTTAATATGTCATTGATTAATGATATGTTTTGTTTAACAAGTGGTTTCCATGGATTATTAGAAACATAAATACACTACCATAAACAAGATATGATCAAGACTAGAACCCTAAGTAAATTTAAGGCTTGGATTGAAGGCTTAACACTTTGTAATTCCAATCAACATCAACATGTGATGTGGGTGTTAATTTAATGCAATATAAAGCAAAACTCAAGGATATCACATGCTTAACTCCCTAATGATGAACTCACCCCAATATTTATATATTTTTTAAATAAAGAATCAACCAGCAATCATTTCAATTTAGCTCTGCAAACAAACCCCAGCAATCAAAATACAATCAACTAA
The DNA here is from genome assembly GCA_963277665.1 of Viscum album. Classification (NCBI taxonomy): domain Eukaryota; kingdom Viridiplantae; phylum Streptophyta; class Magnoliopsida; order Santalales; family Viscaceae; genus Viscum; species Viscum album. The sequence continues at coordinate 333,448,007 of OY728139.1, read as the reverse complement.
AAACAAACGACTATTACAAAGTATCATTGCTGAGGATTCGAACCGAGTTCTGCTATACACATTAGCAGAGCACCGGAACCTTGACTGGTCGATAGGCGACAATCGGCTGTGCATTTAAAAAGTATCAAGGAAATTAAAAATAATAAATCATTTAATTTTTAACAATAACATTCTTAAAATACGATAAATAACATGGAGGAATAATTTGGTTAAACGTTTTAAGCCATATAAAGAAACAATTTTATATAATACATATTTATGACCTATTATAACCAAAACCCCTTGAAATAAAGAACATAAGAAAAAAATTAAAAAAAATTAGTATAAAAGATTCATGATATTATATTTCTATATTTCTATATATTCACTATATAAATGAATAAACGTGCATCAATAAAAACTTGTTCTAAAGAATGATGTTTGAGACATGAAACCTCGGTAACTTGGGTAATGATTGAATAAAAAAGACATTTAATGTGTTAACATAACATGAATATATAAAACAAATAATTTACATCAAATAATATTTTAAATCACATTTATGGGGTACTAAATACACCATATAAAATAAATTATGATGTATAACATGAATTATGTCTCCAAAAATTAAAATTGAGACTATGAAAACCCTTAAAACATTCATAACATTGGAATCAATATCTTATGGAAGAAATAACATAAAATTAACAATTTATATCATGATTAATAATTAATAAATGATATAATATATTACTTTTTACTATATTCACCAAATAAATGGAAACAAGTGCACGATATGAAACTTGTATCAAAAAATTAATTTTGAGATGAATAATCATTATAATGGACATATCATTGATGTTATAATTAATCAACGGAGTGTGGGTGTCTAATAATTTAAAAAATAAAGATAATATGATTTAATAAAAAATAATATAATTAGATTTAATTGATCACATAATGTATTCATAACATTGTTAATGAAGTAAAGTATAACCCAATGAAATGATTTTAGTTAAGAACCCCCTTACCGTGAGCCCCGACATTCTATGAATGTCATTTAGATATTATATAATAAACGTATATTTAAAAATTAAATTTTTAATAACCATGTCATGGTTTTTTAGTTTATAATTAAACAATGTATTTCACTTATTTTAACGATATATCTTTTTACCCAATTGGTTTAGTCAACATTGGGTGTTCTGGGGACACTCGGTTCATAATTAGTAATTGAAAATGGTCGTTTGACCATGTTCAAAGGGATTATTGTAAAATAATATCTCAAATATTAATCATGAAATAATTATCATTTTTATATCAAATACAATTTATATCAAACCATTAAAATAGGTCTTGGAAAAAAATGCATTAACTCATGAGGTGGTATTCTGCAAGTACACATGAGATATGTTTATACTTTTTATTGGATGGAAAACATAGAAATAAAAAAACATTATCCTTCAAATATCATTATCATGTTTTAAAAGAAAAATAAATTAATTAAATATAGCCCCATGACCATCCATGATTGGTACTTTTTTTAAAAAATGAAGTATATGATAACATGAATACGACAGTTTGTACATACACACACATGCACACAATTATTCCATTTTTAATGATTGGAATGGTATGAAGAAATATGGTAAAATATATTTCTAGAATCATAATTATATCATTAATATTGTATATATCAATTTAATCCATCATAATAACTATCCATGATTTGTGGTATTGAGAAAAAAGTACAACGGTTCACGAGGCGGTAGTCCCCACATAAGAGCAAACGATGGATTTGTTTCTCATTTGATATATAATTAGATAAATATCAGTTATTACATAACATTAAAATATTAATATATGGAATATACTTATGTTATGTTATTTTAATTTTTATCATAGAATTAAAGGAGGTAAATGAAAAAGTGAAATTAAATAGATCTGTTAAGACGTTTACATCCTCTTTGAAAAATCTTCTTTGGATATCTTCTTAAGGTAGATGGGGATTTTCATTTGATGAGATCAGAACATATAAAAAATTTATAAGGATATTTAAAAAAGATTTTTTTTTCATGTTATGTTCATGTTAAGTGGATCATGGTGGTTTGAAGAATAAAAGACATGGGATGCCCGTTTATAGTGAATGAAAGGACACAATTTGAGTTACATATTATATTTAAATATAAAAATTTGTTTTCATTTGGATATGCAAAAAAGATCAAAGAAATTAAAATATATGATGATTATTAGTTGAAATAGTCCTATAAAATAAAATATTGACCCCTTTAGATGATTTTTTAATGCTTATCGCTTAGTTCTACCCCCCGTTAACAATTTTAATGAATATTGTGTTAATATTTTTTTTTTAATAATTATGTTACAATAAAGTAACAATAAAATGAAATAAGACACATAAGGGTAAAATAGTTGATCTTATCAACCATATAGAATTTTTTAGAAAAATCATAAGATTCTTATAAATGTTATATCATTTAATAAAGAATTAATTAAAATAAAGTACTCAAAAATTAATTATTGATACTATTTAGATTATTGAATTTAAATAAATATTATAAAAAAATGTTTTTAGAATATAATATTTTAAAACAAAAATAATACATAATACTTATTTTGAAAAATTTATGAATACCATAACTCACTAAGAAAATTTTACTTTTTATGTTTTTAATATCATTTAGTTGATTCTTAGTTTTATTTCACAATCAATGTGTTAGAATTGCAAAAAAAATTAAGTGAATATTTCATCACTACAAATTAAAGTTAAATTACAATCATAAAAAATTATTTTCAGAAATATGTTTTTAAAACTATTCATAACATCTTTTATTCCTATCAAGAAAATAGTATATACATTATATTAAAGAAAAAGATATGGAATTTCACTATAATTAAATTAATATAAATCTATTTTCATGAACAAAATTCTCCAAAATGCCATATTTTTTAATATTGGATCACAATGTTCAAATTATACTCATGAAATATATTAAATTCAATTGGTATTGTGATTTTAAATCCTCTTAACATTAGTTTTATCACTAGTTTACCCAATTTATTATTTATTTTGGTGATAAATATATACCTTAGTTACTATTCATTATAAATAAAAATATAGTGGTCCTATTTAAAAATTAATGGAATGATGATTGAAAATATAGTATCCGTTTTATCAAAATAAATCACTATATTGGTTAGAAATTATATTTAAAATAAACCTAAAAAACATGATGAAAAGCAACATTTTAAAGAAATACATTTGTTTGAATAAAAAAATTTTTGATATGAAAATTAAGTATAATTTAGAAAAAAAACTGTTTGGATTATTTTTAATCACAAGTAAATAGTGAACATTTTAAATCATTTCAAAAAATGGTAATTTTTAAATACTTGAATGGTAATGATTTTTTTCTATAAAATCATTATTTTTTCACTTTTCAATGAATATTTTATCATTTTAGAAAAATCCCAAAATTTCACCTTAAATATAGTTTTGATATGACGATTTAAAAAATGATATCATTTTTATAAAATAATATTTTTAAATGTTGTATAACATTATTATAATATTTTCTGATAAAAATAAATAAATCCCATTTTTGATGAAACTTTATTCTTGAAGCATAAAATGGGTTCACTAAAAATTTAGTTCTTATTTCTTCACAATTAATCAATATATTTTATTGGGAATAACTATTATATATTTATTTACTAATTATGTTAATTCTATTCATACTTTAATAAACTTACTCTTGTAAACATAAAATAACACCCAAGATGATCCGCTATATGTTTGGGATTCAAAAAATAGCCCAAAATTATCACCCGAGTAGTGGGAAAGAGACTGAAAACTAAAGTAGATGTAGAATAATATACATGAGACATACATTACATTCTGAAAAAACTAAACTATGTAGTCAGCCAAAATGAGAACAAAACACTCTCTCTATGTGACCATCAATCTCCACCAACCCAACACACATAAAAAATCAATAAAATATAATGGGAGATAGTGAATTACATGATGATATTCTATTTACATATGTCCTAAAAAAATTGTATATTTACACCCAACATAAAATATTATGGTTTGGTAAAAATTACCAAAGTAATATCACTAAATAATATATACAAATTCTAATACCATAAATCCATTTGTTTTATCATCTATACAAAATGAGTTTATAAATAATTTTTATATGAAGTCCATTATGTTATATCCGCTTTTATTTTTAATACGTTTAATATTCATAATAACAAAAAATATCAAATGTATATGATTTATAAAGAAATCATTAAAAGAATAAACCAATGTATTTGTACATAATAAGGATGTGAGAATTTCTGAGGTAATAATACCAACATGTATAAAACCAAGCACAAATTGGGCTCTAGCTTATGAGTGTATTCACTTGGAAATGCGAAGGAACAATAATAGGTAATTATTTGAACCAATTGATATAAATTTATTTCCTAATATATCGATATCATTGAGATAATGAAAATTGGTGAAACACTCGATATGTACAACTTATTCCCTTACCCCACACACAAAAGGTTAAAATTTTAACACGTTTCCATGAAATTTAATAAAAACCATTAAAACATTTATAAAAACTCTTCATAGTGAACTATCAATGATTTTGTTATTGAAAGCCCATTTTTGAAAAAATCTTTTCATTTTGGCATTTCATCGAGCACATGGATTACATAAATCAATTTGTAAATCAAAAAATTTTAAAAACACCTTTCAAATCCATGAATAAAATCAATTAAAATGTTTATTAAAACAAAAAAGGAATAAAAATTGCATTAATTAATTCATAGGTTAATATCTATGTATAGAGAGACCTACCACACCAATAGATGGAAACCAGTCACCTTCAACAATGGGTCTGAAAAACGAAGAGATCTCATCCAGCAAACCCTACATCCATATGAATATTCACTAATTCTCAAGAAACTCCATTAGAATTTTTATTTACAACCCATTTTGGATCCAATAAAATGTGTGGAGAAGTTATCCTAGAGTGATACATAAAGAAAAGATATGTTCAGATTAAAAATGTTACATACCTTGAAGATATCCAACAACAATGAAAGTAAAACCGAAAGGATCCTAGGAGAGTGTCACCATGATCACAAGAGAGAGGTTAGTTAAAGCCTAATAAATGTTATGGAATTAATAGATGAAATAATTATTGAGGAAAAAGTGGTAAATTTCAAATTTTAGGTGGTTTATATCAGGCCACATGGTTTATTAATCCATGTGCCAACTGTTTGTAGCTGTTATCCTTGGATAGTTGTGCCTCCTGACCTCTGGAAGAAGGCTTCATGATTATAATTTACTAGTTTCATATCATATATATGCCTTGAAAGATCATGTTTCTTATCTCTACAGTTATAACAAGGATAGTACTAACCATGTTCCCAAACCGTGTTCTTGGCCAATATTCTATAAAATTCAAAAAAATCAACTATTAAACACTAGAAACCTCTAGAATCTTTCAAGAGATAACCCAATAGTAAAATAAGGCATACTTATTACCTTGATAGAATCGAAAATTCTCCCCACTGTTAATCTTTTTCCCCATAATGTAATCATGGTTATGGACTCACAATTATAGGAAGACATTGTTACATCATAAATGATTTTTATTCCCATGTCTAATGGATATCCCATCGATACCACCGTATTAAAAAGATCAAATGAATAATTTTACCATGCAGTTACATATCAATTCAATTCATAACATTTATAGGTTTCCCAAATATTATGGTTTCAGGATCATGATCAACATCTTCCCATTCAATCATATGAGTACTGGTTTGATTGATACATCTGTAGCTAGGAAACATGAAAAACATTGTGAATTGATGTCATGAAAGATGTAATGTCCAAATAATACACTACCTTTCAAAGTTTTTTAGTGATCTCAAAGTAGAAAAGAGAAATCTATTCTAACTTACCATGGTTTCCCAACATAATGTTTCCCATGTGAGGTGAAACTCTTACAAAAACTCGATCACCAACCACAATCTCTAGTGGCTGATAAAGTCGGTCTGTATACAATTTATGATAAGTTCAATCCACATCTAATCTCTTTTGGATCAAATTAAACTTTTATATCATCTATTGGAAAAGTCTTAGTCAACCAAATACTTCTTATAAAAACTGTAAATCTTCAAAATAGAACATTGTATTCGATAATGTATGTAACATGAAACACTTATCTTAGAAAACCCATGAAATATATTTCATTGAATACAATCTCTTAAATATCTTGTGGGTCATGAAACCCCGATTCTAAATGAAACCTAAAATAGTATGACATTATAATCATGTTGTTAAATTGAAAGGTATGAATAAGAGTGACTAAATTATGAAAATTATAGTTATCAATTAATTTGAAATAAAATAATAATCTAATTAAAAAAATTAAATGTTTTCTAAATAACTATTTTTTTTCTAAAATAAGTTTCAATGGTGATTTCGGTATATGATTTAAAATTAATTTTACAAATTTTATCAAATTTATTTAATAATATAAACTTCATTTATTGTGTAATCATATAAATAGTATCTAATAGTGAAATTTTGTGATTTTTCTGAACTGTTTCATTTTTTTATGAATAGTGAAAATACTAAAATTTAATGAAACATGATTATATAAAACAATTTGTAATGATAAATTAATTTTTAAATGGTTTTAAAGATAAATTAGTTCAATTACATAACAATTTATATATTTTAGGTCATTGTAATAAATTTCATATTTAATTTGGATATTAAAACAATCTATACAGATGATAAATTTCTCTTTGAAAACCTATGTTTTCGTCATGTATACTGGTATAATATTATGTTACATTCTTCCCTTTACTTTAGTTGAATTTTAAAAAAATAATTCCATATTCTCAATCCGAATAATTTATGTTATCTATAAAAGTCAACTAATTTTTTTTCCATTATGAATATAAAAATAAGTAATAAAATATTTACCACTATTATAGAAAAAAAAAATATATAAGGTTAAAATAATAATATAATGGTTAAAAATAACCTAAAAACTTGTGAAAGAGGGTGTTTAATTAAACATTTTCAAAAATTTATATGTGTCTTTTCCCCCACTTATAAAGAGGTCACCACCACTGAACCCCTATTCACACATCCAAATCCATTTATCTCTACTAAAAAATACCAAAATTTCTTCAAAATTCTCATATCAAAATTCTATAGCCATTGGTTTAGTAAAAAATCCATCCTAGGAAGGATTTGGGTGCAAAACTAAAGAGGTCTTCCTAAGAAGAGGAAATATTCTTAAATAAGCATTTTTATTTTGTTACATATACCATATATTTCATATATTATTAAAAAAGGACTGTATAATAACCTTAGTATATTCCATATACTTAGAGGTTATTAGGTTTTGTTCATGACTTATATCTATCCCCTCTTCCATCAAATGGGAAATGAAACCGTCGGTCGTGTGTAAAGTGGGCTACCACTTCACGAACTGTTATAATTCATTTCCCATGACCACCTATCAAAGATATATATAATGAAATATTTAACATGTTTATATGATATTTATCATATTATTATACCTTTTATGTATAATATCATATATAACTACTTAATTTCTCTTATTTTTAAAGTATAATAATGCCACTCGTGTGTATGGAAGACTACATCCTCGCTATGAAATTTGATTCATTTTTCACTTAGGATTTTATAGAAAGTAATAAGGATAAATTTAATGAATATATATGATATATATATATAAGAAGATGTTTATTATGTAATATTAATATATACTCCTCTTCCTTACACTTTCACTCATTAAGGAAATGATATTGTCGCTCGTGCGTACATTTGACATACCATCTCTACGAAGCAATGCAATTCATTTTTCATGTCCTACCATAAATAAAGATTGTAAAAATCCGTATAATGATTCAATGATATATTTATAAGATTAATGTAATTCTAAATATTATGAATCTATATTATATACCTAATAAACAAAATATTCATGATATTCAATAACTAAAAAAACAATGTAATTGACATCCAAAATAATGATAATAGGGAAATATTATTAGCAAAGAGGTGGTAAAATTATATAAGAGGATTATATTTGATATTATAAATATTTATATGTTTATATTATAAATTAATAAATCATCAAATCTGTTATATATTATATTAAATCATGTTAAACCAAAAGGAAGCACATAGTAAGTGATTTCATCTCAATTTCATTTCATTGAATCATATTGTGATGTTATGAACCTAATTTATATTATATGGTGTATATAATTCCCCATTGACATGTAATAGAATTTTTTATTAATAATTCATGGTAATTTAAGTTTCAATTTGAATTATTTTTTCCGAAGGGAAGTTGACATAAAATATACCATGTGGTGAATAATTTCAAAACTCAATTTCTTTTCATTAAATTATGTTACTTATTCATTTTTTTAAATATTTTAATATTTGTGTGTAATTAATTTTGAAAATAATAATTTTTTCATCTTTTTAAAGTGGATTTACATTTGATACACATAATCAATTAATTGGTTAATTTTCAATTCAAAGATATAATATTTTTAAGTGTTTATTTAATAATATCATTTTAATTGGGATTTATTATGATTGAATATCCATTGAATGAAAATATTTGATAATTGGGTAATAAAACATATTTAATAAAATCTGAGTTCATTTTTCTATTCGGTCAATAATATTTCATTCCAAAACCTTGTTTTCGGAAAATATTTTGAAAAATGATTTAAATATATCTAAATATCATATTAAATAATATTTTACCCTTGTTTGAACTTTTAAAATTTTTATTCCTAGGAATATACTATTCAATTTCTAAATGAGGATATTTTTTCTTGTTTTCCAACAGTGTGAATGGAATGTATTTTAACTTATACAACATGTAAAAAATTTCCTACCCTCATGATGTATCATTTATTTGGAAATTTCATCAAATTTTTAATATATTATTTGTAAAATAAAAAAATTCTCATATTCTAGAATTTTGTGGTTTTAAAAAATTAATTTTTCAATTTGGAAGAATATTTCCTCAATAAAGTTATTAACATGATTTTTATTGTATTTATATTCATAAATGACCACAACCATTTTTTACATATACTCTACTTGGGATATGTTGTATTAAAACAATCCTTATTGTTTATATGGATGTTTTATTATTTTTTTGGTAAATTTATTTATTTGTACTCATATTATTGATTGAATTTTGTAGTCATTATCTTTACCTTGAAATATAAATTTTTTTATGATCATTTGAAATTAAATTTCCCAGAAATATACATACCATTTATTATGGATATACATATTTATTAAATAAAGTATAATTTCCATATGTAGTTCTTTACATTGAAAGATATTTGATTGATAGGGAAAATATTGATCAAAATATATGATTTTCTCAATATAGATATTTTTTGTTAGGGGTTTTGTTAAAGAATTAAATAAATTATTCAATATATGAGGAATGATTTGATAGTGAAGATATGTGTGGGGCCAGATTATAAATATTCACATGATTCATTTAATGTCTCATGAGACAAGTCATTTTGTTATCCCTGGTTAAATGGGATTCTGGGGTATAACTACCCATCAGTTTTGAAAATTCTTATGAATGGTCTTAATAGTAGAGGAATAATGATGTCTGATATCATGATGTATAATAATTAAGAAGTCCCTTAATCAAGAATTTGGTTATTATTATCAATGTTATTTTTAAGGATATTTTATATATATGAATTCAATTATCAGTTTATTATTTAATGGATTGTTTTTTCAGTTATTTACCTTTCCATATTGATTATTAATTATCAAGTTATGATAGTCATGTTAATAAATTAATGGAATGTGTTTTTAGTTATTTACCTTTTCTTATTAATTATTCTAGTAAAATTGTTTTAATGGAATGTGTGATCCATTATTCACCTATATATACTGACTATTCTAATCAAAATCTTTCAATGTAATTTGTGTTCTGTTACATACATTTCCATGATTATTCTTACTAATTCATGATAACATCCACTACAATTAAATCATACTAACAATTTTATCTCACCTTTATTTTTTTCATTTACAAGGATTCTAGGAAGAGTACTAAAAATGATATGAAAGGATATGCTAGAGGAAATAATGATAATATTTTTTTATTTGTGTTTACAAATGTAATATGTGAATCAAGTATGTATTTACATTACAATGTCTAATAAATAATTCAGTCCTTAAGTATAAAATTCTTTATACCATATGACAATGTAATTAAGTAGGATGTTAGTTCCAGTTTATTTGAGTCAGGGTCACTAAATATTATATTAGAGGTAGATTATTAGAATATATGGGAACTAAATTTAAGAAAACGTAGATTACTGAAAAACACCATATGATAAACATTAATGATAGGTAAAGAAGAATATAATTATGTTTTTGTTAGGTGTAGATTATATGTTTTCCTATAAATACATCCCTATTTAGATATTACAAGTGGACTTGGTTATGGAACATATTCACCTAGTGGTAATATCTTTGAAAGGCAATAATTGTTTTTAACCCGGTCATCACTCAGTATATAACAATGGGCCTTACTATGAACCAGATTTGACACTCCTTGGGGATATGGTTAAGAAAATTTATATTTTATTTAAGAAACATTAAAAAGGATTTGAATAGATGTTGAGAATGGATAACCTAGTTTAAATATAAAGTTTTTTAGAATGTTAATTTGGTTTAAGGATTTCGACATCCTATAAACGATTCTTTATGATTATGTGGGTTTCCACTATGATTATTGTTTCTCACATTACATTCTTTGTTTTTTGTCAATGGATAGAACCTGAATGGATCATGTTATAATTGAATATGAATGAAAATTTAGTTACTATAAACAACCCAATCAGATGATGACATGAGTGAAATATATCTTGATTTTTCCTGATCAGTTTCTCTAATACATGATTGACATCATATACCTTAACCAACTCTTTGACTGACCAAATATGAGAAGGATACAGTTTACTAAGATCTCGAGTGATGGATACCATGGAGGAAAATAAGGCTTGATTTCTATCATGTGAGAAATGTTAAAGCATACACCTAAGAAAGTGTCTCAAAAGAATATTAAAATTAATTTCTAGTAGAAAATAAGGTAATAATGAAATGAATTTATGAGAAAAGTAATGAGTATGATGTAAGGAAAAAAATATCATTCTAGGGGTACATTTATAGTTCTCTATTGTAAATGTAGGGAATGAGGGGATTATCCATTTCAATTTCATATTCTAAAGAATAACCCCCAGTCCAAGTAAATACTAATAGTGAAATAAAATGGATTATTTATTTATGTATTGGTATACTATAATTAAATTTTAAAATATTTTTTAAAAATATGGTATTTTGGTTATAATAATTATAAATCATCTAAGGAATGTGTAAAATTTTAGAAGAATAAATGTTTATGTTAACATTAGATTTATGGGTACCATCACGTTTTTATGATTTTATGGTTTATCATAAGTACACTATATTAAACACAATAATTATAAATTTGTGTGGTGGGAATATAACTTGATTAAGGATACATTTGGAAAATATTTTTTGGAATACAACCCATTTGTATAGTATATAAAAATATTATTAAAGGAACAATTCCTTTTTATTTTTTCTTTTTAGACTAATGAACATAGTTAATGGTTAAATTTAAGGATTATCTTATGAATTATGTTGTAATAATTATAGGTCACCGCAATTTGGGAACATTATAGGAATTATATTAATATAGTTTTAAGAAAATGAAAACTGATATTCCAAGTGACAACCCTCTATGTTCAGAATGTCCATTGGGTTTGAACCCACTATCAAAGGATCATAATGGTTTAGATCCTACCACTAGACTATATGAAGTGGTGGTTAATATATCATTGTTTTTAGTTAAACAGTTTGTAGAGTAAATTATATTGATGTGCTAGTTGTGTTACTAATGATGTTTATAGATTAATGTTTTATATTGGATAATTAATTATAACCATATAGCTTTTGGAAAATATTTTTGGATAGATATAAATACTTTCCACTCTCTAATGGATATTATGATATTATCAAATATATTTTAAATATTATTGAACAAAAACTAAATTTATTATATTCGTTTATTATTGTATGTTATAAATATGAAATTGATAGAATCTATCCAAAGGACGAAATTGTGCTTATGAAAAAAAATGTGTCCAGTAATTATATTTCCTTATATTCCCAGATATAAAATCAATTACTTATCATTGATAATTGGAATATGAAACAAAAAATTATCTTATTAACATTATCTCCAATAAATAAAATGGTAATTTAAATCATTGCATATTTATGGTTTTGAGGTCATTAATATTTCATTGATCATTCACTTTATTTTGATCAATAACTCATGTTGTTCCCTATAATTACTTATGATATTATTTTGTGTCTATATCATCAAATGAAACAAATTTTTTCCTAATTATAATCACAGTTATGTGTTATTATATTTTTCGTTCTAATTTCCCTTTCACTCTTATTAAGATTAACTTTTGTAAACCCTTTTTATAATGTGGGTTTTGAATAAAAGAATTTTTAAATATCAAACCCTTGATTTTGGATTGAAAGGTCAAATTGTGAGGCTGAAATTTAATTAAATATGTGAGAATGTAACACCACAAAATTCAAAGATAATAACATTTTATTTGATTATTTATTTGACACACAACACTGAGATTAAACAACCAATGAAATATATTTCATTAAATTTGATCTATCTGATAGGTTACGGAACACACTACCCCAAGTATAATGGAACTCTAATATAGTATAAAGTTATAAGATATATTTTAAATTGTAATGTATGAATATTATTGTCTATATTATGAAAATTATGTTTATGTATTGATTATAGCTAAAATAAAAACCATTTAAAAGAAAATATTTTTTGTCAAAATTTATTTTTTCTAAAAGACAGTTTAATTGTGTTTTGTACCCATAATATAATAATAATTTTAAAACATTTTGGAAAATTTATTTGAAAAATTTATTCCTTTGTTGGTATATTTATATATAAATTACCTAAGGTTTTTTGGGATTTTTTTAAAACGTTTCATTTTTCAATGAATAACAAAAAATATTGATTTTTATCAAAAACTCACTTTATGTTTAAATAAATAACAATGTTAAATTAAAATATATTATTGTATTAAAGTAAAAGATGTCAATTATATTACTATATAACTATTTTAGGTAATCATAATCAATATAATATTTAATTTTTATATTAAAAACATATATATTTATGAGAATTTTCTTCTTGAAAACCATCATTTTTATCGGGTCTGTGGGTACGATTTTGAGTTGGATTTGATAAAATTTATGAATTTAATTTGAAAAAATGGGTTCCATATTTTGAATAATAATAAATTATATTATATAATAATTTCAACTTATTTTTTCCCTTTATGAATAATTAAATCAGTAGACATTAATTATTGCACTTAATGTAAAAATTGATTTATCAGGGAGTTAAACTAAGAAGATAACTATTAAAGATGACCAAACAACTAGTCAAAAAAATTAATATTTTATTTTGAACTTATGAAATCTAATGGAATATAATGAACCATTTATTGAGGTTATTATTTGATACAAACATGGGTTCAATTAATTCTTTTCAAAAATTCCATGTGCACCCTCTCCCCCAAATAATAAAGGATTCCCAATATCAACCCATTTTAACACATAAAATGAATTTTTCAATAGACAATACCAACCAAAATAAATTCTTTACCACCATAAGAAAAATTTATAGTGCATTTATTTCTTAGAAATATTTCATAGGGAGTATTTTTTTAATCATAAAGAGGTCATCCCAAGAATTTTTAATGTTATAAACCAAGTTTTTTTATTTTGTTTCTTCTACAACCTATTTAAAATATCATTGAACCATGATTATATAATAAACAATTATCTTACCTATAATTATATGCTATTATTTTAATTTAATGACCTATATCCATCCCCAAATCCTTCAAATAAGAAATGAAACTATATATTGTGTATACGACAATCTACTGCCTCACGAAGTGATATAATTCGTTTTCCAAAGCCACATCTCAATGATGGATATAGTGATTTATTTAATGAATATATATGATATTTATTCTATTATTATACTTATATAATTATAATATCACATATACATTCTTTATTTCCATTTTTTATAAAATATGATAATGTCACTCGTTTGTACGGTGAACTACAGCCTCATGAAGCGATGGGATTAGTTTTTCACATAAAAATATCATGGAAAGTATTATGGATTAATTTAATGAATATATGTGATATATATGAGATTTTATTTTTTATTTAAGATTAATATATCACCCAATTTTTTACCCTTTCACTCATTGAGTTAATGATATCATTGCTTTTACGTTAGTATGGTTAATCGTCTCTATGAAGTGTTGCGGTTCATTTTTCATGTACAACTATAAATAATAATGATAAAAATTTATATAATGAGTTTATTTTATATTTATAAAATTAATATAATTCATAAAATTATGGATCTATATCATATACTAAGTAACAATAACATTCAGGATAAATAATGAATGAGAAAAAGGGAAATTAACACCCAAAATAATGAAAATAATGAAATGTTATTAGAAAATGGGTAGTAAAATGTAATAAGAGGATCATATGTGATATTATAAACATTAAAATGATTCTGTTAGAAAGTAACTACCTTCATAAAACTATTACATAGTATGTTAAGTAATTATAAACCAAAAAAATGCGTAAAGTGTGGGATTTCATATAAATTTCATTTCATTTAAGTATATTGTAATGTTATGAACATAATTTATATTATATGGTGTTTATAATACCCCACTAACATGTAAAAAACATTTTCATAATAATTTAGGGTATTTAATTTTCAATTTTAATTATATTATTTGAATGGATTTGGACATAAAAGTTACCAAGTGGTAAAGAATTTGTTAACTTATGTTCTTTTCATTGAGTTATATTACTTCTTCACAGTATTTAATATATTAAGATTATGTGTGTAATGAATTTTGACTATATATTGTTTTATTAACACTTTTTTTATGTGGATTTACATTTGGTACACATGATATATTCATATTTTTATTCTCAATTCAACTTTATGATCTTCGTAATGTTTTATTTCATGTTCTCATTTTAATTTGGATTACTTAGTATTGAATTCCAATTAATTGAAAATGATATTATAATTGGATAATAAAACACTTTTATTTTATTACCACCTAGTAATTCATGATATTTTCATGTAATAATACCATTTTTTTTACTATTTGGTACTTACACTTATTAAAAAAATGATTTTCATAAAATCTGACTTCATTTTTCTCTTCGATCGATAACCCCTTTTCATTGAAGTCAATGTTTTCAGAAAATTATTTCAAAATTATTTTAGAATTTTTAAAATTATTTATTAAATATATTTTAACCCATTTCTAAATTTTTACAAAATATCTTGAAATTAATCTTCTTGCCACATTCCAAATGAGGATCTTTTTACCCTTTTACAATCGTGTGAAAGAAATCTATTTTAACTTATACAAAATGTATGAAAGTTTCTAACATCATGATGTTTTATTTATTTAGAGCATAATTTATAGTCTTAAAAGTTTTTTTTAATAAAAAATTTATTTTCAAATACTTTGGATTTTGTTTTGTTTTAAAAAAATTCAATTTTAAATGGATATTTTCATCCATAGTTTTTAAAAGATCTTTTTATGGAATTTATATTCATCAGTTACAATAGTCCTTTACTTTACTTATAATATATTGGAGATATATTTTACTAATTAGGTCATTATTCTTTATTTGTATGGTTTATGATCATTTTGACTAGGGTGAGAACTGATATTCACTTTATTGATTTATTTTTCTACTCATTAAATTTATCATGAAATATCATATTTCATGCTATCATTGGACGTTAGATTTCCCCTAAATATCCATGTTATTTATAATGAATATATTTATTTCTTAAAATTCATGTAATTTCAACATAATGTTTTTTATAGTGAATTTTAATTAAATTTACTATGAAAATATTGATAAATCCATATTTCGTTCTCAATAAAAATATATTTCTTAAGGAATTTTGTTCATGAATTAAATCAACAATATAATATCTGAAAACTTATTTGTTAATGTAGATATATGTGGGAACTGGTTAGGGATAGCCCCTCGATGAATTGGAATTCTAGTGAGATGAATTAGATGGTTAGATTTCGGTAAATTGAAATCTGGTGTGTACATACCCATCTATTTTAAACTTTTTTGTAAAAGGAATTGATAGCTGAGGTATCATGGTTCTTGAGATCATGATGTATAATAATTTAAAATTTACTTCATTGAGAATTTAGTTATTAATATCAATTGTACATCTATCATGATATTATATCAAGATGAATTTCATTCTAAGATTATTTGTTGAATGGAATATTTTTCTAGTTACAACCCATTCTATATTTATTTTGATTTATCAAGGTATAATAGTCATGTAATTTATTAAATGGAATGTTTTTTCAATTATTAACAACCCATATTGATTATTCTATTCAAATCATTTATATGACATGCCTATTTTGTTATTCTCTTTAACATATTGATTATGATGGTAAAATTATTTAAATTGTATATGTGTTTAGTTATTTAACTTGATATGATTATGATTATTGATTCATGAAAGAATCATATATATATAATTATTAATGATCATTTTTGTTCATCCTTATTTTTTTCCATTCCCATGAATATAGGGAATGTTCTAATAGTGATATGCAATGACATACTATATAAAATAATGATATTCCATAAATAATATTGTAATTTTTGTTTTCAAATATAATATTGGAATCAGGTATGTATCTATTTTTTCAATACTACAGAACTATTCTTTAATTAAATATGTGATTCTGTTATCTTATTCATATCTAATAATGTAAGACACATGCCTTGGGATACTAGAGTCAGGATCATTAAACTACTCTCTCATCTCCACCTAAAAACAAATTGATTGTAATGGATATCCATGTAAATTATAAAAGCGAACCATTCTCATATAATCCCAATGACTATGGTTATATTATTATTTGAACATGTACATATGATTTTCCTTTGAACCACCAAAATCAAGAATGCACTCCTAGAGCACATGAAAGGCATCATGTCACAAAATAATCAATATAACACCTCATCCAAATCCACTAATACCAATATCACTGATCTGGATACATCTTGGTAGTCACTAGGTAAATAGAATAAGAATAATGGTGTCCATAATCCATCAACTTTTTTCCTAAAGATACCAGTATTACTAACA
This sequence comes from Viscum album, assembly GCA_963277665.1. Classification (NCBI taxonomy): domain Eukaryota; kingdom Viridiplantae; phylum Streptophyta; class Magnoliopsida; order Santalales; family Viscaceae; genus Viscum; species Viscum album. Next base: position 333,430,542 of record OY728139.1, on the reverse strand, counting down.
AACCTCAGAAATGCCAGTCACTAATGGTAGACTGGGACCAAAAACCAAAGGTCTCCCACCGATTATAATTTTTTCTAAAATAAGGAAATTAGTATTAGTTACCTATTAAATCAAAATTTTATCACATAAATGTGTTTAATTATTTATGAATTCCAACAATACAATCCCACCATCCTCTTCCACCCACAAACTCATCTCATTTAACGGACTCATCAGATACTACTGCTCAACTGATTTCTTCAATGAATGAGTTTATAACTTTATACTCAATGCATTAACACCCAAATTCCCTTTCCCATGAGTAAAATAAATATGAGAATAGAAATTATAAATATACTCAAACCAACACCACTATCATAATTTTAATCCCATTTGGTATAAATATTTTTTTGGATCTTTTGATCAAAATGTATCATTAAATATTCCCCAAAGAGATAGTCAAACCAAGTTTTTAGAGAGTGCATCATATCTACTAGATCAAGGTCATGGTTAAGATAATTCTTATCATGTGGGAATAATTGGAAGGATCTACTAGACATTTCCTACTTTTCCTATATTAAGATACAACCCAAACTCATACTTGATGCCTTGTAGAAAACATTATAGCCCGATCCCAGTTCTAATATAATTAGAGTTGAAGATATATTCAACATAAACTTTAATTACCCCAAAGGGATCCATCATTTATCACTCCATTAAAAATAAATACCTTTATGAGTTAATTCTATCATCATAGATGACATCTTGGAGAAGTGCAGAACAAACCATATATATTAATCAGATTATTCAAATAAACCTCACATCTCAAACACATTTATGGTTAAATCCAATGGAATGACCACCAAAATCAAACCATAATTCATCATTATTTTACTTATAGTGTCCCACCCTGGATTCCACTTAATGGTTCCCTGATATAGTGGGCCATAAGATCTCAAGTGATCCGCCCTAAATTTAAATGGTTTTCAACTAGTAGCGTGTTTCTAGGGTGTGTATATGGGGAGACTATACCATCTTAGGTCAAAGTGCATCACAAAAACATATAAAAAATAATAAAAAGAAGAGTCAGATGCAATAAGACCAAACTAGTAACCTAGTATATCAGAATCAAAAATATATAATAGATAATAACAAAAATAAAATACATAATCACGAAAGATAACTAAATAAATCGAAGAAGCTAAAATATGTAGATAAAATACAATGATGATCAAGGTGATGTAGCTATAAAAAAGAATGTATTAGAGTCATTGGATGCAAGAATATACCAATTCAAATAAAATATAAAAAAGGGACAAAAAATAGCCACTATGATCATCCAAATTTGTGTCTTGGTCCTACATTCACAAAAAACATCCTAGAACTGTCAATAAAGAAATAAAATTTCGCTGCTTCCCATTTTCTATACATGTATTTAGGATTTCTACCTGGGTAACAAAGGTGGCCCAAGAGAGGTGTGAGATAAAACCCTTGTTAGCGACCAAAAATATTGTCTATCTTAATCCATCTCATGCAATATAAAAAATAGTGTGATTTAATTAATATATTCAAGATAAAAATAAATAAATAAACAAATATATTGAACTGGTTTTATTAGGCCACCCATAAAAGTGTACCTCCTTTCACCTAAGCTGGTGAGTATGAACCAAGGGATCCTCCAAAGTTAAATTAATGGATATTATGTTTAAGAATATAGAATCCCCCTAAAATTTTGATTGGTCTTGGAGGACACATCCCCATGTTTCCAAAACACAAAAATCATTTCAAGATTTAGATCATTCAATTTTTTAAATAAATTTAACCTATTTATAAAGTATTAATATTCACCATGATCCCATTTGAGGTAATTAAAAATGAATTCATTGTATCACTCTAAGGGATCGACATAGGTCCAATTCCAAGGGAGTAATTCCAAGGTAACCCAAGAGTTATATCCCAAGTGTCCCTCCTGGCATGGTGTGATGATAGCATGGACTAACCTATGAGTCTATCCCTAGTATCACACTTAGGGACCCAAATCTCCCTCTTATCATTGTATATCCATCATTCCATTGATCCAATCCATGAGGTCTCCCCTAGGGAACTAGTGTCACTCATCCAGAGATAAAAAAGCAATAATGCTTAGTGAGCTAATCCTAAGAATATTTGGGCTCACCCTAGAAGTGTTTACAAAACATTAGAAAATTATAACTGAGGCATGGTGAGCCTGACCAAGAGGTCCATGTGTAGGAACTCCTTGTGTCACCCTCACTGCCAGGATGAAGTCATTTAAACAATAATTTATATCATAATATATATATTTGTCAAGGTATTTCCATTTTTCAATCCATTTATGTCATAAGTCCAAAGGCACATGGAAAAATCCCATGGACAATTTAATTTTATCAACATATTTCATTACATAAATGATTTAATTATATGGAAGAACACCTTAAGTAGTGTTTATATAATTTAGAAAAAGGGAAATTAATCCTAAAAAGGGAATCACTTCCATTGGGGTGACATACTTCCAGCCGATCAATCCAAGGGGTTGATTTACCGCTATCTTAGATCATGTTTGGAAAGGTAAGGATTCGATTTTAATTTAATTTTAAATTTAGAGGTTTTAAAAAAAATTAGTCTTGTGGAGTTTTGGATCATATTATAATGTTAAAAAAACATGTAGAAAGAACCTAGACCCCTAACTTAGCCTCGTAGTGATTCTCTTGTCTAATGTTAGTTTTTGATTCAAGATAAATTAAATGAAAATAGAGAGATTATCAAATGACCTGAAAATAGGGAAAAATAGCGTGCACTAAGATAGATAAAGGGAGAGGAAGGGAAATATGAAATATACGGGAAAGGATTGAGGATCATACCTCTACCTTCTTGATGGATCTGGTGGTGATTGAATCGGATGCCAGGCGGAGGAGAAATGGTGATCCCTACCATGGAGGGGATGAGAGTTTCATGCCGAGGAGAGGGTTGGTCTGATGGAGTGAATGAGAGGGATAAGAAGAAATGGGAGAAAATAATAATGAGGGAGAAACGGTAATTTCACCCATATTGGTAGGGTATTAAGGTTTGGTATCACTATTGGTCAAACCAAGCACCAATAGTGTCTCAAACCACTTCCCAATAGGACCCTTTCATTGGATAGAAACATGGTTTGGTTAACTATGTGTAGGCCATGAAAAATTCCATTGCTAAAAAATATAGGCAGCCCATATGGTCATTCATGTTGGGTCACATGGTTTTAGACAAACCATGATCCCCTCGACACCCCACTATCTGATGCTACATCGTTTAGGGAAATTGTGCAGGTTCTGCTACATAGTTTCAACAAACCGTGAGACCTAGTCCGCCTCTTTCAATTTTAGGGATCTATGATCTGAACGACCACCAAAAAACCCAAATACCTATTTGACCCCTTTAAAAAATTATAATGGAAAAAAAAGGAATTCATGATGAAAAATAATGTTCTGTATGATTGAGAAAAGAAGGGACGTTACAACCTCCCCTTCCTAAGATAGTTGATCCCTTTGTTTCCCTTAATATTGTTGTCAAATGTTTTTTAAGAAATTTTTATACCACTATGAATGTGCATCATCCTCCCACTCTTTGGTATTTTCTTGTGTTTTTCCATTCTTCCATAGCACCCAATCCAGAGTAACTGACCCGTATCAGAGATAATTTATTCTCTGATCAAGGATATATGTCAGATTCTCCACAAATGATGTATCCACCTATATATCAATATCATTGGGGTCAAACAAATGATATGGTACATGATGATACCCTTGAATCTGAGATATGTGGAAGAAATATTTCATGTCCCAATACCTATATGGGAACTATAAAAAATAAGTTATCAGCCTAAATATTGACACTATTTTGAATGGCCCAACATATCGAGGTTATAACTTTCCCTATCACTGAATTCATCTGTGACCCAATCTAGGTGATACATATAGAAAGACCTGACATCCCACCTTTAACTCTAGAGGTCTACAACAATGATCTTTATAGTACTTATTCTTAGACTGATTTGTATCCATATGCTCATGAATTAGTTGTACTTACTATAATGACTTCTAAATAAGACGAGGACCTAGTAGAGCTACCTCAACTACCTCTAACTAGAACAGAGGTTAATAGCATGAACTACCACAAAGGGCATCAAATGAAGACATCAGAATCATTTTTTGTAATCTATTGTTGTAGGTAAACTCATTATGAGGGATATTATTTTCCTATGAACCTCCAAATTCAAGGATACATGCCTAAAGAATATCCTCAAACACCTATATCATTTGCTCAAAATTATTATCGTTCTATGTATGATATGTTGTAATCAAAGGAAACTATGATCCCTGTGATTTCTATAACCCTTTCCATAACTATGAAGTAAACCAATAATCTTAGTAAGAAATGATAGAATTGGGAACACCATAAAGGTGAACAATCTATTGTATGTAATTCCTCTTAATCTCATCAATAGAGAGAGTATAATGAATCTATAGGAAGTGTGAAACCTTGGTCAACATGTTGACAATCTCTCAAACATCATTACTACATAAAGAGGATCTCATAAATATCATCCTGAAATAAATGGTGACATATTTCAACTTCCACTCAGTAATGTATAGATGATGTAGAAGTCTAACAGGCCACTGGTTCTCTACATTTACCTACTAAAATGTGAATCACATAGTGATGAAACCTATGATATGCCTCTTTATACCTAACCACCAATGATGAAAATGTCTGTCTTGATTCAACTTGTTAAACCTAGGGAGAACTTCCCAAATGGAGGCACAAGATTCCCTCACAATCTATTCTCATAAATCAGAAGGTAAACAAACACACCCATAAGTTAGTAGTATCTTATTTACAACAACAACAACCCATATAAGATGATGGTTATCTACTATGATTCTTTGCATCAAGAAGAGGCCCTCAAAATCAGTTAAATGTCTTATCTAAACCCACTCCTTAAGGATGGATATCGCTATTAGAGCTTTTAATATTATTTTATCATTATTCTCCTGAACCTCCATGAGGATCTCAGAAGCCGGAGATATCATCTTCCACTCACTATAGTCCTCCATGACGGTTTTTACCTGAGTCTCCCAGCATAATTCATACACTATGATGTTTCCATTTTTAGGGGTGTAATCAAGAATAAAATTCAATTATTGTTGTAATTAATCCAAACCACGCTACCTGAGATTCATGTCTCGTTATGCGGTGAAGTATTTGATAGTTTTATGGACTGTGTAAATGTTGAAATTCTCACCCAACAAGTATTTTCTCCAATAGCATAGATCATGAACCATGCATGCTAGTTTTAGGTCTTATGTAGGATTGTTTTTCTCAGGATGCCTCAAATAGAGAGGCATGCATGATACAAATTGATCCCCATACATCAGAACGTCCCCAATTGAGATCCCTAAATCATTATACTAAACATTATATCTTATTCCCAACTCAAGAATATTTAGGATCAACACAAAATTCATTATTCCATTCGAATCCTAAAATATTTTCTCACATGACTCGGTCTAGTCAAATTTCACACCCTTCATTGTTAATCTTTTAAATGGAATTTCCAGGAATGAAAAATCCATGATTAATTTTCGGTAATATTCAAACATCCATAAGAAGTGGCATATACTAAAATCATTCTTGGGCTTCTCCAATGAAGCCACGGTTCTCACCTTTTTTGGGACATCAAATACACCTATCTATAAAATTATATAACACATTAAGTTAACCTTACTAATGAAAAACCAGAATTTATTGATCTTCACAAATATTTTATGCTCTCTCAGTGTATTGAAAATGATCTCAAGTATGTTGGCCTGGTCATTTCTTATGAATGAATACACTATGATGTCATCTATGAAGACTGCCACTAAGGAATAAAGATACTAGAGGAAATTTTGATTCACCAAAGCAATGAATACTTATGGTGTGTTCATTAGGCCCAAATTCTAAACCTTATATTCATATAAGATGTACCTAATTATTAATGTTGTATGTTTTATGTCTAATGGCCTCACATGAACTTGATAATATCCCAACCTCAAAATGATCATGTATAAAATTGATATAACTTAATGTTAGTAAAAGAAGTTTTCTATATGAGGAATCAGATTATGGTTCTTCATCATAAGATTGTTTAGTCAGTGATAATACATGCTCAATATAAGGATACCATCCATATTTGGGGATAAAATGACTAGTGAACCCCCTGGTGGTGTGCTGGGTAAGATAAACACCTTATCCTCTAGATCTTCAAGGTGCTTCTTCAGTACCTGGAGCTCTGTAAGTGTCATTCTATATGGAATAATGGACACATGTGTCGCACCTAACACAAGATCAATGGTGAAATGAACCTATCTATTATGAGTTAAGTCAAAGAAATCATCATAGAATATGTCCCAATAACGATCCACAATTGGGGAAAATTCCATAAAATTCATTCCTTGATTTCTCAAAAATAGATTTTCTATCTGGTCTATCACACCCCCAAGCCCAGTATACTTGAATCTAGCTTGTATAGCCTAGATATACCATTAACCCATATGGAAGTACGTACTACCATCAGGTGATGTGAGTGATACATGTTAGTGGTAGAAATCCACTTGGTCTCAATAAGGCCCAAGCTAATCCATACTAAGAATAACATCAAAACAAGTAGTCATATGGATAAAGAAAATCCATAGAAAGTGGTAGTAACCAATATCAAGGGGAACTCCTTTCACTAAAATATTCTCTTAGCTCAAACTCCTAGTGGTGTTTTAAGAGTCATAACCCCACTAAAGTACTCTATAACTTAGCCTAAAAATTCCCAATATTTCAGAAAATAGAAAAGAGTGGGATGAACCTGAATAAAAAAACGTAGGTGATAAATTGGAGGCTACCATAATAGTACCTCTAGTCTTATATAGAACCAGACTCTGATATTCTTGAGAAGGATGCACTGCATAAATATGGCTTGAACTCTGGCCCTGATATGTTGACTATTTATCCTAAGAAGGAACACTATGTTGATGCTAAATCTCCAAGGCATGACACCCTCAGCCAATACCACTTTATCAACCTGAAAGAGCTATATAACACTAACATCCATCTTGGAACGGTGCCATAGATCTTACAACTAAAGGCGTTGTGGGTCTTGAACCATTCTCAGTTGGCACTGGGGGAAAGGATTGATAGAAATGTCTAAGGCGACACATCCTGCTGCAAGACCGACACTAAATCAGGTTCCATGTACACTATGGACTTCATGGAATGTCCTACTACACTAGTGATACACAAAATAGCTGTCAGTGCATGAAAACTAGTTGTTACTGCCCCCACATGTAACATGAGAACATCTCTTCCTACCGTTAGATAAACCAAAACTTTATCTTGAAGATGAACATACCTATTCTATTTCATATAATTCTGACAAGTTATAATCAGTGATGAGGTACTAGTTCACTATTTTAGATATGGTGGTTAGCAGAATGTTGTTCACCTACGAGCAAATAGAATATAAAAACCCATCATCAAATCTCCTCACAGTGGTCAGCTCATCACCAGACAAGGTCAGTGAAAAACACTATAATACATCTAAGGGAGATAAATATTCCATCATCGACATGTAACCTTGCTAAGGGTTCTTGAATTTTGAAGCACGATATATTCTCAAGGTCTATGGAATGTAGTATTCCAAGAAAAATATCTAGATAACTTCCTAGACCATACCTTGATGTTGACCAGACTGAGTAAGGACATCCCAAAAACACATGGTAGAGTTGAATAACATATAGGTTTCTAGAATGACCCTCCTCTCTAGAGGTATCTCGATATTCTTAAAGATAGACAACATGACCTCTTTCCATGACTCAGTAGCATGAGGTAATCCATCCCCCAAGAAAGACATATGATGGTACTGCTAGAACTCAAATGTTATCTCTACCATGGTAGTGGATGGTCAAGTATCACCCTTAAGGGTCTGAATAAAATGAAGAAAAATGTCCCATAACTAAACATCATCACCAAGTAGAAGATCTACATAAGGTGTTGAAGAAAATTTGTTGCCTTTTTTTAACAATATTTCGTATTTGTTGAAAACTAACCTTTTTTGTTGATGAATTTTTTTTATATAAAATATAAAAGAAGATGTTGGGGTAATGTAATATGTTGATCTTAATGAAAGTTTTAGAGTTTGAATGATGGATATGAGTTTGAAAGATATTTTTGAAGTCCTTTTTTGTTGCTGAAGAATCCTGAAAGAGGATGTTGTTGAAGAGTCAGAAGTTATAAAGTTTCTAAAACTTTCTAAACAAATAAAAAGATGCTTTTCTAATATTAAATTTCTCATAAATACTAAAAGGTTTCATGATAAAATATTTTGAATAAATGGTGAAGAGGTTTGATGATTTTCAATGAGCAATATTTTAAGAAAATTCAAAACATAATTTTAAAGAAAACCAGAAGATGATTTCAGAGAACACTTAAACCTGATTTCTAAACCTAAAATCTAAAATTACTGGAACCTGATTTCGGAGCCTAATTTATGATAAATCTAGAACCTACTTCCTAAAAAAATTAGAACCGTATTTTTAACCTGATTTATGAAAAAATTAGAACATAATTTCTTGCATATTTTAGAACCTGATTTCTGACCCTGATTTTTGAAAAAACCTAGAGCCTGATTATTGAACTTGATTTCTATGAAATTTGAATCCTGATTCTAGAGGAAACCAAGAACAAATATCTGAACCTGATTTCCAACAAAATCAGAACCCGATTTCTGCATAATTCGAAACTTGAATTATGAACATGATTTCAGAGAATACTGAAACCTATTTTCAGAAATTGAATTCTGAAAAAATCAGAACCTGATTTATAAACAATATTTCTATGCAATTTGAATCCTAACTCTTGAGATAACTGGTACTAGATTTCTAAACCTGATTACTGAAAAGAAAACATAACCTAATTTATGAATATTTCGGAACCAGATTTCTAAACCTAGTTTCTAAGAATTCCAGGACCTGATTTGTAAACCATTTAGAACCATATTTTTTCATAATTAGAAACCTCATTTCTGAAATATTCGGAACCTAATTTCTATGTAATTCAAAACCTGATTTCTGGGAAATTTGAAAACTGAATTTTGAACAATTTGGAACCAGAATTCTACACAACTCATAATTAGATTTCTGAGTAATATGGAACCTGATTTCTAAAAAATTCAGAACATGATTTCTGTATAATTAGAAAACTTTTTTTTGAACAATTTGGAACCTTATTTCTTCATAATTTGGAGCTTTATTTCTAAACTATTTGGATCCTTATATCTGCGTGATTCAGAACCTAATTTTTGAGCATGCTTCTAAAAAAATCGAATCCGAGATCCGGAATTATCATTCTGAGAAAGGTACAAAGAGTTCAAGAAGGAAAACTCAAATTTAAACATTGTGTAAATCTTAGAAAAATTTAAGGAGGTTTGAATAATTCAATGACTGAAGACTAAATAGAAGATATTTTACGAGTTTTTGAGATTTTCGGAAGCGGGAAAGATTTTCAAGATTCCTGGCATTGTTTTCCGAGTTGTCTATAAATATGTGCTCATATCATTCACTCATTTGTAAATTTCACACACATGGAAAAGGCTAAGCGTTGGAGAATTTGATGTTAAAAGTTCCCATAATGATTGAATAATCATTTCATTGAGTGTTTATGGAATGAAATAATCGAAACTAAACTAACCTAATAGAGAATATTAAAATCAGCCAAACTAGAATAGGGATTCAAACTGTGAATTTGTAGACTAGATTGAACAATGTTTTAATTTTATTTTATGATTTTTTGTTTAAGAAAAAATTTTAAATTGACTAGAGACAGTTTAATATGTTCATATCCGGAGATAGAATGTGTCTAACGAGAGTTGGAATTGGCTGTATTAAATTCTGCATTATAGTGAATTTCCATAGACCAACATGAGTTGCTATGTCAAGGATGTAGGTTCTCATATTGAGGCAGAACCTTTAAAATCATGTGTGCCTTACATTCAACACTAATATTGCATGATTAATTATTTGATACAAGTTCATAAAGAAAACAATCGTAATAGGATCCATGGGTTATGTTTCTTAATCTTTTGAAACTTACTTACTATGATCACCTAGTTCCAGCCCCTCCCCCCACCTTCTCAATTGTTACATGATCCTTATAACATCAAGTGGTATCATGGGGAGGTTCCTCGGTTTAATCCTCATCATAGAGAATATCAATTGTGTCAACAATAGAATAATTCCTACAGTCGATGGAAGTAATTATTATTGATGACAAATAGAATGATTTCTTTGTCTCTTATCTCTTGGACTTGAAGTTGTTGATGCTACTACTATTGGCATTCCACCTATTGATAAAAATTATATAAAGACATTTTCTGATAAGAGAAACATAGAAGTTGATGGAAAGGCTATAAATTCAATTCTCATGTCCTTATCAGAAAATTTTTATCAGAATGTGATGGATCTCACAACATCAAAAATCATGTGGGATAAGGTAGAAAGTGTTTTCAAAGGAAATACAAAAGTCAATGAGGCCAATATACAAATATGGAATAGTATGTTTGAAGTCTTTTGGATGAGAGATGATGAAACAATTGATTAATACGTTACCATAATTAATGAAATTGTATGCAACATCAGAGGATTCAGAGAATACTTTAATGATTATAAAATTGGGAAGAAACTTATGGGAAACAGTCCAAATAGTTTTGATTACAAAATTTCAACCTTAGAAGATAAATATTATTTAACTCTTGATGAATTATATAACATTATTTTTTCTTATGAAATGGGGAAAGATACAATATTTAAGAAGAAAATGTAAGATTAAAGGGATTTTGAAGCCATGAGAAAGATGAAAATCATTGAAATTGATAAATTTGATCCTTGTGAATCTGATGACATGGATGATGATGATTTGTATGAAAATAGATTGTCCCTTATATCTATAAATAATCATAGAGCACGAATAATGTATGGGAAAAAAATTCCTCTCAAGTATTTTGAGTGTGGTGGAATTGGGAAATTCACAAATAATTTCCTTATGTTGAATGTTAGAGAATATCAAGATGATTTTGATGAAAAAACATGATGGAAGGTGTTGGAAAATTATAAAGAATAGAATTCATCAAAAAAATCAAGAATAAGTCTTTCAGAAAGAAGATAACCATGTTGAGAAAGAAGGTTGAATTAGACTCAACTGGCAATGATTATTCAGAAGAATGAGGTTCACAAAATTTCTGAACCTTTTTTGAAAAGGTTGAGAAAACAACAGACTCTTCAAAAATTGTCGACGGTGGTGAATAATCTTATATATAGTATCAGCTCAGAACTGAACTTCTTGCTTGTCTTGAGAAAAAAAAATATCTTAAGAAAAAAATTAGAGCGATGAAGAAAGACCATGAAGAAGTTGCTGATGGAAGTGAAATATTATTCAATCAGGAGGATGAATACATTCAAGAGATTCTATGCTATGAACATAGAATTGATGAAAAATGAATGGTGATTGAAGATATGAGTAAGAAGATGGAAGCTAAGGAAGATGAAGTGAACAAGGTGAAATCAGAACACCTTGAGTCTGAAAATGCCTTGAGGAAGATGAATGCAAACTTCACTAAAGCTACCAAAGTAAAATCTGATACCTATAAAATTGTTGAGAAGGATTCTTATGAGAATACAGTGAAATCATATCCTACGAAAAAAATGTTTAGTCTGACTATTCGAACAATTCAAGGTCTGAAAAAGGTGTTGAGAAAGCTTGGGTGGGAAAAGGTTGTGGGAAACCTATCAACTCTACAAATTTTGGAATATCGCTCAAAGGGAAATATGGTCCACATCCTATGAATGTTAGGGGTGAAATAAGTTACCTACCTCAACAATGTTTATATAGATAAAGATCATTCTTTAATAAAAAATCTATATTTGAAGTCTATTTTTAGTGTTATGGAATCTATGGGCATAGAGATTCTAATTGTTGTCACAATTTATCTCTACTAGGAAGAAGGTTTGAACAAAGTGGATGTAATAGTGAAATATAAATAGTTAACTTTCCCCACATATAGAAAGTTGAAAAGGTAAATTATCAATATGTTACAAACAATTCAACAAAGAATCAATTAGAATGTCTCAAAGATGTTTGAGGAATATGTGATAAATCTGGTCATTATGCCAAAAGATATATGATACTCCTTCCAGAACATGCTTATTCTAATAAGAATGAAATGATAGAAAAAAATAAGAAGGTTGATGAGAGATCATTCATTGTTGAGACAACTTTGAAATCAAGTAAGAGGAACAAACCATGGATTCATTATAGTGGTTGTTCTTCACACATGACTAGTGATATTAAAATCTTGGAACATCTTGAGATTCATGATGGAGGAGCAATTAATTTTGGATATGATAGTTCTTTAAAAATTAAAGTAATTAGAATGGCATAGATTGAATCAGAGACACTAAATTCTATGGAAGTCTTTCTAGTTTATGAAAAAAACATAACTACTTAGTGTAAGTCAAAAATGTGATGATGGGAAATAAGTAATCATTCAAAAGGATTATTGTTTCATCAAAAGTATGAAAAAGGGAAAAGTCATTAAAAAAGAAGAAAGAACCAATGTGAATCTCTTTCAAATTGTAGAATCCAATAACTCATGTTATTTGAGTTCTAAAGATGAGAACATGTTGTGGAATAGAAGACGTGGCCATCTTGGGCAGAAGAACATGAACAATCTCTCTAAAGATGATGATGTTTAGAATTGTATAGAATTGAAAAGATGATATGAATATGTTTTTATTACATTCTATAATGGAAAGATGACTATAAAAATTCCTAAAATAGTTGAGATTCAATCCAGAAAACCACACGATCTTATTAATTCTTATCTGTGTGGGCTGATGAGACATCAATCAAAAAAAGGAGATTTATACTTTATCAATTTTTTTATGATTTCACTCGGATTACAAACATCCTGTTCATGAATCCCAAGTCATAGGCTATTGAAATGTTAAAATTATTTAGAGAATATGTTGAGAAAGAATTGGGGGTTTCATTAAAGAAGCTGAGAAAAGATAATGGTATGGAATTCACAAATAGATCTTTTGAAACATATCTAAGAATGCATGGTATCAAAAATTAGTATAGTTCTCCCTATACTCCACTACAAAATAGAGTAGCAGAAATAAATAATAGGATCTTGGTAGAAATGGTAAGAAGTATGTTTATTGAATATAAAAATTGAAAATTATCTTGGAGAGAAGATGTTAATACTCATTTATATGTTCAAAATAGATTCTTGTTGAGACCAGAAATCAACATGACTCTTTCTAAAATGTAGTATAACAAAAAAACCTCATTGGAATACTTCAAAGTCCTTAAATTCCCATGTTATCTTAAAGTAAAAAAATCAGGATATGGGAATGTTTAATGAGAATGTTGAAGAAGGAACCTTCATGGGTTATTCACCAAATGGGAGATGTTGAAAATGTTGGAACAAACATTTACAATGGTAGGTGGACTCATATTATGTAAAGGTAATTGAAAATAAATGTTCCTTAAGAAAAGTTGTCGAGAATGCTGGGGATGAAAAATTGGAGAAAACCAAAAATAGTGAATGTTATCCAAAACAACCTCATCACGATTCAGATGATTCATGTGGTAAAGAATGTGATGCTGAGGAAGAATCCATGAGATTTCATACATTACAAAAGCATGTTGAATCTGAAAAAATTATTGGGAATCGTAATGCTCCAGTTCATACAAGACAGATATTGATATTAGAAAATTAGACTTCACATATCTCAAAAGATGAACCAGAATCAGTTTTGAGTGGCGATTCAATATAAAGAATGGGTGGATTCTATGAATGAGGAGATAGATCATATAGAGAAGAATGAAACAAGGGAACTTGTTCAATGCCAGTAAATAAAAATGTTATCGGAGGCAAGTGGGTTTATAGAAATAAATTGAATGATCATGGATAAGTTTTAAGAAACAAAGAGAGAAATGTCAATAAAGTATATTCATAGGTAGAAGGTGTGTAAGTTTATGATATCTTTTCCTCCATTGAAAATATAGAAACTATTTGAATGTTTCATGCAGTGGCTTCCCATAAAAATTACAAAGTTTATCTGATGGATGTAAAGCCATCTTTTTTAAATGGTGAAATTGATGAAGTAGTTTACATTAAACAACATTGTGGATGTATACTTGATGCAGATGAATTTTTTGTTGTAAATTAATGAAAGATTTGTATGGGATGAAGCAAGATCCACATTCTTGGTATTCAATGATGAAAATTGTTTGAGAAAGATGAAATTTTCTAAAGGAAATGTTGATAGTAACGATTCTGTGAACTATGTTGACTCTGTGACATTAATTGTTATTATTTATGGGGATGATATAATTTTTCTTGGGGATGAGGAAATGTTTTTGAAGATTTTTATAAAGAGATGAGGATGAATTTTGAAATGTCAATGATATGAGAATGATCATTTTTCATTGGCTTACAAGTTCGACAAAAAGAAAGATACAGTTTCTTATCTCAAAAAAAGTAATCCAAGGAATTGTTAATGATGTATGGAATGGAAGAAGAAAATAAAGTTTCAACTCCGATTTCAGTGAGCACAAAGTTGAACAAAGGTGAATCTGGAATAACTGTGAATCAGAAATATTTTCAGAAGCTGATTGGAAGTCTTCTTTAACTTATATCTTCACAGCCAGATATTTCTTATGTTGTGAAATTATGTTCTAGGTATAAAAGTAATATGAAAGAATCATATATGTTGGCAGTAAAGAGGATTCTGAGACATGTCAAAGGAACAACTTCATATGGGTTGTTATTCAAAATAAACAGTGAGTTAATTTTTCTTGGTAACACTGATGCTGATTGGGATTGTGATTGTAATGATAAAAAATCAACTTCAGGAGGAACATTTTTCTTAGGTGAATGTTGTGTGAGTTAGAATAGAAAGAAACAAAGTTCGATAACCTTGAGCACAACTGAATCCGAATATGTTGTAGCTACTCAGGATTATACTCAAATGATGTGGATGAAAGTTCAGTGGTAATATTTATAAGTAAAAGTGTCTCAACCATTGAAGATACTTTGTGATAATCAGAGTACAATTGATCTTTCCAAGAACCATGTCCAAAACTCATGATCAAAACATATTGATATAATATTTCACTTCATAAAAGAGAATGTTTCTATTGAAGATGTATTTCTGGAATACACATCAAAAATTTATCAGATTTCCAATATCTTTACAAAAGCAATGTCTAAAGAAATGGTTGTCAAATTGAGGCTAGAACTCCATTTTCAGCCTCCTCCCATGTCTTCCTAGACCTCATATGGAAAATCTGTGACTGTGCATTAGATTATGTGGAAAAAGTGGGAGAGTAAAAAACAATATTTTTATGATGATTTTACATATCTGTCATTTATGAATATGAAGTTGTGGTTATCATATAATGGATGAGAGAAAAACATGAGAGAGAAAAATAAAAGAGAGAAAGGGAAAGATAAAAGTAAAGGGGAGTTATGGTTAGGGGAGTTTATCTTTACATGGATGAAGTATGTTTTTCCACCAAGGGATGAAAATAATTCAAAAACATTACTTTATCTAGTAGTGTTGTTTCAGGACACTCTCTTTTGAGAAATGCTAAGTTTTGATAAAAGGAAAAAATAGGAGTAGATAAAAAATTCTAGGAGTTGGAAAAGATGTTAAACCAAGGTTGTCAACAAATCCATAGGGGGATATTGAAGAACCCTTGTTGTGTAATTGTTTTAACAATGTTTTTTATTTCTTCACACATAACCATTTTGTTGAAGAATTATATTGATATTTAGGAAGAACTAAGTTATTAGGTTTAAGAAAGTTGATGAGATGAATGAAAGTTGATGAGTATGAAAGAAGTTTTTGAGTTTGAAAGATGTTACTGATGTCATTTTTTTGTTTCTTAAGAATCTTGAAAGAGGATGTTGTTGAAGAATCAGAAGTTGGAATGTTTCAAAATCATTCTAAAAGAAATAAAATGATGATTTTCATAAAGTTATAAAAAATCATGAAAAGTTTAATGATAAATGCTATTGAATAAATGGTGAAGTGGTTTGACTATTTTCACTAAGAAACATTATGAGAAAATATAGAACCTCTTTTCTAAAAAAATGGAACCTAATTTTTGAACTTGATTTCTATGAAAACTATTTCATTATTTCTGAACTTGATTTCTAAAAAAACTGATACCTAATTATTGAACCAAATTTCTGAGCAATCTAGAACTTGATTTCTAAGAAAACTGGAACCTGATTTTTGAACCTAATTTCTAAAAAAATTATAACTAGATTTCTGCATAATTAAAAACCTAATTTCTACACCTGATTGTTGACAAACCAGAACCTAATTCCTAAACCTGCATTCTAAGAAATTTGGAACCTGATTCCTGAGAAAACCATAACCTGATATCTAAACCTAATTTTTGACAAAATTGGAACCTGGTTTCTACATAATTTGGATCCTGATTTCTGAACATGATTTTTGAGAAAAAGGTAATGTGATTTATGATCCTAATTTTGAAAAAAAATCCAATTTCTGAACCTGATTTTTGGGCAATATGGAACCTGATTCCTGAGAAAACTAGAAATTTTTTTTGGAAAATTTTTTCTGAAAAAATTGGGACTTGATTTTTTCATAATTTTGAACCTGATTTCTGATCCTAATTTCTGAGAAAACCAAAACCAAATTTCTGAAAATTTCAGAACCTGATTTCTGTATAATTTGGAACCTAATTTCTTCAAAATTTGGAACCTGATTTCTTAGAAATTAAAAACCTAATTTTTGAGAAATTTGGAAACATATTTTTGAACAACTCAGAACATAAATTTTTCACAATTCAGAACCTGATTTCTAAGTAATTTGAAACCTGATTTCTGAACAATTCGAAACCTAATTTCTGGATAACTTGGAACTTGATTTTTGAATAATTTGAATCCTGATTTCTGTATAATTTGAAACTTGATTTCTGAACAATTCGGATCCTGATTTCTGCATGATTCAGAACCTAATTTCATAGCATGTTTCAAAGAAAATCAAAACCATGATCCAACATTATCCTTATAGGAATGATATTAAGAGTTCATGAAGGGAAACCCGAATTTCAACTTTGCATAAATCTCAGAGAAATTTAAGGAGTTTTGAAGAAGTCAAATATTTATGATTAAATAAGAGTGATTTGCAGCGTTTTTTAGATTTCAAAAAGCAGGAATGATTTTCAAGATTCCTATATTTGTTTTCCATGTTGCCTATAAATGTTTGTTCAGATCATTCTCTCATTTGTAACATTCACACATGTGGAAAAGGAGGAGTGCTGGAGAATTCAAAGTGAAAAGTTCCCAAAAATAATGAAGAATCTTTTTTTGAGTGTTTAGGTAACATAATAATCAAAACCATCCTTACCTTTATAAGAAGATCAGAATCAACCAAACCAGACTGAGGATTCAGACTGAGCATTTGTGGACTAGATTCAACAAATTTTTTATTCGTTTGTGTGGATCATCTATTATTTAAGAAAAAATTGTAAACTGGCAGAGTTGGTAAAATCTTTCATATCAGGATAAAGAAGGTTTCTAACGGGATTTGGAACAAGTTGTATTCACTACTTCATTATAGTGGATTTCCATAGACCCATGGGAGTGGCTATCTCAAGGATGCGGGTTCTCACATTGAGGCCAAACCTAATAAATCATATGTGCCATACTTGCTTTAATGTTCTTTCATTCTTAAGTATTTGATATAGGTTGATAAGGAAATAAATATTAATAGTTTGAAAGGGTTGTGAATCTTAATGTTTTGAAACATACTTAAAGTGAACAACTGATTCAACCCCTAGTTGTTACTTGATCCTTGGAACTTCAGGTGACTCATGTGGCACTACAAGAGGTATCATGGGTGTCTCTAGACCCACCACCCTAGGAGAATTATCATCTCCACTCCCTTGGTGTATAGTATGAGGTTTTTATGGTAGAATAACTCTACAATTTCTAGTTGAATGCTTCATATAATATTTATAATAGATAATGACAACAGTAAATAAGGACATGTAAAAAAGGATTCCTTTAACATGGAATAACCCTCAGCCTATGCCAAGACATAGGTATGGGTGATTAATAAATGTCACATAAGAACCATTGGAGACACCTCTTACTACCCACTACCAAGGTCGGGTCTTGGTCAAGGCCTCACATGGAACAACAATGGTCCTAGTATATGGGGTGTCAAAAGAAAGGTATAAACGAAGATACCCTTTACTTTGCATTTGTAATCTTCATCTAGCTATAACCTACTATTGTAAAAATATATTTATTTATATAAATTTTTATTTATTTGGTTATTATTATCCCATTCTTATAAATTGGCTCAACAATTCCAATTTATAAAGGCTCACACTCTTTATAAATTTAAATTGGTGCATCAAGTAACTATATCCCGACCATTACACTAGACAATGGGGTGAAACAAACCACAAGAGTTATTATTACTGAATGGTATTATACTTGAAATCACCAGGAAAACCAAATAATGTGTAATTGTTGGTCAATTAAACCATTTATGTCATCATGGAAAATAATATTGCACTAAAAGTCATAACAGACAAGTCACCATAACAATAACATGAAACACATGAAATTAATTTTGAATATAGATATTAAATTTCTAAATGCGTGACAATTTTTTCTCAGTGTTCGTAGTATGATGAATGAGTTTATATTCCCGCGTGTTCTCAAACTAGGGTGAATAACCAATGAAAACAAAAATATAAAAAATAAAAACAACACAAAATAGGTGTATAACCCAATGTTGAGAATCTCTAAAACATTAATAAGTGTAATAAAAATATCATTTACCAATCCGAATCAATTTGGGATTCACATATATATAGGTTACACACTCCTAGGCACAGGCTCAGTAACAAATTACATTTGTTCCTAGTCTCCTGTCAAACCTAAACAGTAAGACAATAGGGAAAAATTAAAATAATTTGAATTTTTAGAATCATGCATCAGATTCCACCTAATGATTCCATGATATGGTGGGCCACATGACCTCATGTGTGCCTCCAAAAAGTCCAGAGGCTACCAACTAGCAGCTAGTTCCTAGTGTGTTTTGTGGGGGGGGGGGTTTATTCCCTCATAGGTTAGATTGTAGCATTGCAATATATAAGGAATAAGAAAAAAAATTAATGGCTATAATACAAGACCAGTAAACCACCTTAGAGAACACAGAAGTAATAATAGATAGTAATAAGAATAATATAAATAAAAATTCTAGATTAATAAATAATCGGTGGATGCTAAATGACAAGTAGATATAATGTGACGATGATCATAGTGATGTAGCTATAAAAAATCATGTTTGAGATTCAAGGGATACAATCATTGACCACATAGTCATAAAATATACATAAAAAGAAAAAAACCACCATGACCCTCCAAAGTGTAGGATCAGTCATTTTCTCCCAAAATCCATCAAAGAACATTATATTAAGAATTAATAGCTAGCCACTTCCCTTTATATAAACCTATTGTCCTGAATTATTCTTTGGTTCCAAATCTGGCCCAATCAGGGTGTGAAACAAAATCATAGTAGTCCACCACCAATGGTGTCTCGCTCAATCCACCATGTGAATTGTAAAGTGAACATTGCGCTATAATTAATAAATGTAAGACAATAATAAATAAATAAAAAAATACGAAGGATTGTTTCTGTTATGAAACCCATCCAATTCTACCTACATTGGCCTAAGCCATGATTCTGAACCAAGAGATCATGTGAAGGTAAAATTTTTGATATAATGTATATGAATATGGAATTTCCCCAAACATGTGATTGGTCTTGGTGAAAACGTCCCTATGTTTCTAAAACCAAAATATCATTTCTTGATATAAATCATTCACATGTATTTTTATATCAATTTACCCTCCATATAATGTATTAAGAGTCACATTGGTCCCATCCAGGGAAATTCAAATATAATTCCCAGTATAACTCTCTTGGATCAGTATTGGTCTAATTCCATGGGATTCCATCAAATGTGACCTATTAATATGATCTCAAGTGTTAGTCTAGGCATGGTGTGATGGTAGCATTAACTAGCCTCTGATTCCATCCTCAGAATTACACATAGGGGCCCAAGTCTCTATCATGCCATTATACAACCACTGTTCCATTGAGATGATCAATAAGTTCTCCCCTAGGAAACAATGTCACTCTTCTAGAGGTAAAATGAAATAACATTCGTAAAGCTGAACCAAGACCTAGCTAGTGTCACCCTTGGAATCTTTACAAAACATTAACACATTCCAACAATGTAATGATGATCCGATCCAAGGGGTACATAATTTAGAACCCCTTTTATGACCCTTGACACCATGTTCAAGTTATTTAAACAATAATTTATATCATAACAAGAATATTGTTCAAGTCATGTCCATTTTGAAACCCATTTATGCTATAAGGCATAAGGTACATGGAATAATCTCATAGACAATTTAATTAGTTCATCTTAATTAATTACCTTAATGAATTAATTATAAGGAAACATGCCTCAAGGGGTGTTTAAAAAATTGTGAATAGGGGAAATTAAACCTAAAATTATTAGTACACCCGTGGGGTGTTATAATTCAAAAAAATCAACACAAGAGGTTTATTTTCCGCTAGCTCGGGTGGAGTTTGGCAGGGTTTGTCTTCACGTTAAATTTAATTATGAATTTATAAGAATTACTAGAAATGTTTTACACATATAAAAACAACACATATTATAAAATTAGATGAAACAAGGGAAAGAACCTACACCACTTACCCTAGCCTCTTAGTGCTTCCTACATCCATCACCGACCTTTTCTTTGATATAGAATGAAAAAATGTGAGACATCACAATATTCCTTGGAAAATTGGGAAACTGAGCTTGGATGGAGATATAAAAATAGAGAGGAATAGAAACTTGAATAATAATGTATATTATTTTGGAGGTTACCTCTAGTTACTTAATGGATTTGATGGAAACATAAATAGATTTTGAATGGAAGAGAAAAGGTGATATCTATCTTGGAAGAGGAGGATAGTTTTTTTTTGGGATGGTAGGTATAGTCTATAAGGATTAAGTAGAGGGATAAAAATAAATTATTTAAATTATTAATTATTTTAGTAATGGTAATTTAACCCTAATAGTAAGGGGTGCAATATTTGGCTATGGAGTTGGCCAAATTGTGAGCCACCTCTACGCCATGACTCTGCCCAAGAGGACTCTCACACGAGATTGGCGTATAGTTTTATTAATCATGTGCGTCCCATGAAAACTTCCTTTGCTAATATGTGCATCATACACGCAAGAACCTATGGTCACACTGTTTTAGACAAACCATGTAGCCCCCAACACCCCACTGTCTGAAGCTTCATGGATTAAGGAACCCGTGCAGGCTGGGTGACAAGTTTTCTACTAACCGTGTGGCCCAGTCTTCCACATTATACCTTAAAGATTCGGTCTCCTAATGAACCCTTGGCACCCCTGAGACCTCCCTGAATACCTTATAAAACATTATAAGGTAAAAACAAATAAATTCAAGTAGAACAATAATGGTTCATTCTTTTTAGAAAATCTAGGATGTTATATCCCTATGGGGTATAACATGTCCCAGAAACATCCCTTACTGGATCCAAAAGTCCCACATAGAATGAATTGTATACATACGAAGTTTCTTCAATATATTGTGGATGATATCAAAGTTGTTTCTTTTATAATCCACTGAATTAGAGAAAAAATAAATATTTTCCCCAAAAAACTATGACGAAGGAGTACAAGTATTAATCAATTATATGGTTCATAAAAAACATAATTCGAAAAAAGGCCATTAGTGATATTGAATCTCATAACTAGAAACTCAAAATTTATATACTAGATCCTAAATTTTTTTATAGGTATTCCCTCTTTTAGACTCTCAACTATTGGTACCTCGAATTAATCTTTATCTTAGAAAACCAATTGGATACTATGAGTTTTTTAGAAAGAGGGTAAATACTAGGAAATAGTTATTTATTCTTAGAATAAACCTAATTATGATTATAGTAATGAACACAATGTAAAATGAATAATTTTTCCTTTTTTAGAAATTAAAGGTGTATTGAGAGGCTACCTACTCAGATTAATTAATCCCTTTTACTTAAAATCCACAAATTGAACTTCATACTTTTCTAACATAGAAATTTTTTTAATATCTGATGGAATACAAATGGGAATCCTAATAAGAATAACTTTAAAAATGAACTCAACCTCTCTCTTAAAAGGTAACCCAAAAAAATAATCTGGAAGTACCTCATGGTTTTGATTCACCATTTTTGTAATTGGACAAGACAAATTTTTTATCAATAGAGTCTAGAAAAAACCATGATAACTAGAATGAGATCAATCCATCATAGGGTACAATAAGTCCCTATATTTCTAATATAGAATCCTATTAAACCTAGAATACATGAGAGACACCATTTGGAAAATGAAATTAAACATGATGATGGTTTTATTTAATTTAGTCCTTCACACTAATTATCCAATGCATGATCATTATAAAGTCAAATGTATCTTCATCATTAACTATGAAATACCACAATTCCTTGAAGATAGAAATAGTCACCCACCATGAACGAGAATTAAAACCATGTTCCAACCTTTTTTCCAAGGAATAAGAATGTTCCCATAATAGTGACATAACTTCTAAAAATAATCCGAACAAATACATTTAAATTTATAAAAAAAATTAATGAGATTCACATGTATCAAATAAATATAGTACCAAAAATTAAAAATGAAAATCTTACCTCTAATATTAGTCAATCATGTTTCATATTTAATTCGTGTATACTCCATTACATATATATGTTTTGAAATGTTAACTATATTGGATTTCATTATTTAGTGATAATTAAAAATTTTATAAGTATGAGATCCACCTACCATTTATGCATCAAACTGAAACAATGAACCTTTGGAAAGAGTTGATGCATCCTTATTTCCATGGGAGATTTTTCATATATATTGCTTAAGATATAAGGATTTCCAACATTAATGAAAATTACATGGTGTCTCTATACAATTAGAAATATTGTGTCTATGACTCCTACTCTTGTGGAAAACTATCGTGTGTTATCCCAAGGAATCCCTTAAACTGATTCCCATTGAACATTTATCACCCAAGACTTTAAGAATAACATTTTATAGTATTTTAGAACGATATTTAACATTCATATAATTCCAAATATATTTTTATTTTAGAGTTTTAGTGAATTAGGACAAAATATTCCACTGTAAAACCATACATTACATGTTTTCCCTTTTACTCAGTATCCATTTTTACCACTAAACAAAACTTTTTAAATGAAAATTGGATTCTATTCATGATATATCTGCACAGTATTCTTCTTAAACTCATCAATGTCTTGAATATTATTTAAAACCTATCAAAAACATTTTAAAATGTTTGATGGGAACAAAAATCTCAATAAGGGATAGGCAAAAAAATAAAATAGTTAATCTAATGAAAATATGAAAACCCATAAAGAACATTTCCTTCAAAATGAACTGTTTCATCCATAACAAGAATCATCTTTTCATTTTAAAATATCATTATCCTACCTTTATAAATAAACATAATTCCATGAGAACTCATTAATAATCTTAGAAACGTTTTATAAGTTCCTTGGTACATCATATCAATATTACACTTACAAATTCAATAACTATACAGTATAATTCCACCTCTAGAGAACCGAATTTATTGGAGGACTATATGGGTTAATGCATTATATAGACTAAATGGGCTTACCTGACGCTATCTGTGTGCACCCGACATATAAACAGTAATGGGATCACCCAAAAGATATAATGGGACTAAACCCCGCATATATAATATATAAGGACCATATCATGAATAAATACCTTGAAAAATCATTGAGGCATCATGATAGAGGGATAATACACTCATGTCATTATTGGCACCCATAATTTTGCATTTCATGCCTTATCATTAATGAATATAGGAATGTGAGGACAATGAAAACAATTGATATAATTGGCATAAAGGTATTGGGAATGAAATATATAGAAAAATGCGATTGATTTAAATGGATACATTTAGGGACACTTTTTTAATTTGTATTCTATGTGGATATATGAGCATTTAAACCTTTCGTTAACAAAAAAAACCTACACTGGCCAGCCAGACCAACATGACAATAGGCACTTGTTGAACAAGATCAAACCACGCTAAGTGGATGCCATCCCAAAATCTTAATAGGTGGAAAAATAGTTCCCACAACATGCGAGTTGGGTATGTGTATAGGGATTATGGTTCGTGAGCCCACATGCACGTATAGCCTGAGCCACAAACATGATGGCCCAAATCTTGGGGGTGGAAGTGATGCATGTGGTACGAGTTCCAACCCATTAGCTAGCTCGATAAAGTAAAACCACATAATGGATTATATACTAGGGGAAGAAATGTGTTATAATTATATATGGGGAAACATGTTTTCAGAAAAATCAATTCCTGACCATTTGATCATGTTTCCTAATGATCCATATTGTCAGATCACATCATCAGTTGATCATTTCCTTCAAGACAAATATCACACATTGCAAACTCAATCTCAATTCATTCTATGCCATGATAATTCAGAATCATCTGATCCCGCACAACATGACACCTCCATCTTCAACGTCCCGCACAGACTGGCTCGACATAGAAACTCAAAGACACTGTGTGGATGATCAATCGATGATCAATGGCACTACCATATTCAAAAATTCACTAACATTTGAGAGATTTTGATATTACTAGAATGATTTACTGCGATATCTAATAAATAATGTTAGTGACGTCCTTTGGGATCCCTTACCAGTTCTTGGAAGCGGTGGCATTATTTTCCTTTTAGAATACGACATAATATAAGAGAAGTACTAAAGGCATCATGAGAAGATCAATGACCAAGAACCCTTCCTCCACTGACATATTTTTCATCTGAATTAATTTTTATTTTTTGTATCACATAATGATATAGAAGAACACTGGAATTGAATGATTAGATGAAAATGTCATGTGATTATAGCTCCACCACCTCGCTAGTGCACACAACGTTCATCCCATGTAATGTGGCATCATATAGAGCCTCCCATCACCTATAAATACCAGGCTCCCATTAAGAAAAAAATACATGTGGGGGATGATAAGGGATCTTTGAAAAGGAAGGAATATGGAGGAGCAGAGCAATCTAGCCATCAACAGTGCAGATATTCTCCAAGTAAATCAAGGACCCCTATTCTAAAATGATATCACGATATGTCCTCACATAAACTCATTGTTTGGTAACAATAGGATGTCCTGATTGAATGAAATAATTACCTCATGTGAATCCTTTGAAATGAAGTACCTCCATGAGGTTGTGAACTCATACGGATGCATGTCCCTATAGTGAAAAACTAATTCCTTATCAAGCGGTGGTAGGGTGAAATCAGATTTTCTCATGTAATTCACCTATAATCTTGTGATCTCATGTTACATTTTCATTAGAATAGTCAAATACCTACACGTAGTATGAAATAAAGTCAATTTCATATAATTACAACCATGGGGTCCATACCCTTTACACTCTATAGTAAGTCCACCTAAAGAACCTTCACTTTGGTCACGTGATCGTATGAGTAATAGAACCACATGCAAGAGGATAAAAAAAATCCAAGGAATATGCATGGTTCCCATTCTAGTTCCCGCGATTATATGCCAGTGAACATGTCATACCCCAATATCTCGAGTTATAAGGGATCCTTTGTCCTATTTTGATTATACAAAAACGTTGTAGATAGTTTCATAGTCTAATAAACACCCCTGTGGATCCTCACTATGATGGAAGAAACCATCATTGGACCATTTCTGGAAGACATGTGAATCACATGTACTATGGATATTCATGATCTCTAGAACCCATGATCACGAGAGATAACACCATTAGGTATTGGTAACTAATACATATAGTCCTTAACACTAGAACTCCATATATGTGATGCCTTTATACATCCTCAAAAATGAGATGACACTAGTACTTTAGTCTTGTGGTATAAATGGCCTTCATGACTCATGATGCCTTCATGCATCCTCTATTGACACCACCTCCATGTTAGACATGGAATGAGGACGTGTGACCGAATATGTCGTGATCTCTCTCCATGAAAGATGCACCTTCACCCATGTTGGTGACATCAATAAATAGACCAACACATGGTGTCAGTACCCATAACAAAATCTCTTTGAGGTCATGCAAACCACGAACCCTCATGTGGTCCCATCATTATTTCACCCTAAAACATTTTTATAGCCTCAATCCATTTTAAAATTCATGGGAAGTCATTCCCAAAACCATGAGCCCCTCTTCCTAGGAAAATTAATTTTCTATATATACATAGTAAATGATCCCTTTAAATGTGTACTTATGGTAATCAAATAAATTAAATATCATAAACATGTTTTCAAGACCCCGCTGCATGAATGGTTCAAGGAAACACAATTGAAATACCCGTTCATTGTCACGTGATGCCCTTGGATGACCTTGAAAAGTCCTTGTTTGTCCATAGAGAAGCCTTGAACAAGTGGAGTTGACCTAACAATAGTTGAATAACATGTCACCATTCTCATATGATAATCCTAGAACAAGATGAGTTGATCTCATGATATCCCATTGACATGTCTTCTTTAACACGTGAAAATCCAACACAAGTCATATCGATTATACAATTCCCTTTGAATTAATCTTTCATGGCCTTGAGGAGATGTACTAGACAGTAAAATGTGATCATTAAAATTATTTTTTGACATGTCAGCATGATTACATAATGGTCTAATGACATTGACATGAGACAATCACAAGAAGAGTAAGGATGATTTTCTGAGAAAGCATAGTCATGTCTACTTAAATTATGTAGAAGACCTCATAAATGACTACTTTTGTTATGAAAATCATGTTGTACATTTCCATTTCACTCAGGATAATTCATCCAAGAAAATTCAGTTGATCATGAGAAACACCCTATTCATATCTTGTTTTTTCATATGGAATGTCTTAGGCATATCAACTCGGGTCAAGTGAGGCATCATGAAAATGTCAGGAAGAGACTTGTGGATGTTTCTACCATTTCAAGATAATAAACAAATATATTGGTAAGAAAATCAGGATGTGTCAAGTGGATAGATAAATATTTTTAGACTAATCCCCCAAGACATGTCAAACTAATTTGGCATGACCACTTAGACTCATTCCATGTGGTCCCCAGCCAGGAACCTTCTTCTGCAATCCCCTTTATAAGGGGAGTGACCTTGATGATCCAGGGTTATACAATCATGTGACCCCACAAATTTCATGCTCTCATTCATTCATTTTGTGTTTACTACCTCTCTTTAATCCATCAAAAGGAAAATAATGGGTGTGTCATAGGCAGCCTCATAGTGTAAGCCCTGACTCATTCAGCAGCCTCAGTGCATAAGCCCCAATTTCTAACTTAATGTAATATATCCCCAATAATCCAGAAAGCCTCAGTTTGTAAGACATGTTTAATGACATAATACAATATTTCCATGACCAATAATGAATCTATCTTTCTATAATACTCTAAAATTCCTAAAATCCCAGGGATAACCATAATGTCTTTGAACATGATCATCTAACTTATCCCATTGAAAAGTTAATCGATAAGTGAACTATGAGAACTGTGATTCCTTCCATAAATGGGATATGTAACATTCCTTCCCAATTCCCATGATTCATACCTTATCCTCCATTATATGGGTAACCAAGCCTCTCAAATGGAAACTTTAATGTGTAATCCTCTTACTAATGTACTCCCATGAAATGTGTACAATCTACTGTTATCTCTTATTTCTCACACCCATAATAGATCACATTGTCTTAAATACCAATTAATATTGTATAAAATGCATGTTAAGAATTCTTTAATTATGGAAGCATCATTGGGATGTAATTCCAATTAAATTCCATCTCCACTCAAAGGGATACATTCCCAAGGAAGAAATATGGGGCAGTCTCATATGCATTAGTCTCTCCGAGTGCCCCAATAATTATATACCTCATGACAATAAGTCCTATGCCATTCTTGCAGGGATGATTCTTGCAGTGGAATGTGGATGGGCTAATATCAACATCGAGCTAAATAGCCTTTCGGTTATCAATTCCATTAACCACAATGAGGATGGACTTCAGGCCTTTGGCTTCATCGTCAGGAGAATCTGCTCGCTACGCCAAAGCTTCTTTTGCTTCACCTTCTCCTTTACCAAAGGGGAAGGAAATAATGCATCCCATCAGCTGGCAGCCTTAGGCCCCTTCGATGTCAACCAGCTATGGCTGGACAACATCCCTTCTTGGCTTTGCTTATGTACTTTTGTAGATATTCATCATTAATATTATCCTCCTTTCTTTTCAAAAACAAAAACAAAAAACTATGTAGACTCTGATTCCTATATAAAATAGGTTGTGTTGGAGGCCGCATCGAGGGCCGTGCCTGATATTCATATCCCTACCGTATGACGTTAGACTACATGGATGGGTCCAATCATACGAACTAAAACTATGACAAATGAACTATGTAGGTTTTTATTCTTGTATTCACATGATACATACGATGCCTCATATAGATTCAATCCCATACCAAAGACACTAACCACACCCTTAGGTGGAAATAACCTCTAAAGTGCTCAAACATGTCATAGACCAAAGCATCATAAAAAAGATAAGAGAGCTTTAGAGAACCCATGATATGCACACCAATATCCCTGAAAATGAATGTTAAAAATAAATTCATTGAAATGGGGTTCATTAACCCAGTATTAGATTTGGGAAATTATTTTCTAATCATATATTAAATCATTAAGAGAGCACCTGAGAAGTAAACAATTCCCTCCAAAGGGGTGTGATGATACTGCCCTCCCATCCTCTCACCTAATGAAAATCCACCAGAGTCATTATGCCTAAAAAATCAGTTGATTTCTTGCCTTTGTAAAGAAGTTTTGTACCCATCTAAAGATGAAGGAACTATTGGGAGTTTCCAGTGAGAGATTCAACAGTAATATGATGGTTATGATTGTGCACAACAAAAATCACACACAATCAAACCACTGTATAGATCGCATTCATGCCTCGAATCCCTTTAAAATAATGGCAAACCTGATGTGAAACACCTCCAATTGTAATTTTTTTGGTTTATAATCTATTAGACCATTTCAGTTTCCTATAATTCATTGAAAAAAATAGTGACCCTGGAGTGAAATCATTTAACTACATCATCCCTTTCATGGGTCAAAAAGGATATATTTCCCAGTGCTCATTTGTCCTATATATATTATGCTTATTGTACAATAAAATGTTGAACCTGACATGTTTCTTTTGACCACACTAAACCTTATGTAAAAAATTATGGATTTCCTTGTTATCCTTTAACTCTGAAATTTTTTGATCATAAATGTACTCTTATATATGATAGTTCACTAATAAGGTGTCTTTTTTTATTCATTAGGACTTCTATAATATTTTCAATCAAAATGTCCTCATGGAATGTGAAAATGAATTTTGATATCACTGGACATTATACTTTGGCCCTGAGGCATCAATGTACTTTGTCCCTGACATACCACTTTCAGTATCCATTGGTGAACATCATGGGTCAGAAATACCACATCAATAACTCCATCATGACTTTGGAATCAACTCATGAAATCCATTTAACATTGATCTCCCATCGAAAATTTTTTCAACGAAAGGCCATAAGAAAAAAAGTGTCCCTTGTCTCCATATTCAACTGATTTGGGATCGTATCAATAGAGAAAATCAGTTCACACCTTCCCTACCTCGGGGAGGTGGATGAGGATAATCATCAGATCAACTCAATCACAAAGGAGCTTCTTAGCAGGGCTCCCATCTATTTGATTCATCATCATTGACATATTACAATGATTCTATAAGGAGTTGTAGATGCCTACCATAACTGTCCATGTTGGGGGAACCTCGTTAGAGAGCCTACCATGGGTATCCAAAAAATGATGCTTTAGAGAAGGAATGTATCCCTGGTCCTTCCAATCATTCTGATTTCCACCATTGTATCCTAACAGTGTCCTAGAATCAATCATAGGTCATCCTAAACTAGGAGCATCTGAATTCATCACATCCAACCTCGATGACTATGGAATCCCAGGGAACACTCCATCCCCTAGATATGGGGACATTTTTACCAAATTTTACTCTAAGAAAATCTTCATCATGGTCACCAAACCCTAAAAGAGTATACTGGGAACCAACCTATCAAACAAGATGCTCTGTCAAGGAGGAGCACTAGCTTGCTTGTGTGTCTATCAATATGATATCAATCAGACATGAAGACTCCTAATCAAACCCAAATTGGCACACTCTTGAAGGGTATAATCATACTCTTCTGTAGTAATATAATACATGATAGTTTTTCCTAACTTTTTTCCACTTTCATAGGAAATGAAAATCTTAATAGTGTCTTTTAGGTATCTACTAAATATGTTACTGACCATGTTGGTATGTCAGAGGGTAATGTCAATGGAGCACATGACCATTCACAGCAATGGATTAGGTATCTAGGATCCACTTTGGAACTCCCATCATCCACTCACCCTTTCATCGATCAATGAAATGGGTTTTTCATGATGGATTCTAGATACCCCTTAAGGATGATAATAATATTTTTTAATAATAACATACCACTCAAATCCTATAAGAGAATATGAATCTCTAGGAGAAAATTGTTGGAATACTCTCAAGGTTGTTTCCTCTAGAAATGGGGATGACCTCATTGATTTAATGTTCAAACATTCCAAGTAGTTTCTAATGGGTTTTTTTGTAGAACCGAAAACATCCAATGATTCTATATCCATTTGGGCCTACTTTCCAAAGTTAGGGGCTCACTTGTTATGAACTGATGAGGCTTAAGAATTTGCATTGGTCGAGAGGATGGGAGGTCGGAATCATCACACCCTTTTTGGGGGAATTATTATCTACTCCGGGACTCTCTTTATAGATTTAAGTTATGATCGTGAATCCTTATTACATTATGAAGTATGAAAATGAGCTTTCTATTAAATCTGACAATCAATGATTAATATGTATGTGATTTAGAGAATCTTTTATATGTATTTGAGGTTATTCCTCGATATAGAATCATATGTATTTGTTAGAGATTATTAGTCAGTGGTATCCTTCGACACATTATATAGAAATATCTTGGTCATTATGATAACCATACTGGTTTTAAAGCCACTCAGCGGGGCACTTGAAGTTTATTGTCATTTATAAGGACATAGATTAATTCAGAGTTGGGATCATACCCGCAGATGGGATACCTATGTATCCTTTGTTTTAGAAAAGGAATCAGAACCCATGTAGTTTTAGTAAAGAAGTATGAGGTTTCTGCATGATTGATGGCTCAACGAAAGATATCATAATTACTTTTACACTCTAAGCTCATGTGATTCATGCTTAGTGTGAGAAACAAGAGGTATTGGTAAAACCAGACAATTTTGCCATGAAAGATGAAATTATAAGAAATAATGTGGGGAATATGTATGTATGACTTCCTAGATAGATGAATATTAGGATTTACTTCAGGTAAGAAACCTGGGAACAAGGTCCATAAAGGTATATGTGCTTTATGGAGATTTGGATACTTAACATAGGACTTAATCTTGAGAGGGATGACCAAATTAGAGGGGAATTGTGATTGGGTTTTACTTTTGAGAAGGATGACCAAATCAAAAGTAAATTAACACTGGTTAAGAGATATTATGACCGGGGCTTACTCTTAAAGAAGAGGCCCAGGTTAAATGGAATTATGACTAGGGATTACTCCTGAAAAGGAAGCCCAGGTTAAGGGAATGTGGATTTTTGGGAACTAGGGGCTTACTCCTAAGGAGGATGCCCATATTAAAAGAATTATGGTTGGGGCTTACTTCTGAAACGGAAGCCCATGTTAACGGAATTTGAAGACTGGGGCTTACTCCTGAAAAGGAGGCCCAGGTTAGGGGACTTGAGACTTAGGACTTATTCCTGGGAAGGA
Source organism: Viscum album (assembly GCA_963277665.1). NCBI lineage: Eukaryota > Viridiplantae > Streptophyta > Magnoliopsida > Santalales > Viscaceae > Viscum > Viscum album. The sequence goes on along the minus strand of OY728139.1, from coordinate 333,398,307 downwards.
GGCCTAAGTTAAATGGAATTTATGAGTGGGGGTTATTCCTGAGGAGGATTCCCAAATTATAGGAATTAAGACTGGGTCTTAATCCTGAAAAGGAGGCCTAGAAATAAGGGGAATTGGGGCTTACTCCTAAAAAGGATGCCCAAATTAGAGGAATTATGACTGGGGATTAGTTATGAAAAGGAGGCCCAGAATTAAGGGTACTTGGGGATTACTCCTGAAAAGGATTCCCAAGAATAGTCTTATCATTTTAAAGGATGAGGTTGAATGAATGGAATCTCTAACTGTAGTGACATAAAGATATGTAAATCACTAGGTTTTGAGAGATGTTCCATATAATTCCTTTCATACATGGATTCCAACCAAGGAATCATGCCACAAATGTATTTGAATTGGATTCTGAAGGCTAAACGTTTAAGAGGAGAGGTGAATTTGAAGAAAACAAGTGAATAGGCAGGAGGGGCACCCAAAAGGAGAGAGGTGCGCATGTACTGCGTGGGCATGCAAGTCCTGGTCGTGCAAGTATACTTGTGAGAAACATGGGTACTTGTGTGATAGTCAACCCTTAGGGTAATACTTGGTCGAGACTTGGCTCATGCCCTTAATATTATCATTAAAGGCCTCCAAAAGAGTGGAGCACAAGTTTTATTGAAGGGATAAGGAGACGTGCAAGTGTGGCCGTTTCCCTTAAGGAATGGCCACTTAGGCACATAGGTGTTGATGAATTTCAACACTTAGGCCTTGTTCCCTCTCTTTAGAACTTCCATTCTAGGTAAGAAATTAACTTAGAAGTGTTCGGAAGGCTTTGAGAAGAGACTAGGGTGCCTAGAGCTCGAATCCAAGTTTGGGAATTTGTTCAACTTTGAAATGGGGGGCCCATAGGAGTATTTATAGACTAGTGAAGACCCTGGGTGAAAAATCAATGAGGGCACGCAAGTCACCTACGCGACCCCTATGCGGCGCGCAAGTATACTTGCGCAACAATGATGAAACTTGTGTGACCCAAGTGGGAAGAAATCCTTCTTCAATCCTTTGTCGATTTTTGATGTTTCTTCAAAGGATGAATCACTTTGGACACATTTATTCCCCTTTTTAAGTCGTTAAACTTTGTGATAGAAAGGAGCGTCATAAAAAGTCCCCCCTCAGAGTTGGATCTGGGAGAAATGAGGATATGACTCTGAGGTAATAAAGAAAAAGAAGCATAGTTTGATTTTTTCTAGGATTATTATAAATAACCCTACAAACTTTGAATATTTTAATTTCTCAATATTACCTAAATCATACGAAATGTATGTTTAGTGAGCTGGGACATGACTTCAATTCAGTGTTCCATTGTCTTTTGTGGGTAGTTTAATGTCATGCACGTCGGACATCAAAAAGGCTAATGATTAAGGTCGAAATAGCTTTGACCAAATGGATTAAAATTGACTCAATTTCATGATAATTTATCTGAAAACATATTACCATTTTAAAGTATGAGGGAAAATATGTAAACGATGACTTAAGAAATTTTTAATCAGAGGAATGATATGAAAAATGGCTAAAAGGCATTAGAAGAAATAGTTCCCAAGAATGAAGTTACCATTATTTAACAAAACCGTTAGGGGGTTGAATTATGCAGGGCCACCTAAGGGCATTGACTGCATTGTCAAATAATAGTATCTTTTGGCTGACAGGTCCATTATGTAGACTAATTTTGCAAGGCTGCCTAAGGGAACATGTTGTATAGTCAAGAAAAAGAACTCTCAGAAATTTACTTTTCTATTGCTAAAAAGCCAGTGGAAGTTTATGGGGATTCAAATTTTCCAAAGCATAGAGTTTGTTGTATGGAGAGAGGTACTTGAATATGGAAAAAATATTTCCAAACAAGATTGTCTAAGAAATGGATGAAGGTCACTCCTACGAAGGTTTGACCCAAACATAGGGAAGGGAAATATAAACCATAGACTTGAATACTTTCATATCATGAAAAGGAACATGGGAAAAATATGTTAAGGATGGATATTTTCTGCGGATCCTTACATATTGTCGATAAGACCAGTAAGGACAAAAGAGGTTTTCTTCACAAGAATGAAGTTACCATTTTTTAACAAACCTGTTAGGGGGTTAAATTATGCAGGGCCACCTAAGGGAATTGGCTACATAGTCAAATAATAGCATCTTTTGGCCGACAAGTCTGTTATGCAGACTACTTATGCAAGGCTGCCTAAGGGAACATGCAACATAGTCAGGAAAAAGAACTCTCAAGAATAAAACATTTTGTGACCATAACTCAAGAAAAGGGTTATGGATATCTGGAAGTATTTATGGTTAGGTGTAAGAAACATAAAAATGGGCATTAGTTTAATGCATGTAGAGATACACAGACCAATGCTAACCATAATCATGTTGTGGCTGGGTCCTGAATTGAAATGTTTGACTTCAATACGTATCCCATAAGGACATGAATCAATCCATACTTAGTTCTTGAAATAAATTTTAACTTCATGTGGGATGTGAGTATAAGAAATCTTATTTTAGGGTCATAGAGCTCGGACCATAATAATGAATACACTGTGTGTGTTTTTAGAGGGACTTTTTATCCAGGGGACTGAAAGTGAAATTTGGGGTTAGGCCCAAATACTTGGGGTTGGATTCAAGGGATGCTCGAACATTCCTACGTATCCCATAAGGATTGGAATCAAGCCACACATAGTTCTTGAAATACCCTCTGTACAAATTTGGTTTGTACATATGAAGGGTGAAAAGGGGACTTTAGTGCAATGATGGTTTGAACCAAGATAAAAGGATTAGGTATTTCCATGTATGCACATAGTCTTTAGAATATAACATGATAGGAGATCAATGTAAATAATGATTCCCTCTCAGGTGATGGTGTCAAAGAATGCTATAGTTTCTTGTCTTACAGGACCAAAGTGTGAATAGTTTAACGTTATATAGCAAGGATGATGGTGAACCAATGTAAAAAGTATTGGATCTAGGGCTGCCTAACATATCAACATCATATGAGATGGAGGTGAAGCGATGTGAAGATATTGGTTTTGGTCTTGATCCTTAGGAGGTTGCCTACGTACCTAGCCTAGAAGGAAAGGATCAAAGTCTTCATTGTTCAATTATAGAATGAATTGGTGATCAAGTCGTTCTTGAGGACAACGACCCAAAACAAAATGGTGTTGGGACTAACGCATGGTTAGTGGCCCCGAGAGGGTGTTATGGTTGAAGTTTACTCTAATCACATGTGAGTCATACTTGGTGTGAGAAACAAAAGGTAGTGACAACCTTAACGATGCATAGTTTATTGTCATATAGGACATATGAAGGAATTATGCGGTTTAAAGTCTTACAGTGAGGACAATTGGTATTGCACAATTTAGTGTCATGTAGTAGGGAAAAAAGTAAATTTTAATGTCTTGTAGGACATATTAAGGGACTTTGTTCAGTTTTACATCATGTAGACGAATGAGCAGTACCCTTTAACGTCATGTAAGACAAATATAGGGACACCGTTTAACGTCATGTTGGACAATAAGGGTGTTGTACAGTTTAGTGTCATGTAGCTAAGACGATGGGGACAATATAGTTTAACATCATGTTGGACGAAAAGGGGACTGTGAGGTTTAATGTCATGCAGTGAGGAAAAAAGAGGACATAGTTTAACGTCATGTTGGACAATTTAGGGACTTTTTCACAGTTTAATGTCTTGTAGTTAGGACGTCACATTTTAACGTCATGTTGGATGTCACAATTTAATTTAATGTTGGATGTCACAGTTTAATGTCATTTTGGACGTAAGTGATAATAGTTTAAGGTCATATGCATGGACCGTAGATTATGCAGTTTGATGTCTTGCTAGACATAAGGTACTTTCGTATAGTTTAGCATCATGTAGCTAGGACATCATAGTTTAACGTCGTGTTGGACGATATGGATTCAAATATTTTAAGGTCATATGAATGGACTGCGGATGGTACAGTTTAATGTCTTTCTGGATGATTAAGTATTTGTCGTACACAAAATAATTATTCAGAAATATAGCATTTGTTGGAGTAGTAATGAGTTCTCCATCCATTGAGATTAAAGAATAAGCTCCATTAAAGTAGACCTTATGTATTGAATAATGTCCTTCCCATTTTGGATCCAGCTTGGGAAGTTTATTTCCTGGTATCACTGGAGTTCTGAGAATTAATACCAATTCTCCCTGAACGAATGAATGAAGACAAACTTTTTTGTTGAAAGCTCGTGCTATTCGATTCTGATAGACTTCCAAGTGGTGCAAGGTGCACAATATTTTCTCATCAAATCATTCCGATTCATCCAATCACTTTTGAGATTGCTCATTTATAAATGACTGATCTCAAATGACTACTCTGAGTGAGGGTAATTGAACCTCAATGGGAAAGACTACTTTTTTTTCATATACCAATGAATATAGAGTTGACCGCGTTGCAGTGCGGGTGGTGGTCCGATAAGCCCATAATGTATAAAAGAGTTTATCAGGCCATGATTTCTTATCTTTATCCACTATCTTTTGTAGTATGTTTGAAAGATTCTTGTTGAAAGATTCTATCTGGACATCGGGAACTACAGGATATCGAGATGAATAATTGGATTTGATGTTGTATTCTCGATATAAATTCCTCACCTCAGTTGAACAGATGTTTGTGCCATTGTCCGTCAATATGGAATGAGGGACACCAAATCTGGTAATGATGTTAGACTTGATGAAGCTAACAATGCATTTAGAACTAACTTCTTTGAGGGGTATTTCCTCTTCCCAATTGCAGAAGAAGTTAGTAGCAGTAATAATGTACTTAAACTACTTAGATGTAGATGAAGGAGAAGGTCCCACTACATCCATTCCCCATGTGGAAAATGACCACGAGTATTTAGCTGTATGAAGCAACACTGGGGGTTGATGAATGAAGTTGGCATGTACTTCACAATAATGACACTTCTTTGTGAAATCAACACAATCTTGTATCATTGAAGGCGAAAAATATCCAAGCCTTCGAATTTGATCAGATATTCTGTGTCCAGAATGATGGGCACCACAGACTCATGCATGCACTTCTTTCATGATAGCCATTGTCTCTTCACCATCAATGAATATGAAGAGAACTCCATCAAAACCTTTTTTGTAGAGAATTTTATCTAGGTGATTCGGGGTAACATAAAGAGTAAAACTGACCACATGTCACCATATTTATTCATTCCCAGCTCCATCAAGTAGAAGTGTTCCATTTTTATGGTATTCCCTGATAGGTGTCATCCATCCTGTAGTATGACCATATGGTTCAGAGATGGGACAATTTTCATTAATTTCCTCTGTTATGATTTGTACATAAGGTGAAATTGTTCGACGGTGGGAAAAACTGATGGTTGTCTCATCCTGAGTTGGATCTGCCAGAGCTGTGGCTATATTAGCCAGTGCATCATCTTGGACATTTTGTAATCTCGGGATATAAGAAAATGTTGATTCTGAAGGAAATTCCACCGTTAACTCTTTGATGTAATCATACAAAGGGATTAGTTCTTCTTTTGTGATTTCATAATCCCCATTTACTTGTTTGATTACTAGGTCTGAATCACCTTTCACCTTTAAGTGATTCACTTGTGCTTGAAGTGCCAACTCCAATCATGTGATAAGAGCTTGGTATTCTGCTTCATTATTTGTACCGCCTCCCAACAATGAGAAGGAATAAAGTAGAACTACCTTTTCTAGGGAAATGAGTACAATTCCTAACCCAACATTGTTGAATTTAGGATCTTCCTTTTTCATCCCAGTTGGACTTCTAGAAGCACAATCAAAGTACAATTCCAATGTTTGAAGATTATCTTGAATAGATAAGACTTCCTTATCAGGAAGTTCAGTATCTAAAGATGTATCTTCTACTGAAGGATGTTCATCAAGGAAATCATCCAGATCATGGCCCTTTATTGCCTTTTTAGACACATACTGGATATAAAATTGCTACAAAATAACTGCCCACCTTGCCAGACGTCTTATAAGCATTGGACAACTAAGGAATAATTTCAGCGGGTTATTGCGAGATACCAATTGGAACTCGTGATGTTGCAGGTAGTGTCTCAACTTCTGAAATGAAAATATTAATGCTAGGCAGCACTTGTCAATATTTGAGTATCGGGTTTCTGCTTCAAGCATAGTCTGACTGAGATAGTAGAGGTTGTTTTCATTCCCAGCATCATTATTCTGAGTAAGAAAGGCACCCAATGATGACTCTAAAGCTGTCACATAGAGGATATGTGTTATTCCTTCAATAGGTGGCATTAACACTTATGGACTCAATATATAATTCGTGAAAATAACGAATGATTCATGAAATTCATTAGTCCACTGGTAAGTGACTCCCTTCTTCATGAATTTGGTGAAGGGTAAACTTTTGCCTGCCAAATTGGCAATGAAACATCAAATATAGTCCAAGTTTCATTGAATTCATCTTAATTCCATTAAATTTTGAGGAGGTTACATACCAAGGATTGACTTTGTCTTCTCAGGATCCACCTCGATACCATGATGGCGTACAAAAAAGCTGAGAAATTTTCATGAGGTTACCCCAAAAGCACATTTTAAGGGGTTCATCTTCAAATTATGTTGTCGATGTTTTTGGAATATGACTTCCAAATCATCCAAGTGATTAGAACTTTACTAGACTTGACCACCAAATCGTCTACATAACATTCAACAAACTTCCCTATAAAGGGTTTGAAGATACGATGCCTGACACACTGATATGTTGCACCTGCATTTTTCAGGCCAAAGGGCATTACCTGATATCAAAACACATCCTATGGGGCTCTGAAGGCTGTAGATTCCTCATCTTATAGAGCCATTCAGATTTGATTATATCCTGAATATACATCCACGAAGGAAAGTGCTTCATATCTAGCTGTTTCATCAATCAATAGTTCTGTAATTGGAACTGGAAAATTATCCTTAGGACAATGTTGATTAAGATCTCTGAAATCAATGAAAACTCTAATTTGTCCATTCTTCTTTTTCACAGTGACAATATTATCCAACCACTTGGTATATTGAACTTATCTGATGATGTTATATTTGATAAGAATATCCACTTCAGCTTTAATTTTTGAAGCATAGGTTGGGTGTTTTCTTTTAGCGGATTGTTTAAATCCTTGATGTTCTTCTGGCATACCCAAATGATGAGTGGAAACATCAGGATCAAGCCCTGGAATCTCTGTATAGTTCCAAGAAAATTTATCTCGATTTTTCTTTAAAATTGAAACATACATCTCTTTCTCTTCAAGAGTTATGGCTGCACTAATTAAAGTGGGGCACGAATCTTCTTTTGTACCCAGATTTATTTCTCTGAGTTCATCCACGGTGGTAGAGATACGCTCTTCAAATGATGGAGGATAATCCCTAAGATCTTGATCTTCTTCTTCAACATGTGTTATTTCCTATGTTTCTACTTTCATAGTAGATGATGAAGTAGAATTTCCATGATAAGAAGAGATGTTAAAATTTGAACATCTTGAAGAAGAAGCTTCTATTTCCGACCAGATTGATGATGAAGGGTCTTCCTTAGGTAATAAAGAGGAGATGATGGATTGAGAATCGATATCATCATTCACCTCTGAAATTTATATAACTTATTCTAGCCTGGTTGGTGAAGTATAGACATGTTGGATTTCAACATATGAAATGAAGACATCTCCATTTGAGCTTTCATCATTTCTTGGTGAATCACCAATTTCTCCCATGTTGTCTGGCTCGATAGCCGTAATTGACATTATGGAGGTTTCCATAAGAGTATTTTGATTTAGGTCTATCCTGTCAATTTGACTGATAGGCAACACATAATCTGCACTCACATGTGTAAATGGATTTACTAGAATCTTTTCCAAACCATATGGAGCATTAACTTTGGTAATCTCCCTTGTTGTGGATTTCTCCTTTCCCTTCATGTGATAGAATTCCGCCTCAATGTATTGAGATTCACATGTCTTGAATGGGGCCTTATCACCATACAATGTCCCAATTTGACCATCGAAACAATATTTGAGACATTTATGGTATGATGAAGGGATAGCCGCATGTTGATGTTGCAAGGGTCTTCCATGCAAGATGTTGAAGGTTGAGTCTTGATCAACAACCATGAAATCTGAATTGGATACAAGATCTCCAAACCGAGTTCTGAGTATAATCTCACCCAGTGGTTCTGGTTCATTTCTATCATATCCTTGTAAAATCAATGTAGAAGGAGATAAATCATATTTTGTGAGGCCCAATCGAGGAAGTGTATCAATGGGGATGAGGTTGACTCCTGAACCATTATCAATGAAAACTCTTCATACGTCTACACCATTGACCTTGCCAGATAAGTACACAGGTATAATATTTCCATGCATGACAACATCTTCATCTTCATTAGTGAAAGATATCCCTGCCTGACATTCTGTAGGATTATTTTCTACATGGTAGACTTCAACTGCATCAATTTCAGTTTCAAATTCTTGAAGACATGACAAAGCCTAGATGAGTGCCTCCTAAAGATCCTTTTATAAATTCAAAGCATCCAAAATTGATATCTTGGATGGTATTTGGGCCAAGTGTTTCAATACATCATACTTTTGATCCAATGGTTTGTGTTTCCCAACAGGAACATGTGGTTTCGAAGGTACCATAGAAGTAAATCCATCTTGTATCGGGGTAAGAGTTAGCAATACTCCTGCCTTTGGAAGATTAGACCGAATAGGTCTATTTAATTACCAAGAGGGAGAAGGTGGAATCTCTAACTGATCCTCCAGAATTATTGTGCTAGGAATGAGTGTGCTATCGATGGAAGAATCTTCTTATTCTTGTTGAGCCCATTGAAGGGCTCTGCCATGAGTTTTTGATGCATACACAGTTCTAGTAGGGGTAGAATTGGAATAGTGGCTTCCAGGATATCCACGTCTTCCTCTGTATCCCAGAACTCTATAACTCCCTCTAATTCCTCTGTTTTATACAGGGAATTCAGGCTCATCAAAATCGAAACTGTGACTGGCGTAAGGATCTGTTAAATGAATTATATTAACAGAACCAAATATCAGCTCTTCTTCTGATGAAGATTCTGCCTGATTAGCCAATTTAGGTTATGCCGTTTGGTGGGGCAGGGCCCATGGCATCGAGGTAGATGGAATAAAGTCTTCCAGAGTCAAAGACAACTTAGGCTTTGACACGATTTCATCTTCTTCTGATTGTTCCTCTTTCTTTGAATTATGCTGCCCCATTGAGGATTTTCCCTTTGATAAAGAGGTTTTTGCTATGGTATTCATAGCAGAAGACGCAATTGGTTTCTTCAATTGTGTTCTCAAAAGGTTTTGATTTCAGTTGATCGTTTTTCTGACCATCCAATAATTATATTTTTTAGCATTTTCGTTCTTGACTTCTTTCCACTTTCCTTCTTCATCTAGATTTGTAGTAGTAACACATGCTACCTGAGATGAAGAACCTTTCAGTTTTACTTGTCCTGAGTCCACCATCTTTTGCAGGAGGTATTTGAAGACAAAACACTCCTGAATAGGATTCCCCAACATCTGATGAAATGGGAAATAATTGGGACTATCTTCATCTCCTTCCTTATTCGGCCTCTTGGGCATTGGAAATTGAAAACAATTATTTACTAGAGCCAAAATTAAGTAACCAGGAACTTGTTCATTTTGGAAAGAGTAAAATTTACTCTTCAGATCCTCAAATTTCTTCCGTCTTTGTCTCTTTGGTCATCTTGACGAAACGACCTCTGTTGCTGACGCTCAGGGGGTGGAGCCCTTCAAGAAGATGAAGGCCTTGAAGTAGAAGCAGGTACAGGTGCTTGTTTAAGCATAACTATAGTAGTCTCTGCATTACCCAATCTCATTCCTAGAGCTAATGGAATTACACGAGCTTTATCCTTAGTCTTTATAAGAGAGTCTTCAATCTGTTGAGTGATTTAAGTAAGATCTCGACACCCTCCTTTGTATTTCACATGGATCAATGGTGTGCATAACTCATCACGCAAATTCGCCACACAAATTTTCAATAACTCTTCATGAGGGAGTTCCATGCTCAGGAAATATGTTAATCCCTTCTAGAGAGCAATGAAATCTGAAACCCTTTCATTATCTCTTTGCTTAAAATTTTTAAGATAAAAAACTATTGTATTTGGAAAAGTTGAGCTGAATTGAAAAAGAAATTATTGACGAAGATCCTCCTACCCGGTAATTGACCGGGATTGCAAGCTTGTATACCAGACAAAAGCAAGCCCTTGTAATGACTGTAAAAAACACCAGATCTTAACTGCTTCTTGTTGCTAAGAGGTTCCCATTATAGGATTGCAATGAGAAAAAAAATGTGTTAAGTGTTTCTATGGGTCTCCCGAACCATTAAATATTGGGAATGTGGTACTTGCAAAATTTGATGGGGGAGGAATTGCGTCTACCCATTTAGGGTATGCTCTTTTCTCCGGTTGAACTGGTGTATGCTTTCCTTCCAAAGCTTCCAACCGATATGTTAATGACTCAATGGTAGTCATTAACTTTTGAGAAACATCAGGTTGAGCTTGGACCTGTGCAGGTGCAATAACTGGAGCATGGATAGGTGTGGCGACTGGGACTTCCACTGATGGTAGTATTGCCGGTTGTTGTTTCATATAACCCATAGGATTAGACCTCTGAGGGTGTACTGGTAAAGGAGGATACTCTTGATACATCTCAGTAGCCGCAACAAATTCCCTTGGTTGACTGAATCCATCACGCTTAGGAGGAAGACTACCCTGAAGTAGTTCTACATTCAACCTCCTCAATTCCTTCATTTCTTCCTCCTGTTGTGCAAATATTTTCTCTAGTGAGAGATATTTACCTTATCCAGAGGAAGGGTATTTAACATGATTCTTTCCTCTACCCATATTGGACACCTTTCAAAGAGGGGGAAGTGGGTTACTTGAATGATTTCCTAGATTCTGGGTAATCCTATGATTTCATGTATGCACACCTTCTTCATTTGTGTCTGTCCGGACAACCTCTTGAGCAGGAACCTCTTCATCTGATCCCTCTGAGAGGGCCTCATATAGGGAATTAGAAACAACAACATTGATGACATTAATTGATGCATAACTCATTGCATCCCTTCTATCAGCATTTTTGAAATATTGTCTTCTTCCTTTTCCTTAATGAGACATTTCCTTTTATTGATTTGACCCCTCAGGAACTTCTTGACGAACCGTATTGTGGAGGGAATATCCTGATAATTTGTCTCTTCGTACCTCTTATGGCTTTATCCCTAATTGAGAGAAGGCTGAATTTCACTGAGGGAGAGGCTGAGGATTTGAAAAAGTCCCCAGTCTTGTGGACTGGGTATGTTCCTGATGTTTCTGCTCAACTCCCTGAATCCTATTTGTTGATTCTAAGGGTTGGGTTAAAAGAGTCTCCAGTCTAGCAATCTGGGGTGGTTCTTGAGTGGCTATATCTGAGACCTTCTTAAAGGTTCTCCTGATCTTACAGACTTTAGTCCAGAAATTTCCTGGATACATCAACCTACATCCACTCTTATCACCTGGATCAAAAGACCGTTGGATGATTTCTGACACTTCTGTCACTTGATGATGTTCTTTCTCCAAACGAGAGGTCTGTTCAATATTATCGTTTTCTTGATGCATGAGTAATTCAACAACTTGTTCTCTGTATTCCTGATTCGGGGAAGAACTAGTAGAGGAATGTTCTTGAGCGAGCCTTTAATTACAAACAAAGCCAATTAGTTGTGGCCGGCCATGTGCAATAACATTACATTAGACCATTTTCGGCGGGCCTTTCTGACTAGAGAGTACAGTAAAATTTAGTACTCCATGGACACCCCATCCCCAAATATGAATACCAGATGGGGCATTGTAAATTAACTGGCACAACCTTCTGAGTGTGCCAAGGCATGAACGTTGAAGGGCTCTCTTCTGTTTTTCAGCCTTCAGATATCGAAAAACTGAGAGAGACACCAAGTCAATTTGCCATTGTAACCCTTCTATTATAATGACATGATTTTCATATTCATCCTAAGATAACATTATCTTTTTCTAATGATAAAGAGTTTTCCATACGTTGAGACGAATATCATGAATTCCATCTTTTGTCAACATCTCTGGAATGTCATACTGAGAGTCAGCCAAATGCCAAAACATAACTGGAACTTCATCTTTTTCCAGTTGTTTTTTCATATTCAGTACTTCCTCTTTATCATTCAGTGAAGATTCTTCTACCTGATTAGACCAAATTTGGTGCTTCTTTGTTGCTTCATTAGATTCAACAATATCGGTAGAGAATTCACTCATCAAACTAGAAGATGAACAACCCAGGGGTGGTTTGGAGAATGTCCTACACCCCGAGCTATCTTCTGATTGAGAAAGTATTTCACCTGCTATTGGTAAAGCATCATACATGACTATCTTCACATTTACAAGTGCCTCAAGATAATAGGGCTTTCTCATCACTACATTGCCTATTGAAGCATTTTCCAAGCAATGTGAATTACTGCTGCAGAGAGGACTTTCGCACCTAAATTCATCATCATGGGGAGGACCACCATGGTGGGTTACAACAAATGATGAAACATTTTTCTCCTTGGTCTTCGGGTCACACATAGGTTTCTTGTGGCTCTCACCTAAATATTAAACTTCAAGATCGACCGAACTTTCATGAAGAAAGCCATCATGAGGATGTATCTGATACAGACCTTCAGAATTAATGTCCCGAATATTGGGAACTGAGAGAGTAGAATCTTGATTTGCAATAGAGAACTGTCTGAGTGCATCAAGAACTCCAGCATCGAGCAAGGCCTTATTATAGATTGGACCTTGATTCCTTGACTGTGCTGGATGAGTCTTTTTCTTAGACACCTATTTACTCATTTTAGGAACCACTTTTTGAAAAAAGCGGTTATTATGGGCCAGTGTATGTGCCTGCTCAGGAGAAAGGATCAGGTTTGGCTGATTATCTCCACTCAAATCAGGTGTATGTGTCTGACTTGGTTGTCTGTATGATATGGGGGAGTATGCCCCACAACCCTCTTGGACTGGAACAGAGGTGTGTGTCTGTTCCGGAGTGAACTGTTGATGTGTCACTCCACTGGTAGGGATAAATTTTAATTTCTTTCCCTGTGATGCTGCTGAAGCTGTTATAATATCTTGGAAGGAATAAAGAAAATGAGCAGGGATTTGCTTCTGCTCTTTCACCATCGTCAAAATGTGTTTGGTGACTTTCGCTGCCGGAACGAGAATATACGTCCATTCCATGGTTGGAGTAGGTGTATGTTCCAGCTTCTATCTTCCTTTTCCTATCTGTGAATTCTGACAGTACTCAACTGTGGGGGCAGAGAGTTGAGTCTGCCTCCTTTTTGTCACCGGAGCTTTCCGACTTACTTCTCCGGGGGCTACCAAACGAGACTATTGGTAGGCTTGATCAATACTAGCAGATGTATGTGCCTGCTGATTGCACTCCACCGAACATGGTTGACAATCTACCTTCAATACTGAAAGACGAGGTTGCTGGCAGGATTGATGAATTTAAGCAGGTGCATGTGCATGTTTACAAGTTTTTAACACATTGGGTTGGTGGGCTTCATTGTATGTAGTCAGACGAGCATGCTGACTAGATGATGACTTATAAACAGGTGTATGTTCCTGTCTATAGTACTCTGCCAGAATTGCCTGGCAGGATTGTTGTGTTGCTGCCAGATGAGTCTACTGGATAGTGGAATTAAAACAGACAGGTGTATGTGCCAACTCGTTGCATGCCACCAAGTTATGTTGGTGGACTTCTCTGGAAACGGAAGAGATAAGAACCTGCTCACTATTAACCGGTCGTCGCCTCTGGTGGTTCATCTGTCCTGCTCGGGTTCAAGGAACCTGAGTCGAACATCTGGAGACGACACCCTCATCATGTTGAGGGTGCACTGTTGCACGAGTCTTGCATAGATTATTGGTGGGAACCGTCGGGAAGGAAAATTGTTTCCTTGAATTAAGGCCTTGAGTGGCCTTCTAATTCACATCCTCAAAATATGGGAGGGAATGGTGAATGTGTTCTGGGGTAACTACCTGAAATGGTTGGAGATGGTAGTTAGCACCACCTGCTTCTTGATCGGTGGTCATCGCTGTCCAGAAGAAAAGGGTGAATTATTGACATGGAGGGCTTCTCTAGTGGCCTACAGTGTCGGAATAGTACCAATTTGAAGGTACTCCTAAACCAGCGCATTTGATACCCAGCGTTGAAGACGCTGAGTAGGTGATGTCGTCCTTAGATCGGATGATGATCCAGCAAGAGTAGCAGCAGATGCATTCACAACAGAGGTTTTCAAAGTAGAGGCATTCACAGGCGTGAACATAAGAGAAGCCATTTCTGTAACGTAGATGATCTTGGAAAAGAGGGACTGTATGATATAACAAACATAATCATGATAATTTCGGCTGATACATCTTTTGGATGAGCACATCTGTTATTGATTGTTCTGTTTTCCCTCTCATTGAGTTTAAATATGGGCCTAAAAAATAAGTAAAACACCATTTTAACTTGGTTAATGATTCACGTTAGGTTCACCATTTTTTGTTTCCTTTGGAAATGGGGATGACCTCATTGATTTAAGGTTCAAACATTCTAAGCAGTTTCTAACATGTTTGTTCGTAGAACCAGAAACATCCAATGATTCTATATCTATTTGGAACTACATTCCAAAGGTAGGTGCTCACTAGTTTTGAACTAACGAGGCTTAAGAATTTGCATTGGTCAAGAGGATGGGAGGTTCGACTCATCACACCCTTTTGGGGGGAATTATTGTCTACTCTGGGACTCTCTTTATGGATTTAAGTTATGTTAATGAATCCTTATTACATTACCAGGTATGAGAATGAGCTTTCCTTTAAATCTGACAATCAATGATTAATACGTATGAGATTTAGAGAATCTTTTATATGTATTTGAGGTTATTCATAAATTGAGAATCATATGTATTTGTTAGAGATTATTATCCAATTGTGTCCTTTGACACATTATATTGAAATATCTTAGTCATTATGATAACCATACAAGTTTTAAAGACACTCAACAGGGCACCTGAAGTTTATTGTCATTCAGAAGGACATATATTATTTCAGAGTTGGGACCGTACCCACAGATGGGCTACCTACGTATCCTTTGTTTTAGAAAAGGAATCATAACCCACGTAGTTTGAGTAAAGAAGTATGAGTTTTATGCATGATTGATGGCTCAAATAAATATATCATAATTACTTTTACACTCTAAGCTCACGTGAGTCATGCTCGGTGTGAGAAACAAGAGGTATTGGTAAAACAATATAATTGTTCCATTAAAGATGGAATTATAAGAAATGATGTGGGGATTATGTATGTATGACTGCCCAGATAGATGAATATTAGAATTTACTACAGGGAAGAAACTTGAGAACAAGGTCCATAAAGGTATATGTGCTTTATGAAAATTTGGATACTAAACTTAGGACTTCTTCCTGAGAAGGATGCCCAAATTAGAGATGAATTATGATTGGGTTTTACTCTTGAGAAGGAAGCCCAAATCAAAAGTAAATTAAAATAGGTTAAGATGAATTATGACTGGGCCTTACTCTTAAAGAATAGGCCAAGGTTAAAGGGAATTATGACTAGGGCTTACTCCAGAAAAGGAATCCCAGGTTAAGGGAATTTGGATTTTTGGGAACTTGGGGCTTACTCTTAAAGAGGATTCCCTTATTAAAAGAATTATTGTTGGGGATTACTCTTGAAAAGGAAGCTCAGGTTAAGGGAATTTGAAGACTGGGGATTACTCCTGAAAAGGAGGCCCAGGTTGGGGGACTTGATAATTAAGACTTATTCCTGATAAGGAGGCCTAAGTTAAATGGTATTTATGAGTGGGACTTATTCCTAAGGAGGATTCAAAGTTTAGAGGAATTATTACTAGGACTTAGTCCTGAAAAAAGGCCCATAATTAAGGGGACTTGGGGCATACTCCTAAAAAGGATGCCCAAATTAGAGGAATTATGACTGGGGCTTAGTCCTGAAAAGGAGGCCCAGAAATAAGGGGACTTGGGGCATAAATCACTAGGTTTTGAGACACGTTCCATAGAATTCCTTTCATACAAGGAATCCAACCAAGGAATCATGCCAAAAATGGCTATGAAGTGGATTCTAAAGGCTAAACCTTGAAGAGGATAGGAGAATTTGAATAAAACAAGTGAATAGGAAGGAGGGGCACCCAAAAAGAGAGAGGGGTGCAAGTCCTGTGTGGGTGCACAAGTCCTGGTCGCACAAGTATACTTGCGCGACACATGGGTACTTGCGTGACGGTCAACCCTTAGGGTAATACTTTGGTGAGACTTGGCTCAATCCCTTAATATTATCCCTAAAGGCTTCCAAATGAGTGGTGTGCAAATTTTATTGAAGGGATAAGGCGGCACACAAGGGTGTCCATTTCCCTTAAGGGCTGGCCACTTAGGCACGCAGGAGTTGATGAATATCAACACTTAAGCCTTGTTACCTATCTTTAGACCTTCCATTCTAGGTAATAAATTACCTTAGAAGTGTTCGTAAGGCTTTGAGAAGAGACTAGGGTGCCGGGACCTCAAATCTAAGTTTTGGAAATTTTTCATCTTTGAAATGTGGGGCCCACAGGGGTATTTATAGGATAGGGAAGACCCTGGGTGAAAAATAAAGGAGGGCGCGCCAGTCACCTACGCGACCACTATGCGGCGAGTAAGTATACTAGTGCGACAATGATGAAACTTGAGCGACCCAAGTGGGAATAAATCCTTCTTCATGCCTTTGTCGATTTTTGATTTTTCTTCAAAGGATGAATCACGTTGGACACAGGTATTTCCCTTTTTAAGTCATTAGACATTGTGATGGAAAAGAGCATCAACAAAGGTATATACCTCAGGATGATGAACCAGTGTCATCCTATGAAATATCAACTTATAGTGAAGTTCCCTAGCCCATAGGACTGGGGAATTTTCATATTTGTCATCCCCTCATCGAGTGAAATCAAATCATTGTTCCAAAACACCCCAGCCTAGAGGGCTAGAGGATTTTTCATATTTTCTACCTCCTCATCAGTGATATTCTAGAATCCATATAACCACATATATTTCCACAAAACCTTTAGAAGAGTTATGTACTTTTAATCAATGGAAATAATCATCAACATCCATGACCCCCAATGTTTTAGCACCTTCTCATGTACTAAAAACAAGGACTCTATACCCAAAACTCTAGACTCATCCATAAACCTGCACTAATGGTGGGAAAGATAACATGTGAGAGAAGAGGCCTGGTATCCCATCCCCTGAAGAAAGGAAGGGAAAAGCATATTCCTTCCAAGAAAAAAATGTTCTTGGGAATTTAAATTATGCTATAGAGAATGGTTTGATAGATCACCCAAGGATAAGAAAACTGAAAAGGCATGGTTCATAGGACAATCCAATCATTTCCCCTACCATCGATGCCTCAAAAACACCCTAGCAGGTTGATTTTCCATTAAATATTTGCTTCAAGTATAGATAGAGATGGGGTTATTGGGTCCACCTACAACTGAATTCCCACTATAGTCATTGGATCAATCTGAATATAATGCACCATATGTGCAGTGGAGCATGATCCATAAACCTCCAAAATACAATTGATCATCTTTCAAATCAAGATTGAACAAAGTCTATTCTTGTAAAAAAAAGTATGTATCCAAGTATTTTGACTATGCCATGGAAAATAGATTTATGGAACTTCCAATAATAAAGAAGAAAAATGTGGCAGGAATGATAATCCATGATAATAATTGCACATACCAACTGCATATTGGGCACTAAATAGAGAATTGTTTTGTCTTCAATGATTTTTTTGGAGGGATAGGTAATAGAAGGAATGATATTTTTGAATGATACTAGGAGACATACAATATAAATAAAAGTTATATGTGCTCTATCAGATGAGTTAATCCACTGATAGGTTATTAACCATTGTCCTTACCGGGTGACATTAAATTTGACACCTAATGTCCTTACCTAAAGATGTTAAACCATATAGATCTCGTCATTACCATATGATGTTAAACTCCATAGATCTTTTTCTTTACAACAAGCTGTTAATATTCATAGATCTCATCCTTACTAAAATATGTTAAACTGCATGGATCTCATCCTTACCATAAAAAATTAAACCATAGGGATCTCATCCTTACTATAAGATGTTAAACAGTATGGATCTTGTTCATACTGCATGACATTAAATTTCGAGGATAATTGCCTTACCGTAATATGTTAAACTTTACAGATATTTTCCTTACTACAAGACTTTAATTTTCATGGATCACATACTTCATGCAATACGTTAAACAAAATGGATCACATCCATATTGAAAGTTGTTAAAAAGTGTGGATCTTATCCATACCAAAAAAATGTTAGACAAAAAGGATCTCATCCTTACAACACGATGCTAATCAACATTGATATCATCCTTACTGTAAGATGTCAAACTGCCTGAATAACATCCTTAACACTTAACAATATATCTTCATGGAAGATATCCTTAACACAAGACATTAAACTATGAGACTCACATTCTTTCCATATGATTTCAAACTACACGGTTCTTCTAGAACTGTTTATATATTGATTCTCATCTTCAATGAGATACGTAGGGATGCCTTGATATTATATCTTGGTCCATCCACCACATGATGAAAAATTATTCTATTTTGATCTTTCATTACCACTTCATAGTGAAAGGACACCTTTTAATTCATTTTTCCCACATTATTCATAGCTCACATGAGCTTAGGAAAGACAGTAAGTGTTTCTCTACAAACAGTAAGCATAGAATCGTGTGATATGATCATATTGGTCCTCAATAAAAGCCCAGATAAGAAATATAATTTGTCATTTCCGCATGATTTCAAAACTACACGGTTGATGTCCCTTAAATGACATAGAACTATACATTGCTATAGACCTCACCTGAGAGGACCACTGTTGCTAGTGGTAGTCTCCTACAAGATGTGCATTCTTGAACTACGTATGGATTGATTCTCATACTAATGAGATACATAAATATGCTTGGATCCTATGTAATGTCTCAGCCACCAATATTAAAATCTTTACTATATTATGAAAAACTACATGAAACACATATCAGTTAAAGGATAATAAACCATGTCATATCTCAATCTATAGGAGACATTTCCAACAATAGATAGAAAATTCATCATACAACATAGTAAAAACACCCCCTCTGATACTTGTAAATCCATATATTCTAAAAAATATGTCTATAATAAGGGTTGTAAGAAACCAATGGTGGATGATGATATGTAGATTTCTTCTTCCAATGGTTTAGGGGATCACCTTAGTGATCCCCTAGAGTATGGTCAATAGTGACTTTGTGGACACCATAATTCTAGTAGAATAAATGGGGTTAATCCTAGTGTCTAGATCCCCTACTATCCTCAATGAAAATATAAAATAAAATGATCTTTGGCATCATTTTATGTTGACATAGATATTAAGGGATTGCGATGTCTTTTCTAATATCATCCCTCAGTCTGATAGATATGGAGAAAACACCAAATTTACACCTATATAAAAAAATGAATCCACAAAATTAAAATTAGAGGAATATGAGGATGATCTTAAGAACACCCCTCTAGCATATGAATAAGGTGTCCGCACCAACATAGATGAGCTCAAAAAAATAAATATGGGAACAGAAGAAGATATGTGACCTACTATAATTAGTGTCTCTATTCCCCTTAAAGAGAAAGAGATCTACATTCTGTTTCTAAATTAACATCAATAGGTATTATCTTGGAACAATATTGAAATTCATAAAATGAATCCAGATGTGTATACACACCATCTCAGACTGTCCGATGTGCAGTGAGGCTTGTAATAGGTAGCTAGAAGAAATCATCCATCTCATCCCACCAATGTAGAGGTGAATGTTTACAAATTGATCAAAGCCTAATTTTATTTGAGATGTTAAATACCCAAGATGCCTTTCTAACATCATTCCCATCAAAATGGGATGATGAATGTCAAAAATACTTTGAGAGTCTCAATAAGTACCCACTGCACCAACCATTTGTGATTCCTCATGGGGTATAGAGGCCATTCATCTTATATGTGGCTTCCATGAAATGCTTACAGAGTTCCCTCCTCACATAGAAAAATGACGCAGGAAGTGAGAATAGACTCTACTACCTCAACTAAATGATTCTAGTTACTGAGACCATATATTATGATGTCAATAATAACTTACTTTCACATACCTTTGGAGTGAAAATGAAGAGGCATTACTTGATACATCAAAAATTACATTGGGTCTCTCATTTTGATATGCTCATGTATATCAAT
Organism: Viscum album; assembly: GCA_963277665.1. Lineage (NCBI taxonomy): Eukaryota > Viridiplantae > Streptophyta > Magnoliopsida > Santalales > Viscaceae > Viscum > Viscum album. The sequence continues at coordinate 333,377,920 of OY728139.1, read as the reverse complement.
GGACACCCCATGTTGACTAGAAGAATGGCATGATGGGCATTCATTCTATAGCATTATTACATTAAGTTTATATCACAGAAGTTACTGAATGGGAAATCCCTAACTAATTTCCTCGTAATCACATTATACCTCAGAGAATATAGTGGAAGAGACCAAGCTTCAATATGATGAGGTATTCTATTCCCATGATACTCTCCAGACATTGGAGATATATTTTTATAGTTCCACCTGGATTCCTATCGGCACAGGGATGGGAAAACTGAAGCCCAATCAGGTTGTCTTAGGTATTGTATATGTATTTCCAGACAAGTACATTTTACAATAATTTTTCTCAATGTCTAAAGGATTAATAAATAATTAGGTCATGTATCAAGCTCTTATCCTTGGATTAGAACTAGCCCAACAACATCATGTTACCTACTATAACCTCAAATGGGACTCAGAATTGCTTATAATGTAGACCAATGATGTATATTCCATTAAAAGGGAAAAAGTATCCCCCCTCACTGGATATGTTATGGGTCTAATGGACGAATTACCTTTTGAACACACACTTCACCATGTTCTCTAATCATACAATGTTCACACTGATGCATTGGCTAATGCATCCACTATCTTGGTTGATCCTAATCAACATGATGGAATCTTCCATAACACACATCAAAGGATTGTATGGGAATCCACATCAGGTTAATCCCCATAATTTTTACTAAATGACATTAAATTATACAAATTCTTCCAAACGACATGATGATAAACTAAAAAGAGTTCTTCGTAGCTGCATGATGTCAAATGAAATGTTTTTTATGATCTATGTATGGATTGATTCCTACAGTCATAGGATAGGTAGTGATGCCTAAACCACTATTATTAGTCCCAAACATAGGATTAATTTCATTTCATGATGGGTGATCCAATTTCCTTACCATATTACCTTAAAATACATGGGAAATAACTTCACTAATTGACATAAAACTACATAAAACCACAATTTCCATTTTCTTTCGCATCAGGTGATCTTCGTCCTTACCACATGATATAATATTGCACAGATCCATAATATCCATCCATATTAATGTCAAGTCACCCACTTCCTTACAAAATGTAGTTAATATACATGGGTGTCCTAGAACTACATATGGACTGACTCTCATTTCCAATGAAATGTGTATAGACACATTGATTTTTTATCTTTGTCCGTCCACCACATGACACAAACATCCCTTGTGTTTCTCTTAAATTCCTCTAAATTATTAGAGGAACACTTTTTGTTCATTGTTTATCAAACTGAGCATAGATCACATGGGTGTAAGAGTCTCAGTAAGGGATTCCCCACAGAAACAAGGAATAAAATATTTCGATAGTCTCATCTCAGTACTAAATTGAAGGCTATAAGAGGCATACCAAGAGTCCTCAATGCATGATGTTGAACTGAACAATTAATGTCCCTATCATAACATAATATTACACACTCCTGTGAACCTCACATAAGAGGTCCACTACAGTTGGTGTTATTATCCTACCACACCTCTCCCCATTCGATCCCTCTTCATGTCAGAGAGTCCATGTCTTTTCCACATGACATTAAACTACACAGTTGTCAAGAACTACATGCATCTTGATTTTCATTTTTATATGATACATCCAGATTCCCAAACTTCTATCCTTGGGCTCAGCCACAACATCACCCCTTTTCCAAATCATTCCATTTATTTCATTGATGCATGATGTTAATATGCATGGTTCTTCAATAACTATGTGTGGCTTGATTCCTTTCAAAAAAGGATATGTATTAACACTTTGATCTCTAACCGTGGTCACACCTACAACAATTTGTAGAAATAATTTCCACCTCTACATATGGGTCATACCTGCGTAGATTATTTCCCACTCAAGAACTATGTGTGACTTCATTCATGTCCTCATTGGATAGAGAGTCATTCATATTTCCAACACCAGCAAAATTCATAACAAATCAATATAAAAATTCCAATATTTATGTATGGATCAACATTGTGCATGAAACATCATTAAGAACAATGTGTGGATTGATTCATATCACCATGGTATCCATAGTGACACTAATAATTCAATTCATGGGCCCAATCAAAATACCACCATTTCACTCCAGGGGATCTAAATCCTCTCCACATGAGGTTAAAATGCACAACCTTTCATAAATATGTTTGGTTCTATTCTCATTCTCATGAGATATGTAGTGATGTCCATACTTCATCCCTTGGGTCCAACTACATTATTTTATTTTGTTTATATTGGTTCCAACATTCTAGTAATATTCCATTAAATTACAAAGAAAACATCCTCATCGTATGACATTAAAACAACAAAAAACAAATATTTCCTTACCGCATTATTATAAACATAATAGAAAACATCCCCACCGCACGATGATAAGCAATGAAAACCATCACCCAACATTATCCCTTATGAAATTACTATAAGAACCTTACCCCAATAAACCAACGTGTAGGGTTATTCTTCAAATGTTTAAAATCACCTCAATCCATATACCACATTTCATGTCTTGATTATCTTAGGTCTCCCCCAAACTCTCATGACCCTTGTAAAAGAAAATAGATATCTCGGTTTGGACATTCTATTAATGTACATGGTATTAAGACCCACCAACTAGAGACATCTTGGTAAAATATATTGTGCATTCTAATTCGTGTGAGCCCCAATGACCCCAAGGCATAAATCAACATCTTGAGGTGTTATAGTACATACCCATCATGTTTGTCCCATATCATTACTCATGACCTGAGAAACTCATGCCATGATTGAGAACATTTCCATCTCATAATCAGAATGATGTTAAAGTGATCGTGACCCTGGGTATCCTAATTAGGATCTTTTGTAACATCTCCCATATTTGGTCAATGTGGGTCATGACCTTAAACTACATGCACATTGGTCAAAGTTGTATGAAATTAATATTTAGCCTACAATGTTCCAAATTACAAGACCTTAGACTGATAGAAAAAGGGACACAAAACTTGTCAAGATGAAAATACACAAAGGCTGGACTGAGAAAAAAGTTGATTCTTCACTTGCTAAACTCTTCCTCTTAAGATTTTAGGCTTAAATTAGGGTATTAGTAAAAGGAATAATGGTCATCGGTCCAAATGTTTTTCCCTAATAAAATGCAAGATAATCTTATTTGACCGCCTAGTACATGAAAAAGATAGAGAAATAATGTGTCACATTTATCCAATATAGGAATATGTTTTCTAGGTGGTGTTGAAACTTTTAGGGAATTTGAACCTTTCATGGATCTTACATTTTTTATAAATCACGCTTCATTATTTGAATCATCTTAGGTTGCTGAAAATCTTTCATATCCCCTGAAAAAGAAAAAAATCCCTCAATTCGACCAAGCTATTGACATAGAATGGATTGAGACCCTCCAACCAATGATATCATGGTCCAATATAAATGGATTTCTACTTCTTGTAATCTTGATTTCACCAAGATGTATCTTATGAACTTATAGTGGTTAAATATATCCCTAGTGTGGATTCCTCATACCTTCCTCATGATCTGGTCACCTTGGAATATGATTTATAATCTCTGTACCAGATTATACAAGTGAATCTGACACCCTTAATGTTACATCACAATGTTTTATACCCTTTATCAAGGTTGAAACGTGAAACATCTTTCCATAACCTTTAATATACCACACCTCATGATTATAATTCATAGGGTGTTGAGCTCAGGTTTTATAACAAAAGACTTGGATTACCATAGGGTTTCATATCCCTTCCTAGATAGATCTCATTCCATACCCATATTTATCAAAAAGATGTCTGAGTCTTCATAAATATTTCATAGCCCTCATAAATAATTGGAGGTCATATTTTAATTTTCCATGCTATCAATGCATAAGGGATTCAACCCACCAACTAAACACATCTCCTCCATAAAACAAAGGATATTCAATCCTTATAAGACATAGCAACATCGAGGTAGAACTGAACATCTAAGAGTGCTACGGGACATACCTAGTATGTATGATCCATTTTATTTCCATAGACTGATGATTTTGGTTTATGATTTACGTCACCCATATTCCAGAAATCCAATTGGATGTAGCATTCCTTGTATTTGTCCCTCACCAAGTTACCTCCATAAATATTCAATATCCCTTGAAAATGAGTGTAGGACATATAATCATGGACAAGGTACTAAGGAGTAAGGACCTTTAACAACCAACCGAAATTTTCTCCTCCTTGTTAGAAAATTACTCCAATCCTTGTGAGCCCTGGAAGCACCACAGAGGGACTTGATAGCCCAAAGTTTTTTGAGTCATCATAGGTCTTCCAACCCCATAATCTATATCCATCGATCATGGTCTAAGATATAAGATCCAAAACAACTGTAGAATAAATTTTTGGGCTAAATTACCCTAAACTATAGCACACCAATGGTCCATGATTAAAGACCCTGAACTACAGCCAAACAAAGGTCCAAGCTCAGAGACCCTAAACTGCAGCACACCCAAGGTCCGAGATAAAAGACCTTAAACTATATCACGGTTATAGTCTGAATTGAACGAGCTTAAAATAGAAATAATCATAAATCATGATAGGTTGAAAACCTGATAAGGGAATCCTTGGCCAATTTTGGGACTCTACTCGCCAGACACACACTTTATGTGATCCACTAAATATTGAGCATTTATAATATAGGAGAGGCATAAAATCTTTCTAGGTCCAAAACATGTATAAATGTGTCCTAATAAAAAACCAAATACATAACCAATAAATCATCGTATATTTGAAACATAGGAAACATTTATGAAAACATAAGTTAAAAGATAAAAGATTGTGGGGGCCATCACATGGCCTTACCAAAAATCAATGCATGCTCTCCAGGTCCCCTGGCTTAGGAAAAAAGTAGAGAACTAGGGAAGGAAACCATTTTCATATTGTCCTTGTAAATTATACAATCTCAATACTAATGTAGTAGGTGAATAAATGAAGAAATTAATATCATGAACATTTATCATAGGGTAACATGTTGGAAGTCATGAACTCAAATCTGGGTGATTTGATTTCTTTGGAATTACACACAAAGTATGGGTGTCGTGAATGATCCAAAGAAATATAAACATAAACATGGCTCTCTACCTAGGATCTCATAATAAAATAGTTAAATTACCCCTCCTAAAAATGAGCTTGATATATGTAAGGACACCCACAATATAATTATTTATCCGTGTACATATTCTCCCTATGAATGAGTTTGATCTATGTAGTGGTATATTTCAGTACTATGTATGTCTTGATTCCCATCCTCAAGGGATACGTAGTGAAATCCAAGTACCTTAATTTGGATCAATATTCAAGTTCCATCTCCGCTAATACCTATTTAATTTTTTAATTCATAAATATTATAATTTCAAAGTATACATGCCCATGGCCAAGGCCACTTCATTTTCAGGATTCAACCAAGCACTCATGTTTAGAAGTATCCTATTGATGGAGAACCAAGTTCCTTAGTGAAATACTCTTGGAAAATCCTTTCAAAAAGTATAGTATCATGGATCATCAGATATTAATATATACAAAAAATGATCTAATTATACTGTAGAATTATATTTTCTTTCATTCCAACGAATATCATTCTATGTGGGAAATTTTCTTGGCACCCATAATTGTGCATTTAACATTTTTCCATCAAAGATTCGAGTAATCTGAAGACTAAGTAAATAATTGAAATAATTTTCATAAATGAATTCTGTATGACATACATGGAGGAATGGATAGGTTTAAATTCCTACATTCGAGGCCCATCTTAGAAATTTTATTCTAAGTGGATATATGAGTATTTAATCTTTCATATGAAAAAAGCGAGGCCTCCAGTGGCCAACCAATATAACACAACCATAGGCAAATGTGGTACCAGAGACAACCATTCCAAGTGGGAGCTAGCTGATACTAGCTAAAGGAGGAAGAATAGTGCCCATAACATGTAGTTGGGGCCTTTTTATTGGTCCCCTAAATCATGAGCCCACAATCATGTATATCCCGAGCCGTAAGCTCGATAGGATTATACTTGGGGTGCAAGTGATTTGTGTGGTATGGGTACTGACCCCATATCTAGCTTAGTGGAGTAAAAGCTACACAATTTATTATATATGAGAGGGAGAATTTAGGGTCCTAAATTTTTTTTAAAGGGAAATAAAATACTCCAAAAAATTTGATAAAGGAAAGAGATTCATGTGGGGATGGGATTTTGAGGGGATGATTTAAGAAATACAATTTGGTAATGGACCCAAACTATCCCATGTAAGGGTTACCAATAAATTTATATGAAAGGAAAAGAACGTAAAACAAGTGGTACACAAATGACTTGTGAAATGGTGGCCCACAAAGCATTGGCCAACGATCCAAATCATTCAGGGATGAGATGAAAATAGAGAACCAGTGCATCGAAAACGTTTCATTGGAAAAAATTAAAAGGGGAATTAAGTATCCATGAACCATCCCCATCGATTGAGAAGTTCATGGATGAGGTGAGGCTAGAAGCATCCCACAAACCATGCCATTCATGGGATTGAGGCAGCAATTTCTGCCATCGTGAACCGCAACACCACGAACCTCGGTTGACCAAGTCGTCTACTGGTCGGATGATCCCTCCATGGGATTCCGAGAAATGTGACTTGTGTCCATGGATAATGACTCTTAAAAACACTATAATATTACCCCGTGTGGAAAGGTAAAAGGGAGAGGATTTTTTGGGAGATCATGGAGTTTGAAAATGGATGACTTCGAAGGAAAACGACCAACGATGTATGGAACTGCGAACAATTTCTAGTACGTATAAACCTATTGTGAACCATAAAAAAAGGAAAATTAATAATAATAAACATGTCGTGAACATAGTTTGAGAGATGAAAACCATAGGCCCTTCATGGATGAACTTCCCTCAAACAGTTGGCACAGTGCCCCTCCTTTATATCGGTTAACTGTGTGGTACATCACTATGCGAACAAGACCCTGTGCCACATAGCACCATACTATGCAAGTGGAACCTGAGACCACATACACCCACAGTACACGGAAGCACACCTCAAGGTCCACGTACCAATTTAGTATATAAATTAACCCTTCACCATCATAGCAGTACTCTATATGGGGAATCCCCCATCGTACATGAGAATGTGGTACGTGGAATGTGGTGTCTTCAGATTTTCCACATTCTGGTTCAAATATTTTTCTTCCATTCCCTTCATTCCCTCCATGAAACCTCCACTAACAAGTATCTCAGTATCAGGAAAAAGCCACTTCCAAAGCTACTAGACCCATATGTCCAGACTGTCGAATGTATAAGCATTCCCTTCTGATTCTACATACCCTAGGTAAGTGGATCTACAATGGTAGTTCCCATAATGGTTCGGACCCCCAGGACGTCCTTATGTCTACACTCCTAAGGTAACTCAGAGTCCAACCTTGGGACACTAATTTAAACTAACTCTCATTAAGGATCAAGGTAAATCACCAGATCTTCCATTCAATGATATAAAATGATAATTAAAAGGAATTACACATGATTTTTCCTTTTGATGAGGATCAACATTCCTCCTCTTTCCCCAAACCCATTTCAGGGCATCCCTCCTGGAGTAAGCCTTTTTTCCTTTGGGTATGAACCTAGTGACCTTTAGATTTGTTTCACGTTGAATGGTACATTTCTCCATGCCCTCGCCCACCATTTACCTCCTATTTTTTTCTTGTTGGACAAAAAAGTGTACTTTTGTGAAATCATTCGCATCCTCTTGTTTCTCACAAACAACATGACACATGTGGGATTAGATGTCTGTAATGATATGACATTCTCATAAAACTCCCTATAAACTATGTGATCTCTAATTCTTACTCTAACTAGGATACATAGGATTCCAATCTAAATGCCCGAGCTCAAAGGAGATAATTTTCAAAAGTTAACCCCATTCATGCCCCGTACAAATAGGTCCTCCTTAATGATATAATCCCAAACCCCCACTGAACCATAATGAAACTAATTTCCAACTAAGTATGATACATGGGAAGCCTCTCTTAGGTCCAAGATAAATATTCGAATAATTCCAGGACATATCCCTGGTAGGACTATATTCACCGAGGAGACCATGCCTCTCCTGAGAATCTTGGTCCACTTCGGTGTAAGTACCACACAAAATACTGACCAGTCAACATCCAGCTAGATGATATTACCACATGACGTTAAACTGCATGGATATATCCTTGTCGTACAACATGAAATAGTGATCTTTTCAGTTAAGTGACATCGAATTATGTGGGTTCAGGTTCTTCTCATGGGGATACCTAGGAAGCCTATATTATAGGATAGATCTCAACAGTGAAACAACATCTTTTACCCTTGGAGGACAGTAAACTCCAAAGAACCTCATCATACAGCTTAAACCTACATAATCTCAACAATTCCTGACCCATGTTCATATATGGTTAATCTAGCAACCTAGAGGTAACTCACAGATACACTCTTGGAAAAAACTATGATTCAAGAACCTATGGACATTTCTTAAATATATAAGAGAGTCCTATAATATGTAATATTTCCCCCCAAAAGGGTTTGATGCACCTAAACTCTCATCCTCTTGAACAATTTAGTCATTAAGTGTTTTTCGCCAAATTGTCATCCAACAGGCACTAGCCATTGGAAATAGGGTCTATTTATCATGGATACTGGTGTCATTGGGTGTTTCTTAACTCCACAAATAAACCCATTGTAGAACAGCTGTGGACATTATAATCGATTTGGGTTAATTAAACAAACAAATACCCCTACAATTTCCCACTAAGATCTTAAAAATGAGGCATGTCCTTAATAACATAAAAAGGATATACTGCAAAATCCCAATGGGACTATCTCTCCCTACCAAAATGCGGTGCGAAGCGAATCATGATGAAATGAATATGGTGAACCCTACTTGAATCCCAGACCAAGGTGGTGATATTATCCCACCACAAGCCCCTTTCATCATGAAACGGTGGATGAAGGTCAATCAAGATCATAAATTATGCATGTCATCATGAAATGTTACATTGAATGATTTTTTTTGAATGTATATTTCATATATATATTAATGTAATTCTATAGAGATGTATTTGATCCAAATGGAATCATGAAGATTTTATTAGGTATGCATGTAATTGACCACATAGGTAGTTGGGTCTCTAGTAAATAACATGACTCTCTCAGATACCCAGTGTCTTCAATTCTAGATTCCAAATACGTTATTTATAGAGTACCCCCAAAATGGTACTATCCCTTGGGTGGTGGCTATAGGATAGACCATCGAGTTGGTGAAAGCTTGACATCCATCTCAATTCATTATGGGATTCTATCGATAAAATAAGACACTGAATAACTCTATTATCCCAGGGAAGAAGATGAGGTTGATAACAATGAATTCATCCCATTTATATAGGAACCCCCTCCAGGGATCCTAACAGAGAACATCGCCACCAAGGGCGTACAACCTGATATCCTTACTCTGAGTAGGATGCCATGGTGAGGGAATCTACAAATGTTAAATGGACATATTCACCTAGAAGTTTTCTCCAAGGGAAGAAAATTCATAATCCTGAATAGATTTTCACTCTATTTCATGAGGAGGAGATCTGCCACACAAACACAACAACATATACCAGGAAGACATAAAATCCTACCCCTCCTACTAAATCCCGGCATGGAAATATAGTGGAAATATATGAGAGGATTCATATATTTTATTGCTCCTTTGAAGACCACCACATATATAGGGTGGCACAATACGAGCACAGACACATTCCTACCAATTTTTTCCAGTCCTGCTGAGCAAATAGAGGGAGAAATTACAGGCAGATGCGAATCTCTACAAATGAAAAAGAAACCCATCCTCCAATTAGAGTGGAGAACCATGGGTGGTCATATAACACCACTGATGCGTATGAATCCCATGAGTAATATATGGTGGAAATCCATATACATATTCAAATTCCTAACTACCACAAGAAATCCCACCAGTGAAATACATTGGAAAGAAAATATGAGCATAGTCAAATTGATGCTGATGCAAATCAACCTTGTGAGACAAATACATAAGAAAACAAGTAGACAAAAATTCTTTCCCACAAATATAAATCCCACAAATCAAATATGGTGGAAATCATAGAAAGAAACCAAAGTCAAACTCATTCCTCTATCCCAACTCAGGAGAACCGCCAGTTCCCATTGGCAATACATTGGGGACTGGAGTGGGAACATACTCTTGATCTGACATCTGAATGGAAAATAATACTCATTACAGCCAAAGACGTATCAAATCACATATTATACATAATGTATGAACATAATTCGATCCCAGATTATATCAACTAGACATGTCAATATGTCGTTGTGTTAGTATAAAAAGTGAGGATTTGGGCCAATGACCTGATATCCCTATGTGGGGTGATCTATCCACCAAATTAGATAATTATCCTGGAGCATACCAGCATCCATGCTCTAGTACAGGAGGGTCAATATCCATAGTACTAAATACAAGTAAAACCGAATCGGGAAAAATTACCTATTCTAATTCGAGGGTGTCGGTCCAACATGGTGGCTGCTCCATGGTAGACACATATACCTACCCGGAATGAATATTCTTTTCGGCACACCCCGATGACATAATGGGAAACAAAAAAATTGAGACCTACACATAATTTTTTTATCAATAGTAGGTTGCTCCATTTTCTCATAAAATACAACTCAATCCTGAAAGGAGCCAAAAGAAACAGGAAAATGAAGAGCATATTCATGATTCTACTCTGCTGGAAGATGGATTTCCTAACACCGACAAACAATTATTAATAGAGGATCAAGATCAAATTATTCCACTACAAAATTATGGATGTGGAGGTAGTGTTTAAAAAGGTACTCTCGACAATTTTTATACCAAAAGCACAAAAGGTCTTCCCCAGATCACCCACACGGGCTTACTCCTGGGGCCAGAAACGATTGATCACAGGAGCCTATCTCTTGATTCGTGTCAGGGTAGACCTCCCTCTGACATGAAGATCATATAGAAAAAAGGTTATAACCTTGTTTTAGTCAACCCAAATGGTTCTCTACATAGTATAGTCTATATATATGTTCCACCCAGTAGTCGAATGCCATGCTATAATAGTATTCCTCACCATGATGGTAGTCGTTATGAAGTCGATCGCTATATTAAACCAATCAACGAGAAGGCCCTCCCCACATTGCAGTACATCATAAAGTCTCTCTATCGAGAGTGAACATTTTATATAATCTCTCTGTAACTAGGGATATTATGGTAGTACTCACTATGCTAATAGTCATTTTGAAGGCACACCCTTCAAGGATGCTAAGCAGCAAAAAGGTCCTCCCCTTGCGGTCATTTGACCTGAATGTCGTCCATAGGGTATACATCACGGGATCCCTCTCTATTACTAGACACTAATCTTGGATTTTAGTCCTGACCAATGCGGAACCTACTATGATGTTATTTCCCATAATCAAAATTCACACTGGTAAGAAGGTCCTGCTCTCATCCAAGCAAGTTCGTGAAAGCCCTCATATGCCGAGATGCCTAAAAAATCTAGTATGATGTGTATGATACATTCTCCATAAAAACTAATATCCATTATCAATCAGAGGAAGACCCAATGCCACACTCATCATATAATCCACCCTCGTATTTTTCACATGTCAACGAGACTCCCACTAACCCCGCTGCTTAGCATGAAATCATTAAGGATCTGTCAAACCAAGAGAATTAAGAAAAAGCGTCCCTAGTAGAACAATGAAAAGATGTGTTTCTTGTGATAAAAAAAATCTAGATATTGAATACCAGGGATGTAGTGGCCCATTGACACATCTTAGATCAAAATACCAAAAGATTTATCAAAATAATGTATTCATGATATTCCATGAAATATCAAGAATACTCACTACTAGTTAAAAGCATTGTTTTTTCATATGATGGGTATGTAGATCATGTTAATGTCTTGGGAGAGCATAATCATTAAATCAACCTAGAATCCCATTATTCCTCATGAAATCAACAATCAGAATGGTGAAAGAATGTACTTGGGATAGCCTGCCTCAATCTGATACACAAGTTTCATTATCTTATCAAAGGCGCCTTGTCTAGTGTTCATATCAAGGGATTGGGTGAACATAGATCCCTAAAATTCAACCCAATTCCCATCCAGAAAAACCCATCATAGGTGATATACTAGAATTTCAACATCCCCAGAAGGCAATGGAATATTTTTCATGCTCAATTAATGTGGAATGCTTGACAAGAATCAAGATTGAGTTTCTGAACCATCAAAACTGATGAGATAAAACCATAAATAAGCTATTAAACCATGCCATCAGGAACATCCATCTGGTTTCATGTTTAAGTGAATCCTATCTACAAGTACTAGAAATGTGCTTGGACATTATTAATTCACATAAAATCCCTACACCATATCTAATTCACACCCTCATGGGAATGTGTGAGATCAAGAAAGTGACAATAGCAGTAGAATCCACTGCAATACTGGACTAGCCCTAGCCTGCAATACTTAGGTCATTTTTAACTCAAAATGACCCCATAAGACAAGAAAATCTAATTTGACGAACGTTAATAGAAGAATATGAGTATCCCCAGCCTATTGGGCCATTGGAATGTTTACCTCTAATTCCAACCCAATGGACTTCTATCCTCTCCCGTCTTGGTAGAAAAATCGATATAGGGGTCTCCCATTCCATCTCATCCTGTGAATCACATCCCCGGGAATGGAGGAGTACTACAAGGTCATATCAGGTATCTATTTGAGTCATTATTCACCAAGAAACAGAAAGAGTATCATAAAATGGTCGGAGAAGATCCTACATAGTACTTAAGAAGCTCTCTTATGATTCCACACATGGTACGCCACTGCAAATATGATATGTATCGGTGAAGGTCATGGACATTATCCCAATATAACTCACTGAAAATGAAACTGATAATGAGTACAAAAGAGAAGTGGGTTCCCTCATAGAGACGTCCACACCGAGCCTAGAGGTGTACACACTAGAAATCAATGATTTTACATAAACATGGGTTCCCCCTCATTCAATATACCATTTACCCCCACATGAATCCTCAACAAGGAGAAGATTAAGAGAAAGTTCTACGACCCACCTCCTCTTCCCCATGATGATTATTCCCATACGCTTGAGGAGAGATTCGCTCGATAAGAGGAAGAAATGAAAGAGATGAGGCGGATAAACATTGAGATGCTGAGAGCAATCCATCCTACTGGGTATGTTCCTATGATATAGAATCAATATACTCATTCATCAGATGTCCCCTTTCCTCATGGGCTCATATTGATGAATAAAGAAAGGCCGGAAAGTGTATTCAAGGAGGTGATAGGACCATCAGTCTACTTGAAATGTAACGCCCCGACCCTAGTTACCTAGAGTCAAAGAATTATTACACAACAATGGCATGATCACAAGAGATCACGTTACAAAAGACTGATTAGTTTAGTAGCATTGGATGTACTAAATAGATACAAAGTTTTATATTAAATTATTAAAGGGAAAAACAACAACATTGTGTCCCCTTTGAACACCCTCATATTATAACACCCCAAGTTTTTATAAAAAAAATACAAATGCATGGAACATTGTTTTATGTAGATATTTATAACTAGCCTTTTAATATAATTTTTCCACTTTTATGTTTTGAATTTCAAGAAACTGTCATCTACAATTGTGTTCAGTATGTTATTTGGAGTCTATTGGAACCAAGTAGTTTTTTTGGTGAATAGTAACACACCCTTATGAATAGTAATATGAATAGTAATATTACCCTAATGAATAGTAAATTTTATTATTATTTATATTTATTAAGGCTTTAAGATAATAGCATCTAGGTTAATTTTTCATTGTGATTTAGAAGTAGTTACAGAATTAGAATTGTTAATTTTTGAATTAAGTATGCTTTAATTTGAAAATTAAATTAATAATATTGAGAAAATTATTTTCAAAAAATTGAATTCATTTTTGAAATCTACACATCGATAAATGGTTCGGGTAAATATTGGGAATTTTTCTAAAACAGTTGATTTTTTGGTGAATAGTAAAAAATACAGTTTTTAGTTTATGTGTATTAATGACGTCATTAATGACATAATAATTATGTCATAAATTTGGTCAACTTGTGTATATTTAAATAATATTTTATGTTTCCCAAGTGGCTTATACCATGGGAAAATACCATGGGCACGCCCATGGTTTCGTAAATACCACTCATGAGGTATCCCATGAAAATTATAAAAACAATCCCTCACTTTTTCTATAAATACCAACTCTTACCTTCATTGAATTCATTCCCAATTCTCCCTCAATGAAGATATGGCCTCTTTACCTTCATATTAGTCCTCCCATGGTTTCCTCAAACCACCCAAGGTCCAAACCTTAACGTTCTAAGGGTTACTCAACAAGGTAAGAAAATTCTCAATTTCTTTCTTTTTTCCTTTCAAATTCTCTTTTACGTGGAATAATTTTCATGTTTCTATACCATGTTTTTATTTTCTTATTATTCATTATAGTCTCAATATTATGATTCATTTCTGGTTGGGTGACCCTTGTCCCCACTCTTTTTAATAATTTTCTAAAACCAAGTTGTGTAGCCGTTAGGCTGCCGATTTTTTTGTAAGAGATTTCACACTTTTTTTTTATTTTGAGTTCCTTCCTTATTATTTCCTCATATATCCTTACCCAGGAGGCATTAAATCTCAATAAATAATGTATAATCTTTATTTTATAATGTTTATGAAAAAGTAATCATCTTTATTCTTCTCTTCTCCCACTTATTTAAAGAATAAAAACATTGTCCGTTTGTGTCGAATTATCGACATCGTGGACGATGTGATTTCAATTTCCATTAATTCCTTGAAGTCTGGTCATGAAACCATTTATATGGTTTAACCAGGTTATAATATATGTTTTATGAATCACCCATGGTTTTGGAATTATTTTGTACTCATGGTTTTAATTTATAAGACAAAATAAGGTTGTTATTATCAAAGAACCACTAAAAGGATCTAAACGAACATCATTAATGTTCTAACTTATGAATAATAATCATATAAGAATTCAAAATGATAAATTGTATAATTTATGTTACTGGTTATATGAAAATACTACTCCTTTCCAATTCTAGAGTTTCACTTCCTATCGACAAGAAAGTCCACCATGAACCAATCATAGAAATCATGTAAAGAATTCAACCAAAAGCAGGGAAAGGGGAAAAATACTAACAATTAAGGGTGAAAATATGTTATTAAATTATCATATAAGATGTTATAAACATGAAAATCTTCCTTTAAAATATTAATAACACTTTTTTAACCATTATACATTAGGTTTAAACAAGTTGGATGTAAGACAAACCCGAGGTAAGGGAATTCTTATCCCGATTTCCATTCTTTGGGTTAACCTTCTACTTCATTATTTTTGTTCTATTTAAATTGTTTGTGTGATGGGTTTTATTTATATTATGTTTAATTATGTGTATTTACAGTATATATAAAAACTCAACACACTCTATTAAGTCTCTCTTCAATTGTATTATATTTATAAGGGGCTTTTCTTTTAAAATCCTCTTTTTATATTTGGTTTTATGAAATTCCAAAGCAATGTTTTTATGGAATTATTCATGTTGTATGATTATGTTTTGGTTATTGGGAATTATTTATGATGAATGGTGGGAACTATATTTTTCTCCAATGCATTGTGTATGAGAAGGTTTGAGGTCGGCCGTATGGTTACTCCATGTGTAACTATGATGGTTACACAAAGTAAGGTAGTTGTGAGGGTTACGAATTATAAGTTAGCCAAGAATGGTTAAAAAATTATGTAAGTAATTCCCCAAGATACCTTTATTATTATATTTATGTTATCATGTTTTTTGTGGACCTTTTTTAAATCTCATGTTATACAAAGTAAGTATATAATGGTGACAAGAATTTATTTTGAAAATTCTTTCATACGTTATGAGTATTCATGGACTAATGTGATTTTTTCCTTATTTTCCATACCTTACTGATCTTTTGTGCTCATAACAAGTTTTAAATGATTTTTCACAGGTTAATGGATGTGTAATACAAGGAAGGAAGACATGTTAAATGTAGAATAATTGTCATGGAGTCTTGTTTTCTGTTTTAATATTTATTATTTGGAAAAATGGAAACTATTTTTATGGTATCCACTCTGTAATAATGTAATTAATATACTATCCTAATTCTATAATGCTCTAAACATGAAAAGATATTAAATGTAAAAGGATGTTTTTTCTTGGATAAATTCATGATTATGTATGTAATAATGCAGGGTCCTTATATTTGGTATTAGAGGA
This sequence comes from Viscum album, assembly GCA_963277665.1. Lineage (NCBI taxonomy): Eukaryota > Viridiplantae > Streptophyta > Magnoliopsida > Santalales > Viscaceae > Viscum > Viscum album. The sequence continues at coordinate 333,361,482 of OY728139.1, read as the reverse complement.
TGGTTTAGTTAACTTTAGGGGTTAGGGTGATGTTAATAGAATTCCATAAATGATTTTTACTCTATGTTTAATTTGAAATTTTATATCATTTAAATATTACCATGTTGTTTTATCTAAGACATGTTTGTTAAGAATGGTTGTCCGTAGAAGGAACATGGATTATGAAGAGGAGAGGCACCGACAAAATAACATCCTTCTGGAACTATAGCCCGGAATGGTAGGGATTGGAACTGAGCAGTTTGTGGTAGTAACAGCCCAGCTAACGCAGACAATATATGATGGTGGAATCCATGCAAGAGAACCAATAGAGGTGCCATAAAGAAACATGAAAGTAGTGTTACATTTTATGAGAAAACATCCTCCTGCACTCAATGGATATTCTAACCCAATAGCAGCTAAAAGATAGATCAAAGCCCTTGAAAAGAAATTCGATGTTATGGGATATTCAGATAATCAAAAGGTAAGTCTTTCTATTTATCATTTTGAAGGGGAAGTTGATCAGTGGGGGTCAATGGTAAGAAATATCAGGGGTAGAGAGTATTTTGATGCCTTAGAGTGGGATGAATTTAAAAGTATTTTCCTTGAAAAATATTTTCCTAAGGTGGTGCGACTAAGAATGGATAAGAAATTCCTTGAATTGAAATAGAAGGACGAAGATTCAGTGGTTGTGTATGAAGCTAACTTCACCCGACTGGTGAGGTATTCTCGAAATCTTATTCTGGATCTTGATATCAAAATCAACTGCTTTTACTTAGGATTGAAGCCAATGTATCGATGGGCGTTGGCGTCTCGTGAATTAAAAAGTTATGAGAAACTTGTCTGATGTGCTGAGAGGGTAGAGATGGAGTTTGTTGATGATCACATGCATTTTGGAAACAAATAGAAGAAGAGGTCCAGTTGGAATGAAATTGGTAAGAATCAACCAATGAAATCTGATTGTAAGAAAATCCAATTTACAGTTTGTGAAAAGTGTGGCATGAAACACCCTGGGGAATTTCTTAGAAAAACTGGGAAGTGTTTTAAATGCGGTAAGTTTAGACATATTGCCCGAGATTGCAATGAAAATGACCCTAAAAATAATCCTGATAAGCAAACTGTAAAGTGTTTTAAATGTGGTGAGATGGGTCACTATGGAAACGTCTTCCCAAAGAGAGATATGAATTATGCAAAGAAGACATACTACAAGAAGAATGGTGTAGTGAGATCCTTTGCGATTATGTCAGCAGATGTTGGGCTATCCAATGAAGTTCTATCATGTACTTTGTTTGTTCACTCAGATTTTTCTAAATTCTTGTTTGATACAGGGCCTACACATTCATTCATATCTAAGAGATTTTCTGGTAAATTGGAAATATCACCTCAACAAATGAGACCCAAACTTATTGTTAAAACACCAGGGAGAAATGTTATAGAAAAGTGGAGTTATAAGAATCTTTGTATTGTGGTCTATGGAAATACTTTACCTGCAAACCATGTAGTTTTACCCTTAATCAAGTTTGATGTTATTTTGGGGATGGACTAGCTTTCTGATTATCATGATATGATCGATTGTAGAGCTATAAAAGTTGTTTTTTAGAAAGAGTTTCAGTTTGTATAAAATAATGAACCAATAAAATTGATAACATATCAGGAAGCTGAGAAACTATTGAAAGATGGAAATGAAAGTTATCTTGCTCATATAATTGAAAATAATGGATCTACTCAAATTAATGATGTGCCTGTGGTAAATGAATACCTTGGTGTTTTTCTTGATGTGGTACCTAGTGTCATACCTGATCGGGAAGTTGAATTCACAATTGAATTAGTTCCTGATGCTAAGACAATTTTAAAACCCACATATCGTATGGCTCCAATAGAACTTCTTGAATTGAAAAATAAGTTGCAGGATTTCCTTGAGAAAGGATTCATTCGTCCTAGCACTTCACCATGGGGAGCCCCTGTTTTTTTTGTTAAAAATAAATATGAATCAATGAGACTTTTCATTGATTATAGAGAATTTAAAAACATCACTATTAAAAACATGTATCCTTTTCCTCATATTGATGACCTGTTTGATCAGCTCCAGGGAGATCAGTACTTTTCCAAGATTTCCTTGGGATCCGGATACCATCAACTGAAGGTGAAGGAAGATGACATCCTGAAAACATCCTTTTGTACTGGATATGGGAATTATGAATTTTTTGTTATGACATTTGGATTAACTAATTAAACTTATATATTCAAGAAACTTATGAGTAGAGTATTTTATTAGTTCTTGGATAAGTGTTTTGTTGTATTTATTAATGACATTATAGTATTTTATAAAAATAAATAGGAGCATGAAAAACATCTAAGGGTTGTTTTACAAACATTAAAAAAAAGAAAATATATGGAAAATTCAGAAAATGTGACTTTGGTTGCAACAAATTTTGTTTCATGGGCTAATTGTAAATAAGGATGGAATAACAGTTGATCCTGCCAAAACAAAAGTAGTTGATGAATGGACAAGACCCACAAATGTTACAGAGATTCGTAGTTTTCTAGGATTAGCATGTTATTACCGACGGTTTGTTAAGAACATTTCACGGTTATCTATCCCGATAATTAAATTAACACAGAAAGGGGTTAAATTTGTTTGGATAGAGGAATGTGATGTTTGTAATCAAGAACTGAAGAAGAGATTGGTGAAAGCTCTAGTTTTTTCCTTACCTTCCTGGAATGGAGATTTTTTCATCCACAGTGATTCTTATTTGAAGGGACTTGGTTGTGTTTTGATATAGAGTGATCATGTAATTGCCTATGCATCGAGACAAATTAATCCTCATGAGCTAAATTATCCCACACATGATTTGGAATTGGCATCAGTGGTTTTTGCTTTGAAAATATGGAGGCATCATCTATACGGAACCAAATTCCAAATATATACCGACCATAGAAGTCTAAATATATATTCACTCAGAAGTAATTAAACATGAGGCAGAGAAGATGGATATAAATGATAAAGAATTATGATTGCACGATTAATTACTATCCTGGAAAATCAAACAAAGTATCGGATGCCTTACATCAGAAACATCATTCATCATTAACCATTCTACCTTTGGAACATGATCCCTTGATTAATGATTTGATGAATTTTGGCTTAGATGTTGTTTGTGTAGGGAATACATCTATTTTATTTTAGGTTTCAGTGTAGTATTCGTTGTCAGACAGAATTAAGAAAGTGTAGAAGGAAGATGGTGAGCTGCCGAAAACGGTAGAATTTGATAAAATGTGTAAGTTTCTAGAATTTAATCTTGATAAAGATTGTGTTTTAAGATTTGGAAAAATGTTGTGTGTGCCTTCAGATCCTAATTTGAAGAAATATTTGTTGTGTGAAGATCATAGTTCTCCATTTTCTGTTCATCCTGGTAGTATTAAGATGTACAGAGACCTTGTGAAGTATTATTGGTGGGATGGAATGAAAAGAGATATTGCTGATTTTACCATGAAATGTTTGACATGTCAACATGTTAAAGTAGAGCGGAAGTTACCGAAGGGGATGCTCTAGCCTTTTCCAGTGCCTATTTGGAAACGGGAGAATGTATCCATGGACTTTGTGGTTGGACTACCAAAGACTTCTCGAGGTAACAATGCTATTTAGGTTATTGTTGATCGGCTAACAAAGTCATCACATTTTCTATAAATTCGAGACACAATGTATTTGAATCAGCTTTATCGACTGTACCTCAAGGATATTTTCAGGTTACATGGAGTTCCTTTTTCCATTGTATGTGACCGAGATCTCAGGTTCACTTCCAACTTTTGGAAGGGACTTCAAAATTCAATGGGAACAAAGTTATATTTCAGTACAGATTTTTATCCTCAATCAGATGGGCAGTCAGTACAAACGATTCAAACATTGGAGGATATGCTTCGAGCTTGTTCAATGGACTATCAGGGAAGTTGGGATCAACATATTTCATTAGTTGAGTTTTCTTATAATAACAGTTTTCATTCCAGTATTCAGATTGAACCTTATGAGGCCTTGTATGGAATGCGGTGTCGGACTCCAGCGTTTTGGAATGATGTTGGTTGAAGAAAGTTGATGGGGCCAAAATTAGTTGAAGAAGTGGATGAGAAAGTGAGGATGATTCAGAAGCACATGGGGACAACTTAGAGCAGGTAGAAACGTTATTCAGGTAACAGAAGGAAAGACTTCTCTTTCGAGGTAGGTGACCATGTGTTCCTTAAAGTCTCTCCCTGGAAAAGTGTGATGTGTTTCATTAGTAAGGGAAAGCTAAGTCCATGGTTCATCAGTCCTTTCTAAATTTTGGAGAAAGTTAGAATAGTTAAATACCGCATAGCTTTTACATCAATTTTTTTTCAGGTACACAATGTTTTTCATGTTTCGATGTTGAGAAAGTATGTGCTAGATTCATCACATGTCTTGATCCCAAAAACAGTTCAGTTGGAAGAGAACCTTTCTTATGAAGAGAAACCAGTTCAGATTCTTGATCGAAGGGAACAAGTATTGTAGAATAAGGTAATCCACCAGGTAAAGGTTTTGTGGAGAAACCACATGGTTGAAGAAGCAACATTGGAGTCTAAAAATTAAATGAGAGAAAAATACCCTCAGTTGTTTAATAAGTAAATAAAATTGCAAGGACATAATTTTAAGAAGGTGGGGATAATGTAACACCCCAAGTTTTTATAAAAATAAATATAAATTTATGGAACTTTGTTTTAAGTAAATATTTATAACTATCCTTTTAACATAATTTTTCCACTTATATGTTTTGAATTTCAAGAAACTATAATCTACAATTGTGTTCAGTATGTTATTTGGAGTCTGTTAGAACCAAATTGTTTTTTGGTGAATAGTAACATACGCTTATGAATACTAATATGAATAGTAATATGACCCTAATGAATAATAAAATTTATTATTATTTAATTTTATTAAGGCTTTAAGATAATAGCATCTAGGTTAATTTTTCATTGTCATTTAAAGGTAGTTACAGAATTAGAATTGTTAATTTTTGAATTAAGTATGATTTTATTAGAAAATTAAGTTAATAATATTTAGAAAATTATTTTCAAAAAATGGAATTCATTTTTTAAATCTATATGTTGATAAAAGGTTAGGGTGAATTTTGGTAATTTTTCTGAAACTGTTGATTTTTTAGTGAATAGTAAAAAATACAGTTTTTTGTTTCGGTGTATTAATGACATCATTAATGACATAATAATGATGTCATAAATTTTTTCGACTTCTGTATAGTTAAATAATATGTGAGGTGTCCCAAGTGTCTTATACCATGGGAAAATACCACGGTCCAGACCATGGTTTTGTAAATACCACTCATGAGGTGTCCCTTGAAAATTATTAAAATAATCCCTCACTTTTCCTATAAATATGAACTCTTCCCTTCATTGAATTCATTCCCAATTCTCCCTCAATTATGATCTGGCCTACTTACCTTCATAGTATTCCTATCAATGTTTCCTCAAACCCTCAAGGTCCCAAACTTCAGGTTCTATGTGTTACTCTACAAGGTAAGAAATTTCTCAATTTCTTTTTTTCCTTTCAAATTCTCTTTTATGTGTTATAATTTGAAAAGTTTCTATACCATGTTATTATTTCCTTCTTATTATTAATATTTTATATATTATGATTATTTTCTGGTTGTGTGACCCTTGTCCTCTCTCTTTTGAATATTTTTCTAAAACCATGTTTTGTAGCCGTTAGGCTACGTAATTTTTTGTAAGAGATTTCTCACTTTTTCTTTTATTTTGAGTTCCTTCCTTATTATTTCTTCATATATCCTTACCAAAGAGGCATTAAATCTCCATAAATCATGTATACTCTGGATTTTATCATGTTTATTAAAAATTACTCATCTTTATTCTTCTCCTCTCCAACTTATTTAACGAATAAAAACATTGTCTGTTTGTGTCGAATTATCGACATGGTGGAAGACGTGATTTCAATTTCCATTAATTATTTCAAATCTGTTCATGAAACCATTTATATGGTTTAACCAGGTTATAATATATATTTTATTACTCACCCATGGTCTGGAATTTTTTTTACTCATTGTTTTAATTTATAAGATAAAACAAGGTTGTTATTATCAAAGAACCACTAAAAGGATCTAAACGAACACCATTAATGTTCTAAATTATGAATCATCCTCATGTAATAATTCCAAATGATAAATGGAATAATTTATGTTACTGGTTATATGAAAATACTAGTCCATTATAATTCTGTAGTTTCACTTACAATCGACAAGAAAGTCCACCATGAACTAGTCATATAAATCATGTAATGAAATCAACCAAAAACAGTGTAATGGGAAAAATACTAACTATTAAGGGTGAAAAATTGTTATTAAATGATCATATAAGATGTTATAGACATGAAAATTTTGCTTTAAAATATTAATAACACTCATTTGAACATTATAAAGTAGGTTTAAATAATGTTTGAAGTAAGACAAACCCGAGGTAAGGGAATTCTTAACCCGATTTCCATTCTTTAGGTTAACCTTCTACTTCATTATTTTTGTGCTATTTAAATTTTGTTTGTGATGGTTTCTGTTTATATTATGTTTAATTATGTTTATTTACAATATATTAACATACTCCATCCACTCTATTAAGTCTCTATTTACTTGTATTATATTTATAAAGAGATTTACTTTAAAAATCCTCTTTTTAAATTTTGTTTTACAAAATTCCAAAGCAATGTTTTTATGGAATTATTCATGTTGTATGATTATGTTTTGGTTCTTGAGAATTATTTATGATGAATGGTGGGACCTATATTTCCCTCCAACGCATTGGGTATGAATATGTTGGAGGTCGGCCGTATGGTTACTCCAAGTGTAACTACGATGGTTACACAAAGTAAGGTAGCTGTGAGGGTTATAAATTATATGTTAGGCAAGAATGGTTAGAAAATCATGTAAGTAATTCCACAAGATACCTTTATTATTATATTTATTTTATCATGTTTTGTGTGGATCTTGTGTAAATATCATGTTACACAAAGTAAGTATATAAGGGTGACAAGAATTTCTTTTGAAAATGCTTTCATACATTATGATTATTCATGGACTAATGTGATTTTTTCCTTCTTTTCCATCCCTTACTAAGCTTTTGTGTTCATACCAAGTTTTTAAATAATTTTTCCTAGGTTAATGGATTTTTAATACAAGTATTTAATACATGTTAAATGTTGAAGAATTTTCATGGAGTCTTGTATTATTTTTTAATGTTTTTTGTTTTGAAAAATGGAAGCTGTTTTTATGCTATCCACTATGTAATAATGTAATGAATGTACTGTCCTAATTCTCTAAAGCTCTAAAATTGAAAAGATCTTCAATGTAAAAGTAAGTGTTTTCTCGGCTAAATTCAAGATTATTTATGTAATAAGGCTGGGTCCTTATACATATCCCTTAGCCTATTCCTACTTGTTAATCATAATATACTTCTTCGAATCCTAGGATAAATATAACATAAGAAAGGGGTGAGATGATATGCTCTGTAAAGAAAAAAATTTAGGAGAAACTATCATAAATAAGCATAAACAATTAAGAAAATGTATAAGACGAAAACAAAATCATTTTAAACATAACCTTCACCATAATATGGACCAAATAAATCAAAAAATTCCATTTACAAAGTCACGTGGATATTCTTGTAGTCAAATAATCACGTGTAATATGAATAGATAATTTCATAATGATATAATGCATAATGGTGGACATCATAACCACATTTTCAAGGCCTCGTGCCGAGACTACAGATAAAAAAATTCAAGGCCTTATGCCAAGAAACTACTTTGTCTCATGTTATGTACTAATGCATCGAGAGGCTATAACAAGCCATGCCGGCCACTTATTATGTCCAATACATTCCTCATATGCTGCAAGTTACTTTTTTTATTATTCTTGGAAATATTGAAACAACACAAGGAACCTCACTTCAAGGAGGCCAAAAATAGTGAAGTCCAAGAGAATCCCCTTGCACCACAGTGAAACAATCAAGGGGGAGGGAGTTCAAACTATCAAAGATCATAAGTGGCTCCTCCTATCTGCCCAATCGAGTGAGAGCATCTGCTGCAAAATTAGACTCCCTCCAACTATGATGAATAGACCTTCCATAGTTAGTCTCTGCCCTGCACCTTCGAATGAGATAAATCAACTCCAACGGTGTGCCATTGCCTCCCTATAACATCTTCACTAAAGTCTCAGAATCTGACTCCACCTCTATAACCAGGATCCCTCTCCTCCTACACACCATCAAGCCGGAAATGAGAGCCCGGACCTCCGCACCCAAAGAATTCCCTGAGCCATAAAAGGCACTAAAATCCAGTAGAACAGAACCCCAACAGTCCCTAAGAAGACCACCTCCCCTCATGACCCCCCCCCCCATACAGGAGCCATCAATGTTTAGCTTTAGACCCTGGTTCGGAGGGTGCCACCTCACCCATCTTTCTCTGCCTCTAGGCTGAATGTAGGGGCGACTGAGAAAATTCCACACTGCCACCGATGATAGCCCTCCTTTGACAAGAGAAGCCAGCTAGACAATGAGCGATTTAAGATGGATCTGGATAGACACCAAAGACCTTTTACTTCCCAGTGGAACTTGGTTCCTCACCTCCCAAATAACCCAACATATAACAACCAAAATGAGGATTCTGACAGCCCGCTCCATTTCCCTATTTTCGGTACCTTGGAGCCAGACAGCCATGTAATCCTAGATTCAGCAAGAATCACTGTTAGGGAAAGGGGGGTGCGTGAAGAGAGACTAGAGGTAGGAGGCCCATTGTCCATGAAAGAAAAGATGAGCCATCGTTTCTGACTTCGTCTGCTGAAAACCGTAACAACGCGAAACCACGCATACCCCTCTTCTCTGAAGATTATCCTCCGTTGGTATCACTCTGTTTAAAGCCCTCCATGCTAAGAAATTCATTCTCATAGGTATCTCCTTGCACCACACAGTCGGCCACCGTTCCCCCGTAGTACGTTCACCCTGAAGGATTTTCCTGTAGCCCCTGACAGTGTACCTCCCAGTGCTTGCCTCCATGAAACAACACAAATCCAGATCATCACTCATCACAATTCATCCAAACAGTTCGAGTTGGCTGGGAGTAAGAGTTTCCTATATTAAATCATACCTGCCACTTGCTTCCCTGAAATAGATCCACAGAGAAGGGCAACCCGGGTATGCTCGCCTTTCACCGGCCCAGTTTTCCTCCCAAAAACTAATTTCCCCTGGCCAAAAATCCACCTGATATAGAAAGATAATCTTTCAATATGATGAAACATTCTCTTAGCAAAACCAGTCGTGCCCTGCTTGTGAAAATCCCCCTACAAGCCGTACCGTGCTCTAAAAAACCTTTCCCAGAGTGTCTCCCCAGCAATGACTTCCCAGGCTAACCGTGCTTGCATTCCCATAAGGGTATCCTCAACGTCACAAAGACCAACTCCACCTTCATCCGCTGGACGACCCAGCCGCTTCCAAGATTCCCAATGTCATCTTCCTTCCATTTTAGTATCCCAATGAAAAGTGGAAAAGACACTCTTCATTTTCTCCACCGTGCCTCTCAGTGGTTTGATAACAGAAAATACGTGCATGGGAATGGACAAGAGAACACTATTAATGAGCATAACCCAACCTCCAAACGACAGAATCTTGTTCTTTCAATTAAAAATCCTACACCAAAGCCGATCAAGGATCCCATTAAAGTGGTCCTTCTTGATTCTTCCACAAGACAGCGGAACCCCAAGGTACAACATAGGAAGTTGTTTCTGTTTTCACCCCAAAATATCCTGGATCACCTTACATCTCCTCACAGAACACTTATCCAAGATAAAAATATGACTCTTCAAAGAGTTAATAGACTGTCCACTAAACCTGCTATACCTGGCCAAAATTTTTGGAAGGTGCTTCAAGGATCTACTACAACCATTCATAAAGATCAAAATATCATCCGCAAACATCAAATGTGAAATGAAGCTAGCATTCATTCTCCCATAGAATTGTTTCAGCTTACCCTCTGTTAGGCCTCTAACCATATTCCTGGACAACACATCCTGAGCCAGAACAAAAATAGTTGGAGACAAAGGATCGCCCTGTCGAACACCTCGGACAGTTTAAAAAAAACCAAAACAATTCCCCATCATGGAGACCAATAGCCAGGGAGATGAGTAGCACCTAAAACAAATGTCACAAAATCATTCCTGAAAGCCAAACTCCCTCATTACCCGAATGATAAAACTCCATTCTACTCTATCATATGCTTTGTTCATGTCAACTTGGAGAATAATATTCGATCCCACATTACATCTATTAATATCATGAACCAGTTCACTCGCTATACCGACCGTCCCTGGATGCTTTTGCCCTGTATAAATCCATGTTGCTCTACAGATATCAACCTAGGAAACATTCTGGATAGCCTCCTAATGATGACTGTTGCTATAATTTTATAAGAAACATTGCAGAGACACATGGGCCGGAAATGTTTCAGGAGGCTAGGGTCCTTGATCTTTGGGACCAGCACCACCTGAGACGAGGAAACACCCTTTATCAGCGACCCGCCACCAAAAAAATCTGGGATCGCATGCACAACCTGCGGCCCCATGACATTCCATGCCACACTAAAAAAGGAGGTCGGGAAGCCATCTGGTTCAGGGTCACTCTCCTGCGGCATACTCCTCAAAGCTTCCCTGATCTCTTCTCCATTGGGAATAGAAGATAGGGAAGCATTATCCACTTCATTGACCAACAGGGGCAGACCATGCAAGAAGTCCGGATAATCAACTGCCTCCATCTCAAAACTCGTAGTATCCCTCCCAGCCATCACGTTACATATGCTAGTTTTGATAAGAATATTTATGTTATGTTTCAACATTTTCATTCCTCACATGAACATGTTGAAACATAACATAAATATTCGTATCAAAACTAGCATATGTAACGTTAATACTGTAAACATAAACCATGAATGGTATAAAAATAGCACATCCACATTCAATCATATCACAAAACCTTCAATATAATATAGAATATTTTATCATAATAAATCAATATCAAACAAGAATAAAATCTAATAAAAGATGTAGATATAGATGAATATCAAAACTATTTGAGAGAAATATATCTTTCTATTTTGAAATCATTTAAAAGTGACGCAATTAAGAGAAATTATTTTGAAAATATTCATATAATATTTTTACGGAAGCTTATAATGTTTATAACGGTGGAAAATAGTTACACCCACCGTATAAGTTAAAAAACATTCATTCCTAAATTTGTCTAAAAGTTCATAAATCCCATTGTTTGGAAGGAGATGGAAAGATTCTATTGAAACCATTTTATTAAAAATTAAACAGGGTTATAAATGAAATTAACTCATAGTTTAGTAAATAATAAAAATGTTCTGATATACATTTTTATGAAACACAGATGTCGATGATAAATAGGTCTCACTAGATACTCATGTATAAACAAACTATGATAATAAACAGATTGTAAAATTAACCCTAACCTTGTAATCTTCCTTAGTTGAGGATATTTTAACCTTCTTTATAATTGTTAAATAATTTTTATTAAATTATACAAGAAACACACAAAAATATATGATATCATATATGATCCATTAATATTTCTTTGTTAAAAATATTTTAGTAGTATCAATGTTTCGGTTGTTAACTGATTCATTTTACTTTATATGATTGATTAAGTAAGTCATGTTTGTTATGTATAGGATGTATTTGATTCATATTCAGAATTATATTGAGTTCTTAAGTATTATTTTTAATCATCAAATGAAAATTATTCTTTAATAGTTATTATGGGGATTGAAATCTCATCGCATTGTGGTGACGGTAAGCCGTACGTATGCACGAGCGACAATGTTATTCAATTAGTGGTGAAATTTTACGTAATTGGATGTTATATTATATATAGAGAATAATTAACATGTTATATTTATTATTTTCATCAATTATACTCATTATTATATTCATCCAAACAATGAAGTGTTGAATAACAAAGTACACCATGATGTGGAGACGGTAAGCCATATATGGCACATGTGGTGATTTTTCCATTCATAGGATGTATAGAATAATGAAAATGGTTGTATCATATTTATAATAAAATATCTGTATGTATATGGTACTGGAGTTATTATTTTATTATGTGTACAATAAAGAAAGATTATGTGGAAGAATAAAATCACTTTGAAAGAGGTGATGAAGTAATTACCTCTTCTTCGGGTTATTCCTTTTTATTTGAACAAAAGGTCTCCTTATGTTGGGTTTATGATCAAAGTCAGTCCTCTATGTTGAATTGAGGGTAGTTGGGAGGATATTTGAGATGTGTTTGGACAAGCCAAAAGTCTTTGGAGGTGTTTAATTAAGAGAAGGGAAAGTACCCGTTTATAAGGGAGGTGAGGGTCACTTTAAAAAAACTTGAAATATTATTTTATTATGAAATCATTTTCAGTTTCTAGTGGCTCCAAATGAATTTATATTGAGGATAAGGTGGGTATGTGCCAAAAATATCTCTACGAATAGGTTTTGGACAAGTTTATGTTACCATATTTACATTATCATTTAGATTTAACTCTTAGTTAAATTGTTTAACATTTATAATATCTTCTTGTATTACTATAATACATTGTTAATAAACTTATATAAAATTTCAAGAGAGACTAAAGTGGTTCATTAATAGAATATATATAATTATATAAGTCCTTTGGCAGAACCATATATTTTTAGGACTATTATATAATTTAATAAAATAGTATTTGTTTTAAAAACACATTTATGTCAATTTTGACAATATTTTGTATTTGGTTTTTTTGAAAATCTGAACAACTTGATTACTTCGGAAAAAATATATTAAATATACTCTAACATTTAATATTTACCTATAAAAATCGTGGATGGCATCAAAACTTTATAATTATATTTATTTTAATATTTTTAATATCATTTATTTTATTCTTCCATTAATAAGTAAAATACATCATCATTTTTGTGTCATAATTAAATATATTTATTTTATGTCCAAAAACTATAAATAAAATAACATGATGTAGGAAATAGTTATTTATTTATAATTAATATGTATATTATAATATATCTCTTATATAATCTCTTATAAAAATTGTTTTACTCAAATATATATGTTTATGTTACATTTTCCATAACTTAAAATTGATTTTTATAAAGTGTCATTTTCACTTACAAGTGGCTCCATGAGGTCCAAAAACAGACACAAGGATTCCCATGGTCAGAAATGTATTATTAAAGTATGTTTAGGACTTGAGTTTGGGTAATTTAATATTATTATAATATTATTTTTACACTTATTTAACAAATTTACCATTTAACCATGGAAAATAAAATATTTACTGAAGTTACTATTCATAAGTTCTAAAAATACAAGTTACTTATTTATACAATTTGGACCATATGATTACAAAAACGAATCCATTTTTCCAATTCCAAAACATAGAAGATTTAGAAATAAATTTATAATTAATTCCCATTTTCAAAACCAAAAAGAGGGTTTTTAAGAAGTAAAAACAATCAAAAGATCGACATGTGTTTATGTATATTTTAAATGTGAAATTACATCCATTGACCTAAGTTATATTAAATGATAAAAATTTAATCTAATAATACATTAAAACTACTCAAATTTATAATTTATCACTATAATTTATTTCTATTAAAAAATGGGTTTTAATTAAAATTTAGTATTTTCACTATTCATCAAAATATAAAAGTTATCATAAAAATAAAAAAAATTACCCTAACATAATATTGATATTCAGAATCCAAAAAATGATATCCAATTTGAAAAATTAGATTTATAAAATTTTGAAAAGTTGGTGTTAATATTCATAACTACTTTAAAAAGGCTAGTTTGATAGGTAATGGTGTGCTTGAACTCGGTGTTGCATACATTGCATGCTATTGTATTATTCAAATAGAAATCTTCCATGGATGCTTGGGGTCTTACATTGCCCCCCCTTAAAATAATTTTTTCCTAAATATTTCTAGAATTCTGCTACATAAAAAGATTCAAGTGGTTATTCATCATAAGTTCCTCAAGTTCCCACGTTTCCTCTTCCATTTTATTATTTCTCCAAGGAACTTTTACTTAATGAGTAGTTCAGTATCTCAATACTTCCTCTCTATTATCAAGAATCTTGGTAGTCCCTTAATAATAAGACAGGTCTAGTTTCAATTCTATTTCTTCATAGTTGAGGACATGAATTGGGTCAGGCATGTATTTTCTCAATATTGATACGTGGAACACATCATGAACTTTTAAGAGACTTGGCGGCATTGGAAAACGATAAGCTATAAATCCAATTCGTTCTAGAATTTCGAAAATTTTGATGTACCTGGGACTCAATTTACCCTTTTTACCGAATCATACAACACCCTTCCATAGAGATAACTCTAATAAAACAAGATCTCCAACTTGAAATTCCAAATCCTTCCATCAGTTATCGACATAGCTCATTTTCTTACTTTGAGATTCTTTTATGTGGGTGTGGATAATCATTGACTTTTCCATTGTTTCCTCAACATGTTCTAGGCCTATGAGTTTTCTTTCACCAAAATCATCCCAAAAAGTTGGTGTGTGACATATTTTTCTATATAATGCTTCATATGGTTCCATCTGAATACTTGAATGGAAGCTGTTTTTATAGGAAAATTATTCTAGGGGAAAATACTGATCACACATACCTTGAAAGTCAAATGAGCTAGATATCAATATGAATTCTATGGTCTGAATAGTCTGTTCTATTTTTCCATCAGTTTGAGGGTGGTAGGCAGTTCATAAATTATGTTTAGTGTCTAGGGATTTTTGAAGGCTTTTCTAGAATCTTGATGTAAAATATGCATCACGATCAGAAACAATCTATATGGGTACACCATGATGTCTTGAAAATTAATTAATATATAGTCTTTCTAAATGTTTAAGTAGTAAATCTTCTCTTATAGCAAGAAAATGTATTGACTTGGTAAGACGATCAAAAATGAACCCATGTGGAATCATTCCTTCTAGGAGTCTTTTGTGTCCCCATGACGATGTCCATTGTAATATCATCCCATTTCCACTCAGGTATAGGAAGAGGTTACATGACTCCTCTCAGATGTTTTCTTTCAACCTTCTCCTGTTCAAAAACCATACATCTTGACACATAATCATCAATCTCCTTCTTCATGTTGTCTCACCAAGAAATTTCATTAAAATCTCTACACATCTTAGTGCTACTAGGGTGTATAGAGAAATTAAAGCTATGAGCAGCATCAAACAATTCCCTTTTTTGATCAGGTATATCAGGAACACAAAGCTTCTTCCCAAATTTTAATATTCCATCTTCATAAATGAATTCAACTAATCTCCCATCATTTAGATATTTAATATTATTTTTAAACTCCTCATCATCAGTCTAAGAACATTTTATCTATTCTAGTAAATATGGTTTTGGAACCATTTGAAAAATTATCAATGTTTTACCTTTCATGATTATTCTCATATCCATATTTACTAGATGAATGAACATAGGATCCCTTTCAACTCTCATCTTGTTCATAACTCCATGATCCTTTAATCTCAAAGCATCTGCCAACTTATTTGCCTTCCCTGGGTGGTAGTGTATAGTGAAATAACAATCTTTTAGTAGTTCAAGCCATAATCTTTTCCTCATGTTATTTTCTTTTTGGGAGAAAATATACTTCAAAATCTTCTGATTGGTATATATCTCACATTTTTCACCAGAGAGATAATGTCTCCAAATCTTCAAAAAAAGGATTACAGATGATAACTAAAGATCCTGAGTAGGATAGTTTTTTAATTATTTTTTAGTTTTCGTGATGTATAAGAAGTAACTCAATCATTATGCATAAGGACACATCCACGTCCTTTCATATAATCATCTCTGTAAATAAAAAACCCATCATTACCTAATGGTATATTCAAGATCAAAGCATTGACTATTCTTCTCTTCAGTTCTTCATAACATTCTTCACACTCTTTTTTCCAAAAAAAATTTATCCCATTTACGTGTGAGATTGGTTAATGGGTTAGAAAATCGAGCAAAATTATTGATGAAACATCGATACTAACTTGTTAAACCAATAAAACTATATACCTCAATTATAATCTTCAGTGCTAGCTATTTTTTTATTGCTCTTGGCTTAGAAGGATCAACAGAGACTCCATATTTAGAGAGAATATGGCCAAGAAAATAAATATCTTGAATCTAGAATTAACACTCACTAAACATCATATATAATTCATTTAATCTAAGAATTTTTTGAATATTGTGCAAGTTATTTAATGATCATCTTAGATCTTAGAATATACCAAGATATCATCAATAAATACCACTATAAATTCATCAAGATATTCCTTGAAAACACTATTCATTTGATCCATGAAAACAGATGGTTCATTAGTTAGTGAAAAATGCATTACTACAAACTCATAATTCCCATACCTGGTATGAAATGATTTCTTCAGAATGTCATCCTTCTTTATGAAAAAATGAAGATATTCAGATCGAAGGTCAATCTTTGAAAAATATTGAGCTCCATGAAGTTGATCGAATAAATAATCAATGCGAGGTAGGGGATACTTGTTATTTATTGTAAAATCATTGATCTCTTTGTAGTCAATGCACAATCTCATAGGTCAATGTTTATTATTAATAAAAATAATAGGGGCTCCCCTGGAGAAAAAACAGGGAGAATAAATCCTTTATTACCAAATTCCACTAGTTGTTCCTTTAGTTCCCCTAATTCCACTGTGTCCATTCTATAAGGGGTCTTCGATATGGACCTTGATCCAAGAAATAAGTCAATGGAAAACTCAATTTCTCATTCTAGAGTATGTCTAGGTAAATCATCTAGAAAAACATCAATATATTCGTCTATAATAGCTACATCCTCTATTTGAAAATTACATTCCTCTCCCATAGTTATTTCACTCTCTTCCTCCCCAATAATTGAATTTAGTAGAGCTATAAGGGGTGGATCTATATGAGAATCAGATGGTGATGTTTCTACTCTAAATATATGGGATTCCTTGTCATCATAAAAAATTGTAACCTCCTTCTTCTTACAATAAATTTTCACATCACGGTATAAAATAGAGTCCATACTGAGGATTATATCAAATTCAATCATGGGTATGACGATGAGAATAGAAGATAAAGGACATTTATATTACATAATGGTAACTGATTGACAAAAAATTATTGCAATGACACTTCCCTTAAGATTTTTTACTGGAAACTCCCTTGTTAAATGAAATTGTAAATATTTAACATTCTTGGCATACTAGTAAGATATGGAAATTGAGATGATCTAGAAACAAATAAATCATTGGCTAAATATGAGGAAACGATTAATGTACCCACAACCACATCATTCGTAACATCATCCACTATAGTTGTGACTACAGAAGCTTGGAATTTCTCCCTTGTCCTTTTCTGAGGAAAGCTTCCTTGATGCTCAAGAAATTAATTTTCAAAATTCCCCATTTCTCTAAAATTAGAGAATTAAACATAGATAACCTCTTTCTTACCCTTGCAATCATGAGCTTGGTGGCCCTTTTCTCCACACTTTTATCAGACTCACATTCCCTTCAGGCAAGTAATTGGGTGTTTCTTCCCACATTTAATGTAGGATGGAAATTCAACTTTTTTCCTTTTTCCCCTTATTTTCATTTCCCGGGGTTTCAACAAATCTCTAATTCTCTTGAATTTCTTTAAAGTTGTAAGACATAGAGAATTAATTTTCTGTCTTGATATAACATGAGACTATAACTTCGTATGATGAGAAGGCTTGTGAGACTAATCCTCAATGGAGAAATGGTATTTACCCATAAAAGAATCTACTTATCTTACTTCGTGGGTTACGTATATAATCTATATCATGCATTTCTAACCTTGTAATGTTACCCTCATACATTGATACATTCTCATCCTCCTTTTGACTCGGACTCAAGAAATTGACATTCCATATCCGCTCAATGTTCACAAGGAAATTATTTTTCTATGAAAAGATCTTTATAAACTCTCCATAACATATTTGATACTTATTCATACTTCGTTGTGTCTTGAATTAAATACCAAAATTGATTTTCATCTCTTTTGAGATGATAAACAACCATGACAACTTTTTCCCTTTAACTACTTCACAAAACATGAAATATTTTCTCTAAGGAACTTATCCATTGTTTAGCTAAAAATTAATTTTTACTCCCATTGAATTGTGGTGGTTATTGACTCATGAAGCGGTCTAACATTGATCCCCTGCGTTGTGGATCAGGGTGCTCCATACAAGTAAGGTTACTATTCCTAACCTGAATGAGTTGCCTTAGTATGGTTGAGAGCTATTAAGCACTAGTTGTATCACCAGATCCACTATAATTATCTTTAGTATGAGTGAAATCCATACATGGATTACATGAATTGATACAGTTTCATTCATTCCACTAAGTTCCATTTCTAAATAATGGCATACAGTAGATTAATTTATGAATCACAATACATAATTCTAAACTAGTAAAATACATAACATAAATTGACTAGTTTATGTATATAATTGATAATCATAAAAAATTATTTCTTTGAGGAATTATTTACACATAAATCCTTTATAATGGTTTGTAAAGAAAATATGAAATATCCTAATAATATCACTAGGGAGTATCGCAACCAATCGTGCTGCAAGGCCCGTTGACATTCACCAGTTCCCGTTTGAGTCGATCTCAAAGGGGTATTTTCATGTTTTACCCCTAGATACATCTATTCCAGAGCCACCTCTACTTTATTGTATCCATATCGGGATGTATTTAATGTAAAATTCACAAAATCTCTACATTACCAAAATTATAGGAAGTTTTTCTATACTAATCCCCAAAGTCTATCTTAGGGTAATGTTCTCTAATCAGAGCTTTTCTAAATCTAGTTTCCATGGTTTGTACTAAACTTCATATGATTCCAACTATAATTCCATGACCCTAGATACCCAATGTTGGTGCCTTATTACATTACTTTTGCATGATCACATGATATCATGTATCCAAAGACCAATTATTTTTGTTGCCTTGTAAGTACTAGGTACATACATTAGTTTTACATTACATTATGAAATGAAAAAACAACAACCTTGTGTCCCCTTTGAACAAACTCATATACTTTATCCTATTCCTACATGTTTATTATAATATACTTCTTCACATCCTGGGAAAAATAAAACATAAGAAAGGGGTGAGCTCAGATACTCAGTAAGGATAACAATATAGAAGAAACTATCATAAATAAGCATGAACATTTAAGGAAATGTATAAGACTTAAAAAATACTTTTAAACTTAAACTTAATAATAATATGGAATAGATAAATAAAATAATTCATTTTAATTATTCAAATGGATATTCTACTAGTTTAATAATCACATGTAATAGCAATAGCTAATTTCATAATGGTGGAATGCATAATGTTGGACATCAAAACCACATAGTCAAGGCATTGTGCCCAGACTACAAATAAAATTTTTTACAAGGCCGTGTGAGAAGACACTAATTTGTATCATTAGATATACCGATTATCGAGTAGATATAGCCAGCCCTACCCTTCACATACTACGTCCAATGCATTCCACAAATAAAAAGGTTCAAACAAAACATAAACATATTTAATAAGTCTAGCATATGAAATGTTAATACTTTTACCATAAACCATGAATGGTATAAAAAATATAAAATCCATTGCAAAAAATATTACAAAATCCTCAATATAATATGGAATATTGTATCATAATAAATCAACTTCAAACAAGCATAAAATCCAATAAAGGTAGTTGACATAGATTAAATGAAAACTATTTGAGAGAAATATGTTTTTATATTTTGAAAACATTTAAAATTCAAGTAATTATAAAAAAAATTATTTTGAAAATATTCTTATAAAATTTTAGTGGAATCTTCTATGGTTTATAATAGTGAAAAATAACCTCACCTGCCGTATAAGTTAAAAAAAATTATTTCCTTAATTTGTCGAAAAATCCATAAAGTACCTTGTTTGGAAAGAAATGGAAAGATTACTTTCAAACCATTTTATAAAAAGTGAATCAAGGGTATCGATGAATTTAAAGAAAAGTCTAGTAAATAATAAAAATGTTTTGAAATACACTTTAATGAAACACGGATTTAGATGATAGTGATGTCCCTGTTCATACTCACCTATAAACAACCTCGGATAATAATGAGACTGTAAAATTAACCATTACCTGGTAATCTTCCTTAGTCAAGGGTACGTTAACCTCCTGTATAATGATTGGAGAATTTTTATTAGATTATACAAGAATGATATACATAAATATGATATCATATATGATCCACTAATATTTCATTGTTTATAATACTTCAGTAGTATCATTGTTTCGGTTTTTAAATGATTAATTTCCTATTATATGATTTGTTACGTAAGTCATGTTTTTAATGGATAAGATGTATTTAATTGAAATTTAGAATGATATTAAGTTCTTTGACATTGATTTTAATCATCAAATGGAAATTATTCTTGATACGTTTTGATGGGGAATGAAATCTCATTAGGTCGTAGAGACGGTAAGTCGTACGTATGCACGAGTGACAATATAATTATATTAGTGGTGAAATCGTATGTCATTGGATGTCATATTATATATAAAGAATAATTAAAATGTCATATTTATTATTTACCTCAATTATATTCATTATTAACCCATACAAATAATGATGTGTTGAGTAACAAACTACACCACAACGTGGAGACGGTAAGTCGTACATACGCACATACGGTAACTTATACATTTATAGGATGGGTAGAATAATGAATATGGTTTTACCATATTTATTATAAAATCAAAGTATTTATTATGTAATTTATTTATTCTTTGTGTATGGAAACAATAAATAAAGAGGAAGTGGAAGAAGAAAGGAATATGGAAAGAGGTGATGAAGTAATTACCTCTTATTTGAGTTTTTCTTTTTTATTTGACCAAATGGGATACTTAGGTTGAATTCAGGATCAATGTAAGGCATCTAGGTTTAATTGGAGATAGTTGGGTGAATATTGGATTAGGGTTTGGTAGAGTCAAAAGGCTTTGGAGATGTGAATTTAAGGGATGTCGAAGTACCCTTTATAAGGGAGGTGAGGGTCACTTTAAGAAAATCAGGAAATATTATTTTATTATATACTAATTTTTGGATTTTATTGAATCCACATGGATCTATATCTAGTATATGGTGGGGATGTGTCGAAAACCTCTCAAACAATAGGTTTTATACAAGTTTAGGTCACCATATTATCCTTATCTTTTAGATTTGACTCGAAGTTAAATAGTTTAACTTCTACAATGTCTTCTGGTATTATTATATTACATGGTTAATACAAAATACAATAAAATCACAAAATAACCTAAATTTGTTCATTAATGAAATATCTATAAATATATAAGTCTTTTGAAAAACACTTGTATTTTTAGGACTATTATATAATTTAACAAAATATTATTTGTTTTAAAAATTCATTCATGTCAACTTTGCCACTATTTTGTATTTGGTTTTTGTGAAATTCGTAATAACTTGATTACATAAAAAAAATAGAATAAATCCCAGAATTTCATATTTGCCTAAAACAATTCGTGGTTGGCATCAAAAAATTAGAAATTTATTTATTTTAATATTTATAATATCATTTATTTGAATCTTTCATTAATAAGAAAAATATCGCATCATTATTATGTCATATATATATATAAATATATATTATATATGAAAATTATAAATAAAATACGATGACATAGGAAAGCTTTAAATTTTTTCAATGACTACTTATAGTATAATATATATCTTATATAAACCATTATAAAAATTGTGTTACTAAAAGATATATGTTTATGTTAAATTTTCCTTAATATTAAATTAATTTCTATAATGTGTCATTTTCACATACAAATGGTTCAATGGGGTCCAAAAATCGACCCAAGGATGCCAATGGTTGGAAATCTAACAACCAATTGTGTTAGGACATGTGTTAGGGCAATTTAATATTATTATAATATTATTTTCTACCCTTATTTACCAGATTTACCCTTTAACCATGGTAAATAAAATATTTACTGAAGTTACTATTCATAATGTCCAAAAAAATGTAACCTATTTAAGCAATTTAGACATTATGATTCCAAATATAAATTCTATTTTTCTAAATTCAAAACCTAGAGGTTTCAGAAATTAATTTAAATTTAATTCCCGTTGACAAACCAAAAAGTGGTTTTTAAGAAGTAAAAACTACCAAAAGATCAGCATGTGTTTATGTACAATTTAAATGTAAAATTACATCCAATGACCTAAATTATATGAAATTATAAAAATTCAACCTAATGATACTTTAAAACAACTCAAATGTCTAATTTATGACTATAAATTATTTCGATTAAAATAGTAGTTTTAATAAAAATATAGTATTTTACACTATTCATTAAAATATGAAAGTTATCATAAGAACACCAAACATATACCCTAATTTAATTTTTATATTCCAAATCCTTAAATGTATTCCAATTTTAAAAATAAAATTTATAAATTTTCAAAAAGTGGGTATAACATTTCATAACTATTTTTAAAATGAATAGTTCGATATAGCGCGGTGTGCTTGAACTCGGTGTTGCGTATATCACACACTATTGTATTATTCAAAGAGATACATTATGTGAATGCATGGGTTTTTACATGAACCCAATAACAAGAGGATATCATGATTTACCTTCATTTGGGAAGAAAATATAATAGAGTCGGGAAAATGCAAAAAGGATTCCCCTAGCTGGGTATCTACCTCAAGTTCCAGCAGCACCGACACATCCAATCTTTCCCCCAGTTGTGCACAATCATGATCAGGTCCAACATGCCATCCATCAAGGGACCCAGAATTCCATTGAGTTATTGAAGACATGAATGGAATCAATTTATGGATGGTGTCCTCTAGTACAACTGGAATGGATTCCTTACCCCGACTGGGCGAGCAATTCCCGCCTCCACCAAATTCGGGAATCCGGTATTTCTAGTGTTCAATAGATAACGAATCCCAGAATCAAATCTAATGCACTTCAATTTCTAATGTGATCCCATGAATGGAACCATGTATTAATATGAGGGTTTGAGGCTTAGATTATTTTTGAAAACTCTACAAGGATAATCCTTTGTGTGGTACACTATTTTTCATGCTATCTCAATAACATGATGGTGGATCTCCAGTTCCAGTTTATGTTTCAGTTCAGCTCGATGTTGCCAAGAATAATAGTCAGTGATCTCATGAACTTTAAACAATGATAGAATTATAGTGACTTAGAATTCATCACTAGATGGAAGGGTTTGAATTATTCTTTGAATTGATGACTCCCCTAATATGAGATTCTTTCCATGAGCATCGATAATAACCAAGATGAGCTATGAACACCAATTAACTCAGTGAAATAAATAAGTAGGTTCCAATACAACTCTATCGTCACTCAAATAATAGAATATTACTTTCGACAGATGAATATCATGTCCTGGGAAGCCCTATCATCCCATGTAAGAAGGGGGAGTTGATGTTGATTCTTTCATGATTAACCAACCTCCTACACTAGATC
Source organism: Viscum album (assembly GCA_963277665.1). NCBI lineage: Eukaryota > Viridiplantae > Streptophyta > Magnoliopsida > Santalales > Viscaceae > Viscum > Viscum album. The sequence continues at coordinate 333,337,787 of OY728139.1, read as the reverse complement.
CATCTCCAAGCCCCCCCCCCAAACAGTGAAGGGCCCTCTGGATGTCATCACCCACCCCTCCCCATCAAGACGAGTGAAGGGGATCCAAAAGAAATCAATTAGAAGAATTAATAAATAATGTCTACTCATTATGAGATTATCAAGTTTGTAGTTACTTAATTACATTCATGAATTACAACATGCTTCAACTTTTGGAGCCAAAGTGGTCTAATGAAGTAGATTGTGGTGTTCACCCAGATTACTATACCATCCATTAGAAATTGGGAAAAAATATTTAGGAGTTATTTGTATTCAAATTCCTCATAAAAAAGTTGATATATTCAAGAAAAGTTAATTTGGGACCACCACTAGTGCATGTGGTGTATGTTTCGACCACTAATCTTGATTAGGAATGGGATTGGAAAAAAGTTATCAACAAAAAGAAGAAGAATTTTTATTTTTTGTTGACTTGGAAAATAATAAACTAAGCACATGGAAATTTTTGGGAATATTTGAAGAAACCACCCATGTATACAATGACTCAAAATAAAACATAGTCGTCCTCCTTGGCCCCACTATCCTATAATGTTTGACCACCCAAAAAGAAGTCTAATCAAAAGGGTTAAAAGAAACTAATGAAATATAAAGAAGAACCAAAGTCAAAGTTGGTTTTGACACTATCATATTTTATGCAATCAAATATAAATCCATAAGAACCACCCCACCAAAAAGCACTACGGGCATAGCCCGACCAAACCGTACAACCAAATTTACATGATGAGAAAAAATCATCATCAAAAGAGGATATAAGTTTTAGATCCCTTGATTTCATCCATTTGATGTATTCTATCTTCAAAGATGAGTAAAATTATTAAATAATATTCCCTTTACGCAACTGGGGTTCCAGAGTAAGAATCCACATAAGGCAAGGATATCAAGGGAGACACAACCATGGATGAAATCAAGATTGTGGCCACACCCCTTCTTAAACATTCAATGCCACAAAATCTCACAGAAGGAACCTCTATGGGATTTTATAGGGACCGTAAAATCCTCATGACCCCAAAAAAACCACCACCTCTCCAATTATTTTAAAATCTCCATTAGAGGAAGAAAAAATTACTAATTTTTTTCTACATGTGATAAAATCTTCATATACTGATCCAAAAAGTATAGAAGCTCCTCCATCACTGACCACAAGGGCTTACCTATCATCATAAAATGCTAAATCCCATAAAGTGCTTCTGAAATTCTATCACCGATATGGGAATCACTAACCTTTATTTCAAAAATATAAAATCATTAGACAATTATATTTAGTTGCAGCTAACCTCCCAATCATGGATGTGATGAATATATCAGTAGATCTCAATGATGCTCTCATTGAAACTTTTCTGATTCTCTATGAGTTTGATGTAAATGTATCCATGACTAATCTATATCGTAAAAACATAATTCCTACATAATTTCATACAGTTATCTTCTTCATAGATCTAGATGAAGACACCATCATGAAAGGACACATCAACACCTTATATGTGTTTGTCATGACAAATGGTGTCGATATCTAAAATGTCTTCATCGACAACGACACTAGGTTTAATATCCTCCCACTGTAGAGACTTCATCTGTTGTCATACAATGTGGTTTATATGAATCCCTACACCCTGACCTAATTAGGATATGAAAAAAATGGAGGAATATTTATTAGGTCAAATCAAACATTTAACCCAGTTTCGTGACCTCGTAGCTTAACCAGAATTTATGGTCGTATAAAAGAATACAGCCTTCAATGCTCTACTATAGGGTTTTGGATGGATAAACATGATGCAATCCCATCCTCATGCCATCAGTGCCTAAAATATAGAATTAATGGATATATTGGGACAACTCATGCTGATACGGCCCCATTCGAGTCCTGTGAGTCACACTATGTTGATGTAGGGTTCTATGAACAAAAGGGGAAATAACCCTCAGCTAACAGAATTGATTGGTTTGAAACCCCAAATTGTTTGGATATAGTTCCAAAAGATCACAAAAAAGAACTCAGGGACAAATTCATATTTCCCATTATTCATATTGAATGAAAAGGTACAATTTTGGATGCATATTCAGTAATCCTCATTATTTCAGTTATGACTACTGAGCTTGATGATGGTGAAAAGCTCAATAACTCCCTTGATAATGGTGAGGGGTCAGATGAAAATAATGACAATCTATTATCAAACCCCAATAAATTTATGCCTCACTCACCAAGGTGGGAGGAAGTATCTCATCACTCAAATAAGATAAGGAAACTCTTTTACCCCCCACTGCATCTTATCTAGAGAAGCCCCCACCATTGGACAAGGTTGAAGATATGATTTCACCTCCCAGACAAAAAAATTTCAACTCCTCCCTTAAATATGGAAAACACATTCATGGATTGTATCCCAGTCAGAAGATGATGAGGATGTAGGGGAGGAAAAAGAATAATAACTAACGAATTCCCATAGAGTTTTTAGTAAGGCATTTCAACCACCAATGTTGATATCAAGGAAATAAACTTGGGTATAGAAGAAGACCCACAACCCACTATGGTTAGTGAATCCATATCTTCATAAGATAAAGAGATATGTGCCTCTTTTTATAAGAGAGTCAAAATTTATTCTTCTAGAATAATACAAAAATGCTAGGTCTCAATCCATAGGTGGCCACTCACCACTTGGGCCTACCAGAAGATCATCGTGGTTACAAGAAAGCCTCCAAAAGGTTGCACACAACACATGTTTCCAAAATAGTGGCTAAATTTGATAATATCATTAGAGATAACATTATTTGGGAGGTCCAATACCCCATCTATCTAGAAAATATTGTTCCATTAAAGATGAAAAATGGGAAGATTGGGGTCTTCATTGATTTCATGGACATCAACATACACTTCCTAAAAGATTATTTCCCTGTCCTGATCATAGAATAGCTGATTGATGTAACTGCTGAATATGAGGCTATCTTTCTTGTATGGCTATTCAAGATATAACCCTATCCAAATGACCAAAAAATATGATGAATAAATCTCCTTTAGGGGTCCATAGAGAGTGGGTTTCAACAAGGTGATTCCTTTCAGTTAGAAAAATGTCGGCACCACAAATCAGCGCACCATGGACCATATTTTTAAACCCTTATAAAGAAAGTTCATAAAATGTTATGTTGATGATCTAGTGGTTAAATCACTTCAACTCCTAGACCATCTAGATGATCATGAAACCATCTTCAATAAGCTATGACAACATTGTCTGAAAATGAACTCATGAAAATGTACATTTTGTGTTACCTCAAAGAAATATCTGGGCTTCTTCATATGCCATCGGGGCATCAAATTCGACCCTAAGAAGAAAAATATCAACCATGGAATGTCACCTCCTTGAAAACATAGTTAGTTGAGAGGACGCCTTGGACACCTGGCCTACATTTGAAACTTTGTAGCCAACCTCATAGGAAAAAGCTTTCTCTTCACCAGGTTGATGTAAAAGGGGGTAGAATATCAATGGACTAAAGGCTATCTAAAAGAATTCAAAAAACTCTAGAAATATATCTTAAATTCAATGGTGCTAATATCTCCCGTTATGGAATACCCCTCATTTTATGCTTAACGATCATAGAGAGATCTCTAGGAATGTTAATCGCATAAAATAATGATGTTGGTAGTGAGAATAGTCTTTATTATCTCAGTTGAAAAAAATTCATGCTGAGACTCATTATTCAAATATAGAGAATATCAGCTTTTCATAAATATTTGTAGTCTAAATGCTGAGGCATTAATTGCAACATCAAATGTCCATTTGGTATCATGTAGAAACCATCTCAATTATATTCTCATCCATCAAATGTTATCTAGATGCCTCTCATAGTGGGTGATAATCCTACATTATTTTGATATATGGTTCATACCATAGAAATAAATCAAAGTACATGCATTAGAGTATTTCCTAGTAGAGAATCCCTCAAAAGAGGTGGCCCCATTATAGGTTGAGCTATTTGATGAGGAAGTATTCTATATTCACGATTACTCCCAAATATATGATATTAAATTCAATGGTGCCTCCCGAATCCGAACAATAAAAATAATGGAAGAACCCAAATTCACAAATGTGGGTCTGGGAGTGAAACTCATCTCCCCATAAAAAGAGGTTCTACCTTATTTCTTCATATTATCATTAGGATGTATGAACAGTGAAAAAGAGTATCGGGCCATTATTATAGGCCCATATGTAGTACTCCAAGAACAATTTGAACACCCAAAGATTAAATGTGATTCAGAACTGGTCAGCAAGAAAATCAATGTTGACTATGCTATCATGAAAGAGTAGTTGGTCCCTTTGATGTTCCTTGTCTGAGAACTGCTACCATGATTGCTGTTACAATCGACATTGACGTATGTTACCCAGTTACAAAATATGCAAGCTGATGCATTGGAAAATGTAGCCACAACTCTGGCCGACCCAGATCAGAGTGAAACATTTATCAGTATTTCCCACCAACAAATGGTCTTACCATTCATTCAGGCCAAAATGGTAGAAACAAATTAGATCAGTCCCATCTCTAATCCATATGGTCATACCACTGGCAGTATGACTCCCATTTTTTATTATATATAAAAGGGGTGACTTCTACCAAATATGACTAGAAGGGAAAATATCTAAAGAAGAGTAGTAAATTTCATGTTGTCTAATGGAAAAAACTGGAAAAAGGTTCTGTATAAGCAAGGCCTGTATGGAGTCCTTCTCAGATGTGTTGATGGAGAAAAGACTACCACCTTCATGAAAGAAGTGAATTCCATAACATGTGGTGTGGAACAATCAACTGCCAAACTCTCTCAACAAATTCTAAGGATTAGTTTTTTTTGTCCCACCATGATGCATGATTGTCCAGATTTCCCCAAAAAGTGTCATTTCTTTCAATTACATGAAAATTTAATCCATCATCCCGTAGAGTTTCTTCACAAAGTTAAGTACTCTTTTCTATTCACTCTCTAGGTAATGGATATCATGGGACAATATCCCCCCTCCACAGACACACAATTCAAATATATTATCACAGTAACCAGTTTCGTTTCCAAATGGGAAGAAGTTGTACCTCTCAAAGAGGATAGAGAAAAAATCGTTGATAGTTGTGAAAACCAATATCATCTCCAGTTTTGGTGTCCCTTACACAATACTAATGGAAAAAGGAACTAATTTATTCTTTGTTTAATTGAAAAAAATCTAAAAGGAGTATGTTATGAAATCCAATCACTCTTCCATCTACCATGTAGTGGCCAACAAATAGATAGAGGATTTCCACAAGACTCTACCAACATAATTCTAATCATGGTAGACAGGGATATGAAATTGTGGTTGGACAAGATCTTCTATGATCTTTGGTCTTATTGGACCACAACCTGCACCACCACTCAAGCAACCCCTTACTCATTAGTTAAAGGGATGGTGGTGATTTTTCCCATTAAAATTCAACTTCCATCACCCCATGTCAATTTTTGTGATCAACTATCTGCAGATGAGTAGTCAAAAAAACCATTTGATTAGATGAAGTGGTTGGATGAGAGAATATTATCCACTCTTCACAATCTGGATGTCTACCAAAATCAGATTGCATTACACTTTAATAAGAAGTTTCACCTCTGATCTTTCCGTGAAGTAGAAATGGTGTTGGTCCTCATAGCCCCCATAATATTCAAGATGAAACCTAAAAAGTTGAATACAAAATGGTAAGAAACCTATTTTGTAAAAAAAATGTTTATTCCAATAGAGTATATTCACTGATTTCATTTGATGGACAACTCACCATAGACCCCAAAAATTTCAGCTTCCTAAAAAAGTTCTTTTGTAATCAAGGTCAAAACCATCGTTGATACATGGAGTTAAACTACATAGGGACGCCTAAATTCATTCCAAGTGATGTTAAACTATATTGAATATGTCCTTTCCACACTAAGTTAAAATACAAAGAATACATCCTTTCCACACAACACTAAACTATATAGAAGACATCATTTCCACTTGATTCTATACTGTAAGGAATATATCCTATCCACATCATGTTAAATTGTATGGAAGGAATACTTTCCAAATGATATTAAACTATACAGAAGATGTCTTGTCGCGTGACAATAAACTACACGATGAATTCATCCATGATTCATGAAGTTAATCTACTAAACATCATCATCTTATCTGCAAGATGATTAACTACAAAGAGATATTTCATCCTTACTGCATGGCATTAAAATGAATGGCCCCAATAATGTTCTCTACTGAGGGGATATTGTCTCCAGCATTAAGCACCTACCATGTCATGCTATAGAATGAAATTGACCTGATTCTCAGGAATCTATTGGATATATAGTGAAATTAGGATCATTCGCCCCGACCAGCCACCCAAAAACAAAAATATTATCCCCATTTCCTGTGCATGGGTCGGACCGGTATAGTGAACAAATTTTCTTTGAAATACATATTTTTTTATTCCCATCTACCGATAGGACACAAAGAGATGCCTTAGTCCAGCTACCACATAGTAAAAAAACCTCAATTGTACTCTCAACTGACTTTGCATCACAACAGGAGACCCTTACTATTTATTAATTCCCCCACTGATCATAGCTCATGTCAGCATAGAAATGGTGGTAAAGGTTTACCCTTAGATTAAATGAGGATATATGTATTTTTTATTCCCATTAAAAAATGGTTAAAATGCCCTCTCCCTATAAATTAGCCCATCCTATATGGGATGGAAGCTTCAGAACAATGTGTGGCTCGATTCCATCCCTTATGGGATACATAGTGATGCCCATATTCTTCATCCTAGTACAGTTTCCACCAGAAAAATTCCCCCACCTTGTGTATGAGACAAACCTATATGGGGATGAAGCTCCAAAACTAAATGTGGCACGATTCCTACCCCTACAAGATATATATTGATTCCCATATTCTTCATCATTTCCCATCCACCACCCAAAAAAATGATTCATTTCCCAGAGAAAATATCACACCTATGTAGGATGTTTCTTCGTAATATCCATATATTGGTGCATTCTTGCCCTTTTGGGATAACTAAGAATCCCTGAATTTTCCAACATAGGCTTAGAAACTTCAGAGTATTGAAATAAAATTCCTTTTCATTTTTTATAACCTCACTGTGTGGCAGAGTAATCCCTTTTTTACCATTGTTTCTCACACAGATTGATACCCATGTGGGAATGGTAGTTTCTTCCAAGGATTCCTCATATCCATACTATATCACTACATGGACCAAATATCTTTTGACCACAAGACATAAAAATAAATGTTACCCCATGAACATTGTGTAGGCTTGATTCTTGCCCTCATAAGATACGTAGTGATGCCAAGATTCTTCATCCTGGTCCAACCACCAACATCAGACCAAACAAAATCCCTCTTCCCTATGAATGTATCATATATATATAATATAATCCCCTCAAATAATTATGTGTAGACTTTATTCTTTCCCTCAAGGGATATTTATTGATTCCCAAATTCTTCATCTAGGTCCAACCACTGTCATCACAAAAAAAAAAGGAATCCCCCTCAATATGTATGGCCAAAACCTACGTAGGGAGGGCCTTTTACAAAACTATGAAGAGCTTGATTACAATTAGTCAATGTGATATATAGAGACACCTTGAACCTAAGTTGTAGAGACCCAAAGCATAACGTACATGGACATTACATTACTTTTGAGGAATACTTAATACATAATAAAAAAATACACACAAGGACTGTAATTGTTTAGTGTCTTTGGAAACTCGGAATAAAATCTTCTAATCATGGTGAAATATCTTCAAAATCTCCCATAAAGATCTTCCCCTTTTGTTTTCTTACCTAAAACCTTTCTTTTAATCTTGGGGGAAAAGAAAACATAAAAAGGGTGAGCTCAAATTCTCAGTAAGGGTAAGCATGGATAAAATAAAACATACCATATACATTTGAACTTAAAAAAAACATGAATATTAAAAATCTTGAGGAATGACATAAAACATGGAAGTACATAAGGCATAGATCCTAATGGAACATAAATCATGATAAAATAGAATGGGAATAAAACATGTAATTGTGGAATCCATTAAGCATGTGTAATTATTTCCATAGTAGCCAAGGAATTGCTTCCAAGACCATCTTAGTGGACAATGTCCCTTTCTGAATCGAGTTCACTCCTCATTCCAGTCCAGAAATACTGAACCGGATTAACTTACCATTCCAGCCATTTCTATCTCATGTGATATAAATATTTACCCAATGCATTGGAGGGATATATAGGTCCCACCCATCTCATAATGATATCATTCTTAATTGTGCCACAAAATAAACTTAAAACATTCATCATAACCCAAAGAATAAAATGGGTTTCATAAACATCATCCCATCATTTAATAATCAATATAAAAAAATGGACATTTCATCATAGGAAAAGTGAACCATGTAAATCATAGAGACATTAAAATTGAATCAAACACATATCAAATAATGTCATCTTATATGGAAAATGGTTTTGATAAATCATTTGAAATGAATTCTTGAGGAAAATTTTATTTCTTCGTCAAAATCAATTTCTTTTCAAAAAACATCATGCAATTTTAAAAGAAATAGATTTTGTTGAAAATAGTCATGAAATCTTTTGGAGGACGCTTCATGAAAATGGGGCTTTATATAACTGTAAAAACCCTTTCATGCCGTATATGTTAAAAAAAACATTCTTATCGTACTTTTGCCGGAAAAGTCAAAAAAGTACCTCATAACGTAAACAAAAGAAAGATTCCTTAAACACCATGTAGTAAAAGTAAAAAAATGGGTAAAAATGACTTAAAAAATATATGAAATCACATTTATAAAACATGTACATTGATGATAGAAATAACCCCAGTAAATACTTACGAATAAGCAATCTCGGATAAAAATGAGATTTGAAAATTTATCCCTTACCTTAGGTCCGGTATGCTTCGTACGTATATGAACCTACTGTATAATGATTTAAATAATGTCATTGACTTATTACAGAATCATATTCATTTTTATTATATCATATATGGTTCACTTATGACTTTATATTACTCGTTCTTTTGTAAATTCCATGTTAAAGCAGCATTTTGGGTAAAATCATTTTATTTATCGTATGTGTTTTGACTTGTCGTTCTTGATATTATTACTTATATCCTGATTTACATAATTCCAGAATGTAAAACATGATTTATATATAATATATATTCATCATATACATATATATATTATAGATCGATGAAAGGAATGAAATACACCGTTCATGGAGACGGTAGGTCGTACGTACGCATGAACGCTGTTTTCGTTTCCTTATTGAATTGAATGGAATTAAGTAGATGACATACATATATATATATACATAAATCCAGTATCATTATTATGTCATATATTTCATTATTATTCATTATGTATACTTTATAATCATTCATGAATGGTTAACATGGAGAGTGAATCTCATCGCATCGTGGAGACGGTAGTCCGTACGTACGCATGAGCAATGATATCATTCCCAAGATCGTGGAATTGTATTGGAGTGTATGTATAATATTTCAGAATCAATATCACTTTACAATAATCATATATATATTCATTACTTTCACCATTATACCTATCCATGTAAGGGGTGGTGGAAAATAGATTACACCACGGCGTGGAGACGGTATTCCGTACGTACGCACGCGCGGTGATTTCATTTTCCATAGGATGGATAGATGGTGAAATAGGGTTGTTTCATACATATAATAACATATCATTATATGAGTGATACTGATGTTATTAATTCATAATGAAACAACTAAATAAGAAGAAGTGGAAGAAGAAATAAAGTTTAAAGAATTGGTAATGGACATTACCTCTTCTTTGAATTGCCTCTTTGAGACCTCCTCTTAAGGCACTAAAATTGGTCTTTTAAGAAGGCCAAGACCTCTAGGATGTCTCTAGGGAAGTGGAGAAGATAATTTGGCATGGTTTGTCTGAGATTGAAGGCTCAAAGTGGTGTGAGGAAGAGAGAGAGGAGGATCCCTTTTATAAGGGAGGAGAGGGGCACCTTCGGAATTCTTAAAAATATTAATTTATAATAAATCAAAAACCACTTAAAAACCTCCAAAAATGACTCATATTCGAATCTTAGATGATATAGGGTTGTAATCGCATCAACCAATCAAATTTTGACATGTTTGGATCTTATTTTAAACCTTATCATTTTGATTTATCCTTATTTAATCTATTTAAGTTTATTTGTGGTAATAAAATTCTAAATTTTACATTATAACAAATAATTACTTATTTTTTGTGAATATTCCATAATTGGTTACTTTATAACATTATAGACCATATAAATTTAAATTTATAATATTTAATTTTTTTTGTGATTTATAAAAAATTTTATAACATGTTATTTTTATAAAATAACAATAGTGTCAATTTTGACACTATTCATTTATTTGCATTTAAATAAAATATATACAGAAGATATGTTCGAACTAAAAGCTTCAATAGATTCATAGAAGGTCATATGTATCTATAAAATTAGTGGATCACATTAAATAGTCCATATAATATTTATTTTATTATTTTTAAAACCATTTATTTGGTTTATCTCTTAATAAAATAATTACCACAACATTTTTGTATAATTATTTAATATACTTATTTTTTGCATAAAAAGAAAAACTAAAATCCTATGATGAAGATAAATATATTAAATTTCACAATAATACTTTTACTCGAATTTATCATCTTAAAATCACAATATTTAAATTGTTATATTTATTAAATTATGAAGGTGACAACTTTGGCATCATTTAAAATAAAATAATATAAGTGTCATAATCACTTTTATAAGACTCCAAACGGTTATATATTAGATTCTTATGGTATAGATATACACTAAAAATAAGTTTTGGTCAGGTTTGTGGGCCTTTTAATGGCTATTATTATTTCAATAAAAACTATATTACTGATTTATTACTTAATTAATAATTTTTGCATCATTAATGTATCACCATTAATGATAATTATTTAATCCCTATAAAATCTAAATAAATTATCATGATGTAGATAATCTTATTAGCTTTCTGGAGACTATTCATGTTCGAAGTTTTATGATGTTTATCACTAAATTAAAATTATTATAATTACAAGATTTAAGAGAGTGACATGTTGTCACTTTCTTCGGTTTTAATAATAATTAAATTATTTTCATGGTCAAAAGTCCATAAAAATGAATCTAATCTGACCCTTAGGTGATATGGGTCTACTTTTAGTCATCCAATAGAATTTTGGTGTGTTAGGGTAATTTTATAATATTATATTCACCCTTAATTACCCGATTTACCTTTAACTATGGTAAATAAAATTTACCGTAGTTACTATTCATAATTCCAAAAATAAAAAGTAGCCTATTAACATAATTTTGACCCACGGATTCCAAATATGGAATCATGGTTTTCAAATTCAATACACAGAAGTTGCAGAAATTAAATTAAAATTAATCCCGTTGTCGAATGAAAATGGGTTTTTGTTTAAAACATTGCAAAAGATTGAATTGATTTAACCTACGAATTCAATGTAAAATCAATGCTAATGACATACATTATATTAAATGGTAAAAATATATTCTATTTATTCTTTAAAACCATTAAATATTATAATTTAACCACATAAATTATTACGATGAAAAAAGTTGTTTTTAATTAAAATATAGAGTGTTTTTACTATTCATTAAAATATGAAAGTTATCAGAATAATATGAAAAATTTATCCAATGTAAAATTTTATATCCTGATTCCAAATAATAATTTTATTTTGTAAAATTAAACTTATAAACATGTCAAAAAACTAGATTTAAAGTCGGTGCGCCATCAAAAGGCGGAAAAACTGCATTTTTTGAAAAATACTTATTTTACCCGAAAAATTTATTTTGTTCTTATACCATGTTCTAGAAAATGTGTAAGATGAATAATAATGTTATAAAATTAAAAATTTAGTTAATACTATTCATAATGGCCAGTTCATAATAATATTATAATAATATATCGTTGTTTAGTAAAACCCGGTATTGCGTACAACACAGGCTATCGAGTAAGGTCGCGATTGTGTGTAATGCAAGCCAAGTCAGGGTTGCGTGTTGTGCAAGAATCCTTCTTTGTTTTGTATAACATAATCCAACCATATTTCATTTATACATTGAATATATATATATATAAATATATATACTCAATGTTGTGTAGAATAACTATTATAAAACGAACTTGAAATTGTGGGTAACACTATCCAAGAATAGTGTTGCGTATACTGCAAGCTAATACAGTGTTGCATATAGTACAAGCTAAACTTGGTGTGGTGTATAATAGAAGATTTCAATGAAATTAAAAGAATATTTTTCATAAAATCTCAGGGTGTTACATTCTACCCCCCTTAAAATGAATTTCGCCCTCGAAATTCGTCGGGGTTATAAATGGTTTGCTACTTAAAAATTTCTTTAATAGAAACCCACATCGTAAAAAGGAATACCAAAATTTATCTTTATAAACTAAAGTATGAAACGTAATAGTTACGTAAATAAACTAATAAATGGGTTTCCACATAGGATAACATAGGTGAAAATATGGATATGGAAGAGAAATCTAACCATCATGCTCTGATAGAGAGTGGTAGAGAACATGGCTATGAAAAAGCCAACAATCACAAAGCCATAGATTTGTGATGATATAAGGTACCATCTGATTCATCGGATATAAGGTCACTAAGACAACATTTTTTATTTTCAAGATCATTTCCCTAAAGTTGATGAATTAAAAGAAATACTTACATGATTTTGGTACAATCTCACTGTTGTTCGTGAATTGAAAAATTTCCACTTCATCCCTTAATGAAATGAAGTTGAATTTGTTATTCGTGATGTGTTAGAAGATCATGTGATAGAATGATGGGTCATTCCATCTCATTCAAACAAAAGGTTATCAAAAGTTATAAGTCCATCTTATGGTTAGATTAATCGTATATGGTTCCAAAAATGAACTTATACTTCATATATCATACAACTTAATAAAATAAAAGTACTTTCAACTAACCAGGGACTTCCTATAGGCCAGTGGTAGGCGATAAAGGTCAGTCGCACTTCGGTTGTGGGTTCGATTCCCACAGCCTTGTCCGACGCGATGGGTTGTCGCCCGTCCTATAGGTTGTCCTTTTTCTAAAACTATATTACTATAACATCCCATCAATAATATAGAAAAAAATTCTATCCTTAAACAATACTAACTTATGTCCAACATAATCCATTCCAATCGTTAGGCTTATCCATAATACTGCAGTCCACTCTCATAATATAGTGAAAATGATTACCAGAGATTTAATACCATCGTTGATCCCCATATATCATAAGATATGTCTTGTTGGTCACATTCCAAATATTCGAAGGCCTTAATCATGTATTCTCTTGAAAAATGAATACCCATTGAGCCTTAGTGAAAACATGAATGCAGTTAAAAGTTAGCACTTTCCACATACCAAAATCAAAAAATTCTATATCCTCAAACCATGATATAACCTTCTCCTTATATCAGTCATGAGCTCATGAATACTATCAAACATTTAATTTTCTCCTTATCCCTTCATTATGCGCATATCATCTACATTCAAAAAATATCTGAATAACCTTTCATGGATACTGGTACCATTAATCATACAATTTCAAAACTCAAGGAAAGACAACAGTGTAACAATCCTTAGATGTCTCTTTATTCCATAGTACCATGAGATTACTTATACAAAATTACACTTGATAAACATGTAATCATTCCACTGCCTTCTTAAACCATTGACTGAGCTTCAACAATTCTTTAATATCACATATCATTTGTAGTCTCTTCATTATCATCAACATAAATACTACCCATACGACCATACTGATTCTCTTCAAGAGACTTTCCCTTAGGGCATTGGTTTGCATAATGCCCGTACATTCCACATTTAAAACATTTAACCATTGTTGATGTCGTAGCAATAACATTATCCTCATCCATGGTGTTAACTGAAACTTTTCCTTTGCACTTACTGGCTTTGTGTCCTTATTTTCCACACCCAAAGCATCTTCCAGTTCCCTTGAAACCAAATCCCCGATGCCTCTTCCCACATGATTTACATGAGGGAAATTGAACTTTCTTTCCTCTATTATCATCATGAAACTCCATCTTTCTCTTATTATCTAATTCGGGAAACATACCAAAGTTGAGATTATTGATCATATTATGAGATTGATGATTAGGCGTAAAAACGATGTTTGGACTTCCAAATCCTGTTTCATTTGGTTTCTCATGAAGAATATCATTCCATTGTCCGTTATATCCTCCATTATCATGAATCTTCCTGTTTCCAACCATTTTCTAAAACCCAAAAAGAATAGTGTGAGAGGTAAAAATCATGCTAGGGAAAACAACATAATAAAGGGGTATCACCTTCAATATCTAACATCTTAGGATTAATTCTATGATCGTTAACGTAATTCTAGGAATATAACCTATACGTATACTTAACCTTAGGGACATCCCTATACATAACATAGAAATATCTCTAGGGATCTCACTAAAGTTCTCGCATCCTATTTTCCAATGGTTGACTAAACCTTTCCTCTGATACCAACTGTAGAGACCCAAAGCTTAACGTACATGGACATTACATTACTTTTGCGGAATACTTTATACATAAAAAAAATAGACACACAAGGACCGTAATAGTTTAGTGTCTTTGGAAACTTGGAAAAAAATCTTCAAATCGTGGTGAAAGATCTTCAACATCTCCCATAAAGATATTCCCCTTTTGTTTTCTTACCTAAAACCTTTCTTTTAATCCTGGGGGAAAAGAACAAATAAAAAGGGTGAGCTCAAATGCTCAGTAAGGGTAAGCATGGATAAAATAAAACATACCATATACATTTGAACTTAAAAAAACATGAATATTCAAAATCTTGAGGAACGACATAAAACATGGAAGTACATAAGGCATAGATCATAATGGAACATAAATCATGATAAAATAGCATCGGAATAAAACATGTAATTTTGGCATCCATTAAGAACATGTAATTATTTCCATAGTAGCCAAGGCATTGCTGCCAAGACCTTCTTAGTGGGCAAAGTCCCTTTCTGAATCGAGGTCACTCCTCGTTCCAGTCCTGTAATACTGAACCGGATTAACTTACCGTTCCGGCCATGTCTATCTCATGAGATATACATCTTTACCCAATGCATTGGAAGGAGATATTGGTCCCACCCATCTCATAATGAAATCATTCTTACTTGTGCCACAAAAAAATCTTAAAACATTCATCATAACCCGAAGAATAAAATGGGTTTCATAAACATCATCCCTTCATTTCATAATCCATATAAAACAAATGGAAATTTCATCATAGTAAAAGTGAACCATGAAAATCATAGAGAGATTAAACTTGAAACATACACATATCAAATAATTTCATCATAGATGGAAAATGGTTTTGATAAATCATTTGAAATGAATTCTTGAGGAAAATATCCTTTCTTCTTCAAAATCAATTTCTTTTAAAAAACGTCATGCAATTTTAAAAGAAAGATATTTTGTTGAAAATAGTCATGAAATATTTTTTAGGAAGCTTTATGAAAATGAGTCTGTATAAAACCGTAAAAACCCTTTCATTCCGTATAAGTTAAAAAAACATTCTTCTCATACTTTTGCCGGAAAATTCAAAAAAGTACCTCATAACGTAAACAAAAGAAAGATTCCTTACACACCATGTAGTAAAAGTAAAAAAATGGGTTAAAAGGACTTTAAAAATATATGAAAACACATTTATAAAACATGGACATTTATGATAACAATAACCCTTTTAAATACTTACGAATAAGCAATCTCAGATAAAAATGAGATTTGAAAAATTATCCCTTACCTTAGGTCTGGTATGCTTCGTACGTATCCGAAACTCCTGTATAATGATTCAAATAATGTCATTGACTTATTAAATAATCATATTCATTGTTATTATATCATATATGCTTCACTTATTACTTTATATTACCCGTTATTTTGTAAATTCCATGTTAAAGCAGCGTTTTGGGTAAAATCATTTTATTTATCATATGTGTTTCGACTTGTCGTTCTTGATATTATTACTTATATCCTGATTTACATAATTAAAGAATGTAAAACATGATTTATATATAATATATATTCATAATATACATATATATATATTATAGATCGATAAAAGGAAAGAAATACACCGTTCATGGAGACGGTAGGCCGTACGTACGCATGAATGCTGTTTTCGTTTCCGTATTGAAATGAATGGAATTAAGTAGATGACATAAATATATATATATATACATAAATCTAGTATCATTATTATGTCATATATTTCATTATTATTCATTATATATACTTTATAATCATTCATGAATGGTTAACATGGAGAGTGAATCTCATCACGTCGTGGAGACGGTAGTCCGTACGTACGCACGAGCGATGATATCATTCCCAAGATCGTGGAATTGTATTGGAGTGTATATATAATATTTCAGAATCAATATCAATTTACAATAATCATATATATTCATTACTTTCACCATTATACCCATCCATGTAAGGTGGTGGTGGAAAATAGATTACACCACGGCGTGGAGACGGTATTCCATACGTACGCACGCGCGGTGATTTCGTTTTCCATAGGATGGATAGATGGTGAAATAGGGTTGTTTCATACATATAATAAAATATCAGTATATTAGTGATACTTATTTTATTACTTCATAATGAAACAACTAAAGAAGAATAAGTGGAAGAAGAAATTAAGTTGAAAGAATCGGTAATGGACATTACCTCTTCTTTGAAGTGCGTCTTTGAGACCTCCTCTTAAGGCACTAAAATTGGTCTTTGAAGAAGACCAGGACCTCTAGGATGTCTCTAGGGAATTGGAGAAGAGAATTTGGCAGGGTTTGGCCGAGATTGAATGGTCAAAGTAGTGTGAGGAAGAGAGGGAGGAGGTGCCCTTTTATAAGGGAGGAGAGGGGCATCTTTGGAATTCTTAAAAATATTAATTTATAATAAATCTAACCCCACATAAAGACCTCCAAAAATGACTCATATTCGAATATTAAATGAGATAGGGTTGTAATCGCATCAACCAATAAAATTTAGACATTTTTGGATCTTATTTTAAACTTTATCATTTTGATTTATCCATATTTAATCTATTTAAGTTTATTTGTGGTAATAAAATTCTAAATTTTAAATTATAACAAATAATTACTTATTTGTTGTTAATATTCCATAATTGGTTACTTTATAACATTATAGACCATATAAATTTAAATTTATAATTTTTAATTATTTTTTGTGATTTTTAAACAATTTTATAATATGATATTTTTATAAAATAACAATAGTGTCAATTTTGACACTATTCATTTATTTTAATTTAAATAAAATATATACAGAAGTTATGTTCAAAATAAAAGCTTTAATAGATTCATATAAGGTCATATGTATCTATAAAATTAGTGGATCACATTAAATAGTCCATATAATATATATTTTATTATTTTTAAAACCATTTATTTGGTTTATCTATTAATAAAATAATTACCACAACATTTTTGTATAATTATTTAATATACTTATTTTTTGCATAAAAATTAAAACTAAAATCCTATGATGAAGATAAATCTCTTACCTTTCACAATAATACTTTTACTCGAATTTATCATCTTAAAATCACAATATTTAAATTGTTATATTTATTAAATTATGAAGGTGACAACTTTGGAATCATTTAAAATAAAATAATATAAGTGTCATAATCACTTTTATAAGACTCCAAACGGTTATATATTAGATTCTTATGGTATAGATATACACTAAAAAAAAGTTTTGGTCATGTTTGTGGGCCTTTTAATGGCTATTATTATTTCAATAAAAACTATATTACTGATTTTTTACTTAATAAATAATTTCTGCATCATTAATGTATCACCATTAATGATAACTATTTAATCCCTAAAAAATCTAAATAAATTATCATGATGTATATAAGCTTATTAGATTTCTGGAGACTATTCATGTTTGAAGTTTTATGATGTTTATCACTAAATTAAAATTATTATAATTATAAGATTTAAGAGAATGACATGTTGTCACTTTCTTTGGTTTTAATAATAATTAAATTATTTTCATGGTCAAAAGTCCATAAAAATGAATCTAATCAGACCCTTAGGTGATATGGGTCTACTTTTAGTCATCCAATAGAATTTTTTCATGTGTTAGGTTAATTTTATAATATTATATTCACCCTTAATTACCCGATTTACCTTTAACTACGGTAAATAAAAATTACCGTAGTTACTATTCATAATTCCCAAAAATAAAAATTATCCTATTAACATAATTTGGACCCAGTGATTCCAAATATGGAATCCATTTTTTCAAATTCAATACACAGAAGTTGCAGAAATTAAATTAAAATTGATCCCGTTGTCGAATGGAAATGGGTTTTTGTTTAAAACATTGCAAAAGATTGAATTGATTTAACCTACAAATTCAATGTAAAATCAATTCTAATGACATACATTATATTAAATGGTAAAAATATATTCTATTTATACTTTAAAACCATTAAATATTATAATTTAACCACATTAATTATTACGATGAAAAATGTTGTTTTTAATTAAAATATATCGTGTTTTTACTATTCATTAAAATATGAAAGTTATCAGAATAATATGAAAAATTTATCCATGGTAAAATTTTATATCCTGATTCCAAAGAATAATTTTATTTTGTAAAATTGAACTTATAAACATGTCATAAACTAGATTTAAAGTGGGTGTGCCATCAAAAGGCGGCAAAACAACATTTTTTGAAAAATACTTATTTTACCCGAAATTTTTTTTGTTCTTATACCATGTTCTAAAAAATGTGTAAGATGAATAATAATGTTATAAAATTCAAAATTTAGTTAATACTATTCATAACAGCTAGTTCATAATAATATTATAATAATATATCGTTGTTTAGTAAAACTCGGTATTGCGTACAACACATGCTATCGAGGAAGGTCGAGATTGCATGTAATGCAAGCCTAGTCAGGGTTGCGTGTTGTGCAAGAATACATCGTTGTTTCGTATATCAGAATCCAACCATATTTCATTTATACATTGAATATATATATATATACTCAATGTTGCGTAGAATAACTATTATAAAATTAACTCGAAATTGTGGGTTACAAGATCCAAGAATAGTGTTGCGTATACTGCAAGCTAATACGGTGTTGCATATAGTACAAGCTAAACTTGGTGTGGTGTATAATAGAAGAAGTCAATGAAATTAAAAGAATATTTTTCATAAAATCTCAGGGTGTTACATAATTCCTCATCCAATCATCATGTGACAATAAATTCCACTGTTATATCCTCTATTTCCCCAATACTACAAGAGAACTCATCATCGCCCCTTGTTTTTCATGTCGAGTATAACTAACGTGAGCTTAGGAATGATTATAAATACTTTCCATTCATGAAAAAATTATATATGAGTACAATATCCCATCATATTTAATGCATGGTAACCCCCCCCCCCCCCGCTCCATGCATAGGTCAGACTTGTACAGAGAGTCCATAGAACTATGTGGACTTTGATTCCTAACTGACTGCGTTATTTGTATAACATCCACGAGGTTCGATCGTGAAACTTCACTACCCTCATCCTTCTCATGTTGGTCCACTCTTCTCTTAACTAAATGACATTAAACTGTGACACCAATGATGTCCTAACCATAAGACATTAATCTGTATGGTTGCTAAAGAACTACGTATGGCTTGATTCATGACATGATGAGATACATAGTGACACCTGGGTTTTCCCAGGTCCATCCATGTAAAAAAATATCCTACAATCCAGCTCATTTGAAATGAAAATAGATGCAAGGACACTGAAATCAAGGATCTTACATCCAGAAAGGTTCAAAAGGCAACGTTTCCCTTTAAATATGAATCAGGTCTATGTAAATGATTTCATACCTCAAAACTAATCATGGCCTGTATATTCACCACTTACCCATAAATCCTCTTTTCAACCATAAAACTCCATTCCATGAAAAATATCTAGTCACTATAATCATCCATGGATATCAAAAATGGACGGATAGTGTCTTGAGGAAACCATTGTTTGACTGTGCATACAAATTCATGGGTGACTCTATATATGTTTCCCACAAAAATGGCATGTCATCCAAATGTATGTTCGCCTTCAAGAAAAAATGTTCCTAACTTTTACGCTCATTATATACTAAGCCTCGTGTCATCCCTCATTACTTTATAGATACCATAATCATGGTTCGCACCTTCATACCCTTCTCATGTATGGGGAATACTAGGAATATCATGGACTGATTATGTCATATTTACGCATGATTCCTTCGATAATTCATAAATGATTCATGATGATTAATCTGTGTTGTCAGCATCCTTTACACACAATGTTAAAATGTATGGATGATTTCCTCAATCTAGGACATTAAATTGCATGGACCAAATTCCTAAACATGTGACATTAAAAACTGCAAGTTACCCAAAATATAGCTAAAATTTCCCCGCTCCTTGTGCACATAACCAAACTTCTGCAAGGAACCTACTCACGGGATGCCTGGATCATAAAAACGGGGCCCCGATATGACAATTTAGTCAAAATATACAAAATTCTATATAAATACAATTTTTATAGAGAGACTCTAAATTCCACAAATAATCGTGGATTTCCATGATTAATCATGGCCTATGTGTTTCTGATATGTCCAAAATAACTCTCTCCATTCTTCAAAATCTGTGATTTGAGAAATCTCATATCACCATAATTATCCACGACCATCATAAATGGATGGAAAATGCCCTATGGACACCTTTTCATGACTATGCACATTATTCCGTGCCAGCTCTACATATATTTCCCACAAAAATGGCTTGTCAACCAATGGAAAATTTTTCCCTAGGAGAGGAATTTCCAATTTTTTAATCCAAAAACTTCCAATCCCTATTTCATTTATCCTCATCCAAGATCCCTTAAATCCATAGTTTACAATTTCCCCCTACCCATTTACTTTACATTTCATAATATCCTAGCTTGATTAAACATCAGTTACTCGAGGCATATATATCAACGTCTTAATCACATCATGTTTAAACTGCCAGATATTAGATACCCAAAACACACCCTTAGGCCAGGTTACATAAAATGGGTATTTCCCCTCATGAGCCTGCATAAAAAATGAATCTGTATAGGAAAGTTCGACACACAACCCTCCTCATCAATAAATCTATATCCAATACAGAAATGCATCATCCATATGTGTAAATCAGACCCACAAAGGAATTATCCTTAAATTAACTACTTCCATCTTTATTCCTATAATCATAGGATATGTAGTGACATATGAATCTCATATATAAGATACATCATTGAAAAAATAAGCATCCCCTCCCTGTCTACGCATGGGTCAAACCAATATAAAGAAACAACTAAAAGGGATGTGATAAAAAATACCTCCACTTATTCTCGATATGATCTGTAAGGTCTGACCCAGAGTACCCCCTATCATGTTTAGGCATACCACTTTTTCACAATCTATACTCTGTATTGAGAAAGGTTTGAATATCCATAATCCTCCATGGCCATTGGATATGGGCATCTAGTATCCTATGGTCACCTTTTATTTACTATGCATGTTATGCCCTGGTGGCTTTGTATATGTTTCCCAAAAAAATGGCTCATCAACCGTAAGAAAATTCTTCCCTAGGAGAATCTCTTCCTTCTTTCATATTACCTTATGAAATTTCTCTCCCACCTCAGTCCTTGGATTCATAAACCCCTCAGATTACGGATAACATATTCCCCCTTTCAATTCCTTAAGGTTAAGGACATTCCTAGAAAAACTATCATGGAAGAAGTAACTCATTTACCATCTTCTAGTCAATGTATGATAATTTTTCAAAACAGGGCCCAAATTTCTTGGTGGTATGATGTTAAACTACACCATGGTTTATACCTCCTTTTACAAAAGGCAAATTCATGGGGGATAAATTTTTCTTCCAAATCCAATACAAATTCCTTATTACTTTCAAACATCATTACATCAATGGGCTAACCACAATGTTCCTCAATATAAAAATAAATCTAAATATCTACAAAAAATTTCCTCACCATCATAAATGGATAGCTACTGTCTTTCAGAAACCTTTGTTTGAATATGAAAATCATGCCTTGGTGGCTCTGCATACGTTTCCCACAAAAATGTTTTGTCAACCAATGAAAAATTATACCTTAGAAGAGGCCTTACCTACCACTATATTCCACATGGATTCCATTTCCAATATCATGTCTCATATCCAAAAACCTCATGTTTGGAAAAAAACCCTCATCCTTGTCTGAACGTTATTGGGCAATTCTTGGTTAATGAGTGTTAAATTGGGGTCCTTACTCCACAATTCATGGTCAAAGTTGTTTGACAAAAAACATCATTGCAATCATAGTAAAGGTTATTCTACCTAAAACATTAGTAATTATAGTCCATTTTTCAATACTTTAAACTGTCCATGGAGAAGAGACACTACAGTTGATAAGGGGAAAACCCGCAAAGGGCTCCTAGGATAAAAGTGAAGTTTCGGCTCTCTAAACCTATGATACATATGGTTCATAAAAAAAATTGAGCAACCATGTATAATTAGAAAAAAACATTTTAGGTAATGAATCCTAACAATGTGTGTCCTAAAAAATGTCATGTTATACCCATTAATCCCACACCATAATAGGCTTAGGAAAAAACATGGGTGATAAGGAAAAAAGAAACAATGTTTGTAGGGGTTTCCCATATATCCACAATGAGAGTCAAACTATGCTCACTGATCCACTCGGGTGAGAAAATTATTATATCATAATTGTATTATTTTTATCCCGGATTATGTCCCAAATTGATATCTAGTTTAGATAATTGTTTAAAAATCAGTTGGTCATAAATTACTGATATCACAAAAAAGGGTAAAAGAAGAACACTAGATAGAAAAATGCTTTAGTTTTATAAAATGAAGTGATAATGGGGAGGTACATCCAAAATCTGGAGCCTCTCCTCGATATCAATGAAAAGGTAGTGCATGGAAGTTCAATGGATTATAATGAGGCCAAACTCGCTCTTTCCAGAATGTTCACAACTTCTCGACGAGGCATGTCAAGGTCCTTTTCAAAAGAAGTTTTCCACTAGGATTCAGATTCATCCATCAGGAATACCCCCGTAATAATAGTCTAGAGGCCTATCTCTCTCTATTAGAAAACTTTATAATTAGAATCTGACGATACCAGTTTCACTTTTATTCTGGCCATGCCAGCCTCTTAGTCACACAAATCCTTAGTCTTTGTGATGACCTAGTCATGAGAACATGGTTCCTCAGCTTCCAGATGATGAAACTCATCAGTAATATTTATAAAAGTCTAAGCATGGTGTTGATAATCATTGAACTAAGTGTGGTTTCCTTCATAAGTTGTGAGATTTTATCGAGTTATAACAATTTCGTGCAGAAGGATATGCAGTCATCAATAATAAAAGCCTCCCAATACCATGTTGATAAATAGACCTCAAAATTTTTCCTCCTCATTAGAAAAGTCATTTAGGGTAGTTTCCATTGAAAGATTATGGATTTTATTCCATACCAACTTTTACACAACTCGATGCCTCTTAATAACATAAGAATTGTTGTCCTAATCTACTGTGATTGGTACACAATGAGGAAGAATCATTGCATTAGATGGAAGCACTTTGAGATGATTCACCCAGGTAAAGAAAATATTCCGCCCAATAGATGGTTTTGCCTCTAGGGATAAATGAGAGGGGCTGGAAGGATATTTAGGAACATCGAGTGATGTCTCACTCGGACCAGCTTTAGTAAGACCACATACCACATCATCCAAAGATACATGATCTGAATTAATCTCAATAGATATGGGTTGTGTGGGCGAATCCCCTTCAAAACTCATGCAACGATGGGTAGAACTCCTTATCACAATAGGAAGGAGAAAATATGGAATAACTAGCATGGTTGGAATAGGATCTAAAATAGAAAACGTTCTCTCAACCCATTGATCTGGCCTTGCCAATACCCCATCAGGAAAGAAAGTCACCCACATCAGGGCATACACTAATTATAGGTATATTGAGGCTATAGTGGGAGGAATCAGGACTTCGAAATTAGCATTCTCCCACATCATGGCCAACCACAATTGGAAAATAATTACACGATGATATTTTCACATCACCAGAGTGGCGAGAGAGGTGTGATCTCATGGAGGCATTGAAACTTATTAAAATCCTATAAGGAATATATGGTTCACAAATGGTCACTCTAGCTATGTTTTCATTCAAGACTCAATCTTTAAGTGAAATAATATAATAATGTTATTCATGGGATCCTCCCATAGTATCAATCACTAGACCATGGGGCACTACATAAGGAACAAAAGAGATGTGGGAAACCTTACTTAGCAATTCAATCGTGCCCTCCTTGAAGAAATATTTTTTACAGACGATAGAAATGTTTTGAAAGGTTGGTTGGAAGTCATAATGAGGAACTATGGAAGTATTACAGTACTCTTAGCAAGGTAAATTCTCTACCATATAGATATATAGATTTTTAAATGTCCCACTAAGATGATGATGGGGTTGCCCTTCTTGTATCTGACCTAACAGTTTTCACTACAAGAAAACCACATATCAGCGGCAGTTATTTTTGCATATACCAGTGGATTAAACCACCCCTATATGATTTTATGGTGGTTTACAGAAACCGCCGCCAAATTGGGTGTCGATAATCTATTAGTGGTGGTTATTTCCATTTAGTGACGGTTTAAGGGAAGCAACGTAGCTGCCTCATTTAGTGGCGGTTTTACTGAATTTAACGGTGGTTTTTACAGGCCCTGGATTTTATTTTATTCACAGTGGTTATAACTGCCATGAATAAAATAAAATCTTGCAGCCATAAAACCACCACTAAAGTCATGAAAAACACCGCAGAATGCACGTGGGTGATGCGACTATGGAGCGGTGGTTAAAACCACTACAAAATGTAAGCCAGTAGCGGCGGTTATAACCGTCTCTAAGTAAAAAATACTTACGTATAGAAGTAGTTTTAACCACCAATAATGTCTTACCAGTATAGTTTAGAGAGGGTAAAAACCACAACGAAAAGCTAACCAGAAAAAAATAGTTGTTCTGCTTCCACTGCACCACTTCCCTAAAAAAAATCAAACCAGAAATACCAATAGCCTAACAGATTAATGCACACAAAATTTAAAAAATAATGGAGTCAAATAGTAAAAACAATTGTGGTTGTGATGCTTGGAAAATGTTGTAGACCATCATAAATGGATATTTGTAGTGAGTAGGAGTAAAGAAACATGACCTGAATTGATAGAGAATGGGTATAAAACTACAGAACACATTCTAATGATGATTTAAAATTAGTTTAGATTAGTGATTCATGGCATGGAATACTCATTTATGGTTATAGAATTAGGACCATGTGGTGATCATGCATCTCAACCATGCTTTAGGTGGACTTCCTCCCAACCCCTAAGCCATTTAGAACCATGATTAATTCAAGAATCAATGATATTTATAGAGTTATAATTGATTATAGGGGTGAACCCAATGAGGGGAAGAAGTGACCTGAAAAATATCATGATGACAATTACCACTTTTGAGAACTGGGGAGTGAAATGGGAGTAATAGATAGAAATAGAATTATTATTCACCATGTTTGAAACCTAGGATACCAGAGCTAGTTGAGGATAAGATGAAAAATATCATAATCTACTGTTCATAGAGATCAAAGAAAGAGATCCTCTTCTTATCAGTAAATGTACTTCATTGAATGAGCCTGAGATGTTATGTAAGACACTATGTCCATGAATCATTTCATTAGAGATCCTTTTCAGATTGGTAGGGTGAGGATTATTCAAATAGTAGAATATGTGAACTGAACAAGCGTATGTGAGGATGTACCATATAGAATACTAGGTTCCATGGGAGATATTTCCTCATGTTCTCCAATGTTCTATTTAAACATGTGGGTTGACAAGATTCAAGTCTGGCCTAGAGGAAAACGTCCCCATGATGAGTTGGTAGTAGAGATGAGAATGAGATGAAATATACATGCATCAATACATGTCTCCTAATAATGGGCTTGAATAAAAACATAGTTTTGATGCATGCCATGGTAAGAGACTATTGTCGGTGGAGTAATTTCATCTCTGGAAAGGATATCATATCATCTAATATTCGGAGAAATACACGTTTTATACGAGTAATGTGTGGTTCATTTCATACTTATCATATGAGGAATCTCAATTTTATATGTGGTAATTATTTTTATAATCATCCCATACTTATTAGATGACGCATCCTTATTTCATTTAATACGTTATGGTTGATAATTAAAATTGTTTACTGAGGACATTGAGCTTTGATGTTTAAAATCATACAACATAGACTATGACTACAACTATTTTAAATTCCTAGAGCTCCAAATATAGGAATAGGTTTGAGTTAAAGGTCTCCATGATTTGACCAAAGTAGATAGGAAAGGGATAAACCTATAATGAGTCTTTCATAGGGTTGTTCCCTGGATTAAATATTTATATGTAACTACTTATATCGTGATTATTGGAACCAATCCACATGTTTTTATAATTCACGGTGTCATATGATACCAATGCCAGAATGTTTTACCTTCTTGGAAAATGATATTGAATAATTACATATTATAATATTAGTCATCGAGAATTTATAAGAGGTGAAATTATCTCCCATTAAGATACATATCAATTTTTTATGGGGTTAAATTATCTATCATTAATAGGTATATATATTTTACACAGGGTAATGATATAGTTTAAATTAATATTATTATGATTTTAGAAGGTCTTTATCATCTATATACCCATTATTTACTTCCTCATATGATGAAATGAGATCATATTGGCCCACTGATGTGTCAACATTAATGAACAGATATTAATGCAAAAAAAGAGGCTCATGTGAGTGTTTTGGGGAAATGACACCTTATGTAATGGATTATTATATGGTCAATCATCAGCTAGGTTCAATGATATAAGATATATGCATCAATATGTATCCCATGTAAATGGGAATCAATCCACCCATAGTTTTAGAATTTTGTGGAAATAGATGTTTGATGAAACTCTCAGGATGAATAAACCCATGTGATGGATGTATGAGAATATTTTATTGACATAATGCTTGGACTAGGGATATCTTGATATAAACTATTATAGCATAGATTGGTGAGGTGTGGGATAAAAAATGTTATTGTGGTGAATAAAACCTGGGGTTATAGGATAAAAGAGGCCCTTCAACCCATGATGAAATCCTGAATATGACTGCACATAATGTAAGATCATACAACCAAGACCACGATGAAAAATTTAATGTCATGATTCATGGACTAGGATGATGATTCTCTACATGGTATCTATGTGTGATGGTATGGGTAAAAACCAATGTATAATGGGTTAATGTAGTCCCAGGTACTACATGAAAATTTTGATATGAACTGAACATTATTTAAGGTTATAATCTGTGGACCGTAAATGAAGCAATGGGGCCGAAGGCTTAATAAATTTACATCTAGACCCAAAAAAGGATGTCTAAGCATCATTATGTATCCCATGAGAGTGTGAATCAAGAAACATGTTGTTATCAAATATGTTATAGTATAAGAACAACATTGGAACTAGGGGTAATCTTATATATAGAAGTAATTTTGGAATATAATGATTATCATGAGGCATTACATTTCAAAGGAATGAGATAAGGATAAAGTTTAATGTCATGTCTTGAAGAAAAGGAATTTTTTTCTCACATAATGTGATGCTTCCATGTTTTATATGAGGTAATATTTTTAAACATATCATGGTTACCAAAAGAGGAATCCAAATTTTATATAGTGTAATACTTTTAGATCATCCAATACACATCGTACAATGAATCCCAGTTTTATATGGTTTAATACCATCTCCCATTAAGATGAACCTAGGTTTTATATGGGGTATGACCACATTTTATCAACACGAACAGAATATGATAACCATTAAGAACGCATGAAGATTCACTATCTACACATTCTGCCTCACCAATGTGTCCCCAACACTATCCCCTTGATCACTTTAAAATGACCCAATTTGTTCCACACATCAACAATGGGTTTAACTCCTAGTCATCCAAAATCTCGACTACCAATTCAAACACAAGCCTAAATGGAATGATGTATACCACACTCGAGAAATAAAGACAACAAAGGAAGCATCCAAAATTAATAAAATGCATAAATGGAAACATGAGAAATCAAGAAAATGTTAGGACATGAAAATGTTTGGTGGAAACTATGTGCCACACATGTTACATATACAAACCAATTGTTCTCATATTTGTTCAACACATCAACAATACAACTACTCATGGTCCGATGATGCATTGTCACCCTCTCCACCTACATATCCACTTTATACTATCACATGTACGAACATTATATTGATAATTAAATACTGTTGCATATTTATATTAAAACATAAAACCAATGAATGTTTTAAAATTAAAAGATTTTGATTTTTTTGTGATTTACCTGCTTACTACCAGTGGATGCACTACCAATGGGGGTATATTTTCTCATCTGCTGATGTATATCAGTCATCTTTTTCTGTAAATTAGATATCTGAGCCCCCTGGTCTTGAACTATGGCTTGTAGAGAAGCAATATTCCTCTGAGAATCTTCGGATATAGATGGACTATAACCATGGGTAGATGCATCTTGAATCCCTTATGGAATGCCAAATACCTCAGATGGTATGGCTCTGAAACCCATCCCGCGCACTCTACTAGGATTCTCCTTCCCAAGGACGTTAGCATCTGGGTCATCCAAGGAGACAGAGTAGGACTGCCCAGGATTGGCATCCCATAGTTCTTTAATTTTTACCTATAAATTAAATATTAATATATATTAACACAGTAAAAACTGATAATAAGTTATTATAATAAAAAATTGACTTCATACCCCAACTTCTTTGGTAGGATCATTAACAAAACTTCCATCTCATTTTTTGTAAACATCCCACCACAGTTCAGTTCGGGTTGCTTCGTGCCCTAAACACTGTGACTGAATTAAGAAAAGACAAATCAACAATTCATTATATTAAACCGATAATATTGTCTTATAAATATTTAAACTAATTAAAAAATTACCAATGTCTTTCAGCTTCTAGAAAATATTTTTGGGCCCATAGTGTGAGGGATGACTTGATTAGCCCATGTTTATGCATTCGGTCTTTCGAGATCCTGAAATAAATAAAATTCAATTTAACAGTAATGTATTCAATGTCATCTCTTCTTTATATACATGTATAAATGTAAAATGAGGATAATATAATAGTATATATTTCAATACCATCCGCTTCTCATCACGATGTGTGTCAACAAAAACATTACATTGTTCTTTCGGTACCCCACTAGGTAGCTTCTCATACATTTGTTAGACGGTAAAAGAAGTATCATTGACATCACACCACAATCTCCATTTGAGATCTTTCCATTTCTTACCATGATTTTTCAACGTCAGTTCCGTGCTATCACATCAGCAACTGTAAAGTGGAAGCACATCTCAATATAGAAATTAATTTTGAACATATTAGTTACATGACATTAAATTAAACCATAATGTAATAAAATTGTCATTATTTGGGAATCAAAAATTTCATTTGTCCATCCTAGAGGTATATGTCCTCAATTATCATAAGAAATAGGATGGGAAATGAGCTCTACTGCCAGCTGGCCTAGAATCTGGCCAAGTAACCCCATAGTGTCATTCGTAGGGACCCCATAAGAATCAAATGTAACAATTATCTTCTCTCCATTCATATTCAAAACATCTAAATTTTTTTTGTTTTTCTTCATGGTTTCATTTTTTTATCTTCAATGAGAAAAAAATTAGTATAAATAAAATGAAATATATTTATTTAATTAAAATTTGTACCTATGACTGTGACACTCTAGTATGTCCATGATAAAATAAAAGGGGGGTGTCGCTGCCCCACTGCTGAAGCTCTTGAAGGGGGAGTCGGTGACTCAGCCTCTAATGGGACACCCACAGATGGTGTGTGAGATGGTGCAGGGGGAGATGGTGCATGGGTGTAGGCAGCAGGTGCGTCAGATGCCGTGGGGAGGGAGCCAGATGGATCTTTATATGTCGCAGAACTAGATGAAATAGTGTACTGATTCCTCCTTGGCATTCCTGTAATTTAATCAAATTAAATTATGTTGAGAATATATATTTCAAAAAAATTATGCAGAATAAAAAATATAAATGATAATAGACACCAAGTACTAATAGAGAAAATATATATAATAATGATAGTGAATGACTACATAAATGAATGAAGTGGTTTATGAATAAATAAATTATTGTACATAAAATCATTTTCCCCGTCAATCATGTCAGTTTCCTGCTCCATTGCTTCATCCACTTCATTCATCCTTGCTAGAATAATATTTTCAATATCGTGATGGAAAACTAATTCTGTTTCCTATTGTTGATGAAATTCAAATTCAGAGGTCAAATCTTCCACTTCATCACCCATATCATTCAAATCTCTTTATATTACATGAGAAACTACACTCCACCCTTCATCCACAACATCACGTACATAATATACCATTTTTTCTTGAAATGCTAAGATATATGGATCTTTCAGTTCATGATGACTAACATCCATCAAGCGAGATAAGTTCACAGAAGTAAATTGCAAGGAATCAATTTTAACACCTCTAATAATATCGACCCATTTTCATTTGAATAAAACAACGGAAAAATGGTTGTGTTAGTTTAATTCAATAATATCATGTATCATTCAATAGTATACAACTTCATCAAATGTTAATATACCACTATTCTGTGTTTTCAAACCCACTTCTCGATCTACTATACGAAATATAAAGCCATTTAAATTATAAGCGTAAAACTTTCTAGCTTATTTTATAGGACCTCTAGCAATAAACATCAAATATTCGAAAAAGTCTGCACGAGTATCAGTATTCATGTTCTGAAAAAAGAAATATAATTTAAGAGATTTACAAAATCTATGTGTGAAACTAATGTTTGTATTTATTTCTATATTTATGAACATACACGTCGTGCAAACCATTTTACAAGCTCTTTATTCACAGCTTTCGTCATGTCTTTATCATTTCATGTTTTGCCTCTCATTCGTCTCTTTGTTTGTATCCTCAACTCTTCAATAAATGGATATGAAAATTTTCTATTCAGTTGCACATATCTATGTGCCTGTAATAATTCCATTTATTTCAGTGTCACATTTGAGGTCCTTCCAACTGATCATCCAATAACAAGAAATATTATTGATTTCTAATGCATTTGAGATTGAGTTGATGTGTCGTCAACACGTCCAACTTGATTAAATCTTGTCTCAATATCATCCAAATATCTGGAACAAAAGGTAAGACAATCCTCAGCCAAATAGCCTTTCGCAATAGATCCTTCTGGTTGAGATTTATTTCTTATGTATGCTTTCAAATGCCCAAGATATCTGTGAAAGAAAATAATTATATTATGCATTTATTTAAATAACCAATTTTTTTTACATAACTGAAATACATATAAATAAAATACCACTCAATTGGATACATCCATCGATAATGAACAGGGCCTCATAATTTAGTTTCCTAAACCAAATGCACAGTTAAATGCATCATGACAGTAAAAAATGGAGGAAATGTCATCTCAATTGCACAAAGGGTCAATAAAAACCTCTCCTAGAGGTTGTCAAGATGAAAAGGATGTAGAAATTTTTCACATAATTTCCTAACAAAAAGTGCTGAATTGGAGTACATCAGTAGTAACTTTTTCTGGTAATAATGTACGCAATGTCAATGGTAGTAACTTTTGTAACAAAATATGTGAATCGTGAATTTTCAATCGATGTAACATACAATTTTTCAAGTCAATACACCTCGAGATGTTACTCCAATACCCATCAGATACCTTCACATTCTTAAAAATCTGAAAGAATGTATCTTTATCCCTATTTTTCATTGAAAAAATGGTTGGAGCATACTTTTCATTATCATATGGCTACAAATCACGTTTTATGTTCATTACCTGTAAGTCTTTGCGAGCATTGAGATTATCCTTCGACTTTCCATGCTTATTAGGTAACGTGAAAATCAAATTATCACATACATTCTTCTTAATATGAATCACATTATGACTATTCCACAACAAATTAAATTCCCAATATGAAAGTTTGAAGAATATACATTTTTTCTTCCATTCTTGCGTTCTGATTTCACTTGATGATGCACTATGGACCCATTTTCTGTTATCATTCAAATGACGAACCTCCCCAAATTCTATTTATACATTTTCAAGCTGTGTAAATATTTCAGAACCAGTTAACAGCTTTGGAGGTGGTCTACGATCAATGGAACCATTAAATTTTGATATGTTCAGCTAAAATCTATAAGATGCATCGTGAAATCTTCGATGGCATAAGAAGCACCATTTTCTACTGTGAGGTATCCATTTGGGCTCCAAATCAAATTTACAAACAGGACAAGCCAAAACCGTGTAAGTGTTCCAACCAAATAAATTCCCAATCCCAGGGATGTCACTAATGGTCCACATTAAAGAATCATGCATTTTTTAACATTGTTTTAGAAGAAGCATAAAATTTCTCAACACCGTTGCTCCATAACTCCTGCAATTTTTCAACCAAAGGCTACAAGTATACATCAATATCATTTAAAGGCATTTTTTTCCAAGAATAATTATTGAAATGATAAATGTTGTTTGTTTCATACACATCCATAGAGGAAGATTTTAAGGTATCAAAACAACTAACCAAATGCTATAACTGGTACTCAAAGTCCCAAATGGGTTGAATCCATCGGTAGCCAATCCCAATAAAACATTCTTAGGATCAGATGAGAAATATAGATGTAATGAATCAAATTTCTTCCATGATTGAGAATCTAGTGGATGTCTCATTAACCCATTATTGTTATTATCTACAGAATGCCACTTAATGTGTTTGGCGGTTTTCGAGGACATGAATAATCTTTGCAATTGAGGATTCAAAGGAAAGTAACGCAAAACCTTTGCAGGTGTGTTCCTTTTCCTCTTCCCCATGAAATTATGTTAATTAAAACTTCCAACATCACCCTTTGACTACCATCTAGAATAAGAAAATTTCTTGCAATTATGTCTACTTGAATCCTTTCCCCAATAAAGCATACAATGATTGGGACACACATGTATTTCTGTATAATTCAGACTAAGTTTGTTAACAAAAATTTTCATATCATAATATGATTCTGGGATTTTTTATTCAGGAAATTCATCACGAATCAATTCCAATATCATGGACATTGCCATATTTGTAATTCTACATAGATATTTGATATGGTACAACTTCAGCAGAATTGAAAGATTTGAATATTTCAAACACTCACTATACAACTCTTGATTTCCATCGGCAACTAAATCATGAAACACATTTTCCACAGTGAAGTTCTCTCTTACATTTCGCTCCAAAGAATCAAGAGGAGGATCAAATGTTATGTTACAATCTTGATCTGCTTGTGTTACAGTCTCAAAAACCACAGTTGTCACATTACAATTTGTATCACCCTCTTCTAGTTGTTCTGATATGTTTTTATGCTAATAGTGGTGTCTTGCAGTGCCGAATGCATCATTTATGAGGTTTTGAATTTAATATTCCATTTTCTATGAACTTGGGACCTCATTCTGTGTATTAACATCAATGATCAATCTTTCTGTAACGTTAGATTCTCGATGCCAAATCCAACACAAATATTTACCAGGGAATTGCTTCAGTATTAAATTTTCATAAACATCATCTCTCATCAACCATGTTCTAAATTTACATTTAGGACATGAACATCTTATTCTCCCTTCAATGGATCAATTAGAAATTTCAAAATCTAAAAACTCATTCAAACCCGTAACATACTGAGGTGTGTCCCTCGGTAATGTGATCCAGCATTTATCCATGCATATCACAATGTTCCTGCACAATAATATAAAATTAAAACACATAATTACTACTAAGTAGAGAAAGAGATTCATATATACGATGTTGTAAGATTACAGGAACATAATATAATAATGATGATCCCCTGAGTTAGATATAAACCCTCTAGTGTTTGGGATAGGGGATGTTTCTTTGGTAAAGTGAAACAGTGTGCTAACAACGTGGTATTTTCTTTACCATGAAAACAAAAGGACATTGTTAATTTTGAATAACTAAGTGGATATAAAAATCATTCATAATGTATGAGAAAAAAACTTTAATATATTCCATTCATCCAAATGGTTTTCATGTAAATGAATGGTTAAGAAAATTTTTCTCAAATAATAAAAATTGCCAATAGAACTGTCAATGCCATATTACTACATTACCACATGGTCAATACTAAAAGTTATACTAAAAATTATTCCTATCATGGTTCTCCCAAATCTCCTAATTTTCAACCCTTGACTTTTGAAATCCTTTATAACATCAAAATATAATATTAGATAACAAAAATTAGAATAAGCATAACTTGGTTGGAATCATAGTTCATGAGGAAAAAAATAATGTTTCCTATATTAATGAAGAATCATAGAAATATCACGATGTAACCCTTTCCTAAAAAGACACCAAATGCACCCTGGAGGATGAACTAAAGATATTATAAGTTGAGTTTTCTTCAAAGACTTATAAAGAAGCTATATATGAGTACGAGAAATCCATAATTTATTTTTGAGTGGATGAGGTTTTTCCTAGAGCTCATAGGGATTACAATGAGCTATCCAAACCATCAGAAGCTATTTAATCCACTCAAATTAGGTTTTCCAAGAACAAATATTCTATCTCCAAGTAAAAAATATAAAGGGTATTTAGTATTAAAGGAAAAGGATTCAATAAGTGGGTGGTCCTACTATAAATTTCCAAACAAATAAAATAATCTCTTATTTGAATTCCTTGCATTGAGTTTTTCACATTGACCACGCTATGAGATAAGAACTAACAATATCTATGTCCACATGATTCATTCTTACTAGTAGAAAAATATATAAATATAAGGGAATCCATAATCCTACCCAATAACACTTGAATTTCATATTTGGAATGCATGTTGATGCATATGTCTGGTTCCCATTAAGAAACACCCACAGTTTTTCATATATGAGTACGCTTGAATTATTTAACATTCACATGATATAAATCCTCAACCACCCCTAAGTCATATAAACCCATGCAACCATCTGATGGTAAAATCACTACCACTTATCAAGGGTTGGCTCTACATGATACACCTAATAGGGTCCCATTCACTATTAAAGGTGGAACTCATCTCATTTATAAAACCACATAACACCATATAAAATTAGAAAAGGTTAACCAATACAAACCAATGAAGATACTATTTGGTATCATCTCTACCAAAACGAAATCCCAT
Organism: Viscum album; assembly: GCA_963277665.1. Taxonomy (NCBI): domain Eukaryota; kingdom Viridiplantae; phylum Streptophyta; class Magnoliopsida; order Santalales; family Viscaceae; genus Viscum; species Viscum album. The sequence continues at coordinate 333,302,126 of OY728139.1, read as the reverse complement.
GAATGAACCCTTTCCCCATTGGGGATAAAATCACTTCACCAGAAGGTATTATTGAAAGATAGTCACCATTAGTGGAAACTCTCTAGTTGATAAAAGGTATGATAAGAATCTAAATTAGAATCTATAACTCTAAAAAAATCAACACAGAAATAATATCATGACCTGTATTATCCAGTATGAAGGTACATGAAGATATGACCGAAATCATACCTAAAACCAAACTAGATGTCACCTAAAACATCTATACACAAAAACACACCTATATTTAACTCTTATCACAATGTTATTGAGAAGAAACAATCAAATTTGGTGATTGTGGGAGTGTGTCAAAGTGTCACTGATATCTTAATACTCCTACACCACTAGCTTCATAACCAAAAACTATTCCATGTAAGTCAATTATTCTATAATAGTAGTGTCTATGACCTCAATGTTACTTCTAATCTAGTGGTTTTAGCACATAATTTCTCTAGAAATTTTCAATAAAAACTATAAGTTTATCCTAAATCTTGGATACATCCCTACAAGTAATTCTCAGCCTAACAACATTCACATGAGGACTCCAACATAGGTGGAGTTTTGTAAGAGAAAACCCCAACATAATATCTCTTTAGAGTCTCCATATAAAACTCTAATATCGAATAAATATATTATAAATAATGTTTAGGGAAAACCTTATGATTCTTACAAAACTCAACACATTCTTATATATGGTCATGAAACCCTACAAAGTGTTTAACATCTCCAGAACTCAAACAATCCTTAGTATTTAGGGACAGAATCTCATCTTGAACAAGGTATGAAATTAAAACCATAATAGATTGATCCCATATGAGTTGGAGAAAACATTATCCACTAAAAACATAGTGTTTTGCGTAGATAACATGGTTCTAGGATCACCATAAGGTTTGTGGGTTTCTAAAATAGATGAATTTAATGAGTTGATGACTCCACTAAATCCTATACCACAAAAGGATTAGTGGTTTATCTGAATCTAGGAGGCCTCAACTACTAGAATTCATGTTACATAGTTTGCTTACGGGTAGTCTATCAGTGGGAACTACTGTCTTTTTTATGAGAAGTTCAATACTAAAAAAGGGAAGAGAAGCTATATAAAATAATAGGGAAATTATATCTCGTATATATGTATTTAAATCAAAACCTCATCACTTAAATTAAAAGTGGAAAAAGGATCAAGTAATGAGATAGGATTTTCACAAACCTAACTCTAAAAAAGTTGTTTTTGTGTGGGTGGAATTATTCATTTGATAGGATGAACTCATAACGATTAGAGCATATCTAAATCAACTAAAATAGGATTTACATGAAATATAATGTTTGAGAACAATATTATTCACGTATCAACTTAATTTTAACCAATATATGATGATTTAGAGATTTGGGTTGACTAAAAGGTTACCAATGTCTCTGCGAAATGATACATTTACAACCACACCTACTCTAGCCTCACTGGTATGATAACTATAATAAAAAACCCCATGAAATCACAACATTAAATTCCTATACTAGTTCTCATGTGAATAATAACTCAAAAATCTATTCCTAGGACTTGAACCAATCAAATTCCACCCTAACCTGACCTACCCCACAGAGAACAAAACTAGGATGATGATAAACTAAGTGTGCCAACCATATCCTAACTTCAATAGGTCAGAGAATGGTGAAAAATACTGAGTAGGAATATCACATAATATAGGAGGCCATATCCTATAATAACGGAGGTCATATAATATAATAACCACCAATATATATGCATCCTCAATATGAAAATAACCCAAAATACCTATAATATATATAAATTAACCATTAAAATGTATACAGTTCATAATGGGAATAATAAATGATATGTAGAAAACCATATAAGAAATCAAATAGGATAAATACATATACAAAACACCACACCACTAGGTACAATAAAATCAAGATAAGGGAAGACACCTCCACAAAAGAATGGACTAAGGCATCACATAGTTTAAAGTCATTAGATGGTGGTATATATTGTAATGTTTAATTACATTTGGTAAAGATGTTTAATATGTAGTTTCACATCATATGGTGAGTATGAGTATGAGGTAAACTCAGTAATACTAATGAGAAAATAGATCCAAAACGCAAAATCCCATGTGATAGATGCCCAATGTTGGAAACAAGGAAAACTAGAGGGATAACCAGGGTCGCGAGGGGCCGGGGGAAGCGGGGTCGCCTGGGTTGCAGGGTCACGGGGGGCCAGGGGAAGCGGTGTCACCAGAGTCGTGGGGTCTTCGGTGTCGTCGGGGTCACGGGGTACTACGGTCGTTGGGGTTGCAGGTTCGTGGGGGGCCGAGGTTGCGGGGTCGTGGCCTTATATTTGGATGAATTCATTGTTTGTTCCTTAGAGTGGAAAGAACCACGTAAGGGATGGTAGTCTTGATGCATGATAAGTGGTGGTGTTCTTGGAAATGCATGATGAAATAACTTGGGAGATTAGGTTTTGAGGTTCTACAAACCATGTATGGATTGAATTCCTAGACCTCTCTTTGGTGTATTGACATAGAAAAGAGTGGTGGTGTGACTTGAGGGTGATTTGGATCATATATGTGTTAGTTCTTGTGAGTGGAGAATTATTGTTAAATGGGATGATCAAGGATCTGACCATGAAGCTAAACTAAGAGTCATATTCAGACTTCAGTGTGGGAATTGAACATTTTTATTATTCCTTTAGTTTTAAGGCATCGTGGTTGGGATATGATAGCAAATTGGTGGGTGGGATTGATCGCCTTTGGAATAATTCATCAAGAGAAGGACATACTAGTGTTTTTTCACAAATAATGATGTGGTAAGGTGGAGACCCCATCAGAATTGTCATTCAAGATGCGACTGATGTGGTTTGGGGATCATACTAGGGTATTTGATGAATAGTTGATGTGTTTGGGATTGGTGTTTGAAGATTCAATGTAGAATCATGTTGGGAATTTTGAGATGAAATGTGGGGTGTTGTTACTATCCTCCATGACAACAAAATAAGATAATTATAATAACAAAGGTGGAAATAGATCCCAGAATTAATTCTCTCTAAACATTACATTTGGAAACTTGGAAGAATTATATTCATCCAAACCACTAAAATTAGTTATAATGAATTCAATACCATTTACTTCAACACAAAAAATGAATTTATACAATTTAAAGTAAATGAATGTATGAAATAACACTTCGGTTTTATGTTGTTTGGATTGAAATTATGTCTTCTAAGGGTGAAACACTACAACATTCCATTTTCCTAAAAAGAAAATATTACAACTTGTGAGTAACAATCCATGACCTATGGCATTTCTCAGGCATCCCTATAAAGTCACTAGTCTCTCATATGGTAGTAGGGGATTCCATGAAAATGTATTAAAAGTATAAGGGATTCCATGACCATATATCACAAGTATGAGGTAATCAAGACCTTTTTAATACTATAATTAGGGATGTTATTACCATGTATTACAAGTATAAGGGATTAAATGAATAATTATTCTAAGTATTAGGGACACCACACCCGGGTGTCACAACTATAAGGGACACAATGCCCGATTACTACACATATAAGGAATTCTATGCTTGAGTAACACATGTTTGATGGACTCCATGATCGAGTATCAAAAGTATATGGAACTCCATACCTCAATGTCATAATTCATTATAGTCAATTAGGCCTTATAATCTATCATCATTATATTTTAATAATGGAGTATCCTTTTTTATGTATAAACATGTGATATGTTCTCATGACACCCTTCTCATCAAATTCATTAAAATTAAGATTCAAGAAAAAACCACATAGAATGTGGTTTGGTCACCTAAGAATGCACAATACCTTGGGAGATTACAATTGAACACATTAAGTTGTTGAAATAGTCAACGGGGATTAAACATAAACAATAACAAAGTGATAATAAGTTTTTCTATCAAGTATAACATATTAAACACTGGTTATGTGTATGCTTAATGAATCGAATGGAAAATCAACCATGATTATTCATAATTCAAAATATAAGGAGACAATAATTGAAGAAAAATTACTATAATTCAAACCTTAGGGTTCGTATAGGTCATCGGGGACGCAGGGGGTCGGGGGAAGTGGGGTCGTCGGGGTCGCTGGGTCGCTGGGGTCGTAGGGGGCCAGGGTCGCCGGGGTCGAAGGGTCGCCGGGGTTGTGGGGTCGCCGGGGTCGCGGGGGGCCGGGGTCGCGGGGGAAGCAGGGTGCCAGGGGAAGCGTGGTTACAGGGTGAGAAGGGGGGTCAGGGTGGGGGGGGGGGAAGGGTCGACAGTGTAAAAAAATTATTGTTTCACGACAGTTTTTTATAATCTACTGTGAAACCATTTTAAAAAAGGGTTTAGCGTTGGTTCCAAAAACCACCGCTAAAGTAAATTTCTGTTTTACTGGTAGATTCAGTAAAGAGTAGGAACAACCTAGTTAACAGGTTTTCCCTCCTCCAATGTGGTAGCCATTATCAAAGTTTAGGCCCTAACACTGTTATAAACATCCTGAAAGGGGATGATCCATCCACTTAGGAAAATAGAAAATAAACCTATCCACCTGATCTCACGCGACATGTCATAGCAGATTTCATAACTCCAAGTGGTGTATTGAACAACCTCAAGCAAATTTTAGGAAGAAATAGGAATGATACATGACTACTAGGTTGGACATGTTCATCTACAGATAACTCTCGGCCTTAGCCCATTCACCTACAAGAATAGCCTTGCCGAATCCTCAAATGAGTAAAGTGACCGGCGTGAAGGGGATAAGAAAATAGCCTATCTTTCATAAACAATAATTCTACTACCAAGGGGGATACTTGCTCAACATTCCTCCATGAATTGAACACTGGTAAAATTCAGTCATACATGTCACCAAGGCGAGGCCCTCTCTGGTAGATGTCCTATATACTGATCTGAACATCACCATGGGATAATTTAAAGGTTTTGGGGCCCAAACACAATCATTTGAGCTATTCAGGCTATAAATTGCCTGGTAAAAAGATGGAAAATTGGGAGACCCACAATGATTGATATATATTGAACGATTTTAGTAGCATAGAGGCTTCCAAAATGTTTTGATGAACCTAGAATGCCCAATATCACATGTCAGAAAAGCACCATCACGATCGGAGGTCCCATATGGAGATCCATCCTCTGTTAGGGTTACATCGTGACAAGTTAGTGATAGATTGATAATTTAGGATAATGGAATTTAAGGACATACTGTGTGGTAATTGGATGCTCTGATTCATCATAGAGCCCCTTACGATGAATTCACCCTCCTGACTTAAAGTGGTAAGGATTTCTCCACTTGCAGAGATGTTTTCCATATTATGCCCATGAGACATTCTGGAATTTGTGATAAGATCACGATGATCAATACCTAGTGAAGGAGCATCATCATAGAGCCCAAAATTATAAAGTAGTAGCAGATTGGATAGTTGATAGGATATTATCTCTCGTGAATGGAGATATCAAAGAATATTCCTTTGAGGAACAATGACATCACCAAGTTTCTCTTCGACATTCTTGACCATGTATTCCCTCCTACAGATCCCTTTTATTGAGATAATATGAAGAGACAATTTGTCCAGAAAAACAAAAAGTCCCACATAAAGAATCCATCAAATTATACTGATTGGGAAAAAGGCAAAAATTTTAAAAGGACCAAATAATTCTTCAAAACTCAAAGCTCCATGTACTGGAACCTGAGAATGGTTCATGGAATGAATTCCCTAGGAACCATTAGTACGTGGAATACCTCAGATGACGATGACCCGTGTAGCCTTGGATAGTGATTTGATCAGTTTGTGGATTGGAAAAGCTACGTACTGAGCCTCTCTATGTGTGTATTCAATGTTCATAGTTGGATTATTTAAATTCCGATTTGGAAATTTAATGTAGAGTTTACTGAATTTAAGGTAAGTTCACAAGATAGGTGATATGTGCAGAATCTTGTTACACATAAATTCAAACATGTGTTTTGAAATTCCACAGTTCAGTTCGTGGATTCAAATTTCAGTTCATGGCCGAGGAAACTGTGAAGAGCACATAGTTTTTAAAATGCATGTCGTGGTTCGTAGATGATGAATTTCTCAAAGGAGATTGTACGTGGAAGAAAGGAAAGCATAGATTGCATTGAAGATCAATTTTCATCAGGAAACAAGGTAAGAAAAAAATGACATAGGCCCCTATATAGTGTTGTGGTCCTCTAATGGGACCCCTATCTATTTCAAACTAGTTCTGTTTGTGATAGTTCTTTACAATGGAATAGTCTCCTCTTCAATCCTACTGGACCCCATTCATATAGGGGCTTTTGTAGGGTCCCAAAATTTTTGAGAAGGTAAAGAAAATACTCCCAAAAATATGATAAAACAATATTATGCATGTGGGGATGAAGTATTTAGTGGAGGATTGAAAAAATATAATTTGCTAAAGGAAATAAACTTTATCATGTATGGGTTACCAAGAATGGTCCATAGAAGGCGTATACTGCAGACCAAGAGGTATTCCGATAGCCTATGAAAGGTTGTCTCGTGAAGCACTGGACAATGAACCAATCCATTCGCGGATGAGATGAAAATAGAAAACTTGGGAACCTCGAACTGTGTCATTGGAAAAAATGACCGAGAAGTAATTCCCCACACAAAATCCCCATAGATTGAGTAGTTCACGTATAAGGTGAGGCTAGGAGTGTCCCATGAACTGTGTCGTTCATGGGATTGAGGCAGTGATTTCTATCACGCAAACCACAACACCATGAACCTCGGTTGACCAAGTCATCCACTAGTCAGATGATACCTCGATGGGCTTCCGCAAAAGGTGTCATGTGACCATAGATACACCCTCCTTAGCACTCTATAAAAGGACCCCAAGGGGAGCCGAGAAAGGTAGAGTATTTTAGGAGGGAGCTTGTAGTTTACAAATGGAAGTATTTGAAGGAAACGACCAATGATGTATGGAACCAAAAATGTTTTCCACTATGTATAATCCCACTATAGACCATAAAAAGAAGAAAAGATAATAATAATCAACTTTCAATGAACCAAACTATCAAACAACGAACCATAGGCCCTTCGCAAATGAACTTCTTGAATGTTGTAGGAAAAATTACTCTCCATTAGTTTGGTAAACCTCGTGCCTCATCACTACATATACAAGACCCTGCACCACATTACACCACACTATACATGTGGAAACTGAGACTGCTTACCACCCTGGTATGTGGTAGCTCACATCAAAGTCTGCATACCAGTTCGATACATGGATGAACCCTTTACCAGCATAGTTGTATGCTAAGCAGGGAAGCCCCCATCCCGCATGAGAAAATGGTACATGGAATGGGGTGCCTTCATGTTTTCACCTTTGGGATCAAATATTTCCTTTATATTCTTGTCATGCAGTCCATGTCACTTCCGCTACCCTTTCTACCGACATTAGGCAAAAGCCTCTTTCAAAAAAATTGGACTCATATGAGTAGATTATCAAACACATCAACATTGCCTTACGATTCTACATACACTTGGTAAGCGGAGGCACAAAGGTAGTTCCAACAATGGTTTAGACCCCTGTTATGTCCATAAGTCTGCAGTCCTGATGTAACCTAATGTCCATACATGGGTAAATAATGTGAACCTCCCCATTCTATAGATAAAGGTTAATCACTATATTTTCCATTCAATGATGGACAATGATAAGTCATAGGAATTACAAATTCTTTTTCTTTTGATGAAGGGAAACATTCCTCCCCTTTACCATAACCCATTTTAGGTAATCCCTCATAGAGTAAGCCCCTATCATTCAGGTCTAGACCCAGTAAACATCACATTTGTTTCACATTGGAACGTTTATTTCGCTTATCCCTCATCCACCATCTCCCTCCTCTTTTTTCTCTCATCAGAGTAGAAAAAGTGTTATTTCGTTGAATGTTTCACACCCTCTTGTTTCTCACAATGGGCATGAATTATGTGGGCTTAGAGGTCTGTAATGATATGAAATTTTCATATCACTCCCTATGAACAATGAGAACTATGATTCCTACTCTATCTAAGATATGTAGGACACATTTCTAAAGGCATGACCTCAAAGGGGATCCTTTTCAAAAGCTAAGGCCCCATCATGCCAACAACAAACAGGGCCTCATATACGATATAAGCCCCAAACCCCCCCCCCAAATATGAGGTTTTTGATTTCAAACTAACTTGGATAAATGGAAATCCTCTTTGGTGTCAAAGATGAAAAATCAAATCAAACTGGTCCATATCCTCAATAGGAACATATCCACCTTTGAGACCATGCATCTCTAGAGCATCTTGTGCCACTTTGGCATAAGTACCACATGAAATATTGACTTGGAATCCTCCACCTAGATTTCTTTATCAGATGAATTTAAATCTCATGAATTGGTAATCGTTGCACGAACTTAAAAGACGCTGTGTCCAGTTAAGAAGGACTGAACTACGTGGGTTCTGATTCCTCTAATCAGGATACATAGGAAGCCCATATTATGTGTTTTATCCCAATAGGGAAAGAATATTTTTTCCCATTGATGAAAATAAACTCTATGTAACTTCAATATACGGATTAAACAATCACTGTCTCATTAATTCCCAACCAATGAGTATGTACGGTTAATCTTGCAACCCATGGGTATCCTGCAGACACACGCTTGGAAAAAAACTAATGATTCCTGATCTTATAGACCATAAATAAATCTATAAGAGTCATGGAATATGAAATATTTCCCGTCAAAAGGATGTGATGATCCCAACCTCCCATACTCTTGGTTAATGGAGTCCTTAAGTGTCATTGTCCAAATCATCATCCAATGAGCACCTACCATTGGAAGTTATGTCCATGAATCGTGGATACTAGGGTTGTTGGGTTTTTTCTCTATGAATAAACCTATAGGATAAAATTCTAGGACCTTGTAACTGACATGGCCAAATTTCACAAACACATAACCCCATGAAATCACCTGTTGGGATCATTAAAATGTGGCACCTCCTTAATAAAATAAAAGGTATATACTGCCCAATCCTAGTGGCACCAACTATCCAAACCAAAACAAGGTGCAACACGAATAAGGAATAAATATAGACACATGCGATAAGTTAATGTGGGATGAAATGTTTTTCATGGAAATCTAATCCTCACAATCCGATCATGGCTCCCAATCATATGTGCCTTCCGATCGTATCCTCCATTGATCGCAGCCATCCATCTAGATCTCATACATCAAAAACTCAAACTCAAACTCAATTCATTCCACACCGTGAACATTTAATCTCAGCTGATACCGTGAATCAAAAAACCTCCATCTTCAACCTCCTATACGGACTTGTTCAACATAGAAACTGAAAGACTCAATTTTCATGATTAATCGATGATTAACATAACATCCATATTCAATAATTTTTTGATATCTGAGTAAGTTTGAGAATAATAGAATGAGAAACCAAAAACTCTAATCATGAATGCAGGTGAAATGCCATGGGAGCCCCTTTCAGTGCTTTGAAGAAGTTTTATGATCATCCTTTTAACATGAAACCAAAAAAAGGCAAGAAGTAAATGCATTGTGAGAATTTTAGTGGCCACAAACCCTTCCTCCTCTGACATATTTTTCAACTGAATTAATTTGGATTTTTGGGATAATGTGATGATATATAAAAAAATATCATCATCACATGATCAGATGAAATGATCATGTGATGAGACCTAAACTGCCTCACTAGTTTATGGGATGTTCATACCATGTAAAAAAGGCATTGAATTCAGCCTCCTATAACATATAAATACCGGTCTCCCCTTAAAAAAAGTTTCACAAGGGGCAAGGAAGGTCCTATGAAAAAACTTAAGGTGGAAGTGTGAAGACGGATGGCCATTAACAAAGGAGCTACACTCTAGGTAAATCAAGGGCCCCACTCATAAGAAGTTACCATGGGATGTCCTCACACAAACACATTATGTTATCACAAAAGGATCACATTATCTCATGAAAAATATAACCTCATCAAAACATTTTTAGAGGTAGTACTTCCAAGAGGGTGTGAACTTCCATGGATACACATCCCTCTCATTCAGAACTGATCCATTTCCTATGGAGATAGGGTTCATTGTGGATGTCTTGCATAATTCCCATTGAATCATGCGGTCACATGTGAACTACTTATTGTAATATCCATAGACATATGACTTGTACACAGTGATGGTTTTTCCCATGAATACAAACACATCATGCATACCCTCTACACTCACCAGAAAGACCTCCTGAATAACCTTCTCTTGGTTCACTCAATTGCATGAGTGATGGAACCACATGTAACATGATAATACTATAAATGGAGTATGTATGGTTAATATACTGGTTCTCATGATTATGTGCCAGTGAACATTACAATGCTTGATATCGTGATTAATAATAGAACTTTTATCTTATGGTGATTATATGAAACCATGTACATAGTCATCTCGGCCTAAAAAACACAACTTGTGGGTCCTTATCATGAAGGAATAATCCATTGCAGGACCCTTTATTGAAGACATGAAGATGAAAGGTTCATGATCCCAAGAACCAATGATCATGTAGGATGCCTCCATTGTATTTTGATAACCAATAAAGATAGTTTCTAGCATATGTGCTCCACATATTTGATGCCTTCATATAGAATATAATAGGTGATCACACTAGTCCTTCATTCTTTCTGTATGAATGGACTTCATGACTTGCGATGCCTGCATGCACCCTTCATGGATACATCTTCAATGTAGCGAAGGCAATGATGAAAAGTGAACTAATATGTCCTTCACACTCTCCATGAAAGATGCACCCTCACCCATGCAGGAGGAATCAATAGAAATACCTACACATGGTGGTGATACCATCGCATGACCTCTTTGAGGTCATGTTGGCCAAGGAACATCATGTGTTGACACTATATGAGCACCATCCAACATGTTTATTGCCTCAACCAATTATATAATTCATGGGTAGACCATTCTATAACCATTATATATTCTTCATAGGAAAAAATTAATCTATATAGACTTAGGTAATGATCCCTTTGGAGTTGTTCTAATTGTATTCCAATAATTGAAATACCATAAACATATCGGTGAGACCCCTCCATGTGAATAGTTCAAGGACATGAAATATAGAGAAACATAAATGGTCTTGTGATGTAATTGAGAGACCTTAGACATTCCATTTTGGTAAAAAGAAAATCCTTTTACAAGGTGGGTTGACCTCATGGCAGTTTATTTGTATGTCACCATTGTCATACAATAGCCTGAAATCAAGCTGACTTGATCTCACGATTTCCCATTGACATGTATTCCTTGGCACATGACAAGCCAAGGACATGTCATTTCGACTAGAAAAATCACCTTGGAGTTTTCCACCTTGGTCATTCAGAGATGACCTATATAGTACAATTTGATCATGTGATGGAGTTTCTTTATACGATGGAATGATTATGGAATGACACAATGACATTGAGATGCGACAATCAGAATACAAGTCAAGATGATTTTCTGATAGAGCATAGTCATGTATACTTCAATTACGCACAAGACCCCAAACATGACCACTTTTCTTATGAAAAGTTCACTTGACATGTCCAATTCACTCATGCAAAGTCATCCAAGACATTTTGGATAATCATGTGAAAGACTCTTGACATATCCAATTTCATAATATGCAAGTTCTTAGGAATATCAACTCAGGTCATGAAAGGAATTGTGGACATGTTAAGAAAACACCCTTGGATGTGTGTACCTTGTCAAGATAATTCCCCAATATATCAGGTAGAAAATAAAGATCTATCCAGAATATAGCTAAAGCATGTGAGGAAAATCCCCCAGAACATGTCAAACTCACTTGGCATGCCCACTTGGACTCATCGCATGCAGACCCCGACCGTGATCCTTTGACAGCATTCCCATTTATAATGAATGTGTCTATCACGATCCAGGGGTATGAAATCATGCGACCCTACTAATTTCATGCTCTTGGATAGGACTTTTATGGTTACCACCTCTATTTAATCCGTTAGAAGTTAAATAATCAGTGTGTCACAGGCAGAATCAGAGTGTAAGCGCTGACCAATTGGGCAGCCTTAGTGCATAAGCTACAATTTATGGAGTAATATAATATGTCCACAATAATTTATGCAGCCATAGTGTGTAATCCTTGATTACTGATATAATATAATATATCCCCAATCACTAGAGAATCTATGTTGGTATAATACCCTAACATTCCTAAAATCTGTGGGATCACAATAATGTCTTTGAGTAAGATTTTCTACCTTATCCCAATAGTGGGTTAATGGATATGTGAACTATGAGAACTCTAATTCCCACCATAACCTGTATATGATTAATCCCTTCCCTATGTCTGATCTCCACACCATATCCTCCATGATATGGGTAATCATTCCTCTCAATGAGATACGTTAATGTGTAAGACCCATATAGATGTACTCCCAGGAAATGGGTACAATCTACCGTTATTTATTGTTTCTCAAAAAGATCATGGATCACATGGACTTGGAGACCAGTGATGACCATATCAAAATAATTTTTTGAATTTCTCATGTGTGGACCCATCATTGGGATATAAGTCTGATTACATCTCATCTCCACTCAATGGGCTAAATTCCTAAAGAAAAAATATAGGACAGTCTTATAAGAATATGTCCCGCCTAGGGAATCTATTGTTGTACAATTCATGACACATTCACTCTCTAAAAGAACTATCTAGACATGGATTCAAGTTTTAAATTTTATTCCAAAGACTCCTCATCGAGGTCCGAGCCAGATATTCACACTTGAACCATAAGATGTTAAACTGATTGGATGGGTCAAATCATATGAACATAAACTATGCCAAATGAACTACATGGGTTTTCATTCTTGACTTCATAATATATGTAGGATTTATCATAGATTTTTAATCCCATACCCAAGAAAATAACCAAATCCCTTGACGGAAACAACCCCTGAAGTACAAAAAAGTGGTCATAGCCTAATGCATCATAATAAAATAAGAGAGCAATATAGAACTCGTGACATGCACACCGGTGTCTCTATCAGTGTAGGTTCATAATGAATTCATTGACATAGAGGTAACCAGTTCCATATGGGAGTCTCAAAATTATTTAATAAAAATGTCTTATATATAAATGAGAGACCTAGAGAAGGAAACAATTACCTCTAAAAGGGTGTGATGAGCCTGAACTCCATCCAATCTTCCTATGTGATCCCTCAAAAGTCATTGGGGATAAAAAACAAGATGATTTCCTACATTTGAAAAGTATTTCTGTACCCTTATATGGATGAAGGATCCATTGGGTGTTTCTAGAGAGATAGAAAATGGTAATTTGATGTTCATGATTTTTCACAAAACAAATCTTGACAAATCAAACCATCTAATAGATCCCATCCACGCCTCAAATACCATTGAAAAAATTTGTGAACAAAATGTGAAACAATTCTACTAACAAAATGATTGGGTTATTATCCATTAGGCTATTTGGATTTCTCCATATCTAACTAAATAGTCCTATAAGTTTAAAATTTACATTCCTTTATACTTTTCTAAAATGAGATGAAAGTGTAACCCGAAAATAGGTTTTTTAAAAGAATATCCCTTAACATAAGTCTGAAGCATGGTGTACATTATTTATCATCTTGAATACTAAATTTAGATTAATTATTTACTTTATTTAGAACCTTTTTATGTTTATTAATTTTTTTATACCACATATTTTTCTATTATATACAATTACATAATCACTTTTGTGTTGAGTCAATAAGGTTTCCTTATGAATTTTCATTTCCTTCTTGTTTGGGGAGATTTTTGAGTCAATAAGGTTTACTTATGACTTTACCAATCCTCGTGTTTTGAAAATCACAAACACCATATCTCAAGGAAATTTCTTTTACCCTGTGTTTTACATTCATAAGGAAAATTTTCTTTCCCCAACGAAATTTTTCCTTACCATGTTTTTTTATTCATTATATTGTCTAAGTGTAAGATTAAGTTTCATATCTAGAAACTTGGAATCATATAACACTTAGATAAAGAGCATTTTATTTTTAGGATACCAACTTGGACTTCGATTTCTCTGAATTCAGACTCCGAACTCTTATAAGTACTAAATCCGAGTTCTCTAAATTCAGACTCTGAACTCTTTTGAGTTATGACACTGAGTTCTCTGAATTCAGACGCCGAACTCTTATGAGTTATGACTCCGAGTTCTCTAAATTCATACTCCGAACTCTTATGAGTTCTGACTCCGAGTTCTCTAAATTTAGAAGCCATACTCTTAAGTGTTCTTGACTCTGAGTTCTCTGAATTCAGACTCCGAACTCTTATGAGTTCTGACTCCGAGTTCTCTGAATTCAAACTCCAAACTCATATGAGTTCTGACTCTGAGTTCTCTGAATTCAATCTACAAACTTTGTATGTTTTTACTCTAAATTCTCATGAACACTGACTCCAAACTTTATGTGTTCAGGTTCTGAATTCTAGTGAATTCATATTCCTAATTTCCTTGAAATTTAGACTCTGGAATTCTATAGAGTTCAGGTTCTAAATTCCTTAGAAAACAAAATCCAAATATCCTTTTATTATAGACACTGAATATGTTTTTGGTTAGACTCTGAACTTTTATTTTCTTACATTCCAAATATTTGATCTTGGTTATGTATCCATATTTTTTCTTACACTTGTTTTTTTTGTAAAATGATGTCGTGCATTCTGTTACTAACTAACCATTGTTTGAGTGACATTTATTTACGTCCCTCTAAAATTCAAGGAAAAATATGACTGTTGGAGGTGGGAGCCGATCATTGGAGTTGTGCCTATAAATTGGAGCTCATTTTAATGAGGTCACAAATTTTGATGAACTGTTCTATGAATCTATATATCACATGTTGTTGAAGTGTTTTCTAGAGAGAGACTCTCATGCTTAGTGTGTAATGAATGCATTGTTTAGATTTTTATTCATGCGACTCCAAATGTTGCTGATTACATTCGATTCCTTCTGTGGATAGGAAGATAAAGGTGCTGACTACCTTAATGTTTGAGGACTTCCTTGTTGAGGAAGACAGAGGTTCCAACTACCTTGAAGTTGAGGGATTACGGGGATAGCAAGACAGAATCTGATATTTTTATTTAGCGATTACCCTTGTGTGGGTGTGACATACTGTCATGAAATTATAAATCAAAGGTTGTTGGATACCCTTCTCTTTGGGTAAAATGATTTAATACTTGTTACTTGGGGTTTTTCAAGTTTTCCACTGCATTTTGTATGTTAAGGAAAGTATAATTATCATATACTTCCTAACACTTGTACACTCCTATTTTAGTAAGATTATATACACTTTAAGGTATAATCTTTATCTTTTTAAACTTTTGTTAAGTTTCTTTTCCGGATTCACTTTTCCGGAATCACTTTCTCAGAATCATATTTTCAAAATCAAGCAATTTTGTAGAACTAGAGGTATTGTGAATTAACTTGTTTAAACTTGTTAAACATAATCATCTTTAAAAGCTTCAAAGAATTTATAAATTATACAATTCACCCCCTCTTGTATTTTGAGAATCATTAGATACTACATACGATATATATATGTTTTTGATCCTGTATTTGGTATTAAATAGTATATCAAACTCCACATACCATCTCAACAATTTGTATCAGAGGATTGGTCCAACCTGAATTAATCTCATTATTAGATTCATGAGAGAATTCATATTCTTCTTATTTCTAGAATCATATTTTCGGACTCATAATGTTCGGATTCATATTTTTCGTAGACATATTCTTGTTCTATATTTTTCTTGCTGAAAAATATTTTCCTTATTTACAAACTATTATTACTAACAAGTTTGTGTCCAGACCGTTTTCTTTAGGATGGAAGGAATCAATGTTGGTTCCATTGACAACCTAAATCCAACAAGAACACCTATTATTGATGGGAATGATTACGAATATTGGAGAGATCGCATGACTAAATTTATTATCAATACTGGAGTGGACAATTTTGTTATGCTTACTAGAGGATATAAAATCCCTGACAAGAAAGTTAGTACTTTTACCAATCAAGAAAAGCATGAATATCAACTGAATTATAAGGTATGTAATACGTTGCTTTGTTCCATGACTAGAAATACATATATCCAAATTTTATATTGTGAAGTGGAAAATTTTATTTGGAAGAAACTTGAAGTTACACACATTGGATCTTCCAATGTTATTGAAACAAGAAGAGCCAAGCTCAGAGCTGAATATCATGGTTTTTTCTTTCCCTATGGAGAACCCATATGTAAGGTGAAACAGAGGTTTATAAATATTGTTAATAGTTTACAATCCATGGGTGAGAAATTATTAGATGATGTATCTTTTTTGAAAAAGATCATAGATTTCATGCCTAATGAGTGGGAATCCAATAGAACTTATATTGATGAAAATAGAAAGGTTACTCAGATTACTCTTGATGAACTTTTTTGAAATCTTATTAAACACGAGACTATAATGAAGAGAGATACTGATAATGTTAAGAATAATAATGGGAATGGCAGTGTTTCTTTTACTACAACTTCAAATCATATGAAATCCCTGACTCTTGAGAGAGTTAAAATATCAAAATCTATGAAGGTTGTTATACAATACGAATCTAGTGAAATTGAATCTTCAGAAAATAAACTAGCCAGTATTGCTTAAATGATGAAAAAGATAGGTGGAAATAAGAACTTTCAATCCTAATAGAAGGAGAAATAATGGAAAGATAAGAATGATTCATAAGTTACATGTTATGAATGCAAGAGATCTGGACATATAATACATGATTGTCCTATGATTAAGAGAAAAGAAAGAAAGGAAAACCATTCAAAGAGAAAAAAAATGAATTAATACAAAGATAAAGCTAAGAGAGTCTTTAAAGATAATGACACCTGGAGTGCCAGTGGTGGTGACTCTTATGATGAATCATTAGATTAAAAATCATCTGGATAGTAGAATATTGGGCTAATAGCTAGACTACCTATTTACAATCATTGTTTAATAACTAAGGTACACAATGTTGAATCAATGAACAATGTTTCTTTGAATGAAAATTATAGTAATGATAAATACTATGAATTTTCGGATGAAGAATCTTCTTCTAACGAGGGTAATACTTTACCTACCTATGAAGAAGATTCTAAGTTGGATAAGATTCTTGAGAATGAGAATTATAAAGTCAACAAAAAGCATGATAAGGAAAATTCTAGGATTTCTATACTTACTAAAGAAATATCAGATCGTTCTATAGATTTTGTTAAGAAAACCCTCGATTTTGAATGTTTTTGGAAAAAACATGAAGAACTAAATTTCGAGAAGGATAAACATTCTAAAGATCTAGAAAAATAAATTTATAAGAAAAATGTTTTCGAGCCCAACTCTAGTGCTAATGTTTTGGAAGATAAGAACTTATTTATTAGACTGATGTCCAAAACTTATTCCTTGAGGAAGTGTTTTTAAAACATTAAATTAGGTAAAGAATATTTTGATAATATGTATTCTCAAATCTGACCTCTAAGGAATAATTCTGGATTTCTTTATACAACATCTAAAAAAAATTTAGTAACAATTATTTTGTTCCTCAAAGTGCTCATTTCTGCACTAAGTGTCTGTGTGGTGGAAACTGGGAAAAAAATTGTTCCATAAACAAAACCTAGTCTTTAGGATTTCATAAAGCCTATTTTTATATGAAAATGTGGTTACCTAAGATTTTTCTTTCTGAAATTTTTGGATCCAAGAATGTTTGGGTTCCGAAAGTCTAACACTCTTATTTTCAGGAAACTAAAGAAAGTACCAACATAAATATATAGTACATGGATAGTAGATGTTCCTGAAATATGACTGGTAACAAAAACTTATTTTAAATTATTATCAAGACGAAAGGAGGAAAAGTAACTTTCAAAGATAATGCTAAGGGAGAAATTATTGGTATAGGTAACATCGTTCTTCTTGTAAAAACATTGATTTAAAATATTCTTTTGCCAAAGGTCTTAAGAATAACCTCATTATCATAATTAATTTATGTGATAAAGGTTACCTTGTGAATTTTTGGAATGAAAAGTGTTTAGAACACAATTCCAAGGAAGAGTTTATTCTTTCTGCCAATAGGCAATATAATGTATATACACTAAACATAGAAGACCTTAGGAGACAAGACTTACCTTTCCTTTGTGGAATGTAAGATCATTCTTGGATATGGAATAGATGGTTAGGACATTGTATCCTTATAAACCTATGAAAACTCCCAAATAAAAGTTTATTTAAGGATCTACCAGAGCTTAGATTTGATTCTTCAAAATTTATTATCCTTGTCAATATGGAAAGCAACATAAATCAAGTTTTAAATCAGTCGGTGAAGTCTCAACTACTGATGCATTACAGTTAGTGCATATGGATCTTTTTAGACCAACACAAACTGGGAGAATTAGAGGCAAATTTTATTTATTTATCCTAGTTAATGATTACACTATATTTACGTGGGTCTATTTTCTAGCAAAGAAATCTGATGATTTTACTTATTTCAATAGTTTTAGAGCCCAGGTAAAAAATGAGAAAAACCTTCCTTTGATAACTATTCATAGTGATCACGGAGGAGAATTTCAAAATTCTGATTTTGAAACTTTTTGTAGTAGATAATACATTACTCATAACATCATAGAACCTAGAACACCTCAACAGAATGATGTTGTTGAAAGAAGAAACAGAATTCTTCAAGAGATAACAAGAACCATGTTGAGTGAGTATTCTGTAGCCAAAAAAGATTGGGCTGAAATTGTATGTACTGCTTGTTATACTATAAATCGAGTTTTGATTATATGTTTTATTAATAAAACTCCTTATGAGTTATGGAATGGTAGAAAACCTAGACTTTCATACTTTAAGGTTTTTGGTTGAAAAGTATTCATTTTGAATACTAAAGATAATGTACACAAATTTGCAACAAAATCTAATGAATGAATTTTTTTAGGTTATTCCACAACATCTAAGGCTTATAGAGTTTTCAATAAAAACACTTGTACTATTGAAGAAACAGTATGTGTTAAATTTGATGAAACTAAGCCCTTCATTTTTAAACAACCCCAACCCACATCTTCGAATGTTTTTCAAAAACTGATTATAAACCCATGATACAAGATCCTTATGACAAGGAAAATGTCCAAGAAGATGATTCTGAAACATTTACCCCAGAATATTTCCTACCCTATATTGATGAACAGGTTTTAAAAAACCCAAATTAGTTGTTTCAAGAAAACATCCTAGTGATAGTATCATTGGTGTTGTAAATAAACCTATAAGTACTAGAAGTTCCATACAAAATGAAGTATAACTTCTAGAATTTCTTTTCCAATTAGAACAAAAAATCACTGATGAAGCTTTAGGTGATGATGATTGGAAAAAAAGTTATGCAATATGAGCTAAATTAATTTGAAAGGAATAAAGTCTGGACCTTAGTTGAAATACCTAATCCAAAATCTATTATTGGTGTAAAATGGTTCTTTAGAAATCAGTGTGATGAAAATGGAATCATAGTAAGAAATAAAGCTAGATTTGTTGCTAAAGGCTATAATTAACAAAAAAGGAATTGACTATGGAGGAACCTATGCTCCAGTAGCTGGAATTGAATCTATTCATATTTTACTTGCATTTACAACATTCTTCAATTTCAAAATTTTTCAAATGGATGTGAAATATGCTTTCCTTAATGGTTATGTTCAAGAGGAATTTTTTTTGTTGAAAACTCTCCTAGTTTTGAAGATACAAAACATCCTAAACATGTTTATAAACTCACCAAATCATTGTATGGACTTAAGAAAGCCCCTCGAGCCTGGTATGATATACTTATATGATTCTTTCTTCAAAATAATTATGTTAAGGGAAATGCAGATCCAAAACTTTTTATAAAGAAAGGGAAATTTTTTTTTTTTATTTTTCAAATTTATGTTGATGACATTATATTTGGTTTAACTCAGCAATCATTAACCGATTCCTTTGCAGCTCTAATGAAATCTGAGTTTGAAATGAGTATGATGGATGAGTTAAAATTTTCCATTGGTTTTCAAATTTCTCAATAACCATAAGGAATCTATATATCCCTACATATGTAAATTAAGTATATTCTTAAAAATTAGGTATTTGACAACACTAAGAGTATAAGTACTCCTATTGGTACCTCAAATTCACTTGATCTTGATGAAGCTGGGAAACCAGTAGATCAGACATCTTTTAGAGGTATGATAAAAATTTTACTTTACATGAAAGCTTGTCATCCAGACATAATGTTTTCAGTATGCATATGTGCAAGACATAAATCCAATCCTAAGGAATCTTATTTAAAGGTATTGAAAAAAAATTCGTTACTAAAAGGGAACCATGGATTTAGGACATTTTTATACTTATGGAAATTATATTGTTCGAAAAATATTTTCAGATGCTGAATTTGGTGGATGTAGAATGGATAGAAAAAGTACATTCGAAACTTGTTATTTCATAGTAGATTCATTAGATTCTTGGTCATGCTAGAAGCAAGACTCAGTAGCACTTTCCACTACTGAAGCTGAATATGTAGCAGCTGGAAGTTGTTGTGCCCAAGTGTGGTAGATGTAATACACACTCACCGACTATGGTATAAGTTTTACCAAAACACAAATTATTTGTGATAATACTAGTGCCATTTATTTAAGAAAAAACACTACACATCACTCCCATGCAAAACACATAGATATTAGGCATCACTTTCTTTGGGATCACACACAAAAATGAGATATCATTATTCAATTTATCAAAACACAAGATCAACTTTCTGATATTTTCACAAAATCTATACCCTCTAATAGATTTTAATACATTAAATAGAAGTTAGGAATGATAAAAATAATGCAATCTTCTTTGTTAACTCTCTATTCAAACTAGTATCCTTATAGTAATGAACTCCTTTTCATAGGGGGAGTACATTTGATTGTTAGATATATCAAAATCTTTCGTAATGAAAATTTTCAGTCATATTTTTCAAATATTTCATAATAAAAATATTCATACCCTGATTTTTCAAATCATTCATAATTGAAATATTTGTAGTCAGATTTTTCAAATCTTTTGTAATGGAAATTTTCGTAGTCAGATTTCTGTACGCACAATTTTTTTAATGAATATTTTCCTACTCAAAATTTTCATAATAGAGATCTTCGTACTCAAAATTTTCATAACGGAGATTTCTATACTCAAAATATTTGTAATGAATATTTTTGTACTCATAAGTTTCATAATTGATATTTCTGTACTCAAAGTTTTTCCTAATGATGTTTTTTGTTTTAATTTTTTTCTTAATAAAAAATTTTCAAAATCTAAACTTCTTTAAGAAATTTTTTTATTCAATATGAATAATCTTCTTAGCAATCCAAAAGGTATGTTTCCTTTCTTAGTTTTTTTTAATCATCATTTACTTTCTGGTATTTTCATTTGTTTTTAAAAATTTTCATATTCTATTTTTCTTATATCTGAATGTTTTTCTTAAAAACCTTAAAAGATCGGATTCTATCAAGTTTCCCTTGTGGATATCATATCAACCGTTAGATCTGATCAAAAGGATTTTCAGTCATTGAATTGAGTTTGGAAGATGAATCATCACTTCCAACACTGATATAAAGGACACTCGAAGGGTTGTCCCACATCGATCTCAATCAATCGCAAGCTGATGTTATGACCCTCTACTTAAGCCTGTTCCAAACATATCAGAGTTTTCTCAATTTTGAATGTCTGTAGAAGAATCCTCTCAGAAATATATGTTTAATTTCCATCCAATTCTGTATTCAAAAGTGTATTGATAAAGGTTGGTGTATCTGAACTTTTTTTCTAAGTATGATTCAATCATTTCGAAGAATATCAAATTGAATGGATGGGAGAGTGTTTTCATATCAAAACCAGGGGCTCAAGATTTGGTATATCTGGATTTTCTTGTTGAGTTTTATGAATTAGTTAGTTTCCTCAAGAAATATGGAAGAGATAAGTTTTCCATCAAAAGATATGGAAAGAATTATGCTCTTCTATACACTAAGGAAGCTAGTTTTATTATAGTTCTGTATGAAGGAGAAGATGAATTTTGTTCTCATAAGTTTACAAATGTTCAAGGAAGCTTTATAATGGTGAAAGCTATGGAGTTCCAATGTCTTACATATGTCAAGACTCTAAATATTTATCACCTCCCTACAAATAATCAGATCCTTGAATTTTGGGTTCAAGGATTTATCATTACAAGAAAAGGTGACAAGGACACTTTGAAAAAGAGAGACCTGTACGTCCTAGATATTATGGTGAACCTGAGGAAGGTCAATTTGGTTAATCATATTCTCATTAAGATTGATATTATTAAGAATGAAAACTTGAAGGCTCTTATAATCATTTATCCGACCATTCTTTCTAAGTTGATTGTTCGGTGTCTAGAATCTATCAAAATTCCTTGCATTTTGAAGCCAAGTAATTGCAATGTCAAGATAGTCAGTGATGATACATCAAAGAGGATGAACATTGGTTTTTCCAATGAATTCGAAGAATTTTATGACCAACCAGTGGAAGAAGTGGAAGCTATTTTGAAGAGACAAGATGTTCCTAAACCACCAAGAAAGGGAGGAATGAAAATTAAGTTGAAGGAAGTAGAAGAGGAATGAAAAAACTCCAAAAGCTAAGGAAGCTCAATCCGAACCTCCAAAACATAAGAAGCAGAAAACATATCTAGATGGGGTAGTTGCTAAGTGGAGGGAAGATAAAAACAACAGAAAAGAAGGGGATCCCATGTTCATAATAGACCATGGTAATGAAAAATACATAAAGGAGAAGACAATTGGGTATATTGAAAGGGAAGAGAAGCAAAAGAAGCAAAAGAAGAAGATGAATGAAGAATAGATTGTTCAATCTCTTTTAAAGGCTTCTGAGAAATAATCTGAGAGTATCCCAATACCAAAATCCTTTTTGGTAGAACCTTAACCTAAAACTATGGGGAAAAATTTTGTCACTCTGTAAAAAGAAAAAGAAGTAGAAAAAGTTATGGAAGAAAAATAAAGTAGTGGTGAAACTGAAGGTCTCATAAAGAAAGTTGAAGACTTCCATGAGAAAGAAAGTCCATTAGAGAAATTGTCAATTAGAACTTCAAAAGAAGAATCTTCAATGATTTCAACACATAGGAATGATCAGAATTAAGAGGATGATAAATCTCAAGATGAATTGAACAAGCTATATGAGGAAGAATGTTTTAATCATAATTTTATTCAGCCTAAATATAACAAGATAGGAGCTGAGAAAGTTGAGATAGATGAAGATAATATTGTTCAACTATCTGACAGTGAACACAAATCTCATGATTAGGAAGAAATTCTGATAACTGATAAAGGAAAACAAGTGGTAGTTGAGACACTTACCATTGCTGTTGTAAAGAAGAAGGAAACTAGTGGATCATCAAAGACAAAGGTAGTTGACTTAGAGAAAAAAGCCTCACCAAGAAAAATTTCAGATTCAAAATCATCATCCCTTGGACATGATTTTTTTGTTCAATCATTGAAAAAGTTGGTTGGTACCATTATGATTTTCCCAAGCATAGACTCAAGATTTCAGATGCTTCAACATAAACTAAATCATAAATAAAATTCAGTATCCATGGTGATGAATAAGTGTGTAAAGATAGAGGCTGATTTCAAGAATTGCATCATTAACTATGATTCCCACAAAAGTTCTTGTAAGAAAATGGTTGGATGTTAAAAGAAGAAAATGAATGATTTGAGATAACATGATGAGTTTCAAGATGGTTTCATGGAGGCTTTTGAAATTGAAGATGGTAGGATCAAGGATCTCAGGAGTAGTTTTGAATAAAATCTAACTCTGGATCAAGATTCTCGGATTCAAGAAGTGATAGATCTGAATGGGAAATTTTATAATGTTGCCCAAAGCTAGAAGAGAGAAAGATATCTTCGGATTGAGATAGAAGAAAATCTTTTCAAGCATGAATAAGTACTAAAGATTCAGGGAGAGGATCTTAATTCTCATGAAGAAATAATAAGGCTTTAGAGTAGAAAGCTGAGGATCAAGATCAGCTTCTTAAGAGAGAAGAGGAATCTATTAAGAAGTTCAAAAAGCTGAAGAATATAGTCAAGAAGTTTATGGTTAAGGAAAAGGAAGGATAAATTTTCTTCAATACGATCTTTTGTTGTATTTTTTTCTTCCATGTAAAAATTCCTTCTAATCGCAATGAAATTTTTGGTTGCTTGTCTTTTGGATATGTTGTACTAGTCTTTCAAGAACCATTATTTCTTTTCCATTCCCTCAAATTCTTTTTTAAAATCATAATGGGAGAGAAAGGAGAAATAATACTAAGTAAAGAAGAATAGTCCTTATATAAGGGGAGTTTATCTAAGGGGGAGTTTTCACTGTAGAGATTTCCGTACTCAAGATAATAAAAAATATTATTCCGGAAATCTGGAATGTGATCCTTAGTGTTACAAAGACTAAGGGGGAGTTAGTAGTATTCATATTTTCCCAAATGATATGGGAGATAAGTTTTATTTTCAAAGTCTTGAAAAATATTTTCTAAGTCCTTATTTTCTTTTTCGTAAGGATGTTTGTGCTTTCCAAAAGGGGGATATTATTGACTCAATATGGTTTCTTGATGAATTTTCCATTACTTCATGTTTGGGGAGATTGTTGAGTCAATAAGGTTTCCTTATGACTTTACCAATCCTCATGTTTTGAAAATCACAAACACCTTATCTCAAGGTAAATTTCATTTTATCACGTGTTTTACATTCATAAGGAAATTTTTTCCTTCTCCAAGGAAATTTATCCTTACCATGTTTTTTATTATTTATTATGTTGTATAAGTGTAAAATTTGGTTTCATATTTAAAACCTTAGAATCATATAATACTTATATAAAGAGCATTCTGTTTTTAGGATACCAATTCAGACTCCGAGTTCTCTGGATTTAGACTCCAAACTCTTGTTAGTTTTTACTCAGAGTTCTCTGAATTTAGACTCCGAACTATTTTGAGTTCTGATGTCGAGTTTTCTGAATTCAAACTCCGAACCCTTATGAGTTCTAACTCTGAGTTCTCTGAATTCAGACTCCGAACTCTTATGAGTTCTGACTCTGATTTATATGAATTTAGACTCCAAAATTTGTATGTTCTGACTTCGAATTCTAATGAACTATGACTCAAAACTGTGTATGTTCATGTTTTAAATTCATGTGAATTCAGATCCTATATTTATATGAAATTTAGACTCTGGAATTCTATAGAGTTCTGGATTTGAATTCCTTAGAAAACAGAACCTGAATATCCTTGTATTATAGACACCGATTATGTTTTTGGTTAGACACCAAAATTTTATTTTCTTACATTCCAAATATTTGATTTTGGTTATGTAACAGTATTTTTTCTTACTCTTGTTTTTGTTATAAAACGATGGAATGAATTCAGTTACTAACTAATAGTTGTTTGAGTGACAGGTGTACAGGTCCCTCTGAAATTCAATGAAAAATATGACCATTGGAGGAGGGAGTCGACCGTTGGAGCTGTGCCTATAAATAAGATCACATTAGAAAGAGCTCAATACTATTCTACAACTCTAGAGATCACATGTTGTTTAGGTTTTTTCTAGAGAGAGACTCTCATGCTTAGTGCGTACTAAAAGTCTTGTTCAGATTTCCTTTGTGCGACTCCGTATGTTGATGATTACATTCGAGGACTTACGGGGATAGGAAGACAGAGGTGCTGACTACCTTAATGTTCGATGACTTCCTTACTGAGGTAGACAGATGTGCCGACTACCTTGAAGTTGAGGGCTTGCGAGGATAAAAAGATAGACTCCAATCTTCGTATCAAGGGCTTACCCTAGTGTGGGTAAGATAGACTTTCTTGAAAGTATAAATCAAGGGACCTTTATCAAAGTTTGTTGGATACCCTTCTCCTTGGGTTATAAGATTTGTTACTTTTTACTTGGTCTGTTTCAAGATGGTGTCAAGGAGGCTTTTGACATAGAATACGGTATGATCAAGGATCTCACGAGTAGTTTTGAGGAAAATATAACTCTTGAGAAAAATTCTTGGATTCAAGAAGTGAAGGATCTGAATTGGAAATTGAATTCTGTTGCCCAAATACGGAAACGAGAAGGAGATCTTTGGATTGAGATATAAGAAAAGCCTATAAAGAAGGAAGAAGTCCTGAAGATTCAGGCAGAGGCTCTTAGGTCTCAAGAAGAAAGAATCAAGGCATTAGGGAAGAAATTTGGGGATCAGGATCATCTTTTTAAGCGAGTAGAGGAAGATTATAAGGAGCTCAAAAAGTGGAATACTATTGTAAAGAAGTTGATGTCGAAGGAAAAGTATTGATAACATTTTTGTAATCTGATCATTTGTTGTATTTTTTCTTCCTTATACAAATTCATTCTAATCACAATGAAATTTTTGGTTGCTTGTCTTTTAGATGTTATGTACCAGTCTTTTAGGTACCATAATTAATTTTCCATTCTCTCAACTTATATTTGAAAATCAAAAAGGGGGAGAAATGAAAAAGAATACTAAGTAAAGAAGAAATATCCCTATGTAAGGGGGAGTTTATCTAAGGGGAGTTTTCATTACAGAGATTTCCGTACTCAATATTTTCATAATGGATATTTCTGTACTGAAAATTTTCATAATGAAGATTTTTATACTAAAAAATATGGGTCAAGGATTTATCATGCGGAGAAAAGGAGAAAAATACACTTTGAAAAAGAGTGACATGTAAAATCTTGATTTTCTGGTAGACCTGAGGAAGGAAAATGTTGTTAAGAATATTCTCATTACAATTGATAACATTAAGAATAGAAACTTGAAGGCTCAAATAATCATGTATCTGGCCATTCCATCTAAGTTGATTGTTTGGAGTCTAGAATATTTCAAAATTTCTTTCAGTTCGATGCCACGAAATTACAATGTCATGGTAATCAGTGATGATACATTGAAGAGGATGAACATTGGTTTTTCCAACGACTCTAGAGAATTTTATGACCTACTAGTGGAAGAAGCTGATGTTATTATTAAGAAACAAGAAGTTCTTGAAAAATTAATAGTGGGAGGAAAGAAATGAAATTTTAAGGAAGTAGAAGAGGAAGAAAAAAAACCCCAGAGGCTAAGGAAGCTCAATCCGTACCTCCAAAACCTAAGTAGCAGAAACCATATCCAGATGAGGTGGTTGCTAAGTAGAGGGAAGATAAAAAAACAAGAGGAACCCAAGTTCGGACCAGACCCTGCTAAAGGAAAATCCATGAAGGAGAAGACAGCTGAGTATGTTGAAATGGAAGAGAAGGAAAAGAATAAAAAGAAGAATATGAATAAACAAGATATTTATCAATCTATTTTGAAGGCTGCTGAGAAAGCATCCGAGTGTATCCCAGTACCAAAATCCTTTTAGGTAGAACCTTTACCTGAAACTCCTGGGAAAAAATTTTGTCACTCCGGAAAAAGAAAAATAAGTAGATAAAATTGTGGAGGATGAAGAAAGAAGTGGTGACACCGAAGATCTCATAATGAAAGTTGAAGACTTCCATGAGAAAGAAAGTCCATCCGAGAAATTTTCAATACAAACTTAAGGTGAAAAATTGTTAAATCTTGCTACACTTGGGAAAGATCAAAAAGAAGAGGATGAGAAAGCTGAAGATGATGTGAACAAGTTTTCTGAGGAATAAAGATTTAATGATCATTTTATTCATCCTGAATATGCTGAGGTAGGAGCGGAGAAGGAAAAGATAGATGAAGATAATATTGTTCAACTATATGATAGTGACCACAAATCTCCTGATGATGGCGCCATTCTGAGAAGTGATAAAGAAAAAATAGGTGGTAGTTGAGACACCTAACAAAGATATTGTAAAGAATAAGGAAACTGGAGGATCATCGAAGAGGAAGGAAGTAAAGTTAGAGAATGATGCCTCACAAAGCAAAATTTCATATTCGGAATCATCATCTCTTGGAAATGATTTTGTTTTTCAATCATTTAAAATATTGGTTGGGACCATTCTGATTTTTCCAATCATAGACTCTAGATGCCAGATTCTTCAACACACACTAAATTAGAAATTAGATTCAGTGTCCATGAGGATGGAATAGTGTGTCAAGCTTGAGGCCAATTTCATGAATTTCTTCGTCAACTATGATGCCCACAAAATGTCTTTTAAGAAAATGGTTAGCTGGTCAAAGAATACAGTCGAAGAAATGAAAGAGCTTGATGAGTTCCAAGATGGTGTCAAGGAGGCCTTTGACATTGAAGATAGTAAGATCATGGATCTCACAACATGGTTTGAAGAAAATATGACTCTAGAATATAATTCTCGGATTCAAGAGGTAAAAGATTTGAATGGAAAGTTTTATTCAGTAGCTCAAAGCTAGAAGAGAGAAAGGGATCATTGGATTGAGATAGAAGAAAATCTTGTTAAGCAGCAAGAAGTCCTGAAGGCTCTGGCAGAGGCTCTTAAGTATCAGGAAAAGAGAATCAAGGCTTTAGTAAAGAAATATGTGGATTAGGATCAACTACATAAGCAAGCAGAGGAAGATCATAACAAGCTCAAAAAGCAGAATACTATAGTCAAGAAGTTGATGTCGAAAGAAAAGGAAGGATATCTTTGTTGCATTCCGATATTTTGTTGTAATTTTATTCCTTTTATAAATTATTTCTAATCATAATGAAATTTTTTATTGCTTTTATTTTAGATGTATTGTACTAATATTTTAGGTACCATAATTTCTTTCCAATTCCCTCAAATTCTTATTGAAAATCTCAATGCGGGATAAAGGAAAAAGAATACTAAGTAAAGAAGAAATAGACCTAAGTAAGGGAGAGTTTATCTAAGGGGGAGTTTTCATTACAGAGATCTCCATACTCAAGATAATGAAAAATATTATTCAAGAAATCTAGAATATGATCCTTAGTGTTCCAAATTCTAAGGGGGAGTTTGTCATATTCATCATTTCCCATATGATAAGGGAGATAAGTTTTATATTTAGAGTCTAGAAAAAAAAATTCTATGTCTGTATTTTCTTTTTTGTAACGATGTTTGTGCTTTCTAAAAAGGGGGAGATTATAGAGTCAATATGTTTTCCTTGTGAATTTTCCATTCCTTCTTGTCTGGGGATATTTTTGAGTCAATAATGTTTTCATATGACTTTACCAATCTCCATGTTTTGAAAATCACAAACACCTTATCTCAGGGAAATTTTTTTACCTTCTGTTTTTCTTTCATAAGGAAAATTTTCCTTCCCCAAAAAAATTTATCCTTACCATGTTTTTATTGTTTATTATCTTGTATAAGTGTAAAATTATGTTTCATATCTAAAACCTCAGTAACATATAATACTTAAATAAAGAGCATTCTGTTTTCCGGATACGAATTTAGATGCTGAGTTCTCTGAATTCAGACTCTGAACTCTTATGAGTTCTGACACTGAGTTCTCTGAATTCGGACTCTAAAGTATTATGAGTTTTAACTCTGAGTTCTCTGAATTCAGACTCCAAACTATTTTGAGTTCTAACTCTGAGTTCTCTGAATTCAGACTCCAAACTCTTATGAGTTCTAACTCCGAGTTCTCTGAATTTAGACTCCAAACTCTTATGAGTTCTGACTCCGAGTTCTCTAAATTCAGACTCCGAAATTTTATGAGTTTTATCTCCGAGTTCTCTGAATTTAGACTCTGAACTTTCTATGTTCTGACTCCTAATTCTCATGAACTCTAACTACAAACATTATAAGTTCAGGTTCTGAATTCTTGTGAATTCAGATTCCGAATTTCCTTGAAATTTACACTTCGTAATTCTATAGATTTCAGGTTCTGAATTCCTAAGAAAATAGAATCCAAATATCCTTGTATTATAGATACCAAATATTTTTTTGGTTCGACTCCAAACTTTTTTTCTTATATTACTATTATTTGATTTTGGTTATGTAACCATATTTTTTCTTACACTTGTTTTTTTATAAAATGAAGTCGTGCATTTAGTTACTAAAAAACCAATGTCCGAGTGACACGTGTTGAAGTCCCTATGAAATTGAAGAGAAAATACGACTGTTGGAGGAGGGAGTCGACCTTTGGAGCTGTAGCTATAAATAGGAGCTCATTTGAAAGAGCTCACAACTTTTGATGAAATACTCTCGGAATCTAGAGATCACATGATGTTGAAGTGTTTTCTAGAGAGATACTCTCATGTTTATTTCATAGTAAACGTCTTATTCATATTTTCTTCATGCGACTCTGAATGTTGTTGATTACATTCGAGGGCTTCTGAGGATAGGAAGACAGAGGTTTTGAATACCTTAAAGATTGAGGACTTCCTTGTTGAGGAAGACAAAGGTGATGACTACCTTGAAGTTGAGGTCTTGCAGGGATAACAAGAGAGACTCTGATATTCGTATCGAGGTCTTACCCTTGTGTAGGTAAGACAGACTTTCTTGAATGTATAAATCAAGGGACCTTTATCCAAAGTTGTCGGATACCCTTCTCTTTAGATTAAAATATTTATTACTTGTTATTTGGTTTGTTTCAAGTTTTCCACTACATTTTGTATGTTAAGGAAAATATAACTATCTTATACTTTCTTAGACTTGTACACTCTGATTTAGTAATATTTTATACAATTTAAGGTAGAATATTTATCTTTGTAAACTTTTGTTAAGTTTCCTTTCCAGTTTTACTTTTCCGGAATCACATTCTCGGAATCATATTTCCGGAATCTTGCAGTGTTTAGAACTAGAGGTATTGTGAATTACCTTGTTTAACCCTGTTAAACATAATCATATTTAAAATTTCCAAAGAATTTTTACACTACTACAAAATAAGGCTATATCCACGGACCTATAGCCAGAGTTTTATAGGTCCGTGGATATAACCAATTTATAGCCACAGTTTAATTAAAAAATTGTGCCTAAAATTTTCCTTCCCCTTTTTCTCCCCAAAATCCGTCGGGCTCCTCCTCCTTTCTCCTGATCAGCAACCCTCCTACCCTCGCGATTTCTCCTCCCCCGCGATCTCCTCCTCGCTGCACCCTCCTCCTCACCGCGACTTCCTCCTCACCACGCCCTCCTCCTCCCTGACGCCTCCTCGCCGTGCCCTCCTCACCACCACGACTATCCTTCCCGATTCCTCCTCGTCGCGCCCTCCTCATCGCCGTGAACCTCCTCCCCAACGCCTCCTCGCCGCGACCCTCCTCCTCGACGCTGCTCTTCCGACTCCTCCTCGCCACCACCCTCCTCCTCACCACGACCCTCCTCCTCACCGCGACCCTCCTCCCCGATGCCTCCTCCCTGACGACTCTCTTCCGATGCCGAGGTCGGCACCCCCATCGCCCTCCCCGACACCTTTTTACTAGCAACCCTCAAAAACCTTGACCCCTCCTCGTCGTGACCCTCCTCACCCCGACCCTCCTCCGGCGAAGCTGCTCCGAGCTGCCTCCCCTCCTCCTCCATTCTCAACGGTTCTCCCCTACAACCCTCAACACCAGAGGTAATCCCCTGTCTCTTCCTTCATCCCCATCCACCATTCTTGATGAATTTTTAAACCTTAAGTATTTTTAATATTATTCATCACTCACTCCTATTTCCACATTGATATGCACTGTTATAAACCCTCAATTTACCACACAGTAACCACTAATTTGGGACTTGACCACATCAACCTCTTATAATGTGACCCGTGCAGAGTTTTGATAATGATCTTCTCCTTATATTATCCAACATTAGTGGGCTGTGTGTGAGGTTCTATAAAAAAGAACAGAAAACCAACCTGAATTTTCATGCATAAGTTATAAATTGGATAATGACGACTTTGTATATTTTTAAATAGCAACTATAAAGAATCAGAATTTCAATAGGAGGAAGATAGAGAACTTGGGAAGAAGAGAGTGAGAAGAACATTCAAGAAGCCTCTCTTTTCTCCTTTCTATAGGTTTTACCTCTTTTAAATTATACCTTTTATATTAGTTTTCAATATGATCATTATATGTATTGTTTTATTTTGGCTTCTTGTTATCTTTTACTCAGTGTCTGCTAATTTTCACCTTGAACATATATATTTGGAAATATGAATATACATGCCATATTACCACTGTTAACATCTTCAAATTTACTATATTTTTTATCCTTAATTATTCATCACATGAATCATCTAAATTTTTGAATTTTATACCGTGTAATTAACCCGTTAGATTCTTGAGAGAATATAATTGTAGTTATATATTGAAAACACCAATAATAACTCATGGAAAGTGATAATAGACCATCATAATTTTTTTCAAAGCATGAAGGACATTCTTAATGTAGTTGATAAATCCTATGGTGATTTCTATTTTCTTTCCATGGACTATGAGTTTTCTAGATCATCAACCCCACATAATTCATTACTTCAAGGAAAAAGGTTCATTCCCACCCCACCATTACTTTTAGAGAGGGATATACAATATCATGATTAAGGACCATAACATATGATGCTTTTAGGTAATTTTTAGGTGTTAAATTGATGTGTCAATTAAATTACACGATTTCATCATTTGTATCTTAAATTGGAATCCTTCCATAATTTCCATTATTTTCAACATTATTCTTCATAATTACAATGACTATCTAGAGTTTTGAATTTTTATATCAAAGAAACTATCATCAGTTCACCCATTTTAAAATTTATTCTTTCAATTATTTTAATTTTTTATAGCCCACAAATTATTCCCTATTTCAAGATCCAACTTTTCCAAAATGTCCATGAAGTTTTATTGAGAAATATAACTCACTATTTTACTAGAGCTTGTATTATTTCTTAATTTATTTATGGGACATACATGTTGTTTTTCACCATCGATATATGGAATCATTAAAGGTATTTAGATAATAATAATTTTACCAATCTATTGATTGGTTTTAATTTGATAAATTTTATTCATCTTAAATTCATGGTTCTGTTGGACAGTTACTAAAATGTTAGTGAGTTAATAAATTATTTTATTAGAGAAAATAGCATGGAGAGATCACAAATAGTAACATACATTTTTTTGAGTCATGTTCTTGATTGGTTTTAATTTGATAAATGGTGTGTTTCATAGCCATGTTCTTGAATGGGTTTCTTTTCCTGGTAAGGGATTCATGCTTGAGAATGTATGACGAGTTCCTAATACATAGTTTATGAAATTGGAAGACCTGATTCTAGTGTACGTGGTTTGTTTTATTTTGATACAAATATGAACTAGTTTTTTTTCAAATTGTGTTTTGAGAGTTAAAAATATTGTAATTGTAGTTTAGGAAAGAGCTAGAAATCAAGGTTTAATAAGTACATTTCATGAAAATTGAAAGACTCATAAGATCATACTCATATTGGGGTCTTTTGGTGAACCCAAATATGGTTTTGAGTGGTCATTACACATAGGGTTTTGTATTGGTGCATGAGAATCATAAATAGTGCATTGCTAGTATAAATTTTGAGTGGAAATGTCATCACAATGTTTAAACAGTGCTGCACATGCCCTTTGGTTTTGGAGGGTCAAGTGCTGCCAGATTGCGCGACATGTGTTGCCTAATCCCCATCAAATGATCCCTCCCATTTTCCTATCGACACCTAGCTACCATTGATTTCGTCATATTACTTTGTGTTTTGATGCTATTATTAACTCTTATTGGAAGAAATTTATCCGACGTATGTTATTTATGATATGTTTGGTAAAGCATAAACATTGGATCTAGTTGATCATATGGGATATCTGTGATTTACCTGGACAACAAACAAGCCTTTAAATCCATTTCATTCCCTTGTGATGTTAGGAAAACTGGGGCCACAATCTGAAGGAACTAGAGATGCTCATGATGCACAACATGTATGCATGATCTCTACCTCTTTGCATACTATCCATGTATGTCCATGGTCTTAATCTCTCTTCTTTTTCATCTGTAGGACTTACTGTGAATAAATTTACCATAATCTGTCGACTAAGAAGACAAAGAAGATTGTTGAGCGGGTTGCGCAACTGGATGTGGTTGTTACGAACAAGCTTGCAAGGCTGCACAACCGGGAGGATGAA
This sequence comes from Viscum album, assembly GCA_963277665.1. Classification (NCBI taxonomy): domain Eukaryota; kingdom Viridiplantae; phylum Streptophyta; class Magnoliopsida; order Santalales; family Viscaceae; genus Viscum; species Viscum album. Next base: position 333,267,956 of record OY728139.1, on the reverse strand, counting down.
TTAGAGTAAGTCACACCACCCTTCATTTCTCAATAATCTGTGACATTATTGAAATCGCCTCTTACAAACCTATCTCGCCTCACTGGGTTGAATTTCCCTAACATCTACCATTATTCCATCCATCCATTTGTATAATTATTATCATAAACAGTAGATAAAATGATCTCTGACCCACCCATAACCACAATAGTATAGTCATTTTTTGATGAGGCATTAATGCAACCTACTATGAAACACTACTTCCAAAAAATTCATATAGACGGGTTGCATGAACTTGCATGAAAATAAAATGTAAAGACCATAAATTTCTCAAAATATACTAAATACACGAATTATATTTCTTAGGTTCCCTAACATCAATAATTGATACTTGTAAATGATTAGGTTTATTAAAAACATTCACACATTTTTCCCTCACCCACAGAACTATCTCATTATCTATCATGATATAAATCATAGAATAATAGGAGCGATTTCTTTTCATCTTGTGGGAGTTCCTATATTCACCCCCAAGGTGAAAGAATATTATTTATAATGTGAACATGTAACTGGACCATGATCCATTCGAATGGAAAAAACCTTCTAACACCTTCATCCATGAAGTTAGAAGCCTCTAACACCTCCACAAGGACAAAAGAATCCTCAAACACTGCAAAAAAGTTGCTAAAGCACACTGGGTTACTCCATGAATCAATTGAAGTTCCACGATATACCCTACCATGTAAAGGAGACTTCACTGGAGAAGCACGTTTATCATCGCTGACAACACCCAATCCCTATAGACTCAAAAATCTCTCCTCATAAGTTGCCAAGTAGATAGGTATCTCAATACATGAAAATTATTTAACCACCATCCTCTTTGAATTAAAAGAACCAGACACAATACAATCAGAACCCAAACCACCACCAAGGGGGATAATGTACACCTCTTTATCATTATCAGATCCATTATATTTTGAAAAACTCTTGGTTGAATCTGGTGTGATATTTGAAACTATCTTCCCTTGGGTATGAAACTAGTTTTCCTCCATAATTGACATATCTTAAAAGGTTGTTGACTTGATCTGGTCATGTGTTATATGAAATCCAAATTTTAAAATAATGGTTTATTAAAAATCCCAACATTGTTGACTAGTGCCTTCTCCTCTATCTCTGATGGGAACTTCACTGGTGATCCCACCTTTGGAGAAGGTATTGAGGTTTCACTCACGTTATGAACCACCAGGAAACCATCAAAGGTCTCCATCAGGTAAGGGGTGTGTACAGGTGGGGGTAGGGGGAAGGGGGGGCAGGGAGAGGGGGTGTGCAGGTGGGGGGGGGGGGGGGGCAGGGGGAGGGGTGTGTGTAGGTGGGGGGGGGGAGGTCGGGGGGCAGGGGGATGGGGGTGTGCATGGGGGCAGGGGAGGGGGCAGGGGGTGTGCAGGTGAGGGAAGGGGGCAAGGAGATGGGGGTTTTCTAGGGGGAGGGATGTGCAGGTGGTTATAAATGTTATTTTATACTGTTTTTCGACCATTTTAACCCTTAACCCCTTACTTTTCCCCTCCTCAACAAACCAATTTTACTGTAACCATGATAATTAGTTTTTTAAAGTTTTCAGTGTTCATCATAATATAAATTTTTGTTCAATTTATTCAATAATAAATATTATTATTACTTAAAATATTTAATACATTTTATGAAATTAAAATATACATAATTATATAATATAACATTTAAATTAAACCAATATATGTGTTGAGAATTGGGTTTTCAAGGAGTGTATTTTTCAAGAATAAGAAGATATTATATTGACAATATGAAGAATAATTTTAAGTGTTTATGCCTCTTTTTTTCCATCCCTTTATTCAATCATTCATGTATTATTATAATATTTAGTTATGGATTTTCTAGTTATTAAGTAGTTTATGGTATTTCAGAAGTGAAAGGCTATACTCGTCATCGGTTTTAGGAACGTTCATAATTGAGGATGGTCCTTATTATTTTTTCATGCTGCAAATCCTGCTTGGGAAGCTCTCTCAAAGTCTATATAGTCAGGTATGTCCTATAAGTGCATGATGTTCAATGCAGTAGCTTCAAGAATCCATTTTTCTTCATTTATTATGATGATTTTGATGTGGCAGTAGGCAAGGGATAGGGGTCCTGTCCGAGTTTTGGGGGGATCTATCCATGGGGGGGGGAACTGGTAGGGGGAGGGTGAGGGAGGGCAGTGGGGAGGAGGGTAGTGGGGAGGAGGGCAGCGCGGGGGAGGGTGCAGGGGGGTCTGCAGGGCATAGGGGAGGGGTGCAGGAGGGAAGGGGGGTGTCTACAGGGGAGAGGTGTAGGAGGGCAGGGGGGAACTGGCAGGGGGAGATGGTGCAGGAGGGCAGGGGGGTGTCTGCAGGGCAGTGGGGAGGAGGGCGGGGGGGGGGGGGGAGTGGGGGGGGGGGTATGCAGGGGAGAGGTGTTGGAGGGAAGGGGGAAATGGCAGGGGGAGAGGGTGCAGGGGGTGCCTGCAGGGCAGGGGGAGGACGACAGGGGGGTCTGCAGGGCAGTGGGGAGGGGTTCAAGGGGGGAGGGTCTGTAGGGCATAGGGGAGGGGTGCAGGAGGGCAGGGTTGGTCTGTAGGGGAGAGGTGAAGGAGGGCTTGGAGAGTGGGGGGGTCTAGGGTCTGGAGAGGGGAATTTGCAGGTGCATGCGGGGACTATCAAGGGGGTGGAAGGGATGGCAGGGGGGAATGGGCAGGGGCAGGGGGTGCATGGGGAAGGTAGGGGCAGGGTGGGGAGGGAAAACTGGCAGAGGGGGAGGGTGAAGGAGGGAAGGGGGTGTCTTTAGGGCAGTTGGGAGGAGGGAAGGGGGACTGGAAGGGGGGTGACCTATTTACTGTTCCTTAACTATCTTATGTACACATTAATAAATGATTAATAAGAACAATTTCGATGTGGTCAAAAACTGCCCAAATTAACCCAAACAATCTTCATTTAATTCTTATCTAATGATTAATTCACATGGAATATCATATAATTTCTTATAAGATCATTTAAACTTCTAGAATATCATTAATAACTTGAAATATCATTTCTGGATGTTTATCCATGTTCTACATGAAAATTCATTTAAGAATACAAGTGAACAACTCAGGAAAACCATAAAAATGAACATTCCTGAACAATGTTATTAAACCCTATAACTCATCAAAAGGCTGATAAAATAACATAATGAAACTGGACCGGGCCAACACGTCGCGGTCATGCCGTGGTGACGCCGCTGTCCTGCCGCGGTCACGCCATGGTCATGTCGCGGTCACGCCGCAGTCATGCCGTGTTAATGCCGTGATTTGGCCCTGCTCCAGCCACATCCAGCCTACACCACCCCCATCCACCTTCATTTCAGCTCACTGCCACTAACATTCCAGCCCGCAACAGCCCACCCTTCCACCTTCAAATCAGCATGCACCATACCCCCAACACTTGAAACCATCCCCCTTCCACAATCATTCCAGCCATCTCCCACTCCCTTTACTCCTGGACGGAAGATGCTGCCCAGCGGATGTCGCTGGACTGGGCCAACACGCCACAGTCATGCCGCGGTCATGCCTCGGTCACGCCGCGGTCACACAGCGGTCACTTCGCTGTCACGCCGCGGTAATTCCGTGATTTGGCCTTGCTCCAGCCACATCTAGCCCACACCATCCCCCTTCAACCTACATTTTTATTCTCCTTGGACAAATCTTCCATTACGCTATTTATTGCCTCTATTTTCACATACAAGCAAGGCTTGTTGGCATGAATCTAAGTTTTTCTCCTTCTTCCATGATAGAATAATCCAATCTTAGTAAAAAAAACATTATTAAAGACCATTCAACTCTATTATTAGCCTTTTTCAAGTCATGTTTCCATGGAATAATTCATGGTTAATTTTTATTCTATGTTTTCATATATTGAAAATTTTCATGGACCAGTATGGAATTATCATATATGAGTCTCTTATGAACAATGGAAATTTGATTTTCAGAAAAAATAGAGGGAAGAAATGGTCATATCTGATTCACTAGAATTTAATAGAATATAAGTAAAATTATAAAGGTTGATGTGTCTAAAATTAGTGACCAATTAAGTTTTTTTTATTTTTTATTTTTTAAATAAGGGTTTTTAGAGTTTCATTGATCGAGTGAAAGTAGTCATTTTCCACCCAAAGAACACATATGAGACCCAAAACATTCCTTCCAATAATTTTCATAACCTTCTTGAAAAAAAAGGAATGGAAACCATCATAGACTAGTGCTTTCATTGAATGGTTCTAGTTAGGTTCATTAGGATCTCATCATCGGTAATATCACACATAATCAACTTATTAAACTCCTCTAAAACAACCAGTCCAAGTCAATCTTTATATTATGAGAAATGGGAGACTACCCCACTGTACAAAGGTCATTGAAAAAGAGAAAAATATTATTACACATACCATTATGATTTGATACAGAACTTCCATCAGAATCAGTAAGAAAAAATATGTGGTTATTTCTATAATATTCAGAGGCCTTTTGGTGGAAAAATATTATTACACATTTCTACGATCCTCGGTCTTTTTGGAAGATGTTCATTTGGAATTTAAATCGAGGCTTCATAATGTTCTTTTGAGCAGGATTGAACTATGTTTGGGATTTTAGTATTAGGGACTCCTATGGTGATCCTACTACATGATCGATGTTTTTTTATCCGTTGGCCTCATCCCATTAATCTTATTGTGGTCATCCTCTAAGAATGAAGTGTAAGAGTCTGTGAGAGGGAGGGATCCTGGTCTGGGGGGTCAAAAAATGTTTGTTTTGTTTTCTAGAGGTTATGGGCTTACCCATAGGATGACATTGTGGGTATTTTTTTTGATTCTATCTTGTTTTAATGGGGATGATCTGCATTAGTTAAATAATCATGGGAGGGCTGGAGAAGGGTTGGGGGCCTGGGGTGGTTTGCTAGGGGCAGGGGGGGTTGCAATGAGCTGGGGGGGGGGGCAGTGCAGTGGGCAAGGGGGGAAGTGCATGAGGTAGGGGGTGTGTTGGGGGCAGGGTGTGTGTGTAGGGGGGTGCAGTGGGATAGGGGGAGGTGCAATGGGTAGGGGGAAGGGGTGTGTGCAATGGGCTGTGGGGGACATGCAGTGGGTAGGGGGAGTGTAGGGGGTAATGCTGGGGATGGATAAGAGAGGTGAACCAGTACCCAAGATACCTCTTAAGAGAGGCCTTAAAGCTTATTTATAGGGAAATATAAAGATGACAAAACACTCATGTCCGATGCGGAACACCGACTCCAATAATAAAAATAAATTGTTTAAATATTAATGATATATATTTTTAAAAATATATTATTTTATTAATAACTGGTATAACCATGGTTCGATAATTGAATCTTTAATGAGTGCTTTAGCTAGTTCGATGTTCATCCCACTTCTGAAAACATTGGACAAATGAGAAAACTAAACTATCCTCAGCTACATTTCACAACACTTAATGAAAATTACATTCTAATTCTAAGAAAATAGTTGCATATATCTTTCTAGATAATATTACTTAAATGAGTGATAAAAATACACCTTTTGAATAGTGTTAGGACTCTTGCCTAATAATGGTACTTATTAGGTAGGAAGAAGAGAACAAAAATATGGCAGAAGTTGTTATATCCAGTAGAAGTAATTGGAACAAAGTTAACAAAAAAAAGAAGAAAAAAAATGAAAAATAAAATGAAGAGGGAATAGAAGAAATTATCCCAGAAATACCACTTCTCAAAGGTCCTCCCAGACCTCCCAAGGATCAGGTCCTAGCCACACCGTTATTTAATACCCCAACCCAACAACCATCCACCCCTAGCTACTATTACCAACCCTTAGTAACTAATAAAAGTAAAATAAAATGTTTCCCTTAGGAAATCCCACCAGACACACCCACAGAAGGACATAACTTCCAAGAACAACTGACAGCCACACATCCACACTCCTAGCATTCCCACCCTTACAAAAACCCACCTTGTCCTCAAGGTGAATATCCAGAAACTGCTAACAGAAATCATTGCCTGGTTGATTTCACATGCTTCAAAGAGTCTCAACTCATAAGAAAAGTTCATCTTCATCAAGTAAACCATTGTTGCTGACATCACCATCATCGTCTTCACCACCACCATTGAATTAATTTCTTGACTAGGAGAGCATGGCTGACATGTTTCTTTGCTATTACAGTCAACATATTTGAAGTACTAGTGGCACTAGAAACCAATTCTTATTTGTTATTTTCCTCTAAAATTAATAAATGGACATGGTTACGCTTTCCATCATCGTTGATACCAAGATAAGTGATAACTCCAACACCTATAACCATGGGAAACATTGGTTTTCACTCTTCATTCCAAACATCATATTGTCTCATTTCATCTTTAACACGGTTTTTGGATATAACTGCAATATCCTTCTCTCCCTCCACAATAGAATTATCTAGAACATGTAGGAGCTCCTTCCAATGCAGTGCTTCTTGAACCTTTATGTCCTTACATCCACCAACATCCCGTGTAAAACCAAACAGCTTCAGCATAGATTGCCCAGCTATAATGGCATCCTAACTATATCCTTTATTCACCATTGCAAAAAAGCAAGTGCTTCTCATCGATAGTCTATTTGGACCACCTAAGAAAACATTCCAGTACTCTGACATGATTTTGATGTGTTACTACTTTGAAAAACTCCAACATATGTACAACATGGAGTGTCCAGGTAGGGGGACTAGCAGGGGGAAGGGGGACTAACAGGGGGTGGTAGGGGCAGGGGGGATGGCATGGGGACTTGCAAGGTGTAGGCGGACTAGTAGGGGACTGGCTGGGGGCCTAGTAGGGTGAAGGGGGGACTGGCAGGGGGGACTAGCAGGGGCAGGGGGACTAGCAGCAGGCAGGGGGGACTGGCAGGGGGTGGCAGGGGCAGGGGGGGCTGGCAGGGGGCAGGGGCGACTGGCAGGGGGTGGTAGGGGGGTGGAAGGGGGGACTAGCAGGGGGAAGGGGGACTTGAAGGGGGTGGAAGGGGCAGGGGGGACTAGCAGGGGGACTAACAGGGGAAGGGGGGACTGGCAGGGGTGGTAGGGGGACTAGCATGGGGCAGGGTGGACTATCAGGGGTGGCAGGGGGCAGGGGGACTGGCAGGGGGACTAGCATGGGCAGCGAGGGACTGGAAGGGGCTGGCAGGGGGGACTAGCATGGGCATGGGGAATAATAGGGGGCAAGGGTGACTGGAAGGGGGGACTGGCAGTGGGCCGGGGGGGGGGGGGACTGGTAGGCCTATGGGCCTGCTGTGTTTTTTATTGATCTTTGATCTATAGCCACAGTTTCTAACCATGGCTATAAGGCTTGTTTGTGTTTTACCTTCTTCCATAGTTTGAAACCATGGATATAATTTTTTAACCACGGTTTAAAACCTTTACTATAGGGATTTAGCCACAGTTTCAAACCATGCCTATAGGAGTCGGCCTATAGCCACGCCAATACCAGCCACGGTTTGAACCCGTGGTTATAGCCTAAATTTACAGTAGTGTTAAAGTATACAATTCCCCCCCCCCCTCTTGTATTTTGAACATCATTAGTTACCTCATACAATATCTATATTATTTTGATCGTACATTTGTTATTATATAGTATATCATACTCCACATACGATCTCAACATTATGCTCATGTCAAAGGTTTTGATGATATTCTGTAGTTATGTCCAGAATGACTTCAGAATGTTAACTATGTTCAAAGATGTCGTTAATCCATATAATATATAACAATAATCCTAGATTAATTAAAATTATTATACATAAATTATACTTTTACATCAATACATTAAACATGTTTATCAAAAATGATATATGTTTCAATCATGGAGACTGTAGACTTTATTTTCTCATGTGTAAAATTTTGATTATTCAATGATTGTTATGGAAAAAGGTAAGTATTATTTTTTATTTATAGGAATTTAGTAATATCATATATATCGTATTACTTATTTATATAAACTTATACATATCATCTATGTTATATGGTGATGAAAAATGAATATCATCGCTTCATAGAGCTGGTAGACCACACGTATACAAGAACAACATTTTCATTTTTCAGTGCATAGAAATGTCAGAACATAAATGAGAAATTATCTTTTAATAATGATAAATATGTCATGAATATCATATATTGAAATAATTACATCATTATAACCTTCCTTGATAGATTATTATGGAAAAATAATTACATCAAATCGTGATGTAGTATTCTTCCATACACATGAGTTATGATTTCATTTCTCATTTGATGGAAAAGGATATGGATATAGGTAATGTGAACAATATAATAATATTAGTGTATGTTAAAGATATTGTAGTTAATATTTTATGATCGATTAAGAATGTTTTAGGGATGTGGAAGAATAAAGAAAACTATACTATCTAGAAACAAACTACACCACTTCTTTAGAAACACTACTTTTTTAACCCCTTACAACATATAAGATTGATATTTTTTAAAACATAAGACCTCTATAATGAGAATGGGGATTAAATAAAAGAACCTTTTCTACTATTTGGGGAATATAATTGGTTTTTAAGAGTGAAAAATGAGAGGAATAGGTTACCTTTAATATGAGAGGGGAGTGGTACTCTTTTCATTTATCAAAATATTATATTAATATAAATTAATTTTCAATAAAAATTTGCTCCAAAGTGATTAATATAAAATATTAGTTAATTATTTTTATAAAAAACTTATAAAATAAAATAAGACATATTTATAATATATTTCTACCCATATCATATGTTTTTAAAACCCATTTGACACCATTAACTCGTACCATGACAACATGGATTTCTAGTCAATGAGGGTCAAAATAATTTCAATAAAATGAAAAAAGTACCCATAAATGGACCATGATCTCTATTGTAAATATTATACTAAATTGTTTTCATAATTTTAGATTTTTAGGATGTTTATATAATTTAATAAAATATTATTTACTATAAAATATCAATAATGTCAATTTTTTGGAACTCTACCTTATATTAACTTTAATAATACCAATAAAACATGAAATATTCAAAAGAAATATTTTGTTTTATAAGTAAAATTTAATAATAATGAATAATTTTGTGTATCAATTTTTTTCAAATAATATTTATTTAAATATTTTTATATTATTTATTTTTTTTCATTAATTAAATAATCACTACATCAGCATTGTGAAATCATTTATGGTAATTATTCTTTCACTAAAAAATATAAATTACCATAATGAAGATAAATATTTTAGATTTAAAAATAATATTTATTGTATAACATATCCTATGGGTATCACCAAATAAAAAATATTACACTTATTAAAAATAGGGGTGTGACATGTATGAAAATCCTTAAAATAAAATTATATAAAGGTAATAATCTCATTATAGTGGCCCCAAAAGGCTATAAATTAAACGATTTTAGGATTATAGTCATTATAGAATCATCCAATAATATGAAATTATGTGTTTTTTTCATTTTATCATTCTTTTAATTTTATATCTTACCTAAATTACACTATTTACCCTTTAACGTGGTAATAAATATTATTAATGTTGATTTTCATATTTTCCAAAATTATTATTAGATATTTTATTAATTTATACCCACTGATTCAAAATAGGGAGTCCATTTTTCTAAAATTCTGAACACATAATTTGTAGAAGATAATTTAAAATTTTCCCAGCAAAAAAGTAACAAAAATAGTTTTCTTTAAAATTCCAATTGAAATATCTATTTTTTAATAATAATATTAAGTATAAAAGCCACTTCTAAACCCATAATAAGTCTATTTTAAAGTAAAATTTTTATAATTAAGATTTAATACTAATCGAAAACAAAATTATACATTGTAAATATATTAAAATAAAATTTGACTTTCAATAAAAATCATTATTTTTCACTATTCCCTGTAAAATAATTATGTTTAGAAATTTAAAAAAAATTAAAACATAATTTAGACATTTTTAATGTAATTGTTTCAAATAAAAATTGTATAATAAATAATTTTAACAAAACCATTTTTTGTATTTTATGAATTACATCATGTTTTTATAACTAATATGAGTATATAATTCATGATTACTAAAAAATATTTAAACGATTTATTCAATCCTTACTTGATTTTATACCTTCTCTCCCCTCACCCTTTAAAAATTATTCCCTCAAAAGTTTTATCATGTTACGGATAACCAAGGTTTGACTTTTTATTATACATAATCTGAAATCCCACATCGTAAAATTGATTACTAAGAGATACACTTCATAAAAGGTAAAAGGGACATACACAGGTCCATTGGAGTTTCACATACAAGGATTCTAAGTATGAGAAGACAAGTGGAATTTAAAAGCATGGATATTGAAGATAAAAAAATTCGAAAATATTAATATTGAGTGATAGAGAGCGTTGTCTTGAGAAAGTTAACCACCATAAAATTTTAAATATCTGGTGGGTTAAATTTCCATTGATTTCTTGATATGAAAAGTAAATGGATAACATTTTTGTTTCCAGAAACATTTCCTATACTTTAATAATTCTAGACTAATAACATATCTAAATATACTTATTTTTCATGTATAATATCATCCTTTAATCAATATGCACCACAATCTCATATTTTTCTCCCAATGATGACTATTTAGGAATAATTTTTCAAGATTTAAGAATTATAATAATCTACTATGTATAAAAAATACACAAAAAGTTAGGAATACGTTCCTTCTATATTTGTTAATAAACTAAAAAATTTGTTGGAACATGATAATATATTTCCCAAAAATGTGTAAACCATAATACCAATAAAAAATAATTAATTCTTAAAAAGTCAAAAGTATTACCCAGAGTTCAACATAGATTATTAAATAAATAATTATCCTTAAAATTCCTCAAAAATATTGGAAAATATGTTATAAACCTAAAAACCAAAAATATTTTATCACATTATCTTCCAAGATAAATTTGATATTTATATCACAATATAACATCAATCAATCTAAATTTATAGTACCATATATGAAATTTCTCAAATCACATAATCTATTAGATATGATAACAATTTCCATAAGTAACCTAAATCACCATAAATTGAAAATAAAATCATATATTCTTGTAAAGGATAATTTAATTTTTATTACTTAAATAAAATTCCACAGTATTTTGTTTAACTTAATCCTACTATTCTCCAAAAAATGGAAGTGATCATCTTCTGAAATAACATTAGTCACCGAATAAATTTTTATTCATAGAATTATCCTTTCAATAAACAATTTTTGTCAAAAATATAGTTACCAATAAATTCCTCATAATAAAAAATCATATAAACACTAATGTTTTTTCATACAATTAATCTTATGTCCAAAAAAATGAAAAGAGTATTCTTCCTCAGAATTTTTTATTTGCATTATATACATAAGGGTTACATATTCCTAAAAAATATATCAATACTAAATAAATGTCTCCCAAAAATTGTCACATTTTCACTACCCCATTTTTTCAATGTATCGATTCCATATATCATATGTTTATAAATTTCAAAGACAAAGATACTATAGAAAATTCCTTAGGTGTTTCATGATACTAGTAATATTGATAAAATTCACTATATCATATTTTAAAAAAATCATTACATAAACTCATCCTTCATACAACTTCATTTTTAAAACATTAACCATACTAAATTATCATATTATTTAATACAAAAATCATATAATCAATGATATGAAATATATATTTATGATTCCTCAATATAAACCGAAAAATGTTACATACATAGGACATAAGAAAATAATTCATACCATAAATCCAGACATAAGGATTTATTTGATACACCCTTCATCTTTCGAAATATTTCCCGAATTCCGTAATAAAAATGTTCATTCCCATAATATAATTCTACATTTAGGGAGAGTTTGTAAAGTTGATATTTTGAAATAAATTGAAAATGATGCAATGCGCCATTATTATTTTTAGAGTAATTAAAAGGATTTGAAGAATTCAAGAAATTTATTATAGGTTATATGTATAACGACCAGTACTTTACATATGTTGTTATTACATCAAAATTGAAGCACACTTATTACGACATATAACAAACCATGAAAGGACCGTATAGGTATTTTGTCTTTAGAAACTGGGAAACATAAACAACTGGTTCATAAATCATCTACATTGTCTCCCTTTTATTTTATCATACCTAGAGTCCCTTTTGACATATCTTACTTAATACAGTTCTTCTTGAACTGGGGAAAAGAAAACATACAAAAGGGTGAGCCCAAATGCTCAGTAAGGGTAAACAAAAGAAATATCAATCACATCATATTAATTATAACATAACATTTTTGAAATCTTAACCTGCAAAAGAGATCATAATTTCATAACATGGGATAAATCATTGTAGTGAAATGTAATAATAATAATTATAACATGAAACTTTGTGGAATACACACATAATAATATAGAATCATTTCTTAGTAGTCAAGACTCATTTCCAAGACTCTCTTAGCAGACAAAGTCCATTTCTGAACCGAGTTCACTCCTCATTTAAGTCTTGTATCACTGAACTGGATTAACCTGCCGTTCCGGCCATGTATATCTCATGAGATATAAATATTTACCCAATGCATTTGAGGGAGATATAGGTCCCAACCATCTCATAATGATACCATTCTTACGTGTTCCACAAGATCATAAATCATACATCATAGCATAACCCATGTAATAAAAATGGGATTCTTAAACATCATTCCATCATAACATAAATCATATAAGATAAAAGGACTTTATAAAAATAATTCCATCATAACATAAACAAATCAATTTAAAAATAGGGATAGAAATATAACCCTATATTATCTTAGATGGAAAATAATTTTGATAAAATGCTTGAACTCCATTCTTGAGGAAAATATCCTTTCTACTTGAAAAACATTTTTCCTTTCTTAACATGTCATAAAATTTTAAACTAAAAGAAGTTGATTACAAATAAACTTGAAAAAATGTAAAGGAATATTCATGGAAATAATGTTTTATGAAATCACAAAATCCTTTCATGCCGTATAAGTTGAAAAAACATTCTTCTCGTACTTTGGCCGGAAAAGTCAAAAAGTACCACGTACTAAAAACGACAACAGATTCCTTTCATATTTTTTACTAAAAACTCATAAACGAGTAATATTGGATTTTAAAAATTTTATGAGGATATAAATAATATTATATATTGAGTTAAAATGGATTTGGATGATAAATATTCCCTAGTAAATACCGAAGTATAAACAATCTCGGATAAAAATTGAGAGTGCGAGATTTTCCCTTACCTTAGGTCTGATTTGCTTTGTACGTATCCGAACCTACTATATAATGATTTAAATAATGTTATTGACTTATTCCAGAATCTTATTCATTATTATGATATCACATATGGTCATATTATTATCTTCTTATTAGTAATATTTCATTTCTACTTGTTATTCAGGTGTTCATTGCTTTATGTTCTTATGCATTTTTTGTCTAATAAATTCTTATTATTATTTTTAGGTTATAAATACCTCATTTATAGAATGGTATTAGTGCAATATATATCATATTTATTCATTCAATTCATTTATATAATCATTATGCAATGAAGATCATGTAGAACGAGTCACATCACATTGTGGAGACGGTAGGCCGTACGTACGCACGAACGATGATATCATTTACATGATCGTGGAATTGTATTTAAGTGTATGTATACTATCTCAGAATAAAAATCGGTTTACAATAATCATATATAGTTATTATTTACACCATTATACACATCCAGGTAAGGTGGTGGTGGAAAACAGATTACACCACGGCCTGGAGACGATATTCTATACCTATCCACGTGCGGTTATTTCATTTTCTGTAGGATGGATAGAAAGTGAAATAGGGTTATTTAATATTTATAATAACATATAAATATATGGGTGATACTTATGTTATTACTTTATAATGAAACACCTAAATAAGAGGAAGTAGAAGAAGAAATAAATTTGAAAGAATCGGTAATGGATATTACCTCTTCTTCGACAAGCCTCTTTGAAACCTCCTCTTATGGTACTAAATATGGTATTTGAAGAAGACCAGGACCTATAAGATGTTTCTAGGGATGTTTAGAAGATAAATTGAAACGGGTTGGACGAGTTTTAAGGCTCAATGTGGTGTGAGGAGGAGAGGGAGGAGGTGCCCTTTTATAAGGGAGGAGAGGGGAACCTTAGGAAAAACTTAAAATATTATTTTATAATAAAGTCATATTTGGTTTTAAATATCTCCAAATTGATTTATTTCGATGCTAAGGTGGGGATGGGTCGGAATTAACTCAACCAACAGATTTTAGACAAGTTTAGGTAACTATTTTAACCTTATCATTTAGATTTAACTTTAAGTTAAATAATTTTACTTTTACTATGTCTTCTTGTTTTCTTACACTATATGGTTAATAAAATTACTATAACAATCCAAAATAACCCCAATTGGTTAATTATTAATATATATAACCTTATATAAGTCATTTGGCCGAACCTTAAATTTTTATGAATAAAATAAAAATTAATAATATAATTTTTTTAAAAAACTATTTTATGTCAATTTTGACACTATTTGGTACTTGATTTTTGTGAAAATAATAACAACATGATTAGTTTGAAAAACGTTAATTAAATCAATTCTAACATGTCATATTAACCTATAAAATTAGTGTAATTCATGAAAAGTCTCAAATTACATTTATTTGGGTATTTATAATATCATTTATGTTAATATTTTCTTAATAAGGTAATTACTGCATCATAATTGTGTCATAAATAAATTAAATTATTTAAAGTCTAAAAATTATAAATAAAATACCATTATCTAGAAAATCTTTTTATCTTTCTAATGAATATTTATAGTCGAATTTATCTTATTTACAACCCTGTATTAAAAATGTTTTATTTATTGAACATTGATTTTAACTATTTTAACTCTACTTTAAATAAAATAACATAAAAACAAAATATTTCTCATAAAAATATCGGGTGTTACATTCTACCTCCCTTAAAATGAATTTCTCCCTTGAAATTCATCACATTGTAACAAATAGAAGAGGATAACTCTCCCTCATCATATCCTCAAGCTCCCATGTAGCTTCCTCTAATTGGTGTTTCCTCCATAAAACATTCACAAAGTGAGTGGTCTTGTTCCGTAGGACTTTTTCACTACGATCCAGAATCTCTATCGGTTGTTCTTCATAAGAAAGATCTTTCTCCAGCGGTACAACTTCTAAGCTGAGTACATGTGATGGATCAGGTATGTACTTTCTCAGGAGAGATACATGGAACACATCATTAACTTGAGAGAGATTCGGTGGAAGCGCCAATCAGTAAGCTACCAACCTAACATGATCCAGTATTTCGAAAGGACCGATATATTTAGGGATCAGCTTTCCCTTCTTTCCAAATCTCATTACTCTCTTCCAAGGAGATATTCGTAAGAACACTTTATCAACCACTTCAAACTATAGGTCTTTTCTTCCATTGTTGGCATAAATATTTTGTCGACTCTGAGCTGCTCTTATGTGTTTTTGAATAGATCTGACCTTTTCTGCCATCTCATCAACAATATCAAGTCCTAATAGCTTTCTTTCCCCAACTTCATCCCAGCAAGTTGGAGTTCGACATTTCTTTCCATAGAGAGATTCATAAGGAGCCATCTAAATACTGGAGTGAAATCTATTATTATATGAAAATTCTACCAAAGGTAGGTGTTGATCCCAACCACCTTTGAAATCCATAGAGAAAGATCTTAACATATCTTCTAGTGTTTGAATTGTCCTCTCAGACTGACCATCTTTCTGAGGATGATAAGAAGTACTGAAACTCAACTCTATATCCGGAGTATGATGAAGACTTCACCAAATCTTTGAGGTAAACCTTGGATCCCGATCAGATATAATGGAACGTGGTACTCCATACAATCTTACCACTTCCTTCACATATATCCTGACAATATGATCCAGAGAGAAATCTTCTCAAATAGCAATGAAGTGTGCTGACTTTGTAAGATGATCAACTATGACCCAGATAGCATTATTGCCTTTGGATGTTTTAGGAAGTCTGGTGAAAAATTCCGTAGTGATGTTTTACCATTTCCATTTGGGTATGGGTAATGGTTGTAAAATCCCCTTAGACATCTATCTCTTAGCTTTAACTTGCTGAAAAACCAAGCATCGAGAGATATATTTAGCAACATCTCTTTTCATGTCATCCCACCAAAAGTACTCTTTCAGGTCCCTATAAATCTTCATGCTTCCAGGATGAATAGATAATGAAGAACTATGATCCTAATCTAGTAGCTCCTTAATTAATTCTGGGATGGGAGGAACACAAACACGATTCCTGAACTTTATTATCCCATCACAATCAAGGTTGAATTCTAGAACATGTCTCACCTTCTTTTGAAACTCTACATCTTTTTTTTTCTACCTCTTTAATCTTCACATGTATAGATGGTTTAACATTCATTTGAGAAAGATAATATTTTTCCCCTTACATTATAATTCCATGATCCATCCTTTGTAAACCCATAAATATTGGATCATTGTGATCCTCATCATGGATAAGCTAGCATGGTCTTGTCGACTTAATGCATCTACCACCTTGTTTTCTTTCCTAGGGTGATAATGAATTGAGCAGTCATAATCCTTAATCAGCTCCAACCATCTTTTTTGGTGCATATTCAGCTCCTTTTGTGTGGAAAAATACTTTAAACTTTTACGATCAGTATAAATATCACAACTTTCACCATAAAGATAATACAACCAAATCTTTAATGCAAATATTACCGCATATAATTCCAAATCATGGGTTGGGTAATTTTTCTCATGGATTTTCAATTGTCGTGAGGCATAAGCTATCACCATATCATTTTGCATGAGAACACACCCCAATCCCTTCTTGGATGCATCACTGTAGATCACAAACCTTTCTCCACTACAAGGAAGTTTGATCATAGGTGCACTGGATAATCTTCTCTTTAACTCCTTGAAATTCTCTTCACATTCCTCTGTCCAAACAAACTTAACTCCTTTCCGAGTCAATTTGCTGAGTGGGTTAGATAATCATGAAAAATCTTTCACAAAACGTCAATAATATCTGGCCAAACCAAGAAAACTTCGTATCTCAGTTACTGTTGTTGGTCTCGACCATCTTTCAATAACCTCTGTTTTTTCCAGATCCACAGATATCCCCTCTTTTGAGATTATGTGACCCAAAAATGAAACTTTTTGAAGCCAAAATTCACACTTGGTAAATTTGGCATAAAGCTTCTCCTTTCTCAGGGTCTTCAATACAATTCTCAAGTGATCTTCATGTACTTCTTTTCTCTTTGAATAGACAAGAATATCATCTATAAATAGTACCACAAACTGATCAAGATATTCTCTAAAGAATCTATTCGTTAGATCCATAAAGATAAGAGGGGCATTAGTAAGACCAAATGGAGTCACTATAAATTCACAGTGTCCATACCTTGTACGGAAAGCCATATTTGGTATATCATACCTTTTGACCCTTAATTAATGATACCCTGAACGAAGATCAATCTTGGAAAAGTATTGAGCTCTGTGTAGTTGGTCAAATAGGTCATCAATGTGCGGGAGAGGATATTTGTTCTTGATAGTGATCTTATTAAGTTCTCGATAATCAATGTAGAGTCTCACTGATCCATCTTTCTTCTTAACAAACAGAACAAGTGATCCCCATGGTGACACACTAGGGCGTATGAATCCCTTATCAAGATTCTCTTGGAGTTGCTTCTTTAGTTCTTGTAACTCAATTGGGTCCATTCTATAAGGTGTCTTTGAAATAGGCATAGCACCTGGTATGAGTTCTATTGAAAACTCAACTTCAAGATTTGGTGGAAGACCTAGAAATTCTTCTGGAAAGACATCATCAAACATCCATACAATGGGAATATTCTTAATCGTGAGTTTCTCACCAACCATTTCAGATAAATAACTTCCATTTAGTGGAATCAAGACCCATAAGATGGAAGAAATTTCCAATGGAAGGTTATGTTTATCCGTGCATCGATAGACGATCATAGATTGATCTGGAATATGAAATGTGACTTCCCTTCTTTGGAAATTGATTTGATCTCCATATAAATAAAGCCAATCCATGCCATTAATCACATAAAATTCCACTATAGGAAGGATCATAATATTTGCATGAAGCACTTTCCCACAAACTTCAATCGGAGAAGAATTGTAAACTTTTGATGCGACTGTTGTGCCATTAGGGGTTGTCACAACTAACTCAATATCTAACTACTGAGGTAATATGGCGATAACCTTAGAAAATTCATTAGAAATAAAAGATTGGGTGGATCTAGAATCAAATAAAACATGTTCTACTTTAGAGTGGATGGTAATTGTACCTTTTACCACTTCGTTATCATACTCCACATCGCTGATAGAAATTTCATGTGACTTTCCTTTATCTTAAGCCTTAAGAGTTTGTTGACGTCGATCATCATTAACAACCCTTGGATTAGGGCATTGATTAGCATAATGCCACATTTCCTTGAACTTGTAACATTGATGTGTAGGAGGTGCAATATGTGTGGCCTTTTAATTGTTCGCATCACTAGACATATTCTTCCCATCATTGCGGCATTTAAATGCCCGATGACCTTATTTTCCACATTTGAAACATTTACTTGTCCCTTTAAGAAAAATATATTCATGTTTCTTTCCACACTTTGTGCAGAAGGGACAACTCATATTCCTTTCAGTGTGATCTTTATATTTCCCTTTGAATTCCATTTCCCTCTACTAATAAAACCCATCTGACTGATGGGTTACTCCAATCTCCATATCAACCTTGAGAGCACATCAAATGATTTCCTCATAGCTATTGAAGTCCCTTATGTATAACGCCCTTCGAAGACTTTGTTTTAATCCACTAAAGAATTGATAGATCTCACTCTTAGGTTGGATAATAATCCCAGAAGCGTACCTTGAAAGTCTTGTAAAATTTGCTTCGTAGGTACCAACAGATTCATCATCCTTTTGCTTCAGTTCAAGAAACTCTTTCTCCATATTTGTTTGATGAATACGAGGGAAGTACTTATTGAAAAATAAGTTCTAGAACTCATCCCATTCCATGGATTCAATTTCATCTCTTTGCCTCATATTCTTGATAAGATTTCACCATTGATCAGCTTCACCTTCCAAACGATATACTACTAAGATGACTTTCTCATGTTCAGAGCATTGAAGAATTGAAAATATCATTTCAGTATTACTGATCCATTATTCAGCAACGAATGGATCTATAGACCCGCTGAATCAGGGTGGACGCTGCCTCATGAAGGATTCAACAGAATGTTGCTCCTTCCATTGCTCGTTTGGAAGTCCTGCATGATTGATAGCTTGAGAAAGTTGTCTAAGCATGGCTAAAAGATTTTGTCTTCCAGATCCCATAACGTTTGGTTTCTTAGGGGGAGAATCATTGCATTGGTTGTCGCATTCCGCATTAACACGGTTCCTTCGGGTTCCAGCCATTGACTAAAACCAAGAAGAATAGTGTGAGCAACACTAATTATAATAGGAAAACCACATAATCAGGAATAAAATTTCACACTTAAGGTCTCATCATAGATTATTCATGGCCAGTTCTAAAACACTAAGATTGTGTTCTATGCTTAGACTTATCTTTATGGTTCTTACTAAGGCTTTCACATCCTAGCTTCCAAATGTTGACTATAAATTTCCTCTGATACCAATTATAATGACCCATACTTTACATAAATTGTTATTACATCAAAATTTAAGAACACTTATTACAACATATAACAAACCAAGAAAGGACTGTATAGGTATAGTGTCTTTAGAAACTGGGAAACATAAACAACTAGATCATAAATCATCTACACTGTCTCCCTTTTATTTTATCATATCTAGTGTCCCTTTTGGCATATCTTACTCAATACCCTTATTCCTGACCTGGGGAAAAGAAAACATACAAAATGGTGAGCTCAAATGCCCAATAAGGGTAAAAAAATAAATATCAATCACATCATATTCATAAGAACATAACATTTTGGAAATCCTAACCTGCAAAAGAGATAATAATTTTATAGCATAGGATAAATCATAGTAGTGAAATGTAATCCCAATAATCATAACATGAAACTTTTTTGCATACACACATAATAATAGATAATCATTTCTTTGTAGTCAAGACTCATTTCCAAGACTATCTTAGCAGACAAAGTCAATTTCTGAACCGAGTTCACTCCTCGTTTCAGTCCTATATCACTGAACCGGATTAACTTGCCATTCCATCCTTGTCTATCTCATGAGATTTAAATATCTACCCAATGCATTTGAGGGAGGTATAGGTCCCACCCATCTCATAATGAAACCATTATTATGTGTTCCACAAGATCATAAATCATACATCATAACATAACCCATTTAATAAAAATGTGATTCTTAAACATCAGGCCATCATAACATAAATCATATAAGATAAAAGCACTTCATAAAAATATTTCCATCATAACATAAACAAATAAATGTAAAAATAGGGATAGAAACAAGAACCCTATATTATCTTAGATGGAAAATAATTTTGATAAAATTCTTGAACTCCATTATTGAGGAAAATATCCTTTCTACTTCAAAAGCATTTTTCCTTTCTTAACATGTCATAAAATTTTAAACTAAAAAAAGTTGATTAAAAATAAACTTGAAACCATGTAAAGGAAGCTTCATGGAAATAATGTTTTATGAAATCATAAAATACATTCATGTCGTATAAGTTAAAAAAACATTCTTCTCATACTTTGGCCGGAAAAGTCAAAAAGTACCTCGTACTAAAAACGACAAAATATTCCTTTCATATTTTTTACTAAAAACTCACCAAAGAGTAATATTGGATTTTAACTATTATAGGAGGATAGAAATAATATTAAATATTGAGTAAAAATGGATGTGGATGATAAATATTCCCCAGTAAATACCGAAGTATAAAAAATTTGGATAAAAATTGAGATTGCTTGATTTTCCATTACCTTAGGTCCGATTTGCTTCGTACGTATCTGAACCACTTGTATAATGATTTGAATAATATTATTGGCTTATTATATAATCTTATTCATTGTTATGATATCATATATGGTCATATTCTTATCTTCTTATTAGTAATATTTCATTTCTACTTGTTATTCAGGTGTTCATTGCTTTATGTTCTTATGCATGTTTGGTGGAATAAATTATTATTATTATTTTTAGGTTATAGATAACTCATTTCCAGAATGGTATTAGTGAAATATATATCATATTTATTAATTAAATTCATTTATATAATCATTATGCAATGAATATCATGTAGAATGAGTCGCATCACATCGTGGAGACGGTAGGCCGTACGTACGCACGAGCGATGATATCGTTCCCATGATCGTGGAAATGTATTTAAGTGTATGTATACTATTTTTGAATCCAAATAACTTTAAAATAATCATATATAGTTATTCATTACACCATTATACCCATCCATGTAAGGTGGTGGTGGAAAACAGATTACACCACGGGATGGAGACGGTATTCTGTACGTACGCACGCGTGGTGATTTCGTTTTCCATAGGAAGGATAGAAGGTGAAATAGGGTTGTTTCATATTTACAATAACATATCAGTATATGAGTGATACTGATGTTAATTATTTATAATGAAACAACTAAATTAGATGAAGTAGAAGAAAAAATAAATTTGAAAGAATCGGTAACGGATATTACCTCTTCTTCGACAAGCCTCTTTGAAACCTCCTCTTAGGGTACTAAAGATGGTATTTGAAGAATACCAAGACCTATAAGATGTTTCTAGAGAAGTTTATAAGTTAAATTGGAAGGTTTTGGCCAAGATTGATGTCTCAAAGTGGTGTGAGGAGGAGCGGGAGGAGGTGCCCTTTTATAAGGGAGGAGAGGGGCACCTTAGAAAAAACTTAAAATATTATTTTATTATAAAGTCATATTCGGTTTTAATAGCTCCAACTTGATTTATTTCGAAGCTAAGGTGGGTATGGGTCGAAATACTCTCAACCAATAGATATTAGACAAGTTTAGGTTACTATTTTAAACTTATCATTTAGATTTAACTTTAAGTTAAATAATTTTACTTTTACCTTGTCTTCTTGTTTTCATACACTATATGGTTAATAAACTTACTATATGAAGCCAAAATAACCCCAAGTGGTTCATTATTAATATATATACCTTATCTAAGTAATTTGACTGATACTTAGATTTTTAGGAATAAAAAAATTAATAATATAGTTTTTGTTTTAAAAACTATTGTATTTCAATTTTGACACTATTTGGTACTTGATTTTTGTGATAATCATAACAGCATGATTAGTTATAAAAAAGTTAATTAAATCAACTATAAAATGTCATATTAACCAATAAAATTAGTGTAATTCGTAAAAAGTCTCAAATTACATTTATTTGGGTATTTATAATATCAATTATGTTAATATTTCCTTAATAAGGTAATTACTGCATCATCATTGTGTCATAAATAAATTAAATTATTTGATGTCTAAAAATTATAAATAAAATACCATTATGTATTAAATATTTTTAGATTTATATTTAATATTTATAGTCTAATTTATCTTATTTATAACCTTATATTAAAAATGTTTTAGTTATTAAACTTTGATTTTAACTATATTAACTCTTCTTTGAATAAAATAATATTAAAAGTCCTTATCTAATCCAAGTGGACCTAAAGGGTAATATTTTATCCCTAATGTTGTTTTGGGTCGAATTACACTTATAAAATAGAATTAGGACATGTTTTAGGTTAATAATAACACCATTTTTACCCTTAATTACCCTATTTACTTCTAACCGTGGTAAATAAAAGTAAAAAGTTACTATTCACCAAAAATTATTTTTATCTTATTGAACCACATTTTACTTCTTGATGTTAACCGTGTCTCTTGGATTTTCAAAATTCTACTCACATAAGCGGTAAAATTAGGTTTTATGAAATTGTCAAACTCTCCTAGGAGGTGTTTAAATGATGGTGAAAAGTTCAATAAAATTTTAATATATCTAAAATTATTATAAAATGACTCCAATGAATTACTTTGAACTTATATAGGTATTATGTATCAATTTTGACCTAAAATAAATTTAAATAAAATAAATAATTATGTAAATAAAAAGTCTATTTTTAAATAGTAACCCAGTGTTTTCAGTATTCATCAAAAATTGAAATTTTTCAGAAAAACACCAAAAATTCACCCTAGTATAATTTCTATATTCTGAATCCAAAAATGAAGTCCATTTTGAAAGATAAAATTTATAAAATTTCAAAAAGTGGGTAATACTATTCATAAAGGCCCGTTTTAATAATATTTTAATAGCATATCGTTGTTTAGTGATACTCGGCATTGCGTACAACCCATGATATCGAGGAAGGTCGTGATTGCGTGTAAAGAAAGACAAGCTAGTGTTGTGTGTAGTGAAAGATTCCTTTGATGATGTATATAACATCAAAACAAAATATTTCTCATAAAAATCTCGGGTGTCACAATGTGAATACTTTTAAATCTATCAAATTCATTTAAACCAAATTGTTCAATATTAGTGGTAATCAAATCATGTAAAAGGGATAAGAAGGTTGTTGAAGATCTCTTTCCTTCCATCTTGATAAACAGTCCATAATTTATATAAAATAACATAATTAAAACATAAAATGAATTATTTCATGTTAAATTAAAAAAAAATCATAATGGAAATACTCATATAAATTATAAAATACATTAATATTAAAATCCTTTATTCCTAAATCTATTACCCTTTAAACCTAATTTCCAAAAATATCATTAACAACCTCAAATTTCGTCATTTGAAACTACCTAAATTGGTGTCCAAATAACTAAAATTATAATCAAACATAAACATATAAACACATGATGGTGTCCATAACTATTCAGAAAACATCACATGAAAACATATTAATCTCCAAATATTAATAAAACCATCTCTAATACTAACTGTAAGGACTCGAAATTAATCATTACATATTCTAATGTTATTGAACTAGAATTAACTGTCTTACAATTATAGGGATATTTTCATTTTAGTTTATTAGATAATTTAGATAAAATCTTAAAAAGTAAACCCGTACATTACATATAGACACATACACTCAGCATCCATTTTTCCAATAATTTTTTTAAAATAAAACATGGTTACTTTTTATGATAAATCTTCACAATTTTTTTCCTATCACATACTTGTCACTACTAGTAATTAAATCCAAGTGAAAATCATTTTAAAATTTGGGATGAGAAAAAAAACATAGGAAGGGGAATAAAAATAAATTTAAAACAGATATTCTAGTGAAATATACGAAAAATGAAGAAAAGTATATTTTTTAAAATATAAATTATCTTAAAAATATATAACAATTTTTCCGTTAAAAATATCATTATCATGCCCATATAAATAAAATTATTTCCATTAAAAGTCATTATAAATCATAAAAAATAGTTATAAGTTCCTTGAGACATAATTTCCATATCACACTTAAAATCAATCTAATAAATTGAATAACTATACGGTAAAATTCCAATAAAAGATAACACAATTCATTGGAGAACTATCTAGAAACACCCATAATATAATCTATAATGATCTCACCTATCTCTATTTGAGTGCACCCAATGTATATGTTATATTGGGATAACCCCAGAGTTATAATGGGGATATACCCGTTATAAATAATTTCCAATGGCCATATAATGAAAAAACCATTGAAAAATATTTTCAACCTATTTATAAAACAATATCAAATAACAAAATACCCTTTTCCTTAAAAATCACTTTTAAAACCTAAAAAATACATACATGATAATGAAAAATGTTTATTTGAAAATAACTATGGAAAAATATAAATTATAAATAAAATCGTTGATGCATCATGATGGTTTAAAAATTCTCTTATGACGTATAAGTAAAAAACACTTTTAATTATACTTTTTAAAAATGAGTTCAAAGATAAACTTTATAATAGTATTTTTAAAATAAAGTCTACTACCTTTAGTCTGACTGAAGATATACATTCTTTATCATCATAGATAATAAAAATAGAATAAAATTTTTATTTCTTATGAAATTTATCATGTTTTTTAATAATTTTATATCACTAATTTCCATGTTATATAAAATTACAAAATACCTTAATTTCACGTCGAACATTTTGATGATATTTGATACTTATGTCAAAAACAACTTTGGTATGTCGAATCTTGTCAAAGAGGATATTATTTTATCATATCTAGAATAATGATAATGAAATAATTAAAATTTATATATATCAGTTATACTTTTAAATCCATCCATTCAATATGGCTATAAAAATTAACTACATTACAATCATAAAGAATGTAGTTCGTACTTATATATGTGTAACGTTTCCATTTTCAACCATCATCATAGAGAGAAGTTACGTTTAATTTTATATTTTACAAATTATAATAATATCATATTTATCACATTTATTCATTAAATGAATTTATATATACCATCCTATTTATATGGGGAAGAAAAATCAATCACATTGATTTATTGAGGTGGAAGACCCAACATATGCATTAACGACATTATCATTTTTATATGCCTGAAAATTAAAAACATAAATGAAATATTATATTTTAATAATTATTAATAAATCAGGAATATCATATATAAACATTACTTCCATCATTATAACCTATTTTGAGAGATTGTGGTGGAGAAATAATTGCATCGGTTTTTGAAGTGGTTGTCCTTCATACAGACATATGACAGTATTTTAACACCCATTTGTTTTTATGAAATATTTTGTCAAAATAATTTTAATTCTTCAATAGATGACATTAAACACAATCGTGAGTTCAAAAAAATGATGAGATTCCCTTAATATAAAATTACCATTTTAACCTAGCTGTTAGGTTATTGGGAATAAATATAACTAACTTATGAAAATTTATGGTGAAGTCATTCTCTAAAAATTATTTATGAAAAAACATAAATCAATTATATATTTGTATTTTTATTAATAAATTCAGTGTATTAATATTGGTAAAATTAATAAATTAAATATACAAGGTATATAATTTTATTGGAAAACCCATTTTAAATTAATATTTCAAAACATTAATATTTTTTTAAAAAAATTAAAATTTTATTTGGAATCATGATAAAAAAATTTACATTGGCTTCAATTGTAATATTTTTCTAATAACATTCAAATTTTGATGAATAGTAAAATACACTAACTTATAATTGAAAACAACTTTTTTAATTGAATTATTTTATATGGGTTATAATATTTAATGTTTTGAAAGTATAAATATAATATATTTTAATCATTTAATATAATGTATGTCATTAAAATTAATTTTTCATTGAATTCAGATATGAAAAACATATCTATCTTTTGTAATTTTATAACTTTTAAAACTCATTCTCTCTTTCCAACAACATGGTTAATTTTAAATTAATTAACGAGACATACAAGATTTGAATTTTGAATAATGGATTCCATATTTTGAATCATGAGGACCAAATTATTTAAATAGATTTATTTTATTTTATGGCATTATGAATAGTAACTTCAATTATTTTTATCAATACGGTAAAAGGGTAAATTGAGTAATTAAGGGTAAGAATAAAATTATAAAATTACCCTAATAATTGTCTTAATATAATTGGATATGTTTATATTGACCTAAATAATAATTGGGTTAAAATGGTGTCCTTTGAAAGACACCTATATGTGATAAAAACATTTAATTTATTTTATTTAAAGAAAAGTTAAAATGTCTTAATTAAATTTTAATAAAAACATATTATATATATATGTTTATATAGAAGATAAATTAGATTATAAATAATCAATTTTAAGATAAAATTTATATATTTATCATGGTAATTTATTTGAGATTTTTAGGAAATAAATAATTACCTTAAAGACATATACTTTTATGATGTAAAAATTAATTAATTGATGAAAAATACAATTTTTATAAAATTTATAATAACCATAAAAATTATCCAACACATGAAAAAATATAATTTTTCAGTTATATATCAACCAAAACTATCCATTTTTTTAGTTATGTTCCATTTGGAACATTATAGAAAAGATTGTGACTATTGTATTATTATATTTAAACTGATGTTAAAGTTGTCACATTCCAAATTTAATAAGTATAACATTTTAAATATTGGATTTTAAAGAATATAAATTCCAATAAAAGTATTCTTATGAAATCTAATAAATTTTTATTAAAAATATTAGTTTTATATTGAATTTTTATACAAAAAATATGTATATTATATTATTACACACAATTAAAATAGTAATTATTTTATCAATGGAGATATAAAATAGATGTTATTAAAAATATTTAAAAAAATATGTGTAAATTAATATATAGAATTAATTATTAATATTACTTTTACATAATATTAAAATAATAAAATAGTTTTTTCAGAGATATCTTATTATATTAATATTTTAAAAACCAATTAATTTAATAGTATCGAAATTGACACTGTTGATTTTTTATCAAAATAATGTTTTATTAAATTATGTAGAAATAAAAAAACTTATTTAAAATATATAATAATAATTAAATGGTCTATTATGTTAAAATTTATTTATTTATTGTCTAATTTAATTCAAATAAGTAAATATTGAACCCTTTTAGTATTGAAATATTTGTAACACTAATTAAAAATTAAATAGAATAACCATGTGTTAATTAAAATAATAAGGTTTAAATTGACATAAGAACATTTTTAAAATATATTGAATGATTATTTTACAAACCTATATCATATAATATTCAAAAATTGAAAATTTTTGGAGGTTTTTTGGTATGGTTTGATTTTATGAGAAATTAATATTTTAGGGGATCCTGAAAGCACCCCTCACATCAATTATAAAAGGGAACTGCATCCCTCACCTATTAACTTCAATTTGGGCCTTAAATATCGGATGTCCCGATCCTTTTCCATTATGAACTTATATAGTTATATTCTAGAGGTTCTGGACTTCTTGTAAGACCAACTCTAGTACTCAAAGGTGTGATTTAGAGGAAGCACGTCGAAGAAGATATAATCTCCTCTACGGTTCTTCCAAACATCATTCTTATTATACATCCTCATCATGAGTTGTTTTATTATAAATTAATGACTATAGTATCACTTATATAATTATATAATATTATAATTATTAAAATACTATATTCCACCTTCTATTCATCCTACGAAAAATGAAATCATCATGCGTATGTACGTACAACATACTGTCTCCACCTCGTGGTGTTATCTTGTTATCACCTTAAACATACTAGTATGGGTATAATGATGAACATAATAAATCTATATAATTATTATAACATGATATTGAATCTGAAATATTTTACAACATCCAATTTAATACCATTCCAACAAATATGGGAATGATATCCTCGCTCGTGTGTACATACGACCACTCATCTCCACGATGCGATGTGATTCATTCCATATGATCCTCAGTAAAGCATGGGTATAAAAATTTACAGAATGAATAAATATGTTATATAATATTATAATATCATTTTTATGATACAACTATTACCTATGAAGGATAACTAGAACTTATTCGAAAAAACATACATTCGAACATTAAGTAGTTAATATCCGAATATGGAGTAACAATGAAAAGGTAAAAACAAATGAATGATACTATGATCATATATATTATCATAAAAATAATAATTAATCTAGAATAATTCAATTAAATTATTCAAATAACTATATTGGACGTTCAAATACATACAAAGGATATGAGACTTTAAGGTAATGGATAAATTTTCAATCTCTTTATTATTTGAGATTGCTTATATGTAAGTATTTATTGAAGTATATTTATTATCTACATCCATGTACCCAAAAAATTAATACTATTTCTACTCTTATAAAAAAATTTAAAATTCAATTCAACCCATTGGTGGATTTTTACTAAACAGTATGAAAAGAATCTTTTGTCGTTATTTGAAATAAGCCACTTTTTGAATTTTCCGGAAAATGTACGAGGATTATTTTTTAACATATATGGGATGAACATATTTTTACATCATCATAATGTATTATTTCTAGGAAAATTCCTCTACAATATTTAAAGTTTTTTTTCAAGTGAATTATTTTTTGTTAAAATTTTGTGACATTTTGATAAACAAAAATGTTTTTGAAGAAGAAATGAAATTTTTCTCAAAAATTAATATCAAGTGTTTTATCAAAATTATTTTCCATCTAGGATGACATTATTTAACAGGGTTATGTTTCTATCCATACCATTACTATGTATTTATTGTGTTTATTATGGAATGATATTATTTAAATCCATTTTTTATATGGATTATAATGGAATGATGCCTAAGAAACCATTTTTCTTCCTTGGGTTATTCTATAATGGATGATTTATGTTTTTTGGCACACATAAAAATGATTTAATTATAAGATAACTGTGAAAGATATCTCCATACATTTAATTGGGTAAATATTTATATATCATGAGATAAACATGGCTAAAAGGGAAAATGATCACGATTCAGTAATACAGGGCTGGAATAAGGATTGAACTCGGTTCAGTAATAGAATTTGTATGCCATGATGGTCTTGGAAATGAACCCTGAATAATATGAAATAATTTTCTATTCATATATGTATTACACCAAACATCATGTCTTATGTTATGAATTTTGGTATTGTGTTCATTGATTCATATAAACCTTCATGATTAATCTCATTTCATGATAAAATGATCATTCAGATGAAGGATAAGATTTTCAAATGATATGTTTTTATTATGATTATGATATGATTGATATCTCCCTTGTTTATCCTTATTGAGCATCTAGTCCCATCTTTTCTTATGTTTTTCCCCCATGTCACGAGGAATCTTGTTAAGTAAGATATATCAACAATGATTCTAGTTCTGATGAAATAAGTTGGAGATAATGAATATGTCTTATAAACTAGTAGTTTATGTTTCCCAATTTCTAAAGACATTATATCTATACCGTAATATCGTAGATTTTTTGTATTTTGTAATTAATATTCATTAACATTTATGTAATATAAATTAATGTAAAGTGTTGGTAATTATAGTTGGTATTAGATGAATGGTGTGGTAAAACTTTGGAAAATAGGATAAGAAAACCATTGGAATGACCCTAAGGTTATGTTGAATTACAGGTTACAATCCTAGAGTTTTATAAATGGTCATGAATAACCTCGGATTAATCCTAAAGAGTAAAAAAATGAAATTTTATTTTTGATTATGCGGTTTTCACATTATTTTTAGTTATTTCTCACACTATGCTTCTTGGTTTTAGTCAATGGCTATAACCTGAAGGAACTATGTTAACTATGAATACGGTGGGAAAGGGAATGATTGTCCTTCCCCCTGAGAAACAAAATTTTGTGGGAGATGCAATGAAAAATTATATAGATATGATAAAAAATATTCTCAAGATATGAATCATATAGGACTTCAAAACGAGGGAAAAAGGGAAAAACATTTGTTAATTCCTTCATGAGGCGTTGTCCACCTTCTTTTAGCGGTTCTTCTGATCCATTAGTGGATGAAAAATGGATCAGTTCCACTTAAAATATATTTTCAATTCTCTAATGTTCAATAAATTATGAAGTCATCTTATAAGTCTATCATTTGGAAGGTGAACCTGATCAATAGAGTAAATTTATCCAGAATATAATGCAAAGTGATGAAATTGAATCCGTGGAATGGGATAAGTTCAATATTTTTTTTTCAATAAGTAAATTTGTTATATTCTTTGAACAAAGATATATAATGAGTTCATTTATCTTAAGAAAAACGATGTTGAATATGTTTGTACCTATGAAGTCAATTTTATAGAACTTTAAAGGCACTCTTCTATTATTATTTTCCAACTTGAGAGTTAAATTGATCAATTCTTTAGTGCCTTAAAACCATATATTCTAATGGAATCATCCATAAGGGACATCAATTGCTCTGAATAAATAATTTGACGTTCTCTCGAGGTTGAGATAGAGATTTGAGTAACACATCATTCCTATGGTTTTCCTAAAAAGATAAAAATGGAATTCAAGGGAAAATCTAAAGACCACACAGAAAAAAAGATGATTTTTCCCTTATGATCGTATTATCAAATGAAACTTGGAGTAAATTTTATTAACTCGACTAATAAATGTATTATATGTTTAAAATATGTTCATCGGGTAGTTGAATGCCAAAAATGATGTGAAAAAATGTCTAATAATATGAATAGAGAAAAGGATACAAAAAAAGCACCTCTTACACTTCAATGTTTTATGTACAAGAAAATGAGGCATTATGACAATAAATACCCTAATGTAAGGGTTATTGATAATGATAAACATTAGAAACCCTTAAGAACAAAGATAAAAGAAAGTCACTTGTAATCACTATCAGTGATGTGCAGTATGATAATGAATTGATGAAAGATACACTTTCCATCTACTCTAAAGTTGAAAATGTTTTATTTGATTATGGATCCACCCACTCTTATTTCAGAATATTTTTATAAGGGTATCGCTATATTACATAAAGAATTAATTGTTGAGTTAGCTATGACAACTTCTAATAGAACAATGGTTGAATACAAAATGTATAATTCTTCTTTAGTGGAAGTTTGTGGTAAAGTTATTCGTGCAAGTCTTATGATCCGTCCTGTAGTTGAATTCAAAGTGATTATTTCCATGGATTGGCTTTCTATATATGGAATTAATATCAATTTCCCATTAAGGGAAGTCACATTTCTTATTCAAGATCAATATATGACCATCTATCGATGCAAGGATGAATATAACCATACAGTGGAAATTCCGTCCCTGTTAAGGGTCATGATTCCTATAAATGAATGTTATTTATCTCAAATGGTTGGGGAGAAACTCATGGTTAAGAATAAACACATTTTATAAGAGTTTGATGATGCCTTTCTGAAATAATTTCTATGTATTCCAACAAATTTTGAATATGGGTTTTCAATCGAACTCATACAGGTTGCTATGCCTATTTCAACAGAACCTTATATAATGGCCCTATAGGGACGTGAAAATTACTCCAAGGGAAGAAAATACCCCCCAAGAACGTTTATAGAAAGCAAAAACTCTTCTGTAAGTCTAGAAAGGTGAATGGACTCGAAACGAGTTTCAATTATTTGAAGGAAGTTGAAGTAGTTCATGTTTTCAATGTTTTTATGTGCCCTGTGTACCATCACTAGGAAAGGTATACAGAGCAGATGGATTTTGAACCACGAGGTATGCGAGGCGATCTACAAACTGCTAACCCGCAAGGCGATGGCCAGTGAGCAAGGAAAACCAGAAACAATGTCACTGACAGATTCATATGTGTTAGGACCATCCGAATACCGTACCACAAACTCATTAGTTCATTGAAGATGTGAATCAGTATGGTTCGACACAACATTATTGCGAATTGAACCCTATGTAAACCCTAGTTGACCAAGTCTTCTGTGTGTCTGGATGATGCATTAGCGGGCCTATGAAAATGGTGTCACATGCCCTATAGATATGATTGCTCCAATGTTCTATTAAAAGATCACAATATAAGATCGATAACCAAAAGGGAGATATACAGGGAGAAGTACAGACAACAAAAGCTTGAGGGAGGAATAGATATTGAACTCCATGTTTCGTCTTTTTTCATTGGTGAATCACGAACCACAGACCACTCCCTCCATTGGTACAGCCAGCCACGAACCATAAAATGGGGGAATTGAATAAAAATAACATAATTGTGAACCTAACTAGTGAACTGAGAACCCAAGGCTTCTCATGGATGAACTCCCATAGAACTATGATGCCCCAGACCCGCTTCGATATGGTGCTCTGTGAAGCGTACCACTACACGGACTGAACCAAGCACCACGTACTACATTAGTATGATGATGGAAGCCAAAGTGGCGTGATGGGTCATATACCACTATGGTATATGGTTGCCTATACACATCCTCATGTACCGTAGTTTTACACAGAATGTCCCTCTGCCTGCGTACCACTATGGTATGCAGAGCCTCCCCCTTCCCACAAAAAATGTCCATACACAGAATGGGGTGTTTTGGGTATTGTTCCCACAGGTTTTAACCGCACCCCTCCACTACTGCCTAGTCCTCCATGGTCCCTTTGCTAACCAATACTTTGTCATTAGGCCAATTCCACTTCCAATGCCACCAGACCCATATGATCAGACCATCAGGTGTATCAGTGCACCACATTGAGTCTACATACCCATGGTAAGTGGAGTCTCGAAGGCCCTCCCCACAATAGGGTGGGATTTGGGAATGCCTGTGAAGCTACATTTTTACAATAACCGGGAGCCCAACCTTGTGACGTCAACATGAACCTCCCAGTTCTTAAGAATATGGGTTATCACTTGTTTTTTCATTCAATGAGGAATAGTGGTTAGTCGAAGGGGTTATGTTTGCTCCCACTTTAATGAGGACGAAACTCCTACCCTTCCTTGAATGTGTTACGACGCCCTACCACTAAGGTAAGTCCCCAATCATCCGAGCCCGGGATGCATGAACTTTTGCGCCATCTCACATAGAAAGGTTTATTATACCATGCCCTCACCCACAGTCACCCCGACCTCTTCCACTGCAGGTTCTGTCTCCCCCACCAATAGGAGAGGATGAATTTTCATTGTTAAATCTTTAACATCCTCACGTTTCCCACACCGAGGATGACTCATGTTAGCTTAGAGGCTTGGGAGGATTACAAAATCCACATGATTTTGAACTATGATAACTCTAATTCATACCCAAAATAGTATATTTAGGATGCCTACCAATAGGCTAGATCTCAAAAGGGTTCCAATCCAAAAGGGTCCACCCAATCATGTCTCCTCATATGGGATGCTTCCACATGTACGCCCCACACAAATCTGAACTACGTGGGTTCTGATTTCACTCCTAAGGATACGTAGTAATCCCTTATCATGGGCCCAATCCCAACATCAAGTCACCTTTTGTCCCCCTTTGATTACAATAAATTCTATAGTGCATTATAATATGTCTCAAGTCCGCATCCACTCGGTAGAATCTAACATATGCATGCCTATGACGATCCTGCAAACCAAGGGTAGCCCGTGCACACACTCTTCTAGAATGAACCAATGATTAAAGTACATATATGTTGGAACCAGGGTCTTCAAAGCATGATTTGGCGTATGGTTTGTGTTTGTTGTCAATCCTCATTGGATTTTCAGGATGTGTACCAACAAAGAGATCATACCATTCAAGAAGAAAACAGTAGTGAAGGTGGCGCCGTTTCCCAGTGTTTGCCAAATTTTTTGGTCTGAAAATCATCCAATAAAGTTAAGTGTTTCGGGAAAAGGTACTTGCGCGCCGAGGTCTTGGAGGATAGAAGACTTGAGTGCCATATGTTTTTGAGGATCAGAACGTCAAAATTTGGCTAAGGAAAGAAGGTCGCGCAAGTATTGGTTGGGTCACGCAAGTGAGTTGCGCGACAGAGGTTACGGGAGAAAAGACTTGTGCGTCGTCGAGGGACTTGTGCGCCACCGCGCAGGGGGTCCAGTTTGCCTATAAATACTGGACCACCCCTCCTCATTTCTTATGGATTTCAAGGCTCAGAGATTGTTCGAGCTCTCGTCACGCAGGTGGTTGAGTCGCGCAGGTGGTAGTTTTTTCGCGCAAGTAGAGCATGCGTGCCGGTTGTTGGCTGTGCGCCCAAGGCGGTTTGGAAGAGAAAGGAAGTGGACCGCGCAAGTTTGTAGTCGGTAAAGGAAGAGTCGCCCATGTGCGTTGATGACACTTGCGCGCCAGTTTGGACTTGCGTGCCGTAGTGGGACTTGTGCGACTGTCTTGGAGAAGCGCGCCTGGTTTTGCTGAAGCCCATCGGCCTGTTTGGAGCTTCACGAAAGCCAGGAGACTACCCGATACATTCGAGGAAAAGGGATATTCTTCTTCTGGAGAGAATCAGACTTCAATAGAGCATCTACATAAAACAAATGATGCATTCTTATGCAAATTATGAAGAGACCTTTACGTCTATAAACTGAGTGGGACTTCACCAACGGCAGTGATCCAAGGGGAGTCAAGGGGAGTGACCTGAGGGACGCAGTGAGCTATCCCTGAACAATTGTAAAGGCAGTGAGCCTGGGAAAGAGTGTCTATACCCAAAACTTTGTAATCCGAATCTAGTGAAGCATAGTGGATTTTGGTACGACCGACAACATGTCGGCGTATGCTCCTTGGACGTAGCCCTTAGTGGTGAACCATTTAAAAGGTTGTGTCTTCTCTGTGCATGTGAATGTTTGCTTTCTGATCATAATCATCATACAGGTTCAACAAGTTTCTACCAACGTGGGAACAAGATCCATCACTTCAAAAGAAAATGTGGTCACCCTGATTCACCCCTCCCCTATCAGGGTGTCCCAGAGTCCTTCAAGTGGTATCAGAGGGTAAAGGTTGCTGGTGTTGAATCTGACCTTCTTCGTCATGGAAAACGCGGTCAATGTCAGGGGAGTCCCTCACTTCGATGGAAGCAACTTTCAGATCTGGAAAAACAGAATGATATCTCATCTAAGATCTCTTGGAATGGAAGTTATTTTTTCTACTGTGCAAGGAATACAAGTCACTGATCCAACAGGCCTTGCTATGACTGAAATAGACAGGAAACTTCTTGATGCAGATTCTAAAGCATAGAATGCACTCACTACAGCCCTTTCTGATCAGATCTACCTAAAGGTGATGAATTGAACCTCAGAAAAATCCATGTGGGATAAACTTGAGAATATTTATGAAGGTGATAGCAAAGTGAAGGAGGCGAAACTACAAGTGCTGCACAATCGGTTTGATGATCTGAAGATGCATCTAGATGAGAATGCAGACTCTTTCTTCAATCAAATTACTGAAGTGGTTGGAGCTATTCGGCGTCTAGGAGAAGAAATCAAAGACATTGATATTGTAAAGAAAATATTGAGAAGACTTCCACCTCTTTATAATGCGAAGGTGTCAACCCTTGAGGAAAGAGATCTTTCCAAACTTTCTTTAGATGATCTACTGAGCAGTTTGGTAGCATATGAAATGAGAGTCAAACCTGAAGATGCTACAACTCGGGTGAGAAAGGAAATGGCATTCAAGGACATGGATAAACTGAAAATCTCAAAGGATAGTAGCGGTGAAGATGACGAAGAAAAAGAAATTCTTTCTCTCATTTCAAAGAAGTTCCAGAAGGGGAAAGGGAAATTCAAAGGGAAGTTACCTATCGCGTGTTTCCGTTGTGGAAAAGTTGGGGACATTGCTTCTCAGTGTTTAAAAATGATCAATGATAAAGATAGTGAGGATGAAAACTTCAAAAATCCTCAGAGAAGGTTCTTCAAAAAGGGAGACTTCAAATATGGTAAGAAAATGCAAAGGAAGAGTTTTGTCTGTGAAGAGGAAGAAGATGATAATGAATTCTGTGATGAAGAAGAACCAGAATTCAAAACTAGGAACCATGCTTCTATGATGGCCACTGTTGAAAAGCCAGAAGATACTGAAAGAGAAAAACAACTGAGAACTTGTGTAGATCCTGAGATGCAACTTAAGGATGTGGTAAGTAAGCTTAAGATTAAATGTAAGAGCTGCAATAAGTGGAAATCAATTGTAGAAGAATCAACTGAATACGTTGATCAACATGAAGCTGAAATTGAACGACTGGAAGAATTTGTGAAGGTACATTCTAAAATAATTGAAAGCAATGATGATGCAGTTGATCTGAAGCTGAGAATTGAAGAGCAGGCAAAGGTCATCAATGACCTCACATCCAGACTGGATGAAAAATCCAAGACTGCTGAGTGTCTTGAGGAGGAAGTAGTTACTCTAAGAAGTAAACTGCAGACTGAATCAGTTCCAAAAGAATCGAGGAAGAAAATACAGTTTGGAAGATTCTCAGATGCAGAATTACTTGCAAGAGCCAAGTGTGGTTCAGATGGGGTTGGAAAAATATTGAGTGATCAAAGACCCGCTTGCATGGGAAAGAGTGGAATTGGCTGTGAGCCTGAGTCATCAACTGCTGGAAGTGAAAAGATCCAAAATAAAGACAAGATGAAAATTGAACATGATGAAATGTTACCTATAGTGCTGAAAAAGGAACCCTCAATCCAAACTAAAAGGAGACCCGAAAATTATCCTCAAACTTTCAAAAATGACAGACAGTCTTACTATTCTCCCAAGGAAGAAGGTATAAGGAGAAATTCAAGTGAGAAGACATTTCCTCTCATGAAGTGTCAGTTCTGTGGCTATCTGGGCCATACCATGTCTTATTGTGAAGCGGAAAGAAGCTATCTGAATGGAGAAGATATAGATGCTCAAAAAAGGAGAACAATCTCATATCCTAAATCTCATAGAAGAAATAATTTCTATGGATATTGTTTTCGTTGTTCTAACTTTGGTCATAAGGCCGTTAATTGCAGGCAGAGAAGAGACATAGACACCTCATACCGAAGTTCAAGACAAGTCAAGTCTCATCAGAAAGACAGTGTTGCTCTTTCAAACAGGTTCTCACCTCTCACAGAAGACTTTTACTATGAAGAACCTGGGTATGCAGAAGAGATAGTTGAAAGGCCATCAGTTCTATATACTCAATCTAATGTCTCATGCAAGGAAAGGAAGAAGATTGAGAAATCGAACCTTGCAGAGGTATCCCTCAAAGCTACAAAGAACAACAGTACCTGGATTCTGGATAGAGGTTGTTCATCTCATATGACGGGTAATGTCGGCCTCCTAACGAATATCATAAAGAATTTTGATGGTGCAGTAAGATTTGGTAATGATGGGGCTCTGAAAATCAAAGTGAGTGGAAGTACCCAATTAACTAATGGAGAACTAAAGAAGACTGAAGTCCTTTACGTAGATGGCATACGTCATAATCTCCTCAGCGTGAGTCAACTCTGTGACTTAGGACTTATAGTTACTTTTAATCAGAAAGGCTAGACAATCAAGGGAAAACCCGGCAATTCACTTATGAAAGGATGCAGAACAGAAGGCAACTTGTATCAGGTTGATAGTGAAGAAAATGTATGTTACATGACTGTTGAAGAAGAAAACAATTTTTGGCATCGGAGATTGGGACACATCAATCAACAAGACATGGAGAAAATATCAAAATTGATAATTGTCATGGACATTCCCAACCTGAAGCGTGAGCGTGAAAAATCTTGTGATGCTTGTATTCGTGGGAAGCTGGTCTGTAGTTCATATCAGCCAAAGAAGAAAAGAGTGTCTCACCTTCTTGATCTGATTCATACAGATGTTTGTGGGCCAATAAATGTTTCTGGAACTCATGGAGAAAGGTACTTTATCCTTTTCATAGATGATTACAGTAGAATGGCATGTGTGATGGTCATTCACAGGAAACGACAAGTCCTTGACAACATGAAAACATATCGGCGAATCGCCGAGAATGATACTGGATGAACAATCAATGTGTTGTGATATGACAATGGAGGACAATACACGTCCATTGAATTTGAGAATTATCTAGAGAAACATGGGATACAACATGAGGTAGCTGCTGTGAGAACTCCACAACAAAATGGAGTTGTTGAACATAGGAATCGACAGGTGAACAACATGGCACAAAATATGCTGATTGAGAGTCGTATTCCACGACATTACTGGAAACATGCTATTCAAGCTGCAGTATACATTCATAATCGAACATGACTTTATATGGGTGAGACGAAGACACCATATGAATTGTGGCATGGACGAAAGCCTTCTCTAAAATACTTTCGTGTCTTTAGAAGTAAATGCTTCATCAGGAACAAAGAAGGAAATCAAGGGAAATATGGTGAAAATGTGGATGAAGGAATTTTCCTCGGTTACTCAATGAATAGCAAAGCCTACAAATGTTTCAACAAGCATTTAGGAAGGATTGTTGAATCAGCGATGTTAAAATAATTGAAGAGAAAACCACAAATGATTCAAGGACGTCATATGCTGATATGATAGAAAGTCAGGAAGAATGTGAACGTGAAGAAAATACAAATGCAGAAATAGAGGAAGCTGTTCAAAACACTCAGCAGTCACATCATGATGTTGACTCAGAAGAAGAATCTGAAGCAGAATCTATGGCTGAAGAGAATACTACTGAACCTCGTAGGAGAAATCGAAGAGCTGAGATTGATCCATCCAACATAATTGGGGACAGGAGTGCACCCACTCAAACAAGAAGGATGAATAATACCACGCAATCTGCATTTCTATCAGTTGTAGATCCATCCTCATTCGAAGAAGCTGCAAAAGATAAATCTTGGGTGAAAGCCATGAATGATGAATTAGATCAGATTGACAAGAATCAGACATGGGATCTTGTCCAGAGACCCGAAGGTCACAATGCGATTGGTACCAAATATATTTTCAAAAATAAGTTTGATGAGCATGGAAGTGTTATCAGAAACAAGGCAAGACTAGTATGTAATGGATACTCCCAGATTGAAGGTATTGATGTTGAATAAACCTTTTCTCCAGTTGCTAGACTGGAGTCAATCAGGTTTTTCCTTTCCATGGCACTCCAAAGAGGATATAAAGTATATCAAATGGATGTTAAGACAACATTCTTGAATGGTGTACTCGAAGAAGAAGTCTACATTGAACAACCGGTGGGCTTTGTCTTGGGTACCGATGAAACAAAGGTTTGCAAACTAAAGAAATCTCTATATGGTTTGAAGCAGGCACCACGGGCGTGGTACTCACAGCAAGATTCATATCTCAAGAAGTTGGAAATCAAAATAGGAGGAGTTGATCACAATCTCTATGTGAAGAATTCTCCAAAAGATCAATTCATGTTTCTTGTCTACGTTGATGATATCATATTTGGTGGCAGCAGGAAGAAATCAGTGGATGAATTTTCCAACCACATGAAATTAGAATTTGAAATGTCTATGATTGGGGAGCTCGCATATTTCTTGGGGCTGCAAGTGATTCAAAAGAAGAAATACACATTCATTTCTCAAGAAAAATATGCAAGAGAGCTGCTGAAAAAGTTCAATATGCAAGACTCCAAACCAATGTCAACTCCGATTGCAGTTGGAACTAAACTTGGAATGCATGAGGATGGGAACTCTGTTGATCCCACCATGTACAGGAGGATCATTGGAAGCCTATTTTACCTAACAGTGACAAGGCCAGATATTGTCTTTGCAACATGCCTTGCGGACCACTTTCAGAGTAATCCAAAGGAGGAACATATGGCAGCAGTAAAAAGAATCATGAGGTACATTCAAGGTACACATAACTTCGGGTTATTTTTTGCTGCAGGCAGGGACAGTGAATTATCAGCATTTTATAATGCTGACTGGGCTGGTGATGTTGTAGACAGAAAGTCCACTAGTGGTGGAGCTTTCTATATTGGGCAGAAATGTGTTGGCTGGTGGAGCAAGAAACAAGAAAGTACTTCTCTTAGTACTGCTGAAGCTGAGTATATCTCCGCCACAAAAGCATGCACTCAACTTCTTTGGATGAAGCAGCAGCTAACAGATATTGGTGATAAGGTGCAGCAACCAATGGTGATTTATTGTGATAACAAAAGTGCAATTGATCTTACGAAGAATCCGGTTCAGCATTCTCGTACAAAACATATTGAAATACTGTATCTTTTTATCAAAGAAAAGTATGAACAAGGCGTGATTAAAATGGATCATGTTGGAACTAATGAGAAAGTGGTTGATATCCTAACCAAGCCATTGTCGGCGGCTGTGTTCGAGAAGCATCGGTTGAACCTCAGTGTTCAACCACCTCTTACTGCATAAGGAGGCTCCAGAAATCCCCTCTCCCCATTTGTTTTAACTATTTTATCTGCTTATGGCTATGATGCAGGTTTATGTGGGAGATACTATCCAGGAGGAGTATGGCTTGAGCTGAACGTTGAACAACTTATCGATCTTTGGTTTTATTGTCAATGGGGGAGAAAGGAAGAAATTCAAGGCAAGAACTTCTTCTGTGATGAGGAGAAGTTTAAGAAGGATAACATCGGGCGTCATGGAGAATTTCAAAACACTGGAACCCAATTCAAGATTCCTCTCTTGTTTTCTACACCGAGCATTGCTCACGTAGACTTAGAGTGTTGGCTGAGTTGAATCTTGCGTTTTGGGTTTGCTCATGGTTGGAGATCTATTGAATTTATTCTGATTGCCAACAAACCCAAAGGGGGAGATTGTTGGAACTAGGGTCTTCAAAGCATGATTTGGCGTATGGTTTGTGTTTTTTGTCAATCCTCAGTGGATGTTCAGGATGTGTACCAACAAAGAGATCATACCGTTCAAGAAGAAAACAGTAGTGAAGGTGGCGCCGTTTCCCAGTGTTTGCCAAATTTTTTGGTCTGAAAATCAGCCAATAAAGTTAAGTGTTTCTGGCAAAGGTACTTGCGCGCTGAGGTCTTCGAGGATAGAAGACTTGCGCACCATATGTTTTTGAGGATCAGAACGTCAAAATTTGTCTAAGGAAAGAAGGTCGCGCAAGTATTGGTTGGGTCACGCAAGTGAGTTGTGCGACAGAGGTTACTGGAGACAAGACTTGTGCACCGTCGAGCGATTCGCGCGCCACCGCGCAGGGGGTCCAGTTTGCCTATAAATACTAGACCACCCCTCCTCATTTCTTACGGAGTTCAAGGCTGAGAGATTGTTTGAGCTCTCGTCGCGCAGGTGGTTGACTCGCGCAGGTGGTAGTTTTGTCGCGCAAGTAGAGCTTGCGCGCCAGTTGTTGGTTGTGCGCCCAAGGCGGTTTGGAAGAGAAAGGAAGTGGACCGCGCAAGTTTGTAGTCGGGGAAGGAAGAGTCGCGCATGTGCATTGATGACACTTGCGCGCCAGTTTGGAATTGCGCGCCGTAGTGGGACTTGTGCGACTGTCTTGGAGAAGCACGCCTAGTTTTGCTGAAGCCCACCGGCCTGTTTGGAGCTTCACGAAAGCCAGGAGACTACCCGATACATTCGAGGAAAAGTGATATTCTGCTTCTGGAGAGAATCAGACTTCAATAGA
Organism: Viscum album; assembly: GCA_963277665.1. NCBI lineage: Eukaryota > Viridiplantae > Streptophyta > Magnoliopsida > Santalales > Viscaceae > Viscum > Viscum album. The sequence goes on along the minus strand of OY728139.1, from coordinate 333,225,785 downwards.
GAATATACATACAACAAAGGATGCATTCTTATGCAAATTATGAAGAGACCTTTACGTCTATAAATTGAGTGGGACTTCACCAACGGCAGTGAGCCAGGGGGAGTCAACGGGAGTGACCCGAGGGACGCAGTGAGCGACCCCTGAACAATTGTAAAGGCAATGAGCCTGGGACAGAGTGTCTGTACCCGAACCTTTGTAATCCAAATCTAGTGAACCATAGTGGATTTTGGTACGACCGACAACATGTCGGCGTATGCTCCTTGGACGTATTCCTTATTGGTGAACCAAGTAAAAAGGGCTGTGTCTTCTCTGTGCATGTGAATGTTTGCTTTCTGATCATAATCATCATACAGGTTCAACAAGTTTCTACCAACGTGGGAACAAGATCCATCACATCAAAAGAAAAAGTGGTCACCCTGATTCACCCCTCCCCTCTCAGGGTGTCCCGGGGTTCTTCAATATAAACCTGACTCAAGTCTATAAGAGAGTCTCAGAACATGCAACAATCCTCCCTTGAAAGGGTGTAGTGATCTTGAACTCCCATTCCATCGCCAATGGAGTACTAAAATGTCGTTAACAAAATTGTCAGCCAACAAGTGCCTACCTTTGGAATGTATGTCCATGAATCATGGATACTAGAGTCTTCTGGAATTCTTATTTCCATGAATAAACCTGTTGGAAACTATCTGAGTAAGTTATATCTGAGAAGGACCGATTGCAAAAGTGCTTGACCCCCATGCAATCACCTACTGGGACCAACATCTCCCACATGTTAAATTCAAAATTCATTAAAGGATAATGAAATTGAATAGGTTAAAAAAGGAATGGTGAATTTGATGAGAACATATCCCTATAAAAAAGGGGGACGAGTGATGATCCTCATCATGCTATTTCTGCAATGGGCAGAAACACACCACCTTAGAGGCAGAACAAAAATGGTGAACTCGATGTGAATTCTTAACCAAGGTGGTTGTTCTAACCCAATGATAAAAGACAAAAGGATATTGAATTTTGGTACATTTTCCTCAACTTGGTATGAGAAAATGTGCCACCTCAGAGGTGGAACAAAAATGGTGAACTCAACGTGAATCCTTTAACAAGGTTGTGTTCTCACCCCACTCAGTCCCCTTCACCCCGCAACAAAAGAAATGGGGAAGGGGGTTCAGCTGAATCTCCAAATATGCATATGATTAATGGAATGATAGTTTGATTTTTTTTGGTATTTATGTCATATATGTAAATTTTAGGATCTCGCAGAGTGACCTTCAACCCAAATGACATCCCAAAGTCCCATGAAGACACTCACATTAGTGATCCCATACGCGGTCGGGGATTTAATGAAGAGACGACCCCTCTCACCTACCCAGCGTCTTCAACGTTGGTTATCCAATACACTGATCAAAGAGAACCATAGAATTGGTACTCTCCCCACTTTAGAGGCTGCAAGATAGGACCTCTAGTCTGCTAAGGACTTCCAACTGCCTCTTTAGCCGCTGGTAGCACCCCTGCACCAAGTGGTCCCGATGGTCATCTCAACCCATTTTGGGAGCCTATCTATGGAACATGACAATTAGTACAATATTTATCTCTGGGAGGCTGATGAAGTCAATTCAGAAGACTTCATCTTAATTGCACATGGGTCCTACCCATGGACCCCTTACAGATAGCATCGATTCCGACACCAGACGACTTGGACTTCTCCCACTGAGGAAGACCTTATACTGAGGTAACCTACAAATGTCCACGAGACTCAGTCCCCTTGAGCTTCCCACCAAAGGTGACAAATATATAATCAATAACACGTATTCATCATGGTTCCTGAGGAGAAGCACCGCCGTATAAGCGAGGTGGAATTCAATGGCAGACCTACGACTATGCCAAGTCCACTCAATCCCACCATATAAATAGGATGGCACAATACGAGAAGATGCATGTTACAACTAGTTCTCACTAGTCATCACATGCAGACATAGCGACAAAATATTGGAAAATGCAGATATCTACCGATGCGCAACAAGTCTACCATCCATATTGGCCAGAACTTAGCTACATGTAGGCACAGACACCTACTGATGTATTTCAAGCCTATCATCTAAATATGGTATCTATTGTCTATACATAAGAAAAAATACCTTATGATTCATATCAATCCCTCTATCCAAATATGGTAGAAAATAAATATGATTAGAGTCAAATTTTTGTGGATGCATACAATGCTTGTGAGAAAAATACAATGATAAGAGAGAAGATGAAAATCCCCTCTCATGAATATGAAGACCAGCAGTCAAATATGGCAGAAACTAGAGAATAAAACTAGTTACAAAATCACTCCTCTTTCCCAACATAAGATAAATGATAGTATCTTCAAGTAACTCATGGAGGATCAGGGCAGGCACCAGCTCCAACTCTAACATCAAAATGGGCCTTCATACCCATTCCAACCGAATATGTATCTCAGAGCTTCCTAGAAATGATGGAAGATCAATCATCGATTCCATACAATATCCTCTAAACAAGTCAAGATATCATTTCATCGATGAAAAATGAAATAAATCAGGCCCACGACCCGGTTTCCTCGAATAGAATATCTCACTGGAAAAATCTGTTAGTCTCTTCGGAGCAGTTATGCATCCCTACTCCATTCCAGGAGGGTCAAGGAAAATATCTTGCAACATATGGACAACCGTATCAGAAATAAATATATGTTCCAACTTGGGGATGCTAGTCCAACATGGTGTCTGTTCCAGGGAATGCATATATCCCAACCAAAACTAATGATGCCCATCGGCATATACCAGTGAAATCATGGGACCCAACAGGATATGGACTCATATATGAAGGCCATTACTAACAAAAAATGGCCCCAGTTACCAGTAAGAGATATTCTTGGAATGAAAAGTTCTAAAGGGAAGTAGAAAATGAAGAGCGTATACATGATCTGGTTCTACTAATAGCTAGAGTTCTTGGCACCCTTAAACATATTTTGAAAAAGGCTCAACACCCCATCATTCCATTGAAAAATTATGGAAATGGCAGTAAGAGTTGTGAAGTTCCTCCCAGAAAAGTCAATACCAGCAGCTCTGGAGGTTCTCCACATAGCACACATGGGGGCTTACTCCATTGGTTGAGAATGATTGATCATGAGAGCCTATCTCCGGATGCACATTGGGGAAACCCTCCCCATGGCATGAAGATTAGACATCAAGAAGGTCATCCCCTTACTGTCGTCCACCATGATGGTCCTCTCGAGGGTATACACTGTAGATATGCTTCCCCATATAGTCGGACATCAATTAATAATGGAAGTCCTTTCCATGATGAAGGTCATTTTGAAGGCCCTCCCCAGAATGACAGTTTCTATGAAGGTACTCCCCATATAAATGACAATCAATGAGAAGGTACTAAACTCATTGAAGTAAATCCTGAAGGCCCTCCTAAGGATGTACACTACAAATGTATCACTACTGCCAAGTATCAATTCATGATGGTAGTCCTCTCCATGATGATTGTCATTGTGAAGGACCTCCCCATAATGATGGTTGTTGTGAAGGCCGTCCCCACGGTGACATCAAGCATCATGATGGTCCTCCCCATGATGATGTCTTTCGTGAAGGTCCTCCCTAGGGTACACAATATAAGGAAAATTCCCACGGTCGGGCATCAAGATGCAATAGTAGACCTTGCCATTGCTGCTCCACTTGAGAATGTCCTACTCAAAACCAAAATTCATGCTGGAATGAAGGTCCTTCCCTTGCTAGAAAAAATATGATAAATCCCTCCTATACTTAGTTTCATAGAAAGGAGTTAGACACATCAATAACTCTTCCTATAATGAGTGATATTCTTTCACAACCACAGGATGGACCGGGGTCACTCTCATCTTCTGAACCACCCCGTGCAGTCAGAAAATCAATAAATCTCCCACTAGCTTAGCCGCTTAGAATGAAATAATTAAGAAGTAGTCGAGTTGGACATATCAAGTATAGGATCCTTCAAAATAACAACATCATTATATGTTTCTTTTAAGAAGACAACTAGCTTGGGATAATATACCAATGATGAATTATCCTATGGCCACTTTTTCTTTGATTTACCGATAAAATATTCTGGGGAATGCACGCATGAGATTCACCTCAATATATGGACAACTCTTCGAAATCTAAAATAAATGTTCTTGCCCAATGATGGGTACGCAGACCATGTCACCACGATAGGGGAGCTTCACCATCTAATTGACCTAGAAACCCTCTCATTTGCAAGGAAGCCAATATCAGAATGGAGAATGAAAAAACCTTGAAAGTGAATTCCTCCATGCACTGCATAAGTTGTGTCACCTCATTAGAAACACCTTGGCTGATGTTCACAGTCTATGATGGGGAGAACATAGCGCTCTACACTTCACCCCACGTCCTGTCCAAAAAGCCCCGTGGGAAATGTCATCTTAAAATTTAATCACCCAGAGGAAACGATGAAGTGAAATTTCATCTCAGGAAATATAGGATACTCAACAAAAACTGGCCTGAAGTGAGTCTCAAAAGAATTGGGGCTAAAAAGATCAATCCATCAAGAAGTTTCTGATTTAGACAACTAGGAACATCCAGTTGGCTTCCCACATCATGGAAACCAACCAGCAATCAGTTCCCATGTTTTCAAAAGGTTGTAGGCAATACACGGGCTCAATTCCACACTCAGCTCAATCCCGTGTGGGAGTACATGAAATTGAATGTGTGTATATAGTGGAAGCTACCATTGTGATATAGGAACAACCCTATCCCACAGGGTTAGGGGCATTCTTACACCACGATTCCCCTATAAGACCAACAAATCTAGGCTTTAGCGCAAGAAAAGGTGAAAGGGAAAAATCTCAAACCCCATGGCTGGGGGCATTTTTACCTCAAATCCCCGCACAGTGAAAATCAGTCTTCCACCATCTAGGAAGAACAATGGAAAGGGGAGTTACCCATTTCACCCCTTCTTGTGGTTCGCATCCTCTATGACTAAGGCGCAATATGAGGTCAGAACAGGGATCCCTTCGGGCCTATCTTCAATAAGAAACCTGAATAATACCACATAATTGAAGGAGAATGTCTATAAAAGGGAGAAAAATGCATTCCTACCATTCGGCACTGAGTACACCACCTATAATGCTATATGACTCAGTGAATTTTGTAAACGTCAACCCCATGTATCTCAGAAGAAATGATGTGGAGGGGGGAGACTTGAAAAAAAATGGTTCCCTCCAAGATTCATCCCACACTGAGCCTGAGGAAGTGCATACTCAGAACCAGATAGCGATCCTGAATTTGGGTTTCCCTTCACCTAACCCATAATTACCCCACCCCTTCCCATGAAACTCCAATAAGGGTAAAAATAAATCCAATTTCTCCTATGACCCTCATCCTCCTCCCCATAAGAATGAATCCCCAACCCTCAAAGAAGGTTTTTCTAAGAAGGAGGAAGAAATGAAAGATATCAGACGAAATAATTCCAGGATACATCGAGGGATCTATATCACCGAATGTGTCCCCCCCAAGGAACATCAATAGGTTCTACTAGAAGTGGTTCCAATGCCACAGGAACACATCCTAGAGAATGAATCCAAGCTCAGAGGATTTTTCAACCCATCTTCGGAAGGAAATCACTAGTTCCCCCTAGTGGGAAGGTTTCCAGAATATATCTAGGTAAACCCAAAAATGATACCCCTTGATGGGTATCAACCCCAAATTTTAGTAGCACTGGCATGCCCAGTCTTGGAAAAAGCAACAATAATATAATATAATGCCTGAATGGTATGAATCAAGGTATCTTAAACACCATCAAATAGATAAAGGCATGACTAGAATCCTTAGAGGGTTGGAACAATCCCATACATCTACAACGCAAACCCTAACCCGATTGGGTGTGCAATGTTCCTCCACCACCAAACTTTAGGAACATCGTATTTCCAATATTCAATTCGTCGGGGCCCCGGAATAACATTTGATGAACTATGCCTCTTACTGTGATCCAATGATGGGCACTATAGAGTAGAAAGAATCCATAAAAATTAGGTTCTTCGTACGAACCCTGTAGGGATCAGATTTCATATGGTATACTATCATGGAAGCCAATTAAATTAAAGGATGATAGGACCTCCGGTGATAGTTTCTCTTCCAATTCAGTTTGACGATGCCCAAGCCGACGGTCATTGAGGTCATGAACTGAAAATAGTGAGATAATTAAAGAGTCTAAAACTTCTTTTCAAATGAAAGGGCATGACATATTCCCTGAACCGGACACTCCCCTAGGATGAGATGCTCTCCATCTGTATTGATAACCTATGGGATGAATTTTGAAGGCTACTCATCCCAGTAATATACACAAGTCAGTTTAGAGACTTCTCTACCATTTCTAAAAGGATAGGAGAATCCATGCAAAAACCATCCTCAAGTCACTAATAGGACCATCAGCCCCGGGGAAAATAATCGGAAAAGATGAAGTGTCTTCTTTCATGCATAAGACACCCCTAACACCGGTTCCAATTGCAAGTCCCATACTAAACTTTGTGGGACCCCCTAGATAAAAAAAACCACCCCCACCTTGGTAAGTTAAGCATCAAGGATCCAAAAATAATTTAGTCAGAATAATGAATAATTAATATTTATTCTTTTTGAGATTACCATGTCCACGCCTATTTCATAGCCTCCATGAGTTACAATTTCCTCCGGCTGCCAGAGCCAATGAGAGCCGATGAAATAGGTCTCTAAGATCGTCCAAATTATTTTCTATATCACTGAATAATGAGAAATACCGTCAATGAGTTCTTTTTTTAAAGGATCTCATACAAAATATGGTGGATTATGAAAAAGTTATGTTGGGCCTGCCACTATAAAAGTGGAGTGGGTTTCCACGTCAAACTCAAGAGAGGAAGAGTAATGGCAGATAGTCGCTAGTAAAGAGAAATCGTTCGACAACTGGATGACTCGAAATATAATAAAACAAGTCCATGGATTCCTCTAGGTGTAGTTGAAACAACCAACTATGCACCAAAATGCTCCAAGGACAACACAACCATCCTCCTCAGCCCATGGTCCTCTAAAGTCTAAAAGGTTAGAAAGAAAGAGAAAAAATATGAGTTGAAACTAAATATGAAGTCAGTTTTGACACATTCGGACTTCATGCAAATATACATGGTACAACGGGTACCCCCCCCCCCCCACGAAATGGTACAATAGGAACTGCCCCACCAAACAACACCATTAGAAGGAGAAAATCAAACAGAAATAGTGCCAGATCAAGAACTGATCTTCAGCACCGTTAATGTCATTCACATGATGGCCCCCTTAACAGATGAAGACTTTGGCCACAAACCTGAATTCTCTGTGCCAAACTGGAGAGCTGAAGGAAGAGGCTGTAGAGGTTGGATGTTTTCTGGAAGGAATGATCATGGTCATAGTCAAATTCTTGGCCACTCCACAAGTCAAACCATTTACATCGTGGAAACTTGCAGAAGGATCATCCGATCGACACAACAAGAATCGGAATGTTATTTTCACCCATAGAATGATATCACAGCCCAGTTATCTTTGAATATCCATCAGGGGGACCAGTTCGGCCAAACGTGGAAATGACTGCAGCACTTCCTAATCCTGTTACAGAATGTGAACCGGTTTTCCCATGGTACCAAATTGCCCAAGGTATACTGCCAGACCAGTTCATCCAAACGTGAAAAGGATTGTATCCCTACCAGAATCTATTATAGAAGATTAACCATCTACATAAAAGGTTCATACCCCAAATGTGTCTATTAAATAGAAACAACAATCTGGGAAGTGCTGGAATTTATGTTAGAAGCATGAGATTTTAAAGCATCTCACTTCAGTACCAGCAATCCTGTCAATCCTGGATGTGTTGAGCATATCTGAAGATCTTTGAGAGGCACTCATCGAAGCCTTACTAAGTCCTCAAGAGTTATATGATGAATTAGAAACATCAAAATTCTATAGGATAGATACTGGTCTCGGGGATTGTCACACTGTCATCTCATTCATAGATAGTGATGAAGATGCCATCATGAAAGGGAACATCAAACCCTTATATGTGTCTGAAAATATAAATGGAATCAATGTTCAAAGGATATTCAACAAACAATTCTCTATAGTTAACATCCTCTATCTAAGAATCCATCATCTGCTGAGATATGATGAAGACATCTTGACACCCTGCACTACAACTCTGCTGGGATACCACAAAAGTCAGTTGAAACCATTGGGACGAATCAAGCATAAAACTTGAGTCAAAGATATTTTATCAGATTTTGAGTTACTAGTGGTGAAAAAAAGTACAACCTTAAATGTCCTAATAGAGAGGCCTTGGATGCATCTGTGCACTAAAATTCCATCCTCATACCATCAGTGCATCAAATATTGAGTTAATGGAAAAAATAAGATGATGTACACCAATAAATCCTTGTTTCAGTCCTATGAGTTGTACTATGATAACACATGGTTCATTGAATCAGAAGAAAAACATCTTTTGGCCAATGAAGTTGATTAGATCAATGCCTTGAATGGATTGGAAATGGAACTTGCTGACCCCATCCAGCAACTTTGGGAAGATTCTATACTACCAATCAACCATGTTGAATGCATAAAAGCAAGTTTGGGTGCAGACACAGTTATTTTAATGGTCTCTGTTGTGAACACCAAGTCCAATGACTTAATAGATCAGGATGAATCCCACAATGGCACAAAAATCCAAATCAAAGATGCTTCTAGACCATACTCAGGACATCAAACTACCCTTTCCTCACACACTAAGGAAAAAGACGATTTCTCTTCTAACAACATAGACTTCTTATCAAAAATACATTCTCCCTCAGTAGATGGAGATGATGAAGACGATGATGATGAAGAAGAAGAAGAAGAGGAATAAGACCTCAAAGATTCCCCTATTACATTTGAAGAATGTTTCTCCACCATAATTTATGATCATAAGAAGATAATATTGGCACTAAAAATGACCCACGACCCACTCTAATAAGTATGGCCATGCATGTCAAGGAATGGGAGGCATACATATCCTTCTTAATCAAGAATCAAGATGTGTTTTCCATAAATTACACAAAAATGTTAGGCCTTGATCATTAGGTCTCTACCAATCATCTGGGATTACTAGAAGATCACCAGGGCTATAAACAAGAAGCTAGAAGGAAACACCTGACGCATGCTTCCAAAATGGAGGCTAAAGTTGACAAGATGATCAAAGATAACTTTATACAATAGGTATAATATCTGACATATCTAGAAAACAATGTCCCTATCAAAAGGAAGAATGGGAATAATATAATAAACATTGTCTTTAGGGACCTTAATCGATATTTCTGAAAAGACAAATTCCCGGTCATAATCACAAAATTGTAGATAGATGCAACAAACGAATATGAATCCCCCTATTTCATGGATGGAAATTCTGGATACAATCAAATCTATTTGGTCCAAGAAGATGAATAATTTTCTACTTTTAGGGCTCCTCAAAGACTATTCTGTTATAAAGTGACGCCCTTTGGTCAAAACAATGTTGTCTCCACGTATCAGCGAACCATGCATCGCATCTTCATACTCTTTTTGGGAAAATTCATCAAGTGTTATGTCTAAGACTATGTGGTTAAATAATTAAAGTATTTGAACCACATGGATTCTCTTGAAACTTTCTTCAAGAAATAGCAACAAAATTGTTTAAAGATGAATCCCCTTAAATGCACCTTTGGCGCTACCTAAAAAAATTCCTCATCTTCTTCATACACCATTGTGGCATTGAAGTCAACCCCGAGAATATGAAATCCATTCTAGGAATTTCCCCACCCTGAAAACTCATCCAGTTTTGAGGTCTCCATGGGAACCTCGTCTACATTTAGTGCCTCATAGCCATCCGAGAAGGTAAATGTTTACCTTTCACCAGGATTATGAAGAAAGGAGTTATGTATGTGTGGGATAATGATTGTCATGAAGAATTAGAAAATCTTAAAAGATTTTTTTTGTCTGCTGGTACTCATGCCAGCAGTTGAGGGGAGACCACTCACTTTATACGTAACTTCCCTCGAATGGTCATTAGGCACCTTCCTTGCATAGAAGATTGATTCTAGATGTGATAACAACCTCTACAACCTCATCAATACAATGATCGATGTCAAAACTTGATATTTAAAAATTTAAAAGAACTACCTATACCTAATCTTCACAGTTCAAAAGCTCAGGAATTACCTGGAGAACCATGAGCTCCACCTGGTCTCCCACTACAACTAGCTCAAATATATCCTCTATCGTCACATGTTGAATGGGTTCCTATCATAGTAGGTGGTCATTATACAAAAGTTTAACATATGTTACATTCCCTAGAAGGACACCAAAGGCTATGCGTTAGGGGACTTACTTGCTGAACACCCCTCAGAAAAAACAACACCATTTGATGTCGAACATCCATATAATTTTTTTCCCTGTTTTGGAGGACCCCCAGATGTGGGAAATGTACATCGATGGTGCTTCCCGAAGCCTGTAAATGAAAAATATAGAGGATCCCAAGCTCAAGAAAGAGGGGTTGGGATTTGTACTCATATATCCCGAAAATTCCATATTTCCTTTATCGTTCTACTTTAAAAAGGATGTACAAACAATGAATCCAAGTATCAGGATCTCATTTCATGCCTAGAATTGGAACTCCAGGTGCAAGCCTAACACCTAAAAATAAAGGGTGATTCAGAGCTAGTCATAAAACAAGTCAAAAGTGACTGTGATATCAAGAAAGAACTATAATATCTCTTTACAAACCATGTTCGAGCACTGATGGTAGAATTACCATCAGAACCAACATTGGCTTATGTACCCAGATCACAAAAGGATCAAATATATGCACTCGAAAATGCAGCCACAACCTAGGCTAATCCCGACCAAGATGAAACAATCATTATCATTGCTCACCACCATATTACCTTTCTATTCATCGAGAGCAATAAAGAGGAAGTCGATGAAATTAGTCATATTCCTGAACCTTATGGACGTACCACTGGTTGGATTATGCCCATTGAAAATTAACTTTGGTATGGGGAACTCCCACTATATAGGGCTGGAAGGGAGCTGGTCTAAAGACTAGAAGTTAATTTTTCCCTGTACAATAAATTAAACCATGAAAAGGGGCCCTACAAATGAGGCCTTTAAGGAGTCCGTATCAGGTGCATTGATGGAGAAGAAAGAGGTACCATTATGAAAAATGTGAATGTCACAGACTGTGGAGCTCACCAGTAAGAAACCAAGATCTCTCACCAAATCTGAAGGCTTAGGTATTAATGGACCACTATGATACATGATTGAACCACATTCACCAAGAAGTTTCATTCCTGCCAAGTTCATGCTAATTTGATACACCCCCTGAAATTATTTCATATAGCTAAGTAATCCCGGACATTGTTCATCTAGGGGATAGATGTTGTGGCACCATATCCTCTTACCACAACCAAACAATTCATGTTCATATTCATAGAGACCCACTACTTTTACATATGGACCGAAACCATAACCATTAAAGAATTTGGGGTAGAAAAAATCGTTAGCCTTGAGAAGGCCTACATCACTACCAGATCTGGTGTCCCTAATACTATCATGATAGAAAACGACCCAAAATTCTATTCTGCTGAGTTGGAAAATCTATAATAAGAGTATGGAATTAAAGCGTATTGTTTGTCCCGCTACCATGTAGTGGCCAATGGGAAGATATAGGCATTCAACTAGACTCTATACAACATACTCCAAATGATGGTCAATAAGGATAATATATCATATCCAGACAAGCTCTTTTACGCTTTTTGGCCTTACCAGACCATGACCCGTGCTGCCACCCAGGCAACATCGTACTCACTAGTATATGGAGAAAAGGTTGTGTTACCTATCAAAATCCAAGTTTCAACACTTCGTGTGGCCATTTGTGACCAACGTTCCATTTACGAGCAACCTTGGAGATGGTTTGATGAATTGGAGAAACAAGATGAGAAAAGGATGCACACTCTACACCATTTGGAAAGCCCCCCAAAACAGATTTTACTATCCATAAAAAAAAGGTTCACCATCAATCATTCCTCGAAGGAGAAATGATTTCAGTCTTCAGAACCCCGATGATACTCAAGAAGAATCCACCAAATCTTGAACCAAAGTGGTAAGGACCATATTTCAAACATAGGTACTATTCAAATAGAGAATACGCCCTAAAATTAAAAGATGGATAGCTCATCACAGCTCCTACAATTTAAACGTTCTTGAAGAATTACCTTGCATAACAAAAATGTTATGGTCCATGCTCTACGACCCTAAACTATTATTCAAAAAAAATGCACCCATGTTATGGTTCAAGCTCTACAACCCAAAAATATGTGTTATAAGACCACCAATTCGATAGTCCAAGCTCCATGACCCTAAAGTATAGGTTATAACACCCCCAATGTCGTGTTCCAAACTCTTAGACCATAAACTATGAGTCATCATCCTTTCCCAGTGAAGATAAAATATATGGAACTCATCCATGAAACATGAAAATAAACCGTGACTCATGTCCTAGTCATAGGAAGCTAAACTACATGACACAAAACATCCTAATCACATGATGATAAATTTCAGGGTCTCATACATAACTATGTAAATCATGATTCTTGCCTATTCAGGATACGTATTGTTTCCTTAATCTTTGATCCTTACCCAACCCCCACCATAAAAAAATGCCTCCATCCCACCCTCTATCTACCCATGTTCATAATGGAATCTCATATCACTCCTTATTTCTCACATCGATTATAACTCCTGTGAGATTAGGATTAGTGGTAGGGATTCACTTATGAAAGCCATATATAGTGTAGCATGGTTGACCTGGAAACCGTAATAGATATAACCAAAATTCCCTTACCCCTTAGACCAAGACAAATCGGTACAGGGTGCTTACAGAACTACGTATAGCATAATTTCTTCCATTTCATGATACGTAGTGATGCATCGATCATAGATCCCAGACCAGCCCCACCAAGAAAGAAAAATAAAATGCCCCCATCATACCCTCTACCCCCCAACAACTACAAAGAAGGCTCTATGACCACTCCTTGATTCTCAAATCGAGTATAGGTCATGTGTTCTTAGGATGAGTGGTGAGGATTATTTTATGCAAATAAATCATAGGGTAATATGTTACACCCAGTAACTATATCAATAGAAAAAAAAATTCCCATATATTTCCTCTCACATTGACCAACCCAAATTGGTACAGGGATCATTCAGAACTACGTGTGGCTTGATTTATTCCCTAGTTGGATACATAGTTACACCTCATTCTTCGATATCAACCCAACCATCATCTTCATCAGAAAAATACCCTCAAGTTTCCCCACACATCAGGAAAATGTTAGAAGGGAGCATAAAGTACTGCGTACAACTTGATTCATTCCTTTGAAAGATACATAGTGACACCACGATTTGGAATCCTAACCCATCCCCTGAAAAAAAGACCCTTTCCCCTATACATAGGTCAGACACATAGGGGGTGTCTATGAATGGACCTATAAAATGGCAGTAAAACTGAGAAATTCTTCAAGATTTATATGTGGCTCAATCATCAGTATTACGAGATTCTGCACATGACTCTACTTCATGTGAATTCAAAAAACCATTCTTCTCCATGTACATATGGGTCAAACCTATGTGGAATCTCCAAGTAGTTCATAGTTAATCATGGTCTAGGTATTATCAAATTCTCAGGCATGTCTTTCCCTTTTTTCACACTCCATTCCTCAAAAAAACATGGATCCCCATAATCATTCAAGGACATCTGAGATGGAAGGCCAGTTTCATATGGAAACATTTTATTTACTATGCATAGAATACCTAGGAGGATCTTCTTATGTTTCCCACAAAAATGGTGGTCAATCAAAGGAATGTTCATACCAAAGAGTGTCCTCTCCTATCTCAGTATGCCCAATGGCTTCCACATCCCATATCATCCCTCCTGATTGAGGTTTCCCTCGAGACTATGTTTTACACCTTCTATCATTACTCACGTCTAAATAATTCCATAACATCCATAGTGAGATTAACCAAAAAATTTAATATCTTAATGAAATCATAATCATCATTACTGCATTACTCTAAAATGCATAGCATCACATCCTCACTGCATGACGTTAAACTGAAAGGACAAAACCAACCCCGTTGTATGATGTTAAACTGAACAATAATGGATTATTCGTAAAAGTGACCTCTAATACTGATTTTTCTATTCCTAAGAAATGAAATGAATCCCTCGTAATCATTTGTTTCTCACACTGAGCATAGCTCACTTGGGATTCCGGATTTCAGAGAGAGATCAACCATGTAATTATAGAAAAGAGGTTTAGGAATTTGGTCCTAGAAGGGAAACCCTAAAAGGAATGTCACGATTCCATCCCCCGAGGGGAATCCCATGTCCTGGCAATGTGATGTTAAATAATCAGGTATCACAAATATAGACCGAATGCCTCACCCTGTGTATGAGTTAGATCTATGTAAGGGACACCTGATTCCATGAGTAAATCAGAGACAAAATGTACCCAATATGTCTAAATACACTCCCACCACATTTTAGACTTCGTTCTCTGAACGATATTGAATCCACATAACCCTCCAATTCCTTTTGGGATGGAAGGCCAGTGTCCTATGAATACCTTTTCTTGACTACGCACATCATTACATTGTGGCTCTGAATATGTTTCCCACAAAAATAATCCCCAGTAATAGGAAAATTCATCCCCAGTAGAGTCTTATCCTATCTTAGTACGCCCAATGGATTCAAATACTTGTCCCATCCTTCCTGATTCAAGGGACCTCAGAGTTATGGTTTATACATTCCTCCTTACACATATCCTAGATATATCGGAATATACGGGCCTACTTCTTCTCTAGTCTCTTATGAGGTATCTATCGATATCTCATCTATATATGTGATGTTAATCCTCAAGAAAAAGAAGAGTTTCCACAATTGTTTCCATGTTTCCCTGAATAAGTTAATCTAAAATGCCTCTTTTTGTGTTAAGGACCACCCCTGATCGAAGGTCGCATATTGTGTTCATAAAGTTCCATATCTCCATAATCCTCTGTGTCCTTCAAATATAAGAGGCTGGTGTCCTATGGAAAACCTTTCTTGACTATTAATATCATGCCTCAATGTCTCTACATAAGATACCCACAGAAAATGGCCATCAATCAAAAAAATCATCCCCAGTAGAGTCATCTCATGCTTTCGTACGCTCAAATTACATTCATTTTTTGTATCACCCCATAGATTTTGAAAACTCATGGATAACAACTTATGTATATCTTATTTTATAATTTCAATGGACATAAATGTGAGGGAACAGCTGCCCACTCATAGTCTATGTGAATGATATTAATATTTTCAGATAACAGTACTCAGGACAGTAACCCGTTGTGGCACCCATCATCATAATAAACCTAAATTGTTTTGAATCTCACCATGCCATCTGAAATGGAAGTCCAGTGTCCCATAGACACCTTTGATCGACTATGCACATCATGCACTGGTGGTCTACATATGTTTCCCAAAAATTTTCCATCAATCAAATAAATTTTGTCCCCAAGAGTGTCTTTTCCTACCACTGTATGGCTAAAGTAGCTCCTGATCCTCATGTATGTCCACAAATTACTAATTATGGGTCATGAAAAATACCTAATCCTTGATCAAAGGATACTAGAACATTGTCAACTAATTATCCCAATATTGGACCCCTTTCCCCTTTAAGTCTATCCAAAGATGTTGGACTTAAAACATCAGTAATAAGTTTGAGTCATGGGACTATGAAATTACAGTTAAAAATACCCAAAAATTTCAAGAGAGAAAAATTGGCAAAGGGAACCTTTGGGAAAAAGTTGGGTATCAGTTTGCATAAAAGGGGGAAGGGGGAACATTGAGCTATCAGCAAAGGCGTAAATCTTGTTAGGTTAAAGACCCACAAAGGGTGGCCTCCGAAAAATACAAGGTATGCCTTATAAGTCCATATAATTCATGATTCTATAAAAATTTTAGTAATAAATAAAAAGAGACACATAGTTTGTGGGGTTCTCCATGAAACCCAAGAAATAATCAAACTATTCTCACTATGCCCCACGGCTCAAGAAAAAATTAGTGCACGACTCAATTATTACAATTCATAAAATTTATGTCTTGGTTTGAAATCAATGCCTTGTCGAAATGATGTTAAAATGAAATGAAAAGATAAAATGAGATATATTTAAGAGCCAAATAAGTTCCATTGAGTTCATAAAAAATGGAGAAGCATCCGCTGTTAGGAGAATCTCCAATGTATCAAAAATAAGATGACAAGATTACATATCATGATTTGGGATAGGACTACAATGTGGCTCGATTCTCCCTTCCAGAAGGATGGTGAGTGATTTCCATAATCAATCAATATTATTTTCCAAAAAGGATCTTTCCTCTATTTTTTCCTTGACTAACAGACGCAACCTCTATAGAACAACATTAAGGTCTTTCCTTTTCTTCTATATGGATTCATAGTTGTCACGCAAGGAGGCCAGTTATTCCCTCAACCTTGTTGTTTGGGATTCTCACTCCCGCGGATCTTCCTCTTGGGACACCATCAAATCACAGGACTTTACCTCCTTGGCCGTTGGATGAAAAAATCCATCTGAAAAATCTCATAAGGTTGCCACATGGTGATGGGTAGAATTGAAATTGGCCAGCTTTTCCTCAAAGGAGGAATGGTCTTCTCTGGAGATGATGATTTGGTAAATACGGAGGTGAAGATGCTAATAATTAAAGCTTCCAGAACCCAGCTCAGTGAATAACAACTGCAAGTTGTCACCCTCTTCAAAAAAATTGGCTATGGGTTTCTCTACAGCAAGAGAATATAACTGGATCCATGCCTCTCTCTGAACCGTCTCGTGCCTTTCCACAACATCAATACATTGACCCCCCTCTACAGCCACATGTATTTATATAGAAAGAATTACCATAGGTGTGGTGAGGTACCTAAGTCAAGTCACCCAATACGAGAGACTGTCTTTGCTCTTAGATATCCCATACACTAGAGTTAGATGCAAATGACTAACCACGGCCTCCGGGATGATTACTGATACTTAGATGGTGCTAGTCTCATTATGATCTTGGTCAATATATGTAAGAGGGGATTAGTCTAAATCACTTCTCACCGAAATGGATTGTAATGATGAAACCCCTTCTAGATGTTTTTTTGACGACGAATTGAATGCCTTCTTACTATTAGAGTATGAGCATAAGGTGTATCCATCTTGGTTTTTATAGGGGCGCAAGTATAAGGCTAATATATTTCACATTTCACTGTATAAGGAATGTGCGATGCTATTTTTGGGACAAGGACGGGGTAGGGAATGGTCATGGGTTTATGCACCCACTGATCTAGTTCTTTTAGCATTCTGTCGGGGTAACAATCTACCCATAGTTGGCATAGTAAATCAATAGAAAGGTTGGTCCTGTTGTGTTTGGAATGATAATCTCCCTAGAAGAACAATTATTCATCATCATAAGCCATAATTGGTGGAGAAAGACAGGATGATATTATCCCCATAATTGATCAACAGGATGCAGTGCAGTCTGTTGAAGGCATCCAAATTTCCTGGCATACCGGTAAGGGATGTATGGCTCACAAATAACCACACGGCCTATATGAGCATTGAGCATCCCATCTCGAAGGTTGGTGAGGAATTCACATTCATCCAAGGTACCACCCCTATCACCTCTCAATGATCTATGAGGGGTTGGTTGCAGTGCGAATAAGAAATGAGAGGCATCATTCAATAGCCCAACCATATCGGTGAAACTCAGAGTCATGGGGAAATAACACAAATGTTGAGAAGGGTGGGATGAAAGTTAGAATGGGGAACCCTTGCAGTATTTAGGTATTCATAATAGGGGAAGTGTTCTGCCATCCACCAATACAAGAATTGGAATGGTCCACTAAGACAGTGCGAAGGCCTTCCTTCTTGTATCCATCACAACAATTCATTAATCTAAGAAAGGTAAGTAAGGGAAAAATTAATTGTCCGACCATCTTACAACATATCCCCCATCATCAATGTGCAGGCCTAAACCCAAGCATATGTGTCACGAGACGAAAACAATCATACACTTTAAAACATGGAAATGAAAACTTTCAGTATAAGCATAGGTGAACCGTCTGACTAAAACTCATATCCCCATGTTTTATACCACCCTGTTATATGGGTAGCATAATAAGATCCTGGGGTTTGGTGTGACTGGAGAGTAGGATGAGTTCGACTGCGGTGAGCCCTCACCTTGGGATCATTCATTTACCAGAATAATCTAATCCATGCTTCAAATGGAATGATGGAATGAGCCTCAAGGGGATGATCCAGTGATAATACTTCCATGAACAGTAATCTCTTTATCAAATGAGACACATGATCGGTGTCGTTCCATGTTGAAGATTCTTGGTGGAACTCAACATACATTTCACCAATGATCAGTTTCCCCCAAGCTTGTAGATATCCCATAGATTAATTCCCACATTTCCAAGTAGTAGGTGGAAGGTATTGGGCCTCGAACACCAGCGGATCAGAAATTATGGAAGGATTTTTCTTTGAGAAAAGATTGTAAACTGAGAAACCCGTGCTACTTGGTATAATCCCACCTCCACCAGCTGGTCGGGGGACTCCAGACAAGTCTGATGAACCCAGAATTCCTAGGTCTACTTATCAGAGAAGCATCCTCCAGCCTGCAAATCCCACATGATGATCTATTCACCTCTCAGATTCTCTCAATAGATGCTAATGATTTAATTTTATTTTCAAGCATCTAGTCTCATGACACCGTCGTAGCACTCACGGTTTCCTAGTGTCCATGTTGAGCCTCGCAGTATGAAGACATTCTCCGAAAATGGAGTGGTGATAAATTCTCGTACTAGAGAAATGTTGGGATGGTCGTGACCTTGTGGTGCCTCTAAGAAGATTAAAGGGATGTTAGTGTCAAGAAATGGTAGATACACATTGGCAGGAAGACTAAAGACGTAAAGTGGAAACAGTACCGATAAGGGATAAGCTACGATCTATGGCATCAATAAGACCTTCAAAAAGCTATCACAAGGAATGATGTGGGAATGAGAATGATAATCACTATTTATATCCATGTATTCCCTTGTATTTGACAATTTTTTATAATCCTTTTAATTAGCTATTGTAGCCTGCACAGAAGATTGAGAAGCAGCTAAAAAGTAAGTTGTTGGATGAAGGCTATGGAAAAGTGGTTAATATACTCAAAATATGTCCACATGAATCTATGTGTATGGATTGTTGAAATGGAATGTGGTACCATCATCCCACATACTGCATGATATGGGAAAACGTACCTTGTTTACAGCTGTGGTACATGGTCGCGTTCCACCACGTAAAACCATGGTACACGGACAATCTGCAAGGCATTGGCTAGAGGATTGTTTGTCAGCATAAAGAAAGGTTCACGAGAGATAGGATCCAGAGAACCTAGGCCTTGATTAAGTACATGATTCAAAAATTGTGTTATAAAAGTATAATTCTAGATTAATAATTTTTAAAAGTTCGGTTCGACAATCCATGTTCGTTATGCGGACAAATCTGTGGCGTAGCATCCTCCTTCGTGGAATCTGGATTCAAAACCTGCAATGTTATCCACGAACACTAAATTATGGTACATTGATGGTGAAATGGAAAGGAAATAAATCTTTAGAATGAAAAAAGAATTTTACAGGTGGGATTTTTACAAAGGTCACATTACACGATAGTAGAGGTAGTCGGTGAAATCAATAGTAAATTTCATCGCGAGAAATAGTATACTATAAATGACATGGGCCGTTATATATTGGTTTGGTGCCCTCAAACTGGGTTCATTTGTTCTATCGTGAACCATTTCAGTTAAGAACCACTTTTACATCGGAATAGTATCCTTTTCGTCATGAACGGACCCCATTCCTATGGGGGCATTTGTAGGGTCTTGAAAATTCTGCCAAGGGAATAAAATACCCCCACGAATTCTTTGTAAAAGGAAGCAAGTACTTCTGCAAATCTAGTAAGGTGAATGGACTCGAATCGAGTTGAAATTATTTGATGTAATTTGATGGAGTTCAATTTTCATGGTTTCTATGTTCCCCACATAACATCATAGGGAATGGTATGCAGAACAAATAGATCACGAACAACAAGGTATACAGGACGATCTGAAAACTGCTCACCTGCTAGGTGATGGCCAACAATCAAGGAAAACCTTGAACTGAATCGCTGACAGATTCCAACATATGAGTACTGTCTACATACTATGCCACAAAATGATTAGTGAAGGGATGAAGAAAATCAGTAGGGTTCTACGAACCATTATCGGGAAACGAAGCCCTCACAAACCCCAGAAGTCCGAATCTTCCATGGGTCAGGATATTGCTTTAATTGGCTCCGAAAATGGTGTCGGGTGCCCAATATATACGATTCCTCCGATGCTCTATAAAAGGAGAATAAAATAAGTTGTAGAAAAATGGGATATAGGTAGGGAGAAGGACAGACGAAAAATTCTTGAGGGAGTCTTAGAGGATGCACTCCATCTTTTGTCTTGTTTCATCAGGGAAGCACGAACCGCAGACCACTCCCTCCGTAGGTACAACTCTCTAGAAACCCTAAAAACGGGGAATTGAATAAAAATAATAGAAGCATGAACCTACCTGGAGAACCTTGAACCAAGGGATTCTCGTGGATGAACTCCCAATGAATGATGATCTCCCATACCCCCCTTCGATATAGTGCTCCATGTAGCATACCTCTTCACGAACTGAACTAGGCCCGACGGACTACATCAGTACGTGGATAGAACCCAAAGTGGAATGATGGGCCATGTACCACTATGATACGAATATCCCTAAACCCATTCCCACGTCCCATATTGGAACATGGATGGCCCCTCTGCCCTCATACCACTAAGGTATTGGGATCCCCCATTATCCTGCATGAAAAGTTTGTACGAAGAATGGGTTGTTTTCGGGTATTGTTCCCACTAGTTGTAACCTCAACCCTCTACTACCGTCCAGTCCTCCATAGTCTTTATTCTAAAAAGTCCTCTGAAATTTGGAAAAATTCTCCACTAAAGCCACTAGGACCATATTATCAGACAATCGGGTGCATTAATGAACCCCATTGAGTCTACATACCCACGGTATACGAAGTCATGAAGGCCCTCCCCAAAACTACATGGGCTCCAACAATTCCAATGAGGCTACATTATCATGGTAACCCAGATCCCAACCTTGGGATGCTGACGTGAACCTCCCCATTATCGGTAATACGGGTTATCAATTTATTTTCCATTTAATGATGAATAATTATCAGTCGTAGGGGTTATGTTCGCGCCCCCTTTGATGAGGACGAAACTCCTCCCCTTCCGAAAACATGTTACGGGGCCCTCCCACTGATGTAAGTCCCCAATCTTCCGAGGCCGGGCTGCATGACCTTTAACTCCATATCAAATGGAATGGTTCATTGCTCCATGCCCTTTCCCATGATCACCATGACCTCTTCCTCCACAGGCTCTCCCTCCCTCACCATCATGGAAGCAGGCATGTGTGTCGTTGAATATTTCAAAACCTCTTGTTTCTCACACTGATCATGACACATGTGGGCTTAGAGGCTTGCGAGGATTACAACATCCACATGATTATGAAATACTAGAACTCTGATTTCCAACTAAACCAGGATAAGCAAGATGCCTACTAAAAGGCCCGATCTCAAATAGGATCCAATACAAAAGGGTCCACCCAATCATGTCTCCTCAAATTGGAAGCTTACACATGTAAGCCCTACACAAATACGACATATGTAGGTTCCTATTCCTCTCTTGAGGATATGTAGGAATCCCATATTATGGGCCCAATCCCAAAATCAAGTCACCTTCCGCCCCTTGGATGACGATAATCTCCAGAGCGTCTTATAATATAGATCATGTCAGCATCTCCTCTGTAGAATAAAAAATATGCATGCCTATGAAAATCCTGAAAACAATGGGGAGCCTATGGAAACAGTCTTTGGAAATGAAGCAAGGATTCAAAAAAATATGAACACAACATAAATCTTTAATATAGTTATGGAAAAGGCACCAATCCTCCCCCAAAAGGGTGTGGTGAGCCTGACCTCACATCCTCTCAACCAATGGAGTCATGAAGTGTCCTTGGCTAAATCTCTAGCCAACGAGCACCTGCCTTTGGAAAGAAGGTCCCTGTATAATGGATACCAGGGCAGTTGGGAATTCTTGGATCCAAAAATAAACCCGTTGGAGACCATTCGAGGAGGTTATATCCAAGAAGTACGGAATGTCCAAGTTCTTGTCCCCTATTCAATCGCCTTCTGGGACTAATAGCTCCTGTGGGGTTAATTAAACCTTCTTTAAATGATAATGACATTGAATTGGTTGAAACAAAAAGAATGTTGAATTCTATGAGAACACATCCCTAAAAAAAGGGGGATGGGTGAAGATCCTTGTCATTCAATTTTCACCACGCTCGGAAACGTGCCACCACAGAGGAAGAACATGCCCCATTTGAGTCGCATGAATTCAAGAAGCAACTCCAAGAGAGTCATCAAAAGGGATTCATATGCTCAAGTGTGTCACCGTGGAAATATAATATTCTATTTTTATGAAGAATGATGGATCAATGAGATTCTTTATTTATTATCAATAACTTATCAAGATCACTATCAAGAAAAAAATCATCTTTCTCTCATTGATGACTTATTTGACCAACTATATAGATCTATATACTTTTCAATGATTGATCATAATTTAGGATATCAACAATTTAAGGGTCAAGAAGGAGGATATAACAAATATAGAATTCTATACAAGATATAGACACTATATGTTTATAGTGATGCATTTTGGCCTTACTAGTTCCCCTGATATCATCATGGGTCTAATTAATAGAGTCTTTAGAGAATATCATATTACGTTTTTGGAAGACTTTCTAGAAGATATTTCTAACTATTCAAAGAGTATGTATGAACAAGAATATAACTGGAGAATTGTACTGAAGACATAATTAAAGGAGGTGATTTATATAAAATTTACCAAGTATGAATTCTGGCTTTAGAAAGATTCATTTTTTGGTCACATAATTTCATGTGAGTGGATATCTGTGGATCCAACAAAAACAGATGTTATTGAATGTTTTCCAAGACCAAAAATGGTAACTCAGATCCAGTGTTTTCTTGGATTTGATAAATATTATAAATGTTTTGTGAAATAATTTTCATGATTATATAATCCAGTCACCAAGTTGACACATAAAGGAGTTATGTTCTTATGGATTGAGGAATGTGAAGTGAATTTCAAATAGGTAAAAGGATGTTTATACAATGCACCTATGATCACACTACCTTATAGTAGAGAAAGGATTGTGATCTAAAGCGATTCATCCGGGAAAGAGAAGGGATATGTTCTCATGAAAAATGATATGGTGTTAGATTGTGCCTCACGATAAATAAAAATCCATGAAAAAAATTACCCAACTCAAGATTTGGAGTTAGTGGAGGTAATATTTTCCCAAAAGATATAGATGAATTATCTTTATGGAGAATGGTGTGATATTTATATTGATCACAAAAGATTAATCTATATTTTCTCACAAAAGTAGATGAATATGTGTCAAAGAATATTGATCGAGTTAAGTAAAGATTGCGACTGCTCAATGCATTACCACCCTAGTAAAGTGAACAAGGTGGTAGATGCTTTGATTTTAAAGTAATATTTTACCCTATCCATGATAAAAATCGCAAAAGATCCAATATTTATGGATTTATACAGGATGGATCCTGAAATTTTAAAGGAAGGGTAGAAATATTATCATTCTCAAATGAATCTTAGACAATCTATACAAGTAAAGATTAAGGAGGTGTAGAAGGAAGTTGTAGATAAACAATAGAAGGTGAGAAATGTTCTTGAATTCAACCTTGATTGAGATGGAATAATAAGGTTCATGAATTGGTTTTTTATTCCTCCCATACCAGAATTAAAGAAGGAGATATTGGATGAGACACATAGTTATTCATTCTCTATTCACCATGGAAGAAAAATGATGTACAAGGACCTAAAGTCATATTTTTTGTGGGATGACATGAAAAAATATGTTTCTGAATGTGTCTCTTGGTGGTTGGTATGTAAGAATGTCAAGTATGAGAGACAAAAGCCTATGGGGATGTGATGACCATTACCAACACTAGAATCGAAATGGGAAAAATCATTATGGACTTTCTCGTCAGACTTCCCAAAACATACAAAGGCCATAAATCTGTCTTGGTTATATTTGATCACCTTACAAAGTCATCACACATCATTGGTATTACAGAAGATTTCTCTCTTGATCATCTTTCTAGGATATATCTAAAATAAGTTTTAGTATTTCATGGAGTACCAATTTTTGTTCTATCTAATCAGGATTTGAGGTCTACCTCAATATTATATTGAAGTCTTAAACAGGCTCTAGATACAAAGTTATGTTTCAGTAAATCTTATCATCCTCAAAATGATAGTCAGTCTAAGAGGACAATTCACGCTCTAGAAGACATGTTGAGAGTTTGGTATATGGATTTCAATGGTGTTTGGGATCAAAACATAGCTTTGGTGGATTTTTTTTACAACAATATCTTTCACTACAGTATTAAGATGGATCAATATGAAGCCATATATGGAATGAAGTACAGAACTCCAACATTATGCGATGAAGTTGGGGAAATAAATATATTAGGACCGGATCTTGATGATGAGATTGCAGGAAAGGTCAGATCTATTCAACAACACAAAAGAGAATCTTTGAGTCAACAAAAATGTTGTTCTGACAACCAAATAAAATAAATAGAGTTTTAAATTAGTGACAATGTGTTTATATAATTATCTCCTTGGAATAGGGTAATGATATTTGGAATGAAGGGAAAGAAGATTCATATGTATATTAGTCCTTTTGAACTTCCAGAACATTTTATTTAAGTAACTTAATGATTGCATCTTTCAACAAATATCTCTCAAGTTGATGATATGTTCAATGTATCCCTATGAAGAAAGAACATACACGATCCTTAACATTTACTAAACTTAGAAGTCATACTGCTGGATAAATATCCTTCTCATGAAGAACAATGGATAAAGATTCTAGATTGTAATGGAATTTTTTTGTGAAATAAGACCACTCACTTGGTTAATGTTTTGTGGTAGAACCTCCAATTTGAGGAATATACATAAGAAAATGAGGATATAATAAGGGAAAGATATCCTCAATTGTTTGTATCCATGTGATGAATTTCTGGTGTGAAATTTAGTTTTAGGGGGGTAGAATACAACACTCAGATGCTTTTATGAAATATTTTCTGTAAATAATTTTAATTCACCAATAGTTTTCATTGCACATAGCCATGGGTTTAAAAAAACCAAGAGATTCTCTTACTATAAAATAACCATTTTAACCTAGCCATTAGGTTACATGTAATACATATAACTACCTTATTAAAATGTATGGTGAAGTCATTTGCTACCAATTATTAATGAAAAAAATATAAATCAATTATATATTTTTAATTTTGGATCAATAAATTGAGTGAATTACTATTAGTAAATGAAATTAATGAATATATATGTTATATGAATAATATTTTTTTATTCATCTAATAGATATTTTTGTCATAGGGTATAAAAACCCCTAATAGATGCATAAAAAATTATATTTATAAAAAGGGTAATTTTCTACCTTTTAAGGGAGAACCCCTTTTAAATTAATATTTTTACACATTAATAATTTTCTTAAAAAAAATATTAAATTTAATTATTATTTGTATATAAAAATTTACTTTGGATGATATTTTAATAATTTACTAATAACTTTCAAATTTTTATGAATAGTAAAAATACATTAAATTTTTATTGAAAACAAAATTTTCATTGAAATAATTTATTTAGTAAAATTATAATATTTAATTAATTTAAATTATAAATGGAATATATTTCTGTCATTCTATGTAAGGTATTTCATTTGAATTAATTTTACATTGAATTTATATTTAATAACATTTAAATATATTATAATGGTTTTAATTTGTAACTCTCTTTCCAACAACAATATTAATTATAAATTAATTACTAAAAATTTTGCGTTATGAATTTTTAAAAATATATTTTATATTTGGATTCATTATATCCAAAATATTTAAATAATTTCTTTATTTTTTGTCATTATGAATAGTAAATTTGGTAATTTTTTCATACGGTAAAAGGTTAAATTGTGTATTTACGGGTAAGAATACAATTAAACAAATTTCCCTAACACTTTTCTTAATATCATTGGACGAGTTTTTTTAAACTAAATCATCCTTGGGTTGAAAGGGTGTCCTTTGGAAGCAACTTGAATGAGATTATAAAATTTATATTATTTTATTTAATGAAAAGATAAATATGTCTCACTCATATTTTAATAACAAAATATTTTTTAATTAAGATTATACAGAAGATTAATATGATTTTAAATACTCATCTAAAATCTAAAATGTTTTTATTTATCAGAGAAATTTATTTTTAATTTTTAGTAAATATATAATTACCTTAATGACTTATACATTGATGATGTAAAAATTAATTAATTGATGAGAAATCAATAAACCAATTTTATTTAAAATTATAATAACCATCAAAAATTCATAAAAATTGAAAAAATAATATTGGTCTATTATATATTGACCATAACCTTCCAAGGGTCTGGTTAGTAACCATTTTCATCCTTATATAAGATATTATTACTCTTATATTAATTTATTTGAACTGATGTTAATGTCCTCACAATCATATTTTAACATGTATAAAATCTTAAATGTTGGATTTTCCAAGAGATAAATTCAGATAAAATATTCTTATAAAATCTAGTAGATTTATATTCATCATATTATTTTATTTTTTATTTTTAATGAACAAATATTTATATTAAATAATTATGATAAATTTATGTAGTAATTATTTTATTAAAGATGATATCAAATAAATGTTATTAAAAATATTAAAAATTAATATAATCTGGGATAATTAATATGTCAAATGAATTTTTTATATTTCCTTGAAATATTATAAATATAATAAATTATTTTTGTCAATGATATATAATAATATTAATATTCTTAAAAATCAATAAATAGAACAGTGTAAAAATTAACACTATTGATTATAATAAAAATAATGATTTTGTTAAATTATTTAAAAATAGTAAAACGTTTTAAAAAATATATAATAAATATAATATAGTAAAAAATGATCTAATTTATTTATTTATGGTCTAATTGACATCAAATAATTAAATATGAAACCCTTTTAATATTTAAATATTTGTTACACTCGTTAAAAATTCGTGAGAATAGGTAAGTGTTAATTAAAATGATACAATATAAATTGAAAAAGAATTTGTCTAAAATTTAATGGTTGATGATATTACAACCCTATATAATATAATATTCTAAATTGGTAATTTTTGTGATTTTGTGTAGTGTTTTATTTGATTAGAAATTAATATTTTTGAAGATCCAAAAATTGCTCATCACCTCAATTATAAAAGGGCACCTCCTCCCTCAACTCTTCAATTCAAATTTAGCCTTAAAGATCAAACATCCCCTTACCTTTTACCTTATAATACTCTTAATTATATTTTATTGGTTCCATTAATCATCCAAGACCAACTCTAGTGCTCCGACTAGAGATTTAGAGGAAGCGCATCGAAGAAGAGGTAATCTCTTCTACCAATTCTTTCACACATATTACTTATTCTACTTCCTCTTCCTGAGTTGTTTCATTATAATGTAATTACTACAGAATAAATTTTATATTAATATGTTATTATAATAATTATACAACCATATTCCACCTTCTATCTATCCTACGAGGAACAAAATCACCATACGTGCATACATACGACTTACCGTCTCGATGTCGTGGTGTCATATGTTTTTCATCTTTACCTTACTTGGATGGGTAAAATGAAAGAAAAAATAAGTATATTTTATTATTATAACATTATATTAATTATTAAATATTATACAACATCCACTTCAATACCATTCAACAATTATGTGAATAATATCGTTGTTCATGCTTACGTACAACCTCCCATCTTCACAATGTGATGTGATTCATTATCCATGATATTCCTTAAAGAATGATTATATAAATGTATATAATGAATAAATATTGTATATATTATGTTATTATCATTTTTAAATTATATAAATATTATCTAATAAGGGTAACCTAATCTTATTCGACAAAAGATGCATAAGAACATGAAGATGTCAATATCCGAATAACGGGTAACAATGAAACGTTACAAACAAATAGATGATAATATGATCCTATATTATGTCATAAAAATTGATATGATTCTGGAATAAGTAAATTACATTATTTAAATCATTATACAGAAGGTTCATATACATTCAAAGGATATTGATCCTAATTTTAGTGATAATTTTTCAATCTCATTATTATCAGAGATTATTTATACTTAAGTATTTTTTAGGGTACATTTATCATCCACATCCATGTTCCCTAAAAATTTAATTATTTTCAAATTTTTTAAAATTAATTTTACCTATTGGTGAGCTTCTACAAAATAGTATGAAATTAATCTTTTGTTGTTATTCAATATGAGTTTCTTTTTTACTTTTCTGGTAAAAGTATGAGAAGAATTTTTTTAACTTATACAACAAGAATGGATTTTTACATCTTCATAATGCCTTATTTTTATGAATATTAATCTAAAATATTTCAAGTTTATTTTCAAATAAATACTTTTCTTTTAAAATTGCATGACATTTTGAGAAAAGATAACTTTTTTAATAAGAATGGATATTTTCTTTAAGAATTAATATCATGTATTTTATCAAAATTATTTTCCATCTAGGATGACATTATTTAATAGGATTATGTTTCTATCCCTATAATTATAATGGATTTATTATGGAATGATATTTTGATAAAATCTATTTTTTTATATGGATTATGATGGATTTATGTTTAAGAAACCCATTTTATTCCTTCGTTTATTCTATGATGAATGATTTACATTTTGTGGCACACATAATAATGATTTAATTATGAGATTGGTGGGACCAATATCTTCCTCCAATGAATTGGGTAAAGATTTATATCTCATGAGATAGACATGGATGGAATGGAAAATGATCTCTGTCCAGTAATACATGGTTGGAATGAAGAGTGAAGTCAGTTCAGTAATGGACTTTGTCCTCTATGATGGTTTTGGAAATGTGATTTGACTAATATGAAATTCTTTTCTATGATTTTTTATATTCCACAAAACATCATGTATTATGTTATGACTTTTTGAATTATGCTCATTGATTCTTACATACTTTTAGGATTTATACCACGACATGATATCACCATATTTCATATGTAAGATAATAATTTAAAATGTTATGTTCTTATTACTTATGATTAGAATATAATAGTCATATCCCTTTTTTACCCTTATTGTGCATTGGGGATCACACTTTCTTATGTTTATTTTACGTAGGTCGTGAGGTAGGGTATTAAGGAAGATATTTGAAAAATGAGTCTATTTTTGATGAAATAAGTCAGAGACAATGAATAATTGTTTTGAACCAGTTGTCTATTTTTCTCAATTTCAAGGACACTATACCATTGCAGTCCCATCATAGATTTGTTATATTTTTTAATAACTATTATTCAACTTTGATGTTATGTCAATATATGTAAAGTATGGGTCGTTATAGTTTGTTTCCAATTTTATGGAATATTTGATATATATATATATATGTGTGTGTGTGTTTGTGTGTGTGTCATGAAACAAACATAATAAAATATAATTATATTTAATATGCTTGAGTTATTATTTTATCATGGTTTGATAACTCTTTAGGGATGTGAAAGAAGAAACAAAACTAAAACATGCTGATAAAAACTATACCTCTTATTTGGAAAAAATCATTTTCCCAACACATTATGACATCTAGGATTTTTATTCATCATACAAAGAGACCTATATAATTAAAATAGATACTCTTGGAAGGTATTTTGTTATATATTTATGTGGTTATAACTATGATGATATTGTAAGAAGAAGTTCTATTTTATAAGACAGTGGAAGGGCACTTTGGGAATTTTTCAAAATAATAAATTAATACAAATTAATATTCATTTATAAATAGTACCAAAATGATTTATTAAAATATAATATTATTTTAGTTCATAATTAACTAATAAAAGAATAATTATCTTCTTTTACTAGATTTATACACTTATCTTTTGGTTTGGACCCCTATTAAACCATGTCACTCTTACCATGACAATATGGATTTTTACTAATTGAGGGACAATATAATGACTATAAATTTACAAAAGGATAATAAATGGAACATGTTTTATATTTCTAACATTATAATAATAATTTTCTAACATATGATATATTTATGAATGTTATATCTTTTAATAAAATATTATTTACTATAAAATATCTATCATGACAATTTTTTAAAGTATTTATCACATTGAATTTATGAATAACAATAAAAAATATAAAATTATAAGAGAAATATTATTTCACTAACATCTAATTTTAATCTATAAATTTCACTGATCGCATTATTTAACAAAAATTATATTTATTTTAATATTATTACTATCATTTATTTAAATTTTCTATTAATTAAATAAGTATTGAATTAATGTTGTAAAAAAATTTATGTTAATTATTTCATCGCTAAAAATTAAGAATAAATTACCACGATGATGTTAAATATTTTATATTTAAGGATACTCTTTATAGTCAAACATATCCTCTGGATAACACCATATTAAATTTATTTTTCTTATTAAAAGAAAATGTGTGACGTGCTTGGAATGTCTTTAAATAAGATACTATAATGATAATAATATGATAAAAGTATACCAAAAGGGTTATAAATTTGACCAATTGATGATTATTAATGAGATATACTCATCCACTAAGATTTTTTTAATTATTTGGGTCATTAAATACTCATTATTTTATTTTAAACCAAAATTACCCAATTTACCCTTTATTGTGGTAATAAAATTTATTAAGGTTACTATTAATATTGTCCCGAAATAAAAGTGAACTAATTACTAAGTTTTTACCCACTAATTAAAAATATGTAATTAAGTTTTTCAAGTTCAAAAAATATAAGTTATTGAACTTAATTTTAAATTAAACCCAAAACATGCAATGAAAAGCAATTTTTTAGTAAAATGCACATTTAAAATATAAAATGGTTTTATACTAAATTCAAGAATAAAATCAATTTTGAAAACTATAATTTCATTACATTAAATTAATATTAACTAATAAATATTTTAAAATAATCAAAAATAAATTTTGAACTTATAAGTAATTTAAAATAATAGAAGAGTTTCAATAAAAAAAATTATTTTTTCAATATTACTTAAAAATGAATATTTTTATAAAATTCTCAAAACATAATCTTACGTTATATTTGACATACTGAATATAATTTTTTAAAAAATAAAATTATATTAATGAAGAATTAAAATATAATATTAAATGATTTTAATATAATCATTATATTATTTTATAAATTACATTATAAATTTATAATGAATATTAGTACATAATTTGGGAATACTAATAAATATTAAAATGATTTTCTATATCCTTACATAGGTTTTTTCACAGATGATACACCAGGGATACCATATACTAAAATTGATACTCTCCAGCCATACCTATAATTTTATCTATGTATGGATCACTCATATCTGTTTTGTCAACAACCTCTACAAATTTCAAAAGGCATAAGAGAATTAACATCCACTGAATATTAACCCTCATAAACTTGTCAATCATATGAGCATTAAGGAAATTAATAGTAACAAGCTCAGGTGATATATAGACCAAATGGGGAAATGAGTGTCATTACCATAATGAAACACTCATTTTTCTCCAAGATTATATATTTTTAGTACTTTACAACTCATTCTGGTCTAGGATAAATCCTTTCATTGAAATTATTTTTGATTTAAAACCGAGTAATATCCTCATGTAACCTTGATTTTATGATGGATTACTACAACATTATCATTGTTACTTTAATATTGTAAGTGGAAAAATCACTTTAGAGACTTATGTAGTCATTAAGAGGTAAAATAACCTCTCAATCAACTGAAAATCCTCATTATATTCACAAAATCCATTCTCACCAAGGTAGATGGATGGATTTTTCTTGGTTAATTATGTTCTATAAGTGACTATTCATTCATGGTCTGGAACCCAACTGTCTGAAAAATTGAGTAGTGAAGAGAATAACTTCCACCACTAAAGTATCATCTAGAGGATTATGTTGTAAAATTTGTCTTGAAGCTTACTCTCTTTGATTAAGAAGACCCCTTCTAGGATGAATTATCTAATAGATACAAAAAAATATACAATTAGATTAACAGAAACTAAATAATAAAAAATATGAACTTTAGGAATATATAATAATTCCCATAAACAATATGAATTTAATATATATATATATATATAGAATGATAAAAAACATTAAAAAGGAGCATATTCATCTAAATAAACCCCATATCAGGTTCATCTAAGTATCCTCAAAAACCAATCTCATGCATGAACAAAATCCTTTACCACTCATGGCCACTCAAGTATAGAAATGGTAGTGAGCTATAATGGAGCCATTTTTTACTTACTACACTATTTCTTATTTTCCTAACTCTTTTCTAACAAGGAACCTGAGAAAAAACTAGAAATTTTCATCCCACTTCCTATAGGGTAATAGCTTTGATACCATTTTGTAACATACTAACCTAGGAAAACATAGTGTGTTGCCCATGATGAACCTACATAAGATTAAGATAAAAATAATAGTTCAAAGTCATCTCATGTGTAACATTAAAGTGATATAAATCCATATTACATGCATAAGAATATCCTTGAGACATACTTAATAAGCCAAAAATATATAAACATGGTAGAAAACTAAAAGAATAACTAGAAATTATCTCTATATAATAACATAAAACAACCAAACCAACTCACTAAGGATTTCATAACATTTTAGGGAATCCAAATAACTATATGACACCCTTCCCATTACTCGTATCCTGCAAAACACAATCAACAAAAACAAAAATGGAAAATTTTGGTTACTAGCAAAAATTCCCAGTAGGATGTCATAAAAGAATCTATACAAATTCTAACACCTTGAAACTATTATTACTAGAATTAAATAAAAAACTATGTAGAAATCATTTAAATATGAATACCATTTAGTAAAGTCCTTTTGTTTATTTTTAAGTAATCTCATGTTCACAACCACTAGATATATGATAGTATATGATTAATAATAAGGTTTATTAAAATAAACGAATGTAATACTAAATAATAAACATTTGTGAAGTAAATAGGTAATAATAATTAAATGTATAAAAATATGAAAAAATTGGTCTCTAACCTATGGGAATACCCATTGAAACATGTTAAGTAACACTAATCTATTATAATATGAACCTATCGATATTAATTCCTACCACAATATATCGTCATAAGAAAGATAACCCCTAGTGGTTCCACAGTCACCATGGTTTTCATATTTTATTACCTGATTCATCTAGTGTTACCATCATTCCATTTTTCTAAAAAAAATTAAGACAAAACAGCCTCACATTTATAAAACATTTCAACAATGAAGCATCGCCACATTTATGCTTGAACAATGATTTCTGAATCAAAATAGTCATTGAGGAATTTTATCAAACACAAGTAAAGAGAAAATATATTTATGATGAAAAAAACTATAAAAATCCTTTCAATGATGTAAATAAAACCAATCTATCTATTATATAAAAAACATAAGGAATAATTAAAACATTGATAAATTATTAGGTTAACACTGATTTATAATGACACTTACTTTTGAAGTGGTGGTAAACTTGATTCCTTAGAAAATAGAGACTAAAAAAGTTGAGATATTGTATTGATGATTCAATATCTATAATAAAATTCAACAATTATCCACCAAACCCGTTAGATATTCTATTCATAGCTCAGTCACGTTTCAATGGAACACTTAGAAAAGAGTGCAAATTGATATCCAGAATGAATAGAGATGATTGGATCAAAAATGGAACATACCTTGAATATGTACACCATGAACAAATGGAAAAAATTAAATATCCTAGAAGATATCCTAAAAGAGTGTTAGATAGTGGAAATTTCATCAATGTGATATAGTGTGGGTGATTATATATAAAACATATATAGGGATAATAATTAAATTATATTATTTATGTGGTTTAGATTAGTGAGAATGGTTAGGATACATAGTTTTTTAAACCATAATCCTACCATGTGTGTCTAATATTCATAGAAAGTAATGTCAAATGGTCTATTGTATAAGGAAAAATGGTTATCACTAACATATATCTAACTATTAGTACACCTCTAAACCTCAATACACCATATAACACAGTTATTTCATGGTTACTACTAACATTGCACCTAAACTGTACGCATGATTTTTTTGCAGTTAAATTCCAAATTTTTAACTCTATAACCTTGGAAACCATTACAAAATCCCAAATAACAAACCATTTTTAAAATAATTCATTCTTGTAACCCATTGGGGATACAAATAACCCCTAATTCAATGATTAATTTTTAACATTCATATTTAAAATAATATTACTTCATAGTACATTTTATCTTGGTGTTATGTGTTCTATAAATTATTAAACAATGTTTTCTCAAAAAAACTAATGGTATTATAGAATTCATTTTCATAAAATATTGTTTAGAACTTTTGGGTTTAATGTACCAAAGCAATCACTACTGAACAAGTGGCCACATTCTTTAAATTTTTTAAAATTGGATAGGTTTACATATTTATATTTAACAACCCTCACTAAGTGTCTCTATATAAATAAACCTATTTTATTTTGAAAAATCATATAAATGGTTGGATGAAGTAGAGTTTCACGATGAAAACAGACTGCATAAATCAAAAAATCTATAAATCTATCAACATTTAGGTCATGAAAAATTTCAATAAGAATATTTTTCTCCATTCATTCCTCCCAAGAGAGAACACATTTTTTCTAAAGACTTCAATTATACTGGGGAAAATTCCGTCAATACTAGAGACAAAGAAGGAAGTATGTTACAACATAAATGAGGTTTACAACAATGGGGACTACTCCCTAATCATTACAAATGAAGAGTGAATTACACCATCTACAAATAAAAAATCTCTCAAGAAGTACTTTTCATAATTTCACATCATAAAGAACATCCTCATTACCCAATATAAAACAACTTGAAAATTTCATCACAGTAATATGATAATGTATACAGTATGTTCATAGACATATACATTTAAACTATATTGTATCTCATCACCACTGTATCACTTAAAACTACAAAGTTATTATCCCCGCCACATGGTGCAAAATTCTATAGTGTAAATCCATCCTTTTCAAATATAATAATCTATGATAATCCCATTTAATATAGAATCTATAACGACCCATACATTACATACATTGTTAATACTTCAAAATTGAAGCATACTTATTACATCATATAACAAAACCACGAAAGAACTGTATATGTATAGTTTCTTTAGAAACTGGGAAACATAAACAACTCGTTCATAAAGCGTCTACACTGTCTCCCATTAATTTCATCATATCTATAGTCCCTTTTGGTATATCTTACATAATTACCTTCTTCCTGACCTGGGGAAAGAAAACATACAAAAGGGTGAGCTCAAATGCTCAGTAAGGGTAAACAAAAGAAATATCAATCACATCATATTCATAAGAACATAACTTTTGGAAATCTTAACCTGCAAAAGAGAGCATAACATCATAACATGGGATAAATCATAGTAGTGAAATGGAATCCCAATAATCATAACTTAAAACATGAAACTTTTTGGAATACACAAATAATCATATAGAATCATTTCTTATTAGTCAAGACTCATTTCCAATATTATCTTAGTGGACAAAGTCCATTTCTAAACCGAGTTCACTCCTCGTTTCAGTCATGTTTCACTGAACCGGTATAACCTACCGTTCCAGCCATGTCTATCTCATGAGATATAAAATCTTTACCCAATGCATTGGAGGGAGATATAGGTCTCACCCATCTCATAATTATACCATTCTTATGTGTGCCACAAAATCATAAATCATACATCATTACATAACCCATGTAATAAAAATGGAATTCTTAAACAACATGACATCATACAACAATTCATATAAGATAAAGGAATTCATAAAAATAATTCCATCACAACATAATAAAATCAATGTAATAATAGGGATATAAATAGAACCCTATATTATCTTAGATGGAAAATAATTTTGATAAAACACTTGAACTCTATTCTTGAGGAAAATATCCTTTCTACTTCAAAAACACTTTTCCTTTCTTAACATGTCAATCAATTCTAAACTAAAAGAAGTTGATTAAAAATAAACTTTAAAACTTTTAAGGGAAGCTTCTTGTAAATAATGTTTTAAAAATCCATTCGTGCTGTATAAGTTAAAAAAACATTCTTCTCGTACTTTTGTCGGAAAGTCAAAAAGTACCTCATACGAAAAAAGACAAAATATTCCTTTCATATCTTTTACTAAAATCTCACCAAATGGTAAAATTGGATTTAAATAGTTTTAGGTGGATGTAAATAATATTACATATTTAAGAAACATGGATGTGGATGATAAAATACACCCCAGTAAATACCAAAGTATAAACAATCTCGGATAAAAATGAGATTGTGATATTTCTCTTACCTTAGGTCTGATTTGCTTCGAAAGTGTCCGAACCTCCTGTATAATGATTTAAATAATGTTATTGACTTATTCCAGAACCATAATTATTGTTATGATATCATATATGGTCATATTCTTAGCTTCTTAGTAGTAATATTTCATTGCCACTTGTTATTCGGGTGTTTATAACTTTTTGTTCTTATGCGTGTTTTGTCGAATAAATTCTTATTCTTCACTTTAGGTTATAGATATCTCATTTACAGAATGGTATTAGTGTAATATATATCATATTAATTCATTCAATTCATTTATATAATCATTATGAAATGAAGATCATGTAGAACGAGTCGCATCACATCGTGGAGACGGTATTCCGTACGTACGCACGAGTGATGATATCGTTCCTATGATCATGGAATTGTATTGGAGTGTATGTATACTATTTCAGAATCAATATCACTTTATAATAGTCATATATAGTCATTATTGACAACATTATACCCATCCAAGTAAGGTGGTGGTGGAAAATAGATTACACCACGACGTGGAGATGGTATTCCGTACGTACGCACGCGCGGTGATTTCTTTTTCCGTAGGATGGATAGACGGTGAAATAGGGTTGTTTCAAACTTATAATAACATATCAGTAAGTGAGTGATACTGATGTTATTACTTCATAATGAAACAACTAAAGAAGAACAATTGGAAAAAGAAATAAAGATGAAAGAATCGGTAACGGACATTACCTCTTCTTTGAAGTGCTTCTTTGAGACCTCCTTTTAGGGCACTAAACTAGGTCTTTGAAGAATACCAGAACCTCTAGGATGTTTCTAGGGAAGTGGAGAGTAGAAATTGGCAGCGGTTGGCCGAGCTTGAAAGCTCAATGTGGTGTGAGGAAGAGGAGGAGGAGGTTCCCTTTTATAAGGGAGGAGAGGGGCACCTTTGGAATAACTAAAAATATTATTTTATTATAAAGTCAAATTCGGTTTTTAATAGCACCAAATTGATATATTTAGAGGCTAAGGTGGGTAGGGGTAATACTCCTCTCATCCAATAGAATTTAGACAAGTTTAGGTATCAATTGTAACCTTATCATTTAGATTTAACTTTAAGTTAGATAATTTATCTTTTACTGTGTCTTCTTGTTTTCTTATACTATAAGGTTAATAAACATACTATATCAAGACAAACGAACCCCAATCTGTTTATTATTATTATATATAACCTTATCTAAGTCATTTGGACGAACCTCAGATTTTTAGGAAAAAAAACAATTAATAAAATAATCTTTGTTTTAAAAACTATTTTATGTCAATTTTGACAATATTTAGTAATTTATTTTTGTGAAAATAATAACAGAATGATTAGTTAGAACCAAGTTAATTAAATCAATAATAACATGTCATATTAACCTATAAAATTAGTGTAATTCATAAAAAGTCTCTAATTACATTTATTTGGGTATTTATAACATCAATTATGTCAATATTTCATTAATTACTGCATCATCGTTGTGTCATAAATAAATTAAATTATTTAAAGTCTAAAAATTAAAAATAAAATACCATTATGTAGAAAATATTTTTAGCTTTCTAATGAATATTTATAGTCGAATTTATCTTATGTATAACCCCATATTAAAAATTATTTACTTATTAATCTTTTATTTTAACTATTTAACCCTTCTTTAAATAAATTAATAATAAATGTCCTAATCTAATCCAAGTGGCCTAAATGGTCATATTTTATTCCTAAGGTTGTTTTTGGTCGAATTAAACTTGTCCAATAGAATTAGGACATGTGTTAGGGTAATAATAATATCATTTTTACCCTTAATTACCCTATTTATTTTTAACCGTGGTAAATAAAAGTAAAAGGTTACTATTCACCAAAAATTATTTTCATCTCATTGAACCACATTTTAGTCCTTGATATTAACTGTGTCTCTCGGATTTTTGAAATTCCACTCATAGAAGCGGTAAAATTAAGTTTAATGAAAAATTCAGTTTTTTCAACTACCACTTAGTGGTTTCACTATTCATCAAAAATAGAAAGTTTTCAGAAAAATGCCAAAATTTCACCCTAGGCTAATTTCGATATTCCGAATCCAAAAATGATTTCCATTTTGAAAAATAAAAATTATAAACTTTCAAAAAGTGGTAATTACTATTCATAATGGATAGTTTTAATAATATTTTAATAGCATATCATTGTTTTGTGAAACTCGGTATTGCGTACGACGCAAGCTATCGAGGAAGGCCGCGGTTGCGTGTAAAGCAAGCCAAGCTAGTGTTGTGTGCAGTAAAAGATTCCTTTGATGATTTATGTAACATAAAAACAAAATATTTCACATAAAAGTCTCTGGTATTACATTCTACCCCCCTTAAAATGTTTTTCTCCCTCGAAATTCGTCACTTTGTAACAAACAGATGAGGATACCTCTCCCTCATCATATCCTCAAGCGCCCATGTAGCTTCTTCTAATTGGTGGTTCCTCCATAAAACTTTCACCAATCGAGTGGTCTTGCTTCGTAGGAATTTTTCGCTACGATCCAGAATCTCTATCGGCTGTTCTTCATAAGAAAGATCTTGCTCCAGCGGTACAACTTCTGAGCTAAGTACATGTGAAGGATCAGCTCTGTACTTTCTTAGGAGAGATAGATGGAACACATCGTGAACTTGAGAGAGATTCGGTGGAAGCGCCAATCGTTAAGCTACCTTCCCAACACGATCCAGTATTTCGAAAGGACCGATCTATATAGGGCTCAACTTCCCCTTCTTTCCAAATCTCATGACTCTCTTCCAGGGAGATATTCGTAAGAACACTTTATCACCCACTTAAAACTCTAGGTCTTTTCTTCGGTTGTCGTCATAACTTTTCTATCAACTCTGACCTACTCTTATGTGTTGTTGAATATATCTGACCTTTTCTTCCATTTCATCAACGAGATCAGGTCCTAATAGCTTTCTTTCCCCAACTTCATCCCAGCAAGTTGGAGTCCTGAATTTCATTCCATAGAGAGCTTCATAAGAAGCCATCTGAATACTGGAGTGAAAGCTATTATTATAAGAAAATTCCACCAAAGGTAGGTGTTGATCCCAACCACCTTTGAAATCCATAGATCAAGATCTCAACATATCTTCTAGGGTTTGAATTGTTCTCTCCGACTGACCGTCTGTCTGAGGATGATAAGCAGTGCTGAAACTCAACTCTGTATCCAGAGTATGCAAAAGACTTCGCCAGAACTTCGAGGTAAATATCGGATCCCGATCAGATATAATAGAAAGTGGTACTACATGTAATCTTACCACTTCATTTACATATATAATGGTAAGCTGATCCAGAGAGAAATCCTCTCTAATAGCAATGAAGTGTGCAGACTTGGTAAGACGATCAACTATGACCCAGATAGCATTATTGCCTTTGGATGTTTTAGGAAGTCCTGTGACAATGTCCATAGTGATGTTTTCCCATTTCCATTCACGTATGGGTAATGGATGTATCATCCCCTTAGACTTCTGTCTCTCAGCTTTAACTTGCTGACAAACCAAGCATCGAGAGACATATTCAACAGCATCGC
Source organism: Viscum album (assembly GCA_963277665.1). NCBI lineage: Eukaryota > Viridiplantae > Streptophyta > Magnoliopsida > Santalales > Viscaceae > Viscum > Viscum album. Next base: position 333,185,296 of record OY728139.1, on the reverse strand, counting down.
TTTTCATTCCATCCCACCAGAAGTACTCATTCAGGTCCCTACACATCTTCGGGCTTCCAGGATGAATAGAGAATGAAGAACTATGAGCCTCATCCAACAGCTTCTTCTTTAATTCGGGGATGGGAGGAACACAAACCCGATTCCAGAACATTATTACCCCATCACACTCATGGTTGAATTCAGGAATATTTCTCACCTTGTTTTGTAACTCGGCATCTTCTTTCTGTGCCTCTTTAATCTTCACATGTATAGATGGTTGAACATTCATTTGAGAAAGATAATATTTTTCCCCTTCCATTATAATTCCAAGATCCATCCCTTGTAAATCCATAAATATTGGATCTTTTGTGATCCTCATCATGGATAAACTGGCATGGTCTTGTCGACTTAATGCATATGCCACCTTGTTTGCTTTCCCAGGGTGATAGTGGATTGAGCAGTCATAATCCTTAATCAGCTCCAACCATCTTCTTTGACGCATATTCATCTCCTTTTGTGTGAAAATATACTTTAAACTTTTTTGATCAGTATAAAGATCACACCTTTCACCATAAAGATAATGCCTCCAAATCTTTAATGCAAAGATTACTGCAGCTAACTCCAAATCATGTGTTGGGTAATTTGGCTCATGAATTTTCAACTGTAGTGAGGCATAAGCTATCACCATATCATTTTGCATAAGAACACACCCCAATCCCTTCTTGGATGCATCACTATAGATCACAACCCTTTCTCCACTACAAGGCAGTGTGAGCACAGGTGCACTGGATAACCTTCTTTTCAACTCCTTGAAATTCTCTTCACATTCCTCCATCCAGACAAACTTAACTCCTTTCCGAGTATACTTGGTGAGTGGATTAGATAATCGTGAAAAATGTTTCACAAAACGTCGATAATATCGAGCCAAACCAAGAAAACATCGGATCTCAGTTACTGTTGTTGGTCTCGAACATCTTTCGATAACCTCTATTTTTCCCGGATCCAAAGATATCCCCTCTTTTGAGATTATGTGACCCAAAAATGAAACTTTTTGAAGCCAAAATTCACACTTGGTAAATTTGGAATAAAGCTTCTCCTTTCTCAAGGTCTTCAATATAATTCTATAGTGATCTTCATGTTCTTCCTTGCTCTTTGAATAGATAAGAATATCGTCTATAAAGACTACCACAAATTGATCAAGATAGTCTCTAAAGACTCTATTCATCAGATCCATGAAGATAGCAGGGGCATTAGTAAGACCAAATGGCATCACTATAAATTCATAGTGTCCATACCTTGTACAGAAATCCATCTTTGGTATATCCTCCCTTTTAACCCTTAATTGATGATACCCTGAACGAAGATAAATCTTGGAAAAGTATTGAGCTCTGCGTAGTTGGTTAAATAAGTCATCAATGCATGGGAGAGGATATTTTTTCTTGATAGTGATCTTGTTAAGTTCTCGATAATCAATGCAGAGTCTCATTGATACATCTTTCTTCTTAACATATAGAACAGGTGCTCCCCAAGGTGACGCACTAGGGCATATGAATACCTTATCAAGATTCTCTTGGAGTTGCTTCTTCAATTCCTACAACTCAATTTGGGCCATTCTATAAGGTGTCTTTGAAATAGACAAATCACCCGGTACGAGTTCTATTGAAAACTCAACTTCACGATTTGGTGGAAGACCCGGTAATTCCTCCAGAAAGAAATCATAAAACTCATGTACAATTGGAATATTCTTAATCGTGAGTTTCTCACCAACCATGTGAGATAAATAACCTTCATTTAGTGGAATCAAGTCCCATAAGGTAGAAGGAATTTCCACTGGAAGGTTATGTTCATCCTTGCATTAATAGACGATCATAGATTGATCTGGTATATGAAATGTGACTTCCCTTCTTTGGCAATTGATATGAGCTCCATATAAAGAAATCCAATCCATGCCAAGAATGACAACAAATTCGACTATAGGAAGGATCACAAGATTTGAAGGAAGCACTTTCCCACAAACTTCGATCGGAGAAGAATTATAAACTTTTGATGCGACTGTTGTTCCATTAGGTGTTGTCAGAGCTAACTCAACATCTAATTGTTGAGGTAATACGGTGATACCCTTAGAAAATTCTTCAGAAATAAAAGAGTGGGTGGATCCAGAATCAAATAAAACATTTGCTACTTTAGAGTGGATGTTAAGTGTACCTTTCACCACATCGTTATCGTACTCCACATCACTGATAGAAATTGCATGTGACTTTCCTTTGTCTTTTGCCTTAAGAGTTTGTTGACGTCGACCATCATCATCAACCCTTGGATTAGGGCATTTATTGGCATAATTCCCCATCTCCTTTCACTTGAAACATTTAAGTGTAGTAGGTTCATTCTGTGTATCCCTTCCTTTGTTTGCATCATTAGACATCTTCTTCCCATCATCGCGGCATTCAAATGCCCGATGACCTTCCATTCCACCTTTGAAACATTTATGTGTCCCTTTAAGACAACTCCCTCCATGTTTCTTTCCACACTTTGAGCATAAGAAAAAGCTCATCTTCTATTCAGTGTGCTCTTTATATTTTCCTTTGAATTCCATTTTCCTCTTCTTATCAAACCCATATGACTGATGGGTTACTCCAATCTCCATCTAAACTTTGAGAGCACATAAAACTATTTCCTCATAGCTATTGAAGTCCCTTATAGCTAAGGCCCTTCAAAGACTTGGTTTTAATCCACTAAAGAATCGATCGATCTTAATCTCAGGTTGGATAATAATTCCAGAAGCGTACCTCGAAAGTCTTGTAAAATTTGCTTTATAAGTACCAACAGATTCATCATCCTTTTTCTTCAGTTCAAGAAACTCTTTCTCCAACTTTGTTCGGAGAATACGAGGGAAGTACTTATTGAAAAATAAGTTCTTGAACTCATCCCATTTCATGGACTCAATTTCATCCCTTTTCCTGATATTCTTAATAAGATTCCACCATTGATCAGCATCACCTTCCAAATGATACACTGCTAAGATGAATTTATCATGCTCAGAACATTGAAGAAATGAAAATATCTTTTCAGTATTACTAATACAATGTTCAACAACTAATGGATCAGTAGACCCACTGAATGAAGGAAGACGCTGTCTCATGAAGGATTCAACAGAATGTTGCTCCTTCCTTTGCTCGTTTTGAAGTCCTGCATGATTCATAGCTTGAGAATGTTGTGTGAGCATGGCTACAAGATTTTGCTTTCCAGCTCCCAAAACGTTTGGTTGCTCAGGGGGACAATCATTGCATTACCCGTCGCATTCCACATTAACACGGTTCTTTCGGGTTCCAGCCATTGACTAAAACCAATAAGAATAGTGTGAGAAACACTAATTATAATAGGAAAACCACATAATCAAGAATAAAATTTCACACTTAAGATCTTATCCTAGGTTATTCATGGCCATTTCTAAAACACTAAGATTGTGTTCTATGCTTAGAATTATCCTTAGGGTTCTTACTAAGGCTTTCACATCCTAGTTTCCAAAGGTTGACTATGCCTTTCCTCTGATACCAACTATAACGACCCATACTTTACATACATTGGTAATACTTCAAAATTGAAGCGTACTTATTACATCATATAACAAAACCATGAAAGGACCGTATAGGTATAGTGTCTTTAGAAACTGGGAAACATAAAGAACTAGTTCATAAAGCGTCTACATTGTCTCCCATTTATTTCATCTTATCTATAGTCCCTTTTGGCATATCTTACTTAATAACCTTCTTCCTGACCTGGGGAAAGAAAAAATACAAAAGGGTGAGCTCAAATGCTCAGTAAGGGTAAACAAAAGAAATATCAATCACAATATATTCATAAGAACATAACTTTTGGAAATCTTAACCTGCAAAAAAGAGCATAACTTCATAACATGGGATAAATCATAGTAGTGAAATGGAATCCCAATAATTATAACTTAAAACATGAAACTTTGTTTCATACACACATAATCATATAGAATAATTTCTTATTAGTCAAGACTCATTTCCAAGACTATCTTAGTGGACAAAGTCCATTTCTGAACTGAGTTCACTCCTCGTTTCAGTCCTGTTTCACTGAACCGGTATAACCTACCGTTCTAGCCATGTCTGTCTCATGAGATATAAAATCTTTACCCAGTGCATTGGAGGGAGATATAGGTCCCACCCATCTCATAATGATGCCATTCTTATGTGTGCCACAAAATCATAAATCATACATCATTGCATAACCCATGTAATAAAAATGGGATTCTTAAACAACATGACATCATAAAACAATTCAAATGAGATAAAGGAATTCATAAAAATAATTCCATCACAACATAATAAAATCAATGTAATAATAGGGATATAAACAGAACCCTATATTATCTTAGATGGAAAATAATTTTGATAAAACACTTGAACTCTATTCTTGAGGAAAATATCCTTTCTACTTCAAAAACACTTTTCCTTTATTAACATGTCATTCAATTATAAACTAAAAGAAGTTGATTAAAAATAAACTTGAAAACTTGTAAGGGAAGCTTCTTGGAAATAATGTTTTAAAAATCCATTCATTCCATATAAGTTAAAAAAACATTCTTCTCGTACTTTTGTCAGAAAGTCAAAAAGTACCTCGTACGAAAAATGACACAAGATTCTTTTCATATATTTTACTAAGATCTCACCGAAGGGTAAAATTGGATTTAAACAATTGTAGGTGGATGGAAATAATATTAAATATTTAAGAAACATGGATGTGGATGATAAAATACACCCCAGTAAATACCAAAGTATAAACAATCTCAGATTAAAATGAGATTGTGATATTTCCCTTACCTTAGGTCCGATTTGCTTCGAAAGTGTCTGAACCTCCTGTATAATGATTTAAATAATGTTATTGACTAATTCCAGAATCATAATTATTGTTATGATATCATATATGGTCATATTCTTAGCTTCTTAGTAGTAATATTTCATTGCCACTTGTTATTCGGGTGTTTATAACTTTTTGTTCTTATGTGTGTTTTGTCGAATAAATTCTTATTCTTCTCTTTAGGTTATAGATAACTCATTTACATAATGGTATTAGTGTAATATATATCATATTCATTCAATCAATTCATTTATATAACCATTATTAAATGAAGATCATGTAGAACGAGTCACATCACATCATGGAGACGATATTCCGTATGTACGCACGAGTGATGATATCGTTTCTATGATCATGGAATTCTATTGGAGTGTATGTATACTATTTCAGAATCAATATCACTTTATAATAGTCATATATAGTCATTATTTACACCATTATACCCGTCCAAGTAAGGTGGTGGTGGAAAATAGATTACACCACGGCGTGGAGACGGTATTCCGTATGTACGCACGCGCGGTGATTTCTTTTTCCGTAGGATGGATAGATAGTGAAATAGGGATGTTTCATACTTATAATAACATATACTTATGTGAATGATACTGATGTTATTACTTCATAATAAAACAACTAAAGAAGAATAAGTGGAAGAAGAAATAATGATGAAAGAATCGGTAATGACATTACCTCTTCTTTGAAGTGCTTCTTTGAAAACTCCTTTTAGGGCACTAAAATAGGTCTTTGAAGAAGACCAGAACCTCTAGGATGTTTCTAGGGAAGTGGAGAGAAGATATTTGAAGGGGTTGGCCGAGCTTGAACGCTCAAAGTGGTGTGAGGAAGAGGGGGAGGAGGTGCCCTTTTATAAGGGAGGAGAGGGGCACCTTTGGAATAACTAAAAATATTATTTTATTATAAAGTCAAATTCGGTTTTTAATAGCTCCAAATTGATATATTTCGAAGATAAGGTGGGTAGGGGTCGAAATCCTCTCATCCAATAGAATTTAGACAAGTTTAGGTATCAATTATAACCTTATCATTTAGATTTAACTTTAAGTTAGATAATTTAACTTTTACCGTGTCTTCTTGTTTTCTTATACTATAAGGTTAATAAACTTACTATATCAAGCCAAACGAACCCCAAGTTGTTTATTATAATTATATATAACCTTATATAAGTCATTTGGCCGAACCTTAGATTTCTAGGAATAAAATAACAATTAATAATATAATATTTGTTTTAAAAACTGTTTTATGTCAATTTTGACACTATTTAGTAATTGATTTTTGTGAAAATCATAACAGAATGATTAGTTCGAACAAAGTTAATTAAATCAATACTAACATGTCATATTAACCTATAAAATTAGTTTAATTCATAAAAAGTCTCGAATTATATTTATTTGGGTATTTATAACATCAATTATGTCAATATTTCATTAATTACTGCATCATCGTTGTGTCATAAATAAATTAAATTATTTAATGTCTAAAAATTACAAATAAAATACCATTATATAGGAAAAAATTTTAGCTTTATAATCAATATTTATAGTCGAATTTATCTTATGTATAACACCATATTAAAAATTATTTACTTATTAAACATTGATTTTAACTATTTAAGCCTTCTTTAAATAAATTAATAATAAATGTCCTAATCTAATCCAAGTGAGACTAAATGGTCATATTTTATTCCTAAGGTTATTTTTGGTCGAATTACACTTTTCCAATAGAATTAGGACATGTGTTAGGGTAATAATAATATCATTTTTACCCGTAATTACCCTATTTACTTTTAACCGTGGTAAATAAAAGTAAAAAGTTACTATTCACCAAAAAATATTTTCATCTCATTGAACCACATTTTAGTCCTTGATATTAACCGTGTCTCTCGGATTTTCAAAATTCCACTCACAGAAGCGGTAAAATTAAGTTTTATGAAAAATTCAGTTTTTTTAACTACCACTTAGTGGTTTCACTATTCATCAAAAATTGAAAATTTTCAGAAAAATACCAAAATTTCACCCTAGGATAATTTTGATATTCCGAATACAAAAATGAAGTCCATTTTGAAAAATAAAAATTATAAAATTTCAAAAAGTGGTTATTACTATTCATAACAGCTAGTTTTAATAATATTTTAATAGCATATCGTTGTTTAGTGAAACTCGGTATTGCGTACGATGCAAGCTATCAAGGAAGGTCGCGATTGCGTGTAAAGCAAGTCAAGATAGTGTTGTTTGTAGTAAAAGATTCCTTTGATGATTTATATAACATAAAAAAATATTTCACATAAAATTCTCGGGTGTTACAGAATCTTTATCCACTACAGGATATATTTATCGGTGTACATGTCTGTGTAAAAAACATTTATAAATCAGAGCATAAATGATGAAATTTTATTACATATGAGTCAGTTCAATTGTAGAAATACTTTATAAGAACTATGCATGGCTTGATTTCTATCCTTGTAGGATGAATAGTGACATTGCGATTCTTAATCCTATGTCTAGCCACAAATTTGATCAATTAAAAAATCGTTCACCCATATGAAAAAGATAGATCAATATAGTTCGTTGTCAAAAAAATAACTACATGTGACATAATTCCTACCCTAATATGATATATATATATATTCCTTATATCACTAAAATAAGTCTAACTATAGAAAAATTCCCCACCTCATCTTGGTACATGACCAGATCATTCTTCATTTACATTTGGTCTTTTCTTTCTCATTCATAAGTTAAGTTATTTTCATTCTTTGTGAAAATTATATCAATGAAACCCCATAAATATGAAAATTTCTCCCTATTGTATCAGGTAGATATAATTAGGATTCATTGACTTCGGTTACCATATCTTTAAAAATGAACTAGTAAAATCTAGATTTTTTCATGCATACAATATTTACTTTTATAGGGATTATATATAAGAACTATGTGTCATAATATAATGGGATATATAGTGGAATTCAGACCAATATTCTACACCTATATACATACCTCATTGGAATTTCTTCTAGTGATAACACCACTCGTAATTCATATCATGTCCCTTGTAATCACTTGATGACAGAATGAGGATACCCAACTCTGTTTCCTATATATATATATTCTACATCTATATAGGATAATCCTATTAAGAGCTATGTGAGTCTTTATTCTAGGTATATTAGACTATATATTGATGCATATAAACCTTCTACTATGTGCATCTATAATTTTTACCAAATCCAAAATATGTCCCCCATCATTTGGTATTTTTATTCTTATTGGGGATTCTAAAAAATTGGATGGAAGTCTATTCCATATGAATTTAAACTACCATGTATATGTCCTTGTCGTATGAATTTAAACTACAACAAACATGATATCTTATTGCATGAAATTAAATTGAATTACAAATGAGAACACAATGTTGATTTAGTATTTATTATTTCATTATTTATATTGATGGATAAAATTTTTATCTTAGACCCATTCACAAGACATCATTCATATACACTATTTCCCATAGGATAGTGGTATAAATTATTTGTTAAAATAATGCGTCGTGTGATAACTGATTTTTTTCATGTATGTTTTGATTTGGTATTTTTTTTAATTTTAATTAGATCATGTCTAAAACAATTATATAGTTTTAACCATGATAAAATCATTATATAAATTTTTGTTTATAGTAATCCATTATAATTAGTTATAAAAAATTAATTACATCGTTTATGGAGATGGAAAGTCGTACACACACATGGGGGATGTTGTCATTTTTTATAAGAATAGAATGAAAGAAAGGTAAATATTAATTCAACATTATTGTGTAATTATTTTACCATATATATCACTTATATTTATACAATTCTCTCAAATTACCAGCTAATTAAAATATTAATGATAAATTAATCACATCACTTCGTAGAGGTGGTAGTCCACACATACGCATGAACGACGTTATCATTTCTCAAAGGATATGAACAAAATAATTTCAACATTATATTATCATTAAATAATTTTAATTGTTTCATAAATATAATTTATAAATATTAATTATATCACAATAACAGTCTATAAAATCTGGTGATCCAAAAGGAAATGTATCGTTGGGTGGAGAAGCTTTATCGAACGTACGTACGATCAGTACTTTCACTTATTATTTTATTAGAAATAGGATATATAATTGAGATTTAATAATCATAACAACAAATAAAATTACTTATAATAAAAAATTTATAATATTATTATACCTAAAATATACTTAGTAGAGGTAAAGTAGAGTAGAAAATAACGTGATCAGTTAAGGTGATTATCTCATCTTTGAAACAATTCTTTTGGATCTTCTATAAAGGGCTCCCGGTTTAGTCTTTTGGGAGGGATGAAACCACTACGATGTTTATATGAATGTTTATAATGGAAATTTCCATATTATGGTAGATATAGAAGGAAAAATTTAGAATAAATAATAGATTGAGGGGTTCTCTTATATAATTGAGTTGAGAGGAACATTTTGAATTTCTAAAAACATTAATTCTAATAAATTCATTCTCAACATATATTCTTAAGAATGGAAATGGATTTTAAGATAAGGTATGATAATATTTTAATCCCATCAATCAATTGAATTCAGATAGGTTTGGTTGTAATTATATACCTTATCATTTTGAAAAACCATCAGTTAACAAATTTAAATTTGAACTGCAGTACCAAAATTTTCAATATTAAAGGGTTGTAATTTTTACATATAAGGTTTAAATTTTCCCATAAATGGAAAAGTTATGATATTTTAGACGATTAAATATCAATATTTTATTATTTAAATATTTATTATTATTTTAAATAATTTAATAAAATATCATTTTGATAAAAATCATTATCATCAATTTTGAAACAATTCAATTATTATAAATTTAAGTACATCATGGAAAAGGGAAAATAAGAATATAATTTTTTAAAACCCCCCAAATAAGACCTATTGATCTAGAAAATTAATTATTCAAATAAAATCATTCAAAATATCTTACTATAAACTTTTTTAAAGTTATTTATTATATATTTTTGTTAAATGGAGAAATAATGCATCATTGTTGCATAAGAAATTATGCAGAATAATTAATTACTAAAAATTAAAAAATATATATATAACTAAAATTCTTATATTCATATCATAATAAACACATATATTTCTAAATAACATACATTCTACATATTAAAAACAAAGAGAGTGATATTTTGTAACTTTCCTTGAGTTAAATAATATGTAAGTAATTTTCATGGAAAAGTGTCCATTAAAAAAAACTAATTTCAAACCTAAAATGTGAAAGATTGAATTAAATACATATTATAATAATTATGATGAAAAATTAAGGTCCTATAACTTCTTTTTATTCTAGAATAACCTGATTTACCCTTTATTATGGGGATAAATTTTACTGTGGTTACTATTTATATTGACCAAAAATAAAAAGAGCATAATTACCAAATATGACCCTCGTGATTATAAATATTTAATTCATTCTATCTATTTTGATAAATTTTAATGCAAGAAATTATTTTCAAATAAAATTTTAAATTGTGACAACAAAATGTATTTTTTAAAAAGATATATTTTAAGCATAAAACTGGATTTATTATAATCCTATACCTATAAATATATTTTTTATTATTTAAATAATATGATAAATTAAATATATATATTTATACATTTATTTATTTATTTATTTTAAAAAATATTTCATCAATATTCATTAATTAAATTTATTATTAAAAATACATTACGTGTATAAATTTGTTTTTCATAAAATCATCAATTTTATTTTCAAATAATTTTTTTAATTATAATAATTTAATAACTAATAAATTCATATTATAAATCTGTAGACCACATATTTTTTAGAGTTTAGTTAATACTATTCATATCCACCAATCTAATGACAATGTTATAAAAGTCACATAATATATTAATAATGCCACATTGTTCTTTAAGAGTTGTTATTGCTTGTAACAGAAGATATATAATAAATAAAATTATTTAAAGAGAAATATTCCATGAAAATATAAATGTGTTATATTATAACACCTCTAAAAATTAATTTCTCTTGGAAATTAATCATTCTTGGTTAAACAGGTGAGGATACTTCTACACTATCACATCCTCAGGTACTCATGTACCTTCCTCAAATTTGTTGTTTCACCATAAAAATTGATCAAATGAGTAGTCATATTTCATAGAAATTCATCTCTATCATCCAAATTTTATAATAGTTAATCATTATATGAAGTATCTTACACCAATGGTATGACCTTATAGGTCCATACATGTGATGAATCAGGTACGAACATTCTCAGGAGAGATATGTGGAACACCTCATTAACATGAAAGAGACAAGGTGGAAGTACAAATCTATAAGATACTATCTCGATTCAATCATGAATTAAAAAATGATCGATATAATTAGAGATTAGCATTCCATTATTTCAAAATATCATTACCCTATTACAGGGAAATGTTTTTACGAATATATTTTCACCAACCTCAAACTATATATATTTTAAAAAATTTCAGCATATATTATTTATTGACACAGACCTTCTTATATGTGATGTTAAATAGATCTAACATTATATACCATTTCTTCATATATATCAGGTGAAAAAATATTTCATTATCTAAATTCATTCCAACATGTTATAGTTATTCACCTCATATCATAGATGGCTTTAAAAGGATTCATCTGAATACTAGAGTGAATGTTATTATTGTATGAATTTTCCACAAAAAGATTATGTTGATCCCAACCACTATTGAAATCCAAAGAAAATTATCTCAACATGTGTTATAGAGTTTGAAAGGTCCTATTAGACTGGCCATCTGTCTAAGGATAACATGCAGTGATGAAACACAACTCTATTTCTTGTTCATATGGAATAATTCTCCAAAACCTCAAGGAAAAACTCATATACGTTTTTCATTTCTATTCTCGTACGGGTAATGGTTATAACACATCCTATATAATTATTCATTATAGCCTTAACATTCTGACATACCAACTATTGATAAACGTACTCTTAAATATCTCTCTTCATTCAATCCCAAAAATCATACTCTTTCAAATATCGACATATCATCATACTTCTAGGATGAATAGATAATGAAGAAGTGTGACATTCATCCATCACCACCATATTAAAATCTTGTAATGAAGGAATGAATACATGGTTCATGAAACACATTATTCCATAAAAATCAAGGTTGATCTCAGGAACATTTCTTACCTTCTTCTTTATATCTATAACATCTATATGTTCCTATTTAATATTCATGGGCATATATGGTTTAACACATTTTTGAGAAAGATAATATTACACCCTTCCTTGATGATTTAATGATCCATACTTTGATAGTCTAGAAATATTGGATCTTTCATGATCCTCATCAAAAATAATCTATTGTGTTCCTTTTTACATAGATATTTTTTCACATTGTTCACTTTCAAAGGGTGGTAATATATAGAGAAATAAAAATAATTTTTTAATTATAACTTTGTTCTCCTATTCATATTTATCTCTTTCTGGGAGAATATATACATAAAAAAATTATAATACATATATATGTCACACTCTTCACTATAAATCTAGTTCCTTCATATTTTTAATGAAAATATCACGTTTTCTATTTTCATATCATGTGTTGGGTAATTTATCTCATGAACCTTCAATTATCTTGATGGATAAGCTATAACCATATCATTGTGTAAGATAAAAAAATCGTATTCACTTATTTGGTTCATCACTATTGATTAAAAACCCTTCTCTACAATTGGGTAGTGGAATCCCAAGAGTAAAGACTATCCAACTCTTTTGTTTGATACAACATTCCTCACATTCATTTAACCGAATGAACATAGACCCATTATGAGTTAAGATAGTGATGGGATTTTATAGTCATGAAAAATTATCCATAATGAATTTTAATAAGCATGAAAACTAAAAAAACTACAGGTCTAAATAGTATTGTTTAATCTAATCCAATGCTCAATAAATTATATCTTTTAAGGGTCTACAAAAATACCCTCATTTGACATTATTTGATATATGAATGATACATTATAATGCCAAAATTAAAACTTAGTAATTCTTTCCTAAATATTTTTTTTATTTAATTTATTCATCATAATTATCAAATTATATTCATTTCCTTCCTTAATCATTGAATAAATTATAATATCATCTTTAAAGAAGACCATAAACTGATGAAGGTAATATTTGAAGACTATATTCATTAAATCCAGGAAGATAGTGGGGGAGTAAGTAAGACCAAATTGAATCACAATAAATTTATAGTCTCTATACCATGAATGGAATATTTTATTGTAAATGTCTTCTTTATTGACCCATAATTAATTATATCTATAATAAAGATTAATCTTGTAAAATTATTATCATCTACACAGTTGATAAACAAGATATCGATCCAGGATAGAGGGTACTTGTTCATTACTGTGATCCTACTACAATCTTGATAATAAATGTATATTATCATTGATTCATATATTTTTTTTTCGTATTTTACCCTTCAATTATTTTAACTAAATTGGGTCCATTCTATATAGAGTCTTGATAAATGTTTTTAACCAGGTATAATTTCTATTGAAAACTAAACATCAAGATTTTGTGGAAGACTAGGAAATTATCATATAAATACCTCATTAAAATCCCATGCATTTTGAATAATTTCAATGATGAGTTTTTAACATCAATCTATGATAAACTCCTATTTTGAATAGGAATCATGGCCCATACAACCAATGTGATTTCAATATGATGTTCATTTTTATCATGACATTGGTAGATAATAAATTGTTCGTTTAGAATATAATACATAACATTTCTTCTTTATAAATTGATGTGGGATTTAAGTAAAAATAGTTAATACATTCCCAAAATTTCATCTAATTCAATTAGTGTAAGAAAGAAAATATTATCATGAAACACATCCCCACAAACATCAATCAGATAAGAATCATTGACTTGGGATGCGATCATTGTAACATTAATTGTTTTTAATACTAAAAAACATTCATTTTTTAGGTGGTATTATGATTCACATATAGAATTATTTAGATTTAAAATAATGGGTATACACATAATAAAATAATAAATTAAAAGTTCTTGATTGGATGGTAAGTGTACCTTTCACCATGTTATTATCACACACCTCATCAAAAAAATAGTTATTTAATTATATTTACTATTGTAATTAATTTTAACGATATATGGATGTTAATCGCCATAATTAACCTTCACATATGGGAATAGGTTAGTATAATTATCATACTAATTACATTTAAAACATTAGAGTGTGGGTGGTGCATGATGCATAGAATTCTTTGTATTGGCATCATTAGATACCTTCTTGCAATCACTCTAGCATTCGATTGCTTGATGACTTTCATTTACACACTTGGAACACTTACCAATAACCTTATGAAAATTACCCATATTTTTCTTTCTAATATTCAAGAATAAATAAATCTCTATCTTCATCTATCTATGTTTTATATAATTTCATTTAAAATTAATTTTCTTTTGTTATCAAAAAATTGAGATTCATTGGTAACTCCTATATTCATTCCAAAATAATATCACATAGAATAATTTATTCATTTATATTGAAATCCCCTATTTCTAATGATGATCTTAGAATTGGTTTTTAGGAACTGAAGAATCAATCGATCATACTTTTAGGTTAGATGATAAAACCAAATTCGTACTACTCAGGTCTTGTGAAATTTTCTTCATAGATTCCAATAAATGGACAATCCATCGAATTTATCTCAATGAATTATCTCTCTATCATCACACAGATAATATGAGGAATGGACTTGTTCAAAAAACAATATTTTGTATATATGAAACTCTATATATTAAAAATCATCTTATTAAATCGTGTTCTTGGTAAGACACCACCGTTGATATGCTTTACCTTCCAAATGATAAATAGCCAAAATAATTTTTTTTTGCAAAAATTAGAGAATTGAATATATATTTTCAATGGTGTTGGTCCACTTTTCAGCACCTAGTGGATTAGAAAAAAAACTAATAGAAGGTGGATGTACTCAACATAACATTGTTCCCTCCTTTTTTTTATTTATATGATCTGTGTGATTCATTATGTAATAATGTTTTGTGAGCATAGCGATAAGAGTTTACATTCCATATCTAATAACATTTAGTTTCTCAGGAGTAAAATCATTACATTGCCCATATCATTCAATATTGACACGATTATTTTGAGTTCAAACAATTTACTAAAACCAAAAGGAATAGATTAAAAAACAATAATCATAGTGGGAACCCTTGTAATTTGAGAAATTATTTATAGGATATCTAAATCAGGACCACATATTTTATGAAAGATTAGGTTTAAACTAGGTCATTCATGATCATATCTCAAAAATTGTGGTTTTATCCTATACTTTTAATTATCCCCATGGTTCATACTAAATTTTTCTCATCATATTTTCCAAAGGAAATATAAACCTTGATCTTATACAAAATATTTGAACCCATAATTTTTATATATAGAAATTACATCTTAATAGATGAATAGCAATTAAATGGAATTTTGATCTATGTTGGAATCATTTCTATCTAGTATCTTTGGAAACATTGAGATATAAACAATTGGTTCATAAAATATCTATATCATCTTCCACATGTCTCTTAATAATTAATACCCATCTTAGGTATATATTACATAATACCTTGTCCACACGTATACACAAACGATGTTATTATTACACAATGGTTTTGATGAATAGAATTTCAACATGAAATTATCAATAAAAAAGTATAAGTTTTTCATAAATATCATATATAAAAATTAAATTAATAATTATACCCATCCTTAAAATTTGTTGTTGATAAATTAACTCTATCATTGTGTGGGGACAATAAGTTGTATATATGCACGAGTGATGCATTCATTTATTGTTTGATTGGAAAGAGGGTTTATAATGGTGTTTAAATAATCATAATATAATTTTGGATTATTAATGAGAATTAATTTATTATTTTAATATACATACCATGGATTTATTGGAGTTAAATGAGATTGGAAAAGAATGTGATCGGTTAAGGAGATTTCCTCTTTTTTGAAATGATTACATTATATCTCCTCTAAAGGGATATAGTATTGGTATTTTGGAAAGACCAAAACCTCTTAGTTATGAAAATAGAAGTTAAAAAGTGAAATTGGAAGATTTTGGTCAATTGATAATGCTTAATGTGGTGTAAATATGTGAGGCAATATGTTCCCTTTAATAATTGATGTGAGGTCCACTTTTGGAATTCCTCCAAAGATTAGGTAATAACAAATAAATACATAATTCATATA
Organism: Viscum album; assembly: GCA_963277665.1. Classification (NCBI taxonomy): domain Eukaryota; kingdom Viridiplantae; phylum Streptophyta; class Magnoliopsida; order Santalales; family Viscaceae; genus Viscum; species Viscum album. The sequence continues at coordinate 333,169,045 of OY728139.1, read as the reverse complement.
CCTCCAAATGCCAATATATTAAATATAATTTAAGGTAGGTTAGTAATCCCATCACCCAATAGAGTTTAAAATGTTATTATGTGATTTCAAAACTTATCATTTTTATTAAATATTAGTAAACCAATTTTATTTTTAATAATGGTAAAAAATTCCATTTTAAAGGGTTTTAAATGTAAATTATAAGGTGAGAATTGAACTAAAAATGGAAAATTCATGACTCTATAGATGATATCATATAAAAATGATTTATTTAGTTATTTTTTATATTTTTAAATAATTTTACAGTATATCATTTTTTTAAAATATAATTATTTTTAATTTTGACATTATTCATATAATTTGACTTTAAATACATCAATAAGATTGTAAATTAGAATATAGTTACATAAAACGTCCCTCATATGTCCTATATGTGTATAAAATTGTTAGTTCGAATTAAATCATTCAAATATTATCACTTTTAATATTTTTTAAATCATTTATAATATATTTTCTTTAATGGTGAAATACTATATCGGTGTTTGATAAGAAATTATGGTCATTTTACTATTACTAAAAAATTAAAATAATTTAATTAAGCTAAAAATAAACACTTGTATAAATTAATAGCATAATTGTACCTATATGTGGACACATAAAAACATATTAAAAAAACAGACAGTGAAATTTTGTAAATTTCTTTGATTGAAATAATATATGTCATTTTCATGGGAAAATTTCTACTAAAAAAACAATTTTGAACATAATATATTAATGGTAGAATTAAATTTTTGAAAAATAATTTGGATGAAAAAATATATAAAAATAAATTATTTTTAATCCAAATTAAAATGATTTATCCTTTACAATGTTGATAAATTTTACTGCAGCAACTATTTATATTGACGAAAAATAAAAGGGGTATAATTATGAAATTTGAACATTTGGATTTTGAAAATTAAATTAATTTTTCATAATTGAATTACAATAAAATTGATAAATTAATTTATAAATAATTATTAAAAATGTTACAAAGAACTAATTTTTTGATAAAAAATACATTTTGAAGTATAAAACTATATTTACCCATATCTGATGCTAAGAGAAATTAGGTTTAATAAATTAAAAAAATTAATCAAGTAAAAATATATATTTTCCATTAATATCATTAACCAAGAGTGATTAATTGAATTTATTAATAAAAATAAGTTGTGAGCTTAAAAACAATTTTCAGAAAAACATTAATTTTATTTTCAAATAATATTTGTTTTTAATAATAATTATTTTATAAACAATGAATTAATTTTAGAAACATGTAAACAATATATTTTTAATAATTTAGGTTTTTTTATTAATAATCATTATTCCAATTACAAGGTGATAAAAGAAACATTATATTTTTATAACGATGTCGTGGAGCGATTAAGGTGCCTCCGGCGATCTCCGACAGTTTCCGGTGTCCTGTGCAGTGGTTAGATGGTGATGAAGACGTGGTTATGGAAGGCATTGTTCATCGCGGTACTCATGATGATGATGACATGTGTGGTGATAGTAGTACTCATGATGATGACGGGGTAATTTTAGATCTGGATCTCATTGGGTTTTGTGGATGGTTTTGAATTTTGAAATGTGTAGCAGGGTTGCGTCTTTTGTTTTTGGTTCCCGCTCACCTTAAAGCGGCTTTTGAGAATTTAACAAAAATAAATTTTGAGTCAAACATTATATTTTTATAATGTGAATTGGTCCATATAAACATTATTATTTGTGTAACACAATATATTGAAGAAAAAAAAATTATTTAAAATGAAATATTTCATAAAAATATTTGGGTGTTATAGTGAACTAAAATTCAACTGCTACTAAAAATATTAATTTATAACGAATAATCAAAGATAATTAGGATTGAGAAAATTCTTTCCAACAATATTCAATAAATCACCAATTATATCAAAACATAATTAATTTTATTCTATTATATATAGGATTAATTATGTTGAGAGTGAAATAACTACACATGCTATGAAATAATCATGTTTAATAAATTGAATATTGATACCAGTTACATAGAAACATTATAATCCACTATAATCAAATAAGATCGCTTGATAGAAATAAGATTATTATGTTGTATTGAAACATAAGAATAAAAAATCCTATCCCTTTTTAAATTAATCATAAAAAAGGATTTTATCCTTCCATGTAAAGTATTTAAACCATGATGGAAAACAATATTGATAAAAAATAATAAAATATTTTAATAGAACCATGGAAATTATTCACCTAATTGAATAACATATTTAATATACTTTTTCTTTAATGTTGACTTTAGTGTCAATATGTTTTCCAAAACACCATCATCATGGATTATGAATATTAAATCATGTTAATATTCTCTTAAAAATCCACATTAACCATGACCTACTTCATATTCCTCTCACCTAGGATTAGGTTCAATATTTCCAATTTTTTACTTTTTTCAGATTAAGTTAGATTATATATATACAGATGGTTTGTTGGACCCCTCAAGATTTCATGTTGGACACATGTCCTGTTTATATCATCAATGATCATTCAAGATTCCAAATGTGATTGATAGTGAACTAGATTAAAAATATTATATGAGTATGTTTTAAATCATTTATTAGTTAATGTTGTCGTAAATTACTAACCTATTTGATTTTTTTGACATATTCATATATAAAAAGGCTCAAATGAAGATAGAGATATATATATATATATTATTGGAGTATATGTTTAGTTTTACATAACTAGACCTCACTTTTATATTTTAAAAAAGTGTTTAATATTATGTAATAGGACTTAAAAAGTGCACTCTTATGAGACAAATCCCCATCTAGTTTAATCTTATGTAACTGCCCAAAATAATATTATTCTTATCAAACCAAGTCATGTATGATTTAATAATATATGACTCATTTTATGTAATATTTCATTTTATATTAATGAATGTTCCTTGATTTTTCATTTCACCTCCAACTATTTATAGAATAATTTTCCAAATAGTTTTTTAAATTCATTTCACCTATGTATACAGAATCTATTAGATAATGTATATTGTCCCATTGATTTTTTTCCAATAACTAATTGTCCTAATAAATTCATAATTTTTTATAATTGATCAATATTTTCAAAATCCAATAATGAATCCTTAATTAAAAACATCAAAAATATATTTACATAATATACTCATAAAAATAAATGAATTTAACATCAATAAAATTTAGTAACTGGTTTTCACTTATTTATTCCCCCATGCATATTTCCTTGTTGTTTTTGAGAAGTAAACATCAAAATGGATTCCAAGTAAAATTCAATACATAGTTAATAATGAGTGAACATTTTTTTAATCCAAATTACTCGTGTCTTATGCTACCTTATTCATGTTCTCTATTCCTAATTCTTATTTGATTAATCTAATTTATTTACTAACATTAATATTTACCCATTTACAATTATGTTAACCTTTAGGGAATATATTCCATAATTATATCATATTTATCTAAATAGAAATTTTTTATTTCAAAATTAATTCAAGGGTCACAATAGGATATATTTATCACTAGGGTCAATATTATTAGAGTTAAGAACTTCAATAAATTATAAGTAATTGAGGGGATATTTATTATTTTATGATGTCGAATTATTTTTTAAAATAGATGAAAATGATGAGGGTTGGTATTATAAAATGTAAAATACCATATTTCCATTTTAGGGTAAATAAAAGTACCCTCACATATTCTCCTTACATTGGTTCTCCCAAAAACACCTCTATTATATCACCAAATACTCATTCTTCAATAATTTATTATCAATAATGTATTATTCTCCTTCTCTCTTCACTCAATATGTTTCTATTAATATTTATTTTCATAATATTTTACAAAACCTTGTCTTTGATAAAAAGAGAAGTATTTATATTTATGATAAATAGGTTGAACTCATATTTTTTAACAACAAATAAATACCTTTTATCCTTATTTTTAGGAGGTATCTCTCCTTGATTCCCATGAGATAACCCTACACCTCACTTGAGTTTTATTTTGAAAATATAAAAAAATTTATTTTGGTTTCTTAAGGTATATTCAACTTGTTTTTTGGAACCCAAATATAGTAGTTATATTCTATAATTTTATAAGGATATAAAAAATAATTCAAGATGAAAAATATAATAGAATCATACTAATGTGATTCTTGTGAAAAAAAATCAGGCCCATAATTTTTCTCCTATTATTTCTCTCGTATATTTTATAGTTTTATTTATTCTTATTTAAGAAAACATTTTTATCATTTTTTTGATACTCAAAATGATATTTTTTTTCTTTGGGTGGCATGGTGAAAATGATTTATGGTTCACCTCATAAGTTTCCATCAATACCTCTACTCTCTGGTAAAATGGGTCCCCTTATCACTAATGATTTCTTTTAGATATAAAACATATATAATATGTGTGTCATATAATATTCAATTTAAAAATATTATCCATATGTTATGGTGGATTAATCATCTTCCAATATTGACACATAATCCATATAAAATAATATTTATGAATATCTTCAAGATATAGGAAAAGCTCATATGAAATTAGATACCCATAAATCAAATATTTAACATAAATTTAATTTATTTTTAATGTATTTGTTTTCATTGAGATATATTTAAATTGATAAAGAATTTCATAATATTCTTAAAGAACTCATGTGAGTCCTTAAATATTGTTTGACCATATATTCCAGACATTATGAATTTTCTAATTGATCTTTATTCTCAATTCATCCTATAATGATTTATATGGGAAAAAAGTCAACATATAATGTATTTCACTTTTGGAAAGGAATATTGTATTCATTTAATCATTCCAAACTCATTTTAAATAAGTAAATTCTTATAGATAATACTTTCACTTAGCCTTAAGTCTCAAAAAAATTTGTTTTTAGGAACTCATTGAACATTAAAAATGTCAATATAATTAACCATGAAAATATAAAAAGGCATTTCTCTAGAAATAATCAATAAAACATTACTTAGGATTGAGTCATTTAGTTATACGTTGTCATAATTTCCTACCTCTATAGTGTGATGAACCATACTCATATGCTCTTCCACTAAAATCTCTATACCCATTTTATAGTTGTTTTCCACATTGAACTATTAAAATAATAATTTAAATATCACAAATTGTTATTTTTATTTATTATTATTAAAGATATACTCGATTATTTCTTCATTAGATAAAATAGTTACATTAGAACCAAGAAAATATGATCATAACTTCTTTAATATAAAAATGATTTACATGAACTATTTTTCTGCAATTTCATAGAGTGGTAAAATATAATTCAGTATATTTGAAGCATATTAAATTAAATGAATTTTAGAAAATTACTGTTTTCAATATTCTCATGTCACTGAAAAATTGTATGAATCACATTTTAGGTGAAGGGGTTATTCTTTGCATTATTTTTGAATTAAAAGAGGGCTAAAAATTCAAATTTTTAGCTTATTAATTTATTTATTATAAAATCCATCAAATTTATGTTTAGAATAAGTTGGAAATAAATTATACAATAGTTAATTAATATTTATAAAATCCATAATGTACCACCATTATAATCCTACATGAATTACAAATGACACAAAATGATTCACAAGGGAGGGATATGACATTAAAGTAAATAAATATATTTTTGATTTATTATTCAATATCAAATTTCTGAGATCACATATCTGAGAGAAATTATATATTCTACAATAAGGTATAATTTATCACAATTATTAATAATATAAATCAAATTATTTATTTGGACATTATCCAAATTTGAAAAACAATAATAAGAAGAAGTTATAATTAAATGATGGAATCATCTAAAAACAATAATAATTATTCCTCTATCTCTTTAGATGGTATTACTATGATCTAATATTGAAAATTATTTGGATAATTACATAATCAAAATAGTATCATTTTATAAAGTGTGGGGCGATATAAAAAACTAAATGTGGTTTTCACCTATTCATCATGTTCAACAGGTACTTGAAAGTATCCGTAGAACCCATCATGGAAATAGTAGCATGTATTACTTTCCATTATTTCAATATTGAACTAATGAAGGTTATGAGGAAGTGATATTATTTATTTCTTATTAATTTATCCTATAATCAATGTGTACCCTTTAATTATTTTTTACTCTAATAGGTATATAATCATTCATTTCACATTTTAAAATTATTTGCACTAATTTTTTGGCCACTATGTGTATTCATTGAATCATTGGGAATTTGATATTTGGTATATTATTCCTACCACCATAAATTTTTTTTCTCTTTATTAACAACCTCCATCATTATTATATTAATATTCCTTTATTTACATATCATAGGTTGTTTCATATTGTAGAAGAATCATATACATTAAAATCTCAATAAAAAATCTAGGAATATCACTTGAACTCTCTGAAATGGATCTCGTATTTTTTCCCGTCACATTAATGAGATAAATTAATTATTATATGTATTTTTTTATGTAATTATTACTAGATAATTTTCTTCACAAATTATGAATAAATAATTTAGTTTAGGAATAAATGGTTTCACTTGAATTTTGGGGGCTAGATCAGATATTATTAATGTTTAGGTTTACATACATTTATACCTTAGAGTTCCAACACAAAAAATAAACTTTAATTTTAATTTTTTTTAAAAAAATACATCAATGAATTAAAGGATTATCATATTCCAATTTTGTTTTTCATTATTCCCACATGATTCACATTGTTATCCTATTTCTTCTTAATTATTTTCTGTAGAGTTTTTAATTATCAGTTTTTTCAATAATTGCCTGATTTATTTTAACACTTTAATATCCTCAAGTTGATTGTATTCTTAAAAGTGGGAGTGTGATAAATCCATTTTTTTTCTCATGGTTATGTCATATAATCAAAAATATAAAAATATATATTAAAACGATGGTTCCATTAATTGCGCATGGTAAAAATATAAAAACATTATTATATTATCAAAAAAAATATTGTAATTCACCTCATCATTATAGGTTGGAAATTATAGAGGGAATTTGAATTTAGGTTTTGTGGATAGTTATTTTTGAGAACTAAGTCACAGGTTGGGTTATGAAGATTTTAAAAATCTGTAAGAGATGTTATATTATAAATTATGGGAGTTCATGGGCCTCTAAAAAATACTAACATCCACAAGATAGTTAGTAATCCCCCACTAGTTGTCCCATCGAAAACCCAAGGTCATATGGCCCTACCTATGATCATCGGTCAACCTATGATCTACCACCAAGTGGTTAATCAATTCTATATTACCATAAATGGGGTCTTAGATGGTTCATTTTCACATGGGAAAATATTATCTTTTCTAATATGGGAGGCTTTGACTAAAAGTTAACATTTTTATTATATATAGAAAACAAATCCTACAGTCCTACTAAAAATCACTCTCAGTCATGGTTTTTGGAAATGATTAAGGATAAGGGAATAAAACTTGATAACAAGCTTACAATCATTTGGTAAGGATCCCAATCTACTATATAAAATTAAATTTTCTCTAATAATCCCTTTTATGGATAAAGCATCAACCACCCAATTATATTTCTTCAAGTAATGTACAGCTTGCATAGCCTACCTGACAATAATTATTCATTTCCTGATGATGTAGTCCAATTACCTTGGGGAGTTATCCTTCTCATGAAGTAACAATACATTCATATTATGAAAAAAATTCTACTTCGGCAATCAAGACATTTTAAGAACCCAAAACATAAGACATGTGTTCATAGCTCTAACTACTTCCCAAATAGAGTTACATGGTACATAAAATGTGTTGAATCCCAAAATCAACAATTCCCTATTCTTTCTAACCATCCCACCCCCTCTTATCTCCCTAGTAATACATGTTCCACAAAAATACAATTTCAGCACCATATTATAATTATTCCATTTAACCCATTTACCTTGATTGCATTTCCCATAATCTTCGTTCAAGAAAGGCCTTGGTAAAATCCATCTTAGTATATCGAAAATCATACCTCCCTTTATAATCTTCCCCAAATATTATATAATTACCTTCACTCAAACCAAAAAAAGATGGACGATTTCTTTTTTCCTTTTCATTGCTTGTTCCTAGCATCTGAAAGGATCCATCACATAGTTATAAAATCTATACCATAAACTTTAACCACCATCCCTTGTGGAACAAATCCTTTAAACCTTGTCTCAAGATCCTCTACTATTAAATCCCCAACATTGTTGATATTCATACCCTATCGCAAGAAATCCCAGACTCCCCTCACCCATTCACTTTTAAAAAATAAGTGCGACATGGATTCCAGTAATGGCCATATACAATATTGGAATCTAGAAACAAATACCACACCCATCCTCTAAAAATTATCACCCATCAAAAGCACTTGATTCCTCCTTCTCTAAACTGGAATGTTCAAATTGTTTGGTATCTTCTTACACCAGAGTTTTGATTCCCATTCATCCATCTTGGTTATTTCAAGAGCCATATTTCTAATGTCCGGACCATTGAAGCATCCAATATTTAACCCATAAAAATGAATCTATCAAGTTATTCCAATAACCTCATTCTCCCAAAAACATATTTCTAATTATTATTAAGGTCATAATGAAGAAATTATGGATACATTCTCACCTCCTTGATCAAAGTGTTCATTATTAGAAACCCTAGAAAACTATTGTTTCCCAAGACCATTTCATATTCTATAGACTAATATCACCATGACCCAAAACTATGTGAACATTACCCTCCCACTAATCCTTAAGATCCATCATACACCATGAAATACTTGATATTCTCCTTGTTCAACATTCCCAATCACCCCTTCCCTTTAAATACTTGTCTCTTATAAATTTCACCTACATGGTTTCTGAAACGCTACATAGAATGACTCCACCTTCCTCAATAGGCCATTATAGTAACTTATTTGATGTGGAGTGACTAAATCTAGACCGATTAACATCACATACAAATTCTAGAATTAGATTTTCTATCTAGGTTATTATCTCCTTCTACGGCATGATGATGGATTAAACAAGAATTCGAATAGATGAAATTACAATGCTGATCAGTACAAATCATTCTTCAAATAAAATACAATATTATTCTAGTTTTAAATTATTCATGTGTTTGTGTTGATTATATCATTAAAAATTACATTTTTACCCGTATATTTGATATAATCTCTTAGGGATAGATCATTCTGATTTGTCACTTCTACATGTCCATTTTATCTTATATTTCAGTATAACACCTTCCAGAACATTTACTGGATATGAAAATACTACTTCTCCTTTTTTTGACCATTTGTATACTCATCATACCATATTTTGACATGATTTTCATGAATATTTTAATGGAAATTTTCTTACCATTAATAAAAAATATTTATTATTCGTCAAATATTATATGAGACATAATTCATCTCCTACTTTTTTAAGGCATAGTCCTCCAAATATCTGAGAATATATGAATATTTCTTATAAGGGACCCCTGAGCCAATATAATTATATTATGAGATGAAGGTACACCATTCATTACCATAATAATAGTATTAAAAATGTTTAATCATCTTCCCTTTATAGAAATATTAATCCACTAGGACCCATAATATATAAATCACAAATCAAAAAACCATTCATGGAATCTAAATATCCTCAGAACCCTTATAATGTATCCATTTTCAATGATATCATTGGATTTTTCCATTTTAATCATGATTTTCACATTGGATCAAAATTTCTATTAATTAATATACTCAACCATATCTTTAGATATACTAACATTCCCATGTTTTCTTCTCCATTGCACAAAATCAGATTCCTCCTCCGATATTAGACTGGGGTAACACTGTTAATTCTCTTAATGATGAGACTGGTATGAATTTTGTAAGAAAAGATTTATAAAATTTAGTTTAATCTACTTAATATCTGTAGGATATTTCTCTTTTGGAAAGATAACTACTCAAGATAAACATTTAACCCTATTCTTCACACCACCAAAAAAGAAATCATCCACCAATTCCCTAACATGAGGCTTCATAATTTTCCCAAAAGTAAAATAAAAGCCTCTTAAGAATCCATTAGGAATAGGGGAACCATCCGGCTTCATGCTGATCATAACTTTCATGATTCATTATTCCATTGAAATAACATCTAGAGGACCATTGTCTGTATCCACCAATATTCTCAATATATTTCCAACAAACACACCCTCAAAATTAATCATTCATTTTCAATATGCATTGGTGTTTTTAGTCTTTCTAGAAGACCCTATAGGTAATTCAGTGTCATATTCCCTAACACTTCCACATTTTATGTGGAGGGTCCATATTCAAGCTTTAAGTTGATCTTATTATTCACTCTCATTTATTTCAGATATTCCATAAATTTTGAAGTGGTCTTATCGCATTCTTTTAGCCATATTTCTCTATATTTTGTTGGTGCAATCTCTCAATATCTAAGACATTATTCACCAGAATATTTCTCATTTCATCCAAATAGACAAAAAAATAATCATCCCACCTATATTCAAGAATCTCCTATAATATTTCAATTTCATCCTCTAAATACTCCTAATGTATATCATCATATATTTTATTGGATATACACTCCTATGTGTCCCTTTTCATCTACTAAAGGCACATCGTAATATTGACCCATGTAAGGCCCCTCTATGAATTATCCCATGATTCTTTTACCATTTTTAGGAAACCATCTTATCAATTATATTTGGGGGAATAAAAGAAAAATTTGAGCAAATACTCCTCCTTATTTAGAATCACCAAAAGTATAACATGGAAAGACATTAAACTTGTAAGTTGTGTTACGGTTTTTTAATTGAATGGTTCCAGACATTAATGGTTTTAAAGGAAATGATAAGCCCTACTCCATATTATATTTTTACCTTTACTATTGTTTCATTACATATTTTTAATTTCATATAATCTCATATCAATTAGGCTCTTAGAATTTATGAACTCTTGGAAGTCCTGTATTGCATTGGTAGAGAATCCAAGTCCTCCTCATTTATTTTAAACCTCATCAATTATATTAATGTCATCCTAAAAAACCATGTTATTTTTCTTGGATGTAATAAGTGTTTTTTCTACCTTTTAGCTTCAATAGGACATGGGGCTCTAGAGAGGACATCTCTTAGTTGAATCTCACTCCCTTTCCTCTCCAACGATTTTACATGAGTGGTGATGAATTATGTTGTGTTTTAATGATGATTATAGGTAACATGATCCATTTTTTATTATTTTTATTTGTTCACCCTTCCCTTAATTTTTATTTTCTATGATTATGTTTTGGTATTTGCTGTTGATTCCATTAGAGCATGGTTAAATTAACTATGATTGATGGGAATTTTTCCTGGATCATGTATAAGATTTAAAAAAATGGTATATTCCATTCATTAATAATCATTTCAATACATGTAATCAGATACCCTATATTGAATATGTTTTTAAATTACAGGAAATTGAAGGATGATTAGGTGTTAAATTATAGTTATTTTTCATGGGAGGGTTTTGAGGATAAACTGTATATATTTTTGGGTGTAATTATTTGAGGTTCTTGTGAAAAAATTATGTATGGTGTGTTATTAAGTGATTACACCCAATTTGGTTAAATTTAGTCATTAATTATACTTGTTTATAATTAATTATGTATATTTTTTGACATGATATAGGTCTCCAATAGTGTTTTAAGGCTTGGGCAAGGGAATACAAAGCCTGGATATGATTAAGTAGAACATGTTGAGGATGGTAGGTTCATTATAGGTAAGTATTCCCTATGATAAAAAATATATGTATGTTAAATAGTTAATGTTCATCTGTGTTTGAATACTTTATAGGACTAGGTAGAGTGGATGAGGAAAGAGAGACCCTTAAAATAGAATATGGAGGTGATTTTGGGTCCCTAACATATGTATAGTTCTGGGAAACACATGGGATATTCTCAATAATATGAAGACTATGTCTCCAAGTGGAAATATTTATATTTGTGATAGGAAGTTAAATTTGGGAGGTATCATGTTGTTTAAAGAGTTAAAAGTAAAAAAGTAGTTTATATAGTGATATTTATGAAGACATAAGAGGTTTGTGGATTAGTGTTGAGTGGTCCCCATAAAAAGACATGATATGTACCCTAGTGTGGATCATGGGTATTGGTAAAAAAGTAGAATTGAAATGCTAAGGAAAATTAAGATAGGATCTGGACCTTGTGAGATTAGGCCATGGTTAAGGTGTGCCTTGGGGTGTGGTATCACTATTGGGTGACAAATGTGGATTGTTATTGATGAGATGAGATTGAGGTTGGTTGGAGAACCATGTTAGATGCCCTATTGGGTGAGATGTGACGTTCTATGATGTGAGGGGTTATCTGATGGAAAATAATAGATGTATTGATATGGTGATCAATGTGATGGGCCACAACTATGTTTATTTTCTATTTTTTTTAATTACATGGTATCTATCCATATTGAGATGCATTAGTTGGTGGGTAAATTATATTGAATTTTTAGATAGGGAATCATTTATCTAGCCGAAGTTAATTGAGAATTTGGTTACAATTGTTTTGTCTTATTTTGACAACATTTTTTATCAATAGATGAGATAATTGAGTCATGAAATGTTCATATTAGTCATATTATTATTATATGGTGGTTATCCATCGAGGAGATGGTTATGTAATGGGATGGTTATATGAATATTATTTTGATTAGGTGCTGGATATCCATTAGTGATATGGTTAATTAATTAAATGAGTATGTAACCTTTTTATTATCTATGAAACCTTATGTAGGAATTATGGTTTCCTTTCTCAAAGTCTTTCGATATAGCCTAGAACATATTGACTAAGATGACAAGATATCGATCAGTGTGATAATGTTGGTATAGTTTGGTGGTAGGGTGGCATGGTTAACACCTGATGACCTAATAGGGGTGTTTAAAATTTCATGTGTCATGGTTTCATTTTAATCACATGTAAACTAGAACAACATATTTATTTATATAATTATTCTATTTGTGAATACACAAACATAAGAAAATGTATATTAGGTGTGCTTTGAGAAAACCTATTGAGTTTATGATCTCACCCTGTATGTTTATGTTGGTTCATGTGCAGAACTTATGTTTTCTTATTAGTTCGGATCATGATATTTTCAACAGATTAAGATAAAATATCTTTATGGGTATGTGGAGACTAGGATTGGAATGAATCTCGGGTTATAGTATAACCTCATTTAATTTTTTAAATGTTTATTTTGTATATGTGGACATCCTAATGGGTGAATGATTATATATTTTGTATGAAATCACCAATTTTTATTGAATTATATTTACCATTATATTTTATACTATGATTTCTATTATATGTGTTAATTTTTTTAGTTATATATATTGTTACTTTCAACACTAATGTGAGGGTAGATTCTTCCCACTTGTACTCATGGATTTCAGCAACGATCAACAGCTTCTGTCATATGAGAAGTTGTACATGAGGTATTTTTACCCTCCATCAAGGATCCATGGATACAGGTTCTTGACTTAAAATATATTATCAAATTACCTTTATGATTTTTTATTATTTTCACACAAATATTCAATAACAATCTTCTTATGTTAAACGGTGATTATGTTTTTATTTATTCTTCTTCTATATACATTATATTATGGTTAACTATTGACTATTAGTCTCTTAACCCTTACCAACACATCATAAATTACTCTTGCTGGTGAATTAGGGTATCAACTTACTAATTAAACTATAATCCTTTTCAGTTTCATTTACTGAATCTATAAAGATAAAAAATAGATTGATTCAAAAATATTTTTAAGGAACCTTGATCAAATAATGAATAAATGAATTTCATTTATAATATTTAATATATATTTAAAAATTCTCATGGATCATAGAATTTAGTTGGAAGTTGGTTTTTAATAAAAGATGACATGTTCCTCCCAAGACCAAACCTCTCATTACCTTCGAATCTTATTTATTCTATACAAAATTCATTTATACAATTTATAAGACCATGGTATATTCATAAGATATTCTACATGGGATGTGTTTATTTAAGTATTTTTTAATTTATTTATAATTTATCTATGTATTTTATTCACAAGAATATTACTTTACTAAAAAATTAAATAATGGAAAAGAAGTTTAATATCATTTTACCTTCGACATATTTTTCAGGTTGTTATTCTAGATTTTGTTTCAAAATTGAGTTCATTTTTTCCATTATTTGTGTTGGACTATTCCAAATTAGGTCTTGATATAGGTTAAAATTATTTTTAACTTCTTTATTTTACCATTTTCAAATAACTTTTCAGATTGGGAAACTTTTAATACGTTAATTTTGTTGAGTCAATAAGGTTTTCCTTATGACTTTTCCATTCCTTCTTGTTTTGAAAATCACAAACACCTTATCTTTAAGGAAAATCGCTTTTGTAAGGAAAATTGCTTTTATAAGGAAAATTGTTTTCTTAAGGAAAAACGCTTTTATAAGAAAAATTTATCCTTATCATATTTTCATTAATATTTTTCTTAAGTATGAAATTCGGATTCACTTTCTCGGAATCATTAAAACTGATAAAAAGCATTCTGTTTTAGGGTTCGGATTCTGGACAAGAACTATAAGGAAGTTTCACTCCGAATTCCGGTTATGAATTCTGACTAAGTTCTATTCCAGATTCAGGATACGAATTCTGAAGAAGAATTCCCATTACGAATTCTAATGAAGAATTCTCATTACGAATTCTCATTACGAATTCTGAAGAAGAATTCTCATTACGAATTCTAATGAAGAAATCCCATTTCGAATTCTCATTACGAATTCTGAAGAAGAATTCTCATTACGAATTCCAATGAAGAATTCTCATTACGAATTCTAATGAAGAAATCTCATTCCGAATTCTCATTACGAATTCTGATGACGATTTCTCATTACGATTTCTGATGAAGAATTCCTATTCCGAATTCCTATTCCGAATTCCTATTCCGAATTCACTCATTAAACAGAATCTGGATATCATTGTTTTATACACTCTGAATTTGTTCACTCCGAACTTTCACTCCGAAATTTCTATTCCGAACCTTTATGTTAGGTTTTAAAACGATGTCGTACTTTCTGTTACACTTACTTTGTTATAAAACGATGTCGTCCATTTTGTTATAAACTAACCGTTGTCTAAGTGACACGTGTACAGGTCCCTCCGAACTTTAAGGAAAATATGACCGTTGGAGAAGGAGCCGACCTCACCTATAAATAGGAGCTCATTTGAAAAAGCTCAATGCGGACGGATGGATGAACATTTGGATTTTGTGCATACATGCTGTTGAAGTGATTTCTAGAGAGAGAGTCTCTTATTAACTCTCAAAGCTTCGTGCGACTCCGAATGTTGGTGATTACATTCGAGGGCTTCCGGGGATAGGAAGACAGAGGTGCCGACTACCTTAAAGATCGAGGGCTTTCTTGCTGAGAAAGACAGAGGTTGCCAACTACCTTGAAGTTGAGGGCTTGCGGGGATAGCAAGACAGAGACACCGATCTTCGTATCGAGGGCTTACCCTGGTGTGGGTAAGACAGACTTGCTTGAAAGTATAAATCAAGGGACCTTTATCCAAGGTTGTTGGATACCCTTCTCTTTGGGTTAAAAGACTATTATCTT
This sequence comes from Viscum album, assembly GCA_963277665.1. NCBI lineage: Eukaryota > Viridiplantae > Streptophyta > Magnoliopsida > Santalales > Viscaceae > Viscum > Viscum album. Next base: position 333,153,325 of record OY728139.1, on the reverse strand, counting down.
GTTGCTAGTAGTTTTACTACTCGTTTCTATTCCGCTGTATTTTGTATCTTAAGGAAAGTATAACATTCTTATACTTCCTTACTTACTCTGATTCATTCAGATTCTATACGCTTTAAGGTAGAATCTTATATTGTAACTTTTGTTAAGTTTCAAATTCCGGAACCATATTTCCGGAACTTACTTTTGGAATCTCTTTCCAAGTTTAGTTCGGTGTTAGAGGTGTTGTGAATTTACTTAGTTTAACTTTGTTAAACTTAGTTCTTTCCTTTTCTTAAGGAAACTCTAGTTATTCATAACTAACTTTAAAGGTTCCTAAGGAATTTTTAAAGTATACAATTCACCCCCCCTCTTGTATATTGAGCATCTCATATTATATTTCGATCCTACAATTGGTATCAAAGGTTGGAAACCTCTTACTCTATACCATTCTTACATTTGGTATCAGAGGCAAGGTTACAGAAATACTTGTACTCACGTTCAAGTTTTTCTTGCTCACTTTTCAATTCCGAACTTTTTCATTCCGGATTATCCATTCCGAACTTTTCCTATTCCGAACTTTTTAATTCCGAATTTTTGTTATTAACAAGTTTGTCTCCAAGTTATTTTCAAGTATGGCAGGAATGAATGTTGGTTCGATAGACAATTTGAATCCTACAAGGCCACCAATATTTGATGGTAATGATTATGAATACTGGAGAGATCGTATGAAGACGTTTGTTATCAATACTGGAGTAGATAACTTTGTCATGCTTACTGGTGATTACAAAATTCCTGACAAGGAAGTCAGAACCTTTACTAACCAGGAGAAGCAAGAATATCAACTCAACTACAAGGTACGCAACACTTTATTATGTTCAATGACCAGAAATATATATAGCCAAATTTCTTCTTGTGAAGCAGCTAATTGTATATGGAAGAAGTTAGAGGTTACTCATTTTGGGACTTCTAAAGTGATTGAGACTAGGAGAGCTATGCTTAGAGCTGAATATCATGGCTTTAATTTTCCTTATGGAGAACCTATCTGTAAAGTACAACAAAGATTTATGACAATCGTCAATAGTCTACAGTCTATGGGAGAGAAAGGTTTAGATGATGAAGCTCTTGTGGACAAGATAATTGACATTATGCCCAATGAGTGGGAATCCAAGAGAACAGCTATATATGAGAACAGGAAGGTTACTCAAATAACTCTTGATGAATTATTTGGAACTCTTCTACAACATGAGACCAGAATGAAGAGAGATGCTGACAACATCAAGAAGAAGAATGGAAATGGTACTGTTGCTTTTACTACAACTTCGAATCAGATGAAAGCTAAGACTCCTGAGAGAGTAACCAGATCCAAATCGAAGAAAGTCATTTTCCAATCCGAATCTAGTGAAAGTGAAGTTTCAGAAAATGAATTAGCCAATCTTGCTCGAAGGATGAACAAGATAGCTGGACAAAGAAACTTTCAATCCAAGTATAAGAAGAAGGATAGGAAAGATAAGAAAGATGGAGAAGTTACTTGTTATGAATGTAAGAGAGCAGGACATATTAGACCAGATTGCCCTATGCTCAGAAAGAAAGAAAGAAAGGAAAGGCATTCAGACAGGAACAGGAAGAAATATTACAAAGCTAAAGCTAAGAAAGTTTTGAAAGCTAATGACACCTGGAGTGCCAGTGGTGGTGACTCTTCAGATGAATCTTCTGAATATGAATCTTCAGGACAGAAGAATCTTGGTCTTATAGCCAGATTACCTATTGATAATCATTGTCTTATGGCTAAGGTACGAAATGCTGAATCTTTGACCAATGTTTCTTTAAATCCTAATGATAGTAAGTATTATAACTCTTCTGATGAAGAATCAACTTCTGAGGAGGAAAATACTTTACCTACTTTTGAAGAAGTCTCTAGATTTGCTGAACTTCTTGAGATTGAGAATTCCAAACTCAACAAGAAACTTGATAAGGCAAATTCTAGGAATTCTATTCTTACTAAAGAGATATCAGATCTTTCTAAAGATCTTGATAAGAAAAATGCTGATTTTGAAAGTATTTCAAAAAATCTTGAGGAAGTAAGTTCTGAGAAGAATAAACTTTCTAAAGAGTTAGAAAAAGTAATTTCTAATAAAAATGTTTTCGAGCCTAACTCTAGTTCCAAAACTAATGATTTTGAGGATAAAAACTTGGTTGTAAAACTCAAGTCCGAAATTTTTTCCTTAAAGAAGTGCTTATCAAACTTTACCCATGGTAAGGAAAATTTTGATAAGATGTATTCTCAAATACGACCCTTAAGAAATAAATCCGGATTTGGTTATACCCATGCAAAACCTGTTTTCAGCAACAATTATTTTGTTCCTCAAAGTGCCCCATTTTGTACTAAGTGTCAATGTGGTGGTCACTGGGCAAGAAATTGTTCCTTAAACAAAATCCAATCCTTAGGTTTTCATAAAGCTTATTTTTCCAAGAAAATGTGGGTACCTAAGATTTTATTGTCTAGAAATCTCGGATCCAAGCAAGTTTGGATTCCGAAAGTCTAACTTTGTTCTTAATTTCAGGAAAATAAAGAAAGTTCCAGCAACAATGTTTGGTACATGGATAGTGGATGTTCCCGGCACATGACTGGTAACAAAAGCTTCTTTGAAAAAATTATCAAGACGAAAGGAGGAAAGGTAACTTTCGGAGACAATGCTAAGGGAGAGATTGTTGGTATTGGTAATATTGTTCTTTTAGGTAAAACTTTGATTTCAAATGTTCTTTTTGTTAAAGGTCTTAAGCACAACCTCATTAGCATAAGTCAGTTATGTGATGAAGGTTACCTTGTGAATTTTAGGAATGATAAATGCTTAGTTCACAATTCCAAGGAAGAATTTATTCTCTCAGCCAACAGGCAAGAGAATGTTTACACCTTAAACTTAGAAGACCTAAGAAGCCAAGATTTACCTTGCCTAAGTGCAATGGAAGATCATTCTTGGTTATGGCATAGAAGACTAGGACACTGTAATCTTAGAAACCTATGTAAACTCTCTAAGAAGAAACTAGTTAAGGATCTACCGGAGCTTAGATTTGATTCTTCTAAAGTTTGTGATCCTTGTCAATATGGCAAGCAACATAAATCTAGTTTTAAGTCAATCGGTGAAGTCTCAACAACCGATGCATTACAGTTGGTGCACATGGATCTTTTTGGTCCTACACAAACTGGAAGCATTGGAGGCAAATACTATGTGTTTGTTCTAGTTGATGATTACACTAGATTTACTTGGGTCTATTTTCTAGCAAGGAAATCTGAAGCTTTTTCTTATTTCAAAAGTTTTAGAGCTCAAGTTAAAAATGAAAAAAACCTTCCATTGAAAACTATTCATAGTGATCATGGAGGAGAATTTCAAAATTCTGATTTTGAAACTTTTTGTAGTAAGAAAGGTATTACTCACAACTTTTCAGCACCTAGAACTCCTCAACAGAATGGTGTAGTTGAAAGAAGAAATCGAATTCTTCAAGAAATAACTAGAACCATGTTGAGTGAATATTCTATTGCTAGACATTTCTGGGCTGAAGCTGTAAGTACTGCTTGTTATACTATAAATCGAGTTTTGATTAGACCTTTTCTTAATAAAACTCCTTATGAGTTATGGAATGGTAGAAAACCAAGGCTTTCCTACTTCAGGGTTTTTGGTTGCAAAGTATTCATTTTGAATACTAAAGATAACTTACATAAATTCGCACCAAAATCAGACGAAGGAATTTTCTTAGGATATTCCACAACCTCTAAGGCTTATAGAGTTTTTAATAAAAATACTTGTACTGTTGAGGAAACAGTACATGTGAAATTTGATGAGTCAGATCCTTTTGTTTTTAAAACTTCCCAACTTACATCTTCGGATGTGTTTTCAAAAACTGATTGTCAACCTTTGTTAGAAGAATCTTCTGATAAGGAAATTGTTCTAGAAGATACTTCTGAAACATTTACCCCAGAAGACTTTCTACCTTATGTTGATGAACAGGTTTTACAAAACCCAAATCAGATGTTTCTTAAGAATCATCCCAGTGATAGTATTATTGGTGATGTAAATCAACCTGTAAGGACTAGAAGTTCCTTAAGAAATGAAGTAGAACATCTAGCATTTCTTTCCCAACTAGAACCTAAAAGCACTGATGAAGCTTTAGGTGATGATGATTGGATCAAAGCAATGCAAGATGAGCTAAATGAATTCGAAAGGAATAAAGTCTGGACCTTGGTTGAAAGACCTAAGGAAACTTCTGTTATTGGAGTAAAATGGGTCTTCAGAAACAAATGTGATGAAAATGGAGTCATTGTTAGAAATAAAGCTAGACTTGTTGCTAAAGGCTATAATCAGCAAGAAGGAATAGACTATGAAGAAACCTATGCTCCAGTAGCTAGACTTGAATCTATCCGTATTCTACTTGCCTTTGCAGCATTCTTTAATTTCAAACTATTTCAAATGGATGTGAAATGTGCTTTTCTTAACGGTTATGTTCAAGAGGAAGTTTTTGTTGAACAACCTCCTGGCTTTGAAGATACAAAACATCCTGATCATGTTTTTAGACTTACCAAAGCTTTGTATGGCCTTAAACAAGCCCCACGAGCATGGTATGATAGACTTACTGGATTTTTGCTTCAAAATAACTATGTTAAGGGAAATGCAGATCCAACCCTTTTTATAAAGAAAGATAAGAAAAATGTTTTGATTGTTCAAATTTATGTTGATGACATTATATTTGGTTCAACTCAGCAATCTTTGACTGATTATTTTGCTAGTCTAATGAAATCTGAGTTTGAAATGAGTATGATGGGTGAGTTAACATTTTTCCTTGGTTTTCAAATTTCTCAAAAACCAGAAGGAACCTACATATCTCAACATAAGTATATTAAAGATCTTCTTAAAAAGTATGGTTATGACAACACGAAGAGTATAAGTACTCCTATTGGTACCTCAAACTCTTTAGATCTTGATGAAGCTGGGAAACCAGTAGATCAAACATCTTTTAGAGGTATGATTGGAAGTCTACTTTACTTAACTGCTAGTCGACCAGACTTAATGTTTTCAGTATGCTTATGTGCAAGATATCAATCCAATCCTAAGGAATCTTACTTAAAGGCAGTTAAAAGAATTTTTCGCTACCTTAAGGGAACCATGGATCTAGGATTATTTTATACTTCTGGAAATGATTTTGTTCTAAAAAGCTTTTCTGATGCTGACTTTGGTGGTTGTAGAATGGATAGAAAAAGTACATCCGGAACTTGTCATTTCTTAGGAGATTCATTAGTTTCTTGGTCATGCAAGAAGCAACATTCTGTTGCACTCTCCACTGCTGAAGCTGAATATGTAGCAGCTGGAAGTTGTTGTGCACAAGTGTTGTGGATGCAACACACACTTACAGACTATGGCTTGAGTTTTTCTAAAACTCAAATTTTGTGTGATAACACAAGTGCCATTGCTCTAAGTAAAAACCCTGCACATCACTCCCGTGCAAAACACATAGATATTAGGCATCACTTTCTTAGGGATCACACACTTAAAGGAGATATTATTCTTCAGTTTATCGGAACGCAAGATCAACTTGCTGATATTTTCACAAAATCTTTACCTTCTGATAGATTTGAATATATTAAACAGAAGTTAGGAATGATAACCGTAAGGTAATCTTCCTTAATTAACTTTCTGTTGGAAATATCTTCTCACAGTAATAAACTCCTTTTCATAGGGGGAGTACATTTGTTTGTTTATTTAACAAAGTTTTTTCAAAATTTGTTTTCAAATTTTTCGGAACGAAATTTTCCGGAATGGAACTTCCGGAACTACAATTTTCCAGAATGGATATTTCCATACAAAATACTTCTGGAATAAAAGTATTCGTATTGAAAATTTCCGGAATGGAAAATTTTCGTACTGGTATTTTCATAATGGAAAAACTTTCGTATTGAATCTTCCATAACAAGTTTTTTTTATGAAGTTTTTCGTATTGCGTTTTTCGTATTGAGTTTTTTTTCGTAGTCGTATTTACATTACCCATTACGAATAACTTTCCTAAGCTAATCCGAAAGGTATGACTTCCTTACTGAAGTTTTCGTAATCATATTTTACTTGCTGGCATTTTCTTATAGTTTGTTTTCGGTTTTTTTTTTATTTCTTGAATTTTGTTTTAATAAAACCTCAAAAAGATCGGATTCAACCTCTCAACCGTCAGATCTGATCTCAGATCATTCTAAACCGTTAGATCAACCGAGGAAGTTGAACCGTCATTCCAAAGCCTATATAAAGGGGACCCTATTTTCTCGTCCCACATCGATCTCAAGCTCTTGCGTGCTGAAGCTCTGTCTCTCTGATTTAAGGCTGTTCCGAACTACAGTTTTCCAGTTCCGAACTTCAGTCTTCTCAGTTCCGAACTTCTCAGAGACTTCTAATCCGAATGTCTGCAGAGTTAGCTTCTCAAGAGATGTCTTCAACAAAGCCCATTTCACAGTGGTTAGTCTACAGAGAGCGGTTAGTGCATCCGAATTTCTTCAGCAACTATGATTCTATTATATCAAAGAATATCAAGCTCAATGGCTGGGAAGATGTTGCGATATCAAAAACTGGCAACCAAGATGAAGTTTACCCAGACTTGCTTGTTGAGTTTTATGAGTCGGTTGCTTTCTTTGTGGAAGACAATAGAGAAAAATTTTCCTTCAAATCGTATGGCAAGACTTATAAGCTATCTTACACCAAGGCTGCAAGCTTGGTGGGGTTAAATTATGAAGGGGAAGCTGAGTTTATCTCGCATGTTCTACCAGACTCCTTGGGTAGTTTCAACAAGGAGAAAGCCTTAGAAATTCTCGGACTGGATGATGATAAGGCTTCGAAAATTGCAACCCTATCTACAAACCTCCGGATTCTGGAGTTATGGGTGCAAGGGCTTATTGTACCGAGAAAAGGAGACAAGGACAGCTTGAAGAAGAGTGAGATATACATCTTAGATTTCTTGATAAATCAAAGGAAGTTCAACCTGATGAAGCATATCCTTCTTAATCTTGAGAATTTAAAGAAAGGGAATCTGAGAGCTCAGATAGTAATGTATCCGGCAATATTGTCGAAGCTGATAGTTCGGTGCCTTGAGTCCTTCAAGGTTGCTTGCAGTTCTAAACCGAAAGTTTGCAAGATCATGTTGCTCAGTGATGCAACTCTTAAAAGGATGAATATAGCTTTTGACAAGAAGTCTGGCATGTTTATTGATCTTCCTCCTCAAGAAGAAGTGACTCCGAAAGTGGCTGATCCGGAATCGCCTAAGCCGGTAAGGAAGAGGAAGCTGAAAGAAGTGGTAGGTGAAGCTGAAGAACCTAAGTCTAAGGAAGTCCATTCCGCACCTCCTAAGCCTAAGAAGAAGAAGACATATACTGATGAGGTTGCAGCGAAGTGGAGAGCTGACAAGGAAAAGAGGAAGGAAGGAGATCCGCAGTTCGGATTGGATCCCGCAGAGGCTAAAGCTCTGAAAGAAAAGGCTGCTGATGAGCTCGAGAAGCAAGCTAAGGAAAAGAAGCTGAAGAAGAAGTTGTCAGAAGCTGAGGCTGTGCAAGCCTTGTTGAAGTTTAATGAAATGGTTTCAGCAACCATTCCCGTTCCGAGAACTTTTTCTTTGGACTCTCTACCTGAGACTCCAGGAAGAAATCTCGATGATCCGAAAGAGGCTGCTGCTAAGAATGCTGAGGAAGTAGAGCTAGTGGAACAAGTGGAAGAAGCTGCTGAAGGAAGTGGTGAGACAGGAGATGTGCTCAAACAAGTAGATGAATACAAGGGAACTCCTTCGGAACACCTGTCGCTCCGAACTTCTGAAGCCGAATCTTCAAAACTAGTTACTCCAGTAATAGAAGGAAAGGAAGGAGAGGAAGAAGTTTCTTATCATGGAGAAGAAGAACATCTTTCACTTGATGCTGCTCAGAAAGAAAATATAGAAGTTGTTGATGAGGAAGATTTGGTTGTTCAAGTTTCTGACAGTGAGAAGAAATCTCCGGAACAGGTTTCTATTCCGAAAAAAGATAAGGGGAAACAAGTTATTGCTGATACCCCGAGTTCAGAAAAGAGTATGAGGAAGGAAGCTGGTAGTTCTTCAAAGAGGAAGTTGGAGCTTATTGAAGAAGAAAATTCTCCTAGCAAGATGTCAGATTCGGAATCATCTTCGTTGGGGCACGATTTTGTTGTTCAATCCTTGAAGAAGTTGGTGGGAACCATTCCGACTTTCTCCAGTATTGATTCTCGGTGCCAGATGCTCCAACATACGCTGAATCAGAAAACCGATTCCGTATCCATGGTAATGGATAAGTGTGTTGAGATAGAAGCCCAGTTCAAAAATTTCTTCATTGGTTACGAAGCCCATAAAAGATCTTGCAAAAGGATGACTAGCTGGTCGAAGAAAAATGTGGAAGAGATGAGGTTGCTGGATGAGTTTCAGGAGAATGTTAAGGATGCTTTTCAAACCGAGGATAAGAAGTTTCATGAGATGACTGCATCATTCGATGAGAAATTGGCAGAGGAAAAGAACATTCGGAGTCAGGAAGTAAGAGATCTGAATGGAAAGCTCAACTCTGTTAATCAAAGTTGGAAATTTGAAAGGGATCATCGGATCAATTTTCTAGAAAGGATAAAGTCTCAGGAAGAGAAAATGGAAGCTCAGGAAGAAAAGTTGAAGGCTCAGGAAGAAATCATTCAAGCTCAGTCAGCAAGAATAGTTGCCTTAGAAAAGCAAGCAGAGGAAGATCATAAGGACCTCAAAAAGATCAAGACTATTCTCAAGGGGCTTATGTCAAAGGAGAAAGATCCGAAATAATCAATCCGATCTTTTTGTTGTAATCTGTTTTTGTTGCTGACATTTCAAATTTAATGAGAATCGTGCTTGTTGTTCTGTTTTGTTGTTGTTACTAATCTTTCAGGTACTTTGTTATTTTTTTCCATTCCCTCGAAATTCTTTTTGAAAATCACAAAGGGGGAGAAGGAAAAGATCCTTAAGAAAAAGAGGAAATCTAATAAGTGCTTATCAAAGGGGGAGAAAGAAAAATACCCAATGAGATAGAACTCTAATAAGAGTTTGTTTAAGGGGGAGTTTTTATCTTAAAGAAATATCACTCCGGAAATATGAATACGATCCTTAGAGATTCAAAGCCTAAGGGGGAGTTAGTCGTATTCATCTATATTCTTAAACCAAGGGAGATAAGCTTTATTGTGTTTCTTTCTTCCTAGAAATAGCTTTTTCGTAAGGATGTTTGTGCTTTCCAAAAAGGGGGAGATTGTTGAGTCAATAAGGTTTTCCTTATGACTTTTCCATTCCTTCTTGTTTTGAAAATCACAAACACCTTATCTTTAAGGAAAATCGCTTTTGTAAGGAAAATTGCTTTTATAAGGAAAATTGTTTTCTTAAGGAAAAACGCTTTTATAAGAAAAATTTATCCTTATCATATTTTCATTAATATTTTTCTTAAGTATGAAATTCGGATTCACTTTCTCGGAATCATTAAAACTGATAAAAAGCATTCTGTTTTAGGGTTCGGATTCTGGACAAGAACTATAAGGAAGTTTCACTCCGAATTCCGGTTATGAATTCTGACTAAGTTCTATTCCAGATTCAGGATACGAATTCTGAAGAAGAATTCCCATTACGAATTCTAATGAAGAATTCTCATTACGAATTCTCATTACGAATTCTGAAGAAGAATTCTCATTACGAATTCTAATGAAGAAATCCCATTTCGAATTCTCATTACGAATTCTGAAGAAGAATTCTCATTACGAATTCCAATGAAGAATTCTCATTACGAATTCTAATGAAGAAATCTCATTCCGAATTCTCATTACGAATTCTGATGACGATTTCTCATTACGATTTCTGATGAAGAATTCCTATTCCGAATTCCTATTCCGAATTCCTATTCCGAATTCACTCATTAAACAGAATCTGGATATCATTGTTTTATACACTCTGAATTTGTTCACTCCGAACTTTCACTCCGAAATTTCTATTCCGAACCTTTATGTTAGGTTTTAAAACGATGTCGTACTTTCTGTTACACTTACTTTGTTATAAAACGATGTCGTCCATTTTGTTATAAACTAACCGTTGTCTAAGTGACACGTGTACAGGTCCCTCCGAACTTTAAGGAAAATATGACCGTTGGAGAAGGAGCCGACCTCACCTATAAATAGGAGCTCATTTGAAAAAGCTCAATGCGGACGGATGGATGAACATTTGGATTTTGTGCATACATGCTGTTGAAGTGATTTCTAGAGAGAGAGTCTCTTATTAACTCTCAAAGCTTCGTGCGACTCCGAATGTTGGTGATTACATTCGAGGGCTTCCGGGGATAGGAAGACAGAGGTGCCGACTACCTTAAAGATCGAGGGCTTTCTTGCTGAGAAAGACAGAGGTTGCCAACTACCTTGAAGTTGAGGGCTTGCGGGGATAGCAAGACAGAGACACCGATCTTCGTATCGAGGGCTTACCCTGGTGTGGGTAAGACAGACTTGCTTGAAAGTATAAATCAAGGGACCTTTATCCAAGGTTGTTGGATACCCTTCTCTTTGGGTTAAAAGACTATTATCTTGTTGCTAGTAGTTTTACTACTCGTTTCTATTCCGCTGTATTTTGTATCTTAAGGAAAGTATAACATTCTTATACTTCCTTACTTACTCTGATTCATTCAGATTCTATACGCTTTAAGGTAGAATCTTATATTGTAACTTTTGTTAAGTTTCAAATTCCGGAACCATATTTCCGGAACTTACTTTTGGAATCTCTTTCCAAGTTTAGTTCGGTGTTAGAGGTGTTGTGAATTTACTTAGTTTAACTTTGTTAAACTTAGTTCTTTCCTTTTCTTAAGGAAACTCTAGTTATTCATAACTAACTTTAAAGGTTCCTAAGGAATTTTTAAAGTATACAATTCACCCCCCCTCTTGTATATTGAGCATCTCATATTATATTTCGATCCTACAATTGGTATCAAAGGTTGGAAACCTCTTACTCTATACCATTCTTACAAATTTGTCATAGTTCTTATTCATAATTTCTATGAAAGAAGATAAAATACTACCCATATAACACTCATTTTATAACATATTTATTAATTCTTCAATTTTAGGGTCATATTGTGTCTGGGGTTATAATTTTTAGATAATAAAATTATTATTAATTGGATAAATTTATTGATTAGGTTTTGGTTGGGTATGTTGTTGTTATCATTATTTAAAACCATGATGGAAATGTTTTTATTGAAATTTTTATTCAATACATGGTCTGACATTGTTTTTTGATTTCCAAATTTATATTGAACTGGGGAACTCTCCCACCATATTTGGTTATTCATTTTTGTAGGAAATTGTATATGATGGTAGTAGTGGTATGAATTTCAATTCCTTAAACACAATAACATTGGTCAATGAAATGTCCTTCAGAATCACAAGTTCCAACTAACTTCAAAGATATTGATTAATCTACTTCTCGGTTAAAATATATATACTTAAACAATTTATTCGGAACATTAGTATTAGATTCATGTAATAGGGATTGATTTAAATGTACCTTATGTACTCATCCTATTTCATTTCATTTATTTTCTAACAATATGAAATACTAATTGAATTTTTTCATTGAGCCTCTTTGATTCAACTAAGGATTTATAATGAATTCCACTATAAAATATATATCCAAATGGATCCTATAATGGTTGAGTAATCACTAGTATAAGAATATTAGAAAATACAATTCTTAAATAACACCAAGTGTATAAAACATAAAATTATTATTAATCATTTTCAAAACACATATAATTTTTCTTTATTGTCATAACATATGTTATGAATTTCATTCATTAATGAAAATTCTTGATGAAGATAGAAAAAAATGTTGAAGGAAGTTACTTTCGATATCAACACAAATATTTTATTCACTAAAGATTCATTATATAACAACTCCTTTAAAATTATTTCTAGGAAGAAAGGTAGTTATCTCTATTAAATTATTATTCATTTATCCCAATTGAATTTATATTTTCACACACTGTTGAGAATCCATTTATTTCTTTATTATGAATCTTCTCTAAAAACTCCATGAAACAAACATAATAGATGAATAATTTTTTTAGGTTCCATCATAGATATCAATGTAGGATAAACTATATAGTTATTATTATTAATCATATTACGTGAAAAAATTTCGCCAAGAATACAATTGAGGTTATCTTCCATGATGTGAAATGAAGAGCCAAAATAACAATTGCATTTTTCACTTGAATATAAAAATCAAATGTTTTAAAAATATATTTATAGATCATAAAAGTTCCTTGAATAACTTTATCTCACAAAATAGGTTTTCCCGATTTCTAGATCAATAATGAATAGGCCCTCAAAGAATGGTTCCGTCATAAATTCCTATATAAATAAATTATGTAATTAATTTTACACTACCCCCATGAAGATAGTTCTTAATTTTGAGAAGTCTTAGTTGTTATAGTGATTAGTAAAAATAAATATATTCTTTAGGTATTAATATAATATATATATAACATAAATGTATCATTGAAAAGGTTACTACATTAATATGTTTCAACATATTTGATGTCATGAAGGTGTTGGTAAAAGAATATCTTGGTTATTTTGTTGAAATTGTTTTAAACATATAGATCCCAAAAAATAGTAGGATAAAATATCAGGATAAGGATTAGAGATTAATTCTATGGGATGTATTTCTGAAGACTGTGATATTTAAATATTTGAAATTATGAGTCCTCAATCAAACTATTGTTGAATGAGAAGTTATAAAATTATGTTCTAATTTTATTATGTTGTGAACACTATCATCCTTATCCATAAAATGACCACTTTAAGCTGATCTACCTTCCAATGTGTATGGGAATACATTAGGCAATCACCCAACTCCTCAATAGTGAACACAATTAAAACTACTCCTCAAACACACAATCATGTTATTATGATCAATGGATGTTAGGCAGGAGAGTGATGTCTTCTACCCATGTATGAGTAATCAAAATGTAAAATAAAACTTAATCGATTACACTCTTCCATGTATAGGATTAATGATGTAACAGGATAAATGATTACATAATTATTGATGTAAATGTATAATAAAAATAAAAGACTAATAAAAATGGAATACTAATAAAGTAAAATAATAAGGTAAAATGATATCAGTAAAGAAAAATTTAATTATTATGATGTATAATAATATTGTGTTATTCAATGATCATCCCCATTGAATTAATCCACAAAACATTTATTATTCTACTACATGAAGGCTGATGTCCATGATGGAAAATTAGGTTAATTGAAAAAAAATTCATGATAAATAAAATTATTCTATATAGGGAAGAGTTTAACACCTTAAATGGAATCTTTAATCCCTAATTAACTTCAAATATAATTCCAAATGTGAATAAGTTTATTTGGATACCTTTCATATAGAGTATATAAATTCTATGTTGTTGATCTTATCATAAAAATAAATCACTTCTCACGACCTCATACTACTTCCATTATCCTATTATTATGAGCACCCTATAATTTTGGTCACACTATTTCCTAATTTAGTTAGAAAATATGTACAAATAGTCTATTAGTCCCCTATGGAAATATTTTAAGAAAACTATCATCTTTATTTCATCAATGATCAATCTAGAATCCCTCAATAATTTGTAGAAAAAATAATATTAAAAAATTTATGTGATAATAAAATGAATATTATAAAAGGATTACAAATGGTAAATCACTTAGTAAACCATATTATGATTGTGTTTCTTTATAACTCTGAGTTATTTTAAAATAAATACTGTGTTTGATAGAATGTATGAGATGAAACATTGAGCTTAAATAACACAGAAAATATATAACCATTATATCATAGAAGTTAAATATATTTATATTTAAAGGATTAAATAATTTAACAAATGTATATATTTCATAATAAATTTTCATTTTTTATAGATTATCAAAAACAAATTACTCAATTTTTACTAATTAGATTTTATTCAACAAAAATATTTTGTCTTCATAAATGATTTTTATTTATATTTAAAATAGAATGTTACTTTATATAGTTTGATAAAATAAAATGAAGTTTTAAAGTAATAATATCAAAATTTATTTAGGATTAAATTGTATGTATTTTCAGAAAAAAAATTTATGTTTCAATGAATAATGAACAATACTTATTTTTTTAACTGTCATTTATTTTAAATAACTATATTAATTTAAAATTTCTATTATGATTTGATATTTATTTCAAGTAACATATGTATTATTTTTTTATATTTAATATAATTAATTATATGTTAACAATATTTATATTATATATTATTAAAAGTTTATTTGGAGGTTTAAAATCACATTTTTTCTATAATCTTTTTTTATGTGCAAATTAATTCTCCATTTTAATGAATTAAAATAACCCTGAATGAGGAATGATTGAAATGATATATTAATATTATTTTAATATAAATAAAAATTTAAATCATTATAACAATGACTAGAAGAAATAATGTTGATATAATGTAATCTTATTCTTGAAAAATACATTTCTGGAAAACCCTCTTTTTCATCATGTCTATAGATTTTATTTTAAATATAATTATTCTTCCTATGTTAATTGAAATTGATAAAATGGATTCCATATTTTTAATCAAAATATACTATATTATATTATATGTTCAATTTAATTTTTGGTCATAATGAATAGAGAAAACTGTAAAAATCATTTACTACAGTTATGGTGAAAACAGGTTAATGAGGAGGTTAAACAAAAAATATAAGGGTTATATTTACATAAAAACATGTCTAGATTATATTGTATTTCCATACATAGACCTTATATCATCTAATTATCATTAATGGTCCATTTTTATCCTTTTACATGTGTAAAATGTAGGTATAACATTTTCTTTTTAAAAATACATGTTTTATATCTCCCCCACTTATAAGATGACACCCCGTGTTTTATCATAGTCACTCCATCGTAATATTTTGTTTTGTGAAATACCCACCCAAATACCTTCATATAATCCATTATTACATCAAATTGGTTTTGGTTCGATCAATATACCAATCTTAGAAGGCCTCATTTATAATCATAAAGAGGTGGTATGAATAGTAATTATTATTCTTAATTGAAAGTAATATCTTTGCCTCATATTATACATCCTTAAAATATTATTCAACCCTTATAATATAATACCATGAATATATAAAATATACTGAGATTTTATTATTTTGATTTCGTAAATTACATCAATCTCTTCCACTATCAAATGGGAAACTAAAATATCCTTCGTTTTTACGATAGACTATCACCTCATAAACTAAGGTAATTAATTTTCCATAATTTCATATCATGATTGCGAATAATAATGGATTTAATTTTTATTTATTATACTAATGAAATATTAATTATTATGTAAATATAATATATCATGTAATTTCTTACATTAAAATTCAATGAAAAATGCTAACATTATTCATGTGTAAAACAGACTACCCCATCACAAAGCGAGGATATTTATTTTTTATTACAATATCACATGGATTGTATATGTAACTTGATTTCATGAAATACGATTTTACTTTAAAGTTAAATGTTATTAATGTGTTTCTCAACTCAATTTATTTTTATATGGTTATAACTCATTTTCATTAACTCTACTTTGATATTATTATGTATGAATTTCTCTCTAAAATGTTTTATTCAGTATTTCCAAAAACAAATTGGATTTATATTTGTTACATATAGTTCATTTATTTATTAACTTTCAAATATATGATATGATCTTTGTAAAGGTTAATGATTATAATTCCTATCATTGGGAAAAATGTTTATGATATTAACATATCCTGTTTTATGAGGTGTATATAGTTCCCATTCAACTTGTTATATCATGAATATCCTTATGTTTGTGATATTTTATTTTTCATTTGAATTTATTCTTTCATTTGAGTTATGATTTAAAATTTAAGAAAATGGAATAGTTATTATGTTATTATATCCTTTCTATTCATGATTTTTTATGTTCGTGGTTTCTTTAAAATGAATTATACTCTCTTATTTTCTTGAACTACAAATATTCTCTTTTCTTCTAGTTTTGAATTTGGTTTACATGTTTAGTTTCCATTTACTTCATTTTTAGTTAATGAAATATCAAGAATGTTTTTTTACAAGTGATATTGATCTTTTATGTTTTTTTATCATGAATCATTCTCTTCCATATATATATTTTCTAAAATATCTCAAAAAATATTCTTTTCTAAAAATAAATGATTTAATACATCAATTTTACATGTTCTTTTACATTATTTTAAAAGTTTTTATAAATGAAATTTTGTATTATCTTCCAAATTTTTTCATTTTTAACATCCTTTCAAAAAAATTTCAAAGGAAGGTTTATTTTTTGTAAAATTTACAACATTAACTTATTTTCATAATATGGTGAACATTATTTTCATTGAATATTTCTTCACAGCTATTCATGTTTATTTTCAAAGAAAATTATTTTCACCACATTTTTTGAATTATTTAGTTATTAAAAGAATTGTTCAAACTTAAAAAAATCCCCAATAATTTTCTCTACGTTATTTTAGTTGTATTTAAATTAATCAATGTTTAAAACCCATGATTTTACTTTATCTCCATTGGGTATATTTTTTAATGATTTCAACATTTTTAATATTCTAGATAGATTATGATATTATCTTGGGACCCATTTCTTTTCTAAGGGTAAATATTGAAACGAAAGAATAAATATTATTATTTTTTTGAAAAGTAAAACATTCTAAATATTTTATTCATAAATGAAACATATAAATTATTAATGATGATGGGTGTTCCAAGATAGCATCGAGTGAGCCTAATACAGGTTATATGAAAGAATGATCCCCATTATAGCTCATGAGTGAGACCGATATAGAATATACAATGGGGTTTTCACCAATATAGATCAAGATTTTTTGGTTTGTGCCCCATTATAGCTCAACAGATGAGATATTAATCCCCATTTTATCTCATTATATGATGGATGGGCCCTATTATATCTCTCCAATACATTGGGTAATGATTATGTTATCCAAATAATTATATTGTAAGTCATCTATATGGTTATTCCAAATAGTAAGGACTCTGTAATGGTTCTATTAAGATAAGTCTACATGACTATTACACATTTCCTTTATAGTATCTATGGGTTTTTAATGATTCCATTGATCAGGGTTAACATCACATAACTTGTGATTATTGATTCTTGAGAATCATGACAATGTTAAAGTTTATTCCATGTTTCAATATATTTGATCTAGGCATTGTGGGTATGAATACATTTATGTAATGCTCATGCACTCTGTTTATTTTATTATACCATTATACTCTTCTTATTCTTGCTGATGATATTTAATTATTAATTCACATGTGTATCATTTTTAAGTATTTTAGATCACCCTTCTTATGTTTTATTTTCTCTGAGTTATAAAGAATGATGTTAAATTAATTATGACAAGAAGCTTTTTCAAATCGATGATGATAATGAATTAATGTTAAAGAAGATAATTTTTATTTAGTGGTAGAAGTATTCACACAAAGGCATCTGAATTGTGTAAGTAATATTTTTTCTTAATTCTCTAAAAAAATAATCCTATAAGGTCCTTGATAAGTGATAATCCATTGTTTTCTTTTGTTGTTATATGTTTTGAATGGAAAAATTGGGTTATATTTATTGGAATAAAAAAAACTCTAAATATATAGTGTGTAGTACCAGGTCTGAGAGTATAGGTTCTAGAATGTTATAATTGGTAATATAGAAGGGTTTTGATAACATTGAAATTAATATTCTCCAATACATTTGGTAATGATTATGTTATCCAAATAATTACCGTTTTTTTGGAAAATATTAATTTCAATGTCTTAGGCGCCCCTATTGAGGTTTTAGGTAATTAAATTTTTAGGTGATTAATGAAATTTTTTGTGAAATTTTATTGGGTTGAGTAGTATGTAACCCATATATTAAATGTTAAGTATAATTTTAGGAATTATACAATTACTTTTATGTATATATGTTTTAAGGGTCTGATAACCTTTAGGATTTATATGATCTTTGATGACTAATATTACTATTAATGGTGTTGAAATTTTTTTGGGAATATTATTAGTATTATGTTACTATAGTTATAGAAAAAGGATAGACTATAAAATAAAGCATAGTAGCGAGGATTGGACCCACATCATAAGGGTAATAAAATTTCATTGCGTACAACTAGCCTATACGATTTCTTGGTTAGAATGAAATTTATTTATTTTAAATGTTGTAACAAATAATCACTAAGTAGATTTTGAGAACATATGTTTTGTCATATATATATCCATGGGATTGAAAAGTGATTTGGGGTTTAGGTGATTCATATTTTCTCAGAAGAAGACCATGATTTTTGTTGAACCTTATGTGATTAGAGTTAGAAAAATATTATGAGATTTTGTTTTAGAAATAAACATTGAATGTTTATTAAGTATATATGATTTTATTATGGATTTATGGTGATATAATTTATTTATTTAAATTATTACCATATCTTAGATATTACATTATTATGGAATATATATTTTTCATATGAGACTTTAACAGTGATTGCTGTTATTTAGTTATAAATGTTAAATTTATCTAAGAAGAATATGTGATAAAATCAGCATAATCTTTGAATTTTAACCACAGTCAGAAATATTTTGAATAATTTTGTGCATAGTTATTTATGTAATAATTTAGATAGAACTTTGGGTATTTCTTTTGAATTTTAGAGATTAATGATATGAAGGTTTAATCAATTTAGAAAAAAGCATACATTTTACTAACCATTTTGTTTTCGTTGACTATTTAAAGGTTGGAGGAATATCATACTATCCTATTGTGTATTATTTTTTCCATTAAAAATTTATATTAGTGCATCAGGGAAAAAAGTTTACCATGAATAATAAACATTTAAATAAAAATATGAGATTGTGGTGGAATTTGAATAAAGTAAGAAATTATACTTATCATGTAAGTTTATTTCCTTATGTTATTATTATAAATGGTAGTGTAATTACTAAAATATAAATAAATAATCTTGAAGATGATTGTTTTATCTTATAAACATATTTTTTTATTGCACGATAGCCTTTTTACACCTCTTCAGTTAATGGTTTTGTGTGTTTTAGGTTTCTCATGACCATTCAATTTATTTTGATCAATAATCTACATAACTGTCCATTATTATTTGGGAATTATACATTAATTCCATGCCCATATATTTGATTCCCACTAATTTTTACCTACTTTGAAACCCAATTATCAGCTATATTAGATGACCCTCCAACTTGTCTCTCTATATCTCTCTCGAAGTAAAATTTTTTTAAACCCTTTTTATGATATAGTATCTCAAAAAGATTATTTTGAAATTTCAATCCGTTTTTAACTGAGTGAAAGTTATAATTATGAAACCACAATTTATTAATGTGTTTGGGAATGTAAAACCCTGAGATGTTAAATTAAAGACTATGCTAAATTGCATATATAATAGGAAACATCTGTATTAAACAACACGTGAAATGTATGTCCAGTATAACTAAGGCATTTAATAGGTGGGTATGGATAGGATTATCTAAATTATGAAATATATTTTTCAAAATAAATAAATTATTTTATAAATAATTTCAAAATAACTACTCAAATTTTAGTGATTCCATTTTATTCATCAAAAATATTTTTTATTAAAAAATAATTTTTATATCATTTTGAAGGAAAATATTATATTTAATTTATATAACATTTAGAAAATTACATTAAATTACATTAAATTAATTTTTCAATCAATCATATCAAAATTAATTTAAGTTGAATTTTTCTATTTTTTTTGAAAAATATAGATAATTCAATGAAAAGGGAAAAAACATTTTTTTTAAACTTCATTTACATTCAATTAATTAATTAATTTTAAAGTCCCTTAATAATTATAATTTTATTTCATGTAACATAAGTACTAGTTATTTATATTTTTACAATTAATTATATTTGAATAATCTTTACGATGGATTTTTGTATAAGTATTTTAGGATTAAAAATCATTTTTTGGAAACTATTTTAAAGTACATAATATTTCTCAATTTTTATAAAATAAAATAACCACTAATGGGGAATATTTTAAATAAAATTTATAGATTAAATATCTATAAATATTAAATTAAATTTCTATAAATATTATTATTATTTATAATGTTATATATGATCATATTATTCTTGGAAAATATATTTCTTGAAAACCCTTTATTTCATTATGTTTTAGGTTTTTATTTGAAATTAATTTCTATAACTTCCCAGAATTATAAAAGAATAACATTGTATTTGATATTGTATGCGAAAAGATATTTCGATCTTAAATAACTGAGGGAATACATTACATTAAAAAATATTTCATTGATTGATTAAAATGCATTCAACAATGAGTTTAAAAAAATGTGATACTCTATTAAAATATTATAATGTAGCCATAATATTATAGGGTAATAATATAACTAACTAAATTATGAAATGACGATTTAGTCACGCCTTGCTCCTATAATTTAAAATAATGGTTTAAAAAAATTGGATAAGTTATTTGATAAAATTTACTTTGTATTTGATATTATAATATCTAAAATATCTTGTGCTGAATTTTTGGGAATTTTCAAAAAATTTCATTTTTTGATGAATAATGAAAAATACTGAATTTTAATTGAAAACTAAATCTTTTTTAAATATTTTTTATAATGTAAAATTATATTTTTAATTGGTTTTAAAGTAATATTATTTCAAGTATATATCATGAAATCCAAATTTTAGTCATTGAAATAATTTTCATATTGAATTTTGATTTAAAAACTATATATTTTTGAACATTTTCTCTTTGAGAACTCGTTTTTATCACATATCTAAGGATAATTCGAAATTAAATTATGCCAAATACAAGAATTTATGTTGAAAAACACAGTTTAAATATTTTTAGTCATAATAATTCATATTGGGTAATATGTTAAACTTATTTTTTGTTCATAATAATTAGTGAAAATATTTTGAAATCAATTACCATGATTAATGTCAAAACGGGTTTTTGCGCAATACATGCGGTTGTGTTAAAATTAATTTTCCACACACATTGTATTCTTTTTTCAGAAATATTAATTAATATTTGTAATCATTGGTTATAAAATATTTAGTAATGTTCATTTTATTTTACTCTTAAACGATAAAATCCTAAGGTAAAAAACACTAGTTACCATGGTGAAAATTAGAATGGTAAATGTGAGTAAAACATAAAGTAGAAGTAATGGAATGATTAAAATTATTATATTAGGAGTGTTTCTTGACCATATCATCTCTCCACTATTTTATTTATAAATTTTTTATCCACATTAGTTGATAGTGTCCTCCCAAAATTGAATACTTTTGGGTTTTTTTAAAAATGACACTCCTCAATTATACAACAAAACTCACTCCCCTCACTTATTCACACATCCCAAGACATTTTATTGAACAAACCCTTCCAAAATACCTTAAAAGTTTTATAATATCATCATATAAGAATTATTTTATGCATAAATCCATCCTCTGAGGACTTTTAGTTCAAACCTAAGGAGGATACATGAAAAAGTGGCAATGATCATCAACGGGCATTTTATTTTATTTATTCCACAACATCCAATAATGTTAATTAAATTATTATTAAATAATAACATAAATATATTATATATAATAAAATTTTCTTATATTAAGTTCATTATAGAAAACCATACCCACTTTCATCAAATGATTTAGGAAACTATCACTCATGTGTACGACAAACTACCGCCTCACGAACTGAGGTCAATGGTTTTCCATTACCACCTCAAATGGTTAGATATGTTTATATATTTAAACTATATATAATATATTTATAACATAATTATACATATTGATCCATTATATCTTATAAATTGTGTTTTAATCTCTATTCTTGTAGGGGATATGATAACGTAGCTCGTGTGCATGGAAGATTATTGCCTTGCAAACCAATATGAGTTATCTTTCACTAATGCTTGTCTGGAAGGTGATAAGAACATATTAAATGAGTATATGTGGTATTTATTAAATATTTATTATATTCATGACGTATTAGTTATTCTAAAATTAAAATATATATTTATAATTTTTTCCCAAACATTTCAAACAATAAAAGATAGTAACATCGTTCATGTATTTATTGAAAATCGCCTTCATGCGACGATGTGACTCTTTTTTCATTAGCGCACCACATGGATAATATATATATAATTGTATAATGTGGTATATTTTATTTGTATTATCATTTTGTAATTATAAAATATTACTTAACATCATTCCATAATGATCATTGTAAAATGGAATCATTACTCATGCGTACGTACAACCAACCCTCTCTATGATTGTAACATAGTTTTTTTCCAGAAATATGCTTCCGGATTGGTTTTAAATGATTAATTGATTTATAAATATGATAAATATTTTATTATTATTATTATTTATAAATAAATACCTCTGTGACCATATTCAAACTCTCAATGTCAATTTTGTCACATAAGACAAATATTGATGAAATATATGACGTAAAGTTAATTGACTATGCAATCATATATAACATTGTAATAAGTTAAATAAAATGAATAAAAATTTTAAAATGGTTCTTAAGAAATTATATAATTATCAAAATTTTATTATTTAGGATGATAAAAAATGTACGTGACGAGTTGGACTCAATGTAAGGGTTTCTTGTATCACTTTTACTACCATGAGACATATTTCATATTAACTAATTATTTCCTTTATATGGTGTATATACATACTATTTTACACGTAATATCATGTATATACTTATCTTAATTGTATTTAATGTACCCTTTTATGTGATTTCATTTATGCGGCTTACGATTTAGAATTTACCAAAGTGGTCATGGTTGATTTCATAACCTCGTGATTATTGAGGATTGCTTATATTTAAATCTCACTTTGGGAAATTATTTGATATTTATATCATAAAATAAATATAATTTATTCAACTATATTAATTAATGTAATATTTCCATGTTTCCAATATTTTTTAATTAGGGGATTGAAAAATATTACAATGAAAATATGATTATATTTATCTCTCCAATTGAAAATGTGTTTTCATTGAAACCAATGTTTTCCAAATATGGTTTCGAAAATATTTTTACCCTTTTATAAATGATCTATTAAATACATTTTTACCCATTTTTAATTTATTTGTTTTTTAAAAAGAATCATTATGCCAGTTTCAAAAACAATGTTTGTTTTTCTTTTACTATAAATATAAAAGGAATGTTTGATTTAACATACTCAATATGTATGGAATTGCATTACACCATGGAATATAAATTTATTAAATATTCATTTATATGTTTCAATGGATAGTTTCAATGAAAATTTTTTTCGATGTGTTTTTATAAATTTTACTATTAAATTTTATTTTCAAAATGAAAAATACATTTTCCACAAGAATGTATTTAATTATATTTTTATATTATTTCTATTCATTAATGACATCAACCCTTTAATGTAATTAAGATCCATTATGGTTATGTTTTATTGATATCATCCTAATTTTTTTATATTTTTTGACTTATTATTAGTTTAATTGATAATGGATAATTTCATTACCATTTCCCATTTCACTCTAAATGGTTTTTGATTGTGTTTATTATTTTTTGTTCAGTATTAACATTTGTATATTAGTTTCTAAATACAGATGTATATGTTTATTATATTTCACCACCTTCATATGAAGAATAAATTAGAAATTTTAATTAATGGGTTGGGCCTACTATATCACTTACATGCATCAGTAGGTCACGTGAGACAAACTAGATTTGGTTTTTACTGGGGCATTTCCCATTTGTATAGATGTATTGGCATAATACACAGAAATATTAGATTTATTGGAACAAGACTATATTATATTAAATATCTTGGAACAAGACTTGATAGTATCTTTTATATTTCCCTTATTATGCATTACATATTTATGAATTCTGTTATTCATGTTCCATGTGATTATTCAATTAATTATAAAATCCACAGTCAAGTTTCAATAAAATGTGATTATTTACATAGAATAATTTGATCATATTTTTCCCTCTATGTTATAATCATGTTATTGATTAAATGTAATGTGTTTTATTTATTTAAATTCCCATATTTATTATTCCACATCTCTTCATAGATTCCATTGTATGATTACCCTTATAGAGCATCTGAGATCACACCTTTATTATATTTTATTTTCCCTACGATATGAGGAAGTGTTTTCTGATTGATATACATGGATACATTTAGTCGAATAAGGTAATTCTCAAAGACAATTATTTGTTTATTTTATATTAAAAATTATAATGTGAATTTCATGTATGTATCATGTCACGACCTGACCCAACGGGGCTCATGCCGCGACTCCCCATGCCCGCCTCCAATAGGCTAGGGGCTGGCGTCTAGCGCCGAGTAGGCTATCACACAGAAGAGAGGGATTATCATAAGGTACCTATACACACAGACCCATATAAACCTCCATGAAATTGTGCATAGATATATATCTATAATTGGAATGAAAATGCATGCATACAACTATCCCAAAATAGAGTGTAAGAGGAGTAAAAAAGGGAAAAATAGGGCCCACCAAAGGAAAACAACAAAAGCATCCAACTTGCTCGGAAGAAGGGGTATGTTGTCAAAAGCACCACCGGAAAGCTTCTCGAAATAGCTCCGGTAATACTCCATGGTTAGTCCTGCTCACTCAGATCTGCCTACTTCGGGTCGTCCTGGGACACTGTTGAAAGGCATGTGGTCTACATAAGACACAAACATGTGCGAGAAAATCCTGTGCAGGGATGAGTATAACAATACTCAATAGGCACCGCAAATACCCAAAACAAAAGAGAGCAACTGAATCGAAACAATCCACTCATCCCAGCTAGAGGGAACCCAGATGAGAGAGAAACTCCATCTCGTGACCATCCTCGGCTAAACACAACTGGTCATCTCAAATCAGTTGTATTCCCCTACATACACCTTGAACATCTAGATATACTATACTCACACACCAAGACAAATGAGGTGCCGAACTCATCACCAAAAATGGTTCACAACTAGGAGAACAGACTCCATGATCACAGTCATCCCATATGATACCCGCCCGAGAGATACACTCTATCCGGTTTCATACAAACATCTCATATGCTCACCCGAGAGATCACGATTGTCAGATAGCGTCACTGAGGAAACCTCGCTGAAACAACATAAACACCAAACTCCTCGGATAGGGTATCTCTCCTAGGGTCCTATAAGGGATACCAGAACCCACACCGGTATACGATGATCTCAGAGATAGGGGATCACTCCCAGGGTCCGCTGGGGGATACCACAACCCAGTCTGGCATTCTTATATCTCACAGATAGGGTATCAGTCCCAGGATCCACTAGGGGATACCACAACCCGATCTAGCACTCGTATAGAAACATTTCAATTAGATAGAGGATTTTCACCCATGTCACGACGGTCACAACAATTCTGAAACCCTATATGGTACATCTCGTGTTGTAGGGGATCGAACTGACGATGCTGCAACCCTACAGAAACAATGCTCTAATTAGGAGATCGTATAACCAATGATACCACAACCCTACTATAAACCACATGCTGATCAATAGATTGTATACCCGACCATGCCACAACCCTAGTTAGCATGGCCCACTGCGTAGGGGATCATATTCTTGATGATTCCTCAAACCCTACGGGGTTAAACTGCTAGATAGGGGATCTCCGCCCATGGATAAGCGGTCACATCGATACCAAGAACCCGATCTAGGGTAATGATGCTAGAGGATCCCGCTCGGGGCCCACCGGAGGGATTCCACAACTCTAACAGATTAAACATCCCATCGAGAGAACCAAAAACCTATACAAAGGTTGTGATACTGCACAAACCCTTGTAGGAAAGAACCAAGGGAGTACCCTCAACCACTGCTGGTCCAAACGTCACCAACCCAAGAAACCCGCTACAACGCCACCCCGTGCACCTCCAAGGCTGATACCGAGACCACCGTCGTGATCCACACGGAACATCATGCAGGATAGGCTATTTACTCACCCGAAATAGACAACAGGTGAAAAAGGGACTATTTACCATAGCTAGCCTATGTGGGGCCCACACAACGATCCCGAAACCCATCCAGGGGATCATACAATTGAGATCCTCTCGAAAAAACAAATAGGATCGATTACTCGTTCGTCTGAAACAGACACCCGGTAAAAAAGGTACTATTCACCAAAGCTAGCTCGTGTGGGGCCCATGCCTCGATCCCAAAACTCATCGAACGGATCATATCTTTGTGATCCTATCGGAAGAACACGTAGGATCGACTATTCATTCACTAAAATAGGACTCCTGGTGAGAAATTTGCGTTTCTTCGAAAACGCCCAAACGCGGCCTCTTGGGGCCCACACCCCAAACTCGGTCCCAACAACCAGAAACTGTCAAGAAAAGTCTTCCGTACCATCAGGGTCACAACGCCAATGACGTAAGGTCACTCAAATTCTCTAGGTAAAAGATACAATAGCCCGAAGTCGAATAATAATAAAATATTATTATATTATTTGACGTTTCAAGCTCCCGGGACACAATTCCGAAACATAAAACTCTTGAACCCACATAAAAAGGTTCACATCGTCGCCATGGTTGCGGAAATGAAAAAGGCATTCGAATCCAACCCCCAGATTGCAAGAAACAGTAGTTTTAAAACCCCTGTGTAATAAAAAAGGGTCGGACTGGCTTGAACTGGCCGGCCCGTGCTGGCCGACCCGACCTCCGCCGCCGCCGGCCCGCCCGGGTCGGCGGACCTTCTGTGGACCGCTAGGGGCACCCCAGCGGTCCGTTTTACAATCCGAACGTACCGGTGTGACCCTCGGGACACGATATTCCCATCTACGACAACAAAACTAAGCAATTCGTAGCCAAAACTTGATCGGGGGATTAAAACTGAAACCTCCTACCTCGTTGGTGGAACATCGATGCATCGGCTGTAGAACGATGCCTGTGACACCCTGAAGCTCGATCCGCTAAAGATCAGCACAGAAAATGAATGATTTCAGCTCAAATCAGTGAAGAAACGAATGTAGGAGGGGGGGGGGAGTGTCGTTCTGCTACGCGTAGGAGGAAGTGGAAGGGGGTGATTGACTTATTTTCATTTTTTAGAGACTTCATTTAATTAACCTCCCCCGACCTGACCTCCCTGCGCGGATGAAATTAGGTCACCCCTAGGGTAAACGCACCATTCTGAACGCAAATGCAGAGTCAAAATTTTGATCTGAGACTCCATTTAGGAGTTATTCAATCTGATGCTCATAAATAAACTTTTCCATTTATTTTCAAAAATACCCATGGTGGCGTTTTCCACAGTAGGCCCGCGCCCCCAATGTTTACACCCCACCTAGGGTAAAAGGCACGTTCTGTATGCAACTGTGCCCTCATATTCCCGCTTTGAGCTACAGTTTAGGACATATCACACCCCCTCCACATGCATAGTATAAAAAAATATATTTCTATAAAATTAATTCGGGCACACCGGGCCTCGGATTTGCATGCCGTCATAACACCCAACTCTGGAATTATTCATAGAAATATTACAAATTCTGACAGGGCCAAAACCCGAGATGCTACATCCTACCTCCCCCTTAGAATATTTCGTCCCCGAAAAGCCCTAAGCTCAAGGAAAGTGACTGGACTCTCAACTGGGTCTCCCACACCAGCGAGTTCACCAAAAAACACCCATGCCCGAAAACATAAGTCAAAAGGACTCATCCACCACACCTCAACACTATACGCATTGGGCGGCACAGACTCACTAGCACTGTTTTGATCGCGTCTAAAAAAACGCATCTCGGGGGGGGGGGATCTCTCTTCCTCACGCATTCGAAACACAACGAACAACACCCACACAGGGTCTTACCAATGCCATGAACAAAACTCAAGCAGGAAACAGAAAGGGAAGGGTACCGCTAAACAGTGTCTATCAAACTACTGCAGAAAGTAGAAAGGACACAAGGGGTACCTCTATCCATCCATGGAGCTTCTGAGTCAATAGCCTCTAGAGCATGCAGCTATCCTTGCCCTCATCCCCAAGCTCCCTAATCATGGCGTGGACCACCTGGGGGTGGGGGTGGTGGAAACTAATACCTCCTACCACCTCATGATGCTTCACCAGCTCCATCACCATGTCCTCCACCCTACAGACCACCTTGCTCGTGACACTGCCTCTTCCAAAGTGGTATGTCGACCGGCTCCCTCTTAGCAGCACGACGGGTCGGGCAATCTCTAGGAAGATGTCCCTGACCATCGCAAGCATAACACCACATCTCATGCGGCTAACCAAAATTGGATGCGAGCCCTATGAACCTTGAGCCTCAGATCCATTATACTGTGGTTGCCTCCTAAAACTCCAGCCACTTCCGGGCCCCTGAGTCTGTCATCGGCTACCAGATGCCGATCTGACTGACGAGGTCCCAGCTCCCAAGTGCCCAGCACTAACAGGCGGGGACTTCTAGGCCAGAAATCTCTCCACCACCAATGCTCGCTCTAGTACGCCAGCATAGGTGGGTAGACATAAGGAAACCACACTCTCCTGGATGTCTCTGCGTAGGCCATGCTCGAAGGTCTGATCCCTAATGAACTATTCTCGAACCATATCCATGGAGTAGCATGACCTTTTTGTAATCCTCATTGCATACTCCGACACAGTCATGCTCTCCTGCTGAAGCTGTAAGAGCTCTCGGATCCGCACTAACCTCATCATTACCGGATAGAACTATTCCATGAAGAGCTGCTCAAACTCTGTCCATGTGAGCGTCTCCTCATCATGAGACTATCTCACTAGGCTCCACCATCACCTGGCCAAACCATGCAGAAGGCTCGCCGCTCAGACCACCATATGATCTGGGGGTGTCCTCACCAGGCAAAAAACATGGTTGACTACTTCGAGACAGTCATTAGCTACATAAAGATCTGGATCACCCCGGAACCTCAGAGGATGCTACCTCTGGAACTCGTGCAGTGCACTCAGCCTACGCGCAACCTCATCCTCCACTGATGGAATAACCAGCTGCTTGAATGATGGTGGCTCAACTGGCGGACCACCTGGAGGTCCATCCTTAGAACATGAACCCTGGTCCACAACCTCTAGACGGGGCGAATTGTCACCACAATCCTTCCGTGGAACCCTTGTTGGCTATCATCGTGGAGTCATCCTGAAATTCATTCAAGATGCACCACAATTGAAGAGTATATCTGGGGATCTGACTCAAGAAGGACAAGGAAAAACGAAAAACCAAATCCAATATGATGCATGTACCGTTTTTCCCCTGCGACCAGTGTACAGATGTCCCGAGTCAAAAGGAAGGTTATCAGAGTCCTGGTGTACGGATACGTCAGCCGCCACACCAACACTGGAGTCTCTAGCCTGAAAGCCGAGATCAGAACATCATAACATTGCCGCTATGAAACCCAGATCAAACTCACATCTAGACCAACAACACTCTGAGATCCCAAAGGTGGAACCTCCTTGGATACCATGTTGTCACAAACCGACCCATCACGGATCAAGACGCGACTCCCCAAGCCCGCCTCCTATAGTCCAGGGGCAGGCGTCTAGCGACGAGTATTATATCACACACAAGGGAGGCATTAGCCAAAGGTACCTATACACATGCACCCATATACAGCTCCATGAAATAATGCAGATACATATATAAAATTTGAAAAAAATGCATGCATAAAACTATCCCAAACTAGAGTGCAACATAAGTTCAAAAGGGAAAAATAGGGCCCACCAAAGGAAAACAACAAAAGCCTCCAAACTGCTCAGAAGAAGGGGTAGGCTGCCAAAAGCTCCACTGAAAAGCTCCTTGACACAGCTCTGGTAAGACTCCACGGTCATTCCCACTCACTCAGCTTCGCCTGCTCTAGGTCCTCCTGGGACACCATCGAAAGGCATGTGGTCTGCACAAGACACAAACATGTGCAGGCACAACCCGTGCATTGGTGAGTATAACAATACTCAGTAAGCACCCCAAAAACCCACAACAAAAGAGAGAAACTGAAAGGAAACAATCCACTCATCCCAGCCAGAGGGAACCTAGATGAGAGAGAAACTCAATCTCATGACCATCCTCGACTAAACACAACTAGTCATCTCAAACCAGGTGTATTCCTACACATACACCTTGAACATCCAGATATACCCAGCTCACGCACCAAGCTTAACGAGGTATCGAACTCATCACCAACAACGGTTCACAAACAGGAGATCACACTCCATAATCACTGTCATCCGAGATGACACCCATCCGAGAGATACACTATATGGAGTTTCATACAAACATCTCAGACGCTCACCCGAGAGATAACGCTCGTCGGATAGCGTCACTGAGGAAACCTCACTGAAACAACATAAACACCAAACTCCTTGGATAGGGGATCACTGCTAGGTTCCTCTAGGATTTAACAAAACCCACATCGGTATATGAAGATCTCACGGATAGGGGATCACTTTTAGTGTCTGCTAGGGGATACAATAACCCGATCTGGCATTCGTAGATCTCTTAGATAGGAGATCACTCCCATGATCCACTAGGGGATACCACAACCCAATCTAATGCTCGTACAGAAACATGTCACTCAGATAGAGGATCCCCACCCATGTCACGACGATGACAATGATTCTGAAACCCTATCTAGTACATCTTGTGTTGTAGGGGATCGAAGTGACAATGTCGTAACCCTACAAAAACCACGTGCTGAGTAGGGGGTCATATAACCAATGATACCGTAACCCTACTATAAACCTCATGCTGATCAGGAGATCGTATACCCCATAATGCCATAACCCTAATGAGCATGGCTCACTACGTAGGGGATCATATTCCCGATGATTCCACAAACCCTATGTGGTTAAACTGCAAGATAGGGGTTTGTCTCTCATGGATAAGCTACCACATCGATACCAAGAACCCGATCTAGGGTAATGATGCTAGAGGATCCCGCTTCTGGCCCACCGGAGGGATACCACGACTCTAAAAGATTGTATATCCCATCGAGAGGATGAAAAACCTATACTAAGGTTGTGATACTGCGTGAAGCCTCATAGGAACGAACCAAGGGAGTACCCTCAACCACTGCTGGTCCAAATGTCACTTGTAATGTCCCAGTTCCAGTTGTCACTCAATGGGTGCCCCGAACCCGGTTCGCCACGTCACCTCAAGTGTGTTTCCCCAAATGCCAGAGGTTGCTGACAAGCAGAGAGGGCCCAGGTCTGATAGTGGGGAAACTATGCCCTCATTTGTCAAAGTGCAGCGCAGCGGAATACAGATAAAACATACAACGAACAGCAGAAGCAGTAAACCATAAACAACTGAAATAATCAACAGCAGTGGATATAACCAATATTATATAAATAATGATGCTACATGTCTCAGTTCTATGAAAAATTCCATAACATGTTATACATCAATACAATACAATACAGAGTACAAGTACATAAAAACAAAACAGCTCGTAGCGGCATCGCGAGCCTAGGCTCGGTCCCATGCCCTCCTACTTCTCAACAACAGTCAAGTACCTGTATAAGGACTCTTGCCCCTATCCACACCTGCAGAAACATAATCTATTTGGGCCGAAAAGCGTGGCCCAAATAGGGTGTGAAAAAATTATCTCAGTAGGCACCCAACAAAGGCTCGTTCCCAACTGCGTGTAAGCATGAAAAAATAGTGTGCAATAATAAAATGCAATATTACAAGTAGTACTCAAAAGCAACTAACTTACAAGTTATATTTCCATTTAATTATTTATTTAATCCATTTAATTTAGTATCATTCTGTGCTCAGCTGCACCAAGCCCTTAGACCAACCAGTATATTTCCATCAGGCTAATTTAGTGAACCACGCCCTCAGGCTATACAGAATCCAACCCATAGGTATTTCCCTCAGGTGTAAGAGAAATTTCCCTCAGGGAGAGGAAGTGTCGTCCCCAGGCACAGAATTTAATCCCTCAGGCACGAAAGGTTGCCCTCAGGCGAAATAACTACTGCCCTCGGACTAAATAGTGCAGTTCCATCAGGCTAATCACAACAACGCCCTTAGGATAAATAGGTAACCGGTCCATGCCCAATAGGTAAATAAGTATTAACAAGTAATTCCTCTCAAGGAAATTCTAAAATTACTACTTTGAAGGCATACCCTCGGGTATCCTGGCCAAACGGCTAAACAGTGGAACACACCCCTGGGGTGGTTCTGGATCCAAGCAATGATCCCAAACAGCATTTTATTATCATAATTTAATCACCTATGCAATTATAGTAATTAAATATATCAACGGCCTTAGTCACACGTCACCCCAACATGGGTTCATGGCACAAAAACACAGAAAACACACGGCAGTTGGAAAACTAAACACCAAGCCACCTAAATTAAATGCCAACGTACGTTATACCCGAACGCTGAATCCAGTAACGCCCAAGAACGGTGTAGATTCGACGAAGAAAAAAACCTTCTTAACCTTAAATAACACATGTTAGGAGAAGAATTGGTATGAATCTTCCAAGGAGATAGAATCCCTTTCTCGTGTGGTTCCAACGGGATCATCCGAGGCAGAAACCAATTCCAGACGAACACTCGGCGGATCTTCAAAGGTATTGCCTCCTCCTTTGGCTCCAAAACGGATCAAATGCCTCCTCTTCCAAATGAGGAGGCTACTACCTGTTTTAAGCCGAAAAAACAAAGTACACGGCGTGTACTTCCAAGTACACGGTGTGTACTCCTTTCATTTAACTGTTCCCCTGGTGGCACCGCCACACTGTTCATCCATTGACAAGAGTACACGGCATGTACTCTTGAGTACACAGCTTGTACAGCTGCCCAGCTGGCGACTACTTCACCGCCTTACTGTTAGGCCTGCCGACTGACTACGCGGCGTGTAAAGGACCACTACACGGCGTTTTGTCGGTTCCAACACCCCTCGTCGCCGACATGGCTACACGCCCTGTGTACTCATCCCTACAAGGCCAAAAGTACACAACGTGTGGAAAAGTACACGGCATGTAGTTCCAAAATTTAGGATTTTTCCACATTTTCCATATTTTATAAAAAAGCACTTAAGGAAAAGAGAAAAGAGGAGCCCGTACCTCAAAGAGAATAACTGAGTTATTACAAACTTCCCCCTTATAGCAATTCGTCCTCGAATTTCCCTTCTAATGGGGGAGAAGATAATGCTCAGAACAACTCTGGCCACTGATCACGTACGTCAGCCACCCACTCCCAGGTCTCATCCCGCACTCGGCCATGCAGCCATAGCACCCGTACAAGAGGTACTGACCGGCCTCGGAGAACCTTCGTGCTCCTGTCAACGATACTAATCAGATGCTCCTCAAAGGACACATCTGCCTCCAGCTCAACGTCCTCAGGCTGAAAGATGTGAGACAAGTCTAAATGATAGCGATGCAACTGAGATACATGGAAGACATCATGCATGGCTCGGTACCGATGTGGTTACCGCAACCGATAGGCAACCAACCTGACTCTCTCCAGAATTTCAAATGGTCCCACATACCGCGGTGAATGATTACCCAGGATCCTGATCCGCTTGTGTCCCAGCCTCGGTGAAACATGCAAGAAAACCTGATCCCCATCCACGAACTCCAAAGGTCGTTTGCGGCAATCGACATATGACTTCTAATGAGACTCTGCGGTATCCATCCACTTATGAATCAACTGGACCTACTCAGAAGTCTCCTACACGAGACGTGGTCCCAATAAAGCTTCCTCACCAGCCTCTAACCAGTACAAAGGTAAACGACATGGCCAACCATATAAACCCTCGTATGGTGCCATCTCGATAGTCTCCTAGAATATATTGCTATAGGAAAACTCGAATAAGGGTATATGCTTCTCCCATGAGCCCCCAATGTCTAGGACACATGCACGCAGCATGTCCTCTAGCACCTGTATCATACGCTATGACTGGCCATCTGTACGAGGGTGGTATGCTGTGCTCAGAAGCACTTGTGTACCCAGTGTCCTCTAAAAACACTGCCTGAAATGATACGTAAAACAGGTCTCCCTATCAGAAACGATAGAACCAGGGACCCCATGAAGACGTACAATCTCTCAGATATACAGCCTTCCGAGATTGTCAACACAAAAGGTCTCCTTGATCGCCAAGAAGTGAGCTACATTTGTGAGTCTGTCCACAATAACCCACACGACATCATTGCCACGAGGTGACCTCGGAAACCCAGTCACGAAGTCCATCACGACATCATCCCACTTCCACTCTGGAATGGGTAACTGCTGTAATAGCCCAGCTGGTCTCTGATGCTCCACCTTCAACTACTGACAGGTGGAACACCTCGTAACAAAACCAGCTACAACTCTATTCATACCCAGCCACCAGTACTGAGGTCCCAAGTCGCGGTACATCTTGGTATCCTCGGGATGAACTGCCCAAGTTGAAGCAAGAAACTCCCACATCAGCTCGTCACCTATAACCCCTGGAACCCATATTCGTCCATGGAAACGCAAAACCTTATCATCGTCTATCATCCAACCAAGAGAAGGGTCCTCACCTGCCACAGACTCCTGCAGAACTAGGCCTTCTGGATCCAATAAATGCCTCATCCTCACTCTGTCCAGGAGGGTAGAAGTCATAGATAAAGAGGAAAGATAAGTCTGCCCCTGACTGTCATGCACCTCCAAATGCATTTCAGAGAACAAATCCATATGCTCCCATTCACCACTGGCCTCCTCCACTACCTGTATCTGAGTCTTCCTGCTCAGTGCATCAGCTACTGCATTACCTTTACCAGGTGTATAGGAAAGCTCAAAACTGAAGGACTGTAGGTACTCGACCCACCTCCTCTTCCTCAGATTCAAGTCACACTGAGTAAAGATATACTTGAGGCTTTTGTGGTTGGTGAAAACCAAAAAATTCTCCCCAATAGATAATGTCTCCAATAGCGCAACACAAGAACAACTGCAGCCAACTCAAGATCATGCATCGGGTAATTCCACTCATGCGGCCTCAAATACCAAGACCCATACGTAACTACTCGATCACCCTGCATCAACACTTCTCCCAGCCCAATACCTGATGCGTCACAGTAAACTGTATAGATCTTCCCTTGCTCTGGGAGTATCAAGATCTATGATGATGTCAAACTTCCCTTCAGGTCTTGAAAAGCTATCTCACAAGATTATGACCAAACGAACTTCACACCCTTCTTAATCAAGCCTTTCAACGGCGCTGCTAAGTGGGAGAAGTCCTATATAAAACGTCTGTAGTAACCCGCCAGCCCTAAGAAACTCCGTATCTCAAACACGTTCTTAGGATGCTCCTAGGAAACTACTACTCTCACCTTCTATGGGTCTACTGAAACTCCTACCTCTGAGATGACATGACCCAGGAAGTGAATCTGGTCCATCGAAAAGTGGAACATTGAGAGCTTATCATTTATCTGAAGCTCTCTAAGTGTACATAATACGATCTCAAGATGGATGGAATGGTCGTATCTAGTGATAGATTACACCAAGATGCCATCCTCGAATACTACCAAAAAAGAGTCCAGATAAGGATGGAACACTTGATTCATCAGAGCCATGAAAACTGCTGGCATGTTCGTGAGTCCGAACAGCATGACCATATACTCATATAGACCATACCTACTCCTGAAAGTCGTGAGAGGTATATCAGATAGTCTTACATGCAGCTAATGATATCCTGATCTCAGATCAATCTTCAAGAACACTTGTGCTCCACGAAGCTGATCAAAAAGATCATCAATCCTTGGTAAGGGATATCAGTTCTTAATCGACAACTAGTTCAGTTTCCGATAATCCACGCAAAGTCTGAGGGTACC
Source organism: Viscum album (assembly GCA_963277665.1). Taxonomy (NCBI): domain Eukaryota; kingdom Viridiplantae; phylum Streptophyta; class Magnoliopsida; order Santalales; family Viscaceae; genus Viscum; species Viscum album. Next base: position 333,117,321 of record OY728139.1, on the reverse strand, counting down.
GTCTGCCTTCTTCGCAAAAATGACCGGAGAACCCCAAGGAGAAGTACTGGGTCAGATAAATCCCTTTTTCTGCAACTCCTCTAACTTCCTCTTGAGCTCCTGTAATTCAAGTGTATCCATCCTATATGGAAGAATGGATACCGGTTCTGCTCCTGGCACAAGCTCAATGGAGAAATACAACTCTCGCTTTGGAGGTAGACCCAAAAGGTAGTCTGGCAAGACATCCCTGAAATGATCAACAACAGGAGGGAAATCTGTATGATAAATCCCCTGGTCATCCAGATATAAGCTCGCAATCTGGGTTGTGACTCCACCTTGCCCACGATACTCTGGTCCAGCTCGACTCTCCTGAACATCTCATTCGCCCTTGTATAGAAACTCTCCGCCCTCTGGTGACGTGAAACACACCCTGCGACGATAGAAATTTACAAAGGCCCGAAAAGGAACCAACCCGTCCATCTCGAGAATGCCGTCATAGCTCGTCATCTCTAAGACATAGAGGTCCCAAAGGAAGTGACACCAACCAACCTCAAGGGTGCACTCCTTGAACTGACACACATCAGCCATCTTAGTCCCCAACCGAGTTTATAGCGTCATAATATCGGAAGAAGTAGAAACACAGAGTCCTAGGCTCTACACAAAGGGTACAGATATGAAACTATGTGTAGCACCCGTATCGAAAAGTACTGAAGATAAGACAGAAGCTAATAAAATAGTACCTCTGACTGTAGAAGGTCCGGGATCCTGCTCCTGTTAGGCCTGTTGCATTGCATATGTCTGCCCAGTGCCGCGGCCCTGCAACACAGCCTGACTACCCTGAGCTGTCCTGCCCTGTTTCCTCTGAGATCCTGGTGTCTGGATACCACGTCCACAACCACCATCTCTTCCTGCACGCCCTGACGTATTCCAGTTCCCCGACTAGTAGTAAGCCACTGGTGGTCCTGCTCCCACACGCGAAGTCTGTACAGAACCCCTCTCACTAGCCACCAGTAGAAATTTCCTTCAAAATCACTGCAGATGAACCGTATTTCCGCAAGCTCGACACCCCATTTGGTCTTGTTGACATTGCGGTCTCTTGTGGACCTTTCTGCCACAATGGTAGCACCTGACCGGACCACTTGAAGAAGCTGTCTGGCTGGTACTGCCACCCTGAGATAAGTCCATCTGTCTCTTCCTCTTGCCAGCAGAAATAGTACTAATAGTTGATACTAAACCGCCCTGGACCATACCACCAGCTTCACATAGGTTCTTCTCTGTAATTAGTTCCTGATTTACAATAGCATGTACTGAAGGAAACCTAAAAAAATTCACCAGCGCTTGAATTTCATACCGAAGACCATCCTCAAAATGTCTGGCTCTCAACATCTCATCACCCACTAGCACAGGTGCAAAGCGCTGAAGCTCGGCGAAACGAGCAGAATAGTCCATCACTGACATAGCGCCCTGCTGCAAATTCATGAACTCCCAAGCTCAATCTTCCCTCAGCGTCTTTGGGAAGAAAAATTCATAGAAGACTTCCTGAAAATCATCCCACGCCATGTCCTTGTGATGCTCTGACTGGGTGGTAACATCCCACCACCTCTTCACGGAATCACGCAGCATGTATGTCGCGAGATTGACCCTCCACCCTGGAGGTGTCTCTAGATGCTTGAAAATAGTCTGCATCGACCCCAACCAAGACTTCGCATCCTATTTTCCGGCATCCCCTGAAAACGTAGGTGGGTGCTGTTGCTGAAAGATACACGTCATCTCAGCCATAGATGTGGCAGCCTGCGGTGCTCCCTGAAAGGTCTGCATGAACCGCAATAAGCCTTCACGGAATTGCGCCTCCGTGCCTGTGTCTGGTATAATAGCTGGGGTCGCATCTGGCTCTGTTGGAGGATCCAATGGTATCCCATGGCCCACCATCTTCAGAGTATTCTCGTTTCCACTCTCTTGGTGAACAACACGCGATCGTTTAGGCGGCATGACACTACAATGTCAAAAATATGCCTTAGGATAAGATTATGAAAGAACAAAGGCGAAGAAACCAAAAATGGAACAGGAGGAAGAAGGCATTCAAAATTTTCAAAACAAGACTACACGGCGTGTATAATGACTACACGACATGTACTTGACTTCCCTTCCCCTGCCCGGGCCCTTCTGCGCATATAGGCCACAGGGCTCCGATTTGAACAAAAACTACATAACATGTATTTCATATACACGGCGTGTATGGTGTTATTTTTCAACCGCCCATGTTGTTTGTGACAAGGCTGACTACTCAGCTTGAAACTACACAGCGTGTCAACAACCATGTTTCCCAGTCACACGGCTAAGTCCACACGGTCTGTCCTCAGACAAGACTACACGGTGTGTCCCATAAGGTACAAGGCGTGCTCAAGGAACGGTGACATCGACCCGTGTTGCTAGTTACACGGTCGAGTCCCCAGGTCACACTACACGTCGTGTACAATATTGACACGGCTTGTTCTGTGAAGGAGTTCACCGACCTGTGTTGTTCGTTACACGGCCGGACTCAGGGTCAACACTACACGACGTGTACAAAATCTACACGGCGTGTTTTACCCAAGCCTTCCCTACCCCGTGTCACCGCCCACACGGTTTGTGACACGGGAAGAGACTACATGGCGTTTACCCAGGGTACATGGCGTGTACTCAAAAGGTTCAATTTTATTCCCAAAAAGAAGAACATACACGGCGTGTATAAAGATACTACATAGCCTGTATACTGGGTTTCTGGACAGTATGCCTCAAAAACTTCCCCAGAACCCTGAAAATACCGAAAACAACACCTAAGTGTCAAATTACGACCCGTGAGGGACCATACTCCCCACGAATCAAAGTTTGACATCTTCTCTGTGTTATAAAAAAATAATCAGTCAATGACCCACCAAATTCTAGTCGATGGGGGCCCATACTCCCCAAAAACCGAAGTTCGGCGTTCATTCTACAAACAGGCTCACATAAAATTACCCTATCACACTACAAGTATTTTATCAGAGCAGCTATCACAACAGCATGATTTTCTAGCACAACAACTATCACAACATCATGCAATTTCTAAAAAACCTACATGGCATAGAAACTATGCATGTCATGTGATATCTAGCATATGAAATTATAATGCATGAGATGGAATACCCTCATCTCATCGGGTTGCAACTAAAGAGAATCCACCAATAAATTATAACAGCACAATCTCAAGTGCGTCACCAAATGGTGAAAACATACCAACTGTAAAATTTTCAAAATCAGAAAAATTGCAAAATACAAGGTAGACTGGCTTCTCCCTGTACATGGGTTAGCTATGCACGGGAACAACTTATTACCAACTATCGTTTGTCCTATCCCTGACTACGGCTCCAAAAACTAAGTCAAAGAAAAGAAAACCCCTCTGATACCACTTTGTAACGTCCTGGTTACGGGTTCCACTCAACGGGTGACCTGAACCCGGTTCGCCACGTGACCTCAAGCATGTTTTCCCAAACGCCAGAGGCTACCGACTAGCAGTGAGGGCCCAAGTCTGATAGTGGGGAAACTATGCCCTCATTTGTCAAAGAGCAGCGCAGCGGAATACAAATAAAACATACGACGAACAGAAGAAGCAGTAAAACATACACAGCTGAAATAATCAACAGCAGTGGATATAACCATGAGTATATAAATAATGATGCTACATGTCTCAGTTCTAAGAAAACATCCAAAACATGTTATACATCAATACAATACAATACAAAGTACAAGTACAAAAAAACAGAACAGCTGGTAGCGTCATCACGAGCCTAGGCTCGGTCCGATGACTTCTTACTTCTTAGCAATAGTCATGTACCTGTATAAGGACTCTTTCCCCTATCCACACCTACAGAAACATAATCTGTTTGAACTGAAAAGCGTGTCCCAAACAGGGTGTGAGAAATATATCTCAGTAGGCACCCACCAAAGGCCCATGCCCAACTGCGTGTAAGCATGCAACAACAGTGTGCAATAATAAAATGCAATAAACAAAGCAGTACTCAAAAGTAACTAACTTACCAGATATATTTACATTTAATTATTTATTTAATCCGTTTAATTTAGTATCATTTTGTTCTCAGCAGCACCAAGCCCTCAGGACAACTAGTATCTTTCCCTCAGGCTAATATAGTGAACCACGCCCTTAAGATATACAGAATCCAACCCGCAGGTATTTCCCTTAGGCGTAACATAAATTTCCCTCAGGCATAGGAAGTGTCGCCCTCAGGCACAGAAGTCAAGCCCTTAGGCACGAAAGGTTTCCCTCAGGTTAAATAACTACAACCCTCGGGCTAAATAGTGCAGTTCCCTCAGGCTAATCACAACAACGCCTTCAAGCTAAAAAGGTAACCGGTCCATGCCCAAAAGGTAAAAAAGCAGTAACAAAAAATTCCTCTCAAGGAAATTCTACAATTACTACTTTGAATGCATACCCTCCGGTATCCTGGACAAATGGCTAAATAGTGGAACACACCCCCCCCCCCCCCCCCCGGGGTGGTTCCGGATCCAAGAAACGATCCCAACCAGTATTTTATTATCAAAATTTAATCACATATGAAATTCTAGGCATTAAATATATCAATGGCCTCATCCACATGTCACCCCAACATGGGTACATGGAACAAAAATTCACAAAACACACTGCTGATGGAAAAATAAACACCAAGCCACCTACCTTAAACTCCAATGTACGTTATACCCGAACGCCGACTCAAGAAACGACCAAAAAACGGTTTAGAACTGTCGACGAAAAAAACCTTCTTAACCTCAAATAACTCATGTTAGGATAAGAATTGGTAAGAAGCATCCAAGGAGATATAAGCCCTTACCCGTGTGGTTCCAACGGGATCATCCGAGGCGGAAACCAATTTCAGACGAAGACTCGGCGGATCTTTAAAGTTTCAGCCTCCTCTTTGGCTCCAAAATGGATCAAATGCCTCCCCTTCCAAATGAGGAGGCTACTGCCTATTTTAAGAAGAAAAAACAAAGTACACGGCGTGTACTTCCAAGTACATGGCCTGTACTCCTTTCATTTAACTATTCCCCTGGTGGCACTGCCACATTGTTCATCCGCCGACAAGAGTACACGAGATGTACTCCTAAGTACACGGTGTGTACTACCGTCCAGCTAGCAGCTACTTCACCGCCATACTGTTAGGCCTGCCGACTAACTACATGGCATGTAAAGGACCACTACACGGCATGTAGTCGGTTCCTACACCCATCATTGCCGACATGGCTACACGCCTAATGTACTCATCCCTACATGACCAAAAGTACACGTCGTGTGGAAAAGTACACAACGTGTTGTTCCAAAATTTAGGATTTTCCCCATTTTTCATATTTTATAAAAAAACACATAAGGAAGAGAGAAAAGAGAATATCGTACCTCAAAGAGAAGAACTGGGTTCTTACATCACTAACCCGAGCAACCCACTACAATGCCGCCCGCACACCTCCAAGGCCGATACAGAGGCCACCATCGTGATCCACGCAAAAAAACATGCAGGATAGGCTGTCTACTCACCCGAAACGAACAACTGGTGAAAAAGGTACTATTCACCATAGCTAGCCGATGAGGGGCCAACACAACGATCCCTAAAACCATCAAGAGGATCATACCATTGCGATCCTCTCAGAAAAACACACAGGATCGACTACCAATTCGTCTGAAACGGACCACCGGTGAAACAAGTACTATTCACCGAAGTCATCTAGGGTGGGGCCCATTCCTAGATCCCAAAACTCTTCAAATGTATTGCACCGTTGCGATCCTTTCAGAAAAAAACATGAAGGATCGACTATTCATTCGCTAAAATCGGACTCCTGGTGAGAAAGTTGTGTTTCTCCGAAAACACTCAAACCTGGCCTCATAGAGCCCCCACCCTAAACTCGTTCCCAATACACAGAAACCATCAATAAAAGTCCGCCGTACCATCAGGGTCTCAACGCCACTGGCGACACATCAATCGGACGCTCCGGATAGAAGATACAATGGCCCGAAGTCGAATAATAATAAAATATTATTATATTATTCGACGTTTCAAAATCTTAGGCCATGATCCTGAAACCTAAAACTCCCAAACCCACAAAGAAGCATGGCCTCATCTCCAGGGTCGTGTCACCATAGACGGCACAAAAATATAACCCCCCAGATTGCAAGAAATGGGGGTTTTAAAACCCCCGTTCAATAAAAAAGGGTCGGATCGGCCTGAACAGGCATGCCCTCCCTGGCTAGCGGCCCTCCACCGTGCGGCGCTCCATGCCGGCGCCGGTGGACTTCCGCGAGCCACTAAGGGTCCGCCGAAGCCGCGCCGGAGGACCTTCCGCGGACCACCGCGGGCACCCCGGTGGCCCGTTTTACGATCCGAATGTACTAGTGCGACCCTCGGGAAGAAATCTTCCCTACTATGACATCAAAACACATCAATTCTCAGAAAAAATGGGATCTAGGGATTAAAAATAAAATCACCTACCATGTGGGTAAAATTCCGACGCATCAGGTGCAGAACGATGCATGCGACTCCCTGAAACTCAATCCACTGGAGACCAGTGTAGAAAACAGGCAATTTCAGCTCGAATCGGCGATGAAACGGATGAAGAAATGTAACGACCCAAAATTTCATTAATGGAAAATCCCTCTTGATCTAGTTAAATGTTTCTTTATGTTTTTATAAGATGTCAACTTCTTTAGTTTAACGTTAAGATTTGTGACCGTTACTTTTATAGCCGTTGAACAGTGATCATCTGGGTAGTTTAAATATAAGGCTTTAACGAACCAATTTTTCTACTCAGACAAAGGAAGCGATGGCCTCATCCAGTAGAATTTCCCCTTACGAAGCCCATTTGTCGGAGCTCGGAAAGGAGGTGGCGTCTTTGGGCTTTGCCCTTGACCAAGCCCAAGCTGAGCTTCATCAAGTCAAGCTCGAACATGATCGTCTACGGGAAAAATGGAAGTTGATTGAGATTACCACTCGAGCAATGTTATCCGAGCAACCCCAAGAGTCTGTCACCATCGCACACCTTACCCTTAGGTCTTATGCGGCTATTTTAAGGGGTTATGTAACAAATAAGTAGCACCATGTTCATGTACATTATTTTTTGTATATAATAATGAATATAATTTCTAGTCATTTTTGATACATTGTAATTAGTTTTTAAAGTACAAATGGTGTTTTTTAGTTATTATTTAATTAAGAATTATATTTTGTTAAATTAAAGGATTTTTGAATGAAATATTATTTTAATAAAATATTATTATTAATATTAAATTAATTTTTATTAAATATAAATGATCTTATAATTTTATGAATGCAATTAAAATTTTTATTTAGGGTTGAAAGCCATTTTTGTCAAAACCCGTGAATTTTTTTATAAATGTCGGTTTTTATTTTAAAAGTGAAAATTCACATATTTAGAAAATTATTTAGATAAAATAAATATTATTTTTGGAATCAGGACGTCGAAATTATCCAACGGTGAATTTTTCATAATTTTCTGAGACAGTCAAATTTTTGGGTAAAAATTAAATACCATTTATATATATAATGTGTTTTATGACATCATAATGAACCAATGGTGATGTAATAAAATACCATAATCCATATGTTCGGCCAATATATGTTTTATCATTAAAATAATGAGGTTTTGGGTTTGTTTGACTCACTTTTCAAAGCATTAATGGAGCCCTCAAGACTTATTCAACACTTTGCCTTTTTAAATTAATTTCCATGGGAGTGTGACTCACCTCCACATAAGCAACCCTAATTTTTTAATAATTTCGGACCTTGGACTTGTAAAATATTGTTTTCCTCTTTCCTTTTCCAGAAACCATGGGCAAATACCATGGGATGGTTTTTGGTTTGGATTATTTTAATATAAGGGGTCCCAAACCTAAATAATAAAGAATTCTCTCACCTTTCCTATATAAACCCTCCCAAGATCCCACTTCCTCCTCACTCAAAGCCCTTGAAGTTCGTCCAACCTCTGCCCTACTCTCTCTAGAATCCTCTCAAGGTGCCCCAAGCTCCCAAGAAGCCTCTCACAAGCCTCTCTCTAGCCTTTGGAAGCACACTTCCAAGTAAGGGTTTTTCTTCCTTTCTCATTTTTGTCAATTTTCTTTAAGTTGTATTGCCCTTTTAATTTCATTTATGAATGTTGGGGTATGGTTTCGCACCTCCCCCATACTGCCCTCTTATTGTTTGAATTATGGGAGAACCCTTTCTCTCTCATTAAATGCCTCCCATGTACACCCGTTACTATGCCGAAATTCCGAAAGGAACTTCTCTCTCTTCTTTTATATTCAAGCAATACTTTTGTATTATGAATCTAAATTCCATTTCTATTGTTGGGACATGTATATATATGATCTCCTTACTGTCCATTACATGTAAATATGATGAGTAACCCCTTTCTCTCTCATTAACCTTTTTTATGAATTCTTATGTCACGTCGTTACGCTGCCGAAATCACACCGATTTTCTAAGCCAATATCATTGTGTAGTGAATACCATGCCCATTTATCCATCAAGGGTATTCACCTTTATGCACATTTACTTATTGATTATAAAGTTTCATGTATGAATTCCACATTCCTTTATCGTGGAATAAATGATTATGTTTTATGAATCCATGTTTTATGATCCATGTGGCACACTTATGCATGAAAAGAAATGTTTAAGAAGGGTGCGCCCTTTATAGCGCTCCAATGCATTGGGTAAAGTATAGTATCATGATACGTCATGTGCAATGAGTGTTGACTCATGCTAATTCAAGTGCAACGAGGGTTTACTCGTGCTTCAAGTGCAATGAGGGTTTACTCATGCTCCATGTGCAATGAGCCTTGGCTCATGCTAATTCAATGTTAAGTGTTGTTGCCACATTTCCATGCTATGATTATCATGCTTTATCATGCCTTTATGTTCATGTTTCTCTTATACTCTATTGATATGCCTATTGCCTAACATGTATTATACTCCTCATGTTATTCATTGTGTACTCCCTTACTGGGCTTTATAGCTCACCCTTTTCTTATGCATGTCCTCAGGTTATCCCATGCAATGCTAAGTACGAAGGAATGTAGTGGTCATGTAAAGGAAGTTTTCAATAAAGATGTTGTATTTCAAGTTTAAAGTTTTTATGTAATGATCCTAAGCCCCAAAGACACTAAACCTCTCGATCTTCTTTGTTGGATCAAGTGAATTTTTATGTAATGAAGCATGTTTAAGTTGTAATAAAAACCAGGGTTGTCATAGTTGGTATCAGAGGATAGGTTTAGTTATTTTTGGGATTATGAAACCCTAGTTAAGCCTTAGATACAAGACTAAGCATAATAAAAACATCCCTAAGTTTTGGTAAATACTAAGTAAGTGGTTTATTAAACAAATACATCCCTGTCTGGATACGAGCAGGTAGAGGCGGCTCTGGCACAGATGTATCCTAGGGGTAAAACCCGAAAACACCGCTTTGAGCTAGACTCGAACGGGAACTGGTGCACGACAATGGGCCTTGCTGCACTCTTGGTTACGACACTCCCGGGGGATATGTTTTGATAAATTCATAATCTTAGTATGAAACCTTATTAAGGGAAAAATTCCCCTAAGAATATATGTTAGAAGGAAGATCATGAAAAGCCTGGATTGAATCCTATAGACTAATGAGTTAAAGAGATTAAAGTTTATTTATAAGTTGTCAACTTTTGTCTTTGGATTACCCTTTATGTGTTACCCCTATCTTTCCTTTTATTCCAGCCAATGGCCGGTAATAGGAGAACTCGGGCTAACAACCGTTGTGAAGATCAGTGTGATGATTGTACCAATGAGATGCCCAATCCAATGGGAGCGGGAATCGCGAACTTTGTCACGCTTCTCTCTCAGTTAACTCAAGTTTTGAATAGAAACACTGGTCAAGAGGAACGTTCAACCCCCCCTAAGAAAGAACAAGTCGCTATTGAAAGCTTCATGAGACAAAGGCCTCCTACTTTTAGTGGATCCTCCGATCCCACGATTGCTGAACAATGGATCAACTCCATTGAAAAGATATTCTCCATCCTCCAATGCTCTGAAAAAGAGAAGGTTCTCCTGGAGGCTTATCGTATGGAGGGTGAAGCTGATCAATGGTGGACGTTGATCAAAAATACGAAGCCTGAGGAGGAGATCGAGGCTTTGGAATTGAAGGTATTCCGGAAGATGTTTTTCGATAAATATTTTCCACGCACCCTCCGTCTTAAGATGGAAAGGGACTTCCTTTCCCTCAAGCAGAAAGATGAGGAATCTGTGGGAGCGTATGAGGAAAACTTCACAAGGCTTGCACGATACGCTTCCGGCTTTGTCGTTACCCCCGAATGCAAGGTTGACCGCTTCTTTGGTGGGCTGAAGCATAGCTTGCGGAAAGCATTAGCGATCCGTGACTTCGACAGCTATGAGGAAATTTTCCGATGTGCCCTCAAGGTTGAAATGGAGATCGGAGAATCACAGGGGTATCATGGGGACAAGAAGCGGAAGGTGGACTTCAATGCTGGTGGTCTGATGGATAAATCCAACGGTGCTAAGAAATTCCAGCACCCCACTTGCCAAAAGTGTGGAAAGAAGCACCCGGGGAATTGCCTTAGGGGGACAAGAAAATGCTTCAAGTGTGGAAGAGAAGGGCACCTAGCTGTTAACTGTCAGCAAGAAGGACCCGCGGCTGCGACGGAGGGGAGGAACGCTCCGTTCGAACCTCAACGCGTTGTTTAATGCTTGAAATGCAAAGAACTGGGTCATTTTGCGAATCAGTGCCCTAATCCAAGGGTTATCGGAGGCAATCAACAACCTCCAAGACAGCAAGGAGGAGCTTTTGCCATCACTTCTGCCGAAGTGAACCCCGACAACGAAGTGGTGACAGGTACGCTAGTTATTCATTCAAGAATAGCGAACGTACTTTTTGATTCAGGTTCTACGCATTCTTTTATATCTCAAAAGTTTAGTAGAACAATCCCTGCACCACCACAAACCATGGAAGTAAAGATGTCGGTGAGTACGGCAAATGGGGCAATCATTGCATCCCATGAGTATAAGTCCTCCTCTGTTATAATCTGTGGATTGAATTTCCCGGCGAACCTCGTCATACTCCCTTTGGTGGAATTTGATGCAATTCTTGGCATGGATTGGCTTTCCTTATATAGAGCCAACATAAATTGTCGGGAGAGGGAAATCACACTCCATATGGAGAATCGACCCCCGATTCTTTACAAGTGTCATGAGGAAGATGAATCTCCTTTAGCTCCATCATCTCAAGCATGGATATTACTGCCTTATGAGCATGCATATCTGGCTCAGATGATTAAGTCCAAGGATGAAACCACCCTTGAAGAAATGCCTATTGTGAGGGAATTCGCTGAAGTATTTCCCGAGGAACTTCCTGGTCTTCCTCCAAGAAGAGATGTTGAGTTCTCAATTGAACTTATACCTGGGGAGCTACCAATATCCAAGACTCCATATAGAATGGTTGTGGTTGAGCTTGAAGAACTGAAGAAACAACTACAGGAGAATCTGGATAAAGGGTTTATACGCCCAAGTGCATCACCATGGGGTGCACCAGTCCTCTTCGTCAAGAAGAAGGATGGGTCAATGCGGCTTTGCATCGATTATCGTGAACTTAACAAAATCACGATAAAGAACAAGTATCCTCTCCCAAGAATCGATGACTTGTTTGATCAGCTGCGTGGAGCACAATACTTCTCCAAGGTCGACTTGCGGTCGGGAGATTATCAAGTAAGGGTGAAGAAGGAAGATATCCCCAAGACTGCTTTTCGTACAAGGTACGGGCACTATGAATTCATAGTAATGCCTTTTGGACTCACCAATGCTCCAGCAATATTCATGGACTTGATGAATAGAGTCTTTAGAGATTACCTAGATAAATTTGTGGTAGTCTTTATAGATGATATTCTAATATACTCCAAAACCATGGAGGACCATGAGGAGCATTTAAGAACTGTACTGGAGACTTTGCGCAAGGAGAAGCTCTATGCCAAGTACAGCAAGTGTGAGTTCTGGTTGAAGGAGGTCTCATTCTTGGGCCATATCATCACAAGCAATGGGATATCTGTGGACCCCTCCAAAACAGATGCAATTGAGGGATGGCCGAAGCCAACATCGGTAACTGATATCCGTAGCTTCTTGGGGTTAGCTGGATATTATCGACGATTTGTGAGAAACTTCTCACGATTTTCCAACCCTCTTACCAAGCTAACTCGAAAGGGAGTAAAGTTTGCTTGGAGTGATGAATGCGAAGAAAGCTTCAAGGAGTTGAAAAGGAGGCTTATCACTGCACCTGTGCTCACTTTACCCACAAGTGGGGAGCTTTTTGTGGTATTCAGTGATGCTTCGAAGAAGGGCTTATGATGTGTGCTGATGCAGAATGATAATGTGATATCCTATGCCTTAAGACAGTTGAAAATCCATGAGCGAAACTATCCAACGCATGATCTGGAGTTGGCGGCGGTGATCTTTGCCTTGAAAATCTGGCGGCATTATCTCTATGGAGAGAAATGTGAGATATATACTGACCACAAGAGTCTTAAATATATATTCACACAGAAAGAGCTTAATATGCGCCAGAGAAGATGGATAGAGCTCATAAAGGAATATGACTGTTCTATACATTACCACCCTGGGAAGGCGAACAAGGTGGCGGATGCCCTAAGTAGAAAGGATCCAGCAATTCTATCAATGATGAGAATTGAGAAGGATCCAATCTTCTTAGACTTGATGAAGATGGACGTGGGAATCATAAAGAAGGGAACATCATCAATCCTTTCACAAATGATTGCTCAACCATCTCTTTTGGAAAGGTTAAAGGATTCTCAAAAGGATGATGTGAGAATCCAAGAAAAAGTGGAAGCTATCAAAAAGGGAAAATCCTCAGAGTTTAATGTTAATGAAGAAGGAATTGTGCGGTGTGGGAAAAGACTATGTGTCCCACCAAGTTCGGAGCTGAAGAAGGAACTTTTGGATGATGCACATAGTTCAAATTTCTCTATTCACCCAGGGAGCACAAAGATGTATCGAGATCTCCGAGAAAACTTTTGGTGGGATAATATGAAGAAGGAGATTGCCGAATATACATCAAAGTGCCTGGTGTGTCAGCAAGTGAAGGCAGAGAGGCAGAAGTCTAAGGGGATGATGCAACCATTGCCCATACCAGAATGGAAATGGGAGAACATCACCATGGACTTCGTCACTGGACTTCCAAGGACATCCAAAAGCAACAATGCAATCTGGGTTATTGTGGATCGTCTTACAAAGACTGCACACTTCATTGCTATTCGAGAGGATTTCTATTTGGATCAACTGGCACGGATATATATCAGGGAAGTGGTACGGTTGCATGGAGTACCACTATCTATTGTGTCTGACCGAGATCCAAGATTTACCTCTAAGTTTTGGAAGAGTCTTCAACATGCTCTGAATACTGAACTGAACTTCAGTACGGCCTATCATCCTCAAACTGATGGCCAATCCGAGCGGACTATCCAAACACTCGAGGATATGTTGAGAGCGTGCTCAATGGACTTTAAAGGAGTATGGGATCAGCATCTTCCTCTGGTTGAGTTCTCTTATAATAATAGTTTCCACTCAAGCATCCAAATGGCACCATATGAAGCCCTGTATGGGAAAAGGTGTAGAACACCGGCATGTTGGGATGAGGTCGGTGAACGTAAGCTGCTTGGACCAGAGATGGTCGAAGAAATGGTGGAGAAGGTGAAAACCATTCAGCAGCATATCAAGGCAGCCCAAAGTCGATAGAAGAGTTATGCAGACAATCGTCGACGAGACCTTGAGTTTAAAGTCGGAGACATGGTGTTTTTACGCATATCTCCGTGGAAGAAGGTCGTGAGGTTTGGAAAGAAAGGGAAGTTAAGTCCAAGGTACATCGGCCCCTTCGAGATTCTTGATCGTGTTGGGGCTGTGGCCTATCGACTAGCACTTCCACCTACTATGGCCAAGGTGCATGATGTCTTCCATGTATCCCTCTTAAGGAAGTACATACGAGACCCTTCACATGTACTCTCTTTCGAGGTGGTACAATTAGAAGACGATCTTTCTTATGAGGAGCAACCAGTGAAGATCTTAGATCGTAGAGAAAAAGTTCTACGAAATAAGACAATGCCCCTCGTCAAGGTGTTGTGGAGAAACCACAAGTTTGAAGAAGAAACTTGGGAGTCAGAGGATATGATGAAGCTAAGTTACCCACATTTGTTTTAGTGTGGGAAAAGGAAAATTTCAAGGGAGAAATTTCTTAAGGGGGGAATGTTGTAACGACCCAAAATTTCATTAATGGAAAATCCCTCTTGATCCAGTTAAATGTTTCTTTATGTTTTTATAAGATGTCAACTTCTTTAGTTTAACGTTAAGATTTGTGACCGTTACTTTTATAGCCGTTGAACAGTGATCATCTGGGTAGTTTAAATATAAGGCTTTAACGAACCAATTTTTCTACTCAGACAAAGGAAGCGATGGCCTCATCCAGTAGAATTGCCCCTTACGAGCCCATTTGTCGGAGCTCGGAAAGGAGGTGGCGTCTTTGGGCTTTTCCCTTGACCAAGCCCAAGCTGAGCTTCATCAAGTCAAGCTCGAACGTGATCGTCTACGGGAAAAATGGAAGTTGATTGAGATTACCACTCGAGCAATGTTATCCGAGCAACCCCAAGAGTCTGTCACCATCGCACACCTTACCCTTAGGTCTTATGCGGCTATTTTAAGGGGTTATGTAACAAATAAGTAGCACCATGTTCATGTACATTATTTTTTGTATATAATAATGAATATAATTTCTAGTCATTTTTGATACATTGTAATTAGTTTTTAAAGTACAAATGGTGTTTTTTAGTTATTATTTAATTAAGAATTATATTTTATTAAAATAAAGGATTTTTGAATGAAATATTATTTTAATAAAATATTATTATTAATATTAAATTAATTTTTATTAAATATAAATGATCTTATAATTTTATGAATGCAATTAAAATTTTTATTTAGAGTTGAAAGCCATTTCTGTCAAAACCCGTGAATTTTTTTATAAATGTCGGTTTTTATTTTAAAAGTGAAAATTCACATATTTAGAAAATTATTTAGATAAAATAAATATTATTTTTGGAATCAGGACGTCGAAATTATCCAACGGTGAATTTTTCATAATTTTCTGAGACAGTCAAATTTTTTGGTAAAAATTAAATACCATTTATATATATAACGTGTTTTATGACATCATAATGACCCAATGGTGATGTAATAAAATACCATAATCCATATGTTCGGCCAATATATGTTTTATCATTAAAATAATGAGGTTTTGGGTTTGTTTGACTCACTTTTCAAAGCATTAATGGAGCCCTCAAGACTTATTCATCACTTTGCCTTTTTAAATTAATTTCCATGGGAGTGTGACTCACCTCCACATAAGCAACCCTAATTTTTTAATAAGTTCGGACCTTGGACTTGTAAAATATTGTTTTCCTCTTTCCTTTTCCAGAAACCATGGGCAAATACCATGGGATGGTTTTTGGTTTGGATTATTTTAATATAAGGGGTCCCAAACCTAAATAATAAAGAATTCTCTCACCTTTCCTATATAAACCCACCCAAGCTCCCACTTCCTCCTCACTCAAAGCCCTTGAAGTTCGTCCAACCTCTGCCCTACTCTCTCTAGAATCCTCTCAAGGTTCCCCAAGCTCCCAAGAAGCCTCTCACAAGCCTCTCTCTAGCCTTTGGAAGCACACTTCCAAGTAAGGGTTTTTCTTCCTTTCTCATTTTTGTCAATTTTCTTTAAGTTGTATTGCCCTTTTAATTTCATTTATGAATGTTGGGGTATGGTTTCGCACCTCCCCCATACTGCCCTCTTATTGTTTGAATGATGGGAGAACCCTTTCTCTCTCATTAAATGCCTCCCATGTACACCCGTTACTATGCCGAAATTCCGAAAGGAACTTCTCTCTCTTCTTTTATATTCAAGCAATACTTTTGTATCATGAATCTAAATTCCATTTCTATTGTTGGGACATGTATATATATGATCTCCTTACTTTCCATTACATGTAAATATGATGAGAAACCCCTTTCTCTCTCATCAACCTTTTTTATGAATTCTTATGTCACGCCATTACGCTGCCGAAATCACACCGATTTTCTAAGCCAATATCATTGTGTAGTGAATACCATGCCCATTTATCCATCAAGGGTATTCACCTTTATGCACATTTACTTATTGATTATAAAGTTTCATGTATGAATTCCACATTCCTTTATCGTGGAATAAATGATTATGTTTTATGAATCCATGTTTTATGATCCATGTGGCACACTTATGCATGAAAAGAAATATTTAAGAAGGGTGCGCCCTTTATAGCGCTCCAATGCATTGGGTAAAGTATAGTATCATGATACGTCATGTGCAATGAGTGTTGACTCATGCTAATTCAAGTGCAACGAGGTTTTACTCGTGCTTCAAGTGCAATGAGGGTTTACTCATGCTCCATGTGAAATGAGCCTTGGCTCATGCTAATTCAATGTTAAGTGTTGTTGCCACATTTCCATGCTATGATTATCATGCTTTATCATGCCTTTATGTTCATGTTTCTCTTATGCTCTATTGATATGCCTATTGCCTAACATGTATTATACTCCTCATGTTATTCATTGTGTACTCCCTTACTGGGCTTTATAGCTCACCCTTTTTTTATGCATGTCCTCAGGTTATCCCATGCAATGCTAAGTACGAAGGAATGTAGTGGTCATGTAAAGGAAGTTTTCAATAAAGATGTTGTATTTCAAGTTTAAAGTTTTTATGTAATGATCCTAAGCCCCAAAGACACTAAACCTCTAGATCTTCTTTGTTGGATCAAGTGAAGTTTTATGTAATGAAGCATGTTTAAGTTGTAATAAAAACCAGGGTTGTCATAAGAAAGGGGGGTGGGTTTCGTTCCACTGTGTGTTGGAGGAAGTGGGGGTGATTTATTTATTTCCTTTTTTATTTAAAAACATCATTTAATTAAACTCCCCCGACCAGACCTCCCGGCGCGGAGGAAATTAGTTCTCCCCTAGGTTAAACGCACCATTCTGAACGCATCGGTGAAATCAGAATTGCGATCTGAGACTCTGTTCAAGTGTTATTCGAGCCGACGATCAAAAATAAATATTTCCATTTATTTATGAAAACACCCCTAGTGGAGTTTTCCATAAATTTACCGCGCCCGCAAATTTTACACCCTGCCTAGGGTAAACAGCTTGTTTTGGACGCAACCGTGCCCTCAGATTCAAGTTCTGAGCTTCTATTTAGGAGATATCACACCCCCACCACATGCATAGTATAAAAAAACATAATATTTTTATAAAATTAATCCCAGGCACACTGGGCCTTGAAATCGCACGTCGTCTTCCCACCCAACTCTGGAATTATTCATAGAAATACTCCAAAGTCTGACAGGGCCAAAAATCGAGTTGCTACATATCATGTTTACCAATACAAATAAAATATTTGGTTTTTCAATATTAAATTACTTATATCTTATGACAAAGTAATAATGTAGAAATTGTATTCGGTATACTAGAGGTGAGGTGCTAAAATTTGTATTAGTGAAAGTTTAGTAGAAACTTTTGGAAATATATTTAAGAAAATACAGATAAGGAAACATAACCCTATGATAAAAATTGAGTATAAGTATAGAATAACATACGAAAAAATTTTTGTAAGGAAGATATAATGTAGGATTTCTTATAAATAAATCCATGTATGGACACTAAAAGTTGATGTGGTTCTAGAACAAAGGTGATTAGGGGATATAACATAAAAAATGGTACATTGGGCTTGACCAAATCATCACCTGGTGCAAGACAATGGGTTGTACTATGAACCTAGTTTGACACAATTAGGAGATATGATTAATCTAATTCTAATTTTTCATCAAAATAATTATGAATGATATGAAAATATAGACATCCCAAAATAAACCATGTCTATGATTACGAAATTATCAAAGCATAAGAAATTTTAATTTATTATAACTATTTTACTAGTTTTTTTATTTTACATTATGTTTCAATACGATATGTTATAATATAGTGTATGAAATTTTTTATAAATGGTTCCTAATATAGTGTTTGGTAACCACATTAATTCATGTGATCTAAAGAGTATGAATGCCCATTTTATGATGGTATTATGAAAATATTTTGAAGAAAACTAGTCTCCCAAGAATTACCATCTTATGGATACATGGTATCATGGTCTACCAAGATAAAGAAATAATTATATAAGAATTATTCCTTTTAAGGGACGCCATATAATAAGGGGAAAAAATACAAAAAAAATCTACAGAGTGCACAAGTAAAAGAAGGGTTTTCCCATAAGTGATGTTTGGTGAAAAAAACAATTTGGTACTTGTTTCATGGGAATGAGATTTTTCTATATATTTAGGGAGAAATTCCAACATGATAATGATTTAAAGGGAAGTAAATAATTACCCAATGCTTATTTCTTCAACTACAAGGATATTGGGATCTAAATAAATAAAGTTCCCAAGCATCAAAGGAATATACCTCAATGGTAGATAATGGGTCATGGTTAAGTTCATCATATTAACATAGAAAAAGTAAAATGATTATTGTGTTTGTGTTTGTATTCAAGAATTATTTCATTTGACTATTTTTTCATGGATATCCAAGTAATAAAAATTATCAAGTGTATAAGGATTATAATGCAGTTTATTTTTCATAAAGGATTTGAAAGAGTAAGTTGGACGGTAACGATGACCAAGAAACAAATTTCGTGGTGAGTTGAACTTCTTTGGAAAACCATATTTGAGTGATATATAACCCTTAATATGATCCTTGTTTATAGATAGTGTTTTATGTACAAATAGGTTATTTATATGGATAAAGTAAATTTGATTGAAATGAAAACCTTGGGACTAATTAATGATTTGTTGGAAAATTAGTTTATAATATCATTTTTTGTGTTTGAAACACTTTTTTATTTGAGGAATATATCTAATATTTTTTACTTTATTTAAGTAATAGGGAAAAATTTATTTTTAGATAAGTTTTTATTTTAATTTTGGTCATTTCCATGTTTTAATAGAATACATGATGAAGGTATTTCTTTGTTTGGTATATGATGATTTAGTTTTACTTTATATAGTTTGAGAGATTAATGATAAGTTCAATTTCTAAAATTATTATACTTATTTCAAATGTTATGGATATTAATCTTTTGGATGATATATAAGGTTAACTATTTATGAAATTGTTTAGGTTGAAATTTGGATGAGGTTTTAGAGGTTAATTTATTATTAACCGTATGAATATTTATGCATATTGGGAAACCTGTAGTATATATTTTGTCATAATAATAACTATAGATTAAAGTAATGATTTATCATTTTATTATTGATATTATAATCCTCTAAAAGTTAAATTTATTGATTTAGGCCTAAAAAAATCATTTTTGGATATTCATATCTTGGAGTAAGTGATGAATTGGAAATTGATTCAATCACAACCAAAAGATAAAAATTTTCTTGGTAAATAGAAATAAATCATCTAACAATATTTCCATATATTTTTAGACATAATAATATTTCATTAACTTTAGGAAAAAGAAATTGAAACAAATGTGTTATCATATTACCATTATATCCAAAGATTTAGATGGTCTATTAAATTATGAAATATTTATGGTTTTTATGTCCCTAAAATTTTTTTATCATTCATTTTGTTGTGATCAATGACCAATATCACTCTCTATCATTATTTTTGATTTTATTACATGTCTATATCATCACCTTCTACCAATTTTATATCACATATAATTCCAGTAATATATTATTTTATATGACCTTTGTACTTACCTATTCTTTTATAATGAGGATGTTTTATTAACCCTTTTAGGTTGTGAGTTTTTCAATATAATAATTTTTAAATATAAAACTCTTGATTATCGAGATTATGTTTAATTTGAAAGGACACAATTTAGTTAAGTTAGGGAGAATATAAATCCCCCATATTTTATAATGATAAAATTTGGTGTTTTATTTTACCTGAAACATCGATCTTAAATAATCTAAGAAATACATTTTTACAAATTTAATTTCTTTGATGGCTTCTTATGCATGAAACTCTGTGTTTAAACCAATCCTAATTGTCTATTAAGATATTATGACATATTCATAACATTGGTAGGAATGAATTGAAACAAATAAATTAGGAAAAATATATATATTTTACAAATTTTTTTACTGATTAGAAATAATAATAATAAACATTTAAAATTATATGAAATGATTTGTGAAAAAAACAATATTTTTCAAAAAACTGTTAAGTCGCGCTTTGCACACATACTTTAAAATAATTTTTTATAACATTTAAAAAATTTATTTGATAGAATTAACTTAGGTTTTTGATATTATAATATTTAAATTATGTTAGGATGAATTTTTGGTATTTTTCTAAAATGTTTCTTTTTTTGATAAATAGGGAAGAATGATAAATTTTAATTGAAAAATGTCTTTTCGTTTAAAAAACAAAATGTTATATTATATTTTGAAATGGTTTTAAATAAATATTAGTTCAAATATATATAAATAATTCATTTTATGTATTTTTAATCCTTTTTCATTTTGAATTTTTATACAATACTATGTAAACATTTGAACATTTTTTCTTTGAAAACCCTCTTTCTTATCACACCAGTGCGACTAATTATAAATTAAATTCTTATACTTCTATAAAATTATTTGATAAAATGGATTAATTATTTTAAATCAGAATAATGAATATTTGGTAATAATTTTAATTTAATTTTTTTCATAATAATTAGTGAAACATGTTACAAATTAATTATCGTGATTAAGGTTAAAACATGGTTTTTTATATTATATACGCTAGTGATAAAATTAATTTAAAAAAATAGGTTTATTCTTTAATAAAAAGGATTTAATATTTATAATCATTAGGTCCAAATTATCAAATTATTCTAATTTTATATTATTTTTAATGGATAAATTACATATATTAAAAAAACTAGTTTCCATGTAGAAAATTAAAATGGTAAAAGTGAGTAAAACATAAAGGATTTGGAATGACATGTTTAAAATATGTTTTATTTTTGTTAGAGGTGTTTATAGACCATATCGTCTCCTCCAATATAAGTTATCAAATTTTCAGCCACACAAGGACAGATTGACCTCCCATTATTAAATAATTTTTGGTATTTAGAAATATGCTACTCTTCTTATATTATAAAAGGTCACTCACTCCCCGCACTTCATCAAACCTCCAAATAAATTTAGATAAAAAACATAAAAAACATATAGATACCATCCTTCAATCCTAAAAGACTTATTTTCTGTCGAAATAAAACCTAGGAAGGATTTTTGTGAAAACCTAGAAGAATTCATGAAAAAGATGTAGTGTTCTTTAACCTGCATTTTTACATTATTTCCATTTCCACTTACTTAAATTATTATTAAGAAATTATTATATAATAATCTTAGTTTCAGACATATACTGATATTTTTTTATGTTAAGGGAAAGATCTATAACCATCCCCACTTCCATAAAATGTGTTACTAAATCATAACTCGTGTGTAAGGTGGACTATATCCTCTCGAACTGATGTCATTATTTTTTCCATTAAAACCTCCAAAGGTAGGTCATTATAATGTTTATAAAGTATATATATATATATAACACAATTATACTTATGGAGTCATTATATCATATATACCCTTTTACTCTCCATTCTGTGGGTGATACGATTATGTCACCTGTGTGTATGACGAACTACAGCCTAGTGAAGTGATGTTATTTTATTTTCACTAACACTTAATATGGAAGGTGATAAGGATCAAGATACTGAATATATTTGATATAAATGAAACAATTATGATATTCATTACATATTCATCATTATGAAGATATAATATATATATATATATATATATATCATTTTCCTTCTTACCTTTTTCACTCAACGAAAGATGGTAATGTCATTCGTGCATGTGTGAACTACCGCCTTCATGAAATGATAAGACTACATTTTCATCCCCAAACCACATTGAGGATATATATATATATAATTATATTATATAGTATCCATGGTATTATTACAATTATTTGAATATAAAATACTAATTTCCTCATTTCTATAATGATCATTGATAAATGGTTCAAGCGTACATAGAGCATACCATCTCCATGATTATAACATAGTTAATTTTTCATAACCATATTTCATTATTGGTATTAAAATTATAATTTTTTATAAATATGAAAATCATTTCATGATTATTATTCATAATAAGTTAAAATAATTTATGCTTTGACCATAGTCAACCTGCTAAATTCATTTTTGAAACACAGACCAAATAATATAAAACATTTTGTAGTAAAATTAATTGAATAAGTAATCATATATAACATGGTAATAAGTGAAATAAATGGTATAATATACTTGAAAATTTTTCATCCGAAATTAAATAATTAAAATACTTTTATTATTCAGGAAGATAAATAATGTGTGTGATGAGTCAGACTCAAGTTAAGGGTTTCTCGTCACACTTTTACTTCAATGAGACATATTTCATATTCACCACTTATTTCATTTTTGCGGTGTGTATACCGAACCATTGAAATTAAATATAATGAATCTACATATATTCATTTCATTTAAACTTTCATTTTATGTCAATTATTTTATGGGTCTTATATTTCAAAAGTTACCAACGTGGTAATGAGATTATTCCACAATATCATCATTATTAGGGATTTCTTTTGATTATGTCTCCATTAAGATTATTATTAATATTTATAACTAAAAATAAATATATTTTACTTCCCTATATTTATTCATAAATATTTACTTAAATAATACCATTTTTAAGCTCTTTGGAACATTAAATTATTGAGATTTTGTTTTTAAGAAAATCCCACTATATTTATCTTTTCGGTCGAAAATTCATCTTCAACAAATCCCATTTTTTATAAAAATAATTTAGAAAATGTTTGTAACCTTTTAAAAATGATTTTTTGAATAAATTTTTACCCATTTCTATATTAAATGTTTTTTAACAGAATTCTCATTTTTTATTCAAAACAATGCCCCTTTGGTTTTTAAAGAAAATGTGAAAGGAAACTTTGTTTTGACAAACTCAATATATTTAGAGTTTTTTTCTAGAAATACCAATAAATGATTTAAATATTCCTTTATATATATCAAAGGTTATTTTAATTTTTTTTCATAATGTTTTGTGAACTTCTTTTTTTAAAATTTAATTTTCAAATTGAAAATGATAATTTCCTCAATAATGATTGTAAAGATATTTTTTTGTATTTCTATTCATTAATGACATCAACACACTAATGTACGTGCGATCCACTATTGATAAATTATATTTATATCATCCTGATTTATTTTTATTTTTATTATTTATGATTAGTTTAGTTAGGGATGAAAATTTTTAAAAGCATTCAACATTTTACTGAAAAATGTTTTTGACTATGATTATTGATTAGGGAAAGTATTAAAATTTTATATGTTATTTTTGCAATATGAATGTATATAACAATTATGTTTCACCCTATTAAAATAAAGAATTAATTAGACATTATATGTGATGGTTGGGGACTGTTATATCCCCTTAATGTATTGGTAGTTCTCATGAGACAAACTAGATATGGTTTTAGTAGAGGATTTAACCATTTATATATATGTATCTACATAAGGTTTGATGGTATTAGATGTCTTGGAACATTCCTTGATGGTATCAGATGTATTGGAACATCAATATATGTTATATTTTATATTTTTATCATAACTCACTAAATAATTATGAATTATATTATTGATATTCTACGTCTGTATTTTATTAGTTAAAATAGCCAAAGTCATGTTTTAGGCTCTTATGATTATTTATGTGGAATTATTTGATAATCTTTTATTATTTCTATATTATTATAAAATCATTGATTAAATTGAATGTATTTTAGTAACATAACATAACATATAAATTTCTCATAATGTATTCATATCTTATTTTGTATTCTTACTCTTACTGAGCATTTTAGCTAACCCATTTATTTTGTTTTTCCCCAAGATACGAGAAAGTATTTAGTGATTGATTTTAAAAGATACACTATGGGGAATGATAGGATTTTCAAATATATTTTTTATGTTTCAAAATGTAATGCTGATTTTAGGTATGTATCTACATTAAAAGGACCAAAATTTATTTCGTCATTCAGGATGCGATTACTTGAATATTATAACAGTGTGATTAAGTAAACACTAGCTCTAGGATACTAGGGTCTTGCCACTATAAATTCCACAAAAACTTCGAATTTAATACGATATAATGGATACCATTTTTATCAAAATAATTTATATTATATTAAAAGTTAATCTTAATTTTTTCATAATGAATAGTGAAATTACCAAAAACCTTTTTACAACTAAAATGAAAATGGAATTAGCAGGGGTTAAACTGACTAGACATGGATTAAAATGACTAAAAAACTTTTTTAAATATTATTTAATGGCTATAGCTCAACCATATATCATTAAAGTAATGATAGTGGTCCATTTTTAATCCTTGTGTCATGTGTTAAATTTGGGACAAAATTTTTCTTTTCAAAAATTTCAACTATGCCAACTCTGTACTTTTAAAAGGACACCCCATCTCCTCTCCACTTCACACCATAAAATCCCAATTTTTTATACAATACATTACTAAATACATTCCTTAATTCTCTACCCACATACTATAGGCCATTGAATTATCTGAAAACTGTTCTAGGAATGATTCAGGTGTAATCCAAAATAGGTGGTTGAAAGAATATGTCTTGTTCTTAATCGATCTTTTTTTCATTCTTATAATACATCCTACAAATATTATTAAAACATGTATATATAATATCATATGTATCTACCATATAATTTTAATTTTTTATTATAATTTTATAACCTAAATCCATATCCTCTTCTATAAAATGGGAAACAAAACCATTGTTCATGTGTATAGTGGGATAATTCCACCCAAACCGATGTAATTCAGTTCTTATCATCACATATCATGATAATTATTGATAATGGATTTAATATTTATATATTATATTTAATAAATATTAATAATTATGTAAAATTAATATATTATATATTATCTTACCTTAAAATCTTTTGAAAAATGATAATGTAATTTTAGTTTAAACAGGACTACCGCCTCGCTTAGTGATGCGATCCTTTTTCCATTACCACTTTAAATATATGGTATATTTAACTATATTTAGATAAATAAAATTATATTTATTATATAATTATAATTTTTTAGAGATAAAATAATACTCACATTATTTCCATAACTATCATTGAAAAAGTGAAACGTTACTCATGCGTACGTATTCTCGACCGTCTCCATGATTGTAACATAGTTCATTTTTCATATCCATTATGCATGGTTAGTTTTATAAGTATAATTGATTTATATAAATTAAAATTATTTCATTATTATTATTATGGATATGATGGAATAATGGCACCTTTTAAAACTTTCCACAAAATTAATCTATTTGAAAAATATAGACCGAATGTCCCCAAAACAACCAATGTGGGCTTCACTAATTAAGTATTTAAATATATCATTGAAATAAATAAAATTAATTAATTAGGTGTAATTTATTAAACCTATAAAATTTTAATAGGAAATAATGTAATTGATATAAACTTATTATATAGTAGTTAAATGATATGCATGGAAATTCGGGAATCGAGGTAAGGGTTTCTCATCTCATGTTTATTTTTATGAAATATATGCCATATTAACCACTTATTTTTATTGTGTGGTGTAAAAACATCCCACAATTTCCTTTTATTATTATTTTAATGAAAATTAATGGGATTTAGGAATCTATAAGAGGTTCTAAATATCATGAGTTTTTTATCTATATCTTACCAAAGTAGTAAGATATTTCATTTCAATTTCTCATCATAGAGGAAAAATTATTCTTATACACCTAATTTATATTATATGGTGTCTATACTGACCCATTTACATTTAATATTATGATTACTTCAAAATTAATGTTATTTTATGTTTCAATTTTAACGAATTCAACCTATGGTGTTTGACATAGACGTTACCTACTAGTAAAGAGTTTGTTCACTCAATTTTATTTTGTTAGGTTATATCTCTTATTTTTTTACATTATTATTACATTATTATGTGTGAATTGATCTCTAAATATTATTATTCTATATTTAAATTTTTCCTTATGGATTTTCATTTTTACACACAATGTGTCCATTGATAAACTCTCAATTCATTTATATGATCATTTTAAGGGTTAATCATCCCAAATTGCGTTTTTTGGGAGATATGTTTTTTATATAAAACAAACCTCTTCTATGAGGGGTATACACTTGCCTATTTAAATATCATATCATGAATAAAATTATCCTAATTATATTTAACATTTCATTTTATGTCATTATTTCATGGGTATTACGATTGAATAATTAACAAGGTGTAAAATCAATTATTTTACAATATCTTTCCTTTTTAGGATTTTTCATGTTCAATCTTCCTTTAAATGAAATCATATAAACATATATTATTGGAAAAAATTACTTTTTATCTTATATTTATGAATTTGGATTAATTTATTACCTTTTATTATCTACCTTATCGATTAAATAACAACCCAGAATGTTGTTTGAAGGTGATTGTGATCATGCACCTTCTATTAGATTGGAAATTTTTCTCACCCATACACAAGATTTCAAAAAATTATCAAAAATGTTACTTTATAAATATAAATTATTTTGTAAGTATATTTTACATGTTTTTTAAAATTATTTTATATTTTTTTATGAATAAAATTTCATAATGATTTCTAGATTGGTCACTTTTGAATCCCTTTATGAATTATTTGAAAGGAATGTTTTTTATTTAAGGTTTACAACATATAGAGATTTTAAAGCTATAATGAATAATATATTATTATAATAATGCATTTTAATTATAAAATTTTATTTTAAAATAAAATTATTTCAAAATATTTTGCTAATATTTATTTTTAAAAATTAATTTACAAAGTCAAAGGGTTATTTTCCTCAATAATGTTTCTAGCGACTTTTTAGTGATATTTCCGTTCATAAACATCAAAAACCTTGATGTAAAATATAATACACTAGGGATATTTAATAATGATAAGATCCTTATTATTCCCCATGATAAATTTTGATATTGGAAATGAACCCATTTTATTTCAATGGGTGAATAATGAAATTAAAGAACAATGATTTTTGTTTTGTAGAAAATTTAAATTTCATAAATGTCTTATTCATGATTGTTAAATAAAAAATAACGATGATGGTTTTTGTGCCTATATACCAATGGGTAATATTAATGTAGTATAAATGAATGGTTGATCATTATTATAGCTCATTAGTGACCCCTAAATTGCTTTTATAAAGGGTTAATCTCCATTATAGCTCTAGATATGGTGGGTTGAGCCCCATTATAGTTCAAGATATAATGGATTGATACCTATTAAAGATCATGATATGATGTTTGATCCCAATTAAGGAACTAAAATTCATTAGGTAATTATTGTTCTCTCTAAAGAATTATATTGGAATTCATTCATATAGTTTTTCCAATTTTTAAGGGTTCTGTAATAGTTCTATAAAGATAATGTTCCAACATACCAACCTATTTTCATTATTATTTATAGGGGTTTTTAATAAATATTTTTTCAATATTGACATCACATAGAACCTGATTATTTATTATTATGGATATTTAATTTTTAAAAGATGTATTTAATGTTTCAATATTGATGATATTGGTATTTATGGGTGTGAATTTTTTTAGGTATTTCCCATGCACTCTATTTATGTAATCATACGCATATTATCTTCTTATGATCCCTCATAAAATTTAATTTTTAATTATTTTTAGTAAATTACTATCCATTTCATCTCATAATTAATATCTTTCCTTTCCCTAAATTATCAAGAATGATGTTAAATGAAGCATGATTATAATGGGTTCATATGAATAATGATGATGACTTAAGGTAACAACCTATGTAATGGATGAATAAGTCATTTTAATTTTTATTAATATTTATGAATAATATATTAATTTTAAATTAAAATGGTTACTATGTTCAATAGCATATACGATACACAACAATGAGTTTCTTTGAAATCTTGTGTTGCGCACAAGTCCGGGTTATATGAAACAATAATAGACTATTTATATTTATATATAAAATGGAAGTTATTAACTAGATATAATATTTGATTGTCTTAATATGAATAAATATACTCTTTTGAACAAAATTTATTAAATAATTACATTTATTAAATATATTTGATATTCATTAGATAGTAATAAATATAGTTTTATGCTTAAAATTATATTTTTCAAAATATATAGTTTTATCTCCTTTTAATGGAACACTTGTTTTAAATTTTTTTTTAAGATTTTATAAATTTTAATTAAAAAAATCGTTTTCTAAATCATAAAACTAAAATATACATTAGGATAATTTTTGTATTTTTTCCGAGAAGTTTTATTTTTTAAACGAATAGTGAAAACCCTAAATTTTAATTTAAAATTTTATTTTCATCTAATTTATTTATATAGTTAAAATATATTTTAAATTAGTTTTGAATTATAATTATTAAAAATATAAATCAATAAATCTAATATAGCTCATTTTAATCAATTTCACATTGAAATTGGATATAAAAACATTTCAATATTTTGAACATTTCTACTTTAAAAACTTGTTGTTACCTCCTCAATTAAAAAAAGGCATTCAATCTCTCTCATTATACACAAAACTAAAGCCCAATGTCTCAAACAAAACATATAAAAATGAAATCTTAATATCTATACCCTAAAACTAGAAACACTATTTTAGAAAAAAGTAAACCATGGAAGGATTTTTTCTATAAACCAAAAGTGGTTACCCGAAGAAGAGATCACGTTCATCAACTAGAACTTTTGTTTTATTTTTTTCTTCACCCCTTCAATAAAAATTATACCATGCTTATATAATAACCATACTATCATAAATATACTTATAAATTTTTATCTTATGTGTATTACTTAAACAAACACATGCTTTTATCATATGGGTTATGAAATCATTATTTATGTTAACGGTGGACTACCCCCTCACAAAATGATGTCGATCGTTTTTCCTATATCACCTCTCATGGTGGGGAACATTGATTAAAATACTATTTAAATATAATATTTATGATAATTATAATATAATTATACATATGGATTTATTATATTATATACACCCTTTCAGTGTCTCATATCATAGGGAATACAATAACGCGGCTCATGTTTACGGTGGACAACCGCCTCACGAAGTTATGTGAAGCGTTTTCACTAATGCGTTACATGGAAATTAGTAAGTGTAACAATAATGATTAAATATGGTACAAATGATATAAATATTATATTATTGACATAATTATCTTTCTGTAAATATAATAAATCATTTTATTCTTTCCATTTCACACACTGAAAAAGTGATTATGTCGTTCGCGGATTTGTGGAATCATTATAAGAAAATCACTGAATAAAGGATGTTTTTTAATATGGTGGATGTTTAAACTAAAAATATATGGTTATGAGATTTCTTCATAAAACCACAGCTAAAACTAGTATTGGAATCCAATACTTAGGGGTTTCTTCCATTAAAAAGGTTTCCTGTTAAGTGTCATAGACACTATATTTATCAGCGGTTTTATTTTTTTTAGGGGTGATTTTATGTAGGAAAATGTGGTAATGATTTAGAAGTGGTTAAAAAACAACTAAGTATTTTCCCTATTTTGTATGGAAACAACTACAAAAAACCAATAAAACATTCACTAAATAAACATGTGTCATTTTTTAGTGGTGATTTTAACCGCTGCCAATAAAAAACTATCAACATATTGTGGCAGTTTAAACTACTGCTAAAAAATTAATATATTTAGTGGTGGTTTAAGCTATCTCTATATGTTGATTAAAAAATATAAATTGGCCAAATATTTTGTATCCCATGTACCCTAAAAAAATGTAGAGTACATATAACCCCTTTTTTGCACACATCAAATCTAATCATAACAAAATATGTCAAGGGAAACTATATTTAACAATATAAAACCTCCCCAAGCCTCTAAAACAAGGAAGACAAACAAAAAGATAAACCCACTGCTGAAACTATATTTGGCTTAAACCCAACTAATAAGCCTTTTTTATATTAAAACAACCCTTGGAATTTTATAAAACATGTAAAATGCATAAAACCCATTTAAAATAGCTAAATTTTATTTACCTACTTTTTCTAGGGAAAATTCTATCATCCATGGAAAACCCATCCCAAACCAAACTATCTACCCTATAAATCTTCACTTTAACCCAAACACCTTGAAGACAATAAAAATTACTAAAGAATTATTTAAATGCAAATTATATAGAAACACCTACCTCAAATGGTGGAACCATGTTGCCTTCGATGAAATTTACTGGAAAGAAACTCATAGGAGGGTTTACAAATACTAGAAAAATAAAATGCCCACATCCTTGTAACAACCTAGATAATAATCCAAAGAAAATTCAATAGATTTATATAAACTTATAGAGGGAGATATAAAA
This sequence comes from Viscum album, assembly GCA_963277665.1. Classification (NCBI taxonomy): domain Eukaryota; kingdom Viridiplantae; phylum Streptophyta; class Magnoliopsida; order Santalales; family Viscaceae; genus Viscum; species Viscum album. The sequence goes on along the minus strand of OY728139.1, from coordinate 333,086,603 downwards.
CTAATAAATGTAACAACCCAAGCTTCTACGGTACGTTTCTCTTTGAATAATTCGATAGCGTGTGTTGTACGCAACATCGAGTTCTAACACACACCACAACCGATCAAACTAGATGTTATGAACATTAATACCTACTTTTTGAAATTATATATATTTTATAATTCAAAATGGACTTCAATTTTGGATTCAGAATATCGAATTTAGCCTAAGGTGAAATTTTGGTACTTTTTGGATAACTTTAATATTTTGATGAATAGTGAAAATTACTAAATTTTAATTAAAAAAAACTTTTTTAATCGAAATAATTTATATTGATAAATTATGAAATTGATTGTTTTTAAAGTATATTAAGAATATATTTTTACGATTTTATCCAATGGTGTTCATTAAAATTAATTTCACATTGAGAATGAACCTAAACAATTGTCAATCTTTTGGTATATATTGTTTCTTAAAAACATGCTATTTGTTGTAACAGCGGGAATTAATTATAAAATTAATTAATGAAACATATATGTTTGGAATTTTTTAAAATAGAAATCAATTTTGAATTCGTAATATCAATTATATCTTATGGTGAAATTTTGGCATTGTTCTGAAAAACTTCAATTTTTGATCAATAGTGAAACTACTAAGTGGTAGTTAAAAAACTGAATTTTTCATAAAACATAATTTTACCACTTCTGTGATTGGAATTTCGAAAATCCAAGAGACACCTTTTAATATAAAGGAGTAAAATGTGGTTCAATGAGATGAAAATATTTTTTGGTGAATAGTAATTTTTTACTTTTATTTACCACGGTTAAAAGTAAATAGGGTAATTAAGGATAAAAATGATATTATTATTACCCTAACACATTTCCTAATTCTATTGGACAAGTGTATCTCGACCAAAAACAACCTCAGGAGTAAAATATTATCATTTAGGTTCACCTGGATTAGATTAGGACATTTATTATTAATTAATTCAAAGAAGAGTTAAAAGAGTTAAAATCAAAGTTTATTTACTTAAAAATTTTTAATATAGAGTTATACATAAGATAAATTCGATTGTAATTATTCATTAGAAAGCTAATAAAATTTCCGACATAATGATATTTTATTTATAATTTTTATACTTAAAATAACTTAATTTATCAATGACACAATGATGATGCAATAATTACCATAATAGTGACAAATTACAATAATTGATATTATAAATACCCAAATAAATATACTTTGAGACTTTTGCTGAATTACAATAATTTTCAAAGTTAATATGACATGTTAGTAATGATGTAATTAAATTTTTTAGAAGTAATCATTCGGTTATGAGTTTCAAAAAAATCAACTATTGAATAGTGTCAAAATTGAAATAAAAGAGTGTTTAAAACAAATATTATATTATTAATTGATATTAAATTCCTAAAAATCTAAGGTTCGGACAAGAGACTTAAATCATGATAGTTGTATCATTAATGGACAACTTTGGGGTCGGTTGGATGTATATAGTAAGTTTATTAACTATATAATATAAAAATACAAAGTGACATGGTAAATGTCAAACTAATTAACAAATAGTTAAAACTAAAAGATAAGGTCAAAATAGTGACCCAAACCAGTCTAAATTCTATTGGTTGAATTTTTTTCGACCTATCACCACCTTACCGTATGAATAATCAACTTTTGAGCCATTAGAAACCGAATATAAATTTATTATAAATTAATATTTCTAGCTTTTCCAAAGGTGCCCTTCACCCCTCTTATAAAAGGGCACTCCCCCTTCTCATTACTTCACACCTTCAAAGCCTTTTGGTTCGTCCAAACTCTGCCCAAATACTCTATAAACTTCCATCACTACAACCTAGAGGCCTTAGTTTGTTCAGAAAGCACACCTAAGGATCCCTTTTTATCAAATCAAAAGGAAGAACCCGAAGAAGAGGTAATGATTTCACCACCCTTTTCCAAGTTCCTTTCTTCTTCCACTTCTTCTTCCTTTGTTGTTACCATTCTAAAATAATAACTCCAGTATCATATATATACTGTGATGTTATTATAAATATGGTAAAACCATATTCTGTATTCTATCCATCCTTTGAATAACATGTCACCATACGTGCGTACGTACGGCTTACCGTCTCCACGTTGTGGTGTAATTGTTATTCAATAAATTATTATTTGTATGGGTATAATAATGATGTGTAATTCATGTACATAATGAATTTAACATGATAATTATTCAGTATATATGATATTACATCCAATTATATATTATTTTAATATCAAAAGAATGATATTGTCGCTCGGGCGTACGTACGGACTACCGTCTCCACGAACGTGATGAGATTCATTCTCCATCATATAAATTCAAGTATAATTCTCATTTGATGATTAATAATAGTATCTAAGGTCTTGATATCATTCTGGATAGGATTAAGATACAACCTATCCATGACAAACATGGATTACGTAACAAAACATATAAAAGAAAATGATTAAGTTAGCACCCGAAATAATAATAATACTAAGATATTTTTAACAAATCACTGTTAAAAGATCATATATGATATCATATTAATATATACGATTCTTTTATAATTTAATAACAATTATTTAACCATTATACAGGAGGTTAACCTACCCTCAACCAAGGAAAAATTCAAGGTAAGGGTTTATTTCACAATCTCTTCATTATCCGATGTTGTTTATACGTAATAATCTACTGGGATCTCTTTATCATCCACATCCATGTTTCTTAAAAGTGTATTTCAAAACATTTTTACTATTTAAAAGAATATGGGTTAAAGTCATTTATACCCTTGTTTGACATTTTATAAGAGTTTTATAAAGTAATCTTTTGGTCATTTTCCAAACAAGGTTCTTTTTAACCTTTTCGACAGAATTAAGGTAAGAATGTTTTTTAACTTATACGGTGGGTGTGGTTATTTTCCGCCGTTATAAAATCGTTGAAGCTTCCCTTACAAGCTTTTAAGAATATTTTCAAAGAAAAATTTTTGTTTTATAAATATATTACTCTTAAATGATTTCAAAATATAAAGAGATATTTCTCTAAAAAGAGTTTTGATTTCATCTATGTCAACATCCTTTGATGGATTTTACGCTTATTTGAAGTTGATTTATTATGATACAAAACTTCTATATTGTATTGAAGGTTTTGTGATATGTTTGACTGTGGATGTGTTATTTTGATACCATTCATGGTTTATGGATGAATTATTTACATTTCGTATGCTAGTTTTAATACGAATGTTTATGTTATGTTTAAACCTTTTCATATGGGAATGAATTGGACTTAATATGTGACGGGTGGAGCCCACTATAGCTCGTCGATGCATCGGTAGGTCTCATGAGGCAAACTAGTGTCTTGGAACAAGGCCTTGGAAAAAATATTATTTCTAGTCTTGGCACGAGGCCTTGGCTATGTGGTTATGATAGTCTAGAATTATGCATTCCATCATTATGAAAGTGGTTACTGATATTGCATGTGATTATTCGATTAGTAGAATATCCATGTGAATAAGTAAATGGAATTATTTCATTTTATTTTTTCCATACTAAGTTGAAGTTCAAGTTTATAAGGCTTTTGTTTTATTTATACATTGCCTTAAATGTTTATGATTATTTATGAAAGTTTCTACTGTATTACATACCCTTATAGAGCGTTTGAGCTCACCCCTTTTCTATGTTTTATTTTTCCCAAGATGTGAAGAAGTAAGTTATGAATGACCTGTAGGGATAGTATGTGGGGATATGAGTGTAGAATATGGAGACTATGTTTTTGTAGTAGTTTTTCACTTTATGATGTAATACTTTATGAATATATCTAGTGTTTCCAAGGCTACTAAACCAATCCTTCTTTCGAGATTTGATCTTTCTTGTGATCATGTCAATGTAATGTAATAATGCACAGACTCTAGGTAACTGGGGTTGGGGCGTTATAGTTGGTATCACAGGAATTTTAGTACAAACCTTGGAAGCTAGATTTAAATAAACTCTGATTAGAACACATATATTTAAGATGGACTTTGAGGAATAATATAGAAGAACTTCCTAGAATTTTGGTATTTTAGAGGTTTTGTGAGTTTTCCGAGCAATAAATCCCTATCTGGATACGAGAAGGTAGAGGCGGATCTGGAACATATGTACCTAGGGGTAAAACCCGAAAACATCGCTTTGAGCTAGACTCGAACGGGAACTGGTGCACGACAAAGGGCCTTGCTTCACTCTTGGTTACGACACTCCCGGGGGATATGCTTAGGATAACTCTCATTTTCTTTAAAAATCATTATGAAGGGTTTATGAGTATATACTTCCTCAAAGAAAACATTTTTATGATTTTGGATTATATCCATAAATAGTTCAATTTATGTTATGTGTTTTATAAGTATGGGATTATGTATTTCGATTCATAAACTGATCTAGTTCATGCCATTGTTTCGAAACGATGCCTAGTGGAAGAAATGGAAACCGTATCAATGCACGCACTCCATGTAGGGATTTCTCTCCTACCCAAGATAATTATAGTGGAGCTGGTGATGCAACTGGTGTCGATCAGCTAATCACCATACTGGGACAACTCACTTAGGTTATGAATAATAACCTTACCCGTATGGAGCACCCTGATCCGCAGCGTGGAGGATCAATGTTAGATCGATTCATGAGGAAACAAACACCAACGTTCAATGGGAGTACAAATACCTTAGTAAATGAGGAATGGATAAATTCCGTAGAGAAAATATTTTAGGCTTTGGGGCGTAGTGAAAGGGAAAAAGTTATCATGGGAGTTTACCGCCTCACTAGAGATGCTGATCAATGGTGTTAATTGATTCAAAACAGAAAGCAAGATTATGAAGTATCAAATATGGAATGGAGGGAGTTCAAAGAACTGTTTTTAGAAAAATACTTTCCTCGTGACCATCAAACAGATATGGAAAGGCAATTTCTGAGTCTGAGACAAAAGGAGGATGAGAATGTCACAAAATATGAGGCTAACATTACAAGGTTAGCAAGGTATGCTGGAGATTATATACGTAACCCAAGAAGAAAGATTTATCGTTTCTTTGATGGGTTAAAACCATTTCTCCGTTGAGCATTAGTCTCAAAATCCTTATTGTCGTACGAAGACATTGTCTCATGTGCTATCAAGACCGAAAAGGAATTCTCTAAGACTTTTGAATTTAATGAAAAGCAAGAGAAGAAGAGACCTACTGATCAATCTGGGAATGGAAATAAGGGGAAGAAGGGAAAGGTTGAATTTCCATCCTGTGTTAAATGTGGTAAGAAACACCCCGGTACTTGCTTGAAGGGAATGAGAGTCTGTTACAAGTGTGGTGAAAAAGGCCACCAAGGTCATGATTTCAAGGGGAAGAAGGAAGCTACCAATGTTCAGTGATACAATTGCAGTGAGATGGGGCATTATGAAAATGAATTTCCTAAGCGTCAGGAGAACTTACCTCAGAAAAGGCCAAGGGATCAAGGCCAAGATTATGCTATCACTACTACTGAGGTAGAAGCTCTGAAAGACGTGGTGGCGGGTAATTTAATGGTTTCCTCAAGTTTAGAAAATGAATTATTTGATTCTAAATCATCGCATTGTTTCATATCTTCCCAATTTTCTTAGAAAATTAGGTATTTCCAATTTGATTTAACAAGGGAGTTGTCAGTTAAAACTCCTAAGGGAAGTACCATTGCAACAATGTTTTGTGAGTCAGTCCCGATTAGAGCACATAAATGTTCTTTATCTGCTGATCTCATTGTCATACCTATGATTTAGTTTGATATAATCCTCAGTATGGTCTGTCTTTCAGACTATGATGCAAAGATTTATTGTAAGAAGAAATAGGTTACGATTTTTGATGATGATGATAAGTAACACCTTATCATTAGAGAAGAATCATCACCGCCTAATTCTTATCTAGATCCACCCCCAGTAGATCAACTAAATTCAATTATTGGGGAGGAAGAGAATGAAATGACTATGGGTGAGGAAAGGAATGTTCAAATAGAGGATGTACCTGTTGTGAAAGAATATGTAGATGTATTTCTGGATGATTTACCGGGACATCCTCCAGAACGAGAAGTTGAGTTTTCCATTGATTTAATTCCCGGATCAAGGCCTATATCGAAGACCCCTTATAGAATGGCCACTGTAGAATTAGTTGAACTATAGAAACAACTAGAGGAATTGAGTAATAAGGGATTTATTCTCCCTAGTGTTTCTCCATGGAGAGCCCCTTTTCTTTTTTTTAAAAAAGAAAGATGTATCTATGAGGTTATGTAGCAACTATAGGGAGATCAATGCTATAACAATAAAGAACAAGTATCCCCTAGCTCACATTGATGATTTGTTTGACCAACAGCATGGAGCTCAATATTTTTCAAAGATTTAACTTCGATTTGGATACCATTAGTTGTGTGTGAAGAAGGAAGACATTCCGAAGACAGCATTTCGAACAAGGTATGGGCATTACGAGTTTACTGTAATGCCTTTTGGATTTACTAATGCACCCTCTGTATTCATGGATTTGATGAATAGAGTTTTCAAGGATTATCTTGATGAATTTGTGGTGGTATTTATTGATGATATCTTGGTATACTCCCAAAGCTACGAAGATCCTGAAAATCCCTTGCACATTATCCTGAAGACTCTGAGAAGACATGAATTATATGGGAAGTATAGCAAGTGTGAATTCTGGCTTCAGGAGATTTCTTTTCTTGGCCATATTGTCTCTAAAGATGGAATCTCTGTTGATACTTCTAAGAACAAGGGAATCCAAGAATTTCCAGCACCTACGAGTATAACTAAGGTACGTAGTTTTATTGGTTTGGTAGGTTATTATAGACGTTTCGTCTATAATTTTTCCCGATTGGCTAACCCATTAACGAAGCTCACACGTAAAGGGGTTAAATTTTTTGGGACAAAAGAGTGTGAAGAATGTTTTGAAAAACTGAAGAGAAGATTAGTCAATGCTCCTATATTGACTCTACCATCGGGGAATGATGGGTTAGTTATTTATAGTGATGCATCGAAGAAAGGACCTGGTTGTGTCCTTATGAAGAATGATAGAGTTATTGCCTATGCATCACGACAGTTAAAAATTCATGAACAAAACTATCCTACTCATGATATCAAGTTAGCAGCTGTGATCTTTGCTTTGAAGATATGGATGCACTACCTCTATGGTGAAAAATGTGAGACTTATACTGATCACAAGAGTTTGAAGTATATTTTCTCACAAAAAGAACTCAACATGAGGCAAAGGAGATGGCTTCAATTTCTCAAGGATTATTATTGTACGATACACTACCACCCGGGGAAAGCAAACAAGGTGGTAGATGCTTTGAGCAGAAAAGACCATGGAGTTTTGAACATGATGAGAATTGAAAGGGATCCAATTATCATGGATCTAGTAAAGATGGATATGGGATTAACCAGGGAAGGTGAAACATCCATGCTTTTTCAAATGGTTGCCAAACCATCTTTACTAGAAAGGATTAAGAGTTCTCAGAACGATGATGAAGAATCTCAAAAGAAGATTAAAGCTGTGAATGATGGGAGATTGAGAGATTTTGTGTATGAAGAAGGAATTTTGAAATTTGGGAAGAGACTTTGTGTTCCCGATATACCTGATCTAAAAAGGGAATTGCTGGATGATGCTCCTAGTTCCAATTTCTCTATACACCCTTGGAGCACCAAAATGTATAGAGATTTGAAGGAACATTTTTTGTGGGAAAACATGAAGAGGGAGATTGCTGATTTTTTGTCAAGAATTATGGTTTTTCAACAAGTGAAAGCTGGAAGGAAACAGCCTGGAGGAGTCATGCAACCTCTTCCCATACCGGAGTGGAAATGGGACAATATTACGAGGGACTTTTTCATGGGACTACCAAAGACTCCTAGAAGGAACGATGCAATATAGGTTATTGTTGATCGTCCTACCATATCAGCAAATTTTCTTACTATAAGAGAAGATCTACCCCTGGGACGTCTAGAAAGACTATATATTAATGAATTTGTGAGACTTCATGGAGTTCCCCTATCGATTGTTTCTGATCGTGATCCCCATTTTACTTCAAGGGTCTGGAAAAGTCTTCAGAAATACTTGGATACTGAACTTCATTTGAGCACTTCCTACCACCCTCAGATAGACGGACAATCAGAACGAACTATTCAAACCTTAGAAGACATGTTGAGATCTTGCTCACTTGACTTTCAGGGTATGTGGGATCAATATTTACCACTGGTAGAATTTTCCTATAACAATAGCTTCCATTTGAGTATTAAGATGGTACCATATGAAGCGTTATACGGAAAGAGATGTCGTACACCAACCTGTTAGGATGACGTTGGTGAAAGAAAACTTATAGGCCCAGAACTGGTGGAGGAAACGATGGAAAAGGTGAAGGTAATCCTAAGTCACATCAAAGCAGCTCAAAGTAGGAAGAAGAGCTATGCTGATAATCGAAGGAAGGAATTGGAATTTCTAGTCAGTGATCATGTTTTCCTGAAGGTATCTCCATGGAATGGAGTCATACGTTTTGGTAAGAAAGTTAAATTGAGTCCCAAGTATATCGGACCTTTCGAAATTATAGAACAAATTGGGGTTGTAGCTTACCGATTGGAAATGCCGCCAAGTCTCTCCAAAGTTAACGATGTGTTACACGTATCTCTATTAAGGAAATACATGCCTGACCCAATGCATGTACTCACCAATGAGGAATTGGAACTGGAACCCGATCTGTCTTATTGCGAAGAGCCCGTCAGGATTCTTGATACGAGAGAACAAGTACTGAGAAACCGGACGACGCGTATGGTAAAAGTTTTGTGGAGAAACCATAAGATGGAAGAGGCAACGTGGGAACCTGAGGAACTTATGATGAAGAACCACCCGAGTCTTTTCATACAGTAGTATTCTAGAAATTTCGAGGATTAAATTATTTGAAGGATGGGATAATGTAACACCTAAAGCTTCTATGGTACGTTTCTCTTTGAATAATGCGATAGCATGTGTTGTACGCAACATCGAGTTCTAACACACACCACAACCGATCAAACTAGCCGTTATGAAAAGAAATACCTAATTTCTGAAATTATATATATTTTATATTTCAAAATAGACTTAATTTTTGTATTCGTAATATCAAATTTAGCCTAAGGTGAAATTTCGGTACTTTTCGGATAACTTTAATATTTTGATGAATAGTGAAAATTACTAAATTTTAATTAAAAACAACTTTTTTAATCAAAATAATTTATATTGATAAATTAATAATTTGAGTGGTTTTAAAGTATATATAGAATATATTTTTACCATTTTATCCAATGGTGTTCATTATAATTAATTTCACTTTGAAATTTGGCCTAAACAATTGTCAAACTTTTTTGGTATATATTGTTTCTTAAAGACACGCTATTTGTTGTAACAGCAGGAATTAATTATAAAATTAATTAATGAAACTTATATGGTTGTAATTTTGTAAAATATACATCATTTTTGAATTCGGAATATCAATTATAGCTTAGGGTGAAATTTTGGCATTGTTCTGAAAAACATCAATTTTTGATGAATAGTGAAACTACTAAGTGGTAGTTAAAAAACTGAATTTTTCATAAAACTTAATTTTACCACTTCTGTGATTGGAATTTCGAAAATCCGAGAGACACGGTTAATATAAAGGAGTAAAATGTGGTTCAATGAGATAAAAATAATTTTTTATGAATAGTAACTTTTTACTTTTATTTATCACGGTTAAAAGTAAATAGGGTAATTAAGGGTAAAAATGATATTAATATTACCCTAACACATGTCCTAATTCTATTGTACAAGTTTATCTTGACCAAAAACAACCTTAGGAATAAAATATTATCATTTAGGTCCACTTGGATTAGATTAGGACATTTATTATTATTTAATTAAAAGAAGAGTTAAAAGAGTTAAAATCAGAGTGAATTTACTTAACCATTTTTAATATAAGGTTATAAATAAGATAAATTAGATTGTAAATATTCATTAGAAATCTAATAAGATTTCAAACATAATGATATTTTATTTATAATTTTTAGACTTTAAATAATTTAATTTATTTATGACACAATGATGATGTAGTAATTACCATAATAGTGACAAATTAAAATAATTGATATTATAAATACCCAAATAAATATAATGTAGACTTTTTATGAATTACACTAATTTTATAAGTTAATATGACATGTTAGTAATGATTTAATTAAATTATTTAGAAGTAATCATTCTGTTATGAGTTTCACAAAAATCAACTATTGAATAGTGTCAAAATTGACATTAAAGAGTTTTTAAAACAAATATTATATTATTAATTGATATTAAATTCCTAAAAATATAATGTTCGTCCAAGATACTTATATCATGATAGGTGTATCATTAATGGACCACTTTGGTGTCGGTTGGATGTATATAGTATGTTTATTAACTATATAATAAAAAAATACAAAGTGACATGGTAAATGTCAAACTAATTAACTAAGAGTTGAAACTAAAAGATAAGGTTAATATAGTAACCCAAACCTGTCTAAATTCTATTGGTTGAATGTTTTTCGACCTATACCCACCTTAAACTTTGAATAATCAACTTTGGAGCCATTAGAAACCGAATATGAATTTATTATAAATTAATATTTCTAGCTTTTCCAAAGGTGCCATTCACCCCTCTTATAAAAGGGCACTCCCCCTTCTCATTACTTCACACCTTCAAAGCCTTTTGGTTCGTCCAAAATCTGCCCAAATACTCTCTCAACATCACTCACTACAACCGGCAGGCCTTAGTTTGATCAGAAAGCCAACCTAAGGAGCCCTTTTGATCAAATCAAAAGGAAGAACTCGAAGAAGAGGTAATGATTTCACCACCCTTTTCCAAGGTCCTTTCTTCTTCCACTTTTTCTTCCTTTGTTGTTACCATTCTATAATAATAACTCCATTATCATATATATACTGTGATGTTATTATAAATATGGTACAACCATATTCGGTATTCTATCCATCCTTTGAATAACATGTCACCGTACGTGCGTACGTACAGCTTACCGTCTCCACGTCGTGGTGTAATTGTTATTCAATAAATTATTATTTGGATGGGTATAATAATGATGTGTAATTCGTGTAAGTAATAAATTTAACATGATAATTATTCTCTATATATGATATGCCATCCAATTATATATTATTTTAATATCAAAAGAATGATATTGTCGCTCGTGCGTACGTACGGACTACCGTCTCCACGAACGTGACGAGATTCATTCTCCATCATATCCAATCAGGTATAATTCTCATTTGATGATTAATAATAGTATCTAAGGACTTGATATCATTCTAGATATTATTAAGATACAACCAATCCATGACAAACATGGCTTACGTAACAAACATATAAAAGAAAATGAGTAAGTTAACACCCGAAACAATAATAATACTAAGATATTATTAACAAATCATTGTTAAAAGATCATATATGATATCATATTAATATATACGATTCTTTTATAATTTAATAATAATTATTTCACCATTATACAAGAGGTTAACCTACCCTCAACCAAGGAAAAGTGCAAGGTAAGGGTTTGTTTCACAATCTCTTCATTATCCGAGGTTGTTTATACGTAATAATCTACTGGGATCTCTTTATCATCCACATCCATGTTTCTTAAAAATGTATTTCAAAACATTTTTACTATTTAAAAGAATACGGGTTAAAGTCATTTATACCCTTGTTTGACTTTTTATAAGAGTTTTATAAAGGAATCTTTCCATCGTTTTCCAAACAAGGTTCTTTTTAACCTTTTGGAAAGAATTAAGGTAAGAATGTTTTTTTAACTTATACGGTGGGTGCGGTTATATTCCACCGTTATAAAATCTTCGAAGCTTACCTTACAAGCTTATAATAATATTTTCAAAGAAAATGTTTTAATTTATAAATATATGACTCCTAAATGATTTCAAAATAGACAGAGATATTTCTCTAAAAAGAGTTTTGATTTCATCTATGTCAACATCCTTGATGGATTTTACGCTTATTTGAAGTTGATTTATTATGATACAAAACTTCTATATTGTATTGAAGGTTTTGTGATATGTTTGACTGTGGATGTGTTATTTTTATACCATTCATGGTTTATGGATGAATTATTTATATTTCGTATGCTAGTTTTAATACAAATGTTTATGTTATGTTTAAACCTTTTCATATGGGAATGCATTGGACTTAATATGTGATGGGTGGAGCCCGCTATAGCTCGTCGATGCATCGGTAGGGCTCATAAGCTAAACCAGTGTCTTGGCAGAAGGCCTTGGCAAAATCTTATTTGTAGTCTTGGCACGAGGCCTTGGCCATGTGGTTATGATAGTCTAGCATTATGCATTCCATCATTATGAAAGTGGTTATTGATATTGCATGTGATTATTCGATTAGTAGAATATCCATTTGAATAAGTAAATGGCATTATCTCATTTTATTTTTGACATACTATGTTGAAGTTAAAGTTTAAAAGGCTTTTGTTTTAGTTATACATTGCCTTAAATGTTTGTGCTTATTTATGAAAGTTTCCGCTGTATTGCTTACCCTTATGGAGTGTTTGAGCTCACCCCTTTTCTATGTTTTATTTTTTCCAGGATGGGAAGAAGTAAGTTATGAATGACCTACAGTGATAGTATGTGGGGATATGAGTGTGGAATATGGAGACTATGTTGTTGTAGTAGTTTTTCAATTTATGATGTAATAATTTATGAATATATCTAGTGTTTCCAAGGCTACTAAACCAATCGGCCTTTCGAGATTTGATATTTCTTATGATCATGCCAATGTAATGTAATAATGCACCGACTCTGGGTAACTAGGGTCGGGGCATTACAGTTAGTATCAGAGGAAGTTTAGTACAAACCATGGAAGCTAGATGTAGATAAAATATGATTAGAGCACATATATTTAAGATGGACTTTGAGGATTAGTATAGAAGAACTTCCTAGAATTTTGGTATTTTAGAGATTTTGTGAGTTTTATGAGCAATACATCCTTGTCTAGATACGAGCTGGTAGAGGCGGGTCTGGCACAGATGTACCTAGGGGTAAAACCCGAAAACACCGCTTTGAGCTAGACTCGAACGGGAACTAGTGCACGACAACGGGCCTTGCTGCACTCTTGGTTACGACACTCCCAAGGGATATGCTTAGGATAACTCTCATTTTCTTTACAAATAATTATTAAGGGATTATGAGTATATACTTCCTCAAAGAAAACATTTTTATGATTATGGATTATATCCATAAATAGTTCAATTTATGTTAAGTGTTTTTATAAGTATGGGAGTATGTATTTTGATTCATAAACTGATCTAGTTCATGCCATTGTTTAGAAATGACACCTAGTGGAAGAAATAGAAATCGTATCAATGCATGCACTCCATGTAGGGACTTACCTCCTGCTCAAGATAATAATATTGGAGCTGGTGATGCAACTGGTGCCGATCAGCTAATCACCATACTGGGACAACTCACTCAGGTTATGAATAATAACCTTACCCGTATGGAGCACCCTGATCCGCAACATGGAGGATCAATGTTAGATCGATTCATGAGGAAACAACCACCAATGTTCAATGGGAGTAAAAATCCCTTAGTATCTGAGCAATGGATAAATTCCCTAGAGAAAATATTTCAGGCTTTGGGGAGTAGTGAAAGGGAAAAAGTTATCATGGAAGTTTACCGCCTCACTGGAGATGCTGATCAATGGTGGTCATTGATTGAAAACACAAATAAAGATAATGATGTATCAAATATGGAATGGAGGGAGTTCAAAGATATGTTTTTAGAAAAATACTTTCTTCGCAACCATCGAGCAGATATGGAAAGGCAATTTCTGAGTCTGAGACAAAAGGAGGATGAGAATGTCACAAAGTATGAGGCTAACTTTACAAGGTTAGCAAGGTATGCTGGAGATTATATACATAACCCAAGAAGTAAGATTGATCATTTCATTAATGGGTTAAAACCATTTCTCCATCGAGCATTAGTATCACAATCCTTCTCGTCGTACGAAGACATTGTCTCATGTGCTATCAAGACCGAAAAGGAATACTCTATGTCTTATGACTTTAAAGAAAAGAAAGAGAAGAAGAGACATGTTGATCAATCTGGGAATGGAAATAAGGGGAATAAGGGAAAGGATGAATATCCATCCTGTGGTAAATGTGGTAAGTAACACCCCGGTACTTTCTTGAAGGGAACGAGAGTCTGTTACAAGTGTGGTAAAAAAGGCCACCAACCTCGTGATTACAAGGGGAAGAAGGAATCTACCAATGTTCAGTGATAGAATTCCAGGAAGATGGGGCATTATGCAAATGAATTTCCTAAGTGTTAGGAGAACTTACCTCAGAAAAGGCCAAGGGATCAAAGCCAAGCTTATGATATCTCTACTGCTGAGGTAGAAGCTCCGAAAGACATGGTGGTAGGTAATTTAATGGTTTCCTCAAGTTTAGCAAATGAATTATTTGATTCTAGATCATCACATTGTTTCATATATTCCCAGTTTGCTAAGAAAATTAGATATTTCCAATTTGATTTAACAAGGGAGTTGTCAGTTAAAACTCCTAAGGGAATTATCATTGCAAAAAAGATTTGTGAGTCAGTCCCCATTAGAGCACATAAATGTTCTATATCAGCTGATCTCATCATCACACCTATGATTTAGATTGATATAATCCTCGGTATGGACTGGATTTCGGACTATGATGCACAGATTTATTGTAAGAAGAAAGAGGTTACGATTTTTGATGATGATGATAAGGAATACCTTATCTTTAGATCAGAATCGTCATCGCCTAATTCTTATCTAGATCCACCCCCAGTAGCTCAACTAAATTCTATTATTGGGGAGGAAGAGAATGAAATGACTATGGGTGAGGAAAGGAATGTCAAAATAGAGGATGTACCTGTTGTGAAAGAATATGTAGATGTATTTCCGGAAGATTTACCTGGACATCCTCCAGAATGAGAAGTTGAGTTTTCCATTGATTTAATTCCTGGATCAAGGCCTATATCGAAGACCCCTTATATAATGGCCACTATAGAATTAGATGAACTAAAGAAACAACTATAGGAATTGAGTAATAAGGGATTTATTCGCCCTAGTGTTTCTCCATGGGGAGCCCCTGTTCTTTTTGTTAAAAAGAAAGATGGATCTATGAGGTTATGTATCGACTATAGGGAGATCAATGCTATAACAATAAAGAACAAGTATCCCCTAGCTCTCACTAATGATTTGTTTGAACAAATGCATGGGGTCAATACTTTTCAAAGATTGACCTTTGATCTGGATACCATCAGTTGTGTGTGAAGAAGGAAGACTTTCCGAAGACAGCATTTCGAACCAGGTACGGGCATTACGAGTTTACTGTAATGCCTTTTGGATTGACTAATGCACCCTCTGTATTCATGGATCTGATGAATAGAGTTTTCAAGGAGTATCTCGATGATTTTGTGGTGGTATTTATTGATGATATCTTTGTATACTCCAAAATCTATGAAGATCATGAAAATCACTTGCGCATTATCCTGAAGACTCTGAGAAGACATGAATTATTTGGGATGTTTAGCAAGTGTGAATTCTGGCTTCAGGAGATTTCCTTTCTTGGCCATATTGTCTCTAAAGATGGAATCTCTGTTGATCCTTCTAAGACCAAGGCAATCCAAGAATGGCCAGCACCTATGAGTATAACTGAGGTACGTAGTTTTATTGGTTGGGCAGGTTATTATCGATGTTTCATCCAGAAATTTTCCTGATTGGCTAACCCATTAATGAAGCTCACACGTAAAGGGGTTAAATTTGTTTGGACAAGAGAGTGTGAAGAATGTTTTGAAGAACATAAGAGAAGATTAGTCAATGCTCCTATATTTACTCTACCATCGGGGAATGATGGGTTCGTTATTTATAGTGATGCATCGAAGAAAGGACTTGGTTGTGTCCTTATGCAGAATGATAGAGTTATTTCTTATGCATCGCGACAGTTGAAAATTCATGAACAAAACTATCCTACTCATGATCTCGAGTTAGCATCTGTGATCTTCGCTTTGAAGATATAGAGGCACTACCTCTATGGTGAAAAATGTGAGATTTATACTGATCACAAGAGATTGAAGTATATTTTCTCACAAAAAGAACTCAACATGAGGCAAAGGAGATGGCTTGAATTGCTCAATGATTGTGATTTTACGATACACTACCACCCCGGGAAAGCAAACATGGTGGAAGATGCTATGAGCAGAAAAGACCATGGAGTTTTGAACGTGATGAGAATTGAAAGGGATCCAATTTTCATGGATCTAGTGAAGATGGACATGGGAATAACCCATGAAGGTGAAACATCAATGCTTTTTCAAATGGTTTCCAAACCATCTTTACTAGAAAGGAATAAGAGTTCTCATACCAATGATGAAAAATCTCAAAAGAAGATTAAAGCTATGAATGATGGGAGATTGAGAGACTTTGTGTATGAAGAAGGAATTTTGAAATTCGGGAAGAGACATTGTGTTCCCGATATGCCTGGTCTAAAAAGGGAATTGCTGGATGATGCTCATATTTCCAATTTCTCTATACACCCTGGGAGAACCAAAATGTATAGATATTTGAAGGAACATTTTTGGTGGGACAACATGAAGAGGGAGATTTCTGATTTTGTGTCAAGATGTATGGTTTTTCAACAAGTGAAAGATGGAAGGCAACAGCCTAGATGAGTCATGCAACCTCTTCTCATACCGGAGTGGAAATGGGATAATATTATGATGGACTTTGTCATGGAACTACCAAAGACTCCTAGAAGGAATGATTCAATATGGGTTATTGTTGATCGTCTTACCAAGTCAGCACATTTTCATTCTATAAGAGAAGATCTACCCCTGGAACGTCTAGAAAGACTATATATTAATGAAGATGTGAGACTTCATGGAGTACCCCTATCGATTGTTTCTGATCGTGATCCCCGTTTTACTTCAAGGTTCCAGAAAAGTCTTCAGAAATCCTTGGATACTGAACTTCATTTGAGCACTGCCAACCACCCTCAGACAGACGGACAATCAGAACGAACTATTCAAACCTTAGAAGACATGTTGAGATCTTGCTCACTTGACTTTCAGGGTATGTGGGATCAATATTTACCTCTAATAGAATTTTCCTATAACAATAGCTTTCATTCGAGTATTTAGATGGCACCATATGAAGCGTTATATGGAAAGAGATGTCGTACACCAACCTGTTGGGATGACGTTGGTGAAAGAAAACTTGTAGGCCCAGAACTGGTGGAGGAAACGATGGAAAAGGTGAAGGTAATCCAAAGTCACATCAAAGCTGCTCAAAGTAGACAGAAGAGCTATGCCGATAATCGAAGGAAGGATTTGTAATTTCTAGTCGGTGATCATGTTTTCCTGAAGGTATCTCCATGGCAGGGAGTCATGCGTTTTGGTAAAAAAGGTAAATTTAGTCCTAGGTACATCGGACCTTTCGAAATTCTAGAACGAATTGGGGCTGTAGCTTACCGATTGGCAATGCCGCCAAGTCTTTCCAAAGATCACGATGTGTTCCACGTATCTCTATTGAGGAAATACATGCCCGACCCAACGCATGTACTCACCTATGAGGAATTGGAATTGGAACCCGATCTGTCTTATTGCGAAGAGCCCGTCAGGATTCTTGATATGAGAGAACAAGTACTGAGAAACCGGACGACGCGTCTGGTAAAAGTTTTGTGGATAAACCATAAGATGGAAGAGGCAATATGGGAACCCGAGAAACTTATGATGAAGAACCACCCGAGTCTTTTCATACGGTAGTATTCTAAAACTTTCGAGGACGAAATTATTTGAAGGATGGGAGAATGTAACACCCTAAGCTTCTACGGTACGTTTCTCTTTGAATAATGTGATATCGTGTGTTGTACGCAACATCGAGTTCTAACACACACCACAACTGATCAAACTAGCCGTTATGAATAGTAATACGTATATTTTGAAATTATATATATTTTATATTTCAAAATGGACTTCATTTTTGGATTTGGAATATCGAATTTAGCCTAAGGTGAAATTTTGGTACTTTTCGGATAACTTTAATATTTTGATGAATAGTGAAAATTACTAAATTTTAATTAAAAACAACTTTTTAAATCGAAATAATTTCTATTGATAAATTATGAATTTTAGTGGTTTTATAGTATATTTAGAACATATTTTTACCATTTTATCCAATGGTGTTCATTAGAATTAATTTTACTTTGAAATTGGACCTAAACAATTGTCAATCTTTTGGTATATATTGTTTCTTAAAAACACGCTATTTGTTGTAACAGCGGGAATTAATTACAAAATTAATTAATTCAAATTATATGTTTGGAATTTTGTAAAATAGACATCATTTTTGATTTCATAATATCAATTATAGCTTAGGGTGAAATTTTGGCATTGTTATGAAAAACTTCATTTTTTATGAATAGTGAAACTACTAAGTTGTAGTTAAAAAACTGAATTTTTCATAAAACTTAATTTTACCACTTCTGTGATTGGAATTTCGAAAATCCGAGAGACACAGTTATTATCAAGGAGTAAAATTTGGTTCAATGAGATGAAAATAATTTTTGGTGAATAGTAACTTTTTACTTTTATTTACCACGGTTAAAAGTAAATAAGGTAATTAAAGACAAAAATGATATTAATATTACCCTAACACATGTCCTAATTCTATTGGAAAAGTGTATGTCTACCAATAACAACCTTAGGAATAAAATATTATCATTTAGGTCCACTTGGATTAGATTAGGACATATATTATTATTTAATTCAAAGAAGAGTTAAAAGAGTTAAAATCAAAGTTTATTTACTTAAACATTTTTAATATATGGTTATACAGAAGATAAATTCGATTGTAAATATTCCGTAGAAATCTAATAGGATTTACTACATAATGATATTTTATTTATAATTTTTAGACTTTAAATAATTTAATTTATTAATGACACAATGATGATGCAGTAATTACCATAATAGTGACAAATTAAAATAATTGATATTATAAATACCCAAATAAATATAATTTGAGACTTTTTATGAATTACACTAATTTTCTATGTTAATATGACATCTTAGAAATGATTTAATTAAATGTTTTAGAATTAATCATTCTTTTATGAGTTTCACAAAAATCAACTATTGAATAGTGTCAAAATTGACATAAAAGAGTTTTTAAAACAAATATTATATTATTAATTGATATTAAATTCGTAAAAAACTAAGGTTCGGCCAAGAGACTTATATCATGATAGTTGTATCATTAATGGACCACGTGGGGGTCGGTTGGATGTATATAGTATGTTTATTAACTATATAATATAAAAATACAAAGTGACATGGTAAATGTCAAACTAATTAACTAAGAGTTAAAACTAAAAGATAACTTTAATATAGTAACCCAAACCTGTCTAAATTCTATTGGTTGAATTTTTTTCGACATATACCGACCTTAACCTTTGAATAATAAACTTTGGAGCCATTAGAAACCGAATATGAATTTATTATAAATTAATATTTCTAGCTTTTCCAAAGGTACCCTTCACCCCTCTTATAAAAGGGCACTCCCCCTTCTCATTACTTCACACCTTCAAAGCCTTTTGGATCGTCCAAAATCTGCCCAAATACTCTCTCAACTTCCCTCACTACAACCTAGAGAACTTAGTTTGATCATAAAGCCAACCTAATGATCCCTTTTGATCAAATCAAAAGGAAGAACCCGAAGAAGAGGTTATGATTTCACCACCCTTTTCCAAGTTCCTTTATTCTTCCACTTCATCTTCCTTTGTTGTTACCATTCTAAAATAATAAATCCAGTATCATATATATACTGTGATGTTATTATAAATATGGTACAACCATATTCGGTATTCTATCCATCCTTTGAATAACATGTCACCATACGTGCGTACGTACGGCTTACCGTCTCCACGTCGTGGTGTAATTTTTATTCAATAAATTATTATTTGGATGGGTATAATAATGATGTGTAATTCTTGTAAATAATAAATGTAACATGATAATGATTCTGTATATATGATATGACATCCAATTATATATTATTTTAATATCAAAAGAATGATATTGTCCCTCATGCGTACGTACGGACTACCGTCTCCACGAACGTGATGAGATTCATTCTCCATCATATCCATTCAAGTATAATTATCATTTGATGATTAATAATAATATCTATGGACTTGATATCATTCTGGATATGATTAAGATACAACCTATCCATGAAAAACATGGCTTCCGTAACAAAACATATAAAATAAAATGAGTAAGTTAACACCCGAAAAAAATACTAAGATATTATTAACAAATCACTGTTAAAAGATCATATATGATATCACATTAATATATACGATTCTTGTATAATTTAATAACAATTATTTCACCATTATATAAGAGGTTAACCTACCCTCAACCAAGGGAAAGTGCAAGGTAAGAGTTTATTTCACATTCTCTTCATTATCCGAGGTTGTTTATACGTAATAATCTACTGGGATATCTTTATCATCCACATCCATGTTTCTTAAAAATGTATTTCAAAAAAAATTTACTATTTAAAAGAATATGGGTTAAAGTCATTTATACCCTTGGTTGACTTTTTATAAGAGTTTTATAAAGGAATCTTTATGTCGTTTTCCAAACAAGGTACTTTTTAACCTATTCGACAGAATTAAGGTAAAAATGTTTTTTTAACTTATACGGCAGGTGCGGTTATTTTCTGCCATTATAAAATCATCAAAGCTTCCCTTACAATCTTATAAGAATATTTTCAAAGAAAATGTTTTATTTTATAAATATATGACTCTTAAATGATTTCAAAATATAAAGAGATATTTTTCTAAAAAGAGTTTTGATTTCATCTATGTCAACATCCTTTGATGGATTTTACGATGTTTTGAAGTTGATTTTTTATGATACAAAACTTCTATATTGTATTGAAGGTTTTGTGATATGTTTGACTGTGGATGTGTTATTATTATACCATTCATGGTTTATGGATGAATTATTTACATTTCATATGCTAGTTTTAATACAAATGTTATGTTATGTTTAAACCTTTTCATATGGGAATGCATTGGACTAAATATGTGACGGGTGGAGCCCACTATATCTCGTTGATGCATCGGTAGGTCTCATGAGACAAACTTGTGTCTTGGCACAAGGCCTTGGGAAAATCTATTTTTTAGTCTTTGCACGAGGCCTTGGCTATGTGGTTATGATATTCTGGAATTATGCATTCCATCATTATGAAAGTGGTTATTGATATTTCATGTGATTATTCGATTAGTAGAATATCCATGGGAATAAGTAAATGGCATTATTTCATTTTATTTTTTTCCATACAATGTTGAAGTTCAAGTTTAAATGGCATTTGTTTTAGTTATACATTGCCTTAAATGTTTATGCTTATTTATGAAAGTTTCCACTGTATTTCGTACCCTTACGGAGCGTTTGAGCTCACCCTTTTTCTATGTTTTATTTTTCCCAGGATGTGAAGAAGTAAGTTATAAATGACCTGCAGGGATAGTATGTGGGGATATGAGTGTGGAATATAAAGACTATGTTATTGTAGTAGTTTTTCACTTTATGATTTAATACTTTATGAATATATCTAATGTTTCCAAGGCTACTAAACCAATCGGTCTTTCGAGATTTGATCTTTCTTGTGATCATGCCAATGTAATGTAATAATGCACCAACTCTGGGTAACTGGGGTCGGGGCGTTACAATAAAAATATAAGTAAAGTTCACACATCTTGAACCTGGTGAAGAATTATTTAGAAACCAACTTGAATCCACCAATGTGGTGTATAGAATAATGGGAGAGACCCTTGTGAGGTTTTTGGGTTGATAGTGGTGAATAGAGAGGCTTGAGATGTAATCCCCCTATTAAAAATAATATAAAGATAAAAATACACCTATATGGTTTGGTAGCATAGTTTTTTAAACCCCATAGAAAAGATATAGATTAGAGGAGGGAGACTCAAATGGAGGTAGCCTACTAAATATGTAGTATCGGATATAAGGATAGTGGAAACAAAAATGTGATAATTTTAGGGAGATATGATACTATTTGGGTGAGGAATAGTGATAAGGATATGCATTATGAATGATGATGTAAAGTGATTGATGTCAAACAATTAGTTGATACAAATTATGGGGATTATGGAAAATAAATAATGAAAGGGGTTTGGTGCCAATAGGATTTAAGAAATAATAATCTGAATGAGAAAAAAGCACTTGTATAGGATTGAAGTAAAAAATTCATGCATGAAAATTTGAAAATTGGGAGAAAATTTATAACCATAATGATTAAGCATTACCTTGTGGGGTTCCAACAAGAAAAAAATTCCACTTAGGTATTACTATACTAGATTAGGTAATGGATTTTTCTGATGTTAAAATAAAATAAAATATTAATTTCACTAAATATCATTTATAAAATTGATAGACATTTATTTTAATCATATTCATTCCTATATGTCAATTAATGGATGACTATCACTTTATCCCAAAAATGTTTTCATCCTATTTAAACTAGGGAAATCATGAAAATTTTGGGTCATGAAATTGTTAGGTGAATAATATATTCAACACACGATACATGAAAAAACCCTATCATTCCATATTGTTCGGAAACATTAAAAAACCACTAATCACTATCTGAGGATGAACATTACTCTCCGCCCTCTCTAACTCCATCTCTGATTCCTGCTACCATCACCCGTAAGACAATTATGTTGAAAATTAATTAATGCGGTATATTTATATTTAAAATTTAAACCAATAAGTTTTTGTGGACTAAATTATTTTAAAATTATGTGATTTACCTAATCACCAGCAATTATTGAGGAAATAACACTGGGTATAGTTCTGGTAGTCTTATGATAGAAACATAACAATGATTTCTACAAAGAATATATCTGAGCCCCCTGTTCATGAATTGTGTTTTTTTAGAGAAACAAAGTCCCTCTAAGAATCTGGGGGTAGGGAGTGACTATAATTCAGTGTAGATATAACTGCAATCTCAGGTGGCTTTCCAAAGACCTCAGATGGTAATGGTCCAAAACCCATCCTGTGCACTAAACCAGGATGATCATTCCCAATGACTTTACCTTCAGATTTTTTATGAAAATCCAACCACTCTTCTGCTCGAGGTGCATAGTTCCCTAAATTATGTGAATTTATTAAACAAAGACAAATAAATAATTTAATATATTAAATATATAATGTTTCTTTATAAATATTTAAACTAATGAAAATGTTACTAGAGTCTATCTGCTTCTTGAAAAACACTAGGACCCTATAGTGTGACAGATTATTTTCTTAGACCGACTCAATGAATTATTCCTTGGATGATCCCAAAATAAATAAAATGTAATTTAATAGTTATGTATGTAATATCATATCCTTTTCATATGCATGTATAAATGTAATATTATATTAATATAATAGTATATATTTAAATATCATGTTCTTCTCATCATGATGTTGATCATTAAAAACATTCCATTACTCTCTAAGTACCCCATTGTTAACCTTATCATACATTTGTTGGGCGCTCAATGAAGTATAATTCACTTTATTCCATAATCTCTATTAACAAACATTCCATTTCTTTTTCAAAATTTTCAATGTTCACATTCATGCTAGAATATCAGTAATGGTAAAGTGGAAAAACAATTGTACATAGAGATTAATTCTGAAAATATTATAATTTAATAACGTAATGACATTAAATTACACTATAATGTATTAAAATTTCATTTATTTGGGAATCAAAAACTTTATTTTTCCAATATTAACGCTTATGCCTCCATTCATTATACATAATGGGAAGGGTAACCGTCTTTGCTACCAGCTAGCCTAGAATATGGAAAATTATTCATACAATATCATCCATAGGGACCCCAGAAGAATAATGTGGGACAAATATCTTTAGTCTAATCAGATTCCATACATATAAACATTATATATTTTCCTCAATTGTATTATTGTGTCTATATTTTATGAAAAAAATATCATTGTATAAAATAATTGTAATAAATTTATTCATTTTAATATTTGTACCTATAACAATCACCCTCCAATATCACTGCGAAGAATTAGGAGCGACACACTACTCCCTTATTGTTGAGGCTCTAGAATGGGAAGGTGTTGACCAAGCTACTGATGGGATGCTGATGGAGGGTGTGAGAGAAGGTTCATAGGGAAAATGGATGGTGATTTAGAGGTTGTAGGGAGGGAGACAGATGGATTATCATTTTTTGATGTGGTTAATGTAACATCGACTGGGATTCCACTAGCAACATAATAACACTTCCTCTTTAGCATTCCAATCATTTAATAAGATAAAATTAATATCAAAACATATATTTTAAATAAATAATAAAAAAATAATAGAATTGATAATATTTGAAAAGTACTAACAAAAAAATACATACCACTGGTAATGGATGACTGCAAAAAACGACATACATGGTTGAAAAATGAATGGATGACTACACATAAAATCAGTTTCTTCATCAATCATGTCGGTTTCCTGATCCATCATTACATTATCTACATAATCTACCCTTGAAAGAGTTATATTTTCAATATCATGATGGAAAAATAAGTCTTCTTCTTGGTATTGATAGGATTCAATGTTAGAGGTCAAATATTCCACTTCTTCACCCATATCATACATGGTTTTTTTATGTGAGAAACTAAACTCCACCCTTCATCCCTGACATCTTTCACATAATATAAAATGTTTTCATGTGATGATAATATATACAGATCATGTAGTTCACAGTCACCAACATCCATCAAGTAATAAAATTTCAGAGAATTATATTTCAAAGACTCTGTTTTGACCCCCATGATAATATCCACCCATTCCCATTTGAAGAAAATAATAGAAAGACACCCTTGATAGTTTAATTAGAAAATATCAGTCAACATTACATAGTACACAACTTCATAAAATGTAAATATTATATTATTCTGCTTTTCCAAACCCTCTTCTTGATCGACTGTACGATATTTAATGTCATTCACATTGTAAGCATCAATATTTCTAGCTTGTTTAAGAGGACCTCGATCAAGAAACATAAAATCTTCTCACAACTCTCCCTAAGTATCATTATGCATGATCTAAAAAAAGTAATATACATTGTTATAATTACAAAATATATGTTTCAACCTAATATCCACATTCATTAAAGCATTTATGAAATTACACCTCATGAACCCCATTCTACAAGATCTTTATTGACATCTTTTGTTAAATCTTTCACATATCATGTTCATCCTCTCATTTGTCTCTTTATTTGTATCCTCAACACTTCGAAAAATAGATCTTCAATTTCACTATTTAGAAGCACATATCTATGTTGCTGTAATAATTTCATTTCTATTAGTGTAACATTTAAAATCATCCCAACTTCTCATCCAATATACAGAATGATTTTTGATTTCCCATGTATTTTAGATTGATTCTATGTATCATCAAAGAATCCTACTTGATTGAATATTGTCTCAATATCATCCAGGTATCTATATAAAAGGTACGACACTCCTTGAAGTGATGTGATTATTATTTTATCATCACTACATCACGATAATGAAATATATAAGTATATATAATAAAATATTATGGTATTTATGAAATAATTATCACACTGAAAAAATAAATGTTACTTTTTTCATTCTATAATGATCATTGAAAAATGGGAATGTCTCTCATGCGCACATATGACATACTGTCTCCATGATCATAACATTGGATTATTTTTCAAAACCATCATCCGTGATTGGATTAAAAATAATAGTTTATGTATAAATATGATTATTATTTCATGATTATTATTATTGATATGTTTAAATAATGACAACTTTTATCAAATTTCACCAAAAAAAGTGTTTTTGACACATAATATGAATATGTTCAAAACATCCAAAGTAAGCTTAATTTATTAAATAATTTTAAAAAAAATATATAAAAATTTAAATAAATGAATTAAACAATTTGAAAAATGTTCTATAGAAAATAAATAATTAACCTAATATTATTATTTTGGAAAATAAAGAGACATGTGAGAAGTCAAACTCAAGATAAGGGACTTTGTCTCAATCTCCAATCATTGAGTCTTGTTTTCATGTTAAACACTGACATTATTTTATGAGGTATATATACATCTAATTTGATATATAATATAATGGAATTATTTTTTCTCATTTTATTTATTATTTTTTAAATGTTATTATTTCATGGGACTTGTGATTCAAAATTGTTAAAGTGGAATGGGATACTTTTATTTAAAAATATATTTTTAAATGTTTGAAGATTTAATTTCAAAATATTTTCCTCCATATCAATATTTTAGATGCTATTTTATA
Organism: Viscum album; assembly: GCA_963277665.1. Lineage (NCBI taxonomy): Eukaryota > Viridiplantae > Streptophyta > Magnoliopsida > Santalales > Viscaceae > Viscum > Viscum album. The sequence goes on along the minus strand of OY728139.1, from coordinate 333,060,117 downwards.
TGTTTATTGATATAAAAATAATATAAAGAAAATTTTATGTCTTTTTAGATTAGAATTCAATTTTATTAAAAAGGAATCTTTTTTAAAAAATTCTTGATTTTTATTACAAAAAAAAAGAATGATCTGTTTTAATGTATATATTGGAAAACAATCTCCATAGATGTAGCCATTTTTTGATATTTGGATTCTCATACAGGCCTTCATGTTTTTAAAATAATAAAAACAAATATTACCATTTTTTAAGTATTTTTTATTGAAAATATTTCTTGAAAATGTATTGATTATATCAATAACTTGAGGTGTTTTATTCTGAGTGGAAAAAAAATTATTAGTGACATGTTGAAAATTGCATGCTTTTTTGTGTTTTGAGTTTGTTATGATTCATGGAAATTATGAAGGTTGTTAGAATTGTAAACCAATTAAGGGTGGTTACATGATAAACTAATGATGGGTGGCTCCATTATATCTCTCTAATTCATTGCGTATGGAGGTCAACAAAATGGTTATTCTATTTGGAAGCATGTCATATATGGAAGTAGGCTGCATAGTTTTCCCATTGAAAAAAATTGAAAAGTATAATGATTTCCAAAGACAGATTTATGTGCCATCTATACTTGTTATGTGTTTTATGGAAATTGTTTCATTACAAAAAGGGTAATCAATGAGATTATTTTCAAGGATATTGTTTAATACATTGTAAGGATGAAAAGTATAACTATATGATAACGTTTTCATGAATTTATCATGTTTTAAAAGAAAATTTTATGTTTTTTATGTTTTTTATGTTTTATTATGAAATATTATATAAAATTATTTGGGAAGATATGGTAATTTTCTTTGGTAATAAAGATTCAATTTTGAGACCTATAAATTTTTTTAAAGGAAAATTTTCTTGAAGTAATGGGTTTATCTATTGTCGTTCCAATCCCTTGCTGAGATTTTTATGCTCATTCCACATTTTATAATATTTTTCATAGAGATTTAAGCATTAAAAATGACCAAGAAGAGGTCAGTATAAAAATTGTGGAGATTTTATATGCAAATAAAACATGCATCTTTTTAAAAACAATTCTATTGAAAAAATGAATGTTAATTAGAAGTTTCCACTTTTTAATCTATGGTTTAATTATGTATGGGCTATGAACTAATTCTATAAAACTGTAAACATAAAAATATCATCATGATTTTAAGAATGATAACTCTTATCTAAATTCACTATTATATGTTATGTTTATGGATGGGTCTTAATAATTGGTATAAAACGAAAGGATTATATTAATGTATAGTTTATGTTAATATTAGTTTCATTCCCTTTAAATAATTCACTTTATGATTATTTTGAATTGATATTTCATTTTAATATTAATATGTTTCTTTATCTAAATTATGTTTGTTTGTAATTGTTTTATATAGAAGAAAGTAGGATACTATAGTGGGAAGGCACCAAAAGTAAAATAACATTCTAAATCAAAATCAAGAGTTGGTTGTAATTATAAAGGAGAAGTTTTTTATATTTATGGATCGGTTGAAACAGACTATAAATGGTGGTGGTGTACATAAAAGAGAGAAATCTAATATATCATAAATTAACATAATAATAGTGGAGAATTTTATGAAACAACACCCCCATCATTAAGAGGATCATCTGGCCATATTCTAAGGGATGAATGGATTGGATCCCAAGAAATGAAATTATATGTAATGGGTTGTTCATATCACAAAAAGGTAACTCTTGTAATTAATCATTTCAAAGCTAAAGCCGAATAATGGTTTTCAATGGTTAATAATATAGTAGAATGTGAAGATATAGATGCCTTAGAATGGGATGAATTTTAGACTATTTTCCATGACAAATATTTTCCTAATGATATTTGAATTAGAATTGATAAATAATTCTTGGAATAGAGATAAAATAAGGAATATTTTTTTGTTTCATATGAAGAATACTTCACTTGTTTGGTGAGGTAAATTCCAGATTTCATCTGAGATACTCGTGCTCAGATAAATCAAATTTACTCTATATTAAACCCAACATATCGAAGGTAATTGTATTCTTATGAGTTCAAAAAAAATAAAAAAACCTGTCCGATTGTAGAGAGTGAATAAATGGATTTTTCTAATGACCATGTGTCTCATGAAAACAAGGAATATAAGATTCTAGTTAATAGGAAATGGGAAGAAATTCATTAAATAAGTATCAAGGTAATAAAACCATATTTTGATCCTTTTATAAGTGTGGTAAAAATCATTTGGGTGAATGTATTTCAAAGTCTAGGAAGTGCTTATAATGTGGTAATATTGGTCATTTGTCATGTGTTTGTAAGTTATATGATCATACAAGTAATGAAAATTTAATGTTAAGATGTTTTAGCTATAATGAGTTAGGGGATTTTTTCCATTGTGTTTCTGAATTTGATTACCCAAGGTGAAAACTAGTATGATCAGAATAAAAAGGGTGTGGAAAAAACATTTTCTTTTACTAAGGTTTATTTTTGTCCATCAAACGAAAAGTGACAGCCCCAGGGTGCTTTTTATTTTTTTGAAGATTGATATGAGGTCTAGGTACCATTATATATAGGTATAGGAGGATGCCATCTTGTCGATAGTGTTTTGGATGAGATATAAGCATTTAATGTTTTTACTTATTCCCTTTAGGTTATCTAAAGAAATTATTGTATTTATGAATCTTATGAATAGATTATTCCATCAATTTCTAGATCGGTTTTTTTTTGTGTGTATAGATTATATTTTTGTATATTCTAGAATCTAGGAGGAACACGAATGGTACTTAAGAATTTTTTTTGAAAATATTAATTGAAAAGAAACTATATGGAATGTTTAACAATAGTGTATTTTTGTTCAAGAAAATTTCATTCCTTGGAAATATGGTTTCTAAAAATGGAATAAAAATTGACTGCTAAAACAATGGTTTTTGAAGAGTGTCCAAGACCCTAAAATGTCATAGAGTTTCATATTTTTCTTGGATTAGCAGGTTATTACCAATGGTTTGTTATGAGGAACTTAAAAAGAGATTGTTAAATGCTTTAGTTTTTTCCTTCCATCCCAAAATGGTGTTTTTTTAACTACAACTATACTTCATTAAAAGGAATTGGTTGTGTCCTCATGGAGAATTAAATGGTAATCTATTATGCTTCAATCCAATTTAAATATCCTGATCTAAATTACCCAACACCGAATAATGAATTAGTTATTGTTGTTTTTTATTAAAAATTAAGAGCATTGCATAGAAAGTGGTGTCAAACACCAGTATTTTGGGATGATGTATATTAAAGGAAGTTAATGGGACTAGATTTTTAGTACAATTGAAAGAGAAAGTTCCATTGATTCATGGAAACATGAGGACAACTATGAACATGATGAAAATGTATATAGATAATCATAGGAAAGATCATTATTTATAGGTAGGTTTCATGTCTTTCTAAATTTTTCTCTATATAAAAGTGTTATTTTTTTGGTAAGAAGCATAATATGAGTACATAGTTCGTTAGACCATATAAAATCATAGGGAAAGTTGGATCAGTTTTATAATAAATGGATTTGGCTCAGATTTTATCTTGGGTACACAACATACTTCGTGTTTCTAGGTTAAGAAAGTATGTCATGGATTCATCTCATGTTTTGAGCCCTGAAGTTGTTCAGTTGAAAGAGAAAATTTCTTATAAGGAATAACCTTTTCAGATTATTAAATGAGTATATCATTTATTGAAGAACAAGGTATTTTAATATGTTAAGGTTTTATAAAAAACCATATGGTTTAAGAAGTAACATGGGAACCTGAAAATTCTATGAGGGAAATATACCCCCACTTGTTTAATAAGGGAATAAAATTGCGAGGATGAAATTTCCAAGTGGGGGGGGGGATGTAACGACCTAGGAAATGATAGAATAAGTCATTTTAATATTTATTAATATATGATAATTAGATATAAATTTTAAATTAAAAGTTATGATATGATCAATGTCATATACATCATGAAATAATGAGTTCATTGAAATCATTCATTACATGCAAGACTAAGTTATACCAAAAAGTAATATACTTTTAATATTATTTTTTAATATAGGGTTTTCACCTAGCTATTATATTGGAGGGTGTGAATGAAAATATATATATATCACGTTTAGAAATAGTTATTTATTTTTTTGGCATTCATTCAATCGATTTTATGTGAATATGTAAATTATAAATACAGTTTTACACATAAAAATTGTATTTTTCTAAAAAAATATTTTTACTACCGTTCAATAGAAAACTTATTTTAAAACAAACTTTTCACACTTTTTTTAATATTATTCAAAAAAAATATGATTCATTTTGTAAAAAATAATATCAAAATTTTCCTTTGGTTATTTTTTTATGAGAAGATTCATTTTTTGAATATTTGTGAAAAATAAAAAAAAATATTGAAAATGACATTTTCATCTAATTTATTTATACATTTAAATTATATTTTAATTTTTTTCAAGTATAATTATTTAAATTATACATTAATAAATACAATTTATTACATTCTAATCAATTTAACACTGAAGTTTTATATAAAAATATTGTATACTTTTGAACATTTTTACATTAAAAACTTATTGTTTCATCTCATCTGTGGGATTAACATTAAATTAATTTATACCACTTATACAAATTTATTTTGTCAAAATTTATTAATTATTTGGAATTGGAATGATTTATAATATCTAGTAATTCAAATTTAATTATTGACCACAAAAATTTGTGAAATAAATTAAAATTAATTACAATGATTAAGTTAAAAAATGACATTACATTAAAGAAAAACATTAATATTAAGAGAAATAATACCTATAAACTAGTATAGACGCCATTTTATAGAAACAATTAGGCCATATAGCCACTATTATTGAATATTTTTCATTATTGAAGGCAAATTATTTAAGTTAAACCTCCCAATAGTGTTTTCTTTTTCGTATTTATAAAAATGCAACTCCACTTCAATTACAAAAGGGCCTTCAATATCCCCCATTATAAACACATATAATGCCTTTTTTCTCATAAAAAACATAAAAAATAAACTCCAAACATCCCAAAACTCATCTTATAATATTTATTTAGATATAAATCAAATAGTGTAATGATTTTGGTATAATCCAAAAGGAGTTACTCTAATAAGAGGTAACATTCATCAATAGGAACTTTTGTTTTTTTATTTCTTCACCCATTATATTTATATTACAAAATGATTATATAACAACATAATTATTTTTAATAGATAGATATATCATAATTTTATGTTTATGACCTACACCCTTGCACACTTCCATTAAATAGGTTAAAAAATCATCAATCATGTGTATGGCGGACTACCACCTCACCAAACGATATCGTTCATTTTTCCTTTATCAAATATCATTGTTGGAAATTATATTGGAAATATTGTTTATATAATATATTTATTATATTTATAAGATAATAATACCTCTATATTCATTATATCATAGACACTCTTTTTACATTTCATACTTTATGGGATATGATAACATTAGTTGTGTCTATGGAGGACTACTACCACATGATGTGATGTGGAGCGCTTCAATAAATTGTTACATGGAAGGTAATTGTAGCTACTATAATTATTATATATGATATAAATTACATAACTATTATATTAATGACATAATTATCATTTTTTAAATATAATATATCATTTTCTTTTTTCCATTTCACACACTGAAAAAGTGATAATGTCATTTGTGGACGTGTGGAATACAACCTCCTCAAAGAGATGTTATTATTATTTTTTCATAACCACATAACAATAATGATATATATATAGGTATATAAAATTGAATATTATTCCATTTATTATATAACAATAATTCTAGAAAAATATATATTACTTTTCTTCTTTCTATAATGATCACGGAAATTTTATACAATATTTTAGTAAGTGAAATAAATGTAATAGAAAAATTGAAAAATGTTATCATGAAATTAAATAATTAAGATAATATCATTATTTAGTAATATAGAGAATCGCATGACAACTCAGATTGTACATAAGGGACTTTTTCTCAATATCCATTCCTTGAGGCATGTTTTTTATTATACAACGACCATATTTTAAAAGGTGTATATTACCCTTTGACATATTTGTCATTAATTTGTTTTTTATAATAATATTTAATGTTTTTTTAAATTTTATTTATTCATAGGTCGTAAGATTCTAATGTTTCAATGTGGTATTGGACACATTGATTTAAAAATCACTTTTTAAATTTTTAGAAATTTAATTTCAAGATATTTTTCTCAATGTCAAAATTATTTATATTATTTTATATATTTATGGATATAAATGAATTGTAAATTAAATTTTATATCTGTTTTTAATTTCCTTATATGGTTTTAAAAAAGGAATACTTTTTCTGAAGAACTTTATTTTCTTTACAAATGATAAAATGAATATTCTTTTTAATGTGTACAGTGACAACAAATTCTCCTCCACCATGACCATAACGTAATATTTAGTTTCCTAGACAATCCTTAATGTTTTTAAAAGAAAATTAAACCACTATTTCAATTTTTCAATGTATTTTTTTATTAAAAATGAGTTTTTAAAATTGATATATTTTTTCAATAACATAAAATGTTTTCTTATGTGTGGAAATGATATTTTATCAGTGGCATGTTGAAAATTGAATGATTTTAGGTGTTATGATTTTTGTATAGTTCATGGAAATTATTACATGTTTTAACATTATAAACTAATTATGGGTTATTTCATTATAATCCAATTACGGGTGGGTCCAAGATAGCCATCCAACACATTGGGTATGGAATTCAACTATATAGTAATAACATTTAAAATCATGGAACGCATGGAATTTGACCTCATGGTTATAACATTTATAAAAATGAAATGTATGTTTATTTTCCAAGAAACTTTTATGCGTTATTTATGATTTCTATAGGTTTTATAGTAATCTTTTGATTATGATAAGGGTAATGAATGATATTATTTTTAGAGGAAAGTATTTATTACTTCTTATTTGTAAAAATTATAACTATATGATAAATTTTTCATGAGTTGATAATTTATCAAAGAAAATTTAATATTTAATATTTTTATTTAATTGTTCTTATAAAATATTTTCTGAAAGTATTTGGAAAAAACATGGTAATTTTCATGTATAATAAAATTTCAATTTTTAGCCCTAAAGATATTTTTTAAGGAAACATTCCATGATCTAATGGGTTTTTATATTTTATTTCATATCCCTTTCTGAGATTTTTCTTCTAACCCCTTGTTTTATAATGTTTTACATAGGTATTAAAGCATGAATTGGGGAAATAAAGATCTCAAGATAAAGAATGTGTAGATGTGTTATGAAAAGAAAACATTTCTATTTTTCAATGTTTTCTATAATTCAAAAAATTGATAATTAATAGAAGTGTCCAATTTTTAATATATGGGTTTTTTATGTATGGATTATAAACTAATTCTCTAATACTCTAAACCAAAAAAAACTATCATTTGGATTTTACGGATGATAATTATTCCCTAATAACAGTAGAATAAGTTATGTTTAATGATATGTCCTTATACATAGATCAGGGATGGGCCCGTAATGGGCGCTCTCTGCGAAAATCTACCTCTCGTCGTCACCTCCTTCGTCTAGGGTTGACGCATCGCCTCCTCCCTCGTACTCTGTGTCTTCGCGGCGGCGGATCCTTGGCTGCGGTGGCGTCGGCATCTTGGTCTCTCCCTTCTTCAGCTGCAACGTTGATGACCTCTCCTCGCCCTAATCCCTCATCTCCGGTTAGGGTTCTCATGGTAGCACGTTGTCGGCCGGCGACCAAGATCTAGCTTCTATAGCCTTTGTTTGTGGTCGTGTTTTCCGTCTGTATGCTGGGTCGTGGTCTTCGCGTGTGACAGGGATGGTGGCGACGTGATCGGATTTTCGGCGGGTCTACCGGTCGGAGTTTTGGTGATGTTTTCCTTTTTTGTTTCTACAGATTGTTCCTGGTTTCGAATTCGGTGTCTTTGCTCCGGTGTCGGTTTTTGTTGCTTCGTGAGTGGGATGAGGTGATGGATTTCGTGCTATATTCAACTGCAATTTTGCGTTGGTGTGTTTTGGATGAATCTACTCTGGGTTCTCTTGGATTTGTGTTGCGTGATGGTGGAATTTCTCCCTCGGTGATCTGATATCGCTGATTTTCTTGCTGAATGTTGGACCAGTATTTCGGATTTGATTCTCTTCCGTGATTTGTTTTTGCTTTTTCGGGATTTGTTTTCTTGAAGATCTCTAGAATGAAGTCGCGGTTGCAGTAATTGCAGTGATGATATGCTGTTGAAAGCTGGAAGTTTTGATGATTTTGTTTGATGAAGATGATGAACTGCTGGTTGAAGTGTTGAATCAGCAGTATGGGTCTTTGGTTTTGGGTGTAATGGTTTGGTTTGTAATTGACTATGTTTGGTGGGGACTCTTGATTGGGTTTGGGCAAGATGTTCGCCCTCATCCATCTCCTTATTTACTGGAATTTTTATTTCTTTTAATAAATGGTCAGAGGTTATTCCTCTGCCTGAACATTCCTGGTATGTCCTTATACATGAATTGGAATAATAACATATGGTTTTAGTAGGAGAAATACTCACATGAAGATATAGATATTTTTTACACAAGATTTTATCCAAATTTTCTAAAACTATAATCCTAAAATTCATTTGGGTATGTATGTGATGTAGTATTTAATTTTTTTGTTTTAGGTTTTGGATGGCCAAAATAGGGTCACATTTATCAGAATCGAGAAAAAGTGTAAAGATATTATTTTTATTATTGGATCCAAGAGTGTAGGATTGGGGAGGTTATATTATACATATAAAATTTGGTATGAATAATGAAAAACTTGTGTATTCAATTGAAATATATGTTTAATATTACATAACTACTTTATAATTTATAGTCATGTCAATGTTTTTAATCTTATGTAACTATATTAACACAAGTTTTCACTTAATAAAAAAGACCTAGCGTAGTTGAACTTATATTAATGGAATGTATCTAGTTTTAGCTTACACAACTAAAGCCCTTATTATTTAACATTATGTAGATACATTTAGAATTGAATAACTAATATATAACTTTATATTCATTGCAATTTCACTTTTTTAACTCTCTAAAACTCTATGGGTCCAATGCTTCAGTCAAACTTCCTCTCACCTACATATCAAAAAAATAAATGATTATATACATGTAATCAGTCATTTTATTCCCATAACTGACCATCTAAAAAATCCATTTCTTTGGATTAATTGATCAACATTATAAAATTTTAGTTAAATAAGAAAAATAAGTTCCAAAATATTACCAAGAACATTTTCTCAAAAAATATGATAGAATAAATTGACCTAATAATCAGTGAAATATAAACAAAAATTTTTCTTATCTTTTATCAAATTTGTTTTGGAACTTTTCCATTCAAACTTTAAATTGAAATAATTTTGGTAATAGATTTTAAATTTAACTATTTACTTTATGGTCATTTTTTACCAATATATCCTAAATTAGTTTAATGTATAAATTGAAATTCACATTGAGTAAGACTAGTATAATCTATTATTTTTAATTCTTTAAACATTTATTATTTCTAACACACTCTCACTAGCCATATAGAAATTACATTTTCCTTAAAATAAATTCTTATGATACTAAATCTTTTGTGTATGTAGATAATGAATATTTGGAATATGGATATATTTAATAAGTAATATTATAACAATAATATATTATATGGTATTTTATAAATATATATATATATAAATCTTATGAAAATAAGATTTTATTGATTAAAATATTCAGATATTGGTTGGAGGGAACATTTTCATTTTTTTCTAGTAAATATACTAAATAAAATGCATTTATCTAACATAAAACTTATTTTTATTTTACCATATTCTCAAATCATGTTATAGGATTAGATGAATCCTAAACCATGCATATCAAAATAATAACCCATTGTTTATGACCAATCTATTTTTATAGTGGAGAATTAATACAAGATACAATGCATAATCTTTATATAAAACTATCCTACATTTTTAGTAGTGTACTCAACACTTTAATGAAACATCATTTTTTTATCACTTTATTGAAAGGTTTGAGATTCATCCCTAAATTATTCATTAGTTTTTAATTACTATACATATTTATAAAATTAATGACATTAATTTTGTACTATATATATAGATATTGAAATTTAAAAATATTATTTATATAACATTAATAGCTTATATGAACTCTTTATGGTGTCCTTCAATCCCCTTATTGAGTTTTGGGAAATTATTTCTCTAATGATTAGGTTCAATAAAATAGAAAAGAGGCCCATATTTCCTACAACATCCTTTATGATTTAATGATCTAGGCTCAGCACTGCTCCCTCAAATATATTTATTCCAATTTAAACTATTAAAAATATAAATTACCCTTACAACACTATATACTAGAATTCCTATGTCTTTCTCGATAATCCCAATATTTTTGGAAGATTAGGTAAAATTCTTTTTGAACCCATTCATAATTTTTTTCACAATCAATTATTACAACCTTTTTTGAAATAATAATAAAATGATCCTTATATCAACAAATAACCTTAAGTAAACCCTATCCTCACTAATTCAATGATATACTATGTAATGAATCATATTTTCCCAGTTATATTTTTAAAATTTTGTTTGGAAAATTATAAGGCCAGGTGATGAGACGACATGCGATTCTGAGACATGGAGTGCCCGGAATGATCCATAAAAAAATTAGTGTTTGAAATAGAATGTGTGAGTAGTTATCCTAAAAAAAATTGGATTAAATCTTAAAATGTTTTGCGGATCAGAAATCTAACAGCACCGTTACATTCAAAGCAATGGGTTTAACCTAGGCTGGACATATGATTAGTCAATGTGGGTCTCCATTAATTAAACAAGAAAATAGAATAACAATAAATAATATTATTAAATAAAATTATTTTATTTTTAAAATTCTTATAAAATATAATATGTAACTCTGATTGGAAATTAGACAGCACCGTTGAGCTCATGAGTATGTTTTATCCTTAGCGGGAACCTAATCTCAACTGGTACAGGTCGAGGTTAAAAGTTAATTTTTGTATTTTCTAAAGGAGAATAAAATAAACTTAAAGAAGTATATTTTATTTCCTAATTTATATTTCGTAGTGCGGCGATGCTGCGATGGAGAAACCATTTGCCCATTCATAAATGAAGCAGTGTGGAGACGTTGTATCAAAGAAAATCAGTAATGTTGAAACATATTAATGTGTTTCTTCCATTAATTGGGGACATGGTCCATTGTTAGAATTCTTAAAAATGGATAATTTATTTGAAACTCTATAGTTTCCTTAAATAAAGGGGGAGGAGGCTCTCTCGTCGGCGATGATAGATCAGAGGTTTAGATTCGATCAAGAGATGGAGAATTGATGAACGTCGAAAAAAGAAGGATCGATGTGGCGATGTGACATAAATATACGTCTAAAAGAGATCCAAATCGAGGTATGGGTTATTATATTGAATATTTTCTTTACACATTCTTATAATTCAATGATGAATACAGACCAACCCATGAATAGGTTTACCCACAGTTCAACCATTATTGTGGAAAAAGATTTTTATTTGTGAGGTTTTAACAAATGATTAATACGGGTTATCAGATGTTGATTAATCCTGTGTGATGGATTTTTTGGTTTAATTCGATTTCTGTTATAATGGAGAGAAACCATGACTGAAACTAGCATTGATCATGGTTTATTCCTTTTTGTTGATTTCTTCCATTCCTCCCTCCATTCTTCGTTCTTCATGGGAGTTCGTCATGGGAAATCTCCGTTTGGACTGGAACACGAGTTTAGGAGATTGATCAATCTTTGTACAACAAATTCTCGGTGCAATGATCAGATGTCGGAGGTCTGGGATGGACATGGCAAAACGGAGGTGCGATGATGATATGGGAGATCAGATCGACGTGAAGCGGGAGATATTTCACGTGAATAGATTCCCATTTAAAGGGATTATGGTGGGATTTTGAACCCCTAATGATGAAGAAAGTGACAGAAAGACTTTGGAATGAAATTTGAATTGATGAACATACCACCAGAGTGAATCCAGTTGCCCGAAGAAGGCCCCACTGGTGCACTGGCGCTGGCGGTGGTGAAAGAGGCATGCAACATCTGCCATGGGTGGTGATCAGAGGCTACCGTCAATTGACACATGTGGTTTGGTAGACATGGATGGAGGTTGTGGTCCATCTGGACCACGGTGGTGACCTTCAACAATGATCGAAGGTGGGACGTTGCACCCACCTCTTCCTAAGTGGAGAAGATCGTCCCGCTTCATTCACCCAGTTTGGTCAGGCAGGCCAGCCTCGGTTCGGGCCCCGCACCTCAAGTCGGACTGTTGTATGGGGTTATGTTTATCCAACAGGCCGAGTCAGACCTAGAGGACCGGGTCGGGTCGGTCTGATAATTTCGGTGTAGACTGAGACACCAGATGACCCCTTTTTAGTAAAATTCCCACATCTTTCAAACCGTAAGTCTGATTGACGATACATTTTTGGAAATGGGACCCTCACAATGAGATGGACCTTTTGAGATGGATTGTTGGGTTGTTAGAAAAGACCCATTGTAGGTTTCTAGTTATCCCATGGTTTTTTTCTCGAGGTTCTGGTACTACATTTTGTGGAAATCCCCTTGAGATATGAGTCCGAGATAGAGTTATAAATCCTCTCTGGGACTGGAGTGATACTCTATCACCCCAGACAGATTTATTCAGGTATTTATGTGACCTACAAGCATTGGGTGTTAATCATCAATCTAGTGGGTCATATCATGGGTTTAGAGATATTCTTAATAATACTCTACATTATGAGCCACACTAAAGGGTTCATGGTTTTCTTTGACAATAACCTATGGTGTGTGGTAATACAAATTGGTTGCGAGGTATTATTCAGAATCACATATTTGTGTATCATGACTATTGACTTGTGTTTCTTCATTGGGTTGGGATTAGGTTAGTGGGGTTTTATTACTGTTCTTTGGTTTCGACATAACTTCCCATTCATTGTGGATAAGGTGTGACAAATATTTATTTGGGAACCTATCCTCTACATAGGATGGTAATTCTAGTAGGGCTAGGATGTCCCCTACTGAGCCCTGGGACCAGGACCCCCTGTATTTGTATTAAGATCTTTCCTTCCTTCATGACATGACTTGATCAATGTACATTTGGAAGTTCTCAATTTATTACATTTGGGTGGGGACCAAATAAGTAGGACATCTTTGCGAGGGTCTCTGATGACTTCATATCTCAAATAGATAGTTCTCACAGAACGATCATTCCTTGAGTAGAATCATGTGAGAGATTATTTTGTTTTGATATCGAGAATACTTGTCTTAGTGAGACCAGACATATTAGGGAAAAATTTTGAATTATTGAGACCATATGTTCTCTCAGATACTTTTGGTGGATTTGATCTACGTGGTCACTATCAGATAGCTCAAGGAGTAGGATCTCCCAAAATCAGAGTTTATACTAGAAAAACCATATGGATGGAAATGGATGAGACATTACATCCTGGAATCATATATGAGTATACTAGGATTTTATCATTATATGTGTTGTTTTCATATTACTTTTTTGAGTAGACTGTACCTTATTTGTGGGTTTCCCTTTGTGGTCCATTACCTTGTGTTTCAGGGTCCCCTACTAAGTGTTGTTTTACTCTCCCCAGCATGGGGTTTTCCCACACATGTGGTGTCTTGTGCAGATAACTTATGTTTTAGTGCAGTCCTAGGTGTAGCAGGACTAGGAAGAGGACTTGATAGTGCCTTTTGAGATCAAACAAGCTGAGGTGTTTCCGGTAGATTCCTACAGTAAGCTTCAGTACCCATGTTTATAGGTCAGACATTGCGTTAGTGTTTCTTTTAGTGGGATTGTATTCTAACCTTGTTTTACATTACTAAATTAATTTTTGATGTACTCTATTTTTTTATTGTACTGGTATGAATAAATTTTCATTACATAGTATTTTCACTCTCCAACTCTATGGCTTTGAGTTGGGTGTCTGTGTATATGTTCTTAGGAAAATGCCTCCCATTGTTGGGATATTCCTACTTGGTGCTAGTCGACTGCCCTTGGGATATCGGAGGCGGGCGTAGGGTAGTCACATCATAGGCCTCAAGGGGACAGGCTGTGACAGAGTGGTATCAGAGCTAGTTTCAGTTCCACAATGGGACCATGAGTCTATGAGAGTGTTTTGGGGAAATAGTGTAATGTGTTTCAAGTTTATATTTTTGGACAGGGACATCGATGTTGGTGTGGCTGCCAATGTATCAATACACTAGGACTCTGGGCGATTTTTTCGGACATGGTAAATGAAAACACTAGTTTCATGTAAATAAAGCTACATTCCTCACATATGAATAGTTTGTGTTTTCTATTTCTTTCTTGAGTTGTCTCACCGGGTATACGTGTTGGTTAAAGTATAATACTCCAGAGGGGGGGGGGTGAATTGAGTATTTATAAAAATTTATGTTGAAATGTTTTCTTAAAAAAATCCCAAATAAAAATAAATACAACTCATTCAATCAAGGTAATACAATTATAAAATTTTGACTATTCAAATAACCTCTCGGAATATTGGTTAATTCTTATTAATATCATTATGTGTTATTGATACTACTTTTGAAGCTATTCTAATAAGGAAAAACTATAATAACTTCTATTCAAGAATAACTATCAATGTAAAATCTAGAGATTTATAAATTATAAAGTATAATAGAGAAAAAATAAATTAGACAACACATCGAATAAAACAAGTTGTTCAGTCTCAAGATGATACCTAATCCACTACACTTGGTGATCAACTACCAAAAATTCATTTCTATTAATAAACTTTGATCCACACCCTTGATCATGGTAAACAACAGTGCATAGGAATTTCCAGGTCACACAACCTCTTCCATAGTTCTTCAAGGGTATAAACTAGCAGGACACACAAGGAACTCTTCCAAATGTATCTGTGGGAGAAAACAAATGTAAAAAGGTATGAGAGGAAGGATTTCTTTTATCCTTCAGTTTAATTTAGGAGACAATGTGTGTTTTTTATATAGACACACACACACACTACTCGAAAGAAAAAACAAATCAAATCAGAGAAAAGATGATTAGATAATGATAGAAGTGCTATGGTTGTTATTCTATGCAGCTCTGGACTTGTAGGATGAATAAGATGAAAGTATGAAGTCCACATGTGAGAAATAGTTATTTGAAAGCTTGGTGCTCTAGATTCTAGTTAGATACTAGCTTGAATTATTCATGGAGTTGCTATAGCGATGGTGTTTTTTTCTCTGATCTAAGGTATTATAGCCTTTTTATTTGGGATTTTTTGAGTCTTCTTCATATGTATCTTGTTGCATGAATTGGTTCTCTTCAAAATAACATGATCCTGTATCTTTTGTTCTAATACTATGTATTTTATTTGAAGCAAAACTTATTTTACTTATTAATTGTTGGTGTATAGGTTGGAGCTACCAGGATGCATGTATTCTGCACCTCATACCTCATACTATCATGTGAAATGTCTACAAATAATCATTAATTATGTCAGTTCCTTTAAATGACTCAAATATGACAGTTAAAAATTAAATTGAAAATGAAAAAACAGATTAAAAAATGGTGTCATAGTATGTTTAGAAATAATATCACTTGGAAAAAGTGTCACCAAAAAACAGTGTCTTCTTCTTTACTATTGAGCAATGGGATAGTCTTCATGGAATATTTTTATTTATATTATGAACTGGTAGCATATATGCAGTGTTAGGATCACGGTGTCTAGTCCTTTTCCAAACATCTAACGGTGTTTTAGTGATGGTAGTAAGGAATCAGTGTTAGAGACATCATGATATCTGAAACTAGTTATGATTTCTCGTAACTGTGTCTAGGTCACAGTGTCTAGGTCACGGTGTGTGGGTCATGGTGTCTGGGTCATGGTTTTTGGGTCACGGTGTCTAGGCCACGGTGTCTGGGTGACGATGTCTAGGTCCTTTTCCAAAAAACTAGAACAGGTTGCAGACTCATTGTTTCACAGACTTTGAAAAATATTTGTATAATAACTTAAGAAGTAATATTTAAAGAATTAATTAGACTTGATCATTCATAATATAGATTCAATATAAAACTAATTAAATATATTTTACAATAATGAAACATGATCTATAAGAATTAAGATCTTGGGTATGTTTATTTAATGTAAAAAGAAACCAATCATCTCTACCCATGATTTGAGATAGATTAAAATTGAGTAATATTATTTATAGGATGTATAGGATTTGTGATCATTAAAACATGATCAATCCAACAATATCCCCCTTTTTGATAATCACAAATCATGTCTGTTTTAGTGTAATGTTCTCCCCCTTTTGGGATTATCAAAAAAAATACAAGAAAAAGATAATGAACATAAATAAGAGAATTGAGAGCAAGAGTTCACATTGAATAAGATGAATAAGATGTGGAAAAAAGAGAAGTAAGTAAAATATAAAAAATATCCCAATCAAAATACAATTTTCACTATTATTCATCACTATTTGTCTTTTCTATTCCCTTGGATGTAGCATCAGAAAGAGCCACAAGAGCAGATGTAGAAGTTTATGAAGGGAGTGAGACAACTGAAAGAGATAGGAGAGGGAGTCCTTCAAAAACAGAAGGTGCCAAAGTAGGTGTAGTGGAATATTGAGGCATATTTTGGTCATGTATAACAAGTCTGATATGGCTTAGAGCCTAAGATACAGAAATTAAGGTAGATGAAAGGTAGTGGATGAGGAAGGAGGTAATCCAGGCCGTAAGGGTGCAGTTACAGGAGCCATAATAGTAGTGCTCTGCACATGAAGATAAATCTTGAAAAACTGAATGCAGTCAGTAATAATCGCACCACCATACTACATTGCCTTCTAATAATCATCTTTGTTCTCCCTAAAATTTTCCAATAAAAGAGTGAATGATTTCCACTTTTGAACCTGAGACATGAAGCCTTGAGTGACAGGTGCTTTCTGAAACTCACTATATGATACATCAAATTATTGGTCATATCATGCGCAGAGAAAATCCTATTAATGTATAAATCCACTTTCTTATTAATTTCTTCATGGGAATCATTTTCAATCTTGTATTTAATCCATACCAAATCAAGTACCCCGTCACTACTCATGACAACCGTAGATAGAGTATCTTTGTCAAAGCCACGTAACACTGATTGAAGTTCATATTTAACAATAGTTAAAAAAAGATAACTATCGAAGGAGGGTTGAGATGACTTTCCAGAGGCACTAGAGGCTGTAACAGATGATGTGATGGATTTTAGTTGATTCATAACTTTCTGTAGACATCCCTTATACTCATCATTCAGTTTTTTGAGACCAATAAAAAGCACACACTTTTCTTGAACTATCTTTTTGTTTCACTTAGCCACTTTTTCAACTAATGATTTCAAGTTTTTTTGAATCAGAGAGGAAACTTTAGGTGGAATATAACCACTAATATCCATAATTGGATGAGCAAAAATAACATTTCCATATTGAAATACTTTTTGTAGATATTAAAAAATAGCTTTGAGAGACATCACTTACTCACTTAGTTTTTTGTTCTCAATTATGTCCTCTTTAATTTAATGAATCAATTTTTGGCTGAATCTGCCATATGATATTATTTAACCGTAGGGTAATATCTCTTTCACTTATTTTGTTATAGGATCTGGTTGTGTGTTCATTAACATTTCAACTCCAGCCAATACACTAGATCCAAAAGCTATCAAATCACTATGACTTGTGAAGGAAAGAAGTTATTGTGAAGGTTATGGAACATGAGATGAGTTAGGCTCAGGTTCCTTGGTAGTTATTATTTAAAGCGCAGAGACCAGTTTTAATTGAAATGTGGTAGACATGCATATACCTTTAACTAAAGCTTCCTGAGAGTCTTTCACATCAAAGTAGCTAGGGGACATATACTATGTATCTATAGTTCTTTGATCAATAGGATTAATAAATTCAACACTATCTAGACTAGGGTTTTTCTCCCCCTCAATTTGTGCATCTCTTATAAGACTAAGAGATTCAGTTCCTTGATCATGATCTAAATGATCTTCTACAATACATCCATCATTTTCTTTTCTATCCAGCTATAAGTCATGTCCTATTTATTCCTTAGTAGATAGGATAACAACAGAATTAACTTGTGCTTCCAGAATTTCTTCAACCACATCATCATTATCCAAAGAAAATTCTTCTTCTAATTGATCCTTAGGAACAACCTATTCTCCTACATTAACAACAAATTCTTTTGCTACAAGTAGGTTATTCTTCCAAATCAATACTTCTTTCAAGAACAGGTGATTCTTTCTCAACTTTATCTTGTGGAACTGGTCCACTATCTTCTTTATCAAGAACAACTTCATCTATAGGTGCAACAACTGCTTCTTCTTCCCCTTCAATAGGATAGTTAACAATTTAATCTAGTTGAAAACATGGATCAAAAATTTTATTAGGTTTTAATGATGATCAACTGGATTAAACTTTTCACATACCCATTCATTATCATCCACCTAGGACTTTCTCTAAGGATTCCATATGATTTTCAATCTTTTGACTGTATCCTTTGATATATAGAATTCACAGTTCATGATTACATCATAATTATTTCCAAACATTCCTTTAGCATATAGCATATTAGAGACTAACCTTTAGTAGAACAAGGAGGTTGACTTTGTGGTAGTCTTAATCAACTCACAGATATTAAGTATAACATACTTGCACATGTTATTATTGTGTCTGTTCTTCATAATATGTATAAAATATAAGTCCTAATAATTGAGGGTAGAAAATTCTATTTTCCTCAATCTAATTAGATTCTATATAATCTTAAACATCAATCTATTTTCACCATCTAACTCAGTAGTAATATCTCGTCCCTTCTTTTTGTTCCCAGTCAAGCTTCCAAAAGCATCTTCTAAAACAATGATATCACTAGGAGGAGTTGGACTTCTCTTGTAGTCCAAAAAAATCCATAATGAGGTATCCCATGGCAAGAATCCCATAACCTTGTGGAAAATGAGTATCATTGGCCATTAATCTAGATTCTCATAACAAAATCATCTTCTGTATCAAATGTGAACTGGACAAACTGATAGAACTGAGAAATAATCTTTGGATAAATCGACCTTTCCTCCTTTGTGAACCAATCCATCCATCCCTGCTCTTTCAGTACATTCAACACTAAATACTTACATGAACGCAACCATTTAGGTTAGATTTCCATTTTGGTGACACTATTATATCAACAAGGATTTGGTTCTGTGGTCCCTCATACGCTGCCTTTGGTGCTCTTTTAACTTTATTCTTAGATATGTACTTCTCCACAGGTGAAGAAGATGGGTGCTTCATTCTAGGAATTCAACGAGAGGTACGAGAGAGAGAGAAATTGATGAAGGGTTGAAAGGGTCTTACGGTTTGAGAGAGAAAAGTTACAAGTTTGAGAGAAGAAATCTCGAGTGAAGAAGATATTCAGAGACATTGTTTTTATCATTTAGGGATTTAAAGTCTTGAAAATTAAAAAGAGGAGGATGAATATAGTTAAATAATTAACAAAGTGATATGGGTATTAATATAAAATTTACCAGAAAAAGTGTCTTTACGGTTAGACCAGAATAGGTACTCATGGTGAGACACGAACAGGTATTCATGGTGTCACCTTTATGGTGTGTCTCCACATAGTGTGACCATAATACTTGAGGCAGTAAGTGAAAGACAGTAACTGAGAGACTGTAATGGTGATGCCATAATCATGATACATTAACTTCCAGATCTATGCGAGTTAGATAGTAATCTTAAGAGTGTGACTTCTGAAACTACAAACTATGAAACAATAAGTTGTGAAATTGTACAATTTATAATTAAGATTTATCATTCCTAACTCATGTATGATATAATATATCCTTTTTGAATTTGATGGTTTCATGAATATATTTTCAAGCTGATATTTATTCCTATGAATTCCAAAGTGATATCACCTTTTTGATAATGGTCTCACAAAAAGTGATGCCTTACATCAGTATGTTTTGTCCTACAGTGTGAAATAGGATTTATTGAGATGTTAATAGAACATGTATTGTCACTATATATAGGTACCTAACTGAATTGATAATCATAATATAATAATGATTGTTTCATCCAAAAAATTTGTGCACAACAACTACCAGTATCTATGTGTTCATCTTCAGAAGTAGATAATGAAACATAGTTTTTTTCATACTACACCATGATACTAAAGACTTTCCTAAAAATTGAAATGTTCTAGTGGTTGTCTTTTTGTCTAACTTACAACCATTTGAAGTAGCATTAGAATAACTAAATTACACAAATGATTTTTCTCTGAGATGTAATTGTCTTAGATTGGATGTATGTTTGAGGTATTTCAAAATCTTTTTAACAACATATAAATGATATTCCTTAATGTTTTCATGAAAACGAGGACACATACATCCACTAAACATAATTTCAATTCTACTGGTAGTTAAGTAAAGTAATCTTCCAATCATTATTCTATAAGTGGTTTGATCAAATGATTTTTCATCTTCATAGAGATCCATCTTACAAGTAGTACTCATTAAATTATCATTACTTTTAGTGCTATCAAATATGAAATCTTTTATAAGATCTTCAATATATTTTATTTGGTTTATTATGATAACATCAATATTTAAAAATAATAGTAATCCTAGAAATTATTTTAGTTCTCCCATTAGACTAATTTCAAATTCATTTTCCATCATTTTAAAAAATTCAATACATAATTCATTTTTTGAAGATCCAAAAATAATATAATCTACATAAATTTGAAATACTAAAACATCATTGGAAATTCGTTTTATAAAAATGGTAGGATAAACTATTCTTTTTGTAAAACCTTTGGAAACAATAAAAGTACATAATCTATCATACCAATCTCTTTGAGAATGTTTTAATCTATAAAATTCTTTTGATAATTTGAAAACATGATTTGGAATATAAGGATTTGTGAAACTAGGGGGTTGTTCAAGAAATATATCCTCATATATACACCCATTTAGGATTTCACTCTTAACATACATTTGATATTGTTGGAAATTCATATGTGAAACCATAGAAGGAAGGATTCTGATGGCTTCAAGTCAAGATATTGGTTCAAAGGTCTCCTCATAGTCAATTCCTTCTTCTAGACTATAAACTTGTACAAAAAATCTATCCTTATTTCTAAATATATTACCAGATTTGTCGACCTTATTTCTAAACACCCACTCAGTGCATATGTTAAATGTGTCCTTGGGTCTATCAAGAAGTTTCCAATCATTGTTCCATTCAAACTGATTAAGGTCTTCTTGAAAATCCATCACCCAAAACTCTTCATTGATATCATTATTAATGTTTTTAGGATCAGGTTGTGTCAAGAAAACATGATGTTCAACCTAATTTATTAGTGAATCTCTAGTTTGAGTTCATTTATCTAAATCTACTACAACATCATCTTAAGGATGGTTCATAAGGGTGGAAATAGACCTATAAAAAGAGGGACTAGTGATTTTAGGTTCATTAAAAGGTTCAGGCTCATTCTGACTTGAATCTAGAGAATTTCCAGAAATAGAAGTTTTCACAGATTCGCTTACAAGATCTTTAGAGGGTTTATCATTGATATCAAGATTTTACATATCATCCTCTATGTTTACTAGAGTTCTATTAGGCTCATGTGGATCTATCTCATCAAACTTTACATCAATAGATTCTTCCACACATATAGTTCTTTTGTTATACACGATATAGGATTTACTATAGATTTAATATCCTAGAAAAAATCACTCATCAATCTTGGATGGAAACTTGTCATAAATTTACTTAGTATTAAGGATATATAATTTTCAACCAAAAACTTTTAAGTAGCTTACTTTTTGTTTTCTATTATTATGTAACACATATAGAGTTATTTTAATAATGGGTTTAATCAACACTCTATTAATGATACAACATGTTGTATTTACAGCAACATCCCAGAAATAAATAGGTAAGTCATATTCAACCAACATAGTTCTAGAAATTTTTTACACGGTTCTATTTCTTCTTCCTAAAACTCCATTTTGGTTTGGTGTTCTAGGGGAAGAGAATTTATGTCTATAGTCATTTTGTGATAAAAAAAATCAAAATTTTGATTTCCAAACTCATGGACATGACCACTTCTTAATGATTTAATTCTAAGTCCACTAAAAGTTTCTATAGTTTTAGCATATTTGGTGAAATTACAGCAAGATTCACTTTTGTGAGTCACAAAGAAATTCCATGTATATCTAGAGAAGCAATATACAAGAACATAAACCTAGTGCTTCCCATTTAAACTAGAAATTATAGATTGTCCAAACAAATCCATCTGAACCAATTCAAGAGGTTGATAAGTTCACACTTCTTTATTTGGTTTAACAGAAATTTGGTGTCACTTTCCCTTTTGAAAAAGTTTATAAAATTTACCATTTAAAAAATCAAGTTTGGGTACGTCATTGACAAAAAAATTTAAATTTAGTTTTATAAGGGATTTAATATTTTTGATTCCTAGTATTCTATACCAATTTCAAGACTCATTGTAAAATACACTTTAACATGAAGCATTTTGTAAAACTAAAGAATCTATGTTAATAGAGCATCCATTTTTTTTCTCAATGTTGAAAATAATATTTCATTTTTTTAATTAAAAACATTCCAAGAATAAGTTACAAATTTAAAATTAAATACGTCCTCATATAGTTGTTAAATACTAAGAAGATTATATTTCAATCCATAAAAAAATTACTTTGTAAATTAAGAATGAGTTATGTTTTTGATTTTGCCAATGATAATGATTTTTCCTTTGGAATTGTCACCAAATGTGACATGTCCACCAGAAATTTGTATTATGTTTTTGAAGCATGAATAGTCCCCTATCATGTGTCTTGTACACCCAATTTCCAAGTACCATAAGCTTTTACAGGATCTCTTTAATCTATTTTCCTAAAAAATAATCAAATAAAAGCAGACTTTGTTACACATATTTGTTTGGGTCTATTAATATTAGTGAATAGTGCTTGAGAAACCCACATATACCTGATTGGTTTCCTATAGTCATTGTGTAAGGTTCGTGAAAAATTATTTTAGAAAAGCATGAAACAATAGAGAGTGTATCGTAATTTGAACTAGAATAATGTTTTCCAGAACTAGGAGTAAAGATGTATTTCATAGATTTACAAACAAAATTGGTTCTTCCAAAATTTCTTCTGCCAGGTTGATATCCAATGGCACTATTGTATTTAAGAAAAATATGTTCACCTAGCATCTGTACCATGGTATCATTACAATTATTAAACCTTTCAAATTTCTTTTTCAATTTATCATTATATAGCTTTAGGTCATTTTTTTCTTTGAGTAATTTAATATTTTTATCTCTTTCTATATTAAATGTAGATTTAATAGTTAAGGTAAGAGCATGTTGTTTTTTAAAGACCTGTATTTATCTTTTAGTTTATTACATGTCCCTTAAAGCATATTACAATACAAAAAAATTTCTTTATTAGAAATATTTTTAGAATCACATTCATCTCTAGAATAATATGAATTGTGCACATGAGATTCTAGTGTTACCTTAGATGTGTTTGTCATAAAAAACATGTTGTCTTTGTTAGTCTGTTCATCATGTGATGATTCTAAGTCACTTGAACTATCCTACAGAAGCACTCCACATTGCCTTCAGTGCATTTTTATAATTTCTATCTTTGTCTTAACATTTCTTTTTATACATGATCTTAGGACAGTTAGACTTTATATTTCATTTTCACTTACACTCATAGAATTCTATTTCTTCATACTTGTCGTTTCTTTTCCAATCTTTTATCCAACTTCATTTGGATCATATCTTCCTTTGATGGTTGGATTTATAAAAAATTTATTCTTCTTGTAAAATTTCTTATGCCTTATGGATAATTAGGACATCTCTTCATAACTATCTTGTTATGATGGTTCACCTCTAGAACATTCTACATAGACTTTCATTTTCTATTTTTCTTTGTTTTTAGAGGTTCTAGTCTTAAATGAAACAGATTGTATTTTGGGTTAATCCTCCTCTTCCTTATTGACTTTCAGCTCCACTTCACACATCATTAGTTTCCCAATGAGTTCTTTTAAAGGTAATTTGCTGATGTCACATGACTCTCTAATAGAGACAGAGGTTCCTCTCCATTTATCAGGTAGGCATTTGAGAATCCTCTTGATTTTCTCATTGGATGTAACTTCTCTTCCAAGAGAAATCATTTAGTTGACAGTTTCATTGAACATATGATACATGTAATAAATAGACTCATCATGATTCATTTAAAATTAATAATTTTTAATAGTATATATATTGAGTCTCATTTATTTAACACTAGAAGTTCCTTCATGTGAAATAGACAAGGTATCCCAAATTTCGTGTGTAATTTTACATGCAGATATTCTGTTAAATTCCTCATCTCTTAAAGAGAAATATAAATCATTCATGTCTTGGAAATTTTTATTTTAGGAAGTCCTATTTGGATAATCCCATTGTAATTTTATTAGTATTTGGAATCTTATAATCATCTATAATTGAAGTCCAAATTTCAAAGCCCATACTTTCTAAATGCATTTTCATTTTAATTTTCCATTAGAAATAATTAGTTACATTAAAGAATGGTGTTCTATTTGTTTCAACACCTTCTATTATATTATCCATAATTAGGAAATACTTTTAAAGAGATAATAAATTTAGAATTAACATAAATTTACATATATTTTAAGTAAAACAAATATCAAAATTGAATAGTTTTAAAAATAGAGTTTTAATAGGAATAAAAACTCATTTGATTCCAAATGATAGCCGGAGTAGAGTACCTAAGAGGGGGGTGAATTGAGTATCTATAAATATTTACATTGAAAATATTCCTTAATAGGTTCCCCAATAAAAATAAATACATCCCATTCAATCAAGGTAATATAGTTATAAATGTTTGACAGTTCAAATAACCTCTCATAAGATTGATTAATTCCTAATAATATTAGTATGATTTACTGATATTAATTTTGAAGCTATTATAATAAGGGAAAATAATTATAAATTCTATCCATGATTATCTATCAAAGTAAAATCTAGTGATTTATGAATAATACAGTAAAATAGAGAAATAATACATTAAAAAACATAGTAGATTAAATAGAGGTTCAATCACAAGTTTATACTTAATCCACTGTACTTGGTGATCACCAGCCACCATGATGTTTATATTAATAAACCTCGATCCACACCCTGGATTGGGGTAAACAATAATGCACATTAATGACCAGGTCACATGACCTCTTCCATTGTTCTTCATGGGTATAAACTACCAGGTCACACAAGGTCCCCTTCCACACATATCTATGGGAGTAAAAAAAACAAAAATGATATGAGTGGAAGTATATCTTGTATACTTTAGTTTAATACAGATTACAGTGTGTGTTTTTAATACACACACACACACTACTCAAAAGATAAAACAATACACAACATAGAAAATATGATGAGAAATAGGTTACAAGGGATCTGAGTGTTATTCTATGCATTTCTAGGATTTTAGGATATAACAGATCCACGTATTTAGTCCTCTTGTGAGAAACATAATATCATAAGTCTGGTGCTTTGGATTCTAGTGAGATACTAGCTCACATTCTTTGTGGAGTTGGTATAGAGAATATGATTTTGGCTCTGATATATAATATTCCATCCTTTGTATTAGATAATGCTTCATGTGTTCTAGAGATGTATCTTGTTTCATGCATCTATTCTCTTAAAAAAATGATCACATGTTTGTTGTTCTACTACTGTGCATTTTATTTGCATCTTGGCTTATCATCCTTATTAATTGTGGGTGAACACGTTGAAGCCAACAAGATTCATATATTATGAACCTTGTACCTCATAATGTTGGGTTACATGTCTACAAATAAGCATTAATTATTTTGGTGCCATTAAATTAATCAAATATGACCGTTATAAAATAAATTGAAAACAACAAAACAAATTAATTAACGTTGTCATAGTTTGTTTCAGAATGGTATCACTTGGAAACAATGTCAA
This sequence comes from Viscum album, assembly GCA_963277665.1. Taxonomy (NCBI): domain Eukaryota; kingdom Viridiplantae; phylum Streptophyta; class Magnoliopsida; order Santalales; family Viscaceae; genus Viscum; species Viscum album. Next base: position 333,033,895 of record OY728139.1, on the reverse strand, counting down.
CAGGAAATTGTGTCTTCTTATTTTCCTCTGAGCGGTGATACAATCTTTATGGCATAGTTGTGTTGAGATCAAGAACCTGTATGATATATGTGGTGTAAGGATCACATTGTCTGGTCCATTTCTAATCATCAAACTGTGTTTTAGTGATGGTAGTAAAGAGCTGTTGTTACAGAATTCATGAGATTTGAAACTGGTTATGATGTCGGGCCATAGTGTGTTGGTCACTATGTCTTGGACACTGTGTCTAGGTCATGGTGTCTAGGTCACGGCGTCTTGGTCATGGTGTCTGGGTCACAGTGTTTGGGTCCTTTTCCAGAAAACCCGAACTGGTGGCAGACTCACGGTATCTAAGAATTAGCCAAATATCTATATATATACTTGAGATGTAATATCCACAGAATAAATTAGACTGGATGATTCATAAAATAAATTTGGTTATAAAACAATTTAAATATATTTTACAATAGTCAAACATGATTTATAAGAATTAAGAAATTGGGTAACTTTATTTGAATCATAAAGAAACCAACCATCTCTAAACATTAGTTGAGATTGATTAAACACGAGTAATAAGATTTAAAGGATGTATAGGATTTGTGATCATTAAAACATGATTAATACATGTGGATTTCAACAATACTCTTTTAAATGTGTTACATCATTTTCTCCTTAGGATGTGTTTACGATGCTGGACAGTGGGGTTTCTACAACGGGATATGGAGTTTTTTCCAATGATCAGTGATGCCACCCTGATAGGATTGAGACACAGAGAAGTTTTTTATTAGGACGGTAAACAGGTGATAGTTTATCCTAATGATCAGTTAATAGATCAACCTCCAGTGGTTCAGGTGGATGAATCTTTATAGACTGAGTCATGGATATCTATTTTGGTTTTAGAAGATGAAGTCTGTGGTACGAATGTGTATTATAGGCTTCCAAGGAAGTGATTTCATAGGAAGCAGGGTCAATATAACCTACTTATAGTAGGTGCATAACATAATCCATAGAACCATATTTTTCATCATGAGTTTCAGTGATGTGCTTGATCCTAGAAGAAAAAGTATTTTTTATGCTTGTAACAAAGGGGGAATATCACTAATTATTGTTCCACTTTTCATGTTGTATTCAGAGAGGCGGTTGATGAACCACCAAGGAAAATGTAGAAGAAATAGAAGACAGATCTGTCTGGTGGTGGATGTGGAAGGGAGCTGAAGGATATAAGAGGATACAGTTGCAGGATGTCGATGCTATGACCCAAAGACTCCAGTGATGACTCAAGGTAATATTTGTGTATTTTTACATTAGCTATATTTCTGATAGACACATATACTAGTGATTTCATTTCCTGCCACTTTTCTTGTTTTATAACTATAGGTTCCTATTATACCATTGACTTAATCCTCACATTTAGAGACTTCTACTGGAGGATACCCAATGACAACATATTGGTGCCGATAGTGCGACCTGACTCTTGGAGGTGAGAGTTTCGATTGGGATTTCTTGGTAGTGGCATCGAGGCCTTACGATATCATTCTCGTTGGGGAGTAAATCCTTAGTTTATACTTAGATTTATTGTTTTATAAAATAGGATTGGTATCATCCATGGTGATGGAATTAGATTTACCCTTTATCAGCCAAGGGGAAAATCCTTGCATCTTTGGATATGCTCAGGCGGAGGTGGGTGTAGCCGATCTCTATTCAGTTGGCTTGTCCGACCCTAGGTGAAGTGTATGGTATGATTCCTCATGTTTCATTGTGGTGGAAGTGTATAATGATGTCTTACTTAATGATGTTATAGGTTTACCTCGCCGTAGAGAGTTATAGTTCAGCTTTGGTCTACACTCTAGAGTGCTACTGATATTTACGCCAGCATATCTGATAGCTCCCAATGATCCCCATGATCATGGGGTGCATATGGGGGACTTGTAGAGTAATGGATTAGCGAAGACCAGTCTTTCACCTTGGGTATCCTCAGGTGATCATAGTTTATGACATATTAGTGTTCTCAACATCAAAGGATGAGCACACGAGACACATGAGGACGGTCCTAGATCCACTTAGAGAGCACCAGAAACCCAGAAAGCACATGAAGTGTCTTTATTGGATTCAAGAGGTCTTATGTTTCTAGGACCTGTTGCCTCATAGGTTGGAGTTTCAATGAATCAAGTAGGGTTGAGATGGTGTTTGACGGGTAGACCTGTGCGACTCATAATCTTGAGTTGTTAGTGGTGGTCTTCACATTGAAGATGTGGCGATACTACCTGATGGGTGAGAGATACATCATTCGCTATAGCCTCCATATTCTCACGTATGTCTTTTCTTAGAATGACAAGGTAATGAGATTCAGGTGATGCCTAGAATTCCTATAGGACTATGGCATGGAGTTTTTCTATACTGATGGAAGAGGAACATGGAAGCATATACTCTCAGTTGAAATCTAGTTAGAATTTATTGAGTGAGGAATCATAGTGGTTGAACTCTGGGAAGTTGTCTTTCATGGATGGAGATAGAGCTGCATATCTCAAGTTGTTGATTGTTACCCATCCACTCTTAAATGAGTCAGGGAGGCTCAACTTATTGATACCAACTATGAGTCTTCGCATACATAGTTTTCCACAAGGAATACCCAATTTAGACATTCAAAATGTGGGAAACAAATTGTTATTTTGGGGATATTCACAATTATATAAGTGACAACTATAGTGGATAGATGCATTGGGATATGCATGTCAGTGTAAAAGCGGACACCGGGGGTGAAGGAACAAGATGCAGTCGGGCTTACCTATTGAGTTAAAATTTTATCATCGATTGAATCAGTATCTAGGGTTGTTAATTATTATTCATGAGGTACGAAGAAGTAATTTGGATGGTATCTCTATGGACTTCATGATGGGTTTTCCGCATATGTCTAGGAGACACAATACCATCTGGGTGATCGCTAACTGACTCACTGATTCAGACCACTTTCTAACTACCCAAGAACATATTTTAGAAGAGGGATTAGGATAACTCTATGTGAAGGAGATATTTTGACTCCATGGAGTTTTATCAATAACTATTTTATATCTTGATGCTCTCTTTACACCCCCATTTTTTGAAGGGATTGTAGTAGGTGTTTGTAGAGGTTGTGTAGGTTATCTAGTAATGGATGAAGTATGCATAGTGTCACTCGAAATTTTAGGCTAGCAGACGGTAGAGACCTTTGTAGTTTAATAAAGGATATCATGTATTCTTCTTGGTCCCACCTCGACAAGGGTTATGAATATTTTTTCAGGACACAAAGATATCTTGATCTCTAATAATCCCCCTTTCATGTTATGTGTAGATTTGGAATGGTGGTGTGCTTCTTGGATCTACCCCACAGTGGGACTAGGTACACAGTCTCTTACCCATGTCTCAGCTGAGGATATTCATGCATAAACCATTTTCACATCATAATCTAGGGAGAGCTATAAATCGAAATTGAAGTGTTTTGGGTTAAATTCTTAATGATTATCAAGGATCTGCCATGGATGACCTTTTCGCTTAGTGTGTCTATAGAGGCATCATGAGGATATTAAGAGGAGCACATGGGAATAGGAGGATCAAATTCATGGTCGGTAATCTCATCCTTTGATTGAGTAAACATTCTTTGGATTTTTGAGGACATAAAGCCTTATTATGGGGAAAATTAAATGGCTCGGATTTTCCAGGTTTTATTTTTATAAGATTCTGGGAAAAAATATGAAACCAGGTGATAAGACGGTGTGCAATTCAGATGCTCAAAGTTCACAAAATGATCTATCAAGAAATATTAATCTCTTAAATAGTATGCATGAACAGTTTTTCTAAAAAAGGTGGAATAAATCTTAAATGGGTGCCTGAATCAGAAATCTAAGGGCATCCCTACCTTCATTGAAATGGGTTTAAGATAGGTGGCACTTAGTTGGTGAGGGTCTCTAATGACTAAAACTGATAATAGAATAATTGTAAATAAAATAATTAAATAATGTTTTTCTCAAATACCTATAACTCATAAACAATTTCACATATTGGAAATATGAGATTACCATTGAGCTCATGAGTATGTGATTTACATAGGTGAAGCCTAACCTTGACCAGTGCGGGTTGAAGGTAAAATTTGATTTTTGGACTTTTTAAACGATAATAAAATAAAATTAATGATGTTTATTTTATTTCCTTCTTACATTTCACTGTGTGAAGAAGCTACGACGCAACGATGGAGAAACCTATTCTCCTTTAATAAATTATGTAGCATGGTAACACTGTATCAAAGAAAAATAGAAACACTAAAACACAGAAACTCGTTAACATGTTTCCTCCAATAATCAGGGGCATGGTACATCATTAAACTCTTAACCCTGGGGAATTTTTCTAGAACACCATTGTTTCCCTAAGCTAAGGGTATGAGGCTTTATTGCCAGTGACAACATATCGGAGGTTGGGATTTGATGAAGTAGAGACTAATCGATGAACTCTAGTGGAATAGGGATCAATGTGGTGAAGTGAATACCATCTAAGTATACAAGAAATTTATATCAAGGTAGGGGTTTTTATTATGAATCTTTTCTTTCCACGTTCTTTTATTTAATCGATGAATTCATATCTACCCATGAATAGGTTGACCCACTCTGCAATGGTTCTTGTAGGAAGGGTGTTTTATTTGAGGTTTTCTTCATAGAATACTAATCCTAGTTATCAAATGATGAATAATATTGTGTGATGGATTTTTTATTTAATTAAATTTCTCTTTTAACAGCAACGAACCATGATTGACACTAACATCGATCGAGGTCCTTCCGTTTTTATTGATTCATGCCTTTCCTCCCTTCATTCTCTGTTTTTTTTCTTGCATTATTTGTTTCTCTTGTGACTTTACTTTTGGTGATCAATAAATTGTTTTCCAATCGATTATTGGTATATTGATCTGATGCCGTAGGTTCAGAATAGACATGGCATGACAATGGTGTGATGACGACACTGGTGATCAGATCGAAGCAGTGTAGTAGATATCTCATGCAAATGGATGCGCACCAGAAAGGGATAGTGGAACTGTTTTTAACCCATAGAAATGAAGGTTGTGACTTGAAGACTCAAGAATATCTTTTGGATCGAATAACAGACCACCAAAGTGCATCTGCTGGCCTGTGGAAGGCCCCACCGATGCCCCGAGGCCATTAGCGGCACACATCGGTGGTCATATGTGGTAGGCATCATTCATGGCAGCGGGAATTAAGACCATGTAATCTATCACAGGTGGTGATTATAGGCCACTGGAAATGGCCGATAATAGTTTGGAAGACACAAATGGAAGCGGAAGTCCTACCAGACTGCATGTGTGAAGCGAAACCCTCTGCTTCCCAGGTGGAGAATAGTATTCCACTGCAATGGGTCTCGCTAATGAAGAGGGTTAGTTCGCAGTTGTGTTTTGGGCCACCGCAATGCGTCGGGCTATCATAGTGGTCCCGTTTGACCCGAAAGATCGGGTCGGGCTGGGTCAGACCAGCCACGGACCCCACCGAACCCCATTTTACAAAATTCCCATATATTTCAAACCGCATGTCCACTTGCAGAGAGGATTGAGGTGTTATATCCCTCACAACAAGATGGATCTTTTGAGATGGCAGGTTGTGTTGTTAGAAAATACCAAGTATAAATGTAGAGTTACCCCTTCATTCTTCCCTCGAGGGTTTGGTACGTCATTGCATGGAAATGCCCTCAAAAGATGAGTCCCAGATAGATTTTTAAATCCTCCATGAGACTGGAGTGATACTTTATCACCCCAGATAGAGTTCTTTCGGTATTGAAGTGACATCCGAGTCCAAGGTGTTAATCCTCAATATTGTTTTTTGTATTGTATGGTTCGTAGTACTCTTCGAAATCCCCTACATTATGAGTCACACCATAGGGTTCGTGGTGTTATATGATAATCCCCTATGGTGAGGTGTAATAAAAATTAGGTTTTCAATATCCATCAGAATCCCCTATCTATATATCATTCCCATTGACCAGTGTTTTCTCTATGGTTGGGGCCTAGGTTTGTGAAATTTTATGACTTACCTTTGACTGTGACTTGAGTTTTCTTTTCTTGTAGACAAGGTGTGACCAATATTTACATTGGAACCTATCCCCTTCCTAGGATGATAATTCTCATAGAGCTAGGATGTCTTCAAGTGAGCCCTAGGTATAGGACCCCCTATCTATGTATTGAGATCTTTCCTTCCATTGTGACTTGACATGATCAGTTTACTTCAGGTACTTCTCAGGGTGTTCTTTTTTGGATGGGTCCAAAGAAGAAGGACATCCTTACAAGGGTCTTTAATGACTTCATATCTCATGGAGAATGTTATCCTAGAATGCGTGTCCCTGTAGTTTAATCTTGTGACCAAGGATTTGGCTATAATATCACGAATCCTTGACTTAGTGAGACATGATATCTTTGGGAAAATTCCTGACTTATTGAGACAATATGCTCTCTTGGATAATTTTGTTTGATTTGTTCAACATAGTTTCTATCAGATATCTCAAGTAGTGGGCTCTCCCAGAATCGATCATGCTATGGGTGGAACTATATGGCTGGCAGTGGAAGAGAACTTGCCTCTTTGAATCCTTTACGAGTATACCAGTATGTTCTTATTATAGGTGTTGTTGAATTATACCTACGTTGAGGTGACCGTACCTTCTTGTTGGTGTTTCCATTGTTTTCTATTACCTTGGGTTTCAGGGTCCCCTACTAAGTATTGTATTACACACCCCTGCAGTAGCTTTTCCTGCACGTGTCATGTCTTATGCAGGTAACCAATGCTTTGGTGGAGTCCTATGCGCAGTAGGACCAGGACCTAAATCCAAAAGTTCCTTGTGAAATTAGATATGCCTAAGTGTTTATGGTAGCTTCTTTTATCAACATCAGTACATGTGTGTACAGGTCATACTTTTTAGTTTTATTTATTTTAGTCGGCTCATATTATAGCATGGCTACACTTTACTGGTTTACTTTTTTGTTGTACTCTATTGTTTTGTTGTGGTGGTATGCATGCATTTTCTTTGCAAAATATTTCCAGTATCTGGACCTCTAGTATGTAGTTGGGTTAATACGTACAAGTTCTTAAGAAATTGTTTCACATTTCTGGGATATGCTTACTCGACAATAGTCACAAGCCCCTAGCCCATCAGAGGTAGGTTTGGGTAGTCATGGTATAGGACCAGGGGATGGGCTACTATAGAGTGGTATAAGAGCTAGGAGCAGTTTCACATCAGGATCGTGAGTATGTGATATTGGTTTTGGTAAAACAAATTAGTGTTTTGAGTTTTTTTTTAGGCCACAACTCCAGTATTGGTGTGGTGGCCAACGTATCAATACACCAGGACTCTGGGTACCAATTTTCTGACTCTACATGAAAACAATGGTTGTAGGGAAATAAATTTACATGCATAATATAAGAATGGTTTGTGTTTTCCATGACCTTCTTGAGTCTTCTCACCAGGTATACTCTTTTGGCAGTGATACATCTTATTCTCCTCAGGATGTGTTAACGACATTATCCAATGAAGATTCCATAGTGGTATCAGGAGTTTGGACAGATTCTCTATGAGTCCTTCCTGATGGCAGCTAGTCATAGAGCAATTTTTCATCAGAATGGTTATTAGGTGACAGTTTCTCTTGATGATCAGTTTTAAGACCCACCTCCAGTGGTTTAGGTTGATGCATCTTTCCAGACTAAGTCATAGATGGCTCTTTTGGTGCTAGATGATGTACTGTGGGGTTTGAACATGGCAGGAATATCCTTGGAAGTATGGTCAATATGACCTACCGATATAAGGTGGGAAAAGTAATATATAGAACCAAAGGATTCATAATGAGTTCTAGGGATGTGCTAGTTCTCAGAGGAAAGGGATATTATATTTTTTTAGGTAAAGGGGGAATCTCACTAGAGATTGTTCCACTTTTCAGGGTGCATTTAGAGTGGTGGTTGATGAAAGATCAAGGAAGAGGTATTAGTACGATAATAAAAATCTATCTGGAATGCTTACATGGATATTATCTAGATGAAATGGGAGGAGATAGTTACATGAAATTGAGGCTATGAACCCAGGACTCCAGGTATGAATCAATGTTTGATCTGTGTCTTCTACTTTAGCTGCATTATTGATAGACACATTTACTAGTGATATAGTTACCATCCACTTTTCTTGTTTGATACCCAGAGGTTCTTGTTAAACTATTGAGTTGATCCTCACATTTATAACTCCTACTGGAGGAGATCCAATTACCACACACTGGTGTTAAAAGTTTGACCTAACTCTTGGAGGTTAGAATATAACTTGGGATCTCTTGGTAATGGTGTCGAGGCCTTATGATATCGTTCTTCGTGTGGAATAAATCCTCTGTTCATACTCATATTGATTGTTTTAAGAAAAAGGATGTCATTCGTTCATGGGTATGGAACTAGATTTACCATTTATCAGCTGAGGGTTAAATCCTTGTAGCTCATGATGGACTCATGCAGAAGAGGATGGAGCATATTTCTATTCATTTGGCTAGTCTGGACCTTGGTGTAGTAGATGTTTTGAGTCATCAAGTTTCTTAGGGGTGGAAGTTTATAAGGACATCTTCCTAAAAGATGTTCCAGTTTTATCTCTTTGAAAAGATTTAGACTTCTCTATTGGTCTACACCTTGGAGTGGTACCTATATTTATGACAGTATATCAAATGGCTCCCAAAGAGCTCCATGAGATGCGGGTGTAGATGGGGGACCTATAGAGGAAGGGCTTAGTAAGACCCAATGTTTTTCCATGGGAATCTGCAAATGATCTTCTTTGATAAAATTTTAGTGTTCTTGGAATCCTAGGAGGAGAATTTGAGACACTTGAGGACAGTCTTGGACCCACTTCAAGAGAACCAGCTACACAGAATGCTCTTGAAGTGCCTATCTTGGATTTGAGTGGTATTCTATTTCTAGGACATTTCACCTCAGATATTGGAGTTTCAGTTAATCTAGTGAGTGTTGAGATAGAGTTTGATGGGAAGAATTGTGTAACTCATAATATTTAGCTAGAAGAGGTGGTATTTACACTGAATATGTGGCGATACTACCTGATAAGTGAGTGATAAATCATCTACTACAACCTCAAGATCCTCATGTATGTATTATCTTATAAGTATTGAGCCTTGTGATAAAGGTGATGCCTATATTTCTTACATAACTTTGACTTGGATTTTTACTATAATACTAGGAAGATGAATGTGGAATCAAATTCTCTTAGTAGGAATCTAGTTAACAGTTACTGACTGAGGCATTGAAGTGGTTGGCCTCGTTAGAGTTGTCCTTCATGGATAGGGATGGAGTAGCTTCTCTCCAATCATTGGATGTTACCCATACACTCTTAAATGAGTTATAAAGGCATAGGTCGATGATACTGACTCTGTGTCTTTAGGTTCTATATTCCCCTTTGGAATACCCATGATGGACATTCGAATGATGGGGAGAAAATTGTTATTTTTCAGAGATGTGATGTTGTAGCAACAATGCCTATAGTGGAGAGATGCATCAGGATATTCATGTGGGTGTCATGGTGGACCCTGAGGGGGATGAAATAGGTTGAAACTAGGATTACCTATTTAGTTAAAAGCTGGGCATTGTTTGAATCAGTTTCGTGGGTTGTTCCTTCTCTTTCTTGACGTATGTGGAAGGAAGTGGTAAGGTATATCATTACACTTTTTCAGTGTTTTACCATGTATTTCCTAGAGACAAGATATGATCAGGGTGGTCATTGACCAACTCAAAAAGTTATCCCACTTCTTATTACCTAAAAAAAGAGTTTATAAAGGTCTTGGGGTGCCTCTACACGTAGGAGATAGTTTGAATTCATGGAGTTTCATCGAGGATTGTTTCAGACCATGATGCTTGATTTACATCCCCGTTGTGAAATGGATTGCATAAAGAATTTTTAGAGGTTCTACAAGTCATCTAAGAGTAGATGAAGTATGTGTTGGGGTGTCCTAAGTTTTGGGCTGGAAAATAATAAAGACCTTTGGAGTTCTAGGAAGAAGACCATTTCTCCCTTTTGGTCTCACCTCAATGAGGGTCAAATAGATTTTTCAAGGCATCAAGATATCTCTAAGGCTAATAGTCATTATTTCAGGTGATATGTAGAGTTGGAATGGTACATTACTGCATAGCTCCACCCTACCGTGGGAATAGGTACACAACTTCTTACACATGTGTCAGCTGAGGAGATTCGTGCACAAACCCTCTGCACATCATAATTTGGAGTGAGCTGGATATCAACATTGGAGTGTTTTGGTTTAAAATTCCAATGAAGATCTTGGATCCTTCTTGAATTATATTTACCTCAGTGTGTGTCCAGAGGAATCCCGATGATCTTAAGAGTAAAACATGAGAGCGTGAGGCTCATATTTGTCCGTGGTTATATAACCTTTTGTTTGAGTAAACCTTGTTTAGATTTTTGAGATAGTAAAGCTGAAAGATGTGGGGAATGTAACAAATTTATTTTTCCAGTCCTATTTTTGTAAAATGATTTGGAAAATTATGAGACCAGGTACTAATACGGCATGGGATTCCAAGGGCTAGAGTGCATGAAATGATCCATAAAAAATGGTATGTTATTAAAAAGAACATGTGATTGTTTTCTAGGAACTCTTAAATGGGTGTCGGGATCAAAAATATGAGGGTACTATTGCATTCAAAGAAGTGGGTTTACCATAGGTTTGAATTATGATTAGTCAACACAACTCTGTAGTGATTAAACCCAAAATTGGCATAACCTTAAATAAAATAATTAATAAAATTATGTTCTTTTTGAAATCCTTTTAACTCATAAAAGGTAACTCGAATTGAAAATCCGAGAGTAAGGTTTAGATCTTGAGAACATTCTTTCCTTAGATGGAGCCTATCCTTGACCGATGCGAGATGAGGGTAAAAGTTAATTTTATGAATTTTTAATGGAGAATAAAATAATCTTGAAGAAGATTATTTTATTTCATTTTTTACATTTCATAGTGTGGAATCATTATAACGCAACGACATAGAAACATGTTCTCTTTTCATAAAAGAAGCAGCGTTGAGACACTATTTCAATACGAAATAGTAATACCAAAATGTGTAAATGTGTTAACTCATTTCCTCCATTAATTGGGCATATAGTCCCGCATTAGAATTCATAATGCTGTAGAATTTCTCTAAATTTCTTGATTTTAGATAAGGAAAAGGGAGGAGGGTCTCTCACTGGTGAAGATGAATCAGAGGTCAGGATTAAATCAAGCAACAATAAACACTGGTAGAATAAGGCTCGACATGGCGAAACCACTTTAATATATTTCTACAATCGATCCAACTCGAGTTAGGGGTTGTAATTTTTAATCTTTTATTTACCTATTTTTATATTTAGACGATTAATGAAGATCAACCCATGAATAGGTTGACCCATGGTTCAATCTTTCTTGCGAGAAGGGAGTTTTATTTGCGGAGTTATAATGGAACATTGATCATGGATATAAAATTTTGATTATTCCTATGAGATGGATTTTTGGTTTAATTCGATTTTTGTTCTAATAGTCAAGAACCATTATCAACACTAACATCTATTTAGGTTTTCCTTTTTTTTGATTCATGTATTTCCTCCCTTCATTCATTGTTTGTTGTGGGAATTCATCGTTTGTCCCGTGACTCGACTTTTGGTGATCGATCGATCATTGTGATACTGATCATTAGAAAAAAGATCCAATGTCATAGGTTTGGGATCGACATGACACGACAAAGGTGCATCATCCATGGTGGTGATTAGATCGGGGTGGTGTAGGAGATATCATACACAAACAACTTTACAACAAAAAAGGGATAAAGGAATGATTTTAAACCCCTAGAGATGAATAACACACCATGAGGACTCCAAGAATGTCTTCTAGATTGAATAATACACTACCGGAGCACATCTGGTGGCCTGCAAAAGGCTTCATCGGTGCGTCAGCACTAATAGTGACGACCAATTGCCGGAGGTGACATACCACAATGACGAAGGATGCTCATGGAATATGCCCCAAGAAATGATCCAAGGCCTTAGGAAATGGCTGATAGTGGTTTGGTGGATGAGTCTGGAAAGCCTCATCAAGCGTTTATAGGTCGCGGTCCAGCCTGACCACTGATGGGATGCAGCGCCCACCACATCCAATGCGGAGAAAACCATCCCGTTCCAGCGTGCCGAGTTTGTCAGTCGGACCAGTCCGAGCACCTTGGGTAGTGCCGGCGCAGTGTTCGGGTCGATGTATTAGGACCAAACTCTGCAGTGGTCGGGGCCACCGTAGTAAGGCTAGTCGGACCTGGTGGATAGGGTCGGGTCGGTCCGACTGGGTCAGACCAGACAAGACCCAGCCAAACCCATTTCTACTGAAACTATTATAACTTTAAAACCATAAGTCTGAATGATGTTACATTTCTAGAATTGGGACCATCATGACAATTCATACCTTTTGAGATCGCTTGTTGGGTTGTTAAAAAATACAATGTATAGGTGTGGAGTTCTCCCTTAGTTCTCCCATCGAGGGTTAGGTATGACATTGCATGGAAATCCCCTCGAGAGATGAGTCCTAGAGAGAGTTGTAAATCCTCCCTGGGAATGGAGTGATACTCTATAACCTCTTATAGATTTCATTGGGTATTAACGTTACCTATGATCAAAGGGTGTCAATCATCCATCTATTGGGTTATATTATAGGTTTTGTGTTATTCTTCGGAATTCCATACATTATGATCCACGCCCTAGGGTTCGTGGAATTCTCTGAGAATCCCCTATTGTATGGGGTAATTCATATTGGTTTCGCAATATTCTTCAAGCTCCCCTATCAGTATATCATGATCATTAACCAGTATTTCTTCTTTGGGTGGGGCCCAGGTTAGCGTTGTTTTATGACTGAAATTTGTATGTGACTTACCTTCTCATTATTTGTGGACAAGGTGTGGAAAATATTTATTTGGACACCTATCCCCTACCTAGTATGATAATTACAATAGGTCTTGTATGTCCCCAAGTGAGACCTAGGTGTAGGACCCCTATCTATGTATCGAGATTGTTCCTTCCTTCTTGAGTTCACCAGATCAGTGTATATGAGGTAGTTATCAGTGTGTGCTCTTTGGGTGGGGCCCCAAGAAGTGGGACCTCTTTGTGAGGGTCTCTGAGGACTTCATAGCTCAAGGAAAAAGTTCACTTAGAATGAACATGCCTTGGGTATAATTTTTTGACCAAGGATTTGGCATTGATATTGAGACTCCTTGTCTCAGTTAGACCATGCATCTCAGGAAAACGTCATGATGTATCGATACCAAATTTTCTCTCAGTTAATTTGGTAGATTTTTTCTAGATGGTTACTATCAGATTTCTCATGGAGGGGGATCTCCCAGAATTAAGCATGCTATGAGTGGAAACATATGGCTAGAATTGGATGAGATGTTGCGTCCGACAATCCTTTATGAGTATACCTATATGTTCTTGTTATAATTGTTGTTTTCATATTCCTATGTTGAGATGATTGTACCATCATGGGGGGTGTTTATTTTGTAGAATATTACCTTTTTTAGGGTCCCCTACTGAGTATTGTTTTACTCACCCTTTTACAAGTTTTCTTACACATGTCGTGTCTTCTGTAGATGACTGATGCCTTGGTGAAGACCTACGCACAGTAGGACTAGGACCAAATCTGGATGGTGACTTGTGATATCAGACGATCCAAGGGTTTTCAGGCATATTCCTATAGTAACTTCATTACCCATGTTTAATGGTCAGATGTTGTGGTCATCTTTCTTTTAGTGGGCATATATTTTGGCCTAGTTTTACTTTACCACTTTACTTTCTGTTGTACATTGTTGTTAGGTTTTAGTGGTATGCATGCATTTTCTTTACATAGTGTTTTCACTCTCCAACCATGTGGCTTGGAGTTGGGTTCCTTTGTAAAGGATCTTAAAAAATGCCTCCCATTTGTTCGATATGCCTACTCGACACAAGTAACCATCCCCTAGCCTATGAGTGGTAGGCTTGGGGTAGTCACAGCATGGGCATCAGGGGATATGTCATGAAATACTCAGTCCAATTGAGAACATGAATGTAGTATAAATTACATCTAGTCATCTTATATCTAAAAACATAATTGAAAGCTCACACCCCTCATGATTAAATTATTTTATAAATATCCCTTTCAGTTTATCTATAATCTTGAATTCATCCATGTTCTCATGTTTTTCACAAAATAAAAATCAATGGATAAAATTATGAGAGAGAATTTATCCATTGAATATTCTTTATACATCTAACATATATCATGATCTTTTTATTAAATAAATTCACCATTATTCTGCTCATGAAGGGTTTTCTATAACACATATAATTTAAAATTCTATTTAACAATAATTCTTACATTACCATTCTATTCTAAAAAATTTCAATAATTACAATTTTTCTTAAAAATAATCTAGTAAAATTCAGGCTTAATGATAATGAGGATACTTTTTCTATATTAAATTTTTTGTTATATGAGTATCATGATTTATATTAATTTAATAAGGAATTTTATTAAGACAATTCATAAAAAATTGGATACCCTTATAAATTTTTCATCATGATTATTTGTGGGATAAGAACCATATTTCATGGAAGATTTTATTCTTTCTTGGATTTCTTCACATAATATAGATATTTAGGATTAAAATCATGTCAATCATATCATACATGAATCATTAATAGTTTAGTACCTAACTACATTACCAAGACAATATTATGGATTATCCTAACAAATTTCTTCTAATATGATATCTTTTACTATTTCGTAAATATTTAGAATTTAAATCCCATAATATGATTTTGTTAGAAAAAATTTAAGGTTATCCATTTTCACCATGCTTTAAACAAGATAATTCATGGGAAACCATATTTGGAAAAACCATATTTTTAATGATCATTATTTTGAAATATGTTCACTCTGGAAGGAATATAACAGTTAGTATTTTTTATAGTATTAATATCACACAGTTTAATCTCATGTATTCTCTTTATGTAATCATGTTATTAATCCATCCCATGAACCATGTATATGAAGCACTTTAATTTATTTTTATATAATCATATAAATATAAAGCCCCCACAATATAATGTATTTCATGGAAGATAACTAACCCCATCTATGATTGAAAAATTCAAAACACCCAAGGTAGTGAGAAATCTATACCAAATACCCATTTTTCATAGATTAATAATCAATATATACCTTTATTTTAATATAAATATAATTCATAATTTTCATAAATCACATTCAAATTTTACTATCAAATTCGTTACCCAAAAACATATCATTTTTTAATGAAACTAACTAAATCATACAACATACCTATAATGTAAATCATTATATACATATTATAACATTTATCAAAAATAATTTTAACAATTAAACTTAATGTAAAAAATGATTTATTGTATTGAACTAGGATTTCACTAATTCCATTTCCTTAATTAAGTTTCATGTTAGTATCTTATCGGTCACACAACACTATAAATAAAAAACAAATGGAGATATTTTCATTACAGCTTTTATATTGGAGTGTATCACCAAAATTAACCACATTATCAAACTATATATGAAGCGTATATAAAAAAAGTCATTTTATACATAAAAATATGTGTTTGTTAAATTTATTTATTGTTCAATAAAATCCATATTATATTTATCACTATTGTAAGTTATATTTTGAAGGAATTAAAAAATATTTTTATTTGACATTGTTATATTATAATAAGATGAATTTTTGGAATTTTTATAAAATAATTTATTGTTTCATAAATATTATAGAGTTATGATTTATGAAAATACCATGTCCCTTGTACCATTACATATATATAAGTATAACCTAAAACATCAAAAACAATTTTAATGAAAAAATATATCTATATTATAAACCATTATATAGTATAAACTTTCATGTTTTAACAACAATCCAATATTTGATATTATAATTTGTAAGAAATATTTTCTCAAAACTTGTTTCAAAATAATTATAAAAAAGTATTTTAATATTAATTTTTATCAATTCATTAAAATTAAATATATTTTAAATTTAAAATCAGTTGTACCAAATAATATAATATGTTCCACAATATATTTAGGCCTAAATATTATGTTACCTAGGTTAAATATTAGATACCCTCGTTAAACGATTATTTTGAAAGTAGTAACAATTATTAAAATTTATTTTATTTTTAAAATTAAGCGAATCAATTTTTGAATTAAATAATTAATATTATGTTGAAAAATATATTTAAATTA
This sequence comes from Viscum album, assembly GCA_963277665.1. Taxonomy (NCBI): domain Eukaryota; kingdom Viridiplantae; phylum Streptophyta; class Magnoliopsida; order Santalales; family Viscaceae; genus Viscum; species Viscum album. The sequence goes on along the minus strand of OY728139.1, from coordinate 333,017,571 downwards.
ATTAACACTCATTTAATGGGAAATAAATCTCAAATAATAATAAGAATGATTAATTTCTTACATAAATGTTTTCTATAAAAAATCAACATATTATATGTTTTTAGTAAAAGTTAATTTTATACAATTTTGAAATTGAATTAGGGTTAATGGATCCAAAATTATGATTCAAACCCTACAGATTTGGTAACATGGGGTCCAATAATGTTTTTAGTTCTAAAATAATTACCTTTACTCATATTTAATTAAGTGTAATAAGTTTTTAAATGACTTGTCTATAGAGGCATGAATTTTCCTAAATGAACATGAACATTACACATTCAACAACAAATTCATTAGGTTTTAAAATTTTACATATTTTTATTTCCAAATTTCTATCATCTAACTCACTTAACTTTCATTCATTTCCATTCTTACCTCTTAACATTAATTTCCATGGAAAATGTTCTCTTCCTCACTTATAAACTGAGGTCACTTCAACCCATTCAATAATACACTCATATTAGATGATTCCTTGATATCTCCACCAAATATCCTTTCTTTATTGTCCTTTACACGCCATAATTCCTCTATTCACCAGGAAAATAGCCTCATTCCCTCAAATGTACAACCTTTAATAAGAGAAATTTCAATGTCTTAATTTAGGTTCAAATTTTTCTTATCAATTTTTTTATTTATTTAATTTCTAAAAAACCATAAAAATAGTATAATAAAAACCTGATCATAAATTGTATGATGATATGTTATTATAAAATTGGTAAAACCATTATTAATTCATTTTCATTTGGTATAAAAAATAATCATAATCATTAGTGTGTGTGCATGGATTACCGCCTCCATGAAGTGAAAACTTTAGTTTTTTATCTCCTCCTATCATGGATGGTTTTAATTATGTTATTTTTAAAGATATAGGATTTATAAAATGAATTTATGATTCTGAAATGATCACTTACAATCTACCTTCCTCACTTTCATTCCTTGGGTAACGAAACTGTTAATCGTGTATTGTGCGGACTACGAACTACATGCATTAACATGCTTTGTTTTCCTTCACTTCCAAACTTTTATGGTATTATGTTATAGTTTATGAGTATATATAATATATATTCAATATATATCATTAGTGTGTTTCCTTTTTAATAACACAAAATGTGATGATCGTTATAACTTATTCTAACAATATTAGTAAATTACCCAAAACTATATCATGGCCTTTTTTATTTTCATGAAGCATGACTCAAACTCCCTTATAATGTTATTATAAAATTATAAGTCCATAAAAACATAATTTCCAATTCCTTTAATGTTTTTTAAACATTCATCAGTAGGATAAAAAAAGTAATATCAACATTGTTTTTATGAACCTAGTTGAAATAAGTTAAGATAATAGAAGAGGTTAAATCATTTTGTGTAACTCAAGGGTGAAGGTAAGGGACACAGTAACCCAAAATCTTTCCTTTTAGTTATGTCAATTGTTTTTAAAAATACTATTTCCAATACATTAAATTTTGATCGATGTTGTTACATTATTACATGTGAAAAAGTTTATAAACCAAAATAAATTTGATTTTATGTTTTCTTTTCATTCCTCTTAAAAACCACGGGGAGTTATTACTACGTACGTGTAAATATGACTTTTAAAACAACAAATACAAAATGTATTTAAAACACTGCTTTGATGATTTGGTTCTCATTTTTATCTTTTTATATAGCTCTCAAAAATTGATATTTTATATCTTATAACATTATGAATCCTTTTGGATATTTATATATTGATATCCTATGATTTTTTATGTTTTTTATGTGATATGTTTAGGAAACCCATTATTTTTCCTTGGGTTATTGAAATTCTAATTATTATTGTTTTTATGTTGAAAAAAATGTGTGGAGGATGTAGGGTGGGGTCTAAAACCACCCTCTAATTCATTATCATAATATTATATTTCCTGATATATTTAGGAATGGACAAAATAGGTTTGTTCATATAAGAATGGGAATGATGGTTTTGGACACATTTTTAAGTGTGGACATAATGATTTTTTTTCACAAAGGTGTGGTCATAATGGGTTTATCACTTGTGTTTTCCTATGCTTATGTGTTTGCAACATTTTCGTGTTTATAACATTACGAAATATTTCTAGTTTTTTTATCATGTTACACTCTGTTTAATGATGCATTTTCATTCCAATAAGTGTAAGTATTTCATTATTACACCTTTTCAAGTATCATGAACCCTATGTCATGGTCACATGTTATATGTTTTATCTTTCATGTTTCTTTAATCATCACATAATTGTCTTATGGGGTAATGTTATGTTTTTTATTATCTTACAAGTTAAAATTATATCTTATATATATTTATGTTTTCCTTATATTCTACTCATACTTATTATCTAATAATTTACGATATTTCTTTTCTCTTAAAGTGTATTTGATATCTCCCTTTTATTATGTTTTCCCTCCTATAGTAATGATGATTATTACATCTTGTGGGGTGTATAGTAAAGGTTCTATCAAAGCATATTTATGAAAAACATATTTCAAGTGTTATAAAATAACATTTCTATATAACTAATTTCAAAGACACTAAACTGTTTTATCATTGGTTTATGCAATATTTGTGTGATGTGTAATTTATATCATGAGATTGATGTTTTATTTATGTTATGTTTAACTTAGGTTGATTCAGTTGGTATAAGAGGAGGTTTTCTTTATTTTTTATATTATTTTAGTTATTTGTATTATATTATTTTAAATATAATTAGTGAAAATAATAAGGATAAGAATAAGCCAACATAATGATGTTTTGGTAATGTATGGATTATGTAGATTTTATATTAATATATCCCAATTTGGATACTATATGTGGACATAGTTTTGTAAAAAATTCATCTAGGTTTAAAATCCCTAAAAATAGTTGGTTGGGTATATCATGTCCATCATTATAATGAATAGTGAATGGAATCTGATTATATACATTGTCTGAAAATCTCAAGGGATATTTTTTTATAAATCATAATATCAATACAAACCATTATATTGGTTTTGAATACATTTAGTTTGTTCGGTTATAAATCCAATCATAGATATCCAATATTGAAACACATAGATTCATAGTGTAAAGTTTGCACATAATTTATGAAATCCATATTGTATTTTTATAATTTTCCTTTTTGAACAATCATTGATTTCATTGTAATCATTATTAGTTTTCATTCAGATAAGGTAATGGTGGGATCTCAAAGGATCTAAGATTAAAATGAGTGCAATGTAAAATATAGATATGATTCAAATATGAAACCTAATTACATTGGGACTTAATAAAATATCTTATGATAACGCCCACTCAATGATCTTATGTTGTTGGAAACAAACGAAATCATGGTCAACTCCCAAACATAAAAAAGGGATCAACTCTCTATCTAGTCATTTATAAGGAAACAACCTCTATATTTTAGTTACTCTTCTAATAGACTTGTTAATGAGAACTGTTTCAATTAAATGGAAGTGATATATTTTATACTCTAGTACTCATACAAAGTGAATGTTTTTTTGGTCCTTGGTCATTTATAAGGAGACACTAACTAGTGGTGGAGTCACATTAAGAATAGCACTTAAAGGGAGGATGTATACATTATAAAATGGTAATATTTAAAGAATAAAATTTTCATTAAGTATTTTCTATAAAATCATAACAAACTAATGGATTAATAATTATTTTCAAATGAAGCAAAAAATAGGATGTGTCTATTCGGACATATGATAAAAAATTGAAAATACTGTTGAGGTATGACTCGAGTTTTATATCTCATAATGAGAGTCAAATTGATTGATTATTTATTGGATTAAATATGATTCTTATAAGGGTTTTATCCATAGCATAATTTGGAATCTATAAATATATTATTCTATGTGCACTTAAAGATTATATAGAAATTGTGACCTCTTAATATTTTATTGAAAATAAAAGTAAAGTGCATGATCATGAAGGCTCGAATGATAAGATACATGGTAGGAAGAAAGACCAATTTCATACATGAAATAAATGTGGGATTAAGAACCCATGAATTTATCTCAAGATATAATGTTGTTGTTTTAAGTGTGGCAAATTAGGCAACCATGCCAAAACCATTGAACCAAGGAATAGACGCCAATTAATGCAAAAGAATATAAAAGGGTCCTTTTAAATGATCTACCTCATTATAATGCTTTAGGTGTATGTAATTAAAACACTTAGAAGGAATACCACAACCCTTGATCCAAATAATAAAATAGGCCCCAAAAAACTAACAAACCAATCAAACATGGTAAAGAATTCATGATCACTATGGTTGTGTTAGATCATGATAATGAAGTTAAATATGGTACACTTAATCTCTATTCTAGATCAATGAATATGTTATTTGATTTTATATAATCACATTATTTGATATCACAATATTTTTCTAATAATATTGAGTCACAATCCTAAGTAGTGGATATTGCACTATCACTCATAATCTTTGATTTAAAAATGATTGAATCTAATATTTAAAAATATTTTCCAATTGAGATTTATGGTAGGATACTTGTTTCAAAAATTTTATTCTTATTTTTGTTGAATTTGACAAAATATTATGTGTCGATTTGATTTCCTTTCATAAATCATATATCAACTATCAGTATATGTATGTCTAATTTCATATCCAAAATCATCATATTATAATTTTTTTTATACAATAATGATTATGAACTCCATGTGGAATAAAATTCTATAATACAAATTATGGTACCCAATAATAATGGACTCTTAGATCAAATGATTTTGGAGGAAGTCATAATTGATGACATTCCAATTGTAGATGAATATACAGATGTATTTCTTGATGAACATCCTAGTATTCCTTCATAGTGCGAGGTTGATTTCTCGATGTAACTCATACCTAGTTCCATGCATATCTCAAAGAGTCCATATAGAATGGATGGAGACAAAGAAGAAGCTTGAAGACTATTTTTAAATGGGTTCCATACACCCCAGGGCATCACTATGTGTTTCACTAGACCTATTTTTTAAAAATAAAGATGGAACGATGCATATTTTCATTGAATATTGTGAGATTAATAAAATCATGATAACAAATAGTATCTTAAAAACATTATTGATTATCAATTCAATCAATTATTTAGATATAAATACTTAACAAAGATTGACCATTGATACATATATAGTCATTTGTGGGTCAAAAGGGAGGATATAACTAAGATAAATTTATTTATATGGTATGGATATTATTAGTTTATAGTAATATCATTTGGAATTTCCAATACTAATAATGTCTTAATTGATATAATTAATAGTGTCTTTAGAGACTACCTTAATCTTTTTTGTCATTACAGAGGATATATATATATATATTCAAGGAGTAAGGAATAGCGTGAAGATTATTTCCAAGTCATCTTAAATACCTTAAGGAAGTAAAAATTTTATTCGAAAATTAGAAAATGTAAATTCTGGCGACACAATTTATTATTTTTAGGTCATGGAATATAAAAAAGTCATATCAGAAGTTCTATCAAAGATTAAAGTTATCGATTAATTTCCAATACCAAACATTGTAACTGAGAGTAGTAGTTTTCTTGGGTTAGTAGGATATCACTGACGATTTGTGAAATTTTTTTCATGGATGTCAAATACAATAACCAAGTTGAAAATAAAGGTATAATAGTTTATTTAGATAGAGGAATATAAAAAATGTTTGAACAGAACTAAATAAAAGGTTGGTCAATTCCATATACATATATTACCTTACATTCAGAATGAGTTTTTAATATAAATTGATTCTTAAAAAAAGTTTTGGTTTGTCTCTTCATGTAGAATGATAGAGTTATTTCTTATAGTTCATGATAATTAAATAATCTTGATAAAAATTACCTAACACATGATGTCGAGCTTGCGACAGTGATCTTTGCATTGATTATTTTTTAACATTATATTTTTTTAAAGGATGTGATTGAAGCTTCATTTTTATTAAAAATGCAAAGGCCCCTTTTCTATCATTGGTAGAGGGAGACCCATTACATATCCTGAAGGCCCAAGGACAAATGACTTGTATACAAGGCATGAATTCCCATTTTACATCACAAAGGACACTTTGGTGAATAGTAATGCTATAATACCTAGGCTGCTATAGTACCACAAATACTACATTTCTTTGCTACAATAACATAAGAAAAATCCATTTCCCAAATTTTATCGATGGTATTTTGGATGCTATGCAGGAGACTATAAAACTTGGGTACATGCTCATTAGCCGTGGTGGTAGGTGATAGAACTGGTAACTGCTATGTTGTCCTGTGTGTGGGATCGGCAGTCGATTTCATTTTGTGAAATTATATATATGGAGAAAAGTATGATATATATATATATTGATCATAAGATCTTGAAATATATATTCACACAAAAATAATCAAATTTGTTCCAAAAGTTATGGTTTGATGTACTATAATATTGTGACTTGTCAATAAATTTACACCCATGTAAGGAAAATAATTTGGTCAATGCTCTAATTAGGAAAGATGTTGCCACTATATCCATGTTGATGATTGAAATAGAACCAATACTCCTAGATTTATAGAGGATGAATGTTGAATAAATAATGGGGATGATAAATCCTACCTTTCTTAAATGACTTATCACCCTTAACCTCATGTAAATATCATGTAAGCCTAGAGACATAATGTAGACTTTTTGAAAAATATAGTCAATATTCAAACGTTAAAATTTGATAAATATTGTGTGATACATTTTCAAACCCAAATATATGTCCCATAAAATCTAGAATTGAATTTGGAATATTTGGATGATGCACATAGTTTTTCCTTTTATATAAATCTAGGAATTAAAAAGATATAGAGAGATCATAAAAAAAACATCTTGATATAAAATATTAAGAGAGAGATTGGAGATTATGTATCTCAATGCATGGTATGATAGCATGTTAATGAGTAATGATAAAATTCTAATGGTATATTTCAACTATTACACATACTAGTATGGAAAAAGAAGACATCACCATATACTTCATTATGGGACTCTAAAAATTCCTGAAGACCAAAATATTATTTGGTTTATATTTGATTGCCAAATAATGTTAGTCCCCTTTACTGAAATCAAAGAAGATTTATCCGTTGACATAATCATAATTATATACATAAGGGAAGTTGTGAAGAATCATGTAGCACCACTAACTATTGTTTCAAATCAGGATATGCAGTTTACCACAAGGTTTTGTTGAAGTATTCTAAGATATTTGAAGAGAATTATATGATTTAGTACTACATGTCATCCACGTATATATTTTTAGTCTAAGAGAAAATTTCAAATTCTAGAGGATATTTTGGGATCATGTTTATTGGACTTCCAAGGATGTTGGAATAAACACATCCCCCTAATAGATTTTTCATATAATAATATTTTCTATTAAAGAATCTAGATGGCACTATATGAGGCTCTATATGGGAAGATATGTCATACTCTAACAGGATTAGATGAATTTGGAGAGAGTAAGCTAATAATTCCTAAAATTTTCTATCAAAGGATAGAGAATGTTAAACCCAATAATTGTCATATGAAAGTGAAATAATTTCAACATAAGAGTTATACATATAATTATTAATGATACATAGTGTTTGAACATGGTGATAATGTATATCTCTAAATATATCAATGGAAATAAACTATCATATTTGGGAAGAATGGGAAGATGATACCTATATGTATTGATCCCTTTACGAACCCTGATCATGTTTGTATAGTATCTTATCACTTAACCACCCCTCCTTACCTCCCTCAATTTAATGATTTATTCCATATAACGATTTTGAGGAAGTGGATACTAGATCCATAACATGAACTAAACTCAGAAGTTATATAACTTAAACATGAACTCTCTTATGAAGAACAAATGTGGAGATCATGGATCAAAGAGATAAGTTTTTGTAGAGAAAGAACAAATATATTTTCAATGTTTTGTAGGGAAGTAATATGTTATAGAACTCTATGAGGTAACTGGAGGATGTGATGTTGGAAAATTACCCTCACATGTTTCCTTCCATGTAATTAAAATTCAAGGGAAAAATTCTTCTAATGGGGTAGAATTTTATGACTTCGGATTTTAGTGATTACATTTCAATAATTGGTTGTTTGGTGAGTAGCCTATCTGGAATACACAACTAGATAAAAAATGAATACCTATATTTCCATTATAGCTGATAAATTTGAATTTATCACCAAAAGTAACCACTTTATAAAAACAATATAAAAGTGTGTAATAAAACAAAGTTCACATTATAGTTCTATATATATGTTTCCTAAAATTATTATATATGCTCTTATATATAAATTAATTGTATCAATTATAGAAGTTTAATTTGAAAAAATTGACTTCATATTTGAATTTATCATGTTCATATTATCTTAATGTGAATTTTAGAAATTTTTCAAAACTAAATAATTTTTAGGTGAATAGAAAAAAATACCATTTTTTAAAATACAAGGGATTTTATAAAATCACTTGTATATAAACAAATCGTAAATATTAGGAATCCTTTTTGTTAAAAAAAACGTTTTGAGTAATATTATATATTTTAAAATATCATGTTTCAATCACATAACAATATCTGATATTACAAAATTTAGAAATGTTTTCTAAAAAATTAATTACATTATACATTTGTATTTTAAATTTTGTTTTTATAAATTGAATCAAATGAAATAGATTTAAAATTCAAAATTAGTGGTTCCAAATTATATATTAAGTTCAACATTATTTTGAAGAATGGATATTAAGTATTCTTGTCTAAATATTAGTTCCTTGGTAAAATGATTATTTTTAAAAGAATAATAATTTTCCAAATAATATGTAATTTTAAAATTATATGAAAAAATATTAAATAAAATAACCAATATTATGATTAAACATATATAAAAATGTTTTAAATCTAATTTAATGTGTAATGAATTTTAAAAAAATAATATGAACACAGAATTATTAAAAGGTATATTTCTAGGAAAAAACAAATTTTCACCATATTATATGTCTTTATTTAAAAGTTAATTTTATTCAATTTATAAAATGAATTAAGATAAATTATTCTCAGATTAGGATTTAGAATGTTTAATTTTTTTAAGAGGGGTCTAAGTATATTTTTAGTAATAAAATAATCGACATGATTATTATTAATTAAATATTACTAACTATTTAAATAACTAATCCAAGATTTATTTAATTTTCTAAAATTAACATGACCTTTAGAAGTTTTGGAAACAAAATTGGGTTTTAAAGTATTACTCATAAGTATTACTATCCTTAACTTACCAAAATAACCTATGTTTAATGTATTTCCTTTCTTAACCCTTACTTATTATTCTTTTCATTGTAAATGTCCATATTCCTCACTTATAAATGGGTGATCAATTACACCCTTTAATACTCCCCTCATATTTCAAAATTTCAATGAAAATATTTGTAGTACCCCTGAATTCTAGTATGTAACCATTACATGATGGTTTTTGTGGTTTTAAAGTTATGGGTGTTGAATGGGAGAGTTGGGAGAACCTGGAATGACTTTTTTAGGCAAAGGGGAAGACGCACGGGTGGTGCACGGTTTTCTAAACCGTGCGGCCAAACCGTGTGAAGTTGGTCTTGGAGGTGGTAGATCCTGCATGTTCAACCCACGTGTTTTCTAACACTGTGGCCAAATCATGCAAGAAGGGTGGTCGAGGAAGTAGCTAACGCACAGTAAGCACGTGGTTTTCCAAACCGTGAGAACTAACCGAGCAGGCACTTAAATGAGATCCTTAAATTGTGGATCTCACGTTTTTTGGCCTCTAAATACCTTTTTTAATCTCGTAAGTGGCCATAACGTGGGATTTTGGTTCTCCTAAGGTCATGGAAGGTTCTCCCATCATTTTGGAGGCGATCCGAAGGCTTCTCTTGGCTAATTGAAGGTGGATTTTTGAGGTATGTGATTATTCTTGATCTGTTTCTTAGATCTACTTAGATATAATTCTCTTCTTCTATCAGTTTCTTCGATTTGCACATGTTATTGGTAGATATAAGTGTCTGGATGCCAAATATGATGATATTTTGTCCTAGTTGTGTTAATAGAAGAGATCTAAGAATAATTCTTCGAGAATCGACCTAGTTTTCTTGTGCGTTATTCGACCATTGTGGTTTTCATCAAAACCATTAAGGTATGAGGCTTCACTCTTGAATCCTATTGTTACAATTTATTGGATTAGTTTCAAATTGGTTTGTTTGAATGGATTTGATTGTGAAAATCATTGAATGAATCTTTTTTAGTGATGATTTATGGTTTTGTTGAAATTGTGAAATCTTCTTGAATTATTGTGAAAAGTGATTTGGCTTCTTGAATTTAAAATGTTGATTTTAAATTATGAGTGCTCAAATTGTAAATGGTTTATGAAAAAAGGGGTTTCAATAAATAGGGTGTTTTATTGATTTTTGTTTTGAGATTTAAATGGTTTTGATGGAATTGGTTTTCAATAAAAAGAGAGTGTTATTGAAATGGTTTGGAATTGAAATAGTTTGGCATTGAAATGGTTTTAATGGGAATGGTTTTCAATAAAAAGGTGTTTTATTGAAAGGGTGTTGTGGCATGATTGATGGGCATATGTGGTGTTTTTCTTGTTGTATGTACAGGGCTTGGTTTAAATATGACATGGTTCTAAGTTCCAAATGTTTAATGGAACAATGGTAACTACTTGTATGAGGCTTCGTTGATATATGACCTTGTGCTTGGTTCCAATGGTGTAATGAAATATGGGAAACAATTACCTTGTGACGACTAGGTAGATCGATGAGAGACCACTCATGAGTATGGAATTGTCATAATGTTGCATGCTTGGTTGGTTGCATGGGTTGGGGAATGATTGGGCATGCCAAACAGGGATTTTGTGAAATGGTTCTAAAACATTATTGGTTATTTTTTATGAAAAAATAATTTGTTGGAAAATTGGTTTAAATTTCTCTTGGATTCTTTTGGTTATGAATGGTTTTGGAAACTTGTTTATATTTAGTTATAAATTTCTTTTGAGAAAATGTTTTATATAAACTGTTTTTTATATAATTGTTGCTAACTCTTCTATCCTAGTGGCATGAGAAGGGAAGTCATTAGGTAAAAACTACTGAGTTTCATACTCACCCTGTATTTGGCACTTTGGTTCTTTTGCAGATGTCGTGTTCCAAGACATCGGTAAAGGTAAAGAATCATATTTCTAGTGGTTTGTGGTGATTCTTGGGAGATTTTTTGGAGCTTGGAGATTGTGGAGCACGAAGTCTATGTGTCTTTTGAGAGTCTTGAGTTGTCTATCTATTGTGCACTTTGATACTTGGTTTGGTCTTCTTATGTTGTGTACTCTGATGTGTTTTGACATAAATTAAGTTTGTTTAGTTGTTTTTTAGTTGTTCATGCATCATATAGTGAATGTTTGGTTATGGATGGTTGGTTTACTGGGTTATTTATTAAAGGGTAAATCGTCCCCCACTTGTATTCAAAACCCTTTGGCTTTTATTGCCAGTGTTTGGCATCTTGGGGATGTTGCTTAAGGCCTAGTAATGAATCATTGAGCTCTCAAGCCAATGGGAATTGGCGGGTCATTAAAAATGGTATCGTCTTGTTTGGTCCTTTCCTAACAAGTAGACATCAGTGTTTTTGGTCTTGGAGTTGAAATTACTTCTTGTCTATTCCTTGGGTTGAAATATTAGACATGAGTTGTATTGTCAAAACATTAACTGTATAGTATAAAAGGATGTAGCTAACCCCTTTATGCTGAAATTCAAGTTACCATGGAGTTGGGTTAATAAGTGATTGGAGACACTTCTAGAATTTTGAAATCTCATTGTCATGGGTTTAGCTAATGAGACAAGCATGACATGCATTATAAAGGAATGAATTCTCACTAGGATTTCATATCTCATTGTAAGGAATGAGTAAGGATTTCAGGCAAGGTGCGAGTTTCTGAAAAAATGCCGAATTTTTTTTCAAGTAAACGATTTTTAATACAAAGTATTTGCTGTATTTTGAAAATGGACTGATTTTCAAAAGCATGCAATTTTTTTTTAAATGTTTGAACATTGGGATAAGGGTGGTTTTGAGAAAAATTTTGTGATAGATGATGTGATTGGATTTGAATGCTTATCCATCAGTTTATAGAGAGTGAGATTGATGGAGTTTGTTGTTGGTTTAGAAAATGGAACCCAGTAGGCATCGTCGAAACCAACCAGAAGAAGATGCAGGGAATGTGGTTGCACCCGAACCACGGGTGAACCAAGAGCTGGTTCAGAGTATCGTCCAAGCTTTTCATGCTGTGGATATGAAAAATCGAAGGAATAAACCATGGCATGTGGATCATACCATCTAGTTCATGAATCAGAATCCACCAAACTTTCAGGGTGATGCTGAACCCGAAAAGGCGGAGGTATGGCTATGTAGGATGAATCATATCTTCAATTTCATCGACACAAAAGTAGATATGAAAGTAATTTTGGCGTCGTATATGGTCGAGGATCTTCCACATCAGTGGTGGGATTTAGCAGTGCAGGATAAATTGGATAAAGGCCTTACATGGGAGGATTTTGATGAATTTTTCAACAAAAAATTCTATCCTCACACGTTCAAGATCCAGAAAACAACATACTTCTTTAGCATGAACCAAGAGAGACTCTCTGTCATAGATTATGCAGCTAAGTTCATGAACGTAGTCCATTTTGCACCAGAGGTTGCGGCAAGTGCGGCGTTGAAGGCACACTTCTTTGAATCCGGGCTAAGGAAAGAGATTCGATCAATGATTGTGGTGATATGTATTAAGGATTATATAGAGATGGTGAACAGAGCGACTATTGTTGAATGTGATATCTTAGGATTGATAGGAGGAGAAATGTAGACACCTACAAGAAATGGTGGGAACTCAACCTCTGGGAACAAGAGGAAAAGGGACACCTATTTCAACTGTCCAAGTGGAAATCAGAACCAGACGGTGGGATCAGTGAACCTTCCTCCACGACCCCATAGAAAAGTAGGTTTCTTTCAATGTGGTACGACTGACCACATAAAGAAAGAGTGTACGGTGAAACCTAGAGCATGTTATAATTGCAACAAGATGGGACATATTCAGCACAATTGTTGCAATGCTCCTAGGCCGGGTACTCGAAACACTTCTCAGGCATCGAAAGAATCATATGCTTCGATAGGAAGAGGACAATAGAGTCAGTCTCGTCAGCATAACAGAGATAGCCATGGTGATTCTTGAAATAACATGACTCATCAACTGGGTCAATTTCAACAAGGAAATAAGGAATGAAGTGTAGTGATGAAGCAATTGTATGGAGCTAAGAAGATGATGGTTGATGATTATGCTGGACCATCAATGGTGATAAGTATGATTCTTTTGAATTATACCCTTTTGCAAGTGCACTTCGATACTGGTGCAACGCAATCCTCCATTTATTCTCATGTTGTTTACTTTCTATGTTTAAAACTGGAAATGATTCCTTCTGTTTTAAAACTAAACACTCCCCTTGGTGAAAGAGAACGTCAAGCCTTTGTGTGTAGATAATGTTCTATAACTATTGATGGAGCTGAGTGAAAATTGGAATTCTCGATGTTGGACATGGATTTATCTGACGTAATCCTGGGTATGGATTAGTTGACAATGTTTAAGGTGCACATCTACTGTTATAGAAGAACAGTTAGTTTCAAGACTGAGGACGACATTTGGCATCTCTTCGGAGGAGATAGGAAGATAAAAAAAGTTTAAAAGAGCTTGTTAGCACCAATGGTGGGAACGATATCTTACCAATTGGATGCGTTGACTTTGGAATAAATGGAAGAGATTGAGGAAAATAGTTTTCTAGTTGTGGTGGATCAATTTTCAGATGTCCTTCGCAAAAACTTCTCAGCGTAACCACCTCTAAGGTAAGTGGAGTATACGATTGATCTCTTTCCAGGGACGAGTCTTATTTTCCTTCCGTCTTATAGGATGGAACCAACAGGGATACGGGAATTGAATGTGTAGTTAGAGGAGCTATAAAGTAAGGGTTTCATTTGACCATGTACTTATCCATTGGCAGCACCAGTGTTGTTTGTGAAGAAGGAAGATGGAACTCTTCGGTTGTGTGTTGATTATCATAAGCTTAACCAAGTTACAATAAAGAATAGATAACCACTTCCATCCATTGATGACCTGTTCGATCAATTAAGGGGAGCTCAGTGGTTCTCCAAGATTTACTTGTGATCAGGATATCCCCAATTGCGAGTTCGGAAGGAGGATATTCCAAAGACAGCTTTCATAATTAGATATGGCCACTACGAATTTGTAGTCATGCCTTTCAGTCTAAAGAATGCACCAATGGTCTTCATGGCTTTGATGAATCAGATATTTCAATGATATCTGGAATCTATTATTTTGGTGTTTGTCGATGATATCTTAGTCTATTCAACGACAAGGGATGATCATGAGGTGCACCAGGAAACAGTGTTACAAATCTTGATAGATCGTCATTTTTATGCCAAATAATCAAAGTGTGATTTTTGGATATGCGAAGTACGTTTCCTTGGCCATGTCATTTCTGAGAAAGGTGTTTCTATTGATCTTGAAAATATAGAAGCCTTTATCTCTGGGAAACCACCGAATAATGTGTTCAAGATATGATGTTTTCTTGGTATGGTTGGTTACTACCGATGCTTTGTGTGTGATTTCTCACGACTAGCAACACCAATGAAAGAATTGACAAAGAAGAATGTTCCATTCCAATGGATAGAAGAATGTCAGAAGTCTTTCTAGAAACTGAAGGTTTTTCTTACATCAGCACCCATATTGATCTTTCCTGAATCAGGACAGGGTTATTTGGGGGAATTGTGATGCTTCAGGATCAGGTTTGGGTTGTGTGCTGATAAAAAGAGGTCATGTGGTTGCTTATGGTTCAAGGCAGTTGAGAGTCCATGAGAAAAATTACCCAACACATGATTTGGAGTTGGCTGTAGTCGTCTATTATTTGAAAACATGGAGATATTACCTCTTTGGTGAGAAAGTTACTGTGTTTACGGATCACAAAAGCTTGAAACACAATTTCACACAGTGATATTTGAATCTCAGGCAAAGGGGATGGATGGATTATCTCCAAATGTTTGAATTTGACTTGATGTACACACCTGGAAAAGGAAATTTGGTGGCAGATGCATTGATTACAAAGTCATATGCTCAGTTGACAAAAGAATCTTCAGACGAATGGCAGTTGATGTTGGTCTTAGCCGACATGCATGTGGAATTTGAAGACCGGGCTGAAGTTTTTGTTTTCTTTTCAGCTACACTTATTCTAGAATTAGTAAATATGATCAAAGAAGAACAAACATCTAATACAGAATGTATGGTTGTAAGTTCAAAACTCAATGGTGGGGAGACCATTGATGGCTGGAAACTTGACGGGGGTTCAATTTTGTGTTTGAAATATCAGATGATTGTACCGATGGTTTTTCAGGAACAACTCCTTAATTCATATCATGATTCAAGATGGGATGTAGACCTAGGTACACAAGAGATGTATAAGGTATTGAAGGCACCATTTTGGTGGAGCGGCATGAAAAGGATGGTGGCCGAGTTCATCTCACAGTGCTCAACTTGTCAGCAGGTTAAAGAAGAGCATCGGAGACTAGATGATATGTTACAATATTTATCTACCCCAGGATGGAAATGGTATTAGATAGCAATGGATTTTGTTACAGGTCTTCCAAGAACGGTCTGAAAACACGATGCCATTTGGGTGATAGTGGATCGTCTAACCAAGTCGTCCCATTCCATCCCTATTCATAAAACCCATATGATGGAGGATCTTTTAAAAATCTATATCCAAGAAGTGGTAAAGAGGCATGGTGTAACAATGTCTATTGTATCAGATAGAGATCTGAGGTTCACATCTCGTTTCTGGAAATCATTACAGCAAACCCGTGGGACTCAATTTACTATGAGCACAGCGTATCATCCTTAGATGGATGGGAAATCCGAGCGGATGATACAAACATTGGAAGACATGTTGCGGGCTTGTGTAATGGATTTTGGTGGATCATGGGAGGAACATATGCCATCAGTGCAGTTATCATATAATAATAGCTATCAAGCCTCAATACACATGGCTCCGTTTGAAGCACCGTGTGGGCGTCCTTTTCGTTCTCCACTATGCTGGGTGGAAACTGGTTAAACTTCAATAGTTGGGCCGAACCTCTTCCAAGAAACAATGGAGAAGATTCGGTTGATTAGAAAGAGGAAGGAGATGGCTCAAAGTCGTCAGAAAGATTTTACAGATCACCGTTGAAGATTGTTGTCATTAATTGTGGGTGATCATGTCTTCTTGAGGATCTCTCCAAGGATTGGACATCATCATTTCAGGAAGCATAGAAAGTTATATCATAGATACATTGGCCCTTTTGAGATACTTTAACCGGTTGGAGTGGTGGCATATCGGTTGGAATTACTACCACGGTTTAGTTTGGTGCATAATGTGTTCCATGTAACTCAGTTGAAAATGTATCAGCCTGATCCTGACCAAGTGATCAGATGGGATCACATTGACCTAGAGTCGGATGCATCGTTGATACATATCCCGGTACAGATTGTGGATAGGTAAGAGAAATTCTTTCCTGGAAAAAGCATCAGTCTAGTGTGGGTTTTATGGCTGCATGGTTAGATTCAAGAAGAGACATGGGAACGTGAAAAGGAAATGAAAGAGTAGTGAGCAGAACTATTTCAGTTGGATGAAGGTTTTATACTTTTCGAGGATGGAAAGACCAATGGTGGGGAGAATTTAGTACCCCCAGTTTCTGGTATTTATCCCTTACTTGATGCTTTTCATGGTTTTAAAGTAATGAGTGTTGAATGGGAGAGTCGGGAGAACTTGGAATGATGTTTTGAGGAAAATGGAAAGACACACAGGCGGTGAACGGTTTGTCTAAACTGTGCAGCCAAACCATGCTCAGTGGGTCTTAGAGGAAATAGCTCGCACACGGTCGGTGCACAGTTTGTCTAACTGCGAGGCAAAACCATGTGTGAAGGTCGGTCGAGGCAGTAGCTAACGCAAGGTTAGCGCACGGTTTGTCAAACCTTGTGAACTAACCGTGTGAGCACTTAAATGAGATCCTTAAATTGTGGATCACACACATTTTTGACTCCAAATTCCTTGTTTAATCTTTTAAGCAGCCCTAACTTGGAATTTTGGTTCTCTTAAGTTCAAATAAGGTTCTCCCATCGTTCTGATGGTGATCTGAAGGCTTCTCTTGGCGAATCAAAGCCAGATTCTCGAGGAATGTGATTGTTCTTGATCGGTTTCATAGATCTACTTAGATCTACTTCTCCTCTTCTCTAGGTTTCTTATATCTACACATGGTATGGGTAGATCTAAGTGTGTGGATGCTAAATATGATGACATTTGGTCTTAGTTCTGTTTGTAGAATAGACCTATGGAGAATTCTTGGATAATCGGCCCGGTTTTCTTGTGTGTTCTTCGACTGTTTTGGTTTTCATCAAAACCATTGAGGTAGGAGGCTTCACTCTCAACTCCTCCTATTTGAATTGATTGGAATAGTTTCAAATTGGTTTGTTTGAATGGATTTTATTGTGAAAAGCATGGAATAGATCTTCTTTAGTGATGATTTATGGTTTTGATGAAATTGTGAAATCTTGGTGAATCGTTGTGCAAAGTGAGTTGGCTTATTGAATTTAAAATGTTGATTTTAAATTATGAGTGGAGAAACTGTAAATGGTTGATGAAAAATGGGGTTTCAATAAAAATTCAGTTCTATTGAATTGGTTTGAGATGGAATTGGTTTTGATGTAATTGGTTTTCAACAAAAAGGGAGTTTTATTGAAAAGGTTTGGAATTAAAATGGTTTGGAATTTCAATGAGTTTGATGGAAATGGTTTTCAATAAAAATGTGTTTTATTGAAAGGGTGTTGTGGCATGATTGATGGGCATATGTGGTGTGTTTTCATGTTGTATGTACAAGGATTGGTTTAAATATGACCTTGTGCTATGTTCCAAACGTTTAATTGAACAATGGTAACTACTTGTATGAGGATTGGTTGAAATATGACCTTGTGCTTGGTGCCAAAGGTGTAATGAAATATGGGAAACAATTACCTTGTGATGACTAGGTAGATCAACGAGATACCACTCATGAGTATGGAATTGTCATAATGATGCATTCATGGTTGGTTGCATTGGTTGGGGAATGATTGGGCATGCCAAAAAAGGGATTTTGTGAAATGTTTCTAAAGCTTGATTTGTTATTTTTTTGGAAAAAAAACTTGTTGTAAAATTGGTTTCAATTGCTCTTAGATCCTTTAGGTTGTGAAGTGTTTTGGAAACTTTTTTATATTTAGTTATAAACTAGTTTTGAGAAAATGTTTTATATAAAATGTTTTATATATAATTGGTTCTAACCCTTCTATCCTAGTGGCGTGAGTAGGAAAGTCATTAGGTAAAACCTACTAAGATTTATACTCACCCCTGCTTTGCCACTTTGGTGATTTTGTAGATGTCATGTTCTGAGACACATGTAAAGGTAAAGAATCTTATTGCTAGTGGCTCATGGCGATTCTTGGGAGATGTTGTGGAGATTGGATCTTGTGGAGCACAGAGTCTTAGTGTCTTTTGAGAGTCTTGAGTTATTTATCTATTCTGAACTTTGATACTTGTTTTGGACTTCCGCTGTTTTGTACTCTGATGTGGTTTTACATAAATAAAGTTTTTTAGTTGTCATTCAGTTTTTCATGCATCATATAGTAAATGTTTGGGAATGGATGGTTTGTTTACTGGGTTATTTATTAAAGGGTAAATCATTCCCCACTTGTATTCGAAACCCTTTGGCATTTATTTCCACCCTTTTGTGTCTTGGGGATATCACTTAAGGCCAGTAATGACTCATTGTGCTCTCAAACCAGTGGGAATTGGTGGGACATTACAATATTCCCCAAATTATCATATAATTGAATCAAATTTCACTCTTTAATTCATTCGTTCCCTAATAAATTTCCTATGTTCCTAGAATTTAAGGCCTTCATGAAGAGATTGTTGTAGTTCTCAATATAGGTATTACTTCATTTATAATGTTTTCTTCATATTATTTCTTTTATAAAACAACCATTACCATAGTATGAAAAAAACATGATATCGTTTTTTAGATATAATTATAATAATGGAATAACCATTATCTATTATCTTTCATCAACTATAAAAAACAAGAATCATCATTAGTGTGTGTGATCACATTACCACCTCCACAATGCAATGTTTTCGGTTTTCCATCACCACCTCTCACATACGGTATTAATAATGGTATTGGTGATTAAATTTTATGTATATAATGAATTTATAATTTTAAATTAGTACCATACTATCAACTTCCACCCCCCTCATTTGATGGCTAACAAAAACTCCATATATGTTTTATGCATACTACCACCTCCATGAATAAACATGTTTCATTTTCCTTACATCAAAACATAGAAAGTATTATTAAAATACAAGACTTTATCAAAAGTAAATTACAATACCATAGAGGGTTTTTAAGTGATTGTATCTAGGATAAAAATGGATATCAACAATGATTTTACGAACCTAGTTCAAAATGGTTAATATTATTAACAAAAGATCTTGAAAAATATTATTATGATCTAATAGATGAAAATAATTATTGGTAATTAATATTATAATTATAAATATATAATAATATGGTTTTAAAATAAGTAATTAATATTTTTATCTTTATGATATGTGAAGTTAAATTATATTTTTAAAATTAAGGGTAATGGTAATGGACTTAGTAACTCAAAATCCGTCCTTTGAGGCACAAAATTTATTATTAAACAATATATTTCTAAGAGTTTTCTATTTGTATTGATGTCAATTCATTATTTTTGTGGGGAAAGTGTTTCTGAAGCAAAATAAATTTCATATAAGGTATTCTTATCATTTCACTAAAAAAATAGGGACATTTTGAAAATAAACTCTTAATAATGACTTCTACAATTATGATTACAAAAAAATTTCAAACAACTCTTTTCATGACTTGGTTTTAATTATCTTCAAATGATCTGTCTCTAATGATGTGATGTTTTATATTTTATTATATTATGAACCCTTTTGGATAGAAATATGTTTATATCCTAGAATTGTTTTAAAATAATGTTACGTGATATATTTAAAAGCCCCATTGTTTTTTCCATGATTTATCTATGTTATGATGATATTTTATTTTTAATTGGAAAAAATATTTTTTGAAAATGAAAGGAAGAAACCTATATCACCTTACAATGTATTTTTACAATATTATATCTTATAAATTATTAAGGAGTAGACATGATATGTTTGTTCCCACTAAAATGTTCATGATGAGTTTTCTCACACCATTAGGCATGGATATTAGTTTGTTCACAAAGGTTTGGGAATAATGGGTTTTATCCCATAAGTTTTCATATTGTAATGGATGTTCTAAATTTCCCTGTTTATTATGTTATGGGATATTTAACTTTTTATCAGTTTATCCCATGTTTTTTGATGTATTTCATTTCTAAGAGAACCCATGTTTTCATTATTATTCCACTTCATGTATCATGCACCTTATATCATGGTCACATGTCACTTGTTTTATCTTTTGGGTTTACTTAATGATCAATTTATGATCTTATGTGCCTCCATCATGTTTTTATTATCATGCATGGAAATATAATCTATTATTTGTATATTTCTATTTTCCTCATATTTTACTCATGTTTATGATCTAATATATTATAATATGTATTTTCCCTTATGGTACATACGAACGAACCCCTTTATTATGATTTCATTCCCAAGATTATGAAGTTGATTACATCATGTGATATGTCTATGAAAGGGTCTTTAAGATTCGTTTTCTGTACAAATGTTTTCATGTTTTATAAGATAATAAATTCATATAACTAATTTCCCTGACACTAAACATCTCGGTCGATGATTAAAAATACAATTTTGTGATGTATTACTTAGATAATGAGATTAATGTATTATTTAAGTTATGTTCAATCTGGATCACTTCATTTATAAATATTACCACTTTATACTAATAAATTAAAACAATTATGGAATAAACATATAAGTGAAAAATTCATAAAATTATACATGAGATAAAAATGTATAAATATTTAATAAATTAAAATTCTCAAACACTTTATATTTTAGACATGATTTATAGATATTTAAAAAATAATCATTGAAATTTCATATATATTTAAATATTATGTATTTCATATTCTAAATTTACATTTCATTTAAAAAATCTCCATTATATTATGAATATAAATATTTTATTAATATATAAATATTGTATCTTCCATATAAACAATTAACATTTTATCTAACCATTTTAGAAAAATTAAATAGAAAAAAATGAATTTTTTTAAACAATTTATAATCCACTAAACCACCTTTTATAATGGTTTAAATAAAATTCCAAAAATGCACTTTAATATAGACATTCTATGTTGTTACTTATTAACATGTTATAATTTAATATTAACTCATTTATATTTTCCCTAATTGTAAATACTATAAACATATCATAAATCATAAAACAATGTAAATACACATTTAACAGCAATGACATCCATTAAATCAACATTAATATTGTTTAATTTCCCCTTCATAACTAGAACAGGCATGGAGGGCCTACCCTAATGAATATTTTTGAGATGTTTAAGAAAAGAAATTTTTATTAATAAAACCAAAAACCATTTCCATTTTCTATAAAAATGTAATGATTTTTTAAAGTGACAACCATTCCAAATAACCAAGACGTTTTTTATTTGGTAAATTTATTTTTGGTTTAATTATAAAAATTCATATGTTATAAACCATGTCATAGTTTTCTTCAAATGTATTGTGGTATTTTATAAAATTTTCATTCTTCTAAATCTATTTCTAGAACCATGATATAAAATAATTTTTTATGTTGCTTTGAATTCAAAAATAATATCCAATTTTATTTTTTATACCATATAATTAATTTATTAACAATATAAATCATGTTAATTATTCATATAATTACATTATGGTTATGAATAATTTTCATTAAAAACAACATGGTTCTATAAATAAAAATTATCAGTAAATATTCATTTATTATAAACATCAGTGTAGGACACTATAATACATCTATTTTATTTTAGTGTGGACAAATTTTTTTAAAAAAAAATTGGGAAATTATCCACAAAACCCTTCATAAGATCCCAACATTCATTTGATGTGAAAAAACATAAATATATAATATACCTTAACTCCAATAAAACTACTATCCTTGTTCTTATTCACTATTGTTGATGAAGGTTAAAATGAATTATCCTAAATACACCTCACACCTATGGCATCCACAATATATTTCAAATCTCCCAATACTTTTGTTGGATTTACCATTAATAAAAGATTTGTATAACCTTAATATAAAATAATGAACAAAAATAAATAATCTTATTTTGATTTTCACACAAAATATAATAATATAAACATTAAAAAATGTCAACAAACTACGAAATAGTTTATAGAGACTCTTAATTTTATCATTATATCAAAAAAATTCTTATATGTTCATCTAAAAATTAAATTCATCATAAATATCTTTTTGCATTATAACTTTTTATAACATCACTAATTATTGTGTTTAATAATTTAATATTTAAGTAATTGATTTGGATGTTTAAAAAAACATTAACATAATCAATTTATATTTCAACTAATCATGATATCTTATAATAGTAGAAATAATTTATCAACATGAATTATCACATAGTATATTCACTGTCATACATTGATTTATAACATGGATCGCTCTTGAAAAAACTAGGATGTGATTCCCAACACCAAGTGATGGTTTATCATTAGTCAAAATTTATATTATATTTTAATTTTATGTACATTTTATTATCATTATATATATATATATATATATATATACTGGGAAATAAGTTTATTAGAACGGTATACAAATTGGATATGTAAATAGATGGTCTCAATCATTTTTATCCTTTATCATGATGATGATATTTTTAGTCCAATGGATATTGTTTAAAAAATATATTCATAATTTAATGTATTGTTCTATGAGATTAATGTTTATGTTAAAACAAATCATGATAAACTATTTACTTTTTGTCATGATTAAATAACTACATGACCCTTTGTCGATTGATTTGGATATAATAAGATAATATATTTTATAAAATAAGTTTCACACATGAGTGCACACATTGGTGGTATGAAAACACTTGTGACGACTATAAAAAATGGTGAGGTCCAATTGGGACTTACTACAATGATTTAAATTTTAGAAAACTTATAAATATATGAATTTTTATAAAAAAATTAAGTATTTCTTTGGTGATAGAAAGAAGAAATAAAATAGTTATGAGTGTTTTTTAGCTGGATTCATAATTTTATCTTTTAATAAGTCTGATGCCATTTCACTGAAAATTTATGGAACAATACTCATAATTTACATCTGATGAGAAAATGTACACATCATGGAAGGGGGTTGACTTCACATAGTGATGAATTTGACTTGAATATTAATAAGGAAAAATTATTTTATGATGCAGTTTGTGGTGGATACTTGGGTTGGGTTATGTGTCATAATTAGACATGAGATTTCGTGAATGTATTGTTTAATCATTGTGTATTATTTTTTGTTCCATAAAAATAATATACCCAAAGAGGGGTTTGAATTGGGGTATTAAAGATCTTAAATCTAACATCCCTAGGTTTAACTACATATTCTCTTTAAATTATTAATATATTAAATAAATTGTTTCATACTCAATACTAAACTAAAATAAAATAGCCTTGATATATTTTTAATATCAAATGTCACTAATGAAATATAGTTTTTAAATTATTCATTGTAAACTCAAGTAACCGTATCACAAAATAAAAAACTATGTAAGAAGAAATGGAATATGTAATTATAAGTATTCTTTGTAACGCCCCGACCCCAGCTACCCATAGTCGGTGAAATAATTACATAACATTGGCATGATCACAAGAAAGATCAAATCTCGAAAGACCGATTGGTTTAGTAGCCTTGGAAACACTAGATATAATCATAAAGTTTTACATTACATTTCAAAGTGAAAAACTACTACAACAACAAAGTCTTCATATCCACACTATTAACCCCTCATAATATCCCTGCAAGTCATTCATAAATTACTTCTTCACTACCATAGAAATGGGGTGAGCTCAAATGCCCAGTAAGGATAACAATATAGCGGAACATTCAAAATAAGCATAAACATTTAAGGCAATGAATTACTAAAACAAAAGCCTTTTAAAATTGAACTTCAACATAGTATGGCAAAAGTAAAATGAAATAATGCCATTTACTTGTTCACATAGATATTCTACTAATCGAATAATCACATGCAATATCAATAACCACTTTCATAATGTTGGAATGCATAATGCCAGACTATCATAACCACATAGCCAAGGCCTCGTGCCAAGACTACAAATAAGATTTTGTCAAGGCCTTGTGCCAAGACACTAGTTTGTCTCATGAGACCTACCGATGCATCGAGGAGCTATAGCGGGCTCCACCCGTCACTTATTAAGTCCAATGCATTCCCATATGAAAAGGTTTAAACATAACATAAACATTCGTATTAAAACTAGCATACGAAATGTCAATAATTTCACAATAAACTATGAATGGTATAAAAATAGCACATCCACAGTCAAACATATCACAAAACCTTCAATACAATATAGAAGTTTTGTATCATAATAAATCAACTTCAAATAATCTTAAAATCCATCAAAGGATGTTGACATAGATGAAATCAAAATTCTTTTTAAAGAAATATCTCCTTTTATTTTGAAATAATTTAAGATCCATATAAAATAAAACATTTTCTTTGAAAATATTCTTATAAGCTTGTAAGGAAAGCTTTGAAGATTTTATAACGGCGTAAAATAACCGCACCCGCCGTATAAGTTAAAAAAACATTCTTACCTCAATTCTGTCGAAAAGGTTAAAAAGGACCTTGTTTTGAAAACGACGGAAAGATTCCTTTATAAACCTCTTATAAAAAGTCAAACAAGGGTATAAATGACTTTAACCCATATTCTTGTAAATAGTAAAAATGTTTTGAAATACATTTTGAAGAAACATGGATGTGG
Organism: Viscum album; assembly: GCA_963277665.1. Lineage (NCBI taxonomy): Eukaryota > Viridiplantae > Streptophyta > Magnoliopsida > Santalales > Viscaceae > Viscum > Viscum album. The sequence goes on along the minus strand of OY728139.1, from coordinate 332,992,318 downwards.
ATGATAAAGAGATCCCAGTAGATTATTACATATAAACAACCTCGGATAATGAAGAGATTGTGAAATAACCCTTACCTTGTACTTTTCCTTGGTTGGGGTAGGTTAACCTCCTGTATAATGGTGAAATAGTTGTTATTAAATTATACAAGAATCATATATATTAATATGATATCATATATGATCTTTTAACATTGATTTGTTAATAATATCTTAGAATTATCGTCGTTTCGGGAGTTAACTTACTCATTTTCTTTTATATGTTTTGTTACATAAGCCATGGTTGTTGTATCTTATTCATATCCAGAATGATATACAGTCCTTAAACATCATTTTTAAATCATCAAATGATAATTATACTTGAATGGATACGATGGAGAATGAATCTCATCGCGTTCGTGGAGACGGTAGTCCGTACGTACGCACGAGCGACAATATCATTCTTTTGATATTAAAATAATATATAAATGGATGGTATATCATATATAAAGAATCATTAACATGTTATATTTATTATTTACATGAGTTACACATCATTATTATACCCATCCAAATAATATTATATTGAATAACAATTACACCACGACGTGGAGACGGTAAGCCGTACGTACGCACGTATGGTGACATGTTATTCAAAGGGTGGATAGAATACTGAATATGATTGTACCATATTTATAATAACATCACAGTATATGTGAGATACTGGAGTTATTATTTCAGAATGGTAAGAACAAAGGAAGAAGAAGTGGAAGAAGAAATGAACTTAGAAAAGGGTGGTGAAATCATTACCTCTTCTTCGGGTTCTTCCTTTTGATTTGATCAAAAGGGCTCCTTAGGTTGGCTTTCTGATCAAACTAAGGCCTCTAGGTTGTAGTTAGGGATGTTGGGAGAGTATTTGGGCAGAGTTTGGCCGAACCAAAAGGCTTTGAAGGTGTGAAGAAATGAGAAGGAGGAGTGCCCTTTTATAAGAGGGGTGAGGGGAACCTTTGGAAAATTTATAAATATTAATTTATAATAAATTCATATTCGGTTTACAAAGGCTCCAAAGTTGACTATTCAAAGGATGAGGTGGGGATAGGTCGAAAACAACTCATCCAATAGAATTTAGACAGGTTTGGGTACTTATATTAACCTTATCTTTAAGTATTAACTCTAAGTTAATTAGTTTCACTTTTACAATGTCTCTTTGTATTTTTATATAATATGGTTAATAAACTTACTATATACATCCAAGCGACCCCCACGTGGTCCATTAATGAGGAACCTATCATAATATAAGTCTCTTGGCCGAACCTTAGATTTTTAGGAATTTAATATCAATTAATAATATAATATTTGTTTTAAGAACTCTTTTATGTCAATTTTGACACTATTCAATAGTTGATTTTTGTGAAACTCCTAACAGATTGATTACTTCGAAAAAAGTCAATTAAATCAATCCTAATATATCATATTATCATAGAAAATTAGTTTAATTCATTAAAAGTTTCATATTATAATTATTTGGGTATTTATAAGATCAATTATTTTTATTTTTCACTATTTTAGTAATTACTGCATCATCATTGTGTCATAAATAAAATAAATTATATAATGTCTAAAAATTATAAATAAAATATCATTATGTAGGAAATCGTTTTAGCTTTCTAATGAATATTTATAATAAAAAATCCAACATGTATAACCCTATGTAAAAATTGTTCTTCTAAAAGATGTAAGCTTATGCCATTTGTATTTTTATTTTAACTTTATTAATATAATGTGTCATTATCACTTACAAGTGGATCCATGGGGTCCCAAAATAGACCCAAAGATTCCCATGGTCGACCATGTATCAACCAATAGGGTTGAGACACGTTTTAGGGCAATTTAGTATTATTATAATATTATTTTTTTTAACCCTTATTTACCGGATTTACCCTTAACCATGGTAAATAAAATATTTACCGCAGTAATTATTCAAAATGTCTAAAAATAAAAGTTACCTATTTAAACAATTTAAACATCCTGATTCCAAATATGGAATCCATTTTTCTAAATTCAAAACACATAAGTGGCAGAAATTAATTTAAAATTAATTCCCGCTGCCAAAACAAAAAGCGTGTTTTTAAGAGATAATAACTATCAAAAGATTGACACTTGTTTATGTTCGGTTTAATTGTAAAATTATGTCCAATGACCAAGATTATATTAAATGGTAAAAATATATTCTAAATATACTTTAAAACCACTCAAATTCATAATTTATCACTATTAATTATTTTGATTAAAAAAGTTGTTTTTAATTAAAATTTAGTAATTTTCACTATTCATCAAAATATGAAAGTTATCCGAAAAGTACCAAAATTTCACCCTAGACTAATTTCGATATTCCGAATCCAAAAATGAAGTCCATTTTCAAATATAAAATATATATAATTTCAAAAAGTAGGTATTACTATTCATAACGGCTAGTTTGATTAGTTATGGTGTGTTAGAACTCGGTGTTGCGTACAACACACGCTATCACATTATTCAAAGAGAAGCGTACCGTAGAAGCTTGGGATGTTTCATTTTAAATTTTTGATATCCCCATTTAGTCAAAAAGTTTAAAATATAGTATTTAAAAAGGGTTCACTATTAAAGTTGATAAAAGTGCAATAATGAATTTGTTCTTGCATTATATCTAAGAAACTCATAATATGGATTGTAAAATTATAAGGATTATATAAACATTAAAATTTATATAATACTATTCATAACCTCTTTTGAACGGCTTGTTTGGTAAGTCATGGTGTGCTTGAACTTGGTGTTTCATGTAGTTAATGTTATTGAATTATTTTGAAGAACTAACACACTATGAAATCTTGGGGTGTTACATTCTCCCCTCCTTCAATAAATTGCGTCCTCGCAATTTGAAATTGTTCTTCGAAAATAATAGGTTGAAAATAGATAATATATTTGTGGGAAACCCCACATCGGAAATTGGGTTGCTAAAATTTAGTCTTAATATGAGGAAAAGAGAAATGAAAGGGTCACCACCAAATTATGATCTCGATTAGAAGAACATTGGTGGCAATTTGAGACATATAATTGGAGGAAAAACGTAAATATTTATAGGTAGTGATTGAGGTCATCAATCAAAAACAAGTATAAAATTGAGGTCCTTAAATTCATCAATCTATGATGATTTTAAATACCATCGGTTCAACAAAACATAGGGTATTTGGATAACACATTTTTGATGTTTCAAAATATCTTAGTTGAAATCCCACATCGAAAAATGAATTAATGAGGCCTCTATTTAAAATAAAGAGTCGAAAGTATGAAGATTACCGAAAATAACACATACTAGGGTTCCATGTAGTAAAATATGGATATGGAAGAAAAATCTAACCATCAATTACCTGATGGAGAGTGGTAGAGAACATGGCTATGAAAAGGCCAACAATCCCAAAGCCATAAATTAGTGATGATTTAAGGTACCATCTAGGAAAACATTTTTGTTCTAATTTTCTTTTCTTAATATTGAGGAATTTTTTTTATGAGATTGGCTAAGATAATATAGAGATATACTTACTTTATAATTAGAGTTTTATCCATTAATAAATTTCTACCACATACTCATCTTTCACTCTAAAAGATAATAAAATGTAAAAAAAATTCTATTTACACTATTCGTATAGGGTTCCAAAATAAACGAATTTATAATTCATCTAAAAGATCTTTTAATAAAAACTACATTATTTAATCCAGGACATCTCGTGGGCCAGTGGTAGGTGATGCACCCTTGTCGCCCTTCGGTTGCGGGTTCAAGTCTCGCAGCCTTGCCGGACGCGACGGGTTGCCGCCCGACCTCCGGGTTGTCCTTTTTATGGTAATCCAAAATAATCCAAACTAGAACTATCCAAAATACTTCTTTCCAAACTCACAGTCCAACATTTATAAGGAAGGTAAACATAATATAGATCATTTTTACCCCGTAATATCTTATGAATACCATCATCATGTATTCTTTTAATACACTGAAACATCCTGAATTACCATATTCCTTATTGATTACATTCATGCTCCCTTATTCCATATAGAATGCTGGATATACTTCATCAATCCAAAGATGTTTTAAACCCCAATAATGATGGAATATACAAATCATTAATCAGTTCCATGGTAGTCAAGAATATCCAATATAATTTATCCAAAACAATCATGTACTATTCCAAAATCACTACCTCGGTATCAAAACTATATTATGGTTTATCATTCTCTCAACCAGATATTTTCCAAAAATTTATCCTGCTATTGAGTCACTTTTCTTTGTTCCACACAATCTCAAGTCCTTAATGAAATAGTACTGCAGTACAATCCTTATATACTCCATAATTATTATAACAAGTACATTGTTGATACAACACTCAATTGACATAATCAACATAAGAACTCTAATCATTCCTCTTCATCTGTGGTAGTATCATAACTTGATTATTATCCAATAACATCATTTGCGGCATAGTCTGATGACTGGGACATAGGTTCGCGTAGTGTCCAAACTCCTTGCAGATGAAGCATTGTACATTTGAAACCATTTTCTTACCCTTACAGTCACGTACTTTGTGCCCTTTTCCTCCACACTTATAACAAACTCCCATTCCTTTCAGGCAAGTTCCAGGGTGTTTCTTACCACAGTTACCAGATATGGGAAAATTCTTCTTTTCCCTCTTCCCTTTATCCATCTTTCTCTCTTCCATCCTTTTCTTCTCTTGCTTCCCTTCAAAGCCATAGGAATCAGTGAACTCTTTACTTATCTTATCAACACATGATATTATTTCTTCATATGATGCTAATACATGGGAGACTATTTCTCTTATCAATTCTAGCTTAAGACCATGAAAGATATGATCCTTCCTTCTCTTTGGATCATGTGCATTTCTGGAGTTCTCATTCCTTCTACTGGGCGCCATTTCTAAACAATGGCATACACTAGATCAGTTTATGAATCAAAATACATAATCTCATACTTATAAAACACTTAACATAAATTGAACTATTTATGGATATAATCCATAATAATAAAAATGTTTTCTTTGAGGAAGTATATACTCATAAACCCTTCATAATTATTTGTAAAGAAAATGAGAGTTATCCTAAGCATATCCCCCGGGAGTGTCGTAACCAAGAGTGCAGCAAGGCCCGTTGTCGTGCACCAGTTCCCGTTCGAGTCTAGCTCAAAGCGGTGTTTTCGGGTTTTACCCCTAGGTACATCTGTGCCAGAGCCGCCTCTACCTGCTCGTATCCAGACAGGGATGTATTTATCGGAAAACTCACAAAATCTCTACAATACCAAAATTCTATGAAGTTCTTCTATACTAATCCTCAAAGTTCATCTTAGGTCTACGTGCTCTAATCAGAGTTTATCTAAATCTAGTTTCCAAGGTTTGTACTAAACTTCCTCTGATACCAACTGTAACGCCCCGACCCCAGCTACCCAGAGTCGGTGCAATAATTACATAACATTGGCATGATCACAAGAAAGATCAAATCTCGAAAGACCGATTGGTTTAGTAGCCTTGGAAACACTAGATATAATCATAAAGTTTTACATTACATTTCAAAGTGAAAAACTACTACAACAACAAAGTCTTCATATCCACACTATTAACCCCTCATAATATCCCTGCAAGTCATTCATAAATTACTTCTTCACTACCATAGAAAAGGGGTGAGCTCAAATTCCCAGTAAGGATAACAATATAGCGGAACATTCAAAATAAGCATAAACATTTAAGGCAATGAATTACTAAAACAAAAGCCTTTTAAAATTGAACTTCAACATAGTATGGAAAAAGTAAAATGAAATAATGCCATTTACTTGTTCACATAGATATTCTACTAATCGAATAATCACATGCAATATCAATAACCACTTTCATAATGTTGGAATGCATAATGCCAGACTATCATAACCACATAGCCAAGGCCTCGTGCCAAGACTACAAATAAGATTTTGTCAAGGCCTTGTGCCAAGACACTAGTTTGTCTCATGAGACCTACCGATGCATCGAGGAGCTATAGCGGGCTCCACCCATCACTTATTAAGTCCAATGCATTCCCATATGAAAAGGTTTAAACATAACATAAACATTCGTATTAAAACTAGCATACGAAATGTCAATAATTTCACAATAAACTATGAATGGTATAAAAATAGCACATCCACAGTCAAACATATCACAAAACCTTCAATACAATATAGAAGTTTTGTATCATAATAAATCAACTTCAAATAATCTTAAAATCCATCAAAGGATGTTGACATAGATGAAATCAAAATTCTTTTTAAAGAAATATCTCCTTTTATTTTGAAATAATTTAAGATCCATATAAAATAAAACATTTTCTTTGAAAATATTCTTATAAGCTTGTAAGGAAAGCTTTGAAGATTTTATAACGGCGTAAAATAACCACACCCGCCGTATAAGTTAAAAAAAACATTCTTACCTCAATTCTGTCGAAAAGGTTAAAAAGGACCTTGTTTTGAAAACGACGGAATGATTTCTTTATAAACCTCTTATAAAAAGTCAAACAAGGGTATAAATGACTTTAACCCATATTCTTGTAAATAGTAAAAATGTTTTGAAATACATTTTGAAGAAACATGGATGTGGATGATAAAGAGATCCCAGTAGATTATTACATATAAACAACCTCGGATAATGAAGAGATTGTGAAATAACCTTTACCTTGTACTTTTCCTTGGTTGGGGTAGGTTAACCTCCTGTATAATGGTGAAATAGTTGTTATTAAATTATACAAGAATCATATATATTAATATGATATCATATATGATCTTTTAACATTGATTTGTTAATAATATCTTAGAATTATCGTCGTTTCGGGAGTTAACTTACTCATTTTCTTTTATATGTTTTGTTACATAAGCCATGGTTGTTGTATCTTATTCATATCCAGAATGATATACAGTCCTTAAACATCATTTTTAAATCATCAAATGATAATTATACTTGAATGGATACGATGGAGAATGAATCTCATCGCGTTCGTGGAGACGGTAGTCCGTACGTACGCACGAGCGACAATATCATTCTTTTGATATTAAAATAATATATAAATGGATGGTATATCATATATAAAGAATCATTAACATGTTATATTTATTATTAAATGAGTTACACATCATTATTATACCCATCCAAATAATATTATATTGAATAACAATTACACCACGACGTGGAGACGGTAAGCCGTACGTACGCACGTATGGTGACATGTTATTCAAAGGGTGGATAGAATACTGAATATGATTGTACCATATTTATAATAACATCACAGTATATGTGAGATACTGGAGTTATTATTTCAGAATGGTAAGAACAAAGGAAGAAGAAGTGGAAGAAGAAATGAACTTAGAAAAGGGTGGTGAAATCATTACCTCTTCTTCGGGTTCTTCCTTTTGATTTGATCAAAAGGGCTCCTTAGGTTGGCTTTCTGATCAAACTAAGGCCTCTAGGTTGTAGTGAGGGATGTTGGGAGAGTATTTGGGCAGAGTTTGGCCGAACCAGAAGGCTTTGAATGTGTGAAGAAATGAGAAGGAGGAGTGCCCTTTTATAAGAGGGGTGAGGGGCACCTTTGGAAAATTTAGAAATATTAATTTATAATAAATTCATATTCGGTTTACAAAGGCTCCAAAGTTGACTATTCAGAGGATGAGGTGGGGATAGGTCGAAAACAACTCATCCAATAGAATTTAGACAGGTTTGGGTACTTATATTAACCTTATCTTTAAGTATTAACTCTAAGTTAATTAGTTTCACTTTTACAATGTCTCTTTGTATTTTTATATAATATGGTTAATAAACTTACTATATACATCCAAGCGACCCCCACGTGGTCCATTAATGAGGAAACTATCATAATATAAGTCTCTTGGCAGAACCTTAGATTTTTAGGAATTTAATATCAATTAATAATATAATATTTGTTTTAAGAACTCTTTTATGTCAATTTTGACACTATTCAATAGTTGATTTTTGTGAAACTCCTAAAAGATTGATTACTTCGAACAAAGTCAATTAAATCAATCCTAATATATCATATTATCATAGAAAATTAGTTTAATTCATTAAAAGTTTCATATTATAATTATTTGGGTATTTAGAAGATCAATTATTTTTATTTTTCACTATTTTAGTAATTACTGCATCATCATTGTGTCATAAATAAAATAAATTATATAATGTCTAAAAATTATAAATAAAATATAATTATGTAGGAAATCGTTTTAGCTTTCTAATGAATATTTATAATCAAAAATCCAACATGTATAACCCTATGTAAAAATTGTTCTTCTAAAAGATGTAAGCTTATGCCATTTGTATTTTTATTTTAACTTTATTAATATAATGTGTCATTATCACTTACAAGTGGATCCATGGGGTCCCAAAATAGACCCAAAGATTCCCATGGTCGACCATGTATCAACCAATAGGGTTGAGACACGTTTTAGGGTAATTTAGTATTATTATAATATTATTTTTTTTAACCCTTATTTACCGGATTTACCCTTAACCATGGTAAATAAAATATTTACCGCAGTAATTATTCAAAATGTCTAAAAATAAAAGTTACCTATTTACACAATTTGAACATCCTGATTCCAAATATGGAATCCATTTTTCTAAATTCAAAACACATAAGTGGCAGAAATTAATTTAAAATTAATTCCCGCTGCCAAAACAAAAAGCGTGTTTTTAAGAGATAATAACTATCAAAAGATTGACACTTGTTTATGTTCGGTTTAATTGTAAAATTATGTCCAATGACCAAGATTATATTAAATGGTAAAAATATATTCTAAATATACTTTAAAACCTCTCAAATTCATAATTTATCACTATTAATTATTTTGATTAAAAAAGTTGTTTTTAATTAAAATTTAGTAATTTTCACTATTCATCAAAATATGAAAGTTATCCGAAAAGTACCAAAATTTCACCCTAGACTAATTTCGATATTCCGAATCCAAAAATGAAGTCCATTTTCAAATATAAAATATATATAATTTCAAAAAGTAGGTATTACTATTCATAACGGCTAGTTTGATTAGTTATGGTGTGTTAGAACTCGGTGTTGCGTACAACACACGCTATCACATTATTCAAAGAGAAGCGTACCGTAGAAGCTTGGGATGTTTCATTTTAAATTTTTGATGTCCCCATTTAGTCAAAAAGTTTAAAATATAGTATTTAAAAAGGGTTCACTATTAAAGTTGATAAAAGTGCAATAATGAATTTGTTCTTGCATTATATCTAAGAAACTCATAATATGGATTGTAAAATTATAAGGATTATATAAACATTAAAATTTATATAATACTATTCATAACCTCTTTTGAACGGCTTGTTTGGTAAGTCATGGTGTGCATGAACTTGGTGTTTCATGTAGTGAAAGTTATTGAATTATTTTGAAGAACTAACACACTATGAAATCTTGGGGTGTTACATTCTTTACAAATCCCATTATTATAATCTCGAAAGGGATGTATATATTTTTTGGAGTTTTTCCTTGATTAGTCCCGATATGAACTATAGTAATTTTGGATTGATTTAAATAATTTACAAGAAAAGATTAATATTGTAAAAGTAACTTAGAAAACCATACTAGTTGTATCACCACATGCAACTACCACTGCCAGTTATATTACCCTATGGTCTTATGTTAATGTTACAAGTGTTGTTTTAAGAAGATATTAGTATGAATCAAAATGTAATGATTATCTATGTAATCACATGATCATATCAATATAAAAGTAATTTTGAACATAATAAAAATTTCTTCTGAGATATTTTTTCTTATATTAAAATGAGATTATATCACTTTTCCATATGATTAAAAATATTTTATTATCCATCCAATATATATTTTTTGATAATAATTATGAATACATTCATATTATTCATAAAAAATAAATTTTTTAAAAAGTTTTGTTTCATGACTTATGCCTTTATGTTGTCCCAAATTTATAAGATTTTTATAATTTTAAATTTAATAAAATGAAAATAAATTTTGAATTTTGATTATAAAAATTTATAAAGTTTATATTTTCACTATTTTTCATAAATAATCGATTTTTAAGTGAATAGTGAAAAATAATTATTTTTCTAATGACGTCCCTTTTATATGGATAAACAATTTTGGATACATTTTGATATAAAAAATATTTATAAATTAAAATAATGAATTTAAAGATACTATGTTTAATTTTTGAATCCAATGAATATCAATTAATAAAACTAGGTAATATTTTATGGAAACTATTTTTCCTCTATTTCTTTAATTAAATTTACACATGGAGAAATTTATTTTTGGGATTTATTTTAAGGTCCTGTAAAAAATATTTGAAAACTGCTTTTCTTTTTAATATCGTTATATTTATTAACATTGATATTTTTTCTTATATATAAACATTATGCTTAAAAATACACTTCTCTTAAAACATGTTTTTACATGTCACATTAATTGAAGTAAAGATTAATTTCCATATATATATAAAATATTAATTTGGTAAATTGATTGTTATATTTTAGAAAATATTTTTGATATTAATTAATATAAGAAATTTCATTTTTTGTAATAAAGTTTATATTTTGAGGATTAATGATGATTATAATGATAATGATGAATCAACTATCTTAGAATTATTATTTTTTCATATCATTGAATTTATTTAGAAAAAATTAAAATAAAACAATAAAAATACATATTATTATATGATTTATAAAAAAAATATTTACATTCATTTATTTAGTAATCAATATTAAATAATAGTAAGAATTTATAAAAGAAAAAATTTCATTTCCAACTAAAAACGTTTTTCTACACATTAACTATTTTAATTTAAAAGATAATTATATAATATTTTGAAAAATAATTAGATTAAATTGAAGTAAAATTTAGTTATTAAAAAAATCGTTTTATTAGTTATTTTATAATTTTAATATAACAAAAAATTACTTTGTTAAATACTTGTTACTTAATTTTAAAGGTAAAAGAGTAAAATGTAAAAACATTACGATAAAAACCAAATAACATTTTTAAAAAATGTTTTAAAATCCTTGATTGAATTTTTATTAACTACAATACACCTCACACTCCATTATTCAAAACATATGGATCTATTAACCCTAATATAATGTCATGATGTTATTTTAAAATAAAGGCTGTTACCAAAAGTTCCATTGCTATCTCTTATAAAAGTGGTTCACTTATACCCTTTAAAACATACACCTACTATTCATAATTTTCTTGAAACTATTCTTAAATATCATCCCCTATAATTCCATTTCTCATCCTTATGACCCTAGTTGAGAGAATTTATCTAAAAAACATTACTTTAGATGAAATATCTACGAGAATATAAAGTGGCCAATGTAATTATTATATTATTCATAATATTTTATCCTTAATATTTCTCATTAGAATATATTATATCCCTAAAAATATTACAACTACCCAGTTTTAATGTACATATACATTACATCACTTTTATGTTATACTTAAAACATTAAACAAATAGACACCTGAAGAACATATTATTCTAGTTCCTTTGGAAGAATGGGAACACAAACAGTGGTCACTACTGGAAATACATGATTTCCCAATAGTTTAGAAATGTTGGGAAAGGCTGCAGAACCGTTGGTATATGTTATACCAACGGTTCTGCAAATCGTAGGGAAGTAAGTCATTGGGAAAAACATTTCCCAATTGTTTATAGTGAACCGTTGGGGTAGGGTGGAGAAAAATTACCCAATCCCAACAGTTCTGGAAAACCGTTGGGAAAACATTATACCAACGGTTGTAAATCGTTGGGATAAAGTACTTAAAATTACAATGTTTTTCCCAACGGTTTTCAAAACCGTTGGGAAAAACCAAAAATATCCTCATTCCCAATGGTATATAACCATTGGGAAAAGTGTTTTACCAATGGTTTTATGAACCGTTGGTAAAACAAAACCTAGACATTCTATGCCAACAGTTTTGATCCATTGGCATAGCCTCTGCTGGGAAAATTGCATAGCAGCTCTGCAATTTTCCCAGAAGCTGCCCAATTTGCAACCAGCTCTCCAATTTTCCCACCAGTTCAATCCAATTATTGTACCTACAATAAACTAACACATACATATACAATTATTGTACCTATAATAACCAACTAACACTTACATATAGAGAACAAATTCATACCCATTTAACATATAATAAACTATACACATCCATAATTAAATTAGAATTCATAACGTAATAATAAACATACATAATTCATTTAGAATTACATTTAAAATTTAGATGACAATTATATGTTGAATCCGGAAGTCAATTCATAATTTGATCGGTTTTTTGTATACCATATATTTTTACCTGAAATAATGTCCATTTTAAACATAATACATACACCTGGAGTGCTACCGCCCACACCGCGCCTCGGATTGAGGTGGGGTTGACTCGTACTCGTCACATATGACCCATGGACCATTGTGCTAATGTATCGACACAATCCGAATGCGTTTGTTTGGTTTTCCGTATGCCAGTTGATGTTTTTCCATTAAAATGACGTACTTTTAAAACAGAAGGCAGACACTTTGAGTGGTTCTGGCCACATCGCACCTCAGATTGAGGCGGCGTTGACTCGTACACGTCACATATGACCCACGGATCGTTCTCTTAATGTTTCAATGGAAACCGAATGCGTTTGGTCGGGTTTACATATGTACTTAAATTGTTGTCCATTTTAAGCAAAAGAGAGCCACTTAGAGTGATTCCGACCACATCGTGCCTCAGATTAAGGCGGGGTTTACTTGTACACGTCACATATGACCCATGGATCGTTGTGCTAATGTATCGACACAATCTGAATACATTTGGTCGGTTTTCCATATGCCAGTTGATGTTTTTCACTTCAAATGATGTCCTTTTGAAACAAAAGACATACACTTTGAGTGGTGGCGGCCACACCGCACCTCAAATTGAGGCGGGGTTGACTCATACACGTCACATATGACCCATGGATCATTGTGCTAATGTATCGACATAATCCGAATGTGTTTGGTTGGTTTTCCGTATGCCAGTTGATGTTTTTCAATTAAAATGACGTACTTTTGAAACAAAAGGCAGACACTTTGAGTGGTGCCGGCCACACTGCACCTCCGATTGAGGCGGAGTTGACTTATACACTTCGCATATGACCCATGGATTTTTATCCTAAAGATTCAATGAAACCGAATGCGTTTGGTTGGTTTTTCGTATGTACTTAAATTGTTGTCCATTTTAAGCAAAAGAGAGACACTTAGAATGATTCCGGCCACACTGTGCCTCATATTAAGGCGGGGTTGAATCATACACATCACATATGACCCATGGATCGTTGTGCTAAAGTATAGACACAATAAAAATTCGTTTGGTCACTTTTCTGTATGCCAGTTGATGTTTTTTAGTTCAAATGAAGTCCTTTTGAAACAAAAGACAGAAACTTTGAGTGGTGGCGGCCACACCACTTCTCGGAATGAGGCGGTGTTGACTCGTACATGTCACATATGACCCATGGATCGTTTTGCTAATGTATCGACACAATCCGAATGCGTTTGGTCGGTTTTCCGTAAGCCAGTTGATGTTTTTCAATTAAAATGACGTACTTTTGAAACAAAAGGATGACACTTTGAGTGGTGCGGCCACACCGTGCCTTGGATTGAGGCAGAGTTGACTCATACACGTCACATATTACCCATGTATCGTTCTCCTAAAGTTTCAATAGAATCCGAATGCATTTGGTCGGTTTTCCGTATGTACTTAAATTGTAGTCCATTTTAAGAAAAAGAGAGCCACTTAGAGTGATTCTGGCCACACCGTGCCTCAGATTAAGGCGTGGTTGACTCGTACATGTCACATATGACCCATGGATCATTGTGCAAAAGTATAGACACAATCTGAATGCGTTTGGTCAGTTTTCCATATGCCAGTTGATGTTTTTCACTTCAAATGACGTCCTTTTGAAACAAAAGACAGACACTTTGAGTGGTGGCAGCCACACCGCGCCTTGGATTGAGGCGGGGTTGACTCATACACATCACATATAAACCATGGATTGTTGTACTAATGTATCGACACAATCCGAATGCTTTTGGTCATTTTTCCTTACGCCAGTTGATGTTTTTCACTTCAAATTATGTCCTTTTGAAACAAAAGACAGAAACTTTGAGTGGTGGTGGCCACACCATGACTCGGATTGAGTCGGGGTTGACTTGTACACAACACATATGACCCATGTATCGTTTTTCTAATGTATTGACACAATTCGAATGAGTTTGGTTGGTTTTCCGTATGCCAGTTGATGTTTTTCAATTAAAATGACGTCCTTTTGAAACAAAAGGCAGGCACTTTGAGTGGTGCCGGCCACACCACGACTCGAATTGAGGTGGAGTTGACTCGTACACATCACATATGACCCATGGATCGTTCTCCTAATGTTTCAATGGAAACTGAATGCGTTTGGTTGGTTTTCCGTATGTACTTAAATTGTTGACAATTTTAAGCAAAAGAGAGCCACTTAGAGTTATTCCAACCACACCGTGCCTCATATTAAGGCGAGGTTGACTCATACATGTCAAATATGACCCATGGATCGTTGTGGTAAAGTATCGACACAATCTGAATGCGTTTGGTTGATTTTCCGTTTGCCAGTTGATGTTTTTCACTTCAAATGATGTCCTTTTGAAACAAAAGGCAGACACTTTGAGTGGTGGCTGCCACACCATGCCTCTGATTGAGGAGAGGTTGACTCATACACGTCACATATGACCCATGGATCGTTGTGCCAATGTATCAACACAATCCAAAGCGTTTGGATGGTTTTTTGTATGCCAGTTGATGTTTTTCAATTAAAATGACGTACTTTTGAAATAAAAGGCAGACACTTTGACTGGTGATGGCCACACTACGCCTCGGATTGAGGAGGAGTTGACTCGTACACATCACATATGACCCATGGATCGTTCTCATAAAGTATCAATGGAAACCGAATGCGTTTGGTCGGTTTTCTGTATGTACTTAAATTGTTGTCCATTTTAAGAAAAAGAGAGCCACTTACAGTGGTTCCGACCACACCGTGCCTCAGATTATGATGGGGTTGACTCGTACATGTCAAATTTGACCCATGTATCGTGGTGCTAAAGTATCGACACAATCCAAATGCGTTTGGTCAGTTTTCTGTATGCCAGTTTATGTTTTTCACTTCAAATGATTTCCTTTTGAAACAAAAGACAGACACTTTGAGTAGTGGCGGCCACACCGCGCCTTGGATTGAGGTGGGGTTGACTTGTACATGTCACATATGACCCATGGATTGTTGTGCTAATGTATAGACACAATCCAAATGTGTTTGTTCAGTTTTACGTATGTACATAAAATGTTGTCCATTTTATGAGAATCCTCTGTGCGGGGGGTTGTTCGGGGTCCAAGGAAGAGGGTGGGGGGCTGTCCGGGGGGCTGTGCGGGGGGCTGTCTGGGGTCCATGGAGGAGGATGGGGAGGCTGTGCGGGGGGCTTCCCGGAGGGTGTTCGGGGGGTTGTCCGGGGTCTAAGGAGGAGGGTGGGGGGCTGTCTGGGGGGCTGTCTGGGGGGCTGTCCGGGGGCTGTTCGGGGGGTTGTCTGGGGTCCAGGGAGGAGGGTGGGGGGCTGTCTGGTGGGCTATTCGGGGGGCTATGCGGGGGCTGTCCGGGGCTGTTCGGGGGGTTGTCTGGGGTCCATGGAAGAGGGTGGGGGGCAGTCCGAGGGGCTGTCTGGGTGGCTGTCCGGGGGATTATCCGGGGTCCAGGGAGGATGGTGGGGGGGCTGTCTGGGGGGCTGTCCGGCGGGGCTATCTGGGGTCCAGGGAGGAGCGTGGGGGGTTGTCCAGGGTCCAGGAAGAAGGGGGTTCCCAAACACACAACTACTAAAATACAAAAACATCCATAAAACAGATTATATATGAAAATGACTCAACTACAATACTATGCTAAGAGTCTAGATAAAACCAACAACTAGAATAGATTAAATATGAAATCTCAGTAATATCAGTAAAAAATTTAATGGATTAACTTGTCCTACATCACCATCACCATCATCACCATCATAATCACCCTCTTCCATGTACCCATCATTGTCATCGCCCTTGCCCTCCTCCTCGTCCTCACCCTCCTCCTCGCCCTCGCCTCCCACCTCGCCATCCTCCTCTCCTTCCTCTTCTGCATCAGACTCCTCACCATCATCATCGTCAAGCTGGAAATCATCCTAACCACCACTAGAACTGCCACCTAGTACACCGTATATAGAACGTATCAACGACATACACTCATCAAAAGCTGGACTGGCCTCTGCTGGAAGTGTAGGATGTAGAACTTCAATAAATTTCATAAACGCACTGTTTTCCCTTGCAGACTGTTCTGACATCTCTATGACCCTTTTCTCAGCCTGTTCTTCTTGTGCCCAAACTTACTGCAGCTCGGTGGCACTACAGCTCGTACCTGAGGAGGGCCAATACCTCGTCAGGGCTATCCTAGGTCGGCAGCGTACTCTACCAGAATGCTCCTCTCCCAACACCTGATGTAAGTGATCTGTTCGCCCAAAATTGTCTGGTTCTTGGGCATCGATGGCCTCTAATGCATCCTGTTACAAATATAAATATATCATTAAGTTACAAAATAGATATTAAAAAACAAATTCAACAGATTAAAACATACAATCTGTTGCTGGGTCGCTTCGTTGATGGTACTTCCATCCTTTTTCCGTCTACTCGAGCAAAACAGTTTTGCTCGAGGCACATGTCCTACAATATTTTGTATTTTCCTCTAAAATGACATTGAAAACTAAATTTATATGAAAACATTATCAAACTATTAAATAATTTAAGAAACAAAAGAAAGTGTAAGTCGTAAAGAAAACTTATAAACAATTGTCATACCTGCTTCCTCTCATGATCAGGCATCGTAGCGCTTCCCAGTGTGTGGAGGTATTTTTTTGCATCAATGTTCTTTTTATTTATTCCAGATGATTCCTAAATAAAAATCGAAAATGCAACATGTAGTATTAATGAAAAACATGAAAGTTATTATTTAAATATCTCAAATGTTATTAATACCTTAAACTGGGTACTCGTCCAATGAGTAATCATCTGATGATACTGTACTACAGGACAATCATCCACCACTGGTACCACCTCTAACTCAGTGCCAACTCTAGAAACCCAGCCAATATACAACTCATGCTTGTAGGCTCTCCAACGCTCGGCTAAATCCTTTAGACGTTCCGATTGTGCACCCTCACCATTGGGAAAATTAAATCGAAGTTGAAATCAAAATATTAATTCATATAAATACAAAAATATTTCATGGCATTAAATAGAACATATTTTTTTACCCATATCTCTACCCAAGCTCTATCCTTGACCTCATGTGGAAAATGTCTCCACAATAGCAGGCTGATGGGAATGATGTCAGAGTATTTGGAAAACATCACCAAAAAACTCTGACATTGCTACCATGTTTTCTCAACCATTTGGTTGTCTTCATTATAATCCACCATAACATATGTGCGGTGGTTCCACACCGAACACATGCGTGTACGCCCACGCCCATGCCTCCGGTCAGTAGATGTATCTGTCATGAAAGAAAAACAAATATTTTATCAAAACATGTTATAATGAAAATAACTATTTCTATAAAAATTTGTTAGGGTTCTATAAATATACATGTGCCAGTCTGATCGCTGAGTGCTGTTGGATCCACAGAAATTGATGGAACACCCTGTGGTGGAACAGGAGTCGAAGACAATGGAATATAGAAGCTCAAAGAGACAGAAGTAGAAGGAAAAGAAGATGGGACAGCTGTCTGACCGGATGCTGACTGAGGAGTGGGAATCATAATGGGATGTGAAAATGATGGGCCAAAAGATGCAGAAGGTAGCGAAAACATGGGAGGCCTAAATATCCCTTGTGTCTGTAACGACACACCGGGGTCAGAATGTGGGAAGGATGACATGTCAGTGGGAGGAGCGGGGTCTAGTCGGGTACGCGTAGCTGCTCGTCCACCTCTGGTACGAACCCTACTCATACCACCGGCCTGTGTACTAGGACCAGTACTAGGCTCCTTATTGAATAACTGTCGACGTATAGGTGGATCCTACAAAAATGTTTACAAAGAAATTAATCAAATGACATTATATATTCTTTAAATCTATCAATTTGAAATAAAGTACTCACTACAAGAACTAATGGTGGAATTCCCAACTCCATCATTCGACGATTGTTATCCATCATTTTTTTCCTTCGTCTCTCTTCAATTGGCTTCATTTCCTGCATTTTGAAAACAAATATGTAATTAATTAGAAAAAGAAAACTAATGTGTAACCCAAAAAACTAAATATATGAGGGAATAGAGGGATACATTGGTAATTTAGCTATCAATTGTTTTAGAAGAGCTTGAATGGATTTAATAAATCATACAAGTTTTAATGTTCACCAATTTAGAAATATTGTTTGACTATGTTTTAATACAGTTCAATTCCAAATTAGAAAATGCAATTCAAATAAAACTGTGACCAATAAATATTGAAAATTCACATAATGGTCAATTAATCTATCAATTGTTTTAGAAGAGCTGGAATGGATTTAATAAATCATACAAGTTTTAATGTTCAACAAGTTATAAATATTGTTTGACTATGTTTGAATACAGTTCAATTCCAAATTAGAAAATGCAATTCAAATAATACTGTAACCAATAAACATTGAAAATTCACAAAACGATCAAGTCAGTTATCAATTGTTTTAGAAGAGCTTGAATTGATTTAATAAATCATACAAGTTGTAATGTTCACCAAGTTAGAAATATTGTTTGACTATGTTTGAATACAATTCAATTCCAAATTAGAAAATGCAATTCAAATAAAAATACAACCAATAAACATTGAAAATTCACATTACGGTCAAGTCAGCTATCAATTGTTTTAGAAGAGCTTGAATGGATTTAATAAATCATACTAGTTGTAATGTTCACCAAGTTAGAAATATTGTTTGACTATGTAACGACCCAAAGATTCTTTAATGGAAAATCCCTCTTGATCCAGTTAAATGTCTCTTTATGAAAAATGTTTTTATAAGATGTCAACTTCATTGGTTTTATGTAATTAATTGTTACCATTGTTAATATAGCCGTTGAACAGTGATCACTTGATTAGTATAAATATAAGGCTTTAACGAACCCAATTTTACTCAGAAAAAGGAAGCGATGGCCTCATCCAGTAGAATTGACCCTTACAAAGCCCACATGTCGGAGCTCGAAAAAGATGTGGCATCCTTGGGCTTCGCCCTTGACGAAGCCCAAGATGAGCTTCATTATTTCAAGCTCTAACTTTATCGTCTATGGGAAAAGTGGAAGTTTATTGAAATTACCACTCGAGCGATGTTATCCGAGCCACCCCAAGAGTCTGTCACCATAGCACACCTTACCCTTAGGTCTTATGTGGCTGTTTTAAGGGGTTATGTAACAAATAAGTAGTACTATGTTCATGTACATTATTTTTTGTATATAATAATGAACATAATTTCTAGTCATTTTTGATACATTGTAAATAGTTTTTAAAGTACAAATGGTGTTTTTTGTTATTATTTAAATAAGAAATCTATTTTATTAAATTAAGGTATTTTTGAATTAAATAATATTTTAATAACATAATATTATTAATATTAAATTAATTTTTATTAAATATAAATTATCTTATAATTTAATGAATACAAATAAAATTTTTATTAAGGTTTGAAAGCCATTTCTGTCAAAACCCGTGAATTTTCGATAAATGTCGGTTTTTATTTTAAAAGTGAAAATTCACATATTTAGAAAAAATTATAGATAAAATAAATGTCATTTCTAGAATCAGGACGCCGAAATTATCCAACAGTGAATTATTCATAATTTTCCGAGACAGTCAAATTTTTGGGTAAAAATTAAATACCGTTTAAATATATAATGTGTTTTATGACATCATAATGACCCAATAGTGATGTAATAAAATACTATAATCCTTATGTTCGGCCAATATATGTTTTACCATCAAAATAAAGTGATTTTGGGTTTGTTTGACTTACTTTTCAAAGCATTAATGAACCCCTCAAGACATATTCAACACTTTGCCTTTTTAAATTAATTTCCATGGGAGTGTGACTCACCTCCACATAATCAACCCTAATATTTTAATACGTTCGGACCTTGGACTTGTAAAATATTTTTTTCCTATTTCCTTTTCCAAAAACCATGGTCAAAATCCATGAGATGGTTTGTGGTTTGGATTAGTTTAATATAAGGGGTCCCAAACCTAAATAATAAAGGATTCTCTCACCTTTCCTATATAAACCCACCCAAGATCCCTCTTCCACCTCACTAAAATCATTTGGAGTTCATCCAACATCATACCTACTCTCTCTAGAATCCTCCAAAAGTTCCTCAAGCTCCCAAGAAGCCTCTCACAAGCCTCTCTCTAGCCTTTGGAAGCACACTTCCATGTAAGGGTTTTTTCTTCCATTCTCATTTTTGTCCAATTTTCTTTAAGTTGGTTTGCCCTTTTAATTTCAATTATAAATGTTGGGGTATGGTTTCTCACCTCCCTCATACTGCCTTATTTATGTTTTAATTATGGGAGACCCTTTATCTCTCATTAAATTCCTCCAATATACACCCGTTACTATGCCGAAAATCTGAAAGGAACTTCTCTCTCCACTTTTACATTCAAGCAATATTTTTGTATCATGAATCTAAATTCCATTACAATTGTTGGGACATGCTTCTATATGACCTACTTAATTTCCATTACATGTAAATATGATAAGGAACCCCTTTCTCTCTAATCAACCATTTTTATGAATTCTTATGTCACGCCGTTACGCTGCCGAAATCGCACCGATTTTCTAAGACAATGTCATTGTGCAGTTAATACCATGCCCATTTCTCCATCAAGGGTATTCAACTTTTTGCACATTTACATATTTATTGTAAATTTTCATGTATGAATTCCACATTCCATTATAGTGTAATAAAGTATTATGTTTTATGAATCCATGTTATATGATCCATGTTGCACACTTATGCTTGAAATGAAATGTTTAAGAAGGGTGCGCCCTTATAGCGCTCCAATGCATTGGGTAAAGTATTGTATCATGATACGTCATGTGCAATGATTGTTGACTCACGATAATTCAAGTGAAATGAGGGTTTACTCATTCTTCATGTGCAATGAGGGTTTACTCATGCTCTATGTGCAATGAGCCTTGGCTCATGCTAAGTCAATGTTAAGTGTTGTTGCCACATTTCCATGTTATGATCATCATGCTTTTCTTATGAATGTCCTCAGGTTATCCCATGAAATTTCTAAGTACGAGGGAATTTAGTGGTCATGTAAAGGAAGTTTTCAATAAATATGTTTTATTTCATGTTTTATGTTTTTATGTAATGATCCTAAGCCCCAAAGACACTAAACCTCTCGATCTTCTTTGTTGTATCAAGTGAAGTTTTATGTAATAAATCATGTTAAAGTTGTAATAAAAAGAAGGTTTGTCATAGTTGGTATCAGAGGATAGGTTTAGTTTTTTTTTGGATTAGGAAAACCCTAGTAAAGCCTTAGAGATAAGACTAAGTATAATAAAAACATCCCTAAGTTTTGGTAAATACTAAGTAAGTGGTTTATCAAACAAATACATCCTTGTCTGGATACGAGCAGGTAGAGGTGGCTCTGGCACAGATGTATCCTAGGGGTAAAACCCGAAAACACCGCTTTGAGCTATAATCGAATGGGAACTGGTGAATGACAACGGGCCTTGCTGCACTCTTGGTTAAGACACTCCAGGAGGATATGTTTTGATAAATTCACAATCTTAGTATGAACCCTTATTAAGGGAAAAATGCCCCTAAGAATATATGTTAGAAAGTAGATCATGAAAAGCCTAGATTAAAGCCTATAGACTCGTGAGTTAAGGAAATAAAAGTTTATTTATAAGTCATCAACTTTTTTCTTTCGATTACCCTTTATGTGTTACCCCTAACTTTCCTTTTATTCCAGCCAATGGTCGGTAATAGGAGGACTCAGGCTAACAACCGTTGTGAAGATCAGTGTGATGATTGTACTAATGAGATTACCAATCCAATGGGAGAGGGAATCTCTAACTTTATCACGATTCTCTCTCAGCTAACTCATGTTTTGAATAGAAACACGGGTCAAGAGGAACGTTCAACCCCCCCTAAGAAAGAAAAAGTCGCTATCGAGAGCTTCATGAGACAAAGGCCTCCTACTTTTAGTGGATCATCTGATCCCACTGTAACACCCGAGACTTTTATGAGAAATATTTTGTTTTTATGTTATATAAATCATCTATGGAATCTTTCGCTACACGCAATTGCGACCTTCCTCGATAGTGTGTGTAGTACGCAATACCGAGTTCCACTAAACAACAATACATTATTATAATATTATAAACTAGCCGTTATGAATAGTATTAACTGAATTTTAAATTTTACAACATTATTATTCATCTTACACATTTTCTAGAACATGGTAAGAGAACAAAATAAATTTTTTTGGGTAAAATAAATATTTATCAAAAAATGCAGTTTTGCCGCCTTTTGATGGCGCACCCACATTAAATATATTTTGTGACACCTTTATAAGTTAAATTTGAAAAAAATAAAATTCTTATTTTGAATCAGGATATAAAAATTTACTTTGGATAAATTTTTGATATTTTTCTGATAACTTTCATATTTTGATGAATAGTAAAAATACGCTAATTTTTAATTAAAAACAAATTTTTTCATTGAAAAAATTTATATGGTTAAATTATAATATTGAATGGTTTTAAAGTATATATAGAATATATTTTTACCATTTAATATAATTTATGTCGTTATCAATAATTTCACATTGAATTCATAGGTAAAAACATTTCAATCTTTGCCAATGTTTTAACTTCTAAAAACTGTTTTCTTAAAAGTGAGATTTATTTTTAATTAATTACTGCGACATATGTGTTTTGAATTTTGAAAAATAGATTTCAGATTTGTAATAAGTGGGTCCAAATTATGTTAATAGGCTACTTTTTTTGGGCATTATGAATAGTAACTACGGTAAATTTTATTTACCTTAGTTAAAGGTAAATCGGGTAATTAAGGGTAAATATAAGATTATAAAATTAACCTAGAACCTGCCAAACTCCTATTGGATGACTAAAAGTCGACCCATATCACCTAAGGGTCGGATTATATTCATTTATTATACTTTTGACCATGAAACTAATATAATTATTATTAAAACCAATGAATGGGACAACATGTCTGTTTCTTAAATATTATAAGTATAATAATTTTAATTTGGTGATAAACTTAATGAAACTTAGAAACTGAATAGTCTCCAGAAAGCTAATACAGGTATCTACAACAGAGGAATTTATTTATAATTTTTAGGGATTAAAAAATTATCATTAATTATGACACAATAGTGATGTTGAAATTATTTTATTAATTAAAATATCAAATAAATGGTTTTAAAAATATTAAAATAATGATTATATGCACTATTTAATGTTCTCCACTAATTTTCTAGTTACATATGACATTTTATTAATCTATTAAAGCTTTTAGTTCGAACATATCATCTGTATATATTTTATTTAAATTCAAATAAATGAGTAGTGTCAAAATTGACACTATTGTTATTTTATAAAAATAACATATTATAAAATTGGTTAAAAATCACAAAAATATTTAAAAATTATAAATTAAAATTTATATGGTCGAAAATGTCATAAAGTGTCAAATTATGAAATATTCACAACACATATGTAATTATTAATAATACTTTATAATTTAGAATATTATTACCACAAATAAAATTAAATTGATAAACAAGGATAAATCAAGTTGATAATGTTTAAATTAAATTCCTAACATGTCTAAATTTTATTGGTTTATGAGATTACAACCCTATCACGTCTAATTTTTGGATATGAGTCATTTTGGAAGTTTTTATGTGGGGTTGGGATTTAATATAAACTAATATTTCTTATATTTCCAAAGGTGCTCCTCTCCTCCCTTATAAAAGGGCACCTCCTCCCTCTCCTCCTCACACCAATTTGAGCCTTAATGCTCGGCCAAACCCTGCCCATTTCACTACCCCACTTCCCTAGAATCATCCTAGAGGTTCTGGTCTTCTTCAAAGACCAACCCTAGTGCCCTAAGAAGAGGTTAAGAAGAGGCACGTCAAAAAGAGGTAATATCCATTACCAATCCTTTCCAAATTCTTTCTTCTTCAACATCTTCTTCTTTAGTTGTTTCATTACGAAGTAATAACATCAGTATCACTCATATACTGATATTTTATTATAAGTATGAAACAACCATATTTCAACATCTATCCATCCTACGGAAAACGAAATCACCGCACGTGTGTACGTACGTAATACCGTCTCCACGCCGTGGTGTAATCTATTTTCCCCCACCACCTTACATGGATGGGTATAATCGTGTAAATAATTACTATATATGATTATTGTAAAGTGATATTGATTCTGAAATAGTATGCATACACTCCAATACAATTGCACGATCATGGGAACGATATCATCGCTCGTGTGTACGTACGGAATACCGTCTCCACGATGTGATGCGATTCGTTCTACATGATCTTCATTGCATAATGATTATATAAATGAATTTAATGAATAAATATGATATATAGTAAATTAATACCATTCTGGAAATGATGTATCTATAACCTAAAGAGAAGAATAAGAATTTATTCGAGAAAACACGCATAAGAACGAAAAGTTATAAACACCCGAATAACAAGTAGCAATGAAATATTTCTACTAAGAAGCTAATAAATGACCATATATGATATCATAACAATAATTATGATTCTTTAATAAGTCAATAACATTATTTAAATCATTATACAGGAGGTTCAGACACTTACGAGGCAAATCGAACCTAAGGTAAGGGAAAATATCATAATCTCATTTTTATCTGAGACTGTTTATACTTTTGTATTTACTGGGGTGTATTTTATCATCCACATATATGTTTACTCAATATGTAATATTATTTCCATCCACATACAATTCTTTAAATCCATTTTTACCCTTTGGCGAGTTTTAGTAAAAGATATGAATGGAATATTTTGTCGTTTTTCGTACGAGGTACCTTTTGACTTTTCCGACAAAAGTACGAGAAGAATGTTTTATTTTAACTTATACGACATGAATGGATTTTTAAAACATTATTTCCAAGAATCTTCCCTTACAATTTTTCATGTTTATTTTTAATCAACTTCTTTTAGTTTAGAATTGTATGACATGTTAAGAAAGGAAAAGTATTTTTGAAGTAGAAAGGATATTTTCCTCAAGAATGGAGTTCAAGTGTTTTATCAAAATTATTTTCCATCTAAGATAATAAAGGGTTCTGTTTCTATACCTATTATTACATTTATTTTAATATGTTGTGATGTAATTATTTTTATGAATTCCTTTATCTTATATGAATTGTTTTATGATTTCATGATGTTTAAGAATCCCATTTTTATTACATGGGTTATGCTATGATGTATGGTTTATGATTTTGTGGCACACATAAGAATGGTATCATTATGAGATGGGTGGGAGCTATATCTCCCTCCAATGCACTGGGGAAAGATTTTATATCTCATGAGATAGACATGGCTGGAACGGCAGGTTAAACCGGTTCAGTGAAACACGACTGAAACGAGGAATAAACTCGGTTCAGAAATGGACTTTGTCCACTAAGATAGTCTTGGAAATGAGTATTGACTAATAAGAAATGATTTTCTATGATTATGTGTGTAATCCACAAAGATTCATGTTTTATGTTATGATTATTGTGATTACATTTCACTGCCATGATTTATCCCATGTTATGAAATTAAGATTTCTTTTTCAGGTTAAGATTTCAAAAATGTTATGTTCTTATGAATATGATGTGATTGATTTTTGTTTTGTCTACCCTTACTGAGCATTT
Source organism: Viscum album (assembly GCA_963277665.1). Classification (NCBI taxonomy): domain Eukaryota; kingdom Viridiplantae; phylum Streptophyta; class Magnoliopsida; order Santalales; family Viscaceae; genus Viscum; species Viscum album. Next base: position 332,966,229 of record OY728139.1, on the reverse strand, counting down.
GAGCTCACCCTTTTGTATGTTTTCTTTCCCCCAGGTCAGGAAGAAGGTTTTTAAGTAGGATATTCCAAAAGGGACTCTAGATATGATAAAATAAATAGGAGACAATGTAGATGCTTTATGAACCAGTTGTTTATGTTTCCCAGTTTCTAAAGACACTATACCTATACGGTCCTTTCATGGTTTTGTTATATGTTTTAATAAGAATGCTTAAATTCGGATTTAATAACAATGTATGTAAATTATGGGCCGTTATAGTTTGTATCAGAGGAAAGGTGTAGTAAATCTTTGGAAACTAGGATGTGAAAGCCTTAGTAAGAACCCTAAGGATAATTCTAAGCATAGAACACAATATTAGTGTTTTAGAAATGACCATGAATAACCTAGGATAATCCTTAAGTGTGAAATTTTATTCTTGATTATGTGTTTTTTTCCTATTATAATTAGTGTTTCTCACACTATTCTTCTTGGTTTTAGTCAATGGCTGGAACCCGAAGGAACCGTGTTAATGCGGAATGCGATGGGCAATGCAATGATTGTCCCCCTGAGAAACCAAATGTTATGGGAGCTGGAATGAAAAATCTTGTAGACATGCTCACACAACTTTCTCAAGCTATGAATCATACACGACTTCCAAATGAGAAAAGGAAGGAGCAACATTCTGTTGAATCCTTCATGAGGCAGCGTCCACCTTCATTCAGCGGGTCTACTGATCCATTAGTTGTTGAACAATGGATCAGTACTACTGGAAAGATATTTTAAATTCTTCAATGTTCTGAACATGATAATTTCATCCTTGTAGTGTATCATTTGGAAGGAGATGCTGATCAATGGTGGAATCTTATTAAGAATACGAGGCCGAGGGATGAAATTGAGTCCATGGAATGGGACGAGTTTAAGAACGTATTTTTCAATAAGTACTTCCCTCATATTCTCCGTACAAAGATGGAGAAAGAGTTTCTTGAACTGAAGCAAAAGGATTATGAATCTCTTGGTACCTATGAAACAAATTTTACAAGACTTTCAAGGTACGCTTCTGGTATTATTATCTAACCTGAGAGTAAGATCGATCGATTCTTTAGTGGCTTAAAACCAAGTCTTCGAAGGGCCTTATCCATAAGGGACTTCAATAGCTATGAGGAAATCGTTCGATGTACTCTCAAAGTTGAGATGGAGATTGGATTAACCCATCAGTCATATGGGTTTGATAAGATGAGGAAAATGGAATTCAAAGGAAAATATAAAGAGCACACTGAAAAGAAGATGAGCTTTCCCTTATGCTCAAAGTGTGGAAAGAAACATGGAGGGAGTTGTCTTAAAGGGACAAGTAAATGTTTCGAATGTGGAAAGTAAGGTCATCGGGCATTTGAATGCCGCAATGATGGGAAGAAGATGTCTAATGATCTAAACAAAGGAAGGGACACACAGAATGAACCTACTGCACTTCAATGTTTCAAGTGCAAGGAGATGGGTCATTATTCCAATCAATGCCCAAATCCAAGGGTTGATGATGATGGTCGACGTCAACAAACTCTTAAGGATAAAGTCAAAGGAAAGTCATATGCAATTTCTATCAGCGATGTGGAGTACGATAACGATGTGGTGAAAGGTACAGTTACCATCCACTCTAAAGTAGAAAATATTTTATTTGATTCTGGATCCACCCAATCGTTTATTTCTGAAGAATTTTCTAAGGATATCACCATATTACCTCAACAATTAGATGTTGAGTTAGCTGTGACAACCCCTAATGGCATAACAGTCCCATCAAAATTTTATAATTCTTCCCTGATTGATGTTTGTGGGAAAGTGCTTCCTGAAAATCTTGTGATCCTTCCTATAGTAGAATTTGATGTGATTCTTGGCATGGAATGGATTTCTTTATATGGAGCTCATATCAATTGCCAAAGAAGGGAAGTCACATTTCATATTCCATATCAATCTATGATCGTCTATCGATGAAAGGATGAACATAACCTTCCAGTGAAAATTTCTTCAATCTTATGGGTCTTGATTCTACTAAATGAAGGTTGTTTATCTCAAATGGGTGGTGAGAAACTCACGATTAAGAATATGCCCATTGTACGGGAGTTTGATGATGTCTTTCTGGAGGAATTTCCAGGTCTTCCACCAAATCATGAAGTTGAGTTTTCAATAGAACTCGTACCAGGTGCTTTACCTATTTCAAAGACACCTTATAGAATGGCCCCAATTGAGTTGCAGAAATTGAAGAAGCAACTCCAAGAAAATCTTGATAAGGGATTCATATGCCCTAGTGCGTCACCTTGGGGAGCACCTGTTCTGTTTTTTAAGAAGAAAGATGGATCAATGAGACTATGCATTGATTATCGAGAACTTAACAAGATCACTATCAAGAACAAATATCCTCTCCCACGCATTGATGTCTTATTTGACCAACTACGCAGAGATCAATACTTTTCCAAGATTGATCTCCGTTCATGGTATCATCGATTAAGTGTCAAAAGGGTGGATATACCAAATATGGATTTCCGTACAAGGTATGGACACTATGAATTTATAGTGATGCCATTTGGTCTTACTAATGCCCCTGCTATCTTCAGGGATCTGATGAATAGAGTCTTTATAGACTATCTTGATCAATTTGTGGTAGTCTTTATAGACGATATTCTTGTCTATTCAGAGAGCAAGGAAGAACATGAAGATCACTTGAGAATTATATTTATGACCCTGAGAAAGGAGAAGCTTTATGCCAAATTTACAAAGTGTGAATTTTGGCTTCAAAAGGTTTCATTTTTGGGTCACATAATCTCAAAAGAGGGGATATCTGTGGATCCAGCAAAAACAGAGGTTATCGAAAGATGGTCGATACCAAAAACAGTAACTGAGATCCAAAGTTTTCTTGGTTTGGCTTGATATTATTGACGTTTCGTGAAAGATTTTTCACGATTATCTAATCCACTCACCAGGTTGACTCGAAAAGGAGTTAAGTTTGTTTGGACAGAGGAATGTGAAGAGAATTTCAAGCAGTTGAAAATAAGGTTATCCAGTGAACCTGTGCTCACATTGCCTTGTAGTGGAGAATGGTTTGTGATCTACAGTGATGCATCCAAGAAGGGGTCCGGTGTGTTCTTATGAAAAATGATATGGTGATAGCTTATGCCTCACAACAGTTGAAAATCCATGAGCAAAATTACCCAACACGTGATTTGGAGTTAGCTGCGGTAATGTTTGCATTAAAGATTTGGAGGCATTATCTTTATGGAGAAAGGTGTGACATTTATACTGATCATAAAAGTTTAAATTATATTTTCACACAAAAGGATCTGAATATGCGCCAAAGAAGATGGTTAGAGATGATTAAGGATTACGACTGCTCAATTCATTACCACCCTGGGAAAGCAAACAAGGTGGAAGATGCATTAAGTCGACAAGACCATGCCAGTTTATCCATGATGAGGATCCCAAAAGATCCAATATTTATGGATTTACAAAGGATGGATCTTGGAATTATAATGGAAGGGGGAAAATCGTATCTTTCTCAAATGAATGTTAAACCATCTATACATGTGAAGATTAAAGAGGAGCAGAAAGAATATGTAGAGTTACAAAAGAAGGTGAGAAATATTCCTGAATTCAACCGTGATTGTGATGGGATAATAAAGTTCATGAATTGGGTTTGTGTTCCTCCCATCCTCGAATTATAGAAGGATCTACTGGATGAGGCTCTTAGTTCTTCATTCTCTATTCATCCTGGAAGCACGAAGATGTATAGGGACCTGAAAGAGTACTTCTGGTGGGATGGCATGAAAAGAGATGTTGCTGTATATGTCTCTCGATGCTTGGTTTGCAAGAAAGTTAAAGCTGAGAGACAGAAGTCTAAGGGGATGTTACAACCATTACCCATACCTGAATGGAAATGTGAAAACATCACTACGGACTTTGTCACAGGACTTCCTAAAACATCCAAAGGCAATAATGCTATATGGGTCATAGTTGATCGTCTTACAAAGTCTGCACACTTCATCGCTATTAGAGAGGATTTCTCTCTGGATCAGCTTGCCAGGATATATGTAAAGGAAATCGTAAGATTGCATGGAGTACCACTTTCTATTATATCCGATTGGGATCCAAGATTTACCTCGAAGTTCTGGTGAAGTGTTCAGCATACTCTGGATACCGAGTTGAGTTTCAGCACTGCTTATCATACTCAGACAGACGTTCAGTCTGAGAGAACAATTCAAACTCTAGAAGATATGTTGAGAGCTTGCTCTATGGATTTCAAAGGTGGTTGGGATCAACACCTACCTTTGGTGGAATTTTCATATAATAATAGCTTTCACTCCAGTATTCAGATGGCTCCTTATGAAGCTCTCTATGGAATGAAATGCAGGACTCCAACTTGCTGGGATGAAGTTGGGGAAAGAAAGTTATTAGGACATGATATTGTTGATGAGATGGCAGAAAAGGTCCGATCTATTCAACAACACATAAGATCAGCTTAGAGTCGATAGAAAAGTTATGCCGACAACTGATGAAAAGACCTAGAGTTTTAAGTGGGTGATAAAGTGCTCTTACGAATATCTCCCTGGAAGAAGGTCATGAGATTTGGAAAGAAGGGAAAGTTGAGCCCTAGATATATCGGTCCTTTCGAAATACAGGATTGTGTTGGAAAGGTAGCTTACCGATTGGCGCTTCCACCGAATCTCTCTCAAGTTCACGATGTGTTCCATATATCTCTTCTGAGAAAGTACATACCTGATCCTTCACATGTACTCAGCTCAGAAGTTGTACCGCTGGAGAAAGATCTTTCTTATGAAGAACAACTGATAGAGATTCTTGATCATAGTGAAAAAGTTCTACGAAACAATACCACTCTCTTGGTGAAAGTTTTATGGAGGAACCACCAATTAGAAGAAGCTACATGGGAGCTTGAGGATATGATGAGGGAGAGGTATCCTCATCTGTTTGTTACAAAGTAATGAATTTTGAGGGAGAAATTCATTTTAAGGGGGGTAGAATGTAACACCCAAGACTTTTATGAGAAATATTTTGTTTTTATGTTATATAAATCATCAAAGGAATCTTTCGCTACACGCAATCGCGACCTTCCTTGATATCGTGTGTAGTACGCAATACCAAGTTCCACTAAACAACAATATATTATTATAATATTATAAACTAGCCGTTATGAATAGTATTAACTGAATTTTAAAATTTACAACATTATTATTCATCTTACACATTTTCTAGAACATGGTAAGAGAACAAAATAAATTTATTTGGGTAAAATAAAATTATCAAAAAATGCAGTTTTGCCGCATTTTGATGGCGTACCCACATTAAATCTTGTTTTTGACACGTTTATAAGTTCAATTTGAAAAAATAAAATTCTTCTTTTGAATCAAGATATAAAAGTTTACTTTGGATAAATTATTGATATTTTTCTGATAACTTTCACATTTTGATGAATAGTAAAAATGCGCTAATTTTTAATTAAAAACAACTTTTTTCATTGAGAACATTTATATGGTTCAATTATAATATTGAATGTTTTTAAAGTATATATAGAATATATTTTTACCATTTAATATAATGTATGTCGTTAGCATTAATTTCACATTGAATTCATAGGTAAAAACATTTCAATCTTTGGCAATGTTTTAACTTCTAAAACCTGTTTTTTTAACAACGGGATTTATTTAAAATTAATTACTGTGACTTATGTGTTTTGAATTTTGAAAAATGGATTCCATATTTGTAATCAGTGGGTCCAAATTATATTAATAGGCTACTTTTTTGGGCATTATGAATAGTAACTACGGTAAATTTTATTTACCATAGTTAAAGGTAAATCGGGTAATTAAGGGTAAATATAAGATTATAACATTACCCTAACACTTTCCAAAATCCTATTGGATGACTAAAAGTCGACCCATATCACCTAAGGGTCGGATTAGATTCATTTAATAGACTTTTGACCATGAAAATAATTTAATTATTATTAAAACCGAAGAATGTGACAACATGTCACTTTCTTAAATCTTATAAGTATAATAATTTTAATTTGGTGATAAACTTAATGAACCTTCGAACATGAATAGTCTCAAGAACGCTAATACAATTATCTACAACATAGGAATTTATTTAGAATTTTTAGGGATTAATTAATTATCATTATGTATGACACAATAGTAATGTTGAAATTATTTTATTAATTAAAATATCAAATAAATGGTTTTAAAAATATTAAAATAATTATTATATGCACTATTTAATGTGCTCCACTAATTTTCTAGATACATATGAAATTTTATTATTCTATTAATGATTTTAGTTAGAACATATCCTCTGTATATATTTTATTTAAATTCAAATAAATGAATAGTGTGAAAATTGACACTGTTGTTATTTTATAAAAATAACATATTATAAAATTGTTTAGAAATCACAAAAATATTTAAAAATTATAAATTAAAATTTATATGGTCGAAAATGTCCTAAAGTGTCATATTATAGAAAATTCACAACACATATGTAATTATTAATAATAATTTAAAATTTAGAATATTAATAACACAAATAAAATTAAATTGATAAATAAGGATAAATCAAGTTGATCATGTTTAAAATAAATTTCTAACATGTCTAAATTTTATTGGTTGATGCTATTACAACCCTGTATCATCTAATCTTTGGATATGAGTAATTTTGGAAGTTTTTAAGTGGGGTTGAGTTTTAATATAAACTAATATTTCTTATATTTGCAAAGGTGCCCCTCTCCTCCCTTATAAAAGGGAACCTTCTCCCTCTCCTCCTCACACCAATTTGAGCCTTCAAGATCGGCCAAACCCTACCCATTTCACTTCCCCACTTCCCTATAATAATCCTAGAGGTTCTGGTCTTCTTCAAAGACCAACCCTAGTGCCCTAAGAGGAGGTTAAGAAGAGGCGCGTAAAAAAGAGGTAATATCCATTACCGATCCTTTCCAAATTCTTTCTTCTTCAACTTAATCTTCTTTAGTTGTTTCATTATGAAGTAATAACATCAGTATCACTCATATACTGATATGTTATTATAATTATGAAACAACCCTATTTCAACATCAATCCATCCTACGGAAAACGAAATCACCGCGCGTGTGTACGTATGGAATACCGTCTCCACACCGTGGTGTAATCTATTTTCCCCCACCACCTTACTTGGATGGGTATAACGGTATAAATAATTACTATATATGATTATTGTAAAGTGATATTGATTCTGAAATAGTATACATACACTCCAATACAATTGCACAATCATGGGAACAATATCATCGCTCATGCCTACGTACGGAATACCGTCTCCACGATGTGATGTGATTCGTTCTACATGATATTAATTGAATAATTATTATATAAATGAATTGAATGAATAAATATGATATATAGTACATTAATAACATTCTGGAAATGATGTATCTATAACCTAAATAGAAGAATAAGAATTTATTCGACAAAACACGCATAAGAACGAAAAATTATAAACACCCGAATAACAAGTAGAAATGAAATATTACTTTAAGAAGCTAAGAATATGACCATATATGATATCATAACAATAATTATGATTCTGGAATAAGTCAATAACATTATTTATATCCTTATATATGAGGTTCGGACACTTACGAGGAAAATCGGACCTAAGGTAAAGGAAAATATCACAATCTCATTTTTATCTGAGATTGTTTATACTTTGGTATTTACTGAGGTGTATTTTATTATCCACATCCATGTTTCCTCAATATTTAATATTATTTCCATCCACCTACAATTTTTTAAATTCATTTTTACCGTTTGGTGAGTTTCAGTAAAAGATATGAAAGGAATCTTTTGTCTTTTTTCATACGAGGTACTTTTTGACTTTTCCGACAAAAGTACGAGAAGAATGTTTTCTTTTAACTTATACAGAATGAATGTATTTTTAAAACATTATTTCCAAGAATCTTCCCTTAAAAGTTTTCAAGTTTATTTTTAATCAACTTCTTTTAGTTTAGAATTGTATGACATGTTAAGAAAGGAAAAGTATTTTTGAAGTAGAAAGGATATTTTCCTCAAGAATGGAGTTCAAGTGTTTTATCAAAATTATTTTCCATCTATGATAATAAAGGGTTCTGTTTCTATCCCTATTATTACATTGATTTTATTATGTTGTGATGGAATTATTTTTATGAATTCCTTTATTTTATATGAATTGTTTTATGAATTCATGATGTTTAAGAATTCTATTTTTATTACATGGGTTATGCTATGATGTATGGTTTATGATTTTGTGGCACACATAAGAATGGTATCATTAAGAGATGGGTGGGACCTATATCTCCCTCCAATGCGTTGGGTAAAGATTTTTTATCTCATGAGATAGACATGGCTGGAACGGCAGGTTAAACCGGTTCAGTGAAACAGGACTGAAACGAGGAATAAACTCGGTTCAGAAATGGACTTTGTCCCCTAAGATAGTCTTGGAAATGAGTCTTGAATAATTAGAAATGACTCTCTATGATTATGTGTGTAAGCCATAGATCTTTATGTTTTATGTTATGATTATTGTGATTACGTTTCACTGCCATGATTTATCCCACGTTATGAAATTAAGATTTCTTTTGCAGGTTAAGATTTCAAAAATGTTATGTTCTTATGAATATGACGTGGTTGAATTTTGTTTTGTTTACCCTTACTGAGCATTTGAGCTCACCCTTTTGTATGTTTTCTTTCCCCCAGGTCAGGAAGAAGGTTATTAAGTAGGATATTCCAAAAGGGACTCTAGATATGATGAAATAAATGGGAGACAATGTAGATGCTTTATGAACCAGTTGTTTATGTTTCCCAGTTTCTAAAGACACTATACATATACGGTCCTTTCGTGGTTTTGTTATATGTTTTAATAAGTATGCTTCAATTCAGATTTAAAAACAATGTATATAAAGTATGGGCCGTTATACCCACGATCGCTGAACAATGGATCAACTCCATTGAAAAGATCTTCTCCATCCTCCAATGTTCTGAACAAGAGAAGGTTCTCCTAGATTCTTATCGTATGGAGGGTGAGGCTGATCAATGGTGGACGTTGATCAAAAATACGAAGCCTGGGGAGGAGATCGATGATTTGGAATGGAAGGAATTCTGGAAGATGTTTTTCAATAAATATTTTCTGTGCACCCTCCGGCTTAAGATGGAAAGGGGCTTCCTTTCCCTCAAGCAAAAAGAGGAGGAATCTGTTGGTGCGTACGAGGAAAACTTCACAAGGCTTGCACGATACGCTTCCGACTTTGTTGTTACCCCCGAATTCAAGGTTGACCGCTTCTTTGGTGGGCTGAAGCCTAGCTTGCGTAAAGCATTAGCGATCTGTGACTTCGAAAGCTATGAGGAATTTGTCCGATGTGCCCTCAAGGTCGAAATGGAGATCGGAGAATCACAGGGGTATCAAGGGGATAAGAAGCGTAAGGTGGACTTCAATTCGGGTGGGCCAATGGATAAATCCAACGGCGCTAAGAAGTTCCAGCACCCCACTTGCCAAAAGTGCGGAAAGAAGCACCCTGGAAATTGCCTTAAGGGGACGCGAAAATGCTTTAGGTGGGGAAGAGAAGGGCACCTAGCTGTTAACTATCGGCAAGAAGGACTCGTGGCTGCGACAGAGGAGAGGAACGCTCCGTTCGAACCTCAACGTGTTGTTCAATGCTATAAATGCAATGAACCGGGTGATTTTTCAAATCAGTGCCCTAATCCAAGGGTTATCGGAGGCAACCAACAACCTCCAAGACAGAAAGGAAGAGCTTTTTCCATCACTTCTGCTGAAGTGAACCCCGATAATGAAGTGGTGACAGGTACGCTAGTTATTCAGTCAATAATAGCGAACATAATTTTTGATTCAAGTTCTACGCATTCTTTTATATCTCGAAAGTTTAGTAGAACAATCCCAGCACCACCACAAATCATGGAAGTAAAGATGTCGGTGAGTATGGAAAATGGGGAAATCATTGCATCCCATGAGTATAAGTCCTCCCCTGTTATAATCTGTGGATTGAATTTCCCAGCGAACCCCCTCATACTCCCTTTGGTGGAATTTGATGCAATTCTTGGCATGGATTGGCTTTCCTTAAATAGAGCCAACATAAATTGTCGGGAGAGGGAAATCACACTCCATATGGAGAATCGACCCTCGATTCTTTACAAGTGTCAGGAGGAAGATGAATCTCCTTTAGCTCCATCATCTCAAGCATAGATATTACTTCCCTACGAGCATGCGTATCTGGCTCAGATTATTGAGTCCAAAGAAGAAACCATCCTTGAAGAAATGCCTATTGTGAGGGAATTCGCTGAGGTGTTTCCCGAGGAACTTCCTAGTCTTCCTCTAAGAAAATATGTTGAGTTCTCAATTGAACTTATACCTAGGGCGTTACCAATATCCAAGACTCCATATAGAATGGTTGTTGTTGAGCTTGAAGAGATGAAGAAACAACTACAGAAGAATCTGGATAAAGGGTTTATACGCCCAAGTGCTTCACCATGGGGTGCACCAGTTCTCTTCATTAAGAAGAAGGATGGGTCAATGCGGCTTTGCATCAATTATTGTGAACTTAACAAAATCATGATAAAGAAAAAGTATCCTCTCCCACGAATTGATGAATTGTTCAATCGGTTGCATGGAGCACAATACTTCTCCAAGGTGGACTTGAGGTCTGGATATTATCAAGTTAAGGTGAAGAAGGAAGATGTCCCCAAGACTTCTCTTCGTACAAGATACGAGCACTATGAATTCATAGTAATGCCTTTCGGACTCACCAATTCTCAAAAAATATTCATGGACTTGATGAATAGAGTCTTTAGAGATTACCTTGACAAATTTCTGGTAGTCTTTATAGATGATATTCTAATATACTCCAAAACCAAGGAGGATCATGAGGAGAATTTAAGAACTGTACTAGAGACTTTGCGCAAGGAGAAGCTCTATGCAAAGTACAGTAAGTGTGAGTTCTGGTTGAAGGAGGTCTCATTCTTGGACCATATCATCATAAGAAATGGGATATCTGTGGACCCCTCCAAAACAGATGCAATTGAGGGATGGCAGAGGCCAACATCAGTAACGGATATCCGTAGCTTCTTGGGGTTAGCTGGATATTATCGACAATTTGTGAGAAATTTCTCATGATTTTCCAACCCTCTTACCAAGATAACTCGAAAGGGAGTAAAGTTTTCTTGGAGTGATGAATGCGAAGAAAGCTTCAAGGAGTTGAAAAGGAGGCTTATCACTGCACCTGTGCTCACTTTACCCACAAGTGGGGAACTTTTTGTGGTATTCAGTGATGCTTCGAAGAAGGGATTAGGATGTGTGCTGATGCAGAATGATAAAGTGATATCTTATGCCTCAAGGCCGTTGAAAATACATGAGTGAAACTATCCAACGCATGATCTGGAGTTTGCGGCTGTGATCTTTGCCTTGAAAATCTGGCATCATTATCTCTATGGAGAGAAATGTGAGATATATACTAACCACAAGAGTCTTAAATATATATTCACACAGAAAGAGCTTAATATGCACTAGAGAATATGGATAGATCTCATCAATTATTATGACTATTCAATACATTACCACCCTGGGAATGCAAGAAGGTGGTGGATTCCCTAAGTATAAAGGATCCAGCGATTCTATCAATGATGAGAATTGAGAATGATCCAATCTTCTTAGACTTGATGAAGATGGATATGGGAATCATAAAGAAGGGAACATCATCAATCCTTTCACAAATTATTGCTCAACCATCTCTTTTGGAAAGGTTAAAGGATGCTCAAAAGGATGATGTGGGAATTCAAGAAAAAAGTGGAAGCTATCAAAAATTGGAAATCCTCGGAGTTTAATGTTAATGAAAAAGGAATTGTACGGTTTGGGAAAATACCATGTGTTACATCATGTCCGGAGCTGAAGAATGAACTTTTGGATGATGCACATAGTTCAAATTTCTCTATTCACCCAGGGAGAACAAAAATGTATCGAGATCTCCGAGAAAACTTTTGGTGGGATAATATGAAGAAGGAGATTGCTGAATATACATCAAAGTGCCTGGTGTTTCAGCAAGTGAAGGCAGAGAGGCAGAAGCCTAAGGGGATGGTGCAACCATTTCCCATACCAGAATGGAAATGGGAGAACATCACCATGTAATTTGTCACTGGACTTCCAAGGACATCCAAAGGCAACAATGCAATCTGGGTTGTTGTGGATCGTCTTACGAAGACTGCACACTTCATTGCTATTCGAGAGGATTTCTCTTTGGATCAAATGGCACAAATATATATCAGGGAAGTGGTAAGGTTGCATGGAGTACCACTATCTATTGTGTCTGACCGAGATCCAAGATTCACCTCTATGTTTTGAAGGAGTCTTCAACGTGCTCTAAATACTGAACTGAACTTCAGTATGGCCTATCATCCTAAAACTAATGGCCAATCCGAGCGGACTATCCAAACACTTGAGGATATGTTGAGAGCATTCTCAATGGACTTTAAAGGAGGATGGGATAAACATCTTCCTCTGGTTGATTTCTCTTATAATAACAGTTTCCACTCGAGCATCCAAATGGCACCCTATGAAGCCCTTAATGGGAAAAGGTGCAGAACACCGGCATGTTGGGATGAGGTCGGTGAATGTAAGCTACTTGGACTAGAAATGGTCGAAGAAATGGTGGAGAAGGTGAAAACCATTCAGCAGCATATCAAGGAAGCCCAGATTCGACAGAAGAGTTATGCAGATAATCGTCGATGAGACCTTGAGTTTAAAGTTGGAGACATTGTGTTCTTACACATATCTCTATGGAAGAAGGTCATGTGGTTTGGAAAGAAAGGGAAGTTAAGTCCAAGGTACATCGGCCCCTTCGAGATTCTTGATCGTGTTGGGGATGTGGCCTATCAACTAGCACTTCCACCTACAATGGCCAAAGTACATGATGCCTTTAATGTATCCCTCTAAAGGAAGTACATACCGGACCCTTCACATGTACTCTCTTTTGAGGTGGTACAATTGGAATACGATATTTCTTATGAGGAGAAACCAGTGAAGATCTTAGATCGTAGAGAAACATTTCTACGAAATAAGATAATGCCCCTCGTCAAGGTGTTGTGGAGAAACCAAAAGTTTGAAGAAGCGACTTGGGAGTTGGAGGATATGATGAAGCTGAGTTTCCCACATTTGTTTTCGTGTAGGAAAAGGAAAACATCGAGGGAGAAATTTCTTAAGGGGGAATATTGTAACGACCCAAAGTTTCTTTAATAGAAAATCCCTCTTGATCCAGTTAAATGTCTCTTTATGAATAATGTTTTTATAAGATGTCAACTTCTTTGGTTTTATGTTATGAATTGTGACCGTTGTTAATATTGTCATTCAACAGTGATCAATTGATTAGTATAAATATAAGTCTTTAACGAACCCAATTTTACTCAGACAAAGGAAGCGATGGCCTCATCCAATAGAATTTCCCCTTACGAAGCCCATTTGTCGGAGTTCAGAAAAGATGTGGCATCCTTAGGCTTCGCCCTTGACCAAGCCCAAGCTGAGCTTCATTATGTCAAGCTTGAACGTGACCTTCTACGGGAAAAGTGAAAGTTGATTGAAATTACCACTCGGGCGATGTTATCCGAGCCACCCCAAGAGTCTGTCACCATCGCGCACCTTACCCTTAGGTCTTATGTGGCTGTTTTAAGGGGTTATGTAACAAATAAGTAGTACTATGTTCATGTACATTATTTTTTGTATATAATAATGAATATAACTTCTAGTCATTTTTGATACATTGTAAATTGTTTTTAAAGTACAAATTTTGTTTTTAGTTATTATTTAAATAAGAAATCTATTTTATTAAATTAAGGGATTTAGGAATTAAATAATATTTTCATAAAATAATATTATTATGATTAAATTAATTTTTATTAAATATAAATGATCTTATAATTTTATGAATGCAATTAAAATTTTTATTAACCTTTGAAAGCCATTTCTGTCAAAACCCGTGAATTTTCGATAAATGTCAGATTTTATTTTAAAAGTGAAAATTCACATATTTCGAAAATTTTTTAGATAAAATAAATGTCATTTCTGGAATCAGGATGTCGAAATTATCCAATGGTGAATTTTTCATAATTTTCTGAGACAGTCGAATTTTTGGGTAAAAAGTAAATACCGTTTTAATGTATAATGTGTTTTATGACATCATAATGACCCAATAGTGATGTAATAAAATAATATAATCCTTATGTTCGGCCAATATATGTTTTAAACTTAATATAAAGTAATTTTGGGTTTTTTGACTTTCTTTTCAAAGCATTAATGAACCCCTCAAGACATATTCAACACTTTTCCTTTTTAAATTAATTTCCATGGGAGTGTGACTCACCTCCACATAAGCAACCCTAATATTTTAATAATTTCGGACCTTGGCCTTGTAAAATATTTTTTTCCTCTTTCCTTTTCCAGAAACCATAGGCAAAAACCATGGGATGGTTTGTGGTTTGGATTAGTTTAATATAAGGGGTCCCAAACCTAAATAATAAAGAATTCTCTCACCTTTCCTATATAAACCCACCCAAGAACCCATTTCCACCTCACTAAAATCCTTTGGAGTTCGTCCAACGTTTGCCCTACTCTCTCTAGAATCCTCCCAAGGTTCCCCAAGCTCCCAATAAGCCTCTCACAAGCCTCTCTCTAGCCTTTGGAAGCACACTTCCAAGCAAGGTTTTTTTCTTCCTTTCTCATTTTTGTCCAAATTTCTTTAAGTTGTTTTCCCCTTTTAATTTCAATTATAAATGTTGGGGTATTGTTTCACACCTCCCTCATACTGCCCTCTTAATTTTTGAATGATGTGAGACCCTTTATCTCTCATTAAATTCCTCCCATGTACACCTGTTACTATGCCAAAATTCCGAAAGGAACTTCTCTCTCCTCTTTTACATTCAAACAATACTTTTGTATCATGAATCTAAATTCCATTACAATTGTTGGGACATGTATCTATATGACCTACTTACTGTCCATTACATGTAAATATTATGAGGAACCCCTTTTTCTCTCATCAACCATTTTTATAAATTCTTATGTCATGTCGTTACGCTGCCGAAATCGCACCGATTTTCTAAGCCAATGTCATTGTGTAGTGAATACCATTCCCATTACTCCATCAAGGGTATTCACCTTTATGCACATTTACATATTTATTGTAATGTTTCATGTATTAATTCCACATTCCTTTATCGTGGAATAAATTATTATGTTTTATGAATCCATGTTTTATGATCCATGTGGAACACTTATGCATGAAATGAAATGGTTAAGAAGGGTGTGCCCTTATAGCGCTCCAATGCATTGGGTAAAGTATAGTATCATGATACGTCATGTGCAATGAGTTTTAACTCATTATAATTCAAGTGTAATGAGGGTTTACTCGTGCTTCATGTGCAATGAGGGTTTACTCATGCTCCTTGTGCAATGAGCCTTGGCTCATGCTAATTCAATGTTAAGTGTTGTTGCCACATTTCCATGTTATGATCATCATGCTTTATCATGCCTTTATGTTCATGTTTATCTTATGCTCTATTTTCTTGCCTATTGCCTAACATTTATTGTAATCCTCATGTTATTCCATGTGTACTCCCTTACTGGGCTTTATAGCTCACCCTTTTCTTATGCATGTCCTCAGGTTATCCCATGAAATGCTAAGTACGAGGGAATGTAGTGGTCATGTAATGGAAGTTTTCAATAAAGATGTTGTATTTCATGTTTTAAGTTTTTATGTAATGATCCTAATCCCCAAAGACACTAAACCTCTCGATATTCTTTGTTGTATCAAGTGATGTTTTATGTAATAAAGCATGTTTAAATTGTAATAAAAAGCAGGGTTGTCATAGACTATGTTTGAATACAGTTCAATTCCAAATTAGAAAATGCAATTCAAATAAAACTGCAACCAATAAACATTGAAAATTCAGATAACAGTCAATTCAGCTAAAACATATTTGTGATCAATACTAAATCAATTTGAATATTACCAACCTTAACAACCCAAATCAAGGTAAATGAAAAGAATTGAGAACATGGATGAATGATTCTATATATTTTCAACCACAACATCAGGTTCACAATCAACTCTGACAATTGAGATATTTGAGTCATCAAAAGAAATAAATGGATTGTTTCCAATGGAACTAGGGACAGTGTCAATTACATCATAACCATTATCAAAAATATGTCTTGGAATTACATCAACTATGACACCAAATTCAGGTCGAAGTTGGTCTTTGACATAAAAAACTTGTTTATCCACTGATGCCAACACATATGGTTCTTCAGTAGCAAGAGTGTGAGTCATATTAATTACTCGAAATCCACAATAATCAATAAATGTGCCATGTCTCATCATCAAATCAAACCAATGGCATTTCATCATTGCGACTCGTCCATGAGAGTAATAATCCAATATTATTATTTTCTCAACAACTCCATAATAACCCACATTTTTTAAATCGCGGTCTACTATCTGATGCACTGGCATAACAATCTGTTGTGGAAGTAACCATAACACCATCATGTTGTGTTCTCATGTTCTTTCCTCGTTCAGTGACAATAAATTTGTACCCATTTATAACAATTGATTTACAGTCACGAACCACGGTATTAGGACCAAAAGCCAAAGCTCTTACTTTCTCAGAGATAGGGTCAGCAGACAAACTCAATACCTGCAATATAAATGACTATTAAACGTAATTAAATATTGATATAATTATTTTAAACAATAAATTTTTTATACCTTAAATTTTAACCAAGAAGAAAACTCTTTTCTATGAAAAGTCTCTCTCCTTCTCAAAGATAAAGAACGATGCTTCCTATTTATCATTGTTTTATGTTCCCTGTAGATAAAAAATATTAACAGTTTATGTAGAGACCCGAAGCTTAACATACATGGAAATTACATTACTTTTTCGGAATTCTTAGAACATAACAAAAACACACACACAAGGACCGTAATAGTTTAGTGTCTTTGGAAACTCGGAATATAATCTTCTAATCGTGGTGAAATATCTTCAACATCTCCCAAAAACATCTTCCTTTATTTTAAACCTAAAACCTTTCTTTATATCCTGGGTAAAAGAAAACATAAAAGGGTGAGCTCAAATGCTCAGTAAGGGTAAACAAAAGAAATATCAATCACATCATATTCATAAGAACATAACATTTTGGAAATCTTAACCTGCAAAAGAGATCATAATATTATAACATGGGATAAATCATAGTAGTGAAATGTAATCCCAATAATCATAACTTAAAACATGAATCTTTGTGGCATACACACATAATCAATGATAATCATTTCTTATTAGTCAAGACTGTAGAGACCCGAAGCTTAACATACAAGGACATTACATTACTTTTGCGGAATACTTATTACATAACAAAAACACACACACAAGGACCGTAATAGTTTAGTGTCTTTGGAAACTCGGAACATAATCTTCTGATCATGGTAAAACACCTTCAACATCTCCCATAAAGATCATCCTTTTTTTTACCTAAAACCTTTCTTTATATCCTGGGGAAAATAAAACATAAAAGGGTGAGCTCAAATGATCAGTAAGGGTAAAAAAAGAGATATCAATCAAATCATATTCATAAGAACATAACATTTTGGAAATCTTAACCTGCAAAAGAGAGCATAATTTCATAACATGGGATAAATCATAGTATCGAAATTAAATCCCAATAATCATAACATAAATCATGAAACTTTGTGGAATACACACATAATCATAGAAAATCATTTCTTGTTAGTCAAGACTCATTGCCAAGACTATCTTAGTGGACAAAGTCCCATTCTGAACCGAGTCACCCTCGTTTCAGTCCTGTTTCACTGAACCGGTATAACCTACCATTCCAGCCATGTCTATCTCATGAGATATAAAATATTTACCCAATGCATTGGAGGGATATATAGGTCCCACCCATCTCATAATGATACCATTCTTATGTGTGCCACAAAATCATAAATCATACATCATTTCATAACTCATGTAATAAAAATGGGATTCTTAAACAACATGACATCATAAAAAAATTCATATAAGATAAAGGAATTCATAAAAATTCTTCCATCACAAAATAATCAAATCAATGTAACAATGGGGATAAAAGCAGAACCCTATATTATCTTAGATGGAAAATAATTTTGATAAAACACTTGAAATGAATTCTTGAGGTAAATATCCTTTCTTCTTCAAAAACACTTTTCCTTTCTTAATATGTCATACAATTATAAACTAAATGAATTTGATTAAAAATAAACTTGAAAACTTTTAAAGGAAGATTCTTGGAAATAATGTTTTAAAAATCCATTCATGCCGTATAAGTTAAATAAATCATTCTTCGTACTTTTTTCGGAAAAGTCAAAAAGTACCTCGTATGAAAAACGAAAAATGATTCCTTTCATATCTTTTACAAAAAACTTACCGAAGGGTAAAATTGGATATAAACTATTGTAGAAGGATGTAAATAATATTACATATTGAGGGAACATGGATGTGGATGATAAAATACACCCCAGTAATTACCACAGTAAAAACAATCTCGGATAAAAGTGAGATTGTGATATTTCCCTTACCTTAGGTACGATTTGCTTCGTAAGTGTCCGAACCTCCTGTATAATGATTTAAATAATGTCATTGAATTATTACAGAATCATATTCACTATTATGATATCATATATGGTTCAATTATGACTTTATATTACCCGTTCTTTTGTAAATTCCATGTTAAAGAGCGTTTTGGGTAAAATTGTTTCATTTATTGTCCGTGTTTTGACTTGTAATTATTCATATGATTACTTAGATCATGATTACTTAATTACAGAATATAAAACATGATTTATATATATATATATATATATATATTCATAATATACATATATATAATAAATCAGTAAATGTAAAGAAATACACCGTTCATGGAGACGGTAGGCTGTACGTACACATGAACGTTGTTTTCCTTTCCTTATTGAGTTGAACAGAATTAAGTAGATGGAATTCATATATATACAAATAAATCCAGTATCATTATTATGTCATATATTTCATGATTACTTATTATATATACTTTATAATCATTCATGAATGGTTTAATGTGGAGAATGAATCTCATCGCGTTGTGGAGACGGTAGTCCGTACGTACGCACGAGCGATGATATCGTTCTCATGATCGTGGGACTATATTGGAGTGTATGTATACTATTTCATAATCAATATCACTTTAAAATAATAATATATAGTTATTATTTACACCATTATACCCATCCAAGTAAGGTGGTGGTGGAAAATAGATTTCACCACGGCGTGGAGACGGTATTCCGTACGTACGCACGCGCGGTGATTTCTTTTTCCGTAGGATGGATAGATGGTGAAATAGGGTTGTTTCATACTTATAATAACATATCAGTATATGAGTGATACTGATGTTATTACTTCATAATGAAACAACTGAAGAAGAAGAAGTGGAAGAAGAGATAAAGATGAAAGAATCGGTAACGAACATTACCTCTTCTTTGAAGTGCTTCTTTGAGACCTTCTTTTAGGGCACTAAAATTGGTCTTTGAGGAAGACCAGAACCTCAAGGATGTTTCTAGCGAAAGTGGAGAGGAGAATTTGGCAGGGGTTGTCCGAGCTTGAATGCTCAATGTTTTGTGAGGAAGAGAGGGAGGAGGTGCCCTTTTATAAGGGAGGATAGGGGCACCTTTGGAATAACTAAAAATACTATTTTATTATAAAGTCATGTTCGGTTTTAAATAACTCAAAATTTATTTATTTAAAGGATAAGGTGGGGATGGGTCGAAATCCTCTCATTCAAAATAATTTAGACAAGTTTAGGTTCCGATTTTACCCTTATCATTTAGATTTAACATTAAGTTAAATAATTTTACTTTTACATTGTCTTCTTGTGTTCTTATAATATAAGGTTAATAATTATACTATAAGAAGCCAAACTAACCCCAAGATGTTTACTATTAATATACATAACCTTATCTAAGTCATTTGTCTGAACCATAGATTTTTAGAAATAAAATAACAATTAATAATATAATATTTGTTTTAAAAACTATTTTATGTCAATTTTTACACTATTTAGTAATTGATTTTTGTGAAAAATATAACACAATGATAAGTTAGAAAAAAGTTAATTAAATCAATACGAACATGTCATATTAAACTAGAAAATTAGTGTAATTAATAAAAAGTCTAAAATTATATTTATTTGAGTATTTATAACATTAATTATGTCAATATTTCATTAATAAGATAATTATTGTATCATCGTTGTGTCATCAATAAATTAAATTATTTAATGTCTAAAAATTAAAAATAAAATACAATTATGTAGGAAATCTTTTTATCTTTCTAATGAATATTTATAGTCGAATTTATCTTCTGTATAACCCCATATTAAAAATATTTTAGTAAATAAACTTTGATTTTAACTCTTTTAACCCTTCTTTAAATAAATTAATAATAAATGTCCTAATGTAATCCAAGTGGGCCTAAATGGTCATATTTTATTCCTAAGTTTGTTTTTGGTCGAATTACACTTGTCAAATAGACTTAGGACATGTGTTAGGGTAATAATAATATCATTTCTACCCTTAATTACCGTATTTACTTTTAACCGTGGTAAAAAAAAGTAAAAAGTTACTATTCACCAAAAATTACTTTCATCTCATTGAACCACATTTTACATACTGACATCAAGCGTGTCTCTCGGATTTTTGAAATTCCACTCACAGAAGCGGTAAAATTATGTTTTATGACAAATTCAGTTTTTTTAACTACCACTTAGTGGTTTCACTATTCATCAAAAATTGAAAGTTTTCAGAAAAATACCAAAAATTAGGCCTAAGCTATATTTGATATTATGAACTCAAAAATGATTTCTATTTTACCAAATTCAAAACATATCAGTTGCATTAATTAATTTAAAAATTAATTCCCGTCGTCAAAACAAAAGGCGTGTTTTTAAGAGATAATAACTATCAAAAGATTGATACTTGTTTATAACTGGTTTAAATGTGAAATTACATCCAATGACCAACATTGTATTAAATTGTATAAATATATTATAAATATACTTTAAAACCACTCAAATTAATAATTTATCACTATTAATTATTTCGATTGAAAAAGTTTTTTTAATTAAAATTTAGTAATTTTCACTATTCATCAAAATATGAAAGTTATCCAAAAATCACCAAAATTTCACCATAAGCTAATTTCGATATTCTGAATCCAAAAATGAAGTCCATTTTGAAAAATAGAATTTAAAAAATTTCAAAAAGTGGTTATTACTATTCATAACGGCTAGTTTTAATAATATTTTAATAGCATATCGTTGTTTAGTTAAACTCGGTATTGCGTACTACACACGCTATCAAGGAAGGTCGTGATTGCGTGTAATGCAAGTCAAGTCAAGGATGCGTGTTGAGAAAACTCCTTTTGGTTTAGCGTATGACACAAGACATTAATGAAATTAAAAAAGAATATTTTTTTTATAAAATCTCGGGCTGTTACATTCTACCCCCCTTAAAATGAATTTCACCCTCGAAAATCGTCGAGGTTATAAATGGTTTACTACTCGAAAGTTTCTTTAATAGAAACCCACATCGTAAAAAATAATACCAAAACCAATCTTTAAAAACAAAAGTATGAAATGTAACGGTTACCCAAATAAACTAATCACTGGGTTTCCACATAGGTGAAAATATGGATATGGAGGAAAAATATAACCATCATGTTCTGATGGAGAGTGGTAGAGAACATGACTATGGAAAAGCCAACAATCAAAAATCCATAAATTTGTGACGATCTAAGGTACCATCTGATTAATCAGATATAAGAGCACTATGACAACATTTTTGGTTTTCAAGATCATTTCCCTAAAGTTGAAGAATTTGAATTAGAATAAATACTTACTTTATTTTGGTACAATCTCACTGTTGTTCGTGCCTTGAAAAATTTCCACTTCATATATTAAATAAATGAATATGAATTTTTTATTCGTGAAGTGTTAGCAGATCATGTGATAGAATGACGGGTCATTCCATCTGTCTCAAACAAATGATTAGAAAAAGTTATTAAATATACATAAGTCATTCTATAGTGAGATTAATCATATATGGTTCCTAAAATGGACTTATACTTCATATATCATACTGCTTAATATAATAAAACTAGTTTCTACTAAACAGGGACTTCCTGCAGGCCAGTGGTAGGCGATAAAGGCCAGTCTCACTTCGGTTGTGGGTTCGATTCCCACAGCCTTGTCCGACGTGATGGGTTGTCGCCCATCCTGAAGGTTGTCCTTTTTCTAAAACTATATTACTATAACATCCCATCAATAATATCGAAAAAACTTCTATCCTTAAACAATACTAACTTATGTCCAACATAATCCATTCCAATCTATAGGCTTATCCATAATACTACAGTCCACTCTCATAACATAGTGAAAACGATTACCAGAGATTTAATACCATCGTTGATCCCCATATATCATAAGATATGTTTTGTTGGTCACATTCCAAACATTCAAAGTCCTTAATCATGTATTCTCTTGAATACCTTAGTGAAAACATGAATGCAGTCAAAATTTTATATACTCAAACCATGATATCACTTAGTCCTTATATCAATCATGAGCTCAGGAATACTGTTAAACATTTCATTTTCTCGTTTTCCCTTCATTATGTGCATATCATCTTATTTCCAAAAAATATCTCAATCACATTGAATACCACATTCGACCAACACATAAATATTCCAATAATTTATGATACCACATTATTTTGGAATCCCATTACATAAACACTTAATCATTCCACCACATCGTTGTCATATTCAACATCGCCAATAGTGATCGCATGTGACTTCCCTTTTTTCCTTTGCCTTCAGTGGTTGCTCATGTTGATCATCACTAACCCTTGGATTAGGGCATTTATTAGCATAATTCCCCATTTCCTTGCACTTGAAGCATTGAAGTGTTGGTGGTGCGTTCTCTGCAATGTTTTCTTTATTCACATCATTAGAAACCCTTTTTCTATTACCTCGACACTCAGCTGCTCGATGACCTTATTTTCCACACTTAAAAAATTTTCTAGTCCCTTTAAGACAATCTCCACCATGATTCTTTCCACACTTTGAGCATAAGGAAACATTCATATTCTTTTCACCATTATTCTGAGATTTCTCCTTGAACTCCATCTTTCGTTTCTTGTCAAAACCACGAGATGGATATGTAACACCAACTTCCATTTCTACCTTGATAGCACAACGCACAGTTTCTTCATAGCTACTGAAGTCTCTTATAGATAATGCCTTTCGAAGACTTGGTTTTATGCCACTGAAAAATCGATCAACTTTACTTTCAGGTTGGATGATAATGCCAGACGCATACCTTGCAAGTCTTGTAAAATTCACTTCTTATATACCAACAGATTCATCATCCTTTTGCTTTAGTTCAAGAAACTCCTTCTCCATCTTTGTTCGAAGAATACGAGGGAAGTACTTATTGAAAAATAAGTTCTTGAACTCGTCCCATTCCATGGACTCAATTTCATCCCTTTGCCTCGTATTCTTAATAAGATTACACCATTGATCAGCATCACCTTCCAAACGATACACTGCTAAGATGACTTTATCATGTTCAGAACATTGAAGAACTGAAAATATCTTTTCAGTGGTACTGATCCATTGTTCAGCAACAAGTGGATCAGAAGACCCACTGAAAGAAGGTGGACGTTGCCTCATGAAGGACTCAATAGAATATTGTTCCCTTCTCTGCTCATTTGGAAGTCCAGAATGATTCATATCTTGTGTAAGTATAGCAATAAGATTTTTCACTCCATCTCCCATAACATTTGTTTGTTCAGGAGGACAATCATTGCATTGTCCATTGCATTGATCAACACGGTTCCTTTGGGTTCCAGCCATTGTCTAAAACCCAAAAAGAATAGTGTGAGAGGAAAAAATCATGCTAGGGAAAACAACATAATAAAGGGGGAGTACCTTCAATATCTCATCTTAGGTTTAATTCTATGATCGTTAGCATAATTTTAGTACTATAACCTATATGTATACTTAACCTTAGAGACATCCCTAGACATACCTTAGAAATATCTCTAGGGATCTCACTAACGTTTTTGCATCCTAGTTTCCAAAGGTTGACTAAACCTTTTCTCTGATACCAACTGTAGAGACCTGAAGCTTAACGTACAAGGACATTACATTACTTTTGCGGAATACTTATTACATAACAAAAACACACACAAAAGGACTGTAATGGTTTAGTGTCTTTGGAAACTCGGAACGTAATCTTCTAATCATGGTGAAAGATATTCAAAATCTCCCATAAAGATCTTCCTTTTTTTTACCTAAAACATTTCTCTATATCCTGGGGAAAATAAAACATAAAAGGGTGAGCTCAAATGCTCAATAAGGGTAAACAAAAGAGATATCAATCAAATCATATTCATAAGAACATAACATTTTGGAAATCTTAACCTGCAAAAGAGAGCATAATTTCATAGCATGGGATAAATCATAGTAGTGAAATGAAATCCTAATAATCATAACTTAAAACATGAAACTTTGTGGCATACACACATAATCATAGAAAATCATTTCTTGTTTGTCAAGACTCATTGCCAAGACTATCTTAGTGGACAAAGTCCCATTCTGAACCGAGTCACCCTTGTTTCAGTCCTGTTTCACTGAACCGGTATAACCTACCATTCCAGCCATGTCTATTTCATGAGATATAAAATCTTTACTCAATGCATTGGAGGGAGATATAGTTCCCACCCATCTCATAATGATACCATTCTTATGTGTGCCACAAAATCATAAATCATACATCATTTCATAACCCATGTAATAAAAATGGGATTCTTAGACAACATGACATCATAAAACAATTCATATAAGATAAAGGAATTCATAAAAATAATTCCATCACAACATAATAAAATCAATTTAATAATAGGGATAAAAACAGAACCCTGTATTATCTTAGATGGAAAATAATTTTGATAAAACAATTGAAATGAATTCTTGAGGAAAATATCCTTTCTTCTTCAAAAACACTTTTCCTTTCTTAATATGTCATACAATTATAAACTAAAATAATTTGATTAAAAATAAACATGAAAACCTTTAAAGGAAGATTTTTGGAAATAATGTTTTAAAAATCCATTCATGCCGTATAAGTTAAATAAATCATTCTTCGTACTTTTGTCGGAAAAGTCAAAAAGTACCTCGTACGAAAAACGAAAAATGATTCATTTCATATCTTTTACAAAAAAACTTACCGAAGGGTAAAATTGGATATAAACTATTGTAGAAGGATGGAAATAATATTACATATTGAGGGAACATGGATGTGGATGATAAAATACACCCCAGTAATTACCAAAGTAAAAACAATCTCGGATAAAAGTGAGATTGTGATATTTCCCTTACCTTAGGTCCGATTTGCTTCGTAAGTGTCCGAACCTCCTGAATAATTATTTAAATAATTCCATTGACTTATTAAAGAATCATATTCATTGTTATGATATCATATATGGTTCACTTATGACTTTATATTACCCGTTCTTTTGTAAATTCCATGTTAAAGAGCGTTTTGGGTAAAATTGTTTCATTTGTCGTCCGTGTTTTGACTTATAATTATTCATATGATTACTTAGATCATGATTACTTAATTCCAGAATATAAAACATGATTTATATATATATATATATTCAGAATATACATATATATAATAAATCAGTAAATGGAAATAAATACACCGTTCATGGAGACGGTAGGCCGTACGTACGCATGAACGCTGTTTTCGTTTCCTTATTGAGTTGAACAGAATTAAGTAGATGGCATTCATATATATACAAATAAATCCAGTATCATTATTATGTCATATATTTCACGATTACTTATTATATATACTTTATAATCATTCCTGAATGGTTTAATGTGGAGAATGAATCTCATCGCGTCGTGGAGATGGTAGTCCGTACGTACGCACGAGCAATGATATCGTTCTCATGATCATGGGACTGTATTGGAGTGTGTGTATACTATTTCAGAATCAATATCACTTTAAAATAATAATATATAGTTATTATTTACACCATTATACCCATCCAAGTTAGGTGGTGGTGGAAAATAGATTTCACCACGGCGTGGAGACGATATTCCGTACGTACGCACGCGCGGTGATTTCTTTTTCCGTAGGATGGATAGATGGTGAAATATGGTTTTTTCATACTTATAATAACATATAAGTATATGATTGATACTGATGTTATTACTTCAAAATTAAACAACTAAATAAGAATAAGTGGAAGAAGAGATAAAGATGAAAGAATCGGTAATGGACATTACCTCTTCTTTGAAGTGCTTCTTTGAGACCTTCTTTAAGGGCACTAAAATTGGTCTTTGAGGAAGACCAGAACCTCTAGGATGTTTCTAGGGAAGTGGAGAGGAGAATTTGGCAGGGGTTGGCCGATCTTGAATGCTCAATGTTTTGTGAGGAAGAGAGGGGGGAGGTTCCCTTTTATAAGGGAGGAGAGGGGCACCTTTGGAATAACTAAAAATATTATTTTATTATAAAGTCATGTTCGATTTTAAATAGCTCCAAATTAATTTATTTCAAGGCTAAGGTGGGGATGTGTCGAAATACTCTCATATAATAGAATTTAGACAAGTTTAGGTTCCTATTTTAACCTTATCATTTAGATTTAACATTAAGTTAAATAATTTTACTTTTACATTGTCTTCTTGTGTTCCTATACTATAAGGTTAATAAACTTACTATAAGAAGCAAAACGAACCCCAAGTTGGTTATTATTAATATATATAACCTTATCTAAGTTATTTGGATTAACCTTATATTTTTAGGAATAAAATAACAATTAATAATATAATATTTGTTTTAAAAACTATTTTATGTCAATTTTGACACTATTTAGTAATTGATTTTTGTGAAACTCATAACAGAATGATAAGTTCGAAATAAGTTAATTAAATCAATACTAACATGTCATATGAAACTATAAAATTAGTGGAATTCATAAAAAGTCTCAAATTATATTTATTTGGGTATTTATAACATCAATTATGTCAATATTTCATTAATAAGATATTTATTGCATCATCGTTCTGTCATAAATAAATTAAATTATTTAATGTATAAAAATTAAAAATAAAATAAAATTATGTAGGAAATCGTTTTATATTTCTAATGAATATTTATAGTCTAATTTATCTTATGTATAACCCCATATTAAAATTTTTTATTAAATAAACTTTGATTTTATCTCTTTTAACCCTTCTTTAAATAAATTAATAATAAATGTCCTAATCTAATCCAAGTGGGCCTAAATGGTCATATTATATTCCTATGATTGTTTTTGGTCGAATTACACTTGTCCAATATAATTAGGACATGTGTTAGGGTAATAATAATATCATT
Organism: Viscum album; assembly: GCA_963277665.1. NCBI lineage: Eukaryota > Viridiplantae > Streptophyta > Magnoliopsida > Santalales > Viscaceae > Viscum > Viscum album. Next base: position 332,938,674 of record OY728139.1, on the reverse strand, counting down.
TCTACCCTTAATTACCGTATTTACTTTTAATCGTGGTAAAAAAATTAAAAAGTTACTATTCACCAAAAATTATTTTCATCTCATTGAACCACATTTTACTTACTGACATAAACCATGTCTCTGGGATTTTTGAAATTCCACTCACAGAAGCGGTAAAATTAAGTTTTATGAAAAATTCAGCTTTTTTAACTACTACGTAGTGGTTTAACTATTCATCAAAAATTGAATGTTTTCAGAAAAATACCAAAAAATAGGCCTAAGATATATTTGATATTATGAACTCAAAAATGATTTCTATTTTACCAAATTAAAAACATATCAGTTGCATTAATTAATTTAAAAATTAATTCCCGTCGTCAAAACAAAAGGCGTGTTTTTAAGAGATAATAACTATCAAAAGATTGACACTTGTTTATAACTGGTTTAAATGTGAAATTAAATCCAATGACCAACATTGTATTAAATTGTATAAATATATTCTAAATATACTTTAAAACCACTCAAATTAATAATTTATCACTATTAATTATTTTGATTGAAAAAGTTGTTTTTAATTAAAATTTAGTAATTTTCACTATTCATCAAAATATGAAATTTATCCGAAAATCACCAAAATTTCACCCTAAGCTAATTTCGATATTCCAAATCCGAAAATGAAGTCCATTTTGAAAAATAGAATTTACAAAATTTCAAAAAGTGGTTATTACTATTCATAACGGCTAGTTTTAATAATATTTTAATAGCATATCGTTGTTTAGTGAAACTCGGTATTGCGTACTACACAGGCTATCAAGGAAGGTCGCGATTGTGTATAATGAAAGGAAAGTCAAGGATGCGTGTTGAGCAAACTCATTTTGGTGTAGCGTAAAACACAAGACATTAATGAAATTAAAAAAGAATATTTATTTATAAAATCTCAGGCTGTTACAAAGACTCATTTCCAAGACAATCTTAGTGGACAAAGTCTATTTCTGAACCGAGTTCATTCCTCGTTTCAGTCCTGTTTCACTGAACCAGTTTAACCTGCCGTTCATGCCATGTCTATCTCATGAGATTTAAAATCTTTACCAAATGCATTGGAGGGAGATATAGGTCCCACCCATCTCATAATGATACCATTCTTATGTGTGCCACAAAATCATAAATCATACATCATTGCATAACCCATGTAACAAAAATGGGATTCTTAAACAACATGACATCATAAAACAATTCATATAAGATAAAGGAATTCATAAAAATAATTCCATCACAACATAATCATATCAATGTAATAATAGCGATAGAAACAGAACCCTATATTATCTTAGATGGAAAATAATTTTGATAAAACACTTGAACTCCATTCTTGAAGAAAATATCCTTTCCACTTCAAAAACATTTTCCTTTCTTAACATGGCATAGAATTTTAAACTAAAAGAATTTGATTAAAAATAAACTTGAAATCTTGTAAAGGATGCTTCTTGGAAATAATGTTTTAAAAGTCCATTCATGCCGTATAAGTTAAAAAAAATTCTTCTCGTAATTTTGTCGGAAAAGTCAAAAACTACCTCGTACGAAAAATGACAAAAGATTATTTTCGTATCTTTTACTAAAAACTCACCAAAGGGTAAAAATGGATTTAAAAAATTGTAGGTGGATGGAAATAATTTTACATATTGAGGAAACATGTATGTGGAAGATAAAATACACCCCAGTAAATACCAAAGTATAAACAATCTCCGATAAAAATGAGATTTTGATATTTCCATTACCTTAGGTCTGATTTGCTTCATAAGTGTCCGAACCTCCTGTATAATGATTTAAATAATGTCATTGAATTATTCCAAAATCACACTCATTGTTATGATATCATATATGGTTCACTTATGACATCATATTACCCGTTCTTTTGTAAATTCTATGTTAAAGATCATTTTGGGTAAACTCGTTTCATTTGTCATCCATGTGTTGACTTTTAATTATTCATATGATTTCTTAGATCATGATTAATTAATTACAGAATATAAAACATTATTTATATATAATATATATTCAGAATATACATATATATAATAGATCAGTAAATGGAAAGAAATACACCGTTCATGGAGACGGTAGGTCGTACGTACGCATGAATGCTGTTTTTGTTTCCTTATTGAGTTGAAAGGAATTAAGTAGATGACATACATATATATACACATAAATACAGTATCATTATTATGTCATATATTTCATGATTACTTATTATATATACTTTATAATCATTCATTAATGGTTAATGTGGAGAATGAATCTCATCGCGTCGTGGAGACGGTAGTCCGTACGTACGCACGAGCGATGATATCGTTCTCATGATCGTGGAATTGTATTGGAGTGTATGTATACTATTTCAGAATCAATATCACTTTAAAATAATCATATATAGTTATTATGTACACCATTATACCCATCCAAGTAAGGTGGTGGTGGAAAATAGATTACTCCACGGCATAGAGACGGTATTCTGTACGTACGCACACGCGGTGATTTAGTTTTCCGTAGGAGGGATATATGGGGAAATAGGGTTGTTTCATACTTATAATAACATATCAGTATATGAGTGATACTGATGTTATTACTTCATAATGAAACAACCTAAGAAGAGGAAGTGGAAGAAGAAATAAAGTTCAAAGAATCGGTAACAGACATTATCTCTTCTTTGAAGCACCTCTTTGAGTCCTCCTCTTAGGGAACTAAAATTGGACATTGAAGAAAACGAGGACCTTTAGGAGGTTTCTAGGGAAGTGGACAATAGAATTTGGCAGGGTTTGTCCGAGCTTGAAGGCTCAAAATGGTGTGAGGAAGAGAGGGAGGAGGTGCCCTTTTATAAGGGAGGAGAGGGGCACCTTTGGAATAACTAAACATATTATTTTATTATAAAGCCAAAATCTATTTAAAATAGCTTAAAATTGATTTATTTATAATCTAATGTGGGGATGGGTCGAAATCCTCTCATCCAATAGAATTTAGACAAGTTTATGTTCCTATTTTAACCTTATCATTTCGATTTAACAATAAGTTAGATAATTTTACATTTACCGTGTCTTTTTGTGTTCATACACTATAAGGTTACTAAATTTACTATAACAAGGCAAACGAACCACAAGTTGTTTATTATTAATATATATATCCTTATCTAAGTCATTTGGCTGAACCTAAAATTTTTAGGAATAAAATAACAATTAATAATGTAATATTTGTTTTAAAAACTATTTTATGTCAATTTTGACACTATTTAGTAATTGTTTTTTGTGAAACTCATAACAGAAAGATTAATTCGATAAAAGTTAATTAAATCAATAATAAAATGTAATATTATCCTATAAAATTAGTTTAATTAATAAAAAGTCTCAAATTACATTTATTTGGGTATTTATAATATCAATTATGTCAATATTTCATTAATAAGATAATTACTGCATCATCGTTGTGTCATAAATAAATTAAATAATTTAATGTCTAAAAATTACTAATAAAATACCATTATGTAGGATATCTTCTGAGCTTTATAATGAATATTTATAGTCGAATTTATCTTATATATAACCTTATATTAAAAATTATCTACTTATTAAACTTTGATTTTAACTATTTTAACCCTTCTTTAAATAAATTAATAATAAATGTCCTAATCAAATCAAAGTGGTACTAAATTGTCATATTTTATTCCTAAGGTTTTTGTGGATCGAATTACACTTATCCAATAGAATTAGGACTTGTTTTAGGGTAATAATAATATCATTTTTACCGTTAACTACCCTATTTACTTTTAACCTAGGTAAAAAAGTAAAAAGTTACTATTCACCAAAAATTATTTTCATCTCATTGAACCAAATTTTAGTCCTTGATATTAACCGTGTGTCTCGGATTTTCGAAATTCTACTCACAGAAGCGGTAAAATTAAGTTTTATGAAAAATTCAGTTTTTTTAACTACCACTTAGTGGATTCACTATTCATCAAAAAATGAAAGTTTCCAGAAAAATACCAAAAATTAGGCCTAAGCTATATTTGATATTATTATTTCAAAAACGATGTTTATTTTACCAAATTCAAAACATATCAGTTACATTAGCTAATTTAAAAATTAATTCCCATCGTCAAAACAAATATCGTGTTTTTTAAAAGGTAATAACTATCAAAAGATTGACACTTGTTTATGTATGGTTTAAATGTGAAATTACTTCCAATGAAAAAAATTGTATTAAATTGTAAAAATATATTCTAAATATACTTTAAAACCACTCAAATTAATAATTTATCACTATTAATTATTTCGATTAAAAAAATTTGTTTTTAATTAAAATTTAGTAATTTTCACTATTCATCAGAATATGAAAGTTATTCGAAAAGTACCAAAATTTCACCCTAAGATAATTTCGATATTCCAAATCCAAAAATGAAGTCCATTTTGAAAAATAAAATTTACAAGATTTCAAAAAGTGGTTATTACTATTCATAACGGCTAGTTTTAATAATATTTTAATAGCATATCGTTGTTTAGTGAAACTCGGTATTGTGTACTACACGCACTATCGAGGAAGGTCACGACTGTGTGTAATTCAAGGCAAGTCAAGGATGCGTGTTGTGCAAGATCCTTTTTGTGTAGCATACAACACAAGACATTAATGAGATTAAAAGAATATTTTTCATAAAATCTCGGCGTGTTACATTCTACCCCCCTTAAAATGAATTTCGCCCTCGAAATTCGTCAGGGTTATAAATGGTTTACTACTAGAAAGTTTCTTTAATAGAAACCCACATATTAAAAATGAATACCAAAACCAATATTTAAAAAAAAAGTATGAAACGTAACGGTTACCCAAAAAAACTAATCACTGGGTTTCCACATAGGTGAAAATATGGATATGGAAGAGAAATCTAACCATCATGTTCTGATGGAGAGTGGTAGAAAACATGGATATGGAAAAGACAGAAAATCACAAAGCCATAAATTTGTGATGATCTAAGGTACCATCAGATTCATTGGATATAAGAGCACTAGGACAACATTTTTGGTTTTCAAGATCATTTCCCTAAAGTTGATGAAATTGGAATTAGAAAAAATACTTTCGTGATTTTAGTATAGTCTCACCATTGGTCGTTCTTTGGAAAATTTCCACTTCATATCTTAAATAAATGAAGTTGAATTTGTCATTCGTGATGTGTTAGCAGATCATCTGATAGAATGATGGGTCATTCCATCTGTCTCAAATAAAAGGTTAGAAAAGTTATCAAAAAATACATTAGTCCATCTATAGTGAGATTAATCATATATGGTTCCTAAAATGGACTTAAACTTCATATATCATACTGATTAATATAATAAAACTAGTTTCTACTAAAAAGGGACTTCATGTAGTCTAGTGGTAGGTGATAAAGGCCAGTCACACTTCGTTTGTCGGTTTGATTCCCACATCCTTGTCCGACGCGATGGGTTGTCGCCCATCCTGCAGGTTGTCCTTTTTCTAAAACTACATTACTATAACATCCCATAAATAATATCGAAAAAGGTTCTATCCTTAAACAATAATAAATTATGTCCAACATATTCCATTCCAATCTTTAGGATTATCCATAATATTGCAGTACATTGTCATATTATAGTGAAAACAATTACCATAGATTTCATATAACAAGCATGTTAATACCATCATTGATCCACATATATCATAAGATATTTCTTGTTGGTCACATTCCAAACGTTCGAAGACCTTAATCATGTATTCTCTAGAAAAAATGAATAACTATTGAACCTCAGTGAAAACATGAGTGCTGTCAAAAGTTAACTCTTTCCACATACCAAAACCCCAAAATTCTATATACTCAAACCATGATATAACTATTTCCTTATATCAGTCATGAGCTCATGAATACTATCAAAAATTTAATTTTCTCATTATCCCTTCATTATTGCATATCATCTACTTTCCAAAAATATCTAAATAACCTTTCATGGTTACTGGTACCATTCATTATACACTTTCAAAACATAAGGAAAGACAACAGTGTAACAATCCTTAGATGTTTCTTTATTCCATATTACCATGAGATTACTTATACAACATTACATTTGATAAACATGTAATCATTCCACTACCTTCATAAACAATTGATCGAGCTTCAACAATTATTTCAACTCACATATCATTTGTAGTCTCTTCATCATCATCAATATAAATACTACCCATACGACCATACAGATTCTATTCATGAGACTTTCCCTTAGGGCATTGGTGTGCATAATGCCCGTACATTCCACATTTAAAACATTTAACCATTGTTGGTGTCGTAGCAATACCATTATCCTCATCCCTGGTGTTAACTGAACCTTTTCCTTTGCACATACTGGCTTTGTGCCCTTCTTTTCCACACCCAAAGCATCTTCCAGTTCCATTGAAACATTCTCCTTGATGCCTCTTCCCACATGATTTACATAGGGGTAATTGAACTATCTTTCCTCTATGATCATCATGAAACACCATCTTTCTCTTATTAGCTGAGTTAGGAAACTTACCAAATTTGAGTTTATTGATCATATTATGAGATTACTTATTCGGCATAATAATGATGTTTGGACTTCCAATTCCCATTTCATTTGGTTTCTCATGAAGAATATCATTCCATTGTCTATTATATCCTCCATTATCATGAATCATCTTGTTTCCAGCCATTTTCAAAAACCCAAAAAGAATAGTGTGAGAGGAAAAAATAACGCTATGGAAAACATTATATTAAAGGGGGAGTACCATCAATATCTAACATCTTTGGTTACCGTAATTATAAAACTATAACTTATACTTATACTTAACCTTAGGGACATCCCTAGACATACCTTAGAAATATCTATTGGGATCTCACTAAAGTCCTTGCATCCTAGTTTCCAAAGGTTGACTAAACCTTTCCTCTGATACCAAATGTAGAGACCCGAAGCTTAACGTACATGGAAATTACATTACTTTTGTGGAATAATTAGTACATAACAAAAACACACACACACAGACTGTAATAGTTTAGTGTCTTTGGAAACTCAGAATATAATCTTCTAATCGTGGTGAAAGATCTTCAACATCTCCCATAAAGATCTTCCTTTTTTTAACCTAAAACCTTTCTTTATATCCTGGGGAAAATAAAACATAAAAGGGTGAGCTCAAATGATCAGTAAGGGTAAACAAAATAAATATCAATCACATCATATTCATAATAACATAACATTTTGGAAATCTTAACCTGCAAAAGAGGTCATAATATCATAACATGGGATAAATCATATTAGTGAAATGTAATCCCAATTATCATAACATAAAACATGAAACTTTGTGGCATACACACATAATCATATATAATCATTTCTTATTAGTCAAGACTCATTTCCAAGACTATCTCAGTGGAAGAAGTCCATTTCTGAACCGAGTTCATTCCTCGTTTCAGTCCTGTTTCACTGAACTGGTTTAACCTGCCGTTCGAGCCATGTCTATCTCATGAGATATAAAATATTTACCCAATCCATTGGAGGGAGATATATTTTCCACCCATCTCATAATGATACCATTCATATGTGTGACACAAAATCATAAATCATACATCATTGCATAACCCATGTAATAAAAATGGGATTCATAAACTACATGACATCATAAAACAATTCATATAAGATAAAGGAATTAATAAAAATAATTCTATCACAACATAATCAAATCAATGTAATAATAGGGATATAAACAGAACCCTATATTATCTTAGATGGAAAATAATTTTGATAAAACACTTGAACTCCATTCTTGAGGAAAATATCCTTTCTACTTCAAAAACCTTTTCCTTTCTTAACATGTCATAAAATTTTGAACTAAAAGAATTTGATTAAAATTAAACTTGAAAACTTGTAAAGTAAGCTTCTTGGAAATAATGTTTTAAAAATCCATTCATGCTTTATAAGTTAAAAAAACATTCTTCTCGTAATTTTGTCGGAAAAGTCAAAAAGTACATCGTACAAAAAACGAAAAAAGATTCCTTTCATATCTTTTACTAAAAACTCACCAAAGGGTAAAAATGGATTTAAACAATTTTAGGTGGATTGAAATAATATTATATATTGAGTAAACATGGATGTGGATGATAAAATACACCCCAGTAAATACCAAAGTATAAACAATCTCGGATAAAAATGAGATTGTGATATTTCCCTTACCTTAGGTCCCATTTGCTTTGTAAGTGTCCAAAACTCCTGTATAATGATTTAAATAATGTCATTGACTAATTCCAGAATCATTCTCATTGTTAAGATATCATATATGGTTCACTTATGAATATATATTACCCGTTCTTTTGTAAATTCCATGTTAAATAGCGTTTTGGGCAAAATCGTTTCATTTGTCGTCCGTGTTTAGACTTGTAATTATTCATATGATTACATAGATCATGTTTACATAATTCCAGAATATAAAACATGATTTATATATAATATATATTCAGAATATACATATATATAATAGATCAGTAAATGGAATGAAATACACCATTCATGGAGACGGTAGGCCATACGTACGCATGAACGCTCCTTTTGTTTCCTTATTGAGTTGAAAGGAATTAAGTAGATGACATAAATATATATACACATAAATCCAGTATCATTATAATTTCATATATTACATGATTACTTATTATATATACTTTATAATCATTCATGAATGGTTAATGTGGAGAATGAATCTCATCGCGTCGTGGAGACGGTAGTCCGTACGTACGCACACGCGATGATATCGTTCTCATGATCTTGGAATTGTATTGGAGTGTATGTATACTATTTCAGAATCAATATCAATTCACAATAATCATATATAGTTATTATGTACACCATTATACCCATCCAAGTATGGTGGTGGTGGAAAATAGATTACACCATGGCATGGAGACGGTATTCCGTACGTACTCACGCACGGTGATTTTGTTTTTTATAGGATGGATAGATGGTGAAATATGGTTTTTTCATACTTATAATAACATATCAGTATATTAGTGATACTTATGTTATTACTTCATAATGAAACAACCTAAGAAGAAGAAGTGGAAGAAGAAATAAAGTTGAAAGAATCGGTAACAGACATTACATCTTCTTTAAAGCCCCTCTTTGAGTCCTCCTCTTAGGGAACTAAAATTGGTCTTTGAAGAAGACCAGGACCTCTAGTATTTTTCTAGGGAAGTGTATAAGATGATTTGGCAGGTTTTGGCCGAGCTTGAAGGCTCAAAATGGTGTGAGGAAGAGAGGGAGGAGGTTCCCTTTTATGAGGGAGGAGAGGGGCACCTTTGGAATAACTAAAAATATTATTTTATTATAAAGCCAAATTCGGTTTTAAATAGCTCCAAACTGATTTATTTCGAAGATAAGGTGGGTATGGGTCTAAATCCTCTCATCCAATATAATTTAGAGTAGTTTAGGTTCCTATTTTAACCTTATCATTTATATTTAACATTAAGTTAGATAATTTTACTTTTACCATGTCTTTTTGTGTTCTTACACTATAAGGTTCATAAACTTACTATAACAAGCCAAAAGAACCCCAAGATGTTTATTATTAATATATATAACCTTATATAAGTCATTTGGACTAACCTTAGATTTTTAGGAATAAAATAACTATTAATAATATAATATTTATTTTAAAAACTATTTTATGTCAATTTTGACACTATTTTGTAATTGATTTTTTTAAAAATTATAAAAGAATTATTAACACAAAAAAAGTTAATTAAATAAATACTAAAATGTCATATTATCCTATAAAATTAGTGTAATTCATAAAAAGTCTCAAATTACATTTATTTGGGTATTTATAACATCAATTCTGTCAATATTTCATTAATAAGATAATTACTGCATCATCGTTGTGTCATAAATAAATTAAATAATTTAATGTCTAAAAATTAAAAATAAAATACCATTATGTTTGAAATTATTTTATATTTATAATTAATATTTATAGTCAAATTTATATTATATATAACCCTATATTAAAAATTATCTACTTATTAAACTTTGATTTTAACTATTTTAACCCTTCAGTAAATAAATTAATAATAAATGTCCTAATCAAATCCAAGTGGTCATAAATGGTCATATTTTATTACTAAGGTTGTTTTTGGTCGAATTACACTTATCCAATAGAATTAGGACATGTTTTAGGGTAATAATAATATCATTTTTACCCTTAACTACCCTATTTACTTTTAACCGTGGTAAAAAAAAGTAAAAAGTTATATTCACCATAAATTATTTGCATCTCATTGAACCACATTTTAGTCTTTGATATTAACCGTGTCTCTCGGATTTTCGAAATTCTACTCACAGAAGTGGTAAAATTACGTTTTATGAAAAATTCAGTTTTTTTAACTACCACTTAGTGGTTTCACTATTCATCAAAAAATGAAAGTTTCCACCAAAATACCAAAAATTTGGGCTAAGATATATTTGATATTATGAATTAAAAAATGTTTTTTATTTTCCCAAATTCAAAACATATATGTTACATTAACTAATTTAAAAATTAATTCCTGTCATCAAAACAAATAGCGTGTTTTTTAAAAGATAAGAACTATCAAAAGATTGACACTTGTTTATGTCTGGTTTAAATGTGAAATTACATCCAATGAAAAAAATTGTATTAAATTGTAAAAATATATTCTAAATATAATTTAAAACCACTCAAATTAATAAATTATCACTATTAATTATTTCGATTAAAAATATTTGTTTTTAATTAAAATTTAGTAATTTTCACTATTCATCAGAATATGAAAGTTATCCGAAAGGTACCAAAAATTCACCCTAAGCTAATTTCGATATTCCGAATCCAAAAATGAAGTCCATTTTGAAAAATAAAATTTACAAAATTTCAAAAAGTGGTTATTAATATTCATAATGGCTAGTTTTAATAATATTTTAATAGCATATCGTTGTTTAGTGAAACTCAGTATTGTGTACTACACACGCTATCGAGGAAGGTCGCGATTGCGTGTAATTCAAGGCAATTCAAGGGTGCGTGTTGTGCTAACTCCTTTTGGTGTAGCGTAAAACACAAGACATTAATGAGATTAAAAGAATATTTTTCATAAAATCTCGGGGTGTTACAGTTTAACAGATATATATGTAAGATATACATAATCAATTTAGTTACCTGATATAGTCGTCAAACAAATCACAGTTGAACAAAACTGTGCGATGTGCCATCTCCCGCACTTCATGGCTTAATGTCTTCAATGTATATGATCCAGGAATTCTTCCTGTTTGAGGAAGTGATGGAAAACTGGGTTCAATTTTCTCATACTGTTCTTCTTCATTTCTCATTGGTATGTTCAATATTGTAGTAAGATTAGACAAATACTTTGAGCATAAATCCATACATTCTTGAGCCAAGAAACCGTTCATGATAGAACCTTCGGGATGATTTCTATTTCGGAAATAAGACTTTAATTTGAATATATTTCTTTCAGTTGGATACATCCAATGAAAAGAAACAGGTCCTCCGCAATGTATTTCAGTGGGAATATGGACAGTCAAATGCAGCAAGCATGTGAAAAATGATGGAGGAAATATTTTCTCCAACTCACACAAAATTAATGGGGCATTTGTCAATTTTTTTTGCAAGAAAGACTTGGACATCTTCTTATAACAAAGACCTCTAAAAAAATTGCACAACCCAATAAAAACCACCCATACATTATTGGACAAAAGATGACAGATTGCTATTGGAAGCAACTCATGCAGTAGAACGTGATAATCATGAGTCTTATAAGATTATAGCTTCAACTCTCTTCTGTTGACCCGTTTAGATATGTTGCTTGAATATCCATCAGTAACTCTAATAGTCTCTAATACTTCCAGAAATTGTTTTTTTTCATAGGTGTCATCACATAAGAAGCACATGGAAGTTGCCATTTATTTTCACTGATATGCATAGGATGCAATTCTGGTCTGATTCCCCAATCCACCAAGTCATGCCGAGATCGTAAATCATCTTTTGTCTTCCCCTTGACATTTAGAAGAACCGAATGCAACATTTCTCATATATTCATTTCAATTGGCATTATGTCTAAGAAATGACGTAACAAATTGGTTGACCAATAAGGTAAATCAAAAAAATACTCTTCTTCCTTCAATTGTAACCGGATTCAGTGGAAACATTCTTTCTCTTTCCAGATTTCATTTGACCCTTCCCGAACAAAAAACTGAAATCTTTCAATTCATTAAGCATGTCATTTCCATACATACACTGATGTGGATCATCGGTCTCTATGGTATTATCAAATCTTCAAAGATTCATTCTATCTGGATGATCCTTTGGCAAAAATCATCGATGTCCCATAAAACTGAAACTACAGCGATGTTTCAGTCTTCTGGATCGTGTATTCTTCATACAAATTGGACATGACAATTTTCCCTTTGTGCTCCATCCAGACATCATTGCATAAGCCAGAAAATCATTGATCGTCCACATAAGCATAGCACGCATCTGAAATATTTCTTTCGAACATGCATCGTATGTGCGCACACCCACTTCCCAAAGAAGTTTCAACTCTTTTATTAAAGGTTTCACGTATGCATCAATATTAATGCCGATATCAGAAGGACCTGATATGAGTATACTCACGAAAGTGAAAGGATTTTTCATACACAACCATGGGGGAAGATTATAAATGTGTATAAAAACTGGCCATGTGTTGTGTGAAGAAAGTATCTGCCCAAACGGATTAAAACCGTCACATGAAAGTCCCAGCCTCACATTACGCACGTCAGCTGCAAAATCAGGATGTCGAGCATCAAATATCTGCCATGCAAATCCATCTACTGGATGAACTAACTCATAATTAGTTTTCTTTCTCTCAGTATCATGCCATCTCATTTTTATTGATATTTCATCAGACATAAAAAGATTCTGATGTCCGGGGATCAATGGAAAGTGCCACATTACTTTTTTGTGGAACACTGGATGGTGTTCCATCAGATTTTGACTTCCAGCGGGATGTGCTACATTTTATACAATCATTTCGTTCAACGGTTTCCTCCTAGAATAAACTGAAATCTTTCGGGCAAGCATGAATTTTGTTTCTTGAAAATCCATGTTCCTCAACTAACTTCCACGCCATATAGTGGTTTGAGGGAATATCTGCATCATCTCGAAGTAAATCCTTCAACAGGGTAAGAATGTAATAGATTGCGGTATTAGAAATTCCATACATAGTTTTCCCATGAAACAATCAGATTATAAATTCCAGCTTTTTCATTTTATCGCATTGTCGATATATTGGAGTCGTGGTATCATCATTCAATTTTTTCACCCTATCAATATCATCATTTTCACTAGATGCATCAGCTGTCCTCATATCGAAGTCTTCTTGAGTCGAAATCCTTTCATTTTCATGATGAAGAATAAACGGAAACCGATCATCTAACAAATTCTCCATTCCAGTCCATTCATTTCAATCATCACCAATTTGAGATTTCATTTTCTCCCCATTGTCATACCACAAAAAGTTTTTTTCTTGAAAATTTTTTTTGGTTATGTGGTAGCTGACTTCTTCACGGCTCAACCAAGGTCTACCAACACAATTGAAACTTGGGCAGTGTATGCGACCACTATATGAAGCATTTCGAATTGTAAAATCTATAAATCTCTACAAATTGTCTTGAAAATCGCTTGAGATCCGATCAGTTTGATACATCCAACTTCTGTCCATTCTGTAAAAAGAATTTATAAAAGTTATTTTGTCATAAACAATTCAATAGGATTGAACTTTAATAGAAAATATATTTCAAAATCCATTTTAAATAATAAAATCCCTTTGATCATTTTTAACAAATATTTGGAGTATTCTAAAGGCACCCCCATTTGGACAAGTCACATTAAATGCCCAATTTCCACGCCAAACCATTGAAAACAATTAACATGAGACAATCATCGACCAAAAATAACTTAACTAGAAATTAAAAAACAGAAACCAAATGTGATATAGAATTTAATGTTATGTTAGGGGAAATGAGATTAAATAGAGGAAACAACATTATAAATGGTTCCAACGTCATAACTTTTGATTAAAACCACCCATAATAGGAATGAGAATTACTCATACACCTAATCCGTAATAAAACAAACCAAATCTCCAATTAAAACATTGAATTTAGGGTTTCCACCCCACTTGGACAACCTTACCCCCACCCCACCCACCCCACTTGGACAGCCCTACCCCCACCCCACTTGGAAAACCCAGCCTCCCCCCCACCATACCTGGACACACCCCTACCCCCCAAAACCCACATGGATAACCCACCCACCCACCCCCCCCCCCCCCCCCCGCACCCCACCTAGATAGCCCTACCTTCATCCCACTTGGACAACCAATCCCCCCACCCTACCTAGACAGCCCCTCCCCCACCCCACCTGCACACCCTCCCCACCCCACTTGGACAACTCTACCTGGACACCCTCCCCCACCAAACATCCACACCCACCCCCACCCCAAAAAACCCTACCCCCACCCCATTTGGACAACCCAACACCCTCTCCCACCCTACCTAGACATCCCCATCCCCCACCCTACCTAGACAACCCCTCCCCCACCCAAAACATCCCTACCCCCACCCCATTTGGACAACCCAACCTCCTCCCCCACCCTACCTAGACAACCCCCTCCCCCACCCTACCTAGATAGCCCCTCCCCCACCCCAAACAGCCCTACCCCCACCCCATTTGGACAACCCAGGCCCCTCCCCCACCCTACCTAGACAACCCCCTCCCCCACCCTACCTAGACAGCCCCTCCCCCACCCCAAACAGCCCTACCCCCCACCCCATTTGGAAAACCCAGCCCCCTCCCCCACCCTACCTAGACAGCCCCCACCCCACCCTACCTAGACAGCCCCTCCCCCACCCCAAACAGCCCTACCCCCACCCCATTTGGACAACCCAGCCCCCTCCCCCACCCTACCTAGACAGCCCCCTCCCCCACCCTACCTAGACAGCCTCTCCTCCACCCCAAACAACCCTACCCCCACCCCATTTGGTCAACCCAGCCCCCAGCCCCCTCCCCCACCCTAACTTGACAACCCCCTCCCCCACCATACTTAGACAACCCCTCCCCCACCCCAAACAACCCTAACCCCACCCCATTTGGACAACCCAACCCCCTCCCCACCCTACCTAGACAGCCCCTCCCCCACCCCACTTGGATAACCCTCAACATCCTCCCCCACCCCATCTGCACACCCTCCCCCACCTCAAATTGAAACATAAATTCATCCAAATCAAAATCTAATTTTCAACTAAAATAAATTCCACCAAAAGTACCATATCACCCCACTAAACAAACCCTTTACCATGTTTGAAGTTTAGAACAAAAAAACATAAAACAAATCAAGGGTTTCGTAGACAGCAACCCTAATTTAGCCAAAATCAAAACTTCAAACACCAAAAAAATAGATAAATAACGCTAAAACTAAGGTAACACATACAAATTTGAAGTGTGAAATAAGATTTTGTTTGATTGAAGATGGATCTTGGGTGGAAAGAGTGTCGCGGCTGAGAATAATTCAAGAGCTGGGTTCTGTATGCAATTTTCAATCGGGCTGGTTGGGGGTTCGACTGGTGTGTATTTGGGGAAAATATTTCCCAACAGTTTGTAAAAACTGTTAGGAAAGATAGAGTTTTCCCAACGGTTTCATTAAACCATTGGGAAAACTGATTTTTTTCTCCATCTTCCCCAACGGTTTGATGAAACCATTGGGAAAACTAATTTTCTTCCAATCTTTCCCAACAGTTTCATCAAACCGTTGGGAAATATAACCTATACCAATGGTTCAATATAACTGTTGGTATACAACTGTTGGGAAAACCATGATTTCCATTCGTGGGTACATAAATGAGTTATATTATCTCCCACTATGTTCTTTATGACAACCACACTTCTTAGAAACATCATACATAATACATATCTTCATAAACTGGGGAAGGGAACACAAAATTATGGAGTGCTCAAATGCTCAGAATGGTTAAATAAATTAAATGTGTATGAATATCATGAACATAAGGGTATAAGAACATGATCATGATCATTAAAATATTATACATTGCATTTAAAATACCATAAACATGAATCATTGAATAAATATTTTCATGTCATAAGAAATGAATCAGAAGTAAATCAAGAGCATAAGCCATTAAAGTATAACATAGGAATAATATATGGAATTGTGGTATACACAATAACGTATAATATAATAAACATGTATAAATAGAAAATGGTTTCAAAATTAAGTTAAGGATATGAAATTAGTCCCTCTTATAGAATTATGGATATGAAACTAGGTCCATGCCCAATATTGTGAATATACATTTAGGGTCTTGCATAACATTTTTAACATGTAATCAGGTTCACGCATAAACTTTTAGACATGAAACCAGGTCCATGAATAATATTGTGAAAAAGTAATCAGGTTTAGATATAACATTATAAACATATAATAAGGTTCAATCATAACATTATGAACATGTAATTAGGTTCATGTATAAACTAATTGGAATGCAACCAGGTCCATGTATAACAATGTGAAAATGTAACCAGGTTAATGCATAACATTTGTAATCTTGAGTTATCCATAATTACCTTGTAAATTTGATGGAGATATAGGTCTCATCTGTCATATAATTAAATCATACATTAATGTTCCAGAAAACATTCATTATATCATGACCCATGAAATGTGATGGGTTCAATAAACATCAAATAATATCCCATGAAATGAAATGGGTATCATTAAAAATTAATCACATAATAACCTATGATAAATAGTTATGTTTGATAATTATTTCATCAAAGAATATTCTATGAAAAGAATTAAGTATCAAAATCATAGAACCTGTGGAAAATAAATGGGTGTTATAAGAATAATGCCACCAAAAAATAAACCATTCATGATATAATATGACTGGAACCCTTGGATCATTTCCTATAAGGGATTCAGTAACATTAACATACCTAATATTACATGGAAAATAACTTTTAAAGATATTTTGGAAACATTTTTTTAATAAAATATCATTTCTTCTTTGAAATTTTTTTTAAAACACACAAAAAATTAGAAAACCATTTTCATTGAAAATTCATTGAAAACATAGAAACAATGATTGAAAAAAAATTTCAAAAAATTTTCCTTGAAAAACATATAAAATAGTTTTGAAAAAATTTTGAATACTTTTTTTATTTAAAACATATAAATTAAGATTGATAACATTTTTAAATTAATTTTCCTTAAAAACATAAAATATAGTCTAAAACCCATTTGAAAAACACTTTCCTTGAAAAATACTTTTAAATATTAAAAAGAAATATTAAAAAATTTAAAACCATTTATCTATTTTTTTAAAACACATTCTTATAAATTAGAATTTGAATCATTCAAATAAATACTAGCGGGTAAATTCGTACATGATGTATGAGGTAAAAAACATTCCATTTTGTACGGTAAAAATGATATAGAAAATCCTTATTCAGAAAATGATAATTATATTCATTTAGAAAAATTGGAAAAGACAAAAAGGATATAAATTTATTTCAGATATTATAGTAGAATAGTATAATATGCTTGGAAACCCTTATTAGAAAAAATGGTTTTGATGGAAAAATGATTTTTGACTGAAGAGATGGAAAAGTCATGCTTTCTTAAAAACACTTTCTTAAATATATTATGTACCAAAATGTGTAAAATGGTACCAATACATGAATAAATCAAAAATAATGAAAGTACAATAAAATTCATGATACTTATTAAGAGATTTATAATAATATTTCATCAATGCAGGAATAAAAATAAACAATCTTGAAAAGCGGTGGGATTATTTTAATAAACTCATTCCACTTGGTAACATTGAACCAAAATCCCCATGCATTAAAATAAAAATAAATAATGAAAAAAATATAATTAAAATAACTATATTCATGATATTACTTTTAAATTGAATTATATACACCTCATAGAATAATATAGGTGCACAACATGGAATATGTCTGAAAGAAGGAAAATTGAGACAAAATTACTTTACTGATTTGGTATATTTTAAAACATAAAACCCATTAATGATAGATTATAAAATAGATATTTAGACACAAATAGATGTAATTATAATATTAATATAATAAATTAAGGTTCATTATATATAACTCACAAAATAAAATAGTTGTGAACATGATATGTATCTCACAGATATAAGAAGTGAGATAAAATTCCCTTACCTTGTGTCTTGACTCCCTTTGTACTCATTCAAAACTTTTTTATAATAAATTTTATTTCATTATAAATATTTTAAATAATCATATTATTTTATTTAATACAATATATGGTTTTGTTTTGACTTTAAATTATATACTTTTTAATAATTTCATATTAAGATTACGATTCGGGTAATCTTCTCTTTGTTTTTCACATGTGTCTTAGTTTATTATATCTCGGTTCCTTATACTTATATCATGACTTCTAGAATGTAAAACATTATATGAATATCATGTATACTTATTGTATGTGTATTTTAATAATCTATAGAATATATAACTATAAAAATGGAATACACTGTTCATGGAGATGGTAAGTCGTACACACGGATGAATGTTGTTTCCGTTTTATTTTCGTATTGAAAGAGAGAAAAAAAATGAAATATATGTATATATGTATATAATAAAATTAATGGATAATTATTATTTCATATATATATATATATATAATATTTTTAATAATCAAATTCTTAATACATTTGATGTTGTTTTTCAATGAATCAAATCGCTTTGACGGGATGGGACTTCGTACTTCCTCAAATGATATTATTATATTTACAAAAGATGAAAAAATGGTTTATACTCAATTAAAATTACAAAATAATAAAATATTATAAATATATTATATATAATATATAAATATAGTTTCCATCATATGTTCACCATGATAGGAGGTAAAGGAAAAATGATCAATCATTATTTTGTGAGGTGGTAGTTCGTCGAACACGTATATAGTATGTTTTTTACTTATTAGATATAATTTTGTATAAGATATGGTAGAAAACATAGCATAAAAACAATCTAGTATAATTAGGATACTATTTATATTATACATGTATGGAATAAAAATATCTTCGTGAGTGGAAAATGGAAAATAAAAGAAAGGATCTTGGGGAGGGAGATATTACCTTTTCTTTGGGTTAATTATTTTGGTTTTCACCAAATGGATTCCTATGATTTATTTTGTCCAAAATTTAGGAATCAAGTAGGAAATTTTTTATTTTTATAATTATATTGTGCATATATTTTCATAAACTATGATATTTGAGAGGTTTTAAGAACACAGTGCAGTGGTGTCATTTTATTGGGAAGGGAGGGGACACATTTGGAATTTTTTGAAAACAAGTTAGGTGTACCCACATTGTTACAAAACTAAGACCTAAAAAACAAAAAAACTCAATAGTGAATGTTTTATTACCGA
This sequence comes from Viscum album, assembly GCA_963277665.1. NCBI lineage: Eukaryota > Viridiplantae > Streptophyta > Magnoliopsida > Santalales > Viscaceae > Viscum > Viscum album. The sequence continues at coordinate 332,919,140 of OY728139.1, read as the reverse complement.
TATATAGACGTACAATGGTTTTTGGACATGTTTATTTGTCATTTAAGTAATTAAGTATAATTTTTAGTCCCTTATTATGTTAAATTTTTCCTTAATCGATGTAATTAATTTTAATAACATTCTGAAATTCTTTTGTTAAAAACTAATTCGATCATATTTAGAATTATAAAGTATGTTGATTAACATATGGAATACATTTTTTCAAATTCCAATCAGATAAGTGCCATAAACGAATTTAAATTTAATCTCATGGATAGGGCGACAAAGCGTGTTTTTCAAGTAAAAACCTCCAAAAGTGTTATGTTTTTAACATAAATTTCAAAGTGAAAATGAGTCTAATGACCTAAATTGGATTAATTTTTTATAATATTGTATAATTAAATTTTAAATATTAAAATATAATTTAACTTTATAAATAATTCACATGAAAAACAGATTTGAATTAAATTTCATTATTTTTTTACTTTATATTAAAAAATAAATCTTCACCGAAAATTACCAAAAAATGACCCTAAACAAATTTTTATATTTCTATTCCAAATATAAAGATTATTTTTATATATATAATCCATAAAACTTCCAAAATTTGGATTAAAATAGTTTTTCCATTAAAAGGTGGTAAAAATGCCATAATAAAAATATTGTATTTTATACATAAAATATGGTTAATTTTTATCTTAATCATATAAAATCAATTTGATAAATATCAAAAAAAATTGATTGAATATAATATATATCACATGAATATATCTCAGTAATTTTAACTAATTTAGTTAATTATGGTAAAAAACTTTTTGCACATAAAAATAATAATATTTTCCACAATATTCCGTTTCTTTTCATATTCATTTATAATTAATTTGTAACCAATAAATTAATTTTCTATTTTTGTAAACCATATATTTTCATAAGTTAACGCCTTTAAGAACTAATAACATAACAATTCTTTCTACATTGAATAATATTTTAATAATATATCATTATCATTATTCGGTCTTGCGTGATACACAAGTCATCAAGGAAAGTCATTGATAAATATAACACAAGTTGTTATTGGTGTTCCATGTAGAGAAGGATAAAATTACATTGAATGTAGTGCATCATTAACATGGTTTTCATAAAACATAATCCAGACATAGTTCTTTAATATAAAATAAACTATTTGTAGTTTTTCATGAAATGAAAAATTTCAAAAATATTAACTTAATTTGAAAAAATACATTATAAAATCTCGGTGTGTTATATTATACCCCCATAAAAATGACTTTAACCTTCAAAATTTTCCTAGGTTGTCAATGGTTTAATACTTGAAAGATTCATTCATAGAAACCCACATCATAAAAATGAACACTTAAACCTTCTTTAAAAAGGGACATTAAGAAAAATAACGGTTACCCAAAGTATCACATAACTTGGTTCTACATAATAGAACATAAGTGGTAAGTGGAAAGATGCACTTATAAGAAAAGGTAAAATATTTTTATGGATAAATTGAATTCATCAATTAAAAAAAGTGAATGATCAGTGAAAAATTTATTCCCACAAAGTCATAAATCTATGATGATGTAAAATTACATAGATTCAACAAAATTTAGGTATTAGGAAAAAATTTAATTTCTAGATCATTTTCCTAAAACAGAAGAATTTTCATGAAAATTTATAATTGCATGATTTCAGAAAAATCTCAACCTTTTTGTGCTTTGATCCACCTCACCTCATTCTCTAAAAAGGAAGGTGAATTTTCCATTCATAAATTACTAACACGTCCTAAGATCCATGATGTGATATCCCATTTTTCAGTAGTTATCATCAACAAAATGTTGTTATATCAGGTTATCCAATATGAATAAATCCCCATGTGGTGAGATATCACTTTATTCTTACCGAAATCAACTGAATTTTAACATAAAAGTTCAATAAATGGTTGTCATTATAACCCTTCTGAAAGATGAAAATCCAATGTTTTATAAATAATGACATGAAATTATATTAACAAGGATCCCCTATATATCACAATGTTTTTATTGGTTATCACATTCCAAACATGTGAATACCCTCATCGTACATTCCCTTGAAGTATTTTAATAAATTGAATTACCATAAATCCTTTTGGAATACATGCATTATTCCATATACCAATTATTATTGGCTACATTATTTTAATCTAAGAAGTTATAAGCTTCATCCTTGATGAAATAGTAAACTTTTTCAGAAAGTAGTTCTAGGGTAATCTATACCATATAATTTTATTATTCATACCTTCCATATCAATAACCCAAGATAATTACCTAAAAATCAAGCATTAATTAAGGGTTACCTTCTCTTAATCCAAATATCACATTTCCATGAAATTACCATTAAAAATACCATTTTCAATAATTAATGAATAATTATACTAAAAATAACTATATATTTCTTGATTAGTATAACATAATCGTTGAATTAAAAGACATAAATACAACTTTCATCCAACCATATTCTTAAACCATTACTCGGTCTTCATAAAATTATTCCTTAATACCTTTGTCCTAGACTATGATATATGAATCATTTCTTAAGGTTAAATAACCTATATCTAATCATGATTTTTATGTTTAATGTAAATAATACAAGAATAACATCACATGCCATTCACATGTTGTTTGTGGTCTCTTTATCTTCAAAAGTATAACCAATACTCGTACGACATTCCTAATTCTCCTCAATATATTTCCACATGGGGAATCGATTTGCAAAATTCCCATACATTCCAAATCATAACCAATAAATTATAACCACGTTCCTTCTAGTTTTCACTTTTTAAACTCTAAAGCACAGGGTGAGAGCCACATTTCATAGAATAAAACCCCATAATCATGAAAAATTACTTATAGTAAGTCTAAATCATTACACCTAATTTTTAATCGACGCACCTTGAAAGAGTTGTTACCCATAGGTACAACAATACAAGATCCATAACCACTTATAGTATTCATAAAGGGATGTATTTTTGGGAACCCATTCAAATTATCCACTACCAGAATTATAGGACATTTTCCTAAATGTTAAATCATCCTTATACCTCTCCTTCGATACATTCCTAGACATATATATAGAAATATTCCTATAGATATTACTAAATGTTTCTCATCCCGATCTCCAAGGTTTAAAAAAGGTTTCCCTAATACCATCTATAGGGACCTAGTATTTATATAAAATGAAATTACATTACTTTTGTTAAATACTTAAAACATTAAACGAACAAATTCTAAAAGAACGTATTAGTAAAATGCCTTTGGAAACATGGAAATAAAATCCTTGGTACATAATTGATATATATTATATCCCACTAGGTTATTCATGAATTTTACCATTCATAAACACATCAAACATAGTACATATCTTCACAACCTTGGGATGGAGACATAAAAATTGGTGAGACCAAATTAACTGTAAGGGTAAATAAATGAAATGTTTATTCATGTCATGAATATAGTTGTATAAGAACATGATCATGATCATTATAAGATCATACACCTTATATCAATGATCATAAAAATGAATCATGGAATAATGAATTACAATTCATTAAACATTAATCATAATGAAATCATGTTCATAACCCATGAAATCGTAACATAGGAATAAGACATGAAATTGTGGCATACAAATCAATGAATAACATTATGATCATGTATAATCAGAAATAGGTTCACACATTAACTTAAAAACAATAAATAAGGTCCTATCATAGACTTATGTACATGTAACTAGGTCCAAAAATAATGTTTTGAACATAAATTCAGGTTTACACATAACATTTTGAACATGTAATCAGCTTCACACATAAACATATAGAAATTAAACAAGTTCTGTTCATAATATTGTGAACATGTAATCATGTTCATGAATAAAAGTCTTCATATATAATATGTTTAACTTATAACATTGTGAACATGTAATAAAATTCACACCTAAAATTATGTAAAAGAAACTATGTACATACATAACATTGTGAAGATGTAATCAAGTTCACAAATAACATTTATACTCATAAGTCATCCATCATTTCCCAATGCATTGGATGGAGATACGTGTCCCACACATAATATAATGAAATCATATACTCATGTGCTACAAAACATTTATCATATCATGGCCCATGAAAGAATATAGGTTCTATAAAAATAAAAATTTTACCCATTAAACGAAATACGTATCAATAAAATTTCATTACATATTAACCTATGGAAAATCTATAAGTTTCATAATCATTTAATAAAATCATAACCTGTGAAAAGAAGAAGGTTTTAAAAGAATATAATATATGGAAAATAAACCGGTGTCATAAGAATAATTCTATCATAACATAAACTATTCAAGGAAGAATAATATTGAAACCTTTGTATTATTTCCTAGAATGTCTTGAGTAACATCAAGGGATGTCATCTTATATGGAAAATAACTTGGAAGGATATTTTGAAAACACTTCCTAAGAAAAATATCCTTTCTTTTTGGAAAATTACTTTTTAAAAATAAAACCTTTATAAAACAACTTTCTTTTAAAATGTATTGAAAGCAATAAAAGAATTCATAAAATATTTTTGCAAAAATTTCCATTGAAACCTTATAAAAGAATCATGAAAACATTTTGAAAGAATTTTCCCTTGTAAACATAGAAGATAAGATTGAAAATAGTTTTAAAATTATGACCCTTAAAGACATATAAAATAATCTTAAAAACATCGTGATAAACATATTCCATGAAAAATAATTTGAGACCATATAAATAAATATTTAAAACCTTTTGAAAACAATTTCATTGGAAAATAATTTTTTAATTTTTTTTAAATTAACCTTTTATAATAGAAAAGTAATCTTCACTGAAATTATGGTAAGTAAATTTATACATGTCATACAAGGTAAAAGGAATATTCCTTTTGTATGGTAAAATGGATAGAAAAATGACTTGTTTAAAAAATGATAAGAAGATTCATTTGAAAATATTGGTTAAATAAAAATGGGTAATATTTTTTTAAATATTATAGGAGAATAGAATTATATGCTTCGAAGCCCTTTTTAGAAAACATTTTTTAAAAAAACAAATATTTCTGACTAAAGATAGGGTAAATTTATGATTTCTTAAAAATAGTTTCTTAACTATATTATATAATAAAGAGTAGAAAGTGGTACTAGTATATGTAAATATCATGAATTAACTATTGAGAAGAAAATACATGAGATTTATAAAGACATGTATCATAATATTTTATCAATGTAAGCATACACATAAACAATCTCGAAATGTTATAAGATTGCTTCAATAAACTCTTACAATAAGTTTAATTTAAACCATACTCCCCATGTATGAAAATATAATTACATGAATCTTAAAATATATTTAAAAGAATTATATTCACTATATAACATTTGAAATTTAGTATATATACCTCATGGAGAAATATAGATGCATAACATGTAATGTTTCTTAAAGAAGTCAAATTAAGACCAAATTACATTTCTGATTTTGTAACATTTGAAAAATATAATGCATGAAATAAAGATCATAAAATAGAAATTTAAATACACATAAATTTAAGAATAAGAGTGATATAAAATATTAAAGGGAAGTATATACACCACAAAAACTATAACACTTGTGAACATGGCATGAATCTCATAGATATAAAAAGTGAGATGGAATTCCTTGACATTATTTCTTAACTATTTTCATACTCATTCTAAACTCTTTTATAATAAATTAAGGTTTGTTATAAGTAATTTAAAATACCATAATATTATATCTAATACCTTATATGTTTTTATTAGGACTATATATTTCTCGTTTGATATCAATTTCATTATAAGGTTATGCTTCATGAACTATTCTCTTTGTTTTTCACTTGTGTCTTGGTTTGTTTATCTATGGTCCTTATAATTATATAATGATATCATAATGTAATCCATTAGATAAATATAATTTATCTTAATTATATTTTTATATTAATATAAAAAATATATAATTATGAAAATTTTATATACCCGTCTTGGAGACGGTAGGTCGTATGTACACATGATTTTTTTTTCTATTTTATTGTTGTCTTCAAAGAAAAAAATGACATATATATATATATATATATATTTTATATGATAAAATTATCGTAGAATTATTATTCCACATATATAATATAATTTCACTAAACACATCATTAATATATTATATGTAGTGTGTGAACGAATCGCGTCACTTTGAGGGTATGGTAGTCCACGCTTCCTCAAACGAAATTATAGTATTTACATAAGTTGGAATGAATAAAGGAATGTTCAAAACAATTACCAAATAATAAGAAAATATAAATATAATATATATATCATATATAAATATAGTAACCATTATAATGTTCTCTCTGAGAGGTGGTAAAGGAAAAAATAATCCATCATCGTATCATGAGGTGGTAGTTCGATGTACACATAAACAGTATATTCATGACGCATTTGATGGATGTTTGTGTAACTGTAGGTAGAAACCTTATCATAAAAAATAATATTATATTGAGGATAATGTTTCTTATATAATCATGGAATAAGAATAGTTCCGGGAGTATAGAATGGAAGATAAAAGAAAGGGGCTTGGCGAGGGATGTTACCTCTTCTTTGGGTAACTCATTTTGGTTCCCACCAATGAGATTTTCTTGTATTAAGATATTCCTAGATGGAGGCAGAAAATAGTAAATTATAGTTTTTTAATATTTTATTGGGAATATATTTTCAGAACCTAAGATGTTTGATAGATTTTAAGAAGAGGGATAGGTGGTATCCTTTTATAGGGAAGGGGGGACACACTTGGAATTTTTGAATGAAATATTGGTGTACCCACACTTTTACCTAAACAATTCATCCTAACCCTATATAAATAATTAATAGAAGGTTTATTTTTTCCATATTTCCATAAAATGGGTATTATATAGGTTTCTATGCCATTTTGGCCCTTATGTTTAATGTTTAGTCCCCTGTTAAACTTAATTGTTTCTTAATCTCTATAATTAATTTTAATTACATTCACTAATATTTTTCGTCAAAAACTAATTTTACCTCATTATAAATTATAAATTATACTTATAAAAAATATTTAATTCATTTTTCCAAGGTATAATTATATAACTGGAAGAAAGAAATTTATGTTTAATCTCACAGATGGGTTGACAAAGTTGGTTTTTAAAGCAAAAACCTCCAAAAGTTTTCTATGTTTTTATTGTCAATTTAATAGATAAATTGATTAAAATGGCCTAAATTAGAGTAATTGAAAATATATATATATAATTAAACTTTGAAACTAACTAAAATATAATTTATCTTTATAAATAAATTAGATGAAAAGGAAGTTTTAAATTAAATTGCAGTATGATTCACTATTCAATAAAAAAAGAAACATCATTGAAAAATATCAGAAATTTAACAAAACCTGCTTTTTATGTTTATATTTTAAATATTAAGTTTATTTTGACACATATAGTCCATAAAAGTTAGAAAAAATGGATTTAAAATTGGTTCTCCATTAAAATGTGGTAAATACGCCTTAATAAAAATGTAGTATTTTATACAAAAAATTTGGTTTGATTTTATCTTAATCCTATAAAATATCATGGATGAATATACATAATATTTTATTAAATAAATACATATATATATCAAATTAATATAACTCACTAATTGTATTTAATTTAGTTTATTATGGTAGAATAACGTTTTTGCGCATGAAAATAAAAATATTTTCTATTATATTCTTTCAGCTTTCATATTCATTTCTAATTCATTTTAAACCAAGAAATAAATTTTATATTTTTTGAAACCATATATTTTCATATTTATGTTAAACATTTTAATAAAAACTAATTTAACAGATACTTTATATTTAATTATATTTTAGTAATATATCATTATTGTTATTCAATCTTGTGTGTTACACAAGTCATCAAGGAAATTCATAGTTGCATGTAACACAAGATTTCATCAGTATTATGTGTAGGTAAAGATAAAATTTATATTTTTTTTGGTTTAATATTTACTGGGTTTTATTTATAAGACATGAAAAATGTTGTTCCTTAATATAAAAAAATATTTTTAGTGTTGTGTGAAATGAAGAATATTAAAAATATTAAATTAATTCAAAAAAAAAATCAAAAAATCATAGCGTGTTACAAATATAATGATATCATTATCATTATTATATTAATATATTATTATATTAATTTAATAACTATTATTTATTCCTCTCCCTACTCTAAGAAAAACAAAAGTTTCATTTGTTTATTGCATAGACTACTGCCTCCACAATGCGTCATCTTCTATTTTTCATCCCCACAATTCATGTCTGATAAAAATGATGAAATGGATGAATAAATATGATATCTATAAAATATATATGACTCTAAAATGTATAATTATTAAATAGTTTATTCTCTTCTCATTCATTGTGAAATGGAAACATTAATCATTCATACGAGCAAACTATCACCTTTATAAGCAATGAGTTTCAGTTATCATCCCCACACATCATGGTGATATTTAAAAATATATTTAATATATAAATATTATTTTCATAACACTATTAATATTCATAATATTAGTAATCCATATTTAAAATATTTATAACATGGTTGATATATATAAGGAATTATATAAAAATTGACCAAATAACCAAAAGTAAATAACATAGAAAAGAAAACTATATAATAAATATATATAATATGATATTAAATAGTCTATATTAAATTAAATAAATAAGAATAAGTTTACTAATATGTTTTATAATAAACCTATTTTTTATTTCAGATGTTATTAGCATGAGCATAATGAATCTTGAAGAATGTAATTGTTTCATCACAATTTTATTTCATTGAGACATGTTTTAAAATTTTATATCCAAATTTATTATTTATAAGGTGTATATATATACAAATAATGAATTTTCATAATAATAAAATATTTAATTCTTGTTCTTTACATAAAAATATTATTTTTAAACTTCAGAAAAAGCATTCAAAATTTAGTATGGGTTTTGACTAAAAAAATTCTTCTTTCAGACCCATTATATTTTATACCCCTAACTAATTTTGAATGGTGTATATACTAGAAAATAAATGTTTAATATCATGTATTATCTTTATTCATGGTATTTTAACTTCAAATTAAATATATCTCTCCTTCTAGGGATTTTGATAATGTTTCTTAAGCCATAAGTTCTTTTTCTTATCAAACCCCATTCCATGAGATATGTTTTACATTATACACAAATTTGAAATTTTATGTTGTATATGATTACAATTTTTCATATTATATCATAAATATTCTTTTATATAGATAAATATAATTTCACATTCAATATTTATCCCACATTCATCTATTTTTATTTAAATGTTACTCAACCCATAAGGGGTTTCATCTCAATTTTCATTCATTGTGACATAGATCATATTTATGCACCAATTATTATTAAATTAGTGTGTATACTACCCATTTGATATAATGTATAATTAATTATCATTTATTCAAGGTATTTTGTGTTTAATTTCTTTCCCTCTCTTTTAAGGCTACATTGATTGAATATTTTGCATGGTGGATGGGGATTTTTCATATATCCTTAATGAATTTCTTATTGCCAGTTCTCTCTATTTTTTTACCTTTCATGAAATATTATTATCATGTACCTATTATATTTTTAGATATTTTTCCCTTACATATATATATATATATATTTAAATATCGCTTTCATATTTGTGGTTATACTTGTTTTTTGTTTCAATTGAAATTCAGAATTTTATGCAAATCATATTTAAGGGAATTTTCCTATTTATTATCTCATGTTGAGAATCATAAACATAAAATATTTTAAAATCAGTTTTTTATTTTAAAAACCGTAATTTTGTTATTATTAATACTCTTAGTTTTATTATGGTATTATAGAAATCAATAAGGCCTTCTCTTCTTTGAAATTATCTTATACTTGTTTCATAATTCTTCACCCCATGTGGTCTATTTTTTATTCATTCTTATAAAATATTGTAATCTTTAATTCTCTATATTTTAACATTATGTTCAATAAATTTGTTTATTTTTCAAATAATAATGATCCAAAAGAATCAACTTCTTATCCTCTTTGAAATACTTTTGATTTAGCCTTTGTTTATGCCATGAATCATAATTATTCAACCAACATTATTCTTATGAGTTTGATCATGCTTATGATTTATGTATAGTTTATTTTCCTCATGTAGCTCACATATAAATGATTTTAATTTATGTGATCATTAATCCTAAAAATATATATCCCTTTAAATAATTGGGTAATGCTTTATATCTCAATGGATGTAATGTAAGGGACTACAAAGTAAACCTAAACCCAATATGGGAAATTTTCCACTTCATGATGATGGTCTAGGGATTGAACATTGACTTATGTATATGATAACATTTTTTTTGTACCATATTTTTATGATATTATACTATCTTGTACTTACTCTATGTATATAATCTTATAATCATTATCTGTATGATATCATGTTATGCCTCTTGACTCACATGTTATGATTAATTGACATGTTTATTCCCTTAAATAGATTTCTAGCTCACCCATTTCCTTATGTATTTTTTCAAGGATATCATATAAAGTTTCATAATATCCATGGATTTTATTGATATATGGGGAGTTTTAAATATAGTTGTTATTTTTATCGATGTATTTGTATGTCCATTATTCAAAAGTGACTAGAGCTATCAATCCACATTTTTTATTTTTTATAAAAGAATGTTAAGAATAATGGAATGATATGTGTTTCAATATTGCTTCACCATAGTTGGTATCAAATGGAGTTCAAGCTAATTTTGGTGAATAGGATGACAAAACCTTAGTGAAAGCCATATGGATAAGTACAAGGGATAATATGAAGCATAATATAACATCATGGGGTTTTGGTAATGTAGAGGTTTTAATATTTCCTATAAAATAAATCCTTTTCTGCATACTCTAATGTGGATGTAATCTCTAGAACACTTTTAACTAAGGGTAATATAACACCCTGAGACTTTATGATAATTTTTTCTTTAAATAAATCAATTTTTTGATAGATTTATTTAGATTAAACAAACATTAAAATAGAATTGTGAAAAATTATTGAAATATTATTATGTTATGGTTATAAAGTTTTTTAAATCATCAGGTAAATATTATCTTACATTTATTTTATTTTTTAATTTTTTTAAAAGGATTTATTTTTCAGTGAATGATTAAAATTACTAATTTTAGTAAAGCTATAAATTATTTATTTAAAATAATTTAATTTAGAATTAACATTATATTTTGGATTTAATAATAAATTTATATAAGATCCATTTTATTTATAATAATATAATTAATTCCATTGGGATCAACATTTCATATTATTCGGATAATAGTCAATTTGTAGGATTAAAAACACTTTTTCAAGAAACCTATTATTTATCACATTTTACTTATTTTTTTAATTTTATTTATGAGACTTATAAAATTTTAATTTGATAAAATAGATTTTTTATTTGGAATATTATTTTAAAATTAGGTTAATATTTCTCTTTAATTTCTTTTTCATTGTTAATAGTACGTGTGGTAATGTTTTTCACCTCGGAAAAGGGTGAATCGGGTAATGGAGGTTAAAAAAATGTGATAAGACATTTAAAATATATATAAAATAAAAATTTGTTTAATTGCATTACTTTAATTTGAACATATAAATCCTAAATTATTATATATTTAATATTGGTTCCGTTTCTCTTTGATAATGACATTTACATCATTTTATGTAAAGAAATATCCAAAATATCACATTTTTGTTTTTAAATATCTATTATATGTTCACATTAAGATTAAAAATAAGTTGTGAATTTATATTAATGGTAATTATAATAATAATTTATTAACTTTTATGGTGGTAACTTATATATAATTTTTAGTGATGATATAATTACATTAAATGCATATACAACACTAGTATAATGCTTATGGAAGCATTGTAAAAATCAAAGTAAATAATATTAATGACATTAAAACTAATATTTTAGTAATGAATTATTGTTAAATAATAATTTTTTTGTTAATAATAATTTATTATTTAATAGTTAAAAATTTTTATATTCATATTAAATAATATTCGTGATGTCATTATAGTCAAGTTAAATGAATGGTGTAAATAATTAATTTTTTGATATTTTACAAAAAATAATATTTTATTAGATTATTTAAAAATATTAAAAAAAATAAGATGACAATTATTATAAATAATACTATAAAATTTCATACCTTTTCCATTTATGTGAAAGTTTTTATGTTATAAGTGAAATTCAAACACTTTAAGATTGAAAAAGTTATTACCGTAGATAAGGTTAAAATCTGTTAAAGAAGGGCATATACCAAAAGATGAAATTTAAAATACCACATTAACCTACACTATTTTGATTGTATGAATTTATTTAAACCATATTATATCTTATATTAAATATTATTTCCACATCGTTATATATTCACATGACAATTAATTTATTATATTAATATATTTTTATTAATTCCATGTGTGTCCTTTCGTTCACTAAAAAAAGAAACAACCTATTCCCTCTTCTATACACCACAAAAGGCACTTATATTAACCAAAACCTATGAAAGAATTATAGAAATATATTTATACAAGTCATAGAGTTATTTATATTCCCAAAACAATAACCCTAGGTCACCTAAAAGGATATCTAATGGGGCTATTTCAAAAAAGTGGTAATCATATTCACCGAGCACTTTCATTTTCCTTTTTTCTTCATATTAGATTATATCTTAACAATTAAAATTTAATTAAACCATTATCTATCATAGAAATAGATTTTAAAATTTTTATTGCATAATAATCATCCATCTCCTTCTCCATCAAATGGGAAATAAACTCATCACTCATTTGTACAGAAGACTACTGCCTCACGAACCAATGTATTTTGTCTTCCATTATCACCTCACATGGATTTTAATAAAGGTGGTACTAATAAATATATATCATAATTATAGAATAATAATTATTTTTTATATATAATATTTTATCTAGTTCCATACCATCCCACCCATTAAAAAATGATAGTATCTTTCATGAGTATGTGCGACATATTGTCTCTACTAAGTGATGTTATTCATTTTTCATGTATGTTTCTGACATATTATTTTAATTATTTATATAATTTATATTTATGATATTTATATAATTAATATAAATATTTATATTATATAGTCATGAAAAATATACAAGGGCCCTAACTACAAAATCAAAACAGATATGAAAAATGAAGTAGTTGATACTTGAAACAATGATAATAATAAAAGATTATTTACAAAAAAATTATCAAGATGTTATAAATATATCATATATAATATTATATGTTTTTATATGGTTATGGTATGTATTTATATTAAATATAAAATTATTATACATGAGGTTAAAATCACTTACCTATCAATTCAAACTTCATATAATGGATTTCATCTCAATTTTCTTTCTATGAGACACATGTAATATTACTCATTTGTTTTTTAGTTTATATAATGAAATTGAATTTATTGAATTAATAATTTAATGAAAATTTTGGGGACATAAAATATATATATATAAATTTCACACATTCATGTGTTTTTTAATAATATATTACCAATGTGGGAGGGATTTATGTCTCTATACCATTTTAATCAACATTTTTTATTCTTGAATTTAAATTCAGGAAATTATATGATCATTTTATTTTAAATTAATTTAATTTTTATTCCACTATGGTTATTTGTGAAATTTTAAAGTATTAGTTCTATTTTATTCTCTTTTGAACTCAAAATGGTTAAAAAAAAATTATTAAGAAAATATGGACTTATTTATCCTCTTTTAATTAGAAAACAAATTCATTAATATCCATAAAATTTTTTGAATGAATATTTTAAATATTATATAATGATTATTTATAGTCATTTTTACAAATTTTTTACTCTATATAAAAGTGTTTCAAATGAATATTACTGCCATTTTCCAAAAAAAGTGATTTTGGAATTTTAACAAAAATATGAAAGAAATATTTATTTTAATATACAACACATGAAAAGAATATCATATCATCATGAACAATGAATGTTTTGAAAATTTATTTATAGGTTTCCATGGTTATTTTTAATGAAAAGTTTATCTATCCTATTTATAAATACTTTTAAAAAAAATTATTTCAAAATAAATAGTGTATTTTACTCAAGAAGTATTTTAGTGATATTTTAATGTAATTTTCTTTTACCATTGAATAATTTGATATTAACTATGATTTACTTGGGATATAATCCAATAATATCATCCTCATTCTTTATATGAATATTTTATGATTATGATTATGATATTTTGATGAAGCCCATTTATTTACACTGGTTATTCTATGATCAAATGATGGAATGTTCATGTAACCTATTTAATTTTAAATGATTATTTAATGATGATATATTGAATGTTTTATATTATTTTGGAACATATATGTACAGATTTAACTACATGATTGGTGGGATTATAATTATATATCCCTCGAATTCATTAGTTAATGGATTATATAACATCAGTTAATTATGGAAAATTAGTTAACATACTCGACCAGCTATGGTAAATTGGGGGGGATTCCGGATCCACTATGGGACACATGTGGTGATCCATGATCTATTATGATATGTGAAATAGTATTTGAGGCATGATCCATTATGATTTGATCGTATCGGTAATTAACCATGACATATCAAATGGTTTCTATGTATATGATGGAACTACACTTTTATAACATGTTTTTATGCATATTATTTTAACTCATGGTTCTTGATTGATTAGTGATGATTTCTCACTATTGTGGTTCATGTCTATCAAATGGGAAATATATATTTCATAAATCATAATTATTTTCAATGATATATAGAGTATGAACGTTTTATTTTATGTTCATAATATCATACCCACATTCTTCACTTATTAATTCATATGATAATTTATTGTTATCTCCCTTATTAAACATAAGAAGAATATGATCTCACTCATTCTTATGTATCATTTCCCTATGTTATCAAGAAATATTTTATGTTGGGTTTTCCAAGATGGGTAAAATGTGATAATAATTTTATGTGAGATGATGAATAATGTTCCAAAATAATAATTTTATTACTCTCATATCCAAAGTGACTAAAAATATACATTTTTTGTGGATACTAATGTTATGTATTGAATATTAATCTAAAATTATATAATATTAATGTATGAAAATTTTGGGTCACCTCATTAGGTATCAAAGAAGGTATTAATTAATCATAGGATATTATCATTCTAAAACATTAATGAAAACATTTAGGATAAGTATAAGTGTAATATAAGATACTAATGTTTTTTAAGGTAAGGATATTGTGGTTTTCCTAGGAATACATCCTTATCTAGTTATACCAAGTGGATGTAATTTTATAACATATTCATCTAGGTGTAATGAAAAAATATTTCATCAATTATATCTCTTTCATTATTATTGTGCATGGATAATGTGTCGTTACTATATACTTGGTTTGAAACTCGATGTATTTTCATGGGTTAACTGATATTTTCTTTATAAACTGTAATGAATGAATTCAATAGATGATGACCAGGAATGAATTTGGTAACACTAAAGGTTACATATATTGAAAATAAGGGGTCATGATTTTGACATCATATCAATGATTTTTCATGATTACTCACTATGATGTTTGATTTTTACTCTATATATTTTGGTTTTATTAAATGAATGAAGATAGAATGGTAAATTTGAGGTGGTCATAGGAACACAGAAATGTTGATGTATCATATTTTAGCATAGTCAAATTCATCAATTTATGTCATGAATAGTCTCTAGAGATTATCATTTATATCCTCAATGATTATATGTTGATTTAGAAGTAAAAACTCATAATGCTATTATGGTCACATCTATATTTTATATCTCCCCCTATGATAGATTCTTTTGGAAATTTTATTCTTGTGAATAGTTTGTTTCTCTATATAGCTAAATTTTATGCACTTTAGGGCATGGATTGGATTTATTTATGGAGAAACAAAGTAATTTTTAATGGAATGATGTTAAATTTTAATTTCCCAAACCAATCTATGGCCATGAATCAATGTGATGATAAATATGAACTTCAAATAAAAATTTCATCCATAGTATGGATCGAGATTCTTATTCAAAAGGGATTTTATCTCTATTAGTCGAAGAGAAACTCATCATGGAAGATAATCATAATATATGGGAGTTTTTTATGTCTTTCTGAAATAATAAAATAATTTTAATCTGAATTTTAAAGATTAGTTTTCAAAAAAACCCATACCTACTTCCACACCAATTTTAGAAAACTCCAAGACTAATAACCCTAATTTACCTTTTAAAATTAAAGAAGAAACTCCTATGTAATAATAAAAAGGGATTCATACACCTGAGTATCATTCCATGTTGTGTGCCTTTTTTATGAATGAATATTGTTTAATGTTTCTTTTCATTAATTATTGGGAAAATATCAAGATTACTATCTAGAACATGTATCTTTTACCGCATATTGATCTTTTTTTATCAATTAAAAGAAGAAGAATAATTTTCTAGGATGGAAATTTATTCTGGATATCATCAATTGAGTGTTAATAAATAGGATAGACCCAATAAAACCTCATATACGAGGTATGATATTTATGAATTTATATTCATTCTATTTGGACATAAAAATTCTTATTCTATAATTAAGAATTTAATGACTATAGTCATTATAGATTACCTTATTCAGTTATAGTCAGTCTATATAAATGATATTATTATATATTCCGATACTATATAATATAATGAATATCACTTAAGAATTATGCTAAATACCCCACAAAAAGATAAGCTATATGAAAAATTTACCATGTGAGAATTTTGACTTCAAAATGTTTTATTAATTATTCATTTAAGCATCTGTAAAGGTATTTTGAAGGATCCTTAAAATATCAAAGTTATTAAAAATATTCTAGAACAAACATAGTTACTAAAATATCTTGTTTTCTTTGTTTGGTTAGATATTGATTTATGAGATATTTCTCATGATTATCTAATCCACTCAACATGTGGACTCAAAAGGGATGTATGTACTTGTGGGAAGATATATTTAACGATATTTTTATGGAGAAAAAGATAATGTTGGTCCGTGAACCATTGATCATTCTACCTAGTATATGTAACATCCCAACCTAGGTGCCACATATTGGCGCCTAGATCTAATTTGTGACCTAACCTCAAGCACCACTCTCTATATTCCAAAGGCTTCTAACTAAGAATAAGGTTCAAATACATTCCATGGTGAGACTATACCCTCTTTTTCAAGATAAGAAATCAATATATATAAATATTAAAATATTTATAATGATAATTAAAAATAACCAATAAATACCAACATCACATGATAATCCCAAAATAGTGGAAATGACCTTAAACTAAACCAATAGATATTTCTTTCATTATATGTGACTTGTGTCAAATGAAAATTCAAAATAAAGACACACTAACAATTCCCAAGTCGGCTTCGGAATCATGTCTAGTTCTCTCATCCATGCTACATCATGAACCTCAAATCATCCATATAATATATGGATCTATCCCTTATCATGAACTACAAACATGAATTCTATTTGAGTACCAAATGGTATTGCAAGTAGGGTGTGAGTATAACTCAGTATGCCACCACTAATAATGTCTAAAGAAATATCTAGTCTATAACAATGTATGAAATTGTATAAATTAAAAATATACAAATGGTTAAAGTAATCTGGTTTCACCTTTATTTTTCTTTACTTAACTTCCTAGGCTCTTAGGTTCATAGCGAAACTAAATCCAAACATATCTTGATCAGCCTGTGTGGGAGTATGAACTTCAAACAATTGAATATTAAAAAAAAATTCGTTCAAGGGATTTAATTATTTAGATTAATTTCAATTGTCTATCTTTACACTGAAGTATCAGTCTAGGTAGCATTATCATGGTTCTATAGAGCATCGGTATAGAATAAATGTCATGGGTACATAGATCATCATTACAGTTCCAAAAAATTGGGTACTTGGAGCATCATCCCAGAACTAATTCACATGCATGTATCGGGGGCCAAGATAAGCATTTTGGCACCCATGGGCGAGGAGCATCAATCCAACACCCTCTCCACAATGATCACATTTACATATATATGTATATATATCATGGTCCCACATTAATAACCCATTTATCAAAAATTCTCAACATCAGGTACCATTACATTTATCAAATGCAATAACGGTTATTTACTTTCCACATAATCAGCAATATGCTAAATTCCCCTTTTAATAACTTATCACCTTTCACATAAATTATCTCATAACTCATTAAACTTCCAAGGTCGTGACAAACAACCCTTTAAATTACATTACAAAATATTTCAACAAGGATTTAGTTCAATTCCATAAACATTTTACTTCCCTTTTTTACATTCCATAAATAAATTCAAGGTTAATTGGAACACCCCTTGGGATTCCATCAAGCCCAGTTTCATAATCTCCAACGGATCCTATAATATCTGAGAAGTGGACTCACAATTTAATATGAATTCAATCATCTTAACTAATTTTGATGAAATATCACAACATGGAAACTCAATGGAACAAATAAAAACACAAAATAATTATCTAGACTTTGTGAATTTTTATGTAAACCACCTACCTTGGTATCATTGATGAACTCTCACCCAACATTATCCTTTAAGTCGAGGTGGGATGGAGAAATCAAAATTGTGAAGAATATATAGGATCAAAACCTAGGTTCAATACCTAACAAACTATATCAATTAAAACATTGATCTAATCCGTCAGCAATGGTAGATTTCAACCCCCTCTAAAGGGAGAAAAAGATAGTAGAGAGAGGAACCAAAAAAGGGATGATCCACATACTAAAGAGGAGTTGATTCTTCCAAAAAATCATTAACTCACAAATAAAAAAGTTTAAGTCACCAAGGAATCCTATTGGGAGCCTGTAAAATCTAATGAAACTATATTAGAATGAGTATATGATTAAGGATATATCCCATGGGATTTAGTAACTTTGAATTTAATTTTTTGGAGGTTCAAAAGTAAACACACATGATTTCTTAGATGGCCTACACATTTAGAGAAACCATACACCCTAACTGTGCACCCCTAGTGCCCAAGAGATGTGCAGTTCCTCCTAGAGTCACATAGTTTTTTATACCATGGGTAAATTGTGAAAATTACATTATCTTAGGGTTTCATGGTTTTCTAATGTGGGTTTACAATTTGGTCAAACTATTCACTAACTTTTCACTACCCAAAACCCCTCAAAAAACATCAAAAAATCACCCGAATGAAGTGAAGAAAATATCCAACAAAAATTGGATTAAAAAATAATAAAATTTACATAAATAAGTAAGATACATATCCATAAATGTTGGGATCTTACAATCTCTCCATCTTAAAAAAGGAAGTCCTTGAGTTGTATTCCCAAGCATCATTAAGCCTCGAGGGTGAAAGGGTCATGCCACTATGCCCATATTTCTGATTCCGTCTCCCATGATTCAACTTGAACATAGCCACGCTACCACAAAACTCATAAGAATGAATTGGAATTTCCCGAAAAACATTCTTACTACGATCCATAACAAAAAAGAAATGATCCTCAATGGATCCATCAGCCACAAACACAACATCATCAACATTGATCACATGACAATGTTAGGGGTGACACTATTGAAGATGTGAGACATGAAAAATATCATGCATAACATTAACCTCTTTGGAATATCTAATAAATATGTCACTATTCCAATCCCCTCCACCATCCCAAACAGTTCAACAAACCAAGGCACCAACCTTCAATTCACCTTGATCTGACAGTGACCCAATATCAACAATACTTAAAAAAATGAAATCACCCAATTTAAAATCAATATGTTGTTGATGTCGACCAGAATAAGACTCTTATCTAGTCTGTGCAGTATTCATATGGTTTTTAATCAACTGGACCATTTATGATCTCTCATGAATGAGACTCCGACCCAAAAACTCTCACTCACCCATCTTTATCGAATATAGGGGTAATTTTAATATCCTTCTATAAATAACCTCATATACTTCAATCTCTATAGTAATGTGATAACTATTGTTATATTTTTACTCAACCAGTACTAAATGCTTCTTCCAACATCTAATAAATTCAAGGATGCATTTCTTTAACATTTATTCTAGCAGTTATGTAGTATGATCTGATTTCCCATCTATCTATGGGTGAAAAGATGTAATTATAAATACATTAGTACCCAACGCCTTCTACAAGACGTTCCAGAATCATGATGTAAATTTTGGATCATTATCTAAAAATATACTCTATAGAACCGTGTTAATACATATTATCTCTTTAACAGAAAACTCACCCAAAGGGTCATCCAAGAATGTTTCCCAAATTGGAAAGAAATTGCCTAATTTTTTCAACCGATCCAAAATCACCCATATCACATCATTCATATAAGTGGTCCTCAAATGACCTAACAAAAATTCCCTAAAAACATCGTGTAAATTCTATTCCAAAAAGATAAATGAATGTAACAAACCAACATGTCACTGATGCTCAGTCTTGACCTCCTGACTGGTGTAGTATCATATACCAAAACATACAATTTCCTTTTTTCATTCCTGACCACCAATATTGTCATCGAAGAACATGGTGCATCTTAGTCAAACTAGGGTTCACTTCCCACTTATATTCCTAAAACTCACACATCAACTCCTCTCTTATAAACATAGTCACCAAAAAATTCCCTAGATATAAATGATCTCATCCTCATATATAGTCCAATCTAAAGGTGACTACCACCATCAAGGATTTCCCTCAAGGCTAAGCACTCTACATCCTCATGTAACCTATCCTTTCTATGTATCAAAAGTGTTTAATTAGATAATAAGGATATATGTTTTATCATGTCCTAGAACTCTTGTACTTCTATATGCATCTACGTAAATAAGTCCAATATCATCAACTCAGAATTAGAATCTTGGAAGCCTGAGTCCATGACTTTTGGCGTAATTCTTCAACAACACTATTCTATTTTACTAGTATAGAGGCTAGAGAAAAGTCAAATGATATTATATAATTCACCCATATTCATTGTAATATATTTAAATCCCAATGAGAAAATATATGCTTTAATATTTCTTTCGGTATACATATTAATCCATCCTCCCAAAAAGAAATTTACCTTAATATTTAAGGAATAAACCACTATAAAAAAATTGATATTGTAAATAATATAATTAAATTAATTTGGCCTCAAAATTTTTGATCCATACACCATTCCTGATCACTCTTTATTAACACATCTCTGTGTCTGGTCCTAAAAAATTACAAAACCAACTATAATTCTCACCTAGATCGAGTAGGATCAAAATCAGTTTAGTTGTAAAAAGATTATTTAACGCTTGGAAGGAATAATCACATGATCTATTCTATTAAGACATGATACCCTTCTTGTTCAATAATAAATGTGGTGCTTCGAAGTGAGAAAATTCTTGGATGAATCTAAAATAGTAGCCTTATAATCCTATAGAACATTAGATCTGAAAAAGTTATTAGGTTACTCTAAAAAGAACAAATTTTTTATCATTATCTGGGTCTACTAAAACACCTTCTTCAAAGTTGATCTGACCCATGAAATTTTCCCAATCGATATGGAGTTGAAATTAATATAGCTTGTTGTACATCCTATTATCTCTTAGTATACTTGTGATGATTTCTTGATTTTTGGGATGATCTTTTTGAGTCTGGGATTAAAGCATGATTTCATCGATAAAAACAACCAAAAACCCATTGAAGTATGGGTTGTTGATTTAGTTCATTAAATCCATAAAAACATCATTACTTTTTTTAACCAAATGTAATTATAAATAACAGATATAGGATGTACCTACATCAAAAATTAAGTCATCATATATTAGGAGGTATCACTCTCAGATGATGATACCCCAACCTAATATTGATCTTGGATAAAAAAATCACCTCTCTGTTGGCCAAAAAATCATTAATGCACTGAATTGGATATCGGTTCATAACTGTCACCCAGTTTTACTTCTGGTAATCAACACATAAAAACAAAGTCTCATTGGCCTTCTTAACAAAACAAAATCAGAGAACCCCAAGGATACATACTCGTATTGATAAATCCCTCAACCATCAATTCTTATAGCTGAATCTTAATCTCTTAATGATATATCTTTTACATTTTTATGGTAGATTGCATACTAGTTCAGCTCCAAGAATTAGATCAATTGTAAAATAAATATCCCTCTTTGGTGGCATCTTTGAGAAGTCCATAGAAAAAAATCCTCAAATCAATCCTCAATTGGTGGAAATTTCTTATTATTCACACCCCAACATCCAAAACAATACTTGTTACCTGAGCGGTGAGTTCCCCTATTTGATGAAGAACTATCCCCACATGGACTTCATGGTTATCCAATTCTCCATGATTTCCATATACGATAACCCCTTGAAATGTAAAGGTTACTCTCTTACAACAGTAATTGATGTGGGATTGGCATGATACTAGCTAGTCCATACCCAGAAAAAAAGTAAAATCCTAAGAAACTCTTTTTATTAGTGAACCACATAAAACTCAAATTATTCCCAAGTAGAGTGGAGATTAAATAATGTGAGGCCCATGTATAAAATAATGTGCTAAAAAGCGTATAATATACATAAATTATACCTCAAAAAATTGATGGACTAACCCCACACTCAATAAGTGCAGGAAAAATAGCATATAAATGGCATATCCCTCTATTATGTGATCTATTCTGAGCCCATTGTACTGAATTGGTATACAGATATAGGAAATATTACCATGAAGTACCCCGTATACTCCCCCAACTGACATGGATATTAGATTTCCAACTACATGAATAGTATGGGGTAGAATAGCCCCTTCTATTACTTTATTTTGGCCCAGCTCCACCATCACTTTTCATTGGTCATATATTCATACAGTACCTCATTAATTGTAATCTTACCCAATTTCAAACCGCCACATGTGGTTGGGGAAAATAACTATTAATGTGACCTGACCTACCACACAAATGGTAGAACACTCGATTATTTCCCTATGTAACTGATTCTTCAACTGAATAATCTATTTTCTAAATCTTTGGTGAACATCCTCAAAATGAAATTTCCCACCATTATAGGATGTACCTCCTAGTCATCTGGTTCAAACCACCTATATTACACTAGAATCATCCTTATTGTTCCCCTCAGAAATGAAATCATAATATACTACCATATAAAACTTCATCAATCAGAATATATTAACCTGAATCATAATCTGATATTTTATGTTCAACCTAAAAATGTCTTCCCACAGTGGCCTCTTCTCCTACCAATGTGAGAATTCCCTACATGATCAATGTTGTATCACTATGTGGGAAGTACATCAGGCACAATAATTTATTTTACGTTTCCTTTATTTCATTTCCATATTTTCTTATTGAAAATTAAATTACCACTTTGCTGGAAAAAACTATCACACATCCACAGGAACAAAATATTTATATGGTTCACTACTAAAAAAGAGTTTCTTAGTCCATTGTATGGTATGGAAACAATCATATATCACACAATATTCTATAAAACAACCATTTTATGCGAATACAATGAGTTGGATATTCCCTTACATGCATAAAAAAATTTGTTCAATACAAACCTTAATGTTCTTCAAGTATCATAAATGTTATAATATAATTTGTGTAACAAGTGAAGAAAATTTCACCAGATGCTTCAAAACTTGTTATTATGATTCCTTGTCTACCTTGATAAATATGATTTCAAAAAAAATCATATTCCTATCAAAAAATAAGTAAGAACTTTTTGAACTTCATAATGATACTCATCCCGATTTCATCGTCCAAAATAGCTAGTCTAATTTCGTAGTCTGATAAAATAACTCTTCCATAATATTGTTGAAACAATTCTGAACTACTTTTTCCTCATTTTAGAAATACTAGTCTGATCTCCCAGTCTGATCCAAAAACTCTGAATATGATATTCCATATTCTTCTTATTCTATTTGGAAAACATCCTCTAGAAATCCATGTCCAAAAACACCTTCTCTCTAAAACTTCTTTAGTACTCTACCTTCTTTCTTTACATGTGTACAAAACTTTGGTCTGTTGAAAGAAAAATATCCTTCCACTATTTATGAGCTTCCAAAATATTGTTTTGGTGGGATTCTGCAAAAAATTCTTTCTTAACTAAATTTTCCTAATTTTCAATTTAGCATAAATTTCAAGAGCAACTTTGACCTATTAAACACTTCTGAACTCTTCTCATTTCTTCTCAAAACCTCTCAAATCTTCTCACAACATAATCTCACTTCAACATTTCTTCAAAATATTTAGTATGATTTTAATTTCCATTTAGATTTTTCCATTATGATGGAATCATATATTCAACTATAGATTCTTCATTATGTGGATCTACACCAATTGGAAAATATACAATCAAACATATGTATTCTCATTATGATTCACTAAATCAACTAAAAACAAACTTCTCATTTTGATTCTTTATATGAACTATTAAATATATCACAATCTACTCATCCTGATTCTTTGTAAAAACTAATAAAAGAAAATCATTAACAACATTTAGCCATTACCATTTTTTTTACTCTGTAAGACTTCAATAAAAGTTTCTATTTCTATAAGAATAGTTGAAACTTATAAATATTGATGAACTTTCATAGTATCACTTTAACATCAACATCACAAATTCATCAAATAGATTCTTTTAAGACCCCCTTAACAACACTTTGTGGCTTCATGAAACAACAATAATTTTCTTATTTTCCTTATACTAATGATCCTGCATCTTATAATGTTATCGATGTCATCCCACATCTTATGTATCAGTCTCTACTTCAATAAAATAATCGGTTTCAATACTGTTTATATTACTCTTGAACAAATTGAAAACATATAAAAGTTTTATATTATCTTGAACCACTAGTTAAAGAGACTTAACTTCTTTTCTTCTTGACCCAGCTAATACAAAACAAATTAACCTAATGAAAATGTTTGACCACATTATTGATATTCAGTGGTTAATAGGCCTCAGACTTCCTCACATCCATCAGTCCCAAAAACTCCCAATAAAAACTATTATTACTCTAATTCACCTTTACATCCATAAGTTCATCTAATGACCAGTGTCAGTGTCACTCATATACTCAGTGGCACACCGCTTCGATGAACTTGTGTCAAATAGATTCATCTTCAGAAATTTATTTTCCATTCTTATTACGATACACAACTTTCCGAAATTCACCAAAATATTTAATAGAATAATTTTGTCTTGTGGATTATTAATATAACTAAAAACCATCAACTTCATATTATCATGTTCTGAACAAAACATTTCACATCCTTCAAAAAATACTGTGTTTGGTGATCTCACATTGGTTAAATGAGACTGTAAACTTTGATTTCAATAACTTTATTTTTTTTACAAACTTATTCCTAAATCATGAATTCCTCATATATTTTAAAACTTCTAAGAATAGTGTAACATATTATGACTTATAATGGAATGTATAAAAATTTTATATCAATCCCGCATCATTTTCTTTCCAATATGAACTGCAATACGATTGTCATGACATCTTCTTCCCATTTCATTTACAATTCTAACATCACAAGTTTTCCAAAAAAATAATGATTTATGAAAAATCCATGATTAGTAAAGCATTTTCATATATTTATAAGATCCATTCACAGTCGGATTCTCTTCATCATTATGACTTGAAAATAATTTATTGGACTTATGTTGAGTCCGATGATCCTTTTCTTCCAAAAACCTTCTTCCAAATATGATGGAATATCTTAATAATTTTGATTCTGATTTATTGAATATGGTTATGAGTATAATAATAAATGTACAATGTCAGGTGATTTCTTTTCATCATTTAAAACAAAAGACAATACTTCCATCACAAACATCTTCTTAATTATGATGGTGAGTATGATCTTCATGTTTATGGTTTAAGATATAATTTGAAAACATTCCTCAGACAATTTTATTCTATCTGAATATTCCATTACCTTCTCAAAAAACTTAATTTCTTCAACATACTAAATATATTGTTATATTAAAAAAATACAACCACAACACAACTTGGTCCTAACAATATCCACTGTTGTGTTTGTGGTTAACGCCTACTTCAAAACAATACTTGTTGTTTTCTTTTCTAACTTTTCCTTCTCCCCGTTTATTTCTTGTTCCCCCTGTTTTTTATCTGTCCCCCTTCTTGAAAATCAAATTTGAAGGGTATTATCATGATATATTTTCTTAATATAAATACCATGAAAATTTCTCAAAATATTATAATTATCACATGAGTTTCATAACAATGAGACTTTAACTAAACAAATCTAAGTGTACAGGGGTGGAACCGGTGTGGAAAACTAGAGTGTACAATCAAGGTTATCAATTTTCTCCATAACACAAATTTTATGTGATGCATTAACATGATTCTTTCAACTTTCCCATCTCTAGGGAAATTTTGGAAGGATCTGTTTAGGATAAAATAAACCTGCATTCATCTAAAGAACTATATCCAAAAGTTCAGGTATATAAACAGAACATTCAAAAAATTAATATTTTTGTAACCTCATAACATTGTTTTGAAAGAATAGTAATAGAATCAACAACATCATCTTCTGTATTTGAACTCATTCAATTCTCTTCAGGATTGAACAAGTATACACAATTTTTCAAAATAAGGAGGAATCATTTTTTATAATAAACAATTAGATTTATATTCCTCTCTCAATCATTCATTTTTCTTATTTTTCTAAATTTTTTAAATAGATGTGTTTTCATCCTTCAGCTCATCCTTCTCTGATTTTATAACAATATTATTCTTTCTAATTTATTCATTTTATGTGGTTGTCAAATTTTCTTCAAATACAGTATTATTTTCATTACAGTGTGTTTATAACAACTTGTCAGGGCCTTCCATTTGTTCTACTAATATATTCAAACAAATTTTTGTATCATTCCATTCTTTCTAATATCTCTTACACATTTTTGAAATCCTCAAACCAAAATATGTTGATTTATTTTTATCAATATTTCCCACATCTTTAAAAAACAATTCACCACCTTTTCTTCAACTAATTTATGTTCTTATTCTAACTATCTATCCATGTCCACTTGTTCTACCCAGATAACTAAGTGATCTTTATTTACGAACTCACCATGGTTAATTTTCCTAACTTTCAAAATACCTATCATAAAATTTTTATTTTGAGAGGATTTAATCCCCCTTAAACATTGACTTATATAATTTATATAATAGTACTAATATTTATTAAAAAACACATTTTTCTTATATTTCCAAATCCACCACAATATCAGCAGTATTCATATAATGAATATTTACCCCTATAAATTTATACCGACTGGAATTGTAAGCATGTTTCCCCGAAACATTTTTATCTAAACTCTATTGACAACTAACCATTACGTTATCACCCAGAATATCTTTTTACATCTGTGTTTTCTTTTCATACATATCATAAGTACATATAAAAAAAATTCAAACTCATATTTTTATGAACTTTCTAACCGCTCCTCTTTGTTGGTTTTGGCCACATAAATAACTTTCCCATATTTCTTCTCAACCATTGAAGGTATATTATTATCCTTCTCAAGTTTACCCTTTCCTGAGATTTCACTAACTTTGGATGCAGATTTATTAAACATTTAACCTAATTTCTGATTTATAATGTTTTTATTGGACTGTTCTAATTCTTATTATTTTTCTTTTAGCTTGACTTCCAGATTCTCATTACGATTTATTTATTTCTCAATATTTTTCTTCAAATCATCAATCCGTTTGAGTAGCATAACCATATCATCAGTAAAACATTATTATTTTTTATTTATTTAATTTTCATTTTTCAACTTCGTAATTTCTTTCCCAAGCCTCACAATCTTTCTCATAAATTATTTCAATTCATACGTTATGTGAAATTGTAATTGAGTTTCTTCTTCTTTAGAACCCCTTCTTTTGAACTTTTCATTATTAACTACTATAATGACAGTAATATTTACAGCCCTTTCAATAAACTTTTTGGATTCATCATCACTGTGTTCTTATTCAGAACAATTAATTTTTCTATAAGCAAAACATTCCTCATTAACTAATGAAATAGACATATCTTTTTTAGAAAAATTAGTAAATTCTTCACTATCACCATCGATAGACATATATATATTATCCTTTCATATTTTAAGAGATTCTTATTACTACCATATAAATTATATTTTTATTTATCACCTTGTTTCTTTCAAGATATTATTGGCATTTTTTATTCTTTATCACTTTCTTCTTCATAACATTATTCTTTATCAGCTCTTTGATGACAATTAGAAACAAAGTTCCCAAAATCTCTATGTCCAAAACATTTTAAGGGACGTTTCCCTTTATAATTTCTTATAAATCTTTTCTAATTTTTAGAAAATAAGGAAAATATTTCATCAGGATTTTTACATACCACATTTTCAGAATCAGAATCTCCAACTTCTTCTATAAGAATCTTCTTTGGATTTTCTTTCATGGAATCATTGAAAGAAATTTCAAAATCAACTTTTGTTTTTTAAGTTAATTAAATTATCCCTTATCATTTGATAAGAAATGAGATTCTTATGATAAAAAATACAAAGACAAAGTTTCTGAATCTCATTCTTCCAATGAGGAATCTTTAGTATCACACTTTTAAGAAAGAATTATCAAGATCTTTTCAACAACAGTATATGATTTAAAATTTTTATAATGACATCTAATTGTAATAAAAATGTCATCCACCCTAGTAAATAAGTCAACAACAGATTCATACTCACCCGACTTGAGATTATCTTTCTTCATCCTCTAGATTTCTAACCTAGCTTTCTTCACTTTTTCATTGCCTTCATAATTTTGTTTTCATGTTTTCCTAGATACCTTTGGCAGTAGAAACATCCTTTACTCTATGAAACTCACTTATAGATAATGATAACTATAAAAATTTTATTCTCCTCTATCATTCTAAAAATTCTCCTTATAAGAAGTTGTAAGATGTGCATTTGAAACACAAGGGGAAACCATATGTAAAATCTTTAGAAACATTATAACCAGGATAAATAAGATATGGAATCATTTTATCCTTCATGATATTATAATTTTATCATTTAATATTGGATTCCCCTTATTGTTCACACAACATAGATTATCCATAAAAAATTATTATTAAAACAGTTTAGTAAATCAATAAACAAAGGGAAACATGGATCTAACACCACTTGATAATTCCGAGTAAGATCAATGTTGTATTACTAAGAAGGAGCGTGAATCATTGATACTCTTTTCTTTTAATTTTACATTATTTTGAAACAACCATTGTCTCTTATTAAAGAATTATCACGTTGATGAAAACAAAACAATCTCACATCCAATGGAAGACAATAATTTATAAGGTTCACTACAAAAAAAGAGTAGATACGTCCTTGTTATGGTATAGAATAAATTTTATACCACCAAATAAACCAGAAAAAAATATGGATACAACATGTAGGATATTCCTTTCCACTTGTGTAGAACTATGGTCAATACAAAATTTCATGTGCTTCAAGTGTCATAAAATTATGTAATACAATGTGTGAAAAAATGTATGAAACATTCATTAGATGCTTCAAAAAATGTTATAGTGCATTTTTTCCAACTTTCGAAAATATAATGTTGAAAATAATTATTCACATTCCTACCATGAAGTAGGTTATAACTTCTTGGACTTCGTAATGATACATAGTCTAATTTCCTAGTCCGATATGCCTAGTCCAATTTCTCAGTCTAATAATTTAACTCTTCTAAAATACCACACAATCAATTATAAATTGCTTCTAACTCAATCTAGAAATCCCATTGTGAATACTTTGTCCGATATGAAAACTATGAATATGATCTTCCTTTTTCTTCTTCTTATGTCCGGTGAACTTCCTCTAGAAACCCCAATTCAAGAAATCCTATCTAAAACATTTTCAATGATCCACATTATTTCTTCACCCATGATCATTACTTTGTTCAGTTGGGAGTAAAATAAACTTCCAGAATTTATAGGCTTCTGATATATGGTTAAGGTGGGATATTGAAAAACATTCACGCTTAACCCAATTTCACTGAAATTTAATTTCCTTGAAATTTAAGATATATATTTAACCTCTTTAGTACTTTTCAACTCTTCTTGATTCTTCTAGAAACTTCACAAAAATTCTCAAAACTTCATCTATCATCAAAATTTCCTCAAAATCATCAATACTATTATGATTTCTATTTTGATTTCCCATTATAATGCAACAATATGATCAAAATTAGATTCATCATTATGTTTCTCTACAGCAATAGAAAAAACACACATATGTCTTCTCATTAAAATTCTCAAAATCAAATAAAAATATAAGGCCCCAGCCTTAAACCTTACTTAATCTTGAGTTATTACAAGATTACACATTGAGGATCTTTTCAGGTTTAGAGTTTTAGAGAATTAGATCATGAAACTTGCAATACATTCCACATTTAAACAAAGTGGTTACATAAAATACAGTATTCATTCTTCCCATCAAAGGAAATATATTGAAAATAAAACATGGATTCTTTCTTGACACATCCTTGACACTATCATCACATCATGTACCTTTCCCTTGACCTGTGAAAAACATTTCAAAAACTTGGGATGAGCATAAAAAGCTTTTTAAGGGTTATAAAAATATGGAAAGGAAACATGAGTTCATATATACATAATAATGAAATCATACTTTACCCATAAAACATAGGCACTTTAACATACCTCATCAAAACAGGAATAAACTAAAGGAATCATAACACATAAAGGTAACTTGAGGCATTCATAACATTATTACGTATGGAGTAACCCTCTTGGTTACGTTTGGAATACCCATCACAGTATATTCCCAAAATCGCTTTGGAGAAACCTTAACGTTTCACTCATTCGCGTTACCCAATGCATTGGAGAGCTATATCGGGCTCACCCACCCTTAGTTTATCACGGAACCACCCGTTTTCATAAAAATTCCCAAGAACCATAACATAAATGTATCACATAAAACATGAATAAAGGAAATATAACATTTCCACATTTCAATCACAATATAACATTTTAGGATATTGAAATAATGAATCCATAAAAAAACCATTTTCAAAACCATTTAAAACATTTAATAAAGAGATTTTTGAATCAAAGTGTCCCATACCACCATGAAGATTTTAACATTTCAAACCATTAATATCCATATAAATAAATCCTTAAAACCATTTTGAAAACATGGATATTAATAAGAACAAATCATTTAAACATTTAAAGTGATATTTTGGTTAAAGGGTTTTTACCAAAATTAGAGACACTTGAATACAACAATTGAAGAATGAAATTTAATCAGAACTTTATAATATCATGAGAATAAATGGATTCATGATATAATATTCCAAAGGACAGTATATACACCATATAAGAGTGAATTGGTGCATATCAACAATGAAGTCTCAATAGAGATGTAAAATGTGATGAAATCCCTTATAAAGAAGGTATCCTTAAATTAAGGATAAATCAATCTCAAAATAATGTGTGGAAAATATAAATACACCCAATATAATTGGATATGAATTGTAAAATAGTAAAAGTTAATTCACACATATTCAAAGGATGACATATTCAATAACAACATGTTGAACCCAAAAAATCGAAATTGGGTTAAGAAGTTCCCTTGACAGCCTAACGGCGTCACATCCAAATGAGTTGATGAGAGATAAAAAAGGGTATCTCATCAATTGGACATAAAATTTACATCAATAAGGATATATGAGAACATATCCCAACATAACAATATGTAAATTAAAAGACCCAACAAAAGAAGTCTTTTAAAAAGAGGAGGGTGAAAGGTTCCCTTACCGACTTGGGTATCTTTCGAAACATACACCTCGTGGAAGAAGGACAATACAACATTGATGTAAATACTCATAAAAGAAAGTATATTAAACAATGTGTAAAATAATGGGCAGTACATACACCACTCAAAGGAAATTATGGAAAATGTAGCATAAATCTCACGGGAGTAAAAGTGATATGAAAAATCCCTTACAAAAACTCGGCAGCCTAACAGCGCCACTTAAAACATCCAAAAATGGATTGATGAGATCAAATAGGGTATCTCATCACATTAAAATAAAATGTACAACAATAGTAATATAAAAGAAAATCCCCCATCATAACAAGGAGGAGCTTAAAATAAGTGACATAAAGGAGAGTACTTAAAGAGAAAGAGAGAGGTTAGATCCCTTACAAAAATTCGGCAGCCTAACGGCGCCACTCAAAACTTCCAAAATGGATTGATGAGAGAGAATAGGGTCTCTCATAATATGAACATAAAAATTACATTAATAGTAATATAAAATAACATCCCAATCACAAGAAAGATGAGCTTAGAAGGAATGACATAAAAGTGTGTACTTAAAAAGAAAGAGAGGAGTAGGATCCCTTACCTCAAGTCCAACTTGTCTTGTTCGTTTCTTTATATTCCTGAATAATAAAATTTGGTCAATTAATAATTGCCTAAGTACCTCCTTTAGAGATTATTATTCAGTTCATATCACATATTATAATTTTATAATAATTGTTTAATAATGTTAGTTCATATTAGACGTTTTTGCCGATGTTTGGTACATGAGTCAAAAATGAACTTGTTTAAAAAAAATATTGCTCGTGTAGTTATAAGTAAATAATTTCCAGAATAGTATTAATGATTAAAATATCATATATATCCAGTAAATATTCATTTCATACTATTCCATATTATTTGGAGATAAAAAACGAAAAGCACCGTTCATGGAGACGGTAGGTTGTACGTACGCATGAACGCTACTTTCATTTTTTGTCATATTAATGGAATTAAAACAAAATGAGAGATATATATATATTATAATTCCAGAATGATATCCATAATTTTTATGTAATATATTACATATATATCCATTATATATATGTACTTATAGTATTACATAACATTTTGAGATAAGAAATGAAATGTACCGTTCATAGAGACGGTAAGCCGTACATACGCATGAATGCTACTTCCATTTCTATTTCATATTTAATGGAATTAAAACATAATGATACATAATAGTATTTTAATTCCATTATGGTATCATATATAATATCATTAAATATAACCTTTATACGTACCACATATGGTATTAACGAGTCAAATCACTTTGAGGGGGCGGTAGTCCGCACTTCCTTAAATGAAGATATCGCATTTACCCATAATGGAAACCATAAAGGTATTCCCAAAATGAAAAATACATAAGCTTAAGTAAAACATAAACATATTAGATATCATATATAAATATAGTGTCATATTAATGGACACCTTTGATGGTGTTAAAATAATGTTTAACAATCATCGTTTCGGGAGGCCGAAATTCGTCATCCACGAAAACAACATGTTCTTTAACCATTATATGTAGGTGTGTGAAAGTGTAGCTCGAATCCTTCTTATAAAAACATCATAGTATATTGATGATACTGTATTTGTTACAAAATAAATTAATAAAAAGATTTTATGGGGTTGGAGAAGAAAAATAAAACAAAAGTACTCAAGTGAAGACATTACCTTAGAATCAGGTAACTCCCTTTGGTTTGAGATCAAAGGCTTCCTTGGGAAGACTTCTGCCCAAAATGAGGCTTCTATGAGTAAGAGAGGTAAGTGTAGAGACAAAATTGGCAGAGGTTGGCCGAGCCAAAGGCTTTGGGAGTGTGGGTAAGGAGTTAGGGGTGGGGGCCTTTTATAAGAGGAGAGGAGGGGCACTCTTGTAAAGTTACAAAATGTAACTTTATTTTCAAAAGAGTTTCGGATTTTAAAGGTCCCACATTGATTTATTTATAGTTTAAGGTGATAAGGGTTCGAAATCCAATCATCCAATAGGTTTTGGACATGTGTAGGTCTTAGATATTACATTATCTTTCCATTTTATTTAAATCGTTAAATAATGAGGTCATCGCTGCAACATCATGATGACATAAATAATTTAATTTATATAATGTCTAAAAATTATAAAAAAACTACTATGATGTATTAAATCTTTTTATCTTTCCAATTAATATTTATAGTCAAAAATCTGATTTGTATAACCCCATGTAAAAATTGTTTTAGTAAAACATTTCATGTTTGTCTCATTTTTTACTTTAACTTTAAATAAAAAGATATTAATGTCATTTTCCAACCAAAGTAGATTCATGGGGTCCCCAATTTAACCCATGGGTTTTCTTGGTCGGCCATGACAAATCCAATAAGTTTAGGACACGTGTCATGTTTATTTCATATTATTAAAACATTATTTTTACCTTAAACTACACTAATTACCTCTAATCGTGATTAAAAACATAATAAGTTACTATTCACCAAAAAATTATTTTTATCCCATTGAACCACATTTTACTTCTTAATGACAACCATGTATGTCGGATTTTTGAAATTCAAAACACAAAGATGGAAAATTTTCATTTAAACGGAAAAATTAGTTTTTATAAGTACCACTTAGTGGTTTCACTATTCATCAAAAATTGAAGTTTTTCAGAAAAATCCCAAAAATTCACCCTAAGATATATTTGATATTCTGAATTAAAAAATGAATTCTATTTTACAAAATTCAAAACATATAAGTCACATTAATTAATTTAATAATTAATTCCCGCTGTCATAGCAAATAGCGTGTTTTTATGAAACAATAAGTATCAAAAGATTGACACTAGTTTAAGTCTGATTTCAAAGTGAAATAAATTCCAACGACCACTATTGGATTTAATGGTAAAAATATATTCTAATTTGAATTTAAAACCAATTCAAAAGATAATATAATCATATAAATAAATTAGATTAAAAAGGGGTTTTGAATTAAAATACAACATTTTACACTATTCATTAAAAAAATGAACTTTATCAGAAAGATAGCAAAAATTTACACAAAGTAAATTTTGATGTCCCAATTCTGAAGAAGAGTTTTATTTGGTCCAAAAGAATTTATAAGAGTGAACAAAACTATATTTAATGACGGTTCGCCATCAAAAGGCGATAAGTGAACCGTTAGTGAAAACTAGGGCATATACACCTAAAATTGAATTCTTTCTGTATTTTAAGTCTTTATCTTTTATTGGATAAATGTAAAAACATTTAAAAACATATATAATCATATTTTTGTTATTTCCATCCATTCCCGCCAATACAACGGCTACATGTTAACTACCATTTAAAATAATATTATTTTATTATTAGAGTGCAACGTAAGATTCCCAACAAACTCATTTTTGCATGTTGGGTACGCCATCAAGCATAGTGTCCCCTTTAAAGTCATATTAATATTTTATTCACAAATTTGGATAAATATAAAAATGTAATATTCTTTATTTACCTGGGGTTTTACAAAAAATATTCTCATTAAGATTCCTCCCTATAAAATATTAAATATAGAACAATTTTCTCATCTTTATTCTTTGTACAAATAGATAAACAAAATTCTTTGACAAAATTCTTTTATAACCATTTGTGCTACTCTGTAAGACTTTATTCACCTTTTCCCTTCCCATAAACATAGTGTAAATATCTAAATATTCCTAAACATACTTGGAAACACATTGGAATTAAATAAAAAAAATCTTAAAACAAATTGTTTCAAGACCCCCTTAATAACACTTTTGTGGGTTCTTGAAACATATCTCCTTTTCAAATTTTCTTCAGACTGATGATCCTGAATATAATGACGTTATCAGCGTCATCTCTTATCAGATGGATCTATCTATACTTTATTATGATAATCAGTTCCATTCGAATGACTCTTGACCCAACTGAAAACATATTATAGTTTCATTTCCTCTTGAACCACTTATTATGGAGACATAACTTATTGTCTTTTTAACACAATGGATACAAAACAAATCAAACTGATGAAAATGTTTGAATAAATTTTTTATTGTCATCGGTTGATCAGTCTCTAGATTCATTTCACCCATTGGTCCCAACAACTCCAATTAAAAAAAAATTTCCTCTGGTTTTCTATTTCAACCGTCACTGCATCTGACGATCAGTGTCAGTGTCACTCTGATACTCGGTGGCATGACACGTCTAATGAATCAGTGCCAAGCATCGTTGAATTCAATGATTTCTTTTCTTTTATAATTCTGATACACAAGTTTCCAATATTCACCAACATCTTTGTTAAAATATTTATAAATTATGGATTATTTTCCTAATCAGAAAACAAAAATATTCACAATTAATTGATGTGAACAAAAAAACCTTAAACAATACTACATCTGGTGATTGAAAACTGATGAACTAAGACCAGAAATATTTGATTTAAAAAATTTTATTGTTTCACAAACTTTTTCTCATACCATGACTTTATCGTAACATTTAAATCTTTTAAGATCAGCACCGCATCGTCTCACTTATAATAGAAATTATTATAACATTCTATTCATCATGTAAAATTTTAATTATGATCCATATCTCAGTACAATTGGTCATACTTGTTCTTCACATTTCCTTAAAAAGGATATCATACCAATTTATCTAGGGAAAGTTTTATTTATGAGAACTCTAACATCATAAAAGCATCATCATATTTTAATCAGAGACATTCAGACTTTGATTCTATTATTTATTAGATTAAAAGCATCATTTCTCAGACTCAAGTTCAGTCTTTTGATCCATTTGTTCCAAAAAAACCCTATTCCCAATATGATGAACTTTATTAATAATTTTGAGTCTTATTTACTGAATATAATTGTGTGTTTGATCCCAAAATTTTACAAACTGTGGTGATTTATTTTCTTCATTGAAAACAAAAGACATAATTTCCATTATAAAATTTTTATAATTATAATGGTGATTCCAATCATAATTATGACGGTTCTGGATTCAATTGACAACTTTCTACACCCAAACATCTTCTATCCATATTTTCCATTACCTTCTAAACATACTTACATTCATTGACATACCCAAGATATTATTATATTGAAAACAAATACAACCAAAACACAAATTGGTATTAACATAGTGCTGGGAAAAGTGTCATAATTTGGTAAGGCAACCAAAAAGTTCCATCACATGCATACTTCCCTAGGTTAATATCATACACTACACTTCTCTCTCATACCTCAGTGTCTATGTGGAAATGTTTTTAGGAACATTTCATAGAATTACTTCCATATCATTTGATTTAACTACTATTCTCAATCATTAATATCCTACCAGTGCTTTGATGTTCCATCTAATATATAAGAAACCACCATGACTCTCTCCTATGTAAGAGACTCTAAATGGTCATGAATTTTCTGGATGGACCCAATCCAAAATTCAGTTACCTTGGGTCCACCCTCTCTAGTAAATATTGCAGGGTGATGTAACTAGCACTACCGAGTAGGACCAAAAATATTCTTAACAGTCTATAATGATTATCATTCAATAAACTGCATATAGTTAATGATTTACTCATGGAACTTCTCTTCCACCACTTCCCTGAAACTATTTATGCCTCTTGTTTGGCTACTATAGGTGGATTCCTAGCAATGTACTCCAATCATCCTACAAAAAAATTACATCATAAAGGCATTCCACATTAATTATAAATACACATATTAGGACACATAGTGTATCATTAACACATATACACAAGAGTGTTTCAGATAAATTCATAAAAAATCATCCCTCATACACTACATAGTGGTCAAAACTAAGAAAATATCACAAACCTGAACCATTCCTAACCTAGGCCATTGCTAAGATAGGATAGAATGATATTACTTTTTATAGTTTTCTCATTAGAAAAACTTTTTTAACAATTTAAAATTATAATATTTTACATATTTTAACCATTATAATTTCATTATTAATCTTTATTTATTTTTAACTACATGAAGAATGAAAAAAATAATTACCCATAACCCACTCATTACATGATCTTTTGTGAGATCCTAATATGGTTGATGTCACATAACATTTTGAGAGCATAGAATGATGCATGCATACACAAATCTCATACCATATCTGACCATGAGTAAAATATCAAAAAATAATAACATCGCACAATAAGTTTATCACCCATGGTGAAATAACAGTCAATTATAAATGGAAGCATCAAGAACAATAATCCATCCCTATGAAGTTGGATTTTCCCTCATACATAGGTTAGTTACTCCCATGTAATGGTTGTTGACCATGGCTCGACTCTTCCAAGTCTCCTATCTAAATTTAAAAAATTGTATAAAAAATGATAATAAAACAATGCCCCGACTCATATTATTTTGTATTGTACCAACCTGGGTTTCACATATGGGTATCCCGAGCCAATTTATCACATGACCTTAAGAATGTCTCCCTATGAACCAGAGGCTACCGTCTAGTAGCAATGGTCTAATATTTCACTTGAAGAGATTATAACCTATTTACCAATGTAAGACAAAAACAGAAATAAATATTCATATAGAAAAAAAGATTATAAAAGGATGTTCTAAAGGACCAAATAACAATTGAGAAGGTAGGGATAAATCAGTTGTTCACATTTTTTGAGTTTTAAAACCATTATAAACTTAACCCCCACAACTAGTAAAGATTTATTTATTTTTCAACTTTTAGTAAATAATCATGTATACAAATTTTGGGAAGAAAGTAATTCACATATGATTTACAC
Source organism: Viscum album (assembly GCA_963277665.1). Classification (NCBI taxonomy): domain Eukaryota; kingdom Viridiplantae; phylum Streptophyta; class Magnoliopsida; order Santalales; family Viscaceae; genus Viscum; species Viscum album. The sequence goes on along the minus strand of OY728139.1, from coordinate 332,880,223 downwards.
AGTTCAACATAATTGTGAGAACCTACATCATTTCTATAGTCACTCTTGGGGGTCTATTGTAATTCACTATTATGAAGTAGTGAATATATCTTCTTACAACTCCCATTAAAAATCTTTAATCTCTAAATAAGAAATATTACACTAACACATAGCATTTTACAATATTTTCTTATAAAATAATTTATCCAAATAAAATAATAAATACTTTGTTGATACTGCTCTATAATTTCTCCATCTGAAACCTCAGTCCGAATTGGATGGATCTGATTTTTTCAATCTGTTGATGTTTGTCCCAATTCCCTAAATAAGATGATTCTGGACTCAATGAACTTGGTCTGATGAATTCATTTTCAATATGCATTACAAAAACTCTACTCAAATTCTCAACATGATGGAATCAATACGATGAACCCATTATCAATCTTCAAAACTCTAACTCTACTCAAATTCTTAATAATATCATATTTAGTATGATGGAATCAATGTGATGAACTCAATTTGATGTTATCAATAAAATCTAGCTATATCTAGTAAAAAAAATTAGTTTTTTGATCCTCCTCATGATATCTCTAGAAAAAATGACATTCACTTGATTTCTTCAGCACTCTGCATTTTCCACATGTGTGAAAAGTCGCAAATGAATGGATAATCAAAGAAAGTATATATAGGTGACTTATAAAACAAAATATAGAAACCTGAAAAAAATTCCCCACTACCTAAAATTAGAAAATATCTAATTTTCACTCATATTTAAACATTAAATTTTACTTTTTAAATGCTCTTTATATTTATCAATGATTTATGAATATTGAATTTAATGTTTTGATCTTTTCAACACTTCATAAAACTTATAGAATATATTTTTGAGTATTTTTTATAATCATATCATTATGAATCTATTTCTATCTAAGCTCATTACGAATCTATTTCATTCTTACTTCATTACTATATGTTTTCTTCTCAGATCATTATGAATCTATTTCATTATCATATTATTAAGAATCTGTTTTCTACTCATATCATTACAGTCTATTTCATCCTAATCTCATTAGGAATCGGTTTCCTTCTCATATTATTACAAATCTATTTCCTTATCATCTCATTGTGAATCTATTTCCTTATTATCTCATTACAATTTTTGTTTCCTTTCCAGTTCATTGAGAATTCAATTTCTTTCTCTGCGGATACAATTTTTTTTCTTTCTCAGATTATTTTGATTTCTATTTCTTTCTCACCTCATTATAATGGAATTCCCATTACGATGGATTTTTCCATTATGATTGGAATCCCATTATTATTATTTTCCATAATAAGGAAATTTACTCAATTATGAAGTCACAAAGAAACTTTTATCTTTTTAAAACTTCATATGCTTTCTACATTCAGAAATCTAGATTCAAATTCTTTTTTTGGTACTTATATATTTGATAAAAAAATTAGCATGATCACTGGAATCGTCTCAATCAATACGATTCCTCCATTTCTTCAAAACATTTTATCATGAGATCTCTAGCTGGAAATGACTTTAACTTGATTTCTTCAGTGCTCTGCCTTTTCCAATTTCATGAAAGGTTACAAATAAATGAATAATATGAGAAACTACTTATAGGTTACTATAAAAAATTGGTAAACAATAAATATATCCTCGTTTCCTTAAATTTCAAAATCTTTGAAGATCACTCACAATTAAACTTCAACTTTGAATTCTCAATCCCCCATTCAATGAGATTTATGAAAAATTGAATTTCAATTTTTGACCACTTCAAATCTTCATAATACATCTATAATTTTCTTATTTAGTATTCCTCATAGTCAAATAATTATGAATCTATTTTTATATCAAATCATTATGAATATGTTTTCTTCTCATCTCATTATGATTTGCTGCCTTTTAATATCATTATATGTCTATTTCTTTATCATTTTATTGTGAATGTGTTGCCATCTGAACTCATTTATGATTTGTTTCCTACTTATCTCATTATTAATTTTCTTCCTTATCATCTTATTATGAATTTTCTTCTTTCTCAACTTATTATGAATTTGTTTCTTTCTCACATAATTACCATTTCTATTTCTTTCCCAACTCATTATGATTTCTATTTCCTTCTCGGTTCATTATGATTTTTTTCTTTCTTAGCTCATTATAATTTTTGTTTATTTCTCAACTATTTATGATGGAATTATTATTATGATAGAATTCCTATTACAATTGATTTTTTCAATATGATGGAATTCCCATTATTATGATTTTACATAACAAGTGTAAGTATTCAATTTTGAATTCACATAGAAACATTGAACTTCTCCAAACATCATCAACTTCCTAAATGCTGACTTCGGGTTCCAATATTTTGTTTTTGGTACGTTTGGATCTGATGAAAAAAGTTTCTTGATCACAAGAACTAATTCAATCAATATGATTCCTCCATTTAATAAATAGAAAATTATCACAAGGATGTCACATGATTTATGAGAATTTCTTGATCATAAAATAATATTTTGATTTACATTAGAAATTTTTAAAACATTATAACTCATGAATCCACAATATTCTTTTAAAAATCATTAGAAATACTATTTTTTCAACCATAAACATCAGATTCACTAACAAATATAATTATGATATAATGGGGTTGATTCCTAAATAAAAAACATTCATTTACAAATAAGGTTAGTTCTCAATGAATCCAAAACATTATTTAATCAAAACACCGAAAAGGTTCTTCATAAAAAATAACCAATAAAGACCTACATCGCATGATAATCCCAAAATAAGGAAAATGTAAAGAAACAAAATTAGTAGATATATCATGTCATATATGTATAATGTGCAAATTAAAAATACTAAATAATGACACACCAAAAACTCCCAAGTGGTTTCTGGTATCAATTTAGGTTCCCTCATCAATATTCTATCGTGAATCCCAAATCAACCATCTAATATTGTTATTTTACATTATCCTGATATGAAAACATGATTTCTATTCAAGTACCAAATGGTGGCCTTTGTAGGGTGTGAATAAATGTTAGTAGCCCATAATAAATGGAGTTTAATGAAATATATAGCCTATAACAGTGTATGTAGTTTTATAAAGAATAAAAGAAAAATGTTGAACGAAAAAATGTTTCACATTTATTATTATTTAGTTAACCACCTTCAGCCTCAGGTTCATAGTGACACCCAAGACAATCCTACGTGCAACGACTCATTCTTGAGCCTGAACCAAAAACAAAATGATGTAAAAATATTAGTTTTTTCAAATGAATTAATTATTTAGATTAATTCAAATTTTTTTAAACACCCTAGAGTTTTAATCTCGGTACCATCATCACAAATACTTGTAGCGGAATTCCATCAAAAATATCATGGGTTTATAGAGAATTATTCTAACATAAAATTCTTTGGTACTTAGGGCATCAGTCCTGCACAATTCACACACATGTATCGGGGGCCTAGAGCATCATTCTGGAACCCCATGGGTGATTAGAATCATTCCAACACCCTATCCACAGTGTTAAAATTTACAAATACATACATATATATATATATATATTTCATGGTCCATTATTAGTAACTCATTTATCAACCATTCTCAACACAAATTTCCATTTCATTTACCAAACACAACCATGGTCTTTACTTTCCAAATAATCATCAATACAAGAAATTTCACATTTAATAACTTATTTAATTAAACATCAATTATCTCCAAACTAATTAACCAACCAATGTTAATCTAAGTAACCCTTTAAATCACATTTTCAAACCACGCAACAAATATTTAGTTCAATTCAATAAAAAATTTATTTTTCTTTTTACATTTATAAATCAATTTAAGTATAATTTCCACACCCCATGGGATTCCATCAATCCAGGTTACATAATCTCTAACAGATCTAGTTGGATCTGAGAAGGGGTCTCATGATTTTAATGAAATTCAATTGACTTATCTAATTTGAATGAAAATTTATGACATAGAAACACAACAATACAACTACAAACACAATATCATTATCAGGATTATGTAAATTATCCTATAGAACACCTACCTTAGGATTTTTGATGAACACCCACCCAACATAAACCCTCAATTATAGGTATAATGGAATTAATAACAATTGTAATGAAAATATAAGATTAAAACCTATGATCAAGACCCCAAACAACAAGATTCATTAAAACATAGATCTGAACCATCAATCATGGGAGGTTTCATCACCATACAAATGAAGAGAAATATTAGAGAGAGAGAGAGAAAGGAACCTAAACAAGGATGTAATCACACACTAGAGGTAATTTGATTCTTCCTCCATATCATTTCATTGAAAAAAAGCAGTTTTTGGAGTGTGGGAATCTTCTTGTGATCCCCAGAAAACCAAGTAACATATATTAGGATGAGTGGGGTGATTGGTATTATAAACTAGAGGGTTAAATAATTTTTAATTTATTTTTCTGGTTATTTAAAAGTCAAAAACCATTGTTTCCTAGACATGCTGCTTAGTTAGGAAAACTATACTCACTAACCATGCACCCATATTATCAAAAGGTGTGTTGTTTCTCCTAGCGTATAATATTTTGTTATATAGTGTGCAAACCATCAAAACCACATTGTATTATGGGTGAACAGTTTTCGGGAATTGGTGTACCATTTTTTAAAATCATGCACTTCCCAACCCCCTCCCATCCACATAAAAAACCCACCCAAACACACCCGAGACAAGATCCAACCAAATAAAAATAAAAAAATGCTAAAAATCTATAGAAAAAAGAATGATACATCTCCAGAAAGGTAATGATCTAATAGTGTGGGAGATGGTTTTGTGATCTATAGTGATGTATCAAGGATGGTATTAGGATATGTCCTCATGTAAAGTGACATTGGGATATCATATGGATCACACCAATTGAAAATAAATGGGAGATATTAACTAACTCATGAATTAGGGATAGATGTAATAATGTTATCAGTAAAGATATTGATGAATTAACTTTATAGTGAAATTCTTGACATATATACAGATCATAAATGGTTAAATTATATATTTACAAAAAATGACATAAATATGTGCCAGATAAGATTGTTGGAATTAATTAAATATTTGAACTACTCATATAAGGACCAGAACTTATTACATACATAATCTTGAATTTAGTCAAGAAAACACTTCTTCTAAAATTGTGGATCTATTCAAGTATAGAGCTTTAGATAATTGGGACATAATACATTCATAGAATTACACATTGTTCGAGAGTGGATACCGTAAATTTTTTTTCCATTTTTCCCAAAATGAAAATAAAAAATAAAAAATAAAACATGATTCCTTGACAATTATTCAACATTTTACATGGCATCCTTCATTGTATTACACATCTATTAACCTATAAAAACACATAAAACTTGGGGAGAGCACAAAAATTCAGTAAGGGATATCAAAAGAAGGAAATAACACATTAGTCCATGAATACTTGTAACATATGAAATCATTTTGATAAGACATACTTATCACCTATATATATACTTACATTTTGAAACATGATATTTCCACAATAAATAAGTAAATAAATATAACCATAATGGTATCTTGGGTCATTACATACATAATATTGTAACCCTCTCTGCTACCTTATAATTTGTAACCCTCACGGCTACCTTACTATTTGTGTGACCATCGCAGTTACACATGGAGTAACCATACGACTAAACTCTAAATTACACATTCCCAATGAATTGGAGGGAAATATAGGTCCCACCATTCATCATAAACAATGACCAATATTCAAAACATTATCTTTCAACATGAATATTAGCAAAAAAACATTTCTTTTGAATTTTGTAAAACTGAATTTTAAAAGAGGATTTTAAAAGAAATGTCCCTTAAAAATGTCATATAATTCAAGTGAGATATAATAGAGGGGATGGAATATGTATATAATCTGTAAATATAGATAATTAATCATATTATAATAATAATTCGTCACACAAACAATTTAAATACCACATAAATTATGAAGAATAAGGTTAACCCAAAGGATGGAAATCGGATTAAGAATCCCCTTACCTCAGGCTTATCTTAATTAAAACTTGTTTAAACATTATATATAATTCATAAAAGAGTGTTATTAGTATTTTAAAGAAACATAATAATTTTTATAACATCTTATATGATTATTTAATAACCTAATTACACAATTTAATAGTTAGTATTTTTTTCCTTGCACTATTTTGGGCGAGTTCCTTAAATGATTTCCATGATTGGTTCATGATGGATGTTTTTGTCGATTGGAAGTGAAACTCCAAAATTGGAATGGAATGATATTTAAATATTTCCAATACCATAATTTATACTATTTAACATTTTTATGTTTCATATTAGGATGATTCATAAGTAAAAACATTCATGATATTCGTTTAGATCATTTTAGGTGTTCTTTGTTAATAACAACCTAATTTTTCATATAAAATAAAACCATGAGTACAAAAGAATTACAGAACCATGGATGAGAAATAGTACATATATTTTAATCTGGTTAAAATATAGAAATTGTTTCATGACCAAAATTTAAAAGATTAATGTAAATTGAAATCACATCTTCCACAATGTCGATAATTCAACACATCACGGACAATGTTTTTATTCCTTGAATATGTGGGAGAGGAGAATAATAGTGATACTTAATTTCCCATGAATATGATAACATTTATAATATTCATGATTCTTGGAGATTTCAAGCCTCATTAGTAAGAAGAGATGAATAAATAATAATAAAATAAAGGAACTCAAAATAACTAAATAATTGAGAAATCCCTTACAAAAATTCGGCAGCCAACAACTATGCAACATGGTTTTATAAAATATTAAAAAGAGAGGGTACAACGGTCACCCATCTAGAAATAAATCATAATACAAATTAGATCAAGAATAAAAAAAATATCATGGTATGGAAACGTTAATGTTATACCAGATAAAAGAGAACTTGAATGGAAACAAAAGAAAGAAAATGAGAATTTATTTACCATGTAGAGTAACTCTTAGAACATGAAGGTTGGGACATGGAGCTTGAGGAATCTGTGGGAGGGATACTAGGGAGGTAATGAGGCTATAGCTTCACTGATGAGGAACTTTTAATGAAGTTAATGAAGGAATGGGTTGGTATTTATAGAAAAAGTGAGGGATTATTTTAATAATTTCCAAGGGACACCTCATTAGTGGTTTTCACAAAACCATGGTCTTGCCCATGGTATTTTCCCATGGTATATTTCAAATGGGACACCTCATAACTTATTTTACATTACAAAAGTCTACCTGATTTATTATATCATTATTAAATCATTAATGATGTCATTAATGAACCAAAACTCAAAACTGTATTTTTTACAATTTATTGAAAAATCAACTATTTCAAACAATTCCCCAAAATTCACCGTAAGCATTTATCGATGTGTAAAATTCAAAAATAAATTGCATTATTTGAAATTAATTTTCTAAATATTTTTAATTTAATTTATAAATTAAATAATACTTAATTCCAAAATTAATAATTTAAAAACATAACTACTTTTATAACACATTTAAAAAATAATAAAGATATAATTATCCTAAATCCCAAAGAAAATAAAATAATAATAAACTTTACTATTCATTAGGGTCATATTACTATTCATATTAATATTTATAAGGGTATGTTACTATTCACCAAAAGAACAAGCGAGTTTCAACAGACTCCAAATAACATACTAAACATAATTGTAGACAACCATTTTTAGAAATTCAAAACATATAAGCAGTAAAATTGTTTTTAAAGGCTACTTATAAATATATAAATTAAACAAAATTTCAAGAATTTCAATTTATTTTTAGAAAACCTTGGGGTGTTACATTATCCCCTCCTTCTAGAAATTTCATCCTCACAATTTTATTTACTTATTAAACAAGTGAGGGTACCTTTCTCTCATAAAATTTTAAGACTCCCAAGTTGCTTCTTCAACCATGAGGCTTCTCCACAAAACCTTTACATAGTTGATTACCATATTCTGAAATACCAGTTCCCTTCGATCAAGAATCAGAACTAGTTTCTCTTCATATTAAAGGTTCTCCTCGAGCTGAACTACTTCTGGTATCAAAACATGAGTCGAATCTAGTACATACTTCTTCAACTTCGAACCATTTAAAACATTGTGTACTTGAGACAAACTCATAGGAAAAGCTACTCAATATGAAACTAATCCATCTTTATCCTGAATTTCAAAAGGGTCGATGAACCATGGACATATCATTCCTTTCTTACCAAAATGCATCACACTTTTCCAAGGAGATATTTTAAGAAAAACATGGTCACCTACCTCAAAAGAGAATTATTTCCTTATGTTATCCGCATAAATTTTCTGCCTGCTCAGAGTTGTCCCCATGTGCTGCTGGATCATCTTCACTTTCTCAACCACTTCCTCTACTAATTCTATACCCATCAACATTCTTTCACCAACTTCATTCCAAAACTCTGATGTCTGACAAAACATTCCGTACAAATCCTCAGAAGGTTCCATATGTATACCGGAATGAAAACTGTTTTTAAAAGACAACTCAACTAAATAATGATGTTGATCTCAACTTCCTTGTTAGTCCATTGAACATGATCTCATAATATCCTCTATTTTTTTAATCGTTCGTTCTGATTTCCCATCTGATTGAGGATGAAAAGTTGTAATGAAATTTAACTCTCTGCCCAACGACTTCTGATGTCCCTTCTAAAAGTTAAAAGTGATCCTCGGATCCCAGTCAGATACAATAGAAAAAGGAACTCCATGTAACATTACAACCTCATTTAGGTACAGTTGAAAAACCTGATCCAAATATATTGTATCTCTAATAGAAAGAAAATGTGCATATTTTATCAGTCGATCCACAATAACCCAAATTGCATTATTACCTCAAGATTTTTTAGGAAGTCCCACCACAAAGTCCATGAATATATTCTACCACTTCCTCTCTGGCATAGGAAATGGATGAAACATCCCCTTTGTTCACTGCCGCTATACTTCAACCTACTTACATGTCAAACATTTCATGGTAAAATCAGTAATATCCCTTTTAATTATATCCCACCAGAAATACTCTTGAAGGTCTTTATACATCTTAGCACTACCAGGATGATCTGAAAATGGAGAACTATGAGCTTTACACAAAAAATCATTATGCAACTGAGAATCATAGGGCACACACAACCTTTTTCCAAATCATGAAACACAAGCTTTATCAAAGTTAAATTTTGAAATCTTACCCATTTTATACAATTCTACCTTTTTTGTAGCTCACGGTCTTCCTTCTATGCTCTCTTAATTCTATTTGACAACAAAGACTACACTGAAACCTAAAAAAAAGATGTATTCCCTGCACCAACAACTTCTTATCCAAAATACAACAAGTCGTTAATCAAGGTATATATTTTTAAATGTAGCAAGGTTAAGGATACAAGATTTTTTTGACTCCATGTATCCACTATTTTGATTGATTTTCCAAGATGGAAATTTATCTTGCAATCATAATCCTTTATCGATTCAAGCCATCTTCTCTACCTCATGTTTAATTCCTTCTAAGTGAATATATACTTCAGACTTTTATGGTCATTATATATTTGACATTTGGATCAGTATAAATGATGCCTCCAAATTTTCATAGATAAACCCACAGATACTAATTCCAAATCATCTGTGGGATAATTTAACTCCTGAGGTTTTAGTGGTCTTGACGCATAAGAAATTACATGATCATTCTACATCAAAGCACAACCAATTCCCTTAAACGATGCATCATTGTAGATGAAAAAATCACTATTTCGAGAAGGTAAGGCCAAAACTAGGGCATTTACCAATCTCTTCTTCAGTTTTTTTAAACAAACATCACATTCTTTTTTCCAAAAAAATTTAACCCTTTCCGTGTTAACTTAGTTATCGGGCTAGATAACCGATCAAGGTTCTAAATAAAACATATGTTATAAATTTCTAATCCAATAAAAAAATGAAACTATGTAACATTTGTGGGACTTATCCATTCATAAACCACTTTTTATTTGGCAGGATAAATTGTTATTTCATCCTTATATGCAATGTTCCCAAGAAAAGAAATCTGTTTCTACCAAAAATCACACTTTATGAATTTTCCATATAGTATATTTTGTTTATGGTTTGTAAAAAACCCCTTAGTTGTTTTTCATGGACCTTTTTATTTATATAAAATACCAGAATTTCATTAATAAATACAACAACAAATTTATCCAAGAACCCATGAAAAACACTACTCATAAGATTCATGAATACAATAGGTGAAATAGTTTACCCAAAGGGTCTAACAACAGATTCATAATGCATATATCTTTTATGAAAGGCCGTTTTTGGGATGTCATCCTGCTTCACCTATATCTTATTGTATCCGAATCTCATGTTAATCTTGGAAAATTATTAAGCTCTCTAGAGATGATAAAACAAGCCATTGATATGTGGAAAAGGATACTTGTTTTAACAATGATGTTATTCAAAGCTCTATAATCAATGTAAAGTCTCATGGAACCATATTTTTTTTAACAAACAAAACAGGAGCTCCCCATGGTGAAGAGATAGGACAAATGAAGCCTTTATCAAGAAAATCCTTCAACTAATTTTTCAATTCAAGAAGTTCTATTTGAGCCATATGATATGAGGGTTTTGAAATTGGCTTACCATTAGGAACTAATTAAATTGTGAATTCGACTTCCTGATTCGGTATGACACCAGGTAAATCATTAGGAAAAACATAAAGGTATTCTTTTACCATAGGAACATCATCAATTTGAATAGTTCCCTTGTTTTTCACAATATGAGCAAGATAACTTTAATTTTCATATTTTAGCAGTTTCTCAGCTTCTTGATATGTAATCAATTGTATGGGTTCATTATTGTATAAAAATTGAAACTCTTTGTGAAAAACAACTTATTTTCCTCTACAAGGCATCTTAACATAATAAACAGAAATCCAATCCATTCCCAGAATAACGTCAAACTATAATAAGGGTAAAACAAAAAGGTTTGCAGGTATAGTCTTTACATTGACCATAATAGAAATATTCTTATAATTCCTCTTTACTATAATATTTCCCATTGGTGTTTTATCAATATGTTCAGGTCTCATTTGTTGAGGTGAGATTTCCAATTTACCTAAAAATTTATCAGAGATGAATTAATGTGTAAAACCTGTATCAAACAAAACATTATAAAAATTTGAGTGAACAAACAAACTACCTAATACAACATCATTAGATGGCCCAAAAACTACAGACATAGTGGAAAAATAACTCACTACACCTTTTTTCTTATAGTCGGGATTCTTTGCATCATTCAAATCTCTATTTGGGAAGGATTTTTCATAATAACCCATCTCACCACCTTTAAAACACTTTACAGTTTTCTTATAAGGATTTGTCTTAAGATCATTTTCAGTGAAAAATCAAGCCATATGTCCAAACATACCACATTTAAAACACTTCCCAATTTTTCTAAGACATTCCCTAGGGTGTTTCTTTCCACACTTTTCACAAATTGAAAACTGGATTTTCATACCATCTGATTTATTTAGTTGATTCTTAACCATCACTTGCCACATGGACCTCTTCTTCTCCTTGTTTCCAAACTTCATATGATCACCAAAAAACATCATCTCTACCCTCTTAGCATATCGAACAAGTTTCTCATAACTATTGAATTTATGGGAGGCCAACGCCCTTCGATACCTTGGCTTTACTCCTAAGTAAAAGTTGTTGATTTTGCTATTAAAATTAAAAGTAATATTTGGAGCGTACCTCTACAATCGGGTGAAGTTCTCTTCATACACAGCCTCTGAGTCTTCATCCTTTTTCTTCAGTTCAAGGAATTTCTCCTCCATCCTAAGTCACACGACCATATGAAAATATTTTTCAAGGAAAAGACTTTTAAATTCATCACACTCTATGGAATAAAAATCCTCTCTAACAGTGATACTCCTTACCATTTACCACCACTAATCAGCTTCACCTTCAAAATGATAAATGGAATGAAACACGTTTTGATTTTCTTAACATCCCGTAACATAAAATACCTTTTCAAGGGCTTTGATCTATCCCTCAGCTACTACTGGGTCAGAGGATCCATTGAAGCAAAGAGGGTGTTGTCTCATAAAATTTTCCACTACTGTCATGTTATAGTGTGATAACTCTATTTTTTCTCTTGCATGGATGCCACCACCATTTATTGGCTCTATTAACTGAGTTATTACTATCACAAACAGCTTTGTTCCAATCGCTACCATTCTGGGCTGTAGATCTAGAAGGATTTCGTTCTATCAGTTCCTATCCTCTTTAATATCTATGTTCCTTCTAGGGAAAACCATTCTGAGAAAACATATCTTAGATAAAGCAACATGGTAATCATTACATGCAATAACATTTCAAATTAATGTTAGTGTAAAAATCATTTATGGTATTCTTTTAACACCATCCTAACCACTAATGTTATCTATACCATCCTCTGGTACCAACTACAAGGTCTCGACCTTAATACATACATAATCTTGAATTTAGTAAATAAAACACTTCCTTTTACATTTAGTTTATTTTTATGTTTAGAGCTTCATAGAATTGGTAAATAATACATTCATATCATTTCCCATTTTTACAGAGTGGATACCATAAAAACAGTTTCCATTTTTTTCAAAATTAAAAACATTAAAACTTAAAACATTAATCCATGAAAATTATTCAACATTTAAAATAGCTTCCTTTTTTTCTTACACATCCATTTACCTGTGAATAATCATTTAAAACTTGGGATGAGCACAAAAACTCTGTAAGGGATATAAAAAGAAGGAAGGAACACATTAGTCCATGAATACCTGTAACGTATGAAATAATTTTCTTAAGACATACTTATCACCTGTATATATATATTTACATTGTGAAACATGATATTCCAACAATTCCTAGGAACACAACTAGAACCATAAATGTATCTTGGGGAATTACCTACATAATCTTGTAACCCTCTTGGCTACCGTATAAGTTGTAACCCTCAGGACCACCTTACTCTTTGTGTGTCCATCGTAGTTACACTTGGAGTTACTATACGACCGACCACCAACTTACACATACCCAATAAATAAGAGAGAAATATAGGTCCCATAATTAATCATAAAAAATGCCCAAGATCCAGAACATAATCATACAACATGAATATTATCATAAAAACATTACTTTTGAATTTTGTAAAACAGAATTTTAAAAGAGGATTTTAAAAGAAAATTTACATCTAAATATCATATAATTGAAGTGAGACTTAATATATTCGATGGATTTTCTATATAATAATTAAATATACATAATTAAAAATATTATAGTTAGAAGTTATCACACAAATAATTTCAATACCACATAAATTATGATGAATAAGGTTAACCCAAAGGATGGAAATCAGGTTAAGAATTCCCTAACCTCAGGCTTGTCTTACTTCAAAGTTTTTTAAACTTACTATATAATGGTTAAAATAATGTTATTAGTATTTTAATAATATGTTTTCATGTTTGTAGCATATTATATTATTAATTCATAACAACATTTCTCCCCTTAATTTTTAGTATTTTGTTCCTTGCACTATTTTGGGTGAGTTCCTTACATGATTTCCATGATTGGTTCATGATGGATGTTCTTGACGATTGGAAGTGAAAATAAAGAATTGGAATAGAAAGGTATTTAAATATTTTTAGTAACCTGATTTGTAACATTTATTATTTTGATGTTTATATTAGTATGAATCATAAGTTAAAACATTAATGATGGCCGTTTCGATGATTTTAGTGGTTATTTGTTAATAATAACCTCATATTGTATTATAAATTAAAACCCCAAGTACATAAGAATTAAAGAACCATGGATGAGACATAATACATATATTATAACCTGGTTCATCCATAAAAATGGTTTCATGACCATACTTGAAATAATTAATGGAAATTCAAATCACATCGTCCACGATGTCGGTAATACGACACATCACGAACAATGTTTTTATTCCTTGAATAAGTAGGAGAGGATAAGAATAGTGTTGATGATTTTTCCATGAATATGATAAAATCAAGAATATATACGATTCTTGGAGATTTTATTCCTCTTTTGTAATAATAGATGAAGAAAGAATAATAAAATAAAGGAACTCAAAATTAAAGAATAATTGAGAAATCACTGACCAAAATTCGGCAGCCTAATGGCTATGCAACATGGTTTTAGGAAATATTAAAAAAAGAGGGGACAAGGGTCATCCATCCATAAATGAATCATAATAAATAATAGATCAATAATAATAATGAAATAAGAACATGGTATGTAAACTTGAATGTTATACCACATAAAAAAGAACATGAATGGAAAAAAAGAAATTGACAATTTTCATACCATGTAGAGTAACTCCATGAAAATGAAGGTCAGGACCTTGGGGGCTAGAGGAAACTGTGGGAGAGCTACTAGGGAGGTAAGAAGGACAAGGATTCGTTTATGAGGAATTTTTAATGAAGTTCATGAATTAATGGGTTGGTATTTAGAGCAAAATTGAGAGATTATTTAAATAATTTCCAAGGGACACCTCATTAGTGGTATTTGCAAAACCATGGGCTTTCCCAACGTATTTTCCCGTGGTATAAGCCACCCGATACACCTCATTACTTATTTTACTATAAAAATCACCTCAAGATTTATTACATCATTATTACATCATTAATGATGTCATTAACACACTAAAACTCAAAACTGTATTTTTTACTATTCACCGAAAAACAACTATTATTTAAATATCCCCAAAATTCACCATAACCATTTATCAACGTGTTGAATTAAAAAATGAATACCATTTTTTCATATTATTTTCTAAATGTTTTTAATTTAATATTTAATAAAATCATATTTATTTGAAAATTATTAATTTAAATACTATAACCGCATTTATAACACTTTTAAAAATTAATCAAGATGTAATTATCTTAATTCCCTAAGAAAATAGAATAATAATATAATTTACTATTCATTATGGTCATATTACTATTCATATTACTATTCATAAGGGTATTTTACTATTCATAAAAATATTTGGGTCCAATAGACTCCAAATAACACATTTTACACAATTATGGATGACCATTTTAAAAAATTCAAAACATAGATGTAGTACAATTATGTCTAAAGGATACTTATAAATATCTACATTAAACAAAATTTCATGAATTTTAATTTATTTTTAGAAAACATTGGGGTGTTACAACTTAATACATTACCACCCTAGGAAGGCAAACAAGGTGGGTGATGCTCTATGTCAGAAGGACCATTATTGTTTTCCATGATGAGGATTTAATGAGATCATATACTTAGGGATTTGCTGAAAACCGAACATGGAATCCTAAAAAAAGGGAACATATCATTTCTATTTTTAGATTAATTTTAAACCATCCATCAATTAGAGTATTAATAAGGTGAAAAAGGAAGATTTGTAATTATAGAAGAAGGTATAGAATGTTCCTAAGTTCAAAAATGATCATGTAGGTATCATAAAGTCTAGAAACTGAGTATGTGTTCCATTAATTTTATACATGAAGAAGGAGATATTTTTAGAATATAATAAATCACCATTCTCTATTCATATCAAAATAATGAAGATATATAGGGATCTAGAAGAGTATTTATGTTCGACTAACATGAAAATGGATATTGTGGAGTTTGTATCTAAATTACTAGTATGTAAGGGATTTTAGGCTAAGAGATAGAAGTCTAACAGTATTTCTATACAATTAACCATACCAAAATAGAAATGAAAAAAACATTACCATTTATTTTATATTTTGACTCCCCAAAATATCTAAAGGGAATAATTCTATTTGGGTTATAGTAGATCACCTCAAAAATTTGGTTCATTTTATCACTATTAGAGAATAGTTATCCCTTAATCATATTATTTAGTTATACATTAAGGATGTTGTGATCATGAATTAACTAAAACATTCAATTAGACCTGATAAAAATCCATGGTTTTCCTCAATGTTGTAGGGAATCCTTCAGTAAGATATGGTTACATAATTGAGATACATTACATCTTACCAACCGTTAATATATAGTTAGAAGGATAGGACCATTTGGACACTATAATATGTGTTGAGATATTGCTCTATGGAGTTTAAATGTGGTTGGGATCAACACCTTCCTTTGGTATAATTTTATTTTAAAAATAGATTTCATTCAACAACTCATATTACTACTTGTGAAGACCTCTATAGAAGGACCAATGTGTTGGGATGATGTTGGTGAAATAAATCTATTGGGACTTGATCTATCTATGGAAATGGAAGATAAGGTTCGACAAATTCAACAACTCATAAGGGCAGATCACATTCTAAAAAAAATGTTTTTATCACAATTATTGGTGACATATGGATTTTGAAGATGGGTATAATTTATTCCTACAGATATTTTCCTAAAAAATGATATTTTATTTTGAATTAAAGGAATGTTGAGCACCATATTTATTGGAACCATAAAAATTCTTGATTATATCGGGATACTAGCTTATCTCGTAGAACTTATATTGAATCTATTTCAAGTTCATGATGTGTTCTATGTATCACTTAGTAGGAAATAAATAACTTATCCTTCATATGTGCTAAAATAATAAGGAAAACCATTGAATCAAGATCCTTTTTATGAAGAATAATTATTGGAGATTCTAGATAAATGAAAAAGTTCTATAAAACAATATCACTAATTTGGTCTGAACTTTTTTGAAAACCCATAAATTTGAGGAATTATATGGGAACCTAAAGATGTGATCATGAAAAATCATTATTATTATTATTATTCAGAGTGATGGAATTTAAATGGGGAAATTCTTATAATGGTTTTAAAATGTAACACCTTGATATTTTATGACATATTTATCTTTAAAAAAATATAATTTCTTTGACAACATTATTTACATAAAACAATGAGATTAAAAGAACCAAAAAATAATATTGAAGTATTATTATGTGATAGATATATCATTTTGAAAATCACCATATCATTATTATATTAGTAATTATTTTTATATTTCCTAAAATTATTTATTTTTCAATAAATAAGGAAAAATATAGATTTTTGTAAAATTATCATTTCTGTTCATTAAATCAAGTACTTTAAAAGTACCATTATATTTTGGATTTGATATTAAAGTTCAACAATATCCATTATATTTAAAACATAATAATTAATTAAATTATGATTATTATTTTACATGATTTTGAAATATGTTAATTTTTAGGCATTAATGTACATTTTTTTTTGAAAAATCGGTTTTCATCCAATTTTTCATGATTATTTTTAAATTAATTTCATAAACATATAAGAATTGAATTTTATAGATTTGGTTCCATATTTGTTATATTTATTTTCAAATTTTTTAAATGGGTCCCTTTTAGGCATTAATAATTGTAAACGTTCTAGAATTAATCACCTTGGTAAAGGGAAACCTTGTAATTAAGGCTAGAAATAATGTGATAAGGTACTAAAAACAATAGAGCACTTGGAATTATTTTATAGGATGAATTAAATTCTATAATAAAATTTCTATATTAAAATAAATTGAATTTTTGTACCATTTTACTTTGACAATGACCTTTACATAATTTTTAGTATAGATATACACAAAATGTCACTCTCATACCTTTCAATTACTGTTTTATATTTACATAGGGATAAAAATAATTTGAGAAATAATATAAAATATTATTTTGATCATAATTAAATTTATTTTTTATTATGGTAATTTATATAAAATTTTTAGTGATTATATAATTACATTAAACGCTTATACAACACTGACAAAGAGCTTGTGCAGGTAGTGGGAAACAAAGTAAATAATTTTAAAAACAATAAACCAAATGAATTTGTGAGTTTTTATGCTTACAAAAAAATTGTTAATAATAATGTATTATTTATGAAAAAATTTATTAAATTATAATTCTATATTTTTTTCATTCTATTAAATTCATATTAAATGGATAGTGTTAAAAATGACATTAATGATATTTTATGAAAATAATATTTTCATAAATTATTTAAAAAACATAAAAATATGAAAGTGGATATGTAGTATTATACAATATTTAACATTTCATATATTTTCCACTAGTGATAAATAAATTTACCTTATATTTAATATTACCACCCTTTAGGGTAGAAAAATTAATTACCATAATTAATGTTAAGATTCGTTAATAAAGGGGTTAAACCAAAAGATAAATTTTAAAATAACACATTTAACTATAAATTTTGTTTATTTAAATATATTTAAACCCTATAACATATAAAATTTAAAATTATATCCACATGGTTCCAATTTCACTTAAATATTAATTTATTATATTAAAATATTTTTTATTAATTCCATGTGTGTCCTTTTGTTCACAATAAAAAAGAAATAACCTATCCTCTCTTATATATACCATATAGAAACACCTATATCGACTAAACCAAGTAATAATTCGTATAAAAATACTTATACATTTTCTATAGGTGATTTTATTTACAAAATACAAATCCTAGGTCTCTTAAAATGATATCTAAATGAGCTAGTCTAGACAAGAGGTAATCATCTTCACCGTGCTCTTTAATTTTTCTTGTTATTTTACTAAACAAAATTAAATAATAATAATTATAGGATAATAAACTAGATATGTCACATATTATTATATTCTATTTTATTTATGCACTAATATTTATCCATATCTTTCTCCATCAAATGGGAAAAATAATCGCTTGTGTGTATAGAGGATTACTGCCTTGCGAACTAATGTAATTGTTTCCATTTAAACCTTAAATAGACTATAATATTGATTTTAAAAATGTATATATATGATAATTATGACATAATTAGAATTCATTAAGTATACGATATCATCTTCTTTCTTACCCCTCCAACTGTTAAAAAATTATAACACCACTCATGCATGTGTATAACCAACTATCTCTATGAGGCAATTTGATTCATTTTTCATGTCACTTTATCAAGGATGATTTTAAATATTAATATTATTAATATTTATTTCTTCATTACCATTATTATCATTATATATATTATATTACCATGATCAAGATATAAGGAAAATAACTATTGTATCATAACATACATGAATAATGATGCAATTATCACCTGAAACAATGAAAATATTAATATATTATTAAAAAATGGGTACTAAGATGTTATAAATAGATCAAATATTATATTATAAATATTTATATGGTTATGTTATTTAATTATAATAAATATTACCATGTTATATAATATTTTAACAGAAATTATGTGGAATTTTTTGTCTTGAGGTAAGGGATTTTCATCTTACTTTTATTTATGTGAGACACTTTCCATATTAAACACTTATTTCTTTTTTGTTGTTTGTATACTGACCTTGGTTTCTATTTATAATTAATTAAATGAAAATTATTTTGATTGAATAATATATCAATCTTTCAATCTATCAAAATGTATTTAATAATATTTTTCCAATGTCGTAAGGTATTTATGATTGAGTTGATTTTTAATATTGATTTCTTATTCGTGAATTTAAATTAAAAAAATTAGATGATACTTATCTGATAAATTCCATTAATTTTTATTCTCCTCTAGTATTCTTATAATTTTTTATGATTTATTACCATTTTCCTCCCTTCATAATTTAAAATGGTTTCAAAATTTTATATAAGAAAATATGACCTTATCTCTCCTCTTTAGATCAGAAAAAATATTTCATATAGATAAATTTTTTAAAATATGTTTTAAATATATTTTTCCAATATTCTATGGTGATTTGTTAAATTAATTTTTACACATGTATTACTTTTTATAAAAATTCTTCAATGTAATATTCATGCAATTTCTTAGACGAGGTAATTTTTTATTTTTATTTGAAAATGTTAACATAATATTTTTTTAATATAAATGATATGAATATATTTTTCCATCATCATGACTCCTCAATGATTTTATTCTCAATTTACATGTTTCTATGGTTATTGTTAAAGAAACTTTTTTCTTAATATTTATTAATATTTGGATGTCAAATAAGTGTCTCCAAAATATATTGGGTATTTCCATCAAGTAATATTATTGCAAAATTTTAAATGATTTTTTATCGATGATAACCACCTTTGAGGTTAATTAGTTTATACTGGTGATATGAACCAATGATACCATCATTATTCATTCTAATGATGTTTTATGATTACAATGATGATATTTTTATGAAGCCTATATATTTTTTATGGGTTATGCTATGTTGAAATTGTGAAATGTTCATAAAACTCATTTCCTTTCAATAGGTTATTTTATGATGATATGAAGAATTTTTTATGCTCTTGTGGAACACATATTAATGGTATTCACTTTGTGATGGGTTGGCCCAAAATTATATAAACCTCTAATGAATTGGGTAAATATTTATATCTCATGAAATAATTAGGGTAATTGCATTGATGTGATTAATACACTCTGTGAAACTTGTTGGGATGCCTGGTACACTATGGGAAACAAGTGGTGATGTATGATCTATTATGATATGAGAACCAGGTGTTGATGCCTCACACGCTATTATTTTATGGTCTCATTAGTTCATATTAACATATTATATGGTTTCTATTCCTAGGATAGTGACACAATTTTATGAAATGTTTGTATTCTTGTGATTGGAAAATTACTTCATGATTTATTATTGATGATTTCTCACTCTTATGATTCGCGTATTTAAAAAAATAAATATTAATGTCATTATTAATTATTATGATCGATGATAAATTGCATATGAACATTTTATGTTGCGATCATAATCTCATACCCTTATGATTTTTATATTCTTGAATATGATCATCGATTAATATCTCCCTTGTTTACCCTTACTAATATTTTGATCTCACCCAATCATAAGTTTCCTTTCCCCTAATTTATTAAGAACGGTTATAACTAGGGTATCTCAAGAAGCATATAAAGTGATAATAATTTTTTTGAGATAATGAAGAATATACCTAAATAATTTGTTGATATTTATAATCTCAAAATGCACAATAATTTTGTGGTTCTCAAGTGGATAGTAATGATTTGTATTGAAAATTTATCTAAAATAATGTATTATTTATATATTAAAATATTGGGTCACCTTATGAAAAACCCATTAATAGGATTTGTTAGGTATTAGATCAATCTTAACCAGGTGCATGATAAAAAGGACCAACTAAACATCTGGATAGACACTCCTATGGTATATTCTTTGGTTGATCATAATTTCTTTATGATCAAATTTGAAAGATTGATTTTCTAGTTAGTTTGAGGGAATCTATTGGGGATGTATAAGATGACCCACCAAAAAGAAACCAAGGTTGAAATAAGATAGTTATAGGATAAACCCCATGTGTGATTATTGGAATAAAATTATAATAGGTTGAAATGAATATTTCAATAGAGAATGCATCTTAGGTTTGAGATTCAATATTCATATAATAATTAACATGGATTATATTGATAGCCATTTTTTGTTATAGTATTTTTTGAAATAAGATCCTAGAAATGATGTGAATAATGGTATGTGTAACACCCTGAGATTTTATGAGAAATATCTTTTTATTGTCTTATGTTATACGCAACACCAAAGGAATCTTTCATTACACACAAAAACTAGCATGGCTTGTGTTACCCACAATCGCGACCTTCCTCGATAGCGTGTGTAGTACGCAATACCAGGTTTCACGAAACAATGATATATTGTTATAATATTATTATGGACTAGCTTTTATGAATAGTATTAACTAAATTTTTTATTTTATAACATTATTATTCATCTTACACATTTTCTAGAACAATGTATGGGAACAAAATAAATTTTTCAGAAAAAATAAGTATTTTTAAAAAAATGCATTTTATCGCCTTTTGATGGCACACCCACTTTAAATCTAGTTTTGGACATGTTTATATGTTCAATACGACAAAATAAAATTATTTTTTAGAATTAGGATATAAAAATTTACCTTGGATAAATTTTTCATATTATTCTGATAACATTCATATTTTAATGAATAGTAAAAATGTGTTATATTTTAACTAAAAACAACTTGTTTCATCGGAATAATTTATATGGTTAAATTATAATATTGAATGATTTTAATTTATAAAAAGAATATATTTTTACCATTTAATATAGTTTATGTCCTTACCATTAATTTTACATTGAATTCATAGGTACAATCATTTCAATATTTGGCAATGTTTTAACTTTTAAAACATGTTCTCTTAACACCAGGATTAATTTTAAATTTATTACTGCAAATTATGTGTTTTGAATTTTGAAAAACGGATACCATATTTGAATTTAGTTGGTCCAAATTATGTTAATAGGTTAATATTATTTTTTTTGATATTATGAATAGTAACTACAGTAATTTTTATTTATTACAGTTAAAGGTAAATCGGGTAATTAAGGGTAAAAATAAGATTATAAAATTGCCCTAACACCTGCAAAAATTCTATTGGATAACTAAATGTTGAACCATATCACCTAAGTGTCAGATTAGCTTCATTTTATGGACTTTTGACAATGAAAATAATTAAATTATTATTAAAACCAATGAAAGTGACAACATGTCACTCTATTAAATCTTATAAGTATAATAAATTTAATTTACTAAAAAACATCATGAAACTTCGAAAATGAATAGTCTCTAGAAATATAATAAAATTATCTACATAATTTGAATTTATTTTTAATTTTTAGGGATTAAATAAGTATCATTAAAGGTGACACAATAGTGATGTTGAAATTATTTTATGGATTGAAATATTAAATAAATCGTTTTAAAAATATTAAAATAAATATTATATGAATTATTTAATGTGTTCCACGAATTTTCTAGATAAATATGACATGTTATTAATATATTAAATCTTTTATTTCGAACATATCTTCTGTACGGATTTTATTTAAATTCAAATAAATGAATAGTGTCAAAATTGACACTATTGTTATTTTATAAAAATAACGTATTATAAAATTGTTTAAATAACAAAAATATTTAAAAATTTTAAATTTAAATTTATATGGTCTAAAATGTCCTAAATTATCTAATTATGGATAATTTACCGCACATAAATAATTATTTATATCAATTTAAAATTTATAATATTATTACCCCAAATAAAATTAAATAGATTAAATAAGGATAAATCAATTTGATAAGGTTTAGAATAAATTCAAAACATTAATAAATTTTATTGTTTGATGATATTACAACCCTATCTCATCTAATGTTCGAATATGAATCATTTTTTGAGGTTATTAAGTGGGTTTTGATTTATTATAAATTAATATTTCTTATAATTCCAAAGGTGACCCTCTACTTCCTTATAAAAGGGAACCTCCTCCCTCTCTGCCTCACACCACATTGTGAATTCAAGCTCGGCCAACCCCTTCCCATTTATCTTCTACACTTCCCTAGAAACATACTAGAGGTCCTGATCTTTTTCAAAGTCCAACTTTAGTGCCCTAAGAGGATGTTGAGAAGAGGCGCGCCAAAGAAGAGGTAATATCCTTTACTGATTCCTTCCAATTTATTTTTCTTATAATTCTTCTTATTTATTTGTTTCATCATAAATTAATAACATCAGTATCACTAATATAATGATATGTTATTAAAAATATGAAACAACCTTATTTCACCTTCTATCAATCCTACGGAAAATGAAATCACCACGCGTGCGTAGGTACGGAATAACGTCTCCACGCCGTGGTGTAATATGTTTTCCACAACCACCTTACTTGGATGGGGATAATGATGTAAAAAATCACTATATATGTTTATTATAACATAATAATAATTCTGATAAATTTCATCTTCCACTCCAATTCCATTCAATAGTTATGGGAACGATATCATCTCTCGTGCGTACGTACGACCTACCATCTCCCCGATGTGATGCGACTCGTTCTACATGATCTTAATTGAATAATGATTATATAATTGAATTGAATGAATAAATATGATATATATTACACTTATAACATTCTGTAAATAAGGTATCTATAACCTAAAATAAGGGATAAGAATTTATTCGACATGACATGCATAAGAACATAAAGCAATGAACACCCGAATAACAAGTCGCAATGAAATATTACTAATAAGAAGATAAGAATATGGCCATGTACGGTATCATAAAAATGAATATGATTCTGTAATAATTCAATGACATTATTTAAATCATTATATAGGAGGTTCAGATACGTAGGAAGCATATTAGACCTAAGGTAAGGGAAAATCTCATAATCTCATTTTTATCCTATATTGTTTATACATTAGAATTTACTAGTGAATATTTATCATCCACATACATTTTCCTCAATATGTAATATTATTTCTATCCTCCTAAATTTTTTTAAATCCAATTTTACCTTTTGGTGATTTTTTCTAGTAAATGATATGAAAGAAATCTATTGTCGTTTTTAGTACAAGGTGCTTTTTGACTTTTCCATCCAAAGTATGAGAAGAATGTTTTTTAACTTATACGGCATGAATGGATTTTTATGATTACATAGAATATTTTTTCCATGAAGCTTCCTTTAAAAATTTTCATGTTTTATTTTTAATCAACTTCTTTTAGTTTAAAATTGTATGACATGTTAAGAAGGGAAAATAGTTTTTGAAGTAGAAAGGATATTTTCCTCACTAATGGAGTTCTAGTGTTTTATCAAAATTATTTTCCATCTAAGATAATATAGGGTTCTACTTATATCCCTATTTCTAAATTGATTTGATAATTTTATGATAGAATCACATCCTTTTATCTTATATGGTTTATGTTATGATGACATTATGTTTAATAATCCCATTTTTATTACATGAGTTATGCTATGATATATGATTTATTATTTTTTGGAACACATAAGAATGGTTTCATTATGAGATGGTGGGACCTATATCTCCCTCAAATGCATTGGGTAATGATTTATATCTCATGATATAGACATGGCTGGAATGACAAGTTAATCTTTTTCAGTGATATAGGACAGGAACGAGGAGCGAACTCGGTTTAGAAATGTACTTTGTCTACTAAGATATTCTTGGAAATGAGTCTTGACTAACAAGAAATGATTTTCTACGATTATGTGTGTATTACACAAAGTTTCATGTTTTATGTTATGATTATTGGGATTAAATTTCACTACTATGATTTATCCCATGTTATGATATTATGATCTCTTTTGCAGGTTAATATTTTCGAAATGCTATGTTCTTATGAATATGATATTTCATTTGTTTACCCTTACTGATCATTTGAGCTCACATGTTTGCATGTTTTCTTTCCCCATGTCAGGAAGAAGATTATTAAGTAGGATTTTCCAAATGGGACTCTAGATATGATGAAATAAACGGGAGACAATGTAGATGCTTTATGAACCGGTTGTTTATGTTTCTTAGTTTCTAAAGAAACTATACCTATACGGTCCTACCATGGTTTTATAATATGTTGTAATTACTATGATTGAATTCTGGAGTAATAACAATTTATGTAATGTATGAGTCATTATAGTTTGTATCAAAGGAAAGGTATAGTCAACCTTTTGAAACTAGGATGTGAAAGCCTTGGTAAGAACCCTAAGGATAGGTCTCAGCATAGAACACAATATTAGTGTTTTAGAAATGGACATGAATAACCTATTATAATACCTAAAGTGTGAAATTTTATTCTTGATTATGTGGTTTTCCTATTATGATTAGTGTTTCTCACACTATGCTTATTGGTTTTAGACAATGGATAGAACCCGAAGGAACTATGTTAATGCTGAATGCGACGGGAAATGCAATGATTGTCCCCCTGATAAAACAAACATTATGGGATCTTGAATGCAATATCTTGTAGCCATGCTCACAAAACATTGTCAAGCTATGAGTCATGCAAGACTTCCAAATGAGCAAAGGAGTAGCATTCTGTTGAATCCTTCATGAGGCAGCGTCCACCTTCATTCAGCGGGTCTTTTGATCCATTAGTGGCTGAACAATGGATCAGTACCACTAAAAAGATATTTTCAGTTCTACAATTTTCTGAACACGATAAAGTCATCTTAGCAGTTTATCATTTGGAAGGTGAAGCTAATAAATGGTGGAATCTTATCAAGAATATGAGGAAAAGGGGAAAAATTGAGTCCAAGGAATGGGACGAGTTCAAAAACTTATTTTTCAATAAGTACATCCATCGTATTCTTCGAACAAATTTGGAGAAGGAATTTCTTGAAGTAAAGAAAAAGGATGATGAATCTGTTGGTACCTACGAAGCAAATTTTACAAGGCTTGCATGGTACGCTTCTGGGATTAGTATCCAACCTGAGAGTAAGATCGATCGATTCTTTAGTGTCTTAAAACCAAGTCTCCGAAGGGAATTATACATAAGGGACTTCAATAGCTATGAGGAAATTGTTCGATGTGCTGTCAAGGTTGATATGGATATTCGAGTAAGCCATCAGTCATATGGGTTTGATAATAAGAGGAAAATGGAATTCAAAGGGAAATCTAAAGACCACACTAAAAAGAAGACGAGTTTTCCCTTATTCTCAATGTGTGTAAAGAAACATGGAGGGAATTGTCTTAAAGGGACAAGTAAATGTTTCAAATGTGGAAAAGAAGGTCATAAGGCATTTGAATGATGCAATTATGGGAAGAAGATATCTAGTGATGTGAACAAAGAAAAGGCTACACAGAATGCACCTCCTACACTTCAATGTTACAAGTGTAAGGAAATGGGGAATTTTGCTAATCAATTACCTAATCCAAGGGTTGCTGATGATGATCAAAGTCAAAAAACTCTTAAGGCCAAAGAAAAAGGAGAGTCACATGAAATTTCAATCGGATATGTAATGTACGATAATGAAGTGGTGAATGGTACACATTCCATCCACTCTAAAGTAGAAAATGTTTTATTTGATTCTGGATCCACCCACTGTTTTATTTCTAAACAATTTTCTAAGGGTATCGGCGTCTTACCTCAACAATTAGATGTTGAGTTATATGTGACAACGCCTAATGGCACAACGGTCACATCAAAAGTTTACAATTCTTCTCTGATTGAATTTTGTGGGAATGTGCTTCCTGCAAATCATGTGATCTTTCCTATAGTGAAATTTTATGTGATTCATGGAATGGATTGTCTTTCTTTGTATGGATCTCATATCGATTTCCAAATAAGGGAAGTCACATTACATATTCCTGACCAATATATGATCATCTATCGATGAAATGATGAATATAACCTTCCAGTGGAAATTTCTTCCATCTTATGGGTCTTGATTCCACTAAATGAAGGTTATTTATCTCAAATGGTTGGAGAGAAACTCACGATTAAGAAAATTTCCATTTTACTGGAGTTTGATGATGTTTTTCTAGAGGAATTTCCTGATCTTCCACTAAATCGTGAAGTTTAGTTTTCAATAGAACTCGTACCGGGTGTTATGCTCGTTTCAAAGACACCTTATAGAATGACCCTAATTGAGTTGCAGGAATTAAAGAAGCAACTCCAAGAGAATCTAGATAAGGGATTCATACGCCATAGTGGGTCACCTTGGGGAGGACCTGTTCTGTTTGTTAATACAAAAGATGGATTAGTGAGACTCTACATTGATTATCGATAACTTAACAAGATCACTATCAAGAACAAATATCCTCTGCCAAGCATTGATGACTTATTTGACCAACTAAGGTGAGCACAATAATTTTCCAAGATTGATATTCATTCAGGGTATCATCAATTAAGGTTCAAAACGGAGGATATACCAAAGACGGCTTTTTGTACAAGGTATGGACATAATGAATTTATAGTGATACCATTTGGTCATACTAATGTCTCTGCTATCTTCATGGATCTAATGAATATAGTCTTTAGAGACTATCTTGATCAGTTTTTGGTAGTCTCTATAGATGATATTATTCTCTAGTCAAAGAGAAAGTAAGAACATGAAGATCACTTGAGAATTGTATTGAAGACCCTGAGAAAGGAGAAGCTTTATTCCAAATTTACCATGTATAAATTTTGGCTTAAAAAAGATGCATTTTTGGGTCACATAATCTCAAAAGAGGGGATATCTGTGGATCTTGCAAAAACATAGGTTATTGAAAGATGGTCGAGACCGACAACAGTAACTGAGATCCGAAGTTTTCTTGGTTTAGCTGGGTACTATTGACTTTTTGTGAATGATTTTTCAAGATTATCTAATCCATTCACCAGGTTGACTCGAAAAGGAGTTAGGTTTCTGTGGATGGAGGAGTGTGAAGAAAATTTCAATGAGTTGAAAAGAAGGTTATCCCGTGCACCTGTGCTCACACTTGTAGTGGAGAAGGGTTTGTGATCTATAGTGGTGAATACAGGAAGGGACTGGGGTTTGTTCTCAGGAAAAATAATAAAGTGATAGCTTATTCCTCACTATAGTTGAAAATCCATGATCAAAATTACCCAACTCATGATTTAGAGTTAGTTGTGGTAATCTTTGCATTAAATATTTGGAGGCATTATCTTTATGGTGAAAGGTGTGATATTTATAATAATCATAAAAGTTTAAGGTATATTTTCACACAAAAGGAGCTGAATATGTGCCAAAGAAGATGTTAGGAGGTTATTAAGGATTACGAATGCTCAATTCATTATCACCCTGGGAAAGCAAGAAACGTGGGAGACACATTAAGTCGACAAGACCATGCTAGCTTATCCATGATGAGGTTCACAAAAGATCCAATATTTATGGATTTACAAAGGATGGATCGTGGAATTATAATGGAAGGGGAAAAATCTTATCTTTCCCAAATGAATTTTCAACCATCTATACATGTAAAGATTAAAGAGGCACATAAAAAAGATGTATAGTTACGAAAGAAGGTGAGAAATGTTCTTTACTTTTACATTGATTGTGATGAAATAATATGGTTCAGGAATCGGGTTTGTGTTCCTCCGATCCTAGAATTAAAGAAGGAAATATTGGATGAAGCTCATAGTTCTTCATTCTCTATTCACCCTGTAAGCACAAAGATGTATATGGACCTGAAAGAGTACTTCTAGTGGGATGGCATGAAAAGATATGTTGCTGAATATATCTCTAAATTCTTGGTTTGTTAACAAGTTAATTCTGAGAGACAGAAGTCTAATGGGATGTTACAACCATTACCTATACCATAATGGAAATGTGAAAACATCACTATAGACTTTGACACTGGACTTCCTAAAACATCCAAAGGCAATACTGCTATCTAGGTTATAGTTGATCATCATACGAAGTTGGAACACTTCATTTATCTTACATAAGACTTCTCTATTGATCATATTGCCTTGATATATGTGAAGGAAGTGGTAAAATTTCATGGAGTACCACTTTCCATTATATCTGATCGGGATCCGAGGTTTACCTTGATGTTTTAGCAAAGTCTTCTGTATACTCTGGATATTTCTGCACTGCTGTTCATCCTCCGAAAAACGGTCAGTCTGAGAGGAAAATTCAAACTCTAGAAGACATGTTGAGAGATTGATCTATGGATTTCAAAGGTGTTTGGATCAACACCAACCTTTGGTGGAATTTTCTTATAATAATTGCACTCTAGTATTCAGATGGCTCCTTATGAAGCTCTCTATGGAAATAAATTATGAACTCCATCTTGCTAGGATGAAGTCGGGGAAAGAAAGCTATTATGACCAGATCTTGTTGATGAGATGGCAGAAAAGGTCTGATCTATTCAACAACACATAAGTTCATCTCAGAGTCGACAAAAAAGTTATGACGATAACTGAAGTAAAAGACCTGGTGTTTGAAGTGGGTGATAAAGTGTTCTTACGAATAACTCCTTGGAAGAGAGTAATGAGATTTGGAAAGAAGGGAAAGATGAGCCCTAGGTATATCAGTTCTTTCGAATTACTGTATCGTATTGAGAAGTTAGCTTACCGATTGGAGCTTCCACCGAATCTCTCTCAAGTTCATGATGTGTTCCATGTATCTCTTGTGAGAAAGCACATACATGATCCTTCACATGTACTAAGCTCAGAAGTTGTGTCGATGGAGCAAGATCTTTATTATGATGAACAACCGATAGAGATTATGGATTGTAGGGAAAAAGTTCTACGAAACAAGACCACTCTATGGTTAAAGTTTTATGGAGGAACCACCAATTATAAGAAGCTACATGGGAACTTGAGGATATGATGAGGGAGTGGTATCCTCATCTGTTTGTTATGAAGTGACGAATTTTGAGGGCGAAATTATTTTTAAGGGGGGTAGAATGTAACACCCAAATATTTTATGAGAAATATTATTTTTATTGTCTTATTTTATACGCAAAACCAAAGGAATCCTTCATTACACACAATAATGGCTTGGCATACGTTACATGCAATCACGACCTTCCTCAATAGCATGTGTAGTACGCAGTACCGGGTTTTACTAAACAACGATATATTGTTATAATATTATTATGGACTAGCCATTATGAATAGTAGTAACTAAAATTTTAATTTTCTAACATTATTATTCATCTTACACATTTTATAGAACATGGTATGAGAACAAAATAAATGTTTCGGGTAAAATAATTATTTTTCCAAAAAATGTAGTTTTGCCGCCTTTTGAAGTTGCACCCACATTAAATATATCTTTTGACATGTTTATAAGTTGAATTAGACAAAATAAAATTCTTTTTTGGAATCAGGATATAAAAATTTACTTTGGATAAATTTTTCATATTATTCTGATAACTTTAATATTTTAATGAATAGTAAAAACATGCTATATTTTAATTAAAAAAAACTTTTTTCCTAGTAATAATTTATATGGTTAAATTATAATATTGGATGATTTTAATTTATAAATAGAATATATTTTTACCATTTAATATAATGTATGTCATTATAATTAATTTTACATTGAATTCATAGGTAAAAACATTTCAATCTTTATCAATCTTTTAACTTTTAAAACCCGTTCTCTTAACAATGAGATTAATTTTAAATTAATTACTTTAACTTCTGTGTTTTGAATTTTGAAAAATGGATTCCAAATTTGAATTTAGTGGGTATAAATTATGTTAATAGGTTACTATTATTTTATTTGATATTATGAATAGTAACTACGGTAATTTTTATTTACTGCAGTTAAAGGTAAATTGGGTAATTATGGGTAAAAATAAGATTATAAAGTTACCCTAACACCTGAAAAAATTATATTGGATGACTAAAAGTCAACCAATATCACCTAAGGGTCGTATTAGATTCATTTTATGAACTTTTTACCATGAAAATAATTTAATTATTATTAAAACCAAAGAATGTGACAACATGTCACTCTCTTAAATCTTATAAGTATAATAATTTTAATTTAGTGATAAACATCATGAAACTTAAAACATGAATTGTCTCCAAAAATATAATAAAATTATCTACATCATGTGAATTTATTAATAATTTTTAGGGATTATATAATTATCATTAAAGGTGACACAATAGTGATGTTGAAATTATTTTATGGATTGAAATTTCGAATAAATGGTTTTAAAAATATAAAAATAAATATTATATGAACTATTTAATGTTCTCCACGAATTTTCTAGATAAATATGACATGTTATGAATCTAATAAATTTTTTATTTGGAACATATCTCTTGTATGGATTTTATTTAAATTCAAATAAATGAATAGTGTCAAAATTGACACTCTTGTTATTTTATAAAAATAACGTATTATAAAATTGTTTAAATCACAAAAATATTTAAAAATTATAAATTTATATTTATATGGTATGAAATGTAATAAATTATCTAATTATTGATAATTCACAGCACATAAGTAATTATTTATATCAATTTAAAATTTAGAATATTATTACCACAAATAAAATTAAATAGATTAAATAAGGATAAATCAATTTGATAAGGATTAAAATAAATTCACAACATGTCTTAATTTTATTGGTTTATGATATTACAACCTTATATCGTCTAATATTAGAATATGAGTCATTTTTGGATGTTTTTAACTGAGGATTTATTTATTATAAATTAATATTTCTTATAATTCCAAAGGTGCCCCTCTCA
The DNA here is from genome assembly GCA_963277665.1 of Viscum album. Classification (NCBI taxonomy): domain Eukaryota; kingdom Viridiplantae; phylum Streptophyta; class Magnoliopsida; order Santalales; family Viscaceae; genus Viscum; species Viscum album. Next base: position 332,848,058 of record OY728139.1, on the reverse strand, counting down.
TTCCTTATAAAAGGGCACCTCCTCCCTCTCCTCCTCATACCACATTGAGCATTCAAGATCGACCAACCCATACCTATTCCTATTTTCCAATTTCATATAAACATACTAGAGGTCCTGGGCTTCTTCAAAGGCCAACTTTAGTGCCCTAAGAGGTGGTTAAGAGGAGGCGCGTCAAAGAAGAGGTAATATCCTTTACCGATTCTTTCCAATTTATTTCTTCTTCTAATTATTCTTATTTATTTGTTTCATAATAAATTAATAATATAAGTATCAATAATATACTTATATGTTATTATAAATATGAAACAACCCTATTTCACATTCTATCCATCCTACGAAAAATGAAATCACTGCGCGTGCGTACGTACAGAATATTGTCTCCACACCATGGTGCATTCTGTTTTCCACCACCACCTTAATTGGATGGGTATAATTTTGTAAATAATAACTATATATGATTATTATAACATGATAATAATTATTATACATTCCATCTTCCACTCCAACACCATTCAATAGTTATGGGAACGATATCATCACTCGTGCGTACGTATGGCCCATCGTCTTCACGAGGTGATGCGACTCGTTCTACATGATCTTCATTGAATAATGATTATATAAATTAATTGAATGAATAACCATGATATATATTTCACTAATACCATTCTGTAAATAAGTTATCTATAACCTAAAAATAGGGATAAGAATTTATTCGACAAGACATGCATAAGTACATAAAGCAATGAACACCCGAATAAAAAGTAGCAATGAAATATTACTAATATGAAGATATTAATATGACTATGGATGATATCATAACAATTAATATGACTCTGTAATAAGTCAATGAAATTATTTAAATCATTATAATGGAGATTCAGATATGTACGAAGCGTATCAGACCTATGGTACGGGAAAATCTCGCAATATCATTTTTATCCGAGATTGTTTATACTTCAGAATTTACTGGGGAATATTTATCATCCACATACATGTTTCCTCAATATGTAATATTATTTCCAACCTCCTAAAATTTCTTAAATCCAATTTTACCTATTGTTGAGTTTTTTTAGTAAAATATATGAAAGGAATATTTTTTCGTTTTTAGTACGAGGTAATTTTTGACTTTTCTGGACAAAGTATGAGAAGAATTTTTTTAACTTATATGGAATGAATGGATATTTATGATTTCATAGACCATTATTTCTAGGTAGCATCCTCTTCTATTTTCCGTGTTTTATTTTTAATTATCTTCTTTTAGATTATAATTTTATGACATATTAAGAAAGGAAAAATGTTTTTGAAGTAGAGAGGATATTTTCTTCAAGAATAGAGTTCAAGTGTTTTATCAAAATTATTTTCCATCTAAGATAATATAGGGTTATTCTTATGTCTCTATTTTTACATTGATTTGATAATGTTATGATGGAATTATGTCCTTTTATCTTATATGGTTTATGTTATGATGGAATGATGTTTAAGAATCCCATTTTTATTACATGGGTTATGCTATGATATATGATTTATGATTTTGTGGCACACATAAGAATTTGTTCATTATGAGATGGGTGGGACATATGTATCCCTCCAATGCATTGGTTAAAGATTTATATATTATTATATAGTCATGGCTGGAACAAAAAGTTAATCTTGTTCAGTGATACAGGACTCGAACGAGGAGTGAACTCAGTTCAGAAATGGGATTTGTCCACTAAGATAGTCTTGGAAATGAATCTTGACTGATAAGAAATGATTTACTATGATTATGTGTGTATGACACAATGTTTAATGTTTTATGTTATGATTATTGGGATAAAATTTCAATACTATGATTTATCCCATGTTATGATATTATGATCTATTTTGTAGGTTATTATTTTCAAAATGCTATGTTCTTATGAATATGTTATTTCCCCTCTTAACCCTTACTGAGCATTTGAGCTCACCCTTTTGTATGTTTTATTTCCCCAGGTCAGGAAGAAAGTTATTAAGTATGATATTCCAAAAGGGACTCTAGATAAAATAAAATAAACTGGAGATAATGTAGATTCTTTATGAACCAGTTGTTTATGTTTGCACAAGAGCCTCAGCCCAGTTGGTGAGGACTCGCTAGGTGCATCCGAGAGACCCGGGATCAAATCCTGGTGGAGGAATATTTCAGGGTACTGTAGCAGGCAATATAGCAGGCAATGTAGCAGGAAATGTAGCAGGCAATGTAGCAGGCAATGTAGCAGGCAATGTAGCAGGTACTGTAGCAGGCACTGTAGCAGGCACTGTTCGGTACTGTAGTAGCAAGAACTATTCATCCATATGGGCCTTCGAGTCACTGGTTTGGTTCTCGGGTCCTACAAGGCTTTCAGGCCACCGAAGGCCTTCAGGCTAGTTGATTCTCAAGGCCTCTGGGCCACCTAAAGGCCTTAGGGTCACCACAAGGCCTTCGGGGCACATGAATACAGGCCCAGACACACTACAAAAAAGGAGCGGCCCTAGAAGAGGATTCAGAGCAGGTACACTAACCAGAGCAGAGCCAAATGGATTGTCAGAATGAGAGGGTATGACTATGCCATCGGTACCAGCCCGTGCTTGCACGAGAAGCCTAGCCAAACGGTCATGCAAAGGTGGAGAGCTAATATCAATATGCAGATGCTGGGGAGGGGCAGTTCCTTGTAGATAGTCTGGTTGAATTCCCTAAAGACCTTCGGGTCATGTAATCTCTTAAGCCTACGGGCCATGTAATCTCTGAGCCTACGGGCCTTGTAAGGGTTCCCTATCATCCCTTGAAAGGGGGGTAATGAAAAATCAATAAAAAATGAAGGCCTTCGAGCCATTTAGGTAGGCAGTTGTTTATGTTTCACAGTTTCTAAAGACACTATACCTATACGGTCCTACCGTGGTTTTGTTATATGTTGTAATAAGTATGCTTCAATTATGAAGTAATAACAATGTATGTAAAGTATGGGTCATTATAGTATGTGTCTAGAAACCACTATGACTTATATTTGAATATTGGATAATACATAAATGATTGAGAATCACGGTATATACATGTTCTGATAGAAAATGAGAGTTTCTTATCCATACCTATGGTTGTGAGGTCAATATCTCAATTGAAATTAAATCTCTATAATCTTATATATTTTTTAATAAAGTGATATGAATCAATGATATTGATGTATATTCTAAAAGTTATAAGGGTTATATGAAACTTATATGAATTTTTCTTCAATACTGCTTCTTTGATGGTATGGAAAAATATATTAAATGCTATCCATAACCATGAAAAAATGTTTCTTGTGGCATGGATATATTTTTTGGGATAACTATTGAATAACATTGGATTTATGTATTAATAAAACATAGGATTAATATATGTCTGATGTTGGGGAAATAAAGGGTCGATTTATTCTAATGAATTATTTTAGACAATATTAGTATTCATGGGATTTATAATTAATTACAAATATTTATTAGTAAAGGTTGTTACTTTTTTTAGATTATGATATATTAAAATATATAATAGTTTATGGATTTATAAACTGTTTTTTAGTACCATTTGGGATTAAATAAAGAGTTGATATTTTAAGGAATAGTTGATTTCAATATGGTTTTATGTTATAGAGATCAAAATGGTTTTGGGAAAGGTATGTAATTGAGAATGTATGACTATGGTATATACATACTGAGTAACATTATTGTATTAAGGATAAAAAAATTTGAGGAAATAGTAGTAACTTTTTTTCCGCCTAAGAAAGTCATGTATATGGAATATTATAAATTATATATCAAATGATGAATATGTTAATAATACCCTCACCTACTTTCCTTAGTGAGGATTTATTAAAAATTGTAAGGGTGAAATTTTTTTATGGGGTGGGGGAGAATTTAACAACCCATGATTTTAGTACATGTTATAATTAAATAAATAATATATTAAATATCGTGTTTTATAGACTATATAAAACTAAAGTAAAAAACATGATATAATTTTAATATTAAATATGACTATTTGTACTTATCCATTAAATTATCAAGTATAAATAGAAGTAACCATATACCAAACATAATATATAAAGTATGAATAAATTGAATCTGAAAGAAGAACAGTTCTTAATGATGCCCATTTTTGTGATATTAGGAGGGAGATATCACCACTAGGGTTTTTACTCGACCAAGCTCAAGCCGAACTCGAGAAATTATTGATTGACAAAAATAGATTTTTTTTAAAATATTATACTTCTAGAAATTGTTGTGAAATCCATGCTAACTGAATCACCACATGTGAATACCTCTACCAGTTATATTACCCTTAGAACATATATGGAGGATATAAGGGGGTTTTTTATTATAAATTAGTATGATATCAACATGCAATTATTATTTATATAATCTATAACATATGATTTTCATACATAAATTTTACATCTTTTTATATGAATATTCAATAAATTTCACAAATACATGCCTCAAGACCATAAAATATTAGTATATTTGGGGAATAGATACACAATCTTCTTATTTCATTAGTTATCTTTAACATATCTCATAATGATATTCCCACATAGTACAATTCATAGACATTCCCTACATAAAACCATTATTCACGGCCTGGGGAAAAGATACATAAGAAAGGGTGAGCTCAAATGCTCGGTATGGGTTATAAAGGGAAATAAAAATAACACCTTAAAAATAACATGAGAATAAGGGTATGAGAACATGGATTACCAATTTAAAACCATATCCTTTATAAAATAGATCCAAATCATGATTTATGGAAAAATAATGGTAGTTCATAAGATATGAATCATAAAATAAATCAATGAACATATGTTATGAGAGTATAAAATATGAATAGCAATGTGTAAAATACAAAATCATATAACCTTGTGAACATGTATGAATATAAATAGGTTCACTCAATAAGTTAAGGACCTGAAATCAGTACCTTGCATAAACTTATGGACATGAAACTAGGACCACACATAAACTAATAAACATAAAACTAGGTCCACAAATAACATTACAGACATGAAATCAAGTACATACATAACCTTTTTGACCTGAAACCAGCTCCACACATAACCTTATGGAAATGAAACTATGTCCACACATAACATTATGAACAATAAATTAGGTTCACAAATAATATAACTAAATCATGAGTTATTTATATTTATCCAATGAATTGGAGAGATTTAGCAAAACCAACCATCAAAAATCATAATCCTTTAATATAATTTCCATAAAACATTCATCTTAATAATTACCCATGGAAAATGGATGGGTATCTATTTCCACAGGGCATAACCCATGAATGATAAACAGATTCCGTAAACATTTAATCATCATAATCAAAAAGAGAAACCATATATGGAAGTAATAAGGATGGTACCGTTGGATCATTTCCCCTATAAAACATTTAGAAAATCAATGGTTTTTGGGGTAGTTGTATAGAAATAAAATTAAAATATAATTTAAAAAATCCTGATAAAAATAAACATTCCACATTGGAAATAAATGTTTTAAAACTATAATTTCACAATATATTGGAGAAATTTTTTTAACATATAGTTGAGAAATTAAAAATTCTTATTTAAAAAATTTGGTTGCCATGATAGTGTAAAATTATATTCATACAGTACAATTTAAAAAAACATTCCTTTCATGTTTCTGGTAACAATTAAAAAAGTACTTATTTTGGAAAATAATAGTAATATTATGTTTGAACTATTTTATTGAAAAGTAAATCATGGTTAAAAATAAATTTATTTATTCATATAAAAAATATTAATTTTTTTTTGAAATAATGTTTAGAAAACATGGATATGAAAGAAAAATGATTTTTAACTGAAGAAATAAATAATGTTTATTTTCCTAATAAAACAATATTTTGGTCTCTTGAGTTATAAAAGATATGAAAAGGAGAGGAAAACATTTATTATCGATAAAAAACCATAGTAGAATAAAATTCATGAGTTTATTGACAAATATATCATAATATTTTATCATCAAAAGAATAACCATAAAGAAATCCTGTTAATTAATAAGAATCATAAAATTTATTCATGGATTGTATATACGACACTCAAAGAAATAACTGGGTAATATGGTATGTGTCCCACAGAAATAAAGGTAAAAAAAAGAACCATTACCATAACTATTGAAATTATTAATACATGTCCAAACATATAATATAATAAATATATATTTATTATACAAATTTTAGAGAACTATAATCATATATATCATACCATATATTATTTACTTAACATCTTTTATAACCTATTTATCAATAATTACTTGCTAAAAACTAGTTCCAAGTAATATTTGCTTTGTTTTTCATGTATGAATTAATTTAGCAGTTTTAGTAATTTTAAATTGATCTAGGTTCAATAATCTAAAAAATTTAACTATGATATAAATATCAAATATATTCATCATATATATATTTAAAATCATCCATACAAATTAGATATGGAAAAATAAATCACACTGTTCATGGTGATGGTTGGTCATATGTACCCATGAACATTGTTTCCATTTTTTTATAGATGGAATAAATTAAAGGTAAATAAAAATAATTAACGTTTAAATAATAATTTTTATATCATAAATACCAAATATATTCATTAAATCTACCGTTATTACCATCCATATCAAAATTAAATGAAAAAACGAATCGCATCGATTCGTAGAAGCGGTAGTCCACACGTACGCATGAGGAGTATAATAATTTTCCAATGGATTGTAAAGTAAGAAGTTATATGTGATATTATAATTCCATAAGATTAATTATGTCATAAATTTAATATAAATATATTGAATCCATAATTATCATCAGTTGTGATAGGAAGTTATAAAAAATGAATTACATCGGTTCGTGAGGTGGTAGTCTGTCGTATACACGATAGACAGTTTTTTCCCATTTAATGAAGTGAAGATAGATATTAGTCATGATTTAAATATAATTATATTTAAATTTATGTATGATAATGGAGTTATTATTTCATAATAATTCAATAATATTTTAATGAGGTGGAATATGAAATAAAATAAGACACTCGGTTAAGAACGATACCTCTTCTTTGGGACACCAATTTAGGTTAACAAAACAACATCTTAGGAGGTTTTATTAATAAAAAAAGAATCTATATCCTTGGGAGGGAATTAACGGATTTGGGTAGGAAATTGGTGGACCAAAACGATTTATAATTGTGAATAGGGTAGGATAGGGGGTTCCCTTTTATTAGTAAGGGAGAGGACAGACATGGAATATATAACAAGAAAATATATAACCACATTTTACACACATCACAATAAACAATAATGGACCATTATAAATTATTTGATGTGATAGGGTTAAAATATTTCCATACAAAAGGAATTTTACAAAATTAGATGTCATTTTGACCCTTATATTCTAAGTTAAATACCATTGTAAACCCATTTTAACCATAACCACGATAATTGTTTTTTTAGTTTTTACTAATTATTTACAAAAATTAAGTTTCAATTATTTTTTAATAAAAATTATTTTTCATTATAAAACGTAATCAATTTTTTAAAATTATTTTCATATAATTTTTATTATTTAAAATAAAATAAAACCCATAGATGTGACAAAAAAATCGTGTTTCGAAATAAAAGGTTTCTGAAAGTATAATAAGTTTTTATAAAAAAAATTAAATATAAAATTTATTAAAATTACAATTATGAAAATAATTATAATATAGTTGAATAATTTTTACTTGAAAATTAATTTTTAAATATAATTAACGTTGTACATACTTTTAAAAAAGGATATTTTAAATAAAAATTAGTCTTTTCACTATTCATTGAAAATTTAGTATTTTCATAAAATTGTCCAAAATTATATATAATATATTTTTGAAATCAATATTTCCAAAATGAATTTAATTTTTTAAAAAAAACTTTAAATATGTGTTATAAAATAATTATATTATTTTTCACAAAAATAAATTGAAACCATTTTTTCGGAAAAAATGTATTATTGAAGCAAATAATGACTTTAATAAATAATATACTTACTTTATATTCATCCATTATACATATTTAAAAAAATCATATTCATGCAATCATTTTAAATGGATAGTTTATAATGCTAACATTTAAATAATATTTTTTAAATCTTGATTCGGTAAAACTTAGTATAACTTGTAACACAAGCTATCAAAGTGATTAAATTTATTTGAGGAAATATATATATATATATATATATATATATATATCATAAAATCCTATTGTATTACATTATTACAACTTAAAAATTATTTTTCCATTTAAATTACATTAAACTTATACAAAAAAATGAGGATACTTCTTCCTTATCACAAGAATTGGTTCCCATATAGATTCTTTGAATTTCTAATTCTTCTAGTGAACTTTAACCAGTAGAGTAGTCTTGTTTCATAGAATGTTATCTTTATGATCCAGTATTTCTACTAATTTTTTCTAATAGTAAGGATCGTGATCCCACTTTATGACTTGTGAGTTTGGTATATATGACAGATCAGGTATGTACTCCCTCAAGATAGATACATGGAACACATCATTAAACTGAATGAGAGGATAAGTGGAAGCTCCAAGAAATAAGATACCATCCCTAATAAATCATTAATCTAGAATTGGCCAATAAACCGAGGTATTAGATTTCATTTCATCCTGAATATCATAAACCTATTCAACCGATAAATTTATAGAAACACCTTCCCATCAACATTAAATTCTACATCACACCAAATATTGTTAACATAAGTTTTTTATCGACTCTCATCTTCTCTGATGTGATACTAAGTATATTTAATTTTTTTTTCATTTTCACATATTTCTTAGTTCCCAATTGATTTATTATTATAACATAATCTCAAAATGATGTAGTTATACATTTCTTCCCATATATGGAAGCATAATCAGCCATCTGAATACTCATGTGAAATCTAATATTATAAGAAAACTAAAATATAAGAAGGTGTTGATCCCAACAACCTTTCAAATCTGTACAGCATGATCTCAGCATATCCATTAGGGTTTTGATTATTCTTTTATAATTTCCATTAATATTATGATGATACACACTGTCGGAACTCAACTCTGTATCAAGTTATTTCTGAATAATTCTCAAGAAATTTAAGGTAATCATCAGATACTCATCAAAATATAATGGATTATGATACTCTAATTGACATTAACAACTATTTTTTGTACATAATAGAAAGTTTATCCACAGAGAAATAATTTATGATAGTAATCTAGTGTACTAAATTCCTAAGGTAATTGACTATAACCCATATAGAATTATAATCTTTAGAAGTTTTGGGGAGTCATACAGAAAAATACACGGTGATTTTTCCCATTTACATTCTAGTATGGTTAATGGTTGTAACATCCCCTTATAATTTTATCTCTCATACTTAAAATTCTAACATAAAGGTATGAACTCTATGATAACTCAATTTATGTCATCCCATTAGAAATAAAATTTAAAATATCTATACTTCTTTTTACTATGAGAATGAATAAATAATAAAGAACTATGATATTACACTAATATATCCTTCTTCAAATCAAGTATGGATGTAGCACATACACGGTTACATAACCATATCATTCAATCATAATCATGGTTAAACATAGGAAAATTTCTACCCTTCTTCTATATATCTACATCTTCCTTATGTGCCTCTTTATTAATTAAATGGATATATGGTTGATCATTAATTTGAGAAATATAAAATTTTTCCATTCCTTTAGGATCACTAGATCAATCCTTTGAAAATAAAGAAATATTGTATATTTTCTGATCCCCATCATTGATAAGCTAGCATAATTATTTCCACTCAAAGCATTGGATACCTTGTTTACCTTCTCAAGGTGGTAATGTATTAAGCAGTTATAATCCGTAATTATTTCCAACCACCTTATGTTTTTCATATTAATCTCCTTTTATTTGAATGTGTACTTTAAACATTTACAATCAATATATATATCACACCTTTCTCCATAAATATAATATCTCCATATCTTTAATACAAAATTTACTTTCACAAAATCCAAAACATGAGTTGGTTAATTTATCTGATGAAACATCAATCTCCATGAGACATAATACATTACCATCTCATTCTATGTGATAATTAATCTTAATACCTTCATTAACACGTCACTATAGATTATAACATGTTATCTACTATAGGGTAATATAGGCACAGGTTCACTGACTAACCTTCTCTTCAGTTCCTTGAAATTTTACTCCCATTTAACTATCCAAATAATATTTTTTCCTTTTGAATTAACATGGTCTATGGATTAGACAATGTGGAGAAATATTCCAGAAATAATTCATAATATCCATGAAAAACAAATAATCAATATATATCAGTCATCATGGTTGGTCTAAGAAAATATTCAATAGCTTAAATATTTGATACATCTATTGATATACACTCTAGTGAGATTATATTACCCAAACATAAAACCTTATTTAGCATAAATTCATTCATTGTATATTTTTTCAAGCAGTTTCAAATTCTGTAGGGTCTTTAGTACAATTCTAAAGTGATCTTATTTATCTTACTTTTACATGGACTATATAACAATATAGAATATAAGGACTACCAAAAAATGTTCTAGGTGATCACTAAAGACTGTTCATTAAATACATGATGATAGTGGGGGAATTTGTAAGACCAAATGGAATCACTATAAACCCAAAGTGTTTATACCTTGTATAGAATGGTATCTTTGTAATGACCCATCCCCCAGGGCCCGTGTCATGAAAACCCCATCACCACCATCAATAGGCCAGAGGATAGAGATTAGCACCAGAAAGGAATATCCATCAAATGGGAAGGAATCACCAGAAAACCTATATACACATAGATAAGGAACACTGCACACAAGAAAAAAAATAAGAATGGTACAACCAAAACTAAAAACCACCACTGACTGTAAAAGTGAGTACTAAAATTAAAAAGGCCAGAATATAATCCCAACTAAAATGAAAGTACAACAAAAATTTAAAACTCTTGAAGTCTTCGGTCATGAATCCTACCTGAAGGGTAGGTATAACTCATCCTTGAGACTCCCCACATTAACCGGTCACCTCCGTGCACCATTTTTCAATCACCTATGAGCACCATCTAGCCATGACTCCAGAAGACTCAGTCATGTTGTCGGTCGTCTACACAAGACCCAATAATGTTTGGGAGAAGCCCGTGTAGGTGTGAGTATAACAATACTCAGTAGGGTCCCCAAGACCCCTAAAGGTCACTCCGAATTCCACAGTGGAAAACCCAAAAAGCATGATCTCAACCACAATGCACAATGAAAAAGATTGCTCACACCATGTGTAACTTAAGTATATAAGTACATATTATTAGTCATAAATCCAGATCATCTTATTTTGTCAAGAGGCTATCCTTATGACCCATAAAGGATCACTTGGTACTGACCCACATAAGATCACTAGGTGCTGACTCACACAGGATCGCTTGGTCCTGACCCACACAAGATCGCTAGGTTCTGACACGCACAAGATCACCAATGATGACCCACACAGAATCCCTCAGTGCTGAACCACACGGGATCATTTGGTGCTGATCCACATAGGATCGCTCGGTGCTAACCCACACATGATCTCTAGATGGTGACCCACACAGGATCACTCGGTGCTGACCCACACAGGATCGTATGGTGCTAAACCACACATGATCGCTCAGTGATGAGTCATACAGGATTGGTCAGTGTATCCCCACATAGGATCTATCAGTGTTGACCCACTCAAGATCGCTATTCATAATTAATGTCACAACCAACCAATGGATTCCTGCAAAAAAGAATGCTTGAATCCAAGAGGATCATCTCCTCAAGAAATCAGTTTTATTTCAACTAGCCCAAAGTCGCAAAAATATGTAACCCAAAGAACATTCAGGTCAAAAGGATTCCAACTCAATAGACGACGCATCAACCGGACGCCTGGTCTGTATGTTTTAGTAATTTTAGTGATGAGGGCCTAATTGGATTTGGATTCGATCCAACCCAGCCATAATCCAAATTTTTACAAACCCCATGTGGATTATCTCATAAGGAAATCCTCATCTTAATAGTTACAGTACCACAGAAGGTTCGTCAAATGGTCATCTGGTTTAGAAGATATGCCCAAATAAATGTAACTGGAAAAAAGGGTCCGGGTCCTTTCTGACCCGGTCAGACCAGCCTGAATGCAGATGCACTTGGTCTGGTTCTTCTAGGTTGCAGGCTCGGCCCTCTGGCTGTGGGATAAGCCTTCTAGTCTATGAGTTCATCCCAGCCCACCCAGTTGAGCATCACCTGCTGGGCCACCGAACCGCCCGACCCATTGGCCAAGTGCGGGGGTCCACTCCCCTCCCGAATGGATAGAAGTATAATCAGTTTCAAATAAACAATGCCAGTTGGTGACTCACCACCTTGTCAGTCCCACTAGATCAGTCACCTGTGAAACCCTTAGACCGATGGTCTGGCCTCCTCCATGGCTCGAAGCCGCGTCCTTCCTCTACAGTGTGTCGCCTTGCTTCGACGCATCCGGGAAAGATCAACCCACCCTTTTCCCCCAAGTAACCTTCGTGCACCACCCCCTTCTCATGGTCGTTAGTGGCCTGCCACTACCTCCTTCAGGGGTTGGCACTACCGCACTGGCGATGCTTCCACAGGCCACCGATGAAGCTCTGGTGTTTCGTTTCCTTTCCTATCTGCACTTACAAGCATCCCGGGATAGTTCCTACACCACACATCCTATATGTTTCCCTTGACTCTTATTTATCGATCACCCACAAATAATTCCACCAAAACAAGATCAATGGAGGGTTTGAGACTTGTTCAGCTCAGCCTACACCCTCCGTGTTAGCATTAAAACATGGGAAGGATTATTTAATCATAAAATATACAATAAAAAACCCCACATTATCCTCCCACATTAATGAATGAAACAAGGATCAACATGTTGGATTTTTTATCATTGTTTTTCATAATAGTCATGAATGGGGGAAAAAGAAAGGAATTATGCACATAAAACCCTTCCTCAAATATGTTGGTAGATGGTGTAGATGATGAAGACCATACCACATTCAAAGTGTGTTCACTGACGTTCATCTTTATTTGGGTCGAATCCCCTATGGAGGCAAAGCACCATTCAATGTTGGAGGAAGTCATTGTAGGTACTTTGTCAGAGGTTCCACTCGTGAGTGCACAATAACCATTTTCATGCTTTGTTTAAATAGATATGAGGAACCAACCACATTTCATAACATTAATGTGGTTAATTAATGAACTGCATTTAGTGTTACATTAAAACAATCAATGTTGAGGTTAAGAAACCCAAAGGTCAAGTCATTGAATGACCTATTAACTCTGAGGTTCCGCCACATCACTCAACAATTACAAAAAGAGATAAAATAATTCATGGAGTTATTTTATTATTTTTTGTAATGTCAAAAAATAAACTGTTTTACCCAACCCTTGCCGGTCGAAATTAAGCTTCACCTAAGTGAATCCAGATTCTGTGAATTCAATGTTTCCCTCATATTTTTAATCCGAGTTCTGGTTCAAAATATATAAATCACCAACCACACATTTACTAAATATTCCTTAAAAAAAGTTTCAAAAAATTATGAACAGTCACCATTGACTCACGTCGTTCAAGGTTAGAATCTGCCTAAGAGGAACATTCCCTCTTGAGCTCAATGGTACACTCATATTTCCAATCCGAGTTATTGTTTATGAGTTAAATAATTTAATAATAAAATATTTACTACATAATTATTTTATTTACAGCCAAAAAAATAACATCCATTTTTGGCCCACGCTGACCAAGGTTAGGATCTTCCTAAGGAATGAATACCCACACGAGTTCAATGGTGGTCTCAAATTTTCAATCTAAGTCATCGTTATTGAGTAAGGACCATTTGAGAAATAAGATAAGATAATTTAATTATTTTATTTACGGTTATTCCATTTTTGGGTTTTCTCACCAGAGGCATGCACCAACTAAACATAAGTTGCGCCTATGGTAAACTCACCATCCTGAACACCACAGTGACCTCTTATTTTTGATCTGGGATACCATTTAAGAGGTATTCAACGTTTTTAGAAAAACTTATCACGTGCAGTATTTAAAGCTTATCATTTTTTTCGACGGATCATTCTAGGCTCTCTGGGCCTCAGAATCTCGTGCCGTAAATTTCTATAGTCTCTTAATAATTACATATAATTAAAAAAATTATACATTAATTTCCAAGACAATACAATATCCCTACCTTAGGGATTTACATCCCCAAAATCCAAAACAAAGGAAAATCAAAAAAATGAGGGTACTGAGCATGAATATGAGCCTCCTGCTCCCATATGCTCTTCTAAAGGATCCCATGCTGCCCCCGAACTCACACTAGATGGATAAACCATCCATTAAGGAAATGCTCATGTTGATCCTATATCTCCACTGAGAACATCGTAAAATTCACCCCATCGTCAAAGTCACACTCACCCTAGTTGATAACATGTGATGAATCATGTACGCATCTCCTCAACTACGGCACATGGAAAACATTATGCACCTGGTGCATCTGTGGGGGAAAACCTGGGTGGTACTCCACCTCACAAACTCTGATGCAAATCTGTAAAGGCGTGATTAACCTCATAGATAGCTTGTCTCCTTATTCAAGTCTCTGAAATCCTCATCGAGGAGAGACCCGTAACAAGACATGGTCTTCCTCCTTGAACTCTATGGGTATCCGTCTCCTATCGGCATAAGTCTTCTTCATACTATGAGCATTCTTCGTCCACTACTAGATGATCTTCACCTTCCGAGTGGTAGCATGTACCAACTCTAGACCCATAAGTGCTGACTCCCTTGTGTCTGTTCAACATAGAGGTGATCTACACAGTTTCCCGTGCAATGCCACAAACGGTGCCATGAAGATAGTGGAGTTATAACTGTTGTTGTATTCAAACTCCACCAGTGGTTGGAGATCCTCCAAACTATGACCCAAATCCTGGACACAAGTACAAAGCATATCCTCTAAGGTCTATATGGTCCGCTCTGTCTGACAATCAGTCTGGGGATGAAAATCTTTTCCCAAGCGTGATGGAACTTGATGCTCAAATTTCAATTGATGACAAGTGATGCATCGTGATATGAACTCCCCCACCACTTTATTCATTGCTGGCCACCGATACTAATTTTGGAGGTCCTGGTACATTTTTTAAACACCTAGATGTATCACCATTGGGGGTGTGTGAAACTACTTCAATCAACTCCTCTCATAGTGTCACAGGTACCATGGTGTGTCCTAGGAAAAAGATGATGTGCCCCTCACCTTCAGAAAATCATTCAGGAGCCTATCTTGAGGATATCTAAGAATGTCGGGTCTCATAGTCCGCATCCCCAAGCAGTGCCACCTGAACTCACTAATGGATTGGGGGAGTGACAGTCATAGAATAGAGGTAATCTGCTCAATCACTCTCCACAAAAGATATCTGGACCACGACTAGCTGCGTTGTAACCTCACTTAGCAATTATAGACTAGACCTCCTGATGAGTGTATCTGCCACTGTCTCCCTCTTCCCAAGAGTATAGAATATCTCGAAGTCATAGTCCTGGTGGAACTTCAACCATCATTATTGTCACAACATGTGAAATTCCTAAGGGAACCTTTCCATCCACATGAAAGGAAACTCCTTTTAACTTATTTGTGTGACATCAACCCTCTGGTAGTGGGTACTCATTCTCGACGACCACTTGGTTTACGTTCTAGTAATCCAGATGTAACATCAAATACTAGGTCTTACCAAGAGCTTCCACTATAACCCTCCCAACTATACTCTTAGCTCTTTGAACTCTGTAGTAGACATCTGATATAAAGTTATAGATATCGGTGCCATCCCTGGTTACAATCCAATGCAGAATTCCTTCTCCATGTGAGGAGGTAATCCGGGAAAAATCTTTAGAAAGGATGTTCCCACACCCTACCTTTATTGTTGGGAACTTAAAACTCAAGGCTTCTACTGCCACGAGGGTAAGGATGGTCGACTCAAAAGTGATTTGTTGCACCGTCCTATGCATTATTTTATCTCGATCTTCCTGGGTTTTCTTTTTTTTTTCTGACCAAGGAAAACCTCATTCCAAGACTATAGATAAACCACATTCTTTTTACCTAAAATATTCAATCTGAGCATGAACTATGGATGACCATTTCATACCCAAACTATCATCATATGACCACAATGCTATAACCAAGATGGTCCAACTGAATCTCTCACCTCAAAGGTCATATCACACCATCGGCATAAGTGTGATTATCGAGTCTCCTCTCTTAGGTATCTACAGACGTAATAGTCAAGTCAATGGTTTAATTAAAACTCTAGGTCATGAACAAGATTCCTGATAAGAATGAATCATTAGTACTTATGTCTATTAATTATGACAACAAGTAGTAGACACATACCATACCTCAAATAATTCATTAATTTCTTGGGTCACACTCCTTGACCACATGCATATACTCCATTCCCCTTTCTTTCAAATACCAAATCTTGGTGGGGACTCCTTTGGGGTGGTGGTTATAAGATGCTAAAATGTACACCACCTGATGTTTCTATCCTAGCTCCCCATCCACATCTACTTCCCTACAGATTCATATGTCCCTATCACTTCCTCTTCTTAAAAAATTTTACACCTCTAAGTCTCTAAGAATTACTTCGGTTTTCTGATTTCCCACTATTTACATTCACCGGCTGCATATACTCAGCCAGGGAATTTTCAACCACAAAGGTTCTCTCTAGCACCTTAACATAAGTAGGAATGAAAATAGGAATAGTTCGCGCTCAGATGTCCCTAAAAATGTCTCTCTCGAAGGTCTGATCACTGAAGAACTATTCGTATCGTATTCATCGAGTACATAGAATGGTTGGTACACCTCGATAAATACTAAATTAACGACATGTTGTCCCATCAAAACTGTAGAATCCCTTGAGAACACAACCCCCCTTACATTTTCATGGAATGAGAACACATTATCGAAAAAAGGTTCTCAATCTATGTCCATATAAAAAGCCACATCATCATAAAATAGGGGTAATCTAAACCCTGCCATCACCCTACTAAGAAACATAGTATTATCACTGCCAGGACGACCATCTGATCTAATGGTGCCCTGACTAGATGGAATCTTGGTCACCAAGTCAATCCAGTCCTTAGCCGCCTATGAGTTGGGCTCACCTCGGAACCTCAGGGGTATCTATCACTAAAACTCATGTAAGGGACTAAGTCTATATGTGTCCTTTATTGGTAGTGCTGGTACTAATTGGTGACCAACAGGAAGTGGTATAGCTGGGACACCACACTAAGGTACCATATTGGGAAAAAGTCATTATATAGAAGCCTTATCACACTGTGGACCATCCTCATGGCCACACATAAGAATCCTGGTTGTCTGTGTGCATGGAATTATCTTTTATGGGAATCAAGATGAACAATGGTAAATAAGTTATACCTGATGTGATGAATCAAAAGAGATCTAAAGAAAAACATTTCAAAAACATACGCAATTAGTGTTTTTGTGTACCGAGTGGGAAAATAAAATTCAGGGTCATGTTGTATGGATATGTCTACCACTGCACTGACAGTAGACTCCCTGGAATGAAATCCAAACACAATACCCTTAACACTATTGCTCTATTGAAAACATAGACTCCTTAGTTCTTCAGGTAAAACTAACCCACTCTGATACCCCATTGTCACAACCCATCCCCCAGGGCCTATGTCGTGACAACCCCAAGTCCACATTCCATATCCCAATGGTTGGTGACTAGCAACAGAAAGGCATATCCCTAAAATGGGAAGGCATTTCCTTAAAACATGTACACACATAGATAGGGAAGACTGCGCATAAGAAAAACACAGCAAAAGAAGAATTGTATGACTAATACTAAAAACCACCACTTAGTGTAAAAGTAAGTATTTAATGTAAAGGGACCCTAATACAAGCTGAACTAAAATGGAGGTATATGAAAAATAAAAAAAACATCTCTTGAGTTCATTCTCCAAGGATCCTACTTGAAGGGTAGGTAGAACTCGTCACTATTGCTCTCCACACCAACTGGTCTCCTCCGTGCACCATCTATCAATCACCGTTGAGCACCGTCAACCCCTGACTCCTCAAGACTCGGTGAAGTTTTCCATCATCTGCACAAGAAACGACAAGGTGTGGGTGAAGCCCGTGTAGGGGTAGGTATAACAATACTCAGTGGGGACCCTGAGACCCCTGAAGGTCTCTTAGAATTCTACAAAGGAAAAAACAAAAAAGCATGATCTCCACCACAATGCCCAAATCAAAAGATAGCTCACAACCGTTATAACCTAAGTACAATAGAATATATGATTAGTCACAAAACTAGATAATCTTATTCTGTCATGTTACTCTGATGCTGACCCACATATGATTGCTTGGTGCTTACCAACACATGATCAATAGGTGCTGACCCACACAAGACTGCTTGGTGCTGACCCATATAGTATTTCTAGGTACTGACCCACACAGGATCGGTAGGTGCGGACCCAAAGAGGATCACTCTGGGATAACTGACACAAGATCTCTCGGTGCTGACCCATATAGGATCTCTCGGTGCTGACCCACATAGGATCACTCGGTGCTGACTCACACAGGATCGCTTGGTGCTGACCCACACAGGATCACTCGGTGCTGACCACAGAGGATCGCTTGGTGATGACCTACAAAAGAAAACTCGGTGTTGACCCATAGAGGATTGCTCAGTGATCACATATATTGGATCTCTTAGTGCTGACCTACATGAGATCGCTATCCATTCTTCACTTCACAGCCAGCCACTAGATTCCCTCACAAGGCACGCTTGATTCCAGGACAATCTTCTTCTCATGTCCTCAATCATATTTCAACTGACATAAGTTCCAATAGAAAAATAACCCAATTAACCTCCATTTCATAAGGGTTCTATCATAGTAGACATCGGGTCAACAGGACACTCGGTCTGTAAGTTATAGAAATTTTTCTATCGAGGGCCGAATTAGATTCGAATTGGATCCAAACCAAATTTACTCCAACTTTATACAAATAATATTCGAGGTATCTCATAAGGAAAACTTCATCATCAGGTTTCCATCTCCGCAAACTTCTCATCAAATTAATGTCTGGTTTATGAGATATGTCTATTTAAGCATAATTGGGCCAAAAGGGTCTAAGTCAGGTCCGACCTAGTCGACCTGGCCTGAATGGGTCTGGGCTCAGTCCAGTCTGCCTGGGCCATGGGATCAGCCCACTGGGACATGCTCTCAACCGTTTTCCCATGGGCTAGGCTTACTAGGCTGCGGGTTTGGCCCGTCCCACCCAACTGGTCGTCACCCACTGGGCCGGGAAACCGTCCAGCCCTCTAGAAGGGCGCGGTAGTCCTCTCCCCTCTTGAATAGGCAGAAGTAATTTTAGTTTTAATGTAGAGTAGTCATTTGGTGCCACACCACCTATCTGGTCGCACTGGATTGGTCAGCTACGGAACACGCAGACCCCGGGTCCGCCCTCCGTCGTGGCTCAAAGTCGCGGTCTTCCTCTGTGGTGCATCGGCACAGCGGGCCTCCCTAATCTGACGTGACCAGTAGGGCAAGCCACCCATTTTTCCACTGAGGTGATTTCATGTGCCACCACCTTCTCGTGGATGGAGTTAGCCAGCTATCGCCTTCTCCAGTGGTCGGCACAGTCGCGCCGACAGTGCTTCCACGAGCCACCGGTGAAGCTCCAGTGGTCTGATTCCATTCCCGTCTCCACTTACAAGACTCCTGGGATGGTTCCTACACCACATAGTCCATTATCTCGCCTTGACACTATATTTATTGTTCACTGATGAAGAACGCCACCAACTCATGATCGGTAATGGTTCGGGCCATGTTCTGCTTGGCCCAAGCCTTGTTAGGCTTAGCCTGCACCCTCCATGTTAGCGTAATAACATGGGAAGTATTATTTAATCATAACAACTCCAATAAAAAAACCCCACATTATTCTCCCACATTAAAGAACCAAATTTGGATCAACCCATTGGATGATTTGTCCTTGTTGTTCATAATATTCAATTATAGTAAAAAATGTAGTAATTAATCACATAACCCCTACCTCGAATACATTGGCAGATGATGCGAATGAGGAATAAGAGACCTCTTTTGAAGCATGTTCATTGGAGTTCATTGTTTTCCGGTTCGAATACTCTAAGGCATTGATGCTACATTCTATGTTGGAGGAAGTCATCACTGGCACTTCATCAGAGATTCATCTTGTGAGTGCACAAGAACCGTGCCCAAACATTGTTTAAATAGATATGAAGAACCCAACATGTTGCATAACATTAATGTGTTTCTTCAATGAACCACATTTTGTGTTAAATTAAAACAAAAAACATTGAGGTTTTGAAACCCATGGGTCAAGTCATAGAATGACCTATTAACTCTGTGTTTCCTCCACATCACCCAACCGTTACAAAAAGAGATAAAATAACTCATGGAGTTATATTATTAATTTTTGTAAAGTCTAAAAATTAAATTTTTTGTCTGACCCTTGTCATTAAAAGTTATGCTTTGGCAACACGAATCATGGTGCTTCAAATTCAACGGTTTCCTCTGATTTTTAATCCGACCACTGGTTCAAAAGATAGAAATCACCGCACTCACGTTTAATTAACGTATCATAAAAAAGTTCAAAAACATTTTAACAGCCACCCCTGACCCACGCCTGTCAAGGTAAGGCTCTGCTTAAGGGGAAAACACCCTCAAGAGATCAATGTTACTCTCGGATTTCAAATCATAGTCACCCTTTAAGAGTTAAATAATTTAACAATAAAATAATTGATATTTAATTATATTATTTACGACCAAAAATTAACATCCTCTGTCGGCACGCATTGACCAAGGTCTGGATCTACCAATGGAATGAAGACCCTCACAAGCACAATGGTGGTCTCGTATTTTAAACCCGAGTCACCATTTGTGAGTTATATGCATATGAAAAAAAAATTATTTAATTATTTTATTTACAATTATTCCATTTTTGGTTTTTCTAACTGGAGGCCTGTACTGACTAAACATATGTCGCACTTATGGTAATACCACCATCCTAAACACAACGGTGCACTCAAATTTCTGATCCGAGAACCCATTTAACAGTTATTCCACATTTTTAGAAAAAATAATCACACATGCGATTTAAAGATTAATTTTTTATGGATCATTCCAGGAACTTTGGCCCTCGGAATCACGTGCCATCAATTTAAAATGTATCATAATAATATCATATATCTAAAAATATTATATGGAAATTATAAGACATTAAAATCATTGGTATATAATAACTCCTATCCCTCAATTGATGATATTTAGAAAGAATAAAAATATTTGAAAAGTATTGATCTCCACACAGTTGATCAAATAAGTCAGCAATATAGTGTACAAGATATTTTTCTTGATAGTGATCTAGTTATGTTCTCGATAATCAATGAAGTGTTTCATTGACTCATATTTGTTCCTTAACAAAAAGAATAGGTGCACCCCATGGTGATACACATGGATGAATTAATCCCTTTTAATGATTCCCCTAGAGTTGATTCTTGAATTCATATAAGTCAATAGTGGTTATTCATTAGTGACTTTTTCAAATTGTCATAGAACTACGTATGATATCTATTGAAAACTCAACATCACAATTTATTATAATTCTAGGATACACTTCTATAAATTCATCAATTAAATATCTCTTAATAGGCATATCATTGATGATATGTTTCTCCCCAACTCTTTTAGATAAAACCACCATTTGAATAAGAATCAATTCCCATAAAATGGATTTGATTTCCATCAGATGTTCATATTTATCATTACACTAATACATGATCAAAGGTTAGTTTAGAATATCAAATATGACTTCCCATACCCATAATTGGATATAAGGTATATATAGAGAATGAAAATATGTGGATATGATATCATAAAATTAAACTAGAGAGAGAATAAGAATATTCTTATGAAGCAAATTCACGTAGAATTCAACCATATTAGATTCTTCTAATTTAGTTGTGATCATCATTACATTAGGGGTTTCATTACTAATTAAACATCTAATCAATAGTGATAGAAATTAACATTAATATATAATTATCATGATATAACTAAATTCAAAAAAAAACTGAAATAATATATTCCAATAATTGAAAATACATTTCACCACCTAGACATCATCATTCTATTTTTATTACAATACTAAAACAAAAATGTTTTCATGAACATTAGGAAAATATGATCATTCCTAGAATTTCTAAATCATAACACCTCATTAAAAAATTTATGACACCTTATCTTTTACCTACACCATTCATATTCATCATCTATTCAAATACTTCTTGATGGATCATAATGATTCTATGAATTTTAAACACATATACCCAGGGAGTGTCAAACTAAGACTGAATCAAGGCCTGTTTTCATGAACTGGGTAATAATTGAATCGAACCCCAATGCACGCTTTTTGAGGTATTTTCCACAAGGTGTAACTATTCCAGATCCAAATTCACTTGAATTTCCCAGAAAAATATTTAATTACTTTGAAACCACTCCCCATCTCCTTCACCAAATTCAAGGATATTTTTATATAATATAACTTATTCATAGAAACATCCTTATGGTTATCACTAAATTATTCTTCTCCTAGTTGTAAAGGTTAACTAAACATAACATATGATACCATCATTAACTAACTATGATCTTTTTATATAAATATTACATTATTTTAGATGAATATTCTATACATTTCATATATACATGCTCTAGGATCATAAAGGATTAGGGTATTAATAGAGTATATTCATAATCATATTATTTCATGAATGATATTTAATATATCCCATAAATATATTCCCACACATTACAATTCACTAAAATACACTACATAAAACCTTTCTTTATGTCCTAGGGGAAGGAAACATAAGAATGGGGTAATCTAGGGAGATATCAGTAATAAAAAACCATAAAATGAGCATAAGTGTTTGTGATTTTGGAGTAATATTTTAAGACCATAACTGTATTACATATATTGTAATCCTATGTCGTGGGTTAAAGCTTGGAAGTTCATAAGAAATAAAATATAAATTAAATCAATGATCATAATCCATGTGATCATAATATAGGCATAGTAATGTGGAAAGTATGTAAGCACATAACATTGTGAACATTTTTAAATAGAAACAATTTCACTGATTATGTTATGGACATGAAATTAGGCCCTTCCCTAAACTTATAGACATGAAACCAGGACCATGAAATACCTTATTTAAATGAAACCAATTCCAAACATAACCTTGTGTATATGAAACCATATCTACACATAACCTTATGGACATAAAATCAATTCCACCCATAACATTATGAACATGAAATTATGTTCATGTATAACATCATTAAATCAATAGTTATACATATATACATAATTAATTGAATGGATTTAATAAACCCAATAATCAAATAATCATAGATATCTTATATAAATTATATAAAATATTATCTTTAATCATAAATAGTGGAAAGGGATGAGTTTCATTAACATTTCCACATTTATACATTGCATAGCCTAAGAATGATAAAAAAATTTCTATAAAAATCTCATCATCATAATCAGAAACAAAAACTATACATAGAAATAATAAGGATGGTAAAATTTCCTCACACAACATTAAAAAATATACAACACCCAAAGATGTTGTCATTGATTAATATAAATACCATTAAAATATTCTTAAAACATTATTGATGAAAATAATCATTAAACATTGGAAATCACTTATTTACTACTATAAATTCTGTAACATACCAGGTAAATAAAGAATAAAAAATTTTCATATTTATTAATATTTATGAATTAAATATTAATTTTACTTTAAAGGGGTTGCTATGTTCGATAGCGTACCCGATACGCAACAAAGAGTTTCATTGAAATCTTACGTTGCACACTAGTAATAAAATAATGTTATTTTAAATGGTAGTTAACACATAGACGTTTTATTGGAGGGAATGGATAGAAATAATTAAAATATGATTATATATGTTTTTAATTTTTTTTACATTTATCCAATAAAAGATAAAGGCTTAAAATACGAAAAGAATTCAATTTTAGGCATAGATACTCTAATATTCACTAAAGATCCACTTATCACCTTTTGAGGCCAACCCGTCATTAAATATAGTTTTGATCACTCTTATACATTCTATTGGACCAAATATAACTCTTTTTTAGAATCGGGACATCAAAATTTACATTGTGTAAATTTTTGGTATTTTTCCGATAAAGTTCATTTTTAATGAATAGTGTAAAATGTTGTATTTTAATTCAAAACCTCTTTTTAATATAATTTATTTATATGATTAGATTATCATTTTAATTGGTTTTAAAGTGAAATTATAATATATTTTTACCATTAAATCCAATAGTGGTCGTTGGAATTAATTTCACTTTGAAATCGGACTTAAACTAGTGTCAATCTTTTGATACTTATTGTTTCATAAAAACACGCTATTTGTCAGGACAACGGGAATTAATTATTAAATTAATTAATGTGACTTATATGTTTTGAATTTTGTAAAACAGACTTAATTATTGAATTTGGAATATCAAATATATCTTAGGGTGAATTTTGATATTTTTCTGAAAAACTTCAATTTTAGATGAATAGTGAAACCACTAAGTGGTAATTATAAAAACTGATTTTTCGTTTAAATGAAATTTTACCACTTTTGTGATTTTATTTTCAAAAATCCAACATACATGGTTTTAATTAATAAGTAAAATGTGGTTCAATGAGATTAAAATAATTTTTTGGTGAATAGTAACTTTTATGTTCTTAATCGTGATTAGAGGTAATTAGTGTAGTTTAAGGTAAAAATAATGTTTTAATAATATGATAGGAGCTTGACACATGTCCTACCCTCATTGGATGTGTCATGGACGACCAAGACAATCCATGGGTCAACATGGGGACCCCATGGAGCCACTTTGGTTAGGAAATGACATAAATAACTTTTTATTTAATGTAAAAGTAAAAATGACACAAAAATGAGATGTTTTACTAAAACAATTTTAACAAGGGGTTATATAAGTCATATTTTTTACTATAAATATTCATTAGAAATATAAAAAGATTTAATACATCATTAAATTGTTTTATAATTTTTAGACAGTAAATATATTAAATTATTTATGACATCATGATGATGAAGCGATTACCTCATTAATAATGAATTTAAATAAAATGGAAATATAATGTAAAATCTAAGACATAATCATGTCAAAAACCTATTGGATGGGTGGATTTAGAACCCATATCACCTTATCCTCTAAAAACATCAATGTGGGACCATTAACATCCCAAACTCACTCTAAAATAAAGTAACATTTCCTTACTTTCCAAGAGTGCCCCTCCTCTCCTATTATAAAAGGCCCCCACCTCTACCTCTTTACCCACACTTCCAAAGCCTTTGTCTTGGCCAACCCCTACCCATTTTGTCTCTCCACATCCCTCTATTACTACTTGAAGCCTCACATTGGGTAGAAGTCTTCCCAAGGAAGCCTTTGAGCTCATAACAAAGGGAGTTACCCGATTTTAAGGTAATGTCTCCACTTGAGTCCTTTTGTTTTATTTTGTTTCTCCAACGCCCTAAACTCATTTTATTCATTTATTTTGTAAAAAATCCAGTATCTTCAATATACTAGGATATTGTTATAAGAAGGATTCGAGATACACTTACACACACCTATATCTAATGGTTAAAGAACATACAGTTTCTGTGGATGGTGAATTTATGCCTCCCGAAATGATGATTGTTCAACATTCTTTTAACACCTTCAAAGGTGGCCATTAAGATGACACTATATTTATATATGATATATAATATTTTTATGTTTCCTTTATGCTTCTCTATTTTTCATTTGTGGTATACCTTTATGGTTTCCATTGTGGGTAAACTCGATAATTTCATTTTAGGAAGTCGGACTACTGCCCCCTCAAAGTGATGTGATTCGTTAATGCCATATGTGGGACGTATAAAGGATGGATTCAAAGTTATTATATATGAAGTTATACTGGAATTATAATATACCTCTATATCATTATTATTTCTTTCCATTAAAGTATGAGATAGAAATGAAAGTAGCGTTCACGCGTAAGTACGGCTTACCGTCTCCATGAACAGTGCATTTCATTTCTTATCCCCAAATGTAATGTACCATTATAAGTACATATATACAATGGGTATATACGATTTATGTTACATCTAAATGATTAATATAATTCTGGAATTAAAATATACATACCTCTCATTTAGTTTTAATTCTATTAATATGACATAGAAATGAAAGTAGTGTGCATACGTACGTACGGCTTACCGTCTCCATGAACGGTGCATTTCATTTCATACCTATAAATGATTTTGTAATATAATAAATGAATTTATATACTAGATATATATGATATATATGATATCTATATCATGAGTATAACTCTGGATATAATGGATACATGGAGAACTTGTAATTATAAAGAGCATATTTTTGACTCAAGTACCAATGATCGTTAAAACGACCGTTAATAACTTAAATAATTACATAGTGTTCATGACATGGTAATAAGTGATATAAAAGGAATAATGAACTTGAAAAAGGTTCTTAAGCAAGTATAAATTATCTCAAGTTTATTATTCAGGACGTTAAAGAACGATCAAGTCAAGTCGGACCCGAGGTAAGGGACTTCGTCTCAATCTCCTTTCATTGAGGCATATTTAATTTTATACACAACATTATTTTATACGGTGTATAAACCCCTTTGAATTTCACTTTTATACAAAAGGAATATTTTTCTATGAAGCATTTTACAAAACTAAAAAAAGGAATGTTTCTTTCAACCTACGTGGTGACAACGACCTTTTCCGCCGCCGCGAGTATTATTTGGTCTTTGGCTTCCTGAACAAGCCGTAAGGTTTTTTTTAAAATGAAATAAATACCATATACTCTTTTGTGTATTTTGGTAATGAAAATGGTTTTTATAATGGACTTGTTACGTCAATATATTTATGTGATATATTGTGATCAAAGTGTGGAAATGTTTTCTTTGCATTATATTTGTTTTATGTTTTATGATTTTATATTGGTACTTGGACATTTGACGGGTTGTTACATGATAAACCATATGACGGGTGGTGCCGTGAATACCAGGACGGGTGGTTACGTTATAAACTCCAATGCATTGGGTATGGAAGTCGGCCGTATGGCTATTCCAGTAAGTATGTATGGAAGTTGGCTGTACGGCAATTCCATTAAGTGATATGTGTGGAAGTCGACCGTATCGTTATTCCACTTAAGTATGTTTATTTCCCAAGTTACCTTTATATGTTATGTGTTCTTTATATGGGTTTTATGTTAATCCTTTGGTTACAAAAGGGTAAGTAATGATATTTTATGCAGTGAAGAGTTTTTACTACTTCATGAAGGTGAAGGTATTACTTTGATAAAGTATACATGGTTTACTTGATGATTGAAAAACTAACAGTTTTCATTATTTGTGTATCCCTTACTGAGATTTTTTATTCTCACCCCAAGTTTTTTGAAAAGTTTTTCACAGGAATTAATGTGGAATAGGGTCAAGGATGGGATCAAGGGAAATTCATGCTATATAAAACATGGAACTAGACATGTTTCTTTTTAAGTGTTTTTTTTTATTTTATGGAAACTTAGTAGAAGTGTCTACTTTGGAATCTTTTGAGATTTAGTATTTATGTTCTAATTCTATAAAACTATAAACCTGAAAATATCCTCAATGTGAATTATTCATTTAATTCAATTTTAAGTAAGGTTTAAGGCCGGGGCCTTATAGTTGGTATCAAAGGTCGGTTTAGACAACTTTATGAGTTATAAAATTGTTAAATTATAAATTAATTTATGGTATGACTGAAATGATATAGCATTTAAATATTACCATGTTGCTTCACATAAGATATTTTTGTGATAATAATGGTTTTCCATAGAGGAAATAGAGCATATTTTCTAGGAAGGCATACAGAGTATAATGGCCTTTCAAATCAGTATCCAGAGATGGTCAGAATCAGAACTAAATAGTTTACTGTAGTGATGGCTCAGTTGAATCAGGTGAAAAATGTTGGTTTTTTTTATTGATGATATTTTGGTGTTTTCTAAAAGTAAAGAGGAGCATGAAGGTCATTTAAGGGTTATCTTTCAAACATTAAAAGAAAAGAAACTGTATGAAAAATTCAGCAAGTGTGATTTTTGGTTACAACAAATTTCATTCCTGGGTCACATTGTTTCAAAAGATGGAATAATTGTTGATCCTGCTAAAACAAAAGTTGTTGAAGAATGGCCAAGACCCAAAATGTAACTGAGATCCATAGTTTTCGTGGTTTGGCAGGTTACTACCGAAGGTTTGTTGAAAAGTTTTCACGGTTATCTAGTCCAATGACTAAGCTAACTCGTAAGGGTGTTTAGTTCATCTGGACAAAAGAATGTGATGATTTTTTTCAGAAGTTGAAAAGAAGATTGATGAATGCTCCAGTTTTGGCACTTCCTTCTAGGAATGGTGAGTTTTTTATCTACAGTGATGCTTTATTGAAAGGACTTGGCTGTGTCCTTATGCAGAATGATCAGGTAATTGATTATGCTTCATGTCAGTTGAAAACTCATGAGGTAAATTACCCTACACATGATTTGGAATTAGCTACTGTTGTTTTTTCTTTAAAAATTTGGAGGCATCATTTGTATGGAGTAAAGTGTGAAATATATACTGATCACAAAAGTTTAAAGTATATATTCACTCAGAAATAATTGAACATGAGACAGGGGAGATGGTTGGAATTAATCAAGGATTATGATTGTACAATTCACTACCATCCGGGAAAAGCAAATAAAGTGGCCGATGCTTTGAGTCGAAAAAGTAATGATTCATTAACCATGCTACGTTTGGAATGAGTTCTTTTGTTTTTCGATTTGATGAACCTTGGCATAGAAGTTTTTGGTGCAGAAATTTCTTTTGTTTTGTTTCAGGTATCAGTGATATCATCCCTATTAGACAGAATTAAGCATGCACAGAGGGAAGACAGTGAGTTGTAGATAAAGGTAGAGCTGGTTCAGAAGGGTAAGTTGCCTGAATTCAAAATTGATAAGGATTGTGTTTTGAGGTTTGGGAAGGGATTATGTACGCCTTGTGATTCACAATTGAAGAATGAGTTGTTATGTGAGGCTCATAGTTACCCGTTTTCAGTTCATCCTGGCAGTACTAAGATGTACAGAGATCTGCGGGAGTGTTACTGGTGGGAGGGAATGAAAAGGGATATTGCTGATTTTACTGTGAAGTGTTTGACTTGTCAGCAGGTTAAAGCAGAGTGGAAGTTACTGAAAGGGATGCTTCATCCTTTACCAGTACCAGAGTGGAAATGGGAAAATATATCCATGGACTTCATTGTGTGATTGCCGAAGACACCTCGAGGTAATAATGCAATCTGGGTTATTATTGATCGCTTGACTAAATCTGCTCATTTCATTCCTATTCGAGATACTTTCTCACGAGATCAACTTTCCCGTTTGTATCTTAAAGAGATAGTTAGGTTACATGGAGTTCCTCTCTCCATTGTGTCTGATCATGATCCCAGGTTAACTTCTAAATTTTGGAAAGGCCTTCAGTAGTCGTTGGGTACTGAATTAAATTTTAGTACAACATTTCATCCGCAATCAGATAGGCAGTCATAACGAACAATTCAGACCTTGGAGGATATGCTACGATATTGTTTGATGGATTATCAGGGAAGTTGGGACCAACATATTTCGTTGGTTGAGTTTTCTTATAATAACAGTTTTCATTCCAGTATACAGATGGCACCATTTGAGGCATTATATGGGAAGTTGTGTCGAACTCCAGCATTTTGGTATGAAGTGGGTGAAAGGAAGATGATGGGACCAGAATTTTTAGAAGAGTTGGCAGAAAAATTTCAGTTGATTCAGAAACACATGAGAACAGGTCAGAGCAGGCAGAAGAGTTATGCGGATAACCGGAGGAAAGATCTATCTTTCGAGTTAGGTGATCATGTTTTTCTCAAGATTTCTCCATGGAAAAGTGTGATGCGATTTGGTAAGAAAGGAAAGATGAGTCCAAGGTTCATTGGACCATATGAAATTCTGGAGAAAGTTGGATCAGTTGCTTACTGAGTGGCTTTACCTCCGAGTTTATCTCAGGTACACAATGTTTTTCATGTTTCGATGTTGAGGAAGTATATGCCCGATCCATCTCATGTTTTGAGTCTAGAGGTAGTTCAGTTGGAGGAGAACCTATCTTATGAAGAACAACCAGTCCAGATTCTTGACCGAAGAGAGCAAGTTTTGTGAAATAAGGTAATTCACCAGGTAAAGGTTTTGTGGAAAAACCATAATGTTGAAGTGGCAACGTTGGAATCTGGAAATGCTATGAGGGATAAATACCCCCACTTATTTTGATAAGTGAATAAAATTGCGAGGATGCAATTCCCAAAAGGGGGGAAGGATGTAACATCACAGGTAAATAAAGAATAATGAATTTTCATATTTATTAATATTTATGAATTAAATATTAATTTTACTTTAAAGGGGTTGCAATGTTCGATAGCGTACCCGATACGCAACAAACAGTTTCATTGAAATCTTACGTTGCACACTAGTAATAAAATAATAATATTTTAAATGATAGTTAACACATAGTTGTTGTATTGGCGGGAATGGATAGAAATAACTAAAATATGATTATATATGTTTGTAATTTTTTTTACATTTATCCAATAAAAGATAAAGTCTTAAAATACGAAAAGAATTCAATTTTACGCATAGATACTCTAATATTCACTAAAGTTCCACTTATCACCTTTTGATGGAGAAACGTCATTAAATATAGTTTTGATCACTCTTATACATTCTATTCGACCAAATATAACTCTTTTTTAGAATCGAGACATCAAAATTTACTTTTTGTAAATTTTTGGTATTTTTCCGATAAAGTTCATTTTTTAATTAATAGGTAAAAATGTTGTATTTTAATTCAAAACCTCTTTTTAATATAATTTATTTATATGATTAGATTATCTTTTGAATTGGGTTTAAAGTAAAATTAGAATATATTTTTACCGTTAAATCCAATAGTGGTTGTAGGAATTAATTTCACTTTGAAATCAGACTTAAACTAGTGTCAATCTTTTGATACTTATTGTTTCATAAAAACACGTTATTTGTAATGAAAGCAGGAATTATTTATTAAATTAATTAATATGACTTATATGTTTTTAATTTTGTAAAATAGACTTCATTTTTGAATTCGGAATATCAAATATAGATTAGGGTGAATTTTTGGTATTTTTCTGAAATACTTCAATTTTTGATGAATAGTCAAACCACTAAGTGGTACTTATAAAAACTGATTTTTCGTTTAAATGAAATTCTACCACTTCTGTGATTTGATTTTCAAAAATCCGACATACATGGTTTTCATTAATAAGTAAAATGTGGTTCAATGAGATTAAAATAATTTTTTGGTGAATAGTAACTTTTAAGTTCTTAATCGCGATTAGAGGTAATTTGTTTAGTTTAAGGTAAAAATAATGTTTTAATAATATGAGATGAGCTTGACACAAGTCCTACCCTCATTGTATGTGTCATTGATGACCAAGACAATCCATGGGTCAACTCGGGGACCCCATGGAGCCACTTTGGTTGGGAAATGACATAAATAACTTTTTATTTAATGTAAAAGTTAAAATGACACAAACATGAGATGTTTTACTAAAACAATTTTTACATGGGGTTATACAAGTCAGATTTTTGACTATAAGTATTCATTAGAAAGATAAAAATATTTCTTACATGATGATATTTTTTTTATAAATTTTAGACATTAAATATATTAAATTATTTATGACATCATAATGATGCAGCGATTACCTCATTAATAATAAATTTAAATAAAATGGAAAGATAATGTAAAATGTAAGACCTAAACATGTCAAAAACTTATTGGATGGGTGGATTTCGAACCCTTATCACCTTATCCTCTAAAAACATCAATGTGGGACCATTAAAATCCGAAACTCATTCTAAAATAAAGTAACATTTCCTTACTTTCCAAGAGTGCCCCTCCTCTCCTCTTATAAAAGGCCCCCACCTCTACCTCTTTACCCACACTTCCAAAGACTTTGGCTCGGCCAAATCCTTCCCATTTTGTCTCTACACATCCTTCTCTTACTTCTTGAATCCTCACATTTGGAAGAAGGCTTCCCAAGGAAGCCTTTGAGCTCAAACCAAATGGAGTTACCCGATTTTAAGGTAATGTCTTCACTTGAGTCCTTTTGTTTTATTTTGCTTCTCCAACCCCCATAAACTCTTTTTATTCATTTATTTTGTAACAAATACAGTATATTAAATATAATAGGATGTTTTTATAAGAAGGATTTGAGCTACACATACACACACCTACATCTAATGGTTAAAGAACATACTATTTTTGTAGAAGGTGAATTTATGCCTCCCGAAACGATGATTGTTCAACATTATTTTAACACCTTCAAAGGTGGAAATTAAGATGAAAATATATTTATAAATGATATATAATATGTTTATGTTTCCCTTATTCTTATTTATTTTTCATTTGTGGTATACCTTTATGGTTTCCATTGTGGGTAAACACGATAATTTCATTTTAGGAAGTGCGGACTACCGCCCCCTCAAAGTGATGTGATTCGTTAATGCCATTTGTGGGACATATAATGGATGGATTTAAAGTTATTATATATGATGTTATAATGGAATTATAATATACCTCTATATCATTATTATTTCTTTCCATTAAAGTATGAGATAGAAATGAAAGTAGCGTTCATGCGTATGTACGGCTTACCGTCTCCATAAATGGTGCATTTCATTTCTTATCCCCAAATATAATGTACTATTATAAGTACATATATATAATGGATATATATGATGTATGTTACATCTAAATGATTAATATAAATCTGTAATTAAAATATACATACCTCTCATTTAGTTTTAATTCCATTAATATGACATATAAATGAATGTAGCGTTCATGCGTACGTACGACTTACCGTCTCCATGAACGGTGCATTTCATTTCTTACCTCTAAATGATTATGTAATATTATAAATGAATTTATATACTCGATATATATGATATATATGATATCTATATCAGGAGTATAACTCCGGATATAATGGATACATGAACAACTTGTAATTATAAAGGGCATATTTTTGACTCAAGTACCAATGATCGTTAAAACAACCGTTAATAACTTCATTATTTACATAGTGTTCATGACATGGTAATAAGTGATATAAAAGGAATAATGAAATTGAAAAAGGTTCTTAAGAAAGTAGAAATTAACTCAAGATTATTATTCAGGATGTTAAAGAACGATCAAGTCAAGTCGGACCCGAGGTAAGGGACTTCGTCTCAATCTTCTTTCATTGAGGCATATTTCGTTTTATACACAACTTTATTTTATACGGTGTATAAACCCATTTGAATTTTACGTTTATACAATTGGAATCTTTTTCTATGAAGCGTTTTACAAAATGACAAAAATGAATGTTTCTTTTAACGTACGCGGTGACAACGGCCTTTTCCACCACCACGAGTATTATTTGGTCTTTGGCTTCCTGAACAAGCCATAAGGTTTTTTTTAAATGAAATAAATACCATATACTCTTTTATGTATTTTTGTATTGAAAATGGTTTTTATAATGGATTTGTTATGTGAATATATTTATGTGATATATTGTTATCAAAGTGTAGAAATGTTTTCTTTCCATTATATTTGTTTTATGTTTTATGATTTTATATTGTTACTTGGACATTTGACGGGTGGTTACGTGATAAACCATATGACAGGTGGTGCCATGAATACTAGGATGGGTGGTTACGTTATAACCTCCAATGCATTGGGTATGGAAGTTGGCCGTATAGGTATTCCATTAAGTATGTATGGAAGTTGGCCGTATGGCTATTCCATTAAGTGATATGCGTGGAAGTCGACCGTATCGTTATTCCACTTAAGTATGTTTATGTCCCAAGTTACATTTATATGTTATGTGTTCTTTATATGGGTTTTATGGTAATACTTTGGTTAAAAAAGGGTATGTAATGATATTTTATGAAGAGAAGAGTTTTTACTACTTCATGAAGGTGAAGGTATTACTTTGATAAAGTATACATGGTTTACTTGATGTTTGAAAAACTAACAGTTTTCATTCTTTGTGTATCCCTTACTGAGCTTTTTTATGCTCACCCCAAGTTTTTTTGAAATGTTTTTCACAGGACTTAATGTGGAATAGGTTCAAGGATGGGATCAAGGGAAATTCAAGCAATATAAAACATGGAACTAGACATGTTTCTTTTTAAGTGTTTTTTTATTTTATGGAAACTTAGTAGAAGTGTCTACTTAGTAATCTTTTGAGATTTAGTAGTTATGTTATAATTTTCTAAAACTCTAAACCTGAAAAGATCCTCAATGTGAATTATTAATTTAATTCAATATTAAGTAAGGTTTAAGGCCGGGGCCTTATAAATTCAAGAAAAATTGTGGAAGTCAAATTAGTTAAAAATAATCTTGCAAAATTATACTGAAATATTTAAAACATTATGTGTTTGTAATGATGGAAAAATCTATTTATTTAATACAATTTAAAAGAACAAATTCCTTTATCATTTTTGAAAAAGTAAAAAGTTAATTCTTTTAGAAAATGATGGGAAGATTAATTTTAATAAAAATTATAAACGTAAATAATGGGTAAAAATTATTTCAAACAACCGTATAATAATATTAGAAACAATTATTAAAAACATTTTTAGAAAACATAGATATGGAAGAAAATGTTTTATTGAATGAAGAAAGAAGTAATGTAAATTTTCCTTAAAAAAATATTTTTGTCTCTTAAGTTTCTAATGAGAAGAAAATTAAATTAAAACATGTATTACCATTAAATAACTAAATTATAGTAATTTCAGTGAATTTATTTATAGATATATTCTAATATTTCATCATTGGAAGCATAACTATAAACAGTCTGAAAAAACAAAGAGGTTGTTACATAAAACCCTTACTACATTGGCATCTTTCGAATCACAAGACCCTTGGAAGAAAGAATGATATATTTATATATATATCATACAATTTTTATAAGAAAAATATTAAAATATATTTTTGGGTATTATATATATCATGCCAATGAAACATGTGGTTAATATGGCATGTGTCACATGGAAATAAAGACGAGATGAAAATTTGTCACCATAAGTATTGAATTTCATCATCCACATTATAAACTTCTATTTTAAAAATATTGGTTTACTATACATATTTTCGAGAAATATAACAATATATATCATACCATATATTATTTAATTATAACCTTTTATAACCCATTTATTAATAATTCCTTGTTAAAATCAAATTTCATGTTATAACTACTTGATTTATCATGTATGTTTTGGTTTTAAAATTTCATTCATTCTACATTGACTATGATTCCATCATATATAGAAATTTAACCATGATATAAATATCATATATATTTATTCATTATATATTTATTTTCAATAATACATAAAAATTAGAGATAGGGAAATGAATCACACCATTCATGGAGGCAGTAGGTCGTACTTTTGCATGAATATTGTTTATATTTTTCAATGGATGGAACGAAAGAAAGGTAAATAACAATTCAATTTTACAAGATAATATTTTTTAAATATCACATATATTAATTAAATTTACTCTTATTACTATCTATTTCAAAATAAAATACAAAATGTATCACATCGCTTCATAGAGACAGTAGTCAACACATACGTGCGGGTGACGTTATCATTTTCTAACAAATTAATAGGTAAGAAAGTAGATGTAAAAATATAATTTAATATGTATAATTAGGTACTAGATGGAATTTAAAATGTTAAATCAATCACTATATCATTAATTTAGAGTCATTGGTGCAAAATCATTTACATCAGTTCGCGAGGTGGTTTCCCGCCAAATACACGATCGATGGTTTCATTTTCCATTTGATGAAGTTGGAGAAATATATAGGTCATGATATGAACATAATAAAATATTTCTCTATTTAAGATATTTTTCGTGTTATTTCATCATAATTTTCAAATACTTTAAGGTGTACGGAGAAATAATTTAAAATTCTTAATTAATATTGACAACTCTTATTCAAACAACCTCTCTAGGTTAGCATAAAAATCCTTCACAAGAGGGCATACTAAACAAATGAAGGAATCTAGAACGTGGATAGGGAAGTAAAAATAGTATTTGGGTAGTTATTTTTTGAAAAAAAAGCATTTCAAGTGTAGACAGGAGATGAGAGGTGTCTCTTTTATAAGTTGGGGAGTGAACACACTTAGAGTTTATTAAAATAAATATATATACCCACGTTTTACTAACTCTAAAAAGATCAAAAATTTCTTATTCATGAAACTTAGATGTTATAATTTATATATACGGACATAAAATATTAATGTTAAAATCTTATGTCATTTAAACCCTTATCTTTTTTATCCCCTCAGTAAACATGTTTTAACCATAACTATGGTAATTAATTTTTAATATTTTTACTATTAATTATGAAAAAAAACACAATTTACAATATTATATAACATAAATTATTCTGATTACAAATATGAAATCCATATTTAAAAATAATTCATATAATAATAAAAATGTAATAAAAAATAAAATCTATAGATGCAAAGAAAAAGTGGTTTTCTAATGAAAACGTTATCAAAAGTATAAAAAGAGCTTCTATCATAATTGAACATAATATTGATTAAAATGAACAATATTGTATTAATAATAATAAAATTGAACAAATCTTACTTTTAAAAACATTTTTAAATATAATTAATTTTTTATATACTTTAAATGAAAATTCAGTTTTCAATAAAAATCAGTATTTTTCACTATTTATTGAAAATTTAATCTCATCATAAAATTAAAAAAATCACTATAATATATTTTTTACATATTAATTTAAAAAATTATGTTCATTTTTTCAAATATATTTTATAAAATTAGTATATATTAGTTATATTATATTCTCACAAAATTAATAAAAACCAGTTTTGCAAGAAAAATGTTTTTTAAAGCATATAAGGACATTACTAGAAAATATAATTTATTTATCTAAATCTTTTAAATATGTTTTTTGAATATGTTTTTTAAAAATGTTTATTCCTATTAATACTGAAGATTTTAATATCAAGGATATAATGGTCATGTTTAAATAATTTTATTTATATATTAGTTTATTAAATATCATTGTTTTGTGTAATTAAATCTATTAAAGAGACTAAATGTATCTGAAAAAATTCATTAAATCTATAGGTGTTACTAGATCAAATGAGAATATCAATATAAAATCTATTTTATCCATAATAACCTAATTTTATAGGATTTTCATTCCTATATTAAAATGAACTTACATCAATTTCATAAATGAATAAAAATAATTTATCATATCTCTATATATGTCATTTGACACTAAGTAAAAATACATCCACTTTATACTTTAATTTTTTTTTAAAAATATATTGTTTTTTTTCCTTGCACCTTAATATTTAATTTTTCTTTATGATTTTATAATTTTAAATTATTAATATTAACATGAATTTTCAATTCATAATATGAATATTTAAATAGCTATGATTTTTTATATTTTTTTAAAATAATTTTTTAGATGAATAGTGAAAATCAATGATTTTTCTAATACCATTACTTTTATATAACTAATTAATTTTTGAAACCATTTTTATAAAAACAATATTTTTTTATTATTTAAATAATTTAAAAATACTAATTTCAATTCATAAAATCAATTAATATCATTTTATAAAATCAACCGATATTTTATATAAACTATTTTTTTCTCTATTTCTTTAATTAAATTTATGTATTGTGAAATCTGTTTTTTTAATTTATTTATATTTTTTAAAATTGAATAAAAAATATTTAGTAATATTATTGTTCTTGAAATAATTATAATCAATAATACTTTTTAAATTATATATATATATATATATATATAAACATTATGCTTAAAATTACAATTCTCTTAAAAATGGGTTTTTACGTGTTATATGTGCTAATGTTAAGATTAGTTTTCATGCACATAGAAATATTATTTGATAACATTATTACATTATTTGAGATAATAATTTTGATATTAATCAATAATTCCAATTTTATTTTTAGGTATCAAATTTAGACGTTTATTATTAATGATAATTACTCGAATGATGGTGAAATATTTATTTTATTTTCTTGTTTTATTCAAATCATATTATTTATATAAAATAAATTAAAAAATATTCCTTTATATAATGAATCTTACAAGGTTTCTAAAAATATAAATAAATATATGAACACTCATTTAATGGGTACACAATAATAAATAAGATTAAGATTCCTTAATGGTCAAAATGTCACCATTATACTAAAAGGGTTTTCCTACACATTACCTGTTTTAATTTAAAATATAATTTTATAATATTAAAAAAAATTATTTGATTTAATAGTGGTTAAATTTAGTTCCAAAAAAATGAAATTTACTTATACGGGTTATGTTATATGTAAGAACCCGGACCTTCGTTCAAGTATGTTTTTTCATTTTTCTGTAGTTTTTAAGAAAAATGGTTTTTTTGGAAATTTTCAAAGTACACGCCGTGAACTTTTTGAGTACACGCAGTGTACTCTGTTCCGGCTCGAAGCCGTGTGCTGGCCATGTTCGGGCCATACACACGGTGTGTAAGGCTGAGGTGGAGGCCGGATTTTCGGAGTACGGAAAATTCGAAGTACACACTGTGTACCCCAAAAGTACACGCCGCGTACTTTCTTTTTTTTTTCATTAAGCGGACCGGGGTCACGCCTAACACCTATATTCATCTTCTTCTTCAGTTTTCGACCATCCGGGAGCGTCCGTACGGCCGAATAGTTTCCGAGCTCATGCTTCGCCGTACGTTCTCCGATTCGAGCACGGTTGATTGCGTTGGAATCGCAGCGGTGAGTTCTTCCTTCTGCTTGAGCCATGTTTCTTGATTCCTCCTTGTTTTCAAGTTATCGTGGGATGAACTTTTTGTGCATTTTCTCAGATCTACGTCGTTCTAAGGGGATTCTGTCATCGAGATTCACGTATATCGATCTCCTAGGATCGAGATAAGTGGATTGTGCCTTTCCACAGAATGTTGATGGATATTTTGTGCAATTTCAACCAATACCCTTGAACGGGGTATTGTGTGTTTCATGTTTTTCCCATGTTTCTTGCCGGCTTTGCTTGATTGCTTTAGTAGAGGTTATTGCTTGTGATTAGAGTAATTTGTTTGTGCTCAGATTGCGTTGCCATGCTTGCTCTGCCTGTTTGACATTTTTCCAGTTGCCAGGCCCAGTCGTAGGATAGTGGAATTGTTGTTTTATTTTTCTGTTGAGCCTTAGTTGATAGCCAAGTAGTTCTTGAGGTTTACTTGGGAGATACACACGTTGAGCATATTTAGTTACTCAGGACTGTGTGAACCTATAGTAGTAGACCAAAGGGAGAATTGACGGAAGGGCTTCTCCAGTGTCTTTTAAATCATGAAGCGAGACCAAGTGGAGAATTGACGGAAGGGCTTCTCCAGAGTGTCTTTTAATGACGACGCGGGCCATAGGGGGAATTGACGTTGAGTGCTTCCCCGAAGAGCCTTTAGCACGATACGAGACTATAGGGGGAATTGACGGTGAGTGCTTCCCTAGAGAGTCTACTTAATTTACGTAGCTGAACCAGAGGGTTGCTAATACTTAGAGGTTGAACCATAGGGGTTAGACTGTGAGAGCTACCCAGAGGGTTACCTGTTTTCTTATTGTTGTTGTTTACTTACTTGTGGGTTATACTTGTTAGAACTGTGGATTGTAGCTACTTGCGCTTTTCCATTTACTGCTTCTTGTTTAGTTACTGCCATGTATTCATTGAATGTTAGTCACAAATCATTGGGTGATTGCCTATTGGGATTGTATCTCACACCCTGTTTGGGCCATGCTTTTGGGCCCAAGAAGACTATGTTGCTGCAGGTATAGACAAGGGCAATCGCCCATCTACTTCAGGATCTCGATTGCACCAGGAGCTGGGGAGCATGGGACCGAGCCGTGGCTCACGATGTTGAGAAGCTTTCTTTGTTTTATTTTTCACTTGGTTTTAGTTTTATTTCAGCACGTTGTTGTGTTTTTTGTTTTCCTTA
This sequence comes from Viscum album, assembly GCA_963277665.1. Classification (NCBI taxonomy): domain Eukaryota; kingdom Viridiplantae; phylum Streptophyta; class Magnoliopsida; order Santalales; family Viscaceae; genus Viscum; species Viscum album. The sequence goes on along the minus strand of OY728139.1, from coordinate 332,807,646 downwards.
GAAAATTGTACCTACTGCATTATTATCATCATTGTTATATATCTTCATTGCTTCCGCTGTTTGGTTTATGTTGTCATGCATGTTGGTTGATGCTTCCACTGTTTTTGTGGTTTTCTTACCTCGTATACCTTACCGAATGAGGGAATAGTTTAACCACTAACTTACCCAGGCCCTCACTGCTAGTCGGCCGCCTCTGGTGTTCAAGGAAGCGCGCTTGAGGTCATGTGGCGAACCGGGTACGGGGCACCAGTGGAGGGGCTCCGGACTCGGGATGTTACAAAGTGGTATCAGAGGAGTTCTTTTCTCTTGCATTACTGTTTGGAGACCTTAGACAGGGATAGGAACGATTCGGTACTTGGCTTTAAGATGTGCTCGAGAGTAACTAACCCGTGTACAGGGAAAATCCATACTACCTCGTTAATTGCAGTTTTCTGGTTTTGAGATTTTATGGTTGGTATGTTTTCACCTAGAGGGATTCGTATGACTTGTGCGATTATTGTTTTGATATTTCGGTTCTATTTTTGTCGCAAGCCGATGAGATGAGGTTATACCATCTCATGCATCATATAGGCACTTGTAGAAATCACATGTCATGCATTCTTACCATGCCATCTAAGGTGCATTAGCGATTGCATGCTGTTGTGATAGACTTTGTGTAGATTATGTATGCTGTTGTGATAGTTGTTTGATAGATTATCTGCTGTTGTGTTAGAAAATTATTTCTTTGTTCCTTTCTTAAAATGAACACAAAAGTTTTGTTCTTAAGGTGTTACGGGCCCTCACAGATCAGAATTTGGCACCTTTTCCCTTGTTTTAGTGTTTCTGGAATTCTGTGCAGTTTCTGAGCTACTGCCCAGAAAAACCCAGAATACACGGCGTGTACTTTTTGGATACACGCCGTGTAGTTTTCAGGCCGTGTCACTGAACGTGTGAGCAGAACACGGTGTCGTAGGAGTAACTTTGGGAACACGCCGTGTACCATTGGTACACACCGTGTGAGTTTGTAGTTGTGTACCCGACCGTGTCACTAACAACACGGGCCGGGGAAGCTCGGGTAGAACACGCCGTGTCCGTGGGGAACACGCCGTGTATTCCTTTCCAGGTGCCCGGCCGTGTCATGAACAACATGGGCCGGCGTGACCTTCTTTTCCACATGCCGTGTTTGTTCGGAACACGCCGTGTAGTCTTGCTCAGGTACCCGACCGTGTCACGAACAACACGGGATGGTGTCGCCTTCACCTATCCACGCTGTGCTTGTTCAGAGCACTCCGTGTAAGGTCCAGCCGTGTAGACGACCATTTACTCAGCAACACGGACCACCAAAGCCTCGTCTAGTGCACGTCGTGTTTTTTTCGTACACGCCGTGTAGTCTCGGGTTGAGTCAGACCGTGTGGGTTACCCGTGTGAGGAGACTCGGGCAGGGGAATAGTTTTCAAGCACATGCTATGTGTGGGGGTCAACACACCATGTAGTTTGAAGTGTACACGACTTGTAGGGTGAGAGTACATGCCCATGTCAGTGGTTTAAGTAGACACGCCGTGTAGTTTTATACACGCCGTGTTGTCATGTTTTGCAATCTTTGTTTTTTTCCCTGTTCCCGTTTTGTACTCTTGTGTTCTCTGTCATTATTTTCCTGATCTAAGGTGTGCTTTGGATCTTTCAGAGCTATGCCTCTGAGACGTCCTCCGGTCATACGTCTGTTGTTAGGCCGTGATCAGACGCCAGACAGGGCTAATCGGGGACTTCCTATCGATCCCCCAGCCGAGCCAGCCTTGGCACCGGTTGTTGTACCAGTTTCGGGCGTCGATGCGCAGTTTAGGGAGGGTTTCATGAGGATGATTCAGGCCTTCTAGGGAGTACCGCCTCCTACCTTGTCTATGGAAGACTTGGCATAGGTCTTTCAGTAGCAGCATCCTCCCACGTTCTCAGGGAAAGGAGGACCTCAGGCTGCAGAGTCATTGCTGGAAGCCATGCTGACTATATTCGAGCATCTAGAGACGCCTCCAGAGAGGCGGGTCAAGCTTTCCACCTACACGCTCTGATACTCTGCCAGGAGGTGGTGGGACGTGATCTCACAGGCGGGTCAGTAGCAAGCTATGGCTTGGGAGGAGTTCCAGCTCGTGTTTTATGACTACTTCTACTCGGAGACCCTGAGGGTCGATCAAGCCAGGGAGTTCCTGAGCTTGGAGCTGGGTAATCTATTCGTCATGGAGTATTCCTCTCGTTTCACTAAGCTGCAGTTTTTTACACCCCTTTGGTATGTGAGTGGGGTGTTTTTGGCGAGGAAGTTGGAGGATGGACTCAGGCGGGAGATTCGCTCACAGGTGAACATCTTTCAGCTGACTTCCATTGCTTCCATCGTCAACCAGGCACTGATTGCGGAGTGAAATATGAGAGACTCTGGATTTGCGAGTCAGGGAGGTTCTGCTTCCATAGCTAGCTTCCCTTCAGATGACAGCAAGAAGCGTCGTAGGGAGCCTATGCGCCGTGATTAGAGGAAGCGAGATGCATCATCAGGCAGCGAGGTGAAGTGCTATCAGTGTGGCCGAGTAGGGAACACGAGGACGTAGTGCCAGAGAGACCCCATGGAGTGCCGATCTTGCGGCCTGTTGGGTCACCTTCTGCGTTTCTGCCAGGTTTTATCACCAGCAGCAGGTGACCGGGGTTCTTCCATGACTCCTCGTTCAGGAGCAGCCCCACCAGTCTCTCACCAATCAGGGAACCGGAGTTCTTCCGGCCGTTCGGGCCGAGGGGGAGGTCGAGGTCATGGCGGTCAGCCACCAGTTCCTCATCACCAGAAGGGAGGTTCAGCTCAGAGCGGTCAGTCAGGGGCACATGGCCGTGGTGAAGGCCAGTCTTTCTCCATGGAGCATACTTATCATGAGTAGGATCCCGTCCCTTCTACTGTTCGAGGTATGATTTTAGTAGCCTCAGTTTTATCTTCATCCCTTTTCGATACTGGTGCTACGCATAGCTTTATCTCTATTGCTGTTGTAGAGAGCCTTGGATTCTGCATCTTTTCTTCTGCCGACTCATTGACACTAGACACACCTTTGGGAATGAGGACATCTAGTGTACGCCAGAGTCCCCTCTTGAGGTTGCAGGGTATCGCTTCTTATGGGACCTCTATGTCCTAGAGATGACAGGATATGATGTAATCCTTGGCATGGACCGGTTGATTCCCATCCGGGCAGTCGTCGACTGCTATCACCGCAGAGTCAGTTTCATTTCACCAGAGGGTGAATCTTTCCTTCACAGAGGCGAATGGGACATTCGGGAAAGTCGGGTAGGACTCGAGTATCTTGGGCTAGGAGGAGTGACGACCCAGATTGCTAGTCTTCGTCTGGATGATCAGGGGACTCAAAAGTTGGACTTTCCTCCAGTGGCGGATCGCTTCCGGGATGTCTTTCCAGAGGAATTTTCATGTTTTCCTCTTGAGCGTGAGGTAGACTTTTCTATTGAGCTCGTTCCAAGAGAGGCATCGGTGTCCATTCCTCCCTATAGGATGGCCACACCTAACTTGAAGGAGCTAAAGAAGCAGTTGGAGGAGCTACAGGCTAAGGGTTTCATCCGACCCAATACTTCTCCTTGGGGTTCGCCTATCCTGTTTGCAAGGAAGGTAGAAGGTACCCTTCGGCTTTATGTGGATTATCGGAAGCTGAACCAGTTGACGGTCAAAAACCGATATCCATTGCCACGGATTGATGACATTTTCGATCATCTTCGAGGAGCCCAGGTGTTCTCGAATATTGACTTGAGGTCCGGTTTTCATCAGTTTCACGTTAGACCATCAGATTTACCTCTGAAAGCCTTCAGGAGAAGGTACGGTCTTTACGAGTATACAGTCATGCCGTTCGGTCTCACAAACGCACCTGCAGTTTTCATGGCGCTGATGAACCGAGTGTTCCATCCTTACTTGGAGTCCTTTGTCGTGGTCTTCGTGGACGATATCTTGGTGTACTCTCACACTCGACACGACCATGCCACCCATCTTGAGATCGTTCTGAGTACACTGAGAGAGCATCGACTTTATGCTAAACTCTCGATGTTCCACTTCTGGATGGATCAGATTCACTTCTTGGGTGACGTCATCTCAGAGACAGGAGTATCTGTGGACCTAGAGAATTTGAGAGCTGTAGTTTCCTGGGAGCAGCCGAAGAACGTTTTTGAGGTGCGGAGCTTTCTAGGGCTGGCTGGATACTACATATGCTTCATTCATGACTTTTCTCGTTTAGCAGCACCCTTGACAGGTCTGACCAAGAAGGGGGCGATGTTCTTATGGTCAGATTCTTGTGAGTCAGCCTTTTAGAAGATGAAAGGGAGGTTGACGTCAGCACCGATACTAGTATTTCCAGATCCAGGCAATAGATACACTATTTACTGTGATGCATCGGGTATCGGGATGGGATTTCTGCTTATGCAGGAAGATGGAGTCATTGAGTATGGGTCTCGGCAGCTGAGGCCACATGAGAAGAACTAACCTACGCATGATATGGAGTTGGAAGTTGTTGTTCATGCTTTGCACTGTTGGAGACACTATCTTCTGGGAGAGCACTTTGTGGTCTTCACTGACCAAAAGAGTCTCAAGTATATCTTCACTCAGCGTGATCTGAATCTGAGGCAGTGCAGGTGGGTTGAGTATCTACAGTATTTTGACTTTGAGCTTGCCTATACGCTGGGAGAGGTCAACGCCATGGTAGATGCATTGAGCAGGAGAAATCAGATTCAGTCAGTTCAGGAGGCTAGTAGTGAGTGGATGCTGATGGCTCTGTTCTCCGAGATGCATCTAGAGGTTCACGACAGACGGGGACAAAATTTTCTATCTTCCATAGCTGTTACCTCCATATTACTTTATCGGGTACGGATAAGGCAGCTATTAGACTCGGAAGGCTTAGTCCTGCAGAAGAGTGTGTCAGGAGAGGACCCTCTTCCTAGATGGAGAGTGGGAGAGGATGGGATCTTTCATTTCCAAGGACGTGTATGGGTGCCAGAATACATACGTGAGGAGCTGATGCAGGATTTCCATTCCTCAGTTTGGGCAGTTCATCCTGGCGTCACCAAGATGTATCGGGATCTTCATCGCCAGTACTGGAGGCCAGGTATGAAGAAGGATGTTCCTGGTTTTGTCATGAGATGTTCTACTTGTCAGCAAGTGAAAGCAGAGCATCAGTGACCAACGAGGCTCTTACATTAGTTACCCATTCCGGAGAGGAAGTGGAATGATGTTGCAATGGACTCCGTGACTGGGTTGATGAGATCAACTTGAGGGAACGATGCTATTTGGGTTGTCATCGACACACTTACGATGGTTTCTCACTTATTGATGATCAAGGAGACCTTTAGTGTCGATGATCTAGGGCAACTTTACATCAGTGATATTGTACGTCTGCCTGGACTTCCACGCTCTATTGTTTCAGACAGAGATGCGCGCTTTGCCTCTCGGTTCTGGAAGGAACTTCACAAGGCCTTAGGTACACAGGTACTTTTGAGTACATCATACCATCCCCAGACTAATGGCCAGTCCGAGCGCATGATCCAGGTGCTTGAGGATATGGTCCGAGCTTGCATCCTTGACTTTGGCGGTTCTTGGGAGAAGCATATTCCGCTGGTGGAGTTTTCCTACAACAAAAGTTTCCAGGAGACCATACAGATGGCACCAAACGAGGCTTTGTACGGCAGGCCATGTCGAACACCCTTATGCTGGTTGGAGGCAGGAGAGACAACTTTGTTGGGACCTCGTCTTGTTCAGGAGACTTCAGAGCAGATCAGGCTTATTCGGAAGAGGATGGCTACAATGCAGTTTTGGCAGAAGTCATATGATGATCAGCAGAGACGACCTCTGAAGTTAGAGGTCAGTGATCGGGTTTTCCTACGTGTCGCACCTAGGTTGGGACATAATAGGATTCATAGACAGGGTAATCTTTCGCCACGGTACGTCGGGCCGTTTGAGGTTTTGGAGAGAGTGGGTCCAGTCGCCTATCGGTTGCAGCTACCTCAAAGGTATCGGTCCATGCCCGACGTCTTCCACATCTCTCAGCTTCGACGTTACTTTTCAGACCTATCTCACGTCTTTCAGACTGAGGAAGTTGAGCTTGATGTGGATGCATCGTTCGAGGAGCATCCTATCTAGATTGTCGATCGTAGTACGAAGGTTCTCCATGGGGGTTCTGTTCCTCTTGTATGAGTGCAATGGCAGCATGTCCAAGTATAGGACAAGACCTGGGAGAGGGAGGCCGATGTACGATCACAGTGGCCGGAGCTGTTCGGGGATCCTTCTTCTCCACATCGTTAAGGAAATTCGGGGACGAATTTCTTTAAGGGGGGAAGTTTGTAAGAACCCAGACCTTCGTTCAGTTATGTTTTTTCATTTTTCTAGAGTTTTTAAGAAAAATGGTTTTTCTGGAAATTATTAAAGTACATGCCATGTACTTTTTGAGTACACGCCGTGTACTCTGTTCCGGCTCGAAGCCGTGTGTTGCCCGTGTCTGGGCCCCACACACAGTGTGTAAGGTTGAGGCGGAGGCCAGATTTTCGAAGTACGGAAAATTCGATGTACACGTCGTGTACCCAAAAAGTACATGTCATGTACTTTCTTTTTTTCATTAAATGGACCAGGGTCGCGCCTAACCACTATATTCATCATCTTCTTCGGTTTTCGACTGTCCAGAAGCATCTGTACGGCCAAATATTCTCTGAGCTCCTGCCTCGCCGTCCATTATCCGATTCGAGCACGGTTGATTTCATTGGAATCGCATCGGTGAGTTCTTCCTTCTCCTTGAGCCTTGTTTCTTGATTCCTCCTTGTTTTCAAGTTATCATGGGATAAATGTTTTGTGCGTTTTCTCAGATCTACATCGTTCTAAGGGGAATATGTTGTCAAGGTTCACATATATCGATCTCCTAGGATCGAGGTAGGTGGTTTGTGCCTTTCTGTAGAAGGTTGATGGATATTTTGTGCAATTTCTACCAATACCCTTGAACGGGGTATTACATGTTTCTTGGTTTTCCCTTGTTGCTTGCCTTCTTTGCTTGATTGCTTTAGTAGAGGTTATTTCTTGTGATTAGAGTAATTTGTTTGTGCTCAGATTGATTTTCCATGCTTTCTCTGCCTGTTCGGCGTTTTTCCAGTTTCCATGCCTAGTCGTAGGATAGTGGAACTATTGTTTTATTTTTCTGTTGAGCCTTATTTGATAGCCAAGTAGTTCTTGAGGTTTACTTTGGAGATACACACGTTGATCATGTTTAGTTACTCAGGACTGTGAGAACCTAGAGTAGTAGACCAAAGGTAGAATTGACGGAAGGGATTATCTAGAGTGTCTTTTAAATCACGAAGCGAGACCAAGTGGAGAATTTACGGAAGGGATTCTCTAGAGTTTCTTTTAACGACGACACGAGACACAGGGGGAATTGATGTTGAGTGTTTCCCCAGAGAGACTTTAGCATGATACGAGACTATAGGGGGAATTAACGGTGAGTGCTTCCCCAGAGAGTCCGCTTAATTTACGTAGCTGAACTAGAGGGTTTCTAGTACTTAGAGGTTGAACCATAGGGGTTAGACTGTGAGAGCTATCCAGAGGGTTACCTGTTTTATTCTTGTTGTTGGCTGCTTACTTGTGGGTTATACTTGTTAGAACTGTGGATTGTAGTTATTTGCGCTTTTCCATTTACTGCTTCTTGTTTTATTACTGTCATGTATTCATTGACTATTAGTCACAAATATTTGGGTGATTTCCTACTCGGATTGTATCTCACACGCTGTTTGGGCCATGCTTTTGGGCCCAAGCAGACTATGCTGCTGCAGGTATAGACAAGGGCAAGCGCCCTTCTACTTCAGGATCTTGATTGCACGAGGAGCTGGGGAGCATGGGACCGAGCCGTGCATCGCGATGCTAAGGAGCTTTCTTTGTTTTCTTTTTCACTTGGTTTCAGTTGTATTTCAGCACGTTGTTGTGTTTTCTGTTTTCCTTAGATACTTGTACCTGCTACATTATTATCATCATTGTTATATATCTTCATTGCTTCCACTGTTTGGTTTCTGTTTTCATGTATGTTGGTTGCTGCTTCTGCTATTTTTGTGGTTTTCTTACCTCATATACCTTACTAAATGAGGGCATAGTTTCCCCACTGACTCACCAAGGCCCTCGCTTCTAGTCAGATTCCTCTGGCATTCAAGGAAGCGTGCTTGAGATAATGTGGCGAACCGGGTATGGGGCACCAATGGAGGGGCTCCAGACTCGGGACGTTACATTATATTTTTAATAAAACATAAAATCTCTTAGTTAAGAACTACTTTCCTATCTTAAAAGTAAAAGGGTAAAATGTAAAACATTTAAATGTAAAAACCCTATAACATAGTTAATTCACATGTTTAAAAGATATTTTGATACATTATATACCCAAAAATACCACATAATCCATTATTTATAATCTTCATATCCATTGACCATGGAATAGTTTCGTTAAATTATTAAAATATAAACAGTTTATAAAAAAATGCCATTTTCCTCTCTTCTAAAAGGGGAACACTTAAACCATTTAAAATATACACCATCCATTCAAAATTTCCTATAAATTTTTTCCAAATATATTATCCTATATTTCATTTTCTCATAATTAATACCTTGGCATCTATAATTTATCTTAATTCCTTCACTTTCGAGTAAGTCTCTAATAGAAGACAAGTCTGTAATGTAAGTATTACCTTATTTGTAACATATTCTCCTTAATAATTCTCTCCACAATATATTATATCCCAAAAAAATTGATAAAATAGTTATAATTATTCTATATATATATATTCATTATTTTATTAATTTAATAAAAATGATTTATTCCTCTCATTCAGCTATGAAAAATAAAATTTTCGTTGTTGTGTTGCATGGACTACCGCCTCCACAATGTGGTGTCTTCTATTTTTCATAACTACTATTAAGTGATTATTAAAAGTATGTAATTAATAAATAAATAATATATATATATAATATAAAATTTATTCTGGTATTTAAAATTCTCATATACTTTATTTATCTCTCCTTTATTGAGAAATGGAAACATTTATCATCCAAATGTGCGAACTATCACTTTCGCAACTAATGGGTTTCATTTTTCATCATTTCCCATCATAGTTGGATTTAAAAATATATTTAATTAAAAAGAATAATATGCATAACACTATTAATATTATATATTCTATTAAACCATTTTAGGATAATTTCTACCATGTTCATCATATACAAGGAGTAATGAGGAAATTAAAAGGATAACCTTGTGTTACAGACATATGCAAGAAAAATATATGAAAAATTAATGGATTATGATAATGAATACTCAATATTAATTTAAATAAATCATAATAAGTTTCCTAATATTTTATCTAGTAAACATAATTTCATTTTTCAGGATGTTAGGTGCGTTTGAAAAATTAATTTGGAATAAGGTAATGGTTTCGCCTCAATTCCACCTAATTAAGATATGTATTAATATTATACACTGATTTATTTTTTCTTATGGTGTATATACATAAAAAGAATTTATTATTTCATAATAAATGATTAATTTTTGTATATAAATGGAATATATGATTTTTATTCTTCAAATTATTTGGGATTCAAAAATTACTAAAGTTATAAGGGTATCATCACAAAATTTCCTTCCGCGAGACACATTTTATTTTATGCACATAATTTCTTATATATGGTGTGTATAATTCCAAATGAATGTTTAATAACCAATATTAACCTTATTTTTGGTATTTAAATTTCAAACTAAAACTCTATCTCTTTAAAGGATCTTTTACTAGAGTGTGTCTCAATTCATGAGGATTTTTTTTCTCAAATTCCCTTCATTGATTCATGTTTTTCTTTATACACCAATCTGAATTTTCTGGTGTATATTCTTCCTATTTGTTATATTATTTCATGAATTACCTTATATTTGTATAATTTTATGTTTAATTTTAACCTCTATCAGTCATAAATATATTGATTAAAATGTTAGTCAAGTCATATGGGATTTTGTATAATTTTACCTTTATTAACACATTGTTCGTATTTATTCCCTAATTCTAACTTATGTTGTCTGTATAATAAATATTTGATATAATATATCATGAATTATATTTTATTCGTTTTATTTTAATGTTAATTTCTTTCTCAAGTTTTTATTGGTTTTTCGAATGAATTTTTACTCAGGTCATAAGGGATATTTCATACCTCATTCTCAGATTTTAGGATACATATACGCTTTATTTTTATCCCTTTTATGAAATGTTTTACTCATATATCTAATATATATTTAATATATTTCCCACACATCCATACTTATCATAATGTCCCTTTATTTATTCCTATTATACATGTTTTTAGTTCCATTATAAATTACCATATTTAAGTAAACCAGATTTAAGGGATCTTGGAAATTAATTGTCTAGTATCGAGCATTGCCCCCATAAAATGTCTTTAAACCATGAATATATTCTAAAAACCATAATTTTTTAATTTATAACCCTATTGTTTTATTTTTTTTATATATGGAGATATTTTATTACATTATTTTACAAAACATTTATTTCTTTTATAAAACTTAACCCTAGTGGGATGTTTTTATCCATTATTATCTTATATCATTCTAACAGATTTTCTTTATTGACATTCAGTATTTATGGCCTATGATTTAATTTTAAAAAGGTTATTTCCAAATTATGTAACTCCTTCATATCTTGGTAATGATTATGATTTACCCCTTCGGTATGCCTTTAATTATAATTGAAAACCCCCCATCCTTCTGATGGGTTTGATCTTGCTTAGTATTTATGTATGGTGTATTTTCATCATGCGGCACACATATGTTTGATTTTTATTTTTATGATAAGAAATAATGAAATTATGTATCCCTAAAACTCAATGGTTAATTCATTATATATCATGAAATGTTATTTGAAAGATTAGGTGTTTAACCTAAACCCACCAAGGGGCATTATCCACTTCATGATGAGGGTCTTGGGAGTGACCCTTAACTTATGTTTATGATATCATGTTTTATATTGTTTCCACATGTTTATGGTATTTTAATATCATTTCCTTATTACATGTCTTGATTTTTATTATGATCTTCATTGTGATATCAAGTTATTACTATTGACACTAATGTTATCCTTATTTTTAATTTTCCCAATATTGGTAATTCTAGCATAGACATATCCTTATTAAATTTGTTAGGATATACTATTCATTTTTATAATATCCATGTACATTAAGAGTACTATGTGGATTTTTAAATATATATATATATATTATGTAATGTAATTTTATGTATAATATTCTAAAGACATTATAACTCTCAACCATTAGTGTGTATTTATTAAAGAAAAATATTAAGAATCATGAAATAATATGTGTTTAAGGCCTATATCATCTTATTGAAAATTGTTCCCTTATTTTAATATTAATCTATTTTATATGATTAACACTCATATCTACATTTTAAACACACCTAAAGGATAAAATAATAAAATAATGAACACAATAATTTTTTCTTTTTTACCCAAATATTATGATCTAAAGAGAATGAATTGAAACATGCCTATACACCTAAGACACAATGCAAACTACTTGATATTTAATAACAAAATAGAGTGGTCACAGTAACCCTCTAGATTCACCATCAACAGAAACCTTTCAAAATATCATTTCTATTCTCTACATATAGGGGAATATTTCTTATTTTATACTGTTCTTATTCTATGAAACTATATAGTGACTAATTATACTAGAAATGGTATATCACATCTATATATAATGATGATATTTTAGTAAGAACAAAACTAAGAGTTTCATTTTTCATCATCATGAACATTTACGTTCTTGAGTCTGAATATCTCTCTTTTCATTCCTATATTAAACTAAATCTACACACCTTCTCCTCTATATGATATACTACAATATTCTTAAATATATAAAAATTATCTAAATCTATTTTTCTAATAACTTTTGTGTTATGTTTTATAAAACATAACCAAGAATTTTTATTTATGGGTTGTGATCAAATATATGTTTTTATCATTATGTGATCGGACTAAGTATCATAAATATTTTAATTTACTCTTTAATTGCCCTAAAATTCATATTAAACATCTTATATCTCATGAAAAAACATACCTTTAAAATATCATCTATGTATTCTAGTTTTCTAGAAACTAATTAACCACAATATGGACTCTTCTTCTATAGTGTCATCATTCTTTTATATAGATCCACTATGAAAAGTCTAATTCTTATATTTCTTAGTCTAAGTGCAACACATGAGGTTTCATAATGGTATGCTTTACTATGGATGTTTCTCCAATATTTTACTATATCCAAACATTTCACATAAATAACTTCTCCCTTGACTGCTTGCAACTGTGAAACATGATCTATAGGTAGTTCCCAAAAAAATTTAATATTTTATCATGGTACATAATCTTATGATGTTTTCACTTGTAGTTTCAGGATTACATTGTTCATTTTTTCAATGTTTTTTTCCTACAATGTAAAATTCTCATCTATGGTGTGTAAGTTTCCAACTATAACATTTATGTGTCATAACACAGTCTCCACAATGCAGGGTACCTTAAAAAATCAAAAAACACTAATAATTAGTTGGTCACTATAGTGGTGTGGTCCTATTTCCTATGGTGAGTAACAAATCATATTCCTCATGTATTATTGCTTCTTCACTCTATGGTATAGTCAGATGTGCTACAACATGGCATGACATTTCTAAATACCAGTTCGATTATCCACTTGAACTACATAGAAATATATCAGTCCATACATTCAACAAATTCCAGGAACATCTTATCCCATTCATACATAAACACATTCTATGATTTTTAAACAAAAGAAATCATAACATCATTTAAATTTCACAAAATATATTTAAAAATTCAGGATTTTAATGTTGAAGATAAATCATACCTTTCTCTAAATATAAATTCCCATGGTGAGGTGTGGGTTTCTATTTCCAAAATATTTAGAGATATGGATTCAGTTGGACTCCAAGAGCTTACTGATTACATTCTAATTTTACCATGGGTTGTTCCTTGGCCCTCATATCAACTACTTGATCATGAGAATAACCATTCACTAATATCATTGACTATTTCTAAACCTTATCCTTTATGAAATGATATTTAATTTCAATGTGATTTGTCACCAAATGATTGTTGAGATTTTTTTCTGAGATTTATATCACCCCAGTTTCACCCTTGATATGAATAAAATATGCCACTTAAAATCCAAAATCTTCATGTTCATGATTAATCTATATTAATTGGGTACAATATTTATTGGATAATATTTGTTGGATAATATTTATTCCCCCTATATTGTTCTACAAAAACTACCATATTACATTATAAATAACCAATAAATTCATGAGATCCTAGGATTTAATGAACTATCTAATCATGAATTTTTTCTCATCAAATGAACATGCACAATCTAAATTAGTAAATCCAATGAGTATCAACTATGATTTACGATAATAAAGTTGCATAAATTCCACTATAAGATTGATATATCAAATAATTCATATCATAGATTGCATATGAATTTCATGAAGAATAGTTTGAAAATGGGAATATAAACATGTAACAAATAAGATCTCTTATTGAGTGGATGTAAAGTATAATAAAATACCAATTATATTCCAAAAAAGTGTCATATAGACTACCTAGACTTCATCATACATTGAAAACTTCACATGTATATCCTCTAGAGTTGTCATTATAATTTATTAATCCATTTAGAACATGTTTATTATATTCTCTTCATATTATATTTGGTAAATAAATTCCCCATAATCTCTTTTAATGACCTCCAAGAAAAGGTAAATTAGTTTTTCACAAATCAAAGATATGTGGAATTCCACATCTTGAGTTTTGAAAACATATGTCATTTGGTGTCATTCGAGCCTCTTTAGATGATATCATCAATATATATCAGCAACACTATATAATGAACCTTCCCCTTATTGATTTAGAGGTTTTGATTATACCTACCCCATTTAAATGTGAGCTTCATCAACTTTTTTTTATGCCATGAGTACCAAACCCTTGGTTATTTTATAAGGACATACAATGCCATATTTAATTGGAACTCATTGTTTTGAACTTTATCTACCATAAATACATCAGGTAGCTCTATATAAACAAAATCTTATATGAATATATTTAATCCAAATGGACTAAAGGCCTTTTTTATTATGGATAATCCCCCTTTTAAGGGTTTAATGGGAACTCGTACATAACCCGTAGGCCTAAGGAACAAGGCCCGACAGACCTGAAATACATGACCTGAAGGCCCAGAGTCATACCATGCCCAATACATGAACCTTAGGCCCAACCCAATTGAATTATCCATCCCCATGTTCTACATAATTGATCACCTAGCTCCCCTCATTGCATTGTTGATCGGCTAACATTACCCTATACAAAGGTGCACAATGCCTAGTCCCGATGGCGGTTGCCATACACTCTCATTCTTCCAATCTAATTAGCTCTACTACGGGTGGATTGCTACTATTGTTTCTCTGATCCTCTTATGGGGCCTGTTCTGTGTGAACTGGGCTACTCCATGGTCTATGTGGCCCTAAGACCCTGTGCCTCGAAGGCCTTTGATGACCCGAAGGCCCTTAAGACCTGTAGGCTCAAACCGGTGGCCCAAAGGCCCAAATCGGGTGAATAGTTATGGCTACTACAGTACAAAACAGTAACTTCTATAGTAATACTATATTACTACTACAGTACTGCTAATGTAACCCAAAAATTCACCTGCACCTGGTTTTGCTCATGGGTCTCATGAATGCCAAGCCGGAGCCCTTACCACTCATGTATGGGCTCATTGGCAATAAGGAATCTATTCAGTAATTCTAATTTAAATCCATTTGAAACACTTTGAAACCTTATTACACAATGAAATACAATAATTGTATTGTTGTTTAATGTATAGCCACATGTCTACAACTAACATCTTCATTAATATCATCTATTTGGGAATATCCATTTCCAATAAGATAAGTTCTGTTCTGATTCATCTTCATTACATCATTGGGTTTATTTTGTAAAAACCATTTAGCTATGATAATATTCTTGTTTTTTTCCATTGAACAACTTATCATGTCTAATTATTTTCAATTTTAACATTTTATTTATTAATCACCTTTATATCAAGCCTACTGGTTTCACTTTGTCCAAGATAGAATCCCACATGACCTAAAGTGTGCCTCCTCATATGGTAGAGGTTTTCGACTAATAGTGAGGGTCTCCAATGGAATAATGGAGGGACTACATCCTAAATCAATGTTCATAATAATTAATAAAGAACCAAACATGTAACAATATAAAAATAGAGTGTGTTGAAGAATAAAAATGACATCCAGAAAAATTATATGAAAAAATATAGATACTCCATAGTAAAAAATATATATAATAGCTGATCACCTACTAGGTTGATCACATATATAAATAAAAAAGTGGACATAATTACAGGAGGATATTCACCCAATTCCAAGATACACCTCTTCTCTATATTTACACTCAATGCAAGTTATCCTTCAAGATGATCAAAATTTATTCTTTAGGACAAATTGTACATGAAACAAGTGAGGGATGCACAAGTACCCAAGTGCAATGGCCCCATGAGTAGGGTGTGAGTACAACTCCATAGGACTCCCATAATGCAGTTTCATACATGATCAGTAGATATGATGTTTGAGAAAGTAATAACCATTTATAAAAATAAAGTAAATTATAAATTCAAAAACTATGAAATCATAACATATAATGACCAATAACTTGTAAGAAACAAACAACCATATGTTGAGCGATTTTTCACTTAACATTCCTCCACATCCCCCAATATTACTTGATTTAGCTCCATGCAAGAAATATAATCGACCTTCAATGTGTTAAACATCCTCCCTTAATTGGATAGGTCATAAAAAAATGTTGGACACATCCTAATAGAAGGGATATTCCATATATATTCGTATCAATATATCACACATCCCTCTATGAAGGATAGTTCATATGGATTGACCTGTACACTCAACTATGTAAGGAAAATGTAGAAACACGTGAAAAACATGTATACATGATGACCTAATAAACATAATTTCATTTCCATCTATGTTAGAAACTATAACAAAATCATATTAAAGAAAACCTCAAATATATGTGTCATGGAGATACAGATGCACACTCTTGTGATCAAAATCATTCATGGGTCTCAAGGGATACACACATACACCACATAAAAGAAATTAATATTAGATATCATAGGGGTACATGAACACCAAATATGATCAAGCATCAAACATAGGTCTCATTGAATACATTACTGATCATGTTTCTCCCAATATTGGCCAAGTAACAATCAAACACACATGGTTTAATGTGGCATTGGGACTTTGTTAGCTCATTATAAATATTCATTTAATTAGTTGAGACATGGAATTCATTAACTAATTACTTATAGAACTAGGAATCCTATTTTAATTTATTGGTTCAATCGACTAAAATAACCTAAAGGGTGTTCCTTTTTATTTTACAGGCTTTACATGAATCTCATGGTCAACCACCCAAGAGTGAAATGACTCTGTACCACATTACAACAAACCAATCATTAACTATTGGGTCAAGTACACAATAACCACTTACCTCCAATGGATAAAATCCCCTCTAATAAAAGACCAAAAACTATTTCTAAGTCTTCCATGTCAATTTAGACTATAAAAATCATCATGAGGTTTTATTCATGCCTAATAATAAAAAATTAATTAAGTATGACTAAAATATAATATATTGAATTAACTAAAGAAACTTATAACTAATAGGTGAAAAAAAATATATACTGAAAGACTTACCAAATGTCACCACAGAACTGGAACCATAACCTAACACCCATGGAATGTCTGAAACATTTGTCTAACATCATTTCTTGATAAATAATTAACTTGTGGAAACACAAAAAAGGAAAATTTAATATAATTAAATTGTTAACCTTATAATAAATTCAAAAAATAAACATACCTTATATATAGAATCATGGAACAATGTGCAGGCCACTCTGTATTTTGAGATGACTAAAATCCCCAAATCAGTTCCATGATTTGATGTCCAATTTAACATAATTTGAAGAAAAACCAAGAGTCTATCACCAAGGGACAAAGATTTTTCTAAAAATACATCAATGGCATCGATTCATCATTATGTTACATCATTTATCCATGTTGATCCATTACTATGTTAAAAATAGAAAATTCTATCAAGAACTGAGGGAGTTATTATCTGATTCTCTATTTGGATGGAATCGCACAATCAATCATTAAGAAAAGTGAATGAGGGAATGTTTATCAATATATAATTTTTATTTAAAATTATTATAATGTTTTAAAATTTCATATATGATAATCCAAAAATAATGTTAAGATTATCCACAACCACATAAGAAAGGATTAGTCCGTAATCTATTAAAAATTAATTATTCTCCCTAGACACACCGTTACTTTTTACTTTAATTCACCCTGGATCAAAGGTGTAACAACCCGATATTTTATGATAAGTATTCTTTTTAATTTATTTTATGTCATGTGATTTATGCTACAACAAGATTATCGTGTGCTATACACCACACTGTATTAGCTTGAAGTATACACAACACTATTCTTAGATTTTGTTACACACAATTTGACGTTCATTTTATAATAGTCATTCAACGCAAAATTGAGTGTATATATATATATATATTCAATGTATAATTTAAAAATGGTTGGATTTTGTTATAACGAAACAATAAAGGAGTCTTGCACAACATGCAACCCTGACTTGGCTTGAATTACACGCAATCGTGACCTTCCTCTAAAGCGTGTGTTGTACGCAATATCAGGTTTCACTAAACAACGATATATAGTTATAATATTATCAAGAACTATCCGTAATGAATAGTATTAAATACATTTTGAACTTTATAACATTATTATTCATCCTACACATTTTCTAGAACAGGGTATGAGAACAAAATAAATTTTTCAGGTAAAATAAGTATTTTTCAAAAAATGCAGTTTTGCCGCCTTTTAATGGCGCACCCACATTAAATCTAATTTTTGACATGTTTATAAGTTTAATTTTAAAAAATAAACTTCGTCTTTTGATTCAGGATATAAAAATTTACATTGGATAAAGTTTTGATAATTTTCTGATAACTCTCATATTTTAATGAATTGTAAAAACACACTATATTTTAAATAAAAACAACTTTTTGTCATCCTAATAATTTATATGGTTAAATTATAATATTGAATGGTTTTAAACTATAAATAGAATATATTTTTACCATATACTATAATTTATGTCATTATCATTGATATTACCTTGAATTCGTCGCTTAAATCAATTCAATATTTTGCAATGTTTTAAACAAAAACCCGTTTTCTTTCGACAATGAGATTAATTTTAATTTAATTTCTCCAACTTTTGTGTATTGAATTTGGAAAAATGGATTCCATATTTGGAATCAGTGGGTCCAAATTATGTTAATAGGCTACTTTTTATTTTTGGGCATTATGAATAATAACTACGGTAAATTTTATTTACCCTAGTTAAAGGTAAATCAGGTAATTAAGGGTAAATATAAGATTATAAAATTACCCTAAAACCTGCAAAAATCATATTGGATGACTAAAAGTCGACCCATATCACCTAAGAGTTGGATTAGATTCATTTAATGGACTTTTTTCCTTGAAAATAATTTAATTATTATTAAAACCAAAGAAAGTGACAACATGTCACTTTCTTAAATATTATAAGTATAATAATATTAGTTTAGTGATAAACTTCATGAAACTTCTATATAAATAGTCTCCATAAATCTAATAAATTTATCTACATCATATAAATTATTTTAGAATTTTTAGGGATTAAATATTTATCATTAAAGGTGACTTAATAGTGATGTTGAAATTATTTTATTAAGAAAAATATCAAATAAATGGTTTTAAAAATATTAAAATAAATATTATATGAACTATTTAATGTGATACACTACTTTTATAGATAAATATGACATGTTATTAATTTATTAAATCTTTTAGTTCGAACATATCTTCTGTATATTAAATAAATGAACAGTGTCATAATTGACACTATTGTTATTTTATAAAAATAACATATTATAAAAAAATTTGAAAATCACAAAAATATTTAAAAATGAAAAATCTAAATTTATATGGTCGAAAATTTCATAAAGTGTTAAATTATCGAAAATTCACAACACATATGTAATTATTTATATTAATTTAAAATTTATAATATTATTAACACAAATAAAATTAAATTGATAAATAAGGATAAATCAAGTTGATAATGTTTAAAATAAATTCCTAACATGTATAAATTTTATTGGTTGATTAGATTACAACCCTATCTCATCTAATATTTGGATATGAGTCATTTTGGGATTTTTTATGTGGGTCTGGGATTTAATATAAACTAATATTTCTTATATTTCCAAAGGTGCCCCTCTCCTCCCTTGTAAAAGGGCATCTCCTCCCTCTCCTCCTTACACCACATTGAGCCTTCAATCTTGGCCAAACCCTGCCCATTTCACTTCCCCACTTCCTTAGAAACCTACTAGAGGTCCTGGTCTTCTTCAAAGACCAATTTTAGTAACCTAAGAGGAGGTTTCAAAGAGGCTTGTCAAAGAAGAGGTAATATCTATTACCGATTCTTTCAATTTTCTTTCTTCTTCAACTTCTTCTTCTTTAGTTGTTTCATTATATTTTAATAACATCAATATCAATAATATACTTAAATGTTATTATAAATATGAAACAACCCGGTTTCACCTTCTATCCATCATACGGAAAACAAAATCACTGCGCGTGCATACGTACGGAATACCGTCTCCATGCCGTGGTGTAATTTGTTTTCCCCCAACAAATTACATGGATGGGTATAATGGTGTAAAGAATAACTAAACATGGTCATTATAACATCATACTAATTCTGATATATTATACCATCCACTCCAATTCTATTCAATAATTATGGGAATGATGTCATCGCTCGTGCGTACGTACGACTACCGTCTCCACGACGCGATGAGATTCATTCTCCATGATAACCATACATGAATGATCATAAAGTTTATATAATGAATAATAATGAAATATATGAAATAATAATGCTACTGGATTTATGTATATATATTTATGTCCTCTATTTAGTTTCATTCAATTCAATAAGGAAATGAAAACAGCATTCATGCGTACGTACGGCCTACCGTCTCCATGAACGGTGTATTTCATTCCTTTTATCGATCGATAATATATATTTATATGATGAATATATATTATATATAAATCATTTTTTACATTCTTGAATTGTTTAAATCAGGATATATGTAATAATATCAAGAACGACAAGTCGAAACACATACGATAAATGAAATGATTTTACCCAAAACACTGCTTTAACATGGAATTTACAAAAGAACGGGTAATATAAAGTCATAAGTGAAACATATATGATATCATAACAAATAATATGATTATGTAATAAGTCAATGACATAATTTAAATCATTATACACGAGGTTCGGATCCATACGAAGAATATCAGACCTAAGGTAAGGGATAACTATTCCAATCTTGTTCTTATATGAGATTGTTATTTGTAAGTATTTACTGGGGTTATATTTAACTTCCATGTCCCTGTTTTCTAAAAATGGTTTCATGTATGTTTAAAGTCATTTTTACCCATTTTTGACTTTAACTACATGGTATGTATGGAATCTTTCATTTACGAGGTACTTTTTGACTTTTCTGGTAAAAGTACGAGAAAAATGTTTTTTTAACTATACGGAATGAAAGGATTTTTTTACGGTTTTATAAAGCCTTGTTTTCATAAAGCTTCCTCTAAAATATTTAATGACTATTTTAAACAAAAATAATTTTCTTTTAAAATTCCATGACGTTTTTTGAAAAGAAATTTATTTTGAAGATGAAATGATATTTTCCTCAAGAATTCATTTCAAGTGTTTTATCAAAACCATTTTTCATCTAAGATGACATTATTTCATATGTTTATGTTTCAAATATCATGTCTCTATGATTTACATGGTTTCACTTTTATTATTATGAAATTATATCCATTTCTTTTATATGGATTATGTTATGATGAGATGATGTTTATGAAACCCATTTTATTTATTGGGTTATTATGAATGATGTATGTTTATTTTGTGTCACAAGTAAGAATGATTTCATTATGAGATGAGTGAGACCTATATCTCCCTCCAATGCATTGGGTAAAGATTTATATCTCATGAGATAGACATGGTTGAACGGTAAGTTAATCTGGTTCAGTGTTACAAGACTGAAACGAGGAGTGAACTCGATTCAGAAAGGGACTTTTCCCACTAAGATGGTCTTGGAAGAAATGCCTTGGCTACTATGGAAATCATAACATGTGCTGAATGGTTTCTACAATTACATGTTTTATTCCCATTATATTTTATCATGTTTGATGTTCCATTATGATATATCCCTTATGTACTTCCACGATTTTTTTCTTTTCTCAATATTTTGGTGTTGAAATTTCATGTTCAAGTTTTTGCTTTCAAATGTTTATGGATTGTTTTATGTTCTCTATATTTTCCCTTACTGAGTATTTGATCTCACCCTTTTTATATTATATTTTCCATAGGAAATAAATAATGGTTTTAGGTATGGAAACAAAAAGGTGAAGATCGTTATGGGAGTTGTTGAAGAACATCACCACGATTAGAAGATTACTTTCTGAGTTTCCAAAGACACTAAACTATTACGGTCCTTGTGTGTCTGTTGTTGATATGTATTAAGTATTCCAAAAAAGTAATTTAATGTCCATGTATGTCAAGCTTCGGGTCTCTACAGTTGGTATCAGAGGAAAGGTTTAGTCAACCTTTGGAAACTAGGATGTGAAAAGGTTAGTGAGATCCCTAGAGATATTTCTAAGGTATGTCTAGGGATGTCCCTAAGGATAAGTATATGTATAGGATATAGTCCTAGAACTATGGTAACGGTATTAGAATTTAACCTAAGATGTCATATATTGAGGGTACTCCCCCTTTACTAGGTTTTTTTCCCTAGCATGATTTTTTCCTCTCACACTATTCTTTTTGGGTTTTAGAAAATGGCTGGGAACAGGAAGATTCACGATAATGGAGGATATGATGGACAATGGAATGATATTCTTCATGAGCAACCGAATGAAATCGGATCTTGAGGTCCACATATCGTTATTATGCCTAACCAGCAATCTCATAATATGATCAATAATCTTAACTTTCGTATGCTTCCCGACTCAGATAATAAGAGAAAGATGGAGTTTCATGATGATCACAGAGGAAAGAAAGTTCAATTTCCCTCATGTAAATCATGTGGGAAGAGGCATCAGGGAGATTGTTTCAAAGGAACTGGAAGATGCTTTGGGTGTGAAAAATGACACAAATCCAGTAAGTGTAAAGTAAAAGGTTCATTTAACACCATGGACAAGGATAATGGTATTTCTACAACATCAAAAATGATTAGATGTTTTAAATGTGGAATGTAAGAGCATTATTCAAACCAATTACCTAAGGGAAAATATCATGAAGTGAACCAGCATGGTTATATGAGTAGTATTTTTGTGGATGATGATGAAGAGACTACAAATGAAATATGAGATGAAAGAAAAGATGAAGCTCAGCAAGTGGTTTAAGAAGTTAGTGGAATGATTGTATGTTTATCAAGAATAATGTATGGTACTATGGAATAAAGAATCAACTAATGATTTTTACATTATTTTTTTTATAAAGTATATAAAGGTATATTTTGAATGGTACTGGTAACCATGAAAGGTTATTCAAATATTTTTGGAGAGAAGATGATATATGCATAATGAAGGGATAAGGAGAAAATAATATGTTTGATAGTATTCATGAGCTCAGGGCTGATAAAAGGACAAAGTGATATCATGATTTTAGTATATAGATTTTATTTGGGATTTTGTATGTGGAAAGAGTTAACTTTTGACAGAATTCATGTTTTCGCCAAGGTTCAATGGTAATTAATGTTTCAAAAGAATACATGATTAAGGTATTCACATGTTTGGAATGTGACTAAAACGATATATATTAATATATATGGGGGGAAAATGAAGGAATTCACATGCTCGGTAAATGAAATTTCTAATAATCAGACAAAAGTATTTTCTATAAGCCTAATGTTTGGAATGGACATCATATAGTACTGGTTAAGGATATAACTTTTTATTTCTGAAATTTTATGATAGTATAGTTTTAGAAAAAGGATAACCTATAGGATGGACGACAACCCGTCGCGTCGAACAAGGCTATGGGAATCGAACCCACAACCGAAGTACGACTGGCCTTTATCGCCTACCACTGGCCTACAGGAAGTCCCTGGTTAGTAGAAACTAGTTTTATTTTATTAAGCGGTATGATATATGAAGTATAAGTTCATTTTTGTAATCGTATATGATTAACCTCACCATAGATTGACTTATGTATATTTGATAACTTTTGCTAACCTTTTGTTTGAAACAGATGGATTGACCCATCATTCTATCACATGACCAGTTAACACTTCACGAATAACAAATTCAACTTCATTCCTTTAAGAGATGAAGTGGAAATTGTTCAAAGCACGAACAACAGTGATATTGTACCAAAATCAAGCAAGTATTTCTTTTAATTCAAAATTTTCAACTTTAGTGAAATGATATTGAAAACCAAAAATGTTGTCCTAGGGCTCTTATATCCGATGAATCAGATGGTACCTTAGATCATTACAAATTTATGGGTTTGTGATTGTTGTATTTTTTATAGCCATGTCCTCTACCACTCTCCATCAGAACATGATGGTTAGATTTTTCTTCCATATCCATATTATCACCTATGTTCTTCTATGTGGAAACCTAGTGATTAGTTAATTTGGGTAACCATTACGTTTCATAGTTTAGTTATTAAAGTTAAGTTTTTTTATTTCATTTTACGATGTCTGTTGCAATTAAAGAAACTTTCAAGTAGAAAACCATGTATAACCCCGACGAATTTCGAGGGCGAAATTCATTTTAAAGGGGGGTCGAATGTAACAACCCGATATTTTATGATAAGTATTCTTTTTAATTTATTTGATGTCATGTGTTTTATGAAACAACAAGATTATCTTGTGCTATACGCCACACTATATTAGCTTGAAGTATACACAACACTATTCTTAGATTTTGTTACACACAATCTCAAGTTCGTTTTATAATAGTCTTTCTACGCAACATTGAGTGTATATATATATATATATTCAACGTATAAATGAAAAATGGTTAGATTCTGTTATAACGAAACAACAAAGGAGTCTTTTACAACACACAACCCTAACTTGGCTTGCTTTGCACGCAATCACGACCTTCCTCGATAGCGTGTGTTGTACGCAATACCGGGTTTCACTAAAAAACGATATATGGTTATAATGTTATCACGAAGTAGCCAATATGAATAGAATTAGCTACATTTTGAATTTTATAACATTATTATTCATCTTACACATTTTCTAGAACATGGTATGAGGACAAAATAAATTTTTCAGGTAAAATAAGTATTTTTTAAAAAAATGCAGTTTTGTCGCCTTTTGATGGCACACACACTTTAAATCTAGTTTTTGACATGTTTATACATTCAATTTTACAAAATAAACATCTTATTTTGAATCAAGATATAAAAATTTACATTGGATAAAGTTTTGATATTTTTCTGATAACTTTCATATTTTAATTAATAGGTAAAACGCGCTATATTTTAATTAAAAACAACTTGTTTTTCATCATAATAATTTATATGGTTAAATTATAATATTTAATGGTTTTAAAGTATAAATAGAATATATTTTTACCATTTAATATAATTTATGTCATTAGAATTGATTTTACCTTGAATTCATAGGTTAAATCAATTCAATCTTTTGCAATGTTTTAAACAAAAACCCGTTTTCTTTTGATAACGAGATTAATTTTAATTTAATTTCTGAAACTTTTGTGTATTGAATCCAGAAAAATGGATTCCATATTTGGAATCAGTGGGTACAAAATATGTTTATAGGCTTCTTTTTTTTGGGAATTATGAATAGTAACTATGGTAAATTTTATTTACCATAGTTAAAGGTAAATCGGGTAATTAAGGGTAAATATAAGATTATAAAATTACCCTAACACCTGCCAAAAACCTATTGGATGACTAAAAGTCGACCCATATAACCTCTGGGATGGATTATATTCATTTAATAGACTTCTTTCCTTGAAAATAATTTAATTATTATTAAAACCAAAGAAAGTGACAACATGTAACTTTCTTAAATATTATAAGTATAATACTTTTAGTTTAGTGATAAACTTCATGAAACTTAGATATAAATAGTCTCTAGAAAGATAATAAAATTATCTACATCATATGAATTTATTTATAATTTTTAGGGATTAAATAATTATCATTAAAGGTGACATAATAGTGATGTTGAAATTATTTTATTAAGAGAAATATCAAATAAATGGTTTTAAAAATATTAAAATAAATATTATATGAACTATTTAATGTTCTCCACTAAATTTTTAGATAAATATGACATGTTATAAATCTATTAAATCTTTTAGTTCGAACATATCTTCTGTATATTAAATAAATGAACAGTGTCAAAATTGACACTATTGTTATTTTATAAAAATAACATATTATAAAATTGTTTAAAAATCAAAAAAATATTTAAAAATTATAAATTTAAATTTATATGGTCTACAATGTCATAATGTGTTAAATTATAGAAAATTCACAACACATATGTAATTATTTATTATAATTTAAAATTTAGAATATTATTACCACAAATAAAATTAAAATGATAAATAAGGATAAAACAAGTTGATAATGTTTAAAATAAATTCATGCCCATTTCACTTCCCCAATTCCTTAGAAACCTACTGGAGGTCCTGGGCTTCTTCAAAGACCAATTTTAGTACCCTAAGAGGAGGTTTCAAAGAGGCGTGTCAAAGAAGAGGTAATATTCGTTACTGATTCTTTCAATTTTCATTCTTCTTCAACTTCTTCTTCTTTATTTGTTTAATTATATTATAACAAAATCAATATCAATAATATACTGATATGTTATTATAAATATGAAACAACCCTATTTAACCTTCTATCCATCCTACAGAAAACAAAATCACCGCGCCTGCGTACGTACGGAATACTGTCTCCACACTATGGTGTAATCTGTTTTTCCACCAACACCTTACATGGATGGGTATAATGGTGTAAAGAATAAATATATATGGTTATTATAACATTATACTGATTCTGATATATTATACCATCCACTCCAATTATATTCAATAATTATGGGAACGATATCATCGCTCGTGCGCATGTACGGACTACCATCTCCACGACGCGATGAGATTCATTCTCCATGTTAACCATACATGAATGATCATAAAGTTTATATAATGAATAATAATGAAATATATGAAAAAATAATGCTACTGGATTTATGTATATATATATATGTATGTCATCTATTTAGTTCCATTCAATTCAATAAGGAAACAAAAACAACGTTCATGCGTATGTACGGCCTACCATCTCCATGAACGGTGTTTTTCATTCCTTTTATCGATCTATAATATATATGTATATGATGAATATATATTATATATAAATTATTTTTTACATTCTGGAATTATTTAAATCAGGATATAAGTAATAATATCCAGAATGGCAAGTCGAAACGCATACAATAAATGAAATGATTTTACCCAAAACGCTACTTTAACATGTAATTTACAAAAGAATGGGTAATATAAAGTCATAAGTGAAACATATATGATATCATAACAATGAATATGATTATTTAATATGTCAATGACATTATTCAAATCATTATACAGGAGGTTCAGATCCATACGAATCATATCGAACCTAAGGTAAGGGATAACTATTCCAATCTCGTTCTTATCTGAGATTGTTATTCGTAAGTATTTACTGGGGTTATATTTATCTTCCATGATCCTGTTTTCTAAAAATGGTTTCATGTATGTTTAAAGTCCTTTTTACCCATTTTTTTTACTTTTACTACATGGTATGTATGGAATCATTCTTTTACGAGGTACTTTTTGACTTTTTCGGCCAAAGTACGAGAAAAATGTTTTTTTAACTTATACGGCATGAAATGATTTTTTACGGTTTTATAAAACGTTATTTTCATGAATCTTCCTCACAAAGATTTCATGACTATTTTAATCAAAAAAAATTTCTTTTAAAATTCCATGATGTTTTCTGAAAAGAAATTGATTTTGAAGAAGAAAGTATATTTTTCCTCAATAATTCATTTCATGTGTTTTATCAAAACCATTTTTCATCTAAGAAGACATTATTTCATATGTGTATGTTTCAAGTATCATGTCTATATGATTTACATGGTTTCACTTTTCTTATTATGAAATGATATCTATTTCCTTTATATGGATTATGGGATGATTGGATGATGTTTATGAAACCAATTTTATTTATTGGGTTATTATGAATGATGTATGTTTATTTTGTGGCATAAGTAAGAATGATTTCATCATGAGATGGGTGGGACCTATATCTCCCTCCAATGCATTGGGTAAAGATTTATCTCTCATGAGATAGACATGTCCGGAATGGTAAGTTAATCCAGTTCAGTTTTACAGGACTGAAACGAGAAGTGAACTCGATTCAGAAAGGGACTTTCTCCACTAAGATGGCATTGGCACCAATGCCTTGGATACTCTGGAAATCATAACATGTGCTGAATGGTTTCCAAAATTACATGTTTTATTCCCATTATATCTTATCATGGTTGATGTTCCATTGTGATATATGCCTTATGTACTTCCACGATTTATGTCTTTGCTCAAGATTTTGATGATTAAATTTCATGTTCAGGTTTTTTCTTTCAAATGTTTATGGATTGTTGTATGTTCTCTATGTTTTCCCTTACTAATAATTTGTGCTCACCATTTTTATATTTTATTTTCCCCAGGAAATAAATAAAGGTTTTAGGTAAGGAAAAAAATGGGAAGATCAACAATGGAGTTGTTGAAGATCATTCACCACGATTAGATGATTAAGTTCCGAGTTTCCGAAGAAACTAAACTATTACCGTCCTTGTGTGTCTGTTTTTGATATATATTAAGTATTACCAAAAATTAATGTAATATCCATGTATGTCAATCTTCGGGTATCTACAAAAGGAGACTCTGGGAGGGAGGTCAGAATATGTAAACATTTGATTTTACCCAGAAAAATCAAAAAACATATTAATACCAGGGAGGTTTGGGTGGTAAAAATACTAAAATGGATCCTCGCATAATATTGCTCAGTGTACCCCACTGGCTCTTTTTCTGGGGTCCCCTGGCTAGCTTATGGGACACTAACACCTGATTTATGCTCACTATCTATGAAACCAAGATTTTCTTACCCCATTGCCTATCTGGTTGGGGAAACCAATTTGTCAATGCTATTTTAGCATCCCAATTGGACGAGCATTATCTACTAAAAACATGAGGATAAATTCACCCTCTAAGATTCCATTTTAGTTCAAAATCACCAATTAATGTTATTTAAATAATAAAAATCACAGTTTGACACCTGGTTCTATGAATGATCCAACAACAAGATGAAAAAATCAGGTTCCCTATAAATTTTAAAGCTCATAATGACACGATTCTTTACAATCTCTACACCAAAGCACTTATTGTTCCAAAAAGTTATGGTTTCATGTGAATCACATCTTTGGATATTATATGGGAATCATTACTAAGATTCCACTAAAACCCATCCCAGAACACAAAATCAACACATAAAGGAAATCTTCATTCATAAATATCCATTTTTTGACTACTTTAAAACTCCAAGCATGAACACCATAAATCGGTCTAAATGATCACTTTCATCAATCCTCTAGATTGGGATCTATATAACCGTCTAACATGAAAAACCACTATGACCTAAAATGATTCTTCTTAAACCATCATGGTACTACAAACTATAGAAATCAACACATGGAACAAGATAATAGTAGTCTAATGACACTCCCATAGTGGATTAATTCCATTCACTCGATCAATGTGAAACACAAATTAATTATTGATATGAATACCTCATTCTTAGTTCTAAGCTAAACCTGTGAATCTATAATAAGAAACTCAACCTGAACATTCCAAAATTTTCAATAATGGCCTTAAATAATTCTTAAATACTTCAATCATACCTGATATAGTGAGAGTAGTGACGTTCCAACCCATTTCATTTATGTTCAGATGGAAACACTATTATTTAATTTTCTAGTTGAGTGCCTATAAAGCTACATGGCCAAAACAGCTGACACTCCACAAAGCCACTGATCACAATACCTCAAGACTCGAATGAATTATTAAATTTATAAAACAATTAAACTAAATTCGAAATTAACTTCAATCGAGTTTTCATTGTTGGTTCAACAATATCTTTCACTTGAAATATTGATATAAAAAATTTGTCAACATGCTAACGATCTGACTCCCTCTCAGAACACACTGATTTTTTCTCGATCTAAAAGTCCACACAAATTCTCCATATAAAATTTTATCTAAATACATCATTAGGAATAAAAAATTAAATTATACTTCACGTCCCTTACACATCGGAATTCTGGAGTCACCATGATTATCTCATGGCCTGTCTTATGCAAGATCACGAACCTTCCCTCGAGAGAGTGTCATTTCACACATGAACAAGTCAATTCTCCCCAACAAAGGAGTTTACTTATTATCACCAGAAATATACACAATCAACAACTTATTCTACAACTAATGTATCACTATAAAATGTGATTAATTTTGACCATCCTTTTATACATTATTTATATGGAAAACACCACACACTATGAAAACTTGGATTTCTTGGAACACCATCAACTGCATAAAACAATCCATTCATGATTTTTTTTAAAATATATAGTATCTTAGATGTGTGTTATGAATTCGAACCCGGATATTTATTAACCATATTCATAAGATACTATTTTTAACTATAATATTTTCATAAGATAAAAAAAATTGGTTGATAACACAATGGTACCTCTCTCTATTATTGATGACGTCTTCCACCATAAATAAATCTCTGAACACACACAATTATGATCTACCATTCCCTAGGAGTTTAATGATAAACATTGTAGTTTACAACTATATGGGAGCCCCAAAACATGAATTTTGTAGTGACATACCATCCCCATGTCTTCCAGGTTCACCTTTAAAACATGAATCATTCTCAAAAGTCATCTCTTCTGTAGAGACCTGACTGAGAAGACCAGATTCGATGTCTACTATCAAGTATATTAGCCTGATTATAGAAAATATATCCATAATGGATTGACCAGTTTCGTATTCTTGGTAAACCAAATACATAAATTATTTATGTATATTAAAAATATAAAATAACTAGAACATAATTGTTTTCTTCAAAATAACATCAATAATACTCTAATCCATCTAGTAAATCCCTTTATATCTTTAATATAATTATTAATGGAATTTTGGGGAAGGAAAAAAATAATGGTGAGTTAAAATGGTTATCAAGGTAAAAATATAGTGGAAGAAATAAATAATCAACAATAATAGTGAATATATCATGGTAAGTAAAGGAACACCCCTTCTTATTTTACCAATAAACTGAATGAAATTGCATAAAAATATGGAAATGTAATCAATGGAAAAACATGAAATTCAATAAATTGCTTAGGTAAAATAAATATAGTAAGGTAAGAAACTAAAACACATACCATCTAAATAACTGAAACTGAAATGCATCCACGGATATATCTACACAAAATATCGTGGATGAATAATAAATGAAACTAATATGCGGGAAATTCTTAACTATTGGATGCCTTGTTTCTTAGGTACATGGTACCTTTACCATTAATAACCTTCAAATGACGGTTTAAAAAAATATTTGGTAAAAACTAATAAAAGATGTCTGGCCAAATGAATCATCCCATGAGACTAATGATTCATCATGGGAATATCTATAACTAGGCCCCACCTATGTCATACCAGTCCAAAACATTCCTCATATATCAAATAATTTATTTAACAATGTTCCTTGTCAAATATTCATATGGAGTAATATATACAAATTTATCAATATTTATCCAAATAATCAAATAACATTTGAAGTAGAAATAATATGTAAAATTGTATACCATTTAGGAAATAGTAATACCCATGATAAAGGAATAGATAATTATGGTGAAATTCAATGATCAATGATCATATGATTTTGAATATTTCATGGGGGAAAAGAAATCAAGGAAGTGAATTTTAATACTATCCTTTGAAAAATAAATCATAAACCATCCAAAAAAATATTAAGGATGGTATCATTATAAGATACCACATGTGGAGTAAAATAAAGAGTTCTTTTCATAATGACTAGAAATATTATAAAAATATCTTTTAAACTCATTTTTTATGAAATTATCCTTTTATTTTGGAAAGCCTTTTGAAAAAACGTTTCATTGAAAATAAATTTTGAAAAATATTTTACTTAAAATTAAAAGATTAAAAATATTTTATTTTTCAAATAAATAACATCACGTAAATGTGTACATGTCATATGAGGTAAAAAGAACATTCCTTTTACACTACAAAAAGGATAGAAAAATTCCTTGTTAAAAATGAGATAAGAAAAATAATTTTAAAACAGTAGTAAAAGAAAATAGGGTACAAATGTCTTTACCAAATCATCTTAAAGTCATTTTTCAAAACATTTTAATAAAACCTGTATTTTAGAAGAAAACATGTTCTCCGAAAAAATATTGGAATGAAATTAGTTTTTCTTAAAATCATTTTTAAAACACATTGAGTATGAATGAATGGGAAAATGGTACTAATACAAGAAAAAGGTCATGAATTACCATAGTATAAGAAAATGAAAGGGTTTATTGAACAATTTTAATATAATTTCCTCAAATGGTTATACCATTGAAATATCATAAAAGTTATTATTGGGGAAAAAATCATTAAACTTCCCAACGGGTCTTATACCAATTTGAAACATTTTAAATGATAGACCACATGAATGAATAATATTAAATGAAAATATTAAATAAAATTAATATAATTTAATTCATGATATAATAAATATTAATTAGTAGTAGATAAACTACAAAAAATAAGTAACATGTGAACATGACATTTATCTCACAGAAGTAAAAAGTGATACGAAAATCCCTTACCTTGTAATTATGGTGAACGTACTTTAACTTATTATACAATAAAACTTTGTTAAATTTATGTTTTTGTGAAGAAAAATTTTATTTTAATCATTAGTTTTACTTCACTTATTACTATGTTGTGCACAACTACATAAAAAATTATGTTTACATCGGGTGTTTTATCCAAATTTGGTTTATTTGTCAAAAACAACTTTTGGTAAGTGAACTATGCTCAAAGGGGTCAATATATAACATCTACAAGAATAATTATCATGAAATAATTATCATATTTATACATCATTTATACTTTTTAAATCAATAATTAAATATGGTTAGGAAAAATGAACCAACGTTACAATCATGGAGACAGTAGGCCATATGTACACATGAGTAACAATTTCATTTTTCAATGATCATTATGGAAAGAATGTGAGTAGAATTTTATATTAAAATAATACTCATTATATCAGGAATAACATATTATTTTTTCATATATACTTATATATAATATTATCATGATGTAAAAGAAATAACATCATGTCGAGGAGGCGGTAGTCCACACTTCCACAATCAACATTATCTCTTTTTTGTGTGTGAAAGGGTAATAAAGAAAATTATATGTGTATATATATATATATATTTATAGAAATTTAGTTTTGTAATTACTATAATATATATTTTTTTAATGTCTCATATGTTCATTTATAATAATCCTTTATACATTATATAGATCATGTGAAGAAAATAATCACTTTGAGGGGGTGGTAGTCCACACTTCCTCAAACGATGTTATCATATTAATGAAAAATGAAAAGTATAAGGGTATCTGTTTTAAAACAATTAAATAATCTTAAAGAAATAATAAATATTATATATAATATATATATATATAGTTTTTTAATCATAATTTACAACTATTAAATATATAAATGGAAAAATGATCAATCATCATTTCTTGAGGTAGTGGTCCGCCATACATAGAAACAATATGTTTGTTACCCATTATATAGAGGTTTTTATATGTCTAGGTATAAATATTAACATAAAAAAAATACTATTATAGTGATATTAGTTTTCTTTTTATATTAGAATAAAATATTAATATTATAGGAGTTGAATAATGGAAATGAAACTAAAAAACTTTAGAGAGGACATTACCTCTTAATCGGGAAACTTCTTTTGGTTTGAACCAAAAGCTTCTTTGGATTGATTTATTCCAAAGGAGAGGAATCAGGATAAGGGTAGGGATGTTGAAATACTACTTAGGTATATTTTGATCATTCCAATGTGGCTTTAGTGGTGTGAGGAAGGGAGAGAGGTGGTAGCCTATTATAGGGAAAGGATGAACTCACTAGGAATAATTTGAAAAAATTAGGTGTACACATGTTTTTAACTAAAAAAATGTTATACCAGACCTACGAAACTCAATAATTTAATGTTAATGGACGAATTATGGACATAAAATGGTTGTAGTACAAGTTTCTATATCATTTGGGACCTTAAATATAAGTTTTAGTCCATGTTTTTGCCTAGTTACACCTTCATCAATATAATTAATTTTAATCATTTTCACTAATCGTTTTGGTCAAAAACTGTGTTTCTATTATTTGACTGAAAATATAATCCGGATTAAAAATTTTTATGTTCATTTTTTAAAATTCAAATAACATAATTGGTAAAATTAATATTAAAGATAATCTTGCTCACAAACGGATTAAATGGTTTTAGTATAAAGATATTCAGAAGATTGTTGTGTTTTCATATTCAATTTTCATGTAAAATTGATTAATGTAATATAAATTGTATTATAATATGTATTATTGATATCATGTGACTTTATGAAAAAATTAAAAATATAACTTAACTTTAATAATTATTTATACAAAAAGGATATTTTTTAACTATAATGCAGCATTTTTCACTCTTCATTAAAAAATGAATTTTCTCATAAAAATACATAAAATTTACTATATGATAATTCTGACATTATGAATTCAATAAAGAAGTTTATTTTATTAAATTAAATTTACAATAGCTTCAAAATTAATATTTAAAACATGATCACTATTAAAAGGTTGTAAAACTTCCTTTATAAAAATTTTGGTTATTATATGTGAAATAGGTTTTGTTCTTATCTTATGTATATCAAACATATTGCATAAATATGAAAAATATTTAATTGAATATATAACATATATTTTTGCCTCTATAATTGTAATTAGTTATGTTTATTAAGGTAAGACTATTTTGGAGGCATAAAAATAATAATATTTCCTCTTATATCTAATTGGATCTTATATTCATTTCTCATTAATTTTTAAACAATGAACTCATTTTATATTGTTGTAAACCATACTTTTTTTAATTTATTATTAATTTTGATAAAAACTAATTTAACGACTACTTTATATCGTATTATATTAAATAATAGTATTTTAATAATACATTTTTATTTACTAAAAATAAATATTGTATGTAGCACAAGCTATCGAGGAAGGTCAATCATGCATTTAAAAAAAGATATCGAGGAATATCTCTCTTACATATAACTCAAGATATCATGTATGGTCTCTCTTTCTTGTAACACAAGCTAACTCGGTTTTTCGTGCTTTATAAGAAATATCTTGTGTCAAATTTATTTAAAATAGTAAATAAATAGTTTATTCTTTGGATATTTTATTCCATTATGAATTTTTTGTTTCATGTCACAAATTTTATTGAATACAAAGTTGTGCTTTAGAATTTTGGGGTATTACATTCTCCCAAACTAAAATATTTTATGTCATTGTGGTTAAAACTCGATCATGGTGATATATTATTTGATACTTCTTACATTTGAAATCCCACATCACAAAAAGGGTTTGTAAAACATCCTAAATTATAGAGATATGGGAAGTACAAGGATCACACGGAATACCATGTATATAGGTTTCTATGAATGAGATCATTAGTGGAAAGTAGAGACAAAGATCATGGGGAAAGGTGTAAATATTTATAGGGATTGAATGACTTCATGAATCAAAAACAAGTTAATGATAGACAAAAAGTTAAGGGAATAAAATCTATAAATCTGTGATCATTTAAGAGGGAATCGATTCAAAAAAATATGGTATTAGTAAAATAGTTTATTTTCAATACATTTTCCTGTTATTATGGAATTATTTTACTTACCTTTAATATAAAAAATATCCATACTAGATAATTTTCACATTCATGTGAACAATAATATCTCTTGTTTGTGTTTTGATCAAATTATATTTCATTCCAATACTCCTTGAAATTAATAACCAATAATAAATTTTTTTTGCCTGAAGCACTGAAAATGTAAAAGGATTGTAAGGCCTATAAAATATTGAAATGTCTAACTATTTCTCTTTAACTATCTTCCAAATCCAATACGGTTAATAGTTTAATATCTAATCCTCAAAATTTATTCTATTTGTTCATTATTAACATCTAATTATCAAATTGTTTAACTAAAAACACTAAAATATTTACAAGCACATTGTGTAGGATAGTGGTTACCATAAAACCGTCATCGTCTTTCAGTCACGGGTTCAAGACCTGCAGCATTTCCATATTTGATTGGTTGTCACCTGACTTGTAGGTTTACCTTTTTTAAAACATAATAAATAAAATTGAAAAAATAAATATGATATACATCATTGAAATTTAATCATTAAATATACTCTTAACTGTGTATTTCAATTAATCCTCAATACATAAGTTCTTCATCCACTTATTTTCACATATGTCATTCCATGGTCCTGAATCTATCCATAATATCATTTGTAGGATTTATAAATCATGACACATTATCTTGAATCTAAAACAAATTATGTTTAACCTAGGATATTCATTGTCAAAATCCTTCATAGTGGTTTGTAAATAAAATTTGGATTATCTTAAACATATCCCCAGGGGTGTCAAACCAGGTATGTAGTAAGGTCAGTTATCATGTACTAGGTTACCCCCAGTTACACTCAGAATACCCTATTTGAGTTATTACTCCTAGGTACATCTATGCCAGAACCACATCTAAATGGCATGTCCAGATAATGATTTATTTATAGTAAGACACCCATAATATATACTTTACTAAAAATCTATATAATTCTTCTATACTTAACCTCAAATTATACCTTAGGATTATGTTATCTAAACTATGTTTCCCTAAATCCAGTTCCCAATTTTGTTACTATACATTCTCTGATACAAACTATAGTGATCCGACCCAACACCCCAGAGTTGGTTCTATTATCTATTACATAGGCATGATTATAAGTAAGTAACTCCAAACACACAAATTATTTTAGTTTCCTTGGTAAATCATATACATAAATTAGTCTTGTATTACAATAGAATAAACTAATTACAACATATTTTTCTTTCTTCTAAATAACATCAATAATACGCTAATACATCTAGTAAGTCTTGACATATCTTTCATACTATGGTTCTTTGATTTCTGGGTAAATTAACATAATAAGGGTCTCAAATGATAAGTAAAGAAAAAATATAAATTAAGCAATAAAGAATCAATGAGAATAGTCAATATATCATGGATAAGAAATGAACACAAATTCCACATAATTAATAATATAAATGAATTTTCATAAAACAAATATGTCACATAATAATTGGAAACACATTCCATTCAATAACTACATGAGGAAAAACAAATATGAAAAGGTAATAAACTGAAAAACATTCCATTTAAATTAATAAAAATAAAATTTATCTATATATATTTCGATGAGAAATATCATGGATGAATAATACATAAAACTAATATGAAGTAAATTCTTGATTATTTGATGCCATGTTTCGTAGATAAATTGTACCTTTACCATCATGAAATTTCACAAGATGGTTTTCAAAATATCAAGTAAAAACCCATCTAGGGAGTCTATCAAAATGGATTGTCCCATGAGACAACTAATGCGTCAAGGGGATATCTATAATCTTGCCCCAAATGTTTCATAAAAATCCAAAACATTCCCCGTATATCTAATAATCGATTTAACAATATTCCATGTCAAATATCCATATTGCGTAAGAGCTATAGATTTATCAATATTTACACAAATAATGAAATAAAATTTTAATTTGACCATATATGTAAAATGTCATATCTTTAGGCAATAGTAATATCCATGATAAATGAAATAGATAATTAGGTGGAAACTCAATGTTCAATGATAATAGGAGATTGAATATTTAAAGGGGAAAAAGAAATCAGGGAAGTGAATGTGAATACTATTCGTGGAAAAATAAATCATAAACCATCTATAAAAAGATTACGGTTGGTATCAATACATGATAACCCATGTAGATTAAAATAAAGGGCTATTTTCATTGATTAATATAAACATTATAAAAAGATTTTCTAAAAACATCCTTGAGGAAAATATCCTTTTGTTTAGAAAAATATTTGGAAAAAAAATCTTTGAAAATAACATAGGAAAATATTTTATTTAAAATTAATCCTTTTAAACATGAAAATTTTGTTTCATAAAAATAATGGTGGGTAAATCCATACATTTCGTACAAGGTAAAAAGAACATTACATTTTTGTGGTAAAAAGGGATAGAAAAATGTCTGGTTAGGAAGGACACAAGAAGATTCCTTTTAAAACAACTATAAAATATTGAAAGGTTGAAAATTTATTTACCAAATCATTTTAAAAAAATTTTTAAAACATTTTATTAAACATGGTTTTCATAATAATATAGGTTCTCCTAGTAAAGATTGAAATAATGTTGGGTTTTCATAAAATCATTTTTAAAAAACTTTGAGTACCAAAGAGTGGGAAATGCTATTAATACTTGAAAAAGTCATGAATTAACAAAGGATAGAAAAATTAAATTTGTCATTAAACAATGTTAATATAATTTCCTAAAATTGAAGTAATACGGAAATATCTTTAATGTAATTATTGAGTATAATAATCTTTAATCATTCCAATGTATCTCATACCACATTCAAACATTTTAAATAGTAAACCTCATGAAGTAATAAAATTAAATTAAAGTCATGAATACTATAAAGATAATGGAATTCATTATATAAGATATAAAAATTATTAGTATATACACCACATAAAACAAGCAAGTGATGAATATGACATTTATCTCAATGACGTAAAAGGTGATATGAAAATCTTTTACAAGGTGTTTCTTTTTGGGTGAACATCCATTAACATACAATAAAATAAATTTATGCTAATTTAAAACTTTCTAGAGATATGTTTTTCATTATTATCATCACTTTTACTTCTCTTATTTCTTTTTTATACAACTACTTAAATAATTATGTTTACATCGGGTCTTTCTACAAGATTCAATTTATGTTTCAAAAACAACTTTGGTAGGTCAACTATGGTCAATGAGGTCAATATATAAAATCTCCAAAATAATAATAATGGTATAATTATTATATTATTAAAAAAATTATACATTTAAAATCAATAATTATACATGGTTATGAAAAATAAACCAACTTCACAATTATGGAGATGGTAGGTTGTATGTGCGCATGAGTAACATTCTCATTTTTCAATTATCATTATAGAAAGAATGTAAGTATAATTATATCTTTACAGAGTGATAGTAATATCAGGAATAACATATTATTTATTCATATATACTAATATATAAAATTATCATGATGTAAAAGTAATCACATCGTTTCAAGGATGTGGAAGTCCACACATCCATGACCAACATTATCACTTTTTAGTGTGTGAAAGGATTATAAAGAAGGTGATATGAATATATATATATATATAATTATTTCATGAATATAAAATATATTTTATAATGTCTGTTATATTTTATTATAATGATTTTTATGCATTTCATGGATCTAATGAACGAATCACATCACTTTGAGGGGGTTGTAGTCCACACTTCCTCAAACGATGTTATCATAATAACACAAAATGGAAAGTAAAAGAGTATGTGCTGTAAAAGGATTAAAAAAGATTCAAAAAAAATTATATATCATATATAATATATATAAATAGTATTTATAACATTATTTCCAACCATGAATGTTGGAAATGAAAAAATCAACAATCGCCATTTTGTGACGTAGTTGTTCACCATCCATATATTTAATATGTCCATTACCCCTTAGATGGATGTGTGTGTAATAATAGGTGTAAATATTAACATAAAAAATACTATTATATTGGGAATAATATTATTGTTTTGTAGGAATAAAAAAAATAAGAGTATATGGGTTTAATAATGGAAACAAAATTGAAAAACATTAGAGAATATGTTAGCTTATAATCGTGTAACTTCTTTTGGTTTGAACCAAAAGCATCTTTGC
Organism: Viscum album; assembly: GCA_963277665.1. Classification (NCBI taxonomy): domain Eukaryota; kingdom Viridiplantae; phylum Streptophyta; class Magnoliopsida; order Santalales; family Viscaceae; genus Viscum; species Viscum album. Next base: position 332,767,961 of record OY728139.1, on the reverse strand, counting down.
ATTTATTTCTGCCCAAGGTGAGGATTCTAGTATAATTTTATATACTTTTTAAGACTATTTAGGTTGTATTTGGATGATCCAATGTGGCCTGAGAGGTGTGAGGAAGGGAGAGTAGTGGTGGCCTTTTATTGGGATGGAAAAGAACTCACTTGGAATTTTTGGAAACAAGTTAGGTGCATAAATGTTATTAACTAAAAAAGTCATAAAAACAAAAAAAAATCATTAATTTAAGGTTTAGGTCTTAATTATGGACATAAAATGGGTCTTGGACAAGTTTATAGGTTATTTGGACCCTTAAATATAAGTTTTAGTCTATTTTAAGAAAAATTAGACCTTAATCGTTGTGATTTATTTTAATCACATTCAGTAATCATTTTGGTAAAAAAAATTAAATTAATCTTATTAGACTCAATATATCATCATGATTAAAATGATAAATGTTGTTTTTTAATTCAAATAACAGGAGAGTAAACATAAAGACTAATTATAATCGTACAGATTAACGATTTAACAGGTTTTTGTAGAAAAATGTTCAAAAGATTGTTGAGTATTTATATTTACTGTAAATTTTAATTTGATACCAGTAAAATAATTTATTATAATAGATTTATTATTGATCTAATTTGACAATATAAATAATATATATAATTTAAAATTAATAATTATTTAAACAAAAAGATACTTTTTAACTAAAATACACTATTTTTAACAATTCATCAAAAAATAAACTCAGTTGGAAAAATACTAAAAAATAACCCTAGGATAATTTTGAAATTATAAATTCAATAATTAATATTAATTTATCAAATTAAATTTATAATAGTTTTAAAATTTATTTTTAAAATAGGATATCCATTAAATGGTGATAAAATCTTTTTTATAAAAATATTGGTTTATATGTGTGAAATAGGGTTTGTTCTTATCATATGCATATCAAACCTAATGGATAAATTAAAAAAAAATTGATTTGATATATAACATATATGTTTCATTAAAATCATTCACCAATTGTAATTATTTAGGTTTTTTAAGGTAAATGTAACATCACATTACGTTTTAAGGTAATTTTGATATTTCTAAGTGCCTCTGTTGTGGAGTAGCAACATGGGGGGTGTTTGGGATAAATTTTAAAGAAATATAAAGGAATGTTTGTTGTGCACATTTTCTGCATGTTTTGAAAAACCGTGCAACCAAATTGTGCCAACCTTGAAACTTGGACAGTAGCTTTTGCACGAGCGGCGCACGGTTTGTATAACAGTGCGGCCAAACTATTCGAGAAGTGTGGCAGGAAGTATCTAACACACGGTTAGTGCACAATTTGTCAAACCATGCGTCCAAACCGTGCAGTCACTTAAATGAGATCGTTAAATTGTGTATCTCACACGGTTTTTCCTCTAAGTGCCTCTTTTTTCCTCATAAGCGGCCCTAACTCGGGATTTGTCTTCTCCTAAGGTTAGAGAGGGTTCTCACATCATTCCAGAGGATATCCATAGGCTCCTCTTGGTGAATCAAAGCCATATTCTTGAGGTATGTGACCGTTCTTCATCGTTCTTGATCGATTTCATAAATCTACTTAGATCTACTTCCCATCTTCTATCGGTTACTTAGATCTACGCCCGTTATGGGTAGATCTATGTGTGTCGTACACAATTTGATGAGATTTGGTCTTGATCTTTCTAGGAGAAGAGATATAAGGTGGGTTCTTGAAGAAGAATCCTGGTTTTCTTGAGCGTCCTCGACCGTTGTGGTTTTTGTCAAAACCTCCAAGGTAGGTGGTTCCGTCCCGACTTGCAAAATTTCTTATTATTGTATTTTCTTGATTTATTTCAATTATTGATATAAATTCAATTTCTCAAGTTTTCATTCAATTAAAATTATAAAAACTCAATTTCAGTGAATTGAGGTATTTGAAATGGTTTTGGCATGGAAATTTGGAAAACACCAATTCGATTGAATTGGGTGTGTTTATGGAAATTGACCGATTTAATTTTGTTGGATTTAAATTATGGATTTGACGGAAATGATTTCAATTAAATTGTCAAATTTAATTGTGGGAAAAAATTGCGTAATGATGGAATTGGTTTTGAATGGATTTCAAACTGGTGAAAATGGCTTAAAATGATTTGATAGAAGCCCATTGGTTTTATCTTGTGAAAAAGGCATGTTTTGAATAAAACCTGTTTTGGTTTTAAATGGAATGAAATTGGTACTTTTGAAATGGAAGAATGGGATTGATCGTATTTTAATCATTCTTAAAATAGTTCCCCCATCACGTGAGAGAGCATGCAAGCCTTAGGTAGTTAGTGAGTTATTTGGATACACTCTACGCTACGACAACGTTCTAAAACTAACTTGCGGTGAGTCACATCCCCGATGGGTTTTTGATGAGTCTCCTTTGGCCAGTGTCATAGGGACGTTTGTATACATATTTTTTTGAGTTCACATAGAGAGTGCGGAATCCTATAACTAGTTAATACTATCGTACCTTTTGGGAGATGACCATGTTGCTATCTTGTTTATTTATATTTGACATATAAATGTTTTCCAATGCTTGTGAACTGCTTTACATGCCTGCTGAATTAATATAAACTATTTTGTATAAATTTTTTACATAAGCCATTGTTTTAGAAACATTCCATCATTTGTAAATGATTTTCTTGAAATATTTATTCCCATAATTTGAAAATTTTCAGCATATTTTGTTAGAATATGCTTTTGAATTGTCAAACCTGTTTATTTGAAAATTGAAAGATTTTCCATTGTATAATCTATATTTGACATCTATTATGGAATCTTTGGTGGTATCCTACTGGGCTTAGGTTCACACCCAACATTTGCCTTCAGCTTTTTGTAGATTTCCTTTTTCCAGGCTCAAGAAAAGGGAAGGAATCAATTGTAGGAGGATCTAAATCTTGATCTTCTCTTAGTGTATTATGTCCTTAGGGACATTGGGGCTCTTTTTCCCTTTTTAGTACTTGTGTTAAAGTACTTTGGGCTTTTTTCTCCTCTATGTATTCTGGTACATTTCTCTTGGTGGAGTTTCTTTTGTAACAAATATTGTTTTCATTTTCTATTGTTTCCACATTCTTGTGGCAGAAATCGGTCCCACATGCATGTTGTGTGAATCCAAGTGCAAGTCCCCGGCCCGTGGGGATCGGAAACACCCTTCGGGTTATGTCATGGCTGGCTCGGTTATCGGGTTACCAGGGTACCCGGGATGGTTCGTGAAAAATTGGGATCAAAGGAAGGTTAAACATCTTGCCTTGATGACGGTATGCATTTGAGTATTCTTTTCAGGACATAGGAAGTTGTTGTGATTGAGTACCTAGCCAGCTCTCACTTCAATGAACCTTAAGTCACCAGGGTTGGTTAGGGAAATACGATTTGTGGATTAGTTCTAGTATTTTGCCTTTTTTGATTTGGATTGAGTGGAATCCAAATATTATTAATCCCTTATATTAAAAATATTTTTCCTTGTCACTATGTTTGAGTGTTAGCCAAATGTCTCTTTATGTTGTATTGCAACATGCCTCTTAAAAGATTTGAGAATAGGGTCCAAAAAGAGGCTGCTGTTGAATCTCAGCAAGCGAGTCCTATTGTGGATCTGAGTCTAGTTGAGGTGATTGTTTTCACTATCCAAGATCTGGGATATGCACCACCTTCAGTTCTTATTCAGACTCCAGCTATAGATCCTCCACGTGATATTATTCGAAGTCGTTCTAAAGAGTTCTTACGCTCGAAGCCACCAGTTTTCAAAGGCTCCACTGATCCTCAAAATGTTGAGGAATGGTTGAGTAAGATTGAATGGCTTTTTGGGTTCTTGGAGAGACCTGATGTGATCAAGGTAAACTATGCCACCATCATATTGGAGGGAACACATAGGAAATGGTGGTACATGATGGTGACTGCTGGGAAACATGAGGTTTTGGAGTGGAAAGACATTAGGGTTCTTTCCACTAACCAGTTCTATCTAGAATCAATGGTGTTGGAAAAGGCTGTGGAGTTTTTCAAGCTTGAGAAGGACAACAAAACCATGACTGAGTACTCAAATTTATTTTCTGAGAGGGTACAATTTTCTCCTGAGATTGTATCTAATGAGAGGATGAAGGCTTGACGATTCGAGTTTGGAATTCGATCAAATATTATTTCATAGGTTTTTATACTGAAGATACCCACTTATGTTGATGTGCCTGATGGGGCGATGATGGTAGAGATGGACTTGGCAGGAAAGTCAGGGTTGATGGAGGTTCTTTTCCCTCCTAGTGACAGTGTGGGTTCCTTTAAAGGAAAACAGATGTGTGACTTTTCTCATGGTAGTGCTCGATAGCAAAGTTATCCCAGACCTCTGGTAGCACATTTAGGGGATTATTTGACTTGCTATTAGTGTGGGAAGCCTGGTCATTCTAAGAGGTTTTTCACTGAGGTATCCAAGATCTGTAGCTCCTACAGACGTTTAGGGAACTTATAGAGATTCTGCCATTACTTCTCTACTCCACGTGGTGGAACAGGATCATCAGCACCTTCAGAAACTGCGGGGAAATCAAATTCTTCCTGTACGAAAGGGTTCCAGCCACAAGCATCCAGAATGAAGCTTCTTCACGCAGTGGAAGAGTCGCCAGATGTAGCTGATACAGGTCCTGCAACTATAAGAGGTACCATTACTATAGCTTCATATTTAGTGACAACTCTTTTTGATACTGGTGCATCTCACTCTTTTATTTCAACCCATCTTGTTAATATGCTTAATCTGCCTATGGAACTTTTATCTTCTGTGATGGATAATACTACACCCCTTGGTACAATGATAGAGAAGGGTCTCTGTAGTCCTGCTTGTGTCTTCTCTGTATCATATGTTGATCATGCTTGGATTTTCATGGTTCTCGACATGAAATCATTTGATGTCATATTTGAGATGGATTGGCTCATTTTCAATAAATCCTAGATTGATTGTTATCTTCGACGGGTCTATCTTACTGCGCCAAGTGGTGTGCCCCTTGTTTTTCAAGGAGAATGGGACCCAAGGTCAAGAAGAACTATACACTATTATCCAGAGTTGGGGAAAGTTATATTATTGTTTTCCTTTGATTTTGAGAGAGATTCAATGTGTGGTGATCTTCATCCAGTCGTCGCTGAGTTTCCCGACGTGTATCCTTCTGACTTCTCTAGTTTTCCACCAGTAAGAGAGGTTTACTTTTCTATTGACTTAATGCCTGGTACTCAACCATTTCCCATTCCCTCTTACCGAATGGCACTAGATGAACTAATAGAACTGAAGTATCAGTTAGATTATCTTTTTGAGAAAGGATTTATACACCCGAGTGTGTCATCTTGGGCATCACAAGTTCTCTTCGCCAAGAAGGCTGATGGTTCTCTTCACTTATGTGTTGATTATCGAAATCTCAATCGAGTTATGATAATGAAAAAATATTTGTTACCACAAATTGATTATTTGTTTGATCAATTGAAAGGGGAAAAGTGGTTTTCATCAATTGTCCTTCGATCAGGTTACCATCAGTTGAGGATAAAACAATCTGACATTCATAAGACGACTTTTCAGAGTAGGTATGGCCATTATGAGTACATGGTTATGCCCTTCAGCCTAAAAAATGCCCCTACAGTTTTCATGGCTTTGATGAAAAAGGTTTTCTGTAAGAATCTAGATACTTTTATGGTAGGATTTTTGGATGATATTCTTGTCTACACCATGTCTGAGAAGGAACATGTGCATCATCTGAGAACAGTTTTAAGTTTCTTAAGGAATCACTGACTTTATTCCAAGCCTTCAAAGTGCGATTTATGGATTCAGGAAGTGAAACTCTTGGAACATGTTGTTTCAGAATAAGGAATATCAGTTGATCCTAAAAAGGTGAAGGCTATTATGACTTGGGAACAACCGTGAAATGTTTTCGAGATTCGGATATTCTTGGGCGTAAGAGGATATTATCACTGATTTGTTAAAGACTTCTCAATGTTGGGTTCTCCAATGTCAACTATGACTCAAAAGGGACTGATGTTTTCCTGGAATGATAAATGATAGAGTTATTTTGTTGAGATAAAGCGTATTTTGACTACTGCATAGGTGTTACCTCTTCCTGAGGTTGCGATATGATATGTTGTCTTTTGTGATGCATCGTGTTTAGGCTTGGTATGTTTCCTCATGTAGGGAAATCATTTTGTTGCCTGTGGGTCTCGTCAGCCTAAGCCTCATGAGAAGAAATATACTACCCATGACCTCAAACTTGCAGCTGTAATGCATGAACATAAGTGTTGGAGACATTACCTTTATGGAGAAAGGTTTATTGTGTATTATGACCACAAGATCTTGAGTTATATCTTCTCTCAAAAAGATTTTAATCTCTGCCAAAGGCATTGGGTGGAGTACCTGAAATCTTTTGACTTTGACATTTCCTATACCCCAGGGAAAGGGAATGTAGTTATAGATGCGTTAAGAAATAAAATTCCATTACATACTGTGAAAGAATCTTTAGAAGAGTGGAGTTTGATGGATCTTTTTGCTCAGTTTCATATTAGAGTTCAGTGGAAGGGGAATGATGTTTCTTTAGCTAGTGTTCAGTTAACTTCTTCTCTCCTCAAGTTAATTCTTCAGGAACAACAACTGGATTATGAATTCCATATCATTAGGGACTCTCATTATGGTGGGGAGACTGACACTCAGTGGTCTTTCTCCAAAGAGCGTGTTCTGTGTTATCGAAATCATTATGTTGTGTCGTTAGTGGAAATGAAGGATGTGATGGGGGTTTGCCATAACTCTCAGTGGTTTGTACACCCAGGAACCACAAAGATTTTCTATGACATGAGGCGACAGTTCTGGTGGCCAAGTATGAGATGTGACATTGCTGATTTTGAATATCGTTGCTATATATACTAGCAGGTGAAAGCTGGGCACTAGAAACCTTCGAGTTTTATTCAACCACTTTCAGTCCCAACATGAAAGTGGGATGAAATCCCTATGGACTTTGTGGTTGGGTTACCTCAAACCCAGAGGAAGAAGAACGTGAAATGGGTTGTGATCGATAGACTGACCAAGTCGGCTCACATTATACCTATTTAAGATACAACCAAAGTTGAGGAGTTGGGAAATATCTATGTGAAAGAAGTTGTTCGTTTTCACGGAGTTCTATTTGTTATAGTCTCTAATAAAGATCCCAGGTTTACATCTCACTTTTGGAGAGGCCTTCAGGAGGCAGTAGGATCTCTGGTCCGTTTGAGCCTGGCATACCATCCACAGTCAGATGGACGGACAGAGAGAGCTATTCAGATCCATGAGGATATGCTCCGCACATGTGTTCTCGACTTAGGTGTATCTTGAGATGATCATCTGGGGCTAGTTAAGTTTTCTTATCACAATAGTTATTAGTTAGAAATAAAAATGGCTCCTTTTGAGGCTTTGTATGGCCATCCTTGTAAATCCCCTTTATGTTGGTCGAAGATTGGTGAATGTTCCATGGTAGGACTAAGTTAAGTCCAAGAGACGACGACTAAGATCCTATTGATTCGTCAGAGATTGTTGACAACACAGTGTCGGTACAAGTCTTATGTTGATCATATCCATAGAAAATTAGAGTTTTGAGTTGGTGACAAGGTGTTCCTAAATGTTTCACCCCGATTATGTCATCTACGGCTTGGGAGGCAAGGGAAGCTTGCTCCTCGTTTTGTGGGACCTTTCGAGGCTGTTGGTCTTGTAGGGAAAGTTTATTACCTTCTAGATCCACAACCATAGCTAACATCGATACATAACGTGTTCCATGTATCACATTAGTGACAGTATCTCTCTAATCTATCTCATGTTGTGAGGTGGAGTGATCTTGAGATTGAACCAGATTTATCTGTGACTGAACGACCAATCAAGGTTGTGGATTTTGAAACCAAAGTACTTTGTGGGAGAATGATACCTCAGGTCCGTGTACTATGGTAGCATGGTTATGATTCTCATGAGACGTGGGAAAGGGAGGCTCTAATGAGAGAGTAGTGGCCTCATCTTTTTTATGTGGAGGATTCTTCACAGGCTTTATGGGGACAGAAAGGTATTATGGTTGAGAGGTTGTAACATCACATTACGTTTTAAGGTACTCTTGATGTTTCTAAGTAACTCTGTTGTGGAGTAGCAACTTGGGGTATGTTTGGGTGAACTTTTAAAGAAATATAAAGGGCAGTGTGTTGTGCACGATTTGCATATGGTTTGAAAAAACCGTACGACCAAACCCTGACAACCTTGAAACCTAAACAGTAGCTTCTGCATGGGCGGCACACAGTTTGTGTAACCGTGCAGAAAAACCATCCGAGAAGGGTGTCCAAAGCAGTATCTCACACACAGTTAGCGCACGTTTTGTTAAACGGTGCGTCCAAACCATGCGGCCACTTAAATGAGATCCTTAAATTATGGATCTTGATTGGTTTTTCCGATAAGTGCCTTGTTTTTCTTCCTAATCAGCCCTAACTAAAGGATTTTTCTTCTCATAGGTTCAGGGAGGGTTCTCCCATCATTCTGGAGGTGATCCATAGGCTCCTCTTGGTGAATCGAAGCCGGATTCATGAGCTTTATAATCGTTCTTCATCATTCTGGATCGATTTCTTAGATATACTTAGATCTACTTCCCCTCTTCTCTCGGTTTCTTAGATATATGCCCGTTATTGGTATATATAAGTGTGTGGTGCAAAATTTGATGGGATTTGGTCAAGATATTTCTAGGATAAGAGATCTAAGGTGGGATGTTCAAGAAGAAACCCAGTTTTCTTGAGCGTCCTCGACCGTTGTGGTTTTGGTCAAAACCATCGAGGTAGGTGGTTCTGTCCCGACTTGCCAAATTAATTATCATTGTATTCTATTGATATATTTAAATTGTTGATTTAAATTCAATTGCTCAAGTTTTCCTTAAATTTAATTGATAAAAACTTGATTCTAGTTAATGGAGGTATTTGAAATGGTTTTGGCATGAAAATTTGGAAAACCCCAATTACATTGAATTGGGTGTGTTTATGGAAATTGAACAGTTTAAATTATTGGATTTAAATTGTGGATTTGATGGAAATTATTTAAATTAAATTGTCGAATTTAATTGTGGGAATAAATTGTGTAATGAGGGAATTGGTTTTGAATGGATTTCAAACTAGTGAAAATGGCTTAAAATGATTTGATATAAACCCATTGGTCTTATCTGGTGAAAAAGGAATGTTTTGAATAAAACCTATTTTGGTTTTAAATTGAATGAAATTGGCACTTTTTAAATTGAAGAATGGGATTGATCGTATTTTAAGCATTCCTAAAATAGTTCTCCCATCATGTAAGAGCGCATGCACGCCTTAAGTCGTTAGTGAGTTATTTGGATACAATCTATGCTATGAAAACGTTCTAAAACATACCTGCGGCGAGTCACATCCCTGATTGGTTGGTGACGAGTCTCCTTTTTCCAGTGTCATAGGGACATGGGTATAAACATTTTGCTGAGTTCACATAGAGAGTGCAGAATCCTATAACGAGTTAATACTATATTACCTTTTGGCAGATGACTATGTTGCTCGCTTGTTTATTTATATTTGAGATATAAATGTATGCTAATTCTTGTGAACTAATTTACATTCTTGTTGAATTTATATAAACTATTTTATATAAATGTTTTACATAATAAATTATTTTATAAACATTCCATCATTTGTAAAGCCTTTTCTTGAAATATTCATTCCCATCATTTGAAAATGTTCAGCATATTTTGTTATAATATGCTTTTGAATTTCCAAAAATGTTTATTTGAAAATTTAAAGCATTTCCTTTGGATAATCTATATTTGGAATCTATTATATAATCGTTGGTGGTATCTTACTTGTCTTAGGCTCACACCCTACTTTTGCCTTCAGGTGTTTGTAGATTTCCTTTTTCCAGGCTCAAGCAATGGGAAGGAATCTCTTGGAGGAGGATCCAACTGTTGATCTTCTCTTGGTGTATTGTGCCCTTAGGGAATTTGGGGTTCTTTTTACCTTTTTAGTACTTGGGTTGTAGTAATTTGATCTTTTTGTGCCTCTTTGTATTCTGGTACATTACTCCTGGTGGAGTTTCTTTTGTAATACATATTGTTTTCATTTTCTATTGCTTCCTCATTCTTGTGGCAGAAATCGTTCCCACTTGCATGTTGTGTGATGCTAGGTGCTAGTCGCCGACCTATGGGGATTGGGAATGCCCTTCGAGCTATGTCAGGGTCAGCTCGGTTATCGGGTTACCAGGGTACCTGGGCTGGTTCATGGTAGTAAAACTCCTTTGGAAGCATAAAAATAATATTATTTTTTTATATCCAATTGGTTCTTATTTTCATTTTTCATTAATTTTTAACCTATGAATTAATTTTATATTTGTGTAAACCATAATTTTTATAACCTAGTTATTACTATTCATAATAAATAATTTAACTTCTAGTTTATATCATATTATATTAAAAAATAAAATTTTAATAATACATTCTTATTTGGTGAAATTTGGTCTTGTGTGTAACACAGGATATCGAAGAAGGTTTCTCTTATGTGTAAAAAATTCTATCAAGGATATAAGGACCCAAACATAAACATTTCATAATCATGATTTAAATCAAGAATTCACATTGAGGATCATTTCAGGTTTTGAGTTTTAGACAATTAGTCCATAACTATTACAAATTAGCCTGAATATTACAAGTATACACTACTACTATGTATCCATTTTTTCAATAAAATATAAACTCTTAAAAAGAAACATTCCAATTCCATGTTTTTTACATCATAACATTTCCTTGATCACATCCTTGTCCCTATTCTTTTTCATGTCCAGTGGAAAACATTTCAGAAAATTGGGATGAGAAAAAATCTCAGTAAGGGATACACAAAGAAGGAAAACTATTATTTCTTCAATAATAAAAATAAATCCTTGAATACATTATCATAATTAATACGTTTTACCTTTATGAAGTAGTAAATACTCTTCATTGAGTAAGAGATCATTGCTTACCCTTCTGTAACCAAAATATTACAATTAAACCAATATGAAGAACACATAACATATAAAGGTAACTTGGGACATGAACATACTTAAATGGAATAACCATACAGTGGACTTCCACACATATCAATAAATAAAATATCCATACGGTAGACTTCCATACCCAATGCATTGGAGGTTATAATGTAACCACCAGTCCTGGTTTATCACGACACCACCCGTTGTTTGGTTTTTCACATAACCACTAGTAAAATGTCCAAGTACCATTATAAAATCATAATACATAAAATATTTTAAATATAAACATTTCACTAATAACCTTTCTACATTTAAATTACAATATATCATTTCAGGTTATTTCTATAATCAATGCTTAATGAAACCATTTTCAAAACCATTTAAAACATTTAATAAAGACATTTTTGAATCAAAGTGTCCCACACCACTTTGATGATTTTAAAGGAATTAATGTTTTAAAACATTATTTTCCATATATATAAATTCTAAAACCCATTTTAAAAGCATGGAAACTAATGCGAAATCATTAGAAGAATAATTCTTTAAAGCTTTTAAAACGGTGTTTTAGTTAAAGAGTCTCGTAACACTTAAGTAACACTTGACTAAACATAATTGAAGAATAGAATAAAACAAAACATATAATATCATGAGAATAAGGATATTTAGGATATAATATTCCAAATGGAAGTATATACACTATATAATAGTGAATTGGCACTTAACAAAAACGAAGTCTCAAGGGAATGTAAATTGAGATGAAATCCCTTATAAAGATGGTATCCTTAGACTAAGGATAAATAAATTACATAATTATCTGTGAAGAATAAGAATACAGTAAATATAATTGTATATTATGTGTGAAACAATCAGTTTTCATTCACAAATATTTATACCATGGTATAATCAATAAGTATAAGTTTAACCCAAATAATTGAAATTAGGTTCAGAAGTTCTCTTACAGAAATTCGATAGCTTAACGGCGTCACTTTAAAATTTAGAAAAATAATTTGATGACAGAGAAAAGGTTATATAATCAAATGTAAATAAAATTTAAATAATTAAGGATATACAAGAACATATCTCAACATTAAAATATATAAATTAAAATACATAACAAAAATATTTCTTTAAAAAAGAGGAGGGTGAAAGGTTCTCTTAATGACTTGGTAACTTATGAAACATTCACCAAATGAAATAATGATCATAAAATGAAGATTTAATTACCCATTAATTAATAAATATTAGAAAATGAATACAATCATGGGAAGTACATACACCAACCAAAATTAAATAGTGGCAATATAGCATGAATCTCACTGGAATAAGAAGTTAGATGAAAACCCTAACCACATTGTAATCAAACGAGTCATTGAAGATAAAGTTAATATACACAAATTGAATCACAAAATACCATAAATAAAAATATAATTATGAAAATATATATCAAATGGCATTAAATACAACACCACATTCAATTAATAAGTGGCAAACAATGGAAACCTCACAGAATTAAAAGTGAGATAAGAAACCCCTTCACTCATGTCTGAAATGACCAATTCATTCTTTAATCTTCTGAATAATAAACTAAAGTTAATTTATACTTTATTAAGAATCTTTTTCAAGTTAATCATTACTTTTTAATCACTTATTACTATGTAATAACCATTATGTAATCATTTAAGTTAATAATTGTTGTTTTGTCGATATTTGGTACTTGGGTCAAAAATGGACTTCTTATAATTACAAGTTGTTCATGTGGTAGAAATTTCATTATATCCATAATTATATTCACGATTTAGATATCATATATATCATATATATCAAGTATATACATGTATTTATAATATTTCATAACATTTGGAGATAAGAAATTAAATGCACTGTTGATGGAGACAGTAAGCTGTATGTACACATGAATGCTACTTCCATTTATATTTTTTATTATAAATGATTGGAAACATAATTATACATAAGTATATTATAATTAGAGTATAATATAATATATAGTTTCATTAAATCTACCCTTTATATGTTCTACATAGGGCAGGAAAGAGTCATATCACTTTGAGAGGATTATAGTCCACACTTCCTCAGATGAGATTATTATATTTACCCACTTTAGAAACCATAAATGTATTATATAAATAAAAAATACAGAAGAATAGAAAAATATATATATTATAAATTATATATAAATAATGTTCCATCATAAATTCCACCATGAGAGGTTGTTGGAGATATATGAACCATCATCATTTCGTGAGCAGTACTTCGTCGTCGATAGAAACAGTATGTTCCTTACACATTAAATAGAGGTGTGAGTAAGTGTAGTTCAAATAATTCTCATAAAAACAACCTAGTATATTTAGGATACTGGTGTTCTTATAAAATAAAGGAATAAAAAGAGTTTAGGGAGGTTGGAGGAGTAAAATAAAACAAAAGGAAAAAAGCATTAAAGAGAAACTGTGACCTTTAATTCAGTTAACTTTATTTGGATTGAACTAAAATAACTTATTGAAGTTCCTTATGAATAAGATAATGATTCCAAGAGGAATATAAAGATCTTGAGAGATTATTTGGGTATGTTTTGGATGAGCCAAGGGGCATGAGAGTTGTGAGGAATGGGTTAGAAGTGGTGTCCTTTTATAAGGAAAAAGAGGGGCTCTTTAGAAAAATTTAAAACAATTACTTTATAATAAACTTATCTTCTATTTCAAAAGGTCCAAAACTCATCAAAGTCAAATATATGATGACTCATGTTATAAATAAAATCATCCAATTATAATTGAATAGGTTTGGGATATTGTTTTAATATTTATATTCTTATGTATTTAAATCATTTATCAATGAGGTAAATACTGCATCATTTTTGTGTCATGTATAATTTTATTTATATGATGCTAAAAAATCATAAAAAATACCATGATGTATAGAATAGATTTATATTTCCAGTGAATAGTTATATTTTAATACATAACTTATATAAACTAATTTTAAAATTAATTTACTAAAAGATATTTCATTATGTCATTTTTGTTTCTACTTTAAATTAATTAATCTAAAGTGTCATTATCACATCCAGGTACCCGCATTGTCACGACCCGTCCTCGGGGCCTGTGCTGTGACTACCCCAAGCCTGCCTTTCATAGGCCAGGGCTTGGAGACTGGCATCAAGGTGTAATTCCCGGTAAAAAGGGAAGGCATTGCCTTTGTAAAGTAATCAAATACCACAGAGCAAGAAAGCAGAAGTAAACACTAAGTAAAAACTGAGTACAACAGTATGTGCGGAAAAGTAAGTGGACCATAATAAGAACCCAAACTGAAAGTAAATTACAACATAAAGTGGGAGTACAACAACTGAAAATTAAAGCCGCAGCCTCGTGCTGTCCACTGGAAGTCCCACCTGAAGGGTGGGTACAGATAGCCTCCACAGCTCCTCGGGTCCAGCCGTCCGCTCCGAGTATGCCCCACCCAGTGATCCACCTCTAGGTACCGACCTACTCCTCATGCCTCAACCAGGATCAGCGTTGTCCGTCGTCTGTATCCAACACAACATAGTGCAGGAATAGCCCATGCAGGGGTGAGTATAAGCTACTCAATAGGCACCCCGAGACCCCTGATGGTCTCCCAGAATCCACAAAGGATAATACACAGATGAATGATACAATCACGAAATAACATCCGACACTACATAGGTATATGACCATACATATACCTAAGTCATCAATTCTCGTTCATCTCCAACATCCGAGCTCAAGTACAACCCAGTCCACAAAGGAAATCACAACCCGATCCACACAGAAAAGAAAAATGTAATCCACACAGGATTTCAAGTCAATCTTATCGAAGATAAGGATTTAAAGTCAAGATTCAGCTCACACATGTATAATTCCTCGTAAGACAATAGAGATTATCAGATGTAGCTACTAATTCATCTAAGCTGTTGGACCCACATAGGATCTATAGGTAATAACCCTCGCAATGACCCACAAAGGATCGATAGGTAACTAAACCCTGCAATGACCCACACCTGTTCTGTAGGCGCTGGCCCACACAGGATTTCTGAGCGCTGACCCACACAGGACCTGAACCACACATGATCGATAGCACTGATCCATGTAGGATCGCTGAGTGCTATAGTCGTCGCCGTCAAATCCACGGAGAATTTCAGCACAGTCTTCATCATCGTCGTAGTCGCAGCCAGCTCTAAGGTTCCCGCACATAGCAAGCTCGTTCGGGAGGGTCCGCTCCACGAGCCGAAGAGCTGATGCATCAACTGACACATATTTTGGAGGTGATGTATTGAATAGTTCCGTATCACCAACAGGAACTCAACGTCACAGACGGCGCGTCAATCGGACGCCCAGTCTGAGAGTTATTGGCTTTTTCGTCCCAGGGGCCCGGTTGGTTTTTAAGTCAAAACCAACCCGACCATACTCCAACTACATCCAAACCTTGAGAGGAGTAATCCAAATGGTCCGTCTACCTTATAGGAATCCATTAAATTCGATGACACGTCAATCAGACCCCAGGAGCTCAAGTTATAAGCGTTTCTGCTCCGAGGGCCCGGTTGGTTTCGTGTACGAACCAACCCGGCCGAACCCAAAGTAATCTGAAACCTTGAGTGTAATATATCGAAAGGACGGTCTCGTTCCAAGTATCGCATCTCCGCTAATAGTGCGCCGATCGGAGTTCAGCATCCCAAGTTATGGGCAAAAGACAATGAGAGGTCCGGAAGTGGGGGTTTCGAGCCCGGACCGACCCGGCCCGAGACCCCCCTCGGTCGGCCCGAACCGGGTCGACCTGACCCGGGTCCGGGACCGGCCCTCTTGGGCGTGGCTCGGCCCGGCTGGCGCGGCGCGGCCCGGCCTGGGCGTGGCCGTTTCGGCCGAGCGGATGGGGGGGGCGCCTTCCCCCTGTTTCGTAACAGCGTCCCCCATGATGGGGGGCTGCTCCTGCTGGCCAGCCGGGGGTCGTAACCCTCGGCTCCTCCCGTGACCGCCCGGCCCGCTCCAGCCGGCCGACTGTTTCCGCCATGAGACCGGTGCTGGCCGGTCCCCCTGCTCCGATGCCAGCGGCCCGGAACCGGCCACCGGTCCCTGCTCCGCCACGGCCTATGGTCGCGGCCTTGGTCCGCCCGGCGCAGCGCGACTGCTTCGCGACCTTGTTCGATTCAACGGCATGGCGCGACAGCGCTGCGCATTCCTTGCCGCATGAACCCACGTGGTGCGACGACACCGCACCATCCCCGTTCCAATCCACCACAAGGTAGAGAAGAGAAAAAGGGGAGGAGGGTCGGCCGTGTTTGTGCGGTCCGACCGCATCCCGTTAATTGATATCAAGCTGTCCAAAAGTATGAGGAAAGATGACAGAAGAATTCACGAATAGAAACACATAAATCCCTTACCTCGTCGAATTCATTGAGCGAGGGTTCGTCATGGAAATAACCGTCGCGGAAGAAGACGTCGCGGAAGGAGAGAGTCGTGTCGCGGAGAAATGATTTGTCGGCGTCGTGTCGTCGATCTCCGAAGATCTCACATTCTTGTCGACCTTCGTCGGAGGTCAGCGTTCTTCGCATTCTTCACGAGGAAGAAGAACATCAAGAGCTTTTCCTTTTCTCCAAAGGACTCCATAGAACAAGATCCAACAATAATAAATAAGTGCTTTCACTTATTTTATTACCTAAGACTTTAGTACTTGAATTCAAACATTCAAATTAAACTCTCCTATTTAATTAACAGAAGTTATCAATTTAATGGTGAGTTGAAGGAGTTAGGTAATATGACGGGGTGGGGTTTGTGTGGGCCCCACCACCCTCATAAATATCATGTGAAGTTGGGTGGTTACCCAACTTCCACCCAAAGATTTTAATTACTTAGTAAAAAAAAATTGTAGCTCAATTTTTATTTTAACTTCCACAATTTTTTATCAACTCCTCCCGTGTAAACACAACTCCAGAAAAGGTGTTCCTAAGAAATTACTGGGGCTGCGAATTCATCGGTGCCCTCCGAATTTGATTCCGACCACCGGTTCAAATGTCAGAAAAAACCCGCTCGTTCGTTCACTGAACGTACCCGAGCTAAACTTCGGATTACAATTCCGGGCACATCGGGCCTCAGAATCAAGTGACCTCAAAAACAGCGTTCTTGTAAAATCCCAAAGAAAATTAAGAAAAAATTTCCCTTGAATTTTACGGGTGTTTACATTACTCCCACCTCAGGGCTTTACGTCCCCGTAATGATACACCATAAACTAGGGAATCCAATATGGGTACTGTTCACACATATGAGCCTCCCGCTCCCAAGTGCCCTCTTGGAGGTTCCCGTGCTGCCATCTGATTCGCACTAGAGGAATCGACCATCCACATAGGACCCGCTCCTGTCGATCCTCGATCTCCACCGGGACCTCCGCAAAAGTCGCCCCATCATCAATTTCTTGCTCCAAATGGTCAGTGATATGCGTTGGGTCATGCACGTATCTCCTCAGCTGAGATACGTGGAAGACGTCGTGCACCCGGTGCAACTAAGGTGGTAGAGCCAGGCGATAATCCACCTCAGAAATCCTGCTGAGAACCTGGAATGGTCCGATGAAGCGTGGAGGAAACTTCCCGCTTCGGCCAAATATCTGTATTCCACGTCGAGGTGAGACCCGCAAGAAGACGTGGTCGCCATCCTCGAACTCCAGTGGCCTCTGCCTCCTACCAGCATAAGACTTCTTCCAGCTCTGAGCTACCCTCATCCGCTCCTGGATGACCTGGACCATCTCTGTCATGGCCTGGACCATCTCCGGTCCCACAAGTGCTGACTCCCCAAGGTCTTTCTAGCACAGAGGTGACCTGCAAGATCGGCCGTACAACGCCTTGTATGGTGCCATCCCGATGGTGGAGTGGTATCTGTTGTTGTACGCGAACTCCACCAAGGGTAGGTAGTCCTCCCAGCTGTGACCAAAGTCAAGGACACATGCACAGAGCATGTCCTCGACTGTCTTAATGGTCCTCTCCGTATGACCATCTATTTGGGGGAGAAAGGCGGTGCTCAGACGTAGCTACGTCTTGAACGCCTCCTGCATCCCTTTCCAAAGCCGGGAAGTAAAGCGATCATCTCGATCGGAGACGATAGACGATGGAACACGATGAAGTCGTACAATCTTCTAAACGTAGAGGCGTCCCAAGCTCTCCACTGAGCCCTGCTCTCTTATGGGTAAGAAGTGAGCCGACTTGGTGAGTCAGTCGACAATCACCCAAATGGAGTCGTGACCTCTGGAAGTGCGTGGAAGTCCAGTCACGGAGTCCATAGATATGCCTTCCCACTTCCATTCCGGGACCTCCAAGGGCTGCACCAAGCCTACTGGTACCTGGTGCTCTACATTCACCTTCTGACAGGTGAGGCATCAAGAAATGAACTCTTCCACAACCTTCTTCATGCCCGGCCACCAGTGCTGTCATCTGAGATCCTGGTACATCTTCGCCACTCCAGGATGTACCGCCAAAAGGGAAGTGTGAAACTCTCTCAGCACCTCCTCCCGTAATGTAACTGGTACCAAGGTACGTCCACTTAAAAGGACGGCGTGCTCTCCTCCTCAAGAGAAACCATCAGGTGCATGTCCTGAGGATATCTGCGCACGCCGAGTCTCACAGTCGGCGTCCCCACATTGTGCCTCTCTGAACCGCTACAGTAGTGGATGAGTGACTATAGAAAGGGTGCTCCATCTCTATCCACGAAGGATATCTGCAAAGCAGCTAGCTGCTCTTTCGCCTCCCCAAGTAGCTGAATGCACATCCTCCTGCTGAGAGCATCGACTACTTCGTTCCCCTTTCCAAGAGTATAGAATATCTCAAAGTCATAATCCTGGAGTAACTCGAGCTATCACCACTATCTCAGGTTCATATCCTTCTACGAGAAGATGTACCTGAGACTCTGGTGGTCAAAATAGACTGTAAAGCGCTCATCCATCAGATAGTGTCGCCACATCTTCAGAGCAAGGACCACTACTGCTAACTCCAGGTCATGGGTAGCATAGTTCTGCTCATGCAGCCTCAACTGACGTGATCCATAGGCGATCACTGCCCTCTCCTGCATGAGGACACATCCGAGTCCGGTCCCTGATGCATCGCAGTAAACTACGTACCCTACTCCCTCCTCCGGTAGCCTCAAGATATGTGTGTAGGTCAATCTATTTCTCAGCTCCTGGAAGCTCTGCTGAAAACTGTCTGACCACACGAAGGGTCTCCCTTCTTCGTCAAAGCTGAGAGTGGTGCCGCAACTTTAGAGATGTCTGGCACAAATCTCCGTTAGTATCCAGCTAGTCCCAAGAAACTCCGCACCTCCGTCACGCTCCTGGGTGTCTCCCAAGCTAGCACTGCCTCGATCTTCACAGGATCCACCACAACTCCCACTTTAGAGATGACGTGTCCCAAGAAGTGGACCTCACGTATCCCTAACTGACACTTCGAGATCTTTCCATAAAGCTGGTGCTCTCGGATTGTGTCTAGTATAACCCACAAGTGGTAGGCGTGCTTCTCTTTAGTCGTCGAGTAAATCAAAATGTCGTCGATGAAAACCATGACAAATTGATCGTGGTATGGCTGAAAGATCATGTTCATGAGGGACATGAACACTGTTGGAGCATTGGTTATGCCAAATGTCATAACCAAGAACTCATAGTGGCCATACCGACACCTGATGGTCATCTTCTGCACATCCTCGTCCCGAACTCTGAGCTGGTGATAGCCTGACCTGAGATCTATTTTCGAGAACCATCGTGCCCCCTTGAGCAGATCAAAGAGGTATTCAATCCTCGGTAGTGGATACTTGTTCCTCACGGTCACCTGGTTCAGGCGACAATAGTCGACCCAAAGTCGCAGGCTCCTGTCCGCCTTCTTGGCGAACAAAATCAGGGAAGCCTAGGGTGAAACACTAGGTCGGATGAATCCCTTGCCCTGCAAGTCCTCCAGCTGTACCCATAGCTCTTGAATCTCAGAGGGTTCCATATGATATGTTGGAGTGGATATCGGGGTTGTCCCGGGGTACATGTCAATAGAAAAGTCTACCTCTCAACGAGGAGGTAGTCCTGGAACGTCTTCAGGAAAACGTCTACATACGGAACCACCACTACAGGAAAACTAGGACTCCACACGTCAACTACTCCTAGGATGAGTCTAGCCAATTGATGAGTGATGGGTTGTCCTCTCCTATGCGAGAGTCCATCCTGTGCTGGGAAGGCTCCCTTCTCGCCGGTGAAGGGGAACCTGCTCCCGTCAGTGTGTACACATCGCAACTTGTGCCAAATATAGTCATTCTGACCATGGACTGTAGATAACCAATCCATTCCCAAGATGTCATTGTAAGGCCTCAATGCCTCTACAAGAAGATCCTAGCCGAAGATCTCACCTCCTATAGTAAAATCACACTACCGGCACCAGTGCATAATCATCGAGTCTGCTCCCGTAAGAGTCTCTAGCCGTAAGGATCGAGCCAACGGCTCTGTCAGAATCTCTGAGCTCTGAACAAGGGCAGCGTCTATGAAAGAATGACTTTCTCCTGTGTCTATAAGAACTACATCAAGGGTGGAATAGACACAGATAGTACCTCGAATCATCTCGGGTGCGTCGTGGTCGTAGGCCTCTGCTGCCTAGATCTGTGCCTGTCTCTGCCCGCCAGGTCCCTGTGGTCGGGGTGGACCTCCTGGTGGTGGAGGTGGTAGATCCTTAAAGCGTCCCCCACCACTTGCTGCTCGGCCAGCTCCTCTGTCTCATCTGCCTGCTCCCTGCGGACCGCCACAGTAGACCCTCTGCCTCTGCCTGGGTGGTCCCTCAACCATCTGCTGCTCCTCGGTACGGTGGGTCGGGCAGTCACGAGCCATGTGGCCCTGCCCGCCGCATGCATAGCACTGTCTGACTCTCGAAAGACTTGCTCCGTGCTGTGTGCCCCGTACCACTCATCTAGTGTCCTGAGGTTGTATTCCTGAGAGTCTAGTCTGCCTGGACCCATGAGTCATCCGTTGACTGCCTTCTGCAGAAGACTCTGCTACGTGTCACCCTGCGGTAGGTCTCACTGCGGATGTAGGCTCAGCAAGGAAGCTCTCGATTAGAAGTGCTCGCTCCATTACCCTTGCCTGTGTCGGAATGGTGAGGGAGATTAGTGATGCCCTGATCTCATGCCTCAGTCCCTACCCAATGGTTCGGGCCCGGAAGAATGGGTCTTGTACCATGTCTGTCGAATAGTGCGAGATCGGTAAATCTCGCCGAGTACTGGGCGACTGTCAAGCTACCCTGCCGCAGCTGTAGAAGCTCCTGGATGCACACCACACGGAGGGTGGCTGGGACGAACTCCGAGTGGAAGAGTCTCTCAAATTCTGTCAATAGGAGAGATCCCTCGTCGTGCACCTGGAGCATCATGCTCCACCATCTGCCTGCTGCCGCGTGCAGGAGGCTCGCTGCGAGGATCACCATGAGGTCTGTTGGTTTCCTCACTAACCAGAAAACTCGTACAACTGCCTCCAGCAAATCCTCAGCTGCCTGAGGGTCTGTCTCCCTGTGGAACCTAGGCGGTCGCTGATGCTGAAACTTTTGCAGTGCTCTAAGGCGATGTGCATCGTCAGAGGCTGGGGCTGGTAGCATCGGTGGCTCGGCGGGTAGAGGTACCGTCGGTGCCTCTGCTTTCAAAGGGCCTTGTACCGAGGCCTCGTCGCTCGGTGGGTTATCATCACATACAACGTTCAGAACCATGGTTGGATGCCGTCATGGGGCCATCCTGAAAAGAAACAGGTGCGCCACGGTCAAACAGTATACCTGGTGAGCTGACACAAAGTAATCACAAAGAAAACTTGAAACACACATTCATTCTATGTTTTCGTGCATTAAGTCGAAAATCAGAAGTCAGGGTCCTGGTGTACGGATACGTCAGCCACCACACCATCACTGGGCTCCCTGGACAGATAACCACACTCAATAATCTTAATACTATTTCTTTACATAGAAAAAGATCAGATTCCTGAGTTCTACGGTAGAACCGAACTCCTCTGATACCAATTTGTCACGACCCGTCCCTGGGGCCCGTGTCGTGACTACCCCAAGCCCACCTTCCATAGGCCAGGGGCTGGTGACTAGAACCAAGGCATAATTCCCGGTAAAAAGGGAAGGAATTGCCTTTGTAAAGTAAACAAACACCACAGAGAAAGCATGCAGAAGTAAACACTAAGTAAAAACTGAGTACAACTGTATGTGCGGAAAAGTAAGTGGGCCAGAATAAAAACCCAAACTGAAAGTAAAGTACAACTGAAAATGGGAGTACAACAACTGAAAAGTAAAGCCACAGCCTCGTGCCGTCCATTGGAAGTCCCACCTGAAGGGTGGGTACAGATAGCATCCACAGCTCCTCGGGTCCAGCCGTTTGCTCCGAGTATGCCCTGACCAGTGGTCCACCTCCGGGTACCGACCTGCTCCTCATGCCTCAACCACGATCAGCTTTGTCTGTCGTCTGCATCCAACACAACGTAGTGTGGGCATAGCCCGTTCAGGGGTGAGTATAAGCTACTTAGTAGGGTCCCCGAGACCCCCGAAGGTCTCCCAGAATCCACAAAGGATAATCCATAAAGGAAAGATACAATCACGAAGTAACATCCGACACTACTTAGGTATATGCCCATACATATACCTAAGTCATCAATTCTCGTTCGGCTCCAACATCCGAGCTCAAGTACAACCCATTCCACACAGGGAATCACAAACCGATCCACACAGGAAAGCATAACGTAATCCACATAGGATATCAAGTCAATCTTATCGAAGATAAGGATTGAAAGGCAAGATTCAGCTCACACAGGTATACTTCTTTGTAAGATGATAGATATGATCAGATGTAGCTACTGATTCATCTAAACTGTCAGACCCACACAGGATCGATAGGTACTAACCCCCACAATGATCCACAAAGGATCGATAGGTAACTAACCCCCACAATGACCCACAAAGGATTGGACCCACATAAGATCTGTAGGAACTGGCCCACACAAGATCACTGAGCGCTGACCCACACAGGATCTGACCCACACAAGATCGGTAGAACTGATCTATGTAGGATTGCTGCGTGCTGTAGTCATCGCCGTCGAATCCACAGAGGATTTATGCACAGTCGTCATCATCGTCGCAGTTGCAGCCAACTCTAGGGTTCCCGCACACAGCAAGCTCATTCGGGAGGGTCCACTCCACGAGCCGAAGGGATGATACAGAAACTGACACATAGTCCGGAGATGATGTATCCAATAGTTTCGTATAGTCAATAGGAACTCAACATCACAGACGGCGCGTCAATTGGACGCCCGGTCTGAGAGTTATTGGCTTTTTCGTCCCAGGGGCCCGGTTGGTTTTTAAGTCAAAACCAACCCGACCGTACTCCCACTGCGTCCAAACCTCGAGCGGAGTATGCCAAAAGGTCTGTCCCACTTAGAGGAATCCATCAAAGTCAACGGCACGTCAATAAAAAGTCTGGAGCTCATGTTATAAGCATTTTTTCCCCGATGGCCTGGTTGGTTTCGTGTACGAACCAACCCGGCCGAACCCAAAGTACTCCAAAACCTTGAGTGTAATATATCAAAACGACCATCTCGTTCCAAGGATCGCATAACTGATGATGGTGCGTCGATCGGAGGTCACCAGCCCAGGTTATGGGCAAAAGACCGTGAGAGGTCCGAAAGTGGGGGTTTTGCGCCCGGACTGACTCGGCCCGAGACCCCCCCCCCCCCCCCCCCCCCGGGTCGGCCCGCCAGGGCGCGACCTGGCCCGGTTGGCACGACGTGGCCCGAATGGCGCATCCCAACCCAGCCTAGTGCAGCCCGGCCTAGGAGTGGTGCAGCCTGGCCTGGGCATGGCCCGGCCCGGTGCGCTTGCGCGGCCCGGTCTGGCACGCTGGCGCAGCCCGGTCGCCAGGTGGCTTGGCCGTTTTGGCCGAGCGGATAAGGGGGAAGGGCGCCTGCCCCCTGTTTCGTAACCGTGGCCCCCCATGATGGGGGGCGCTCCTGCTGGAAAGCCAGGGGTCCTAACCCCCGGCTCCTCCCTTGGTCGGCCGACCCGCTCTGGCCGGCCGGCTGTTGCCGCCACGAGACCGGCGCTGGCCGGTCCCCCTGCTCCGATGCCGGTGGCCCGGAACCGGCCGCTGGTCCATGCTCCGCCGTAGTCTATGGTCGTGGCCTAGGTCCACCCAGCAAGGCGCGACGGCGCCGTGAACTTGTTCGATTCAACAACGCCGCGCGACGGCACCACGCATTCCTTACCGCATTACCCTGCACAGTGCGACGACACCACGCCATCCCCGTTTCAATCCACCATAAGTTAAATAAGAGAAAAATAGGAGGTTCGGCCATGTTTGTGTTTTCCATCCCCCTCCCATTAATTGATAGCAAGCGGTCCAAAAGTACGAGGAATGATGATGGAAGAATTCACGAATAGAAACACATAAATCCCCTACCTCGTCGAATTCGTTGAGCGAGGGTTCTTCGCGGGAATAACCGTCGTGGAAGAAGACATCGCCGAAGGAGAGAGTAATTTCGTGGAAAAATGATTTTTCATCGTTGCGTCGTTGATCACTGAGAATCCGGCGTTCTTTTCGACCTTCGTCGGAGGTCGGCGTTCTTCGCGTTCTTTGCGAGGAAGAAGAACTTCAAGAGCTTTTCCTTTTCTCCCAAAGACTCCACACAACAAGATCCAACAATAATAAATAAGTGATTTCACTTATTTTATTACCTAAGACTTTAGTACTTGAATTCAAACATTCAAATTAAACTCACCTATTTAATTAACACAACTTATCAATTTAATGGTGAGTTGAAGGAGTTAGGGAATATAAAGGGGTGGGGTTCGTGTGGGCCCCACCTCCCTCATAACCTCTCATGAGAAGTTGGGTGGTTACCCGACTTCCACCCAAAGGTTTTAATTACTTAGTAAAAATAAAAATTGTAGCGCAATTTTTATTCTAACTTCCACAATTTTTTAACAACTCCTCCCGTGTAAACACAACTCCAGAAAAGGTGTTCCTAAGCAATTACCGGTGATGCGAATTGATCGGTGCCCTCGAAATTTGATTCCGAGAACCTGTTCAAAAGTTATAAAAACCCGCTCTTTCGTTCACTGAACGTACCCGAGCTAAACTTCGGATTAAAATTCTGGGCACACCGGACCGCAGAATCAAATGCCGTCAGAAACCACATTCTTGTAAAATCTCAATGAAATTTAAGAAAAAATTTCCCTTGAATTTTACGGGTCTTTACACGCATAGGGTCCACAAATATCCCCAACGACCCCCATGGTCGGCCATGAATCGTACAATAAGGTTAGAACAATTGTTAAGGTAATTTTGTATTATTATGATATTATTTTAACCTTGAATTACCCTATTTATCTTTAACTTCGTTAAATAATAGTAAAAAGTTATTGTTCCCAAAAAAATATTTTCATATTATTGAACCAAATTTTACTTACTAATAACAACCATGTATGTATGGTTTTATTAATCTAATTCCCTGAAGTGGTAAAATTTCATTTGAATGAAAAAGTCAGTTTTTAACTACTACTTAGTGGTTTCACTATTCAATAAAAATTGAAGTTTTTCTGAAAAATACCAAAACTTCTGCCTAAGTTATATTTGATATTCTGAATTCAGAAAATATTTCTACTTTACCGAATTCAAAACATATTATTTGAATTAATTTATTTAAAACTAATTCCCATAGTCAAAATAAAAGGATTGTTTTTAAGAAATATTAGCTATCAAAAGATTGTCACTTGTTTATGTCTAATTTCAAAGTGAAATTAATTCCAATGAACTCCATTAGATTAAATGGTAAAAATATAATCTAATTAATCTTTAAACCCATTTAAAAATATATTCTAACTATATAAATATATTATATTTAATGGAAGTATTGAATTAATATACATTATTTTTCACTCTTCATTAAAAAATGAATTTTATCAGAAAAATACAGTAAATTTACCCAAAGTGAATTTTGATGTCCATATTCAAAAGAAGAATTTTATTTTTCCAAATAAAACATATAAAAGTGACCAAGACAAGATTTAATGTTTCTTCACCATAAAAAGGCGGTAAAACAACCTTTTAAAGTAAATTATGCTTAAAATTAGATTCATTCATATTTTAAGCCTCTAACTTTTATTGGATAAATATAAAAAAAACATAAGAAATATGTATAACAATATTATAGTTAGTTCAATTCATTCATGCCAATAAAACAACTAGACATTAATTACTATTTAAAATAATAATATATTATTATTTCTCAGTATGACTCAGCATTGTTTTCAACAAACGACTTCAGAGAAACCCATTGTTGTGTGTCAAGTACTCCCTTGAATATGACATCACCTTTAATATATAATTTTCATTTAATTAAAAAATATTAATAAAAATAAAATTGTTATATTCTTTATTTTCCTGGGATGTTATAGAGGAAGGTTTCTCTTGCACGTAACACAAGCTATTGAGGAAGGTATCTCTTGCGTGTAACGCAAGATAACTCGGTGTTGCGTACATTAAAAGCAATATAATGTGTGGAATTTATTTAAAATATTAAATTTATAGTAGAGTCTTGGGATATTATATTCAATTATGTGGTTGGTGTTTCATTACATACATAGTATTGAATACAAAGGTGAAATTTAGAATTTTGGGGTGTTACGTCCTCCCTACCTTAATTAAATTACGTCCTTGCAATTTAAATTCAATAATGGGCTCTATATTGTTCGATACTTCCTATGTTGGCAATCCCAAATCAGAAGAAGGGTTTGTAAAACATTGTCCAGAAAAGAGGGGATGGGAAGTAAAAGGTTCACATGGACTACCATTTGTCTAGGTTTCTATGTATGAGATCCTTAATAGAAATTAGAGACATAGACCTGTATGGAAAGCATAAATATTTATAGGGATTGAATGAGGTCATCAATAAAAATCAAGTGAATGATCGATATAAAGTTGAGGGCCTCAAATCCACAAATCTATGATGATTTAAGAGGCCATCTGTACAATATAAATTAAGGTATTAGGATAAAATTTCATTTTTAAGTAAATTTTCTATTATTGGGAAATTCATTTACTCACCTTGAATATAAGGAAAAATCCCCAATACATAGTTTTCACTTTGATGTCAAAAATACTGACATTTGGTTGTGTTTTGATCAAATTATAGTTCATTTTTATACTCATAGAAATTTATTACCATTAAAGAATTTTGTAGTCCTAAATCACAAAAAGAAAAAATTTAAAGGATTGTAAGTCCTATAAAAGAGTGAAAAGTCCAACTATTTGTATTTAAATATCTTAGAAAAAAATACAGTTAGTAGATTTATCTCTAATCCTAAAAATTGATACTACTGGTTCATCATTATCATTAATTAGTCATTTTTTAACTAAAAATAATGAAAATTTAACCAGGACATTTTGTAGGTCAGTGGTTGACGTGAGAACCTTCTCGTCCTTCAGTTATGGGTTCAAGACCTATGGTATTGATAGAAATTATTGGCTGTCACATGGCTTATAAGATTTCCATTTATAAAACCAAATAAATATAATTTAAAAATTAAAATATGATACAAATACATATAATTTAATCTTTAAATACACTCTTAACTAAGGTTTTCAATTCATACTCAATACATAAGTACATCATCCACTTATTTTTACATAGGTCCTTCCGTGGTCTAGAATTTATCCATAATATCATTTGTAGGATTTCTAAATCAAGACAACATATCATTAATCTATAACAATTTTGATTTTACCAAGGATATTCATTGTAAAAATCCTTTATACTAGTTTGTAAAAAAATGTATATTATCCTAAGTATAACCCCGAGGATTGTCAAAAAATGTGCACATAAAGGCTCGTTATTGTGTACCAGGTTACCCAGTGTAAAACTATGAACACCTTGTTAGATTTATTTTTCCTAGTTACATCTATGGCAGAACCACATCCATTTGTAGTGTCTATATAGGTATTTATTTCTATGAAGCCCCACATATTCTATACATTACCAAAAAATATATGGGGTTATTAAATACATATACTCAAATTATACCTTAGGGTTATGTTCCCTAACCTATGTTTTCTTAAATCTAGTTCCCAAGGTTGTTACCAAACTTTCTCTGATACCTTCTGTATTGACCCAACCCATAAGCCGAGAGCTGATGTCTCCTATCAATTACATTGGAATGATTACAAGGAATCATTCCCTGAATGACCAATCAATTTAGTATCCTTGGTAATCCAAATACATATATGAGTCTTGTATTCTAAAATGAATACAAATATTAAAACATGAATTTTTTCTTCTAAATAACTTTTAGAATACTCTAATAAATCTAGTAAATACTTTCATATATTTTATAGTATGCTTCATGGATTTTCAAGGAATGAATGATAATAAGGGTGAGTTCAAAAGATTAGTATGGGAAAAAATAGTGGAATAAATATATAATCAATGAGAATATTAAATATAGAATAGTAAATAAATGAAAACACATGCCACATAATCAAAAAAAATCATTGATAGTGAAAAAAATATTGAAAGGTAAAAAATGGAAACATATGTCATTCAATAACTAGATGAGTAAAAATAAATATGGAATGGTAAGAAACTGAAACACATTCCAACTAAATAAATTAAAATGAAATGTATCAATATATATGTCAATTCAAAATATAATGGGTGAATAATAACTAAAACCAATATAATGTAAATTCTTGATTATTGGATGGAAATTTTCCTAGGTACATGGTACCTTTACTATCAAGAACATTCACAAGACAGGTTAAAAAATATAAGGTAAAACCCCATCGAATATGGCGAGCTAAAATGACTCATCCTATGAGACTACCAATACATCGAGGGACTATCTATAATTGGGCCCCACCCATGTTGTACCAGTCCAATAAAATCTTCATGTATAGAATTATAAATTTAACAATATTCCTTGTAAAATATTTTTTTAGAGTATGAGATAAAGATTTATAAATATTTACCCAAATAATAAAATAAAATTTTAATTAGGAACCATATATAAAATGGTATACAGTTTATGAAATAGTAATCCATGATAAAATAAATAGATTATTAGAGGGAAATTAAATGTGAAATGATCATAGGAAATTAAATATTCAAGGGGAAAAATAAATCAATGAAGTGAATTTGAATATTATCATTGAAAAGTCAATCATAAACCATCTATAGGGAGATTAATTATGGTATCAATTTAAGATATTCCTAGTGAATTAAAATAATTGGTTTTTTCATTTATGAATATAAATATTATAAAAAGATTTTTGAAAAAAATTCCTGGAGAAAATAGCCTTTTGTTTTGGAAAATCTTTTAAAACCACTTTTATTTGAATATCAATTTTGAAAATATTTTCTTAAAAATAAATCTTTTAAACATTAAATGTATGTTTCAAATAAATGATGGTGGGTAAATCTATACATGTCGTACAAGGTAGGAATAACATTCCATTTTCACACTAAAAAGGATAGAAAAATGTCTTGTTTTGAAAGTGAAAAGATGATACATTTTAAAAAATGGTAAAAGATAAAACAGGTAAAAATTTATTTAACAAATAATTTTAAAATATTTTTTGAAATATTTTTAATAAAACATGTTTTTTAGATGAAAATAGGATCTCTGAATAAAGACAGGATTGATGTCAGGTTTTCTTAAAAACATTTTTAAAACACTTTGAGTGAAAATGAGTGGGAAAGTGGTAATAATACACAAAGAAGGTCATGAATTAATAGAGGAGAATAAAATGAAAGGTTTTATTTAGAAATGGTAATATAATTTACTCACATATAAATATCATTACAGTTATTATTGAGATAAATAACCTTTAAACATTCCAAAGTGTCCCATACCACTTTGAAGCATTTTAAATCATAAACCTCATGAAAGAATAATATTATATGAAGGTAATAAATAAAATTAATATAAATTAATTAATGATATATTATATAAAAATTTTCATTAGATACTTCACATAAAAGATATATGTGGTGAACATTATATTTATCTCATAGAAGTAAAAAGTGAGATGAAAATCCCTTCCCTTATGTTTCAATTTGGGTGAAATTAATTTAACTTCATGTATAATAAACTTATGTTAATTTTATACTTTATTGAATTTTTTTTTTATTTTTACCATTACATTTACTTCACTTGTTACTATTTTTATACAACTTCTTAATCAATTATGTTTACATCATCTATTTTGACAAAATTCAGTTTATGTGTCAAAAACAACTTTGGTAGGACTACTATGATCAAAGGGGTAAATATATAATATCCATAATAAAAAAATGATAAAATTATCGTATTTATTCATAGATTATACTTTTAAAAACAATCATTTAATATGGTTATTAAAAATGAACCAACATTACAATAATGGGACAGTAGGATGTCGATAACCATGAGTAACATTTTTATTTTTCGATGATTTTTGTAGAAATAACATAAGTAAAATTAGATCTTTATAAAGTTATATTAATATCATTAATACCATATTATTTATTCATATATACTTATATATAATATTCTAATGATGTAAAATGAATCACATCATGTTGAGGACGTGGTATTCCAGACGTCCACAACCAACATTATCAGTTTTTAGTGTGTAAAAGGATAATAAATAAAATGATCTATATATATATATATTACCAGAGAGATTATTTTTCATTTATATAATTTTATTATGTAACATATTTTCAATTATAATAATCCATTATACTTTACATGGATCATGTGAACAAATCACATCGCTTGGAGGGGGCGGTAGTCTACACATCCTCAAATGATGTTATCATATCAAGGAAAAATAGATAGAATAAGGGTATTTGATGTAAAATAATTAAAGAAGATTAAAGTCATAATAAATATCATATATAATATATATAAATAGCGTGTCTATCATAATTTCCAACCACAAAATTTGGAAATTGAAAAATGAACAATCATCGTTTCGTGAGGCAGTAGTTTGCCATATAGAGAAATAATATGTTTGTAACCAATTAGATAAAGATGTGTGTGAGTGTATGTAGAAATATTAACATGAAAACATCCTAGTATATTGATATTAATAGTTTTGTTATTTAATCATAAAATAATAATAGTATAGAGGTTGATGAATGAAAATGAAACTAAAAATCTTGAGTGAAGACATTGCCTCTTAATCAGATAACATCTTCTGGTTTGAACAAAAATATTCCTTGGATTTCTTTCTAAGAAAGGGGATGATTCTATGATAATTTTATAGATGTTGTAATAATATTTGGGTAAATTTTGGATGAAATAATTTTTATTGAGAGGTGTGAAGAAGGGAGGGATGTTGTGGCCTTTTATAAGGAAGGGAAGGGACTTAATTATAATTTTTTGAAACAAATTATTTGTACACATGTAATCACATAAAAAAAGGTCCTAAAAACCAAAAATAATTCTATAATTAGAGGTTATTTTCATAGTTATGGACATATAATGGGTTTTAGAAAATGTTTTATGTCATTTTGGCCCGTAAATATTAGGTTAGGTCCATTTTTAAGCCTAATTACTCAATCGCTGTAATTAATTTAAATCACTTTCACAGTTAATTTTAGAAAAACATTAATATGATATTATTAGAATTAAAATATCATCTTGATTAAAATTTTTTATTTCCATTTTAAACTTCAAATAATAGATTCAGGAAAATTAATATTAATGTTAATCTTCAAAATAGACAGTTCAACTGGTTCATTATAAAAATGTTCAAAATATTGTTGAGTTTTTATATTCAATTTCAATGTGAAATTAATTATAGTAAATTATATTGTACTAATGGATGTATTATTGTTATAGTTTGACTTTATTAAATAACTAAATTATAATTTAACCTTAATAATTATATAAACGAAAAGACAGTTTTAAAATAAAATGCAGTATTCTTCAGTATTCATTAAAAATTGAAGTTTGATAGAAAAACAATAAAAATAAACCATATTATAATTTTGATATTTTGAATTCAGTAATGATGTTTATTTTATCAATTTAAATCTATAATAGAGTCAAAAGTATTATTTAAAATAGTTTCATTATTAAATGGAGGTAAATTTCATTTAAAAAAATATATGTTTTCATGCATGAAATAGGGTTTGTTCTTATCTTATGCATGTAAAACCTAACGGATAAATATCAAGAAAAAAATTGATTGAATATATAACATATTTGTTTCATTAAAATCATTCAATAATAGTAATTAGTTATGTTTATTAATGTAAATCACCTTTGGAAGCATAAAAATAAGAATATTTCTTTTTTATATCCAATTGGTTCTTATTTTCATTTCTCAATAATTTTTGACCAATGAATTCATTTTATGTTATTATAAACTATAATTTTTAGAACATACTTATTACTATTCACAAAAACTAATTTAATGGCTAGTTTATATCAAATTATATTAAATAACAATACCATAATAATACAATGTTATTTGGTGAAACATGGTCTCGCATGTAACACATGCTTTCAAGGAAGGTCCCTCTGGCATACAACAATAGCTACCGTGGAAGGTCACTCTTTCCTATAACACAAGCTATCATGAAAGTTTGATGTTGCATGTAACATACGCTAACTAGTTTTTTCATGTATTATAAGAAATATCATTTGTTGAATTTATTTAAAATAGTAAATATATAGTAGAGTCTTGGGATATTATATTACCTTAGGTGTTTGGTGTTGAATTTCATACATGCTATTGAATACAAATTTGTACTTTAGAATTTTAGGATGTTACATCACTACCCTACCTCCAATTATTCAATTGGCCTCATACGTAACCACATCATGAATGATCATGTCTTACGTCTTTCTTAGAAAGGAAATTCAACAGTATTTTTTATTCTAAAAGAGTGAATATTAATGATTATTGGGCCTATAAGTCAAAAACACTATCATATTATATTTTCAATGCTCTACAAGGTTCATTCTACTCTAAACCTGAGAACTCATAGTGCTCATATTTTAAATAAGTAAACTAATTACTACAAAGTTTCACTGCACAAAACCTATTAAATAAATGTTATCTCCAACCATTGAGTATCCGCCCATTATCTACCCCAGATATGTCTAACCACCTAGAATAATTACATAAATTTCCATGATAGAGACATTCTAAAATACCATGCCCGGAATCCCTTGGTCATTCCATCAATACTGCAAGCATTTATGTTCGTAGAAACCCAACCTTATAGCACAGGTGTTAGAACTCATCATGATCTATTCTCCGTGACTATAAGTTAACTTGAAAGACCTCCCTTTATTTTTTTAAAGGATTTATTGCATGAATAATGAATTTTCATCTATGAAAACTGCCCTAGAGCAATTATCCTTGACTATCCCATCACAATGAATATCCTATCATAGTTTTCCTTTAATTAGTATGTGGAAATGACCTGCTGGTAACCATTTTCATTTTTTAAGCCACAAGGTTTTACACATTACGAAAAAAAGTTTCAAAATGGGTTTAAATTTCACAAAACACCATATAGGCACATATTTATGGACATTCCAGGATGGATTCCCCCTTATAATAACAACATAGAGTATAAATATTCCTTCTATGGTTAATAAAGATTCCAAATGGGGATATATTGATAAATCCCCATAAACAATAGTTGGAACCTTAATTAACTGGACCGATTTAAAGTATATTTATACAAGGTTATTACTAAGAAAATTAATTCCTAAAAATGACATAATTGTTGTCAATATAATTATCATGCATAGAGGGGTCACATAATCATCACTATTTCCTTCACCATCATTGCTATCATCCATGGGAACCATACCATAGTCTCACATGACATTCTTTAAAGAGTAAACACCCATAAGAGTTTCTCTAAAATAATTTCATCGAGAACTCATATGTGAAAATAAAATATAGTTTTTTGACACCCAAGAATCTGATTCCTCTATCATCAGTACCATCACATGAAAGAAGTGTATATGTCATGTCAAACCTAGGTTCTAAATATGATTCATGTGACGCCTCTTGCTAATATTTCTAGGAGTCAAATATATATGAAATCACAAACTATAAAATCCATGTTTTTTACAGGAGGTGAAATCATATAATAATAATAGCATAAACCAAGAACATTAATAAAATGCCTTTATAACCTATATCCCATTCAGAAAGGATTTTAGGATGTGTCAGATCTTGTTTCATGTAAAGCTCTAGTATATTATAATATCAATTTTCTATCAAATCCAAAAATTAAAAAACAATACATGCTCAAATTCCATTCTGTAACACCCCAAACCAAAACACAGGGACTGATTTGAAATGTGACATATCCCCTATCATCCCTCTCCATATGTCAAATGCTTCAGATTAAAAACTAGGATCTCTAATTGAATAATGGGGAGACTGTACAATCCGTAAAAGTGCATAATAATAAATAAACAACCAAACATGTAACAATATAAAAAAATAGTACATATAATAATAAACATGAAATCTATATAAATGAGATGCATTAGTATATAGATTCAACATTTAAACAATATATAATAGATTATCACCCACTAGGAAAATCATATATATAAATAAGGAAAATAAAAAAGGTACAAGTCATTTTAAACCAAACTCCAATCCAAAAAAACAACCAAATATCTAGACTTATAGCATGTTTTCACACTACAAAATCACACTAGGTCCTTAAACTAGCCTTTACCTATAACAAGTGAGAGATAGTTGGGTACCCATGTTCCATGTCCACTCAAGTAGGGAGTGATTACAACATAGTAGGATACAACGAATGTAGTTCTTTATGGGAATAGTAAATGTAGTGTTTGTGCATGTGATAAGAATTTCTATGAATAAAGTGAACATGTAATACATACACTACACAATAATAAAATATAATCACCAATCACATATAATAATAAAACACCCATTTGTCAAGTGATCATGTTCTCAATAATACACCATGAAACTTAGTAGTACTTTCTTCATCTCCATACCGTAAATAGAATATACCTACCATTTTTAATATATTCCACCTTGTATGGAGATTTAAAAAACATATTTGATGCATCCCACATTAATGTATATCTTCATGTACATGTTGATAAATATATCACACATACCTCTTAGGGGGATAGTCCATATGTATCAACCTATAAACTCAACTTTAGAATACAGAGGGAAAAATACGTGAAAAAAAATTCATACAAGATGACATAACAAACATCACATCATTCCAAACAATGGTCAATTCTATAGAAAAACCATATAGAGGAAAAAATAAAATATAGGGTTCATGGTGAAACACACACCAATTAATTTGATCAATATCAAACATGGATCTTAGGAGCTACATGCACACCACATGTAAGAAATCAAGCATAGGTTTCACAAGGCTATACATGCAGAACACATGTGATCAAACATCAAACATAAGTATCCTAGGATATATTAAAAATTAAACATCAATTATCAGTGGTTAGGTAGAAATATAGAACACAATGTCTAATCTGGCCTTTTCACCTTGAAATATATATTTAGTAATATTCATTTAATAAGTTGAAATAAGGAAAACATTATCAAATTAAGGATTCCACTAGGTATCTCATTTTAATTTGTTCGATCAATAAATTAAAATGACGTGTTGTCTATTATATTTTGTTTTCTTGGTGTTACATGAATATATATTTAAACTACCCATGATTGGAATGGACATATACCATATTACTGTAAACTAATAATTAACCATAGGATTGAGTACACAGAACCACCTACCTCAAGTGAATCAAACTCCTATCCATGAAAATCCCAACTACTTTGTCCATGTCATTAAATTCCATTAATACTATAACAATAATTAAAATCTTATACTCACCCCTATTCATTGCATATTAATTAATTATAAATATATTATAGGTAAATAAATTAATAAAATCCACTTATAACTAATAGTCAAAGGCATGGTTGCCAAAGGACTAATCAGATGTCACCATATAGATGGAACCATGACCAACCACCCACGAAAGTTATGAAAAATTAATTTAATATTTTTCCTAGAAAAATCCCAATAGTACAACAACACAGAAAAAGACTATTTAATATTAATAAATTGTGATCCTTAGAAAATATTAACCAAGTGACATACCTTAACTGTAATGACATCTAATGAAGTTTGAGCTACTCTGGGATCTAGGATAATCAAAATACCCAAAGTAATTCCATGGTTTGATGGAAAATTAAAAAAAATTTACCAAATACCATAGAATGGGTCACTATGGGATATAACTTCATTGAAATTATATCCAACAACACACATTCATCATTATAATACATTCTATATCCATTTCAATCTATAAATCTATTAAAATCGCACAATTCCATCTTGAACCAATCCAATTGTTATCTGATTCTCTATATACAAACAATACTATGGTCAATCGAGAATAAATTTGATCGATGGAAAGATGATTGGAAGATAATTGTGAAATCAATGGATTGAAAGGACATAAACATACTGAGAGGATCATCCATGAGGAACTGAATGAAAATCGACCTTCACATGAGAAATTAAGAGGATATTATCAATAAAGAATGAAGGATTCCAACCGAATGCACCATCAGTTTTAACCTAAATCCACCATGGATCAACTTATAATATTGGAGGGGGATAAGAGGGGTTCTTGGCTAATTTTACATCAAAGATTTGATCTAAACTAATTAATTACTATGTGGATTTAGTGGTGAAGAAAAATGGCCCCTCATATAGTGTAATCTAGTATGCCCCACCAGATAGCTAGTGGGACACCAACCAGTGGGTGCAGGCTCACTGGATGGCCAGTGAGACCTACTGAGTGTCATAACTACATTTGACCCCATTTTTTATCTAGTGGGGGATACCATACAGCTTGTGATACTATTGTACCCTAGTGGTCCTAGCCTTCTAATCTAAAATCCAGACACATGCATTTCCCTGTGATCTTCAATTTATATCTAAAATTAACTATTAAAGGTTTTTAATTAATAATCATTCTTTTTTTACACTGGTTTCTCTAAATGATCTATCCACCATATGAAAAAACATGAGTTCCCTCCAAAATTTAAAGTGCATAATAAAGGATTTCATTAAACCTATAACGTGATTAACATCCATAGTATCCTATTTGATGTTTTTATGTTCTAATAATTCAAAAAATATGTTTTTTCAGAGAATTCATCCTTATTTATTAACTCAGTTTGGTCAATTACTAACTATATTTTTATGAGTGATTTATTACAAGGTATATTTTCTATTTTAGCTTTTTTTTCATTCCATATCTTCCACATCATCGACTATTTCATCTAATCATCACATAGTCCATTGATATCTCCCTGTGCAAAGTAGTTAATCATCAAATTTATCTTCAAATGATATGTCAATTTTCTGTGAAATCTACTAACAAGAATTTAAAATAGTATTTTTTACTTTCAATAAAATAATCATTTTAGGGTTGTTTTATCATAGATTTTAAATAATTTTCTTAGATATTTTTTGAATCACTTATAATCCTTACTCTTGGATGAATATATAAAGAGAATACATTTATAAAAAATGATTCATATATTCCTTTATTATGTTTATTGATAATGAAACACTAACTTACAAAAACATGAAATTATTTGAGTGTCAGCTATATATCATATCAAATTTCATTGAGGGTATTATACTCATTCAAACATGGATAGATACTTCTAGATATGTGAGTTGTGGTGATCACTATATGATTTGAAAATTTCTCTAGTAGGTTATTATCTATATGAATATTAAGATATATGTTATTTATAATATATTTCCTCTTCCTAATAAGTCTTTTTTGTTAATGACCCCCCCCCCCCAAATGAAAATAAATGTTGAATCCCATTTTTTCCAGATATTCTTCAACATGGTTGATAGTTAATTATGTTCAATTATCAATTTGGAAATTATAAATTTTTAAACCAATAAACATTTCAACATTCCTTGTGTATTTACTCATTCACATAAATACATAACATTTGTGTGCCATAACTATAAGACAAACCATCATGTTGTACTCATCACTAAATAAAACAAAGAATATATTCTTATCCAATGAAATTGGTTTCATTGGGACACAAATTTCCATAAAATTATCATGAGAAAGAATAAGTATTTCCATTTCTCTAATTTTTTGTCTTCAATACAATATTTCCCTGTTAAAAATAACCACACATGTGTGTGTGATCACAAGTGATCTTGGAGAGTTCATTAGAATTATCATTATTTTCCGATTTTTCTAATGATCATTAGTGAAAATGGAAAAGTAGCCTATACCGTGTCATATTTTATTCTTCATTAGAAATCATACACTAACTTTATACATTAATAAGGTAATTTTTTCCTTTAATTTTTATACCTTGAATTTTTTTTTACCAATATCTACCTTTGATGTTTCATGTCTAAATTTCGAATTCAAATATACGTTCTGAATGACATGATTAGATTATGCTTAATAAATTGTTACTAACCCATTTAATTAAAATAACATATTTCCATCTCAATTATTTTTAAAATACTTTGGCCTTATTTTTATTCCAAATCTTTACCAAAACAACCAACTCCAAAATTATCATATTTTATTCAAAAGACTAGATATTCATTCCATGATATATGAGAATGAAACCCACTATCAAGAATAAATGTTCTACAACTGTATGTTTCTTTGAATGAAATTTCAACCATGTTTTCCTTATCAGCCATTTTTTCCTTTATTCATGAATTGTGGGGAACATTACCTAATGGAGGAT
This sequence comes from Viscum album, assembly GCA_963277665.1. Lineage (NCBI taxonomy): Eukaryota > Viridiplantae > Streptophyta > Magnoliopsida > Santalales > Viscaceae > Viscum > Viscum album. The sequence goes on along the minus strand of OY728139.1, from coordinate 332,729,099 downwards.
AATCCTACTACTCTATTTGTTCAACAACTTCCTCATCATCTTGAAAAATTGAAACTCTATTTTGAGTTTCCAACTTTCTTTGATTATGTGTACATATACTATTTTTAACCTCTTTAGGTCCCATTTTGAATTGTGTCTTCATTTCTTGATTCATAATTAGTTTCCTTGTTCCCAAGTCCTTGAAAAAAGATATTATTCCATAAAATCATAAGAAAAAGGTGAAAACATACATGTATATATTTTTTGTTCTTTCTCTCTAAATACCACATTGAAATAGATCACACATAATGAGTTGGTTATAAATTTATAGAGTAATATAATTTATTTTTCACCCTTTTATGCGTGAAAAATGGTCTTTTAAGCTCATTTAAAACCCATATTCCTTCAAGATTTAGATTCTTATGATTTAGCATCAATCATGGTTATCTTATTATATAATGTTGATTCTAAATATTTTCTCTTTTTTTATCATTTCACTATTATGATAGAAATAAGTTCTTTAGTAGGCTCTCTTGGAGATACTTTAGCTTGTATTGGGATTTTTCATTAAAAACCCCAAATTCATAATAGGTGTAAGGATTTTTTATTGATTATCAAACTTTTCTCTCAAAACCATGACATATCCTTTTAGTTCATCAATTTTTTTATTTTTTATTTCACAAAACTATTAAATCCTTCTTTGATTTGGGTTAGTTCTTCAATATTGAGATTAATGTCATTTTCTAACATCATATAGTTAGAAATACATTATTTTCATTTTATAATCTTTAACTTAATTTCTGATTTCTCATCCTAATTTTATTTCATATAGAGCATATAATATGAATTAAATATATTTTCTTTCTTATGTTTTGATATCCATATATCAATTACTTTAAAGGTATCTATACTTTTATCATTCAGATCAATTATTCATTCAATATCAATATATTCATCACTCTTTTATTTGACTTTTGAATTTGTTATTACATCCGACAAAGTATCTTAATTTTAGTCTATATACCCACATATATTTTCCAATTTATATTCCTTCGAACTTTCACATTCTTGTGAAAAATTATTATCTCTCTTGAAGAAACTCTAATATGATATTTTCTCCCTATTCAATTCCTTTTTGATGATTTTCAATGAATAAATTAATCTTCATCATTATCCTTATATTTATTTTAGAATCTAGACACAATAACATCAACTTTTTCACAACTAAAGAATGTTTTCGGTAGTTTTCCTATAAATTATCTCATGCATCTAGTTAAATTAGAGGTAAGAAAGGACACCACCTCACAAAATTCTTCATATTTATGGTCCTATTTTATCAAATATTTCATCATAGCCTTAAAGGAATACTCATTTGAGTTATCCTTTTATCAATATTTAGTATCTTTATTCCTCATTTAATATGTTATAGGAGTAATATATAGTATATTGGGAGATAATTCCTTAAAATCCATTTCTTAGGGCATCGATACATCCACATTAAAATTACGAGGAAATATTATAATAATAATTTTAATGATTTTGATGTCTTCAATGATTTCTCTAAGTCCTTAAGAATCATCGACCAAGATATTAAGATGGTCCAAAACTGATTCATCTATTTCCATTAGGCTTATTCTCATATCATTTCACTTATTTTGTATTACCTAAAACATTCCTTCTTAAAAATTTCAATCAATTATATATATACATTCAAAAGATTCTCTGTTATTTCATGAGATGCATTTCATTGAAAAAATGTAGTGTAAATAGGGTTATACAATATTCACCAAAGTGAAGTGATTTCTTTATCATCTATATCTAACTTATTATAGTCTCTTTTTGATAATGATCCACTCTTAATGGTTTTTGAGACCCCATGAATGGTTTTCATGTATGCATCCATTCCCTAAAGATCTAATGTAATGTTACATCCTATTAATATAAAATTGGAAATTTTTCCTTAATAAATAGGTATTAATTTGATATTAAATATACTCACCATTCTTCTGGGTGACATAGAGAGAGAGAGAGAGCTGCATCTCTAAAACATTTTCTCACACACCTCTTATTAGTAAAAAATAAAGAACAAACCCAAGAGGGGGTTGAATCAAAGTACTACTATAAGGACCCAACCTCATTACATTATATAATCTTGAATTTAGTTTAGAAATAAATTCCTTTAACATTGAATATCTTTTCATGTTTTGAGATTTAGATAATTGGGAAATAACACATTCATAACATGACACATTTATACAAAGTGGATACCAAAAAAGTATTATTCAATTATTCCAATATATAAAACTTTTCAAATAAAATATGATTTTATTGACTATTCATCAAACATTTAACTTGGATCCTTTCATTGTCTTTCATATCGTTATAACATGTAAAAATCATTTAAAAACATGGGATGAGCACAAAAACGTAATTAATGGATATAGATAGAAGGAAATAACACATTAGTCCATGAATAATTGTAACGTATGAAATAATTTTCAAAAGACATACTTTTCACCCATATATACATACTTTTTGAGACATGAGATTTCTACTAGATCCCCAAAATACATATAAAAATAAATAGAACCATAAATGTATCTTAGGGAATGACGTACATCATCTTGTAACCCTCTCGACTACAATATAATTTGTAACCCTCATGGATACCTTACAATTTGTGTAACCATCGTAGTTACACATGGAGTAACCATATGAACGACCTCCTACATACACATACTTAATGAATTTGAAGGAGATAAAGATACCTCCCTACAATATTAAAATTCCCAATACCCATAATGTAATCAATAATAATACTTGTATAAAAACATTCACATTGAATTTTATAAAATAAGAAGTTTAAAAGATGATTTTATAAGAAAATTCACACTCAAAAAACATATATAATTGGTATGAAAATCAATATAATGAAATTAATATGTCTATAAACTATAAATACACATAATTAAATATAATATAAAAAAACTTAAACACACAAACAATTTTAATACCACATAAATAATGAATTATAAGGTTAACCTAAAAAATGGAAACCGGGTTAAGAATTCCCTTACCTTAGGTTTGTCTTACTTAAAACTCATTTAGAACTCATGTTTAATCATTAAAAGAGTGTAATTGATATATTAAATAAAAATATTAATCTTTATAATACCTTATATGTTCTTTTCATTACATCGTTTCACCCTTTAATTATTAGTATTTTGTTCCTTGCATTATTTTGGGTGCAGTCTTTACATAATTTCAATGATCGGTTCATGATGGATATTGTTGTCGATTGGAAGTGAAACTCTTGAATTGAAATGGAATGGTATTTAAATATTTCAAAAACCGAAAATTATTTAATTTATCATTTTTAATTCTAACCTGAGGATGATTCATAGGTTAAAAAATTATTGATATTTGTTTATGTCATTTTGGCGATTCATTGATCGTAATGAACTCATTTTGTTTTATAAATAAATAACATGTGTAAAAAATAATTCCACAACCATATATAATATTTAATAAAAAAATTATAATTTTTTTAAATCATAAAAATGGTATCATTACATGTATTTAAGTAAGTAAAAGAAATTGAAATCACATCGTAGACAATGTCGGCAAATCGACACATCACGAACGATGGTTTAATTTCCTGAATAAGTGGGAGAGGAGAAGAAGTATAATGTTGAGTCATCCATAAATAAGATTAAATACATAATAATTATAACACTAGATCAATCATGCCTCTTGTATAATTATAAGTTAGGAAATAAGAAGAATAGAAAAGAAAATGAAAAGAAAAGAATGAAAACAAAAGAGGATGTTACCTCTTGATCTCTTCTCCTTGAGATTCCTTTTAAAGCCTTTGGTTTGGGACTTTTGGTGATAGTAGAAGCTCTAGAAATTGGGAAATATCCTTGGGATGAGTTTTTAGTAGAACATAGATAAGGATCAAGGCTTGAGAGTTATGGGAGGAAGATGGGAATGTGGGTGGTATTTCTAGTGGATGAGAAAAGGTATTTTACATTATTTTGATAATTATTTTAATTTTTTGATTAAGACTATGAATAGTATTAATTCATATGACCCCAAATAGTAATAATGGAATTTGAGTTCAATCCAAGTGGGATTACATCACTTATGATGTCTTAAACAGTGAATTTAACTAATAATATGAATATACGATATTTTACCATAATTCACTATTCATAAAAAAATTCTAAATTTTTAGAAAGATCCCAAAAATTCACCCTAAATATTTATTAAACATGTAGAATTAAAAAATTAACTCCATATTTTAAAAATAAATTTCTAAATATTAATAATTTAATGTTTAAATAAAATAATACTTTATTCAAAAATTAACAATTCGAATTCTATAACTTCTTTTATATCACATTGAAAAATAAACCAAGATGTCATTATCTTAAAGACATATGAAAATAAATAAATAATAAAATTTATTATTCATTAGGGTCATATTAATTTTCATATTACTATTCTTAAGGGTATGTTACTTTTTACCAAAAATTGGGTTGGTTCAATCATACCCCAAATAACTTTCTAAACACAGTTGTAGATGGCCATTCTTCAAAATTCAAAAAATAGAAGAGGAAAAATTATGTTTAATGAATCGTTATAAATATATAATTAAAAATCATTCATTCATTGAAATTTATTTGTAAAACCTTGGGGTGTTACATTATCACCACGTTCCGGAAATTTCACCCTCACAATTTTATTTACTCATTAAACAAGTGAGGGTACCTTTCCCTCAAAGCATTTTCAGATTCCCATGTTGCTTTTTAAACCATGTGGTTTATATAGAAAAACATTACCCAGTGGATTACCTTATTCTGTAATACATGTTTTTTCGATCAAGAATCTAAATTGTTTTCTCTTAGTAAGAAAGGTTCTCTTCCAGCTGAACTGCCTCTGGGCTTAAGACATGTGATGAATCTGGCAAAAACATTCACAACATTGAAACATGAAAAAAAAATTGTACCTAAGATAAATTCATAGGCAAAGCTACTCGGTAGGTGACTGGTCTGACTTTCTCCAGAATTTTGTAAGGTCTAATGAACTGTGGACTATGCATTTATTTCATACCAAAATACATAAAACTTTTCTATGGTGGGATTTTACAAAAACATGATCACCTACCTCAAAAAAATGTCTTCCCTCCTATTGTATGGATTACCTTTATGTCTGATCTGATCTGTACTCTTGTGTTTCTGGATCATCTTCACATTCTCAGCCACTTCCTCTACCAATTCTTGTCCCATCAACTTCCTTTCCCTGACCTCATTCAAAAAATCTAGTGTTCAGCATCACTTCCCATATAATGCCTCAAAAGGTTCCAACTATATATTGGAGTGAAAACTGTTATTATAAGAAAACTCAAATAAAGAAATATGTTGATCCCAAGTTACCTAATAGTCTATTAAACAAGATCTAATCATATCCTCTAATGTTTGAATCATTCATTCTGACTTCCCATCTGATTAAGGATGAAAATCTGTATTGAAATTTAATTCTTTGCCCAATTACTTCTAAAGACCCTTCCAAAAGATAGAAGTAAAACTGGGATCCCAGTCAGATATAATGAAAAGAGTTAATCCATGCCACATAAAAATATCTTTAATGTATAATCGATAAAGATGATCCAAATACATTGTATCTAAAATATGAATATAATTATCTGATTTTGTCAGCTGATCAACAATATGCCAAATTCCATTGTTACCTTGAGAAGTCTTTAGTATTCCTTCCACAATGTCCATAAATAAATTATCCCATTTCCACTATCACACTGGAAAAGTCATGAGCATCCCCTTTAGTGTGTGCCTCTCTACTTTAAACTGTTGACATGTAAAACATTTAATGGTAAAATCTACAGTATCTATTTTCATTTTATCCCACCAATAATAATCCTGAATGTCTCTATACATCTTAGTACTTCTAGGATGAACTGAAAATGGAGAATTATAATAATCACACAATAAATATTTCTTCAACTCAGAATCACAAGGAATGCACAGACTTTTTCAAAATCAAGAAACACAATCTTTATCAAAGTTAAATTTGTGAAACATACCCATTTTAACCAATTCTACATTTTTTGTAGCTTAAAGTCTTCCTTCCATTTTATCATAATTATATCTGATGATGATGACTGCCCTGAAACCAGAAACAAAAAAGAATTATTTCCTACACCAACAACTTCTATGAAAAATTTCATCAATTCATTAATCAATAGATCATGTCCCAAATGTAACATAGTTAATTATGCATGATGTTTTCGAATCAAGTAATCCACCACTTGGTTTGCTTTTCCCTGATTGTAATTGATCGTACAATCATATATATTTTATCAATTCATGCCATCTTTTTTACTTCATGTTAAATTCCTTCTGAGTAAATATATACTTTATACTTTTACGGTGAGTACATATTTGACATTTGGCTCCCTATAAATTATCCCTCCAAATTTTCGAAGCAAAAAAACCACAGTTTCCAATTCAAAATCATTTATGGGATAATTTAAAAAATGATGTTTTAGTTGTCTCGAAGCATAATCAATTACCTAATTATTCGTCATCAAAACTCAACCAAGTACCTTCAATGAAGCATCAAAATAGATGAAAAACTCACCATTTCAGAAAGGCAAGGCCAAAACTAGAGCAATAATCAATCTCTTCTTCAGTTCCTGAAAAAAAACACCACATTCTTCTGTCCAAATAAATTTAACCCCTTTTCACTTTAACATAGTTAGTGGGCTACATATATATGAATTTGTTTTAACAAACCATCAGAAATAACCTAATAATACAATAAAACTACAAATCTCCATAACATTTGTGGGTCTTGGACATTCATAAATCACTTATGTTTAGGATGGATCAATTTGTTTTCCATCCTTATTTACAATGTTCCCCAGAAAAGAAATATTTTGAAACCAAAAATCACACTTACTGAATTTTAAATAAAATTTATTTTTCATTAATGATTGCAAAAAAACCCTTAGATTTTTTTCATGATCCCCTTTACTATTATAAAATACCAGAATTTCATTAATAAACACAAGTACAAACTTATCCACAAACTCATGAAATATTTTATTCATAAGATTCATTAATATAACATTTACATTAGTTAACCAAAATGGAAAAAATCATAATTCAAATATCTACTATGAAATGCTGTTTTCGGGATGTCATCCACCTTCACATTCAGATAATGTTATATACATATTAAGTATATCTTTGAAAAGTAAAGAGCTCCCTAGAGATGGTCAAACAAGTCACCGATGTGAGGCAAAGGATACTTTTTTTTAACTATAATGTTGTTAAAATCTCTATAATCATCGCAATGTCTCAAAGATACATCATTTATTTTAATGAACAAAATAGGATCACCCCTGGGTGATGTTCTAGGATAAAAGAATCCTTTATCAAGTAAATCCTGCAACTAATTTTTTAGTTTATTAAGTTCCATTTGAGACATTCTATATGGGGGTTTTAAATTAGATTATCATTAGGAAAAAAGTAAATTGTGAGTTAGACATTTTGATCAGGTATGGAACTAGGTAACTCAATACGAAAATCATCAAGGTATTTGTTTACCATGGGCATATCATTAATCTAAACAATTACCTTATTTTCAAAAATATCATCATGATATCTTTAATTTACCAATTTCAACAATTTCTCATCTTCTTCATATGTTTTCAATTATACGGGTTCATTCTTGAATAAAAATAGAAACTTTTTCTAAAAAACAACTTATTTATCTCTATATTCAATCTTAGCTTGATAAACAGAAAGCCAATACATTCCTAGAATGACACCAACATCTACTACGGAAAAAACAACAAGGTTTTTAGTTAAATTATTATATATTCCATAATAAAAATATTCTTATAATTCCTTATTGATATAATATTTCCCCCTGGTGTTTTAATAATAAGTTTTGGTCTCTTTTGTTGAGGTGATATTTTCAATTTTCCAAAAAATTCCTAAGAAATAATGGAATGTGTAGTCCCTCTAGTAAAAAAAACATCAGAAAAATGTGAGTAAATAATAAAGGTGGCTGATACAAATTCCTTTCATGGCTGGGCATCTGCCGAAATTTTCACAAAGAATATCACTACACATTTCTACTTACAATCTCGCTTCATTGCATCATTCATATCTTTCTGTGGGAAGAAATTTTCATAATGACCAATCTCAAACATTTGGAAACCATAAAATTTTTCTTATTAGGATTGGTCTTAGGAAAATTTTATTTACAATAGAGGGCCATATGTCCAAATTTACCACATCCAAAACAATTCCAAATTTTGGTACAAACTGGAAACTAGATTTTCATACCATCAGATTTCTTTAGTTGATTCTTACCCATCACTTAACACCTGGACCTCTTCTTCTCTTTTTTTTTCAAAATTCATATGATCATTAGAAAACTCCATCTCTACCCTCTCAGCACATCAGAATAGTTTCTCGTAACCATTGATTTCATGGGAGTCCAACACCCTTCAATACCTTGACTTAAATATTGAGTGAATGTGTTGATATTTCAATGACGATCCAGAATAAGATTTGGAGAACACCTCTACAATCGAGTGTTGTTTTCTTGATACACAACCACTGAATCGTCCTCCTTTTTCTTCAATTCATGTAATTACTTCTCCATCCTATGTCACACCACCATAGGAATATATTTTCCATGAAAAATATATTTATATTAATAACAATATAAAGAATAAATATCCTCTCTGTCCCTAATATTATTTATGATTAACCACCACTGATCAAATTCACCTTAATAATGATAAATGGAAAGTATTACCTTTTTATTATCTGAATATCACATAACATAAAATATCTTTTCAAGGGATTTAATCCATCTGTTAGCTGATACTGGGTTAGAAGATCCATTGAATGATTGAGGGTGTTGTCTCATAAAATCATCCATTATTGTCATGTTCCATTGTGGTAACTCTATATATTCTCTTTCATGGATTACACTACCATTTATTGCCTATATTCACTAAGGAATTACTATCACAAACTGATCGATTCCAATCCCTACCATTTCGGGCTACATATTTGGAAGGATATCTTTCTATTGGTGCCTCTTCTATTCATCTTCCTTGTTTATCTTATGGACAACAATTCTAAACAAACGTATCTTAGTCGAAGTAACATGGTAATCATTAAATTCAATAAAATTTTAAATTCTTCATAAAGTAAAAATGATTTATGGTTTCTTATTAACATCAACATATCCCCTAAAGTTATCTAAACCATCTTCTGACACCATCTATAATGACAGGGCCTTCTTAGATTACATAATATTGAATTTTGTCAAGAAATAAAATTATTTCACATTGATTATTAATTAAAGTTGAGATATTTAGAGAATTATGACCTAATACATTAATAACAATACACATTAATATCGAGTGGATACCATAAAAATAGTATTCATTTCTTCCAAAATATAAAACTTTTCAAATAAAACATGATTTCATTGAAAATTATTAAAACATTTAACTTGGATTAATTATTTTCCTTACACATTCTTATAACCTATGAAAATCATTTAGAAACATGGGGTGATCACAAAAATCATAGTATGGGATATAAAAATAAAGAAAGAACACATTAGTCCATTAATACTTGTGACCTATGAAATCATTTTAAAAAGACATACTTGTCACCCATACATACTTACATTGTGAAACCTGATATTTTCACAGGATACCCAAAAATAATAATAACATAAAAAAAACCTAAAAATATATTGGGGAATTACTTACATAATCTTGTATCCCTCTCAGTTATTTTATAATTTGTTACTCTCGTGGCTACCTTACAATTTGTGTAACCATCATAGTTACACATGGAGTAACCATACGACCGACCTCCAATATACAGATACCCAATGTATCATAGGGAGATATAAGTCCTACCCTTCATCATAAAAAATTCCCAAGAAGCATAAAAAATCATCAAACAAGAATACTTGTATAAAAACACTGACATAGAATTTTGTAAAACAAAAATATTAAAAGAAGATTTTATAAGAAAAGTCACTTTAAAATTACATATAATTGATATGAGAATGAATATAATGAATGAAATATGTGTATACACTATAAATAAACATAATTATACATATTATACAAAACTTAAACACCCAAATATTTTTAATAATGCAAAAATAATGAATTATATGGTAAACCCAAAGAATAAAAATCAGGTTATGAATTCTCGTGCCTCGGTTTTGTCTTACTTCAAACTCATTTGAAACACATGTACAATAATTAAAAAAGCATTATTAATATTTGAAAAAATATATTTATATTTATAATACCATATATGATCATTTCATTACATCATTTTACCCTTTAATTGTTAGTATTTTGTTCCTTGCATTGTTTTGGTTGCACACTTTACAAGATTTCAATGATCGATTCATGATGGATATTATTTTCGATTGGCATTGAAACTCCAGAATTGGAATGGAATGGTATTTAAATAATTCAAGAACCATAAATTATACCATTTATCATTTTGAATTCTGACCGGAGGATAATTCATATGTTAAAACATTAGTGATATTTGTTTAGGTCATTTTGGAGATTCTTCAATCGTAATGAACTCATTTTAATTTAAAAATTAATAACATGTGTACAAAATGAATCTAGAACATTATATAAGATATAATAAATAAATTATAATATTTTAAACCATAAAAATGGTATCATGACAATTCTTTAAGGATGTAAAATAAATTTAAATCACATCTTCCATGATGTCAGTAAATCGACACAACACGGTCAGTGGTTTAGTTTCATGAATAAGTGGAAGAGGAGAAGAAGTATGATGGAGAGTCTTCCATAGAAATGATGAAATACAGAATATATGAGATATAGGATCATTCATCGTTATTGTATAATTTAATGTGACAAAAGAATAATAATAGAAATGAAAAGAAGGAAACCAAAAGACGATGATTACCTCTTGATCTCTTCTCCTTGAGATTCCTTTTAAATCCTTTGGGTCTGGCCTTTTGGTGAGACCAGTAGATCTAGGATGTGGGGAAAAGAATCAGGAAGATTATTTGTTAGAACATAAATAAGGATCAAGGCTTGTGAGGTGTGGGAGGAAGAGGAAAATAAGGGTGGTATTTATAGTGGTTGAGAGAATGTATTTTACATTATTTTAATCACTGTTATAGTATTTTTTCTCAAGACTCTGAATAATATCAATTAATGTTACCCCAAATATTAATAATAGAATGTGAGTTTGAAAAAAGTGGTCTTACATCAGTTATGATGTCATAAGTAGTATATTTAACTAATAATTTAAATATACGGTATTTTACTATATTTCACTATTTATAAAAAATTCTTGAATTTTAGAAAAATCCCAAAAATTAACAATAATGATTTTTTCAACATGTATAATTCAAAAATGAAATCCGTTTTTTGAAAATAATTTTCTAAATATTATAAATTTATTTTTTAATTAAAATAATAATTTATTCAAAAATTAATAATTTTAATTTTCTAACTACTTTTATATCAATTTGAAAAATTAACCAAGATGTGAGTATATTAAAGCGTTAACAAAAAAATAACAATACATTTTACTATTTATTATGGTCATATTAAAATTCATGTTACTATTCATAAGGGTATGTTACTATTCACCAAAATAGAGTTCTTTCATCAGACTTCAAATAACATACTGAACACAATTGAAAATGACATTTTTTCAATATTAAAAACATAGAAATAGAAAAATTATGTTTAAAGGCTAGTTATAAATATGTACTTAAAACAAAGATTCATGAATTTCAATTTATTTTTAAAAGCATGGGTTTTTTTAACTATTGATATTAAAAATTACTCTTTATTTTTTATCTTGTTATCTATTATATGGGTAACACCGTTCTCTCCCTCAAAAACACCCTCAAGTATTGAAAAGAGTAAATAATGAAAAAATAATTTTTTCATAGTTCACCAAAATTGGATAATCCATGGAGAATGTATGGAAATCATCCTATACACATGATACCCTAATAAAACTTATTGATTTGTTATTAAAAAATAGTGTGGTTTAATAAAACCTATGTATTTACCATCCAAAAACAAGTTTGAAATGATCACTACACCTCTATACAGATAGGTGATCACAGATCATTTATTCATGTTTTTCTTCTAAAAAATTTATGATAAAAAATTACTCCAAAAATTGGTTATCACATTTTCACATAAAGATGATATTATAAAATGAATAATCATTAGAATATCCACCATCATCATCTAGAACCATATAGCATCTAGTACATGATATATCTCCTTTCATTTCTAGACTGAATTGAATACTCAACCCTTCTCCTCTCATTTAGAAACTACTTTATTTTACAATTCATAGAGGCTTTCTAAGCCTCTTCTTATAAGTACTATTATGTGTGGTTTTATAAAATTTATCCAACTTCTCTGATATAATGTCTTGGATAACAACTTATTTTACTCTCATTCTGGGATCAATTTTGGAGTTATTCATAATTTATTTCATAATTTAATGTGATTATTATGTTCCTTTTAATATTCATAAAACCTATCAAATCCTTAGCCATAACCACCCTATAAAATTATAATCAAGACTTATAGTTGTTAGAAATATTTTTAACTAATTCATGATCTTTCCATATATGGTGTGATCATCCTATTCTATATATTCACCATAGTATAGTTCATTATTCTATAAAGAATAGTACACAATGTTGTATAATGGTGCACTTAACATGGTATATTTTGTTTGATCAGATCCCTAAATATCACCCAAATAACTTACCTCTTATGTTCTTGGAGTCTTTGAGAATACTCCTCAGATAATTAACCACCTCTTCTACTATTTTTTGGTGTTGTACATGCCTATGATGTTGTCTTCTATTATATCAAAAATACTATCTTGTTCCCCACTATGAAAAATTCTTCCTCCCTAGTACAAGTACCATCTATGGTGTTGATGTTCTTAGTTGTAACATTTTTGTAGTGTAACAAACTCTCTATGGTGAAAGTACATAAAAAAACATCCTATTAAACAAAAATTCACCCTGTCATGTCTATTCCAAGGTCCTTTTATTCACTTTATAGCATATTAACCTAGAATGGGGTATCGCCTGTAATTTCTAAATCCTACATTAGAAATCTTCATGAACTGCTAATCAATATATCAACCATGATATTCTTTCAACCACCATTAAAGTACCTTAGGGTTAACCAGCCTTGTATGTCATAGAACCTACCAACATAGTGGCTTACTCTATGCTTTCACAGTGCATTTAGGCCTTTCCGCCTTCTCTCCTACATCTCTCTACCACCTTGGTTGGGGTAATCTTTAAGCATGTTCAAGTATGTCCACAACCAATGATTTCTTGGATAGCCTTATCATGTAAATATAAAGATTTTATATTATTTAAACCCATTATATTATTTTTAATCATAATGATACGGTGTATAATTACTCATAACAACAAATAAGTCAATTGGTACGATAGATCCCATAGAGAAACATATTGTACTTCAATGTGGATACCCTGAAAATATAAGAGACACCAATACACCACACACATTCCATTGTGTTTCTTGAGATACTATGTCATTATTTTGGTCATACAAATAGATTCTTATTCTATAGATTCAATAATTTTTTTTCTTTTTAAAAATGAGAGTTCCTTTGAGATAATTCCAAACACCGACCATGATATTATCAACAAACACAATCCCCACAAAACAATAAATATATTTTTTTCAATAATTATTCTAAGGTAGTGTATGTAAGGATTGATTATATAATATGTGAGGGGTTATATAATTGTTTTTTGTAAAAATATGAGATGATGATAGACTAATGGATGACACAAACTGTATGGGTCGATGATATGATTTTTTATGTTTTATATGATTAAACTGGACTGGTCAATTTAGTCTGACATTATATTGAAGATAATATAAAACGATTATAATTATAATATATAAATGGTTCTCTATATACGTTTCTTACATAGTGTAGGGTAGTTCATAGGAAATATTTCAAGATAAAAATATTAATTAGTAATCTATTTACATAGTTTTGAGACATAGTAGGCATATGTTCCTTCACTATGTAACAGATACAAGTTAGTTGATAATGAAGATGATGGTATGGAAAATATAATGATAATTATTATCACATTGTTGTTTTTATTCATTTTTTTTATATTGAAATTATTATAATGAATTATATTAGTCTCTTGATTAACAAAATGGTATTTTTGAGATAATTCACTCTGTTATTTTAGATGTGGTTTTAATTACGGGATATCATTCTATATGACACTGACCACTCTATGGATGTTTTCTCAGTTATGACCCAACATCTAGTTAGTTTCGGACAAGTGGATGAATATATTATTATACCATCCCTCATCCCTAATGGTTTTTGGTATGGTTAGTATAGTAAGTTGGTCGTAGGATATTAAACATTAGGGAAACATTGCCTCATATCTGCTGTTTATAAACATAGTTATGATAGTAGATCAGCCAAAAGCTGTTAGGTATTCAAGGAATATAGGAAACTATATTATAGTATTTGGTTTTTTATTTTATTTCTATATATGTATTGTAACATCCATATATTTTAAAATTAAATAATATGTTCGATATCATATGAGATATACGTCACCGAGCTTATAAAAACATCAAAATATTATAATTCTAATGTCACCATTATAATCATTCCATTAAAATAGAGGTAAGGAATAATATTAACCACATTATAAAAAATAAAACAGTCATACTAATTGATAATGTATTAATTAATTCTTTTTAAATTCTTAATCATTTTTTATTAATGTCGTTTTGTTATTAAAAAAATAAGATTATCTTCAAAATGGTGTTTCTTCTCTTTGATATGTAAATATTAAAATTAATTTCTTGATTTTTTTTATTTTTGGAGGATAAATTTAATTTTTTGAATTCAAGATGTAAAAATTATCATAGGATTATTTTTGATAGTTTTATGAAAGTGTAAATTTTTTAATAAATTGTTAAAAATAACAATTTTTATAATTCTATAATTTTATATTTATTAAAAGGTATTTTTATGAATTTAATTTGATCACAAAGTTACATAAGTATAGGTTAGTTGTATATATTATAATTAATTACATTTTAATCAACCTTATACCATATTTTTTTATATGTACTTTTTTGGCATAAAACACATTTTTCATGAAAATTGTTTGCATTTGCATTTTGCTGGATCGATTTCAAATTAAATTCTACCACCTTTGAGTTTTTAATTTATAAATGGATTCCATATTTGGAATAATTGGTTTTAAATGTATTTAATACTTCCATTATTTTGACAATATGAATAATAACTATAGTACTTTTTTACCATGGTAAGGGTAAATCAGGTAATTTAGGTTAAAAATAAAATGAAAAGGACGTAAAAATTACCCTAACACTTGGATTGGTATTGTTTAATTAGTAAAGTTAACACATAATAATAAAATAATATTTTATATATAATAAAATGAAAATTTCGTGGATATTATGGCCTTTTCATCATTTTATTTAATGAAATATCAAACATAT
Organism: Viscum album; assembly: GCA_963277665.1. NCBI lineage: Eukaryota > Viridiplantae > Streptophyta > Magnoliopsida > Santalales > Viscaceae > Viscum > Viscum album. The sequence continues at coordinate 332,713,453 of OY728139.1, read as the reverse complement.
CACACTTTTGTTTTAAACAACTAAAGTATTTTTAATATTTTTTTAACCAAAGGATGTATATTAATATAAATAGTATTTTTAAATATAAATAATATATATACATTATGTTAATTTAATTTTAATTTATATTGATGAAATAATTACCTTAAATGCTTACACAATGCTGGTGTATTAATTACTCAATTCACTGAAAGTTGAAATAAATAATATTAAAAATATTAAAGGTAATATAATATGAGATAACTAATATGATACATTACTTTTATAGATTAAATATAATTTTTTGGTATATTTAAAGATAATTTGTATTAATTATATTTATTTTATTGATTTTATTAAAGTCAATGTAATGAATAGTTCCACAAATTAAAATTGAAGATATTTTATAATAAATAATATTATATTAAGTGATATAAAATTTCCAAAAATCCTTTATTTTTTCAAGTGATTAGGGGATGGTTTAAAATATCAAACATGATATATTTATGGTCATTTATAATTATAATTACCATATTGACCCTCAAAGATTAAAAATATGTGTCATCATAGTATGTTAGTTTTACAAGTGTTAACGAGGGGTTAAAAAAAACACAAGGGTAAAAAATAGTCAAAACATGTATAATTTTTATTTTATGAGACTATTTAGTCCAATAATAATCTTATATTTCAAATAAATCATTTTTATCCATTTTTAATTAAATATTAATTTAATATTGTAAGAAAATCCAAGAGTGTCGCTCCCCTCTCTTATAAAAGGGAACCTCTTCTTCTCATTACGTCACACATAAGAACCAATTTTGTTTTGAAAATCCTTTAAAAAATCCATGACTATAATTCATACCCTCATTATATAGCACTTTTTTTAGGAAATAAACTATCCTTACTGGTCTTAAGGTTTTTTGAAAAGAATGTTTTATAAAGAAGAACTATAGTTTCCAAGATATGTTTCAGTTTTATTACTTCTCCCACCACTTTAAAATATTATTCAACCATAATAAAATACTAAAACCAATATCTTCTATATAATTATGTTTTTATGTTAATATCAAATCTTATATCCTTCTCTTCTTCCATTAAAAGGGAAATGAAACCATCACTCTTATGTACATAAGACTAATGCCTTACGAACCGATATAATTCATTTTAAATAATCATCTATAATAACTGGTTATATTGATTTAATTAATTTTTATATATGATATTAATGACATATTCATAATTTTAAAAACATAATATGTCATTCAACTTATTACCCTTCCTTTCATTGAAAAATAGTAATGTCATTCGTTCGTACATGTGGATTGCCACCTCCATAAAAAGATATGATTTGTCTTTCATCACCACATCACATGGATGATTTATAAAAATATATTTAAATAATTAATATGGTATTAATGATATTATTATTATTATTATGTAATTTTAAAACCATACTTACATTATTTCCATATATATTTTTTAAATATGGAAATGTCACCCATGCGTACATATGGCCAGTCGTCATTATGATCGTAACATTGTTAATTTATCATAACCATATTTAATGGAAGTATTTAAAATTATAAATGATGTATTAATTTGATAAATTTTTTATTAATATTATTCTATATATGGTTAATTGATAAAGAATTTGACCATAGCCAACCTAATGAAGTCATTTAGAGCTTACAAACCAAATATCATCAAAAATTCCATGTTAAACATAAATGATTATGTGATTGTGTATAACATGGTAAAAAGTAATATTAAAGTAATATTAAACTCTTAAAGTGGTTTAAATAAAATTAATAATAATCCTAATTTTATTATTCATTATGAAAATGAATATATATGATGAGTCAGACTTGAGGTAAAAGACTTTGTATCAATCTATTTCATTGAGGCATATTTTGAAGTCATACACATATATTGTTTTGTGAGGTGTATGTAAAACCCAGTTAAATTTTCATATCATGAATATATATATATATTCTAATGATATTTAATGTTTTTATTATGTTATTATTTTATGGGTTTACGATTAAAATGATCCCAAAGTTGTTAAGGGACTTTATTTTAAAAATCATATTTTAAAGTTCCTCTTTCAACTATTTTTACAATGGTCAAATGAAATGTATATTTTTACATATACATAATGAAGGAAATTTCCAGATCTCCTGATGTATTAATATTTTGAATCATGCGATGAATTTTTATATGTTTACATTCAAATAAAATAATTTCTTTTGTACGTGCGTAGTTTTTCAAAATAAGTGACTTCAAAATGGAAAGCTTATTTTCATCAAGAATGTTTTTAATTATCTTTTATTAAAAGAAAAAACATATTTCTATTTTTATGGTTATTATAGTTTTGAAAATGGGTTTTTTAATAAAGGGTTTTATATTCCAAGGTGTTTTCTATATGGGTTTAAAACAGTTTTACAAATGTTTATGATGAAATGGTGCAAGAATAAAATGTTTTATTCAGGATACTTGACTATTATATATGAGAAGTGGGTGATTCCAATAAAGTTTATATGATGGTGTGACCCCTATTAATTCCCATGGGTGATCCTGATAATGATTTTACATAGGGTTATCTACATTATTTCTCTACCATTTATTGGTTAATGTTGGGAAGTTATTCGTGAGGGTTATTAAAATATTAACTATGAGGGTTAATTTATGAGTAGCTATGATGGTTACTCTAAGGTAATTTTTGGGTTTTAATCATGATGTTCTTCCATTATATATTTTTTTGGTTACTACCTAATAATATATAGAATTTAACAATTATGGTCTACTATTATTAGCTGCAATGGTTACATCAAATTTAATCATGATGATTATACCATATGTTAAAGTGAAAATTATATCTTTGTGGAAAAACATTCATGTGATTTAAATTTTAGAAAATAAACCATTATCAGTTTAATTTTTTTGTAAATATTTATAATGAAAAGATTTATATAATTTTTTGGTTGAGAAAATGATTTCTTCGATATGAGAATGGTTTACTTGGAACCCAAATATTATTTTTAAAATTTATTTTTTTGTAAGTATTCATGGATTTATGGTTTATTTATTTCTTTTTCTCCTTTACTAATGTTTTTGTGATCATATAACATATTAAAAAATCATAGGGATTTGAATATTACTAGGGATAAGGAAGAGGTCAAGATCAAATATTTTAAGTTATGTCATGAATATAAAGGATGATTCACTTAAATTTTTTTGTTTTATAGGAAAAATCCATACCAATTACAATTGTACACATTGTAATATATGGGTTTTTATGTACAATTTATGACCTAATTCTTAAAAACACTAAAACAAAAAGATCATTAGGAATTTTAGTATATGAATTCTGGTTAAATTCAATAGATTGTGTAGTATTTAAGGTCATTTCCATATATTTATTTTACATGTCATAATATACATACAGTTTCATTTGATTATAAATGATTTTATAATGATTTTCAATGGAATACTTACAAGAGTTAGACCTATGAATGATTGCTTGTGAAGTACTAAAATTTAATATATTTCTGTGGAGTATCATATATGCCTATTAGGTAGAGATATTTTCCTGATTTATGCTTGAATAATGTTTCGATTTTTTAAATGGGTTTGTGTAGGGATTAATATCAATAATTATTTTACTTATTTTATTATTAAGCATGCATGATATTGACTTATTTGTAAATCATTAGGGTATACCCTACTAAGTAATTGGATATAATCACCACTAATTTTATATATAAGAATATTTTATTTTTTGGTGCGGTTTTTATGCAGTATTATCTTGGTGAAAAAAGTTAATGCGATGAGTTATATGTTTAAAGATTATTTCATGTACCACTAAGGTATACAGTGATGGTTTTGGATGCAGTGGAAGCATCTATTGGGCTTATAGCCAACTCAACATTTTTTGAATTCAATTGATCATCCACAATGTACATAATGGTGAACTAAATGACCAAATGGATTTTTCTAAAAAATATTTAAGATTGATTATCCAAAAATCAAGAGATATGATCTTTTCATGTTAATTTATAGTAAATTTAATGCACATGAATAAAGAATACCCTATCCATGCGATCATTATTCTTTTGTGGTGTTGATTGTATGAATCAGATTATTATAAAATCATTACATCACAAGGACCTAAAGTAGATCCCCTCTAGTGGTGATCCACACATTCTCCTTTAATATCTAAACAACATAGATGAAATTTTAGGTGCTATATTGACTGACTAGTCATCTCTCATTATTTAACTTGATCACATCATGTTCTTTAAGTCTTGAAATAATATCTCTTTTTATTCTCATTCTTGATATGAAGAGATGAAGATGAGGAAATTGAGATCAATGTTGTGAAAAATAATTAACCTCTTCAAAAATGAAACAATTTCCTATTTATAAACGTAGGATTTCAGTTTAATATTTAATTAATTTACAAAAGGCCCCTAATAATATATTAAACCCACAAGGAACCTCATGCAATTTAATATAATATATTTATTTAATAATAGGGTCTACTGTTACCCATGATATGAATAATATAATTTTATATTTTCATAAATTAAATTTATCAGTAGATAAAATTTTGTCCACTTTTCCTCAACATTTATTTATTCTCGAATTTTTTTTATTATATTATGTACTCAATAAAAAAATAAGTAAGGATTCTATTAATAGTCTATCTACTAAATATTTATTTAGTGAATAAATAATAATTTATTACCATGTCAATAAAAAGAGATAAATAGATATTATGTATTCATGTAATTAAATAATTTCATTAAGAATAAATATTTATTTACTATTTGTGATTGATCAATAAAACCTGAATAAATATTATATCTCATTCTAGAAAATAATATTTATAACAGTTGTAAAATATAAATAATATTTAACTCAGATCATTAGAAATACATTGTGTGTGACCCTCTTGAACACCTCCTTTGTAGAATTAGAAAGACATTCCTAAAATTCAAGATTACTATCTAGCAATAGGTCAAAGAACCCAATGAAGAAGATTATATGTTGTAATGATGACAACCACATAAGTATGCTTTATGTGTAACATAATCACTTCATCATGATATAAAATCAAGTAGGTTTCACACTCATGGCATCAATATATATTCCTATAATCTACCACCTTAGAGATTACCATGTGAAAACTTCATGAGATGTTTTCTCATTTACATATTAATACATTAACTAATCAACTAACATATTATGTGTCCCATCATAAAATTTCATTTTAACATAGAAAAATATTTAATAATATCATCATATAATTTCAATGTTCTCATCGTATTAGGTAACTGTTATTACATTTTTTTAATGTGATAGATACTCTAGGACATTATTACATTAAATTAATGTAGAAAAATAAACTATATATATTAAGATATTTTATTTAAATTTTACCTTTTTGAATATACTTGAAATATAATGTATATAAATTTTTTTATATGACACTAACTCAAATATAATCTGTCTTATAATAGATCCATTTTCTAACAGCTTTTAGCTTTCTCAATCTCACAATATAATCATGTTTATGTAGAGTTGGGGATTTATTTAAGGGTTTTAGTACGATACCTATGTTGGATTCTTTGTTTACTAGGACATCACCAATATTAGAACAAAAAACCCATGAGAGGATATCTCTAGAGTATTTGCTTAATCTGATGATGTAACCTTGGATCCTTTACATGATCCACCCAAATGGAATTATAACAATAAAGTGTGATAGGGTATTTACTAATAAAAACCATGTTCAGATCATGGATGATTTTTTTATCTAAAATTCTTCCATGGATACATAACAAACCAAAATATAATTAAAATACACTATAGAAATGGGGATCATGGATTTTTTGAGATCTTCCACCTCATAGTGCATCCATTTAGAATGAATATGTATCATAATTGTGATTTCAAATTTTATTAAACCATTTGGAAACTATCACATTTATAACCATTTATGAATAGTTCATCATATCCTCTGTATAGTATAAGAAAATATTTAGTACACCTCATATTCATATGGACTTCATTGACTACCATCTGATGGAGGCCACCTAGGACATCAAGATATCTGCCTACCACACATAAGGTGTAAGAAATATCAGTCCCAATACATAACATAAAATATATGATAGACCCAATTTATGATATGTCTGTAATAAGTTCCATTCCATGTATATCTTCTTATGTCTATGGTCACATTTTCTATGAATGATGAATTCCATGTAACACTAGAAACAATCCCTTCATAGATTTCTCTATATTGAATCTCTTTAGTTTCTTGTCAATATATGTTTTTAACATAATCCATGAATCATTTTGGATCTATCATAAATGATTTTGATCCAAATAATATATTCTTATTAACCTAAGTCCTTAATTGAGAATAAAGTGTCTAATAAGGATTTGAAAAACTATAATATTCGTATTTCATTTCTAATAATTATTATGTCAAAGAAAAATAATATTTATAAAATGAATGCACTCTCACTAAACCTCTTATAGACACAAGCCTCACATAACTTATTTATGAAACTATATATTGTTATGGATTCACCAAAGTTAATCATACATGACCTTGGTTATTTATTTAATTTATTAAAGAATCTCTATAACTTTTTTGGGCCCAGAAACGTGCACATGGAATATTAGAATGGTTTGATGCATTTTTTGGAATGGCCAGATTAAGAACGATAGAACTACTTCCTGATGATTAAAATGGTAAATTACCATGATCCTAAATGGGCCTCAATCATTCACATAGTGTGCTTTCTATGAGGGTTGATTCCCTAAATAGTACCTCTATGAATATCCCTCGAAAATTGTCTGCCGCAAATAAATTTTCGATTGTGGGGTGAGACGTATATTTAAGACCCACCCTAAAATGATGAATGAATTTGTGGTGTGTAAGTTTTTTCAAGACCCCCAAGAATGAAAATTCACATTACGGGGTGAGGCGACCGCCCGAAAATCCAATTACTTCCTGGCTGATGATTTTGTGGTTACATCTGTGCCCCTATAGAAACCCCCATACATAGACTATTTGGGTTGGAATCTATTGTTGTGGATTAATAGAAAGTGGATTTCATGTGCGAGAAATTCCGTGGAATTTATTTCAATAGGTAACCCTTTAAAACATATCGCAATATAAAAAGGGTAAAAAATAGATTGTAAATGAAATAGTCCTTTGAAGGACAGCCATCTGCATTGTGATTCTCTTTGTGGACCAATATTTCATGAAACGCATGAAGATGAAATATTTGTGGACCACCACCCCACATAGAATATACTATGCAGGATGGGGACCTTTAGTCTCAGTACCCTTCCAATAAAAACTCATCATTCCCTCATCCCCTTTGTGAACTATCCAACCAACCCCCTCCATCAAATCCCCTCGTGAAGTAATAAGACCCAACTAGACCCCTTTTTGAATCTCCCCTAAAAAATATCTAAGATCTAAATGGGACCCTTCATGAAGAACCCCTCCAAAATAACTAAGAACCAACTAGTACCCTTCACTAAGAAACCGTCATGAGACACCGAATCCAAACTAGGCCCCTTCATGAAGCACCCCTCATGAAGCACTATGACCCAACTGGACCCCTTTACAAAGAACCTATCATAACATGCTAACAGCCAACCGAGCCCCTCCATGAAACACCATTTCTAAATCACTGACATCTAATAAGGACCCTACATGAATAACCCTTCATGAAGTGTTGAACTAGGACCCTTCACAACCACTAGGCCATGAAATCTCATAATACTTCCAGATATGTGTGATCAAACCAAAGGGAACACTGGAATTTTATATTGATAATAATTGTTTTTGGAAAATGAAGTCATACTGGTAACATACCAAACAAGGGGGTCCTAGTAATATTTTCAATCATACATTCCCATGGTAATGAGGGTCCCAACTATGGAGGTAGTGTCAGGGGCCTCCCCATTCCAGACGGTAAGGGGGTGGATCACACTTGATTTTCCATTTGAGGGTTAGTGTTATATCCTACTCTATTCCATAGAATCAATAAAAGGGAATCCATCCAAATGTAAGAACATTATCTCTCCTTTCGAGGCCATTTCCATATAGGTAGTCATATATGACTATCCTAGTTACCAAAATAAAAGAATACATGAACACATTCAAAGCCCATTTTCTCTCATTTCACCCAATCCTTATTTACCACTGGATGAAGGATATTGTGTGTTATGAAAGATAATTAACTTCCTCTTGTTTCCCACACCATGAATGACTGACATGGGTATAGAGGATAGAAATGATCATGATTTCTGAATGATAAAATACCCATCTCGGGAAGAGTCACCCTTTATGAATCTTCCTCTCACCTCTTATTGGGCCTCCAACATGGTTTAGGCCCCAAAACTATGCCTCAATATTTAAAGGCCCATATTTCAAAATAAAAAACTAGGTCCTACTTCAAAGGTGTAATCCCCAACCATCTAAGATACCTGGGATTTTATTCCCAATCTACTATGTTATTTAGGAATCCTCCATGAGGTCCGAACACTACACCTCAAATTAACCCTAATGTTCTCTGGGTCATACCCCTAGTAGAGTTACATCCAACTTAGAGGAACATATTTATTCTGAGATTTTTTCTTCATTTTACTTATTAGTTCATATTATATATAAGATCATACCCCAATTGGGATACCACATCTCTTCCATACCATTCTGCTGATCCGGCGTAAGTCCCACACCAATCTTGAATATAAAATTTTCTCAAAAAACTCCTTGCAGGATGAAGTTAAAATATATGGTTTTGTTCTTATCACATGAACTTAAAAGGTATGTTGTGACCAATTTGATGGCATTAAACTACATAAATTCTAATTCATTTCATGACTATATTTTGGAAGTCTATCTAATGGGACCGATCCCGGTATCAAAACCATTTCGTTCTAACCAATTAATGTTAAATTACTAAACACACATTTATGTGTCTCAAAACAAACATCTTGGTAATAAATTATATTATAATCTCTAACATATCTATAATAAGGGTACCATCATTGGATAACCTAAGATACATTCGTATACCTATATCAATGAAGAACCTCCAATACTTATATATTGTTATATAGTCAACACATTCTAATAATTGTTAACGTGGAGGAAACCTATCCCATAAATGATATTTAATAAAGGATCCATGAATATGTATTAAATCTAAAAAATAGTCCTAGAGTAGGAAATAATTCCCCCTAAAATGGTGTGATTAGCCCAACCTCATATCCTCTTTGCCCACACATCTTTAAAGGCCTCCTTGGAAAAATCCATGTGGTAACCTACTTTTGAAAAGAAGTTATGAATCAACTAAAAATGATATCAGGTATGATACCATAGTGGGAATAGAAAATAGTGAACTCGAAATGAATCCTAAACCAAGATGAATATATATTCCACATTTCTGGCCCCTTCTAACTGAAAGAAAGCAGGCCCAAAAAATTGATACAAAAAAAATTAACTATGAATGTGTTCATTTATTGATCTAAATATTTGATGTGTATTATCTTTTTTTATCACATGTATTATTGGAACTTTATTCAAGAAAATCCTTCAATAAAATATAATAGCATCATTTTATCAACTCCAAACTTTTACAACCTCTCTTGGGTCCTCATCTAAGAAGAGGACATCATGCTTCACCCAACATCTTTAACATTATGTCGTGAACATGCCAATTTGTGGGTACCACAAAAATGGTACCACCATGAATATAGAGGAATATTGACAATCCTTAAATCTTATAAATCCCCTCCATCTATATAATAAATCATCGATGGTGGTCTAAAATAAAACTACATGAGTTTCCATTTGAAATAGATTTGGTATCCTATACCCAAAATGTTGCAATGGATTCATTCCTTATCTCAAGGAAGTTGATTTATATGCCCCTAATGGCCTCATCCAAACAACATTGGGGTCCCCTTAAATTGATCCATCCAGAATTCATTTTTATTAGCCCCGTGCATCTCCACAACCTCAAAAATATGGGGGTACTTATCTCGGTAGTCCATCCCGGGTCACTGAGACCCAAAAATCTTGGAAATTTTACCAAGGGTAGTAACCAATTATCAAGGAGTAGAGTTGTTCCTATGTTCCCTCAAATCAATCCCACAAGAATAACTTAGAATAAAATCATGAGTAGGGACCAACACCTATCCACACCAGCTAAGCCATTGAGAATAGATTGAAAGTATATGAATAAGCCTGGCAAAATAACGTAGAGGAAAATCATCAGTAGACACACAAACCTACCCAAAACCATCAAGCCCATAAACATAGTTTGGAGGTACTTGGGGAAACCAAACTACAAATCCCAGAATCCAATAGGTAACATGCACGTATATCTCCCTTTATATCTAATTATTGTTGGTATATTGTGACAATAACTAGAGGAATTGAGAAGGAATATAACCATTGTCCAGCTACATGATGGGAATATATTCTCATTCTATCTAATGATGCCCCTCCATATATTTTGGTGATGATAGAAGTACATGAATCTTCTCTCATCCACATTATTCAACTTTTCCAGGAAATACTGATATCATTAGTGGTGATTATGATTTAGGAACACAACCCCACCTCCATCATTGATGTGAATCATTTGAATAATTCAAGATTTACCATAGATAAGAATCATATTCATACTCTCATCCAAAATTTTCATGGCCATCCCATGATAAATAGACAACCAGATCAGGCACATATCCCTATTCCAACTGGCGATCATTGATCTAATTCATTGGGAACTCCAGGGAATGCATATAACCCAAACATAATTCAAAAAATCTATAAGAAATTTCCAGTAACAAATTTGAACTCATTAAATAGGTTTGTACATATAAAAGTATCCACCCACAAAAGGAGGCCCAAATTTCTCATAGTAATATATTTAAAAAGAAGCCTCACCATGAATAATTTCATTTTACCTCACTTAATAACTAAAAAAATGAATGCATGAGTGATGTCATGTAACTTCATTACCCCAAGTAAGTTTAAATAAATAAACCCTTCTCATAATAACAGGTCTACTTAGCAAGAACTGGCCCGCAATACCTCTCAAAGACATCCGGAAAAAATAGATCAATCTGTCAAAAAGATTTTACATCAGGAATCTGAAAATAACCAACAAGCATCCCGCTTAAGGGAAGTCAAGCATCAGATAAAACAAATTTAAAAAATATCCCAAACATTATTTGTATAAGGTATCTCAGATAAATTTCATATGATGAACTCATCTCAATTTAGAAAAAATCTATATAACATCATAAGGGAAATGTTGAAATTGAATTCATAGAGTTATAGGCGCAACCCCTACCCATAGGTTTAGGGGGAATATTTAACAATGCCCTATGATCCAAAAAATCAGGCCTGAAATATTGTGGAATAGGAAAGACCATATCCCCCATAGTTGTTTGTATTTTTACCCCACCCTTAGAAATTGTCAATCTTATCTTGATTCGGTAAAGGTTCACATCATGAATCCTCCTGGTTCATCCCGTCCTGTGATGCAGATTATACTTCAGAGATGTCAACAATAAAATTATCCATAGGTTTCCTTCAGGTTAATCTTCACCAAATGGATTCAATGAGTCCATGAAAGAAGGGTTGATATCCCTTGATAGACAGAATCAAAATCTACCTTTCATAATCACAACTACTACCAGGAATCATGGTTCTTCTGGTAGATGATCCTAGAGAAACTAGTTCTCCCACAATTCCAAGAATAATGAAATGTCTGCAATATAGTTCATGTTAGTAAACATCATCAATACTGATTCTAAAAACACTAGAGAACATCAGGATAATATGGGAGAACTGTATGAGCATATATCCATTCAAAATATTGTCTACACCAAAACAGAAGAAGAATGTGCTGGAAACAAATATTAGAGTATTGTATAAAATTTAGGGATCCCTCCAAATTCTTCGCTAGCTCCTCCTTTATGAGTATCACCTAAATAAAATTATAAGGCTACTATTCAATCTCACCTATTACTAGAAGGTTTCAAACCCCTTACACTAAAAGAGTTGTTGGATTAGTATGAGATATAAATGAGAAAACAAAATAGTCTTAATGCCGAATTACTCAGTGGTCATGTTATCGCTAGACAAATTCATCCATAAAAACACTATTTCACTCCTCTTGTTGATGTCAGTTTGCAAGAATATTTCCCTATACTATAAAAAATAGATTCATATTGTCTTACTTATACCATAGAAATACCACCAATCTATTTGTAACCAAAGAAAGCTAAATACTGATATTTCTCTTTCTTATCCCAAAAACATGACTAATTTTATTCAAGTTACAACTAGTTAGTTCAGTCAAAATTGTTGATAGAACCAACATAGTTGGTTCATCATGTTGTTCATCTTTCTTTAGTTCCTAATCAGGTGTCCATTCCCATAGTAATTTTTGATACTATCATGTCCTCGGTAGCCCAGATCGAATCTATAGAAGGACAACATACCCCAGTGTTGTAGAAAAAACCTTATCCCAAATGGGTGGATGCAACACTTCCCCAAAATAATTTTAGAAATCCCACATTTACAAAAATCAACCACTCGAGAGATCTGAATCATCATCCGACACATTATGTATCTTGGTCTGTCCCAATGATGGGAACTTTATTATAGAAAGAAGTGTCTATGATCTAGTGTTTGTTTTTCAACACATGTAAGGACCAGCATTTTTCTATAAAACTAGTTTACCTACAGGGTCATTCAAAGGGTGAGAAGATGTCCATTTTCTATTTCTTTACCAGTTCAGATTGACGTTGGGAAAAAAATAGTCCACGACCTCTCAAATTAAAAATAGTGATAAAATGAGATATTTATAGACTTTATTTCTAGGTTTAAGGGTGTAACTTACTCCCTATATTTTTAATTATCGGCGGATGATTTCTTCGAGATCATTATTGAGAACTTCCAGGATTAATTGGGAACACCAATCATTCTTTTAATATACATGGGTACGTTAGGATATCTCACTATAGTTTTCCAATGAATGGAAGTCTCTATTTTGAGAACTATATCAAAATCTAGACCGGTGTTGGAAGACCCTGAAAAGATAACATGTAATGAAGAAACAATAAATCTCACAATAAAACCTTCCCTTATGCTATGTCAAGCTCCAAATCATTCAGCTTATCATGTGGAACATAGTCCAAGATTGAAACTAAAACAACAAAAACTCACCAATATTAAAGGATAGATCAAAAAGATTCACAATTTGAATAATGGAAGAACACACCTTACTCCTTCCAAGATGAAAGGATCCTGGTTATTTATTAGTTGCATTCGAAAACATATTGCTAACTTTGACAAAGCCTTCAAAATCTAATCAATTCAATCTTGAGGATCACCCATATTATTTCCATTTTCACTAAATGTTATAACACACTATCCAAGAATTTTCTGTCTTTAATGATATCATATAAAATATAATTGATTTAGTAAAATTGAATATGAGAAAACTATCAGCACTTGTGGTATGAATTTTCGCTACACTTCTTGAAGAAGAGGGTGAATAGAAGGAAGTCACCAAAAAAAGTTAAAAAATACTCATCGGTTATATGACATGAAATATGATCAATCGAACCCATTCTATTCTCAATTCACATTTTAAACAAACATTTATTCCCCTATTCACTTTCATTATGGAAGAGAAAAATCCATTGGCACGTTAGTCCTTAAATGGAAAATCATTTATGAAATGGGATATCTAGAAGATCAGAAAGAAAATGTTATAAGTTGAGCCTACAATAAGTCCAAATCTATTCATGGACCTTTATAACATCATGCCATCAGTCCAAAGAGTATGGGTTCCACCTTACCAAAATGGTGCAATGGAAACTGATGCATCAAATTGAGTCCTCATCGGATTAAGAGTTGATATTTGGATTCATTAATGTAATTCATTTTATGGATCCATTATTCGATGATGAGTTTTATTATCGACCTGTGTTCCTCACACCTAATTGGAGAGACATGAATCAATACTATAGGATCTATGAAATAGAGGGAGAAACGACCATGGTCAAATATAAAATACCAGCTACATGACTATTAGAGAAATATGTGATGCTGAAACATATGTTAAATCCCATCAAAAAACCAGGTGTGAGAAAAAAATACCTCTACATGTGTAAAAAATAATTTGGAACCGATCATTTTGGAAGATAGATTGATGAATGTGAAACAACTAGTTGTCCTAAATAAGTGGGTAGGAGTTGAAGTCTCAATTTAGTAGAAGATAAAGGGCATTCCATATCTAGTCCATTAGCTGATAAATCTACTTCAGGCATGATAGATCCAAAAATGCATCTTAAATAATAGTTCCCTATGGTAAAACATAGTCCATTAACATAGAAATGTGACATCCTGAAGTAATTGGTTAAGGTTATGAAAAAATATTTCAATTCTGGATACTATAAATTTTTTAAAATATCTATAGGAATCATTTTTTTATTATTTTTTGTGCCCTCAAGTGATTGAATCTGAAGTTTCTACCACTTAGGTATATAGTGTGGAGGTTCTCCCAGTAGAAATTCATATTTTTATCTCCTTCACTAAAGAGGTTATAAATAATGGAATAGTGGGACATATCAAACCCTTTTACGAATCTAAATGATTATATAACATTACATTCATCAAGAATTTATAAATAATGGATCAGGTATCAACCTCATTCTTTTCATAACACTTCACCAATTAGGATAAAGTAGATCTGATTCATCCCCTTCTGCTCTAACACATCAAAGGTATGATCAAAGAAAATCAAAACCCCCTGGCAGTATTAAGTTAAGAACTGAGTTTTGAAATCTGGGGTTCGATTTTGAGTACTCAGTTATCCAAAAAGATAAATCTTTTAATTTATTACTTGGAAGGCCTTGTTTGCATCAACATGTAGAAATACTTTCATCATACCATCAATACCTCAAATACTATTTCAATGGGACTATTGGGATATTATATGGTGAAATATATCCATTAGAGTCATGTTAATCTCTTTATATCGATAGAAAACTCTACAATAGAGAGGGGAAAAAACCAATAACTATTTATGAAGCATGGTTCACTACTCAAAATGGTTTGGAAATGATGTCATCAAATACACTCTGAGATCTTAGTGATTAATATGTGTTTTTCATTAGTCAGGTTGAAGATATTATCTAAGATTCGAAGATTCTTTTAGAGGTATTCATGATATTAACATGATTAGTAGAAAAATATTATGTTGAAAATTATTTTATTCCTACTTTGGTTTTGATGCCTCATATAGATAGGATCCAACCATATCTTCAATCATCTGCATGCCACTACGTCATTCGTCAAACCTATAGAAGTTGTGATATCTCTGTTGGAAGCATGTTCAAGGGAAACTGATATTTACCCTTACCATAATTATTCTTCTACATCTCTCATACATCACAACATGGACATACAGGAAGAAGAAAATGAATAAGAGGAATAAAATGAGCTCATATAAGCTCTTCCAGCATTCGGAGAAGGGGTCTCTACCCGTATCTATGAAGTCCTATAGATCATTCTAGGAATATAGGAGGATCTGCGACCAATGATGATCAGTATAGATATTCCCATTGATTAATAGTATATTTATATCTCTTTTTTAAGAAACATAGAGGCATAATTACTTCTAATTATGTAGATATTCCAGTCCTAGACTCGAATGTGGTTACCCATCAATAGGGTTTACCAAAAGACCATCACTGCTTCATGAAGGAAACCAGGACACATCAAACTCATGTTGAAAAGTTCCAATATAAATTTGATAATATAATCAATGATAAATTCACTAACAAAGTACAATACTTAAAATATATATCTAACATAGTTCTGGAAAATAAAAAAAAATTTAAAATTGGGGGTTGCAAAGATTTCAGAGACCTCAATCGACACTGTTTGAAAGATGATTTCCTACTTTTTATCACAAAAACCATAATCGATAAAATAGTTGTAAATCAAGACCTTTCCTTCATGGATGGATATTTAGAACATAATCAAATATGAGTTTCCAAAGAATATAGTGAATTAACTTCCTTCATGCACCCCAATGTTTATTTTTATTCGGATTAATTCTATTTTTGTTTCAGGAATTATAGAACTAAATATCAATGATCAATGTATTGCATATTCGAACCCAATATACAGAAAAAAATCAATTGTTATGATGATGCTTTTGTGGTTAAATCTTGTTAATATTTGTATCACCTTACCAATAAAAATTTTCATTTTACAAACTTTGACAACATAGCATGTAGATGAATCCCCTAAAATATTCTTTCAGCCTTACATCTGAGGAATTTATTGGTTTTTTAATATTCCACCACCACATCAAAGTAGACCCTAAGAAGACCAAGAATATTTTGGAAATATACCTTTCTTAAAAACTAAAAGAATTGAGATGACTGTAGGGACACCTTGTATACATTTGAAGCGTCTAAAAAATCTCAATGGAAATTTTTTTCCCTTCACCAATCTGTTGGATAAATGAGTTCTATTTTAGTGGAATGATGACTACTAAGAAGTCTTTAACAACCTCAAGAAATATATACTTTGGAAACTTGTGTTTATACCACCGGTTTAAGTAAATCCTCTCATTCTATATGTGACTGATCTAGAATGATAACTAGGTGCCTTTCTTGCATAGAAAAATGATGCTTGTAGTGATAAAAAACTTTATTAACTTAGTCTCACCATGATTGATGATGAGAATTGATATTCAGACATCAAGAAGAATTTTTTTTCATTGATTTCAACAATTCTAATGATAATGCATTACCTAAAACACAATGAGGTCTTTTTGAACTCTCGAATTGACCATCTCAAATATGTCATCAATCATCCCATATTGATCAGATGCTTTGCATGATGGGAATTTATTCTACATTAGTTTGATATACCTTTTATACCATAGAACAATATAAAAGGACAAGAATTATCAATCCTTTTAGAGTAACATCCCTTCATTTAAGGGTTACCAATGAGTATAAAACTTTTAGAGGAGAAAATATTTTCGGTTAATTACTCCATCCAAATGTGGAAAATGTAATTTGATAGAGCATCTGTAAGTTTAATTAGAAATATACTAGGAGATCCCAATATCAACAAAGTTTGGTTAGGGATCATCCTCATTTCACTAAAAAGGATGTATTACCATATTCTCTTATGTTGACAGAAGGTTACACAAAAAATGAGTATGAATACCAAGAACCCATTTTAGGATTGGATCTAGAGTTGTAAATTCCCATAAACCACTTATGAATCAAGGGTGATTCCGAGTTGGTAATTAAGAAGATAAAACGTGATAATGCCATTAGAAAAAAAATATTTGATCCCTATGCTTAATTATGTTCAAGGGTTGAAGAAAAAATTCCCATATGAGATGAAATTAACTAATGTCTCACAATCACAAAATTCTCAGGCAGATGTGTTAGAAAATTATACTTCAAACTTGGCTGACCTAGATCAGGATGAAACAGTCATTAGCATCACCCATTATAGAATTGTATTTTTATTTGATCAAAGTGGAATTTATATGATCTATGAGATAAATTATAATCCTAAAAATGATAATTTTTTAAGTTTATTGATGATTAAAATCTAGGAATATATCCAAAATGGGAGAATTCGACTAGAAAGAGATAGAAAAGAGAAGGTTCGATGACGGGATGTCAATTTCACTCTTTATGACATCTCAGGTCCTACTTTTTTTACAAGATATGATTCATTGGAATACTCCTCATATGGATTGAAGGAAAGTTGAATACCACCACCATGTAAGAAGTTCATGTTGGTGGTTGTGGTGACCATCATTTAGGAATGAATAATTCTTAGTAGATTTGGAGGATTGGATATTTCTTGACATCAATGACATAGGATTGTACACAATTTTTCAATAAGTGTCATTCTTTCCACATACACTACAATTTCATCCATCAAACCCCATATTTCTTCATACATCTAAATAATCCTATCCATTTTCTATATGGGGGTTCGATGTTTCAAGACCATACCCTCTAGTTACTACTAGATAGTTCAAGTATATCCTTACTATTACAGACATATTCTTTAAATGGGATGAGGAGATACCCCTTAATGATGTGACAACCAAACTTATCGTCAATTTAATAAATTAAATCATCATTACTAGATTTTGTGTCCTTTATACAATACTGATATCCAAAAAAAGCAATTTTTTCTCTTCCAAATTCATAAAAATTTATTAGGAGTACAACATAAAATCAAACCATTCATCCCACTACCATGAAATAGAAAATGGATAGATAGTATCTCTCAAAAAATCGTTATCGAACGTCCTCCAAATATTTTTGATAAAGAAAGAAAATCTTTATATGATAATATTTTTCATTCCGTATGGGCCTACTGAACTGTAAACCCCATTGCTGCATAGGAATATTTGTATTCATTGGTTTATGTAATAGAAGCAGTGTTTCTCATCAAGGTTCATTTACCCTCACTCTAGATAGCTATATGTGAAAAACTTTTAGATGATGAACAATCAAAAAATCATTTGTATGAATTAGAGCAACATGATGAGAATAAATTGTATACCCTATATCATTTATAAATATGATAGAATCAGATATCATGATCCTTCGATAATAATGTTCATATCTGATCATTTCTATAAGTAGAATTGGTAGTAGTTCTAATAAACCTGATGATAATAGGAAAGAAACCTCTAAAGATTGAACCAAAGTGGGAAGGACCTTATGTTATACACAAGGACTACTCCAATGGAGCATACATGTAAATAAAAATGTATGGGGAACTCACTATTACCCTTAACAATGCAAGATTTATTATGAAATACTTCATGTTATTTTAGTTGAACCTTGGGCCTCATCCATGGGTCTATTCCCTAAACCCCATTTTCCTAGATGTATGACATTAAACTAAATGGTCTTTATTCATTTCACATGATAATAAACTGTATGAAATCAACATACCTGTTGTATGATGTTAAAGAACACATCCATAAGGTCATTTAAGCATGACCATAAAAGGAAAACTATAGGTCCTAGTCATATAACCTAAAACTACAAGGCACCAACATCATGAAAATGTGACCTAAAATGCTTGGTTAACATCTTAATCACATGACGTTAAACATTAAAACATTGTCTTTACCACACGACATAAAACTACATGTTTAATGTCTTTATTGAATGATGTAAAACTGCACAAAATTTTAATCCATGCTTGAGAAGATAATATCCTTTAGTTTTTTTCTCCAAACACACCTTCCTTCAATAACTAAATGTTTCTTGATCCAAATAAAAATAGGATACTTAGTAATTCATATATCTTATTTCATAGTCCCAACTTCATATTTACTCCATTCATAAGATGGTATTCACCATAATTTGGCCCCAAGGCCTCTATTCATGAGATTTTTGTTTATTGATGGTAAACAAAACCATCTTTCCCAAAATTATAGGTTCATGTATTATGAGCTGAAAATACAAGACATTTTTTCCAAACTGCATGACATAAAAAATCATGGTTAGCATTATTATTTCATGACATAAAACTACACAACATTTTGATCCATGCATGAATGGATCACATCCCTGGGTTCTGGACTCTTCTACACCCCATTTCTAGAACTACGTGTGTATTGATCCCAATATTCATGGAATACGTAGTGACGCCTAGATATCTCATCATGGTACTGACCCCTAAAATGATTCACAATGGGCCTTTCCTTCCCCAGTGTTAGGATGTTGACTCAGAGTATGGTTTCTTAGGTATTGTGTAATAGACAGTCCTTTTGACCATCCGATCATGATGATTTATCGCTCCTTAATATCACATAAACCTCCTTGGAATTCTTATACCTACTCCATGGTTTGAGATCTATGATAGTAAAGTGGTAGCTACCTTGTATGAAACTGGGATGCCTTTTATGATAAATATGAGATGACCCAAAGCATTTTACCAATTACATGATGTTAGACCGTATGTTCCATGTCCTCACTTCATGTTATAATACCACATAAATATTCAGTCCATACTTGAGTAGATCGTGACCTTAGGTTCTCATCTTCAACGACACCACCAACTAAGAAAAATGTTTATCTTGATCCTTTTCAACACAGGATATGTAGTGATGCCTAGATCTTCAATTCCAGGTCCATCCACAATATAAAAATATCCCCCAACATGTGTATGAATTAGACCTGTATTGGGATCCCTCTTCCAGAACTACATGTGACTTGATTCTCACCTTGAGGAGATACATAGTAATTCATAGAACTTTTATCTCCAAGAACATCCATTGATTCCCCGCAAAACCATGTGTTGTATGTGGTATTATTATCCGGAAATGTTTATGTGGGTATCATCCAAGGTGTAATACCTATCCAAACCTTATTATCAATCAGCTAATATTCTACTCATGGTTCTAAAAGAAAAATAAATTCTCCCATAGGCCTCTATTTTTTGTATAATCCCCAAAAATAATTTCTTTCCCATATGACAGAAAACATCTTTGTTAACATCCCAGTCACAAAACATTTAACAACATGGAAATTTATTTATCACATGATGAAAAAATACGTAGTAAATGTCCTAATTTAATGAAATTAAACTACATAACATTTTGTTTCAAGTTTCAATGGATCACAAACTTATGTTTTTTTTCCTTCCACAAATTCTTCATAGAACTATGTGTGGGTTAATTAATATCATCTTTGGATATATAGTAATTCATGGATTTCTGATCCTGGGAGTAGTCATAATTAAAAGATTCCCCCTCCCTATGTATGTATTAGACCTACATATGAATCAATTATTATAGAACTATGTGAGGATTGATTCTCACCTTGAGGGGATACATAGATACACTCATACCTTATTCCTTAGGCACAACCAAAAAATAATGAAAATACCCCCCCTCCACATACAAACAAAGAACTAAGTAAGAGATATCAATTGAGTTTCCTCATTTTTGAGCCCATCATGGAAAAAAAAACCCCCCTTATATATGACTCATATTTATGTATGGACTTCCACACCCACATTGATTATACTGACTCAAGTTTTTTATTTTCTTCTTAGATGCATTCCTTCCATAAATCATACTCTTTGTCTTGGAAAAACACACACACACATATATATATATATATAATCTTACATTTGCTATCTGTTTATGTAACACCCCAAGCTTCCACAGTACGTTTCCAATTGAATAATACAGTAGCTTGCGTTGTACGGAACTTGGAGTTTTAACATGCCACGACCAATCAAACTAGCTATTATGAATAGTAATACCCACTTTTTGAAATTTTATAAATTTTATTTCTAGAAATTGACTTCATTTTTTGATTCGTAATTTCAAAATTATCATAGGGTGAATTTCTGGTATTTTTCTGAAAACTGTCAATTTTTAATGAATAGTGAAAAACACTGCATTATTGTTTAAAACCGACTTTTTTTAAATAATTAGTTATTTTATTTTAATTTAATTTTGGTCAATTTAGATACATAATACCTATATATTTTCAATATTAATTGGATTCATTATATAATAATTTTATATCTATTAAATTTATTGAACTTTTTACCGTCTTTTACCCACCTTCTAGGACCATTTACAAATTTGCATAAAACATAATTTAACCTATTATTTGAGTTGAATTTAAAAATTCCGAGAGACACGGTTGAAATTATTATGTAAAATTTGGTTTAATAAGACGAAAATAATTTTTGGTGAATAGTAACTTTCGACTTTTATTTACCATAGTTAAAAGTAATTTGGATAATTAAGGGTAAAGATGATATTATAATTACCCTAACACATGTCATAATTATATTGGATAAGTATAATTTAACCAAAAAAAACCATATGAATAAAATATGACCCCTTTGGTCTACTTGGATACTATTAGGAAATTTATTATTATTTTATTTAATGAAGAGTTAAAAAAAGAAAATTCAATGTTTAATAACCAAACCATTTTTAATATAAGGTTGTACATAAGATAAATTCCACTATAAATATTAATTATAAAGATAGAAATATTTTCTACATAATGTTATTTTATTTATAAATTTTAGACATTAAATTATTTCATTTATTTATGACACAATGATGATGCAATAATTACCTTATTAATAAAATATTAAAATATTTGATATTATAAATATCCAAATAAATTTAATATGATATTCTTGATTAATTACACTAATTTTATAGGATAATATGACATGTTATGTTTGATTAAATAATTTTTTTGAATTAATCGGGTTGTTATGATTTTCACAAACACAAAATACTAAATAGTGCATAAATTGACATTATTGTGTTTTAAAAAAAATTATATTATTAATTGATATAATATTCCAAAAAATTTAAGGATCAGACAAAGTAACAAGACAAGGTTATATATATTAATAATTAACCACATGGGGTTCCCTTGGTTTGTTATAGTATGTTTATTAACCATATAATATAAAAATATAAAGAGACATGGTAAATGTAAAACTATTTAACAAAGAGTTAAATCTAATAGATAAGGTAAATATGGTAACCTAAAACTATCTAAAACCTATTGTTTGAGAGGTTTTAAACCCATCCTTACCTTAGCCGTGAAATAAATCATTTTAGAGAAATTAATAACTAAAAATTATTTTTTTATAAAATAATATTTCAAGCTTTTCCTAAAGTGACCCTCACCTCTCTTATAAAATGGTAGTTCCCCTTATCATAATTTCAAACCTCCAATACCATTTGGCTCAGCCAAACCTAGCACAAATATCCTACCATATTTCCTCCTTTAATACTAGAGGCCTTACTTTGGTTAGAAAGCCATCCTAAAGAGCCCTTTTGATCAAATCTAAAGGAAGAACCCGAAGAAGAGGTAAATATTTCATCACCTCTTTCATGTTCTTTTCTTCTTCCACCTCCTCTTTATTTATTAATTCGTTTATAAAATAATAACTCCAGTATATTATATATAATTAATTTTTATTATAAAAATTTTACAACCATATTCATTATTCTATCCATCATATGAATAACAATGTCACCATACCCGCGTACATATGGCTTACTGTCTCCACGTTGTCGGGTAGTTTGTTATTCAAACAATTAATTATTTGGATGGGTATAATAATGAGTATAAATATTGAAAATAATAAATATAACATGTTAATTATTCTTTATAATTGATATACCATCCAATTACATACAATTTCTCCATCGATATAATGAGATTTTCACTCGTGCGTACGTGCTGATTACCGTCTCCATGAACATGATAAAATTCATTCCCCATCATAATCACTCAAGAATAATTTTCATTTTATGATTAAAAATAATTTTTATGAACATTATATAATCTTGTATATGAATCAAATACATCTTATCCATAACAAACATGGCGTAGATAACCAAGAATATAAAGGATAATGAATTAGTTAACACCAAAAATGATGATACTAAAAAAATATTATTATCAAAGAAATATAATAAGATCACATATGATATCATATTTATGTATATGATTCTTATATAATTTAATAACAATTTTTTAACTATTATAGAGGAGGATAAAATACCATCTACTAAGGAAAGGTACAAGGTAAGGGTTAATTCTACAATCTCTTTACTTGTCTGAGGTTGTTAATACGTAAGTATCTACCAGGACCTCTTTATCATCCACATCTGTGTTTTCCTAAAAATGTAATTCAAAACATTCATACAATTTACTAGACTATGAGTTAAAGTAATTTATACACTTATTTGACCATATATGTTTTTAAAGGAATCATTCCATCATTTTCTATACAAGGTTATTTATGACCTTTTAAATAAAATTAAGGTAAGTATGTATTCTTTAACTTATATGGTGGGTGAGGCTATTTTCTTCCATTATTAAATCATCAAATCTTCCCATACAAGCATATAAGAATATTTGGAAAATAAATGATTTCTTATATAATCATATACCTATTAAATTATTTCAAAATAGAAAGATATATTTCTCTGAAAATGTTTTGATTCCGTCTATATCAACATCCTTTAATGAATTTTAATCTTGTTCGATGTTGATTTATTATGATACAAATATTCCTTATTTTATTGAAGGTTTTGTGATATATTTGATTGTAGATGTGTTATTTTTATACCATTCATGGTTAATGGATAATGTATTGGCATTTCATTTGCTATTTTTAGTACTAATGTTTATTTATGTTTCAACGTTTCCATATGAGGAATGCTTTGCACTTAGTAAGTGACGGGTGGATATAGATATAGCACTTTGAATCATTGATAGGTCTCATGAGACAAACTAGTTTCTTGTCTCAAGGCCTTGATAAAACTTTATTTGAATTCTTGGAATAAGGGCTTGAATTTGTTGTCATGAAGTCTGGAATTATGCATTCCATAATTGTGAAAGTGGCTGTTGATATTTCATGTTATTATTTGACTAGTATAATATCTATGTGAATAATTTAATGGCATTATATTATTTTATCTTTTCTATATTATGCTAATGTTTATGTTTAAAAGATTTTTTTACTCTTATACATTCCCTTAAATGGTTTTTCTTATTTATGAAAGTTTCCCCTATATTTTTATCCTTACTGAGCATCTAAGGTCACCCCCTTCTATGTTTTATTTTTCCCAGGATGTGAAGAAGTATTTTATGGTTGACCTGTAGGGATAGGCTAAGTATATAAGTGTGTTCCAAAGGAGAAAAATGTTGTTGACGTTTTTATTTCATGATGTAATGTAAAACATATGAATGTATCTAGTGCTTCTAAGGACACTAAACTGATCGGTAGTTTGGGACATGATTCCTTTTATCATGACAATGTTATATAATAATACACCGAATCTATGTAACTTAGGTTAGGGTGTTACTGTATAGAATTTCAGTTTCCTAAGGACACTATATTTTTTTACTATGCATAACATACCCAGGTTTTGTTCTGCACAATCGTCCCATAAAAGTATATTAAACCATAGGAATATTCATTATCAATAAATACCTATTATTTCTCTATAATCCTTGAAATATTTATACTAAACCCTATTTTCAAACATGTTTTGTGGTCATCTCTTGCATACTTGTCCCGTATCACTTTTCTTGATCCAAGAATTACCAATATTTTGGTTTTAAATTTTCTTCTTAATTTCTAAAGCACTATGAAACATTTTTTATCCAACATACCCTATTTCACTCATTATTTCCATGATATCAAATCAAAAACATCTTTAACTCATGATGTTAAAATACATAGTAATTGTTCTCATGGCATGACAGTAGGTTATATAGTTCTTAAAATCTATGTTTGGATTAATTCTTGCCCTTATGAGATATGTATCGATGCATGGATCATATATCATTTCCCGAACATCACATGATACAAAAATCCATTGTAATTTAATTTAATCACCTCCATGATTTGTATGAACCATTTTACATTCCTCATTTCTCACACCGAACATAACTCATGTGGGATTAGGATTCTGTGGTAAATTGTTTTCCCAAAAGTTCAAGGAATATTAGTTCACATCAGGATTGAATTGGTCTTGGATACATGACCTTAAAAGGCACATCCCAACATCCTTTGTTATGTTGTTAAACTGCATGATTAATATCTCTTAAGTGAGGTATATGCCCCTTGACTGATAGGACCACTATACTGTGTGTTTGTCTCCCACCACCCCTATTTTCAAGAACTATGTATGGATTGACTCTAACCTTTGTATGATATATAATGATGCCCAAATCTCCAATCCAGGTTTCAAAAATAATTTTAAAATGACTTACTCTTCTATGTATGAGACATATCTACATAAGAGGGTCCAATAGGGGTTCTCACTATGCATGTGTCCTCGTAATAATAAAAATTCCCCCATCAAAATTCAATCAATTTTGGGGAGTATTTATGCTAGAAACCACTTTTAAAACATGATCTACATTCCTTCATTTTTTCTCTAGAGATACATATGGACCAATTCTCTCTTTGATGAGATATGTAGTGACACCCAGACCCTATATGTCAGGCCCTACCACAATAAAAAATACTTTCCTTCCATATAGACTACACCTATATAAAAAATGTTTTCCCCCATTTTGGAGTGGTTTCGAAATAAACTGTTCATTTCATACTCAGACACACTGCATACACAAATCAAACTATATTTATAGACAATATTAATCTTCATAAGAATCATTGGGCCCTTGGTAATAAAATTTAATTTTCCCAAGGACACCTTTGTGTTTACTATGCATGGAATTCACTAGTTTGGATCTACATATGTCAACATGAAAAATCCAATCAACCAGAGGAATATTCATTCTTAGGAGAGACCTCTTCTATCACCATATTACCTAATAACATTATTCTATAAACCATATTTTCAAACATGGTACATGGTCATTCCATGAATGCTTCTTCCATATCACATTTTGGTTTTAGAAATCCTCAGACTACAGTTTATGATCTCCCATATTTATAACTAAAGAATGATGGAATTTTTTTGGTCAGATTACCCTAGAATGGTAAACCACAAATATTTTGGTCAAATCCATGTGGCCTTAAGATACAAAAATTATTTGTCCCAACAACATGACATCAAATTGTTCCACTCAGTTCATCATCACATAACCCCAAACATTAGAATAACTAAGTACTTATATGATGACATTAAACTACACAACACATGGTCAATAAAATATGACGTAAACCTACATGAGATCTAGATCCATGCGAAGGTACCTAGTATTGGCTTTGGGAAATTCCATTATTCTAATAATATTCTAGGATGAAACATAAAAATTACCATCCTCTATGTAAGAGTTTGATCTATATAGAGGCCACATCCTTTACCAAGGATTTATTAGTCATGGTCATAAGACCTGACTATGAGATTTTATTTATTTCTGAAATATCCCTCATGAAACTGAATTGGGTCAAAAAGGTCACCACATGTTCCATTCCTTTCATTTCTATGTGGGTTCAAATGATAACCCAAGTTACCTCTTATTCCTCATACTGAGCATAAATCATGTGTGAATATTGGACCCTAATATTCATTTTTTATAATAATGATGCTTCTCCCCACAAAAAAAATATATTATGGTTTTTTTATCTAAGTGAAATTTTGATTCGTGTAGGATTCTTTGGTAGAAAAACTATTTGTGCCTCTGAATATTAATACCCCATTTATTGGTAAGAGTTTAATCTTCAAAAAAGATTCTGAAACATGTTCCTCGATTCATGGACACATTCTAAGAATAAAATTACACATATCATTTCATGTGGATCATATATAGGTAAGTATTATTATATTCATGGAATAGAAACCTACTTTGGGATAATTACTCTCATTACATTCAGTCAAAGATGATAAAACTAAAACACCGGCTATTCGTCCTCCAAGACCTTAAACTACCAAATTTAATATATTATCTTATTATAATTATCACAAGTTACATATTTTAATACATGTACATCTTGAAATGAAAATAGTTCAACTCTAATATTACTATTAAAATCGAAATGTAATGATAGAATGAAGATATAGTTGATTGATAACCTCAAAATTTTAGTTGATTAGAAAAAATTTGAAGGAATGTTAATATCTTGGATTCTCCCCATATGGGTAAATCATTGTTCATTAAAAATTATCTAAATATATTTAAATAGTTTAATGGTTATATGAATGGATTCCTTTATTACTTGATGCAGCATTGAAAATATTATGGCATTTACTTCTGCATTTTCTTATAGTCCCTATGCCCTATACACTTCATACTTTCTATATTTCCCTTCTTCATAAATGATTCACCAATCCTCATCAATTTTTATTTGAAATGAGGTAATTATTGATTGAGTTTTTCCTTGAAACTCATCATTTCTGCAATGAATCTTTAGTGATGGGCTGCTATCTTGGCCAGCTAAAGGTCCTCATTAAGAAATATACTTCCTATGGAAAAAATAGATCCTAGACTCTAAGATGGTGTGTTAATATACTATAATTCTTTTCTTATCTAATTTGATAACTTTCTATTTCACATTATAATATATATCATAATAGTTGAACCCTCCATATCTTGGAACACAAAACATATGATTCAGTTTGGGAATCCTTGATGGAAGATCTGATAAAGGAGTATGAGAAATCAATTTCTATGTGTTCCTCTATACTGTATGCTGAGTAAGATGTCAATTATCAAGGGTCTCTTGTTATAATTCATAATTTATCTAATATGTGAGAATATATTCTGGGAAAATATTGAAAATATAAGTCTTTTAATTAATATTCTCCAAGTTTAAGGGATCTGCAGTAGCTTAAACTAAAATCACCTTAGTTGATGAATGATTTGATGTATATGGGAGTTCAGACACTTGAGCCAATGATCCTGAAATAGGTATTCAATAATCAATTCATTGTAAGGATAAATATGAGATTTTCAATATGACGAGATACCCATTTTAATTTGACGATACATAAACCATGTCATTCGTAACTACGTCACTAGTAGGAATTGCAAGAAATACCCCCTCTATTTTCATTTGAGCCTCAAATAAAATTATTAGGGAGGCATGTGGAGATAATTCATGCCCGACCAGCTCTTTAACATCCATAAGGTCTCTTATAGATACCAAACTTGTATAAATGATCATTATGTAGCTAAGAGTAATAGATAACATTATATCTTCTTGAACCTTTTTGGAACTTACCCAATCATTGAATCATCCGAGGGGAGATCAATCGACCCTAAAGGTAGAGAATCAACTCCCTCATATTCCATTCTAGTAGTAGTATATGTTGGTCCTAAATCATTATTGTAGAGACCCTAATCTTGACGTACATAGACATTACATTACTTTTGCGGAATACTTAGTACATAACAAAAACACACACACAAGGACCGTAATAGTTTAGTGTCTTTGGAAACTCGGAATATAATCTTCTAATCGTGGTGAAAGATCTTCAACATCTCCCATAATGATATTCTTTTTTTAAAACCTAAATCATTTCTTTATGTCATGGGGAAAAGAAATCATAAAAGGGTGAGCTCAAATGCTCAGTAAGGGTAAACAAAAGAAATATAAATCACATCATATTCATAAGAACATATCTTTTGGAAATCTTAACCTGCAAAAGAGATCATAATTTCATAACATGGGATAAATCATAGTAGTGAAATGTAATCCCAATAATCATAACATAAAACATGAAAATTTGTGGCATACACACATAATCATATAGAATCATTTCTTATTAGTCAAGACTCATTTCCAAGATTATCTTAGTGGACAAAGTCCCTTTCTGAACCGAGTTCACTCCTCGTTTCAGTCCTGTTTCACTGAATCGGTATAACCTACCGTTCCAGCCATGTCTATCTCATGAGATATAAAATCTTTACCCAATGCATTGGAGGGAGATATATGTCCCTCCCATTTCATAATGAAATAATTCTTACATGTGCCACAAAATAAACTTAAAACATTCATCATAACCCAAATAATAAAACGGGTTTCATAAACATCATTCCATCATAACATAATCCATATAAAACAAATGGATATCATTTAATCATAAGAAAAGTGAAACCATGTAAATCATAGAGACATTATTCTTGAAACATACAAATATGAAATAATTTCATCTTATATGGAAAATGGTTTTGATAAAACAATTGAAATTAATTATTGAGAAAAATATCATTTCTTCTTCAAAATCAATTTCATTTCACAAAACGTCATTCAATTTTAAAAGAAAGATATTTTGTTGAAAATAGTCATGAAATATTTTGGAGGAAGATTCATGAAAACAAGGCTTTATAAAACCATAAAAATTCTTTCACGCCGTATAAGTTAAAAATAACATTCTCCTCGTACTTTTGTCGGAAAAGTCAAAAAAGTACCTCGTACTAAAAATGACAAAAGATTCCTTTCATATCTTCTACTAAAAACTCACCGAAGGGTAAAATAGGATTTAAACAATTGTAGGTGAATGGAAATAATATTAAATATTGAGGAAACATAGATGTGGATGATAAAATACACCCCAGTAAATTCCAATGTATAAACAATCTCGGATAAAAATGAGATTGTGATATTTCCCTTACCTTAGGTCTGATTTGCTTCGTAAGTGTCCAAACCTCCTCTTCTTTGAAGTGCTTCTTTGAGACCTCCTTTTTGGGTACTAAAATAGGTCTTTGAAGAAGAAAAGAACCTATAGGATGTTTATAGGGATGTGGAGAGTAGAAATTGGCAGGGGTTGACCGAGCTTGAAGGCTCAATGTGGTGTGAGGAAGAGGGAGGAGGAGGTGCCCTTTTATAAGGGAGGAGAGGGGCACCTTTGGAATAACAAAAAATATTATTTTATTATAAAGTAAAATTCGGTTGTTAATAGCTACAAATTGATATATTTCGAAGATAAGGTGGGTAGGGGTCGAAATCCTCTCATCCAATAGAATTTAGACAAGTTTAGGTATCAATTTTAACCTTATCATTTAGATTTAACTTTAAGTTAGATAATTTAACTTTTACCGTGTCTTCTTGTTTTCTTACACTATAAGGTTATAAAACTTACTAAATCAAGCCAAAAGAACCCCAAGTTGTTTATTATTAATATATATAACCTTATCTAAGTCATTTGGCCGAACCATAGATTTTTAGGAATAAAATAACAATTAATAATATAATATTTGTTTTAAAAACTATTTTATGTCAATTTTGACACTATTTAGTAATTGATTTTTGTGAAACTCATAACAGATTGATTAGTTAGAACAAAGTTAATTAAATCAATAATAACATGTCATATTAACATATAAAATTATTGTAATTCATAAAAAGACTTAAATTACATTTATTTGGGTATTTATAACATCAATTATGTCAATATTTCATTAATAAGACAATTATTGCATCATCTTTGTGTCATGCTAAATGAAAATTATTTAATCCCTAAAAATTCAAAATAAACTTCTATGATGTATATAATTTTATTATCTTTTTGGAGACTATTCATGTTCGATGTTTCATTAATTTTATCACTAAATTACAATTATTATACTTATAAGATTTATGAAAGTGACATGTTGTCACATTCTTTGGTTTTAATAATAATTAAATTATTTTCATGAACAAAAGTCCATTAAATTAATCTAATCTGACCCTTAGGTGATATGGGTCGACTTTTATTCATCCAATAGGATTTTGGCATGTGATAGGGTAATTTTATAATAATATATTTACCCTTAATTACCCGATTTACCTTTAACTATGGTAAATAAAATTTACCGTAGTTACTATTCATAAATCCCAAAAATAAAACGTAGCTTATTAACATAACATGGATCCACTGATTCCAAATATGGAATCCATTTTTCCAAATTCAATACACAAAAGTTGCAGAAATTAAATTAAAATTAATCCCGTTGTCGAAAGAAAACGGGTTTTTCTTTAAAACATTGCAAAAGATTGAATTGATTTATCCCACGAATTCAAGGTAGAATCAATGCTAATGACATACAATATATTAAATGGTAAAAATATTTTCTATTTATACTTTATAACCATTCAATATTATAATTTTACCATATAAATTATTGCGATGAAAAAAATTGTTTTTAATTAAAATATAGCGTGTTTTTACTATTCATCAAAATATGAAAGTTACTAGAATAATATGAAAAATTTATCCAAAGTAAATTTTTATTTTATGATTCCAAAGAAGTATTTTATTTTGTCAAATTGAACTTATAAACGTGTCAAAAACTAGATTTAAAGTGGGTGCACCATCAAAAGGTGGCAAAACTGCATTTTTTAAAAAATACTTATTTTACCCGAAAAATTTATTTTGTTCCTATACCATGTTTTTGAAAATGTGTAATATGAATAATAATGTTATAATATTCAAATTTTAGGTAATACTATTCATAACGGCTAGTTTATAATAATATTATAATAATATATCGTTGTTTAGTAAACCCGGTATTGCGTACAACACACGCTATCGAAGAAGGTCGCGATTGCGTGTAATGCAAGCCAAGTCAGGGTTGCGTGCTGTGCAAGAATCCTTCGTTGTTTCGTATAACATAATCCAACCATATTTCATTTATACATTGAATATATATATATATATACACACAATGTTGCGTAGAATAACTATTATCAAAATTGTGTGTAACACGATCCAAGAATAGTGTTGCATATACTAAAACCTAATACGGTGTTGTGTATAGCGCAAGGTAATCTTCTTGTATCATACAACACAATTCATTAATGAAATTAAAAGAATATTTTTCATAAAATCTCGGGGTGTTACATTCTACCCCCTTAAAATGAATTTCTCCCTCAAAATTCGTCAGGGTTATAAATGGTTTACTATTCGAAAGTTTCTTTAATAGAAACCCACATCGTAAAAAGGAATACCAAAACCAATCTTTAAAAACAATAGTATGAAATGTAACGGTTACCCAAATAAACTAATCATTGGGTTTCCACATAGGTGAAAATATGGATGTGGAAGAAATACTTAACCATCAAGTTCTGATGGAGAGTGGTAGAGAACATGGCTATGAAAAATCCATCAATCACAAAGCCATAGATTTTTGATGATCTAAGGTACCATCTGATTCATCAGATATAAGGGAAATAGGACAACATTTTTGGTTTTCAAGATCATTTCCCTAAAGTTGAAGATTTTGAATTAGAATAAATACTTACTTTATTTTGGTACAATCTCACTATTGTTCGTGCTTTGAACAATTTCCACTTAATCTCTTAAATAAATGAAGTTGAATTTGTTATTCGTGAAGTGTTAACACATCATGTGATAGAATGATGGGTCATTCCATCTATTTCAAACAAAAGGTTAGTAAAAGTTATCAAATATACATAAGACCATCTATGGTGAGCTTAATCGTATACGATTCCAAAAATGAACTTATAATTCATATATCATACCATGTAATAAAATAAAACTAGTTTCTACTAACCAAGGACTTCCTGTAGGCTATTGGTAGGCGATAAAGGCTAGTCACACTTCAGTTGTGGGTTCGATTCCCACAGCCTTGTTCGACGCGATGGGCTGTCGCCCGTCCTGGAGGTTTTCCTTTTTCTAAAACTATATTACTATAACATCCCATCAATAATATCAGAAAAAGTTCTATCCTTAACCAATTCTTAATTATGTCCAACATAATTCATTCCAATCTCTAGGCTTATCTAAAATACTTCGGTCCAAGCTCATAGTATAAAGAAAATGATTACTAGAAATGTCACATAACAGTCACGTGAATGCCATCATTTAGCCCCCATATATCATAATATATATCTTGTTGGTAAAATTACAAACATGTGAATACCTTAATCATGTATTCTATTGAAGAATGAATACCCATTGAACCTTAGTGAAAACATGAATTCAGTTAAAAGTTAACACTTTCCACATACCAAAAGCCTCAAAATTCTTTATACTCAAACCATAATATCACCTAGTCCTTATATCAATCATGAGCTCATGAATACAATCAAACATATCATTATATTCTTATCCATTCATTATGCACATATCATCTTCTTACAAAAATTTCTCAATCACTTTCTATGGTTACCGGTACCATAAAATTATTTAAAACCACAATTGACCAATACATAAATATTCCAATTTTCCATGATACTATATACAACATTATTCTGGAATCCCATTACATAAACACTTAATCATTCTACCACATCATTTTCATATTCAACATCGCCAATGGTGATCACATGTGACTTCGCTTTGTCCTTTGCCTTAATTGGTTTCCCATGTCGATCATCACTAACCCTTGGATTAGGGCATTTATTATCATAATGCCCCATTTGCTTGCACTTGAAGCATTGAAGTGTATTAGGTTCATTCTGTGTATTCCTTCCTTTGTTTGCATCATTAGGCATCTTCTTCCCATCATTGCTGCGTTAAAATGCCCGATGACCTTCCTTTCCATATTTAAAACATTTACTTGTCCCTTTAAGACAATCTCCACCATGCTTCTTTCCACACATTGAGCATAAGGAAACATTCATCTTCTTTTCACCATTATTCTGAGATTTCTCCTTGAACTCCATCTTTCGTTTCTTGTCAAAACTATGATATGGATAAGTAACACAAACATCCATTTCTACCTTGATAGCACAACACACAATTTCTTCATAGCTACTGAAGTCTCTTATAGATAATGCCCTTAGAAGATTCGGTTTTAAGACACTAACGAATCGATCAACTTTACTTTCAGGTTGGATGATAAATCCAGATGTATACCTTGCAAGCCTTGTAAAATTCACTTCGTATATACCATCAGATTCATCATCCTTTTTCTTTTGTTCAAAAAACTCTGTCTCCATCTTTTTTCGAAGAATACGAGGGAAGTACTTATTGAAAAATAAGTTCTTGAACTCGTCCCATTCCATGGACTCAATTTCATCTCTTTGCCTCGTATTCTTGATAAGATTCCACCATTGATCAGCTTAACCTTCCAAACGATATACTGCTAAGATGAATTTATCATGTTTAGAACATTGATGAACTGAAAATATCTTTTCAGTGGTATTGATCCTTTGTTCAGCAACAAGTGGATCAGAAGACCCACTAAAAGAAGGTGGACATTGACTCATGAAGGACTCAATAGAATGTTGTTCCCTTCTCTACTCATTTGGAAGTCCAGAATGATACATAGCTTGTGTAAGTATAGCAATAAGATTTTACACTCCATCTCCCATAACATTTGTTTGTTCAGGAGGACAATAATTGCATTGTCCATTACATTGATCAACACGGTTCTTTCGGGTTCCAGCCATCGTCTAAAACCCAAAAAGAATAGTGTGAGAGGAAAAAATCATGCTAGGGAAAACAACATAATAAAGGGGGAGTATCCTCAATATCTAACATCTTAGGTTAAATTATATGATTGTTACCTTAGTTCTAGGACAATATCATATATGTATACTTATCCTTAGGGACATCCCTAGACATACCATAGAAATATCTCTAGGGATCTCACAAACGTTTTCGCATCCTAGTTTCCAAAGGTTGACTAAACCTTTCCTCTGATACCAACTGTAGAGACCCTAAGCTTTACGTAGATAGACGTTACATTACTTTTGTGGAATACTTAGTACATTACAACGACTCACACACAAGGACCGTAATAGTTTAGTGTCTTTGGAAACTCGGAATATAATCTTCTAATCTTGGTGAAAGATCTTCAACATCTCCCATAAAGATCTTCTTTTTTTAAAACCTAAATCCTTTCTTTATGTCCTGGGGAAAAGAAAACATAAAAGGGTGAGCTCAAATGCTCAGTTAGGGTAAAAAAAAGAAATATCAATCACGTCATATTCATAAGAACATATCTTTTGGAAATCTTAACCTGCAAAAGAGATCATAATTTCATAACATGGGATAAATCATAGTAGTGAAATATAATCCCAAAAATCATAACTTAAAAAATGAAACTTTGTGGAATACACACATAATCATATAGAATCATTTCTTATTAGTCAAGACTCATTTCCAAGACTTTCTTAGTAGACAAAGTCCATTTCTGAACCGAGTTCACTCCTCGTTTCAGTCCTGTTTTACTGAACCGGTATAACCTACCGTTCCAGCCATGTCTATCTCATGAGATATAAAATCCTTACCCAATGTATTGGAGGGAGATATAGGTCCCACCCATATCATAATGAAATCATTCTTACTTGTGCCACAAAATAAACTTAAAACAATCATCATAACCCAAAGAATAAAATGGGTTTCATAAACATCATTCCATCATAACATAATCCATATAAAACAAATGGATATCATTTCATCATAAGAAAAATGAAACCATGTAAATCATAGAGACATTATACTCAAAACATACACATATGAAATAATTTCATCTTAGATGGAAAATGGTTTTGATAAAACAATTGAAATTAATTATTGAGAAAAATGTCATTTCTTCTTCAAAATCAATTTCATTTCACAAAACGTCATTCAATTTTAAAAGAAAGATATTTTGTTGAAAATAGTCATGAAATATTTTGGAGGAAGATTCATGAAAACAAGGCTTTATAAAACCATAAAAATTCGTTCACGCCGTAGAAGTTAAAAATAACATTCTCCTCGTACTTTTGTCAGAAAAGTCAAAAAAGTACCTCGTACGAAAAATGACAAAAGATTCCTTTCATATCTTTTACTAAAAAGTCACGAAAGGGTAAAATAGGATTTAATCAATTGTAGGTGAATGGAAATAATATTACATATTGAGGAAACATGGATGTGGATGATAAAATACACCCTAGTAAATGCCAAAGTATAAACAATTTCGGATAAAAATGAGATTGTGATATTTTCCTTACCTTAGGTCTGATTTGCTTCGTAAGTGTCCAAACCTCCTCTTCTTTGAAGTGCTTCTTTGAGACCTCCTTTTAGGGTACTAAAATAGGTCTTTGAAGAAGACTAGAACCTCTAGGATGTTTCTAGAGAAGTGGAGAGGAGAAATTGGCAAGGGTAGGCCGATCTTGAAGGCTCAATGTGGTGTGAGGAAGAGGGAGGAGGAGGTGCCATTTTATAAGGGAGGAGAGGGGCACCTTTGGAATAACTAAACATATTATTTTATTATAAAGTCAAATTAAGTTTTTAATAGCTCAAAATTGATATATTTAAAAGATAAGGTGGTTAGGGGTCGAAATAATCTCATCCAATAGAATTGAGAGAAGTTTAGGTATCAATTGTAACATTATCATTTAGATTTAACTTTAAGTTAGATAATTTAACTTTTACCATGTCTTCTTGTTTTCTTACTCTATAAGGTTAATAAACATACTACATCAAGCCAAACGAACCCCAAGTTGTTTATTATTAATATATATATCCTTATCTAAGTCATTTGGATGAACCTTAGATTTTTAGGAATAAAATAACAATTAATAATATAATATTTTTTTTAAAAACTATTTTATGTCAATTTTGACACTATTTAGTAATTGATTTTTGTGAAACTCATTACAGATTGATTAGTTAGAAAAAAGTTAATTACATCAATAATAACATGTCCTATTAACATATAAAATTAGTGTAATTCATAAAAAGTCTTAAATTACATTTATTTGGGTATTTATAACATCTATTATGTCAATATTTCATTAATAAGACAATTACTGCATCATCTTTGTTTCATGATAAATGAAACTTATTTAATCCCTAAAAATTATAAATAAATTCTTATGATGTATATAATTGTATTAGATTTCTGTAGACTATTCATGTTCGATGTTTCATTAAGTTTATCACTAAATTAAAATTATTATACTTATAAGATTTAAGAAAGTGACATGTTGTCACATTCTTTGGTTTTAATAATAATTAAATTATTTTCATGGAAAAAAGACCATTAAATGAATCTAATCCGACCCTTAGGTGATATGGGTCTGCTTTTAGTCATCCAATAGGATTTTTACATGTGCTAGGGTAATTTTATAATATTATATTTACCCTTAATTACCCGATTTACATTTAACTATGGTAAATAAAATTTATCGTAGTTACTATTCATAATTCCCAAAAATAAAAAGTAGCTTATTAACATAATTTGGATCCACTGATTCCAAATATGGAATCCATTTTTTCAAATTAAATACACAAAAGTTTCCAAAATTAAATTAAAATTAATCCCGTTGTCAAAAGAAAATGGGTTTTTCTTTAAAACATTGCAAAAGATTGAATTGGTTTATCCCACGAATTCAAGGTAGAATCAATGCTAATGTCATACATTATATTAAATGGTAAAAATATTTTCTATTTATACTTTAAAACCACTCAATATTATAATTTATCCATATAAATTATTGCGATGAAAAAAATTGTTTTTAATTAAAATATAGCGTGTTTTTACTATTCATCAAAATATGAAAGTTACCAGAATAATATGAAAAATTTATCCAAAGTAAATTTTTATTTTATGATTCCAGAGAAGAATTTTATTTTGTCAAATTAAACTTATAAACATTTCAAAAACTAGATTTAAAGTGGGTGCGCCATCAAAAGGCGACAAAACTGCATTTTTTGAAAAATACTTATTTTACTCGAAATATTTATTTTGTTCTTATACCATGTTTTAGAAAATGTGTAAGACGAGTAATAATGTTATAAGATTCAAAATTTAGTTAATAATATTCATAACATCTAGTTCATAATAATATTATAATAATATATCGTTGTTTAGTAAACCCCGTATTATGTACAACACACGCTATCGAGGAAGGTCGTGATTGCGTGTAATGCAAGCCAAGTCAGGGTTGTGTGTTGTGCAAGAATGATTCATTGTTTCGTATAACATAATCCAACCATATTTCATTTATACATTGAATATATATATATATATACTCAATGTTTCATAGAATAACTATTAACAAAATTGTGTGTAACACAATCCAAGAATAGTGTTGCGTATACTGCAAGCTAATACGGTGTTGTGTATAGCGCAAGGTAATCTTGGTGTAGCATACAACACAAGACATTAATGAAATTAAAAGAATATTTTTCATAAAATCTCGGGTTGTTACAATTATTCAGTCTAAAATTCCCCAGAACTATTCTTCCCAAAACATATGAATCCAAAGGTGAAAGAAACACAAGTTCATGAATGGCTAGAACCTCCTAACTTGTAGAGCATGTAGAAACCCTGAAAATAGTGGATTCATTAATTAAATAGTATAGATGACATGGATATTTAGAAAAAATTAAGTATAATAATTACATTTTGTCCCATAAAAAATTTTAATTGTAAGACTATTTACATTCCTATGTATAGTGACTTTCCATGGAGATAATTATATATATAACATATTAGGTGGAAGAGGGGATGGAAATACTTTTTTAGGATTGGAAATTATAGCCTTCATATGGTCAACTACCTTGGGAGATCCTTCTTTGGTGACCCTCTCACCCTTCGAATCATCCACTCCTATAGAAGTTACTCCATATATGTATGCTAGAGAAGGAAGATTTGATGGATCACCCCTCACCTCCTATAAAATGGGTGGAATGAAGAAGGAAATAAAATTTAGAATATCATGGTATAAAATAATAAATGGATTGATAAAAGAGACCATATTACTGCTTCAAAAAAATTGATCCCTTACACCATTGCAATGACCAAGTCCCATACCCGGTTAGACTAATGAGTCTTTACTTATAATGAACATATGGAAGCATCCATATCCTCAAGGTATGTGTTGAATTAATTGGGATTTTCTTGACAAAAATACACTATGGTTTCGTGATCATCTCATATCCAGGAAGATCAACCTCCTCTACCTAGAGCACACCCCAAATTTACATAGAAAAAGTACTTCTTCTCCAAGAATCCCATTTATTCCAAGCTCCAGAAAATGTTTTCATGATTGGGATTGATAGTGTAGAGGAGGATGACCAAGTAAGTGGTGTGGGATTAAGTCACCAAACCTACTTTCTTGGAATTTATAGTGTTATTTATTTTGGAGTATAGTGATTCCATAACCCCAATCATAAGGAACCAGGTATCTCACTGAGTTCAAGTACGGATGAAAAAGTTCCCTCATCAACTCCTTGTAATTCACTACTATTTTACTCACTCTAAAAATGATATAACCTCTGTATTTAAAAAACTTGAGTGGAAAATATGTATTGAATGTATAGATAATGAATATATTCTTTAAGGTCCCATATATATGCCTCTAAGAAATCAGTATGCTCTGTATAGGGTATGCATTTGAATTAAACTACACCAATATAAACAATTAAGATAATATATTTCTCCTGAAGAAAGTACCAAATCCCATAGATGGGAAAATAATTTTTCAGAGTATCTCATTCCTTCAAGGCCTGTGGATATGTAGCTTCTATGGGGAAAAATAACTAAGAAGGTGGTTTGGTAGCTTTTTTCATAGGGGTGTAACCATAATTTTGAGGAACCAAACCCTGGATCATTATCATTTTCCTTCGAATTATAAAAATGGGAAAATTTCCCCAAGGTGATCCCCTTTCCCATCTTAACTACTCTAGTGGCCTACTCTTAAACCTACTATATCTCATATAAGGGTTAATCTTCCATGATAGGGACTTGAATTTCTAACTGACCTTTTGGGTTTGACCAAACCCTCCATTTGGCATAATATCTATAAAAATCAGGATAAATATTGGTAGGTGGAATATTAATCTTAGATCTTGTGTTATCCCTCATGAACATCTGCCAAATCTAATGAGTAGTCAGAAGATTATTTTCTTATTGGTTGCTATTAATCCCATGGGGAACCACTTTTGGATGTCGTGGGACTAACTCACAAACTGACAGGGTGAATAACCTTTGTAAATTAGTTTTCCATTAATTTTATCAAGTAAAATACCCTCATGTAAAGAAATTAGATACCCTCATTGGGTGTTATCTATGAATGTATTATTTATTAAGATACCAGTGGGATAATAATACGAGGTGAATGTAAAATAGTTTTGACAATTAGCTAATCCATTTCCTCTT
Organism: Viscum album; assembly: GCA_963277665.1. Taxonomy (NCBI): domain Eukaryota; kingdom Viridiplantae; phylum Streptophyta; class Magnoliopsida; order Santalales; family Viscaceae; genus Viscum; species Viscum album. The sequence goes on along the minus strand of OY728139.1, from coordinate 332,672,818 downwards.
TAACTCCCCATGTTAATGAGTTCACTTCACTTTTGAATTGAAAATATGGATAAAATCAAGAATCTGGAATAAAATAGTCATTAATAAACTCATAACATATATGTGGGCCCCTATCTATCCCAATAGAACATGGAATGGACCTAAAAGTTGGTAGGGTGACGTCCCTTACTTATTCACCCCAGAAAGTGAACAATCTTATCCAGATCTTTGACATTAAATTAATGTGTCTTCCTCTTGCCAATTAGGCCACCATCACAGAGATTAAGACTATAACACTGGTGTTGGATCCATGTACTGATATAAGAAAACCTCTGGGAAACATCACTAGAAATTCTACCATTCAAACCAATCATTTGTCATTAGATAAAATGTGAAAAATCCAATAATGAAATTGACCTTCCCCAAGAATCATTCAATAAGAACAACTATGTCTCCTGGTGCTAATAGTTGGATTCGACATTGTTTTCTTTTCACAAGGATTGTTATTTTTTGGTGTGGATATGTTTTGTATCCATTCCTAAAATGGGTAATCTACCCTAGGGATGTATTCAACCCCATATTGACGATTCAATGATATGGTGATCTATTCCCTTATAATTAGAGAGATTATCTTAAGGTTGTCCCATACTAAGGAGGGAGGTAGAAACCCATCATACAATTCACCCATGATTGGGGCCCTTTTTATCAACCAAACAACCCAAAGGATGATGCCAAATTTTCTATGCACCATGAGGAATGTGTTAGTGTCTGGGCTCCACCGATGGAGCAGTTTGGGAATGATGAATCTATTTTGATAATAAAATGACTACGACACCTAGGAATCCTCAAACAACCCGACCTCCATCAATTCATCCTTAACTCATCGTAACTCTAACAATACTAGAGGGTACATACCCAATATAGACTATAGGATCCCCTAGGATGAAGATCCCCTTTTGATGACCATTCTAATGACTCATCCATTATGGATTTACTAATGATGGGATTATATAAATGAATGTATTATCCTAGTACCTAGACCATTTCCTTTAATGAAAATGGGTAGGATACAGAACACACCCCTCATGGTAAGTCTCCATGTAAATGTTCCCTTTATGATATATTTTCTAAAGCTGTGTTGTTTTACTTGTTGATCTAATCTAGTTGTTCATTTTTTTTGTGTGGTGCTCGGATAGAGAAATCAGTTGGAAACCTAAAAATATTGATTGTTATCATATCTGATATAGGGTACCCTCAATGTCCATCACCCATAAGTCTTCCTAAAGCCTGATGATATGGGAAATTATTTTGTTTAGAATTAGTTTTAACACTTTCAATCATGTAGTTCCTTTTCTCATCAATAGTAGAAATATCAAAAATAGAATACTATGAGAGATTCATCTCTTGAATAATCAGGAAAGGAAATATAATTAGTTTCAACAAATGACATAAAATATAAAAATAATGGTGAATAAATTAGTTTTATGTTGACCAAAAAGCACTTAAGATGCTATTTAGACCATTGAGAACTTCAAACACTATGCAAAGAGCATAATTTAAACATGAGAATAATTCAACATGAATAGAGATTGAATGGATTGAGGAAATTACTAGTTCAGGGATGATAGTTTTTTATAAGTAAGAGGTTGTTCGCAAAGGAAATATCTATGAAAAAAGGGGTGGTCCATTGATGAATTATGATCGATAAAAAATCATTGTATTTTACATAGTGAAAAAATGATTCAATATTGAAACCTTTTATTGGTATGGTCCCTTCTCTAGGTCCAAAAATATCCCACAAATCATTCCACCAATCATTCAACTGAACAAAATTCTTCCTCATAATGGACTTATATTCAGGATGATCATACCATATTATGATTTAGACCATTTTGTTGGGTCTAGAAAATTTCACATGGAATATCATAAGGCTTTGATAAAAATTTGGAATGGCCTAATTAATATCAATAGGTATAGATCATGAATATAAAAATGGTAAATAACCCTGAGATAAAAATGACCCTATTCATCTGTATAGTGTAATCATTGTATGATTCACTACTTACTATAGTGGATTCACGATGTCCCTCTATTATATTCCCACATAATGTGTCCACCGAAAACAATTTTTTATTTTTTGGGTGAGAAATCTTTTTCAGAACCCTCAAAAATGATTTTTTTTCGATGAGAAATCTTTTTATCCCCCCCCCCCCACAAATGAAAATTTTCATTTCCAAGGTGAAGTGGTTGTGCACAAACCCATATCCTTCATGGATGGTGGTTGGCCAATTACATATGTACACCTAGAAAAAAATCCCGCACACATATTAATGGGGAGTAGATGTTTTTGGGGTAGATTTATTGAGAGTGTATTTTTTGTGTGAGGTAGTCCCAGAAATTAATTTCAGCAGGTAAACATTTACTGAATATCACAATTTAAAGACGGTATAAAAATCATTCTGTATAGAAAGGAGTACATTGTAGGCCAACCATATAGGTATTTATTCCTTTTATGAACCATTATTTCTTGAACAACATGTGGATGAAATATTTATGTACCACCATTCTATATAGAAAATAGTACGTGGGATGATGCCCTTCAGTCTCAGAATACCGCGGTGAAGCGCTCGTCCTTCACTCACCCACTTCGTGAACTGTCAAACAAACCCTCTCCATCGACTCCAGTTGATAATCACTAATACCAAACTAGGACACATTACAAAAAAAACATGTATAAAGAACTATGTCACAACTAGACCCCTTCACGAAGCACTAAGACCCAACTAGGCCCCATTGTGAAGCATGCCTCATGATGCGCTAAGATCCAACTAGGCCCCTTTGTGATACACACTTCAAGAAGCTCCCAACTATGCCCATTTCCCAACCACTATTCAAAGGCCTATCTCAAAGCCTCTAGATATGTATGATAAAACAAAAGGGAACATCAGTGTTCCCTATCGATCATATGTTACCATACTAAATGAGGTCATATTAGTAACCTACCTAAAAAGGGTGATCCATGGAATGTTCTCAATCACACATTACCATAGTAATGAGGGTACCATCCTTGTAGGTAGTCCAGTAGCCTTCCCATTGCATAAGTTAAGGGGTGGATTATGCTTTCTTTTCCCTTTGTGGGTTAGTGGGTTATCCTCCTCTATTCTCAAGAATTGGTGAAAATTAAATACCTCTTAGAGTAAGCCTATTATCCTTCCTTATTGATATTTATCCAGATAAGAAGTCTTGTTTTACTATCATGGTAAACAAAACAAAATAATATGTTAGCACATTCAAATACCTTTCTCTCTTCTGTTACCTCAACCTCATCTACACGAAGAAATAGGTGAGTGTGTGGTGTCTCTGATATTTGAATTCCTTTGTTTCTCACTCCGAGCATGAATCATGTGGTCAAAAGGGTTAACAGTAATCAAAATTTTTTCATGATCAACTACCCCTCTTTTGAAAATAATCCATTTATGAATCATGTTCTCTCTTTTTAATTGGCCTCCAACATAGTGTACGCCCAAAAATTATTCCTCAATATTCAAAGGGAAATATTCTCAATGAAGTACCTTGGGACTCTTCAAAGGTGTAAGATTGAACCATCTGAACTACTTGCAATTGGATTTTTGAACAACAAGTATACTTACGAAGCCACCCTAAGCTCCAAACCCAACACCAAAAATTCACCCTATCATTACCTATTCCATATCCCTTATCGAGATGCATCCAACTTATAGGTACATATTCTCTATGTGAACCTTTTATCAACATCCTTATTGGGACATATTATAGATATGATCATACCTCACCAGAGAAACCACATCTCTTCCAAGACTATCGGGTCACAGAGGTGTATATCCCATGTCAATTTTGACTATGAACATTTCGCATATATGTCCATGCCTCATGATGTTAAACTGCATGGTTTGGTACTTTTCATATGACCCTAAAAGGTATGATGTTTCCAATTAAGTGTCACCGAACTACATGGATTCTGTTTCCTTTTATAAGGATACATAGATACCCTATCTCATGATCTTGAACCATATATTAGAACCATTTTCATCTCACCAGGTGATGTTTAGTTACCAAGCACCTAATTATGTGTCTTAAAACATGCATCTGGATAATAAATGATATAAGAATCTATACTATGTATAGAAAAGGGTGACATTGATGGAGAACCCTGTATACATAGAGATGTATCTCTCTATAGATAACCATGAATACATACAGATGACTCTAAAGTCAACACATGATAATAATTATTATCATAGTTGTTACATAGCCCATTGTAGGGATTTAATAAAGGATTTGAGAATATGTATTAAATTTATAACAGAGTCTTATAATAGGAAATAATCCATCCAAGGGTGTGATGATATCAACTTCTCATCCTCTCAGTACACACATCATATAACGACTCACTTGGGAAATCCATTTGGCCACCTACCTTTGGAAATAAGGTTCACATAAACTCAAAATGAGTGTGGGTGTGAGACCATGGAAGGAATAAGGTTTCATATGTTTTTATCACCATTTGAAATCAATATAATTTTTTTTGACTTATATAAAAATATTTATGAAGGATTCCATTAAGGAAGGCTATTTTAACATCAAAATGCCAAATCTCATATTCATGGAATACCACTATGGAAAATAAAATTTTAATGGATTTTAACAAATAAATTGGTGTAATTTTTTATCATAATTTATTCCTTGACTCTAGTTAAACAGTTTTTAAATGAATATTTATTTAATTGTATTGAATTACCTATTAATATCAGGTTTCTTCTTGAATACACATTTCCATCTAATGGGATTTATATCCACTAAAGGATCAACCAATATCCATACTTGGTTTCAATACATAGAATCCATTTTATAATTCATGATTTCATTATATTTATTAGGTTTTGTTCAATTTAATTTTTATTTATCAGTTACAGGAATATTATTATTTACTAATAATGATTCACTATCCATGATTACTAGAAAACCATATCATTCCGATTCTCTAACTTATCTTGTACTCCTACACAATATTTGTGTCTTAAGAACATCCTCTTCCATGGGGATTTGTGGAATCAGTTATTTTTCAAAATCATGAGTGTCTTAATCCATGACATATTCAAAATATTTATCCCACAAATTTTCTATTATAGATATATGATCCCTAATATGTAATTTGGGACATATTTCAACCAAAACCTTCTTTTATGAGGGGTTGTATATGTAATATCCCCATGTTTTCTTATGATATCCTCAAAAGATACACTTAGTTCTTTGGGTGAATGTTTTATTCATAAATACACTTCCAAATGAATTTGTAACCACACACTTGTATATTCATCAACATTGATTTATTTCCATACCAAATTTCATATGGAATACCATTTTACAATTTAGTTGGAACTTGTTTTAAAATGTGTGTCATTGTCTACAATGCATATCCCAAGAGGATAACAGAATACATGCATGACTTTTTAGTAATCTAACCATCTCCAACAAAGATATGTTCCTTGTAATGGCCCAGACCCTCAGGATCCATCCGTTTTCCAAATTCTAGTATCGTAAGGGGTCACACCTCGTTCGGTGAGACCGATCAGCTCCACCAATCGGTGCGCCCCATCGGTGTGACCGATCGGTGTGACCGATGGGCACGATCGATCAGGGCGAACGATCGGTGTGACCGATCAGTGTGACCAATCTATGCGATCGATCGGCACAACTGATCGGCACGATCGATCTGTGGGGCCGATCGGCACGACCGATCGGTGTTATCCAGCTTTGTCGGGTTTTCCTTCTACAATTTTTCCCATAAAGCCTCTTTTAGGCCTTTTCGACCTTTTAAGGCATTTGAAGTCCGTTTTTTGACCCATAATTAATATCTAAAAATCCTGAGAAACCTCTCTATTAAATAAAAATTAAATCAGTCATGTGTAACCACCCAACCACGTGGTAGAACCACAATCCAACTTCCAAGGTTTTCAAATTCTTTATCCCATAACGTTGTGGATCTCATCTATTTATCATGCTAGGAAGTCTTATTCTCCCTCTTGGCTAGTCCCTTTTCTTTACGCGTTCAAAGTCCTTTATTTCCCGAGGCAAGTGGTGCACCAGTGTGGGAGCCCTGCGAGTCGCGCTTCCCCTGTTTTGGCTTGTGAATAAAAACATCGATCTTTGATCAACCAAGTAGGGATTTTCTCCTTCATCTCTCTTTTCTATGCATCATGCGGGGTGGGCATGCTTTTGCCTTTGTGGAAATTGATGAAACCGAACTTAACTAAGATAATGAACAGACCTTTAAAAGAATGAAAGGGGGGTGCGATCGTTGTTCTATTGTACTCTTTATTTTTTTATATATTTTGAATTGTACGGGCCTATGCTCAACGAAAATCATTGTCGTTGGTGGTCTTTCTCTGTGCACTAATGAACCTCAGTGCTCTTGGATGTATAAATAACCGTAACATGGAATTTTTTAATTACATATACTCGGTTAAATAAATTTATAGCTCTAGGATCAACCCTTTTTTATGATAACCCTGGCTAAAGCTTAGTGGAATTTAAACCATGGAGTGTGTTAAACATTTAAATCTGAAAATACATGTATTGGCCTTCCTTGTGTTGGTGGTAGCGGTTTGGTTGTTTCTTTCATGGGATGATTTCTGTGGTGATATGAGTGGGGATGGGATCCTATGTTGGTGTACTTTCGCTAGTTGTGAATTTGAGGTTGTGTGGTTACTCTTCTTATATCATGAATTGGGGTGGAATCCTCTATTGTTGAGAGACCATTGGCTTTTGGAATTTGGGGACATGGGGCTGTGTCTTGGGGTTTTCTTTGGTTCGAGTACTTCGAGGGATCTCACTTTTCCTATTGTTGTTTTGACATGCAAGAGAACCGGGTGTGAATGCTTAAATTGTTGTTGGGTTCTTTCTTTCCTTTTGGCTTGTGGTTATTCTTGTTAGTTTCCCAGTAGTGAAGAATTCACCCTAATGGGATCACTTGAACATGAAAACAATAATGGTTGAGTGGGGAAGTAGTTTGGGAATGAGTTGTGACTTGGACGCGAATGTCGTGACTTCTTTTGTGAATGAATAGTAACAAGGCTGTTTGTGCATAGGTTTTGGAATCCCTAGGTTGGGATGAGTTTTTGTTACCTATACATATATCTGTAGATTTTATGTTTCTTATTCGTGCCCCACCCAAGTTGATAACTTGGTGCCGAACACCCCATTTAATGGGGAGGGTGTTTTTCCCAACACTCCTATGAGTGGCTAGTTATTAGATCCTTTTCTGCTCCCTTTCCCAAATAGACCAAGACTCTTCAGGCAGGCTATGATGGCCTGAAATCCATTGTTATCACAAAAATCGTTGGGCATGTTATTTTTGGTGGTTGGCCCTAGTGTTTGCCGGCAGGTTGTTTCCCAAGTGTCTTCTGGATAAGGCCCAGGTGTCTTCGGGCATGGCAGTAGTTGTTCTGACCCAAGTGTTTGCAGGTGTGGTTACACATGGTGGTTGTGGCCTAGGTGTTTGAAGGCGGGATAATAGTAATGGCTCAGGTGTGTGTGGGAAGGGTTTGGCAGTGGGACTACGGTGAGGTTATGGCCCAGGTGTGTGCGGGCGGGGTGTGGCAGTGAGACTGCGGTAAGAATGGCGGGAATAGTTCGATGCATAGTATGTCTTCAATAACCATGAGAAAGTGGCACGGGGTACCCAAATATCAATTTGTTCTTAATATATGTTACTTGACTTGTGTTATTTGGGGAGCGTGCCTTGGTGAGGTTTGGGTGGATAGCTTTTCCTGGTTGGGTGTTTTGTTGTCTCTAGTTCCCCGGGGCATTAGAATGTATCCTCACTTGTGCACCTGAGTCTTTGGTTACCCTACTGAGTATACTTGTATGCTCAACCTACGTATATAATACTGCTTTCTAGTTTCCAGGAGGACTTCAGGGATCGGGCAGGACCGTACTAGCTCAGACCTCTGGGTAGTTTCCGTTTTCATTTCCCTTTTCTTGGTACATTATCTTTGGAGTTTTTTAGGCTTGTATTATTTACTGTTGAACATGCATAAGGGAATGGGTTACTTTTGTCTTTTCCTTTACTTTCATCTTTGGTATTTTTGGGGTTTATATCTTATCTCTCTTTCCTAAATAATAAAAAAAATAAAAAGGGGTAATTCCTTCCACTTTGTGTGAGATTCTATACCCTTGGTGCTAGTAGCCACTCTGGGACCTATTAAAGGTGGGTCTTGGGGGTCATTATCTCTCCTTCAACTTAATGAAGGAATGGTCTGGCAATCTTCTGTCCCTTCCCTCCTTTTGGTGATGGCGGGTCATGACAGAATGGTATCAAAGGAGAGAGGTTGAGAGATAGAATGGAGTCTGAAGTTAGGCACAGTGAGGATTGCATGGGATGGTAGGGAAACAGTGTTGGGTAATCCTGGAAAGTGAAATACGCCAAGGAAGACCGGCTAGGACATGGGATTTTAGGGCCCCCCCGTAACCTGATGCAAGGACTCTGGACCTACCGAACGACCAAGTGAGGCTACACTGATTGCAGGGTAGAGACCCTAGGAAAGGTACATGCATCATAATGACTTATTTTCTTGTGTTTCTGGGTTTTTTGGGGATTCAAAAATAAATAAAGAAGTCAAACAAAATGTAAGAACAATAGTCTACACTACTCGGGCATAGGCCTTCCTTTTTTACTTGCAGCTATGGCACCTGGGAGGTGACCACGGGTAGTGCGGGTGATCGAGGTCCAGGAGGATGACTCAGATGACCGACGGAGGGCTGACCGAGAGGAGAAGGATGATCAGTGGTAGAAGACACTTCGTGCTTTCTAGCGGTAGACCCTTGGGAAGTATGAGGGAAACACCTCAGACAAGGAGACAGAGAGCTAGCTAGAGAAGATGGTGATAGCTTTCGGCTTGATCCGAGTTCCGGCGGAGTACTGGGTTCCTCTTGGCATATGCCAGATGCGGGGAGCGGCACGTCAGTGGTGGACGCTCTATCTGTGGGAGAAGTGGGAGGCTTAGGTGACATGGGCTGATTTCAAAAAAGAGTTCCGGGTGAAATTCCTCTATTCTACGATGAATGCTAAGAAGAGGCAGGAGCTACTCTCCCTCCAGCAGGAGGTGTTTCAGTGAGAGAGTTGGGGGTCAATTTCAAGGATCTCCTCCTATTTTCTCCAGACCTCTTTCCAGATGAGGAGTATCGAGTGAGACGTTTAGAGGAGGTGCCCGGACCTTGCCTCCAGTAGGCGGTTACCCCCTTCACCTTAATGATATACCTGGAGGTCCAGAAGAAGGCTGAAGTGGTGGAGAGGATGCACACGCTGGGATGTGTATCACGAGAGGGGATCTAGCTAGGCCCATCAAAGGGAAAGGTCGTCAGCACTAGACCTCCATCATCAGGACCCTCTAGGTTCCAACCAGTAGGGAGCAGGCCTCAGCAGTTCTAGTTCCGATCCACTGGCTCTATCCCTTTCCCTTCGGGCCCAGGGCCGAGATGCTTCATCTGCGGGAGCCACTGGCACCTTCAGAAGTAGTGCCCGTATAGAGTACAGTACGACGGTAGTGGGCAGTCCCAGCACCCACCTCAGTAGAAACAGCTTCCAGTTAGGCCCTTTCAGCAGCAACAGCTTCCAGCCCGGCCCTTTCAGCAGGGGTAGCGAGCTCCCGCTCCTCCGAGGGCAGACGTTGCAGGAGGAGTCCGCCCCTAGGGCACTCCTCAGGGACCTCGACCAGGGCATGGTCGGGGAGGTGTCTGACAATCGAGAGGCAGAGGAGACGGGAGTGGGCAGTTGCACGCCGCGGAGGCAGCTGTTCTAGTAGGACTGGAGGTCGTTCGAGGTACGATCAGTTTGTTCAGTACCATTGCATATGTCTTGTTTGATACAGGAGCTTCACACTCCTTTGTTACACCCAGTCTGGCTCATGCTTTGGGTCCAGATGCCGAGAGACATCCAGTGCCCCTGGTGCTGAGCACACCAGTCAGAGGTCAGACCGACTTGATATATGTTTGTCAAGAATGTAGACTAACGATAGGGCCACATCAGTCAGCCAGGTTCCTCCTACTATTGCAGATACAACCATACGATGTCATCATAGGAATTGAATGTTTGTTCTCTATATGTGTCTTCATCGACTGCTTCCAAGGAAGGGCCGTGTTTTCAGACATAGGCGGACGATGTGTTACTTTCCCCTGTAAGCGGGGTGGCCAGAAGGGCAGCAGGCGAGAGGGGCCCCTCCTCTCCTTGTTAGCTGAGCTATCAGTGGAGTTAGCAGATGTTGAGATGGTGGAGGTACCAGGGATCTTATGTGAGTTTATGGACGTCTTACCTGAGGAGGTGACAACTCTACACCTCGACGTGATGTCATGTTTGGGATAGAATTTCTGCCTGGTGTTCGTCTGATTTCAATGGCTCCCTACCGGATAGCACCTTCAGAGCTATGGGAGTTGCAGATTCAGATTGATGATCTGATGAAGATGGGTTATGTTCAACCAAGTGCGTCACTGTGGGGTGCTCCATCCTTGTTCTCAGAGAAGTCAGATGGTGGTCTAAGGCTGTGCATAGACTACAGGATGCTGAATCAGGTGGCGGTCAAGAATCGATACCCTCTTTCATGGATATATGATCTTTTCGACCAGCTGAAGGGGGAAGGATGGTTCTCCAAGATCGACCTGTGGTCTGTATATCACCAGTTGAGGGTGAAGGAGGGCGAAATCCTAAAGATGACCTTCAAGTGCAGATATGGGCACTTCAAGTTTGTGTTCATGCCGTTCAGCGTTACAAATGCTCTAGATGTATTCATTGGGCTTATGAACTCCGTCTTCCGGGAGTATCCGGATCGGTTCGTAGTAGTGTTCATTCATGACATCCTGATCTATTCAAGATCAGAGGAGGATCACGCTGATCACCTGAGGACGGTTTTAGATGTACTCTGACAGCACCAACTCGTTGGGAAGTTGTCGAAGTGAATGTTTGGGACACGAGAAGTGCACTTCATTGGGAACGTAGTTTCCGAGCAGGGAGTAACGGTAGACCCATCGATGGTTTAGGTGGTTGTTTCTTGGGAAGCACACAAGAACGTGGAAGAGGTCTGTAGTTTCCTTGGGATGGCAGGTTACTACCAGAGACTCATGCCCAACTTCTCCTGAGTTGCAGAACCTTTGACAGATTTGACCAAGAAGGACTAGGCTTTCGTATGTGACGAGCAGTGCGAGGCAGCCTTCAGCTATTTGAAGGAGAAGTTGGTTAGTGCCCCAGTGCTGAGGTTTCTAGAAGAAGGGGAAACATATGAAATATTATGTGATGCTTCAGGGAAGGGCCTCAGATGTGTGCTGATGCAGAAGAAAGGGGTGATCTCCTATGGGTCTAGGCAGTTACGTCCCCATGAGCGTACTATGCCACCCATGATCTAGAGGTTTCAGCGGTCATGTTTGCACTAAAGTTGTGGCGGCGCTACCTCATCAGGGAGCGCTTCGAGGTCTTCATTGATCATAAGTGCTTGAAGTATGTCTTCTCCCAACAGGACCTGAACTTACGGTAGTGAAGGTGGATTGAGTTCCTCCATGATTAAAATTTCAAGATTTCCTACACCTCAAGGAAAGGAATCGTGGTGGATGGTGCCTTGAGGAGGAAGTCATAGAGGGATGCGGTCCGAGAGTCAGTGGACACTTAGAGGGCGATGGAGGAGTTGGGTGACCTGCACCTGGAAGCGAGGATGGATGGTGGTAAGGGTGGAATATATCAGATGATATTACAGTCTTCTCTGTTAATTCAGGTTGAGGAGTCTCAGTGGGGAGACCCAGAGAGTGAAGTGATGTGTGACCGGGTTAGCCAAGGCAGTTCTCCGGAATGGTGGACAAAAGATGGTAAGAATCAGATGTTATTCTGAGGGAAGTTGTTCGTTACGATGGCGATGCACGAGAGAGTCCTTTGTGAGTTCCACATCGCACCCCTGGAGGTGCACCCAAGAGTTTCTAAGATGTTGTACGGTCTGAAGAGATAGTTTTGGTGGCCCAGGTCAAAGTGGGCGGTGGTAGCGTTTGTGGCAAAGTGCCTAGTGTGTCAGCAGGTGAAGGCTGAACACCGTGTTCCAAGTGGTTTGTTGCAACCATTAGATGTCCCTGAGTGGAAGTGGGACGACATCTCTATGGATTTCTTCACGGGGCTACCCAAGGATCAAGGAGGGTGGGATGAAATCTGGGTAGTAGTGGAACGATTGACGAAATCGGCTCACTTTATGGAAATCAAGGAGTCGGTTGCAGTGGACGCTATGGCACAGAGGCATGTGGACGAGGTAGTGAGGTTTCATGGGGTTCAAAGGTCCATAGTCTCTAATAGGGATGCACGATTTACCTCACGAGTCTGGAGGGGTTTGTATCATGCTTTTGGCACCCAGATACGCCTTAGCAATGCCTTCCACCCCCAGACAGATGGGCAGACAGAGTGCACCATCCAGACCATGGAATATATGCTACGAGCATGCATCCTGAACTTCAGGGGATCATGGGTGAAACACTTGCCTCTGGTAGAGTTCTCTTACAATAATAGCTACCACTCTACCATTGGTTTGGCTCCGTTTGAAGACTTATACGGGAGGTCGTGTTGCTCCCCTGTGTGCTGGAAAAAAGTCGGGGAGGCAGGTTTTCTTGGCCAGAAGGTGGTACAGAGCACAACAGAGAAGGTGCAGCTTTTATGAGAGAGGATGAAGGTAGCTCAGGACCGGCAGAAGTCATATGTTGATGATAAGAGAAGGACCTTGGAGTTCGAGGTCGGGGACCATGTGTTCTTGAAGGTCTCCCCTCGGCGTGGGCGGTAGAGGTTTGGAAGGGGAAGTAAGCTCTCTCCTAGGTTCTTCAGAACCTTTTAGGTGTTGCACCGGGTCGGTGAGGTGGCTTATCAGCTGGAGTTACCACCACAACTACAAAGGGTAAAAGATGTCATCCATTTGTCCTAGCTTCATAGGTATCTGCACGACGATTCGCACGTCCTCGACTGGGGAGATCTAGATATCGAAGACGATGCAACCTTTGTGGAATGGCCAATGATGATCGAGGTTCGTGAGGAGAAGGTTCTTCGTGGATGAACCATCCCATTGGTTCGTGTGTTATGGAGGCATGGTGGGCTTCAGGAGAGTACCTGGGAGAGGGAAGCTTAGATGCGTGCCCAGTACCCAGAGTTGTTTTGAGTTTTATACTCTTTTTTCAGTACTTGTTTTATATGTAATGCTTTACCTTGTTGAATATGGGATGTGTAGTTTCCTTTTTTTGTGAATGAGTGTGAAGTGTCCTAAAGGATGGGGAGGGTAGGACCTGATTCCTAGTAAGGACGCATTAATGTGGATGTGCCTAAACCCGTGTGGGCAAGTCAGTGCCACCCAAAGCAGATAGTATCTTATCACCGAAAAAGGAAAATCCCTCTCCCACACAGTCAGACAGTTTAGTATTTTGTTTTGCATGGTTGCATGGGGAAAGGAGCGGTAGGATGTCCGAGATTGTTCAACAGATAAGGTGTTTCTGTGTCAGAGAGGTTCACTCCTGAGAGGTATCTTTCAGGGTGGTTGTTTGGACCCACCCTTTTTTCCTTCGGGTCTGGTTCTGGATTCTCGAGGGTGAGAATAGTTTGAGAGATATCTGATGTAATGGCTCAGACCCTCATGATCCATCCCTTTTCCAAACTCTAGGATCCTAAGGGGTAGAAACTCATTCGGCGCGACCGATCAGCGTGGTCGATAGGCGCGACCGATCGGGGCGACCAATCGATGCGATCGATCAGTGCGAATGATCGGTGTGTCCGATCGGTGCGACCGACCGATCAGTGTGACCAATCGGTGTTATCCAGCCTTGTCGGGTTTTCCTTGTATAGTTTCCCCATAACACCTATTTTACGCCTTTTTGTCCTTTTAAGGCATTTCAAGGCTGTTTTTAACCCATATTTTATATCTAAAAATCTTGAGAAACCTCCCTATTAAATAACAATTAAATCAGTCATGTGTAACCACCCAACACCGTGGTAGAACCACGATCCGAATTCCAATGCATTCAAATTCCTTATCCCAAAACGTTGGGGATATCATCTATTTATCATGCTAGGAATTATTCTTCTCCCTCTTGGATAGTCTCCTCATTTTCCTTAGGCGTTCGAAGTTCTTTATTTCCTGAGGAAGGTGGTGCACCTGAGCGGGAACCCTACGAGTCGCGCTTCCCCTGTTTTGGCACGTGGAAAAAAACTTTGATCATTGATCAACCATGTAGGGATTTTCTCCTTCGTCTCACATTTCTGTGTATCATGCAAGATGAGAATGATTTTTCATATGTGGAAGTTGATGAAACTGAACTTAACTAAGATATTGAGCGGACCTTTAAAATAATGAAAGGGGGTGTGATCGATGTTCTATTGTACTCTTTATGTTGTTATGTGTTGTGAATTTTACAGACCTATGATCACTAAAAATCATGGTCATTGGTGGTATTTCTCTGTTCACTAATGAACCTTGGTGCTCTTGGATTATTAAATAACTGTAACATGGAATTGGTTAATTATTTATACTCGGTTAAAAAAATTGAAAACACCAGGATCAACCCTTTTCTGTGATAACCCCAGTTAAAGTACAGTGGAATTAAAACCACGGAGTGTGTTAAATCTTTTAAATATGAAAATACCTTCATGGGTCTGCCTTGTGTTGGTGGTAGCGGTTTGGTTGTTTCTTTCATGGGCCGATTGCTGGGGTGATACAGGTGGGGATGGGGTCCCCTATTGTTGTACTTTCGCTGGTTCTGAATTTGAGGCTATGTGGTTACTCTGATTATATCATGAATTGGGGTGGAATCCTCTATTTTTGAAAGACTGTTGGCTCCTGGATTTTGGGGACATGGGGCTGTGTCTCAGGGTTTTCTTTGGTTCTAGTACTTCGAGGGATCTCACTTATCCCTTTGTTGTTGTGACTTACAAGAGAACCGGGTGTGAATTCTTAAATTTTTGTTTGGCTATTTCTTTCCTTTTCGCTTGTGGTTATGACTGTTAGTTTGCCGGTAGTAAAGAATTCACCATAATGGGATCACTTGAACATGAAAACAAGAATTGTTGAGGGGGGAATTAGTTTGGGAATTAGTTGTGACTTAGCGGCAAGTGTTGTGACATTTTTGTGAATGAATTGTAACAAGGGTGTTTGTGCTTAGGTTTTGGAATCCCTAGGATGGGATGACTATTTATTACCTATACATATATCTGTAGCTTTTATGTTTCTTATTCACGCACCACCCAAGTTGAGCACTTACTGCCAAACACCCCATTTCAGGGGGATGGTGTTTTTCCCAACACTCCTATGAGTGGCTGGTTATTAGCTCTTTTTCTGCTCCCTTTCCCAAATATCCCAAGACTCTTCGGGAAGGCTGTGATGGCCTGAATTCCATTATTAGCCCAAGAATCTTCTGGTAGGGTAGTTGTGGTGGTTGGACTAGGTGTTTGCGGGAGGTTGTTTCCCAAGTGTCTTTGGGATGAGGTCGAGGTGTCTTCGGACGTGGCAGTAGTTGTTCTGACCCAGGTGTTTGTGGGTGTGGTTATGCGTGGTGGTTGTGGCCCAGGTGTCTGATGGCATGATAGAAGTTATGGCCTAGGTGTGTGTTGGCAGGGTTTGGAAGTGGGACTGTGGTGAGGTTATGGCCCAGGTGTTTTCGGGTGGGGTGTGGTAATGGGACTGTGGTAAGAATGGTGGGATTGGTTCGATGTGTATGATGTATTCAATAACCAATGGGAAAGTGGCATGGGGTACCCAAATATCGATGTGTTGTTACTATATGTTACTTGACATGTGTTATTTGGGGAGCGTGATGTGGTGTGGTTTGGGTGGATAACTTTTCCTTGATGGGTGTCTGGTTATATCTTTTTCCATGAGGCATTACAATGTCTCCTCTCTTGTGCACGAGAGTCTTTGGTTACCCTACTGATTATACTTGTATTCTCACTATACGTATATAAAACTGCTTTTAGGTTTCCAGGAGGACTTTAGGGATCAGACATGACTGTACTAGCTCGGACCTCAGGGTAGTTGCCATTGTCGTTTCCCTTTTCATGGTACTTGAGCTTTGGAGTGTTTGAGGCTTGTATTATTTACTGTTGAACATGCATATGAGAATTGGTGACTTTTGGATTTGCCATTACTTTCATCTTTGATATTTTTGGGGTTTCTATCTTATCTCTCGTTCCTATAAAAATATAAAAAGGGTAATTCCTTCAACTTTGTGTGAGATTATATACCCTTGGTGTTATTCGCCACTCTAGGACCTATTGAAGGCGGGTCTTGGGGGTCATTATCTCTCCTTCAACATAAAGAAGGAAGGGTATTGAAATCTGGTGTCCCTTCCCTCTTTTTGGTGAAGGTGGGTCGTGACATTCCTCTATTCACATACACCATTTCATTATTGTGATTAAGGAGAAGAAATTTGAGATAAATTATCAATCTACCATAAATAATCAATGAATGCATCCTTATGATATTCTCTATTATAGTTTAAATCGAGTTACTTAATCTTATTAAAAATATTATTCATAAATTCATTTTTTTATTTCTTGAATCTATAAAAATAATATAACTTCTACCTCATTATGTAGACATATCCATATCTACTAAAATCCTAATTCAAATTTATGATGTATGAGTACCCTCCCGTGGATTTAACTATAAATGGTCCACAAACATAGTCATAAACCAACTTAAGAAGATCTATATCCCATTCAACTTTTCTAGTAAATGGGGATTTTTTTATTTTTCCTTGTAAACATGTGTGCCACAAACACATTGTTTTTAGTTCAAATTAATCCAAATATCCATCTTATTTTAATCTGGTCAAACACATTTCATTTACATGAAATAGTCAGTTGTTACATAGTTGGGTGTACTATTTGTCATGTGAACTACTTTAATTATTTATTTCCATTACATGGTTCATATAATCCAATACATAATGACCCTTATTTAAATAAACCTCGCCATTACAAATGATTTCTTTATAAAATAATCAATAATTAATCCAAAATTTGAAAATAAATCCTTCTATATCATATATGGATATAGAAGTAATTTTTTAGTAATTGATGGAAGATAATAACATTATTAAAAAAAACAACATTCTTTTTGGTGATGTGAGGGGCTAATATATTATATCCGCAACATCTATTATAGATTAATTAGCTACTAGAAGATCCACCTCTCCACAAGAAAATATCTAAAATCTACTTGGTTCCTTTATTTGAATACATATATGATCATCGAATTGTGTATTTATTACCTAATTAGTTGAAAAAAATATATTACACTCGATAAAAAACATACTGAATTCTTACCCTTGCTTATTTTTCTAGGTGTAGTTTTTCTTCCAAGTTCCCTAATTATTAGCTATGAAATAGATAGTTTTTTATTCCCTTAAATTCCCCCTGATGCTTCTATTCTTGGAATGGTATTGTGAAGTAGATTTAGAATTGGAGCTAGTTCTTAGTGTATTTCGCCTTACATTTACTCTTATTCAATATGAAACTAAAATCCTTTCACGCTTCATATCCTTTTAAACATAGAAAATCAGAGTGAGAAGAACTGAAGAGACTTATCTATGTTGATCATATTTATCCATGTTTTCTTGTGAAGAGCATTATAGGTATCTCATATCATTCTTGTATGGATCACTCTTAATAAAGGAAAGAAGGATGATAATGCATGTTATAGAAATCAATGGTATCATATAACATCATGAGTTCACTAGAAATGGATAAAATAATTAAATAGTGAACATTAAGCACATTGTGTAGGTTTTTTCATATACAATTAGATCCTCAAAACACACTGTATTTCCAAGTGGATCGTGAATTGAGTATTCTAGCATGTAAGACTTCTATTCATGGTTCAACACACCTCATAAGTATCAAAAACATTCCATGAAGTTAATAACAGTTATAATATGGTATTTTTGTATAATTAATTATAGGGATAATTTAGATTATGAACTTTTCATTATTATTTTATAATATAAAAAAAAAATTAAAAACATTACTTGAAAAAATATTATGTGTTGCATAATTAATTTATTTTCAACAAGTATCCCACTATTTTATCAGGCCTCAATGACCTCATCGTTGAATTAAGAATGTAACATTATGAGGATTTTATAATGGAAAAGACCATTATTTTCTATCATATAATTCAGACGGTGTCTATGAAAAGTATAAGAATATATCATGGTAGTAAATCTAGTTATCTACAAATTGGCAACTCCATGACCCATCGAGTGGATTCCCCAATCAAGAAATATTGACTCATATTTCCTCAACAATTTCCTGTAAATTGTTTTTGATAAAATAATGCCATTAAACCCATTATAGATCAAGTTATTTCAAAACATTATATTAGTTAATACTTTATGAAAATTAAAAGTGCCCCAAATGGAGATTGAATTGAAAAATTAACTATTGGTCCATCTTAATTTCAAAAATAGAATGATAAGTATAAAATTATATTTGATTGACAAATATTTAATTTATTATATATAAATTTTTATTATTTTTTATTTTATATATCTTGATAATATTATTCGGGTTTTACTTAAGTAATTAATCATTAAGATAAAATATATACATATAATCCTTTTATTTTAATTCCATATTTTCATTTTAGCACATTTATTTATGTGATTGTTTTTTTATATCTATAAAATAAAGCGTGAATTATATAGAAATAAAATAAATAATCATGTAATGACCATGAGATTCAACAAGTGATTTTTTCTGGAATTGAAAATTAACAAACCAGTGAACCTAGGGAAAAGACACATTAAGCTGGTATGGGCTTATGTTTAAATGTTTTACATCAATCATGTGTATCTCCTAAGTTTAGTTTCTCCTTGTTTCCATCATAAAACAACCCAGTGCAGCAAGATTAACTATCCTTACATTTATTTTAATTCTTTTGTATATTAAGGGAACTAGATGTGGGTTTAAATAAAAGAAACAATAGGTGGGTAGGTCCATAACAACTTTGGAGGAGGGGATTCCTCACATGCAGATAATTTAATTTTATAATAATAATTTGAAGAAAAAATCCAGAAATATTTAAATTAATAGAAACTAATAACATACATAAGATTGTTTTAGATCATTATCATCCACTTGTGAGATGAATAAAAATTTAAAATATCTAGCTAGAATTTAATTAGATTTATTTCTTTCATTATGTTAAAATTCAAGTGTATTAATATCAATAATTATATGATTATTCAATTAATTTGTTTTATCTTAATCCACATCCAATAATTCCCATTAAAACTCATACACTCTGATTTTAAATAAATGAAATTATTTAATTTAATTTAAAATTAAATAAAATATGTACATATATTTGACTTGGAATTAACTCGGTGAGTTCATTTTTGAACTGGTCATCATGTATTGAGGTTGTATACAGTCTACATATGTGATATATATAATACACACATTTTCCCATAATTAAATTGTGTGTATGAGATAATAAATGATAAGTAAAACACATGTTGTCCAAATTAGTGTGTAATTATTTTAATGCACATGGAGTATTTGATTTATTATGAAAATACATGGTATGTAGTTCATAATTTTTTATAGATAAAAATTATGTATTAAATGTCATATGAAACCTATCATATAGAATACATGTGTAAGTTAATTACACATAGAACACATCTTGATGTGGTTTATAGAGTAATAAACTAATTACTAATTTTCAGAAAACATTGGTTTAGTACACGATTGGTATAACTAGCTAAACCTCTTGTATCATACTCATTATATTCCCATGAAACACATATATGGAGTAAGCATGTATCCCTATATATACATCACAATGTGTATATCTATTACACATCATGTAACCTCCTTGTAACCTATTTTCAAGTCCCTATGTCATGTAATAAATGCATAACATGTCTTGGTCCCTATGTTTCCCACTATGAAAAATCATGGACAAAAAAGTTCATAATTGAGTTACACAATGCATAGTCTTGAAAAATATTTGACAACTTGTCTCAGTTAACATGAAGTGTGCATTTAATGGATACACTGTGTATTTAATGCAATATGAAATAATTAATTTGAGTGTTATCCTAGTGTATTGAACATGGGTACATAGTTTTTAACTTCGGGTTGAACGTTGTGTACTCTTGAGTTATCTGGCCATAATCGTCAACACCTCTGGATGCATTCTTTGGATACTCTTCATTAATTATTAACCATATATGGGTTATTTTAGGGATAAATGATAAGTGAAAAATATATCACAACAAACAGACTATAAGAAAAAATTTATTTATATAATAAGTAAATTTTATATATGTGAATAATCAATAAACAATAACCAATCATAAATTGAATGTGACCACTCCGATTCCACTTAATGTTTCAACATAACAGACAAGTGTCTATTATGCCTATGGATAAATCATATTTCTTTAGATTCAATTAATCCTACACAATGCACAGAAAAATTAATTGCATGATTGAAAAAAAATCCATTTAATATTGAATAATGATTTTATCAGAACCAATATAGATGATATTTCTAAATTAGTTTATAATTAATTTAAAATTTAAGAAAAAGATTACCTTATCCTTGAGAAATTTATTTTTTAGTGGGGTTGAGTGTATGATCCCAATTGGTGTATCAACATTGTGTCACAAGGACCAAAATAAAATATCCTCTAGCAACACATAAGCCTCAGGCTAGTTGGTGATATATCCTTAAGTGCATCCACAAGACCCAGGTTCAAAACCAGGTAGAGGCATGTTTCTGGGGGTACTGTAGCAGTATAGTAGCAATACTATAGAAGTACAATAGCAGTACAGTACTATTATAATAGAAGCATAGTAGCAGTACAGTAGCAGTAATGTAAACTATGCGGGTACTCTAGTAGAACTGTACAATGTACAGATAATGTAGCAGAACTATACAATGATTGGTACTATAGCAGGCAATGTCGCAGTTACTATAGTAGGTATTGTTCGGTACTATAGCAGATAAAACTATTCAACTTGCGCCCCCCGGTTTGGGCTTGGATTCCTTAAGGATTTTGGGCCACCTAGGCCTTCAGGTCAGTAGGGCTTTTGGGCCACCTTTAAGGACTTCGGGCCACCTCAAGGCCTTTGGGCCACATGTCATTTTCCCAGACAGACGACAAAAAAAGGAGCAACCCCAGAAGAAGATTCATAGGAGGTTCACTCACTAGAGAAAACGCCAAATGGATTTTTCAGAATTAGAGGGTATGACTATGCTATCGGGACCAGCCTATGCTTGCATGGGAAGCCTAGCCAAATGGGCATGGGAAGGTGGAGAGCTACTATCATGATGTAGATGCTGGGGAGGGGCAGTTTCTTGTAGATAGTCTGGTTGAATTTTCTAAGACCTTTGGGTCATATAATCTCCTAAGCCTATGGTCCATGTAATCTCTGATCATACGGGCCTTGTAAGGGTTCTCCATCATCCCTTGAAAGGTGTTTATAAAAAATCAATAAAAATGAAGAAAATACCCTCTAACAATGATTCGATAAATCATCTTTGATATATGAACATTTTTGATGAAAGGTCAGGTGTTAGGACAACCAATTAATTGTCTTTCAATTTTAATATTTATCACTTCACATTATTTTACTCTTGATGGGATCTATCTTGTTCATCTTGGTCTTGAGTGGTAGTGATTAGGTAGAGGAATTTGAGGGGAATGTTTTTAACACTGATTAACCTCTTATGTACTAACATGTAAGTCTATTAAAAGACCTAAGGCTCGGTTATTATATTTAACTTGTTGAAAAAATGATCTTAATAATATATTAATCCCATAAAGAAGCCCATTCAATATATTATATTAATATCATTATTTTATTTCATGGAGTGTGCAAACCTGCACAATGATAAATATTATTTTATAGTCTGGTAAATTAATATGTATCAGAAGACAAAATCTGTTCTTCATTCACCCAATGAAAATAATTATATTCTGAAATAAATATTAAAATAAATATTATTAATTTAATAAAAAACAAAATAACATTCTATTAATAGTCTAGAGAATAAATATTTATTTAATATTCATGATAAATAAATTATTTATTTTATAAATGAATATTTATTTATTACCATACATATAAAAAGATTTAAATATATATTATATAATCATGTAATTAAATTATTAACTTGTGAATAAATATTTATTTAATTTTAATGATCCATCAACAAATCATGAATAAATATTACTTTTTTCGTCTAGAGAATAATATTTATTCTAATTGTTAAATATAAATAGTATTTGTTTAAGATCAATGGAAACACTTTGTCTCTGACCTTCTAGGACTCTTCCTCTATGGAATTTGAAAGACATAACCAAGTCCAAAACTATTATCTAGAAATGGGTTATGATTCCGATAGATTAAAAAGATATATTTCAATTTCAACAACCACATGATAATTCTCACGATGTAATATAATACATTTTTTATGATATCTCATCTTAAAGGTTTCACAACTATCTCATCAATATGTATACTTGATATATCATTCTTTGACTATTTGAAATAAACATATCAGTAAACTATGGACATGGAAATTTTTATGAATTATCCATTTCAATCAATGTGTTGATATTGCAACTACCAATAATGTGGAAGGAAACAAATATTTTCTCAACGTGTTTATTAAAAATATATCATTTCTGGGGCACCCAACATACCCAACATCACTTTGATCATATGTCATCATGGTTTATAGAAATACATCGAAGTTCAAGAGTTGTGACATATATTAACAATAAAATTAAATTCTAAGGTTCATTATAAATGCTCACGTACATGAATAATCAATGACACATAAACATGTGTATTTCCAATAAACCGGTTTATTCTCACAATCTCCCATCATGGAGATTACCAAGTGAAAATATTTTGAGATGAAGTCTCATTAACTTATGAGTACTAACACCCAATGACCAAGAAACTATACATCCCATCATAGACTGTTATCTAACCATATAATAATATTTAAAAATATCATCATCTAATTTTGAGGATCTCATCATATTAGAGAACTACTATGGCCTTTTTCAATGTGAAACATTATCTCGGACAGTATTACATTATTGTGTTATATAATAATGAACAATATGTAATAAGATATTTTATTAATATCCACTTCATTGAATTTTCATGAAATATAAATTAAAAATAGTTAGTTCTAGGATACTAACTCAAACATATTTGTTGGTTATGTTGTTATAGATGTTGGGGGTTGGAGGTTGCCTTATTGTTGTGGTAGCTGTATTTCACTACGATTATGTTGTAATAATGTTTTATAAATTAAATTTACTATTTGGGAATGATATTATAACATTTTTAATGGTTTTATTTCTTATAAAATCATTTATTATTTCCTTTGGAGAGTAATTTCAACTATTTATCATTTTATACCATTAGTTACAGACTTCAACAAATAGACTATTATATGTGGGCTTTAGGGATCCCTATAAATTTCACCCTTTCCCTAGGTAAGGGTATCAATGGGGTTGGTAAGTAAAAATGTGATATCGAATAATTTTTTTATATATGTTAAATTTTAAAATTATGTACATTTGAGGTTTTAGTTGATCTGAAAAAATTATGAAAATAGTATTTGTGGTATTAGAGTCCAATCATTCAACCCAGAAAACCTAACTATGATGTAACAACAAATGTATTCATATATGAGGACCTTAAATGAATTTTTACTAACTTAATTACATAGAAAACATATTTTTGGGTGTAGTTAGGTTTATATATGAATCATATAGATGTTAAGACGTGATATATAGCTATTATTATAATTGATTTGGGAACTATTATAAGATGGCTACTCTTTGATGACTAATGTTATCTACTAATATTATATCTCAATTTTCCTATGAACCAATCAATTTTTTTATTTAGAATATATTTATATTTAATATAAGGATTATAAATGATAGAAATTGTTGAGAATTATGGTATCTACACCTATTTGGGTGCTAACCTTTTTTATCCTGTGGTTTATGTGGAATTCATCTCAGTAACCAGGTAATGGGGGTATACACATGCTGCCATACTAAAGATTGATATCATTATAGAGGCCACTATAGATAAAACGATATCTTTTATTGATGATATTCTATATGAGATTAATTATTTGATGTCATCCACATGGGTGAGCTTGATTCCATGAATGAGAGACTTTGATGGATGTGATTGGTAGGTTTTTTTCTTATAAGGAAATTTATATTGATAAGACTTGTTTTCCCCAATGATATTATTTCACGAATGTTGAGTAAGTGGTGGAGGAAAATAATTATGATCTATAGATGAGTAGTTTACCCAAGAGATATGATCTCTTAATTTATTATTGGGGTTGTTTATTAATTTTGAGGATGGATACATTATCTGATATATTTAGTTTGAGACATGTTTATTGATAGATATAGAACAAAAATTTTAAATAGAGGTTGTTTGTTTACTATGGTATTGATTAATGAGATTTAAATGAATCATCAGGGTGAGTATGAGTTTCTAGAGGGGATCATATAATGATATTTCTCCCAAATTTGATTCTAAATGTCATTATGGATTAGGTTGAGATATTTTATGTTAGGTTTCTACTTACAATGTCATCCCATATGTAGAAGTGTGATAATGGATGATTATGTGGGAATAAAATATATGGGTGAGTTTGAAAATTCATTTTGTAAAAGTTATTTCTCTTGGAGTTTGAAAATTATATGTTAAAATTTCCTTGATAGTATATGGGTGAAATTATTCCTTGATGAAATCAAATAATTTTTTTATATTACAAGGACTTGGCATATAGATTAATTTTTTTGTCTCAGTTGGAGTTTCTTCATTATCCATGTGCCTTTTTATGAGTTGATGGAGATAGTTTGAGATAATTGGACTGACCTTAACCCTATTAATGATGGATTATTGAATAGTGAGTCCTTTATATGTTATATTCTAAAGGATAATAACCACCAATTTCATGGTTAATAGTGAAGTTTTCTCTTATTCAGTTTTAACGATTTTTTCTATATCTTCTTCTATTTTAATGGTAGTGATGATGTGACCGTGGTTCTATTGAGATTTTTTATATATAATAGATAATGAGGTCCACTTGGGAAATATTTTATATCTATAAGAACTATATGTTAGTGAGTAATAGAATTAGGATGGATGGTCTAATCAAGACTAATGAATAATAAGTTTTAGAATTAGAGATATATTTATAAGAATTTTTTGTTGAAATTCAAATTTCATTAAATTTAAATATCTCCTTGGATCTGTGTATCATGTACATGGTAGTCAAAACAATGTGATATCAAGACTTTATAACACTAGTTAACGGAAATTTGTATTCATGTAGTAATTGTAGGGAATGTAACATCCCAAAGTTATAAATAATCACATTTAATAAATTATGAATGGGTTTTTGAATCATTTTTAAACCCTAATTAGTGGTACACTGAAGTAATATAAGGTTTCATCATGATTTGAAGTGATCATATTGTTTACTAAGGGTTCTAATAATGGACTCTTAGTTCTATTGATATTGAGAATAGTATTATTGTTTGGGGTGATGATCCAAGAAAAGTGAAGTCTTTATGATAATCTGAAGTGGTAGTGATGAAATTCTCAACATAATATTTGAGGTCATTTTATTAATAATATTTATATAGAATTGGGATATTTTTCAATATTTAAATATATAATTATTAGTTATAAAGAAACCTATGTTCTTTAATATCAATCCCTATTGTTTATTTTCCATGAAAGAGTATGTGAAATATTTTATAGCGTTTAAAATTTTTATCGCTTTAAGGTAGAAGAAATAGGGAAGATGAGTGTTTTATTTTATTATTTAATGATAAATGAATATGATTCATACATATTTTTATGTCCTTGTGGATTTTAAACTTTTAAAAAATAAACATATTTATAAGAAATAAATTTCATTAATATGAAAAAATAATATTCAACATGATTAAGAAGCATTGGAGGAGGGGGTTCAAGGTGAGGGAATAATACCATGATTGTTTAATTTTTTATACTTTTTTATTTTGATAAAGAATGAGTTTGATGTGGAATTTATAGTTAATGAAATTAAATCGGTCTTTTGGATTTTTTTCATTGGATTATTTCCATATTTAATTTTTCCGTGATACATTTTTAAGGAGTATTTTTATAGGATTTATTATATATAAGGCTTTGAGGTTGTATAAATGGTATATAAAATTTTCAACTATGAAATTTTTTTATTTTATATCAATTTTAAAATAACTAAATTTATTCATCTAGTGTTTTGTAAATTTTTAAGGGTATTTTGGTTTTTTTCCATAAAGGGTGAGAAATGTCATTTTTTCCAAAAAATTTCCTTAGATGAAACATTAACGTCTCTATTAAGTCCAAAGAAAATTAATCTTTGGATAAATGTTTTATGTGATCCAATGAATTTAAAATTTTCATTTATTTTTAAATTAATTAATTCATTAATAGTATTTTCTATATATTCTATAGAAACGATATGGAATTCTTTTAGATGGTACATTATATAGAAATTTTGTTAGGGTAGTATTTCTCTTTAAGTGGTTTTTAATTTAATTCCAATATAACTTAGCATTGGATTTAAACCCTTCAAGGGACCCTTATTTTAATAATTATCCATAAATAGACAATTAACTCATCTTTTCATTTTTCACTTGAATCAAAGAACCTAGGCCTATAGCATTCAAGAGTATGGTTATGAATGTCCCTCTAAGGTAAGAGAAATTTCTAAAACACACCTTTAGTATTTTTTTAATCTTTTTTATAAAGGTTGAATACTAAGCCAATGATGATCATGGATATATATGTAATTTTAATGATGGAATTATATGTTCTTATAATTTATCAAATTAGTGTCAATCAATTCACCTGATAAGTCAATTATTTTTTAATGATTTTATGAACTAAATAGAAAATTGAAATTAGTGTAATTGTTTACATCATTATTTGGTAAAAAACATATTTTAATTAGAATATATTTATAAAAGAAATATACAAATACAACGTTATTCAAAATTATAAATTTATAATGGCTAGTAATCAAATCCATCCACCCATTTAGTAATGTTAAATAGAAAATTCATTTAAAACTTTTATATTTGACGTATCATTTCCTAAATAAAGTTCCAACTCTTGATTTATGAACATCCAGTAGTGATCAAAAGAGGATAAATTATTAATCTCATTTTTGAGTGGTGAAAGACGATGGGATTGGTTTGGTGTTTTATCAGATTAGGAACTACGTGTGGCTATACTGTGCAACAAGATATGATGAAATTATGTTGTGAGGAAGAATCTATTCTATATTGATATAAAAAACAAGGTATAATGATAGTGGTTTTCACTGTTTTCGGGGTAATTACTCTGATATGATGGTTAGGGAAGGAGATCTAGGAATTGGAAGTAGAGGATTTTTTAGCATAAGTGGGATTGTGGAATTCTTATAAAGGATGAATAGGCATGGGATATAAAGGTAGATTGTTCATATATATGTGTACTATCTATATTTATTTATGAAGTGATAGTAAGTTTATAACCCTGATCTAGATGTGGTGTATTTTTCTAAAATTTGTAGAAATTTTGGATGGTGTGGTTGTTCCATGAGGTGCAGTAGTGGTAACCTATTTTGTGTGTTTTGGTTCCTATGTTTACAATGCAAGGTTTAATTAGGTAAAATAATGGAGAATATCTTTAGACATACAATGGTAAGGGAGTATCTGATCATGTTTTATATATTATAAGATGAGTGTTTTGGGACGAAATAACATAAATTTAGTTACTAGTGAGGGGGGAAGGTGGAAATGGGTATCACACTTATTGTCCTATAGACTTAAAGTGGAATCTAA
Organism: Viscum album; assembly: GCA_963277665.1. Taxonomy (NCBI): domain Eukaryota; kingdom Viridiplantae; phylum Streptophyta; class Magnoliopsida; order Santalales; family Viscaceae; genus Viscum; species Viscum album. Next base: position 332,644,873 of record OY728139.1, on the reverse strand, counting down.
TAGGCTCAATTCAGATATAATTCCCCCTTCAATTTTTATTTAAATATTATTTAAATAAAAAATATATATAAAAATAGAGTCAAAATTATTTTTTTTCTTTCCAACCATATGGATTTGGTGAGTAAATTGTTAATTCCTATTTTTTCATGTAGATTGTGATAAAGATGTTTTTAGGGATATACAGTTCTTAAGTGGTTATTTTGTATATTTTAAATATTTAGACATTGATATTGAATTTTTTGTGACTCAAGAAAATTTTGAAAATAATTATTCACTCATTATTATGAGTATTTTACAATAATTCCTCTTATTGAGTGACTTGAAGATAATAATGAAATGAATTTTCCAAAAATAAGTTATTAATGTGAGTGTGAATGTGGGTGATCTAGTGACTTTGGTTTTGATTACAATATATATAAGGAGCTCTTAGTGAGACATATTATCATGAGTATAATTATATTGATATGTATAAATAAGTGAATTATAATAATATGAGGCACTAAAGATTCTATTTGTGGAAATAAGCTTTTATGAACCTTCCGAAAGTGTTATGAACAGGGTATGATCCTTAAAGGTTTCATAATGGTTGATGTGATTACCTTGAAAGTTGACAATATAATACACATAATCTTCAAATGATGTGAATATGAACTTTATATAGAAGTGGAGTAGACTTGACATGGAATTATATTAGACTTTTTTAATTATAATTTGTAAATGGTTTTACTTAGAGGTGTCTTCCTCAGTTTAGTACAGTATTGTATTATGATGTCCAGATAGAAATATGGACATGTTAATTAGGTACATGGTTTTTAGAGACAATGGGAATCAGTACCATAATCATGTGAGAGTTATCAATTTTATATTATAATCACATGTATATTATAATAATAATGTTGATGGTGATGATACTAGATTTTATATGACAGATATTTATATGTTATAAGGATAGATTATATCAATAGCTCAATTATGGTTATGGGAACTTTAATATTATTTTCCTTTTTCATTATGATGTTACATTAGTGATGTCTGTTAACATTATATATAACTAATCACCTTAGGTATGTTTTCATTGGTATAATATAATATGATGTTAGGATATGAAATTTGGATGAACAACATAGTATTACCTCCCTCACCCCAATATAATTTTGGTATGGTTATGATAGTTGGATAGTTATATGATGTTAAGAATTAGGGGAACATTTCCTCATTCTCGTTGGTTATTGGATTGGTTATTATATTAATACGTTCATTGGAGGTTAATCATTTGGTTATTATAGGGTACTTTCTAGTGAAATTCAGTTTGAGGGGTCCCTTCTATATTTTTATTTTGTGTATTCTATTATATAAACCCTGTTATTTATTCTATGGTCTTTGTGGTGATGTTGGGAATGGAATACCCATATGAGTTAGACTAAAAAACAATTAAAAACAATTAATTATAATATTATAGATTTGTATGAAGTTTCTTATGAGTATTTTAGGAAGATATGGTTTCCTAGTTAAACTTTGGCATGCATTTTCTATGGGTATAATAGATATAGGAGGACATGAATATGTATATATTTTTTACTACTTTGATTATTATTCATGTGAAATATTTAATTGGATGTTCATACATAGGTGAAAGCATATTAAATTTGTCTTTAAACTCACTCCTACTTTAATATACAAGGTTATAGTGTTTTGTTGGTGGAGTTGTTAAGAAACATTATCTTGGTGACAAAAGTTAATAACATTAGATTTGTATGTGAAGATTATTTTTTATTCAATTGATGTATGTGAGTTGTGTTGGGTTTTATACATGTTGGGGCATAGTTTTTTAGCACATTATTAATTTTTTTGTATTGTTGTTATTCATAATTATGTTCATTAATTTATTATATTTATCATCATGGATTTATAATTTTTCATAATTTAGGATTGAGGTATTAATTTCATGTATAGTCATAGATTGTGTTTGTAATAGGGTAATGACTTAAATTTTGAAATATATATCCTCAAAGAAAGTATCCTAGATTAGGCCTAATTGAGTCAGGCTTCACAGTTAATCTAGTTCTCATCAACATTCTATGGAGGTGTATTATCGGGGTCGGTTGTGACAGGGCTCACCCTAGAACATTGGTAACATGATACTTTGAAAGTAACACAACATATCCTAAATATACCTACCTCTAATTATATTCTTATTTTTATTTATAGATAATCCCTCCATTTAATAGTGTAGATAGGTTACCCTTAAATGACCTTTAGGCCTAACAATGAATGCTTCGAATGCCCCGAGGAACAAATACCATAAATTTATTGGGTTATTTCTAGTTGATTCTAGCCATATGAATCTATGAGAGAAACATGTATCCTTATTTACTTTCAATATGATGTGTGAAATAAGTGTCACATCATGTGGATCCATGTATATAATGTTTGTGATGCATCACAAGCCTCATACTCCTACACATCCATGGACTGCCAACATTACCCATAATCTGTGTAGGTGTCAACCCCCTATAGGCATTAGTAACCCCTTATTTAATTGAGAGGAAAAGCTTACAACATGGGTTAAACCTGAACCCTCTATTGAGAAACACCAATTTAAGAACACTAAAAAACTCAACGTGAATTGATTAATCCTCTTATAATGATATTTGGATATGGTATGGAATATAATGTAGGTACCACTTACATAGTCCACTATAAAAAGTCGTTATCTTTATTATGGTCAAACATGGATTCCATTGTGATAAGGGAAAACCCATTCTTTCTTATCTCATGAATCCACATGAAAATTTCACAGAAGTACATAACACATTAATAATAATTCAAAAATATCAATCAATTAATAAAAAAAATTTAGAAATGAAAAATATTTGACTATAATTTTTTTAATCTATTCATCCCAAAATAGTTAATTTATAATAAGAAAACATGAACATCAATAATCGTATAAAAACTATAATATGCATATAATGACATCAGTTAACATTATAAATAGTTTTACAAGTACTTGATTTAGTGAAATAATATTATTTTCATAAGATTGTATTAACTTCTACTCTTTATGGAAGGGATTCCCAATCATAATTGATTAAACTCAGATTTCACATGCATTATTTCATTATTTTTCCAAAATTAAATCACACATGTTCAAATCATCACACTACAGTCATATTGAAGACCCACTCTGATATCGCTCTAGAATAACCTGACCTTTCTAAGTCCTTACTGTGGTTCATTAAAGGGTCCTCTCCATGTCTTTATCTAACATTCAAGGGAAAATGTAAAGTTACCAAGAGTTCATATAAACATAAATAGGATGCATTCATCCAAATAACTGGTAAATATAGAACTCTAAACGACTAAGGATATAATCCTATGATACAATGATAAGAAATATAAATGAAATTTCAGTAATATATGGAATAACTTTTATCAGGTAGAAGAACACATCAAATATCTAAAATCATAATAAAAAATAACAACAACATGGTAGATCATACAATATACAGAACATGTCTATTAATGCAGACTTATTGAAAACACCTCGACCAAGATATGTTTAATCTTTTTCTAAAACACCTAAATGATCAAAATGGGATATCCTATATTTAATGAAAACACCTATTACAAAATATATGTTTTCTACTATAAAATTTTGAATTCTATAATTCCATGCGTACATCATCACACATGTTTCTGTGCATGGATGAGTTTAACAACTTTATAAAAAATCCCAATTATTGAGAAACACTTAAGAAGAGTTCATGTGTGGATAATAATCATAGAATATGAAATTAAAATATATATCCATGACGTCACTACTTAGTATCACACATGTATAATCTTGTCCAAACCTCAACTCAGAGACTATGTTATCTATAAGGAAACCTAGGATGTCACATATGAGTCTAGATCATCTCACGTGCTAGTGATTCACTGTCTGTAAATTTTTTTCAACAAAAGAATACACAAAAAATCTTAATTATAACATCACTCCCCAAATAAAAAATCATTTAATGATATATAATCCAAAATAAAACCCATTCTAACCCTACCATTAACCATATGGGGTCATTATCTGGGGGATTATTTTATGTTGACCATGAAAGCCTAAAAATAGAATTATCTAACCCCATAATGGATTATTAGGAAGAACTAATAATATTACTTGGATTGGAATCCCATCACTATATGATTTAATTAATCAAGAATATTTAAATATGGAACACTGCCCCATGTAAGGGAATGTCACAACTCCATATCATCCAAATCTCTATAGATGACTATATCATGTAACATCCTTGTTTTTAGGTCTCATAGAGAAGAACATCATGTAATTGTCTAATATAGAACTATATTTGAAATAAAATTTAATTATCTGAAATATCATGCCATCCCATACATGAAGTCAATCCGAAGATAACAATTCTATGGTACCATCTCTACACACCTATATCAAAGATATCACAACATCTCATTATAAACATAATTTACTCTAAGAAAAAATTCATAAGTATCATGATATAGGTCATACTACTGGTCAATAGATTAACTTTAAATTAACATCAATTCCTCGAGAGACAAGTCTTACTAGCTGGTCTTATAAATCCAGTCGGTTAATCTAGAAAATCAATATGCCAACCTAGTATCATTCATAAGTCAGTAATCTATGATAAGTTTCATAAATAAATAATAGATAACTTCCACCTTACATAAATCTTTAATAAATTAACAATATTTATTTGTGGTGGAGGAAAAATGGATATGAGTTCCATGTCAAATCATCATACCACTATATTGAACTTCACTATAAATATGATATGTTAGAAAACATACCACTAATCAGTGAATTTAAATATTGGTCATCATCACTAATATTTATTGTATCCAGCAGACATAATCATCACATCCACATAACTTAAATAAAATTTTTCATTACAATACATACGCAAGATATTTTAGGTTTACTATTTTATATAATTAAGAAAAAAATAACAATAAAAACCAATGTATTTATAAACTAGTAAATTTTTTTCCAATATATAAGATATAAATTAATACCTAAAATTTCTTCAACATATTCCACAAATATACTACACTATATAATCTTATAAAATATCACATGTATCACTTTACATCATTACCTAGGGAAATGGAAACAGAAGAGGGGTGATCTCAAATAACCTATAAGGGTAAGCATAAGCAATAAGAATTAATGATCATAAGTGATCATATGATAAAAATATGGGTATGAGAATTTATGGAAGGAACATGGACATAAAATATATAATTCATAAACAATAAATCAAGTATTAAAAGACAAGAATCATTGAATGAGTGTTTAACATATATAAAATCATTACAAATGAACTTATCATTAGAATATTGTGTCCATAAAATAATACATGACATCATTATCATAAGTTAATGTCCAATCCCAAGACCATCTTCACATAGTGAAAAAAGTTCCATAGTGTATCACATTCACTCCCTAATCCCATACATTAAATCTCATGAGATATAAAGCTTTTTGAAATGAAATATAGGGAAATAAAATTTTATGGCCACCCATCTGAGCATATTATTTACATTCATATGTGTTTCATATAAGAAAACTTTTATAATTTTATAAAATACTAATTTGACTAAAAAGAAAAATATTTAATTATTATTTCTATAATACATGATCATAAGGCATCAATAGAAAGACTCTGGATGGAATCCTCAAAAAATATAATATGAATTATTATAGGATATTATAATAGATAAAAACACCATTATTATTATATAACATGAACGATGTCATAAACCACAATATCATGCATGCGAGTTGTATAAAATCACAATATTAATTATTTAGATGGAAAATAGTGCATGTTCGATTAGAATTTTAATCATGAAACATAAACCAAATTCGGGAAAATAATTTTTAATATTGAAAAAAATGAAATATGAAACAAATTATTGTTTTTATAAATAATTTTTAATGTTTTCATAATAGAAAAAATATGGGTTTCTTTTAAAAGTAACTTTTGAAAAGATGAAGTGGATTATTTAGAAAATATTTACATTTTTAAAAGGAACCAACAATAATGGATCCTTGAAAATGACATAATGTTTTATCTTGAGTAAGTGTGGACATGAATATGAAACACATGATTATGAGAATGGAGGGAAACCCTATTAATATTATATAAAATACCTTTATTGAAATCCCACATCATAATAAATAACAGAAATTTAAATTTTGAAAATGGAAAAGAATAATTAGAAATTACATGAGGAAAAGTTTTTGTCCGTTACTCTAAATGTTAAGGTAAATAATTACTAGAAAGTGGAAAACATGGACATGGGTGAGTAACCAAAATTTAAGAAGATGGGAACTATTCAACACATATTTTCATTTTCAGGTAGGAAGATAATTCATCAATAAAGAATAATTGAATCAAAAATGAATTTCCATGATAGAAATTGGGAAGAATATATTAGATGAAAGAAGAATCTTAAAGAAAATTATTATAACTAAAGAACGAATACTGAGTTATGAATAACCTCTTATATTTTAGAGAATATATCAATCGTAATCTAGATAGAGGAATGTAATTAATTTAAGTGAATTTTCCATAATCAATAATAATTTAAGATATTATTAGTAATGGGGTGTTAGTTACACCATAAAAATATGATTAGTGTGCAATAACAAAACATGCCTCAATGAAGGGAGATTGATTTGGAAACCCTTATAGTTAAATTAAAATTTTAATCAAAAACCCCTTTTCAACATTATAATCTTCTGAAACTAATGAAATTTAAAAGTGAATATGATATGTCTCTTCAAAACCCCATAAATATTGTTAAAGACATTCATGTCAATTAGGTACACCATTTCGAAGAAAAAATGGTGTATGATATGAAATATATTTAGAGGGGTGAAAATTTGAGATAAGAAACTCTTTCCTTTATTCCTTCTTAGTAGAAATGTACTGTAAAATTATGTATAACAAAAGTAACTATCATAATCAGTTATTCCAAAACCGTTTTCATATCTGTAATTTTTTATAAACACCATTTATAATTATTCTCTACATGTATATTAGTTAGTTATTATTAATTTTTGATATCAGATGGGATTAATCTTTATCATTTTAAACTAGTTTCATAATAGTAGTGTTTTTATTTATTATTCTCACAAATTTAATGATTCATGGATAATAAAAGGATAATAATTAATTTCTTATATTTATTTATAATGCTTTAATTTCACCATATGATAGTTTCATTTATGTTTCATAAAGGATAATTCAGCAATGTGCTTGTTTTTGTAATTTTTAACAAACCAACAGGGATATATTAACTGATGAGTCTAATTTCAATGTTACAATTATAGGACAAAAATAAAATCATTATTTACTTATTTAAATCAGATTATACCTTCAATAATTTTCACATATTCATCCTTGATATAAATTCGTAGTGTTTTTCATGTAGGTTGCTAAACAGACCCAAAAATGAATATTCAATGATTAATATATGATTGTGAGTTAGTTCATTTACATATTTGTATACTAGTTACATAATCATCTTATTTATTTTTAATTAGTGTTTATATAAGTTTTGAAAATAGTTATAAGATTAATATAACAAATATGAAGTTATTTTATAGTTAAAATAAATTATTTTTAGCACTTAGAACACTCTTTTAGATGGTTGAATTTACTGTGATTTTTTATTTCTCATATTGTTATAATGTTCTATAATTTATTTATAAATTTTTTTAATAATTTTATAAAAATAATATTTATACATTATACCCATTATCATTTCCACCCATGTATGGTGGTTTTGAAAATAAAAATAGAAATCATTTATCTCATGGATGAGGTAGTACACATTTATACATCGATGATGATTTCATTTTCCATGGAATACATAAATTGAGTAATATGTTTTAGAATTTAAGAATATAATTTTTTTTCATAAATATAATAATTATATATATAATTACATATTAGGAAATTCATTGTAGGGAAATGATGTTGCGACATGGAGGCATCTATCCCACAACGCACAAATGAATGTTTGATTTTTCATAATAGAAAAGGGAAAGGTGGTTACTGATATGATCATAATTAAAATAACATACCAGTATAATAGTGATACTAATTTTAGAATTTTATGATTTTTTCGTGGAATTTTTGGAATAATAATTTCACAAAAATAAATTGAAATTAAAAAGGAGCGATTAGAATTATATACCTCACTTCTTGGATTATCTCCATTGCAAAGGGGGTTAATCCTTTGATGGATGGTATTTTGAAAAGACCATATCTTCTTGAAGGTGTATTAAGAATAGGTTTATGTATATTTTGGGCTAAACTATGTGGATTTTTCTATGATGTAAATTGAGGAGAGGAGTGCCCCTTTTTATGTGAAAATCGATGACATTTTTATAAAAATCCAAAACATTTTAATAATGAGAAGTAACTATCAAGGAATGTGGATCCAAAATTTAGAAATAATAGAGTGGGGAAGAGATAACATTGAAAAAATCATCATCCAACCATTCACAATAATTATATAAATAATATTTCAATTAATTTTGAATATATTTTTCTTTTTTACCATTTTATATTTTGTTGTGGTAACTAGTTTTTTCCTATGGTAACTTATCCTTCATGCACAGGAATAAAATTTATATTCTTAAATAATCTATACATACTAAATCATAATTTTAAATCCATTTTCTTTTATTCTACAACTAAATGTGATGAAATTTTATTTTAAAACACTAAATGTATAATGTTTTAAAAAAATAAACAAAAAATGTCACTCATATTATAAAATGTTATTTATAGGTTTCTAAAAAATATAATATTTTTTAAAATTTAAAATTTCACTTATAAAATAAATATATTTCTTTTAAAAAAATGGTTTTCGTAAGTTTCCAAATCATACATATAAAAAATAAATCTATAAAAGGCGTGGTATTTGAGAAAAACGTGAATTGAAATGTTTACCTTAAAATGCATACCATAAATTTATCCTAATATAATATTATTATTATGAATCCAAAAATAATTTTTAATTTTTAATTTTATCAATCTAAAAAATATATATATATATATAATTTTTTATATAAAATAAAAAAGTATTCCAAAAAACTATTTTTGTAGGAAAATAAAATTTTAAAATATTACTTGTTCTTATTTTTAATTTCTATAAAATACTAATAAATATAGAATTAATTTTTAAATATTTTATTTTATTAAAATCACAATTTTAAGAAATATAGTTAGTTTCATTTAATAAAATGTGTTTTATATAGAAATATAGATTCTTAAACCCGATAATTAATTAAATAAATTTTTATAAGATATCCTATATATATTAATATATTTTATAATTCGATTACACATATTCATACATACAAATTCAATAGTTTGTTTTACTGATCATATTTAATAGGTATAATATATATACAAAATATGGATTCATTTTAGTTCAGTGTTTCATATAGAGTAAGGTTTCTGATGTTTTTTACTTAATTTGAAGAAAACATATATTAAAATATCATGTCGTTACATTATCCCCCATAAATAAATTGTATCCTATCAATTTTAAAACATATATATATGAGCAATTTCTCTAGGGAGATTTTAATTAACTATACACTAGTAGTTTATCATGGGTTGAAGTAAAATATGAAGTGATATTTCCCTATATGAAATTTGATATGATACCTTTGTAAAAAGATATAGTCCATTTCTATTAGAATCCTAATAATTGAAGAAGAGAAAAATCCACAATTAGTAGCTTCTACAAACCTTGATGAAAATACTTATATTATTGTTATAATATTTATACCACAATGTTTTTAATTTATTATTTTGTATATAAAAATTTAAAACATTCTTAAAATAAGAGATACAAAAAATATGTATTGAAAAATAATTTTCTATATAAATATATGTTATTAAGGAGGCTTTTCAATATTCCCATGGTCATAGTAGTGGTTGATGCTAATTTTTTCTGTTATCCCTTTGATCGGGGAACTGGTTCACATAATTTCCAATTTACTTTCAATTAATGAAATTTATTTTTTGAACTTATCCTTTTCCCTTAAACATTTGAGATTGATATCCATCATCTCCACAATTTTAGAGTCCACCCATCCCATTAGGGAAATTTTCCCCATGCATTATTCTATATTATTGACATGTACTGATTCAAATATTATTCACTTCATTATCCTTCTCACATTAACATTAATTAAACTATATCCTCATATTATTTGGGGTATTTTTTACATAAAATTATATAACACATTGTTTACTATATTTCATGATATATGATTTTTCTTTATCATAAGGTTTCTCACTCTATCTTCCAGTCCTATGGGTTTTTTCATAGAGGTAATCTCTTCATTTTCCCTCACACCCATGGTTACTTCTAGTTACAGCCACTACTAAAACCAAAAGGGTTTAAAATTAGTAATTAATTATTTACATTAAAATAGTAGTATTATAAATAGGCATTGTAAAATCTAACCACAATATAAAGAACTGACATTAAATATTACATATTTTAGTTAATTCAACTAGAATTCATTTTATTTCATCCCCAATTATCTTATATATTTAGAGTTTTAGATAATTATTTCATAATTCATACATGACAAAACAAAAGAATACAAATAGGATACTACTTTAAACAGTATCCATTTTTTCAAAAATACAAATGTTTTTTAATAAGGCATAAATTATTTCCATGGAAAATCTTCACAATATTTATATTGTCTATTTGTTTTCTATTACCCTTCCTTACAGCCTATGAAAGATATTTTAAAACATGGTATAGGCACAAAAATCTTATAAAGGGATATAAAAATAAGGAAATAAATCATTATTATATGAATACTTATAAATATATGAAATCATTTTCACAAAGATATACTTCTCAGCCATAAATAATATTATACATACTTTGTGAGAACATATGATTTCTATGAAACATATAAAATATTAATAAACCATTTAGGTAAATGGTAGAATTATTTTCTTACCAAACTTACATTGGATTATAAAACTTTTAGCTACCTTATGATTTGTAACCTTCACAACTACCTTATAATGTAACCCTCATGACTACCTTACTGTGTAACCATCATAGTTACACTTAGAATAATTATTATGGTCAATATCAAACAAAAACCAACCCTATGCATTATAGGTATATCACTGACCCACAATTCATCATAAATAATTCCCAATAAGAAAAACAAAATAAAAAATCATTAATAATTTCATCATAAAAACATTTATTTGGAATTTTGTAACAATTGAAAATAAAAAGAGAAATTTTAATGAAAAGTATCTTACCTCAAGTTTTCCTACATAAAATGTTTTCGAAACTATTTTATAATGGGATCAAGAGTGTTATTAATTTATTATAAAATTATTTTTATATTTTTATAATTTATACAATCTTTTATAAGATATTATCACCAATTTATTAATGATATTTAGTTATTTTTCCTTTTTTGAGTGTATTAATTTCATGGTTTCCATGGTCAGTTCATTATGGGATTTCTTGTATAATGGATGAAAAACTCCATAAGTGGGAGGAAAACTCATTAATATGTATCTATAATTCCATATATTATTTTTTCTCTGGTATAATTATGATTTATTAGATTAAACAATAATTAAAATGATTTAATTTATTTTGGTGGTTATTTTCGACCATCATGAACGTATATCATTTTATTTAATATAGTTTTTATATATTGCTTATAGAACATTATATAGATTATAATATGTATAATAATGTATGATTTAACAATAATAATGGTTTTATGTATATCCTTGAAGGTGGTAAAAGAAAATTAAATCAAATCATCCATGATGGAAGAAAATCGACACATCACGAACAATGTTTTCATTTTTTTGAATCAATGGATAAAATGAGAAGTTTGATGATGGATCTTCCATTAAAAAAATAAAATTATAGTATAAGTAAGATACTAAATTTATTATGTCACTTAGTTGAGTGTATGTGAGGATAGAATAAGAAAATAAATGAAATTTAAAATAAAATAAAAGAAAATGAAAGAGGATTTTACATCCTGAATTATTCTCCTTCAGAACTTCCTTAAGGCCCTTGGTTTTGGAATTATTGTGAGACCATAATGTATTGAACATGGGTAAGATTCTTAATAAGGCATTGAGTCGTAAATTTGTAAATTTCATATTATTTTGATGTGTGCAGAGTAGAGGTGGTGAGCATGGCATTTATAGTGGAGAAGAGGTGTGTTTTTTGATTATTTTATTCATTAGTTTATTATTTTGGATCAACACTATGAATAGTTATGTTTCCCAAGAAAAAATACATAAATATATAAGGATTGTTTAATATTATGGGATTAACTCATCTATACATAATCTATGACTCAATAATTCATGTATTTGTTAAATATCACAAATTATCATATATCACTATTCACAAAAAAATTATGTATTTCAGAAAAATACCAAAAAATCACAGTAACCATTTTTCGAAGTGTAGAATTAAAAATTGAACACTATTTTATGAAAATAAATTTATCAATATTATAAATTTAATATTTAATTAAAATTATCTTTTACTCAAAAAATACTGATTTTAAAATTATACCCGATTTTATGACACATTGAAAAATTAATTAAGGTCTCATAAAAATATATTATAACATAAGAAAAAAATATATTAATTTATGAATATATTTTATAAAAAAAAAATTATTTTAAATCATTATATTAATTATAATATTTTAAATAAACATTTATGCTCTATAAAAATACCTACACTTAATTTTTCCTTTTGAAAACATTTATTTACATATTCCATGACATAAATATATCAACTTTTCTGTTACAATATGCATAAACTTTTTTTATACTTTTAAAAGTGATGTTACTATTCTATTAGTATTGATTACTTAATTTATATAAATGCCACTTATTTCATTATATATTTATAATGAATTAAAATATTTATTTCCAGAATGAAAAATAATTATTTTATATATACCTGGGTTGTTACATCCCCCCTCCCATTCTTGAAATTTTTTCCTCGCAATTTTTATTCACTTATTAAAGAAGTCAGGATACCTTCCCCTCATTGCATTTTCATATTCTCATGTTCCTTCTTCAACCCTTTGGTTTATCTACAAAACCATAACTTGGTGAGTTACCTAATTCCAAAATAATTGATCTCTACATTTAATAATATAAAAAGTTTTCACATCATAATAAAGGTTCTCTTCCAGCTGACTACATAATGGCTCAAAATAAGCGATGAATCTGGCATATACTTCCCTAACATTGAAACATGAAAAACCTCATTTTCCAGGGATAAAAAGAGAGGAAAATCCACTCAGTAGGCAACTGATCAAACTTTTTTTTAGGATTTTATAGGGTTTAATGAACCATGGACTCATCTTTCCCTTGTTTCCAAAATTCATAAAAATTTTCCATAGAGAAACATTGAGATATATATGATCACCTACCTCGAAATAAATGTCCTTTCTCTAGTTTTCTAAATAAATTTATTTCCAACACTAATATGTCTTCATATGTTTTTGGGTCATATTTACATTCTTACAAACTTACTTTACTAATTATAGTCCAATCAACTTCTTTTCGAAAACATCATCCCATAATTATGGAGTTCAAAACCACTTTTCATACAATTCCTCAATAGGTTACATATGTATACTGGGATGAAAACTTTTATTATAATAACAATAAACAAAAAAAAGATGTTAATCAGAAATTCCATGGTAATCCATTAAAAAAGATCAAAGATTATCCTCTAATGTCTGAATTCTTCTTTTTAATGTCCATAACATTGGGGATGAAAGGATGTGATGAAATTTAATTATGTGCACAATGAATTCTAAAGGCCTTACCAAAATTATTAAGTGAACTTAGGATGACTATCAGATATAGTGGAGAGATAAACTCTATTTCACCAAACTCTCTATTTGAGGTATAGTCAATAAATTTGATCCAAAGTCATAGTATCTCAAATAGAAAAAAAATGTGCATATTTTATCAATCGATCATTAATAACCCAAATTTAATTGTTTCCTTGATACATCTTTGGAAGTACTATAAAGAAATCCATGGATATATTTCTCATTTCCACTCTAGAACTAGAAAAGGATACAACACTCCCTTTGATATTTTTCACTCTACTTTAACCTATTTACAAGTAAATCATTTCACGATAAAATTAGTAATATATATTTTCATTACATCCCAATATTAATACCCCAGAAGGTCTATGTACATCTTAGTGATACTATGATAAAATAAAAATTGAAAACTATGAGCTTTACATAACAACTCTTTCTTCAACTATAAATCATAAGGAACATATAATCTCTTCCCAAATCTCAAAATGCAATCTTTATCAATGTTATATTCTAAAAAACTACCAATTTTAACTAATTATACTTTTTTCTGGTAACTCACAGTCTTCCTTCTACGCTTGCATAATTCTATTTTATAGATATGAATGTACTGAAACCAAAAAAATAGAGTAATTTCTTACACCAAAAACATCTAATCCAAAAAGCATCAAATCATTAACCAAGGGGTCATGTTCCAAAAGTAACACGGTTAATGTGGCATGATGTTTTTGTCTCAAATAATCCACTACTTTTTTTCTTTTCTAGGATGGAAATTAATTGTGCAACTATAAACGTTTATCACTTCAATCCATCTTCTCTACCTCATGTTCAATTCCTTCTATGTGAAAATATGATTCAAAATCTAATGGTCAGTATATATTTAACATATAGATCCATACGAATGATATCTACAAATTTTTAAAGTAATAACCACAGATGATAATTCCAGATCATCTGTGGGATAATTAAACTTATAAGGTTTCAGTTGTCTTGGAGCATAAGTAGTTATCGAATAATTCTGCATCAGAATGAAAAAAATTCCCTTCATTGAAGAATCACTATAGATGAAAAACTCTCCTTTTCTAGAAGGTAGATCCAAAATAAATATTTTGCAACAAAAAATCACATTCGCTAAATTTCTGGTATAACTTCTTTTCATTAAGGGTTTTTAGAACAACCCTTAAATGTTTTTCAGGATCCCCATAAATTTTTGAAAAACCCAAAATATCATCCATAAAAACAAAAATAAATTTATCCAAATATTCATGGATGTTTATATTCATAAGATCCATGAATACATCAGAAGCATTTGTAAAACCAAATGAAAAAAACAAACTCATAAAGCCCATATGCAGTTTAGAATGCTATTTTAGGATCCTCCTTCACCATCAGCTGATGGTACTCAAATCTCTAGATAATCTTGGATAAATACTGAGCTCTCTATATCTAAATAACGAAGTCATAGATATGAGGCAATTTCTTTTTATTCATAAGAGTAATCTTATTAAAAGCTCTATAATCAATGAAAATTTTCATGGATCCATCTTTTTTTAACAAATAAAACATGATCACCCTATGGTTAAGTGCTAGGATGAATGAATCATTTATCAAGAAACTCCTACAACTAAATTATCAATAATAAGAGTTATATGTGAGACATTTGATAAGGGTGTTTAGAAATTATCTTAGCATTAGGAACTATGTAAATAGTATATTCATCTTCTTGGTCAGGTATAAAAAAAATCAACACATCAGGAAAATCATCTTGGTATTCATTTACTATTAGCATGTCATTAATATGAACAGTTTTTTTATTTTCAACAAAATGTGCAAGATAACTTTCATTTCCCAAATTTAACATTTTCTAAACTTCCTGATATTTTATCAATGGTATGGGTTCATTATTTTATAAAAACTAAAACTATTTCATAAAAACAACTTCTTTATCTCCATAATCAATTTTAGAATGATAAACTAAAAATCCAATCTACACCAAGAATATCATCAAACTCTAATAAAGGAAAAATAACATGGATTGTAGGTAATGTCTTTATATATACAATAAGATGAATTGTAAAATCCCAGATAAATAAATAATATAACATTTTCATATTTGTTAATATTTTTGAATTAAATATTAATTTTTCTTTAAGGGGGTTTCTATGTTCGATGACGTACCTGATACACAATAATGAGTTTATTTGAAAACTTACATTGCACACCAACAATACAATATTATTATTTTAAATTCTTGTTAACCCCTTTCTGTTGTATTTAATGTAATGAACAGAACTAAAAAAAATATGATTATTCATTTCTATTAAATGTTTTTACATTTAGATAATAAAATATTGTCGCTTAAAATGTGACTGAATCTAATTTTAAGCATAATTTAATTTAAAAGGTTGATTTTCCACCTTTAAATGGCGATCCCTCTTTAAATAAAGTTTTTGTCACTTTTATATGTTCTATTTGAAAAAATAAAATTCTTATTTAGAATTGTGACATCAAAATATACTTTCGGTAATTTTTGTTAATTTTCTGATAAAATACATTTTTTTAACGAATAGTGAAAATACTGTATTTTAATTCAAATCAACTTTTTAATCTAATTTATTTATATGGTTAGATTAAAATTTTAGTTAATTTTAATGTGAAATTAGATTATATTTTTACCATTTAATCTAATGGTTGTAATTGGAATTAATTTTTCTTTTCAATTGGACATAAACAAGTTTCAATCTTTTGATAAATATTGTTTCTTAAAAACATGCAATTTGTTTTGACAACAGGAATTAATTTTAAATTAATTAATTCAAAATCTATGATTTGAATTTTTTAAAATAGGCATCATTTTTTAAGTTGAAATTTCATATAAATCTTAGGATGAATTTTTAGTATTTTTCGAAAAGACATTAATTCTATTGAATAGTGAAACCACAAATTAGTAGTTAAAAACTCGACATTTTCATTTAAATGAAATTATACCACTTCTGTAAATTGAATATCGAAAGTTTGACATACATGGTTGTTATTAGTAACTAAATTATGGTTCAATAAGAATAAAATAATTTTTGGTGAATAGTAACTTTTGACTTTTATTTTCTGAGGTGAAAGTTAAATAGTGTTATGCAAGGTATAAAAAATATTATAATAAAAAATTAACCTTAAAACTTGTCCTAGCCTTATTGGATGAGTCATGGCCAACCATGGGAATCCTTGGATCGATTTTGGGACCCCATGGTGCCACATGAAAGTGATAATGACACTTTAGATTAATTAATTTAAAGTAAAGACAAAAATGACACAAACAAATATCTTTTTGTATAGTATTTTTTAAATATGTTTATATAAGTTATCATTTCGACTATAAATATTAAATGGAAAGATAAAAATATTTCCGACATCATAGTATTTTATTTATAAATTTTTTACATCAAATAAAAAAATTAATTATGACACAGAAATGATGTAGTATTTACCTCATTAATAAATGATTTAAATAAATAAGATTATAAATATTAAAATAACATCCAAAACCTATCAAATTATTATTGGATGAATTTTTTTCAACCATGAGTCATATTATATTTTAATTTAACTAGTTTTGGACATTTACAATCCAAAAATATTTATATAATAAAATAATATTTCCATACTCTCCGAAAGAACCCCTCCTCCCCCTTATAAAAAGCCCTCACCTCTAACCCATTCGTAACTCTTCTCAAGCCCCTTGGATCATCAAACCCTTGCCTAAATAATCTATCTAGATATATCTATTCCTCCTAGATGCCTTAACATATGCATAAGGCACTTCAAAAATTCCTTTTGGTTCGAACCAAAGGGAGTTACCCGAATTAAAGGTAACCGTATATCTTAAATTATTTTCTTTTCTTTTACTTATCCAACCAATTAAACTCTTTTTATTCCTTTATTTTATAAAAAAAAACAAGTCTCCTCAATATAATAGGTTTTTTTATGAGATGGATTCGAACTATACTTACACACACCTATGTCTAATGGGTAAGGAACATATTGTTTCCGTGGACGGTGAACTATTGTCTCACGAAACGATGATTGTTCAAATATCTCCAACCACCTATCATGGTGGCCATTATGATGGAAGAATATTTATATATAATATATATTATATTTATATTTTTTCCATGCTTCTGTATTTTTCATTTATATAATACCTTTATGGTATCTATAGTGTGTAAATATGACAATCTCATTTGATGGAGTGCAGATTACCGCCCCCTAAATGTGATATGACTCGTTCATGCCTTATGTGGAACATATAAAGGGTAGAGTTAATGAAATTATATATGATATTATACTGGAATTATAATATTCTTATGTATCATTATATTTCCATTCCATTACAATACGAAATAGAAATGGAAGTAGCATTCATGCATACAAACGGCTTATCGTCTCCAAGAAAGGTGCATTTCATTTATAGTCTCAAAATGTTATATACTATTATAAATACATGTATATACTTGATATATATGATATATATGATATCTAAATCATTAATATTATTCTTTATATGATGAAATTTTGACCACATGAATAACGTGTAATTTTAAGAAGTCCATTTCTGACTCAAGTACCAAATATTGACAAAATGACCATTGTTAACTTAAATGATTAATTAATGTTTATAACATGGTAGTAAGTGATTTAAAAGGAATTATAAACTTTAAGAAGGCACTTATGAATGTATAAATTAACTTTAGTTTATTATTCAAGATATTAAACATCTAACGGGTCAAGTTGGACACGGGGTAAGAGGTTTCTTATCTCACTTATAATTCTGTGAGATTTCCATTGTCCACCACTTATTTATTTCATGTGGTGTATTGTGTACTTCCATTTGATATATATTATCATAAATCTCTTTATATTAATGTTATTCTATGATTCATTTGGTGGTTATTAACTTTTTTTCATACGACTCAACTGATTACAACGTGGTAAGGGGTTTTCATCTCACTTTTTATTCTCATGAGATTCATCATATAATTGCCACTATTTACATTTGTGTGGGGTATGTACTGTCCATGATTGTATTATTTATGTAATATACATTAATTAATGGTAATTTAAATCTTCATTGAATTATCCTTCTTTCATGGGGTGTATGTTTCAAAAGATACCGAATCAGTAAGGGAACCTTTTCACCCAACTCTTTTTAAAACACTTCTTTTGTTATATCTTCTAATTTACATATTATAATGTTGGGATATGTTCTTATATATCCTTAATGATGTAAATTTTATTTCCAAGTGATGAGATACCCTTTTCTCCCTCATAAAATTATTCTTCTGAATTTTAAAGTGACGTTGTTAGGCTGACGAATTTCTCTAAGGGAACTTCTTAACCCAATTTCAATTCTTTGGGTTACACTTATACTTCAACATTATGTTGTATTATAAATATGTGCGAATTTACTGTGATTTTTTCACACTTAATATCCACTTATATTGAGTGTATTATTATTTTTCACACATATTTATGTTATTTATTTATCCTTAATCTAAGGATATCGTCTTTATAAGTGATTTTTTCTCAATATAAATTCCCTTGAGACTTAATTGTTTTTATGCACCAATTCACTTTTATATGGTGTATATACTGACCTTTGAAATATTATATCATGAATATCCTTATTCTCATGATATTATAAGTTTTTTTATTATATTCTTCAATTAAGATTAGTCATGTGTTTCTTAAGTGTTACGAGGCTCTTTAACTAAAACATCGTTTTAAAAGATTTAAAGAATTATTCTTCTAAATATTTCACATTAATGTCCATGTATTCAAAATGGTTTTTAGTATTTATTTTTATGGACATTAATGTTTTAAAATTTTAATTCCTTTAAAATCATTAATGTGGTATGGGACACTTGGATTCAAAATTATTTTTATTAAATGTTTTAAATGGTTTTGAAAATGTTTTGATTAAGCATTGATTATGTCAATATCTTGAACTGATATATTGTAATTGAAATGTGGAAATTTTATTAGTGAAATGTATATATTTAAAATATTTTATGTGTTATGATTTTATAACGGCACTTGGAAATTTGACAGGTGGTTACGTGATAAACCAAATGACGGGTGGTGTTCTGTTAAACTAGGATGGGTGGTTATGTTATAACCTCCAATGAATTGGGTATGGAAGTCGGCCGTATGGCTATTCCATTTAGTGATATGTGAGTAATAGGACCATATGATTTTTCTAGTTAGGTATGTTTATTCCCAAGTTACGTTTATATGTTATGTGTTCTTTATATGGGTTTTATGGTAATCTTTTCCTTACAAAAGGGTAAGCAATGATCCTTTTTTCAGTGATGAGTTTTTACTACTTTATAACGGTTAAATTTATTAGTTATGATAAAGTATCCATGGTTTATTTGTTGTTTTGAAAAAAAAACTAATATTTTTATTTCTTTATGTATCCCTTAATGTGCTTTTTATGCTCATCCCAAGTTTTTTGAAATGTTTTTCATAGGACATAAAGTGGAATAGGGTCAAGGATGGGATCAAGGAAAAGTTATGATGTCTAAAACATGGAACTCGACATGACCCTTTTTTCATGATTTTTGTTTTTGTGAAAAAAAAATGAAACTGGGAAGATGTGTCTATATGTAATATTCAAGTTGCTATGTATTTTATATGGCCTAATTTCTAATTCTCTAAAACTAAAAAGATCCTCGATCTGAATTATTAACTTAATTCAAGAATATGTAATGTATATGGTTGGGTCCTTACAAATGATATCATAGGGAAGTTTAGATAACTTTATAGGGTAGGGTGTAATTTAAGCATGAGTGACATAGCCATAATGGTTAGAATATTATAAATTGTCATAGATATTTTAGAGGTGATAAATGGTTTTTACATTTTGGGGTGAAAAATTAAATTTGTTAGTTAACCTTTGAGGATAAATAATGTTATGGTTATTTTTGAGGAATTTGTCTTTTTTTTAATGTAATTACATTTTATAGTTTTTGAAAAAGAATAACACATAGACTGTGTGACAAACCATCGCATCAGATGATGCTTCGAGAATCAAACCCACAACCAAAGTGCGATTGGGATTTATCGCCTACCACTGGCCTACGTGAAGTCGCTGGTTAGTATGAATAATTATTTTTATTTACGACTAATTTGAACTTATGTTTTATCAAATTGATATCCTTAGTATAGGATAATTATTTTGTGATTAAGTGATACATGTTATTTTGGAAGACATTTTCTCTTTTGGGAACACTATATGCTTATGGAAAATAGAATACTATGGGATCTCATTTGTGGAGTAATGGTTGAAATTTCATTTTGTAAGATTCTATACTTTTATTATGGACATATGGTGATTTGGGTTATTTATGGAAATGATCAACCTATCATAGAGATTATATGATTATGTTAATTACACTTTAGTATAAGACATTAAGAGTAGATGATGTTTTTGGAGATATTTGTTACGATTTACTGTGGAAGACTATGTGATTTAAATCTTTCTGAGTTTTGGGTATCGATTTTTGTTTAGATTATTTTGAATATTTATAAAAAAATTGTATATTGAATGGTATTTCTTGAAATCAGGGTACTTTTGTTGGATTTTTGAGTTTAAGGGTAGTGTTTCTATTTATAAAGGATTACCCTTCTAGGGATTGTCTGATATCGTACTAACCAATTTTGGTTTTGGTTAAAATATAAATATAGGGGAAACATATAGTTCATATTTTTGGAATCATGTTATTTTATAGAACTTTATTTTTCCACTTTTTATGTATCTAATTCATCTTGAATACTCATAGTTTTGAGAAAATAATAGTTTGGGTTTTAAATTTAGAAAATGATGAATGTCTACATGAAAAGTAAGTATCTGTCCTTTATGTTATTATCTAGGCTCATAAATAAATTCCTCAACATTATGAAAAGAAACATAAAACAAAAAATGTTGTCTGTTTACTTATCCTACTGGGAAACCAAAGACCATTTAACGCATCACAAATTTGTAGAAAATAACATTATTGAAAAACAACATCATAAAAACCAATAAAAAATTTATTTTTTAAATGAATTAAGAAGATGTATGAATGATATAAGAAATAAAACATTTTTTTTATTCCAAATATTAATATAAAACATTGTTTGTATGAGTAAAACATGGACATTGATGATAAACCTTACTTTAAAAATATAGGAATTATTCTTAACATATGTATAGTTTCTGGAAGGAATAAAATTCATTAATAAGTATGATTTGAATAAAAAATGTTTTAAAAAATATCAAAATAGGTATTACCATATAAATTAATGAGAAATATCTATTAATAATATAATATCTCAATAACCCAATCTGTGTTATGAGAAAACCAATTATATTTTTTTGGAAAATAACAATTATAGTCAAATGAAAGAAAGAGAAAGACTGAAAGTGATGTTTAAAAAAAATTTAAATATATGAATTCATGTGGTTTTAGTCAAACCACACAAAATATTGGTGCATAGTATCAAAACATTACTCAATAAAGGTTGATTGAGATAAAACACTTACAGTTTGATAAATATTTTAGTCAAAAAAACTTTTTCCTATTTCTCATCAATTGAATCGAAATACATTTAAAATTGGAAAATATATGGATATTATAAATCCTATAAATATGTTAAATTATATTATTTGGTAGTAGTTAAACCATTATAAATAAAATATTGTTTAAAATAATCAATATTTCTCAAGGGGTGTAAATTTGAGATAAGAAACCCTTAACTTAATTCATGATTTATCACAATGAAATCTAACCACCTATATTACCAGATTATCTATATCAATCACACATTTAAAAATATTTTTCACATTTTTAATTTTTTATAAACACCATTTTTTAAATTCTCTCTAATTATATAGTAGTTAGTTATTATATATTATTTATATCAGGTATTTGTAATATTGATTGTTTTGAACTACATTCCTAATAATGGTATTGTTATTTATTTTTTATCAAACATTTCATCAATAAAATACCACAAAAGGTTCTATAATTTATTTTTTATAATTATTTATTAAGATATTATTTCACTCAATGATATTTTTGGTTAAGTTTCATGAATTTGAGATTGATAGCGATCATATTTCGATGATATATTACAAAAAATAGTGATATATTATTTGATGAGTTTAACATAAATATTACCTTTCCATAAAAATAATATAGTTATTATTTAATTATTTATATCATAGAATCCCAATAATAATTTACCATTTTTACCCATGATATAAAATAATATTATTGTTCATGTTGGTACTTAAACCGACCAAAAGATAAACATAAAATGATTAATGGGTGATTATGAGGTGGATATTTGATATATCAATATACAAGTAGAATAAATATCTTATCTAGTTTTTTTAGGTGTGATATATTGAGATTTTAAAAAATTAATTATATTATATAACATATATAAATTTATTTTATAAAATGGAGAAATCATTTGTTACCCTTAGAATACTATTTTGGATGGTTGAATTTACCATGATTATTTATTTATCATATTGTTAATAGGTTATCCAATTTACCTTTATAAAACTTTAATAATTTAATTAATATCATATTTTAACAATAAATTCAGTGTCATGACCATCCATGTAAGGTTGTGTGGAAAATAAAAATAGAAATTTATCGTTCCACAAAGGTAGTAGTCCACACATATACGTGGATGCTGATTTCATTTTTTATAGAATGAGAAATAGTATTACTATGTTTTATCATTTAATAATATATAATAATCCATAAATATCAAACATATATATATCAAATTCTCCATGTATGATAGTGAATAACATGA
The DNA here is from genome assembly GCA_963277665.1 of Viscum album. NCBI lineage: Eukaryota > Viridiplantae > Streptophyta > Magnoliopsida > Santalales > Viscaceae > Viscum > Viscum album. The sequence goes on along the minus strand of OY728139.1, from coordinate 332,621,049 downwards.
AATAAGTTGTGTTGTGGAGGTAGTAGTCCACACAACACATAAATGATAGGTTTTTTTCTTAATAGAAAAAGCTCAGGTGGTTAATTCATATACCATAATTATAATAAAATTATAGTATATTAACAATAATATTTTTCCATTTTGTTATGGTCTAATGAAAATTGAGTAATAAAATTTTATAATTGAAAAATTGAAATGATAATTGAGCGGTTATAAATTAATATCTCTTTTCTTGGATTATATCTATTAAAAAATAATCATGAATTTAAGTGATAGTCCTTTGAGAAGAAAAAACTCTTTAAGGTGGATAGGAATTTGGATAACAGTATTAGGTAGAAATTTTCCAAAGTGTGTTCTTGTGTGAGGGGTAGTGTGGATATTATTATCCCTATTATAAGTGAAAAGAGATGCGATTTTTATCAATACCAAAAAAAATTAATAATAGGGAGTCACTCTCAGAGAAAGTAGCTCCAAAATTTAAATTAATTTGGAAGAAAATATATATGGTTGATAAAGGCCACATACATCCATTCCCAAAAAAAATAAACAGTTTTTCAACTCATTACAATTATATTTTTCACTATTGCCCTTTTATATTTTACAATGTTAACGAATTTTTTCCAATGGTTACATATCCTTTTGCCGGAAAATAAAATATGACTTATTAAGTAATTTGTATATACTGATGAGCATCCCATGGGTCCCCGATTTCGGCCCTGACCATCTTTTTTGGACCAATTATTCTTCAGGCGAGTTCACGGTGAGATCTGGGTACAAACTGGCTCTTGGAATTCACTCTCGTGACCGAGATGAGGGACCATGGAAAGCGCTTTGGAAGCTCAATGTCCCCCCAAAAATTCTCCAGTTTTGGTGGTAGGTGTGCATTGGAACCCTCTCTACTATTATCCTCCTTGTTTACCGACATATGGCTTGTGCTGAATCCTGCCCTTTTTGCCCAAATATTCCTGAGACCCCTTGGCACGCCATCTTTCACTGCCTGGGAGCCATGGAAATTTGGAATAAATGGGACTCGGCTTCAGATGCTTCACTAGACATTGCCTCTGACCTCCCCGATATTCTGATGTACTGGTGTTCCTCTATTTCATCATCTGATGCAAGATCTCATTGCACCCTGGCCTGGATCATTTGGTTTCGGCGTAACGATTCAGTTTTCCACCATGTTCATCAGCCTCCCGAGTTCTGGATTGAACGAGCCACTTCATGGATTGAGGGCTAGAAGGACCGCAAAGGACAGTTTATGCCAGGTGTTTCCCCCTCCTGTTCCCCTCACTGGACCCCCCCCCCCAAAGGAAGGGAGTCTTAAGTTTAATGTGGACCCTTCTCTCCCCATGGATGGGCCTGTTTCTCTCGGCCTCCGGGCTCAAAATCATCTGGGCCAGATCATTGCATCAAAATATGAACCACATCATGCCTTCTGGGAACCTGCTATTGCTGAGACCTATGCCATTCTGGCAGGAATGATGCTCACTGTGGAACATGGATGGGCTGATATCATCATCGAGTCTGATTGCCTTTAGGTTATCAATGCTATTAACCAAGATGGCGCCAGACTCCAGACCTTTGGCTTTATCGTCTGAAGGATCCTCTCACTGCTCCAAGGCTTCTCTTTCTGCACCTTCTCCTTTACCAAAAGGGAAGGAAACAATGCAGCCCATCAGCTGGCGACCTCAGGCCCCTTCTATATCAACCAACTATGGTTGGTTAATTTCCCTTCTTGGCTCTTCTTATGTAGGAGTACTGATATTATCCATTAATATAATCTTTCATTCGTAAAAAATGTTTTTTTAAATAATATATTGAATTATTCACCTTAAATAAAATACCAATGATATTTCCTAAGGAAATATTTTTATGAGAAATCCAAAAAAAATCAATTAAGGATTATTAAATGTATAACATTAAATTTGAAATGAAATTACAAATCAAGGAGAATAACCTTTTTATAGGAAAATAAAATTTTAAAATACTAGTTATTCTTATTGTAAATTACTATAAAACACTAATAAATATACCAATAATTAATAAACATTATACTATATAGCATAAACATTTAATAATATCATACATAATTTTATGTATAAAATTAAAAATTCATAGAAATATTGATTCTTAAACTCAGTAATGAATTACTTAAATTTTTATAAAATAAAATACATATTAATAAATATATATATTAATATATTTTTTAATTTTATTTCCCTTATTAAAACCGACTAATTAAAAATATTGTTTCAGTTATCATACTTAATATTTAATATATATATATATATATATATATATATATATATATATATACACACACACACCACTGTTTTATTTTAGTTCTTTATAGTGTTTGGAGTATGCTATCGATCTTTTCAAACTTCATTATTGGAAACCATATATTAAAATCATGGGTTATTGCATTAATTGAATAGAAAATTTTCAAAACATCACATCTTATGAAATAATAAACAACTTTGATAAATTATAGAATTATATCATTTATGGGTCCCCCAATTAGTTCCTGATGAATCATTATTTTTAAAATTTTCATTGGACCACCTTATTACAAATCTATGTGCAAAATCATCTTTTACCCAACAAAATATTTTTAGGTTATTTAAATGACTAGATAGAATGAATACAACATTACATTAATTTTTTTTGAAAGATTAATTATCACAATATAAGATAATATAATATTTAAAAGGATAAAAACAATCCTTAAATTGTCTCAAATACTTCTAATAACCTCAGCAATGTTATATAAGGGAAAACTGAGTAAAACGAAATAATAATAGTCCTCAAAGTAACATTGCCTAAAATAATATGATATTTAATATTTTTGGATGAAAAGTTAATAATTTAATAGGTGAAAAAGTGTAGAATGTTAATATTCCATGGTATACATTCACCCATGTAATGTGAAATTCATCATTGTTAGTCGATAGACCAACCAATGTCTTTCGATCTACATGAATGAAAAGATACATAGATGAAAATTGAATAATGGACCAGGATTGTGATATATAAGCCTTATAGATCACATGTTCATGACTCAAACCTTCCTCCATATCCACTATGTAAAATTTTACTTGTATAATAATATTCCATTCACATTATTTTTTTGTTATAATAACGGTTTTTAATGAAAATGTATTGAAACTGTGTTTGTGAATAAATTTATAATGTCATTTTTTATAATCAATGTAATAAAATAATTAAAAATTCAGTTATTTTGGATAAAATATACTATTTATAACTTTATTATTTTTAAATTACGTTTTTTGAAAACCCAATATTGAAAATGACCTTTCATATTAGTTATTTAAATGGCCAATGTGAATGTCCATTTTTCCTATCAGATTTTGAAAAAATAATGTGGAAAATATGTCCTTTATAGAAAATTGTGAAATAACATAGAACCCTATATTATTGTATTAAAAAATCAATGAAAATAAAAATAATTATTAAAAAATATACAATGTTCTAAAAATATATATATTCCATGATGTAATTATAATAACAAAAAAATATTGAAAATAATGAAGAAAAAATAGTTTAGAGGTAAGTGATTGTTCTTTGTATTTTACCTTTATTAAAGATTTATTGATAACCTCTATTTCTCTCATCACTGATGTCACTGTCTCCCTCATAATTTTTATAATAGATAAATATCCATGATTGATATTAATATTTTATTTGTAATTAATTAATGACTAATGGAGATAGAAATGAAAATTTTGGAGAGAAATTAGCTATGATTTATAGATCAGTATATGGAGGATGAATTGAATATTTTTTAGTGAATGTAAAAAATAGTGTAAGGGGATATTAATTTGCATTCAAGAACAAAAATTTGTTTTGGTGTCATGAAAAATAATTAAAATTCTAGGGGCAGAATGATAAATTAATATATAGGAATGTAGAATCATATATGCACATCATGTATAATAAGTAGGTTTCATATTTGGGTTTAATTTTTAATGTTGGATACATAAATAATTGAAGTTTAAAATAAAATATTTTCTTGTTATTACATGGATTATTCCAATAACTAATGTTAAAAATATACGGTTTGGAATTATTTATTATAATATGTAACATTAAAACCCTCAATGATAAGATTTTTAACATTGTTGGTTATAAAAATATATGTAAGAACCCTCCAAGGATGTTGTTTTAAGACTTGTTATTTTAATAACCAATGTTAAATCCCAATAAAATATAGATTTTGATTTTGGTAATTTAATAACTAATCTTAAAACTCTTTTTTACATTGGTTATTATATAAATACTATAAAAAACCATATTTGAATTATATTTTTTACTGATGTGGAAATCCTTGAAGAAACACACCACATTTAATCAAAATAGAATACCTAAAAATATATCACATTAATTGATAATGAATGTTCCACCTCAGCTATTAGTTATACCTTTCAGAACCACATCCCAAACAATAAGGCCTCCAAAAAAAATTTACACTAATAACCACCACCATGATGTGACCCAAATTTGATAACATCATGATCATTATTCATTCTTCAAGAACCATTATCAATTTTATATATGGGCTACACCATTCACAAAATTATTAGCTATTGGTTTAGATCTACCACCATCATGACCAAGAACCTATATGAAAATTTTCCCCAAGAAATCCTAAAACTTCCCCTCTTATTAATTTTAGAGGATCGAGAAACATCCTTTATCATGGGTTGGGGTTTTCTATATGATGGTGGCCTGACCATAGCCATAAAAAACATTGTTCAACACATCGATTTCGTATTATCCGGGATAAATGGATTCCTCATGATATAACACATAGGTAACAGTATAAGTGGATATAATTTGTCTTTTACCACTAAAAAAATTAATTAAAACAATAATTATAGTATATTATATTATAGTATTATGGTAAAAAATAATATTTTATAATTTATATTTCAGGATTAAAATAAATATTATAATTCCATGATTTTATAAATAGTCTTAACAACTAAAGGGACATTGTTACCTCATTTCACATATAATTTCATACCACCTCAAAGTGTGTTAAAAAATTATAGTATTTGAGGGGAATCTATAATTTTACAAAAAAATACCATAAGTGGATCATAAACCAAAAATATCAAATAATACGCTAATATGAAACTCATTATCTTAAAAAAACAACACTTTCTAAATTTTTATCAGAGGTACCATTTTCCATATATTTTCAATGTTTTACCAAGGGCCCTTATTCAAGAAAACTTCAATTTCTTTATTTTTTTCACAATTCTCATAGTAATCTATATTAATAAAAAATGAATACAAATTTTTAGTTAAATTAAATTTAATATTGATAAGGACATACAATGTTATTTGTGAATCAAAATAACACCTACTAGTTCACACATGGAAACCACACTATGTACATGGATATTGGACATATAATCACTCATTATAAATTCTAAAATAACCATATTCTATATAAAATGGTTCATGTAAATTATTCATATGAATATATCATTGGTTTGATCAATACAACTTTCCATTGTATTTTGATAATGTATACGACCATCATGTAATAATAATAATAAAACATACTCATAATAAGGTTTTTTATTTAATAATTCATCATATCTATTTCTATTGGGAATAAATAATACAATATATTTCTTATAGGTTATACCTAAACCATTACATAACATACTAATTTGAAACATTAACCACCTCTCATGAATATTAATTTTGAGGAAACATATCATGATTGAGATATGGTAAAGAGATATTATGAATATATCACAACAAAAAATAATGTAAATAATTACTGGGCACATCAGATGATCGTTCCATTGGGAGTGAACTATCTCGAATGACATGTAGTTGAGTTCGATGGAAATAACTATTACGAAAATCCCATAGTGGATACTAGTAGAAAAAACTACCTATAACATCTCATTGTCTAGTTTAAGAGAAAAAGTTATTTATAATTTCCTCATTGATAAAAATTCAAATTGTAAAAAAAATATTTCATGTCACACCCCAACATCCTTTCATTAATATAAACCACAATATTATATTAATAACACAACATCCTAGGTTGGAAAATGAATTTATATTATACCTCATGTTTACCAACAACTTTCATGAATAACCACATAAAATATATTTATGTTAATAAGAATGAAACAAATCATTCTATTGATATATATATAAACAATTATAGAGGAGTGATTTCATTTTTCCTAAATTATTTCTTATAATTAGAATCACAAAATAATAATCTTTATATCAACTATATTAATAATATAATTATAAATAAGAGGTGTGGAAATCAAAAGTTCTCAAAACAATAACCATTTTACTTGATTATAATCATATATAAATTATATTCTAATATATATTCATAAATTAGTAAATATATCTCACCATAATCAAATCATATAACAAATTCACATAATCAATTTTATCACAACACGCACACAAACATTTCCCATTTTAATTTATTAAAACATTAATGAAAAATATTTTAAAATCAATACCATTTAAAATTATCATTTTTTCACCGAAAATTATAAATCAAATAGAAAATATTTAGATATAATGTTTCTTTTCATTTTGGGATCCTTGGACACCTATATTTGATGTTATTACCCAATTCCCATGCTCTTTTACACATGCATGTGGTAAACACTCAAAAAAAATCAATAATTATTAAGAAACATACCTATATTAGTTATAGTAGAACTCATAAATAAGAAAATGCATTAAAAAGAATATAATTGAGTCAGTCATGTTAAAACCGAATAAATATCCCGAAACTAGTGTCTTAACTAACTTATTAATCAAACTGAAGAAAACCTATAACCCAGAGTTGTATTACGTTAAACATAATTCAGAAAAAACAACTAAACATATGGTGTGAAAAAATAATGGGAGTTGAGGGTGATAAAGATGGATAAGAGGAGATAAAATATAGAAATATAGAAGGTTGAGGGTTTTTCCTGACTAAAAAAAAGGGGATATATAAAGGTGTTTAAATCACAGCTTCCCTAAAATGATCATAGTTTCATGATTTAAAAAATATGTTTTCATCTCATTGAAAATCCACAAAAACATACTAAATACCCAGTGGGATAATTAAAATTTTTACAACACCTACTAATTTTTTTATGGAAATAGACCACGACTAAGATATATTAAATCTGACTAGAATTCATGTTGGAACTTTACTATACTTATAGTGTGTTCAAATTGATCCCATCACAACAATTTTAATCCCACACAATTACATGACAAAAAATTATATCTAAATCATTTATTAAATTTGTTATTTTACTATTTTTATTTAATAATAATTTTCTAAAAATTAAAATATCACTTACATTTCCAGTTTAACAAAATCATAACCTTCATTAATCATAAAATAATAAAATTATTACTCCATAAATTTTCGAATTATCTTATATTATTAAATTTTTTTAAGATTATTTATCTTAAGTAAATTTACCCTATCATTTAAAAAAATTAATTATTAATTAAACTATTTAATTAATGTTATTTTAAAATAATCTCTAATATTTGATATTTTTAACTACTAATTAAATTACATTAAAATAAATTTTAAAATTAATGGATGTTACAATCTATACCCTTAGTAATATTATCTTCTAAAAGAGGTCATGGAACCCCTTAAATAAAACCATTGTACTCATTTTCATCATGATATTTCAAAATAATAATAGGGGTAAATTCACAGTACATATTCCTTTATTTCACTATAAGGGAAATGATCCAAAGAAAAATTTCACTATATTTATAAAAAAGGTATTCTTATATTAAACTAGATCTAAATTCTAATAAAAGTATGATAATACTCTAATGGTAATTGAAAATATTTGTTATATATATTTTCCAATCCTAGCAAAATGGAAAGGATTGATACATTTCCCCTCACCACTCTAATTATATCAATCCATCTCACTCTACCTAAAATAACATTTCAAAATGAAATGATTTACAAATTGGATAGTTTTCCTCCACCTTGAGAACTAGATGAAAGATATTAATAGTATCCAAAAATATCCTAAGTATTTCAGACACGATGAAAATGAGTTATGACACTTTCATAGACTATCCTACTTGATAATAACAAATTCATTCCTCAATAAGAAGAATCCAAATGAAACATTTTAGAATGAAATGCTTCTTTGAATTATAATGATAACTATAATAAATTCAATAGCTTATATAGTGAAATATATAATGCACACTAAAACTTCCCAAGCCTCAACAAACATTTTCCAATGTCCATGCTCTTATTCATTATAATTAAATTGTGTTAGTTCAATGTTTTACCATAATATTTGGATACTATTTTTCAATTTGAAAAAGATTTATATCAAAACCAATCTCAAAATGTAAAACTAGGGAAAAAATCCAAAATTATATGAACAATAACTTGAGAGTCATAAAATCCTATTCATTCAAAGTCTAACTCATAAATCCCTACATTGATCACTCAAAAATTGATACTTACTCTTAACAATAATAGACTTCCCCAATAGTTTTATTTTTTTTCCTTACATTTGCATTTAACACTCTCTAGTCATTCCACATCAACTATATGGAATCCCTTACTCATTAAACATGTGAAAATATATACATGTCAAAAATCATTAATTGAGCCCTAATATGAAACTATATGTGATTTAATTTAGGATATTATACCTATATATTTTTTAGATTCAATATTTTATACTTCTATGTGTGGAAAAATTGATAATTAAATGCATACCAACCACATTGAACTCTATTACCATGATTTTTTATATCTTTAAATATTATAGATGAAAAATTATACTATATACTAGGTTTAATATAATACTAAAGGTCACCATAACATTTCCAGAAAACACAAGACCTCTATTTTATGACACTAAATTTCTATATATCCCATCAATTTAGTAAGATTGAAACCATAAATAAGAACCCCTTAATCTTATCAAGGTAATCAATAGGATTTTTTTATCCACCAAAATGATCTAATATGGAAAATATTTTTTTAGCAAAACATAAATCTTACTCACATAACTTTAATAATTTCATATGTTCTCAATTAAATTCATATAATAAAATATAAAAAAACATTTCTTTTTAGTTTTTTCGTTGAAATAATAAGATTATAAATTGTTTCATTATTTAAAATTAGGATTCACATGTTCTAAAACAATATTATGAAAATATATTACATTTTTAACTTAATTAAATATTTTAGGACCAGTTAATTTACTTTTTTTCATAATTAAGTATAATGGGTTCACAAATATACTCATCCTCTTAACAAATAACGTTAGATATACCAAAACTTATTCAATTTTCTTTCATAAAACATCATGGAGTCTAATAAAAACTATGTGTTTATAAATCACATTTAATATTGTAGGCATAACCAATTTTTTTCTTAAATATATTAACAACATATGAAATATTCCTAGGTCATTATATCTCTCATTTTAATCACATCACCCTTAACTCATACCTCACTATCAAAATTTTACATGATCACAATCATTTAAAATTTTTATGGTTTTTTAATCAATCCCTAAAAAATATTACATCCACTCAAAAAATAATAATATTAAAATAACATATGATATTTACCAAATAATTACTAATATATCATCTTAAATTATTCTATCCATAAAATTTTAAGTGAAATAAAGTCTTTAAACCAACATTATTAATAATTTTATAATATCCTTTTCTTTTCTTTCATCATAGGATGAATACACAAATAAATTTCCCACCTTGCACTAAATTAATTTCAATGAAATAAAATGATATATTATATATAATTCTATAAGAATAAAAAAAATAATTCATTTTATTCTGATACATGTAAAAATATTTCTATTTAAACTAAAAAAAATTCAATATCGCACCTAGATTCGATAACATGATCTTATTTTTAATTTTAGCATAAAAATTTCAAATTAATTAATATTTAAAAATAATAATTTCATATCAATATTGCCAAATTAATTCATCCTTACATTCATAATTATTTTCCATTCATTTAAAACACATTAACATGCTTTATATCTTGAATACACTTATAAAAAATAAAACCACAAGATATTTATAAATATTTCACCATATCAATACTTAATCTAAAATAAACCATAATTTTTCAAATTAATTATCTTTCCACCAAGTAAATATTTAATTTATATTTAAATATTAATATCCTAATTTTATTTTATTTTGGATTATGGTCACTTAAAATTATTTAGAAAATATAATATTAAAAATTCATTCAATCATAAATCAATATTAAATCATATATAACATCATTAGACTATTCCTTTATAAAAAATTTCAATAAGGGAGATATAAACTTCTGGTTATACCGCTATATTAATAACTTTTTTATAGTCGTAATTGTTGAAATATAAATTTTTATGTTATCATAATGATTTTTCATATCATGGTTGAATAAATAAACCATAATTTTAAATCAAATAATTATATTACCAATATCACTTACAAATTGTAATGTCTTCAGATATATTTTGGAATTATAATAAATAATAATATCATCATGAATCTATAAAGAAATAGGGGTGATAATTACAGAGAAAACATGATTTAACATCACCCTATAAAATAACATTATAACCAAAAGCATATAAATAATTCTTTCAAATTATTCAATATTTTAATAACAGAAAATATATAATTTGAATTAAATAAAAAAACATATGATATTATAATAATATTACTAAATATTTATATCAAGTAAAGGAATAATACATTCACCCAAATAAGATTTTATATAACTCTAATAAGTTCTTGTAATTATATCAATTTCAAACACACACAATAATCCATATGATAAACATTTATATATACCCCTATATTATGAGTGAGACCTAAAGATTCTCTCTCCCATTTTATGTCCATGAGATTAAATCGAACGAAATTGATGTAAAAATAAATAAATTAAATCCTATAATATTATCACATTCATGTGGTACCCTAAGAACTTGAGTATCAAATATATTTATTCATTGGTTGTATTTTTTAGTCTTAATGTTTTTATATATTTTACACAAATTGTTCACATTTTTCTCCTAAGGGTGAATTTTTAATTTGTTAATTTATAAGTTATATTAGTTTAAATTTCGTTGTTAATTTTATATTTTGAATGTTGTGTTTATTATACGGTATGTTTTTTATTATGATTATAGGAGCTTTAAGATCAGATTTCAGTTAAGTTCCTAACATGTTTTCATGATAAAATGGGACCTCTTACCTATAAATAAGGACTTAAGGGCCTCGTTATCTTATATATTTCACTATAGTAAAATTTTCCACACTATTTTTTAAGAAAATACAAATGAATAATAATAGTAAATTAATTTAGTTGTAGTTTAATTGAATCTAAATAAGTTGGGTTTTTATTGAGTAGACAAAGCCCTTCCATTTTTAGAAGTTCAAAAGCAGATATGGCTTAGATCTTGATGGACGGTTGGGATGCAAGGGGAGTCATTGTCAGATTTCTTCTATATAATGTTAGATTTATATTCATAGGTAAATTATTCTGTTTTTATTATTTATGTTTAAACCTTTACGAAATTAATTAGCCTATTTTTTGGAAAATTAAGATTAAATTATACCAACCGGTTGTGAGTATGTGTCATTGAGTGGTTTTCCTACCATTTTATTTTTTTCTTTTTGTATGTGTGTGGATGGTGGAAATGGATTCATAAGGTTGTAATGTAAATGTGAATATCATATGAAAGATGGAATTTAGTCCGTCTGAAAGGTCTTATAGATGATGTGGTTCAAGGGATCCTGTATAGGGTGACCAAACCATTAATGTTTGAGTAATAATATTCTTGAAGGTGTGTAATTATTACATGTTCTAGTGTAATAATGGAAAATTTTGATTCCTTCCATTAAAATCACCCCCACAATGAGTCTAAAAGATCAGTGTTTTATCATGTTTGAATTGAGTAGAGTAATGTTATTAAATTCATTATCATTCTTTTCTTTCCTTCCATTTCTTAAAATTTTATCAGAAGACAATATCTGATGAAGATATGTGATGATTCAAAAGTATTGGTTTCATATTGTGAGTTTCAATATGTTTTAACTAGGAAATATAGTTTTACGGTTAAATTATAGATTAATTATAAAAAAATCATTTATTTGTGTTTTAATTTGATTTATTGTATATCAATAATCATCATGCAATTAATTACCCAATTTATTTTTAAAATATTGATAAATAAAGTGTCAGTAAATTTAACTATGTTTATAACTCAACATTATTGTGTTACTAAAAAACACTAACAAATTTACAAATATTTATATTCATTTACATTTAAAAAAATGTAGGTTTATTTTTTAAAATAAACATGAATAAATATTTTTTGGTTTGATATTTTCTTAACACAATGCACACATCTCGTGACATCATGCTCCCAACCACTCATGTTCAATATACCATGTACACTGAAAACATTTATCATTTCATGGCCCCTATATTCCCATATACTTCAATCCCTTATACACATCCACATTTCATGCATGCACAAACACCTATCCCCAATCCCTGATGTTGACATCAACTACACACCCAACCCCACCATAAATATTTTTTCATAAAGCTCAAACTGACAACACTTCAGAATATAATAAATTCTAGAAACCACTCTACTAAGCGTTTTTTCTTAAAATAAATATGTATTATGAAATATTTATATATATCTTACTTATAAAGGTAAATATAAATTAATATATAAATATGTATATATAAGTTAATATATTTATATTTATATTTATATGAATATATAATATACTAATATACATATATGTGTGGGTGTGAACAAAAATATGTGTACTATATATATAATATAATAATATAAAAATAAGTCTATACAAATTAATAATTAATATATAAACATATATATAAACAATCACAGATATATATTATTTTTTAAAATTATTATTTGATATATATATATATATATTAGTATATAAATATCTATGGGTTTGGGTGTGAATATTTTTTTTTTAAAATCATTATATTAATATATTAATAAATTTATGTTAATATATTAATTTATATATAAATTTATAGATAATATTTTAAATGTATATAAGCATATATGTAAGAATTTCATTATTTATAATCATTACTAATCTATTATTATTATTGACCATTTATTGTGTTATCATTATTTATTTATAATTATGTTTTAACTATAGATTGTGTCTGTGTGTGTGTGTTTGTTAGTATGTGTACTTGTATATATGTATCAGTAAGTGTGTGTGTATTAATTTTATATAAATAACGTTTTGTAATAATGTTATATATAATATTATATATATGTATTATGTAAATAAATCATCTGTTTCTATTATTTTTAATATTATATAATCCTATTATACATATATATTATTAATTTATATTATTTTTAATATAATAAAATAATACGATATATGTATATATATTAAATAAAAATGAAGTATAAAGCACCTTTATTTTTGTATTTAATTTAGCTGCATTTAAAAATGTGATTAAATTAAAAATTAGTCACAATTTAAAGAGACTGTTAAATGTAAATTCACAAAATTTTAAAACATTACTAAAAACAAAACTAGAAAATAGCTAAATTATCCTCATTTTTATGAAAACATGGTTACATTAAAAAATATCCATTTGTTTAAGAAAACATGGATAACTTCCTATTTATTTGTTTTGACGGTTTTTGACCTAGAATGCTAGTTTCGAGTAGATTGGAAAGTGATATGGATTGATTATTCCATAGGTTATGATTCAACTTTTGTTTTATTGGTCTTTATAGTGTTCATTAGATGATGCAACGGAAGGAGAGTCTAGATGAGGTCTTATGGATGGTGTTTCAATGGATTCAGTTCAAATGGAAATCTTTTAGAAGGTGAATTTCAGTAAGGTATGTCACAATGATGTATTGTGGATAGTAAATCCTTTTAATAAAGTTAAGATGATGTGAAATGAAAAACGAGGTCATCATTTTTCAGTTTACCAAATTCATTGTGACAATTTTTCCATGGATATGTGTTTATCATTTTTTCTCCCCATGATATTGGAAATTCTTAAGTAAATGTTATTGTGATGAATTGTAGGGACATTATTGATCTATATAGAATCACTGAAATCAATTTGAGTATATGAGGTGATATTTTTTACATGATTTCACTCTAGGGATATCCCATTAGTGTTTTAGTGATTATTGGGAATTATTCATTTCTGTATCCAATAATAAGTTTTGTTTTTTAAGCGATGTCGTAGATTTATTTTTTATGTCAATTTCCACCTAAATAATGGAATTAAAGGTGTGTACATAAATTTAGGTAGTGTAAAACCTTTGATATTTACATAAGTGTAGGAATTTATTCTCACCCCACTAAAAAATAAATATTTATTATTATAGGGATGATTATTATATGACAATGCAAGAAGTGGGTTGTTTATGGAACATTTTATATTAGGATATGGCTACCAAAGTGGTGTGGAATGATTTGTGTGGGTCCTTATTTTGAATTTTTTATGGTGTTTGTGTATATTATATATTCCCTAATAATTTTTGGAGAATTATTGTAGTTATAAATGAGGTAGATCAAGAAGTTATGGACATTACCCAAGAGAGGCCTAATTTTATAGTTTAACATTTAAAATCCTGAATTCATTAGTATCCTTTATTCACATTTTTATAATTACTAATTGGAAACCTTATTAATATTTTTATAATCCCCCTCATAAAATATATTATAAAGATATTTAAAATCATGTTGTTATTAGTTTTGGAATGTGTTATCTTAGTAGTTGGTGGATAGATGGGGTATGAGTTGAGTAAATTAATATCATTATTGAGGAATACTATTGTTATTTTTTATTCTTTTATTTTTGCATATTTTTTTATTTCATTTTTTCATTGATAATATTTTCATATAATAATGGCTGGGTCATTTTAATTCATTGTTATACATGATATTTAATATAGATTCTATGTTATTTGGGATATTTTTCCTCACCGATTTTTATTTTAACGAAGGATCCCAGTTGGGTGGAAATTCCTCCCACATGTATTTGATTTATATCATCAATATTAAATAAAGGATATTAAACTATTATAGTATATCTTGGAGTGGCTACATAGATATTTTTATTGATGTAGATATAGGTATCTGAGGGATTGTCAAGACAAAGTGTAATTCTATCAAGGATTTGTATACTGTTTGGAGTAGGCACATGTGAGATTGCACTGGTATATAAGGTAGTAGTATAATTATAAATATAATGTGAAATTAGATGAGGAAACAAACTATATAAATAGAGAGACCCTATAATTTCATATAAATACATTGATGTTATACAAGTCATTAGTAAGAGAAATTTTGGTGTTGCGAAATTACTCTATGTGTGGTATTTGAATTATGTGGTTTCATATATATCATAATGATTATGTTTTTCTTATAGAATGACAATTTTAATGGGTTTAACTATAATAATTGAATCTCTATTCATTGAATTCATATTCTTATGTTGAAAAAATTAATTTACTTTAGTTTTGGGGGTTATGTTTCTAGATTATCATTAGAATAATTTGTGAAAGGATGAGCAGTTATAGTATGAGAAGTAATGGTAATGGGTTGAGCCTGTAATTCATTTAGTTTATATGTATTATGATGAATTACTTTTTTTATTCCAATATAGGGTATTTTAAAGGAATAAAAGACCTATTTTAGATCGTAGGGATGGTTATTGGATAGAGAAGGAGGATATATTTATTTTTGATTGGTCCATACATTGATGAAGCATTGTATAACTTTAATGAATAGATTTTTAGGGAAGTATATTTATAATGGTGGAGGATTTACACGGTATATTTACCGTAGTATTTGGTTCATGGGTTACAATTTTGGAAGTAGTATTGACATATTTTTATTCTGATTACCCTATAAGGGGAGCACATGAAATTTCTTAAACCTGTTCATTTGGAAATTTTTTGAGTTTAATAATTCCATATCAATTTTTATAGTATACAGATTATTTCACTAAATATGGTGGATAATGTGGATTTTAGTGATATAAATTTAGAGTTGATTCTTTATCCTAAGTTCCAATTGTAGGTAGTTACTTCCCACCTTCATACATTTTCTAATGAGATAGTGTTTTTAATATAGAAAAGATTTTTATAACAAGGATGAGTTCACAAGTGAGTCAAAATATTAGAGGTTAAATTAGAGATTTATGTTACTGTTATTATTCTACAGAAAAATTTGGTCTTATTTGTAGTCATATATTGAATCATTGGGCATCATCCCATCTATTTAGAGTTTTTAGTTTTAATTCTATCAAGTTTATCGAGGTTGAATTTGTTTTTTATAGTGATTTTTTTGAGCATATTCTTCAATATTGACCACATTTTAATGAATATAATTCATGGATGAGGCATAGTTTGATGTTTGGTCCTCCAAATTAGATTAAAATACCTTTTTTAGTATTTAAAGTAGATTCTTGATTTTATTGGTTTATCATTTCATTTAAATATTCATCAAGGGAGGATTAAGTTAGTGTGTAGTTCCCTAATGTTTCATACAAGGATATTAGAATAGGTTTTGGATGATAATAAGGACATCATGGTGCAACATCTAATAGAGGTATGTTTTAATCCATTTTGGTCTTCAGGGTCGAAGATGAATATTTTAGACTTATTGGAAGCTCTAGGTGGGAAAATAACCTTTAATATTTTTTTTGGATTTGATAAATCATCCACCAATAATGAATGTTTTAAACATAATTCCCACAAAATAATTTCATTGAATATTTAAATTGAAATTCATGAACCTGAAGAGGATATTTTTCATGTTAAATATATAATTAATTTAAATTATATTAGAGTATAGAATACCTATTCATAGGATCTTTCTTTCTTTTTTGACCATATAAAACTTATTTTTCGATTACCATCATTGTGCAGGTGGGTCCCAAGTAGATCCCCTATAGTAGTGATATACACCTGATCCATTCATCTCTGAACCACACCGATTGAATGTTACGTGCTAGTGTGGTGGATTGAACATATTTATTTATAAATATTGATTGCTTTATGATCCTTTGGTATTATTGTATTTTATATTATTCTTCTCATTCTTATGAGGATAATAAAATGATGAATCTAGAGAGAAATCCTTTATGTGTAATGATTCTTCATGAGATATTAACCCAACACAAAAGATATAATGATCTATTTATAGATTTTGGGTTTAGGTTGATTATAACATAATTTCAAAAAGACCCTTAAAAAATATAATAAACATTACTTACCCTCATTCCATATAATAATAATAATGTTATTATTTTATATCATGTTCTAGATGGAACAATGATAAAAAAATATTTTACCAACTTATAAATTATTAATTATCACTAGACATGATCTTGTTTTGCTCATCCTCGTTGTCATTTATCAAATACCTAAATTAATATTTAATTAAATATTTATTCATAAAAAATATTTTATTCACAATCTATAGAATAAATGTTTATTAAATATTTAATAAACAAATAAATATTCTATTCATAGTATGGTGAATAAATATTTATTAAATATTTATGTAACAAATTAAATTAGTTATTAATGAATAAATAATTATGTATTACCTCGAGAATTTTTGAGATCAATAAATCCTAAATAAAATTATTCATTAGTCTTGAGAATAATTTTTATTACAATAATTAAATTCAAAAATATTATAATTGAGATCAACACACATACATAGAATGTGGCCCTTTTTATTCGTTCTCATTAGTATTTGGTAGAATTTCCTAAAGTATTGGATTACTATTTGGAAATGGTTCTAGTCATTTAAGAGAAAGAACTTAATATCACAACATTTACAACCACTAATTAATTATTATTATGTGATATAATCTCATTTTTATAGTGTCTCATCAAACAGGTTTCACACACATGTCATCAATATATATTATTGATACATATTTGTTTGAGTATATTAAATAAACTCCTTTTTAAAACATGGAAAAGGAATTTAATATAATAGTTCCATTTCAAAAATTGTGCCAATATATCATCGACCATTAATATAGAATGGAAAAATATTTCCTTGATTTATTAATTAATAGCATCTCCTTCGTGATGCATTAAACATACCCTACTTTTCAAAAACACCTGGTCTCATGGTTGTGGTAAATTCATCAAAGTATGTATTTCATGAAAAACATTAATAATATTTTTAAAGTCTAATTCCACTACACACACTCAAATATTAGAGAATTATATTATATATAAACATATTGAATTCCTACATATGGGATTGTTATCATAATCACTCATCTTGGATATTACCAAGTGTAAAATTTGTGAGAAGAAATATCATTCTCTTATGAGTACTCACACCTAATAGTCATCATTTTTTGTGTCCTGTCATATAATTTCATCCGACCATATAAATATTTTGAAGAATATCATCATTTCATTTTAAGGTTCTTATCATATCGTTAAACAATTATGTACTTATCATTATAATAAATACTCTCAGAAATTATTACATTAAATTCATTTTGAGAAATAAACAATATGTTATAATATGTTTTATTAATACTCAAGTATTAAAATAAAAATGTCATACAATGTGAAATTATTTTTTTCTAGACCACAAAATCCAAAAAACTCCTACTTTGACTAGAGCTAACTGCTTATGATTTTCAATCCACCAGACCTCATGTTAAGTTAATTTTTCTTCTGAGTTAAGGATTTATTCAATGGTCCATCACATTATATTCTATGTATATTCTAATCACTATAACATAGCCTATTTTAAGATAATCCTTAAATATATGATACATCATTAGTATGTTATTTATCCTCTAGTGCAACCTCATCACCTTTTTAGGGGCCACTATTGTTGTATCATAATAATATAGTATGATATGATCTTTGCTATTAGGTACCACATCAATCTCTTGAATGAAGTTTCATATTCAAATATACTTCTTTAGCTACCTCAAAATCCGTAATATACATTGAAACTAATATAGTATCTAGGACCCTATATTTATTTGAGCACTTTTAACTTATAAAACCTCCATTGAGACTGAAGATGTATCTCATATATGATTTGAAATTTTCTTAATCTATTCAGAAATTATCATTTACATATCCTCTTATGACTATTTCATCATCTATTTCATAGACTAGGAACATATCCTTATTATTCCTTAGATGCTCTATAATAGTCTTAACTTCTATACAATGGAAGTCACCTAGGTCATCTTGGTATCTTCCTGAAATACATAAGGAATAGACGATATCTTTCATAGTATATAGACTAACATACATGAATGAACTAATCACCATTGTGTATGTAATCATTTCTATCCATTTTATTTCCTCATGTGTTTAAAGAAACTTTCTCCTATAATGTTGAATTTCATGTGACATTGGAAAGAATCCCCTATTGCATTGTTCCATATTTAATCTTTTCAGAATATTTTCAATATATTTACCTATAATTAGATAGAGTAACCTCTTGGATCGATTATCATTGATATTAATCACAAGAATTTATGCTACTTCACCTATGTCCTTGATAGATAATCATTTATTTTACCAGTAATTAATAGATTATAAGACTAGTATATTATTTCTAATAAGTAGTCTGTCATCAACATAAACTATTAAGAAAACCACCGCACTCAAAATAAACCATTTATAGACAAAAGACTCGCAATTATTCTTTATGAAACCAAATAACATAATAGATTCTTCAAAATAAATGTTCCATGACCTGAATGCTTGATTTAATCCATAAATGGATCTTTGTAATTTTCATACCTTAATGGAATCATTTGTAGTTACAAACCTTTCATGTTGTATCATATGAAAATTATAATTCTAATTGATTTTAGAATTGGAATTAGTGAAAAAAATTATTATATTCCCTTACATGGTTTTAAACCACTTTCAACCATTTATGACTTTTAAGTACATATGTATCCATCCATGGACAATTTCATCTTGAACACCCATTTAAAACCAATGATATTTAAGTCCATTTAAGGATCTAACAATATATAGACATAGTTTTTATACATGTAATCCATTTTAGATTTCATAGATTTATTCCACATGGAACCATATTTTACACTTACTTCTTACTGATAGGTTTCACGATCATTTTAATCCACTAATAATGAGACACAACCCTTGATGATTAGAAAACCAAATCATTATATTCTCTAACCTCTGTTGTACTCTTACAAGATTATTTTGTGTATGGAACTTATACTTCCATGAGGATTTTTCAAATATTTTAATGTTCCTACTATTTTATACCATTATCTTGGAAATCATAAAATTATATCTCCCTCCCACTTTATCTTTTATTGATGTGATCCCTCTCAAGGTATATAGAATTTCCTGCCACAAATACCCTTTTTCATGAGGGGTAGTATAGGTAATATCCCCTTGTTCCCTTAGGGTGTCCTATAATGTTATATTTTGTTCCTTATGGAGAGTTTATTTTTCCTAAAAATTCATTAAATACACTTCACAACCTTACACATTTAATTATGGAAATACTTGTTTTTTTAACTCGAACATTTTTATTTAATACCATATTCCACTTTAGTTGGAAAAAATTTAGTATTTTTACTACTTTCTATAACTCATATCCTAAAAAGGTTAATGGATTACTCACAAGACACATAATTTTCTCAACATATCCTATAAGTTATGGTTCGTAATATTCCATACACAATTCCATAGTGGTGAATATAGAGGTTTAACATGGGGTAAAATACCAAAATCATGTAAATAATCAATGAAGTCTTGACTAAGATATTATTCACTATAGTATGAGATGAGTCTCTCAATATTATTATCAATCTAGTTGTCAAATTTATTCTTATATTAATTAAATTATTCAAAATAATATAACTTATACCATATTAAGTAGACATATCAATATAATAAAAAATCATCTGTAAAAGAAATGGAGTATGTGTACCAACACCTTACATAAAATGGAAATGGTCCACACACAATTGTATAACTAATTCAAGAATCTCATTGGCCCTTTCACCTTTTCCACTTAATGGGGTTTGGGTAATTTTTTCTTATAAACACGCATTCTATACTCTATGTTGTTTTAGTTCAAAGGAATATCAATCTCAATCATGAAGTAATTTTTTCAAATTATTTTTGTTTAGATAACCTATATGGTGATTCCATAGCTATAAGGACCCAACCCCAGTTCCTCAGAGTTGGTGAATTATTTTATTACGTTTCCATATAAATAAGTAATATGCATCTATAATGATAGAGTTTTTTAGTAGTTATTGGAAACACGATACATACATAAGTTCAACATTACATCATTAATGGAAATACAACACTAATTTATTCCATTAGAAACATCCACGCCTCCCAGATTAGGCCTTAAATTCATTCATAATTTACTTCTTCATATCATGGGAAAATTAAACATAAGAAAGGGGTGAGCTCAAACACTCATTAAGAGTAATAAATAAAGTGTAATAAAACAAAAAAATTAGGCACTGTCAATAATTTAAACACATTCCTTTAAAAATAATAAACTTGAACACATTACTATAGGAATATGAGATGAGTTAATAATTCCATTATAAAATATAATCATGGATATTATACTATTTTAATAACCACATGAAATTTAATTTACTAAATTTAGAATTAGGTAATTTCATATTCCAGACATTTTGAAATATACCATCAAGGCCTTGGCCAGGATGTTTAAAATGATTAAGGCCTCAGTCATAACCATAACTCAATATGGGTAAGGCCTCAGCCAATTCCATGTCTATATGTCTCATGAGACCTATCGATACATCGAGGGGATATAGTGGGACCCAAAGTCACATAATATGACCAATGAATTCTTCATATTAGCAGGGATAAACATAAACAAAACATACATTCATATTGAAATTAACATATGAAATATAAATAACTTTCCCCGAACATTATGCTTATACACTAACTATATGGCATAAATTGGTGATTAGTTTTAGGATAACACATCCATAATCATACAAGTAACAAAAATTTTGGTTAAATATGGTAGATGATGTCATAAAATATTAATACTAATAATACATAAGAACCAACAAGAGTAATGAAATAGACTAAAATACTCTTATCAAATCATCGACTAATTCTTGAGATAAATAATCTTTTATTTTGAAATGATGAGTTATTTTGGAAAAGTATTTTCATAATACCAGAAATAAAGTAAGATAGAATTATCATAATTAAATTATTAGTTTTTTAAGATAATTTTTTCCAAAAAAATATTACACATTTCTTTTGAAAATAGGTAAAAATTTGATAAATTCCCTTGAATCGGGCTTGTATTATAGAAATAATTTTGAGAGTTCCGTTTAAAACATGTTAATACATAGAAAATAAGGAATAATTATGGGTGGTAAACATATATAAAACACTCAAATATAATTTTTGAGGAAAAATTAATAATAAATATGAATTTAATTGAGGGAATTAGACAATAAAAGTAACCTGAATGAAAATGGAGGTTCGGGTGGAAAACCCTTACCTTAAGTCTGAATGTGTTACTATCTTGAAAATAAGGTCCTAAAATATGAGATTAGACTTATTAATAACTTAATTAAGAACTTATTAGTCATTCATTTAGTTTATCATGATTTTATTAATACCATTATAAACTTTTTCATTTTTTATAAGATTGAATTCTGTCGTTACGGAGTGTTCGTTTTCTTGATTTTCATAATCGGTTCACTTTTTATATATAATGGAGTTCATATGGAATGGATGTATATTTCCAGAAATTAATTTAAATATTATTTATAAACTTATATAGGTGTTAATGGTAATTTAAATCATTTGGTTACATGGAATGATGAGGAATAATTAGATGAAATATTAATGACATTCACTTAGATTATTTAAGAGGTATGTTGATTATCAGGAACTTGATTGGTCATATGATTTAATTATATGTACATATAATGAAGTATGAATATTATATAGGTTATAATACATATATTTTAGCATTTTTAAACCATATTAATTGTTTCAAGACCATTAATGAAGTAGAAATTGAAGAACGAATCTTCGTCGTCCATGAAGGTTGTAAATTGGAACCTCATGGACGTCGATTTCATTTATAAAATAAGAGAGAGATAGTAAGAATATTTATGATGGTTATTATATTAACATGATATAATTCCATTATATAGCTTATACTAGAGTTATAGTGGTCATTTTTATAGAGGAGGTGTGGTGAGGATAACAACAGAAAGGAACATGAAACGAAAATGAAAGTAATAAAATGTGAATTAACCTCTTGAATCCACCTCCATAAGAATCTCTTTCTATAAAGGGTTTTTTCTATTTTAGAAATAATAAGGGATTCTAGGATGTGGGTAGTGACTAGGGAAGGTTATTTGGGAAGAACATTGTGGAGCTTTAAGGCTTAAATGAGTGAGGAGAAGAGGGAGTGATGGGTGGGTTTATAGTGGAGGAGAGGAGTGAATTTTGAATATTTTTTTCATTATTTTATTATTTCCATCAAGAAAACCAATAGAATTGTTTCATGTGAAAACTAATAGTAATAAGTTCATGTCAGCTCCAAAAAAGTGGTCTTACATCACTCATAATGTCTTTAATAGTGTATTTAATTGATAATTTGTATATACAGTATTTTACCATTTGTTTAACATTCATTATAAATACAAGAATTTCTGAAAAATCCCAAAAATTCACCCTAACCATTTTTTGACATGTATAATTAAGAAATGAACTCCATTTTTCAGAAATAATTTCCTATATATTATTATTTTAATGTTTAAATAAAATCACAGTTAATTTGAAAAATAACAATTTTAAAGCTATATTTAGTTTTATATCACTTTGAAAAATAATTAATATCTCACTATCTTATTACCTTAAAAAAATAAAATAATATCATTATTTAGTATTCATAATTGTCATATTACTATTCATAAGGGTATGTTACTATTCAAAAATAATCAAGTTGGTTCTATCATACACGAAATAACCTACTGATCACAACTCATGATGACCGTTTTTTGAAAATCAAAACATAGAAGAGGAAAATTGTTTCTAATGACAAGATTATAAAATGTGTTGATTTGTAAGGAATCAGTATTGCATGCATTAAATATTTATTTTCAAAACCTTGGGGTGGTACATTCTCCCCTCCTTACAAATATTTCACCATCAATATTCATAGAACTTTAACTAACAAAAATATTTGGGTAGGCCTTCATCATAATCTCCTCAAGTTCCCATGTTGAATCTTCTATTTTTGGATTCCTCCAATGTATCTTTACCTGATGAGTAGTCAAACTCTGAAACACTTGTTCGTTTTCTTCTAGAATCCAGATAGTCTCTTCATAGTATGATAGGTCAGGTTCCAACTCTATACCTTCAGAAGTGATGACATGTGTTGGGTCTGGCATGTACTTTATTAGCAATGAGACAGTGAACACATTGTGTACCATGGAAAGGCTAAGAGGCATAACCAAATGATATAAAAAAAGCTCTAATTCTCTCCATAATTTCAAAATCCCCAATGTACCTAAGGTTTAGTTTCCCTTTCTTCCCAAATCTTATAAAACCCTTCCCTGGATATACTTTCAAGAAAACATGACCACCCACCTGAAATTTCAGATCCTTCCTTTTATTATAAACATAACACTTTTTATGCTTTGAGATATTTTAATATAACCTTGAATAGTATTTACATTCGTTGTTTTTTCTTCTACAAGCTCTAGACCCACAATCCCCCTTTCTCCAACATCATCGCAACAAGTTGGTTTATGAAATATCTTTATGTGAAATGCTTCATATGGCACCATATAAATACTTGAATATAAAATATTATTGTATAAAAAATCCACTAAAGGTAAATATTGTTCCCACATGCCTTGAAAATCATGTGAAGATGATCTCAAAATGTCCTCTAAGGATTGGATCATCCTTTATGATTACCCATCATTTTGTGGGTGGTAAGAAGTACTCAATTGATGTTTAGTATCCAACAATTTCTAAAGTATTTTCCAGAATTTCAATGTATATTGTGGGACACGATCAGACAAAATTGAGAGTGGTTCTCCATGAAGTCTCACAACTTCATTGAAATTGTGTTTTTCTAGGCGCTGAATTGGTAAATCCCCCCTTATAGAGAAGAAATGTGTAGACATAGTAATTTGATCAATAATTACCCATATTGCAACATTCTTCCTTGGAGATTTGGGTAATCCAGTGAAACAATCCTTAGTGACATCATCCCATTTCCATGTAGGAATAGTTATAGGATGCATGACTCATTTTGGATGTTTCCTTTTAGCCTTAACTTGTTAATAGGCTAAACATATTGACACATAATCTGGAATTTCCTTCTTCAGGTTATCCCACCAGAAATATTCCTTCAAATATATATACATCTTATTACTACTCAGGTGTATAGAGAAATTTGAACTATGGGAATCATGAAATAAATCCCTTTTTAGCTCAGGTATAGTTGGATCAAAAAGCCTCTTCCGAAATTTTAGAACACAATCTTCACACACAAAGTCATCTATCTTCCCATATTTCACGGCATTAATTTTTTTTAAGGTTCTCATCATCAGGCTGAGAAGCTTTAATTTGTTCTAATATTGATGCCAGGGTAACCATTTGAAAAATTAATGATTTTAACCTTCTTTGATAATTCCCATGTCCATCCTTAATATATCCATGTAAAAAAGGATCCTTGTCAATCATTTTTGTGTTGAGAACTCCATGATCCTTCCTGCTCAATTCATTAGTATCCTTGTTTTCCTTTCGTGGGTTGTAGTGTATGGCACAATCATAATATTTGAGTAGTTCGAGCCATCTCATTCACCTAATGTAGAGTTTTTTTTGAGAAGTTACAATCTATAATCTTTTGATCCATATATATCTCATATTTTTCTCTATAGAGATAATGTTTCCACATCTTCAGAGAAAAGATTACCACTCCTAACTCAATATCATGAGTGAGATAATTGTATTCATTAATTTTTAACTGCCTTGACGCATATGGAAAAACACAATAATTCTGAAAAAGGATACAACCAATTCCTTTCAATGATGAATCGCTACAGATCACAAACCCATAATCCCATGATGATAGGGTTAGGATCATATCATTCACTAATCGTCTCTTCAATTCTTTAAAACAGTCCTCACATTCTATTTTCCATACAAACATAAACCCTTTATGTGTAATCTTGGTCATTGTTTTGGATAAACGGGCAATGTTCTGAACAAAACACTGATAATAACATGATAACCCAACAAAACTACACACCTCAGTTATGTTCATTGGATTAGGACATTCTTGCACAACCATTAACATTGAAGGATCAATGAATATTCAATATTTAGAGACAATGTGGCCTAAAAAGGAAACTGATTGAATCCAAAATTCACACTTGCTAAACGTCCCATATAATTAAATTTATATAAGAGTCTTCAGAATAGTGCACAAGTGATTTTAATTATCTCTATATCATTTATAGTATACGAGGATATCATCAAAAATACCCAAAAAAAGTCATAAAGGTATTCCTTGAAAATTCTATTAATTAGATCCATGAAAATTGATGGTGAATTAGTCAGTGCAAAAGGAATTCTATAAACTCATAATTCCCATACCTGGTTTGGAATGTTTTTTAAAGAATTCCTTTCTTCCTCACAAGCAACGGATGATATCCAGACCAAATATCAACGATTGAAAAATATTGGGCTCCATGAATTTGATCAAATAAATAATCAATGTGTGGTAGGGGATACTTGTTCATTATTTTTATAGCATTGATCTCCCTATAGTCAATGTAGAACCTCATGGATCCATCTTTTGTCATAACAAAAATAACATGGTATTCCCATATAGAAACACTACAAAGAATAAATCCTTTATCACTTGATTCCTATAGTTTTTTATTAAGTTCCACAAATTCCAAAGTGGCCATTCTATAAGGATTCTTTGATATAGGCCTTGAATTGGGAATTAAGTCAATGGAAAACTCAATTTCGCTCTTTGGAGGATGTACATGTAAATCCTCAGAAAACACATAAACCTATTCATTCACAATTAGTATATACCATATCCATACATTACCTTCCTCAACCACAGTTATTGAATTCCCTTCCTCCCCAATAATTGAATTTAGCAGATCTTTTGGGGGTGGATCTTGATGAGAATTAGAGGGTGATGTTTCTTCCCTAAAGATAAGGTTTTACACATTATCCTCAAAAATTATAACCTCATTCTTCTTGAAATAATCTTCACAACATGGTTTTAAAGACAATATATAATAAGGATTATATCAATTTAAATCATGGGTATGATAATAAAATCAATATATAAAGCATTTGTATATTCCATGATGGGGACTTCCTGGAATAACTTTGTTTTAGTGATACATTCCCTATGAGTTTTGACAGAAAACTCTCATATTAAATCAAATAGGAAATATAATATTATCATTGAAAAAATAGAATATATGAATGAATATGATGATCCATAATCAAATAAATCATTGTCTATGTTTGAGGAAATGATTAAATTACATTCGACCACATCATTATGAACTTCAATATCAGAAGTTGTGATCGCATAAGCTTGTCCCTTCTCCCTCGGCCTTTTCTGTGGAATATTTTTTGAAGATTTGAAAAATCATTTTCATAGTTCCCCATATACCTAAAATTATAGAATTAAACATTAATAGCTTCTTTCTTCCACTTCCAATCACTAGCAAGATGGTGTTTCATTCCACAATTATCACAATTTGGAAATTGAACTCATCCCTTCCTCCCTGTTTCTTTACTTCCTTTCCCATATTTTTTAGCAGCCCTATTATTCTCTTCCATTCCCTTAAAATCATAAGCCATAGAAAAATCATTTTATTTCTTGATAGCGTATGAAACTATATCCTCATATGATGAAAAACATTGGGAGACCAGTGCCTACCAGAGGAATGGATTTAGACCATCAAATAATAGATTTATTTTGATCATTGGATTTCATATGTAGCCCACATAATGTCTTTCTAAACATTTAAAGTTAGCTTCATAATTTTTAATATTCTCATCTTTATTTTTCCTCAAATTCGAAAACTTCCATTATATATCCGCCCGATATTCATGAGGAATGTATTTCTCTAGAAATATTTCCTTAAATTCTATTCATTCCATCTATTCTATATCTTCCTCCTATTTTGTGTTTTGGATTAATGACCACCCCTGATCCACATCTACAGATAGACCACTCACTTCCATGAAAACCTTCTCTCATTCATTACATACCAAATATATAAAAATATTCTCTTGGGAACTTATCCACCGCTCAGGTACAAATGGGTTTATAGTCCCATTGGATGATGGAGATTGTTATTGGATAAAGATAATTCACAAATATCCACCATGTAGTGGATCTGGATGATTCATATGGGTAAGGTAATTGTTCACAACCTGAGTATGTTTTCCCAATATAGTTATAAGTTTCTCTGCACCAGTCCCAGCACCAGTGCGAACATAATTATCTTGAGCCCGAGGGAAATCTCTACACAGGATACATGTGATAGTGTGGTTTCCATTTATTCCACTAAGAACCATTTCTAGATAATGGAATATACTATATGAGATTTTTAATCAAAATGTTTAATATTATATTAGAATAATACTTATCATAAATTGAAATCCTACATATGGCTAACCCCGTAATCACAAAAAAGGTTTCCTCGAGGAAAAATTTACATTTAAATCCTACATAATGGATTTTAATGAAAATGTGAATTATCCTAAGAATATTACTTGGGATTGAAAACCGAGGTGTATAGTAAGTCCCATTGTTGTGTACCAGGATTCCCTAGTTCAAGCCTGAAATTCGTTTTTGGAGTTTTCACTCTTAGGTACATCTGTGCTAGAACCACGTCTACTTGTACTATCCAGACATGGTAGTATTTTCTAGTAATATCTACATAATCTAATACTTACAAAATTACTAATATTTTATTTTTTGTTTACCCTCAAATACTATCATAGGGATTTGTTCCCTAATCAATGTTTTCTAAATCACATTTTTATGTTTTTTACTAAACTATCTCTCATACCAACTGTAAGGACCCGACCCCTATTGCCTGGAGTCAGTGCATTATTTTATTAAATTAGAATATAAAAAAGGAATATTCATGCAAAAGGACCAATAATTTTAACATATATTGGAAACAATATACATATATAAGTTCAAAATTACATCCTGAAATGAAATAAAACAATAATTTATTTCATTAGAAACTTCCATGCCTCCTAGATTATGCCTGAAATTCATTTATAGTTTATTTCATCATATCATGGAAAATGAAATGTAAAAAAGGGGTGACCTCAAATGCTATGTAATAGTAAGAAATACAGAGGAATAAGAGATAAACAATAGTCATGGTGAGTAATTGAAAACACATGCCTTCAAAAAAATAATCTTGAACACAATATGGTATGAATATGAGATGAGTAAATAATACCATAATAAAATATAATCATGGGTATTCTTATATTCGAATAACCACATTAAATTTCTTTTACTAGATTTATAATAAGGGAATTGAATAGGTTGGACATTCTAAAATGTACCACCAAGTCTTTGTCCATGACTTCTAAAATGATTAAGGCCTCATCCAAAACCATAACTAAAAATAGGCAAGGCCTTGGCCAAAATCACATCTATTTGTCTCAGGAGACCTATGAAAGAATATAAAGGCTATTTAGGGCCTCACCTATCACATAATAATTCCAATTCAATCAAAAAATGATCAGGGATAAACATAAAAAACATATACATTCATATTTAATCTAACATATGAAATGTAAATAACTTTCCCCAAACATTAAACTTAAACACTAAACATTTGGAGTAAATATGTAAATGGTTTTAGGATAGAATATCTAAAATAATACTAGTAATAAAAAACTAAATTAAAATTTTTAGATGATATAATAATATTTTAATTCTAATAATAGATAATAAAAAACTATAATGTTGAAATAGACGAAAATACTCTTATAAAATCATTGAGTAACTCTTGAGATAAATAATCTTTTATTTCGAAAAGATGTTTTATTTTGGAAGTCCTTGTATAAAACCATAACTAAAGAAAGATGGTATTTTCATAATAAAATGAGTGATTTTATATAGATAACAGATTCTAAAAACATATTAAATATTTCCCATTAAAATAGGTAATAATTTTAGAAATTCCCTTGAATGGGGATTGTATTTCAGAAATAATTTTGAATGTTCCTTTTAAAACGTTTTAATCCTCATAAAATAAGGAAGGATTCTGGTTAGTAAACATATATATAATGCTAAAATATAAAATATGAGGAGTAAATAATAATACATAAGAATTTAATTGTGGTAATTAGACAATAAATGAAACCTAAACAAAAATGGAGGTTCGGGTGGAAAACCCCTACCCTAAGTCCCAATGTGTTCCGATCATGAACATAAGGTCCTGTAATAAAACATTTGTATTATTAATAAATTAAATAAAAACCTATTAGAAATTTACTTATTTTATCAATATTTTATTATTTCCATTTTTTATTAGTTATAAGATTTAATTATGTCCTTCTGGAGTGTTCATTTTCTTGATTTTTATAATCGGTTCACTTGTTTTTTTGTAATGGAGTTCATGTGGAATGAATTTATATTTCCAAAATTGAATTGAAATATTATTTATGAACATATATAGGTTATAATTTTAATTTATAATATTTTTTTAAAATGGAATGAGGATGAATCATTAGGTGATATATTGATGACATTCACTTAGATTATTTAAGCGGTATTATGATTAATAAGAACCAGTTTGGTCATATGATTTAATAATATGTAAATATACTGGTTAATAAACATTTAATAGGTTATAATAAATATATTATATCCTTTTTGAACTATAAAATTGGTTTCATGGAAAGTAATGAAGGAGAAATTGAAGGATGAAACTTCTTCATCCACGAAGGTGTTAAAATTGGAACCTCATGGACTTTGATTTCGTTTAAAAAATAAAAGGGAGAGACTAAAAATATTGATGATAGTTATTCCATTAAAATTATATAATTATAGTATATAGATGATACACAAGTTTTCATGGTAATTTCGAAATAGGATGTGAGTAGAGGAAAACAACAGAAAGGAAGTTGAAACTAAAATGAATGAAATAAAATACAAATTTACCTCTTGAATCCACCTCCTTGAGAATCTCTTTACAGAAAGGGGTTTTGGTCTTTTAGAAATACCAAGAGATTATTTTATGTGGGTAGTGACTATAGATGGATGTTTGGGAATATATTTAGGGATATTCAAGGATTAGCGGTGTGATAAGAATATGGAGTGGGGGGGGGGGGTTATATTGGATGAGAGGAGTGAATTCTGATAAGTTTTTTCATCATTTTTTTATTTATCTCAAGAAAACCAATTATGTTTTTTATGTGACCCCTAATAGTAACAAGTGCATCTTATTTTGAAACATTTGTGCTTAAATCACTCATGATGTCATAAATAGTGTATTTAACTAATAATTTGTATATACGGTATTTTACTGTATTTCACTATTCATCAAAAATTCCAGAATTTCAGAAAAAATCCCAAAAATTCACCCTAACCATTTATCAACATGTAAAATTGAAAAATGAAATCCATTTTTTCAAAATAATTTTGTATATATTCTTAATTTAATTTTTAAATAAAATCATAATTAATTTGAAAAATGACAATTTTAAAGGTATAATTAGTTTTGCATCACATTGAAAAATTAATTAAGATCTCATTATATTATTATCTTAAGAATGTATAATAATATCATTATTTACTATTCATAATGTTCATATTACTATTTATATTAATATTCATTAGAGTATGTTACTATTCACCAAAAATCAAGTTGGTGCTATGAGACTCCAAATGACGTTCTCATCACAACTCTAGATGACCATTTTTTGAAATTAAAGTAATAGTAGAGGAAATGTTTTTTAATGGATAGATTATAAAATGTGTTATTTTTTAGGGACTAGGTATTTAAAGAATTAAATATTTATTTTTAAAACCTTGGGCTATTACAATAGTTTTATGTGGTATGAGTCATTTGAATTAGTTTTATTATCAATTTTCATTACTTGGATTGTGTAATCCAACACATAAATATTATTATTTAAATATGCCTTACCATAAAAAAAACTCTCTATAAAAGTAGATACATTTATTCATTAAATGGAAAATAAATCCTTTAGTATATGTTTTTCATACATTAATCCTGATTTTAGTAACATATGGAACATAATAACAACCTTTTAAAACTAAGATCAATCTCATCCGCAACATGTGGCAGTTGTTCCTAATTTACATGGTAGCAAGACTATATCCATTGTTTGGTCCTAGATATAACTACTCTAAGTCAATATTTTTAAATCTATTTGGATTCTATATTTGAATACATATGCAAGTACCACATTTTGTATCTAATACCTAATTTGAAGAAACAGATAGATTGAATTCGATAATAAACACACCTAAATATTCTCCATGATTCTTTTCTTTGGTGTAATTTTTCTTCAAGTGGACCATAATTCCCCATGTCAAATAGAAAAAAAACATGTTCCCTTTCTTATACCATGACCCTTCTCTTCTTCTAAGGGAAATGTAAATAATCTTTAGACATAGATCTTTCTGTATGGACTTTACTTTTTTTTCACCATTATAATATAAGGATTTTAATTCTCCATATACTTATAATCATAGAAAAGTAGTCTGAGGATATATGGAAGAGACTTTTCGATATTATTCATATTGAAATTAAAAAAAATATAGAAAAGTTCTGTGAAAGCGATGCCTGAATGCAATCAGTGTACAGTTCTTCAAGAAATTTAAACCCTAAAACCTCTACACGCTCTATGTAACCAATATGGTTAACTATGTGAGGCCTAGCTAGATGGACTTCCCTAAGTTTACATTAAAAGAGTGTATTATATATCTGAAAATTTTAATGTCTAGATCTCTCCAAATATAGACCATGGAGATTTTGGAGGATAATATAAGTATCCATGTCTTCATGTGCCTTCATGAGTTCACCAAGAATTGATGAAATTACATAACATTGAACATCGATCATTTCTCTCATGTGTTTTTCCTAGATAGAGAAAAATTCATCACTCGCCTCATTTTCAAGTAGATCAAGTAGTGAGGATTCTACCATGTAATATTTTCATTCATGATTCAACACAAATCCTAGCTATTTGAACTATTCCAAGAAGTTAATTCCAATAAGGAGATGATTATTATCCAAAATTTATCAGAGGGATAATTTGATTGATAACATTTCAATATTTTATATTTATAAAAAAGGATACTATTAGTACATCACTTGATTACATTTTATATAAGACATACAGAATTAAATTTTATTTAGTTGCCCACTATTTTATCATTTCCCAACAATCCTCACCATTATACTCAAAATTTCTAATTCCTCATACATTCTATTGTAAAGTATCCATATTTTTATTCTCATAACCCAAGTTAGGGATCAATAAATTAATCAAAGGTATTTATATAGGCATGTATTTTTTAACTACGGGCTTATAGGACCTTGACTCATTGAGTGGACTCCCCAATTCAAAACTCATGAATTGGATTTCCTCAACACATTCCTCTAAGTTAAATCAAGTATATAGAGTGTTACTTATCTTCGTTTAATATGGTTAATTCGACCCAAATTATTTATTATAACTACTTGATTAAATTAAGTGTCCAACAAGGGTTGGTCTGACATTTAGTTCAATGGGTTTCATTCCTAATCAATTACTAGGCTACATAAT
Organism: Viscum album; assembly: GCA_963277665.1. Taxonomy (NCBI): domain Eukaryota; kingdom Viridiplantae; phylum Streptophyta; class Magnoliopsida; order Santalales; family Viscaceae; genus Viscum; species Viscum album. The sequence goes on along the minus strand of OY728139.1, from coordinate 332,587,039 downwards.
CTGACTAAATATTTATTTATGGAATTTTATTAATTATTGTTATATATTTATTACTTTATCCACTAGATTTATTTTTAATATTCATTGGATTTTAATAAATATAATAACAATGTTTTGGTATCAAATTTATGAATAATACATTTATTAAAATTTATATTTATATATTAGTGAATTTATTTATGTGAACATGTTCTTTCATCAATAAAATAAATCTTTCATAATATATATATAAAAAAATGACATGATCATGAGATTTTAAAATAGTTTATTTATTTAGTGGATAATAAATAAACCATTGAACTTAGTGGAAAAATATGTGAGTCTATCTAGGAAGGAGTTGTATAATTCCACATGTCCACCTATATGTCACCTAGGTTGGTTTTTCCTCAATTCCATCTTGAACCGCATTCATGTTCCTTGTGATACTTCTTTTATTACATATGTCTATAACTCAAACACATGTTAGGGGAACCAAAGTATTTGTTAAGGTGGATTACATAAACATCCATAAATATGCAGGTCTTACATAATAATAGTTGGAAGTATGAAACTAAGGCCATCATATTTAATAAAATGGTAAATAATTGAAAGATCGTGAAATAAAATTAACATAAATAAAACCAACTCATACAAATGTATAATAAAATTGCGTTAATGGTTTTACAAATTCAATGAATATAAAAAAAATCACTTTCAAACATTCACTTATGTTCATTATTTATTTTTTGGATAAATACGCTTCTTTTAATTAATTAATTAATTAATTCTTTTAATCTTAATGACCATATAATGTCTCTTGGAGATACCCATCATAAATTAATTCATAGAAAATAATAGGGAATAACAAATAATTATGTATAATTATGATAAACTCATTGAGAATTTATAAATTCTTAAAAAAAATTATTAAAAATTCAAGCACTTTTAGTTCCAATAAAGTAATTAGGTTTTAATTTTGCAATTAATTATTATAATGTAATTATATTCGGTCATTTTTGGGGGACTACACAACATGTACTTATGAGCTACATGTTGTGTTCCTCAATTGTCATGTATCTACGGTAAAATCATGGGGCTTCAACTTGTATCTCTGTCAGACCACATGACATGTATTTACTAGCTAAACATTGTGCATTCCACTTTTCATGTGTCTGTGTAACAAAATGATTGAATCATAACATTCATCATATGTAGAACTGCAAAGTATTTACTATGGCTACACATAGTATGTTCCACTTTTTTCCATAGAAGGTGTTGAATGACTCAGTGTGTTCTTCAAATGAAATAATTAATGGGTTACATATCGTGTACATTGGCTGCATGATGCATGTTTCTATAATTATATAGGTTTATAGACTCATGTGTTTAGAAACTATAAATTTGACCATAGTGGTATCATGAATTTTACCACTAAACTATGTAGACTACATGACGTGTATATCGGTTACACACTATGTAATCCAACAAACCACGTGCTAAGTTGTCTTAGTCAATATATGAGGTGAAATAAATGCATCGCATGTAATAATTTTTTGGTGGATCATTTTTTACAAGATATGTCTATGTTCACTGAACCTGGGTACATTATATGAACTTTGACTACCCACAATTTAACCCAACCAACCATCCAAAAATATTAGCACCCCTCGATGGAATATCTTATCATTATTCATCTATTTATAGGATTTAAAAAATATGAATCTTGAACTATGAAAATTAAAATATTTAAGGCATGTTAATTAAAAAAAATATTAAAGAATGAATAATTATGAAATTAAATTACTAACCACTAATTTTCTTAATCGATCAGCAATCAAATAAATAATTGTAAATTTAAACATTATTACTCTGATACCACTTGAAGGATCCAGACATAGTAGAATCATGTAGTGAGAGAGTAACCATTATGGTATTTTTTGGATTCAATGCATCATTATCCAATTTTTCATAATTTAAACATCATAACCAATGAAACTTCTTCATCGAATATTGACACTGAAAGCCTAGAACCTAGAGAGGATCTTGTGTACATTTAATTTAAAATTAATTTAAATTAGATTAGAAGAAAATATATATTATCTTAGTATCATTCTATGATGATGTTTTTGACCTTCATAAATCTATTTTCAAACTATCACCATTGCATAGAGAGGACCCAAAATCGAGCTCCTTTAGTGTTGATCCACACATAGTCCTTTATCTCAGAACAACCCTGATTGAATGTCGGGTTCTAGTATGATAGATTGACCATCTTATGTTTTTCATCTTTATCCCTTCAATATCCTTTGGACTTGAAGGATTTCATCTCATTAAAATTATTAATAAGTTGAGAGAATGGGAAATATACACAGAAATTAGTTGTGCGCATTGATTCTCAACTCTCATTTAACCCTACATAATAGACATAAAAAATTATTTATAGAGTTAGGGTTTAGATTAAAATATTATTTAATATCACAATGGCCCTTAAATAATATAATAGACATTATCTATCCTCATACTATGTATTATTATTATTATTATTATTTTATAGTCTGTGCTAACTAGAGAAATGATAAATGTTATTTTACTAGTTTCTAGATTAATATATATCACTAGAAATGATATTAGTCTACTCATCGTCCTAAAAACTTATCAAATACATGAATAAATATTAAATTAAATATTTACTCATTAATAAATATTTTATTTATAGTATGTCGATTTTTTTTAAATATTAAATAAATAAAAATAAATATTCTATTCACAGTGTAGAAAATAAATATTTATTAAATGTTCACATAAAAAATAAATTATTTATTAATAAATAAATAATTATTTATTCCCTTATGAATATTTGCAATCAGTAAATATTGAGTAAAATTATTCCGAAGTCATGATAATAATATTTATTTAAATAATTAAATTCTAATATAATTTAATTGAGATCAACTTAAACACTTAGTGTGTGACCCTCTAGGCATATTTATCATTAATATTAGATGGGCTACCCAAAAGTATCATATTACTATTTTGAAATAGGTCAAGGCATCCCCAAGAATAAAGTTAATGTAGCAACGTCAAAAACAACACATGAAATCTTTTTTTTAAATATAATCAAATTTTCATGATATCTCATCAAAAAGGTTACACACACATGTCATTAACTTTTATTCTTGAGACATATTTCTTTAACTATCTAAAATAAAAGTGACGTTGCATCATAACTAGGGAATTTAATGTGACACTGAGAATTCAATAAATGTTTTTGGATATCATCTTAGATTAATATGGAAGGGATAAATATTTCCTTGACCTATTAAATAATATCATTTCATTTGTGTCACACACATTGTATTTTACATCCTATGAACATGTGGCATCACAGTTTTGGTCAATGCATTAAAGGACTCAAATTGTAAAAACATTAATAATAATATTAATGTTTAAGGACCATTACACATGGTCGCAAATAGTAATATCCAATGAAATGTAAGCATGGATTATTATTAGAGTCTGTTATGTATTCCTAATCTCTCATCTTGAATATTTCCAAGTGAAAAAATATTGATAAAAATTACCATCTTCTTGTGAGTAATCGCACATGAGAATGAACATTTTTTGTGTCCCATCATAGTATTTTATCTGACCGTAAAATTATTTTTAAAAATATCATCATGGAATTTCATGGTTTACATCATATCATGGAACTACTATGACCTTAACAATGTGACATATTTTATAAGAAATTATGAAATTAAATCCTTATAAAATAATGAAAATATGTAATAATATGTTTTATTAATATTAAAATCTTCAAATATACATGTAATCCAATTTAAAAACCGCTGGTTCTAGAAACCCAAATCCAACATGTATTATACAGGTTTTGATCTGTATGATATATATCTATTCAAATTTTACTTATGTGTGGATAGACATATTCACTACACATTCCATTTATTTTAAATCTTATTCAGCTGTTCTTTTTTTACATTAAGAGGTTCACTCAACCACTATGGTTGTCATCTTATGTTGGATTTTTTCTCAGATGTTTCAATTTTTGTTGGATATGAGATTGCATTGGAACATGATCATATATCATGGGATATTTGTTTCTCTCCAAATTCACCCATATTATGTTACCCTTCAAATTAATTAATAATTTTCAATGTAGGAATATGTTTGTTATCATTATTTCATGGTTTTTTTCTCATGTATAAGTTGGATTATTTTTATTTTAATTAGATAACATGATCATTTTTATGGATCTTTTTGTTTCAAAATTCAATCAATTTATTTTTAATTATTGAAGTGGAGTTTGGTTGTAATGTAGACACAAGTGGAAGAGTTTTGTTTTTTATCAAGTATTTTTTAAATGGTTTCCATGTTTAAATTGATATTCTATCTCAACTACAAGATCTATAAGAAATGGATTTTCATTACATTTTTGTTCATATTTTTTTAGGATTAATTAGTTTGATTTAATTTTTTTATATTAACAATTTTTTAATTATTTTGTACTTTTTTAGGTATTTTCATAATTTTTAGTTTATTTTTTATTAATATTAGTTATTTTTATTAGTATTGCGAATTATGATTATTATATTAATTAAATATATTATTATCAATTATTTAATAATATATATTAGTTTTTAATAATTATAATATTAAATTAATCGAGTAGTGTTCCAGTCAATTGGTTATTTCATTTCTCCCCAAGGAATCCACCCTACAGAGATGTGGAATCAAATAACCAAGCTTGCAAATCTATTGATTAAAAATCATATTTATGTAGTTTCTTGAATCATGGCATAGAGGGAGGGTTTTAGTTAGATGGAGGGGGATGATTCAGGTGATCAGTGAGGCAGGTCATTATTGATGGGTGAAATAGCTATGGGGTGGGTCATTGTTACTTGCAGTGATGTGATGATGTAACATCAGAATACCACATATTTAGTTGAAGTTCAAACCATATATATTAAATCCTTTGTTCTGTTAAAATTTGGTCTATTAGGGAATGATCCAACGGTACTTATCACTATTAAAATGTGATCCTTTGGGATATGTTATCTATTGGGCCTTTGGGTCATTTAAAAAATTTAGTGTGCCAGTTATGGAGTGAGTATTACGTTGGGGGAGGGGGCTGTGAATTGTCCTTGTTGACTCAAATTTGTTTTAGTTTCTACATATTATTATGACCTCAATGACTATAATAAAGTATTAGATAATAATTGTAATTTTATATAATTATATATAATATATATTTGTAAAAGTATCTTTTATTTTAAACTTATTATTTATAATTATATATAAAATTATTATGATTATATCTTATTATATTTTCTATTATAATCATATATTATTATTTGTAGGATTATTTTTATAAATTATAATAATGTAATATGATATCTTTGGAATTAAGGATATTTTTACTACTTGAAATCATCAAAATGAATTGAAAATACCTAATAGTTCTGATTATGGTATGAAATATGAGAACCCGGATGTCATAAATGATTCTAAGTCCTTTATTTTTATTAGAGAGAAATCGACTCAATGTATATTTAAAAAGGGTATCAATACTCATGTCTATGTTGTTATGGTTGAAATCATATAAATATTTGTTGTTTTTAAATTATGAATTCTTGATCATGATATATTATCTCATGGTAAAAATCCATAGAAGATTAATAACATTTTAAAAAAGATTCTCTAAAAAATGGATTTTCTGACTAGAATATCATCTCAATTTGATGTGGCTTCTTCTATATATTGTTTTCCCATGATCAGTTGAATAAGAGAGCATGAATTTTTGGTTCAATATCACTCAAGCTAGATATTATTTAGATCTATATGTGGGATCCTCTCACAAACGCCTTTTACTTTAAAAATACATTTTCATGATTATAGGTGAATATTTGTTTCCCCATATGGATTTACATTCACTCAAGTAAATTAAAATATATTACTTCTACAATTAGAACCCCAATTTGGATATATATTAAGACTTATATATAAAGGTTCAGTCATTATTTTAACGTAATTATTTAATTTGATCTTTGCAATCCCCATATTGACAATGTGGTGCTATTGGCAGTTGGAGATAATATTAATATGTTGGTTGAACATGAACGACTAACAAAATGCAATCTAGACAGTAAACTGATTGGACTTGATGTTCATAACTGTGTTAGGTCTAGGGTTACTTGTTATTTCTATAAATTTATTGGGCATAAAGTGTCAATTTGAATAAATAAGATGAATTTTGAAAATAATAAGGGGAATAAATTATATCTCACATATCAAACCCCTAACAATAATATCTCTAAAATGGATATTATTGAATAACCTAGTTCGTGTATAGACAGTCTTCCTATCTAACACATTAATGATTTCTTATTTACTCTATATGATGATGGCATTGTAAAGTTTCATGATCTAAACCCTAATGGAGCAGTTCTATTTATTACAATATATTGTATACAGTGAGTTATACATGATGTATACTTATCATATTAGTAATAAAATCCATGTGTCCACAATTTACATATTTATTTCAATATATTATTTGTTATATAAATATTTTATAGTAGTTACCAGGCTATATTGAGAACCTGGAGATACAATGACAATAATCTCAAACATATATCCCATGGTCTAGAAACAACATCATGACAGGACACAGATGATGTGTGACTATCATGTGTTGGGGGAACATAATATTTGAGACTTCTTCTCATGAATTTCACACATAGCGATCTTGAGTAGATGAGATAATGAGGACTAACCCTCTAATAGGAACAAAACATGTTTCATGTGTCATTTTTAGTTCAAATCTATGAACATGTGTAATAGTCCTTTAACATAATATTATTATCAATGTGTAACATTTGATTGTGTGTGTTGATACAAGATGAAAACTATTGAATTTATTTAATATTGATGTAACTTATATTGGCTCTGTCATTGGTGGAATGACATGTAAATAATTTTTTTCTTCTAAAAGGAAGTGATATCTCAGACCAAGTTGATCGGGATGGAAGTTCCTTCACTAAATTCATGGGGATGGTAGAATAAGTCATGTCCCTCCATTAAGGTCAATCAATAATACAACAAGAAAGGATGATGAGATGAATCATGCATCCTTCTTTATGATATATCATAAAGGAAATATATTATATTACATGGTGTGTGTTTATAAGTATGGTTTCCATTATTATGACTTTTACTTATATCCTAAGGGTCCTTGATGGGTTTCTAGATTTTTCTCCTTCATAGTGAATAATATTCACTCTCTAAAAATTAGAGCCTAGAGGGTCGTTTCGACCGAGGATAGGAAGACCGACGCACCTGACGATCGATATTACAAAGGGATGAGTTCCGCTCAATCGCTCAGGTCGGGTGTATCGTTCTTCATTTTGAAACGTCCAATGGTTCTGTATCTAATTATCTCTGGACCTGCTTACCAAAGGCAGGAATTCTCCAGGCGATTCGACCAGCGATTCTTAGGAACTCACATCGATCGAGAGGATGGGAAGTCGGGCTCATCGCACCCTTTTGGGGGAATTATTTCCAAATCCGAGACTCTCTTATAGATTTAAGATGTATTCATATGTTCACGAATCTTTGGTTTATGACCAAGAATAGTATCCATGGATTACTCCTAGTTGGTAATGTTCAGATGAACGCAGGGATTCAGAATCATTTAGGCTCAAGGATTACCGTACCTTATTGGACTAATGACACCAAGGAGTCTGGACTCATTGAGACGGCACTGGTTTGAAGCCTCATAACTGGGTGCTCTAGAGTTTATTGTCATCCTGGGGTGACAGATAACGACATGAGCATTTGGATCGAACCCGTGATATGGGCTTCTTACATATCCTCGTGAGAGGAATCAGAATCCACATTGTTTGGTGCCTCCTGATGGGACACATCTCCCTTTAAAGGCGTGTGACAAGGACCCGACTATTCAGTTTAACGTCTTGTGGCAATGACACCCGGGCGATAGATGCCCTATCAAAGTTGGTGCGGGACTTATGCTGAAGCGACCTAGAAGACCCAAGGGAAGTGTTTTTTAGGGCTAGATACGGTCCTTCTGGGGTCATCAGGACATGGTCTCAAAGTGACAGATGTGTATCAGACTTAGATAATGGGATTTTACCTCGGGGAGTTTTCCTACATATCCCAGTTGGCCGGGAATCAAAGTTCACATAGTTCTGGGAGATTAGGGCTTACACGTGAGAGTTTTCTATTATTGGGATTGAACCTCATGGAGGCTTCCTACGTACCCTTCTTAGGAGACAGGGATCCAAACCTACATAATTCGTTTTGAGGGGCACGATTGGGACTTACACATGGTTAGTGGGATGAATTGGGATTGAACCTCGAGGAGGCTTCCTACGTTACCTTCTTATGATAAAAGGATCAAAATCCGCTTAGTTTGTTTTGAGGGGAACAATTGGTAATTACACATGTTTAGTGGCCCCAATTGGGATTGAACCTCAGGAAGGCTTCCTACGTACCCTGCTTAGGTGACAAGGATCAAAACCCACGTAGTTCGTTCAATCACCATCGTTGTGCGGATTTCGTGGCCAACACAAATCTCTAAGCCCGTGCGAGTGATGCTTGGTGAGGGAAACAAGAGAATGTGATAGACTTTCCAAGCCATGCACCTTTTCCTCCTCGGGGGAAGATGGACGGGACCTTAAGACTCTCCTTCTTCCTGACATCGGAGGAAGGTAGAAGTCGCACCGAAATGACCTTGGGTGAGGCGAGGGAGAAATGAACCTTCCTTTAATGGAGTGGAAGGCCATTGGCTTCCGGCGAGGATGGTGTAGGGCTTACTCTAGGAGGGATGCCCAGACACTCCCAAGAGAGGGGAACAGTGCTCACCGCTGGCGCTCATTAAACAGAAACTCAAGGCAGATCCCTTGATCTTGGTAAGTAGAGAGGCACAAATGGGACTCCCGGGCTCGAACCCTGCACTACCATGGGAATGTGAAACCAGGAATGCTTCCGGAATACACTCAAGGGTCGGGGAAACCCCTTTCTCCTCACCTACCGTGGGTATGTGAACATAAAGTGGAACATTGATGTGCCTGAAGTTTTCGTCATATGGGTCTTATGGCTTCAGTAGAGTCCTTGGCTCGGGGCTGGTGAATAGGCCAGAGAAGGGACTGCGGAGGATCGGACCAGATTGGAAGGGTATTATCAGGCTCTGGGAATAGAAACAACAAAGGATTTGGTGGGCCACATGTGCGTATTAGGAGTGGTTCCCTTCACATAGAGGGGTGAAATGTGGTTGTAGGGGTCGTCCGTGTACAAGGGTGGTACGCAGACTGATAAGAATCTTGCGTACCAGGGTGGTATGCATCTTCGGGTTCGGCCCGCATACCAGGATGGTACACGGTGGAGTCCGCGGGAGCAGTGCCAGTCAGGGGCGTCGCCGGTCGGGGGTTCACCGGTTAGGGCTTCTCCCACGTAGGAGGGTGCTACGTGGTGCGTCAGATTTAATAAAGGGCATAACCTCCCTAGTCTGTAGGGAGTACATCCGTGGAGGGGCCATGGATCGCGGTTTTTATTTTAAGTTCTTGGTTCACAAATTTTTTATGTTTTTTTCAGTTCCTTATCCATTCATTTCTAGTTTTATTCCATTTTTGGTTCGCGAATGGGAACTTTGCTGTTTGCGAAATACTATGCTCCTTCCTCCGGAATCCTTCCTTCAGAAGTCGATCCCCAAACCGTCTCATCGATGGAGTCCGATCAATCAATCCCCCGATCTCTGAATCCTTCTACCCGAATCCATTTCCCAATCTCCTCTCCCTCGATATCCTTTTATAGAGGTGGGAAGTAGATGTATATGTGGTCATGCGGAACCTATTGTGGAGGCCCATTATTGAAAACCCGGTTAATAGATGACTTGGTCAATCCTTAACTTGTGGTGGCATTGAATGCTCCTCACCCATGAACCTAATCTATTCGGGGGTGCTTTGCGGCCGCATAGGGCTCTGCCTCTGTTCCGCGAATGACAACGCATGTGGTATGAGGCAGTTGGAACAATTCGAGGCTGGGGTGGTTCGTGACGGTGGATTGGCCTGGAGCTCCTCTTTCATCACATTCTTAGAGGGGTCCCCACCTCCGTTTTGGGAACGACACTACCCTGTGGAGGTGGCAGCTCACTGAACCGGTCGCGTACCACCAATGATGGACTGGTACGCGGACCGGCTAGTCCTCTGCCAATCTTGAGTATTCTCCATATTTTTGTCCAATTTTTTAGGGAAATTGGGTTTAATAATTTCTCAAATTATGGGGGATTCCCATTCTCTTTTCCGGATTTTTCAGGACCCTAAAAATACCCCCCATCATAATGGGGTCCGATCGGAATGAAGAGGAGGCTATTTCGATATAGAGTGGTCCTGAAACATGGATAGTTTTCAGTAGATGAGTGGACATGATAGGGGACCACACCTATAAATAAGTGGGCCGCTACCCTTGTATTTTACCAGATTCCTCGCGAAAACAGAGCCCACACTTTTTATCTCTGTGTGCCTTCTACTTCGCGAAATTCCTCGTCTGCAAACCAGCTTCCATTTCCACGAACAGTTCCTCGTTCGCACTTGCCTTCACCCACGGACCAATCCCCCTATCGTGAACAAAAACATTTAATCAATTAAAAATTTATTCACGAAGGGCCACGTAAGAAATCGCTACATGGTTTTGGATGGTCCACAGACCAGAAATCTTGCACACAGTGAAAATATTTTAAGTTTCCAAACATAAAAATTTAAATTCGGAATTGAGTTTCTATGGGGAAACCTGGTTCGCGGATTTTTGTCCCACGCTCCGTGGGCCGGAGTATCGCAGTCTTCTTCCGTGTAGATCTGGTTTGCAGGATGAAACTGTTGCGAACCACCTTTTGAGGCCACCCTGCGGATTTTGTCATGAAGGCTTCATTAGAGAGTCCTTTTGTCAAATACTTGGTGTCTTGTCCAAATTTTATTATTTTGGATTAACCATCTGTATGGTTTCCATGATGCAGGGAGAAAATATGGTTCCTCCTCGACCAAAGATTAGGCTTGTTGCCGAGCCTCTTCTGATCAGTCCAGGGAGATGTCTAGCTATGATCCATAGAGGTGAGAGCATCAAAGAGGACCCTAGCCGACCCATCATTCCCGATGATGGTGTTTTGAAGGACTTTCTCTCTCCTGAACTTCTTGAGCTACCCATTATCGAATTGTCTTCCACCTTATGGTTTCGGCCTTCAAGATGAAGTTCCTATCCCCCCTGTCTTCTTAGGTCTTTAGTCCCCTTGTTTGGAAGTGTCACAGAAGTGCGCTCAGGCGAACCTTACCCAGTCAGGAGAGATGATTTTAGATTCTGATCCCAATGAAAATTTTATTTTGAGAGGCTTCGTTTGGACTCAAAGTGATTGGTATACTTAGAACTTATCCCAAGAAGTCGTCCTAAATAGTTACCCCTCCTTGATCAAACTTTCTTGAGTGGATCCTGACACAGGATGGATTCCCAGGTGGGATATTTGGTTGGGTGGGATTTTCTCAAATGACTGGCCTGGGCCTTTTGGGTCCATCATCATTGCCGGGAATTTCTCGAGAAATTGGAAGCAGTAAATCTATACTCCGCAGTGTGGGCATCCCAGTTTGTTGTTTACTCACCATCTTTGATCCTGCCTAACTTGCTCAGTCGCTAGTGTTCGAGCACTAACAGTTTCCACCAATCCCATGGTAATGTTAGTATTAGTGAATGAGACATTTAACAACTGGAAGAGCTTCCTATCATTGGTGAGATGTATGAAGAATTTCTTCCAACTATTGATGCATGGGACAATGTCGAACGGGTGCCTTCATTGTTGAGGGATCTGCTGGTTATGATGGAGTAGTCACTTGGTTGGCCCTTGCGCGCCCTATCTCTTTTTCCCAATAACACCTGAATATGGTTATTTCTAAATGCCACCGGTCTTGTGCCAAAGTTCAAGCGCCCCAAGACTAACCCTTCTCAACGATCACAAACTATCCCAGGTTTCTACTGGGCGGTTCTGGAGGAAGGCAACTATCATTCATGGGGTTATGAAGTGCGCCACAGTGTGCCGCCTATGATCAGGCTGGCAGGTCATTTTTTCATGTTTTATAGTTGGTGGCTATTCCCATCTCAGGATATCAACCCAGGTGTCAGGGCGTGCACACTAATGTTGGTAGCTGAGCTGGCGGGAGGCCGCCCGGTGAATAATGTTGTGCCCACTTTTTCTCATATTTATGAATTACTAAGCTACATGCAGGAGGGCAGGTCACCCTATTGTCTGAGTGGGCCATTTCAATTCTTATGTGGCTGGGTAGAAAATCATTTTCGCGGTCATGAGTATCGTCATAACCCAGTCATTCTACTTCCTACTCTTCAGCCTACCCTTCTTTATATAGCTAGAGTTCTTCTGAAGTCTCTCAGCTCTAACAAAGTCGTCAAGCCTCTGAGTGACTTTTCCCAGTTCTCTTTCACTCCCTACCCCACTCTTTCTAGTGTTGTGGTTGACGACCACAGAGGGAGCTTAGAGGATCATTCTTACATGATTTCACTATGGGACGTGTTTTTATCCACACGGATTGATGGGGTTTCTCTGTGTAAGTTGTACAACCCATTTCATTTTTCTCTCTGGTTTGGATGAATGCAAATCCAGGTTTCCCTTCCCCATACTTGGGCCCGAGGATAGGATCCAGACATTCTCCATCAATGGTGGTTGATGTTAATGCGGGAGGGATCTAGTACAAGTATTCCCTTGCCTAACATAGGAGTGGATACCAGCCTGTTATTGGAGAATGCAAGAATGTGGATAGAGCATTATCCAGGTGATATACTGGGGAAGGATATCTAGAAATTTCCCAAATAGGGGGTTACTACCGCTATTGTGCTTACCGCACCTTCCTCGTCAGCATTGAGGGAGGACCGATTGATGGCTCACAGGTCGAAGAAGCTCATGGTATCTTCTTCTTCCAATCCCTCTATGGCTGAAGTTAAGACATATTCAACTTTTTAGGATGTAAATGAGGATTACCCCATGACTTCGGGCCCCCATGAGGTAATTCTCGAAGCTCCGTCGGTCGATACGGGACTTACCAGCTCAACTCCCAAGCTTGAACCAGGTCTAGAAGCTTCTGACCCTCCAGTCCTGGAACCATCATCTAGTGCGCACATTTCTATGCTGACTGCAATGCCAGAATTCATTCTTGTGTTATCTAGAAAGGATACCAAATACCCTCGTGTCATGGAGTACCACCGAGTAGTGCGAAGGTGGGCCTGGCCCCGGATCTGTGAGATTGTTGCCGAAACTACTCTGGCTGAGATGGTGACTAAAACTGAAGCCCTTCAGCAACACTTCCTCGGTTTGGGGTCAGGTGGATTTGACTATCGACAACTTCATTTTCTCTCCAGCCAGGTCTTCATTTCCCATGGGGAGGTTGCCGCTAGTGAACACATACTTTCTCACTTCGCAGCCTCTCGTTGTCGGACCCGAGCTTTTGAGGAAGCTATGACGAAGCTCCATCAGCTGATAGCACTAGAGGAGAGCTCTCAAAATCAGGTGACCTCCCTATCTACTGAGCTTCATGAATGCGAAGCTCGAGCAGCGATGCTGAGGGGTCAATTTTCATCTTTGACCGGTGACCTTGAATCTACCAAGAAAGCAATCAATGGTGTCCAACCGACGGTGAGGTATACTCGCTCAGTGGTCAAAGTTGAGGGTAGGGAGAAGGTCATGCTGAAGCAAACATGCAATAACCTTCTATGCACGTTTTCCGATCTAATGGAGAGAGTGAGCCAGGATCCTTTGTAATTTCCAGAGCTATTTCTCATCATTCTGTTTTACCCCATTTATTGCTACAAAGGAGAGACACCAACTTGTGGACGTCCTCCCTTTTTTTCCCAACCGAATAAAATCTACTGTCGACCTTTCCTTGCTATAAAATTTGATTGTTACTGGAACGAATGTTGTATAAATAAAAACTCACCGAATCAGAATTAGTCATAGTTCATGAAAATGATAAAATATAAATGACCATTAATTTTTACCTAGACCATGGGATCCAGCGAGCATAGTTTGACTATTGCTAGGGTTTTGTAGAAAAACCCTACAAACATTTTTCCTTTTCCTTCAGTGCCCTAATTTTTCCTAGGCCCATTTGGTGTGGACCTAGTGGGTATGGATCAGCTTTTTCTTATGTCATCCTTTTCGGGTATTCGGCCTAACGGGCTTTGTGCCTCTTTTTGTGAGAGGTTTAAAGTCCCGCCGACAAGACTATCATTACTAATGTTTTAGGTCGAACACCTTTGATCAAATGTGGTGGGGCGAGGGCCCTGATGAGGATTGGTTGATTAAAATATGTCCCAATACCTTTCAAACGCACGTGGGGGGACATGTTTAGATTTTAACAACAAGTTGGGCATGTCACAAGGCATGGGAGCCATATCGGCGTGAAGAGGTAGGAAAAGCATCACCTAAGGAAGACTTGTCTTTGTTAGACGGGCCATGGGCAATCAACAGGAAGAGCCGCTGAGGTCATGGTATGCATAGTCATGAAAAGGTGTCCTTATGTCAATGATTGTCCATTTCTGATAGCCATAGGACCTCATGGAAGTTCGGATTACGGAAAGCACCATGGGTGCCTTGGAGAATTATGAAAACCACTAGGGGTGGCTCGAAAACGGTATGTGACATCTAAAAGGGCTTGGGAACATCTGTATTAATCAGGAGTGTGGTTGGGAGGCCACTTTCCTACACATTTAGTTAGCGTAAAGAATGGTTGGAGCTTGTTATAGTTTAATGTCATGCACCTAGGACATTCCTTAAAATGGAATGGCTTCTACTGGTTCTCGGTAATCTCTTCAAGGACGTTCCACCATATTTAGGCATGGTTGTGAAAGAGGTTGGTAAACAGTAGCTCATAGAGTTTCCAAATCCTGGGATAGATATGGGGGCTCAGAGGCCAAGAGGCATATGGAGAGAAGCATTTACTAAGTAAATCTTGCTTTTTCTAGATGGGCCAGGGGATATCGATATGCAGAGCTGTTGAGGGAATGCCATGCATAGTCATTTAAAGGTGTCCTTCGGTCAATGATTGTATTCTCCTGATAGCCGGGAAACTTCATGGAAGTTGAGATTCGGAACCACCAGGTGTGGATTACGAGAGTTCGGATTTTTTTATGAGTACAAAGTATGGTTTATGAAAAGTGGGTGCTAGGATACGAGAGAAATATCCAAGATAATCTTCCTGAGAATGGGTGAAGTCATCCCTTCTCATGCTAGTGAGAGATGGTGGTTTGTGCAGTTCTGGCCCGTGCACTGAGGAACAGAGGAAAGGCTCCATTATTGACTGAACCCACGACAGGTTTGACTATGCAGTTTAACATCAGGTGGTGAGGATGGATTTTGTGCAGTTTAACGTCATGCGGTGAAGACGACTTCCATGCAGTTTAACATCATGCGATGAGAACGGATTCCGTGCAGTTTAACGTCATGCGGTGAGGACGGGGGGAATTATTATTATTTGATACTTTGCAGTTTATTGTCATGCAGTAAGGAAGTATGAATATTTTAAATTCTGTGTAGTTTAGCGTCATGTGGTGAGGACAGAGAGCATTTTTAAAGATACTATGCAGTTTAATGTCGTGTAGCGAGGACAAGGGGGATTTAGATAGTCTGTGAAAATTCTTGTAGTTGGAGGCATTTCCTTGGATGTTTAAGGCTCGGTCCTTGTAGTTTCATGCCAAGTGGAAAAGGCATGCTCCATGTAGTTTTAGCATCATGCGGTAAGGAAGTTATTGCAAAATCCACACTTGATTAAAATGTAAATGGGCTCAAATATCTCAGCTTGTCCAAGATGTTCAGATGGATTGATGGTGTAAGTCGTGGTCCTAGGGCTTCCTCGATCATGATAAATGATATGGGGGCTCTGAGGTCGGTAAGCGTATGGAGCTAGGAAGAGTATTTCCTGAGAAAATATTGCCTTTCGTAGATGGGCCAGGGGCTATCAATATGTAGAGCTACTGAGGTCATGGTATGCATAGTCATGAAAAAGTGTATACGGGCTGATGAAATTCCACTTCCGATGGCCATAATGATTTTGAGGATGTGCAATTATCGGGGCTGCGAAGTCTGTCATTCGGTAAGGAAATATCTGGACATGTTGGGGATGTTCATCCCTAGTTGATGTTAAATCTTGGGGAGTTCCCTGTGCTGATTTATCTTGTGCATGGGGTGTACCTTTATTCCATGCAGTTTAATGTCGTGCGGTAAGGACCAAGTACACTTAGTTTAACAGTCATAGAGTTCGGACCATTGGGTGACTATTGCTACAATCACCCGGAGGGAAATTGAGTTAGGATGCTCTGGTATAATCTAAACAATTATGAGGGAATGAGGGTATAAACTGTAACTGTAGGGTTTCCCAGATCAGAAGATATGATATGGGGGATTTGAGGCTGGTAAGCGTACGGATCTTGGAAGAGTATCGCCTGAGGAAATCTTGTGTTTGGTAGACGGGATAGGGGATCTCAATATGAAGAGCCACTGAGGGCATGGTATGCATGGTCATGAAAATGTGTACAAGGGTTGATGACTTTCCACTTCTGATGGCCATGGATGATTATAGAAATCTGGGATTTCTTATAGCACAGGGTTCGGCATATGGGGATAATGGTGTCAAAGCATACAAGAAACATTGTCACCGCAATTTCCCATTGAGTCAAAGTAGCCTAGCCCTGGATTGATGTTTGTAGATGTATATCATCATGTGAACCATGTGCGGATAAATAGGTTAACCATGTAGGGATACCTTGTCAATGTTTAGATGTGAGAGGGGAACGAACTTGTAAACCACTGCCCCATAATTATTTGGATCGGGAGATATGATATGGGGGCTCTAAGGCTGGTAAGCATGTGGAGATAGGAAGAGTGTCGCATGAGGAAATTTTCCCTTTAGTATACTTTCTAGGGGCTATCAATATGCAGAGCCGTTGAGGGAATAGTATGCATAGTCATACAAAGGTGTCCACGGGTCGATAACTTTCCACTTCCGATGGTCATGGGTGGTTATTAAGATCCGCAATTATCTGGGTCATGGAGTTTGATGTATGGAGAGAATGCCTCCAAATGTGCAAGGAGTATTCCCATCCTATTTCATCGTATATCTTGGGTGGGTCGTGACAAAGTCTATGTCGTTTTAACATCATGCGGTGAGGACGAAGTCCGTGAAGTTTTAAAGTAATGCAGTGCGGACAAAAATGAACCGACGTGAAAAGGGTATTCCATACAGTTTAACGTCATGTGGTAAGGATGAGGGGTATACATACATGTGTTTTCATTTATCAGCGGTTGGTCTAGGAGATAAGATCCCAACATCACTACGTATCCTACGAGGGCAGAAATCAAGCCACATGTAGTTCTTTTGGGGAATACACCCCGTTTAGGTCTGGTCTGGATGGGGGAAGGGGAATTTTTTTTCCTTATCCATGCCGTTTAACATCGTGCGGTAAGGACAAGGAATACACCTCGTGCAGGTCTGGTCCTTACACAGAGGAAAGGGGGTATTTTTATCTTCATTTGGGGTGGTTGGGTAGGGTGTGGAATTATGTCATCACTACGTATCCTACGTGGGTTGGAATTAATCCGTACATAGTTCTCTTAAAGGGATACAACCCATGCAGGGTTGGTCCGTACATGGGGAAAATGGCATTTTTAATCTTCATTCAGGGGTGGTTGGACCAGGATAGGGGACCTTGGCATCTCTACGTATCCTGCAAAGGTAATAATCAAGCTATATCTAGTTCTCTGAAATCCATGTAGTTTAACATCGTGTGGTGTGGATGAAATACTCTTAGTTTAGGGTCATAGAGTTTGGACGAGTGGGGCATGGCAGTTCAGTGTTCTATAGCTCGGACGATAGGTGCATGGCAGTTTAACATCCAGCAACTCGGACGGTAGCTGCCTGATAGTTTAACTTCTTACAGCTCGGATGATAACTTCTTTTGGTTATGCGAAATACTTCTTTAGAAATCTCGCATTCATAGGAGCGGTAGTGAACTGCCCGTCCAGGGAAATCAGGGCATATGCTTCATTGGAGTGGACCCTTTGTATAAAATATGGTCCCTCCCACTTGGGCTCTAGCTTTGGAGGTTTCTTTCTAGGTATCATTGGGGTCCGGAGGACCAACACCAATTCTCCTTCCATGAATGACAAAAAACGAACCTTTTTATTGATGTCTTGTGCGATCCGGTTATGATATACTTCCAGTTGGTGGAAAGTGTGCAACCGCTTCTCATCAAGCAATTACAATTCACCTAGATATTTTTCTGATTGCTCATCATGGGATAACTGATCACAAATGGAAAAACGGAGTAAAGGCTATAGGAGCTCAATAGGTAGGACCGCTTCTGTTCCGTATACTAATGAGTACAGAGTAGCCCGAGTAGTGGTGCAGATTATGGTTCAATAATCCTATAATTCATGAAAAAGTTTATCTGGCCATGATTTCATGTATTTGTCCACCATTTTCTAGAGAATTTTGGACATGGTCTTGTTGAAAGCCTATATCTGTCCGTTGGACACTGCATAGTAGCGGGATGAGTGGTTAGCCTTGATACCATATTCTCGGTATAGTTTCTCCAATTCAGCAGAGCAATAGTTGGTGCCGTTATCCATCAGTATGTTATGAGGGACGCCAAATCTGGTGATGATATTTGGTCTCACAAAGCAGACAATATTTCTTGCCCCAACTTCTTTAAGGGTTACATCTTCTGTCCATTTAGAAAATAAGTCGGTTTCTATGAGGATATACTTCAGTTTTTTGGCCGTGGTGAGAGGATATGGTCCTACGACGTCCATTCCCCAGATGGGAAATGTCCAGAAGTACTTGGCTGGAAGAAGTAACTCTGGGGGTTGGTGAATGAATTTTGCATGAATTTGGCAGGAGTGTCATTTTGTGGTAAAGTGCTCGCAATCTCATGCCACGGAGGGCCAATAGTACCCGAGCAATAGAACTTGATGGGAAAGCTTAGACCCTGACTGATGTTCTCCAAATTCCCCTGCATGTACTTTATTTATGACAACAATGGTTTCTTCTCCATCAATGCATCTGAGGAGGACTCTGTCGAGGCCTCGTTTGTAGAGGACATCTTTCTAACATGTGCCGCCATATAGGACAAAGTTAATTTTCCTTCTTCATATTTTCTCTCGTTCAGCCCTGTCTGATGGATGTTCTTCCAATTGAAGTTATTTTGCAATGGGGGTCATCCAACCAGTGGCTGGAGCATATGGCTCATGGATAGGACTGAATTTGTCGATTTCATCCATCTTAGTTTGAACAAACGGAAAAACCACTGGATGATGAGCAATACTGATAATTGTTTCATCCCAGTCTGAGTAAGCTAGGGATGTGGCCGCATTAGCTAATGCATCGTCCTGGGCATTCTAAGATCAGGGAATATAGGTCAATGTTGGTTCTGTGGAGAATTCCACCATTAACCCTCAGACATGGAAAAACAGGGGAATCATCTCCTTTTATTAATAGCATAGTCACCATTGACTTTCTTGATGACCTGTTCGAAGTCACCTTTTACCTTAATGTTTTTTACTTGTACCTGGAGTGTGAGCTCCAGGCCTGCAATGAGGGCTTGATACTCCGCTTCATTGTTTGTGTAGCCTTCTGACAGGAGGAAAGAATATGGAAAGGCTGCCTTTTCTTAGGACATGAGTATAATCCCCAACCCACCTTGTTAAATTTTGGATCCTCCATCCTCTTCCCTTGGGTCTTCTAGGCCACTTCGGCATAAGTCATGCACCAACATTGACCAGGAATCTCTCACCTGGGTGTATTTGCCACAAGACGTTAAACTGAACGGTCGGGTCCTTGTCACATGACCATTAAAGGTGATGTGAGCCATCAATAAGAACTCAACTATGTGGATTCTGATTCCTCTCATGAGGATACGTAGTAAGCCCGTAACATGAGTTCAATCCTAACACTCAAGTTGTTATCTGTCCCCCCTGGTTGACAATAAACTACAGAGTGCCCAGTTATGAGGCTTTAAACCAGTGCCATCTCAATGAGTCCAAACTCCTCGAAGTCATTAATCCAATGAGGGATGGTAAACCATGGGCCTAAATGATTCTGAATCCTTGCGTTCAGCTATCTATTTCCAACCAAGATTAATCCACTCAATCGCTCATGTCGGGTATATCCGTCTTCATTTCAAAACGCCCAACGGTTCCAGTATCCAATGATCCGTGGACCTTCTTTCCAATGGCAGGCGTTCATCGGGCGATTCGGCCAGCGATTCATAAGAACTCACATTGGTCGAGAGGATGGGAATTCGGGCTCATCGCACCCATTTGGGGGGAATTATTTCCTATATCGGGACTCTCTTATAGATTTAAGACGTATTCATATTTTTGAAAATATTTGGTTTATAACCATGCATAGTATCCATGGATTACACCTGGTTGGAAATGGTCAGCTGAACGCCGGGATTCAGAATCATTTAGGCCTGAGGTTTACCATCCATCAATGGAAGAATGTCTTCGAGAAGTTTGGACTCATTGAGAAGGCACTGGTTTAAAGCCACATAACTGGGCACTCTGGATTTTATTGTCATCCAGGAGGGACAGATAACGACTTGAGAATTTGGATCGAACCCGTGATACAGGATTCCAATGTATCCTCTTGAGAAGAATCAGAATCCAATAGTTTGGTGCCTCATGATGGGACACATCACCTATTAAGGTCGTGAGACAAGGACCCAGCCATTCAGTATAACATCTTGTGGCAAGGGCACCCGAGAAAGAGATGCCCAGTCAAAGTTGGTGCGGGACTTACGCTGAAGCCCCCTAGAAGACCCTAGGGAAGTGATTTCCTGGGCCTAGATACAGTCTTTCTAGGGTCGTGAGGACATTTTCTGAAAGTGGTGGATGTTTATCAGACTTAGATATTAGGCTTGCACCTCGAGGAGGTTTCCTACCTATCCCGGTTGGTAGGGAATCAAAGTCAATGTAGTTCTAGGAGATTAGGGCTTACACATGAGAGTTTCATGTTGTTGGGATTGATCCTCGGGGAGGCTTCCTACGTACCCTGCTTAGGAGATAGGGATCAAAACCTGCGTAGTTCATTTTGAGGGGCACGATTGGGAATTACACATGGTTAGTGGCCCGAATTTGGATAGAACATCTAGGAGGATTCCTATGTACCCTACTTAGGAGATAGGGATCAAAACCCACGTAGTTCGTTTTGAGGGGCACGATTGGGACTTACATATGGTCAGTGGCCCAAAATGGTATTGAACATTGGGGAGGAATTCTACATACCCTACTTAAGAGACAGGGATTAAAACCCACATAGTTTATTCAATCAGCGTCGTTGTGCATATGTCGCGGCCATCACAAATCTCTAAGCCCACATGAGTCATGCTCAGTGTGAGAAAAAAGAGAAAGTGATAGACATGGAAAGACTCTTATGTTTTCCGCCTCAGGGGAAGATGGCCAGAACCGTAAGACTCTCATTCTTCTTGATGTCATAGGAAGGTAGAAGTCGCGCCGACACGACCGTGGTGAGGAGAGGGAGCAATAAACCTTCATAGAATAGAGGGTAAGTTCATTGGCCTCTGGTGAGGATGGTGTGGGTATTACACTAGGAGGGATGCCTATCCACTCCTAGGAGAGGGGAGAAGTGCTCACCATAGGCGCTCATCAAATGGAAACACAAGCGAGATCCCTCGATCTTGGTAAGTGGAGAGGCACAAAGGGGACTCCCTGGCTCAGACCCTACACTACCGTGGGAATGTGAACCCAAGAATTCTTCGGAAATCTGCTCAAGGGTCAAGTCAACCCATTTCTTCTCACCTATTATGGGTATGTGAACTCAATGTGGTGCGTTGATGTCCCTGAAGGTTTCATCCTACGGGTCCGGTGGATTTGATAGAGGCCTTGGCTCGGGGCCGGTGAATAGGCCAGAGAAGGGATTGCAGAGGATTAGACCAGATTGGAAGGGTTTTATCTAGCTCAGGGAATGGAAACACCGAATGACTTGGCAGGCCACATGGGTGCATGAGGAGTGGCGCCCTTCGCGTAGGGGGGTGCTACGCAGCCGGAGAGGCCATCCATGTACCAGGATGGTACATGGACTGATAGGCATCCAGTGTACCAGGATGGTACGTGGCTTCAGGTTCGGCCCGCATACCAGGTTGGTACGTGGTGGAGTCCGCGCGAGCAGCGACGGTTAGGGGCGTCACCGATCAGGGGTTCACCGGTCAGGGCTTCGCCCGCGTAGGAGGGTGTTACGTGGTGTATCAGATCAGAAAAAGGGCATTAACATACGTGTCAGTGGGGAGTACATCCACGGAGGGGCCATGGCTCGCGGTTTTTATTTTAAGTTTGTGGTTCACCAATTTGATAAGCATTTTTCATTTCCTTATCCATTCGTTTCCAGTTTTATACCTATTCTAGTTCACAATATGGAACTTCGTTGTTCACAAAATCCTAAGCTCTTTCTTCTAGAATCAGTCCTTCAAAAGTCAATCCCCAAACCTTCTCTTCGATGGAGTCAGATCAATCGATCCCCCGATCTCTGAATCCTTCTACCTGAAGCCCCTTCCTGATCTCCTCCCCATCGAAGTCCTTTTATAGGGGTGGAGGGAAAGGTATGTATCTATGATCATGTGGCACCTTTTATGGAGTCCCATGACTGAAAACTCGGTTTACGTATGACTTGGTAAATCCACTACTCGTGGGGGCACTGAATGCACCTCACCCATGAACCAAATCGGTTCGGGGGGTGCTTTGCGGCTGTGCAGGGACCCGCCTCTGTTCCATGAATGACAACACGTGCGGTCTAGGAAAGTTGGTGCATTTTGAAGCTAGGGAGGTTCATAAAGGTGGATGGTCCTTACGCCCATCCTTCTTCATGCCTGCAAAGGGGTTCCCACCTCCATTTCACAAATGACATTGGTCTGCGGAGGGGGCGGCTCGCTGAACCGGCCTTGTACCACCAATGTTGGACCGGTACACTGACCGGTCAGTCCTTTTCCAATCTTGATTATTCTTCATATTTTTATCCAATTCTTTAAGGGAAATTAGGTAGAATTATCTCTCAAATTAATGGGGATTCCCATTTTCCTTTGTGGATTTTTTAGGACCCTACAAATGCCCCCATCGGAATGGGGTCCGATCGGAACGAAGAGGAGGCCATTACAATGTAGAGTAGTCCTAAAACATGGATAGTTTGTGGTAGAGGAGTGGACCCAGTAGGGGACCACGCCTATAAATAAGGGGTCCCCTACCCTTGTCTTTTACTGGATTCCTCGTGAAAATGGAGCTCACACATTTCATCTCTGTGGGCCTTCTTCTTCACGAAATTCCTTATTTTCGAACCAACATCTATTTCCACGAACCGTTCCTTGTTCGCACTATCCTACAACTGCAGACCAATCTCCTAGCCGCAAACTAAAACTTTTAATCAATCAAAAAGGAAGTCACTAAGGGCCGCGTAGGAAATCACTATGCGTTTTTGGATGGTCCACAGACAGGAAATCTTCCGGACATCGAAAATATTGTATGTTTTCCAAACATAAACATTTAAATTCGGAATTGAGATTCCATGAGGAAGCTTGGTTCGTGGATTTCTGGCCAATGCTCCGTGGGCCGGAGTATCGAGGTCTTCTTTCACGTAGGGCTGGTTCACGAGATGCGACTGTCGTGAACCACCTTTTGAGGCCAGCCTACTGATTTTGTTATGAAGGCTCTTTGAGAGATTCCTTTTTCAAATACTTGGTGTTTTGTCCAAATTTTAATATTTTGGACTAACCATATATATGGTTTCCATGATTCAGGGAGAAAATATGGTTCCTCCTTGACTTGCGATTAGGCCTACTGCTGAACCTCTTCCAATCGGTCTATGGAGTCGTATTGCTATGATATATAGAGCCAAAAGCATCAAAGAGAACCCTTGCTGACCCATCATTCCCGACGATGGTGTTTTGAAGAAATTGATCTCTCTAGAACTTTTGGGATACCTGTTATTGAATCCTCTCCCGCTTTATGGTTTCAGCTTTCAAGACGATGTCCCTATCCCCCTGTCTTCTCAGGTCTTCTGTCCCCTAGTTTGGAAGCGTCGCCGATGTGCGCTCAGGCGAACCTCGCCTATTCTGGAGAGATGATTTCTGATTCTGATCTGAAAGAAAATTTTATTTTGAGAGGCTCTGTTTGGACTAACAGCGATCAGTACACTCAGGAATTCTCCCAAGAGGACGCCCTCAAGAGTTACCCCTCCTTGATCAACTTTTCTCGAGTAGATCCTGACACGGGATGGATTCCATGTTGGGATCTTCGGTCTGGTGGGATTTTCTCAAATGACTGGGCTTGGGCCTTCTAGGTCCATCATCATTGCCAGGAATTTCCTGAGTCACTGGAAGCGGTAAATCTGTACTCCATAGTGTGGGCTTCCCAGTTTTCTGTTTACTCACCATCTTCGATCCTACCTGACTTGCTCAGTCACTTGTATTCGAGCACTAACACATTCTACCTCACCCATGGTAAAGTTAGTATTATTTTATGGGACATCTGCCAACTGAGAGGGATTCCGATCATTGGTGAGATGTATGATGAGTTTCTGCCCACTCATAACGCATGGGACGATGTCCAACGGGTGCCTTCGTTGGTGAGGGATCAGCTGGTTATGGTGGAGCGGTCACTGGGTCGTCCCTTGTGTTCTCTCTCTCTTATTCCCTACAGCACCTAGATAGGGTTATTTTTGAAGGCCACTGGCCTTGTGCCGAAGGTCAAGCGCCCCAGGACTCACCCTTCTCAACGATCACGAACTATCCCAGGTTCCTACTGGGCGGTTATCGAGGCGGGAGACATTCTTTCATGGGTTTTTGAGGTGTGCCCCAGTGTGCAACCTATGCTCAGGCTGGCAGGTCTTTTCTCCATGTTTTTGAGCGGGTGGCTATTCCCATCTTGGGATATCATCCCAGGCGTCAGGGCGTGCACACTGATGATGGAAACTGAGCTGGAGAGAGGCTGCCCGGTGAATCTGGTTGTGTCCACTTTGGCTCGTATTTATGAATTACTGAGCCACATGCAGGAGGGAAGGACACCCTATCATCTTAGTGGGACATTTCAATTCTTATATGGCTGGGTAGCAAATCATCGTCGCTATCATGAGTATCATCATAACATAGTCATTCCACTTCCTACTCTTCGGCTTACCCTGCTCGATATATATGGAGTTCGTCTGAAGTCCCTTAGATCTGATGAAGTCTTCATGATTTTGAGTGACTTTTCCCAGTTCGCTTTCACTCCCTACCCCACTCCTTCTGGCGTCGTTGTTGATGACTATAGGGGGAGCTTAGAAGAGAGTTCTTACATGATTTCACTATGGGATGGGTTTTTATTTGCGTGGATTGATTGGGATTCTGTATGTGAGTTGTATGCCCCATATCGATTTTCCCGCCAGTTTGGATGCATGCAACTCTAGGTTTCCCTTCCCCATCCTCGGGCTCGAGGACTGCATCCGACCATTCTCCGTCAATGGTGGTTTATGTTGATGCGGGAGGGATATGGAATAAGTATTCACATCCCTGACATAGGATCGGCTTCCAACCTATATTTAGAGTATGAGAGAATATGGATAGATCATTTTCTGGATGGGATCATGGGGAATGATGTATGGCAATTTCCCAAATTGGAGGTTACTGTGGCTACTGTGCTTACCGCACCTTCCTTGTTGGCTTTGAGGGAGGACTGATTGATGGCTCACATGTCGAAGCAGCTCAGGGGATCCTCCTCTTCCAATCCCTCTACGACCCAAGTTCAGACAGGTCCATCCATTTTGGATGTAAATGAGGATGACCCCGTGACTTCAGGCCCCCATGAGGAAATTCCCGAAGCTCGTCCGGTCAATACTGGAGTTACCAGCTCAACTCCCAAGCTTGTAACAGGGCTAGAAGATTTTGACCCTCTAGTATTGGAACCATCATCTTTTGCGAAAATGTCTGTGTTGACCGCAATGACAGATTTCATTGCTGTGTTATCTAGCAAGGATACCAAAGATCCTCATGTCATGGCGGACCATCGAGCAGTGCGAAGGTGGGTCTGGCCCAGGATATGTGAGATTGTTGCCGAATCTCCTCTGGATGAGATGGCGACTAAAACTGATGCCCTTCAGTAACTCTTAATAGGTTTGGGGACAGGTGGATTCGACTATTGACAACTTAATTTTCTCGCCTACCAGGCCTTCATTGCCCGTGGGGAGGTTTCCGCTAGTGAACACTAACTTTCTCACCTCCCTACCTCTCGTTGCGGGAACTGATCTTTTGAGGAAGATATGATGAAGCTCCATCAGCTTATAGCACTATAGCTGAGCTCTCAAGATTAGGAAACCGCTATATCTATAGAGCTGCATGAATTCGATGCTCGGGCAGCAATGTTGAGGGATCTGTATTCATCTTTGACTGGTGACCTTGAATCTGCCAGGAAAGGGATCAATGGTCTCCAAACGACGGTGAGGTATACTCGATTAGTGGCCAAAGTTGAGTCCAGGGAGAAGGCTGGGCTAAATCAAACATGAAATAACCTTTGATGCATGGTTTCCGATCTGATTGAGAGAGCGAGGCAGGCTCCTTTGTGATTTCCAGAGCTATTTCTGTACATTCTGGTTTACCTCTTTTGTTGCTGCGAAGGAGAGACTCCAGCTTGTGGATGACCTGTCTTTTTTTCAACTGGAATACAATCTGATGTCGATCATTCCTTGTAGTAAAATTTGATTGTTATTGGAAAAACTTTTGTATAAATAAAAACTCACCGAATCATAATTAATCATAGTTCAGGAAAATGATAAAATAGAAATGAGCTCTAATTTTTTCCTGGACCATGGGATCCAGCGAGCATACTTTGACTATTTCTTTGGTTTTGTAGAAAAACCTTATAAATTTTTTGTCTTTTCTATAAATACCGTAATTTTTCATGGGCCGATTTGGTGTGGACCCAGCGGGTATGACACAGATTTTTCTTAGGTCTCCCTTTTCGGGTTTTTGGAATAGCGGGCTTTGAGCCTCTTTTTGTGAGCGGTTTAAAGTCCCACCGAAAAGACTACAATTACTGATGTTTTAGGTCAAACATCTTTGACCATATTTGGTGGGGAGAGGTCCCCGATGAGGTTTGGTTTATTAAAAGATGTCTCAGTACCTTTCAGACGCACGGGGGGTGAGCATGTTTAGATTTTAACAATATGTAGGGCATGTCATAAAGCATGGGAGCCGTATCGGCGTGCAGAGGTAAGAAAAGCATCACCAAAGGAAGACTTTCCATTTTTAGATGGGACAGGGGAGATCAATATGTAGATCCACAGTGGGTATGGTATGCATAGTCGTGAAAAGGTCTCCTTATGTAAATGACTGTCCATTTCAGATGGCCTGAGGAATTCATGGAAGTCCAGATTATGGAAACCACCATGGGTGGCTTGGAGAATTATTAAAACCACCAGGGGTGGATCAGAAATGGTATGTGATGTCTGAATGGTCTTGGGAACATCTTTATTAATCAGGTGTGTGGTCGAGATTCCACTTTCCTACGCATTTTGTTAGAGTAATGGATGGATGGAGCTTGGCACAGTTTAAAGTCATGCAGCTGGGAAATTCATTAAAATGGAATGGCTTCTCCTGGTTCTCAGTAATATTGTTAGAGATGTTCAACCATATTTAGGTAGGGTTGAGAAAGAGTCTAGTAAACTGCATCTTAGATGGTTTCTGAATGCCGGGATAGATACGGGGGCTTAGAGGCTAAAAGGCATACGAGGAGAAGCATTGCCTAATGAAATTTTGCCTTTGGTAGACAGACCAGGGGATATGAATATGTAGAGCCGCTGAAGGCATGGTATGCATAGTCATGTAAAGGTGTCTATAGGTCAATGATTGTATTCTCTCGATTGCCAAGAAACATCAGGGATGTTGAGATTCGGGACCACTAGGGGTGGATTATGAGAGTTAGGATTTTTTATGAGTACAGAGTATGGTTTATGAAAACAGGGTACCAAGATACAGGAGAAAAATCTCAGCTAAACTTCCCAAGAATGGGTGAAGTAATCCCTTCTCACGCTGGTATGAGATGGTGGTTTGTTCAGGTCTGGCCTGTGCACTGAGGAACAAAGGGAAGCCTCCATTCGTGACTAAACCCACGACAGTTTTGACCTTGCAGTTTAATGTCATGCGGTGAGGATGGCTTCTGTGCAGCTTAATGTCATGCAGTGAGGATGACTTCCATGTAGTTTAACGTCATTTGGTGAGGAAGGAGGGTATTATTATTATTTTATATAGTGTAGTTTATTTTCATGTAGTATGGACGTATGAGTAATTTAAATTCCGTGTAGTTTAGCGTCATGCGGTGAGGATGGGGAGAATTTTTAAAGATACAGTGCAGTTTAACATCATACAGCGAGGACATGGGGGAATTTAGATAGTCTGTGAAAATTCTTGTAGTTGGAGGAATTTCCCTGGATGTTTAAGGCTCAGTCCTTGTAGCTTCATCCCATGTGGAAAAGGGATGCTCCGTGTAATTTTAGCGTCATCTGGTAAGCACATTGTTGCAAAGGCCACTCTTGATTAGAATGTAACTGGGCTCGAATATCTCGGCATGTCCAAGATTTGGAGTTGGTTTGATGGTGTATGTCGTGGTCTTGGGGCTTCTTAGATCAGGATAAATGATATGGGGGCACTGAGGCCAGTAAGCGTACGGAGCTAGGAAGAGTATCACCTGAGGAAAGCTTGTCATTGGTAGACGGTCTATGGGCTATCAATATGCAGAGCCGCTAAGGTAATGGTATGCATAGTCATGCAAAGGTGTCCATGGGTCAATGACTTTCCACTTCTAATGGCCATGAATGATTATGAGGATGCGTGATTATCCGGGCCGTGAAGTCTGTAATTTGGTAAGGAAATATCTGTACATGTCGAAGATGTTCGTCCCTGGTTGTTGTTAAAGCTCAAGGAGTTACCTATGATGATTTATCTTGTGCATGGGGTGTACCCTTACTCCATTAATTTTAATATCGTGCGGTAAGGACCAATTACTCTTAGTTTAATGGTCATGGAGTTTGGAACATTGGGTGACTATTTCTATAATCACCTAGAGGGAAATTGAGTTAGGATGCTTTGGTATACTATGAACAAGTGTGAGAGAATGGGGGTGTAAATTGTAACTTTGGGGTTTCTTGGATCCGGAGATATGATATGGGAGCTCTGAGGCCGGTAAGCGTACGGAGCTAGGAGGAGTATCTCCTGAGGAAATCTTACCATTGGTAGACGGGCCAGGGGCTATCAATATGCAGATCCGCTGAGGGCATGGTATTCATAGTCATGCAAAGGTGTCCATGGGTCGAAGACTTTCTACTTTCGATGTCCATGGATTATTATGAAATTCTGGGATTGATCATAGCACAAGGTTCATCATATGGGTATAATGGTGTCTAAGCATACAAGAAACATCGTCACCACAATTGCATGTTGATTCAAAGTAGCCTAGCCCCGACTTGATGTTTTTAGTTGCAGATATTCATGTGAACCATGGGCGAATACATAGGCTAAACAAGTAGGGATACCCTGTCAAAATTTGGATGTGATAGGGGAGTGAACTTGTAAACCACTGCCCCATAAATTTTTGGATCTGGAGATATGATATGGGGTCTCTGAGGCCGGTAAGCGTATGGAGATTGGAAGTGTACCACCTGAGGAAATCATACATTTGGTAGACTGGCCAGGGGATATCAATATGTAGATCCGCTGATGGCATGGTATTCATAGTCATACAAAGGTTTACATGGGTCGATAACTTTCCACATCCGTTGGCCAGGGGTGGTTATGAAGATCCACAATTATCCAGGTTGTGGAGTCTGATGTATGGAGAGAATGCATCCAAATTTACAAGGAGTATACCCATCCTGTTTCATCATATATCTTGGGTGGTTCGAAACGAAGTCCGTGTAGTTTTAGAATCGTGTGATGAGGACGAAGTCCATGTAGTTTTAACGTCATGCGATGAGGACGAAGATGAACTGACGTGAAAAGGGGATTCCATGTAGTTTAACGTGATAAGCTAAGGATGAGGGGTATACGTACATGTGTTTTCGTTTATCGATGGCTGGTCTAGGAGATAAGATCTCAGCATCGCTACGTATCATGCAAGGGCAGGAATCAAGTCACACATAGTTCTTTTGGGGAATACACCCTGTGCAGTTCTGGTCCGTATGGGGGAAAAGGGAACAACAATTTCTATATCCGTGTAGTTTGACATCGTGTGGTAAAGAAGTGGAATACACCTCGTGCAGGTCTTTTCCTTAAATGGGGGTAGGGTGTATTTTTAGCTTAATTTGGGGTAGCTGGGATAGGGTGTGGAATTCTGGCATCACTACGTATCCTACGTGGGCAAGAATTAATCCGTACGTAGTTCTCTGAAAGGGATACACCCTATGCAGGGTTGGTCCATATGCAGGGGAAAATGGAATTTTTAGTCTTCATTCAGGGGTGGCTGGGCTAGGATAGGGGACCCTAGCGTCGCTACGTATCCTGTAAAGGCAGGAATGAAGCCATACATAGTTCTCTAAAATCCATGTAGTGTAACATCATGCTGTGAGGAAGAAATACTCTTAGCTTAGGGTCATAGAGTTTGGACAATTGGGGATTTGCAGTTTAACTTCCTGTAGCTCGGACAATCGGCACTGGGAAGTTTAATGTACTGCAGCTTGGACGATAGGCACTTCAACATTTACCGTCATACAGCTCGGACGATAACTGATTTTGGATATGCGAAATACTTCTTCCTAAATCTCACATTTGTAGGAACAGTAGTGAACTGACCATCCATGGATATTAGGGAATATGCTCCATTGGAGCAGACCTTATGTATAACATATGGTCCCTCCCACTTGGGCAACAACTTTGGAGGTTTATTTTGGAGTATCATTGGGGCCTAGAGGACCAACACCAATTCTCCTTCCAAGAATGACCGAAGATGAAACTTTTTTTTGAAGGCTCGTGGGATCTGGTTCTGATATACATCCAGATGGTGAAAAGTGTGCAACCGCTTCTCATCCAGCTATTGCAATTCAAAAATCCTTTTTTCTGATTGCTCATCGTTGGATAACAGATCAAAAATGGAAACACGGAGTGAGGATAATTGGATCTCAATGGGCAGGACTGCATTTGTTCCGTATACTAATGATTATTGAGTATCCCATGTAGCGGTGCGGATTGTGGTGCGATAATCCCATAATGCATGAAAGAGTTTATCCTCCATGATTTCTTGTCTTTGTCCACCATTTTCTGGAGAATGTTGGAAAGGTTCATGTTGAAAGCCTCTATCATTCCGTTGGCCGCTGCATGGTAGCGGGATGAGTGGTTAGCATTGATTCTATATTCTTGGTACAGTTTCTCCAATTCAGTAGAGAAGAATTTGGTGTCGTTATCCATCAGTATTTTATGAGGGAATCAAAATCTGGTGATGATATTGGCTTTCAAAAAGATGACAATGTTTCTTGGCCTGACTTCCATGAGGGGTATAGCTTCTACCCAGTTTGAAAAGAAGTCAATTGTTGTGAGGATATACTACAGTTGTTTGGCCATGGAAGGAGGATATGGTCCCACAACATCCATTCCCAAGATGGAAAATGGCCAGGAGTACTTGGCCTAATGAAGTCACTCCGGGGGTTGGTGAATAAAGTTGGCATGAATTTGGCTGAAGTGGCATTTTGTGGTAATGTGCTTGAAATCTCATGCCATGGTGGGCTAATAGTACCCAAGCCATCCAACCTGATGGGAAATCAAAGACCCCGACTGATGTGATCCACATACCATGGCATGTACTTCATTTCTTACAACAGTGGTTTCTTCTCCATCAATGCATCTGAGGAGGGCTCTAACGAGGCCTTGTTTTTAGAGGACCTCTTGTTGACTCATGCCACTATATAGGACAAAGTTGATTGCCCTTCTCCGTATTTTCTCTCGTTCAGCCTAGTCTGATGGAAGTTCTTCCCTTTAAAGGTAGTTTGCAATGGGGGTCATCCAGCCGGTGGCTGGAGCATATGGCTCAGGGATAGGAATGACATTCTTGATTTCTTCCATCTTAGTCAGAACAAAAGGCAAGACAATTTGACGATGATCAATTATGATAATTGTTTCATCCTAGTCTGGGTCAGCTAGGGTTGTGGATGCATTAGCTAATGCGTTAGCCTGTGCATTCTGAGACCGTGGAATATAGGTTAATGTTGGTTCTGTGGAGAATTCCTCCATTAACCCTCATACATGGTCAAACAGGGGAATCAGATCCTCTTTTTTAATATCATAGTCCCCATTGAATTTCTTGATGACCAGTTTGGAGTCACCTTTTACCTTAAGGTGATGTACATGTGCCTAGAGTGCAAGCTCCGAGCGTGTAATGAGGTATTGACACTCTGATTCATTGTGCGTTAATCCTTTTGATAGGAGGAAGTAATATGGAAAGACTGACTTTTCTGGGTACATTATTATGATCCCCAAACCCACCTTGTTAAATTTGGGATCATCTATCCTCTTTCCTATCGGGCTTCAGGATGCGCCGTCGAAGTACATTTCCCATGTTGGGAACTCCTCTTGAACTGAGAAAATGTCTTCATCTGGTAGCTCGACATCTGGTACGATGGTCCCGGTCGAGGGGTGCTCTGCCAGAAAATCTGCTAATGCCTAGCCTTTGATGGCTTTCTGAGGAACAAACCGGATGTCAAACTATTACAGGATACCTACACATCGGGATAGGCACCTGGTCAGCATCGGGCAGCTGCGGATGTACTTGAGCGGGTTAATACATGAGACCACATGGACTTCATAATGATTCAGATAATGTCACAATTTTTTAAATACGAAGAACAAGTCAAAGCAACTCTTCTCGATGTTTGAGTATCGAGTTTCAGCATCGATCAGGGTCCAGTTGAGAAAATAGAGAATATTTTCACTGCCATCATCATTTTTCTGTGCGAGGAAGGCTCCCATTGTCTACTCTAGGTCCGTCACGTATATGATATGAGGTCTTCCTTCAACCGGGGGCATGTGCACCAGTGGGCTTAAGAGTTACTTCTTTTGGTTGTCGAATGACTTTTGGAAATCATCTATCCATTGGTATGTAACACCTTTTTCATTAACCTGGTGAAGGGAAAACATTTACACGCCAGGTTGGCTATGAACCGCCTAATGTATTCCAGGTGTCCTTGAAATCCTCTCAACTCAGTGAGATTGTAGGGAGTTAATAAACCATGTATATTCTTTTACTTTTCAGGGTCGACTTCGATGCCACTAGGGCATAAGACAAAGCCAAAACATTTCCCTGAGGTAACCCAGATGGCGCATTTCAAGGGGTTAAACTTCAGGATATGTTGTCGATGTTTGTTGAAGACGGTTTCAAGGTCTGAAAAGTGATATGAGCATTGTTTTGATCTAACCACCATGTATTCCACATAGCATTCGACGAATCTCCCCAAGAATGGTTTAATGATATGATGCATAGCGCGTTGATATGTGGCTCCAACATTCTTGAGACCAAAGGTAATGACCCTGTAACGTAATAATCCTTGAGGGGCCCTGAAGGCAGTGGATTCTTCGTCTTCTTGAGCCATCCTGATTTAATTATATCCAGAATAACCGTCCATGAAGGAAAAAGCCTCATACCCAGCCATTGCGTCTATTAATAACTCGATGATTGGGTCTGGGAAATCATCTTTCAGGAAATTATGATTGAGATATCTAAAATCGATGCAGATGTGGATCTGTCCGTTCTTTTTCTTGATGAGGAAAATTTTGGCTATCCAGATGGGGTATTGGACCTCTCGAATGAAGCCTGCATTAATAAGATTATTGACTTCAGCCTCTATTTTGGCAGCATGTGTGGGGTGCGTCCTTCTGGAGGCTTGTTTATAGCCCTGGTGGTCTCCTGGCAGACCTAAGTGGTGCGTCACCACTACAGGATCGAGTCTCGGCATTTCGGTGTAATTCCATACAAAAACATCTCGATGTTTCCTAATAAATGAGGTATATACATCTCGCTCCTTGGGATACATGGTTGTACTAATGAGAGTGGGCATCAGGTCTTCCTCGGTACCTGGGTTTATTTCCCTGAGCTCGTCCACAGAGGTGGAGACACCTTCCTCAAATGCGGAAGTTGCATCCCTGAGATCTTCTTCCTCTTATTCCCCCACATTCTCATCTTCTTGATCCGACAAGGGGAGAGTTCTCGGAACAAGATCTTAGGAGTTTGGAGGCGAGGAATTGTGGGCATCCTCGCTCAAGTATTTGCCCCCAAATTGAGGGTTAGCAGTCGTTTCTGTACTAGTATTCTCAGGCTTCATGGCTGAAGTCATGAGGATAGCTGAGTACGTGTTCAGACTTCAGCTCCTGCTCTCAACATGGTTGATGGGTAGTATGTAGTCTTCGCCGATCTGCTTGAGGGGGTCATCGGGAACTATTTCCAGGCCGTTTGGAGTGTGAACCCAATCGATACCATCGATCGAGGGTTTCTTTTTCTTTTGATCTTAAAACTCGGCATCAATGTAGTGTGACTCAGAGAGCTCGAAAGGGGCCTTGTCAGTTTGCAATGTCCCACCTTTTCCATTGATGAAACACTTGATACACATGTGGTAGGATGAAGGAATGACCATGTGCTTATGGAGACACGAACTTCCCCTCAAGTCATTGAATGTTGTGTTCTGCCAGACCACCAAGAATTCTGAGTAGGCCACAAGGTCGCCAAAATGGTTGTTTAGCTTGATTTGTCCCATTGTCTTCTGTTCACTCTTTTCGTAACCCAACAGAGTTGTGGTTGAGCATATTAGATCATCCTCACTATAGCCCAACAAATGATGTATTTGTAGGGGAAGGAGGTTAACTCTAGATCCATTGTTAATAAAGACTTTATGGATCTCAACATCATTTAGTGTGCCGGACACATATAGTGGATTGATGTGTCCTTGCATGAAGACATCTTCTTCCTGATCGGTGCAAGAAATCACCGCATTGCATTCAGCCAGGCCAGTCTCCGTCCGGTAAATCTAGGCGGTGGCTACCTCTGCTTCAAACTCATGGGGGATGATCAAGGCTTCTATAAGCACCTCTCTGAGATCTTCTAACAAACTCAGGGCATCCAATATTGACAGTTTGGCTGGTACTGATACAATTTGCTTAAGGATATCATATTTCTTCTCTAGCGGCTGACGCTTCTCCACTAGCGGGAGAGTTTTAACAATAACTTTGGGAGCTGGAGTATGTGACGTGGAGGGACCGGCCGCTGGGTCGGATGTCGATGGTGTTCTCACATTCTAGGGACTTGGACCGGCCGGTCTATTTGTACAAACTAGGTGGCTAGACACGTGTTCCTCCTCTGATGGGTACCGCAGAATGACGGGACCAGAGTGGCTGCTTGTGGAGGTGGAGGGATATTTCTTCAACTACTGAGTCCGTTGAAGGGCTCTCCCATGGGTTTCGTGATATTAACGGTTTGGGCTCGGGTAAAACCATAGGTTTGGTTTCGGCCATGACTGGTCCTCCCTTGGTATCCCATGATTCTGAGATTCCTCCTCCCGGACCCTTGTGTTTGGAACTCGGGTTCATAACCATACCCTTCATCAGGGAATGACTCCATTAGATGGACGACTTTGATGGAACAAAATATTAGCTTCTCGTCCAGCGACAGGTCAACCTCATAGGTTGTCCCTAATGGTGTCGTTTGGTTCGTCGGTTCCAGTGGCGCCAAGTTTGAGGGCATAAAATCCGACAGTGTCAGGGCTAACTTCGGCTTTATTGTGGGATGCTCCTCTTGCGATTGTCTCCTCCCTTTTCAATTACTCCTAGATGACTAGCTCGCTGAGGGTTGTGGGGACAATATTGTCGTTTGTGTGGCATTACAGGCTGTTGGTGGTAACAACGGCTATTGTAGTTGAGCTCAGAGTATTCCCTGAGCACGATTAACAATCTTTTGAGTCATCCAGTCATCAAATTTCTGCCCCTTCTTTCTGGTGACATCCTGCCACCCCTCCCCTTTGTCGAAGTCGGTGATAGAAATATATATCACATTTGCTAGGGGTGGTCACAACTCGACCTGTCCGGAGTCTACCATCCTTTGAAGGAGGTCTTTGATGATGAAGAATTCTTGGATACTATGCCCAAACATTCGATGGTAGGTAAAGTAATCTAGCATGTCATCGTGGCCGACTTCTTCGTGTTTCCTTGGCTTAGGGAGGTGGATCAAATTGTAATTCATGGTGGTGATGATGTATCCGCAGACTTGGTCCTCCCAGAACGATTATACTTTGTTTCTTCATTACTCGAACTAGTTCTGCTTCGATCCTCTTTGATCGTCCCACTTGGGCAGAGGCGGCTGCTGATATACAGGGGGCCTTGACAATTTGGTGGAGGCGTAGGTGGTGAAGCAGTCGTAGGGGCTGGATTGAGCGTGATAGAGGATGCTTCAGCTCTAACTGCTCTCTTTGAAGGAGCCTGTGAGGTTATTTGGGACTTCATATTAGTCTGTTGTAGGGAGAATTCAATTTTCTGGGAAATGGTAGAGAGATTTCAGAAGCCAGTGGTGCACTCCACTGGTATGAGCAATGTTTGCAGCTCGTCTCTGAGGTTATCGATGTATATGGAAAGCATCTCATCTTGAGGAGTTGGTCTGTCCAGGGAGTAGGTCATACCCTTCCATATGGTGATGAAATCTGACACCCTCTCATTCTCCCTCTATTCGCAATTCATGAGGTCGCTGACTGTTGTTTTAGGCAGTGTTGAGCTGAAGTGGAACATCAACTGATACCGAAGGTATTCCAAGAATTTTATTCAATAAGATGGAAGACTCATATACCAGATGAAGGAAGACCCATGTAAGGTCCACACGAAACATCTGAGTTTCACTACTTCTTGTTGTTCTGGGGTTCCCATCATAGAGCCATAATAAGACGCGTAGTGTATCAAATGTTGTTCTGGACCGCCTAATCCATTGAAAATATGGAATACAGGGCTTCCCAAATTTGGTGGAGGAGGTGTGTTGCTTACCCATTCTGGGTAGGGCTTCCACTCTAGCTGTAACAGAGCACATCGACCTTCTATTGCTTCCAATAGAGCTGTTAGTGCCTCAATGGTGTTGGTGAGACCCTAGTTTACATCATGTTGGGCCCGGTCTTGGGAAGGTGTAGCCTGAGGCATTTCTTGAGGATCTGGCATGGCTAGAACCAAGGGTGCATATTCCATTTGTGACACCTTCTTAGGGTTCATACATACTCGCTCTGTTTTCTTCTTAAGTGGAGGGAAGTCTTGGTATTCATCCAAATCCATGTTCAGGTAGTTGGACGGGCCGGGCACCGCATTGGGATGGGGCCCTGACTGCACTTCATTTTCTAGGGCGAACATTGGTCTTTGAGGTGCACATTCTGGGAGTGCATCGTGTGGCTCTTCTTGGGAAGCAATATCAATAATACAGTACCTCTGGAATAGCTTGTCATTAAGCTGCCTCAATTCTTTCATTTCATCTTCCTGTCGAGCAAATCTCTCTTCGAGCGTATGTGGATCGTTTTTATTCAGAGAAGGATGCGGGTTAAGGGTAATAGGTCCTTTTTTCTTATCCTTGTTTTAGGCTCACAGGGTATGTGGAGAAGTGTTAGCTGGAGGGGTGGCCATATTTAGGGAGACCCTCTAGTTCTGGGTGTGCACACCTGATGGTTCGTTGTGAATCACAGCCTGAACAGGACCGTCGTCTTCTGATGCATCCAGATTTGCATCATATTCTGTGTCACTCATGGGGTTAACCTCTATAGAATTGATTGATGCATATCGCGGGGTGGAGGAGATGTCATCTTCCAAATAATAAGATGATCTCTCATGTGTTCTACTAGGCTTCCCCTTCCTGTCTCAAGATTGCTTTCGGACTCCTTGACTAAGGGTGACGTGGAGAGTTATTTGATTCGACCTTATGGTACACCTCCATCTTGAAGGGGATGATGATTCCAATGAAAGGATAGAGATGGAACCTCCTCTTCTGACTATCCTCCCTAGATGAGAGAATTCATATTCTCGTGGGGGAACCTGTTGTTGAGGTGGTAAAAATGCCCCCATCCCTAAGGGATGGGGTTGGCTATGTTCCTTGGATGTTGAGTCTCTTCCCGTCTTTATTGGTCTTACGGGGGAATTTTTTTTTAAAAATTCTCCTAGCCCTACATGATGGGGTTGACACTGTATTGCGTCAGTGGCTGTTGATATCACTACTTGCCTGATCTTGTGTTCCCCCATTCTAGGGTGAACTGGATCTGATGCCGAGTTCACCTCTGAATCAATCCCCTCTGGGGAGGCAAGCAATTACTTCTTATTGGCCTCTCTTAGGTGAGAGGCCTGTTGTATGATTTTGGTTTCCTGATTCAGGAGATCATGAATGTCTTCTTCTTTTCGGTCCTGACGCTTCTGGGACTTACTCAAGGCCTGTCTCTATTGGGTGTGTTGCCTTTCCTGAACAGGGACCCCACTCGATTGTTGTCTTGTCGTGATGACATTGCAAGACATTATGCCGAATAGGTTCTTATGGGCGGGTAGCAGTGTGAAATGCAGAGCTCCATGTTCTCAACATCCTATAATATGGACTCCCATCGGAGCATCACCAATGAGGCAGCGCAACTAGTGTAGTTCCTGAAGATATGATGACTCAAGGTTTCCTTTACGCCTCTCAGGCCGCAGTTGCCACACTAAAAGAAGAGTTTCCAGGTCGATGTGATGCAGGAGGTCTCTTATTGTCTTGACACGGTCTACATACCCATCATAGGGCAGGAATCTTGATTTTATCCAGTAGAGGGTTTTCCATATATTGGAGCAGATTTCTTGTACAGATTCTTCTAGAAACTTTTTGGGTATGTCGAATTGAGAGGTGGCTGTGGGAAAAAACATAACTGGTACATTATCTCTGGCCAGTCATTTCCTCAGGTGCAACATGTTGGCATAATCCTCTGCTAGTGATTCCTCTACCTAGTCAGCCCAACTGAGACTCTCACCGATAGTGTGGTCGGGGCAGTGGGGGCGGTAGGTATTGAATTATCATGTGGGTGGTTCCGAGATGGTTCAGAAGACGAACGTGGCCCAGGACCGTCTCCTGATTGAAGAAGGGTGTCGTTGGTGACTATATGGGAATCCGACATGCTTGATCCCATCCTTCTAAGTGACTTGGAATATGAGGTCTTTTCTATACTTGATTTGGTATGGGGAGGACCTTACTATTGATATGATATGTCACTGCGGGGAGGACTTTTTTAATGGAAACTGCAATGGCAAGGACTACCATTATGGCTGCCGTAGGGAGAGAACCTGCGGGGTACACCCTGGGAAGGGCCTTCAGAATGTACCGCAATGAGGGAAGGGCCTTCTCGTTGCTCGACGTCTAGGCGGGGAGGGCCTCCACTGTCCATGTCTTAATGGAGATGGCTATCATTTCTGCTTGACACCTTACTTCATAGAGAAATTTTGCAGTGCATACCCTGGGGAGGACCTCCAAGGAGTGTCGCAGTAAGGGGGGGACCTTCTGGCTGTGTAGCGTTTTTACGGGGAGGGCATTCACATTAACTTCCATCATGGTGAGGATGAACATCATGGTTTGAAATTCGATATGTATCCTAGGGAGGACCTTCAAGACACAATGCGACAAGGGGAGGACCTTCTTGTTGCTTGGGGCCATTGCGGAGAGGACCTTCGCAATGGCGGCCATAGTGGTGAGGACTACCATCACATCTGCCGCAATGGCGAGGACTATCATCCCAGCTGCCACAGGGAGAAGTTCTGTGGGGTACACCCTGGGGAGGGCCTTCATAATGTACCGCAATGAGGGGAGGTACTTCTCATTGCTTGACGTCTCTATGGGGAGGACCTCCGTTATTAGAGTGGTGAGGAATACCATCGTGATCTGATTCCTGGATGTGCGGAGTGTCGTTTCAACGTAACCCCGTAGGAGGACCTTCAGGGTGGGCCATGACAAGGGGAGGCCCTTCTTGTCATGAGGAGACGTCACTGCGGGGAGGGCCTTAGTAGATGCGACTACGATAGCGAGGACTACTATCATAATCTGTGGTCCCACTACATGAAGAGTGTTTGCAATGTATACCCCATGGAGGACCTTCAGGGTGGACCGCAATAAGTGGAGGGACTTCTTGCTGCTTGATATTTTGGTCAAATGGAGGGCTTCCGTGACTCGCATCAAAAGAGAATATCTCCTGATAGATCGTTATATGCCCATGGGGGAGGCTCACGTAGGTGCTCTGAGGAGGACCTTCAGATCTGCTGGTAGTGACATTGCGGTGAGGACCATCACAACTGCTACTGCTACACCCATAATATCGTAATGGATGGGTCGGGTTCTGATCCTTCGATATGTGCTTAGTATCATTGGGACCCCCATCTTCCAGCAGAGTGGAGTCATGAACCTTCTCTTTATTTTCTGTCTTCCTTTGGCGCATTCGGGGTGGTTTCTTATGGGCTACAGGGACTGTCTACTATTGATAATGGCCTTCACCATTGGGTCCCTTTCTAATTGGGTACAGTGATGCTGCCGGGATATGCCAACAGACATCTTGAATTTTAGTAGGGATATATGCCTGCTCTGGATCATCCACTATGATGGATGGGTGTCCCCCAGTTGGAATGAGTGAGGCTGCTCGATCCGGTTGACCTTGTATCACAGAATATGGCCGATGACCCTCATGGGTGGAATTAGGGATGCAGATCTACTCCGAGGCGGCTATCTCATCTCTTAGGCGAGTCGACTTAATTGGGGAGATGGGCTCACGGGCATGAGTCCTTACTGTTGCCACAGATGCAACTACATTTTGGAAAGTATACAAGATATGATTTGGGATCGATACATGCTCCTCCATCATTTCTAGGATATGTAGAGAGACATATTTTTCTGGAATGGGTATGAAGGCCCATTCCAGTATCGGAGTAGGAATATCCTTCTCTGGTCATCCGGTGGTCAGTGGGTACTGAAAATTCTCCTTTGTCGGGGCAGGTGAAGGAGTATGCCCCTATGATGGGATATGTCAGTTTATCTCTCCGTTTGTCGCCACATCGGGATGGTGGACTTTACTTGCATCCGCAGGGAGCTATCCCTACATATGTTGGTTCCCCACCGTATCGAGTCAGTGAAATTTGTTGGCAGGGAGACGTGCCCGCCTATTAATTGCTGCCACATTTGGATGGTGAGATTTGTTGATCGCCACCACATCGAGATGGTAGGAGTCAGAAGTATTTTCTAGGAGCAGGTCCTACAGGTGCTGGGTTTCCACCACGTCTGGTTGGTGGGCTTCATGACCCTGGGCAGATAGAGGTTCATGTCGGGTAGGTGATGTTCAGTGTGAGTGAAGGGATTGATGGAGCTCAGAGTGGATGTGTGCCTACTCGTATGACACTGCCATGTCTGGATGGTGGACTTTGGTGTAGCAGACAAGTCTATGTGCCTACTCGCAATATGTCTCCGTGACTGGGTAGTCGAGCTCCTCCATATGAACAAGGGTGATGACCTGTCCCTGGATGTATGTGTACCGACGTAATCTGGTGGTCCAGAGGGCTGGAGCTCGGGGAGTGTGGTCCTGGATCCTCAGGGTGATATCCTCTAATCGTGAGAATATTGATTCATGACGTAACCACGACGACGTCTTCTAGTGGGGGCCTTAGAGAGGAACCCCCGTTTAGAGGGGATGAAGTCCTCAGTGTCGACTTCATCCGCCTCCCTAAGATAAGGGAGGTACATATTGTCTCGTTCTGGGGATAGACTCTTGAAATGGTTTGAGATGGTAATAGGAGCCACCTGGATCTACTTTTGTGGACGCTACTGGGCAGATAACCGGTTGGTTTAGGTGGATTGGAGGGCGTGCCTGGCCGCCTCCACCATCGGGAGTGTGCTATTCAAGTGGTACTCTTGAATCAATGCATCTGAGACCCAAAGATGAAGATGACGAGTAGGTGAAGGGGTCCTTTATTGGTGAGGATGTCCATTAATTACATTGATTGAAGTACGCATCTGTGAGTTCCTCCGTGATGCCATCAGATTGATAGTAGTTTTGATTGGTACCTGTAAAATATTTTGAC
This sequence comes from Viscum album, assembly GCA_963277665.1. Taxonomy (NCBI): domain Eukaryota; kingdom Viridiplantae; phylum Streptophyta; class Magnoliopsida; order Santalales; family Viscaceae; genus Viscum; species Viscum album. The sequence goes on along the minus strand of OY728139.1, from coordinate 332,544,889 downwards.
AAATACAAATAGAAAACCCGTCAAAGAAATATCTCACAATCCCATGAGTAATTAATGAACTTTATTGGACCTTATTGTGAGTATAAGGTGGCACATAGTAGGATTAGGTTAAATCTATCATGTTTGGTTAAAGATCCATGTCGGGTTCACCATTTTTGATTCCACTGAGGGTGGGAAGTTCGACGTGCCCGACGGTCCATCTTATGGAGTGCTGAGTTCTGCTCAATCACTCAGGTTGGATATATCATTCTTCATTTTGAAACACCCAATGCCTCTATATCCAACGATTTGTGGACCTGATTTCTAAAGGCAGGCGTTCGTCGGGCGATTCGGCCAGCGATGCTTAAGAACTCACATTGGTTGAGAGGATGGGAATTCGGGCTCATCGCACCCTTTTGGGGGAATTATTTCTTATTCTGGGATTCTCTTATAGCTTTAAGAAGTATTCATATGTTTGTGAATATTTGGTTTATACTGAAACATATTATCCATGGATTACTCCTAGTTGGCAATGGTCAGCTGAACACAGGGATTCGGAATCGTTTAGGCCCGAGGTGTACCATCCCTCATTAGATTAATGACTATGAGGAGTTTGGACTCATTGAGATGGCACTGGTTTGAAGCCTCATAACTGGGCGCTCTGGAGGTTATTGTCATCCAGGGGGGACAGATAACGACTTCAACATTTGGATCGAACCCGTGATATGGGCTTCCTACGTATCCGCCTGAAATGAATCATAATCCACATAGATCGGTGACTCTTGATGGGACACATTACCTTTTAAGTTTGTACGACAAGGACCCGACCATTTAGTTTAATGTCTTGTGGTATGGACACCCGGGTGAGAGATGCCCATTCAATGATGGTGCGGGACTTATGCTGAAGCAGCCCAGAAGACCCAAGGGAATCGATTTACTATGCCTAGATACGGTCATGCTGGGGTCATGTGGACATGGTATGAATGTGATGAATGTGTATCAGACGTAGATATCGATCTTGCACCTCGAGGAGGTTTCGTACATATCTCGGTTGGTCAGGAATCAAAGTCTGCGCAGTTCTGGGAGATTAGGGATTACACGTGAGAGTTGCCTGTTGTTGGGATTGAACCTCGGGGAGGCTACCTACGTACCCTACATAGGAGACAAGGATCAAAACCCATGTAGTTCGTTTTGATGGGCACGATTGGGACTTACATATGGTTAGTGGCCCAAATTGGGATTGAACCTTAGGGAGGCTTCCAACGTACCTTTCTTATGAGACAGGGATCAAAACCAGCATAGATCATTTTGAGGGGCATGATTGGGACTTACACATGGTTAGTGGCCCAAATTGGGATTGAACATTGGGGATTCTTCCTACATACCATACTTAGGAGGCAGGGATCAAAATCCACATAGTTTGTTCAATCGTCGTCATTGTGCGGATGTCGCGGCTATCACAAATCTCTAAGACCACGTGAGTCATCCTCGGTGTAGAGACCCGAAGATTGACGTACATGGAAATTACATTACTTTTGTGGAATACTTAATACATATCAAAAACAGACACACAAGGACCATAATAGTTTAGTGTCTTTGGAAACTCGGAATGTAATCTTCTAATCGTGGTGAATGATCTTCATCAACTCTCATAACGATCTTCCCCTTTTTGTTTCCTTACCTAAAAACTTTCTTTATTTCCTGGGGAAAATAAAATATAAAAAGGGTGAGCTCAAATGCACAGTAAGGGAAAACATAGAGAACATAAAACAATCCATAAACATTTGAAAGCAATAACATGAACATGAAATTTAAACATCAAAATCTTGAGCAAAGACATAGACCGTGGAAGTATGTAAGGAATATATCATAATGGAACATCAACCACGATAAAATATAATAGGAATAAAACATGTAATTTTGGAAACCATTCAGCACATGTTATGATTTCCATAGTTTCCATGGAATTTCTGCCAAGACCATCTTTGTGGACAAAGTCCCTTTCTGAATCGAGTTCACTCCTCATTTCAGTCCTGTAACACTAAAACGAATTAACTTATCGTTCCAGCCATGTATATCTCATGAGATATAAATCTTTACCCAATGCATTGGAGGGAGATATAGTTCCCACCCATCTCATAATGAAATCATTCTTACTTGTTCCACAAAATAAACATACATCATTCATAATAACCCAATAAATAAAATGTGTTTCATAAACATCATCCCATCATCACATAATCCATATAAAATAAATGGATATCATTTTATAATAAAAAAATTGAAACCATGTCAATCATAGAGACATGATACTTGAAACATACACATATGAAATAATGTCATCTTAGATGAAAAATGGTTTTGATAAAACACTTGAAATGAACTCTTGAGGAAAATATCTTTTATTCTACAAAATCAATTTCATTTCACAAAATGTCATGGAATTTTAAAAGAATTTTTTTTATTCAAAATATACATGAAATATTTTGGAGTTAGCTTCATGAAAATAAGGCTTTATAAAACCATAAATAAATCATGTCATGCCGTTTTAGTTAAAAAATAGTTTTCCCGTAATTTTGCTGGAAAATTCAAAAAGTACCTAGTAAAAGAAAGATTCCATACATACAATGTAGTAAAAGTAAAAAATGGGTAAAAAGGACTTTAAACATACTTGAAACCATTTTTAGAAAACAAGTACATAGAATATAAATATAACCCTAGTAAATACATACGAATAACAATCTCGGATAAGAACGAGATTGGAATAGTTATCCCTTACCTTAGGTCCAATATGCTTCGTATGGATCTGAACCTCCTGTATAATGATTTAAATAATGTCATTGACTTATTAAATAATCATATTAATTGTTATGATATCATATATGTTTCACTTATGACTTTATATTACCCTTTCTTTTATAAATTCCATTTTAAAACAGCGTTTTGGGTAAAATCATTTCATTTATCGTATGTGTTTCGACTTGTCGTTCTTGATATTATTACTTATATCCTGATTTAAATAATTCCAAAATGTAAAACGTGATTTATATATAATATATATATTCATCATATAAAAATATATTATAGATCGATAAAAGGAATGAAATACACCGTTCATGGAGACGGTAGGCCGTACGTACGCATGAATGCTGTTTTCGTTTCCTTATTAAATTGAATGAAACTAAATAGATGAAATAAATATATATATATACATAAATCCAGTAGAATTATTATTTAATATCTTTCATTATTATTAATTATATAAACTTTATGAACATTCATGTATGGTTAACATGGAGAATGAATCTCATCGTGTCGTGGAGACGGTAGTCTGTACATACGCACGAGCGATGATATCGTTCCCATAATTATTGAATAGAATTGGAGCGGATGGTATAATATATCAGAATCATTATGATGTTATAATAACCATATATAGTTATTATTTACACCATTATACCCATCCATGTAAGGTGTTGGTGGAAAAACAGATTACACCACGGCGTGGAGACGGTATTCCGTACGTACGCACACGCATTGATTTTGTTTTCCATAGGATAGATAGAAGGTGAAATAGGGTTGTTTTATATTTATAATAACATATCAGTATATTATTGATACTGATGTTATTACAATATAATGAAACAACTAAATAAGAAGAAGTTGAAGAAGAAAGAAAACTGAAACAATTTGTAACGGATATTACCTCTTCTTTGACATGCCTCCTTGAAACCTCCTCTTAGGGTACTAAAATTGGTCTTTGAAGAAGACCTGGACCTCTAGTACGTTTTAAGGAAGTGGGTAAGTGAAATGGTCAGGGTTTTTATGATCTTGAAGGCTCAAAGTGGTGTAAGGAGGAGAGGGAGGAGATGCCCTTTTATAAGGGAGGAGAGGGGAACCTTTGGAAATATAAGAAATATTAGTTTATATTAAATCCCTACCCCACTTCAAAACTTCTAAAATGACTCATATCTGTAGATTAGATGATATAGGGTTGTAATCTCATCAAAAAAATAAAATTTAGACATGTTAGGAATTTATTTTAAACATTATCAACTTGATTTATCCTTATTTAACAATTTAAATTTATTTGTGGTAATAATAATCTAAATTTTAAATTATCATAAATAATTACATATGTGTTGTGAATTTTCGATAATTTAACACTTTATGAAATTTTAGACCATATAAATTTAAATTTATAATTTTTAAAAATATTTGTGATTTTTAAACAATTTTATAATATGTTATTTGTTTAAAATAACAATAGTGTCAATTTTGACACTATTCATTTATTTGAATTTAAATAAACAATATACAGAAGATATGTTCAAACTAAAAAATTTAATATATTCCTAACATGTAATATTTATCTATAAAATTAGTAGAGAACATTAAATAGTTAATATAATATTTATATTAATATTTTTAAAACCATTTATTTGATATTTCTCTTAATAAAATAATTTCAACATCACTATTATGTCACATTTAATGATATTTATTTAATCCCTAAAAATTCTAAATAAATTCATATGATGTATATAATTTAATTATCTTTCTGGAGACTATTTATATCAAAGTTGCATGATTTTTATCACTAAACTAAAATTATTATACTTATATGATTTAAGAATGTGACATGTCGTGACTTTCTTTGGTTTTAATAATAATTAAATTATTTTCAAGGAACAAAGTCCATTAAATGAATCTAATCCGACCCTTAGGTGATATGGGTCGCCTTTTAGTCATCCAATATGATTTTTCAGGTGTTAGGGTAATTTTATAATCTTATATTTAACCTTAATTACATGATTTACCTTTAACTATGGTAAATAAAATTTACCGTAGTTACTATTCATAATGTCCAAAAATATAAAGTAGCCTATTAACATAATTTGGACCCACTGATTCCAAATATGGAATCCATTTTTCCAAATTCAATACACAAAATTTGCAGAAATTAAATTAGAATTAATCCCGTTGTCGAAAGAAAACGGGTTTTTGTTTAAAACATTACAAAAGATTTAATTGATTTAACCTTCGAATTCAAGGTAAAATCAATGATAATGAAATACATTATATTAAATGGTAAAAATATATTCTATTTATACTTCAAAACCATTCAATATTACAATTTAACCATATAAATTATTACGATGAAAAAAAGATGTTTTTAATTAAAATATATCGTGTTTTTACTATTCATTAAAATATGAATGTTGTCAGAAAAATATCAAAACATTATCCAACGTAAATTTTTATATCCTGATTCAAAAGAAGAATTTTATTTTGTAAAATTGAATAGATAAACATGTAAAAAACTAGATTTAATGTGGGTGTGCCATCAAAAGGCAGCAAAACTGCATTTTTTGAAAAATACTTATTTTACCTGAAACATTTATTTTGTTTTCATTCCATGTTCTAGAAAATGTGTAAGATGAATAATAATGTTATAAAATTCAAAATTTAGTTAATACTATTCATAACGTCTAGTTCGTGATAATATTATAACCATATATCATTGTTTAGTGAAACTCGGTATTGCGTACAACACACGCTATCGAGGAAGGTCGCGATTGCGTGTAATGGAATCCAAGTCAGGGTTGTGTGTTGTGCAAGACTCATTTTTTGTTTCGTTATAAAAAAATCCAACCATTTTTCATTTATACATTGAATATATATATATACACACACTAAATGTTGCGTAGAATGATTATTATAAAACGAACTTGAAATTCTGTGTAACAAAATCTAAGAATAGTGTTGCGTATACTTCAAGCTAATACAGTGTGGTGTATAGAAAAAGATAATATTGTTGTAGCATAAAACACATGACATCAAAAAAATTAAAATGAATACTTATCATAAAATATCGGGTTGTTACATTCTACCCCCCTTAAAATGAATTTCGCCCTCAAAATTCGTCGGGGTTATAAATGGTTTTCTATTTGATTGTTTCTTTAATTGCAACACACATCGTAAAATGAAATACCAAAACATAACTTTAATAACTAATGTATGAAACATAACGGTTACCCAAATTAACTAATAACTAGGTTTCCACATAGGATAACATAGGTAAAAATATGGATATTGAAGAAAAATCTAACCATCTAGTTCTGATAGAGAGTGGTAGAGGACATGGATATGAAAAAGAAAATAATCACAGAGCCATAAATTTGTAATGATATAAGGCACTATATGATTCATCGGATATAAGAGCACTAGGACAACATTTTTGGGGTTCAATATAATTTCCTTAAAGTTGAAATTTTTTAATTAGAAGAAATACTTTCTTGATTTTGGTACAATCTCACTGTTGTTCATGCTTTGAACAATTTCCACTTTATCTCTTAAAGAAATGAAGTTGAATTTGTTATTTGTGAAGCGTTAATAGGTCATGTGATAGAATGATGGCTCATTCCATCTATTTCAAACAAAAGGTTAGCAAAAGTTATCAAATATACATAAGTCCATCTATGGTGAGGTTAATCATATACGATTCAAAAAATTAACTTATACTTCATATATCATACCTCTTAATAAAATAAAACTAGTTTCTACTAACCAGGGACTTCTTGTAGGCCAGTGGTAGGTGATAAAGGCCAGTCACACTTCAGTTATGGGTTCGATTCTCACAGCCTTGTCCGATGCGATGGGTTTTCATCCATCTTGCAGGTTATCCTTTTTCTAAAACTATACTATCATAACATTTCCAAAATAAAAAGTTATATCCTTAACCAATACTATATGAAGACCATTCCAACCATTAGGCTTATCGAAAATACTTCTGTCTAATTATTAGAAATTTCATCTACCGAGCATGTGAATTCCATCATTTTTCCCCCATATATCATAAGATATATCTTTTTGGTCACATTACAAACATGTGAATACCTTAATCATGTATTATTTTGAAACATGAATTACCATAGAACCATAGAGAAAACATGAATTCTGTCAAAAGTTAACTCTTTCCACATAAAGAAATCCCAAATAAAATCTATATACTCAAATCATGATATCACATTGTCCTTTTATCAGCCATGAGCTCATGAATACTATCAAACATATTATTTTCTCATTATCCCTTCATTATGTGCATATCATCTTCTTTCCAAAAATATCTGAATAACCGTTCATGGTTACCAGTACAATTCAACATATACTTTCAAATACTTTAGAAAAAAAATTGTGTAAAAATCCTTAGATGATTCTTTATTCCATAGTACCATACATTATTCTTGATAAACATACAATAATTCCACTAACTTCTTAAACCACTTGATGAGCTTCATCATTTCTTTCATCCCATATTTCATTTGTAGTCTCTTCATCATCATCCACATAAATACTACTCATATGACCATGCTTATTCTCTTCATGAGATTTTCCCTTAGGGCATTGGTTTTCATAATGCCCATACATTCCACATTTAAAACATCTAATCATTGTTGATGTCATAGAAATACCATTATCCTTGTCCATGGTGTTAACTGAACCTTTTCCTTTGCACTTACTGGATTTGTGTCCTTCTTTTCCACACCCAAATAATCTTACAGTTCCTTTGAAACAATCTCCCCGATTACTCTTCCCACATGATTTACATGAGGGAAATTGAACTTTCTTTCCTCTATGATCATCATGAAACTCCATATTTATCTTATTATCTGAGTCGGGAAACTTACCAATGTTGAGATTATTTATCATATTATGAGATTTCTGATTAGGCATAATAACGATATGTGGACCTCCAGATCCAATTTCATTCGGTAGCTCATGAAAAATATCATTCCATTGTCCATCATATCCTCCATTATCGTGAATCTTCCCATTCCCAGCCATTTTCTAAAACCCAAAATGAATAGTGTGAGAGGAAAAAATCATGCTAGGTAAAAGAACATAGTAAATGGGAAGTACCCTCAAAATCTAACATCTTAGGTTAAATTATAAGATCGTTACCATAGTTCTAGGACTATATCCTATAGGTATACTTATCCTTAGGGACATCCCTAGACATACCTTAGAAATATCTCTAGGGATCTCACTAAAGTTTTCACATCATAGTTTCCAAAGGTTGACTAAACCTTTCCTTTGATACCGACTGTAGAGACCCGAAGCTTGATGTACATGGACATTACATTACTTTTGTGGAATACTTAATACATATTAAAAACAAAAACACAAGGATCGTAATAGTTTAGTGTCTTTGGATACTCGGAACGTAATCTTCTAATCGTGGTGAATGAACTTCAAAAACTCTCATATCGATCTTCCCTTTTTTGTTTCCTTACCTAAAACCATTCTTTATTTCCTGGGGAAAATAAAATATAAAAATTGTGAGCTCAAATTCTTAGTAAGGGAAAACAGAGAGAACATAAAACAATCCATAAACATTTGAAAGCAAAAACTTGAACATGAAATTTAAACATCAAAATCTTGAGCAAAGACATAAATCGTGGAAGTACATAAGGAATATATCATAATGTAACATCAACCTTGATAAAATATAATGGGAATAAAACATGTAATTGTGGTAACAATTCAGAACATGTTATGATTTCCATAGTAGCCAAGGCATTGCTGCCAAGACCATCTTAGTGGACAAAGTCCCTTTCTGAATCGAGTTCACTCCTCATTTCAGTCTTGTAACACTGAACCGGATTAACATACCATTCCATCCATGTATATCTCATGAGATATAAATCGTTACCCAATGCATTGGAGGGAGATATAGGTCTCACCCATCTCATAAAGAAATCGTTCTTACTTGTGCCAGAAAATAAACATACATCATTCATAATAACCCAATAAATAAAATGGGTTTCATAAACATCATCCCATCATCACATAATACATATAAAAGAAATGGATATCATTTCATAATAAGAAAAGTGAAACCATGTAAATCATAGAGACATGATACCTAAAACACACACATATGAAATAATGTCATCTTAGATGAAAAATGGTTTTGATAAAACACTTGAAATGAATTCTTGAGGAAAATATCCTTTCTTCATCAAAATCAATTTCGTTTCACAAAACATCAAGGAATTTTAAAAGAATTTTTTTTTGTTTAAAATAGTAATTAAATCTTTTGGAGGAAGCTTCATGAAAATAAGGCTTTATTAAACCATAAAAAATCCTTTCATGTCGTATAAGTTAAAAAAAATATTTTTCTCGTCCTTTTGCCGGAAATGTCAAAAAGTACCTCATAAAAAAAGATTCCATACATAACAAGTAGTAAAAGTCAAAAATGGGTAAAAAGGACTTTAAACATACATTAAACCATTTTTAGAAAATAGGGACATGGAAGATAAATATAACCCATGTAAATACTTACAAATAATAATCTCGGATAAGAACGAGATTGGAATAGTTATCCCTTACCTTAGGTCTGGTTTGCTTCGTATGGATCCAAACCTCATGTATAACGATTTAAATAATGTCATTTACTTATTAAATAATCATATTCATTGTTATGATATCATATATGTTTCACTTATGACTTTAAATTACCCGTTATTTTGTAAATTCCATGTTAAAGAAGCGTTTTTGGTAAAATCATTTCATTTATTGTATGTGTTTTGACTTGTCCTTCTTGATATTATTACTTATATCCTGATTTCAATAATTCCAGAATTTAAAAAATGATTTATATATAATATATATTCATCATATACATATATATTATATATCTATAAAAGGAATGAAATACACCATTCATGGAGACGGTAGACCTTACGTACGCATGAACGATGTTTTCATTTCCTTATTGAATTGAATGAAACTAAATATATGAAATAAATATATATATACATAAATCCAGTAGCATTATTATCTCATATATTTCATTATTATTTGTTATATAAACTTTAGGATCATTCATTTATGGTTAACATGGATAATGAATTTCATCGCGTCGTGGAGATGGTAGTCTGTACGTACGCACGAGCGATGATATCGTTCCCATAATGATTGAATAGAGTTGGAGTGGATGGTATAATATATCATAATCAGTATGATGTTATAATAACCTTATATAGTTATTCTTTACACCATTATACCCATCCATGTAAGGTGTTGGTGGAAAAACAGATTACACCACGACGTGGAGACAGAATTCTGTACGTACGCACGCACGATGATTTTGTTTTCCGTAGGACGGATAGAAGGTGAAATAGGGTTCTTTCATATTTATAATAAAATATCAGTATATTATTGATACTCATGTTATTACAATATAATTAAACAATTAAATAATAATAAGTTGAAGAAGAATGAAAATTGAAAGAATTGGTAACGGATATTACCTCTTCTTTGACACGCCTCTTTGAAACCTCTGCTTAGGGTACTAAAATTGGTCTTTGAAGAATACCAGGACCTCTAGTAGGTTTCTAAGTAAGTGGAGAAGTGAAATGGGCAGGTTTTGGCCATGCTTGAAGGCTCAAAGTGCTGTAAGGAGTAGAGGGAGGAGATTCCCTTTTATAAGGGTGAGTGGCACCTTTGGAAATATAAGAAATATTAGTTTATATTAATTCCGAATCCCACATAAAAACTTCAAAAATGACTCATATTCAAATATTAGATGATATAGGGTTTTAATAAAATCAAACAATAAAATTTAGACCTGTTAGGAATTTATTTTAATCATTATCAACTTGATTTATCCATATTTATCAATTTAATTTTATTTGTGGTAATAATATTCTAAATTTTAAATTATTATAAATAATTACATATGTGTTGTGAATTTTATATAATTTGACACTTTATGAAATTTTAGACCATATAAATTTGAATTTATAATTTTTAAATATTTTTGTGATTTTTAATCAATTTTATAATATGTTATTTTTATAAAATAACAATAGTGTCAATTTTGACACTATTCATTTATTTGAATTTAAATAATCAATATACAGAAGATATGTTCGAAATAAAATATTTAATAGATTCATAACATGTCATATTTATCTATAAAATTATTGGATCACATTAAATAGTTCATATAATATTTATTTTAATATTTTTAAAACCATTTATATGATATTTCTCTAAATAAAATAATTTCAACATCACTATTATGTCACATTTAATGATAATTATTTAATCCCTAAGAATTATAAATAAATTCATATGATGTAGATAATATAATTATCTTTCTGGAGACTATTTATATATAAGTTTCATGAATTTTATCACTAAACTAAAATTATTATACTTATATGATTTAAGAAAGTGACATGTTGTCACTTTCTTTGGTTTTAATAATAATTAAATTATTTTCAAGTAAAAAAGTCCATTAAATGAATCTAATCTGACCCTTAGGTGATATGGGTCGACTTTTAGTCATCCAATAGGAATTTTTCAGGTGTTAGGGTAATTTTATAATCTTATATTTACCCTTAATTACCTGATTTACCTTTAACTATGGTAAATAAAATTTACCGTAGTTACTATTCATAATGCCCAAAAATAAAAAGTAGCCTATTAACATAATTTGGACACCCTAATTCCAAATATGGAATCCATTTTTCCCAATTCAATTAAAAAAAGTTGCAGAAATTAAATTAGAATTAATCATGTTGTCAAAAGAATACAGGTTTTTGTTTAAAACATTGCAAAAGATTGAATTGATTTAGCCCACGAATTCAAGGTAAAATCAATTATAATGACATAAATTATAATAAATGGTAAAAATATATTCTATTTATACTTTAAAACCATTAAATATTATAATTTAACCAAATAAATTATTACGATAAAAAAATTGTTTTTAATTAAAATATAGCGTGTTTTTACTATTCATTAAAATATGAATGTTATCAGAAAAATATGAAAACTTTTTCCAATGTAAATTTTTATATCCTAATTCAAAATAAGAAGTTTATTTTGTAAAATTGATCTTATAAACATGTCAAAAACTAGATTTAATGTGGTGCACCATCAAAAGGCGGCAAAACTACATTTTTTGAAAAATACTTAATTTAACTCAAAAATTTATTTTATTCTCATACCATGTTCTAGAAAATTTGTAAGATTAATAATAATGTTATAAAATTCAAAATTTAGTTAATAATATTCATAATTCCTAGTTCGTGATAATATTATAACCATATATCGTTGTTTAGTGAAACCCGATATTGCGTACAACACACGTTATCGAGGAAGGTCGCGATTGCGTGTAATGAAAGCCATGTCAGGGTTGCGTGTTGTGCAAGACTCCTTTGTTGATTTGTTATAACAGAATCCAACCATTTTTTATTCATACATTTAATATATATATATATATACACTCAATTTTGCGTAGAATGACTATTATAAAACGAACTTGAAATTGTGTGTAACAAAATCTAAGAATAGTGTTGCGTATACTTCAAGCTAATACAGTGTGGCGTATAGCACAAGATAATATTTTTGTATCATAAAACACATTACATCAAATAAATTAAAATGAATACTTATCATAAAATATCGTGTTGTTACACTAGATGTGAGAAACAAGAGAATGTGATAGACTTGGAAAGCCTTGCACTTTTTCCTCCTCGGGGGTAGATGGTCGGAACCGTAAGACTGTCCTTCTTCACGACATCGGAGTAAGGTCTATGCACGCCGACAGGACCATGGGCGAGGTGAAGGAGCAGTGAACCTTCGTGGAATGGAGGGGAAGTCCATTGGCTTCCGGCGAGGATGGTGTGGGGCTTACTCCAGGAGGGATGCTCAGCCACTCCCAGGAGAGGGGAGAAGTGCTCACCGTTGGCACCCATCAAACAGAAATGAAAGCAGGATCCCTTGATCATGGTAAGCAGAGAGGCACAAAGGGAACTCCCGGGCATGGACGCTGCACTACTGTGGGGATGTGAACCCAAGAATGCTTCAGTAATCCTATCAAGGGTCAGGAAAACCCATTTATCTTAGCCTACCATGGGTATGTGAACTCAATGTGGCACGCTGATGTGCCTGAAGGTTTCATCTTACGAGTCAGGTGGGTTCGGTTGAGGCCTTGGCTCGGGGCCGGTGAGTAGGACCGAGAAGGGATTGTGGAGGATCATACTGGATTTGAAGGGTTTCATCTGGCTCAGGGAATGGAAGCACAAGAGGATTTGGCAGGCCACATGGGTTTATAAAGAGTGGATCCCTTCATGTAGGGGGTGCTACGTAGCTAGAGAGGTCGTCCTCATACCAGGGTGGTACGTGGACTGATAGGCATCCCGTGTACCAGGGCAGTACGTGGATTCGGGTTTGGCCCGCATACCAGGTTGGTACGCGGTGCAGTCCGTGCGTGTAGTGGCGGTCATGGGCGTTTCCAGTCAGGGGTCCACCGGTCAAGGCTTCACCCATGTAAGAGGGTGCTACGCAATGTGTCATATAAAAAAACGGCATAAAATCCCTGGTCCGCGGGGAGTACTTCCATGGAGGGGCCATGGCTAGCAGTTTTTATTTTATGTTCATAGTTCACCAATTTGTTATGTGTTTTTCAGGTCATTATCAATTCGTTTCTAGTTTTATACCTATTCTGGTTCGTGAATTGGAACTTCTTTGTTCGTGAAATCCTAAGCTCCGTCCTCTGGAATCCTTCCTTTAGAAGTCGATCCCCAAACCTTCTCACTGATGGAGTCTGATCAATCGATCCCCCAATCTTCGAATCCTTCTACCTGAATCCCCTTCCAATCTCATTCCCCTCGATGTCCTTTTATAGAGGAGGGAAAGATATGTTTCTGTGGTAATGAGACACCTTTTGCAGAGGCCCATGGCCAAAAACCCGGTTTACGGATGTCTTGGTCAATACGCAACGCGTGAGTGAATTGAATGCACCCCAATCGTGAACCAAATCAGTTCGGGCGGTTCTTTGGCACCACACAGGGCTTCGTCTCTGTTCCACAAATGACAGCCCATACAGTCTGGGCCAGATGGAACAATTCACGTCTAGGGTGGTTCATGATGGTGGCCGGCCTGGCGCTCGTCCTGCTTTACGCCCATGGAGGGGTTTCTGCCTCCGTTTCGCGAACAACGTTGGTCTGCAGAGGGGGAGGCTCGCTGAACCAGCCGTGTACCACCAATGTTGGACTGTTACATGGACCGATCAGTCCTTTTCCAATCATGAGTATTCTCCATATTTTTGTCCAATTCATTGAGGTAAATTGGGTAGAATTCTTTCTCAAAACAAGGGGGATTCCCATTCTCCTTTGTGGATTTTTCAGGACCCTATAGGGTCACACCATTAGCATATTCAAACATTTTATCTATTATAATGTATAAGATTATTGGACATGTGTGGCCCCACCATAGGGTTTAAATGATGTTCAAGAGTATAAAATCTCCAAGGAATAAATTAATTCATTATCATCCTTATTTATAATAATTTTTATTGAATTTACTTAAAATAATTAACAATTATTAAACTGAATACATGAAAAAACATTATATGAACAAAAAAAATTAATATTCAAGGTTCATTAAAAATTTTTAGGGATAATGAGTCGAGTTAATTGATCAAAAATTTTCACATAATATATTTAATATATTTTCAGAATTTGATAAAAATATAAATTGAATTTATGAGCCACTCAGTTGGTCAGAGAACATCATTTATAAAATATTTAGCGTGTAATAAATATTCAGTTGGCGAGGATTCATATGTGAGTAATTAGTGCATCTCAATATAAGTGTGAGGAGGTTCCCATTAATAGTACTATTCATTTCCTTAATTTGGGAGCCTCTCTATGCAGTCAAAATCTTCCTGGAGAGAGAATCTCTTTATCCACGCAATTGAATTGATATCTCCTTCTCGGCTCGAAGGATTGATGTAGTGGTGATCAATGGGACATTGAAGGCATCATAAGATCTCTGTATTAGAACTTGTATTTTGAATATCAATTATCATGTATAATTGTTTAACATATGTGTACAATATAGAGGGATTTTTCATCAGTTACCCCTATCAAAGGTCCCCAGTAATGGAAGTTGTTGAATGGATCTTAAAATTGATCGAAGTAATATTTCTTTCCTTAAATAATTCACATAGGATGTATGGATTCAGTACTAGGTTGAGTGTCACTAGAGTTGAGGTAGTTTTATGCATCACCCTCAGTTTTAGGTACATGTCCCTTTATTTATGTATTTTAAGTATATATGATGATAAGGTAAATTCTATGAAGGTTCATAAGATATTTTGAATTATTTGGAGGATTTTTTTGAGGTTCACTGTTTGAGCATGATTATTACAAACTAGGCACCCCATATAGGAAATTTTGTGACTTCTGTGGAAAGAGGAATAATAGATTCGTATGGTTGGTGTGTGTTTTGTAAAAACTATGTGGATTATTAGGGAGGCCTTCAAAAGTATGTATAGTGACAAAATCACGGTTGGAACACAGTTTTTCTAATCATGCAAGCCAACCATGTGAGGGAAAGTATAAGGCATTATCATTCACATTGTTGGTTCATGTTTTTTCAAACTGTGTGGCCTAACCATGTGGCATATAGTTAGACATACAAAATTAATGAATATAATTAGATTTAATTTATTTAATACTTAGTTTTTCTTAACTATTTCATAACATGAAATCCTTTTTTCCCCAGGTACGAGGGATGATTCTTTTTAGTATGAGAGTGATCCATAAGTGAATAAAAGTTCATTGGGGGCCCAAATTCATCGGTAAGTGATCATTCTTGGTCTTTATTCTTTTATCTCTTCTTTTTTTCCCTTATAGTGACATTATATCTAATTATTTGTGGGTATATTCATTTCCTTTGATGAATTTTGATTATATATTGATGAATCACTATTGGATTTAGGGAAAAAAAGTTGGGCCATGATCAGATCAAGAGAATCACTGTTCCATTATTCTTTTTTCCTACCATTTTTAGGCAGTTTTATTCTCTCTCGACTTCACTTTATTAGAACATTAAGATGTAGGTTTATACAAATTCTTTTATTGAAATTATTATGAAACCCTAATTTGATTCTTTTTAGAAGCCTCTTTAGTGATGGTTTGGGAAATTTTGAAAAATTGATGTCTTTATGGTAAAGCCTTTTGGTTGATAAATTTTAAAACGAATACTTAAAAATTATGGTTATTATCTGATACACAGAAAATGGTTTGTGGAAATGGTTTAACGAAATAAAAGTTTTTGAAATGGTTTGGTAGGGGTTTGAATACATGGTTTGTGTGACATCATATTCCTTAGATGTGACCCTTTATAAGGGGTGTGTGCCATTGTGGTACTTGGTATTGGCAACCTTATGATGACATGTTAGATCTATGAGAGACCACTCCTGAGTATACAACTATCACGTGGTCATTCATGTGTGGATGTATGGATGCATAGAATCATGGAATGGGTATGTAAAATGAAATTTAGAAAGGTTTTAAAGGCTTATCTTGATTTCTTTACATAGAAAACTATTTGTTATTTGAATTTTTTTTGTCGACATAAACACCGTTAATTTATTTTTAAACTATTTTATATTACTATCCTAACATCGTTTTTCTAGTGGCATGAGTTGGAAGGTCATTGGGGAAATCCTACTGATTTTAGACTCACCACCTGCTTGGGAACAATTGGGAATGTTTTTATGTCATCTACCAAGACACAAGTAAAGGCAAGGTATATCATTTCATTAGAGATGGTTCTTGATGCCATGGGCATGGATTGTCGAATTGAAAATTGGATCAGGTTGGGAGTTTCTAGGTGTATGTCTTTGGTGTCTTTAGATATTATTGTTTTTTGATTCCTTGGGATATTTTACTTGGTTTCCTCTTGTACTCTGATATGGTTATTATTTTGGTTCCATTGGGTTATATTTTGTACTCATATATCATGCAATGGTTTTTTTGTTATTGTATTTTTGGTATTTATGTTTAACATTCAATGGAAAAATCATCCCACAAATTTTTTTTAGGCCCTTGGAATTTATTTTCAACATTTGGTGCCTTTAGGATGTCACATAACGCCATGTAATGTCCCCACTGCTTCTTCCTAATTCAATGGGTGAGGGTAAGGATGTAAAAAATGGTATCAGATTGTTTAATCCTTGATTATCAGTTGGGTTCATCCCTTGAGTTGGAAATTGAATCAGTCTTGATAAGATTGTATGTATCTAGGAATGGTATAAAGGAGTAAGATAGTCAAAACATGAAATGTAGAGTAAGAAATGTCATTGATTACCTCTTTATGTGGAACTTAAAGTTACTAGGGTGTTCAGGTACATGAGTGTTTCTAGAAACTTCTAGGTGAGTTATCATTCCATCTTAATGGGTTTAGCTGACGAGAGTTTCATGACATGAATTATAGTATGACTTCCCACTGTGAATTCATTTTTTATTATGGATTTAATTAATTATTGAAATGGTAATAAGTAGTGGATTTTTTAAGGTGTTGAAAATGTTTTCAGATGGTGAGATTTTGAAAGGCATTTATGGTGGTATTTCAAAAATTATTAAAATGGTTTATTGTGGATAAAAAATATTATGGGATTTTTTGAAATGTTAATTAGAAATACCTAAGCATTCAATTTCTAAAGAGTGAGACTAAATCGAGTTTTATTTTTTATAACTAATGGCACCAGGTAGGTGTTGTACGAACTAACCAGAAGACGCTACTGAGAATATGGTTTCACTTGAGCCTTAGTTTAAACAAAAATTGTTCTAGAGTATTGTCCAGTATTTTCATGTCACGTATAGAGGGAGCATAAATGAATAACCAAGACAAGTGGATCATTCAGTTTAATTACACAAGAAGAACTCAGCCACAGTTCAGGGGGTTCTGATCTAGAAAAAGCAGAAGCCTAGTTGAATAAGATAAATCAAATCATTTATTTCCTTGTTACAAAAGTAGAGTTGATTGTAAATATAGAAACATATATGCTATAGAATCTAAAATTATAGTGGTCATATTTTGCATTTGGGGCTAAATTTGACCAATGCATGGCATTATAGGATTTTGAGTAATTGTTCAAAAAAAAATTATGTCCTCAAATGTTTAATATTTAAATAATAATATACATATTATGTTTGATGTTGTAGAATCTCTCAAAAATAGAGTTTGCGGCTAAATTTAATAATTTGGTCCGCGTTTCACTAGAATATGTTGCAAGTGAATGTTTGAAGGAATTCGTTTTTAATAAGGCGTTGATACCATAAATTCACTCAAATATTTATGTCATTTATATTATGGATTATAGAAGAGTGGTCAATAGAGTGGTAGTGGAACAAATAGACATATTGGGAAACAGGTTTTTATTTATTCCTATAGGAATGGGTGGTAACTCTAATGCTTGGAATAAGTAGAGGAAGGGAACATATTTTCAAGGGGGGTGGTATATCCCAAAATAAGACTATGGGATCTGTCAAATTTCCTCTTTGACCAAACAGTAAACCTGGATGTTTTCAATGTGGAGTATTTATGCATATAAAGTGAGATTGCATGGCACAACCTAGTTTATATCATAATTGCAACTGTATGGGACATATTCGATGCTTTTGTCACAATGACCCATTTTCGGGTTCTAGAGACACATCTCATGCTTCTTAGGCATCATATGATTTAAGGGGATGAGTGTAGCAAAATAGATCTCTTCAATAGAACAGATCAAGCCATGGTGATTCTAGGAACACCATGATTCCTCAATCTGTGCAATCTAAATAGGGTAATAAAGCACAAAGAGCCTTCTGTAAGTAATTGTATGAAGATGAGAAAGTGATCATGTGTAACACCCCGACCCCAGTTACCCAGAGTCGTTGTATTATTACATAACAGTGGCATGATCACAATAAAGATCATGTCTTGAAAGACCAATTAGTTTAATATCCATGGAATAACTAGATACATTCATAAAGTTTACATTACATTATAAAATTAAAACTACAACAATATAGTCTCCACAGTTTACACTCTTATCCCCACAAACAATCCCTGCAGGTCATTCACAAAATACTTCTTCACATCCTAGAAAAAATAAAACATAGAAAGGGGTGAGCTCAAATGCCCAGTAAGGGTAACAATATAGCATAAAATTTCATAAATAAGAATAAACATTTAAGTCAATGTATAACTAAAACAAAAGACTTTCAAAACTTGAACATCAGCATAATATGGCAGAAATAAAATGAAATAATTCCATATACTTATTCACATGGATATTCTACTAGTCGAATAATCACATGCAATATCAACAACCACTTACATAATGATGGAATGCATAATGCCAGACTATCATAACCACATAGTCAAGGCCTCGTGCCAAGATTAAAAATAAGATTTTGTCAAGGCCATGTGCCATGACACTAGTTTGTCTCATGAGACCTACCGATGCATCGAGGATCTACAGAGGGCTCCACCCGTCACATATTTAGTCCAATGCATTCTTCATATGAATAGGTTTGAACATAACATAAACATTCGTATTAAAACTAGCATATGAAATGTCAATACTTTCTCCATAAACCATGAAGGGTATAAAAATAACACATCCACAGTAAACATATCACAAAACCTTCAATACAATATGGAAGTTTTGTATCATAATAAATAAACTTCAAATATGCTTAAAATCCATCAATGGATGTTGACATAGATGAAATCAAAACTATTTGAGAGAAATATCTCTTTTTTTGAAATAATTTAAAAGTCAGATAATTATAAAAGAAAACATTTACTTTGAAAATATTATTATAATCTTTTAAGGGAAGAATCTAAGATTTTACAATTGTGCAAAATAGTTGCACCCGCCGTATAAGTTAAAAAGGACATTCTTACCATAATTTTGTCGAAAAGGTAAAAAAGGACCTTGTTTGGAAAACGACGGAAAGATTCCTTTCAAACGATTTTATAAAAGTCAAAAAAATGTATAAATGACTTTAACCCATATTCCATTAAATAGTAAGAATGTTTTGAAATACATTTTAAAACATGGATGTTGATGATAAAGAGGTCCTAGTAGATAATTACGTATAAACAACCTCGGATAATGAAGAGATTATGAAATAAACCCTTACATTGTATTTTCCTTGGTTGGGGGTAGGTTAAACTTCTGTATAATGGTGAAATAATTTTTATTAAATTATACAATAATCGTATACATTAATATGATATGATATATGATCTTTTAACATTGCTTTGTTAATAATATCTTAGTATTATCGCCGTTTCAAGTGTTAACTTACTCGTATATGTTTTGTTACATAAGCTGTGTTTTTAATGGAGAGGTTGTATCTTATTCATATCCAGAATGATATCAAATCCTTGAACATTATTTCTAATCACCAAATGATAATTATACTTTAATGTATACGATGGAGAATGAATCTCATCGCGTTCATGAAGACGGTAGTCCGTACGTACGCACGAGAGACAATATCATTCTTTTGATATTAAAATAATATATAATTGGATAGTATATCATATATAGAGAATCATTATCATGTTATATTTATTATTTACATTAATTAAATATCATTATTATACCCATCCAAATAATAATTTATTGAATAACAATTACACCACGACGTGGAGACGGTATGCCGTACGTACACACGAATGGTGACATGTCATTCAAAGGATTGATAGAATACTGAATATGGCTGTACCATATTTATAATAACATCACATTATATTTAATATAATAGTGTTATTATTTTATAATGGTAATAAGAAAGAAAGAAGCATTTGATGAAGAAAGGAACTTGAAAGAGGGTGGTGAAAACAGTACCTCTTCTTCGGGTTATTCGTTTTGATTTGATCAAAAGGGATCCTTAGTATGGCTTTCTGATCAAACTAAGGCCTCTAGGTTGAAGTGAGGGAAGTTGAGAGAGTATTTGGGCAGGGTTTGGCCGATCCAAAAAGCTTTGAATGTGTGAATTAGTGCGAAGGGGGAGTGCCTTTTTATAAGAGGGGTGAGGGGCACCTTTGGGAAAGCTAGAAATATTATTTTATAATAAATTCATATTCGGTTTCTAATGGCTCCAAAGTGGATTATTTAAATTTTAAGGATGTTATAGGTCGAAAAACACTCAATGAATAGGTTTTAGACAGGTTTGGGTCACTATATTAACCTTATCTTGTAGTTTTAACTCTTAGTTAATTAGTTTAACATTTACCATGTCACTTTGTATGTTTATATTATATAGTTAATAAACATACTATATAAATCCAAGTGACCCCCAAGTGGTCCCTTAATGATATAATTATCATGATATAAGTATCTTGTCCAAACCTTAGATTTTTAGGAATTTAATATCAATTAATAAAATAATATATGTTTAAAAACTCTTTTATGTCAATTTTGACACTATTCAATAATTGATTTTTGTTAAAGTAATAAAAACTTTATTAATTCGAACCAAATTAATTTATGCAATCCTATAATTTCATATTAAGCAATATAAATCATGTATGTCATCAAAACTTTCAAATTATATTAATTTTAACATTTATAATACCAATTATTTTATTATTTCATTAATAAGTAAAATATTGCATCATTATTGTCTCATTAATAATATTAATTATTAAATGTCTAAAAATTATAAATAAAATACCATTATGTAAGAAATATTATTAGATTTATAATTAATATTTATATTCGAAAATCCAACATATATAACCCTATGTAAACAGTGTTTTCCTAAAAGATATATGCTTATGTCATTTTTGTATTTATTTTAACTTAATTAATATAAAGTTTCATTATCACTTACAAGTGGCTCCATGGGGTCCCCAAATCGACCCAAAGATGCCCCTGGTCGGACATATATCAACCAATAAGGTTAGGACACATTTTATGGTAATTTATTATTATTATAATATTATTTTTTTACCCTTATTTACCGGATTTGCCCTTTAACCATCGTAAATAAAATATTTACCAAAGTAGTTATTCAAAATGTCTAAAAATAAAAGTTACCTATTTACAAAATTTGGAAATCCTGATTCCAAATATGGAATCCATTTTTCCAAATTCAAAACACAGAAGTGGCAGAAATTAATTTAAAATTAATTTCCATTGTTAAAACAAAAAGCGTGTTTTTAAGAGATAATAAATATCAAAAGATTGACACTTGTTCATGTCCGGTTTAATTGTGAAATTATGTCCAATGACCAAAATTGTATTAAATGGTAAAAATATATTCTAAATATACTTTAAAAACCACTCAAATTCATAATTTATCACTATTAATTATTTTGATTTAAAAAGTTTTTTTTAATTAAAATTTAGTAATTTTCACTATTCATCAAAATATTAATGTTATCCAAAGAGTTCCAAAATTTTACCCTAGGATAATTTAAATATTTCAAATACAAAAATGAAGTCCATTTTTAGAGATAAAATTTATAAAATTTCAAAAAGTGGGTATTACTATTCATAACGATTAGTTTTATTTGTTGTGGTGTGTGTTAGAACTAGAAGTTGCGTACAACACACGCTACTATATTATTCAAAGGGAAACGTACTTTGGAATCATGGAGTGTTACATTCTCCCCTC
The DNA here is from genome assembly GCA_963277665.1 of Viscum album. NCBI lineage: Eukaryota > Viridiplantae > Streptophyta > Magnoliopsida > Santalales > Viscaceae > Viscum > Viscum album. Next base: position 332,522,414 of record OY728139.1, on the reverse strand, counting down.
CTTCAAATAATATCATCCTTGAAATTTCTAGAATATTATTGTATAAAAAAAATTGGGTGGTTCTTCATCATAAGTTCCTCGGGTTCCCACGTTGCCTCTTCTATCTTATGGTTTCTCCATAGAAATTTTACCAGACGAGTCGTCCAGTTTCTCAGCACTTGTTCTCTTGTATCAAGAGTCCTGATGGGATCTTCATAATAAGACAGATCAGGTTCCAGTTCTAATTCCTCATAGGTGAGTACATGTGTTGGGTCAGACATGTATTTCCTTAACAGTGATACGTGGAACACATCGTGAACTTTGGAGAGATTTGGCGGCATTGACAAACGGTAAGCTACAACCCCAATTCGTTCTAGAATTTTGAAAGGACCGATGTACCTGGGACTCATTTTACCTTTCTTTCCAAACTGTATAACTCCCTTCCAAGAGATACCTTCAAGAAAATATGATCTCCCACCTGAAATTACAAATCCTTTCATCGATTGTCAGCATAGCTCTTCTTCCTACTTTGAGACGCTTTGATGTGGTTTTGGATTACCTTCACCTTTTCCATAATTTCCTGCACCAGTTCTGGGCCTATAAGTTTTCTTTCGCAAACGGCATCCTTACAGGTTGGTGTGCGACATCTCTGTCTGTATAACGCTTCATATGGTGCCATAATAATACTTGAATGGATTCTATTGTTATAGGAAAATTCTACCAAAGGTAAATATTAATCCCACATAGCCTGAAAGTCAAGTGATCAAGATCTCAACCTATCTTCTAAGGTCTGAATAGTCCATTCTAATTGTACATCTGTTTGAGGGTGGTAAGCAGTGCTCAAATGAAGTTCAGTATCCAAGGCCTTCAGAAGACTCTTCCAAAATCTCAATGTAAAATAGGGATCTCGATCCGAAACAATCGATAGGGGTACTCCATGATGTCTCACAACTTCATTAATATATAGTCTTTCTAGACGTTCAAGTGGTAAATCTTCCCTTATTGCAAGAAAATGTACTGACTTGGTAAGATGATAAACAATGACCCATATTGCATCGTTCTTTCTAGGAGTCTTTGGTTGTCCCATGACAAAGTCCATAGTGATATTATCCTATTTTCACTCAGGTATGGGAAGAGGTTGCATGACTCCTCCAAGTTGTTGCCTTCCAGCTTTCACTTGTTGACAAACCATAAATCTTGACACAAAATCAGAAATCTCCCTCTTCATGTTGTCCCACCAAAAATGTTCCTTTAAATATCTATACATTTTGGTGCTCCCAGGGTGTATAGAGTAATTGGAACTATGAGCATCATCTAACAATTCCATTTTTAAATCAGGTATATTGGGAACACAAAGTCTCTTCCCGAATTTCAAAATTCCTTCTTCATACACAAAGTCTCTCAATCTCCCATCATTCACAGCTTTAATCTTTTTATTTCTAATTCTTCATCATCGGTTTGAGAACTCTTAATCCTCTCTAGTAAAGATAGTTTTGAAACCATTTGAAAAAACACTGATGTTTCACCTTCCATGGTTATTCCCATGTCCATCTTCACTAGATACATGAAAATTGGATCCCTTTCAATTCTCATATTGTTCAAACCTCCATGATCTTTTCTGCTCAAAGCATCTACCACCTTATTTTCCTTCCCCGGGTGGTAGTGTATCGTACAATCATAATCCTTGAGTAATTCAAGCCATCTCTTTTTCCTCATGTTGCGTTCTTTTTGTGAGAAAATATACTTCAAACTCTTGTGATCAGTATAAATCTCACATTTTTCACCATAAAGGTAGTGTCTCCATATCTTCAAAGAAAAGATCACAGCTACTAACTCGAGATCATGAGTATGATAGTTTTGCTCATGAATTTTCAACTGTTGTGATGTATAGGCAATAACCCTATCATTCTGCATAAGGACACAACCAAGTCCTTTCTTCGATGCATTTCTATAAATAACGAACCCATCATTCCTCAATGGTAGATTAAATATAGGATCATTGTCTAATATTCTCTTCAGTTATTCAAAACATTCTTCACACTCTTTTGGCCAAACATATTTAACCCCCTTACGCATGAGATTTGTTAATGGGTTAGCCCATCGGGAAAAATTATGGATTAAACGTCGATAATAACCTGCTAAACCAATAAAACTGCATACCTCAGTTATACATGTAGGTGCTGGTCATTCATGGATTGCCTTGGTCTTAGAAGGATCAAAAAAGATTCCATGTTTAGAGAAAATATGTCCAATAAAAGAAATATCCTGAAGACAGAATTCACACTTGCTAAACATCCCATATAATTTATGTCTTCTAAGAGTCTTCAAGATAATATGAAAGTGATTTTCATGATATTCACAGATTTTGTTGTATACCAAGATATCATCAATAACTACCACCACAAAATCATCAAGATATTCCTTGAAAACTATATTCATCAGATCCATGAATTCCGAGGGTGCATTAGTCAGCCCAAAAGGCATTACCGTAAACTCATAATGCCCGTACCTTGTTCGAAAAGCTGTGTTCAGAATGTCTTCCTTCTTCACACACAACTGATGGTATCCAGATCGAAGGTCAATCTTTGAAAAGTATTGAGCTCCATGCAGTTGGTCAAATAAATCATCAATGCAATGTAGGGGATACATGTTCTTTATTGTTATAGCATTGATCTCCCTATATTCGATACATAACCTCATAGATCCATCTTTATTTTTAACAAAAAGAACAGGGGATCCCCATAGAGAAACACTAGGGTGAATAAATCCCTTATTACTCAATTCCTCTAGTTATTTCATTAGTTCAACTAATTCTATAGTGGAAATTCTATAAGGGGTCTTGGATATAGGCCTTGATCCAAGAATTAAATCAATGGAAAACTCAACTTCTCATTCTGGAGGATGTCCAGGTAAATCTTCCGGAAACACATCTATATATTATTTCACAATAGGTACATCCTATATTTGAATATTCCTTTCCTCACCCATAGTCATTTCATTCTCTTCCGCCCCAATAATTTAATTTAGTTGAGCTATTGGGGGTGGATCTATATAAGAATTAGGTGGTGACGATTCTGCTCTAAAGATAAGGTGTTCCTTATCATCATCATCAAAAAACGTAACCTCTTTCTTCTTACAATAAATCTTTGCACCATGGTCCGAAAGCCAATCCATACTAAGGATTATATCAATCTCATCATAGGTATGAATATGAGATCAGTAGATAAAGAACATTTGTGTTGTCTAATGGGGACTAATTCACTAATATTTGTTGCAATGATACTTCCCTTAAGTGTTTTAACTGAAAACTATCTTGTTAAATCAAATTGGAAATATCTAATTTTCTTAGAAAACTAGGAAGATATGAAATAATATGATGATCAAGAATCAAATAATGCATTTTCTAAACTTGTGGAAACCATTAAATTACCTACCAACACGTCTTTCAGAGCTTCTACCTCAGCAGTAGTGATAAAATAATCTTGGCCTTGATCCCTTGGCCTTTTCTGAGGTAAGTTCCCCTAATGCTTAGGACACTAATTTTCATAATTTCCCATTTCCCTGCAATTGTAGCATTGGAAATCGGTAGCTTCCTTCTTCCCTTTGCAATCACGAGCTTAGTGGCCTTTTTCACCAGACTTATAACAGACTCTCATTCCTTTTAAGCAAGAACCAGGGTGTTTCTTCCCACATTTACTGCAAGATGGATATTCAACTTTTCCTTCTCCCCCTTATTTTCATTCCCAGATTGATCAGCAGATCTCTTCTTCTATTGCTTTTCTTTAAAGTCATAAGACTTAGAGAATTCCTTTTCTGTCTCGATAGCACATGAGTTAATGTCTTCATACAACTTGAAGGATTGTGATACTAATGCTCGATGGAGAAATGGTTTTAACCCATAAAATAAACAATCAATCTTACTTCGTGGGTTACATATATAATCTCCAGAATACCTCTCTAATCTTGTAAAGTTAGCCTCATACTTTGGGACATTATCATCATCCTTTTGTCTCAGACTTAGAAATTGTCTTTCCATATCAGCTCGATGGTCACGAGGAAAGTATTTTTCAAAAAACAGATCTTTGAACTCCCTCCATTACATATTTTATACTTCATCATCTTCATTTGTGTTTTCAATCAATGACCACCATTGATCATCATCTCCAGTGAGATGGTAAACTTCCATGATAATTTTTTCCCTTTCACTACTCCCCAAAGCCTGAAATATTTTCTCTATGAAATTTATCCATTGCACAGCTACTAAGGGATTTGTACTCCCATTGAACTTTGGTGGTTGTTTCTTCATGAAGCGATCTAACATTGATCCTCCACGCCGCAGATCAGGGTGCTCCATACGGGTAAGGTTATTATTCATAACCTGAGTGAGTTGTCCCAGTATGGTGATTAGCTGATCAGCACCAGTTGAATCACCATCTCCACTATAATTATCATGAGCAGGAGTGAAATCCCTACATGGAGTGTGTGAATTGATACAGTTTCCATTTCTTCCACTAGGGACCATTTCTAAACAATGGAATAAACTATATCAGTTTATGAATCAAAATACATAATTCCATACTTATAAAACACTTAACATAAATTGAACTATTTATGGATATAATCCATCATCATAAAAATGTTTTCTTTTAGGAATTATATACTCATAAACCCTTCATAATCATTTGTAATGAAAATGAGAGTTATCCTTGGAATTCTCCCGAGGAGTGACGTAACCAAGAGTGCAGCGGGGCCTGTTGTCGTGCACTAGTTCCCGTTCGAGTCTAGCTCAAAGCGGTGTTTTTGGGTTTTACCCCTTGGTATCTCTGTGCCAGAGCTGCCTCTACCTGCTCATTTCCAAAAAGGGATATATTGCACAGAAAACTCACAAAATCTCTATAATACCAAAATTCTAGGAAGTTATTCTATACTAATCCTCAAAGTTCATCTTAGGTCTATGTACTCTGACCATAGTTTATCTAAATCTAGCTTCCAAGGTTTGTACTAAACATCCTCTGATACCAACTGTAATGCCCCGACCCCAGTTACCTAGAGTCGATGCATTATTACAAAACATTGGAATGATCACAAGAAGGATCAAGTCTCAAAAGACCGATTAGTTAAGTAGCCTTGGAATAACTAGATACATTCATAAAGATTAAATTACATCATAAAATGAAAACTACAACAATATAGTCTCTATATTCTACACTCTAATCCGCTCAAAATATCCCTACAGGTCATTCATAAAATACTTCTTCACATCCTGGGAAAAATAAAACATAGAAAGGGGTGAGCTCAAATTCCAAGTAAGGATAACAATATAGCGGAAACTTTCATAAATAAGCATAAACATTTAAGGCAATGTATAACTAAAACAAAAGCCTTTTAAATATTGAACTTCTGTATAATATGGCAGAAATAAAATGAAATAATACCATATACTTATTCACATGGATATTCTATTAGTTGAATAATAACATGAAATATCAATAACCACTTTTATAATTATGGAATGCATAATGCCAGACTATCATAACCACATAGTCAAGGCCTTGTGCCAAGACTACAAATAAGATTTTGTCAAGTCCTTGTGCCAAGACACTAGTTCGTGTCATGAGACATACCGATGCATCGAGGAGCTATAGAGGGATCCATCCATCACATATTAAGTCTAATGCATTCCTCATATGAACAGCTTTAAACATAACATAAACATTTGTATTAAAACAAGCATACGAAATGTCAATACTTTCTCCATAAACCATGAAGGGTATAAAAATAACACATCCACAGTCAACAAATCACAAAACCTGCAATACAATATGGATGTTTTGTATCATAATAAATAAACTTCAAATAATCATAAAATCCATCAAAGGATGTTGACATAGATGAAATAAAAACTATTTGAGAGAAATATCTCTTTTTTTTAAATAATTTTAAATTCACATAATTATAAAAGAAAACATTTACTTTGAAAATATTACTATAATCTTGTAAGGGAAGCTTCGAATATTTTACAACGTTTGAAAATAGTCGCACCCTCCGTACTGGTTAAAAAGGACATTCTTACCTTAATTTTGTCGAAAAAGTTAAAAAGGACCGTGTTTAGAAAATGATGGATAGATTCCTTTCAAAGCATTTTATAAAAGCCAAACGAGGGTATAAATGACTTTAACCTATATTCCATAAAATATTAAGAATGTTTTGAAATACATTTTAAATCATGGATGTGGATAATAAAGAGGTCCTCGTAGATAATTACGTATAAACAACCTCATATAATGAAGAGAATGTGAAATAAACCCTTACCTTGTACGTTACCTTGGTTGGGGGTAGGTTAACCTCCTGTATAATTTCGAAATAAATTTTATTAAATTATACAAGAATCATATACATTAATATGATATCATATATGATCTTTTAACATTGCTTTGTTAATAGTATCTTAGTATTATCGTCTTTCAGGTGTTAACTTACTCGTATATGTTTTATTACATAAGTTGTCTTTGTTATGGATAGGTTGTATATTATTCATATCTAGAATGATATAAATTCCTAAAACATTATTTTTAATCATCAAATGATAATTATACTTGAATGGATACTATGGAGAATGAATCCCATCGTGTTCGTGGAGACGGTAGTCCGTACGTACACACGAGCGACAATATCATTCTTTTGATATTAAAATAATTTATAATTGGATAGTATATCATATATACAGAATAATTATAATGTTATATTTATTATTTATATGAATTACACATCATTATTATACCCATCCAAATAATAATTTATTGAATAACAATTACACCACGACGTGGAGACGGTAAGTCGTACATACACACGTATGATGACATGTCATTCAAATGATGGATAGAATACTGAATATGGTTGTACCATATTTATAATAACATCAAATTATATATAAGATACAGGAGTTATTATTTTAGAATGGTAATAACAATGAAATAAGAAGTTGAAGAAGAAAGGAACTTGAAAGAGGGAGGTGAAAACATTGCCTCTTCTTCAGGTTCTTCCTTTTGATTTGCTCAAAAGGGATCCTTAGGTTGGATTTCTGATCAAACAAAGGCCTCTAGGTTGAATTTAGGGAAGTTGAGAGAGTATTTTGGCAGGGTTTGGCCAAGCCAAAAGGCTTTGAATGTGTGAATTAGTGAGAAGGGGGAGTGCCTTTTTATAAGAGGTGTGAGGGGCACCTTTGGAAAACCTAGAAATATTATTTTATAATAAATTTATATTCGGTTTCTAATGGCTCCAATGATGATTATTTAAATTTTAATGTGGTTATAGGTCTAATATAACTCAACCAATAGGTTTTATACATGTTTGGGTCACTATATTAACCTTATCATTTAGTTTTAACTATTAGTTAATTAGTTTAACATTTACCATTTCGCTTTGTATTTTTATATTATATAGTTAATAAACCTACTATATACATCCAAGAGACCCTCAATTGGTCCATTAATGATACACCTATAATTATATAATTCTCTTGACCAAAACAGAGATTTTTATGAATTTAATATCAATTAATAATATAATATTTGTTTTAAAACTTCTTTTATGTCAATTTTGACACTATTCAATAATTGATTTTTTTTAAAAGTCATAAATACATTATTAATTCGAACCAAATTCATTTAAGCAATACTATAATGTCATAAGAAGCACTAAAATTCATGTATTTCATCAAAAATTTCAAATTATATTAATTTTAACATTTATATTACCAATTATTTGATTCTTTCATTAATAAGGATAATACTGCATCATTATTGTGTCATAAATAATATTAATTAGTAAATGTCTAAAAATTATAAATAAAATACCATTATCTGGGAAATATGTTTATCTTTATAATTAATATTCATAGTCAAAAATAGAACACATATAACCCTATGTAAAATTTTTTTTTCTAAAAGATATATGCTTTTGTCATTTTTGTATTTATTTTAACTTAATTAATATAAAGTCTCATTATCACTTACAAGTGGCTCCATGGGGTCCCAAAATCGACCCAAATATTCCCATGGTCGGACCTGTATCAACCAATAAGGTTAGGACACTTTTTAGGGTAATTTATTATTATTATAAAATTATTTTTTACCCTTATTTACCGGATTTACCCTTTAACAATGGTAAATAAAATATTTACAGAAATAATTATTCAAAATGTCCAAAAATAAAAGTTTACTATTTACACAATTTGGAAATTCTGATTCCAAAAATGGAATCCATTTTTCCAAATTCAAAACACCGAAGTGGAAGAAATTAATTTAAAATTAATTTCTGCTGTTAAAACTAAAAACGTGTTTTCAAGAGATAATAACTATCAAAAGATTGACACTTGTTCATGTCCGGTTTAATTGTGAAATTATGTCCAATGACTAAAAGTGTATTAAATGGTAAAAATATATTCTAAATATACTTTAAAACTAGTAAAATTCATAATTTATCACTATTAATTATTTCAATTAAAATAGTTGTTTTAAATTAAAATTTAGTAATTTTCACTATTCATCAAAATAAAAATGTTATCCAAAAAGTTCCAAAATTTTACCCTAGCCTAATTTCGATATTCAGAATCCAAAAATGAAGTCCATTTCGAGAGATGAAATTTATTAAATTTCATAAATTGGGTATTACTATTCATAACAGCTAGTTTGATTGGTTGTGGTGTGTGTTAGAACTCGAAGTTACGTACAACACACGCTACTGTATTATTCAAAGGGAAACGTACCGTGGAAGCTTGGGGTGTTATATCATGGATAGTCAATCGATACCTTTGATAATGACTAATATGATTCTTTTTAATTATACCCTTATTCAAGATTATTTTGATACGATAGAAACCCATTCATTTAATTCTTCTTGTATCATTTATCTAATGGGTTTACATGTTGAGATAATGACTTTGATTTTGAAGCTCCAAACACCTTTAGGACAATGAGAGCTTCTATACATTAAATGTGTAGCATGTTTGATAAAAACTGATGGGAAAAAGTTGGTATGGTAATTTTTTATGATAAATATTTATTTAAATAACATGATTTTGGGAATGGATTATATGAAGAGCCTTGAGGACCATATTGATTGTTATGAATGACAGGTGGTTCAGAAATATTTAGATGGTGTTAGAAATATATTTAAAAGAGATTGGGTAGTGTATAAAATAAAATCAGGACCCTTGGTACCGGTGGTTGGAACTATCTCTTACCTGTAGGCAATAGTGGCTTGGGAAGTGGTAGAAGTGATCAATAATGGAGATTTTCCAACCATAGTAGACTGGTTTCTTGATTATTTCCTGAAAATATCTATAGGTTTCCACTAAAAAGATAAGTAAACATTATGATTGATATACTATCAAGGAATACACCTACTTTCCATTTGTCTTATCAGATGAAACCAATAGAATTGATAGAAATTAAGGACTAATTAGAAGAGTTAGAAATTAAAGGTTTCATATGATCAAGAACATATCTGTGGGAAGTACCCATTCTTTTTGGAAAAAATGTGGATGGAAATCAAAGGGTTTGTGTATATTATCACAATCATAACCATGTTACAATAAGTAATCAATATCCACTTCAATGAATTGTTTCTTTTTTATCAATTTAGGGGATCCTAATGGTTCTATAAAATTGAATTACATTAGGGATATCTACGACTTCAGGTTTGGGGGGTGGATATAAAGACTTATTTCAGAAGTATATGTGTCTATAATGAGTATGTTGTTATTCCTTTCGGTCCTACAAATGCATGAGCAATATTTATGGAACTGATGAATCATATATTTCAATGGTATATAGATTATTTTTTGGTGGTGTTGGTGGATGATATATTGTTGTAATCAAGTATAAAAGAGGATTGTGAGAAACACTTGGATATAGTGTTGGGTATCTTACGAGCGCATCGTCAATATGTCAAGTTATCAAAGTGGGATTTTTGGATCTTTGAGGTATGATTCCTTGTCCATGTTATTTTTGAAAAGGGGATTTCTATATATTTTGAAATGATATAAGTGGTTACCTCCTTGAGACCACTGAATAATGTCTTTTAGATATACAATTTCCTTATGTTAGCAGGGTACAAAACATTTTTTGTATGTGAATTTTCGAAATTTTCATCGCTAGTGATAACTTTTACAATGAATGGTGCGCCATTCTTGTTGAATAAAGGATGTCATAAATCCTTTCAAGATATTATGTTTTTGTTTAAATCGATGCCCATTATCACATTTCCCTAGTCTAGACATGTTTATTTTGTCTATTGTGATTCATCGAGATCTAGGTTGGGATGTTTTCTCATATCGATAGATCATGTTTTTTCTTATGGCTTGTAGAAGTTATGGTTACCTGAGAAGAACTTCCCAACAAACAATTTGGAATTACCTATTACTTTTCACATTTTTATGACTTGGTGGAATTATATTTTTGGTGAGAAATTCATTGTGTTAACAGATCATAAGTGTTCTAAACACATTTTCTCACAATGATATCTGAATATAAGATGAAAAATATGAATGGAGTACCTTCATATGTTTGACATCAACTTGAAATATACATCAGGTATATAAAATTTTGTGGAGGCTGCATTAAGTAAGAATTCATATAATTTCTTGGCTAAATAATCTTCAAATTAGTGGCATCTAATATCGCTTATAGAAAATATGCTCATGGATTTTACGGACTAGGTTATGTTTCATTTTTTTTCTACTATTATTTTCTCATGATATGGTTCAGCATATGGAAGAGACTTAAATAAATGATCAATAATTTTTTTCATTGAGGTTAAAACTCAATAGTGGGGAGAATATTGAGGGATGTAATCTAGAAGGGAGTTTGATTTTTTGGTTTAGAGATTGGATCATGGTACCTTTGGTTTGTTAGGAAGAATTTTTAAAGATTACCACCATTCAAAATGGGGTAGTCATCTTGGAATTAAAAATATTTATAAATTTATAAATGCATAGTTTTGGTTGTTTGGCATGAAAAGGGAAGTGTAAGTGTTTTTTTCAACATTCATCACCTCTTAAAAGGTAAAGGTATAACACCAGTGACCAATAGGCATGATGAAATCTTTTCAGATTACTATGTGGAAAAGGGGAAAAACTGTTACTGATTTTGTGAATTGTTTACCATGAATAGTTAGGAAATACTATTCCATATGGGTAATTTTGGATCGGCTCATGAATCCCATCAAGTGGATGAATTTTTCAAAATTTATATTTAACAAGTTTTTATGATACATGGTGTTCCAATATCGATTATAACTGACAAATACCCTAGGTTTTCATCTCATTTTCAGATATAAGAATTGAAACAATGATCCAAACATTGGGGGACATTATTAGGGATTGTGTAATGGATTTAGGAAGACCATGTGTGGAACACATATCGTTAGTGGAGTTCTTATACAAAAACAGTTATCAAGCCTCAATATATATATATATCTTTTTGAATCATTGTATGTGCATTCTATTTATTCTACACTTTGTTGGGTGGATGTATGTGAGGCCTCAGTGGATGGAACCAACCATGTTATATAGATAACATAAAAGACATAGTTGATCAGAAAAAGAGTGGAGATGGCTCAGAGTCATTATAAATCACATGCGGATCATTATCAATGACTGTTGTTGTTTGAGGTAAGTGATCCTTTGTTTTTCAGAATATCTCCAAGGCTTGGGCATCATCATTTTGGTAAGGAGTGTAAGTTATCTACTCACGATATAGGATCTTTTGATATACTTGAACGTGTTGGTGGGGTGGCATATTAGTTATCTTTTCAACCAAGGTTTATTTTAGTACATAATTTTTGTCATGTATTTTAATTAAAGAAGTACCAACCTAATCCTAACCATGTGATTCAATGGTATCATGTTTATCTTGATCCATATTCTACTTCGGTTCATGTTCCAGCAATAATTATGTATAGGAAAGTGAAATTATCTCATGGGAAAAGGAATGGTTTAGTGTGGGTTTTATGGAAACATAGACAGATTTAGGAAGAAACATGGGAGCATAGAAAGGAAATGATGGATCAATGGCCTAAACTCTTCATGGAAAACAATGGTATTATACATTTTGGGTATGGAAGGACTACTGGTGGGGAGATTGTAGCACCCCCTAGTTTCATGTACTAGACACTTTATTTATTTATTCTATGTATATATAATGAACAATAATATTTTTGGAGGTATGAATGAGATTTGTAATTATTTGTAGTCTTTTATAAATGTGTACAATTTGATCATGGTTAATACAGACCGTACACCCCATCCATGAAACTGTTCGGCTTGTGTAGCGAAAGGGATAGTATCTCTGCATTGTTGGTTCATTATTTTACCAAAATGTGTGGTTTCCTATAGAAACTGTGCAATGTGTAGATTGATGGAAAAACATGGTTGGTGCATAATTTGTCTAACCATGTGATCCAACCTTACGATGGGTGGATTAATGTAATATCTTTAACATGGTCAGCACATGGTTTTCCAAACTTTGCAGCCTTACTATGATGCGAATAGTTATCCCTCCAAAATTAGTGGATCTAATTCTATTTAATTCCTTCAAGCCTTAGTTTTCCCTAACTTCTAAAATAACATGAATTCCTTATACTTTGAAGGTGTAAGATATGATTCCTTTTTTCCAAGGAGTGATATGTAGATGAATCAAGGTGCATTAGAGGCTCAAATTCATTAGTAAGTGCTCGTTCTTATATGTCCTTATTAGATGTCTAATCATTCTATTCCCTAGAACCTTATATCTAATATTATATCAGTATATCCATGTCCTTTGATGAATTTTAACGATATCGTGATGAATCCCTATTTTATTTAGGGATGGAAACGTGGTTTGTAATCAGATATAAAGAATCATTATTTCATTCTTCATTTTGCCATCCATTTGTGGGGTAGGTGTCTTCTCTCTCGACTCCAATAGATAAGTTGTTAAGGGATTAATTTGAAATGAATGTTTTGACTGAAATGATTGTGAAACACTTGTGTGATTCTTGTTCTAAACATAATTAGCAATGGTTTAGGGAAAATGTGAAAATTGGATGGTTTGGTGGGAAATTGTCTCTATTGATAAATTAAAAAATTGATATTTTAAAAGGATGGTTTTTGATTTCATACATGGAAAATGGTTTTTGAAAATGGTTTAAAGAAATAGATGTTTGTGAAATGGTTTGAATGGGGTTGTTCATACATGTTTAGTGTGAGTTCATTTTCATTAAATATGACCATATGAAAGGGGTGTATTCCATTGGGGAATCTTGTATTGGTTACCTTGTGATGACTTGGCATATCAATGAGAGACCGCTCATGATTATGGAATTATAAGCTAGGAATACATGTTTGGATATGTGGAATCATGGAATATGTATGAAAAATGGATTTGAGAATGGTTTTAAATGATCATTTTAATTACATTCCAAGGAATGAAATTTTGGCTTGGAAAACATTCTTAGATTTGAAATTGACTATTTTAAATTGTTTTTAAACTGATTTATATTATTTTTTTGATATGTTTTTTCTTAGTGGTATGAGTTGGGAAGTCATTGGGGTTATCATAAAGAGCTATGAATCACCCCTTTCTTGGGAAATATTGGTCATTTTTTAATGTTATCTATTGAGATATCGGTAAAAGAAAAATAACTCAGTTCTATAGTGATGATTATTTATACTGTGGGTGTTCCTTCTTAAGTTTGATCTTGGTGCAAGTTGGAAAGCATTGATGGATCTATTTTGTTTATTTGGATTTTGTTGGGTTTTGAGTCCTTTAGTTATGCCATTTGTTAACTTCTTGTACTTTGATATGGTTATTGTTTTTATTATGTTGAGTTGTATTTTCAACTCATGCATCATATTACGGTTTTTTATTGTATTTTTGGCTTGGATGTTTATAATTAAAAAGGAAAATCATCCCCCAAAAATATTTTTGAGGTCTTTGACATTTATTTCCAGCATTTGGATTCTTGGGGATGACACCTAAGGTCGAGCAACATCCCCACCACTTCTTACCAAGACAATGGGTGAGGGGTGGGTTGTTACATTTTTTCGATCCAGTGATGAATATTTTTAAATCACCAAATCATCTTCTTTTATTATGTTCCCATGTAAATTAAATTGGTATCAAAGTGATCGCATAATGGTTTAAACCTAATAAAAAATAAATTTATTATAAATTAATTTAGAGGCATCACACCAGTCCCAATGTTGTAGACAATGATCCAATCTGATATCAGATGACTAAGATATGGTCATATGAATATCAAAAAATGAATTGAAGCTGTTTTTGTGTGTTTAAAATAAAGATATATATATATGAATTAATTTTTTTCTGTGATGTATAGAATATTTATTTTCGGACTTTCTCTGGTTATATTCTGGTGTCCAAAACTCTTCCTGGAGTTTGGAATAATACCAAGTTGTGGAATTGTTTTTCTAAATCAATAATTTTAGATTGGTTTTTAAAATTTTGTAAAAACACGATTTTCTTAAGAAGGGCCACATCATGGAGGTGTGTTGCTTGTCGCCGTTGAATGATAAGATGTTTAAAAAAAATTAAATAGTAAAAATGGGGTAGAAGGTCTCCTAAGACCAATGTAGTTATATAAAAACCTACAAAACTGCCAACCTAGGGTTTCTAAGTTCTTCTCCTCTACTATGCTGGAATTTCCTCACAAGACCCACCCCCTATGCTCAGCACTACCCCGCAAGGCGGATAATTTTTTTAAATGTGTTTTTGGAAAAAAAATTGCCTAAAAGGGATAGGGCTTGCGGTATTTTTAAAAACGCGTTCGAGGTGCGTGAACCCCATTTACGCATCCTACAGAAAGAATTTATTTTTAAATTTTTTTTAATTTTTTTTTATTTTTTTTTGTTATATATATATATATACATATATATATAACAAAAATTTTCATCAGATTTTATCTCCTATTTAATATCCAGAAGTTCTTCCGTTACAGCAGTCTGGATTCTTACAAAAACCCTCACCCATGACTCTCTTTTATAAGAGGGATAGCCCTGGAAATCGTTCTACATTTTCGATGTGGGACTCAGCTCTTATCTTCCCTGCGCAGAACATTTTGCATTTCCGATATGGGATTCTGTTTCAAGTACGACACTTTGAAAGACTATAAAATACAAACAATAAGAACAATATAAATGAAACTTAAAAGACGGATTAAACGTATAAGAAATTGTTGAAAATAAAAACAATTTTGTAAAAAATATTGATGAATAATAATTTATAAGCTTTCAAAGATACCAACTTGATTCTTAAAAATGTTTCAAATACTTGTCTTTGAAAGACTATAAAATAAAAACTATAAGACCAATTTGAATGAAACTTCAAACATGAATTAAACATATACGAAATAGTTTAAAATAAAAAGAATTTCCTAGAAACTGTTGATGAAAAATAATTTATAATCTTTCAAAACCACCAAATTGAAACATAAAAACGTTTCAAGTACGTGGATATGAAAACCTATAAAATAAAAACAATAAGACCAATATAAATGAAAATTAAAACATGGATAAAACATATAAGAAATAGTTATTTATTAATTAGTTAATTAGTAATATAATTTATTATATGATAATAAATTAGTTATTCTGTAATATAATTATTAATTTAAAATAAATAAATAATTAATTAATTAATTTGTAATATAATTAGTAATTATAATTGTTAGTTATTAATTAGTAATATAAGTATTAATTATACAATAATTAATTAATAATATAATTATTAATTATTAATTATTTACTAATTAATTAGTTAATTAATAATATAATTATTAATTATAATTAGTAAAAAAATTACTAATTATAATTTTTAATTATTAATCATATAATAATTAATTATTTAATTTGTAATATAATTATTCATTATAATTTTTGATTTTTAATTATTAATTGTTAACTATATAATTGATTTTTAATTAGTAATTAATTAGTTAATGATTAATTAGTTAATTATCAATATAATTAATAATTATCTAATAATTAGTTAATTAGTGATATCATTATTAATTATAAAATAATTAATTAGTTAATTTGTAATATAATTATTAATTACAAAATAATTAATTAGTTAATTAGTAATATAATTATTAATTATACAATAATTAAGTATTTATTAAGTAATATAATTATTAACTATATAATAATTCATTAGTTAATTAGTAAATTAGTAATATAATAAATAATTATAATGATTCATTACAATTATTAGTTTTTAATTATTAAATGTTAATTATATAATAATTAATTTGTTAATTAGTAGTATAATTAATAATTATATAATAAAGAATTAGTTTATTAGTAATGTAATTATTAATTATAATTAGTAATATAATTATGAATTATAATTACTAATGTAATTATTAATTATAATTAGTAATTATTATTTAATTATTAATTATTCTATAATTAATAAATACTAATTATAATTAATAATTACATTAGTAATTATAATTCATAATTAAATTACTAATTATAATTAATAATTACATTACTAATTAACTAATTCTTTATTATATAATTAACTATTTTATTTATAATTAAAAATTAATTATATAATTAACAATTAATAATTAAAAATTAAAAATTATAGTGAATAATTATATTACAAATTAACTAATTAATTATTATATGATTAATAATTAAAAATTATAATTAGTAATTTTATTACTAATTATAATTAATAATTATATTATTAATTAACTAATTAATTAGTATATAATTAATAATTAATAATTATAATTATAAAATATAATTAATAATTATATTACTAATTAATTATTGTATAATTAATACATATATTACTGATTAAATAAATAATAATTAGTTAATTATTAATTAATAATTAATAATTAATAACTAATAATTATAATTAATAATTATAATAAATAATTATAATTACTAATTATATTACAAACTAATTATTTATTTATTTATTTATTTTAAATTAAAAATTATATTACAGAATAACTAATTTATTATCATATAATAAATTATATTACTAATTAACTAATTAAAAAATAACTAATTAAATAATTATTAACTAATTAACAAAAAATTAATAATTATATTACTAATTAACTAATTAATAAATATCTATTTCTTATATGTTTAATCCATGTTTCAATTTTCATTTATATTGGTCTTATAGTTTTTATTTTATAGATTTTCAAAGCCACGTACTTGAAACGTTTTTATGTTTCAAGTTAGTGGTTTTGAAAGATTATAAATTATTTTTTATCAACAGTTTCTACAAAATTCATTTTATTTTCAACTATTTCTTATATGTTTAATTCATGTTTGATGTTTCATTCAAATTGGTCTTATAGTTTTTATTTTATAGTCTTTCAAAGACACGTATTTGAAACATTTTTAAGTTTAAGTTGGTATCTTTGAAAGCTTATAAATTATTATTCCTCAACCTTTTTTACGAAATTATTTTTATTTTCAATAATTTCTTATATTTTTAATCCATGTTTTAAGTTTCATTTATATTGGTCTTATTTTTTGTATTTTATAGTCTTTCAAAGTGACGTACTTGAAACAGAATCCCACATCGGAAATGCAGAATGTTCTGCACAGGGAAGATAGCAGCTGAGTCCCACATCGAAAATGCAGAACGATTTCCAATGCTAACCCTCATATAAAAGAGAACCATGGGTGAGGGTGTCTGTCAGAATCCATACTACTGTAAGGGTATAACTGCTCGATATTAAATAGCAGATAAATTCTGCTGAAATTTTTTGTTTAATATATATATATATATATATAAACCAAAAAAAATAAAAAAAAAATATTTAAAAAACATTCTAAAAAAAAATTCTTTCGGTACGATGCGTGAATGGGGTTCATGCATCTCGCTCGGGTTGAAGATGCCTGAACCCCGTTCACGCATCTTCCCAGGGTCAGGGATGCGTGAACGAGGTTCACGCATCTCGGACCCGTTTTTAAAAATACCGCAAGCCCTATCCCTTTTAGGATTTTTTTTTCCAAAAACCCATTTAAAAAAATTATCCTCGCAAGATCCACCTCCTCATTTCCACTAGTGTTGTCTTACACGACTGACCCCCTCTTCTTTATCAGTGTTCAGACTGCCTCACACACAATCCACCTTTACTATACTCCTCTAGTGTTTCCCCGAACGACATGAACCTGCTCTTGAATCAAGTCCCACGATCCCATCACCATTATGAAAACTCTATAAATAATACTGCAATCACCGTTGGGGATGACCGAACCTTCAACATGTTATACTCCACCACTGAAATCTCCGTCCTGATGAATGAATGAAGCCCAAACTATTTGTCAAAATGGGAAAATTTAAAAAACCCCATAAACACATAAAGAGTTAAAATTTAGAGATTGAACTGCTAGGTAATTGTGAATATTTTCTTGTCTTATTTTATAAGTGAAAATGTCAATCCTTTTGAGTGTGTTATTTCCATGAATTTTAAGTTATCATGTCATTTTTTTATGGATTTGTTTTTAATTTCAATTTAATTATTTATTAATTAATTTTTATTATTGGTTATGGAATTATTTGTTTTATTTTTTGTATTTTTTGAGGTCCTATGGCTTTGGGATCCTAGGTTGGGCTCCTATGTGATGGGCAGTTTGTTTTCCACACTGTCGAGTAATTTTTTAATATGGGTTTTACGGAAAAAAAAATCAGGAAAGGGGATTAGGGTTCCGATACTTTTAAAAATGGGTTTGGGATGCGTGAACATCGTTCACATATTCACCCCCACTGAAGATGCGTGAACCCCGTTCATGCATCCTCCCAAGAGGAGGGATGCGTGAACGGGGTTCACGCATCTCACAGTGAGCTCAAATTTTTTACAATATTTATAACTAGTAATTACAAACTAATACACTTAATGTGAAAATTAAGAAATATTAATAAATATCAATTAAATAATAGAAAATATTAAAATAATGTTAATAATTATTAATAAATATTCATGAATAATAGATATTCATTAAATAATTGTTAATAGAATGGCTTGAGTATTCCCTAACATATATTGAGAAATATATAATCTTAGCATCTTTCACTCACTCACATTATCTCAACATGTTGTAGTTAAACATCTATTTCTATAAAGATCCTCATATGGTTCCATTTGTATTCTAAAGTGGAAACTGTTATTATATATGAATTCCACTAATAAATGTTGTTGATCACAATATCTCTTGAAATGGATCAAGAAATATATTAGCTGATCTACACGCCTGTGAATGATCATTTTAGACTTACTATTAGTTTAAGTGTGTTATGTAGTTCAAATGTCATTTTTGTATCCAATGCTTGTTAAATAATTCCCAAAAACTTCATAGAGATCCTTGGGTCTCTCATAGATATAATATAAAGTTTTAATCCAAGTAAACTTACGTATTTATTTATATATTGGTATGTTGATAGAGTGTGAAATACTCTAAAATAGTAATGAAGTAAGAAAGCATTGTAAGTTGATCAACTATAAACGGAATGGAATTATTTATAATGTAGGTCTTTATAAGTCCTATGATGAATTACATGGTGATTTTTTATATTTTAATGGGTAATAGTTTAATCATCCTCTTTTACCTCTTTCATTTGTCCTTTACTTACTGTAAACCTAAGTTTTGAGATGCATACTCAATAATCTCACCCTTTAGATTGCGTACTAGTAGAAATTTATTCCTTTTATAAAGTCTGAATAGGTATCTTCTCAAAAGTGGCCAAATGAACTTATAATTCATATTGTAGTTATTCTGATCTTCAATCATAATCATCTACTCTTCACAAATATCCTTTATTCATTCAAATATTTCATCATGCAATTTAATTTTTGTAAACAAATAATCGTGTTCCATGATATTCTAGGATTTTACATCTAATTTTAAATCCTTGATTTCAATAATATTTTTCAAGACTTCTTCATGTTCACACATCTTTTCATCCAGAATCTATTTGTTTTCGAAATAGTTAATATAATTAATATTTATTATGTCACGACCCGACCCTACATGGGCTCGAGCCGCAACTACCCCAGGCCCGCCTCCATAGGCCAGGGGCTGGCGACCAGTGTCGAAGGCACCATAACTCGGGGAGGCCTTTGCCTAAGTACCTGTACACACGCACACAGCACACTCAATGCAAAAGTGCAGAGTAAAAGAAAGAACAAGAAGAGTAAAAAGGAACAACTGCTATATATATAAACCATAGATGTGCATCGACCTCTAAACAGTACAAGCTGAAAAGAAAAGGGGCAAAACACACACCCAAACAAAAAGTGCCACAACCCAGCAACAGGTAAACAAAAAGAAATAGCTGACGGGTCTCCCACCTGGAACCTAGCCACGACCACCGCACGCGGTCCAAGCCCCCAAGCTCCTATGCTCCACTAAAGTCATGCTCCACCTATCCGTCGTCTGCAAGGGCACACCAAGTGCGGGAAAAGCCCAAGCAGGGGGGAGTATAAAAATACTCAGTAGGATACCCCGATGGATCGAGGGAGCAAAAAAAGAAGGTACTGAAGGGTGAGCAGTAGAGAGAACAGGAAAGTAGAGGGGTACAATAGAGAGTACAGTAAAGAGTCCATCTCAACCCAACAAGAGAAATGAAGGTAGACTCATCCAGACACAAGGAGCTGGAAACGGTGAGAAGATGAACTTCCCGTCGAGTCTTCGCTACCTAAAGCAGGAGAGTAGACTCATCCAACCACGAGAAGCTAGACACGGGAAGCACGTGGAATACCCCACGCGTCTTCGCCTCTCCTGGAAAGAGAGTAGACAAACACAAGAAGTGGGTGCTAGAACAAGGTATATACAAGTCCATATTCTCAACAAGAATCTCGAACAACATCGTAAGGGGATCTCCGTCCCGTAGCTCAGCCCAAGAAAAGAGTAGCCAACAGTCCCAGAAGTAACCCCATCATTGATGCCCAGCATCCCGCACATTTTCCCTGAACCGCAAGCCAAGGGGCTCAGTCACCGCACCTTGATACTCTCCACTTTGGGAGGCACTGACTCGCCCGCACGATTTTAGATCACGTCACAAGAACGCGTCTCTGTGGGGAAAGCACCCCTTTGTACTTGAGAGTACTAGGGAAAGTCAAACCATGCCTCGTCACTGCCCCACAGTTGAGAGGTCTCCTCAAAGTCAAGCTATTTTATCTTCGACCCATACAACCAAGGGTCCCGCTCCGGTAATCACGGAGGAAATCCACCGACTTGCCTAGTCGGAAGGACTGAGTCTGGAATATCTACAGGTTTCCCACTACCCAGCCCTGCTGGAGGGTAATTCATAACCAAATATCGGGTGACCCACTGCCCAGCCCTGCTGGAGGGTAAACCCAAATACATCATCAGGTGACCCACTGCCCAGCCCCACTGGAGGGTAGACCATAATAGGATACCGGGTGACCCACTGCCCAGCCCTGCTGGAGGGTAAACCATAATACGTCATCAGGCGACCCACTGCCCAGCCCTGCTGGAGGGTAAACCTGGGATAAGTCAATAGGCGACCCACTGCCCAGCCGTGTTGGAGGGTAGACCTGGAACTAGCCGACGGGCGACCCACTGCCCAGCCCCGCTGGAGGGTAGACCCTAAGAGGTCGTCAGGTGACCCACTACCCAGTCTCTGCTGGAGGGTAGACCCTAATAGCGTCGGGTGACCCACTACCCAGTCTCTGCTTGAGGGTAGACCCTAATAGCGTCGGGTGACCCACTGCCCAGTCTCTTCTAGAGGGTAGACCCTAAGAGGTCGTCGGGTGACCCACTACCAAGTCCTTACTGGAGGGTAAACCCTAGAAGTCAGTGAGCAACCCACTGCCCAGCCCTGCTGGAGGCTAGAACTCAGAACTGCTCTAGACATCTCCACTATAGGGAACAACACTGGCAAACTGAACACGGAGTGGGTATCGCGTGACCACCCAACTCCGACACAACTCACCCAAAGGGGTCTCAGTGCATGTTCCATCACTGGGTGCCACCAGCACTGCTACCGGCCTATCCATCGAGAACGAAACTAGGGGGAGACCGCTCAACGCTACTGGTCAGACAAAAGAGCACCAGGCCAATGGAAACTCCACCCTGCTGGTCAAACAAACAAGTACAAAGATAGGGGAAAACTCCACCCTGTTGGTCAAACAAATGAGCACAGAGGGACCCTCTACGTTGCGAGAGGTGGAAGTATGTAAAACAGATCATGGCACGCACCTGGGGCCCACATGACGTGTGGCCCCAAGTCAACCCCAACTGAGCGCACAAACATCCTCAGGTACAAACAACACGTACCTCCAAGCGCTCCCGTATACAACCGGAGTATAACACATCCCCAGCCCAAGGGCTATCGTGCACACGGCACCCAACGTCAACGCGAAGGCGTGACGTAACAACTCCACCTCAAAGGCCCACGCATGGCCAACCACATCTCGTGAACCATTTGTATCACTCTACCAAGAGTGTGTGATCACGCGCCAAGGGTCCGCTACAAACATTGTAGGACGAACCGCCACCGGAGCACCTTTCATGCTTCCACATTTAATAAGATTGCGTAAAAGTCTCTGATCACCTGAACGGATTACACCGTTGTAATCCTCGCAGAAAAACACGTGAGATCGACTACATACTCGCCTCCAACGGATATCCGACCGAAAAGTCACCAACACCGCCTCAGGCCCGAACGGCGTCCCGTGATCCCGAGCCTCGGCCCTAAAAACAGTCGGGCGCATCGCACCATTGCGATCCCCTCGAGAAAACACGCCAAAAGCACTACTCACTTGAGTGCAACGGATATCCGGAGAAAAAGGTGCATCCCGGCACACCGCACATGAGCGGTGCCATGTGGGACCCGCATCCCAGTCCCGAAACACCACTAAGGATCACACCATTGCGATCCTCTCAAAAAAGCACACAAGATGGACTACTCACTTGTCCAAAACGGTCGCCCGGTGATAAAGATTGAAAATCACTGTCGACGCCCAAAACAGCCCTCGTGGGCCCCACATCATCGTGCCGAATTTGAACGGTTGGATTACACCATTTCAATCCCCTCGAAAAAACACCCAACGTCGTCTTCTCGCACGCCCCGAATGGACGTCCGAGGAAAAAGTGGCTAAAAGCTGCACGCAGCTCAAAAGACGGGCCGTGGGGCCCACGCCTCAACTCCGGCATCAACGTTTGGAACCAACCTGGAAACCTCCGCCTCGACGCCAGGGTTCAAACGCCACTGACGGTGCTTAAATCGGACTTCGGACGCGTCCGCGCCGTCCAATACAAGATTTTCCGAAAGAACGCTCATCCACTTAAAGACGTGTCACGTCTCCGAGACCCCTCGTTTCGGGAATTAAAAATTCCCAAAACCATCTCAAAAACTCCGCCTTGACTCAAGCTCCGCGCTTCCATAGACGGCACCCAAAACGGACGCCGGTAGCCCGAAATACGGGCGTCCGAAGACGGAGGGGCAAAGCCCCTTGGGCCGGACCGGCCCGGTCCGGCCAGTCCCCCATGCTTGGGCCCGCCCGCTGGACCGCGGCCCAGCAGCTGGGCCCGATCCAGCCGAGCCGCAGGCCGCCGCTCCACGGGCCGCTCCCCTTCACTCCCGCGCGACCGCCGCACGGGGTTCTCCACCGACGGCCCCTGAGTGTCGGTCGCACCTTCCGCACAACGACCCGCAAAGTGCGGGTCGTTGTTGCGCCGCACGGGGCCGTCGCCTCGCGGCCCCTCTCCCTCTCGCCGGCGCCCTGCCGCCGCCACCAGCCTTCCGCCGCCGCTCCAAGCGCTGGAGCGGCCTTCCGAAGCCGTGTCCGCCACGCCGCCTTCCGAATCCACGGCCGCCGCTCCGCCTACCCGGAGACGAAGTCGGCCCGCCTCCGCCGGGACCGCCTGCCGCTTGCCGGACTGCCACCCTGGCTCGCCGGAACAACCCAAAACCGGCCAGAACAAAAACAAAACCCGCAAACGTCGACGAGGCGCTGCGGGTTCCTCCGAACTTCGATTCCAAATCCGAAACAAGCGTCGGAAAGACAATAAAATACACTTCGCATCCATGGGATTTGTTAGATAAATCGACAGAGATTTGATACAAAAATTCGGGCTCGAAGTAGGTATAGGAATAGAAAAAATGCAAACGACAAAATCCTACCTCGCTGGGCTTCGCCCGGAGCTTCGCGTCGATCCGCCGGCACCACCGCACCTTGCTGGAGTCGCCTCGCCGGAGCTCACCTCACCGGAACTGAAGGAGGGGGAGGAGGGTTTGAGGAAGAAGAAGAATAAGAAACGGGGGGTGTTTAAGTACAAATAACTTAAACGCCCGCCCGACAGCCCCGAACCCGAACTCCCGACGGGGTCGGGATTTAGCCTCCCCTAGGCTAAGAACCACGCTCTGAGCACAACGGCGGTCTCGGAATTTTATTCTGAGACCCCGTTCAAAAGTTATACAATTGAACGCCCAAAGCCGCCAAATTACGAAAATGCCCCTGGGGCCATTTTTCACAGACGGGCCGCACCCGCAAAACTTACACCCCTCCTAGGGTAAACGGCACGCTCCGAACTCAACGGTGCCCTCGTTATTCCAATCCGATCTACAGTTTAAAATATACTAGCGTTTTTCCATTAAACGAATAAATTAATTAATTAATTTATCCGTTTAACCTTCCGAAAGCGAGCGAGGGGTCCAAACATACCGCGCCGACAAGTTTTATGTCGTTACTAGGGTAAAACCCCCATTCCGGACTCATCCGTACACTCGGATCCCTGACCCGAAACTCCGTTTAGGATTTATCTCATTTATTTATCATTTCCAGTGTGAACGCACTGAAAATTTAATTTCAGCCACTCCGGGGCTCGGAATCGCACGCCGTCTGAAGTCACTGCTCTAGAATATTATCAAGAATATTCCAAATTATTTCTCAGCAAAAACCAAGTTCTTACATCATTCCCTCCTTCAAGCTTTTTGTCCCCGAAAAGCAAAACTAGGGAGCAACACAGGGTACTAAGCTCACACCTGGCTTTCCCATACTGAGAAGAACCCACGCACAGCTCTGCGTCACCGCATACAGACCAAAGGATTGATCTGTCCATGCGAGGTCGGCCCTTGCCGATGTCGTGCACCCACTCCAGACTTTGGGGTTAGGGCAAGGCGGTAGGGAACCTCCCCATCCCTTTGTACGGTCTCAAACGGCCCGAAGGCTCTCAGGGGTAGCTCACCTCCCCGGTCAAACCTCTACATCGCACGCTACGACTGGAATCACCGCCCTCACCTGAAACAAGGCCCGGTGATTCCCTCCTTCAGAATATCCATATGGTGGAACACCTAAGCATATCTGGTCACACAAGGCTCCACAGTCGATGCTCTCTTAAACGCTCAAAAGGCGAAGGAGTCAACACCATCGACTAAAGGAAAAGGTCTCACACCTTTTTCCTTACCAACACAGGGTTACACCCGACGCCCCGCGTCACCCTGGTAACACATCAAACAAGGAGCAGGGAGGAAATCAGATCACACACAGAGTCTAACAATTCTACTGCAAGAAGTAGAAGAGTCGCAAGGGGTACCTCTCACCATCCCATGCTCTGCAAGATCGTAGACATCCAAAGCTCGTGGCTGTCCGTGATCCCAACCCTCATCTCCTGGAGCCTGACGTGGACCGCCTAATGGTGATGGGAAGACATCATAACGTCGTCCCCCACCTCCAGCTCCTACCGCTCCTCTGCTAGCACCACCTCTCTGGGCACTACTCCGATCATGGCGCTTCCACTGCCGTGGTGGTGCGCCTGCTGCCTGCCCGAAGCTCTCAGCAACCCGGGTCGGTCAGTCTCGTGCCAAGTGACCTCGCCCGTCACACGCATAGAATCTGCACTCTCTGGGCTGCCCTGGTGCCCTCCGGTGCCACTTTGGTGT
This sequence comes from Viscum album, assembly GCA_963277665.1. NCBI lineage: Eukaryota > Viridiplantae > Streptophyta > Magnoliopsida > Santalales > Viscaceae > Viscum > Viscum album. The sequence continues at coordinate 332,496,486 of OY728139.1, read as the reverse complement.
ACGACCACGACTCGGGATCCACTCATGAAAGGGCATCCTCGGCTGAGGCCCTGTGCCTTTTCACTACAGTGGTATACGACCACGTCTCCGAAACCGGCAGTGGGAAGGCCACCCGCATCGAGGTCCTATCCTCCAGCGCCTGCTAGCTACCCGCAGACGTCCTGGCTCCGTCGCGCCCACTGCCACTACCAACCGAAAAACATGATAGGAAGCCCTCTGTCACCGACGCCTGCTCTGGATCCCTGGAATATGTAGAAATTCCCAAGGGTACTACGACAGTACGAATCTCTCGGCGGAGACCCTGCTCAAACTTCCACGCTCGGAGGTTGTCGTCGTGGACCATGTCCAAGTAAAAGTGTGCACAATCTGCAAAACTAGCAGCGTACTCAGCTACCGTCATACCTCCGTGCTGAAACTGCAGGAGCTCCTGAATCCGAACAGAGCGCAAGCAGGAGTGGAAAAACTCCTCACGAATCAACAACTGGAAGTTTCCCCACGAAAGCGATGACTCGTCAAGAAGCTGAGTCACCAGACTCCACCAACGCTAAGCTACTCCACGAAAAAGGCTGGCTGCCAAAGCCACTCTCTGATCTGTCGGCGTCTGCACAAGCCTGAAAAGGCGAACCACTATCTCTAGCCAAACCTCTACTGCCTGAGGGTCTGGCTCACCACTGAACCTCAGCGGTCTCTGCCGCTAGAACTCACGCAGCGCGTTCAACCTACGCTCAAGCTCAGCCTGCTCTGCTAAAACTGTCTTCTGCTCAACAGGTGGGGGTGCTGCTACCGGCCCACCCGGAGAAAGGGGCTCGCATGATGGGCCATAGACTGTGGCCTCGCAACTCACTGGGTCGTCGTCACGAACCAAAGCTGGTATCCTGGCTGGCTGTATTCGCGGAGACATCTTGAGTATTATCAAGGAGCGCCGTGGTTAGATGAGCATAAATGTATATACCAACAACAACAATGATGGGGAGCCGACTCAAGAAGGACAGTCAAGACTCGGTCCTATGTGATGCACAAACAAATTCCCCTGCAACAAGTGTCTCAACATGCCAAGTCCACAAGCGGGTTATCAAGATCCTGGTGAATGGATACGTCGGTCGCCGCACCATCACTGGACTCCCTTTCCTGAGAGCCGCTCTCGAGACACGTTAACATCGTTTCCCAAAATCCCAACCAATTCCTCTTTTAGGGACGTCTGCACAACGCCCCAAGGAACGAACCAGCTCTGATATCACTTTGTCACGACCCGACCCTACCCGGGCTCGAGCCGCAACTACCCCAGGCCCGCCTCCATAGGCCAGGGGCTGGCGACCAGCACCGAAGGCACCATAACTTGGGGAGGCCTTTTCCTAAGTACCTGTACACTCGCACACATCACACTCAATGTAAAAGTGCAGAGTAAAAGAATGAACAAGTAGAGTAAAAAGGAACAACTGCTATATATATAAACCACAGATGTGCATCGACCTCTAAACAGTAAAAGCTGAAAAGAAAAGGGGCAAAACACACGCCCAACCAAAAAGTGCCACATCCCGGTAACAGGTAAACAGAAAGAAATAGCTGACGGGTCTCCCACCTGGAACCCTACCACGACCACCGCACGCAGTCCAAGCCCCCAAGATCCTACGCTCTACTGAATTCACGCTCCACTTGTCCGTCGTCTGCAAGGGCACACCAAGTGTGGGCAAATCTCAAGCAGGGGTGAGTATAAAAATACTCAGTAGGATACCCTGAAGGCTTGAGGGAGCAACAAAAGGAGGTACCGAAGGGTGATAAGTAGAGCGAACAGGAAAGTATAGGGGTACAATAGAGAGTATAGTAAAGAGTCCAGCTCAACCCAACAAGAGAAAGGAAGGTAGACTCATCTAAACACAAGGAGTTGGAAACGGTGAGAAGATGAACTTCCCGTCGAGTCTTCGCTACCTAAAGCAGGAGAGTAGACTCATCCAACCATGAGAATCTAGACACGGAAAGCACGTGTCATACCCCGCGCGTCTTCGCCTCTCCTGGAAGGAGAGTAGCCAAACCCAAGAAGTGGGTGATAGAACAAGGTATATACAAGTCCATATGCTCAACAAGAAGCCCAAACAACGTCGTAAGGGGATCTTCGTCCAGTATCTCAGCCCATGAAAAGTGTATCCAACAGTCCCAGAAGTAACCCCATCATTGATGCCCAGCATCCCGCACGTCTGCCCTGAACCGCAAGCCAGGGGGCTCAGTCACCGCACCTTGATACTCTCCGCTTTGGGCGTCACTGACTCGCCCGCACGGTTTTAGATCGCGTCACAAGAACGTGTTTCGGTGGGGAAAGCGCCCCTCGTACTTGAGAGTTCTAGGGAAAGTCAAACCACGCCTTGTCATTGCCCCGCAGTCGAGAGGTCTCCTCAAAGTCACGATGTTCCATCTCCGACCCTTACAACCAAGGGTCCGGCTCTGGTAATCACGGAGGAAAGCCACCGAATAGCCTAGTCAGAAGGACTGAGTCTTGAATATCAACAGGTGTCCCACTGCCCAGCCTTGCTGGAGGGTAATTCATAACCAAATATCGGGTGACCCACTGCCCAGCCCTGCTGGAGGGTAAACCCTAATACATAATCAGGCGACCCACTGCCCAGCCCCGCTGGAGGGTATACCATAA